>CM065809.1:86592893-89194143 GCA_033398695.1 Orobanche coerulescens
AATACCCGTCTGTCCCCTTATATAGAATACATTACTAGCGTGCGCTAACATCTCATATTTAGCGTGCGCAACAGCCTTAGCGTGCGCTAACTGACTTTTGTTAGCGTGCGCTATCGCAGTCCAGAGGCTACTGTATACCTTCGTACATGTGCTTATGTACGTAATGCCCATGCATTAGCGTACGTAACTTACACTGTCTAGCGTACGCAAGTCCTTGCATTTAGCGTGCGCTAATATCAGTTGACTCGTTTGTCTGTATGCTTCGAACACTGGTCCACATGTCGAAAGTGCTGACGGGGATAAGATTCCTTTTTGTCCAATATACCATTAGCGTGCGCTAACCTTTTGGGTTTAGCGTGCGCTAGTACTACATTACAAACATCCCTTGACTTATCAGAACGTGCGCCGAAAGTGGCCTGGTCCACACGCAGATTCCCTCTGAGCTGTTAGCGTACGCTAAGTTGTGTCTGTAGCGTGCGCTAAACCTGCACGATAGCGTGCGCTACTCGTGATTATTAGCGTGCGCTAATAATGTTACACTTAGCCATTTACACTGATCTTGCTCGTCGTCTCAACATACTAGATACGTATACATGATGTAACACCCCAAACTAGGCGGATATTACAGTGCCGTGAATCCCCGACTGGGACCCACCAGGCAAATGAAAAGGGTGAATTAAATAATATAATTGTAGTACCGAACCACATTATATTACCAAACACTCCGATGAGGAGTTTAAGTACAACACACCAGGACAATACCGAATACTAGTGTATTTTATATGAAGATAAAATACACCACCCTGAATAAATAAACATTACAAACGGAATTTGCAGCGGAAAATACGAATGACGAAATAATCGAAATGATGAAAATGATGAACAAACGGAATGATCGGGCCCCTACTAGTATCACGGGACTCGTCGCCGTCAACATGCTCTTCCGTGCCTTTGCCTTGCCGTGACACGAAACAAAATCCCCAACGGGGCCGCCATACGTAACAACAATCCTCAAGAGTTGAAATCACACAATCATGAATTAACTGAAGTTATGAAATATTCTTAATTATGAATTACGCTGAAGAGGAGTACCATAGTACGCCCGTAATGTTCTGTGCAAGTGTACAAGACGAATGTCCGGACACATCCGTCCTTGTACCTAATTAGTCTCACGGAGGTAAGCGTTACCGTGTGCACAGTCCAATGTATCGGTGAACCCAATACATGACCATCGTGTGCCCGACTAAAAATTCCACACAGCCACACCCGGCCACGCAATATGAACCCAGAAGGTCATATGAACGAGAATGACCGTAATGAATATCAGTGAATAAGTAATAATCTGACAAAGTCAAGAATGACTCACCGAGATGAGAGTAATAATGAAATGAATGATAGCTCAACGAAAAGATTGGAACCGTCGTTCCTTATGACTGAAGTGATTAATTGACAATAACAAGTTTTAATATGATTAATACAATGATGAATGAGTTATGATTATGAGTAATCAACAACAAAAGGAATGAGTATCCTTTTAACCGAGTAAGAATTAACTTACTCAATACCGATGAAGAATGTCCGTCCACGAACAACGTCCTAACCAAGATACCGATCGCTCGAACAACCTTAATTCAATACAATTGCCAACAATCCAATCAATAACGAATTAAACACGAATATAACGAACTCAAGACGTCGATACGATTAAACCAAGTTCATTGGGGCATTATATCGAACACTTTGAGGCCAACTTTGATTGATTACCACTAAACCTCAATAATACCAACTTCAAATCCCCAAGAAGTGATTCAAAACAACTAAACATCTCCAATACGATCAATAATCCGTTATGAATATCCAAAAACGTGATTATAACAACAATTAATCGGAAATCCCCAAATCCAACTCGATATTCAAAGTGTTCTTGAATAAATCTCTCAAAAATCCAATGAATCCTTATACAAACTCATAATCATATACATATCCCTTCATATAACATGATTATAACGTCCAAAACATCATAACTCAACACAAAATCGAAATCCAAGGTGTTGAAGAGCTTACCTCTTGAAGATCCAACCACTACGATCCGATGAACACGAGTTATAACGAGTATCCAAGCTTCCCAAAGGAATGAAGATGATGAAGATTACACACTCAGGTGATAGATGATGATGAAATCACTCTCTCAACACTCTCTCTCGGATGAAGAAGGAAAAATGAAAAAGTGAGGTGAAATGACCCGCCAAATCATTAAATCTGCCGGAAGTTACGGCGTAACTCGGCCCTCTTACGGCCGTAACTTTCAAGTCAACGGCCTTACGGCCGTAACGCCAACTCGTGCGGCCGTAACTCGTCCGAAAGCTCGCCGACAGACTTACGGCCGTAATCGTTCCTTAGTTACGGCGTAACTTCGCCGTCAAAAACACCGCCGACAGCCTTACGGCCGCATCGCACACCTTACGGCCATAACTCGGATGATACGGCCGTATCCGGCCAACCTTACGGCGTAACCCGCCTTCGTCAAAAATGGCGGACATCCTTCTGCAGACGTCGGCCGTGCCAAGCCTTACGGCCGTACACTGCCTCGACTTACGGCCGTATGCCGCAACCCTTACGGCCGTAAGTCACCCCGATCGGCAACACCCGAAATTTACGAACGCCACTTACGGCCGTATCTCACCTTCCTTACGGCCGTAACTCACCTTCGCCAAAATGCCCGGCACTCTTTGGACCACTTACGGCAGTAATCGCCACTTAAGGCCGTACCCGCCGACTTACGGCCGTATCCCGAACCTTACGGCCGTAACTCGATCTTTGGCCAAGGTGAATCAATCCGATAATTCCGATTCCACGATACGATGAATGATCCGACATAACATACGAATGTGAAAATGAACAAGTCTAACACGAGCCAAAAATGATACTCTCGACAAGGCTATCAATCACAATGAAAATGATAATACTCCGTCTCGATCTAAAAACGGAGATAAAATGACGATCGGTAATCGATATACGATTACAACATGCCAACATTGAACCAATTGAGTGATTCATGAATGATGAGTGATTATTAATGAGTGAGAATTCTTGAGTGACAATTACAGATCGATAATTACCGAATGAAAATGAATGAATTACAACCGGGTATTACATACTCCCTTAAAATAGTTTCGTCCCCGAAACTAAGGGTCAAACAACTCGGGATGACTCTCCCGCATACTCTCTTCGGTTTCCCAAGTGGCCTCTTCGACTCCGTGTCTAGACCATGAATTTTAACCAAAGGAATCGTCTTATTCCTCAAGCTGTTTGATTCGCCGCTCTAAAACTCGAATAGGGCGTTCCTCATATGAATGATCGTCGGCGATCTCGATTTCGTCGAATCGGAGTATGTGACTCGGGTCGGCAACATACTTCCGCAACTGAGAGACATGAAATACATTATGAATTCGGCTCAACGCCGGAGGTAAAGCCAATCGATAAGCTAACTCGCCCACTCGATCCAAAATCTCAAACGGTCCAATGAATCTCGGACTCAACTTTCCCCTCTTACCAAAACGGAAAATACCTCGACTGGGATACCTTGACCAAAACGTGGTCGCCCGTCTCGAACTCTAGTGGTCGACGACGATTATACGCATAAGTTTACGCCGACTGAAGTGCATCAACATACGACTCGATTAAAGCTACCTTCTCTCAGGCGGCTATAAGCATATCGGGCTCGGTGCCGATTGATTACGACAAGTCATCCCAACACAAAGGAGACCGACAACGACGACCGTACAAGGCCTCGTAAGGTGCCATCTTAATGGAAGCATGCCGGCTATTATACGTGAACTCGATCAATGGTAGTTGGGCTTCCCAATCGTCCTTCCAATCGAGGACGCATGCCCTCAACATGTCCTCTAATGTCCGAATAGTCCTCTCTCGATTGTCCGTGACCGAGGATGAAAAGCGGTGAGATTGAGTGAGTTCCCATAGCACGATGGTGATTTCCAAAAATGAGACACAAATCGTCCGTCACGATCGGAAACGATACTCTTAGGAGTACCATGAAGTCTGACTATCTCTTTGATGAACAACTGAGCCAGTCTCTCAGGACCCCACGTTTCCTTGATCTCAAGGAAATGAGCTGATTTGATTAAGCGGTCCACGATCACCCAGATCGTATTCATGCCACGACGACTCGTCGGCAAACTCGTGATGAAATCCATAGAAATGTCTTCCCACTTCCATTCGGGAATAGGAAGAGGTTTCAGCATACCCGCGGCCGATGTTCAATCTTAACTTGTTGTGAGTTAAGCATCTCGAAACAAATTCTGCGACTTCTCGCTTCATATTACTCCACCGGTAATTTTGTTTCAAGTCCTTGTACATCTTGCTAGACCGGATGCACAGAATAAGGGGTAGCATGAGCTTCCTTCAAAATCGAGTTTTTCAACTCGTCATTCGCAGTACACACAACCGATTCTTAAACCTCAAAAGTCCATCCTCGTGTACCACAAATCCAGGGCTTTCCCGAGCCACATCCTCACGGATGCGCAACAATGAAGGGTCGAACTCTGGTTCTCTCTCGATTACCTCCTCGAGTGACGATGAAATCTCTAACATACAAAGTCCCCCCGAACTCGCTGAAGCCAGACCTCGATCTCGGGTCTAAGGAATTCCTGCTGAAGTTCCTTCTGAACTGTTAGACGAGCAAGCATCTGCTCCTGAACGGACTTGCGACTCAAGGCGTCGGCGACAACGTTCGCCTTGCCCGGGTGGTAGAGGATCTCAATATCATAGTCCTTGATTAATTCCAACCACCGTCTCTGACGCATATTTAACTCCTTCTGAGTAAATATATACTTTAAGCTCTTATGATCGGTGAATATCTGACAGGTGACGCCATAAAGGTAATGACGCCAGATCTTCAAAGCGAACACCACGGCTGCTAGCTCCAGGTCGTGGGTCGGATAATTAACCTCGTAAGGCCTCAATTGCCGTGAAGCATAGGCAATAACTTTCCTGCTCGCATGAGCACACATCCGAGACCCTGTCCGGACGCATCACTATAAACCACAAATCCCTCCGTCCCCTGCGGCAAGGAAAGTACAGGTGCTGACATTAACCGGCTCTTGAGTTCCTCAAAACTCTGCTGACACGCGTCGGACCACGTGTATTTCTTATCCTTTCGCAAAAGGTTCGTCAATGGTTGAGCAATTTAGGAAAATCCTTCCACAAATCGCCGATAATAACCCGCTAGTCCGAGGAAACTCCGGATTTCCTTAACATTCTTCGGAGGTAACCAATCTCGAATAGCCTCCGTCTTCTGAGGGTCGACACGAACTCCGTCTGATGAGATTACATGTCCGAGAAAAGTCACTTCGGACATCCAGAACTCACATTTGGAGAACTTCCCATAAAGTTGTTCGCGTCTCAACACGTCGAGTACTTGATGAAGGTGAAACTCGTGTTCCTCCCGGTCACGAGAATAAATCAAAATGTCATCGATGAAGACAACAACAAACTGATCCAAAAAGTCGATGAAAACCCGATTCATTAACTCCATGAACACCGCAGGTGCATTAGTCAATCCGAACGGCATAACCACAAACTCATAATGGCCATAGCGTGTTCGAAACGCCGTCCTCGCGATGTCCGACTCTCGAATCCGCAACTGATGATATCCGGACCTTAAGTCGATCTTGGAAAATACTGAAGCTCACTGAAGTTGATCTAAAAGATCATCAATACGGGGTAAGGGTTACTTATTCTTGTTCTTCAACCTGTTCAACTGCCAATATTCAATCCTTAAGCGGTATGAACCATCCTTCTTCTTGACAAATAACACCGGTGCTCCCCACGGGGCCTTTTCGGTCGAATATAACCCTTCTCGAACAACTCTTCAAGTTGGTTCTTTAATTCTGCATTTCGGTCGGGGCCATCCGTGCGGCGCCTTCGATATCGGGGACGTACTGTGCTCCAACTCAATCGTGAATTCCACATCCCTCTGTGGAGGCAAACCAGGTAACTCAAATGCGGAAAAACATCGGCATATTCCCTCACCACCGGAATATCCGTTAACATTCGATGACTTCTCGGTTTTAGCCATAAAGCACCAATAACCGACACATCCCCGATTGAGTAACCTTCGCTTTCATCAAATTAATGACCTTACGAGCAGTAGGGATTACCTCCACGAAACACACATTCAACCCCCTAAATGCGAAATGATAGTGACCATTCGCTTACGGACTCTATTGATTGCTTCTTGACGATCCTTCCAATCTCTTCCCATTTTGATGTCGTCCCTCGGCAATTCTACCAAGATTAGGTCTGCGGCCATACACGACCATGGCCCAGATCGGACAATTCTGAATCTCACGATTACCGATAATTCGTCTACCATCAGGTAGGCCAATGACATAAGGCTCACAACTAGTAGCACTACCCAGACGTAGTCTACTCAAACATGACTCGGAAATGAATGAATGTGATGCACCAGTATCGAAAAGAGTACACACAGGTTGAGATAGAATATCGAGTGTACCTGAGATCATTCGGGCCTCTGGATCATCGGTCTTCTTCATCTCATAAATCCGGGGCTTGCTAGTCCCGGCCCCGGACGCTCCCGTCTTATGGATAAAAGATCCGCCTTTAGTCGCTACCGTCGTTTTAAACGACGCTGATTGAAGTGTCACGATTACGAACGGCTTCTTGTTTAGGGGCACGGGATGACGTCGAGTAGGTTTGGAGTCCCTACGACAAAACGGGCCTTATGCCCAGCAATTCCACAATTATGACATGTGATAGTACGCCGGACACTTGGTACGAGGTGACCAAGTTCCCAGCGATTATAACAGTGATGGCGAACCGGCCGCTCGAGACCGAGATTCCGCGGGTCTAGACGACACGGGAGGTCGCTCGTAAAAAAGCGGAGCCCGCAGGGTTTCTTGAAAGTGGCACGACTCCGTCGGGTGATTACGATTCTGGACTTCTTGCTAGCGAGACGAAGGTTCTTTGCTTAGCAATTTCTTTAGCGAAGCTCGTAGGTGAGAGCTTTCTCAATGAACTCGGCCAACGTGGTGCAATTATGATTAAATGGCGAAGTCTCATACGGGGTTTGACCTCTTCTGAAATACTTGATCTTGTCCGCTTCGAGTGAATGATAGATGAGGCGAACGGAAGAAGTTCTGAAATTTCTCGGCAATGGCGAGAACATCCTCGTCTGGCGAGGGGTCGGGGGTGAGCAATTCCGACAGCTTGGCCTCTCTGAGTGGGGCCGGATAATACCTCTCCATCATGAGAGTCTTGTGATCCCAAGTACATGATCCGTCTGGGCTTCAACGATAACCACCATGAATGAGCGCTCTTACCGAGATAGTAAGCCGCAATCGAAACCTTGTGTCCCTCGGGACACTCTACCATAGCAAACTGACTTCTCGAAATGCTCGAGCCAATGAATGATATCTGCTCAGACAGGCCCTCAAAAGTAGGTGGCCTGCGCGAGAGATATCGCCGATGATGTTACTCACATTCCTCTCTTGCCTCGAGGTGGCGGCGGAGGAGCCCTGCGGTCGATTGACGGAGTTATGCATCGTCTCCATCAACCGAGCCATCGAGTCATTTGGGCCATCATGCCTGCATAAATGCGAGTGGATCAACCGGACACCCTCGATCGAGCCGTGTCCGGGTGCGACTCCCGATAGGGAATGATCGCGTCGAGGTGAATGAGTGGCGGCGTCAGCTCGATGAGTTAGCATTATTCTGGCATTTGCACGTGTGTTCGCACGAGTTCTCGGGATTCGGCTCGCTCCACGGCCTCGTCCTCCTCGTCCTCTGCCCGCTCTTTCCATACTGAAGTAGGAAAGTCACATGATGATTATATATCTCGCATGAGTATCACATTATGATTATATTATGAAATGATGAAAATGAGCATACGCGCTCAAATACAGCGATTACATGAATGATCAATTGACGTGACATGATTATCGGATGAAGTTCTTGAAATGATTATCTTGAATGAGTTAACAAGATTAATGATTCGATCTTCACGATCAACAATCGAACAATGAAATGAATTGGTGATTAATGAGTTAACTCGACCGTCGGCCAAAATGACAATGATGATTGAGGATTGTTAAGCGATGAATTATGAATGAATGATTAATGCGAAATTATACCATGGCATTAGAAATCTTACGATTCTTGGTCTGATTGGCTCGGCATTTGCACAGGTCACACGTGACGCGAAAGTCCAATGATACTAGTCCAATGACGACGATTTCAAATGAGACATGACTTGGAGGGTAGTATTCAAAACCACGCTCCGATACCAACTCTGTAAAACCCCAAACTAGGCGGATATTACAGTCTGTGAATCCCATCGGGACCCACCGAGCAAATGAAAAGGGTGAATTAAATAATATAATTGTAGTACCGAACCACATTATATTACCAAACACTCCGATGAGGAGTTTAAGTACAACACACCAGACAATACTGAATACTAGTGTATTTTATATGAAGATAAAATACACCACCTGAATAAATAAACATTACAAGCGGAATTTGCGGCGGAAAATACGAATGACAAAAATAATCGAAATGATCGAAAATGATGAACAAACGGAATGGTAGGGCCCCTACTAGTATCACTGGGACTCGTCGCCGTCAACATGCTCTTCCCGTGCCTTTGCCTTGCCGTGACACGAAAACAAAATCCCCCAACGGGAGTCGATTCTGAACAACAATCCTCAAGAGTTGAAATCACACAATCATGAATTAACTGAAGTTATGAAATATTCTTAATTATGAATTACGCTGAAGAGGAGTACCATAGTACGCCCGTAATGTTACGTGCAAGTGTACAAGGCGAATGTCCGGACACATCCGTCCTTGTACCTAATTAGTCTCACGGAGGTAAGCGTTACCGTGTGCACAGTCGATGTATCGGTGAACCCAATACATGACCATCGTGTGCCCGACTAAAAATTCCACACGGCCACACCCGGCCACGCAATATGAACCCGGAAGGTCATATGAACGAGAATGACCGTAATGAATATCGGTGAATAAGTAATAATCGACAAAGTCAAGAATGACTCACCGAGATGAGAGTAATAATGAAATGAATGATAGCTCAACGAAAAGATTGGAACCGTCGTTCCTTATGGTGAAGTGATTAATTGACAATAACAAGTTTTAATATGATTAATACAATGATGAATGAGTTATGATTATGAGTAATCAACAACAAAAGGAATGAGTATCCTTTTAACCGAGTAAGAATTAACTTACTCAATACCGATGAAGAATGTCCGTCCACGAACAACGTCCTAACCAAGATACCGATCGCTCGAACAACCTTAATTCAATACAATTGCCAACAATCCGATCAATAACGAATTAAACACGAATATAACGAACTCAAGACGTCGATACGATTAAACCAAGTTCATTGGGGCATTATATCGAACACTTTGAGGCCAACTTTGATTGATTACCACTAAACCTCAATAATACCAACTTCAAATCCCCAAGAAGTGATTCAAAACAACTAAACATCTCCAATACGATCAATAATCCGTTATGAATATCCAAAACGTGATTATAACAACAATTAATCGGAAATCCCCAAATCCAACTCGATATTCAAAGTGTTCTTGAATAAATCTCTCAAAAATCCAATGAATCCTTATACAAACTCATAATCATATACATATCCCTTCATATAACATGATTATAACGTCCAAAACATCATAACTCAACACAAAATCGAAATCCAAGGTGTTGAAGAGCTTACCTCTTGAAGATCCAACCACTACGATCCGATGAACACGAGTTATAACGAGTATCCAAGCTTCCCAAAGGAATGAAGATGATGAAGATTACACACTCAGGTGATAGATGATGATGAAATCACTCTCTCAACACTCTCTCTCGGATGAAGAAGGAAAAATGAAAAAGTGAGGTGAAATGACCCGCCAAATCATTAATCGCCGGAAGTTACGGCCAGTAACTCGGCCCTCTTACGGCCGTAACTTTCCAAGTCAACGGCCTTACGGCCAGAATCGCCAACTCAGACGGCCGTAACTCGGCTTCGTCCCGAAAGCTCGCCGGCAGACTTACGGCCAGAATCGTTCCTTAGTTACGGCGTAACTCGCCTTAAAAAACACCCGCCGACACTTTTACGGCCGTACCGCACACCTTACGGCCGTAACTCGATGATACGGCCGTATCCGCCAACCTTACGGCGTAACCCGCCTTCGTCAAAAATGGCCGGACATCCTTCTGCACAGACGGCCGTATCCGCCAAGCCTTACGGCCGTACTCGCTCGACTTACGGCCGTATGCCGCAACCCTTACGGCCGTAAGTCACCCCGATCGGCAACACCCGAAATTTACGAACGCCACTTACGGCCGTATCTCACCTTCCTTACGGCCAGAACTCACCTTCGCCAAAATGCCCGGCACTTCTTTGGACCACTTACGGCCAGAATCGCCAAATTTTACGGCCGCACTCCGACTTACGGCCGTATCCCAGAACCTTACGGCCGTAACTCGATCTGCCGCCAAGGTGAATCAATCCGATAATTCCGATTCCACGATACGACTGATGAATGATCCGACATAACATACGAATGTGAAAATGAACAAGTCTAACACGAGCCAAAAATGATACTCTCAGTACAAGGCTATCAATCACAATGAAAATGATAATACTCCCGTCTCGATCTAAAAACGGAGATAAAATGACGATCGGTAACTGATATACGATTACAACATGCCAACATTGAACGCAATTGAGTGATTCATGAATGATGAGTGATTATTAATGAGTGAGAATTACTGAGTGACAATTACAGACTGATAATTACTGAATGAAAATGAATGAATTACAACCGGGTATTACACATGACACACTATATCCTTTGTCGACCAAGTATGACAATTATACCAGTACAGATGCCTCAGTCCTTCATTTATTTTATCTATATTGTACAGATTCCACGCTGTACAAATAAGTTAGATAAAATAATATTAAACAACAGTAGTAGAAATTCTGGATATTACATACTACACCACTTAAAATAAGTTTCATCCTCGAAACTTGCAAGCCGTTATAGAAAAACCAACAAACCGTTCAACCAAATATTCCGAAACCATCACAACAACGATCGATCATCATTAACGAATAATCAAAACAGTACACTTATATATGCGCCAAGTCGACGATCTCCTGAGGTACTAGCAAGTGACTTCACTGTAGAGCCTCAATACGTTTACAATAACAATTCCATGAGTCTCAACAAAATATATCATCTTTGGATGAAGTAACCTATCTGTGTCAAATCTCGTCTACCTGATTATACAATCAAGTCCCAATTCCGATAAAACGAATAATACACGATACATCTGTGAAACAAATGCTCAACACCATGGCAACAAACCCCGAAACATCGATGCACAATCGAACGCCGATGATCACCAAAGAATAATGAACCAATAAATTAACCGAGAATATCATCGACATGATAAACTCTAATACGACCAATCCAAAGGTCAAAACACGGCCGAGAATATCATCATCATGATAAACTCCAATATTACCAACGAACGATCAGCGAAAATCGAGAATACCTTCACACGGTAAACTCCAACACGATCAACACAGAACCACAAAAACCGATATACGAACGAATAAGGTTCTCAAAACGACACACCAATCACATATAGTGGATCTCAATAAACACACCTGACTGTCGAACATACTCCTCGGCATACGAACAACCAATCACAGCTCGACGAACATATCCAATCATACATGGAGTGGGAACGACCACTCAATATCAAAAACAACCAGCATGGCGTTACCATCCCTAAATATACACTTACAAAGAAATCATTCAAAAGTCACTATGGTAGAGTCGCGCTACTACCATACCAATGGAATCACATAGTACATATGTCCAGGTTTCACAAAATCCAAAGTTCCAAAATCACATCCTGCACATGAATCTACAACACGCAGTATATTTTTCTTATCTGATCAATCAACCGATCATTCCTGGATAACCAAACTACCATACCAAAGTTCGAACCTATTTTCGTTGTACCGTTAGAGTGTTATCTAGTTTGTGAGTCTTACTCGGAACTTCACCAAGATATGCACTATGCACTAAATGCGTATGTATATCAATTTCATTTTCAAAACCAGTTTGAAATCATATAGTCTTGTCAAGAAGACAAATTTTCGAAAGTTCATTCAAAAATTTCAAAACTCAAAACATAAATTTTCGTAAGACCACGAAATCAATTTTCGAAAAAAATAAATCGGCTCGCTGGTGCCAAGTATTCGATAACAGTTTTCCTTCGAATCCACACGATTTCGAAGTTTTAAAATGAAAACTATGCAAATGATTGACCACATCCATACTCCTGTATACCAATTCGGTTCGTCACCAATATCCACTGATATTCCATCGGAAAACCACACGATAGAGTTCCAAAATCTCAATATATACACTCCAACCCAAAAACTTCTTTTCCACCTATGACTCGCAATGTCAACCATTAACCCATTCCTGGATTATCTCAAATATGCTATGACAAAACATTGAAACAAATCAACACAGCGAAAGACTTCCCGAGAGGTTTCATTTGAACCAATGAATCAAAACCCCGAAAGGTAGTGATAAAGTAGATAAACAATTGATAAAGTGTTTTACAATTCTCGGGAGTTTTAGAAAACAGAAAAGCTTTCTTTTAAAACATTAGTGTCTCAGCCCGTATCTCATTCCACATTACAAGAAGTTTAAAAAGTAGAAAACTCTTTTTGGACCCCAAGTCCTGAGTTATAAAACCATTTCAAAATCGATTGGGTCTCGGCCCAAAAATCATTTTCCATAAAACATCCGTAAAACGTTCATTTTGAAAAGTATCATTTCCAAATGCTCAAAAACAGTTCATATATCTCAAAATGAACTAACATGACTACATGTTCTTCTCAACCATACACAATATTTCCCCCAAATGCACAACTCTGTTCCGAAATCTAACCGACATATTGATTTCCAAAATCATAACTTATCAAATCATCAATCCTGTCCCAACTCTGCCATCTCATATTGTGACGCATAATATTCTGCTGAATCTCAAAGCATATCAATCTAGAACAGCAATAAATCTCAATGCAATTAAAAAATCCAAACACTTACAGATCGTGAAGCCGATGATTCCCCGTGATACTGGCACATGTCTCAACTCTAGAAAATACTCGACACAGATATTTTCAAAACACACATTTTGCAAACTCAGTTCAACTCGAGAACACAACACATTTCTATCCGAAGAAACACGTTAACACCATTGGAAAAGTTTACAACAACTCCAATACCACACTAGTAAATCACATAATGCACAAGCCCGAGTGAACAACAAAAACTCAAAGCTCAAACACTTGTCAACCGACAGCTCGAATGACACAAAAAAAGCACGACCCAACTCGACCCAACTGCCTAGGTTTTCACAACCTAAGCTCTGATACCATATTCTGTAACACCCCCAGATCCGATCGGGAATATTACAGCGCCGTGGGCCCTGAGATGGAACCCACAAGGCTGAAGGAAATTTTCGCAAACAGTTACAAATGCCCAAGAGGCTAACGACGGTACTGTCTTTTAAAAACATTTGAAAACTTAATAAAAACTGTTTATCAAACCGTCGTAAAATCTCATTTGAAATCACAAGGCCCGAAATGCCAAAGCTCAATTGTTTAAGAATATACGTTAAGCTATCGCTTACACGTACTGACAGAATAGATTTATAAAACGATTGCCAAAGTGACCTAAGTTACCAGATCCCAAAAGGTCATTTAAAAAAAAAATACTCACGCAGCGAATAAAGACAAACAATTAAAATACTCTAGCATCAGAATACAACAACTGATCAGAAACTCAATAAACAAATACATGTCCTAGCCAGTATCCTCCGGGAAGCTCATCTCTTTGCGACCGCTACAAGCTTGATAATCCAAGAACCTAAAAAGAAAGCCCATGACGTGGTCAGCCATAATATCCAACAATGATAACCATCACATCACGTCAATAATTACATATCAATAGAAATACTAAGTAAGAATACGACCAATGTAATCTTGCCGTCGTAACTTTACGAAAATCCACGATTCGTATCCTTAACAACACAATAAGATAATACCGAAATATCTGTACGGTATCTTAACAATACCCAAGGTTCTCAAAACATTATCATAACTCGCGATACGGAAATTATACCAACTCTGGCCAATTCAATCCATCGGATAACGTCGACAATTCCAATACGATAATTAATTGTCCATCAAAGACAAGTATCAAGGAAATACGGAACATACCTCAAGATACGAAATACCATGACAATCACGTCAGTCTAATCCGAGATCAGATCAACACAACATACGGATATGGTCCTAACACATGACCTACAAATGCATACTCATATGACAACGTCAATATGATCACAACTAGGGGTGGTATACCATACCGTACCGAAGTTTTTTCCCAATACCGTATACCGTACCGAAAGTTTCGGTACAACAAAATTCATACCAATACCGTACCGAATGTTTCGGTATACCAAAATCCCGTATACCGAAATTTCGGTATGGTTTTCGGTCCATACCGATACCGTACCGAAATTTCGGTATCGGTATATACCGAACTTATCGAAATACCGAATTACCAAAATATTGAAAAATCTTGATATACCAATATATACCGAAATACCGAACAAGTAAAATACCGAAAATATCGATATACCGATATATATATATTGAAATACCGATTTTTTTTGGGTATTTCGGTATATACCGAAATACCGAAAATAAAAAAGTTTCATACCGTTGTCGTACTGAAAATTTTCGGTACGATATGGTACCGTACCAAAAAATTTCGGTATACCGAAATTTTCGGTATTTTCGGTAATTTTTCGATACGATAAATACGGTATTTCGGCATTTTGGTATATTTTGCCACCCCTAATCACAACAATAACGACAATGTATACTTATGGCAAAACCATAATATATATATGCACAACAATAACAACACATATAGTAATCCAACGATCCAGCGCACACAGCTATAGAGTCCCATGATGATCCCATCGGACCAACGCATGGTGGCATTACCTGTCCAGCGATCCAGCGCACACAGCTATAGATTCCCATGATGATCCCGTCGGAGCAACGCATGGTGGACATATGACAACAATGCACAACTGCACAAAACAACAGTACACAATGCACGACAACAACAATGCACAAATGCATGACAACAACGATACACGAATGTATCACGATAAGATCGACACAAAATGACAGAAATGATTAGAGTACTTGCTCCGAGTCCTTCGAGAGCAATCTCGGTGTCTAAACCATCACGGACAATTATTCTGAATATTCGTCGATCCAAAACATCACGGACGGTAGATAATTAACGTCTTCGTCTATACCATGATGTATCCTCGATATACAAGTATACCAATAACAAAAGTAAATCATATACATTATGATTTAGATTCCCAAAACTCGAATACGATTTATAATCCCAAATCTCCAGTGATTACGATTATAAACATTGCTATACGAATTATACACGAATGAAACGGAAACCATTCATTAAATACTATAAACTGAGCAAGTAATAACTTACCTCAGTACCGATACAACGATGATGAAGCTGTCACTAATCTCATTGTCTTCGTCTACTAGCTCCTCGACCCTGACCAACGCCATTCACGAACATACTCGAACACGACCGCAACATACGGTTATAAACACCGATCAATAATCTCAACCTATTACAATAATCGATAAACAACAAGTTCGACAATAATCAACAATCGATAAAACCAATTCACAAACCCAACGGCTCAACAATATCTCGGTTAACCACAAGTCTGATCAAACCAACTTAAACGATCATGAATTCATAACCGAAACAGAATACACTACCCTGTCTGCCTACTTAGCGCACGTTAATCACTTAACGTAGCGTGCGCTAAATTGCTCCCGTTAGCGTGCGCTAGACAATAAGCTTAGCGTGTGCTAATGCTGTACAGTTTGCATGCTTTTCACGTACCGATCAACATATGATGATTATCAAGAACACTAAGTGATCCAAAACCATGTTTATAGTCATCAAAACAATGAAATTCGATATCCTTTAACATATAAACAATCATCCAACTTATAATCCAAGTTCTATATCCATATATCATCTTCCTTAATATCAATACATGAAACATCAAGAACGTAACAACACTTCCTTAATCTTCCATTACAGAGTGTAATCATCGACAATAACATCAACATTCGAAACTGAGGAGAAGAATTAACCAACTAATCTCAAGAAGACGAATCAACACGATTCAAACCATACGAATCACATTAATATCATCATACTCCGGTAATCCATCTCATAATCATGCTTATCAACTTGTTTATGTAATAATAATCAACTCAAGAACATCAACATTCAATCCAAAATGAAATCCAAAGATGAAGAGTGATTACCTTTATGAAAGAATGGATTGATTTCCAAGGTTGAATCCATTTCCAAGAATCACCAATGATTTAAAGAACAAAGTTTTAATCCATGATTTCCATCTTTAATCTTGTTAAAGAGGATCATCCCTCAGTGTTTAGGAACTCCAAATGTCCTCCCAAGGTTCTCTCTATCGGGTGAAAGGAAAGAAATGGACGAAATGCTTCATAATACCCGTCTGTCCCCTTATATAGAATACATTACTAGCGTGCGCTAACATCTCATATTTAGCGTGCGCAACAGCCTTAGCGTGCGCTAACTGACTTTTGTTAGCGTGCGCTATCACAGTCCAGAGGCTACTGTCTGGCTTCGTACATGTGCTTACGTACGTAATGCCCATGCATTAGTGTACGTAACTTACACTATCTAGCGTACGCAAGTCCTTGCATTTAGCGTGCGCTAATATCAGTTGACTCGTTTATCTGTATGCTCCTAAGACTGGTCCACACGCCGAAAGTGCTGACGAGGATAAGATTCCTTTTTGTCCAATATACCATTAGCGTACGCTAACCTTTAGGGTTTAGCGTGCGCTAGTACTACATTACAAACATCCATTGACTTATCAGAACGTGCGCCGAAAGTGGTCTGGTCCACACGCAGATTCCCTCTGAGTTGTTATTCACTAGTGTACGCTAAGTTGTGTCCGTAGCGTGCGCTAAACCTACACGATAGCGTGCGCTAATAATGTTACACTTAGCCATTTACACTGATCTTGCTCATCGTTTCAACATACTAGATACGTATACATGACACACTATATCCTTTGTCGACCAAGTACGACAATTATACCAGTACAGATGCCTCAGTCCTTCATTTATTTTATCTATACTGTACAGATTCCACGTTGTACAATATAAGTCAGATAAAATAATATTAAACAACGGTAGTAGAAATTCCGGATATTACAGATATGTCCTCCCATTTCTATTTGGGAATCGGGAGTGGTTTCAGCAAACCTGCTCGTCGCTGATGCTCAATCTTAACCTGCTGACAGGTCAAACATCTCGAAACGAATTCTGCAACTTCTTGTTTCATATTACTCCACCAATAACATTGCTTCAAATCTTTATACGTCTTGCTAGACCCCGGGTGAATGGAGTATAGGTAGCATGAGCCTCTCTCAGAATAGAGTTTCTTAAATCTTTATCTGCCGGTACACATACTCGATTCCTAAAATGTATCAGTCCATATGCGTGGATCACAAATCCAGGGGCTTTCCCTTGAGTTACTTCATTCCGAACCCGAGATAAGAATGGGTCCGTAACCTGTTTCGATCTGATCATATCATCAAGGGACAACGAAATCTCCAGTGTGCAAAGTTTTCCCTAAACACGCTGTACCCAGACTTCAATCTCCAGCCTCATAAGATCTAACTACAATTCTCTTTGAGATGTCAAGCGGCTAAGCATTCGTTCTTGTACTGTCTTACGACTTAGGGCATCGACAACCACATTTGCCTTCCCCGGATAGTATAAGATCTCAATGTCATAATCTTTAATCAATTCTAGCCACCTCCTCTGTCTCATGTTCATCTCGTTCTGAGTAAAAATATACTTCTGACTATTGTGATCAGTAAAAATCTGACAGGTAACTCTATATAAGTAGTGGCGCCAAATCTTCAAAGCAAACACCATGACTGCTAATTCCAAATCATGGGTCAGGTAGTTGACCGCATAGGGTCGAAATTGTCTCGATGCATAGGCAATTACTTTTATGTTCTGAATCAACACACATCCAAGGCCCTGTCTTGACGCGTCACTATATACCACGAATCCGTCGGTTCCCTGTGGTAGGACTAAGACTGGCGCAGAAATTAATCGACTCTTGAGTTCGTCAAAACTTTGTTGACATGCCTATGACCATGTATACTTCTTATCTTTCCATAACATATTAGTCAGCGGTTGCACGATATTGTAAAAGCCTTCTACAAACCATCTGTAATAACCTGCCAAACCGAGGAAACTACGAACTTTCTTTACATTCTTCAGAGGTAGCCAATATCGGATAGCCTATGTCTTTTGTGGGTCCACACTAACCCCATCAACTGATATCACATGCCCAAGAAAAGTAACGTTAGACATCCATAAGTCACAGAGTTGTTCTGGTCTCAGCGCACCGAGAATCTGACGGAGCTGATACTCGTGTTCTTCGCAGTCACGGGAGTAAATCAAAATGTTATCGATAAAAACGACCACAAAACCATCCAGAAAGTCAATGAAAACTCGATTCATCAGTTTCATGAACACTGTTGGTGTGCTAGTCTATCCAAACGGCATCACCATGAACTCATAATGCCCATAACGAGTACGAAAAGCTGTCTTCAAAATATCGGACTCTCGAATCCTCAGCTAATGATAACTGGATCTTAAGTCGATCTTGGAAAATACAGCGGCGCCTTGGAGTTGATCCAACAAATCATCAATATGTGGCAACGGATATTTATTCTTGATTGTTACCCTGTTCAACTCTCGGTAATCAATACATAAAGGCAAGGATCCGTCTTTATTTCGCACAAATAACACTGGCGCTCCCCAAGGGGACGCACTAGGTCGAACATAACCCTTCTCAATCAAATCATCGAGCTGACTCTTCAACTCCGGCATCTCAGTTGGAGCCATGCGATATGGTGCTTTGGAAAGTGGGTATGTACTTGGCTCTAGTTCAATGGTAAACTCTACATCACGATCTGGAGGCAAGCCTTGCAACTCATCTGGAAAAACATCTGGGTAATATCGGACCACCGGAATATCGGCCAGTTCAGTAGGTCGGTCCACTGTCTTCGTCCTGTAGCACTAATAACCAACACATCCTTGATTAAGCAGTTTCATTGCTTTCATTGCGTTGATGATTCTCCCAAAATGGCTGGGATTATCACCCTGAAAAATGCACTCGAAACCATCGTTAGAAGTGACGGTCACCATCCGCTTGCAGACGCTAAGTATGGAATCATGACGATCCATCCAATCGATATCTAAGATCACATCATCTTTAGGTAAATCGACCATAATCAAATCTGAAAACCACTCATGGTCGTTCATACGAATCGGATAGTTCTGCACTTCACGATTCCTAACAATTCTTCTACCATCGGGTAGACCAATCACGTAAGGTTCACAATCGATAACATGATCTAATTTCAAACAACTTAAACAAGAAGCAGATATAAAGGAGTGCGAGGCACCAGTATCAAGGACACAAACAGGCTGAGAGTAGATCTCGAGTGTACCTGCGATCATGCTAGCTTTGGGATCGTTCGCCTTCTTCATCTCGTAGATTCTTGGTTTTGCAGCTCCGATACCAACTGCACTAGCTTGACCTCCACGGACCATCCCTCTGTTTGCCCCGGTAGTTTGATGGGAGGCAGACGGAGGTGCCCGATCCTGAACTGAAGACTGAACTGGAGCATGAGAGGCTATCGGTGTACGTCCCGGACCACCTTTACAAAAACGAGCAAGATGTCTAGTAATCACATAAGTATGACATGCAACGGCCGGCTTCGGACATTTGGAGCTGATGTGCCCCTGATCTCCATAGTTAAAACACATAATAGACGAGCTGGCCACTCGAGAATGTGATCCTACTGGTTTTGGCGCCATAGGTGACCGCTCAGAAAAAGTTGGTACAGATTGGGGTTTCTTGAACGCTCCCCGATTACTGTCAGCCTGGGTCTGGTTCCTGGATCTCTTATTATTGGATTGTGGCTGCTTTTTGGAAATCTCCTTCGCAGTAAGTTCGTATTCTAGATCTTTATCGATGAACTCCGGTAGAGTCATGCAGTGGTGATTAAGGAACTGCATCCTCATCCAGGGTTTCAGTCTTTTGGGAAAATGCTTGATCGTATCCGCTTCCGTCTGAACAATCGACGTAGCAAACGAAAGAAGTGCCTGAAATTTTTCAGCAATCGATAACACATCATCCTCCTCAGATGGGTCTGGGTTCAGCAATTCTGACAGCTTGGCCTTACGGAGTGAACCTGGATAATAACGATCCAGCATGTGGTTCTTGAGTTCCTCCCAAGTGCATACACCATCAGTTGGTCTCAACGAAAGCCACCATGTGTGGGCGCTCTTACTAAGGTAGTAATCCGCCACGGAGGCGTGATTATCTTCTGGACATTCAACCATCTCGAACAATTTCTCAAAGTGTTCGATCCATTGTACAATATCAGTAGGCTCAGAGGAGCCTTCAAAGGTTGGAGGTCGCTGACGAGAGATGTCGCTAATAATCCGACTCACAGGTTCGCCTTGCACAGGAGGTGGTGGATGAGGTCCCTACTGCTGGTCAGTAGTAGCAGCTCTCTGCATAGCTTCCATCATTTGACCCATCTAGATCATATGAGTCATCATACTGTAACACCCCCAAATCCTATTGGGTTATTACAGTGCCGTGGACCCCACGCCAGGAGATCCACCAGGCGAACATGACTAAAATACATTAAATTAAACCACAAGGGAAAATCATAGTCCCTACTATGATAACCGACACAATATTCCGATAAGGAATTTCAACGACAAAAGTGGCCTACATGGCCAAAATGAAATACAACAACATCCACGAACATCTGTTCGGGTAATACAACACGACAATAACTGACAAGACTGGAGTACATTCCAACTGACTGACCAACAATGAACAACTCGGACTAGTATCGCTCGAATGCCTCGTTGCCATCATCATGCCCCTGTGTCTCAACTCTCTCCTCGCAAGCACCTAAAACATGAAAACATGTTCCGCCCCCACGGGGTCAGTCATCCAGATAATGAATATCAAATACATGTATAACATGATATGCATCCAAAGGCAGAATGAAACGGTACAATGATAATAATACGAGATGCTCACAAACCAATGTAAGAACCGAGCATTCGTGAAACACTATGCCCACGGCATACTATTAATACCTGCTCGACAGGTTAGAACATAAGTGCCCAACGGCGAATCGTAATCACAGAATACCACAATGAATTAAACAACATGAACCAAACCAGAATTGAATTTAATATGAATCATAATGCCCAAAGGCTCCAATGAAAATACCAAGACATTACAAAAGGCCTGAAAGTCATTCAGCGGAAGTTAACAAATATCATAAACACTTGAAACCTAATGACCCGAAGCTATAGTTAATGAGGGCTAATAAGGTCATAACCACGACCGTGACCTACTGAGTTGTAGGTGTTGGGAAGCCAACCGCGAAGGTTCAAGCCCCAAACTTACCCATAAGGTCATAAACGCGACCGTGACCTACTAAGTTGTAGGTGTTGGGAAGCCAACCGCGAAGGTTCAAGCCCCAAGCTTACCCATAAGATCATAAACGCGACCGTGACCTACTAAGTTGTAGGTGTTGGGAAGCCAACCGCGAAGGTTCAAGCCCCAAGCTTACCCATAAGGTCATAAACGCGACCGTGACCTACTAAGTTGTAGGTGTTGGGAAGCCAACCGCGAAGGTTCAAGCCCCAAGCTTACCCATAATAAGCACTAGCCGAGACTAGCCTCCAAAATATAATAAATCACAAATGACAACGATTCGTAGATTACCGAATTCGTGAGAATGATAGTGTGCTACCTTGAGTCGGCCAACACGATAACAATGATGCAATGGATGATTCCATGAATGATTGAGTGTTTCGATTACCTTAGAACGGCAAATCGATAAGAGTAATATGATGAATGA
The DNA here is from genome assembly GCA_033398695.1 of Orobanche coerulescens. NCBI lineage: Eukaryota > Viridiplantae > Streptophyta > Magnoliopsida > Lamiales > Orobanchaceae > Orobanche > Orobanche coerulescens. Next base: position 86,615,163 of record CM065809.1, read on the forward strand.
TTGAATATCTCGATTGCCTTAGAAAGGTCAATTGATAATAATGATATAGTGAATGATTGAACATTTCGATTTGCCTGAGAACGCCAATCGATAACAATTATATGAAGGATACCTCGCACCTTTAATCGGTTACCGACGTCGAAGATGAGAAATGAATACGCTAATGCCTTTAATCGCCAATACGCTTTTAATGACAACCCCAACAGAATAACAATGATTTCAACGATGTTTTAGATTGACATCTATATGAACAACAATCGATACATCGATACCGCGAACCGCTATCGACAATGACATTAATAATGAGTATTACAATGCCTTGAATCGGCCGTTAACGAACAACAATGACATTTGGCAAAATTGCCTAAGGTATCGTATCGAGCGATCTCTTGATATCAATGAATTCATGAAGAGACTAAGTCTCGGAATGATACAACACATCTATACACATACATGATGACATTAGCTCATTGACTAGTACAAGTATAAAACTTGCCTCAACCGAAGGCGATGAATTCCTTCCACGAACAACGAACGGCGTCCTCCGATAAACACAAGTACTCGAACCACCTTGAATGAAATACAATTCGCTCAATAACACAATATCAATCGAAATCAACATAACGACCGAAAGAAACTCTTTGAGGCATTTAATCGAACACTAAATGTTCAAAGTTCCTCAAGAGCCTAAAAATCATCAATCGGGTTGAATGAATCGAAAATATGGATATACAATCCATAGAACACGATTAATAATGTTTACTAACATCAACCGATTCATCAAAATCGGATTAGAAACGAAAATCAAGAACAAATCTCAAAAATCCAATCCTAGGAGATTTCAAGAAATTACCTCGATCCGACGAAGAACAATGATTTGATGATGATATAATCGATAAGGATCCTCAAAAACGCTTAGAAATCGAGTGGAATCGACCAAAAACTCCATTTCCGATTTTCCTTGCCGCCACCGCACCGGTGCGTAAATGTGATAAAAATGAAGTCTGGGCGGTCGCCTATATATGGCCGATGAGTTACGGCCGTAACCGGCGAGGCCTTACGGCCGTAATCGGCATTCGTCAAACTCGCCCGCCAGCCGACCGCTACGGCCGTAATCGACAGGGCCTTACGGCCGTAACTTCGGCACTTACGGCCAGAATCGGCAGTCCTACGGCCGTAATCGCATTCGTCGTGAAGCCGCACAGCACCCGCACGGCCGTAACTCTCGGCCCTTACGGCCAGAATCGCATTCGCTGTGCCATGCTCGCTGAGCACGACGGCCAGAATCGCACCTTACGGCCGTAACTCGCCAGCCCGGGGCCCCGGCCGTGGCCACTCCGACGGCCCGACGACCCCGAAACCCGAACCTGAATACGAATCGAAGATATGGTTACGACGTACTCGCAAAGACGAATCCAAGCCTTAAGAGAATACACGATTCCGACCACCCGAAGGCTCGAAATTCGACAACGGAAAGTAATTACCCCAAACTTTGGGAAATTACGAAAATGGCCCAAAACGTCCGAAATGCACGATACACGATCGAAACACCAAGCCAAAGCTCACAACATGAATAATAACATTAAATGAACTTACGAGAAACTCGAAACGACAGTTTCGGACGAGGTTCGCAAGAATCGAACTCAAGTGCGGAAAAGCCGCTTAAGAACACGGATCTCAACAAAACGATACCGAAACGAACTCGGATGACAAAAAGTGCAGAATTAATCATTCTCAGAATGACGATACGGTCATGAGCGAGTCGTCAAAACAGACTTCCTCCAAAAAATAAAATTACCGAAAAATCGAAATTACGGGTATTACATACTACCCCCCTTAAAAGAAGTTTCGTCCCGAAACTTAAAAGAAGTAGGGAGAAGCAATATCCCTCCAGGAAGAATTGACGAGATACACACGAACAAGAATGATCACAATGAATGATAATGAATCGAAATCCAACAAGGATCAAGAATGACTCACCGTTGTGAAATGATAAACGAGTGACAGCTCAAATGAAATGATTGGAACCATAGTTCCCCGTGAATTGAATGATTAGTTTGATAATTATAAATCTCAACGTGTTTAATATATGATGAGTGAATTATATGAATGAATGAACGACGATGAAATGAATGATTATCCTCTTACCGAGCAAGAATTAACTTGCTCAAAACCGGTGACGATCACAGTTAAAGCAAACAACAGTCGAACTCGTCGTCCGAGATGAAGATGCTCTCCCAGCACGAAGATGACTAGAAAACGATCTCTTGGACGTCGGAGTCCGATGTCCCTCTGGCAGCTCTTCCCATACCGAGGCAGGAAAGTCACGTGATAATTACAGATCTCGTATGAAGATCGCATTATGATTACGAGACGGAACGATAACAATGAGCATACACGCTCTAACATAATGAATGCATTAATAATGCAATGGAATGATCGTCGACATGATGTCGGGAGATGATAAGATCGCATGAGACCTCAAATGGGGTAACATGATTGCCTGATGAAATTCCTGAAATGATTACCTTGAACAAGTTAACAAGGTTGAAAATTCGATCCTCAAGATCAACAACTGAACCGTGAGATGGGCTGAATGATTAATGAATTAACTGAACAATGAGATTGACTGAGTGACGAGTGAATTAGCTAAACGATGAGATTAATTGAGTGATGAATGAATTAGCTGAACGATGAGGTTAATTGAGTGATGAACGAAGCAACTGAGCCATGATATTGACTGAATGATGAATGAATTAACTGAGTGATGAATGAGTTAACTAAGTGATGAATTAACTGACTAATGATATTTGAGTGATGAATGAATTATCTGAGTGATTAATTAATTAATCAATAATGAGATTGGTGAGTAATGAATGAATTGACGGAACAATGAGATTGGTGAGTGATAATGAATTAACCGAGCGATGAGATTAATCGAGTGATGAATAAATTGGTGAACAATGAGATTGATCGAGTGATTAATGAATTAATCTTAACAATGAGATTGACTAAGTGATGAAGGAATTGGTGAATGATGAATGAATTAACTGAGCAATGATATTGGTGAGTGATGAATGAATTGACTGAACAATGAGATTGACTGAGTGATTAATGAATTAATCTGAACAATGAGATTGACTAAGTGATGAAGGAATTGACTGAGTGATGAATGAATTAACTGAGCAATGATATTGACTGAGTGATGAATGAATTGACCGAGTGATGAATGAATTTCTGAGTAATGATATTGACTGGGTGATGAACGAATGAACTGAGTGATGAATGATATTGACTGAGTGATGAACGAATGAACTGAGTGATGAATGATATTGACTGAGTGATGAACGAATGAACTGAGTGATGAATGATATTGACTGAGTGATGAACGAATGAACTGAGTGATGAATGATATTGACTGAGTGATGAATGAATTAACCGAGTGATGAATGAATTAACCGAGTGATGAATGAATTAACCGAGTGATGAATGAATTAACCGAGTGATGAATGAATTAACCGAGTGATGAATGAATTAACCGAGTGATGAATGATATTGACTGAGTGATGAAGGAATTAACTGACTGATGAATGAATTATCTGAGTGATGAATTATCTGAGTGAGGAATGAATTAACTGAGTGATAGATGAATTATCTGAGTGATGATATTGACTGAGTGAGGAATGAATTAACTGAGTGATAGATGAATTATCTGAGTGATGATATTGACTGAGTGATGAATGAATTAACTGAGTGATGAGATCAAAATGATGATTGAAAATTATTAACTGATAAATGAGTTGATCCTTAATGCTTACACAAGTCACACGTGCTCCAAAACAATTGATCATGAATCAATTATAGCACTAATATCACATATAGGTTTCAGCAAAGCATGAACGATTAATGACATGATGGATGTATGAACATAAAGAGAATCGAGTCCTTACACAGGTCATACGAAGCTTCGAGGTCTCGCGATACTAGTCTTCACTGACGACGACTCGATGAATGAATGGCTCGTGCAGTCGCACTAATATTACGACTCACAAAACCTGACTGACTAGATTGTCATAACCTGACAATCCCACTACTACCGCGTCGGTAGGACCACATAACTCACATCTCAGGGTATTTCACAACCCAACGCTCTGATACCATTTCGTAACACCCCAAATCCTATTAGGTTATTACGGTCCGTGGACCCCACGCCAGAGATCCACCAAAGTAACATGAATAAAATACATTAAATTAAACCACAAGGGAAAATCATAGTCCCTACTATGATAACCGACACAATATTCCGATAAGGAATTTCAACGACAAAAGTGGCCTACATGGCCAAAATGAAATACAACAACATCCACGAACATCTGTTCGGGTAATACAACACGACAATAACTGACAAGACTGGAGTACATTCCAACTGACTGACCAACAATGAACAACTCGGACTAGTATCGCTCGAATGACTCGTCGCCATCATCATGCCCCTGTGTCTCAACTCTCTCCTCGCAAGCACCTAAAACATGAAAACATGTTCCGCCCCCACGGGGTCAGTCATCCAGATAATGAATATCAAATACATGTATAACATGATATGCATCCAAAGGCAGAATGAAACGGTACAATGATAATAATACGAGATGCTCACAAACCAATGTAAGAACCGAGCATTCGTGAAACACTATGCCCACGGCATACTATTAATACCTGCTCGACAGGTTAGAACATAAGTGCCCAACGGCGAATCGTAATCACAGAATACCACAATGAATTAAACAACATGAACCAAACCAGAACTGAATTTAATATGAATCATAATGCCCAAAGGCTCCAATGAAAATACCAAGACATTACAAAAGGCCTGAAAGTCATTCAAATGGAAGTTAACAAATATCATAAACACTTGAAACCGAATGCCCGAAGCTATAGTTAATGAGGGCTAATAAGGTCATAACCACGACCGTGACCTACTGAGTTGTAGGTGTTGGGAAGCCAACCGCGAAGGTTCAAGCCCCAAACTTACCCATAAGGTCATAAACGCGACCGTGACCTACTAAGTTGTAGGTGTTGGGAAGCCAACCGCGAAGGTTCAAGCCCCAAGCTTACCCATAAGATCATAAACGCGACCGTGACCTACTAAGTTGTAGGTGTTGGGAAGCCAACCGCGAAGGTTCAAGCCCCAAGCTTACCCATAAGGTCATAAACGCGACCGTGACCTACTAAGTTGTAGGTGTTGGGAAGCCAACCGCGAAGGTTCAAGCCCCAAGCTTACCCATAATAAGCACTAGCCGAGACTAGCCTCCAAAAATATAATAAATCACAAATGACAACGATTCGTAGATTACCGAATTCGTGAGAATGATAGTGTGCTACCTTGAGTCGGCCAACACGATAACAATGATGCAGCGGATGATTCCATGAATGATTGAGTGTTTCGATTACCTTAGAACGGCAAATCGATAAGAGTAATATGATGAATGATTGAATATCTCGATTGCCTTAGAAAGGTCAATTGATAATAATGATATAGTGAATGATTGAACATTTCGATTTGCCTGAGAACGGCCAATCGATAACAATGATATGAAGGATACCTCGGCACCTTTAATCGGTTACCGACGTCGAAGATGAGAAATGAATACGCTAATGCCTTTAATCGGCCAATACAGTTTTAATGACAACCCCAACAGGAATAACAATGATTTCAACGATGTTTTAGATTGACATCTATATGAACAACAATCGATACATCGATACCGCGAACCGGCTATCGACAATGACATTAATAATGAGTATTACAATGCCTTGAATCGGCCGTTAACGAACAACAATGACATTTGGCAAAATTGTCGGAAGGTATCGTATCGAACGATCTCTTGATATCAATGAATTCATGAAGAGACTAAGTCTCGGAATGATACAACACATCTATACACATACATGATGACATTAGCTCATTGACTAGTACAAGTATAAAACTTGCCTCAACCGAAGGCGATGAATTCCTTCCACGAACAACGAACGGCGTCCTCCGATAAACACAAGTACTCGAACCACCTTGAATGAAATACAATTCGTTCAATAACACAATATCAATCGAAATCAACATAACGACCGAAAGAAACTCTTTGAGGCATTTAATCGAACACTAAATGTTCAAAGTTCCTCAAGAGCCTAAAAATCATCAATCGGGTTGAATGAATCGAAAATATGGATATACAATCCATAGAACACGATTAATAATGTTTACTAACATCAACCGATTCATCAAAATCGGATTAGAAACGAAAATCAAGAACAAATCTCGAAAAATCCAATCCTAGGAGATTTCAAGAAATTACCTCGATCCGACGAAGAACAATGATTTGATGATGATGATATAATCGATAAGGATCCTCAAAAACGCTTAGAAATCGAGTGGAATCGACCAAAAACTCCATTTCCCGATTTTCCTTGCCGCCACCGCACTTTGGTGCGTAAATGTGATAAAAATGAAGTCTGGCGGTCATCGCCTATATATGGCCGACAGTTACGGCCAGAATCGGCAGTGGCCTTACGGCCGTAATCGGCATTCGTCAAACTCGCCAGCCACCGGCCGCTACGGCCAGAATCGACAGTGGCCTTACGGCCGTAACTCGCACTTACGGCCAGAATCGCATTCGTCGTGAAGCCGCACGGCACCCGTACGGCCAGAACTCTCGCCCTTACGGCCGTAACCGCATTCGTCAGCCATGCTCGCCGAGCACGTACGGCCAGAATCGCACCTTACGGCCGTAACTCGCCAGCCCGGCCTCCGGCCGTGGCCACTCCGACGGCCCGACGACCCAAACCCGAACACGAATACGAATCGAAGATATGGTTACGACGTACTCGCAAAGACGAATCCAAGCCTTAAGAGAATACACGATTCCGACCACCCGAAGGCTCGAAATTCGACAACGGAAAGTAATTACCCCAAACTTTGGGAAATTACGAAAATGGCCCAAAACGTCCGAAATGCACGATACACGATCGAAACACCAAGCCAAAGCTCACAACATGAATAATAACATTAAATGAACTTACGAGAAACTCGAAACGACAGTTTCGGACGAGGTTCGCAAGAATCGAACTCAAGTGCGGAAAAGCCGCTTAAGAACACGGATCTCAACAAAACGATACCGAAACGAACTCGGATGACAAAAAGTGCGGAATTAATCATTCTCAGAATGACGATACGGTCATGAGCGAGTCGTCAAAACAGACTTCCGCCAAAAAAAATAAAATTACCGAAAAATCGAAATTACGGGTATTACACATACCCTGCATAATGACATAAGGATCGACACGTGCATCCTCGTGTCGTTAGGTGTGGTGTGACTGGTTCTCAGTAGGCGATCACTACCTGCTGAGCTCTGCTCCATATTCGAACGTGCATTGGATTGTGGTCTCGGGATTCGGCCTCTTCCGTGGCCTCGACCCCCCTACCACGGCCTCTCAAATTTCTATCCATACTGAAAGAATCAAACAATAATCATAAGCACATTTCGTGACCACCTCTACGGCAATCACAATTTTCACGCTAAGTTAATAGCAACAATGAAACTACAATTTCAAGAAAATAGTTCATCACGAATTAGCGGTACCATGATTGCTATACAAAATATCATATCGATATCAAGTCAAAACAACTTCAATCACATAATCAATCCAAAATTTCTCTCGGAATATCAACAAGATAAATTCTGCCACAAACATCTTGTCAGAATTGAAATCATGGCACAAAAGTAACATACTCGTAGGGTCAGGCGTTTGCACAGGTCACACATGACGCGAAGGATTCTTGATACTTGTTCAATCCACAACGACTCTTAAAGAGAAAAGACTCTCTATAGCATATTTTGTAACACCCCGGATACGACGGCCGTTACAGTGCCATGGACCCCACACTGGGACCCACCAGGTGATACCAAAAAACTATTTAAACATAGCATTATCGTGATACCAAATCACAAAACAAATAATCCTTACTCCGATTTGGAGTCCACAAATAGTACGGCTATTAGCCACAAAATACATAGGATCCAGATACTAGTATAAAGCATATGAAGATGGATACTTAAAATAATAGTATAATCGACAATAGTTTAAATAAATCGGAAAGTAATATTACACTGTTTAAGCATAACCGGACACAAAAGACTTGGGCACCCCGAACTAGTATCCTTCAAACCCTTCTCCGTCACCGTGATCTTCCCGTGCCTTGTCTTTACCTCGACCTAAAATACAACACAAGTATTTCGCCCAAAACAACAGGGTCATATATACATGATAATAATTCTCAAGACATTACACATTCCACATATACTGGATCTCAAGGAAACAACCCGACTATTGAACATACCCCTTGGGCGTATGAACAATCAGTCACAAACCATCGGACATAACCAATCATACATGGAACATGAACGACCAATCAACATGGCTAAAAGACATACATCACGGTACGCCCGATCCGGAAATGTGTTCGTGCACATGTCTACCCCGTATACGGAATTCAGAATATACGTGAGAGAATGTACCTAATTAGCCTCACGTCTCGTGTGCACAGTCCAATACGAAAACATAAACGTATGACCATATGTGCCTGGCTAAAAATTCTACACATAACTAATCGGCACGCAGATATGATTCCAGATATATCACGATACAACATGACAACGAAACTCAATAAATTACACATTCAATCAAGAATCAAGGGACTCACCGAAGTGACAAATATGATCAACGAGACCAACGATACAAAGGTGATGAACTTAGGAACACAATCCCACAACAAAATGGTACTACGATCAAGAACAATATCAAATCACGAATTATAGATTCATAAGGCATTTCATATACACGAAATGTATAACATTCACAAGAATTCAATCATCATTAAAACCAAGCAAGATAACTTACCTCAATTCCATAGACGAATGGTCCTTCCTCCCTTGGGGATGAAATATCCCGACCCTACTATTCGAACGAACGAACGAATGGTATCCTCGACTAATAATACTCACTCGAACAAGCAACCTTGAATGAAACGTAACTCATTCAACAACACATTCATACAATAATGATATCAATTCATATGACACGACATCCGAAATATTACTCGAATAGTTCATCCTATCCCAATGAACATTCTATAGTTTCATTAACGAATTTCCATACACCAAATTCATCTTTAAGAATCGGATTTATCAAGTTCTTAAGGTTCTTCAATATTTACATCATCTATTACACAAGGATTATTGTAATTGAATTCGACCACTCATTCTATTATGACATTGTCATCAATAATCATCATAATCTTCCCAAGAACACTATCAACCTATGAATAAGATGATTAACACATTCTTAGGTCATCAAAACATCCGATTAACTTGAATATATAAAGATTATATGTTTGTGCTCTTCATAATCCATTATTATCTCCTAAAGAATTTGCAAAGCCATTTCAAAACATAGCTATATCATTTAGGATTTCTGAAACTTTAAGAACATCATTCTATTCTTCAATACTCATCAAGTTCTTCCCAAGGTATTGGTTAATACCTAACATGATGTTTTAACACAACCTATGTCTTCAATCCATCGAGTTTAACTTAAATACATCGAAACCTATGACCATCATCCTTCCAATAATGTTAATCTGTCCAGCAAAGTGAGTATGATTCTTATAACATGATTATTATTATCTAAAGAACCTTCTCGTTTTAAACCTTAATTACTATTTTCTTCAATAAGTGTTCCAAAATCTTAACTACAATCATGTTTTACTTGATTAGATCAATACTATGTGCAGTATTCCATATTAATATCATCATTACTACGAAAATAGAGTAAGATTGTACAACATACCTCAAGAAATGAAGAACAAACCACAAAAACTACAAGAATGCACTCCAAACTTCCAAACACTAAGCTCCAATCCAAGATGCAAGGCTCAAAGACAATATGGAAGAGTATTATATCATTCCAGGGAGGCAGAGGGATGATAACTTGGAGAAAATATCAAGTTTGGACCGTGCAAAATGAAAGACAAGACCTGTCTTTTTATAAACTGCACTTCCATTAACGTACGTTAGCCACATTTACGTATGCTAACACATAGTTTGTTACGTACGTAATAAGCCTCCAGAGCCTACTGCCTCAAAACACCTACATCCTTACGTACGTTGCCAGAAAATCGTACGTAAGCTCTCCACCATTATGTAAGTTATGGCCTAAGCATAACGTACGTAATGTACGTTGACTTGGCTGTCTCGAAAGGCTAAATATCCAGATCCTGCATGGCCCTCCACGCCGAAAATTGAGATCGGATCATATTCTCTACGTTACACACGTAAGCCTAAGCACTTTACGTATGTAAAGCCAAGGAAAATAATGTACGCTAAACTGTAGCCATAGCGTACGTTAGGCACTAAAGGCCTAGCAAAAAAATGCAACAATCTACACTATATCTAACAATCAAACATAGTACGAATGATAATTATAATTGATACGATCCTGATATGTCTCAACATCAATAATCATTATACTAAATGCAACATGATACAACTATACCCAAATTATCCGAACAATACAACTGTAAATAAGAAAATTACAGTCGGATATTACAACGTTGGCGTGGCCGTTAGCTGCAATAGCTCCATTTTTTGTAGACCCTTACTCCAATCGTACCTTCGGTACTCTTGGTCGGGTCAAAAACTCAAGCTGCCAAGACTCGTATTCAACCGAAGTCAGTTTTATGTAGCCGTATCAAAGTAAAGAGCACGAAAGACTTTAATTTTTTTATTACGACAAGAATGGTGTAATCGTAAATAGAACAACTAATGGTATTTTTAAGAAGTGCTATAAAATTGATGGTGAATGGTTGAGTATTACGTGTTTCTATGTGAATTTTTTCTTATATTCTCGTATTTTATTAGGTGGTATACTAGTTCTATTATATTCAAGCATTTCTAGTTCTGAAAACTGAAAAGACAATTCATGAATCATGTGGGTTTAGAACTTTCGTTTAGTACTATGATGTATAAGATGATTTTGATTACTGCTACTGTTGCTTCTGCTGCAACTATTATGGATATCGTACTTAGGACTACCACATAAAGTTATTAAAAATATAAATTTAAAATTGATAGAATAGTGAATAGAATATCTCAAAAAACTTAATGAGTAGTATGAATAAGACTATTCTTGATTATTATTACTACTGTCATAATCTATTATGGGATTCCAAAGATTCTATTTAGCACAATGCTAAAATTATTATTCTTATTATTATGATTAATATTATTATTTTATATTATATAAGATTATCATTATGATCGTGTTATACAAAGTTGGTATGATATTAAATTCATTCTAATTTTACATTAGAGAGGAAACATTTATTATAATTTAATATTTAGTATATCTAAATATTAATGTGGTGGTACTCGAAAATGTGTTACACCAAAACAACTATGAGTAACATCTACTAAAAATATGCATTAGCGATAAGTAATTAAATATATTATTAACAAATTAGAATATTATTTTATTTTTCTGATTTAATATAATAGTTAGAAAATCTAATGTATTAGCAATTCAAATATTCAATGGATGTGGAATGTAATCCGTTAAAAAATAATTGTTGAATTGTAAGAAAAGGAATAGTATATATAAAGTAACATGAACCATTAAAATTTAATATTTAATATATTTTACTAGAACGGTGTTACACCAAAATCAGTGTAAAATCCAAACTATTACAAGCATATATTAAGGATTTATTTTTGGTTTAATTATTAGGGATAGTCACTTTATTTTTCTATTTTTGTTGGTAAAAGTGACTTTATTATTTTGACGAGAGGAAACTGGGATATCACTGATTTTTTAAGGGGATGATTTCAAATGCATAAAATCAAATTTACTTCTTACTATAAATATTCATCAGACTTGTTTGGCACAAATACAATAAATTTTTTAAGATTTAAAGTTCTATTTTGACCTATCTTCGGATCTCGTTAGTTTGTCATAGATTTCATTTTTACTTTACGAAATTCATTAAAATATTTCATATTTCAATTATACTACATTCGGATTAGAATTATGTAATTGTAATCATATTGCTTTCAAACTTAAATTACAACATTCGAACCATACGTATCACAATATCTACCAAAGTGTGATATATATTTGTACATACTCTCAATCCGTAGAAATATATGTCTGTCTTCATACGTGGCAAATTTGTCTGTTTGGGTAAATTGTGTTTGTCTGGGTAAATTTGTCTGTCTGGGTAAATGTGTCTGTCTGAGTAAATTGATGCTGTTGTTTACTTTTTCATCTGAATAAACTGTCTGAATAACAGAAATGACCGATTTACCCATAAATATGAATTATAAGATGTTTTATAAATTGTTGAATATTTTTTAAGCAATATAAATGATATAATCCAAAAATCAAAATATAAATTCATAAAGTACTTAAAAATCCAATTTCAAACACAAATAAGCCAAGTTCAAACACAAAGTAGCCAAATTCAAACACAAAATAGATAAATTTAAACGTTATTGAAAAATCAAATTTGACTCATCTTATATATATATATATTATATATATATATATAATATATATATATATATTATATATATAAATATATATATTATTTAAATTTAAACAAAATATTATACATAAATGATTCAAGTTTGTATGTAAGTAATATATAAAATATTTTATACATATATAAATAATATGTATAATATACAATATATATTTAGATATAGAAATATATTTTAAATAGATAAAAACATATATAATAAATATTATACATATGAATAAATGTTAATATATAAGTAATATATAATATTTATTTATATATTCATAATATATATGATATTTTGTAGATACAAAAATTTATTCATACAATAATATATAGTAACAAATATTATATATAAGTTAATAATGTATATTATTTATATATGAATAATATATATTACATTCATTTATATTACAACTTAAATTTTTTATATTGTATATATAAATGAGTATATACAATGGGGACAAGAGTCATTTTTTTGTCCTACATTATTTATATTGTATATATAAGTCTGCAGTTTTCAATTAGGGGTATGAGAGTCATTTTTTTGTCTTAATGGGGACAACACCCATTTTCATGCTTAATGAATAAGCTATTTTTGTCTGCGCGAATAAGTCATTAAGCCACAAGTAAACACCTCCAAATGTCTGAGCGAATAAGATATTTTACCCATTAAACTGATTAAGTCACAAATAAACGGCTCAAATTTAATATATTGCTATTGCGGCTGAGGGCGCAACGAACATGCTGGATAATTGTAGTCTATTAGAAGAATATGTAAGGGAAAGAAAAGCCGACATTATAATTTCACTTTATTTTTTGTTTAACAAACGGTAAGCAGTCATAATCCGTGGACACTGGTGTACAAGTTAATTACGGCACACTCCACTTCGGACAATTTGTAATTTGCTTTACTAATTTTGTGCAGCAAAATAAGTAACATTTTTTCCCATGGAGTATGGCTTTAACACATTATTATCGTAATTAACTAGCATGATTTTTGAATTTATTTAAATTGATTGGGTTTTATGAATGTAATTTGATTCGATACGATCATGTCAAAATCTCCCATATATATTAATTTAGAATACGTTAAGTCTAAGTGGCGAACACCTTCATCCTTCAACCGCCACTTTTCTTTGGTCTTACGTGTCTTTATGTCTCAATGCTTGGTGACACATAATCAATTATTGATTATCATTGCATTAATCACATTATAATTATAGCTCAAATAACTCCTACCTACCTTATTAATTTTTATGAATTAAAGAATATGATTTATGAATAAATAAGAATTGATTACATTATAGAAATATTTCATATTTTCATTAATTGAAAATATAAATCCCAAACAAAGAGAAATTTAGTATAGTAGTGTGCACCATATATTAAAAACTTAAACCTAAAATCTCGCAGAAATATTATATATTCCAATTAATTAATTTATATTAACTAGTCACTATAATTAGGTATATCAATAAAAAATATCAACTGAAGTGAAAGATGTTTGGGGGTATTGCAAAAGAAGTGTTGAATATAAATAATTAAAAAGGTACTTGAAGTCCTAATCAATTAAATATATCGAAATAATCTTATAAAAAATATTATTGAAAGTGTAGAAAAAATAGATTTAATTAATATTTATAAATAAATCAAAGAAACTATGGAATAAACAATTAGCATATTTTAGTTTTAAATCTTATTTAGTTAATATAAATAACAAAATAAATGAAAAAAATTATATTTACTAAATTATATAATTACTGATTTTTTGAATTCTCAAAGAGATATTTATAAATATATAAGAAATTAAACTTAATAATAATATACTAATCCATAGATTCATCTTTGTACAAAGAGTTTCAGAAAATAAAAACCGTTTAAGTGATTTTTAAGTGATTTTTTATTTTTTTCAGTTTTAAAAGATTTGTTAATTTTATCTACTTTTGAAGTCAACTATATATTTTTGAAAGTTTTGGATTTGCTTTTGTATTTTAAATTATATATAAACAATTTATGTAATTTTTTTCAAATATAAGGATTAAATTATCTACTTTTTGGCCATTTAACAGAAACCGTTAAATACCTAATGATTTTGGTCATTTTATCAAAAAAAAAAGAACATGGAACTAAAATTTCATCAAATATAGTTTTACACAATCAGATATGAATTGAGGTTTTTCCTAATACAAGTTTTTGATATTACTAAAAGTGCCAAACTATTTATGTGTTCTCTTGAATGTTAAATGTGCCAACTTTAATATTTCTATATGTAAGTTAAATGTTTGAAAATACTATCATATAAAAATGATATAAAGTTTCAACTGAACCAAATGTCACTTAGGTTTTCTGTAATACCAGTTTCACAAATTACTAAAAATACTCTAATTTTTAAAATTTCTTGATTTTAGTACTCTTAAATATGAAGTTCAATGCCTGAAAAATACCCTATAACTTTTCTCGGCTTATCTTATATTACAACAAAATTGAGAATTTTCTTACTTTACAAAATTTGAATAATTCTAATTAGGCTAGGATGTGGATGTAGTTTTCTTAGTTAATCCCGCAATTAGTATATTTACAATAAGCCATACAAGTAATTTACTTATATATATGATGCTGCTTCTTTTTTATTTATTTTTGTCAAATTGTAAAGTACTTAATTTTAATTTATAAGTCATAATCTCCTTACTCTATAATTCCAAAAACCTATTTTAAAATGAATATACATATAGTTTCACTTCAACTAAATGCTGTCGAGATTTTTTATAATACAAGTTTCAAAAATTATTAAAACTACTTCAACTTTTTTTCTAATTTTTTAATGTAAAATGGGTAGACTTTAATACTCTTAAATATAAAGTTAAATATTTAAAAAAATATCATATAAGTATAAATATGCCGTTTCACTTAAATCAAACCACTTGAGTTTTTTTCTTTTGTAATTTTCTAAAATTTTAAGGTCATTTTTAATTAGGACAAAATTCTGATCTATTTTTTTTGAACTTATCCAAGCTATTCTTATATTGCAATCTAAATTAAATTTCTCGGCAATTTTAAGGCTAGGACTTGGATGTAGTAAGTAACAAGTATATTTATAATAGGGCATACAAATAATTAAATTATATATACTACTATTATGTTTTTTATTGCAATTTTAGAAGTGCTTAATGTTAAGCTATAAGTCAAAATCTCTTATGTATTTCCAAAAGCTTTTTAAATTTTAAATATTACTAAACTTTCCCTTGCCAAAATTATTTAGTACAATTCTACATATGAAGTTGTATTAAAGGATAATGCATATATCAGTTATTCAAGTATAAGCTCTTCTTCATTTTGGCATCATTGCAAACTCATAAGACTGACCAAGATTATGAGATTAATTGTTGGACAAACAATGTCATCTCACCATCTACAAGAAATTAAGGACTTCTCCGAATGAATCTTCAAAATTGTAGATGGTGAGCTGGGTGAAGAAGTCCATAGAGAAACCTTGATTGATATTCTTGATATTTACTAATCTGTAATGTCGAATATCATATTGCAGTCATTGTTGAAAGCACTATCATTCACTTATAAGTAACTTTTCATAAAGTAATTTTTTGAAGAAAGAGCAATCCTGGCGCCAAATGATGATGTTGTGGAGATAGTAAACGATTACGTGATGTCTATAATTTTAAAGACAAGCGGAGGTATCTCAGTTTTGATACTATATGCAAAACTTCTGCGACCTCTAAAAGTCAATATCAAGTATATCCAATGGATTTTTTTTAATAGCATCAAGTGTTTTAGAATTCCAAATCACATCTTGAAATCGTAAGTTAGAGTTTCTATTATGCTAATTCAAACATGGATCAATCACAATGTCACATCATTAATAATTATTGAGATATGTAACCATATTATTGAACAAAAAAATTCGGGGAATAATTTTGAGAGTAAAATATTTATTCCACAATTGATATTAAGCCCGTTAGATATCAGATTATCATTTAGATTTTAAATACACCAATTCCCACTTATTATAAGATTTGCCATGACTATTGTAACACCCCCAGAGCCAATCAGGAATATTACATCGCCATGGGCCCCGAGATGGAATCCACAAGGCTAAAAGAATTTCGCAAATATTTACAAACGCCCAAGAGGCTAACGACGGTACTATCTTTTAAAAACATTCGAAGACTTAATAAAATCCGTTTATCAAAATCGTCGTAGAAATCTCATTTGAAACCACAAGACCTGAGATGCCAAAACTCAACAGTTTAAAAACATACGTTAAGCTATCGCTTACACGTACCGACAAAATAGTTTAAAAAACAATTTCCAAATTAACTTAGGTTAACGAATAACGAAAGGTCATTCAAGAATACTCACGCAGCAGAAAGGGCAAACAATTAAAAATACTCTAATAGCGGAATACCGTAAATAATCAGAATACTCGATTCACAAATACATGCCATAGCTAGTATTCTCCGGGAATCTCATCTCTCCACGACCGCTACAAGCTCGATATCCCAAGAACCTAAAAAGAAAGCTCACGACGGGGTCAGCCATAATACTCAACAATGATAACAATCACACCGCATCAATAATTATATACCAATGAAAATACTAAGAATACGACCAAGGTAATCTTACCGCCATAACTTTACCAAAATTCACATCTCGTATTCTCAACAACACGATAAGCTCATACCTAAACATCTGTACTGTATCTCACAAAATACCCAAGGTTCTCAAAATATCATCATAACTCACTGTTATGAAATTACTAACTCTATCTAACCCAATCCATCGGGAACATCATCGTGTCTCAACATGATAATCGATTATCCATCAAAATACAAATACCAAAGGGAATACGGAACATACCTCAAGATGCACAATACCATGACAATCATGTCAGTCTAATCCGAGATCAGATTAATGCAACATACGAACACGGTCCTAACACAAGACATACTGTAATACTCGAGATTTCTGTTATGTAATTGGAACTTGTGATATTGTAATGATTGTACTTTGGTCTGAATACTATTCTCCGTATTTCATAATCCGATGTCGTCGAGCATATAATTTCGTGTATGTGATTTAAAAGGTTGAAATTTTGTGCATGTAGCGCACGCTACAGGCTAAGGGTAGCGTACGCTAGCATGGTTTCATAGCGCACGCTACAGAGTGTAATTAGCGCACGCTATGCGTGGTCAGATTGATTGAGACATGCGGTAGGTGAGATCTGGCCGGGGGACCCCTGTCGGATCGTGTCGGATGTACCTGGACGGCTTTCGGGAAAAGCCGAGTCAACGCCTTAGCGCACGCTACAGGTATATGCGTAGCGCATGCTAAGTGCCGAGTACAGTTTAGACTGTGAGCCGTTAGCGCACGCTACGAACAGGGTATAGCGCGCGCTAATAGCCATTTATTATAAATAGAATGACATCCTATTCGTGATTTCGATTCTTTCTTCCCCATAACCCGAACTCTTGCACTTGAAACATAACTCCATTCGTCCTAAACACTTCGTATCAACCACCTAGTTCGAGATTGAAGATCTTATATCATTGGAGATTGGTGTTCAAGCCTTCGGTGTTGGATTGCTTCATTTTCATCCGTGTTCTTCACTACTTTGAGGTAGGTGATTCTTCACCAATGATTAGTAAGGTTCCTAAGGAAGTTTGAATCATGTTTGGATAGCAAGTATTTCGTTTTTATCGGTCATCGCATGTTAGAAGGATACTTTTGACGTATCGGTACTATATATCGAATGAACCTTTGAACCATCTTATTATAAGGACTCTAAGCGTTTTCAAATCAATTTATGATCAGTAATCGGATTTTACCCAGTTGCTACGTTGTACACTTTGGAATCATGTGTTTTGGGACTTGGAATAATCGGAACTTAGAATACTTCTTGAAGATCTTAGAAAAGATTTGTTGATGAGAGGACTATCCGTATATTTGTATTTCACGATCATAAATCTTCCACAAACCTTATTAGCATGATTTGCCCGAGGATAACTTGTATTATCACGGTAGGATTCATGAGTTCTTCACCATTCAACCCGATTTGGCTTGCGGTGATTACGCCATGCAATATTAGCGCACGCTAACACGTGTGAGTTAACGTGCGCTATCGGGGTCGATTAACGCCCGAAACGCACGTAGCGTATGTTATGAGACCAACGAGTCGATCGCCAGACCGTGGCTAGCGCACGCTAGTCTTATACGATAGCGTACGCTAATAGTCCGTCTTAGCGCACGTTACGTAGAGTACGTAGCGCGCGCTAAGCAGTCCAGGCAGATTGTTTATTTTGAGCTTTTCGGCCGTAGACCGAATTGTTAGGCCATCGTTCGACTTGAGATGATTTGTATATCGTTCCTTTTGTTAAGGTTCGAGCTTGTTACGTTGATCGGAGGAGGCAGCCTTCGAGTGTGTCGAGAGCATTGAAGTGTATCGTTCTTGCCATCTCCGAGGCAAGTATCGTGATATGTTAATATCGGTATTTTTGGAGTATGCGTATGATTATTCATGATGTTGAACATGATATTAACTTCGTTAATTTGTCATGATATTCGTTATATAGTGTTTATATGTTCATGTTGATGAACATAATGATTTGGCATAAGTGTATGCATGAGTTGTGTTTGTATACGTTGTACGATCTATGCTGAGGGCGCTGGATCGGATGTCCACCTCGTGTTGATCCGACGGGATCATCTTGGGATCTAGGCTGAGGGCGCTGGATCATTGGACGGGTTATTTCCACCTCGTGTTGGTCCGACGGGATCATCTTGGGATCTATCTTTGAGGCGCTGGATCATTGGAATACCCGTCTTGTGTAATGGAATCTTGTAGATTCGCATTGTCGGATTCCGGTAGCGGAAGTCCGTGTGGTGTATCTCAGTTACGTATTGTTGATGCATATTCAAATTGTTTAATATGATACTTGTACTAGCATCGTTTTGCTAACCCCTTCGGGTGGACATTTGTTTTGATGTTCGGGTAGCCGAGGAGCGAGGAAACGACCAGGACCGACGTGACGACGAAAGGGTTCAGTGATGTTTATTGTTATTGGAGATTTGTTTTCTTGGTTTGGTTTCTGTACTCGAGTACGCGTGTCTTATTGATTTTAATTCGATATGGTTGTATTAATTACTCGTTGAACCAGTTGTACGTTTTCACAAACTTGAATTTCCGCAGTATTAATGTCTTAGATTTACTTCCCTTTTTAACTAGCCTTGTAAATCCTTACTTAAAGGGTTTACGGCGCTGTAATTATTCCGAATATCTCGGGGTGTTACAGAATATGGTATCGGAGCTAAGATTCATGGATATCTTGGCAGTCGGGTTTTAGTTGGGTCTGTTTACGTTATTTGATTTACGGGTCGTTTGTAACATCACTGTTCAGCCGAAGTCGTCATGTGGACCGTGGTTGTAAGTCTCTTAATCTCTTATACTACCGTTTTACTTAATTACTGTTTTGTGAGTATTGACGGACTTTATTTCAAAAATTTTGTTCTGGATATTGAGAAATTGCGTTTACAGTATGTTGAGAGGAGGACGTGGACGCGGACGCGGTCGTGGACGCGGACGTGGTAACATGAGACATGAGGATTCCGCAACTACCCCAGAAATATCGGCTAGTCGAACCGATTCCCATTCTGGAGGGCAGCAAGGATCAGCGAATGATGACGCAAATCCTAACATGCCAGGAGTGCTTCAACAGGTGGTGGCGCAGATAAACCAGTTCGCTCAGGTCGTTGATCGCATGCAGACGGCGATGGGACAGCAGCACCACGAGGATAACCGGGGAGACAGATGGCTTGCTGAAGTGGTTAAATTGCACCCGCCAAAATTTGACGGATCTGCTGAGGCACTTACTTGGGATTACTGGCTCAAGGAGTTGGAGAAGATATTCGCGGGTCTTAACTGTCCCGAGGACCGGAAGGTTCCCATTGCCCAGTATTTTCTGACTGGGGAGGCCTTTGATTGGTGGGAAGCTGTTCGACCCGAGGATCATAATGCGGATTGGACGGAATTCAAACAAATGATGGAGGCACAATATTGTCCTCGTCCAGTTAGAGAGGCCAAGATCCGAGAGTTTTTCTCACCACAGAGTTCGGAGGCATCTGTGACAGATGTAATTAAAACTTTTAATCATCAGCTGACTTGTGTGCGACACTTGGTCAGAACGGAGGCAGAAAAGATTTTTCATTTTGATATGCGGATGAAGCCGGAGATTCAGCAGTACATGTCCGGATTCGAGTGTACTACGTTGCGATAGTATCAAGACAAAGCGGCCTACGACATGAAAGAGGCGGCGGTGGAGAAATCGGTAGAGGCAAAGAAGCGAAGGTGACCGTGACTTTGCAGAAAACAAGAGTGGTGGGGCCCGCAAGGGCCAGTCTTCCTTTTATTCGGCTAGGAAACCTCCACATCCTTCTAGAGGCGGAAAGAAGTTCGGACAACATCGTGATTTCGGACGCATCAAGGAAATGCTACAATTGTGGTCGAGCAGGCATATTCGACGTGATTGCCCCGCATCTTCTCGTGACTTGTTACGATTGTGGGCAAGAAGGGCACCGTGCGGCCTTCGTGGAGCCGCCGCTAGATCTTTTGGTACCCGCACTCCGGCCAGTTCCTAAGGAGATAAGTGTGAACCAGACACGCAGTGGATTTGACAAAACGTTGGGAAGAGAGAGATATCCGATCTTTGGTCCGTTCCTCCGCTGTACGAAATGAGGAGATCGACGATCGAACACTTCTTTGTTGCATCAGTACGATTGAGATCCTTTTGCAACCGATTAGTGTTTTATTCGATTAGGAGCCACACATTCTTTTATATCTTTGAAGTGTTAATCGTTTGAACATCTCGTGCTTGTATAATTGTGAACCTTATGTTGTGGGATTACCGAGCGGAGAGAAAATTGTGGGAACACTAGAAGCTAGGGATTTCCAGGTATCTATAGAGGAAGAGATTGGCCATCGAATCTTATTGTAGTTGACATATGCGGTGACGATTTAATTCTCGGAGATGATTGGCTCAACCGTTATGGAGTGTCTTGAATTACCGAGAGAGTCATTTCCATCATTGCGATGACGGATCGAACACTTATTCCGAGGATGGAGACAGGAAGCTCGGGAAATTGATCAAGGCAATGAAAGTCAGAAATTGCGAAAGCAGGGATGTCACGGACTTTGGTGCTATGCCATGAGGAAAGAGGAAGGAATAGAGCTCTCGTCTATTTCAGTTGTAAATGAGTTCTCAGATGTATTTCCTGACGAGCTACCAGGGTTACCTCCGCAAAGAGAAGTGGAATTCACCATCGAATTAGAGCCTGGAGCAAACCCTATTTCCAGGGCACCATACCGTATGGCGCCAACCGAGATGTATGAACTCAAGAAGCAATTGGAGGAATTGTTACAGAAGGGATATATTAAACCTAGCGTTTCTCCTTGGGGAGCGCCCGTTCTCTTTGTCCGGAAGAAAGACGGATCCCTCCGTCTGTGTATTGATTACAGGGAGCTTAACAAAATGACGATCAAGAATAAGTATCCTATACCTCGGATCGACGACTTGTTTGATCAACTGCAAGGGGCAAGGGTATTCTCGAAGATTGACTTGCGATCAGGATACCATCAGTTGAGAATTAAGGGATCAGATATACCGAAATCTGCTTTTAGATCCCGGTACGGGCATTATGAATTTGTAGTGATGCCATTTGGACTTACCAATGCTCCTGCGGTATTCATGCAATTGATGAATCGGGTATTCTTGGAGTACTTGGATAAATTTGTGGTTGTCTTCATTGACGACATCTTGATATATTCGAGGGACGCAGAGGAACATGCTGAACATTTACGTGTGGTTTTGAGCATCTTGAGAAAGGAACAGCTGTATGCTAAGCTTTCTAAATGCGAATTCTGGCTTAAGGAAGTAACCTTCCTTGGGCACGTGATATCATCCGACGGAGTTCAGGTGGACCCGAAGAAAGTCGAAGCAATCTTGGAATGGGAAGCCCCTAAAAACGTGAAAGAAGTCCGAAGCTTCTTAGGACTTGCTGGATATTATCACCGCTTTGTAGAGGGATTTTCCAAAATTGCTCGTCCGCTCACTCAGCTGTTATAGAAAACTCAAAAGTTCACGTGGGAGGGGAAATGTCAGGCTGGTTTTGATGAACTTAAGAAGAGACTGACGACAACACCTATTTTAGCACTGCCAGAGGGAACTGATGGATTCATGGTATACAGCGACGCTTCAAATCAGGGTTTGGGTTGTGTGTTGATGCAGAAGGATAAAGTGATTGCTTATGCTTCTCGGCAATTGAAACCGTATGAAGTTAATTATCCGACCCATGATCTGGAGCTAGCAGCTGTGGTTTTTGCCTTGAAAATTTGGCGACATTATTTGTTCGGCACTCATTGTCAGATCTTTACAGATCATAAGAGCCTCAAATACATTTTCAGTCAGAAAGAATTAAACATGAGGCAGAGGAGGTGGCTGGAACTGATCAAGGATTACGACTTAGAGATTCTCTATCATCCGGGGAAAGCAAATGTAGTAGCTGATGCGTTGAGCCGTAAACCTGTTTCTCTTCGAGTGTTGGAAGCTCTTACGCCCCAAACCAGCATTCAACGAGAACTGATCCGTGAAGGGATTGAAGTATGGGCACCAGGAATCCAAGGGCAACTTTATGTGATGGAACTGACTTCATCACTAGTCGAGAAGATCAAGTCCAAGCAGTTGGACGATTCTCTGATCCTTCGATTATGTAATGAAGTAAAGAAAGGAAAGGCCCCAGGATTCGTGATACAAGATGATGGAGTTCTGAGATTTCAAAGTTGACTTTGCGTTCCTGATGATGATGATTTGAGATGGACTATTCTGAAAGAAGCTCATAGCGCGCCCTATTCTATTCACCGAGCGTGATAAGATGTATAAGGATCTAAAACAAAACTTAGCGGGGAATATGAAGAAGGACGAGCAGAGTACGTTTGAAGTGTTTGACTTGTCGGCAGGTCAAGATTGAGCATCGGCGACTGCCGGGATGTTAAAGCCGCTTAGATCCTGAATGGAAGTGGGAGGACATCTCGATGGATTTCATCACCAGTATGCCAAGGACTAGAACGGGAATGAACATGATTTGGGTTATAGTTGATCGACTAACCAAGTCGGCTCATTTCCTAGGGATCAAAGATACTTGGGGACCCGAAAGATTGGCGCGAGTATTTATTGTGGAGATAGTCAGATTGCATGGGACGCCGAAGACCATTATTTCGGATCGAGATGGTCGTTTCGTGTCGCACTTCTGGAAAGCAGTTCACAAGGCTTTGGGGACTGAGCTCAACTTTAGCATAGCTTATCATCCCCAAACAGATGGTCAGTCCGAAAGGACTATTCAAACTGTAGAAGACATGCTTAGAGCCTGTGCGTTGGATTGGTCAACTGATTGGGAAGTTCACTTGCCCTTGATCGAATTCACTTACAATAATAGTTGGCATGCTTCTATTAGAATGGCACCATTTGAAGCTTTGTACGGGAGGAGATGCCGATCACCCCTGTGTTGGGATGATTCTTCGGATTTGATCGGGACGGAACCGGAATTGATTATTCAGACTCAAGAGAAGATAGCTGTGATTCGAGAGAGACTGTTGACTGCCCAGAGTCGACAGAAGTCTTATAAAGATGTACGTCGTCGCCCTCTAGAGTTCGACGCTGGGGACTACGTACTATTGAAGGTGTCTCCTACACGAGGGATTTTCCGTTTTGGGAGAAGAGGCAAGCTTAGTCCAAGGTATATCGGGCCATTTGAGATCCTAGAGAGAGTTGGGGATTTAGCGTATAGGTTGGCTTTACCGCCATCAATGGGTCACGTTCACAATGTGTTTCACGTATCCCAATTGCGGAAGTATATACCGGACCCCAGTCACGTCATTGATTTCGACGAGATCGAGATAGCTAATGATGGCACCTTCGAAGAGAGACCAATCAAGATACTTGAGAGCCGGATCAAATAATTGAGGAATAAACCAATACATTTGGTTAAAGTACAATGGTCACGACATGGAGTCGAAGAGGCCACTTGGGAAACGGAGGACGGTATGAAGGCTAAATATCCGGAGTTGTTTTCATCCTAAGTTTCGGGACGAAACTTCTTTTTAGGGAGGAAGGATGTAATACCCGAGATTTCTGTTATGTAATTGGAACTTGTGATATTGTAATGATTGTACTTTTGTCTGAATACTATTCTCCGTATTTCATAATCCGATGTCGTCGAGCATATAATTTCGTGTATGTGATTTAAAAGGTTGAAATTTTGTGCATGTAGCGCACGCTACAGGCTAAGGGTAGCGTACGCTAGCATGGTTTCATAGCGCACGCTACAGAGTGTAATTAGCGCACGCTATGCATGGTCAGATTGATTGAGACATGCGGTAGGTGAGATCTGGCCGGGGGACCCCTGTCGGATCGTGTCGGATGTACCTGGACGGCTTTCGGGAAAAGCCGAGTCAACGCCTTAGCGCACGCGCTACGGTATATGCGTAGCGCACGCTAAGTGCCGAGTCTGATTTAGGCGTGAGCCGTTAGCGCACGCTACGAACAGGGTATAGCGCGCGCTAATAGCCATTTATTATAAATAGGATGACATCCTATTCGTGATTTCATTCTTTCTTCCCCATAACCCGAACTCTTGCACTTGAAACATAACTCCATTCGTCCTAAACACTTCGTATCAACCACCTAGTTCGAGATTGAAGATCTTATATCATTGGAGATTGGTGTTCAAGCCTTCGGTGTTGGATTGCTTCATTTTCATCCGTGTTCTTCACTACTTTGAGGTAGGTGATTCTTCACCAATGATTAGTAAGGTTCCTAAGGAAGTTTGAATCATGTTTGGATAGCAAGTATTTCGTTTTTATCGGTCATCGCATGTTAGAAGGATACTTTTGACGTATCGGTACTATATATCGAATGAACCTTTGAACCATCTTATTATAAGGACTCTAAGCGTTTTCAAATCAATTTATGATCGATGTCGGATTTTACCCAGTTGCTACGTTGTACACTTTGGAATCATGTGTTTTGGGACTTGGAATAATCGGAACTTAGAATACTTCTTGAAGATCTTAGAAAAGATATGTTGATGAGAGGACTATCCGTATATTTGTATTTCACGATCATAAATCTTCCACAAACCTTATTAGCATGATTTGCCCGAGGATAACTTGTATTATCACGGTAGGATTCATGAGTTCTTCACCATTCAACCCGATTTGGCTTGCGATTACGCCATGCAATATTAGCGCACGCTAACACGTGTGAGTTAACGTGCGCTATCGGGTCGATTAACGCCAGCGTCGTAGCGTGACGTTATGAGACGGCCAAAGTCGAGGCCCAGACCGTGGCTAGCGCACGCTAGTCTTATACGATAGCGACGCTAACGATCCGTCTTAGCGCACGCGTTACGTAGAGTACGTAGCGCGCTAAGCGATCGAGCATGATTGTTTATTTTGAGCTTTTCGGCCGTAGGCGAATTGTTAGGCCACCGCTCGACTTGAGATGATTTGTATATCGTTCCTTTTGTTAAGGTTCGAGCTTGTTACGTTGATCGGAGGAGGCGGCCTTGAGTGTGTCGAGAGCATTGAAGTGTATCGTTCTTGCCATCTTCGAGGCAAGTATCGTGATATGTTAATATCGGTATTTTTGGAGTATGCGTATGATTATTCATGATGTTGAACATGATATTTACTTCGTTAATTTGTCATGATATTCGTTATATAGTGTTTATATGTTCATGTTGATGAACATAATGATTTGGCATAAGTGTATGCATGAGTTGTGTTTGTATACGTTGTACGATCTATGCTGAGGGCGCTGGATCGGATGTCCACCTCGTGTTGATCCGACGCGATCATCTTGGGATCTAGGCTGAGGGCGCTGGATCATTGGACGGGTTATTTCCATCTCGTGTTGGTCCGACGGGATCATCTTGGGATCTATGCTGAGGGCGCTGGATCATTGGAATACCCATGCTGTGTAATGGAATCTTGTAGATTCGCATTGTCGGATTCCGGTAGCGGAAGTCCGTGTGGTGTATCTGGTTCTGTATTGTTGATGCATATTCAAATTGTTTAATATGATACTTGTACTAGCATCGTTTTGCTAACCCCTTCGGGGGTGGACATTTGTTTTGATGTTCAGGTAGCCGAGGAGCAGGAAAGCGACCAGGACCGACGTGACGACGAAGGGGTTGATGATGTTTATTGTTATTGGAGATTTGTTTTCTTGGTTTGGTTTACGTACTCGATGCAGCGTGTCTTATTGATTTTAATTCGATATGGTTGTATTAATTACTCGTTGAACCAGTTGTACGTTTTCACAAACTTGAATTTCCGCAGTATTAATGTCTTAGATTTACTTTCCTTTTTAACTAGCCTTGTAAATCCTTACTTAAAGGGTTTACGGCGCTGTAATTATTCCGAATATCTCGGGGTGTTACACATACAAATGCATACACATGTGACAATGTCAATATGCTCAAAACAATAACAACAATTTATACTCAGTGGAAATCTCATGATACAGCACCCATGAGCATAGATCCCAAAATGATCCTACTAGATCAACACGAGGTGTATAACCAACAATATACATATGCACAACAACAACACATGGTAAAACCAACGATGCGAATCCACATGATTCCATCAACACAACATGGGGTAATCCAACGATCCAGCGCCCTCAGCATAGATCCCAAGATGATCCCGTCGGACCAACACGAGGTGGAAAAACCCGTCCAATGATCCAGCGCCCTCAGCATAGATCCCAAGATGATTTCGTCGGACCAACACGAGGTTGACATATGATCCAGCGCCTTCAGCATAGATCACATGATCACATCGGATCAACACAACATAAACAGTACAATTATGCATACATATATGCAAATCAATATGTTCATCAACATGAACAACATATGAATCAATAACATGAATGACGTTAAGATAATTCAACTTGGACGACCTCATGTTCAACAACATGAATGACAAAATGCATGATCAAAAACATCAACACTAGACCCAAAATCAATTTAAGATACTTGCCCCGAGTCCTTCGGGAGTAATCTCGATGTCAAATCATCACCGAAGATTATCCTCAATGCTTGACGATCCAAAATACCACGGCTAAAGATAACTCATATTTTCATCTCAGCATAACGTATCCTAGATACCCAAGTATACCAATAACAAATGTAAATCATATACATTATGATTTAACTCCCAAAAATCGAAAAACCACATACAATCCAAATATACAGAGTTCACAACAATAATTATTGCTATATGCATCATAAACGAAATGAAACTGAAATCATTCATTAAATATTATAAACTGAGTAAGTAATAACTTGTCTCGATACCGGTGAAGCCATTACCAATTCCTTGCCATCGTCTACAAGTTCCTCGGCCCCGATCTGTGAAATCTACGAGCATCCTCGAACTCCACCGTAAAGCACGGTTGTAATCACCGATCACTAATCTCAACCTATTATAATAATCGATAAACCACAATCCGACAACAATCAACAACCGACAAAACAAATGATGAATTCATAACCACAATACGATATATTATGCTATCTGCCTGCCTAGCGCATGTTAATCACTAAACGTAGCATGCGCTAAGTCACTTCAGTTAGCGTGCGTTAGCCAGTTTAGCTAGCGTGCGCTAATGTTATATAATTGCATGCCTTACAAGTATCGACTTAACACCTTTCGATTACGGATATGAATGTAAAGGAAATCATATTCCAAGATTAATCATCATCAATCAACATGCCGTAACGAGCATTCCATCTTCATATCTAAAAATACTGATAATTCAACATACAATCGTATTGCTATGTTCTATTTATCAAAAGTTCTTCAAGAACACTAAGTGATTCGAAACCATGTTCATAATCATCAAAACCACGAAATCCGAAATCATCTAACTCATAATCCAAATCATATATATTCATGTATCATCTTCTTCCTCAATATCAAAATCATGAACACCAAGAACCATAACAACACTTCTATAATATATCATTACAGGGACTAATCATCAACAATAACATCAACATTCGAAAATGAGGAGAAGGATTAACCAACTTATCTCAAGAAGATGAATAACACAATTCAAACCACAAGAATCATATTAATATCCATATATCAACAACAACATCATCATAATCCGGTAATCCATCTCATAATCATGCTTATCAACTTGTTTATATGATAATCATCAACTCAAAAACATCAATATTCAATCCAAAATGAAATCCAAATGTGAAGAGTAATTACCTCTTTGAAGGAATGGATTGAATCCCAAGGTTGAATCCATTCTCAATCACTTTCAAGCTCCAAATGTTGTTAGGAACGATTAACTTAAGTGTTTGGAACCTCAAACTTCTCTCTAAGAACACTTTCTATCGGTTGCAAGAAAGGAATGAACGAAAATAGAGAATAATGGCCAACTACACACATATATACTGCACATTACTAGTGTGCGCTAAACCTGTATTTAGCGTGCGCTATAGCCCTAGCGTGCGCTATCGTAGTCCAGAGGCTACTGCCTTACTTTGAACAATGATTTACGTACGCAATGCCCATGCAACAACGTACGCAAATCCTCTGTTTAGCGTACGCAAGCGTTCGAACATAGCGTGCGCTAATCATAGTTGACTTGCTACATTCTGCACCTACCCCGAAGATACCCGTGCCCCCACATGCCGAAAGCACCCGACAAAGCAAAGATTCCATTTTGTCCGATCTACCATTAGTGTGTGCTAACCTTAGGATTTAGCGTGCGCTAGTCCTTCATGGCAAACACCCGTTGACCTTATCGGAACATGTGCCGAAAGTAACCTTACAAAGCCAAGATTCCTTTGGACCGATCCGATATTAGCATGCGGTAACCATATGCATTAGCGTGCGCTAAATGCTGATAATAATCAGTCTGGGCCTACCTTTCGGCCACCTTCCGAACCTTATCCAGAATGCCTTACGTACGTTAGGGTTCCTCCTTAGCGTACGTAATTCAAACCTCTTAGCGTGCGCTAAGTATACATCGTAGCGCGCGCTGACATGGCTGTACTTAGCCATTTTCAGCTATTCTTGTTCAACGTCTCAACATACTAGATACGTATACACGACATACTGAATACACATACTTCTTCCAATAATATTCTCATAGGATACAGAATATCCTCAAATGCAATTGTTGACCAAGTACGACAATTATACCAATGCAGATGACCCAGACCTTTATTTATTTTATCCATACTGTACATACTCCACACTGTACAACATAGCTCGGATAAAATAACCTTAAACAACAGCAGTAGAAATTCCGGATATTACATACTACATCACTTAAAATAAGTTTCGTCCTCGAATTTTGCAATCCGTCATAGAAAAACAAACAAACCGTTCAGCTAAAATATTCCGAAACCATCACGACAACGATCAATCATCATCATTAACGAATAACCAAAATAGTATACTTACAAATGCGCCAAGTCGATGATCTCCTTAATACGAGCAAGTGACTCCACTGTAAAGCCTAAATACGCTTACAGTCAAAATTCCATGAGTCTCAACCAAATATATCATCTTTGGATGAAATAATCTATCTGTGTCAAATCTTGTCTGCCTGATTACACAATCAAGTCCCAATCCTGATACAATCAATAATACCCGATATATTTGAGAAACAACTACCCAAAACAATGACACAAATTCCGAAATATCGACACAAAATTCGAACACTCATACGATCATATACAATGATCAATCAACAACTTAACCGAGAATATCATCAGCATGATAAACTTCAATATGACCAACCAAAGGTCAAAACTGTGATACCCGAGCCTAACATTACTCACTTGGTCAATATGATTCATGCATAACTTGTTAATTATGTGTTATTTGGATTACTTGATGTTTCATGGTTCAGTTGATCTTATAGTTAATTTCACACATAAGAATGTGCTAAACATTTGAACTCATGTCTAAAACACAATCGTGGTATATGTTACGGGACTAAGTTATGTTATTCATTGTATTTCCAATACGAAAATAAAATATGTGTAAAGATCTTATAAAACTCTAAGTACACGTGGTAAGCCTAGAAGTTATAAAGGTGTCACTGACGTGTCTATCGGAGGTTAACTAGCTTACCTCGAGATTTTAGTCGGCGCGTGTAGTGGGTCACTTTAAATTGACGATTCAAGTGGATAACCATCATTCAATAAACTAACACACGTCAAGTGCCTTTGACTATTGTCAATACCTAATAGGATACAATTTATGATTGTATCTGATAACGTTTGTAAAATACTGTGATCTGTCTATACCTCATTCGTTCCAACTGCGGTAGGAATTGAACTTATCTTTTAGTTTATCATATTAATTATATTTTTATAAATGATTTCTTCCATTCTTACCTACAATATCTCATTTTTGAAGTTTTAGAAAGTTTGACAATAAAGTCCTTCACTAGCATTTTCATCATTGTTCGCAGTGGTAATAGAGTTTAAGCAATAAAAATACACCCTAAACTTCTACTAAACCATTTTAAAGACCATCCATACCCTAAATGAGGTCAATATCTACTATGAACCGGTTCAAACACTCCAAGAATCGGATCATAACTACTTGAATCGATCAATTATTTCAAACCTAGTCTCTAGTAGTCATTCGAGGGTATTTTGGACATTTTACCTTCATAACCGACTTAAGACACTTGGTTGATGGATAAATCCGACCCTCAACCCTCATTTACAGTCTGAACATTATCAAGAAGCTTCAAACTTCGAAAAATCACCAAAAATTCAAGAAGAAATCATCAAAAACAGCAACACCTCAATTCCTTTGACAATCAAGGTGAGTTTCCTTTGTTTCTTCCTTATTCTTGCTATGTTTCTTAGCTATTTCAAAGGTGTGAGAGCTTTTATATGTTCTTATACATGATATAATGATGTTAAGAATTCAGCCATGGCAAACCCTTGTGTTAAATATGGATTTATGAGTCTTAAAACTCACTAAGGCAATAAAGGAACCAATTCTGCCACCTTTTGGAATTAATAGTATATGTTACTTGATCCGTATGTTTCAGGGTCAGAAGTTTCAGTATACTTATTCTTAAGTATCTTAGGGATATTATATCAAAAATTGGTGCAAATTCAACTTATAGTATAGTGGTTATAAGCAAAACAAAATCTGATTATGACAAGACTTTGATAAACTCTCTTAATCAAGTGTTTGTTATAAAACCTTGAAATTTTAAGTTGTGAGAGTTGAATGAACCTTATAAACAGAGACTAATAGATTTATTAAGGAATTATAAGTCCAAAATTTATTGGTTAATGGGCTGGTATACATCGATAAACCGACATAAAGTACATAGAACACCGGTTATGCGAAGTGGTAAACCCTTTCGATATAAAGAGAGTTAAACCTTGCATGTGGTATGTAAATCCTTGAAACACATTCCTTGAAACAGGTTCTGAAGATATATCATCCCAACCACCCCCTATTGGTATAAACGTAAGGGTATTACCCGATCAAGGTAAGTAGAAATCCATCTGCAACTACAATGCATAAACATAGTATTGTTTGTAAACTTGATGATATCTTGAGAGTGTATTGTATTGGATGATTGATCTGTACTATGATTAAAGTGTTTGGTTGCACCTTACATGATCATAACATCCATTAGCATCTTCACATGCATGCATAACAGGATACTCACTAGTGTCTGCATGCATGGTACGATCATGGAAAGAAAGAAAAGAAAAATGTTTTGTTGGCCGCTGCTAGAGCACCGAGGCATGGTAGATGCATGCTTTTACGATATGTTTAGCACGGTAGATGCGTGCTTATATCATGTGTGAGACATGGTAGATGCGTGTTCTCACGATATATTTGGTGTGGTAGATGCATGCCTTATATGTCTGGCATGGTAGATGCATGCCTCATGATGTGATATGATGTTGAGTTCATTCCGGTGCTTAGTACGTGATTCAACAGGCCCAAGGATAAGAAAATGATTTTGAGAGATTCTCATTGATAATCATATGTCATATGTTGCATCAGACATGATATATAACATGCATGATTTCTACTTATTGGGCTTTAGCTCACGTAGTTTATGCATTGTAGGTAATTCTGATGCTTGAGTATGTTCCTCATTTGGATGAGTTGGAGTTCCACTGTTGCTGAGGGTCGACGTACATGGATGATGACCTGTCGGGCTTAACCATGGGCTTAACATATTTTCGTTCTTGTTTGTGAACCTTACTTTATAAATATGTATTGCAGTAATGTACTCATACGTTCGAGTGTCGTTGATGGTGTGATGGGTACTTTAAGTTCACTTAGTATGTTTGTTTAACCTGTGAGGTTGTTTAAATATCGTAATGTAAAATAAATAAGTAATTTGAGAAGCTCGAAGTTTTGTGGTTTACTAATCTCTTGTAGTTATAGCTACGGGGATATTGATGTCATGAGTTTGATTCAGATTGAGACTAGATGTCTCTGTATGGTACTTGTGTTGGTTTTTATGTCACAGGTTTGGGATAGGTACTAGTTTAGGGGAAACTCTGTCGAAATTTCACCATAATTTATAAGTACTAATATGATATAAGATAGTGTAAGTTAGGCAGATAGTGCGGGTGTGTTACAGTTGGTATCAGATCCCGGTTTGTGCCCTGTAGACTGTCCATGTACACGAGCTCAGAGCATGTGGAGCACAACAAATCCAGTAAGTGTTATTTTATTTGTGTGCACTCATATTTCATGAATTATATTGACCATATGATATAGGGCTCAGTCATAAATAGAGAATAATGCCGAGAACAAGAAATGAAGGCAGTGATGGGGGTAGAACACAAGACCCAGAAATGACATCCACAAGTTCTGATCGTGATCTGATCATTGGTCGATTGACTGAACTAGTAGAAAGGCAATCTCAACAAATCCAACAACTCATCCAACAAAGAGACATGCGAGGACAGCAGGGAGATGACAGGAATCGACCGCCACCTCGAGTAGAACAAGTTGAATTAGATGGAGGAAGGTTCAGGAAGTTGAATCCACCGACATTTGAGAGCGCAGTGGATCCTACAGAAGCAGAAGATTGGCTAAGGACTATAGAAAACATGTTCCAGTATAGTAAGGTCTCTGAATAGAACAAGGTACTTTGTGCATCCTTCATGTTACGGGGCAGTGCAGGTCATTGGTGGGATACGATAAGCGCTATTGAAAATGTGGCAACAATGACTTGGGCTAAGTTCAAGGAACTCTTCAGAAATAAGTACTTCTGACTCTGTTCGTGCAATGAAGATGAACGAATTTATACGATTGAAACAAGGAAGCATGACGGTTTGGACTACATCTGTAAGTTCGAAATCTTTGTCTAGGTTTGTTGAGCATATGGTTGCTTGCAGGCTTGAAAGTGGAGAGGTTCCTTGAAGGCTTGAGAGCAGAGCTATACAGAGATGTCAGCATGGCAGGAATTCAAGGGATGACTTATTCATTAATTGCTGAGAGAGCATTGGTCGCAGAACAGGCAGAACTGAGGATTCAACAAGCACAAGAGGTTCAACGGCAATTTGCCCAACGACAAGGCCAACGCTGGTTTAAGAATGAAAAGAAGAGGCCACCTCAATCGCAGAATCCAGAGGCTGATTTTCCATCTAAAAAGGGGCAGGAACAAGGAGGACCAAGTAAGCGCATGAAGTCTGAAGAGGGTAGACCCTTTGTACCATTACCGGCATGCCCTAATTGTGGAAAACAACATAGTGGAGTTTGCTTATTGGGTTCTAAAGTATGTTTTTCATGTGGACAACCTGGACATATGGCGAACGTTTGCCCAAACAAGACAAAAGCTAAAGCGCAGGAAAGGGTACCAGCTAGAGTTTACACTATAACCAGAGAAGATCTCAAGCTAATCCGTCTATTATCACGAGTAACCTTCTTATCTTTAGTATTTCAAAGATCGGTATTATTTGATCCTGGTGCTACACATTCATTTGCATCTACCGAGTATGTGAGAAGGTGGGTAGAGTACCGAAACAATTGAGGTAGGTTATAATGTAGTTACCCCCTCTGGAGATCCAAAACAAACAAATAAGATCATACGGCGTGTAGTATTCCTATCGAAAATAGGGAACTCTATCTTGATCTAATCGTGTTGGACATGAATGACTATGACATAATCTTGGGTATGGATTGGTTATCAAAATATCATGCTCTTGTTATTGTCGGAGAAAGATTGTGACACCGCAACCACCTGGGGAAGAACCTTTTTATTTTGTCGGGGTTAGTAAGAATTTAAGATTTCCAGTAATCTCAGCAATGAAGGCACAACGTTTATTAAACAGTGGTTGTGAAGGCTATGTAGTTAGTGTAATGAGCATTGCAAAACAAGATTTCTCGAACGTCAATGAAGTACCAGTGGTGAAACAATACCCTGAAGTGTTTCCTGATGATCTACCGGATCGCCACGGATCGTGAAATAGAGTTTGTGATTAACTTACAGCCGGGAATGGCACCAATATCAAAGTCACCATACAGAATGGCACCAGCTGAATTAAAGGAATTAAAGACCCAGTTGCAAGAGTTGTTAGACAAAGGCCTCATTAGGCCTAGTTATTCACCATGGGGAGCGCCAATATTGTTTGTTCGTAATAAGGATGGTTCCTTGAGGATGTGTATAGACTATCGAGAGCTCAACAATGTTACGATCAAGAACAAGTATCCTTTACCTCGAATTGATGACTTGTTTGATCAACTTCAAGGCGCATCTATCTTTTCCAAAGTTGATCTGCGATCGTGGTACCATCAATTGAAGATAAAGGAAGAGGACATCCCAAAAACAGCATTGATGCAGTACGGACACTATGAATTTTTGGTGATGCTGTTTGGCCTAACAAATGCCCCAGAAGCATTTATGGATTTAATGAATAGAGTGTTTAAAGACTTCCTGGATAAGTTTGTTATCGTGTTTATTGATGATATTCTCATATATTCGAAGACCAAAGAAGACCATACAGTGCATCTAAGGAAAGTTTTAGAAGTCTTAAAACAGAAACAATTATATGATAAGTTTAAAAGTGTGAATTCTGGTTAGACCGAGTGGTATTCTTGGGGCATGTTATATCCGGAGCAGGGATTTGAGAGACCCAAGCAAAGTTGAAGCAATCAATAGCGCGCAACCCACAAATTCTACTGATCTGCAGCTTTCTTGGTCTAGTTTGGATATTACCGTCGATTCGTAGAGGATTCTCCAAGATTGCCTCTCCATTAACACAACCGACTAGAAAGAATGTTCCCTTCAAGTGGACGGAATCATGCGAGCAAAGCTTTCAAGAATTGAAGAGGCGGTGACATCGGCACCGATCTTGACCATTCCAATGGGAACTGGAGGTTTTAAAGTCTACATGATGCTTCAAAGAATGTGCAGGTTGTGTATTAATGCGAGAATGGTAAAGTAATAGCATATGCATCTAGACAATCAAGGAGTATGAAAAGAACTACCCGACACATGATTTAGAACTTGCTTTGCGGTGGTGTTTGCACTTAAAATATGGAGGCATTACCTATATGGAGAACGTTGTGAAATTTATACCGATCACAAGAGCACGAAATATTTCTTCACTGAGAAAGAATTAAATATGAGACAATGGAGATGGTTGGAACTTGTTAAAGACTATGATTGTGTCATCAACTACCACCCCGGTAAAGCTAATGTCGTAGCAGATGCCCTAAGCAGAAAATCAGCACAATCCATTGCGGCCATGACCTTGATCGAAGCGAGTAATTACGATTTGATGAATATGGATGTGGAAATTATCCAACATGGATGGCTAGAAGCAAAATTGTCGGCACTAACCCTTCGACCTACTTTAATAGATAGAATTCACAAGGCGAGAAAGAGGATCAAGAGTTAGAGAAAATAAAGAAGAACATTAAATTAGGAACCTCGTCGATTTCCAATTGTCGAGAAGATGGTATTATTCGATTTAGAAATCGTTTATGTGTGCCTAATTTTGAAGATGTTCGCAAAGAAATATTACTAGAGCGCACTCAACACCATATTCGGTACATCCAGAGCAACCAAAATGTATAGAGACTTGAAACTACACTATTGGTGGCGGTATGAAAGAAAATATTGCACAATATGTGGAGCAATGCCTAACATGTCAACAGGTAAAAGCCGAGCATCAAAGACCAGCAGGAACCTTGAAACCTTTATTTGTTCCAAAATGGAAGTGGGAGGACATTACGATGGATTTTGTGATAGGTTTACCAAAAACGGTTAAAGGACACAATTCTATCTGGGTTATAGTTGATAGATTGACAAAATCTGCTCACTTTCTCCCAGTTTGTATGACATACTCCATTGATCGTTATGCTCAACTCTATATACAGGAAATAGTGAGGCTACATGGGGTTCCATTATCTATTGTATCGGACAGAGATTCACGATTTGTATCGGCTTTTTGGAAGAGCACATAGAGCATTGGGTACCCACTTGTCTTTCAAGATCGCTTATCATCCACAGTCGGATGGGCAATCAGAAAGAACTATACAAACTCTTGAAGATATGCTCAGATCCTGTGTTATGGACTTTCAAGGCCAGTGGATCAAACATTTACCCCTAATTGAATTCTCCTACAATAACAGTTATCAGAGTACAATTAGAATGGCTCCTTATGAAGCTTTGTATGGCCGGAAGTGTCGATCACCAGTACATTGGGATGAGGTTGGTGAAAGAAGAGTTTTAGGTCCTGATATGATTCAAGAAATGACAGAAGCAGTTTGACTAATCAGAGAAAGAATGAGAACAGCTCAAAGTAGACAAAAGAGTTATGCAGATACCAGAAGGAGAGCACTGGAATTTGCCGTGGGTGATCGTGTATTCCTTAAGGTTTCTCCAATGAAGGGAATAATGAGATTTGGTAAGAAAGAAAAACTGAGTCCAAGATACATTGGGTCATTTCCTATTACTGAGCGGGTTGGTGAAGTGGCTTATCGACTAGAGTTGCCATCATCAATGTCTCAGATACACAATGTATTTCACGTTTCTCTACTAAGAAAATACATTGCGAATCCATCCCACATTCTCAAGAATGAACCAGTTGAGATGGAGGCAGATTTGAGTTACAAGGAGATACCGGTACAAATCTTACTAAGAGAAGTAAAGAAACTCAGAAATAAAGAGGTGCCACTAGTCAAAGT
The DNA here is from genome assembly GCA_033398695.1 of Orobanche coerulescens. Classification (NCBI taxonomy): domain Eukaryota; kingdom Viridiplantae; phylum Streptophyta; class Magnoliopsida; order Lamiales; family Orobanchaceae; genus Orobanche; species Orobanche coerulescens. The sequence goes on from CM065809.1 coordinate 86,653,085, forward strand.
GTTGTGGAGAAATCAACTCGTAGAAGAAGCCACTTGGGAGAGAGAAGTTGAAATGAGGGCTAAATACCCTGATCTTTTCAGGTAAGTTAAATTTCGGGGACGAAATTTTTATAAGGAGGGGAGGATGTGATACCCGAGCCTAACATTACTCACTTGGTCAATATGATTCATGCATAACTTGTTAATTATGTGTTATTTGGATTACTTGATGTTTCATGGTTCAGTTGATCTTATAGTTAATTTCACACATAGGAATGTGCTAAACATTTGAACTCATGTCTAAAACACAATCGTGGTATATGTTACGGGACTAAGTTATGTTATTCATTGTATTTCCAATACGAAAATAAAATATGTGTAAAGATCTTATAAAACTCTAAGTACACGTGGTAAGCCTAGAAGTTATAAAGGTGTCACTGACATGTCTATCGGAGGTTAACTAGCTTACCTCGAGATTTTAGTCGGCGCGTGTAGTGGGTCACTTTAAATTGACGATTCAAGTGGATAACCATCATTCAATAAACTAACACACGTCAAGTGCCTTTGACTATTGTCAATACCTAATAGGATACAATTTATGATTGTATCTGATAACGTTTGTAAAATACTGTGATCTGTCTATACCTCATTCGTTCCAACTGCGGTAGGAATTGAACTTATCTTTTAGTTTATCATATTAATTATATTTTTATAAATGATTTCTTCCATTCTTACCTACAATGTCTCATTTGTGAAGTTTTAGAAAGTTTGACAATAAAGTCCTTCACTAGCATTTTCAACATTGTTCGCAGTGGTAATCGAGTTTAAGCAATAAAAATACACCCTAAAATTCTACTAAACCATTTTAAAGACCATCCATACCCTAAATGAGGTCAATATCTACTAGGAACCGGTTCAAACACTCCAAGAACCGGATCATAACTACTTGAATCGATCAATTATTTCAAACCTAGTCTCTAGTAGTCATTCGAGGGTATTTTGGACATTTCACCTTCATAACCGACTTAAGACACTTGGTTGATGGATAAATCCGACCCTAAACCCTCATTTACAGTCTGAACATTATCAAGAAGCTTCACACTTCGAAAAATCACCAAAAATTCAAGAAGAAATCATCAAAAACAGCAACACCTCAATTCCTTTGACAATCAAGGTGAGTTTCCTTTGTTTCTTCCTTATTCTTGCTATGTTTCTTAGCTATTTCGAAGGTGTGAGAGCTTGTATATGTTCTTATACATGTTACAATGATGTTAAGAATTCAGCCATGGCAAATATGGATTTATGAGTCTTAAAACTCACTAAGGCAATAAAGGAACCAATTCTGCCACCTTTTGGAATTAATAGTATATGTTACTTGATCCGTATGTTTCAGGGTCAGGAGTTTCAGTATACTTATTCTTAAGTATCTTAGGGATATTATATCAAAAATTGGTGCAAATTCAACTTATAGTATAGTGGTTATAAGCAAAACAAAATCTGATTATGACAAGACTTTGATAAACTCTCTTAATCAAGTGTTTGTTATAAAACCTTGAAATTTTAAGTTGTGAGAGTTGAATGAACCTTATAAACAGAGACTAATAGATTTATTAAGGAATTATAAGTCCAAAATTGATTGGTTAATGGTCTGGTATACATCGATAAACCGACATAAAGTACATAGAACACCGGTTATGCGAAGTGGTAAACCCTTTCGATATAAAGAGAGTTAAACCTTGCGTGTGGTATGTAAATCCTTGAAACACGTTCCTTGAAACAGGTTCTGAAGATATATCATCCCAACCACCCCCTATTGGTATAAACGTAAGGGTATTACCCGATCAAGGTAAGTAGAAATCCATCTGCAACTTCAATGCATAAACATAGTATTGTTTGTAAACTTGATGATATCTTGAGAGTGTATTGTATTGGATGATTGATCTGTACTATGATTAAAGTGTTTGGTTGCACCTTACATGATCATAACATCCATTATCATCTTCACATTCATGCATAACAGGATACTCACTAGTGTCTGCATGCATGGTACGATCATGGAAAGAAAGAAAAGAAAAATGTTTTGTTGGCCGCTGCTAGAGCACCGAGGCATGGTAGATGCATGCTTTTACGATATGTTTAGCACGGTAGATGCGTGCTTATATCATGTGTGAGACATGGTAGATGCGTGTTCTCACGATATATTTGGTGTGGTAGATGCATGCCTTATATGTCTGGCATGGTAGATGCATGCCTCATGATGTGATATGATGTTGAGTTCATTCCGGTGCTTAGTACGTGGTTCAACGGGCCCAAGGATAAGAAAATGATTTTGAGAGATTCTCATTGATAATCATATGTCATATGTTGCATCAGACATGATACATAACATGCATGATTTCTACTTATTGGGCTTTAGCTCATGTAGTTTATGCATTGTAGGTAATTCTGATGCTTGAGTATGTTCCTCATTTGGATGAGTTGGAGTTCCACTTTATTCTTTGAGGGTCGACGTACATGGATGACGACCTGTCGGGCTTAACCATGGGCTTAACATATTTTCGTTCTTGTTTGTGAACCTTACTTTATAAATATGTATTGCAGTAATGTACTCATAGGTTCGAGTGTCGTTGATGGTGTGATGGGTACTTTAAGTTCACTTAGTATGTTTGTTTAACCTGTGAGGTTGTTTAAATATCGTAATGTAAAATAAATAAGTAATTTGAGAAGCTCGAAGTTTTGTGGTTTACTAATCTCTTGTAGTTATAGCTACGGGGATATTGATGTCATGAGTTTGATTCGGATTGAGACTAGATGTCTCTGTATGGTACTTGTGTTGGTTTTTATGTCACAGGTTTGGGATAGGTACTAGTTTAGGGGATACTCTGTCGAAATTTCACCATAATTTATAAGTACTAATATGATATAAGATAGTGTAAGTTAGGCAGTTAGTGCGGGTGTGTTACAAAAACACAACCGAGTATATCATCAATATGATAAATTCCAATATCGCCAACTGAATGATCAACGGTAATTGAGAATACCCTCTGACAGTAAGTTCTAACACGGTCAACACAGAACCACAGAGACGGATATACGGATGAATAAATTTCTCAAAACGTTACACCAATCACATACAGTGGATCTCAAAGAAACACACCCGACTGGTGAACATACTCCTCGGCGTATGAACATAAGCCGCAAACTGACGAACATACTCCATCCTACACAGAGTGGGAACGACCAATCAATACCCAAAACAACCATCTTGGGGTCACCATCCCTAAATCCACACTTACAAGGGAATCATTCAAATATCACTATGGTAAAATCGCGCTACTACCATACCAATGGAATCACATAGCACATATGTCCGGATTTGACAAAATCCAAAGTTCGTAAATCATATTTCGTGCATGAATCTACAACACGCAGCATATTTCTCTTATCCGATCAATCAACCGATCATCCCTCGCTAATCAAACTACCATACTAAAGTTCGAATCTCTTTTCATCGTACCATGCTGATGTATTATCCGGTTCGTGAGTCACACTCATAACTTCACCATGATATGCACTATGCACTAAATGCGTATGTATATCAATCACATTTTCAAAACCAGTTTGAAATCATATAGTCTTGTCAAGAAGAAAAATTTTCGAAAGTTCTTTCAAGAATTTCAAAACTCAAAACATAAATTTTCGTAAGACCACGAAATCAATTTTAAAAAAATTAAACCGGCTCGCTAAGGCCAAATATTCGATAACTATTTTCTTCGAATCTACACGATTTTGAAGTTTTTAAAATGAAAACTATGTAAATGATTGACCATATCCATACTCCTGTATACCAATTCGGCTCGTCACCGAATCCACTGACATTCCACCAGGAAACCACCCGATAGAGTTCCAAAATCTCAAAATATAGACTCCGATAAAACTCCTTTTCCACATATGACTCGCAACGTCAACCATTAACCCATCCTGGATCGCCTCAACCATGCTATGACAAAACATTGAAACAAATCAACACCGCCAAAGGTTTCCCGAGAAGTTTCATTTGGACAAATAAACCAAAACCCCGAAAGGTAGTAATAAAATAGATAAACGATTGGTAAAGTGTTTTACAAATCTCGGGAGTTTTATAAAACAGAAAAGCCTTTTGAAACATTAGGGTCTTAGCCCATATCCCATTCCACATTACAAGAAATTTAAAAGTAGAAAACCCTTTTGGACCCCAAGTCCTGAGTTATAAAACTATTTCAAAATCGATTGGGTCTCGGCCTAAAAATCATTTTCCGTAAAACATCCGTGAAACATTCATTTTGAAAAGTATCATTTTCAAATGCTCAAAACAGTTTCGTATATCTCAAAATGAACTAACATGACTACATGTTCTCCTTACCAATCCACAATCTTTCTCCCAATGCACAACTCAGTTCCAAAATTTAACAGACATTTTGATTTCCAAAATCATAGCTTCTCAAGATCATCAATCCTATCCCAACTCTGTCATCTCATACTGTAACGCATAATATCTTTCTGAATCTCAAAACATATCAACTTAGAACGGCAATAAATCTCAATGCAATTCAAGAATCCAAATACTTACAGATCATGAAGCCGACGATTTCCCGTGATACTGGCACATGTCTCGACTCAAGAAAATACTCGATACCGATAATTTCAAAACACACATTTTGCAAACTCAGTTCAACTCGAGAACACAACACAGCTCTATCCAAAGAAACACGTTAATACCATTTAGAAAAGTTTACAACAACCCCAGTACTGTTAGGAGTATGCCCTCGAATGCCACTCAGAGGATGATGAGTGAGGGCATTGTACTTGTAATTATGTAAATCATTACTATAAGGCAATGGATGTTTCTTTATTTACTGGTAGTTACTGGCATTCCTAACTCGTAAATATAAGTATAGAAACTAGTCCATGTATTTGAGAGCAAAAGCATTCCACTCCTTATTGGATAAGGGGGTCAGCACTGGAAAGGTTTATAGCTCAAATACTTAATCGTTCGCAAGTCGATGAAACTTGACTGGGTGTTAAGTTTATGTGAAGACTTGTATGACGTGTTCTTTGACATGGAGAGTGCCTGTCGAACACTAATGGTTAGTGGGAGCACACGTTATAGGTATGCTAATTGGATTAGTATACTCGAACCGACTCACCTTCGATTCGTCACACGAATTTCACTCCGGGACAGTCAATAACGGAATCGAAAGGTTGTGATAGGTATTCGTGAACCTTCGACTTGAGGATTTAGTAGGGATGTGCTTGTGATGTCAAGATTTTCATTAGAGTAGTTCGACCCTATAAACCGGGAGGTGGGGGTCAACCTCGACGTGCATCTTGACGGGCAAGTAGCAGGTCCTACTGAATACCAAGATAGAATTCTTTCTCGAGTTAGTGAGCGGGTTAAATGTCTTATGCGGTTATTGGCAAATGAGATCATAAGTCGTTGGCCAAAGCATTGGAGCTAGTTGTATTTGATACACGAGAGCTCGATGATCTCGATTTGCATTAACACATGCATAGCGTCAAGTAACAGATAGGGTTTGACTGACCGTGACCCTATAACTTGATTGGGACATTTGAAAGAAGGGTTTATACGTATACTGGTATTCACGACAGAATGGTTCTTGAATGATCCCAATCATTCGTTCTCGGTTAAGTGCAGTGTAGGCGCCAGTGGCAGTGGTGCTACTACTCTTTGGTTCCTCCCATTGCTGACTGAGACGAACCTACCGAGTCGCGCAATAGGATTGACGACGGAATGAATCAAGCTAATTCTCTCATAATGAATATTAGGATATTGGATATCTAATTTGGGACATTGGATGTCTAAATTAATTTATTGGATAAATTAATTTACGGGCTAATGAATTAAATAAATTACCGGGTGATTAATTTAATTTATGAATATAATTATTTCTTAGAGAAATTAATTATGTCATTATGTATTTGATATGATTAATTAATTGGATTAATTAATCGATATAAATACATCGGAACGGAATCAGATTTTATCTATTTGGACTCACGGGACTCCGAAACGGACCGAACTCGTCTGATTCATCCACATGGCCGCCCCTCTTTTTCCACCCACCTTCATTTTGTCTTTATTTCATTCTTTATTGAGTGATAAAGACATTGGGGTCATGGTATCTTTTGATGGTGGGGTTGATCACTTATATGATGAGTTGTATCATGTGGAAAAGGATATAGAATAAAAGAGGAAGACTTCTCTTTTCAACAAAAGAATTATTCCATACGTGAACACAGCAGTGAGGAAAGAAAAGAGAGAGAGAATATTATTCTTCTCAAGTCTTCATCATCTTATTCATTTTTATTCTTGAGTTCTCTTGGAGAAAATTCAAGATATATTGAGAGATATAAATTAAAACACTTAGAGTGTTATAATCAAAGCTTCATCACTTGATTCTAGCCGTAACCTTAGAGGTTAATCGAGTGTTGTCATTCCGTTCGTTTCTCCGACGCGTGACAAGTAGAGACGCGGTTTTTTCGGCGTTGGATCATCCAAGGGCTTGGAGAATTTTGGATCGTTTGGGGAATAGCTCAAGAGAAGGAAATCCATATAATCAACGGACGACAAGGGTATGATTTCGAATCTTCCTTTGCTTATTTTATATTCGTATATGCGTAGCTCGATCGATCCTCGTAGGGATTCAGATCGAATTAATTTTCGTTTTACCGCTTCCGCTGGGCCTTCGTTTTAGGCACCGAATCCCAACAGTGGTATCGGAGCGAGGTCTTGCGATCGTATATACGATATTTAGCATTTGGAATTCTTATTTTGTGATTTAGAATCATTTTGATAATCGTAGATATTTTATTGTTCGTCGTAGTGTCGTTTTTCCGTGATTTTATGTTATGGTATACATCAGGTTTTTCTTGGAAATATGATTTATATTAATAATATTCAGATCAGGAATAACAAGATTTTAGAAATGCAGAAAGCAGTATGTCGAATCGTTGGACGATTTTCCATACGTGCCAGTATGGCGAGCACTTAGGCCGTGGCCGGGCGCTTGCTTGTATTCTGCCGAGTCGGCCGAGCGCCTTCATGTCGAGCGAGTGCTCATTGGATCCGCCGGACGCTTCTTGTATTCTACCGAGTCGGCGGCGCATTCTTTATGTCGAGCAGTGCTCATGGACCCGGCCGGACGCTTGCTGTATTACAGCCGAGTCTGCCGGGCGTGTTGTTATGTCGAGCCGAGTGCTCATTGGATCCGGCCGGACACTTGCTTGTATCAAGCCGAGTCTGCGGGCGTGTTCTTTATGTCGAGCCGAGTGCTCGCTTGGATCGGCCGGACACTTGCTTCATGTCAGGCCGAGTCTGCCGGGCGTGGTCTTTATGTCAGCCGAGTGCTCTGTGTATTCGGCCGGGTAGTCTTGTATCTGCCGGTCGTGTCCGGCATGGCCGAGCCCCCTTTCTGTCTGGGCAGGCGTGGCACTGTAGAGGTGCCAGTCGAGTGCACAGTCTTTGTTAGGCGGTTTCAGTGTCGAAGCCTTAGGTCTCGTTTTTCAGTATATTTTCGATTATTGAATTTTCCTGTATTAAAATCATTAATTTAGAATTTTTCAGTAAATTGTCGATTATTGTTGAATTGATTGGATCAATTCTATTTATTGTTGATTATTGATTGGATCATATGTAATCTTCTCGCTATCCATTTATTGAGTATTTATTGGATGAATGCTTTTGAATGGGGATGTGGTTCATGGACTTAGTTTGAATCGTTCGTTTTATTCGATTGGGTTGTAAAGGCCGTTTTGAGCCTATTTATTTTACTAGAAATATTTGTATCTAGGATGCAATTTTGCAATGTAAAATTTATATGTAATGACGAAGACCGGAGGAAGATCCGTTTCGAGAAGACGAAGATTCAAGACGAAGACTTGTAATTAGATTACGGAGTTTTTGTTTTCTAGGAACGGTCCATGAACCACATGTTGGTAGCAACTAGGTTGTGAATGGTTGTTACATATTGTATGAATGCAACAAACGCGCTAAAATGATTAATGTGCAAAGTGTAACGTTAATCGCGAAAATTCTCCCACAACAAATTATTAAGTTTATAAGGTTTTAAGGTTTTCCTTCCCTCCATCGAGCTTTCGGGAAATTGAAATCCAAACTGGATGTGCTATGCTTCCGAGTTATTGGGGTAGTCGTTCGGGGAGGACGGATAAATTACCGGGAGCGCATTGGATGCCTTCGGTTGGAGCAAATTTTATCCCTAGAAACCTGATAGGTTGCCGGATAAGATTCATTGTGGCCCGGATTTGCGTCGATGGTATAAACTTAACTTGTTCACGAACCATAGAAACCGTATAGGTTGAGGGGAGTGAACAAGGGAAAAAAAGATCGAATCATTCATTAGATGGGTTGGTGTTGGACACCACTTATGAAAATTAATAGACTAGAAACCTGTTCGGTTGCCCTCTATTAAGATTTATAAAGAACTCGATCACCACTATGAAGTAGAGCGACGATACTTCCGGATTTCACATGGGAGTGTGTTGTTCCGATAAAATAGTGGGAGCTGGGTAACAAGAATAGAAAAGACCTTAATTCTATACTCAGATCATAATATAACAAGTCACTAATTAATGTTATACTTAATGCGAGACATAACTCTCAATATGACAATGAATCCACTCGCAATTCTACTCGAAAAGAACACCTTAATGGGACCTAACTTTGTGGATTGGCTCCATGTCGATGATTGTCCTCGGTATAGAGGCAGGGATACGTCTTGGAGACGGACATTCCCGCGCCTCCTGTGCGGACCCGAGCCAATCAGGAAGAGATTGAAAACCACGAAAAGTGGGTTAAGGATGACGTGAAAGTCCGTGCTTATATGATGGCTTCCATGTCTAATGAGCTTCAGAGAGCTCATGAGAAAATGACTTCTGCTAGGCAGATTCTATCTCACTTAACCAAACTTTATGATGAGCACAGCAAAACTGCTAGATATGAGATATCCAAGCAACTGTTCGGTGCAAGGATGAAGGAAGGTGATAAGGTTGGGGAACACGTCCTCAAAATGATATCCATGATCGAGAGATTGTAGGCTCTTGATTTTAAAATGGATACTTCTCTCCAAACCGACCTTATCCTACAGTCTCTCCCTGATTCCTTCTCACAGTTTGTTATGAACTTCAACTGCAATGAGATTGCATGTAATTTAGCTGGGCTAATGAACAAACTTGTGACCACTCAGTCTCAGATGAAGACTCCGCGGATGAAGGATTCTGCCCTTGTGATTTCTTCTGGACTTTGGAAGTCTAAGAATAAGAAGAAAAAGACAAAGAAGCGGACTGGACCACAAGCAAAGGACCTTAAGGGTAAGGGCAAGGCCCCGATGGTTCCGAAGAACAAGAAGAAGAAGGATGCTTGTCTCAAGTGCGGTGGTGGGCCTTTGGGCTAGAGACTGTCCGATTCTTCATGGCACTTAGTCTGAGAACTTTTAGTTTTGGAAACAAATTGTTGCACTCTTGTATTTTCTACTTCTGGATCTTGGATTACGGTGCTAGTTCTCATATTTGTACCGTGAATCGGGATGCGGAACAAAGTAGGAAGCTTGGAGCTAGAGAAGTTATGATCACAGTCAGAAGCGGGCATAGTGTCGAGGCGACCGACATAGGATCACTTCTTTTGGGTTTAGAATCCGGCTTTGTTTTGACTTTAGAAGATGTACTTGTTTTGCACAAGGGGCACAAAACATTGTATCCATTCCGGTCATGGACCGAAAAGGTTTTTCATTTTTCATTGGTGATGGTTCCTGCAAAATTTATTTCAGAAATAAACTAGTGGGTACTGCTACGTTGTTAAATGGATTGTATCATCTAAATCTCAGCAACAAAGTAGTTGTGAATACTATGACTAGAAAACGTGGTAGAGATGAAACCAATCAAGTTTTGAAATGGCATCTTAGACTTGGTCATGTTGGTCAGACCAAGGTTTACAAGATGGAAAAGGATGGACTTATGGGTCCATTGGGATCGGATCCCTTTCCTACTTGTGAATCTTGCCTTAAAGGTAAAATGACCAAGTCCCCCTTCAGAGGGACTTTTGAAAGAGCCGCTGTTAAACTGGGATTAATCCATACTGACGTTTGTGGTGCTTTAGAAGCAGCACGTGACGGATATCAATATTTCATTACGTTTACAGATGATCATACTAGGTATGGTTATGTATACTTAATGAAACATAAATCCGAGGCTTTTGAGAAATTCCTAGAATTCAAGGCCCTAGTCCAGAAACAAACTGGTAATCATATCAAAGCACTTCGGTCGGACCGAGGTGGGGAGTATATGAGTACAGAGTTTGACGAGTTCCTTAAGGAACATGGAATAGTTTCACAACTAACACCTCCAGGTACTCCTCAGTTAAATGGTGTATCAGAAAGAAGGAACCGGACCTTGTTAAACATGGTCCGTTCCATGCTGGGCTACACTGACTTACCAATTTACCTGTGGGGGTATGCACTCCTAACTGCCACATATATCTTGAACAGATGTCCTTCCAAATCCGTTCCTAAAACTCCACATGAGATGTGGGAGGGAAGGAAACCAAGTCTTAATCATATTAGGATTTGTGGATGTCCCACTTATGTCAAGAAGACTAAGGTGGAGAAGTTGGAAGCTAGGTCCGCAAAGGGACGTTTCATTAAATTCCCATCTGGGACGATGGGATATCTATTCTACATGCCCGAAGGTCGAAAGATCGTTGTTGCTTCACAAGCACACTTCCTGGAAGATGAGTTCATTCAGGAAGGCGGAGCAGGTAGAAGTATTTCTTTAGAAGAATACAATGAAACTCCTCGGGAGACACCTGTGCAAGAAACTGGAACCGAACCTTCTGTAAACACACATACAACCACCTTGTAGATCTAGTAGGGAATCTCAATTACCTGAGAGGTATAGTTTTATGCACTTGGAGGAACTGGGTTTCTACGAGGTTCCAGGTGATAAACAAGAGACCGACCCGCGACCAAATGACCTAGCAATGGTGGATGTAGACTCCATGAAATAGGTATGTGATCTTCATGTAGTTGGGACCTTCGTTTTGATGAGGCAGTCAAAGAGTTTGACTTCATGCAAAATGAAGAGGAACCTTGTGTATACAAGAGGGTTAGTGGGAGCTAGATCGCATTCTTAGTACTATGTGTAGATGACATTCTACTAATAGGAAATGATGTGGGAATGCTTAGTTCTGTGAAAGATTGGCTTTCGAGTAATTTCTCCATAAAAGACTTGGAAGAAGCTACCTATATTCTTGGTATTCCACTCTACCGGGATAGAGCGAAGAGAACAATAGGTCTTTCCCAAGCCCTCTATATAGATAAATCTTAAAGCGATTTAAGATGGATGATTCTTAAAGAGGGTTCCTACCGATGCGACATGGAATAAAACTCTCCTTGAAGATGTGTCCTCAAAGTAAGGAACAACGGAAGGAAATGAGTAATATACCATATGCTACGGCCGTGGGTAGCCTTATGTATGCTATATTGTGTACGAGACCTGACATTGCGCATGCTGTAAGCATGGTGAGTAGGTTTCAGGCAAACCCAGGTAGGGAACATTAGATTACCGTAAAGAACGTTCTCAAGTACTTTAGAAGGACTAGAGATCTGGTTCTTATATATGGCGGTGGAGAACTGAATGTGATGGGATTCACTGTATTGAACTTCCAAGGACAGAAAGACGATTCTATGTCTACTTCTGGCTACATTTACTCTTAATGGAGGAGCAGTATCTTGGCATAGTGCCAAGTATAGCGCGACTGCTTATTCCACCTGTTAGGCTGAGTATAAAGCGGCCTCGGGGGCCTCAAAGGACGGACTTAGAAGTTACTGGGTAAACTTCACATGACACCTTGTCTTCTTGTTGCCCAGTGGTAGTACAGGCCTAGGAGCCGAGGTTTCATAACAGTACCAAACATATTGAGAGAGAGTATCATCTCGTGAGAGAATTTGTTCGCAAAGAGATACATTGTGCTGCATAGAGTAGAGTCAGACGACTACGTTGCTGATCCACTGACCAAGCCACTTTCTCAGATTAGCTTAGAGCGTCATCTGGAGAACATGGGTATTAGATACCATAGTGTGTGGCATTGAGTGCAAGTGGGAGATTGTTAGGAGTATGCCCTCGAATGCCACTCAGAGGATGATGAGTGAGGGCATTGTACTTGTAATTATGTAAATCATTACTATAAGGCAATGGATGTTTCTTTATTTACTGGTAGTTACTGGCATTCCTAACTTGTAAATATACGTATAGAAACTAGTCCATGTATTTGAGAGCAAAAGCATTCCACTCCTTACTGGATAAGGGGGTCGGCACTGGAAAGGTTTATAGCTCAAATACTTAATCGTTCGCAAGTCGATGAAACTTGACTGGGCGTTAAGTTTATGTGAAGACTTGTATGACGTGTTCTTTGACATGGAGAGTGCCTGTCGAACACTAATGGTTAGTGGGAGCACACGTTATAGATATGCTAATTGGATTAGAATACTCGAACCGACTCACCCTCGATTCGTCACACGGATTTCACTCCGGGACAGTCAATGACGGAATCGAAAGGTTGTGATAGGTATTCGTGAACCTTCGACTTGAGGATTTAGTAGGGATGTGCTTGTGATGTCAAGATTTTCATTAGAGTAGTTCGACCCTATAAACCGGGAGGTGGGGATCAACCTCGACGTGCATCTTGACGGGCAAGTAGCAGGTCCTACTGAATACCAAGATAGAATTCTTTCTCCCGTTAGTGAGTGGGTTAAATGTCCTATGCGGTTATTGGCAAATGAGATCATAAGTCTTTGGCCAAAGCATTGGAGCTTGTTGTATTTGATACACGAGAGCTCGATGATCTCGATTTGCATTAACACATGCATAGCGTCAAGTAACAGATAGGGTTTGGTGGCCAGTGACCCTATAACTTGATTGGGACATTTGAAAGAAGGGTTTATACATTATCTTGGTATTCACGGAGAATGGTTCTTGAATGATCCCAATCATTCGTTCTCGATTAAGTGCAGTGTAGGCGCCGAGTGGCTAGGTGGTGCTACTACTCTTTGGTTCCTCCCATTGCTGACTGAGACGAACCTACCGAGTCGCGCAATAGGATTGACGACGGAATGAATCAAGCTAATTCTCTCATAATGAATATTAGGATCTGGGATATCTAATTTGGGACATTGGATGTCTAAATTAATTTATTGGATAAATTAATTTACGGGCTAATGAATTAAATAAATTACCGGGTGATTAATTTAATTTATGAATATAATTATTTCTTGGAGAAATTAATTATGTCATTATGTATTTGATATGATTAATTAATTGGATTAATTAATCGATATAAATACATCGGAACGGAATCGGATTTTATCTATTTAGACTCACGGCTCCGAAACGGACCGAACTCGTCCGATTCATCCACATGGCCGCCCCTGTTTTTCCACCCACCTTCATTTTGTCTTTATTTCATTCTTTATTGAGTGATAAAGACATTGGGGTCATGGTATCTTTTGATGGTGGGGTTGATCACTTATATGATGAGTTGTATCATGTGGAAAAGGATATAGAATAAAAGAGGAAGACTTCTCTTCTCAACAAAAGAATTATTCCATACATGAACACAGCAGTGAGGAAAGAAAAGAGAGAGAGAATATTATTCTTCTCAAGTCTTCATCATCTTATTCATTTTTATTCTTGAGTTCTCTTGGAGAAAATTCAAGATATATTGAGAGATATAAATTAAAAAACTTAGAGTGTTATAATCAAAGCTTCATCACTTGATTCTAGCCGTAACCTTAGAGGTTAATCGAGTGTTGTCATTCCGTTCGTTTCTCCGACGCGTGACAAGTAGAGACACGGTTTTTTCGGCTTGGATCATCCAAGGGCTTGGAGCATTTTGGATCGTTTGGGGAATAGCTCAAGAGAAGGAAATCCATATAATCAACGGACGACAAGGGTATGATTTCGAATCTTTCTTTGCTTATTTTATATTCGTATATGTGTAGCTCGATCGATCCTCGTAGGGATTCGGATCGAATTAATTTTCGTTTTACCGCTTCCGCTGGGCCTTCGTTTTAGGCACCGAATCCCAACAAGTACCACACTGGTAAATCACATAACACGCAAGCCCGAGTGAACAACAAAACTCAGGGCTCTAATATTCGTCAATCGACAACTCGAATGACGCGACAAAACACGACCCAACTCGACCCGACTGCCTAGGTTTTCTCAACCTAAGCTCCGATACCATATTTTGTAACACACCCAGAGCCAACCAGGAATATTACAGCACTGTGGGCCCCGAGACGGAACCCACAAGGCTAAAAGAATTTCACAAACATTTACAAACGCCCAAAAGGCTAACGAGGGTACTATCTTTTAAAAACATATGAAGACTTAATAAAATCCGTTTATCAAAACCGTTGTAGAAATCTCATTTGAAACCACAAGGCCCGAGATGCCAAAACTCAACAGTTTAAAAACATACGTTAAGCTATCGCTTACACATACCGACAAAATAGTTTGGAAAACAATTTCCAAATTAACTTGAGTTAACGAATAACAAAAGGTCATTCAAGAATACTCACGCAGCGGAAAAAGCAAATAATTAAAAATACTCTAACAGCGGAATACCACAAATAATCAGAATACTCGATTCACAAACACATGCCATAGCCAGTATCCTCTGGGAAGCTCATCTCTCCACGACCGCTACAAGCTCGATATCCCAAGAACCTAAAAAGAAAGCCCACGACATGGTCAGCCATAAGACTCAACAATGATAACAATCACATCACGTCAATAATAACTTACCAATGAAAATACTAAGTAAGATTACGACCAAGGTAATCTTACCGCCATAACTTTACCAAAATTCACATCTCGTATTCTCCACAACACGATAAATTCATACCTAAACATTTGTATTGTATCTCACACAATACCCAAGGTTCTCAAAACATCATCATAACTTACTATTACCAAATTTACTAACTCTATCCAACCCAATCTATCGGGTAACATCATCACGTCTCAACACGATAATCGATTGTCCATCAAAAGACAAATACCAAAGGGAATACTAAACATACCTCAAGATGCACAATACCACGACAATCATGTCAGTCTAATCCGAGATCAGATCAATGCAACATACGAACACGATCCTAACACAAGACCTACAAATGCATACTCATGTGACAATGTACATATGCTCAAAACAATAACAACAATGTATACTCAATGGAAATTCCATGATCCAACACCCATCAGCATAGATCCCGAAATGATCCTACTAGATCAACACGAGGTGGATAACCAATACTATACATATGCACAACAACACATGGTAAAACTAACAATGCGAATCCACATGATTCCATCAACACAACACAGGGTAATCCAACGATCCAGCGCCCTCAGCATAGATCCCAAGATGATCCCGTCGGACCAACATGAGGTGGAAAAACCCATCCAATAATCCAGCGCCCTCAGCATAGATCCCAAGATGATCCTGTCGGACCAACACGAGGTGGACATATGATCCAGCGCCCTCAGCATAGATCACACGATCCCATCAGATCAATACAACATAAACAGTACAATTATGCATACACATATACAAATCAATATGTTCATCAACATGAACAACATATGAATCAATAACATGAATGACATTAATACAATTCAACTAGGACGAGCTCATGTTCAACAACATGAATGACAAAATGCATGATTAAAAACATGAACACTAGACCCAAAATCAATTTAAGATATTTGCCCGAGTCCTTCGGGAGCAATCTCGATGTCAAATCATCACCGGCGATTATCCTCAATGCTTTACGATCCAAAATACCACGGCTAATGATAACTCATATCCTCGTCTCAGCATAATGTATCCTCAATACCCAAATATACCAATAATAAATGTAAATCATATACATTATGATTTAACTCCCAAAAATCGGAAAACCACATACAATCCAAATCTCCAGAGTTCACAACTATAATTATTGCTATATGCATCATAAACGAAATGAAACTGAAATCATTCATTAAATATTATAAACTGAGCAAGTAATAACTTGTCTCGATACCGGTGAAGCCGCTACCAATTCCTTACCATAAAGCACTGTTCTAATCACCGATCACTAATCTCAACCTATTATAATAATCGATAAACCACAATCCGATAACAACCAACAACCGACAAAACCAATCATGAATTCATAACCACAATATGATATATTATGATGTCTATCTGCCTAGCGCACGTTAATCACTAAACGTAGCATGCGCTAAGTCACTTCAGTTAGCGTGCGTTAGCCAGTTCAGCTAGCGTGCGTTAATGTTATACAATTGCATGCCTTACAAGTATCGACTTAACACCTTGCGATTACGGATACGAATGTAAAGCAAATCATATTCCAAGATTAATCATCATCAATCAACATGCCTTAACGAACATTCTATCTTCATATCTAAGAAAACCGATAATTCAAATCGTCTTGCTATGTTCTATTTATCAAAAGTTCTTCAAGAACACTAAGTGATTTGAAACCATGTTCATGGTCATCAAAACCACAAAATCTGAAATCATCCAAGTCATATATATCCACGTATCATCTTCTTCCTCAATATCAAAATCATGAACACCAAGAACCATAACAACACTTCTATAATCTATCATTATGGGGAGTAATCATCAACAATAATATCAACATTCGAAAATGAGGAGAAGGATTAACCAACTTATCTCACGAACATGAATAACACAATTCAAACCATAAGAATCATATTAATATCCATATATCAACAACAACATCATCATAATCCGGTAATCCATCTCATAATCATGCTTATTAACTTGTTTATATAATTATCATCTCAAGAACATCAATATTCAATCCAAAATGAAATCCAAAGGTGAAGAGTAATTACTTATTTGAAGGAATGGATTGAATCCCAAGGTTGAATCCGTTCTCAATCACTTCCAAACTCCAAATGTTGTTAGGAACGATTAATTTAAGTGTTTGGAACCTCAAACTTCTCTCTATCGGTTGCAAGGAAGGAATGGACGAAAATGAAGAATAATGGCCAAGTGCACATATATATACTGTACATTACTAGCATGCGCTAAAACTTTTATTTAGTGTGCGCTACAGCCCTAGCGTGCGCTAACTGTCTTTGTTAGCGTGCGCTATCGTAGTCCAGAGGCTACTGCCTTACTTTGAACAATGATTTACGTACGCAATGCCCATGCAATAACGTACGCAAATCCTCTGTTTAGAGTATGCAAGCATTCGACCATAGCATGCGCTAATCATAGTTGACTTGCTACGGTCTGCACCTACCCCGAAGATGCTCGTGCCCCCACATGCCGAAAGCACCTAACAAAGCAAAGATTCCCTTTGGTCCGATCTACCATTAGCGTGCGCTAACCTTAGGATTTAGCGTGCGCTAGTCCTTTATGACAAACACCCGTTGACCTTATCGGAACATGCACTGAAAGTAACCTGACAAAGCCAAGATTCCTTTGGACCGATCTGATATTAGCGTGTCCTAACCATATGCATTAGCGTGCGCTAAATATCGATAATAATCAGGCTGGGCCTACATGTCGGCCACCTTCCGAACCTTATCCAGAATGTCTTATGTTCGTTAAGGGTCCTCCTTAGCGTACGTAATTCAAACCTCTTAGCGTGCGCTAAGTATACATCGTAGTTCGCGCTACCATGGTTGTACTTAGCCATTTTCAGCTATTCTTGTCCAACGTCTCAATATACTAGATACATATACACGACATACTGAATACACATACTCCTTCCAACAATATTCTCATAGGATACACAATATCCTCAAATGCAATTGTTGACCAAGTACGATAATTATACCAATGCAGATGTCTCAGACCTTCATTTATTTTATCCACACTGTACATATTCCACATTGTGCAACATAGCTCGGATAAAGTAACGTTAAACAACAGTAGTAGAAATTCAGGATATTACAACTATATTTAAGAGTCAAGGGCAAACGCTCTCTCATTTCGGTATGTATCTTCCAAGACCCGTATTCGGTGATGGCTAGCTTTATGTAGTATCAAGAGTAAAGATCAGAAAAGGCTAGAAATCTTTTGTTGTGATGAGAATGAAGTGTATTCATAAACAGGACAAATAGTGTAGTTTATAAATAAATATTATGAAATTTATAATGAACGATTTATATATTATATATTTATATAAAAGTTCTTTTTTGAGTTTTCGTGTAATTATACGGGTGTTATACTAGTTTTAATAATAAAAGGTTAATTGTCTTAACTTTATCTCTTACCACGGTATCATAAAAAGTAATTATACAAGCCTAATCTCTTGCCATAAATTAATTATTTTGGCCTGCATATTCTCAACGCATTATAAATTTTATTCAACGCACATTTAATTTAGATCAAATGCAATTTGTTAAGTAATAATCTTTTTTATGAGTACTAGTTTGATTCTTTTTTAAAAATTCAATACATGTTTTGATTTTAATATAATGATACTTTAGCTTATATTCGTTGCTATTTTTGTTTTTAACTTTTTATATGGCCACTTAATTTCTTTATTTCTTATGGCTACGTGTTGGACTGTTATTTCACAAAATTAATATTTTAGCCATAATTTATTGTACATTTAATCTGGATGACATGTATGTAACACCCCCAAAATCATTTTGGGATATTACAGCACAGTGGGCCTACAACGGAACCCAACAGGCTAAAAATTATTTACACAATTATTTCAGAACAAAGTCCAGTGACGGTAATATCTTTCAAATACTCAAATATTTTCCAAAAATCAATTTTCTAAATACCGCATAAAAATCCCATTTAAAAGTTCCAGGCCAAAATGACAAAACGCAATACTTTCAAAGCGTACGTTAAGTCACCACTTACATGTACCGACAAAACAGTTTAGGACATCAGTTTTCAAAATAAATCTAAGTTGCAAAACACCAGAAAGCCATTTTAAAACACACATGCAACGGATAAAACAGTTAAAAAATACATTTGCAGTGGAAAATAACAACCAGTAAAATACTCAATTCTCAAAATACATGTCATACTCAGTATCATCGGGGAACTCATCTTTTTCACGATGCTACAAGCTCGACCTCCGAGTACCTAAAAATAAAGTCCACGACGGGGTCAGCCATAATACTCAACAATGATAACAATCACATTATCATATATTATTACATACAAATACAAAGTAAGAATATTACTGTTGTGATCTCACTGATGAGTCGATTTTTGATCGTCTCACTCTGTTCTATTAAGTCGTGCTTTCATTTGTTTTAAGTGTTTTTGTTATTTTTACGCTTGATATGTTGTGTTTTTGTTTTGTAGGTAGCCGGACGAAGATTGTGGTGAAATGGGTGCTTTTATGGCCAATATTGGAGTTTATGACGATCAAGAACAAGTCTGGAGCGAGAACATGGCTTAAACGATGAAGATTGAAGTACTATTTGTCGTACTTTCTAATTTCCATATTCATTCCTTCGAATTAGGATGTGTTATCTATATGTATGGATTCCTCCTGAAATCAGATTCGCAAAGGTATATTATACGCTAAATTCCGAGGTGTATTCAGGGAGACATGGCTTCTAGACCACGGCCTCATAGTCCGGACAGCGCCCGGATCGCGATCCAAGTTCATACCACGCCCGGATCACGATCCAGAATTTAGAACGCGAGGCAGATCCTTTTGTGGACACCCAGATTGCGATCCCAAATGCCCGGATCGCGATCCAACCCCTGTTTGTGCAGAAAATGCCATTTTCTGCACTTTTGCGACTTTTGACAGGTATATAAGGGAAAACCCTATACACAACTTCACCTAAACCGCAAAACTGGATCAAAACTTAATTTTTTTTATCATTTTTCTTGTATTCTAAACATCTAGAGATACATTTGTGAGTGATTTTTATTCCGTGTGTGAAGATTTAACAAGAATTGAAGGAAGAACATCAAACCTTCCTCAAGAATTCGATTTCGTATTTGCAAGGGAAGATTTCTACCATGTTTTATTCTATGATTTTTGCTATTATTGTTGAAATGATTATGAGTAGATAATCTTATCATATGGGTTTTTAGATTGAACCACACACATGTTCTTGGTTGTTAGTTTTGATTGATTTTCTGGGTATGAGTTTGGGATTGTTCCTCTTCCGTTGTTCTATCATTTTGCTCGGTGTTCTTGATGATATTGTGCATGAATATTGTTTAGACGCAAGAGAACTTATGATTTAGATCATCAAACCTATTTCATAGTTGTTATTATTGTCAAAATCGAGGTTTTCTGTCGGTGTTCGCCATCAAACGACCCGATAGAAGTAATTGTAAATGTTCTAAACTTTTTTCCGCGATCTTTTAGGGAATTACCCCATCAAAGGTACTTAGCTAGTTGATTGTTAGTAGGGATTCATCCCAATCAAAGGAGTTTCTCTTTTTTTCGAAAAGAACAATCACGATTTTTAGAATTTGCCGCCATCAAACGGATTTCTTTTAATTGTGACTAATCGGTAATTCCAAACCTTAAATTCTTTTAGTATCGAAACTAATAATTGACAACATGTGTGTCGGTGATTCTAAACTCCCATATCATTCTCATAACAGTAATCTCTAGATAATTCATACCATTAATTAGTTGTTTTTAGCATTTCACTTTTAACTTAATCTTCCGCACTTGTGATTGTAATCTTACCTCTCTATCGTATCATTCACCGTGTTTTATTTTACTTACTCTTGTTAATTCGACTATTTGCCAAACATAATCGAACTTCAAACCGTTTCCAACTCCTTGTGAGATCAACCTCGGAGTTACTTGCCGCTACCTACAAAAGCGATTCGTACACTTGCGAGTTTTTAATTTGTTCATCAAGTTTTTGGCGCCGTTGCCGGGGAGTTGGCGTTTGTTCTTTCTCTTGTTTTAATAATAGTTGAATTGTTTTTCTTGAACATTTTTTCCGTTTTCATTATTTTCTATAAAGTCTAAAAATTCGATCTAACTTCTCTTGTTTATGCTTGGTAGGAGCTTGTTGGGAAACCCGATTCTTCCACCCATAGACGAGGTTCAAAGAATTAGAGCACCAAAAACAATAGCCACATCGTCAATGGAAAATGACGAGGAGAATCCGGATCTTGACAAGCGACTTTTACTCCAGGAACAAAACACTCATCAACCAAGACATGAGAATATTGTGCAAAATTTAGATGAAGAAAACATTCGTCAACCGAGATTCCCGAGACATGAGAATTTTGGGCGCAATCAAGAGATACCCAAAGCTCAACAAGGAAGATACATTTATCCGAGACAACCACTCGTTGGAGTATAATATGGAGCGAACTATTATCCAGGGCCTCAATATGGGATGGGAGCAAACTACGATATGCCACAACAACCTCCAGTTGAGCATCTAATGCGGGACTATGCAAAGCCCGTGGTTAACACTGCTACCTCGTGCATCTAATTAGCATTGGCAGCAAGGAACTACCACATCAGTGGATTTTACATCGAGCAATTTCCCTAACGAACTAGCATGTAAGGACCTATTTTCATTCATCCGAGACTTCTATATGGTGATTGACAACTTCCCATTAAATGGGTTGAGCGAGGATCAACTAAGAATGAAGTGCTTCCCTTATACACTCAAGGATGGGGCGAAACAGTGGTTGATGACTTTAGTACCGGGCTCACTAAGAACGTGGGATGAAGTTTATGACAAATTCATTACCAAGTATTTCTCTCATTTGAAGACGACACAGTTGAGAACCCAAATCTCAACACTCAGACAACAAGATGGAGAGGCATTTCACGAAGCATGAGACCGATTCAAGATGCTCCTCATTCAATGTCCACACCATCACTATCTGCTTCAACTACTTAATCAATTCTTCTATGATGGATTGACTTAATATTGCCAAGATGCATTGGATAACGCAGCCGGTGGTTCATTTTGGGGGTTAACGGAGAGACAAGCTTATGATGTATATGAAATATTGGGAGCTAATTCACAACAAAAAAATGTGCGTGTTCGTAGGGGAGTTGGGAACCAAGTAATCGATAAGGAGGAGATGCAATCTAAAATCGATAAGTTAATAAGAGAATTAAGACAACTTAAGACTCAAAATAAATCTTCGAGCTCACGTGTTTGCGAAATTTGCGGAAGACCCGAACATGATGCTAATACTTTCCCAGATAGTTTCCCATAATAACAAACCGAACAAGTGAATTGGGTTATGGGACAAAGCACGGGAAGGACTGAATGGGAGGAGAGGAGAAATAATTATGCAAAAATGCAAGAAATGCACATATCCCAAAACCTTATCATCCTGGGCTAAGAAACCACTCGAATTTCTCATGGAGAAACAACAACCCGATGTCATACGACACAAGCGCCCAAGCTCAATACAACGGAGGAAACCGATCCCAAAAAACAACACAAAGTGGACCACCTCCACAACAAAGGAACTCTCTTGAGGAGAGTATTGCGACATTCATTAAGGAAAGCAGGGAAATCCGAGCTCAGAACAATAAAAGGTTCGAATCTTTAGAAGCTTCGGTGAAGAAAATGGAGATTCAAAGGGCAACTTGCCACCGAAGCACGCAGACAAGAAAGGGGTAAACTACCAAGTCATCCCGAGCAAGGTCAAGCTATTACCACCCTCCGAAGTGGTAAAGTGATAAATAAAGAGACAATTTCTCAAGCGAAAGAGAGGGGCGGCGAGAAAGAAGACGAGTTGGGAAATCAAGAAGAGAGAGTAGACGAAGCAACTTCGACTTTCAAGCTTCACAAATCTGCTCAACCATATAAGCCACCGGTCCCTTTTCCGAGCCGACTTAGAAAAGCAAAGCAAGATGAGCAATTTTGTGAAATCTACGACATGCTTTCGAAGGTTCATGTCTGTAATACCCGAGATTTCTGATATGTAATTGAACCTTGTGATATTGTAATTGTTGCATTTTGATCTGATTATTATTCTCCGTATTTCATGATCCGGTGTTGTTGAGCGCATGATTTCATGAATGTGATCTAAATGGTGATTCTGCGCATGTAGCGCACGCTATCAACTAAGTATAGCGTACGCTAATTAGGATCCGTAGCGCACGCTATGTATGAACCTTAGCGCGCGCTACACATAGTCAGCATGATTGAGACAGGGCGGTAGGTGAGATCGGCTGCAGATCTCGGTCGGATTATGTCGGGATGAACCTGGATGGCTTTCGGGAAAAAGCCAAGTCAACGCGGTAGCGCACGCTACTGATATGAGGGTAGTGCACTCTAAATGCTGAGTATAGTGAAGTCAGTAAGCCGTTAGCGCACGCTATGAATATGGACTAACGCGCGCTAATAACCACTTTCTATAAATAGGACATCATCCTTTTTCGTATTTTCAGTCTTTTCACTTCCCACATCCGAATCCTTGGACTTAGAGAAATACTCTCTTCATCCTAAACCCTTCATATCAGCATCCTAGCTCGAGTCGAAGATTGTAGATCACTGGAGATTGTTGTTCAAGCTCTCGGTATTGGATTTCTTCTAGTTCCTTCGTGTTCTTCACTACTTTGAGGTAGGTGATTCTTCACCAATATTAGTAATATTCTGAAGGATGTTTTGATCATGATTTTGGATTACCTAGTCAGTTAAATTTGTTAGTAGTCGAACATCATGTGTTAGAAGGATATTTTCGACGTTTCGGTACTTATTAATCGTATAATCCTTTAAACCTTTTTAGTGTTTGAACTCCTAAGCTTATTCATGTATCTTCAAAACCGATTATGACCAGTATATGGAGATTACCAAGTTCTTATGTCCTTACATAAAGGAATCATACGTTTTGGGACATGAAATGGATTGAACTTAGAATATTTTCTTGAAGATCAAAGATGAATTATGGTGTCGTAATGATGATACGTATCCTTGTGTCTCGCAGTCATTTAATACGTAAATATCTTTCACAAACCATATGAGCATGATATGCACGGAGATGGCATGTATTAACACTGAAGATTTCATGAGTTTCATCACCTTTAGCTCAAGTTTTCTGCCCAGTAGTAAACTGCCATACACAGTTAGCGCATGCTAAGATAGGCATATTAACGTGCGCTATCGGGAATGAGTAACGTATGCTACGTTTGGTACGTAACGTACGTTATGTCATCAGGCAGGACAGTCGGCTGATCAGAGAGGACTGTCAATACACAGCTAGCGTACGCTAGACTTGATCATTTGCGTACGTTAACAGGCAGGCTTAGCGCACGTTACGTAGAGTACGTAGCGCGCGCTAAGTAGTTCAGGCAGAATTCATTTTTAGAGCTTGCGGTCGTAAACCGGATTGTCAGACATTCGTACGACTTGAGAGGAATTCTTTATTATTTCTTAGGTCCGAGCCTTGCATAGGGGACGATCGAGGGGCGGTGACATACGGACGCATGTCATTTGTTGGAGTATTTCATTCTTGCCATTTTCGAGGCAAGTATCATATGTTGAGTTTGTTTTATATTGGAACATTGATCATGCATATGGTTTTATTCATGTTGTCGAATATGAGATTTATTTCTTTAATTTCTCGTGGTATTCGTTGTTAATTGTTCGTATTGATGAACATATTGAAATGCATATATGTATGCATAATTGATTGGTTTATGGTATAAATGATCCGAGGGGGTCAT
The DNA here is from genome assembly GCA_033398695.1 of Orobanche coerulescens. NCBI lineage: Eukaryota > Viridiplantae > Streptophyta > Magnoliopsida > Lamiales > Orobanchaceae > Orobanche > Orobanche coerulescens. The sequence goes on from CM065809.1 coordinate 86,677,843, forward strand.
GAGGATCTATGCTGAGGGCGGTGGATCGAATGTCCACCATGCGTTGGTCCGACGGGATCATCATGGGGATCTATCTTGAGGCCGGATCGCTGGACGGGTTTTCCACCATGCGTTGGTCCGACGGGATCATCACGGGGATCTATACCAAGGGCGCTGGATCGCTGGATTACCCTGTATTGTGTTGATGGAATCGTGAGGATTCACATCGTTGGATTCCGATGACGGAAGTCCGTTTTGCATGTTTTATGATGTAATGATGATTTATGTATTATGATACTTGTACTAGCATTGTTTTGCTAACCCTTTCGGGGGTGGACATTGTTTTGATGTTCAGGTAGCCGAGGAGCGGGGAAGCAACCACGATGCAAACGGAGACGATGAAATGGCTCAGTGATGTGGTTGAGGTTTATTGTTATTGTGATTTGTCTTCTTGGTTCACTTTAGTACTCGAGTACGTGTGTTTTAAGAATGTCATTTTCGATATGGTTGTATAAGTTAACTCATCGGATCAGTTGAATCAGTTCTGTATTTTGAACTTCAGTTGTACGGTTAGATTATATTTACATTTCTTTTATTTAGCCTTGTAAATCCTTACTTAAAGGGTTTACGGCGCTGTAATTATTTCGAATATCTCGGGGTGTTACAGAATATGGTATTAGAGCTAAGATTCATGGATATCTTGGTTGTCGGGTTAGTTGGGCCTGTTTACGTTATTTGATTATTGGTCGTTTGTAACATCACTGCTGAGCCAACATCGTCGTGTGGACCGTGGTTGTAAGTTTCCTAATCTCAAATACTACCGTTTTATTTAATTCATGTTTTGTGAACATTGATGGACTTTATTTTAGAAAGTTTGCCATGGATATTGAGTATTTGTGTTTACAGTATGTTGAGAGGAGGTCGTGGACGCGGACGTGGTCGTGGACGCGGACGTGGAAATATGAGACAGGAGGATTCGTCATCTACCCCGGAGATATCTGCTAGTCGAACCGATTCCCATTCTGGAGGACAGCAGGGATCAGCAAATAATAATGCAGATCCTAATGTGCCGGGAGTGCTTCAGCAGGTGGTTGCTCAGATAAACCAGTTTGCTCAAGTTGTTGATCGCATGCAGATGGCGATGGGACAGCAGCATAACGTGGATAATCGGGGAGACAAATGGCTTACTGAGGTGGTCAAATTGCACCCTCCGAAATTTGACGGTTCTGCTGAGACGCTTTCTTGGGATCACTGGCTGAAGGAGTTAGAGAAGATTTTTTCGGGGATTAACTGTCCCAACGACAGAAAGGTTCCAGTCGCCCAGTATCTTCTGACGGGGGAGGCTTTCGACTGGTGGGAGGCCATTCGACCTGAGGAGCATAATGTCGACTGGACGGAGTTCAAATTAATGATGGAAGCGCAGTATTGTCCTCGTCCAGTTAGAGAGGCCCGAGTCCGGGAGTTTTTCTCACCATAAAATTCAGAAGCATTTGTGACAGACGTGATTAAGACTTTTAATCACCAGTTGACTTATGTGCGCCACTTGGTCAGGACCGAGGTGGAGAGGATTTTTCATTTTGACATGCGAATGAAGCCATAAATTCAGTAGTATATGTCCGGTTTTGAATGTACCACCTTACGACAGTATCAGGACAAAGCACTGGCCTATGATATGAAAGAGGCGGTAGTAGAAAAGTCAACGGAAGCAAAGAAGCAGAAAGTGGCTGGCAACTTCACGGAAAATAAGAGTAGTGGGCCTCGCAGGGGCCAGTCCTCTTTTCATTCATCCAGGAGGCCTCCGCATCCTTCTCGAGGTGGAAAGAAGTTCCGGGCAACACCAACCGTTTCAGATGTAGGGAAGAAATGTTATAACTGTGGCAAAGCGGGGCATGTTCGACGTGACTGTTTCGCGCCTGCTGTGACCTGTTTCGAATGTAGACAGGAAGGGCATCGCGCAACATTTTGTGGAAATGCGACTCGATCTTTTGGTACTCGCACTCCTGTACCGGTTCTGAAGGACACTAGTGTAAACCAGACGCAGCAAAGCGGTTTCCAGCAGCGGAATGTTGGGAAAAGAGAGGCATCCAGCGCTGGGTCCGTTCCTCCGCGTATTTACGAGATGAAGGAGTCAGACAATCAGAACACGGCTGTTGCATCAGGTACGATTCAGATCCTTTTGCAACTAGTTAGTGTCTTATTCGATTCAGGAGCTACGCATTCTTTTATATCTTTGAACTGTGTTAATCGTTTGAAAATCTCGTGCTTGTATGATTGTGAACCTTATGTTGTGGGATTACCGAGCGGAGAGAAAATTGTGGGAACCCTAGAAGCTAGAGATTTTCCAGTGTCTATAGGAGGGAGAGATTGGCCATCAAATCTTATTGTAGTTGACATACATGGTGACGACTTAATTCTCGGCGACGATTGGCTCAAACTTTATGGAGCTATTCTGAATTACCGAAAGAGAGTCATTTCTATCATTGCTGATGACGGATCTGAACACTTATTCAGAGGATGGAGACCGGGAAGCTCGGGAAAATTGATCAAAGCAATGAAAGCCGTGAAATTACTGAAGCAGGGATGTCATGGACTTTGGTGCTATGCCATGAGGAAAGAGAAAGGAGTAGAGCTCTCATCTATTCCAGTCGTGAATGAATTCTCAGATGTATTTCCTGACGAACTACCTGGGTTACCTCCGCAGAGAGAAGTGGAGTTCACTATCGAATTAGAGCCTGGAGCCGCTCCTATTTCCAGAGCACCATACCGCATGGCGCCAACCGAGATGTATGTACTAAAGAAGCAACTGGAGGAATTATTACAGAAGGGTTATATTCAACCTAGCGTTTCTCCTTGGGGAGCACCCATTCTCTTTTTACGGAAGAAAGACGGATCCCTCCGATTATGTATTGATTACAGGGAACTCAACAAAGTGACAATCAAGAATAAGTATCCTATACCTCGGATCGATGACTTGTTTGATCAACTGCAAGGGGCAAGGGTATTCTCGAAGATTGACTTGCGATCAGGATACCATCAGTTGAGAATTAAGGAATCGGATATACCGAAGTCTGCTTTCAGATCCTGGTACGGGCATTATGAATTTGTAGTGATGCCATTTGGACTTACCAATGCTCCTGCGGTATTCATGCAATTGATGAATCGGGTATTCTTAGAATACTTGGATAAATTTGTGGTCGTCTTCATTGATGACATCTTCATATATTCGAAAGACACAGAGGAGCACGCCGAGCATTTGCGTGTCGTTTTGAGCACCTTGAGGAAGGAACAACTGTATGCAAAGCTTTCCAAATGCAAGTTCTGTCTTAGGGAAGTAACTTTCCTTGGGCATGTGATATCAGCTGATGGAGTTCAGGTGGACCCGAAGAAAGTCGAAGCAATCTTGGAATGGGAAGCTCCTAATAACGTGAAAGAAGTCCGGAGTTTCTTGGGACTTGCTGGATATTATCGCCGTTTTGTAGAGGGATTTTCCAAAATTGCTCGTCCGCTCACTCAGCTGTTACAGAAAACTCAAAAGTTCACGTGGGATGAGAAATGCCAGGCTGGTTTTGACGACCTTAAGAGGAGATTGACGACAACACCTATATTAGCGTTACCAGATGGAACTGATGGATTCATGGTATACAGCGATGCTTCAAATCAGGGTCTGGGATGTGTGTTGATGCAAAAGGATAAGGTGATTGCCTATGCTTCTCGACAGTTGAAACCGTATGAGGTTAATTACCCGACTCATGATCTGGAGCTAGCAGCTGTGGTCTTTGCCTTGAAAATTTGGCGACATTATTTGTACGGCACTCATTGCCAGATCTTCACAGATCATAAGAGCCTCAAGCACATTTTCAGTCAGAAAGAATTAAACATGAGGCAGAGAAGGTGGCTGGAATTGATCAAGGATTACGACTTGGAAATTCTCTATCATCCGGGTAAAGCAAACGTAGTAGCCGATGCATTGAGCCGTAAACCTGTTTCTCTTCGAGTGTTGGAAGCACTTACATCCCAAACCAGCATTCAACAGGAACTGATCCGCGAAGGGATTGAAGTATGGGCACCAGGAATCCAAGGGCAACTATATGTGATGGAACTGACTTCATCACTAGTCGAGGAAATCAAATCTAAGCAGTTGAATGATTATCTGATCCTTCGGTTATGTGACGAAGTAAAGAAAGGAAAGGCCCCAGGATTCGTGATACAAGATGATGGAGTTCTGAGATTTCAGAGTCGACTTTGCGTTCCCGATGCTGATGATTTGAGACGGACAATTCTGAAGAAAGCTCATAGCGCGCCTTATTCTATTCACCCAGGCAGCAGTAAGATGTATAAGGATCTAAAACAAAACTTCTGGTGGGGGAATATGAAGAAGGACGTAGCAGAATACGTTTCGAAGTGTTTGACTTGTCAGTAGGTTAACATTGAACATCAGCGACCTGCCGGAATGTTAAAGCCGCTTCCGATCCCTGAGTGGAAGTGGGAGGATATCTCGATGGATTTCATCACCAGTATGCCAAGGACCAAGACGGGAATGAACATGATTTGGGTTGTAGTTGATCGACTAACCAAGTCGGCTCATTTCCTAGGAATTAAAGATACTTGGGGACCCGAGAGATTGGCCCGAGTATTTATTGCAGAGATAGTCAGATTACATGGGACACGGAAGACCATTATTTTAGATCGAGATGGTCGTTTCGTGTCGCACTTCTGGAAGGCAGTTCACAGGGCTTTGGGGACCGAGCTAAACTTTAGCATGGCTTATCATCCTCAGACGGACGGTCAGTCCGAAAGGACTATACAAACAGTATAAGACATGCTGAGAGCTTGTGCTTTGGATTGGTCAACTGATTGGGAAGTTCATTTGCCATTGATTGAATTCACCTACAATAATAGTTGGCATGCTTCTATTAAGATGGCACCATTTGAAGCTTTGTATGGGAGAAGATGCCGATCACCCCTGTGCTAGGATGATTCTTCGGACTTGATCGGGACGGAACCAGAATTGATAATTCAGACTCAAGATAAGATAGCTTTGATTCGGGAAAGACTGTTGACTGCCTAGATCCGACAGTCTTATGCAGACGTACGTCGTCGCCCTTTAGAGTTCGACATTGGGGACCACGTACTATTGAAGGTGTCTTCTACACGAGGAATTTTCCATTTTGGGAGGAAAGGCAAGCTAAGTCCGAGATATATCGGACCATTCAAGATCCTAGAGAGAGTTGGGGATTTAGCATACAGGTTGGCCTTACCGCCATCGCTGAGTCACGTTCACAATGTGTTTCACATATCCCAACTGCGGAGGTATGTACTAGATCCCAGTCATATCATTGAGTTCGATGAGATCGAGATAGCGAATGACGGCACCTTCGAAGAGAGACCAATCAAGATACTTGAGAGTCGGACCAAACAATTGAGGAATAAACCAATACACATGGTAAAGGTACAATGGTCACGACACGGAGTTGAAGAGGCCATTTGGGAAACGAAGGATAGTGTGAAGACTAGATATCCAGAGTTGTTTTCATCTTAAGTTTCGGGACAAAACTTCTTTTTAGGGAGGAAGAATGTAATACCCGAGATTTCTGATATGTAATTGAACCTTGTGATATTGTAATTGTTGCATTTTGATCTGATTATTATTCTCCGTATTTCATGATCCGGTGTTATTGAGCGCATGATTTCTTGAATGTGATCTAAATGGTGATTCTGCGCATGTAGCGCACGCTATCGACTAAGTATAGCATACGCTAAATAGGATCCGTAGCGCACGCTATGTATGAACCTTAGCGCGTGCTACACGTAGTCAACATGATTGAGACAGGGTGGTAGGTGAGATCGGCTGCGGATCTCGGTTGGATTATGTCGGGATGAACCTAGACGGCTTTCGGGAAAAAGCCAAGTCAACGCGGTAGCGCACGCTAAATGCTGAGTACAGTGAAGTCAGTAAGCCGTTAGCGCACGCTATGAATATGGACTAGCGCACGCTAATAACCACTTTCTATAAATAGGACAGCATCCTTTTTCGTATTTTCAGTCTTGTCACTTCCCACATCCGAATCCTTGGACTTAGAGAAATACTCTCTTCATCCTAAACCCTTCATATCAGCATCCTAGCTCGAGTCGAAGATTGTAGATCATTGGAGATTGTTGTTCAAGCTCTCGGTGTTGGATTTCTTCTAGTTCCTTCGTGTTCTTCACTACTTTGAGGTAGGTGATTCTTCACCAATATTAGTAATATTCTGAAGGACGTTTTGATCATGATTTTGGATTACCTAGTCAGTTAAATTCGTTAGTAGTCGAACATCATGTGTTAGAAGGATATTTTCGACGTTTCGGTACTTATTCATCGTATAATCCTTTAAACCTTTTTAGTGTTTGAACTCCTAAGCTTATTCACGTATCTTCAAAACCGATTATGACCAGTATATGGAGATTACCAAGTTCTTATGTCCTTACATAAAGGAATCATACGTTTTGGGATATGAAATGGATTGAACTTAGGATATTTTCTTGAAGATCAAAGATGAATTATGGTGTCGTAATGATGATACGTATCCTTGTGTCTCGTAGTCATTTAATACGTAAATATCTTTCACAAACGATATGAGCATGATATGCACGGAGATGACATGTATTAACACTGAAGATTTCATGAGTTTCATCACCTTTAGCTCAAGTTTTCTGCCCAGTAGTAAACTGCCATGCACAGTTAGGGCATGCTAAGATAGGCATATTAACGTTCGCTATCGGGAATGAGTAACGTACGCTACGTTTGGTACGTAACGTACGTTATGTCATCAGGCAGATACCGGCCGATCGATAGATCGTAATACACAGCTAGCGTACGCTAGACTTGATCATTTGCGTACGTTAACAGGCAGGCTTAGCGCACGTTATGTAGAGTACGTAGCGCGCGCTAAGTAGTTCAGGCAGAATTCATTTTTAGAGCTTGCGGCCGTAAATCGGATTGTTAGACATTCGTACGACTTGAGAGGAATTATTTATTATTTCTTAGGTTCGAGCCTTGCATAGGGGACGATCGAGGGGCGGTGACATATGGACGCGTGTCATTTGTTGGAGTATTTCAGTCTTGCCATTTTCGAGGCAAGTATCATATGTTGAGTTTGATTTATATTGGAAATTTGATCATGCATATGGTTTTATTCATGTTGTCGAATATGAGATTTATTTCTTTAATTTCTCGTGGTATTCGTTGTTAATTGTTCGTATTGATGAACATATTGAAATGCATATATGTATGCATAATTGATTGGTTTATGGTATAAATGATCCGAGGGGGTCATGAGGATCTATGGTGAGGGCGCTGGATCGAATGTCCACCATGTGTTGGTCCGACGGGATCATCATGGGGATCTATGCTGAGGGCGCTGGATCGCTGGACGGGTTTTCCACCATGCGTTGGTCCGACGGGATCATCATGGGGATATATACCAAGGGCGCTGGATCGCTGGATTACCCTGTATTGTGTTGATGGAATCGTGAGGATTCACATCGTTGGATTCCGATGACGGAAGTCCGTTTTGCATGTTTTATGATGCACTGATGATTTATGTATTATGATACTTGTACTAGCATTGTTTTGCTAACCCCTTCGGGGGTGGACATTGTTTTGATGTTCAGGTAGCCGAGGAGCGGGGAAGCAACCACAGTACCGACAGGACGATGAAATGGCCTAGTGATGTGGTTGAGGTTTATTGTTATTATGATTTGTCTTCTTGGTTCACTTTAGTACTCGAGTATGTGTATTTTAAAAATGTCATTTTCGATATGGTTGTATAAGTTAACTCATTGGATCAGTTGAATCAGTTCTGTATTTTGAACTTCAGTTGTACGGTTGGATTATATTTACATTTCTTTTATTTAGCCTTTTAAATCCTTACTTAAAGGGTTTATGGCGCTGTAATTATTCCGAATATCTCGGGGTGTTACAATGTCAACTTACCTCTCTTGGATGTTGTGAAGAACATTCCTGCTTACACAAAATTTTTCAAAGAGTTGACCTCCAACAAGAGACGATATTTTGGGAATGAGAAAGTGGTGCTCTACGAGGTGGAAGCAAGGAGTCAAAAAAACAGCAATCCCGGAAGTTTTATGATTGACATCTCTATGGGAGATAAGAAGGTTGCTCGTGGTATGCTCGATTTCGGAGCAAGTGTGAATATCATGCCATACTCGACTTATTTGAGGCTTGTACTCGGAGGAATCAAACCAACAAGAATGACTCTTCAAATGGCGGACATGTCGGTAAAATACCCCAAGGGAATTATTAAAGACCTATTAGTGCAAGTAGGCAAGTTGGTGATTTCAGCCAATTTTGTTATCTTGGAGATGAGCGATTTCGCGACGAGTAAAAAGGAAGGCACGATACTTCTAGGGCGACAATTCATGTGCACAACAAAAACAATCGTCAATGTTGATGAAGGAAATGTCACCATGACCATCTTGGGTGAAATGGTAGAAATCGACGTGTTCGGTTCATCTCCTATCCCTTCTCATATTTATACTGCCCATGATTGTAATTTTATTGATTGCATTGATTCTTTGGTTCATGATACATATTTACATGACAACGTAGGGTACACATTGCATGATGCTCTAACCGTTGAGCATGATATGGGGTTGAATAATCTAGGAATTGAAGAATATGTTGCATTACTAGACAATTTTGAACCCATTGATGAAGTTGATGATCTTAATGTACCTTTAGAATTAAATCTTGAGGAGCCTGTTTAAATTACCCCACCCCAACTTGAATTAAAAGAACTTCCGGTACATCTTAAATATGTTTTATTAGGCAAAAATGACACTTACCCTGTAATTGTTTCTTCTGAATTAACTCCTTTGCAAGAAAACAAATTATTAGAAGTTCTGACTAAATTAAAGGAAGCGATTGGGTGGAGTATTTCTGATATCAAGGGGATAAGTCCTGTTAGGTGCATGCATAAGATAATTTTTGATAGAGGTGGGACCAGTTCGGTTCTTACTAAAATTTTGAATACCCTAAACCGGTTTTAACATGTGTAAAACGGTTCGGTTTTTGCTTATTTTGTTATGGGAACCGGTTTAAGACCGAACCAGTTTTTTGGTTCAGGTATTTCGATTTTTTTTTGTTACCCGATTTTGGTTAAAAAAAACTCGAATTGTGCTAAGAAACCGGATTTCTATACGAACCGGATTTTATTTTGAAATTGAATTCTCCATAATCGAATTCTCAAATGGAACCAAAAAGACAGTCAATATTCAATAACATATTCAAGAACATGTTTAATAAGAACTATAATACCAAATGACATGCATACTAATAATCCTTGCTTATAAAAAATAGGAACCAAATTACAATAAGTTAAAGTGTTAACATCCAAGTCACAAAATACGAACTAAAATACCAAATTCAAATGTCAATTAGTCTTGCATTACAAAATAAGAATTAAAATACCAAATTAATATTAGGAATACTTATTAGATTTTGATGATGTCATCCCTGTATTTGTTTATTCAAATGTATGTCTTTAAGTACTTGGCAAAATATAAAGAAGAACCAATTGAGTATCTTCTATAAGCCAAATTAAATATAGTTAAATACTTGGCAAAATGTAAAGAAGAACCAAATGAGTATCTTCTATAGGCCATGTAAGTTAGGCTTAAACATCGGCTAAGTATAAATCTCAGATAAGTTCATATCAGAGAAGACCTAGTCAACTCAGATCAGAGAAGGTTGACCAAAGACGACTTATCACCAGACAACGGTCTGAAGAAAGAGATTTATCAGAGAAATCCTGGTCAAAATATTTATCAAAGAAGTTTGACCAACACTACAGTCAGACGGAGTCCAAGTCATCTGAAGTTTGACCATCAGATCAGATAAGTTCATCAGGTCATAAGACTTCAGACAGGTCGTCAGATCAGAGAAGATTCGTCGAGACATCAGAGAAGTCATCTTATAGAAGTCATTAGAGAAGTCCGACATCAGAGAAGGTTGACTGCATGACAGACAGTTTGACCAAAAAGAGATCAGATAAGTTCTGTCAAAATAATCAGCCACGTAATCCAGTCCACATCAGCATGCGTTGAAAAGTCAATAATCACGGAAAGTCACATGCGGGCGATAAGGGACAGACTGGAGAGATTCCCAGAAAATAAATGAATTAAATATTTATCCAGACCCACCACTGAAAACTTTAATCATATTATAATCAAAAGATTCGGCGCTACAACATAAAAGTCTTCACAATGGTCGGAAATGGATTAAAATAAGGGAATCCAGCCTTGCAACGTTTGGAAAGAAAAATAAAGAAGTCTATTTCTCCAACGGACGGATTTGTTACAGATTTGCAATGGCTACGAAGGAAGCACAAAGATCTATATCTATTAATACCTGAAGATTTGAAGTTGAGCAGTACGATGCGAACAACACTCTCGAGCAATTAAAGCAATCAAAATATTCAAGCAATCTATAGCATCGTGAAGAGCAAAGTTTACAGTTCATATACTAAGAAGCTCTTAGTTGGAGAAGACAATCATTCGTGTCTTAAAACTTGAGTTCGGGGTACTTCACTGTTTGAAGTTGCGTGACTTATAGGCATCCAAAGATTTGAAGATCAAGAGGTGTTAGGCAGTCAGGAAGGAGTTGCAACGACAGGATTTCCACTGGTTGGAAGTTGTTGTAGCTAAGTAGTAGAATCACTGTAACATTTATCACTGGTTGAAAATTATAGTGGATTCATATCCAACTGGTTTGGAGAAAAGTGGATTAGTAAAGGATTACCCCACCTCTGAGACCACTATAAACTGCCTGCGTGTTTTACTATTTTAGCATCATACTTACCTGCTGCATACATACTTCACTGTTCCATTGTTTGAGTTATCTATATTCGTCATCAGCTGACTTCCGCATACCTGTCTACAGACGACTCCGAGTCAACTGTACCTATCAGCTGAGAAACTTACACATTGTGGAAAAGAGTTTCAATAAGTGTATTCACCCCCCTCTAGACTTATTCCTGGACGACTTGTGGCCTACAAGTGGTATTGGAGAGGTTGGTTCAATTTTTCAGAACCAGATCCACATATCGAGGATATATATTTTATCGCTCATTAATAATGGAACACATGCAACACATGCATTCTATATTACCTGTTTTTCAATTGACGATTATGATCATTGGAAGATAAGGATGCGGGCACATTTATCTTCTATCCATGACGACATGTGGTGCATAATCGAAGATGGTCCTTTCATTTTCGAGAAGGACAACACTCTTGAGGAGATAACAGCCGGGAAGCCAGAGAAGATCCCCAAGAAGAGGACGGAGCTGACCATTGAAGAGAGGAAGCTGGCCAATCTTGACAACCGGGACAGAGATGTGCTATACCAAACTCTTGACAAATCAACAATGGTCAAGATCAAGAATTGCAAGAATGCAAAAGAAATCTGGAATACTCTAGTTGTGATGTGCGAAGGAACTGAGCTAATAAAAGAAAACAAGTTGTCAATCACTACCCAAAAGTTTGACAACTTCAAGATGAAAAATGGAGAGTCTATCGACCAAGTAGACACAAGATTCACAGAGATAATTAATGAAATTAATTCTCTAGGAAAAACACATGGCAATAGGGAGATGCCCTGAAGGTTCTAAGATCTCTCAATCCAGAATGGAGCATGAAGGCAGTGTCCATGAGAGAATCCAAGGATCTTAACAAAATAAAGATCCAGGAGCTATTCTGTGATCTAAAGGCTTATGAGTTTGAGCTTCCAAGTTCATCATCAACCAAGCCTATAGAGAAGGGAATAGCATTTGCAGCTGAGTCCCCCGCCAAGAGCTTATCTAAAGTCAAGCCTCTAAATCCCCTATATTTTGAGGAAGAAATGGCGTTTATAATGCAAAGATTCAGCAACTTCCGAAAGAACTACTCCAAGTATAAGAGGAACTATAAAGAAAATCCCAAGAGAAATCAAAAAGCTGGAAGCTGGAAGGTGGAGTGCTACAATTGCCACAATACAGGACATATCCAAATTAACTGTCCTGATCTCAAGAAGGATGAAGAAAAGAAAAAAGTTAGTATAAAATAAGACAAGAGAAAAGCTTTTATTGGAGAAGATCAAGAGAGAGTAGATTCCAACAGTGGATTCTTCTCTGATGATGATGAGGAGTACAATTGCTTGATGGACAACTTAGCTGATGAAGAGGTAACATCTAAACCCTCAGTTTCAAATAATAACAGCTCGGACATGTCTCAGGACATGGACTTACATGAGTCTGTCAATCAGCTTGTCAAAGATTTTGAGAAATTAAAATCTGCACACTTAGCTGTATCAGCCGACAAGACCCAACCGCAAGATGAGAATAGGCAGCTGAAAGATAACTTTGAAAAACTCAGCCTAGAGTTGAATAAAACCAAATCTGATCTTGAAAAACAGGCTGCAGATAACTTGAAAAACCAGGATGATAACACTACAGCTGAGATAAAATGATTAACTATTTTGAATAGTGAAAAATCAACTGCACTTGCTCATGTTAAAACTGAAAGCTTCTATAACCTTGGATGAGTTGTGTATGAATAAAAGGCCACTTTATTCCAGATTAGGCCTTGGATATGACCCCAACACTCCCTCTAGTTCTAAAACTACTTTCATCAAGGGAGAAACACTTGTTCTGTCTGCTGAGCCAACTTACAAACCTGTATTTAAAAATACACAGCAGCTGAGTCAAAAGTTTAGGCAGCAGCCAAGGTATACAAGGCAGCCACTTAGACATGAGACTGGGCAATAGCCAAGGCAGAAGCAGCAGCCTAGACAACATGCCCGTTATTATCAAAGACTCCCCAAAAATAGATTTCAAAATGGGAGGGGCAAATGGAAACCTCAAGGTTATCCTAGTTTTCAAAACGAACAAGTGTCGAGACCTCAAAGATTTTATAAATGGTCTCAGCCAAGATTTAGAAATGGCCCACACTACCAATTTTATGAGGAATATCCATTGCACAATCCTAACCAATGATATAGACCCAGACGATAGACACCTTTTAGGGGTAATCACCATAACTTTCCTAATCCAAGGAGAAATCAATTTTCCATGAAATCATCTAACCCCCGAGGACCCACACAGATTTGGGTACCTAAATCTCTGCTTGTTTGATTGCATAAAAAGTGGAAAGACTACTACCACATCTCCACAAATTCAAATATAGGAGGTGAAGAATGGTTTGTAGATTCTGGATGCTCAAGGCACATGACAGGGAACAAGAAGGTGCTGTCAAATTATACCAAGGAAAGAGGCCCATATGTAACCTTTGGAGATAGCTCTAGAGGTCAGACAAAAGGTTTTAGAGAGCTGTATAGAGGGAACATAACAATATCCAAAGTCCATTATGTCAAAGGGCTCAAGTATAACCTTTTGAGCATAAGTCAGTTTTGTGATGAGAAGAATCTAGTAGTCTTCACCATTTGGAAATGCATGGTGATAGATATCCCATCTGGAGAAGTGAAGCTACAAGGATTCAGAAGGAGAGATGTCTACATGATAGATTGGAACACAGGAACTCCCAACACCTATTTTCTATCCAAGACAATAGCTGAGAATGGATGGTTGTGGCACAAAAGACTATGTCACCTAAACTTCAAAGCCATCAACAAGATCAGTTCTCAAAAATTGGTCAGAGGACTTCCAGAAGAAGTATTCAGAAAGGAAGCTCTCTGTGATGTATGTCAGAAAGGGAAACAAACCAGAGCATCATTTAAACTAGTTCAGCCTACCACTCTCACCACAAGGATTCTAGACCTACTTCATATGGATCTATTTGGTCCCATCAAGCAAAGGACGTTGAGTGGAAGAAAGCATGCTCTAGTAGTAGTATATGACTACTCAAGATACACATGGATTATTTTTCTCTATAAAAAGAGTGAAACTTTGACAAAACTACCTGAGCTGCTAAGGAAGATCCAGAATGAGAAATCCCTCTCAATCTTCAAGATCAGATCAGATAGAGGAAGAGAATTTCTCAACAAGGCAATCACTGATTATAGTGATCAGAATGGAATCCAGCACGAGCTCTCTGCATCCAGGACTCTACAGCAGAATGGTGTTGCTGAAAGAAGAAACAGAACCTTGAAGGAAGCTGCCAGGTCCATGATTGCTGAAGCTGACCTGCCAAAGAGGTTCTGGGCTGAGGCTGTCAACACAGCATGCCACACTCAGAACAGGAGTATAATTGTAGGGAGACATAGCAAAAATCCCTATGAGGTTTGGAATGGCAGAGCACCAACGGTTGCATATTTTCATATTTTTGGTTGTAAGTCTTTCATCCACAATAATGGTAAAACCCAACTGAATGCGTTTGATGCTAAAACTGATGACGGTCTTTTTATAAGATATTCACAAATAAGCAACGCATACAGAGTATTTAACAAAAGAACCTTAGTTGTGGAAGAAACACCTCATGTGGTATTTGATGAATCTACTGCTGAGTACAGGAAACAGGTGGAATTAATTGAGAATAAACTCAAATCTGCAACCTTAGAAGAAGTCATCATCCATGATACAGGAATGGTGGACTCACCTGCAGACCATCCTGAAGACCCAACTGCAGATCAGATAGGACCTCAAAACCTACCTGATCTAGTTGCTGCTGATGAAGACCCATCTGTAGCTGATAAAGACCCATCTGTAGAACAGACAAGATCCCCACCTGCAGATGACAAAACCATAGCTGATCCAGTTGCAGACCAAGGAGATCAGAACCAAGATGAAGCAGAGAGCAAAGAAGTCCACCAAAGCAACTCTACAGAGGGAACAAACTTTGAAGAAGAAGAAGAAATCCCCAAACGGCTTAGAGATCACTCCATTCAGCAGATCATTGGAAACCTAACTGATGGAGTCAAGACCAGATAGTCCACTCTACCAGCAGGAATGGCAATATTCTCATGTTTCATGTCTCAAATGGAACCCAAGACAACAGATCAAGCATTGGAGGATTACTCATGGATCAATGCAATGCAAGAAGAGCTCAACCAGATGGAGAGAAACAATATCTGGGAACTAACAGACAGACCATATCACAAGAAGGTTATAGGCACCAAATGGGTGTACAAGAACAAGTGTGATGAAGATGGAGCTGTTGTTAGGAATAAAGCCAGACTAGTCGCCAAAGGATATGCACAATGTGAAGGAATAGATATTGATGAAACTTATACACCTGTTGCAAGACTGGAAGTCTTTAGACTATTTCTTGCATATGCAGCATTCAAGGATTTTGAAGTCTACCAAATGGATGTAAAAAGTGCCTTTCTAAATGGAGTTCTAGAAGAAGAAGTCTATGTGGAGCAACCCCCTGCATTTGTCAAAGGAGATAAAGTCTACAAGCTTTTGAAAGCTCTCTATGGACTCAAGCAGGTACCAAGAGTATGGTATGAAACACTCTCTGTGTTTCTAGAGAAGAATATATTTAGCAAAGGCAAGGTGGACAAGACTCTATTCAGAGTGGAGCATGAAGGCTACATATTATTAGTACAAATATATGTGGATGATATCATATTTGGCTCAACCAACCCAGAGCTATGTGAGAAATTCTCAAATCTCATGCAAGGAGAATTTGAGATGAGCATGATGGGAAAGCTTAATTTCTTTCTAGGATTGCAAGTGAAACAGATGAGTAATGGAATTTTCATCAATCAAGCCAAATACACAAGAGACTTAATCAAGAGATTTGGAATGGAATCAGCCAAACCAGCAAGAATCCCTATGAGCACAAGCACACATCTAGATGCAGATGGAGGAGGCATATCAGTGGATCCAACCCACTACAGAGGACTTATTGGATCACTCCTTTATCTGACTGCAAGCATATCAGACATATCTTATGCCGTGGGAGTATGTGCTAGATTTCAATCCAAGCCAAAGCAGTCTCACCAGGATTCAGCTAAAAGGATTATCAAAGTCTACAGTCAATGTTGGACTATGTTATCCTAAGGATGATAACTTTGAGCTATCAGGATACTCAGATGTAGACTTCGCAGGATGCAAAATTAATGGGAAAAGCACCAGTGGAACGTGCCAATTTTTAGGAACCAGACTGATATCCTGGTTTAGCAAGAAGCAGGTATCTTACTCAATATCAACAACAGAATCAGAATACCTAGCTGCAGGTAGCTGTTGTGCCCAAATTCTATGGATCAGGCAACAGGTAAGGGACTACAACATCATTGCAAATGAAGTCCCAATATGGTGTGGTAACAACAGTGCAATTGCTATAACCAACAACCCAGTATTGCACTCCAGGACAAAGCACATTGATGTTAAGCATCACTTCATCATAGATCATGTGCTAAATAAAAGAGTTAGAGTGGAAAGAGTCAACACTAAATACCAGATTGATGACATATTCACCAAACCTTTGCCAGAAGAAAGGTTTTTGGAGCTGAGCAGGGAACTTGGATTACTAGATTGGGAATCTAGTATAGACGAGAAATCTACCTGATGATCAGATCAGATGATGAAGAGTTACCTGATGCATCCAAGGAGAATCCACCTGATCAGACCAGACAAGAAGACGAATGAACCTAGCTGACCCTCAGGCGACTCAAGCTACCTGATGCAGAGCAGTCAAGAAGTCAAACGGTCAACTAGCTAAGTTTTCTTATCCCTGACCGACTCTTGAATATTATATTATTATCTATTTACACGTGGCAACTACACGTTCACACGACCTCCACTATGACCAATTAAAAATACAACTGTCATTTTTCAAATTTTCAAAAGCTGGACCACCGCTTAATTTAATTAAATTTTAAAATCTCAAAAGCTGGACCACCGCTTAATTAAATGAATATTGTATTCAAAATGTCTCTTCACCTTTCTATTTAAAGAAGGAAAAAATCATTTCACTACTTTACCTTCTTCAAGCACTCAAACCCTAATTTTCAAAAGCAGAAATCTTTTTGAATTTTCAATACTCTCAGAGAAAAATTTCTTGTGCAGAGATGGAATCATACTTCGAAGGAGTAAATATGAAGGTCGGCAAAGACCAGATTATCTTTAGTCTGGTGGTCGACTTCGAGGGTCTGCTCGAAGCAAATCTGAACACAAGCGTGTACCAAATCATCAGATCTATGAAGAAAAATGGTATTTACCCATTCCTGAGCATCAGCCCCAAATTTCTCTACAAAGAGGCTGTAATCACTTTCTTCAAGGAAGCCAAAGTTTTGGAATCGGGCATCAAGAGCTCGGTATTTGGAGAAGAAGTGACAATCACTCCACAAACTATCGGAGAAGCCTTCGGGATGCCATCTCGAGTCATGGACGTGGAAGCATTGAAGCAGAATGCAGCCGACACTTGGCTGGAAATCAAGTCTGATGAGCAGCCATCTAAGTTGAAGTTAACTGCTAAGAGAAGCGAGCTAAGGAAAGAGTATCGCTATGCGTTGGACATCACCAACAAAATAGTGATGGGAATGGTCGGCAGCTATGATCAGCTGTCATCAGCCAAGTTTATGGTGATGGGAGCACTAATTCAAGATGAGCCAATTGACTGGGTCGACTATATCTACAGGCAATTGGTTCGAGAAGTCAACAAAGTCCAATGGTTGGAGGATGAGAAGAAGTTCAATACTAAGATAGCTTTTGGCACACAGGTCAGTTGCATTTTAGAGCACTTAGGTCTGGCGAAGGGAAATGCTTATCCCTTCCATATCAACAAAAGACTTGGTCACCCAAACCAAGAAACTTTGAAAAGATTGGGCGGAGAGAGGAAGGCAGCCCAATTGCTGAAGGAAATGTCTGTTGAACCTCCTACCTACAGATACCCTTAAAGCTCAGACGAGTCTGGAGATGGATACCAAGTTGCAGCTCTCGAGCCACCTGCAGAGGAGTCAGACTCAGACTCAGACAACACCCCTATAGCTCTGCGATTCAAAAGGAAAGCAATTATAGAGGAGGTGGTGCGTGTCTCATCATCATCCGAGCCTTCTCCCAAAAGGCCTAGATGCCTGGATTTTGAAGAAGCAGAACAGGCACCTGACTTCGAAGATGCAGAGCTGACACCTCACTCACCTGCTTCTGCTCATATCCCTCAAGAGTATCAGCCTGCTCACCCTCGCCTGAAGGCTAAAATCATCCTTTTGCTGACCCTCCCAAACTTGACAGAAGAAAAATAAGCATATCATATCATAAACATTCCTAAAGCTGATTACACATTCAATCTGCTGGAGAACAATCCCCTGAAGCTATCCATTGATCAGCTACAAACGGTAAAACATCATGCTCTTAAAACTTCATATGTCAATGTTTTCGAGGAATGAAAGACTTTAAAATCTTTTCCATTTACTCAACTACAATATTTTGTTGAAATGAGTATGTGGGACTTTCCACAGGCTACAGAGCAAGTGCTCATGGGCTTTTACCATGAGACAAATGCAATTTTAATGCTCAGGAGAACTGGTTCATGAATAATTTCAAAACCAACATGGACCAATTCATCCATCTTATTATGGAAGGTGTTTTGGAAGGGATTGTGGATGAGGATGGAGAAGTTGAAAAAGATAAAGAAATAAAAAATAGAAGAGATTGTGGAGGAAGAGAAGACATAGAAGTTGGAAGAAGAAGAAGAGGAAGAAGGCGAAGAAGTAGAGAAAGAAGAAAAAGAGGAAAAAGAAAGGGAGGAAGAAAAAGAAGAAGAAAGAGATGAGAAGGGAGATGAGAAGGAAGATAAGGAAGAAGATGAGAAGGATGCTGAGTAAGAAAAAGAAAATGATGAAGATGAGGAGAAGGAAGAAGAAGTGAAGAAGGAAGAAAAGGAAAAAAGAGGAGAAAGAAGAAGAAAAAGAAGATGAGGAGGAAGAAAGCAAGAAAGGTGACAAAGAAGATGAGCCTGGGGCACCTGCTGAAAACCCCAGCTCAGATGGAGAAGATGACAGATTGGTGACTCCAGATCAAACCCCATCTGATCATTCACCTGCAAACAGGAGTCTACAGTCAGGTAGGTCAACATTCAACCTACCTGCAGGCATAGAAGGCTCAGGCGAGCATTCCCCTCAGGCAACACCCATCTCACCTGCTATGGTTGACCTAATCCGCATAATTGTGAGAGAAACCATTGGGGAATTGCTAGTCATCGAAGTATAACCTGACCTGCAGATCATTCACACCCTAAATTCCAAGCTGGACACATTGCTATAAAGTGGTGTCCATCCTCCTCCTCCCACAAACTCCAGAATGCCCCTTGGCATGTCAGACTGGATGGTTAGAATTGAGCAGCAATTAACTATGTTAGTTGATGCTGGAAAAAAAGGGGAAGGAAGTAAACAGGGGGAAGTAACAGGTCAGGAGGCTGAGGAATCTAGAAAGGAGCTCAGAACTAAGAAGAGGCATGACATCCCTTTACTTGAAGCAGGGACATCTAGCCTAAAAATGAAGGAATTAGCAGTTCCTGGTGAAGCTGAAGACCAGCCTGCCTTGAAGAGAAGAAGGACGAGGCAAGGAGAAGAGCAAAGATATGAATGAGAGGGCAAACAGTTATGGCACGTAGAAGAGTTCTTACCTACAGAGTTTATGACTGTTTGGGTGCATGCCAAGAAGGAATTCATAGAGAAGTACTATCTCTGGGAGATACTCGAGGACAAAGAATGCTCCCCCCAACAGATATTCATCAACTACATGAAGACCAGATGGCCAACTCTTTGGAAGATCCAGCTTAAATATGCAGAGAACTGGGATGCTTACCCCATGATTCCCTCATTCAGAGCTGAAGAGCCTCCTACCTGACTGGACGATGAACTGGATGAACTAGCTTTGCAAGAAAAGATCAGAGCACCCTATGAGAAAAATAACTTCTCAACTATAGACGAGCAGGAATTTGCCTCCCAGATTATCAAAAGAAAATATGGTCTAGCACCTGTCTGTAAGAGGCCAATTGGAGATAAGTTATATAGGCCTCCTAAGCAAACTGTCCGGAGAGGCAGAGGCAGATAGGACATTTTATTGTACTTGTATTTTCATGTAATTTTAGAAGTACTTGTAATCTTCTTTGTTTGTTTGATCATTCAAAAGCTATGTATTTGTAATCAACTCAGAAAATTATATAACAGTCATTTGAATGACAACCTCTAGTTGTCTCAAAACAAAATTGCTTTTAGTTTGTGTCTTGCACTTGATTATGTGCAGACCTGTTCTTCATTTGAATAATTTGCTTAAGTTTTGCCATTATCAAAATAGGGGGAATTTGTTAGGAATACTTATTAGATTTTGATGATGTCATCCCTGTATTTGTTTATTCAAATGTATGTCTTTAAGTACTTGGCAAAATATAAAGAAGAACCAAATGAGTATCTTCTATAAGACAAATTGAATATAGTTAAATACTTGGCAAAATATAAAGAAGAACCAAGTGAGTATATTCTATAGGCCATGTAAGTTAGGCTTAAAAATCGGCTAAGTATAAATCTCATATAAGTTCATATCAGAGAAGTCCTGGTCAACTCAACTGATCAGAGAAGGTTGACCACAGACGACTTATCACCAGACAATAGTCTGAAGAAAGAGATTTATCAGAGAAATCCTGGTCAAAATATTTATCAGAGAAGTTTGACCAAGACTGCAGTCAGACAGAGTCTAAGTCATCTTAAGTTTGGCCATCAGATCAGATAAGTTCATCAGGTCAGAAGACTTCAGACAAGTCGTCAGATCAGAGAAGATTCGTCGAGACATCAGAGAAGTCATCATAGAAGTCCGACATCAGAGAAGGTTGACTGAACGACAGACAGTTTGACCAAAAAGAGATCACATAAGTTCTGTCAAAATAATCAGCCAAGTAATCCAGTCCACGTCAGCATGCGCTGAAAAGTCAATAATCACGGAAAGTCACATGCGGGCAAGGACAGACTGGAGAGATTCTCGGAAAGCAAATGAATTAAATATTCATCCAGACCCACCACTGAAGACTTTAATCATATTATAATCAAAAGATTCGTTGCTACAACGTGAAAGTCTTCACAATGGTCGGAAATAGATTAAAATAAAGGAATCCAGCCTTGCAACGTTCGGAAAGAAAAACAAAGAAGTCTATTTCTCCAACGGACGGATTTGTTACAGATTTGCAATGGCTATGAAGGAAGCTCAAAGATCTATATCTATAAATACCTGAAGATTTGAAGTTGAGCAGTATGATGCGAACAACACTCTCGATCAATTAAAGCAATCAAAATGTTCAAGCAATCTATAGCATCATGAAGAGCAGAATTCACAGTTCATATACTAAGAAGCTCTTAGTTGGAGAAGACAATCACTCGTGTCTTAAAACTTGAGTTCAGGGTACTTCACTGGTTGAAGTTGCGTGACTGATAGGCATCCAAAGATTTGAAGATCAAGAGGTGCTAGGCAGACAGGAAGGAGTTGCAACGACAGGATTTCCACTGGTTGGAAGTTGTTGTAGCTAATAGTAGAATCACTGTAATATTTATCACTGGTTGAAAATTATAGTGGATTCATCTCCAACTAGTTTGGAGAAAAGTGGATTAGTAGAGGATTACCCCAACTCTGAGACCACTATAAACTGCCTGCGTGTTTTACTATTTTAGCATCATACTTACTTGCTGCATACATACTTCACTGTTCCATTATTTGAGTTATCTGTATTCGTCATCAGCTGAATTCCGCATACCTATCTACAGATGACTCCGAGTCAACTGTACCTATCAGCTGAGAAACTCACCTTTTGTGGAAAAGAGTTTCAATAAGTCTATTCACCCCCCTAGACTTATTCCTGGACGACTTGTGACCTGCAATTAAAATGTCTATTAGTCTTGCATAATACCAACTAACAGTAGGGACAAGCGTGAATGCGTGATATATTACTAAATATAAATAAATATATTATTAAATTATATAAGTGTAAAATCCAGTTCTTAAGCGGGTAATGATTGTCCAAAATATCAGTAACCAAAACCCGGAATTAGTGTTTTTAATTAAACCGGTTTAAGAACCGAACTCGGTTTTTTTAAAAAAAAAACGGAACCGGACCCAGCTTTTTCAGTTCGATTTTTTTAAAAAACCAGTTCTTCGGTTAAAAATCCCAACCCCAATTCTTGAGGATAATGTTAAACTTATTAGGTAAGCTCAAAGGCATTTGAATCCAAACATGAAGGAAGTAGTTAAAAAAGAAGTTTTGAAGTTGTTAGATGTCAGAGTCATCTACCCGATATCCAATAGTTAGTGGGTTAGTCCTGTGCATGGAGTGCCTAATAAATCTGGAATAACGGGGGTTCGTAATGACAAAAATGAATTCGTGCCCACTAGAACAGTGATCGGGTGGAGAATGTGCATTGATTATCGGAAATTAAATGTCGTGACGAAAAAATATCATTTTCCCCTCCCTTACATTGATCAGATATTGGAACGTTTAACTGGGCATGATTATTACTATTTTCTAGATGGTCTTTCATGTTTCTATCAGATTTTCATTACTCTGGAGGATCAAGAGAAGACTACTTTTACTTGCTCTTTTGGCACTTTTGCCTTTAAGAAGATGCCGTTTGGTCTTTGCAATGCTCCTGCTACTTTCCAAAGGTGCATGCTTTCCATATTCTCTGACTTGTTGAAAAAGTCCATTGGGGTATTCATGGACAATTTTTCTGTGTTTGGAACCACTTTTGATGATTGTTTACATAATTTGATTGTTGTGCACGAACGATGTATTGAGTGTAATCTTACACTTAGTTGGGAAAAGGGTCATTTTATGGTGAAACGAGGGCTTGTTTTGGGTCATGTGGTTTCTAATAAGGGAATGGAGGTTGATAAGGCTAAAATTGATTTAATTGTTAAATTACCTCTGCCTTTATGTGTAAAACAAGTTCGAAGCTTCTTGGGGCATGCCGGGTTTTATAGGCATTTCATTAAAGATTTTTCAAAAATTGCTCGCCCCTTAAGCAATCTTTTGTGTAAGGATGCTATGTTCGATTTTACCAAGGAATGTTTGGTTGGTTTTAATGCTTTGAAAGAAAACTTGACTTCTGCACCTATTTTGTTGCACCCGATTGGTCTTTACCATTTGAAATTATGTGCGACGCGTCTGATTTTGCTATTGGTGTCGTTTTGGGGCAGAGAGTGAATAAATTTTTCCATGTAATTTATTATGCTAGCAAAACACTCGATGAAGCTCAGGCCAATTATACCAACACCGAAAAAGAGTTTCTAGATGTTGTATTTTCATTGGACAAGTTTCGATCCTATTTGGTTGGTTCGAAAGTAATTATGCATACGGATCATGCTGCATTGAAATATTTGTTAAAAAAATCCGATGCCAAGCCTAGATTGATTTGATGGGTTCTTTTGTTGTAAGAATTTGATTTGGAGTTTAAAGATAAAAAGGGTTCTGAAAATGTAGTTGCCAACCATTTATCCAGATTAACCGAGGGAGATAATTTTAAGCTCGATAGCTCTTTGCCTATTGTTGAGACTTTCCCTGACGAACAATTATTCGATGTGACTAAGACACCTTGGTATGCCGATATTGTTAATTATATTGTTAGTAGTGTTTTGCAGCCTGCCTTGACCTTTCAAGGGAAAAAGAGGTTATTTTCATGTGCAGGCATTACTTTTGGGATGAGCCTTACTTATTCAGGTTGGGGCCCGATCAAATATTCCACCGTTGCGTCCCGGAGGAAGAGCACAAGAGCATCTTGTCATTTTGCCATGACTTGCATTGTGGGGGACATTTTAGCGCGAAGAAAATAGCACACAAGGTCCTTCAATCGGGATTCTACTGGCCGACATTATTTATGGATGCTTATTCCTACTGCAAGAGTTGCGATCATTGTCAACAAACGGGGAACATAAGCAAAAGAAATGAGATGTCGTTGATGAACAACCTAGTAGTTGAAGTTTTCGATGTTTGGGGAGTCGATTTTATGGGTCTTTTTCCACCTTCCCTTGGTTTTGAATATATATTAGTTGTTGTGGATTACGTTTCTAAGTGGGTGGAAGCAATCCCAACCCGAACTAACGATGCTAAAATGGTTTGCAATTTTTTTAGGGATGTGATTTTCTACAGATTTGGGACGCCTAGAGCTGTGATTAGCGATAGAGGCACGCATTTTTGCAATAGACAAATCACGGGTTTGCTTAAAAAGTATAGCGTAATGCATAAGGTTGGGACGGACTACCATCCACAAACTTCCGGGCAAGTCGAAGTGATTAATAGATTGATAAAGGCAATACTCGAGAAGACGGTGAAACTGACAAAGAAGGATTGGGCATTGAAGTTAAACGACGCTTTATGGGCATACCTCACGACCAACAAAACTCCGATTGGAATGAGCCCGTATCACCTCATTTTTGGTAAGGCATGCCACCTACCTGTTGAGTTGGAACACAAGGCGTATTGGGCAATCAAAGCGCTAAATTTAGATCAAGAAAAAGCAGGTGAAGAACGGCTTCTACATTTAAATGAGCTAGATGAGATGCGATATGAGGCATATGAAAATGCTAAGCTCTACAAAGAACGGACGAAACGGTATCACGACAAGCGTATCATTCGCAAATCTCTTGAACCTGGGATGAACGTTTTGCTACATAACTCTCGTCTTAATCTCATGCCGGGAAAATTGGTGTCGCGATGGGACGGACCTTTCAAAGTCGTTCAAGTATGGCCACACGGAGCGGTAGAACTCCTTGATCCATGGAAGAATGAGCATTTTAAGGTAAGTGGGCATAGAGTGAATCCGTACTTCAGACGAAGCGAAGAAATCAATGTGTTTCAGTGCATAGAAGTGCACGATGTCGAAGATTGAGCAAGACGGGAAGAAGTCGAGCTAATGACTATAAAAAAGCGCTGTTTGGGAGGCAACCCAAGGGAAGTTCGATTTATCATTTTTTTTATTATTTTGTGTTCATTATTAGTTTATCAAAAAATCAATAAAATCAAAAAAAAGTAGCAGGGCGGACCGCGTCCGGATCGCGGTCTGGAGTTTCGGACCGCATGGCAGGCTATCCTGCCAAACACCCGGATCGCGGTCTCCATATTATGGACTGCGATCCTGCTACTGTTAGCGCCCAGGTATTTTGCCCTGGATCGCGATTAACATCCATTTCATCATTAAATTGGAGCAAATCAAAGGTATGAATTCAAAACTCAAGTTTTTCTTCAATTTGGGGGATTTTCTATGATATTGGAATTTTGTGCCTACATATTTGAATTGATGATTGGGAATAGTTTGAAATTGCTTGAATATGATAGAATTATGAGTTGTGATTTGTTTTTGAGAGGTTTTGTAATCCTAATTGTCTTTCCACAAGTTTAAAACTTTTGTGCACGAAAGGTGTTCGATGAAATGTTTCTATGAACTAGTCTTTCAAATCTCTTGATTGGTGCTACAATTGCTAGTTCTTGGAATTCATTAATGTTACATTGTCAGTTGTTTGCGCTGAACTAACGAGTCTTACTATTTGATTGGACTTTTTTTTTATTTACGACAAACCTTCGTTTGGGGGGGGTTGAACTTCATCAAGTTGTGGCTTAACAATCATAATTTTGCAGGAATCATGACTAAACAAAAGGGAACAACGAAACGTCTGCGGACTGGAGACAATGCCGAAAAAAGTCAAATTTCGAGCCATGGATCGGAGCAACAAGAACACGACACTATTCTTGCTAGATTGAATGCGGTGGACAGAAAATATTTCCTTGAGTTGAGCAAGCTAAGCGCCTTCCCGGAAAAGGGTGTGCGGAGTGCTCTTGTGGAGAATTTCCCCATTGTCTGGCACTTGTTTAAACGCGCAAATTGGGAGGAATTTTTTAAAGGCGATTGGAAATGTGACTTATCAGTGGTTTGCGAATTTTACGCAACCGTTGGTCCGACACCCGACGGGAGCTTGGAGGGAAAAGTGCAGGGAAAATAAGTACTTATCTCGCTGGAGACGCTTAATGAGAAGCTAAGGTTTCGAGCACCACCTCGCCATAGCAAGGACTTTGTTGATGAATACTCAAATTTCGCCGCCCGCCTTGATATCTTGCAAAATTTACAAACACGTTTTGTCCAATCGGGAGTTACGTTACATCGAGCGGTCCAGCACACTCAAATCCTCTCTACCGAAGCCAAAATGCTATACCATATTATCCTCAATAGCCTTCTGCCGACTCAGTCCATATGCCGAATAGTTAATAACCGCCTTGCTTTAGTTTACTTGATTATAGAAGACCACACAATCAATGTTGGGGCTTTAATTTTCAAGGAGATGGAAGAAATGACCAAAACAAAGACCTTGCAAACCATCTTCTTCCCCACGACGATTACCTATTGTCTTGTTGGGCCCACTATCGAGGACCTCAATCCTTCAAAACTAAATGTCTACAAGATCAGCAATCTCAACAGGATCCAGGACTATGATGGTCCAGGAAGAGGGCATAATGAGGATGAAGATCAACATGAGGACGAGCATATGCATGAAGCGGGTGGCTCAAATCCTCAAAACGAGCCAGAATTGCGTTCCGAGACACCTCGCTTCAATCTACGTACATTCATGAATGAGATGCACACCTCCATGGCCGCCATGCAAGCCTACCAAGAGGAGACAAGAGCGATGTAAATGGCATCGTTGACGGAAATGCGTTCTGAGCAACAAGCGTACTTTCAGAGCCTACGCGACCAGCAACAAATCTTCTTCGATGACTTCTGAGGCGAGTGGAGAAATCGACAAGAGCAAATGTCCCGCATCGAGCAACAACTGGAAAATTGGCACGGATCTCGGTAGCCCCCTCCGCAAGGGGATTGATCACTTTATTCAAACGGTACCTTCTTTCCATTTAGCTTATTTTTCTTTTATTTGTTTTTTTTCTTTCTTTCTTGTGTCTTAACATTTTTCCCTAACTTACTTCTTTTTGCTTGGGGATAATCAAAGGTTTAGATTTGGGGGGGTGTAACTTCTTTAATTCTTATTTGATTTTAGTTTGTGTGATGCTTGTTTCTTTTCTTTATTTTATTCTTGCGTGATGTCGTAGTTGGATTGTAATAACCTTGTTAACAGTTGGGTATATGAATGATTAATCGTGTTTGTACTTGGCTCGTGGAGTTTTGTAAATCTAATTGATTGTTTGACCTTGTGTGTGAATGTATAGTTTGGGTTACTTGATTTGATGTGTAAGGAATGAGTGTGGTAGTCCAAAAGTCGTGAGTTCTTGTGTCTAATTTAACCGTTCACTTTTAGCGGTAAAATTCTTTCATGTGTGATTTCTCTTCTTATGGTTTGTATTCTTTAGAACTTGCATGATTCTATCGGATGATGTGTTGATATTTACATGAACGGGAAATGAGTAGGGCTACCATTTTTTGTCTTGAACCTATCTATAAATACCCACCATTTCATATCAATATCCTTTGCTAGCCACGTTGAGCCTTTAGCCGTATTTTTGTTCGGAAAACCCGCATCTTATATCTCCATATCTAAAAGCCATAACTTACCCATGTATTGGTCCACGTAAAAGCATGAGAGGGTATATTTGAAAAATGAAGGTGTGCAAAGTTTGTGGTATATAGTGGCAAAAATCTTCTCTTCCGTTCCCCTAAAAATAATACCCCCCCCCCCCCCAAAAAAAGGGGGCGATCCTAATAATAATAGTGGGATAGAAAAGATAGGGGAGGAGAGGAATGAGTCTAAGAAAAATAAAAGGGAAGTCGTTGAGTTGTGAGAAATAGGCCAATATCATAAGAATTGCGCTTAACAAGGCCAAAAAAAAGAGATATATATACGGGAGAATTGAAGTGGAATAATTGATCTTGCTTTGAGTGTTTATTTCATATATGTGAGGATCGTATATGCTCTACTTGGATTGAACTTGTAACTACTAGCCAAATTTTCTCAACCTGAGCCACAGCCCCGTTACAACTAAAAGTAAGACCCTATGACTCGTATTTTGTGAATATTGATGCATTTGATGGAGAGAAGAAGTGCAATCATATAGTAGAACTTTCCATTCGAATCGAGTTGAGCGTATTGACCTATCTAAACACTTGAGATATGAGTGAATCGATAAAATTCTGTGAGGGACTACTAAGACTTATTTTCTTGCATGTTTGATTAAGTGTCATTGCTGTCCATTCATTTGTGAGTTTAGGCTTCCATGATGAATTACGAGACTTTACGATACTTTGATATTCCCGGTTGATTGTATATATACCCAATGATTACTTGATTATTCAATCCTCCTCATTTTCTTTGTCGTGTGTTTTATTTCCTTTTGCTTGGGGACAAGCAAAGTTTAGGTTTGGGGGGATTTGATGAGTCGATTTTTGATCGTCTCATTCTGTTCTATTGAATCATGCTTTCGTTTGTTTTTAAGTGTTTTTGTTCTTTTTACGCTTAGTATGTTGTGTTTTTATTTTGTATGTAGCCGGATGAGGATTGTGGTGAAATGGGTGCTTTTATGGACAATATTGGAGTTTATGACGTTCAAGAACAAGTCGGGAGCGAGAACAGGGCTTAAACGATAAAGATTGAAGCACTACCTGTCGTATTTTCTAATTTCTAGATTCATTACTTGTAATTAGAATATGTTTTTTATTAGTATGGTTTCCTCGTGAAATCAGCTTCGCGAAGGTATATTATACTCTAAATTCCGAGGTGTATTGAGGGAGATATGGCTTCTGGATCACAGCCTCACAGTCCGGACCGCGCCCGGATCGCGATCCAAGTTCAGACTGCGCCCGGATCGCGATCCAGAATTAAGACCATGAGGCAGATCTTTTTTTGGACACCCGGATTGTAATCCCAAATGCCCGGATCGCGATCCAACCCCTGTTTGTGCAGAAAATGCGATTCTCTGCACTTTTTGCGATTTTGACGGGTATATAAAGGAAAACCATATACACAACTTCACCTAAGCCGCAAAACTGGATCAAAACTCAGTTTTTATCATTTTCCTTGTATTCTAAACATCTAGAAATATATTTGTGAGTGATTTTTATTCCTTGTGTGAAGTTTTAACAAGAATTGAAGGAAGAACATCAAACCTTCCTCAAGAATTCGA
Organism: Orobanche coerulescens; assembly: GCA_033398695.1. Lineage (NCBI taxonomy): Eukaryota > Viridiplantae > Streptophyta > Magnoliopsida > Lamiales > Orobanchaceae > Orobanche > Orobanche coerulescens. The sequence goes on from CM065809.1 coordinate 86,706,859, forward strand.
TTTCGTATTTGCAAGGGAAGATTTCTACCATGTTTTATTCTATGATTTTTTCTATTATTGTTGAAATAACCATGAGTATATAATCTTATCATATGAGTTTTTAGATTGAACCACACACATGTTCTTGGTTGTTAGTTTTGATTGATTTTCCGGGTATGAGTTTGGGATTGTTCCTCTTTCGTTGTTCTATCATTTTGATCGGTGTTCTTGATGATATTATGCACGAATATTGTTTAGACGCAAGAGAACTTATGATTTAGATCATCAAACCTATTTCATAGTTGTTATTATTGTCAAAATTGAGGGTTTTTGTCGGTGTTCGCCATCAAACGACCCGATAGAAGTGATTGTAAATGTTTTAAACCTTTTTCCACGATCTTTTAGCGAATTACCCCATCAAAGGTATTTAGCTAGTCGATTGTTAGTAGGGATTCATCCCCATCAAAGGAGTTTCTCTTGTTTTCGAAAAGAACAATCGCGATTTTTAGAATTTGTCGCCATCAAATGGATTTCTTTTAATTGTGAGCAATCGATAATTCCAAACCTTAAATCTTTGAGTATCGAAACTAATGATTGACAACGTGTGTGTCAGTGATTCTAAACTCTCATATCATTCTCATAATTGTAATCTCTAGATAATCCATACCATTAATTCGGTGTTTTTATCATTTCACTTTTAATTTAATCTTCCGCACTTGTGATTGTAATCTTACCTCTCTATCGTATCATTTACCGTGTTTTAGTTTACTTACTTTTGTGAATTCGACTATTTGCCAAACATAATCGAACTTTAAACCATTTCCAACTCCTTGTGAGATCGACCTCGGAGTTACTTGCCGCTACCTACAAAGGAAATTCGTACACTTGCGAGTTTTTAGTTTGTTCATCACTCATCATCATAATCTTACCAACTAATAGTAGTCCATATCAAATCAGTCCTTACCATAATCCACATCTCATATTCTCAAATGACGAAATAAACTCAATTACAAACATTTGTACTATATACAAACAATATCAAAATTATCAAAACATCGTCATAGCTCAAGTATGGAATAGCCCATTCGTTCCAAATTCTATTCTTCGGATCGCACAATCAAATATCAATCCTGATAAAAGATTATTAATCATGATAAAAACCAATAATACACAATCCGTCTGTGAAACAACTGCCCAAAATTGTCGTATTCGGGGGTATTTTTTTGTTTTTACTGTTGTGTTGTACGTATTCATTTGAAATTGTACAAGTATTATTGTATTTGACTGATACAATGTAAATTGTATTGGGGTATTTCGGTATCGAAATATTTATACTTGCCATCGGTATTGTTTTTACCAATTGGATGTTGCTTGGTGAGTTTTGTTTTTGGCTAAGTACCATAGTGTATGCTACATGTATAGCATTATGTAGGCTATAGACAGAGGGTTACGTACGTTAAACCATATTGGTTACGTACGTAACACAGGGTATCAGATTGCATCTGAATTTCGGCATGTAGGACCATGCATGATCAGGATATTTGGCCTTTCGAGACAGCAAAGTCAACGGGCATTATGTACGTAATGCTTATGTTATAGCCTATGGAATACAGGTGAGCTTACATATGCCTTTTCTGGCAACATATGTACGGAGGTTGCGTTTTGAGGTAGTGAGTTCTGGGAGGACGTAGCGTACGCTACGTAGGGATGATAGCGTACATAAGGCGGTCTAACATACGTTAATGGTGGAGGATAGCGGCCGTTATGGCAATCCCAGTTTTAAAGACATGCTTCGTCTATCATTTCTTCACGGTCTATTTCCGATTTCTCTCCCTATAAATTATCCCTCTGCATTTCTTGGTGATCTTCAGCCCCTTCCATCTTGCTTTGGAGCTTCATAGCTTGGATTGGAGTTGGAGCTTGTAGATGGTAGTGGATTCTTGAAGTATTTGAGGTTGTTCTTCACTTCTTCAAGAGGTATGTGATTAATCTTGTGTTTATCTCGAGATTATGATGTTGCTATTGATGATTACTTCATGTAGTTACTAATTGTTGGAGGATAGTATGATTCTTCATAGTTTGTATGAACTTATGATGAAGAATGTGATGAGGTGACTTGAGATTGAGGGTGTTTTGATATTTTAAGAATATTTGGAGATTATATTCATGTCCAGGAAGAGTTATGTTAACATTGTTAGATGATTAACATAGCTTTGAGATGATTATTGATGTTGGTTGTGTTCTTGGGAGATTTTAACCATTTTAGTTTATGGTTATGATGAGTTATGAGATAATTATCATAATCTTGAAATGGTTAAGTTAATCTTGTTTATTAATTCGGATTCATGATGAATTGATGCTTGATTATTGTGTAGACATCGTGTTTGTAGTGTTAATGATGTTCTTGGAGTGATTATGAATATATATATATATATAATAATATTATTAATAATAATAATATCAACATAATAGGATGATTAGTTTGATGTTGTTCTTAATAATCCTTGTTGAATTGTTTTTCACAAGTGTTAAGAATAATGATCATGTTAATTGATCATTGAAGTGATTGGAGGATGTTAGAATTCATAGTCGAGGACTATGATATTCATTTGTGTAGTTTGATCGATTCGCGATTGAATCGAGGTTATCGCTTGTGTTGTTTTCGATCGATATTATGTTATTGAATGAATTGTATTTCATTCAAGATTGTTCGAGTGCTTGTGATTGTTGAAGGACGTTGTTCATCGTTCGTGGGAGGATTTCATCGCCTTCGGTTTGAAGCAAGTTTTATACTTGTACTGGTCAATGAGATTAATGTTATCATGTATGTGTATGAATGTGTTGTATCATTTCGAGACGTAGTTGTAATATCCGCAATTTTCGATTTTCGGTAAATTTCTTTTTTCGATCGGAGTCCGTTTCGACGACTCGCTCATGACCGTTTCGTCATTCTGAGAATGATTAATTCTACACTTTTTGACATCCGAGTTCGTTTCGGTGTCGTTTTGTTGAGTTCCGTGCTTTTTAGCGACTTTTCCGCACTTGAGTTCGATTATTGCGAATCTCGCTCAAATCTGCTTCGAGTTTCCCGTAAGTCCGTTTAACTTTGTTAGACGTGTTGTGAACTTCGGTTTGGTTATTCGATCACGTATCGTGATTTCCGGGCGTTTTGGGCCATTTTGTAATTTCTTGAAAGTTACGGGTATCCGTATGTGTAATTGTTGTCTCGACCCGTTTCTTGGTCGCGTATGATTAATTATGGTATTATGTTTTCATTTCGGGTCGTTGATGTTGTCCGCGAACTTTCGCCGTGTTCGCTCCGTGACGCTTAAATCGAGTCGCCGAGCCCTCGTGGTCTGCATCGCCGGACGGTTATGGATCGCCGGACGATTATGGCACCGACCGGACAGTGCGGCAAAACCGGCGTAGCGCACGCCACGGCCGGAAGGCCGCGCGCTAACCGGCAGTGTAGCGCACGCTATCTACCGCCTAACGACGCCATCGGTCCGGGCAGCGGTGGGTTACGAGGTTCGACTCGCCAGATCGGCAGTAGCACACGCTACGGTCGGTCGTAGCGCACGCTAACCGGCAGGGTAGCGACGCCGTCGGCCGACTAGCGACGTTACTGTGGCGAGCCGTTTAGTCCAGAGGCAATCGATAGCCAGTCGCTAGCGCGCAGCTTCCGCCGTAGCGCACGCCAGCGTGGAGTCGGCAGGTTTGGTCGGTGGTGCCGGGTCGTGCGGGCCATGGCCGAGGGTACTCGGCCGATACCGGCCGATAGCGCACGCTAGTCCGGGAAGGCTAGCGCACGCTAGTCCGGGAAGGCTAGCGCACGCTAGTCCGGCCCAGTATAAATGTGGCTGAGCAGTCACATTTCATTTCGTTTTTCATTTCCTCTCCTTCTCTTCCGCGGCTGGAGACTTGGAGATCTTCGAGCCATTATGTTTGTCAACAAATCCATGAAGTTCTTGAGTTCATAACATCAATCAATCATCCGTTATCATCCTTTGATCCAGCGAATCAAGGTAATCTTCCTTAGAACCCTAATTTCGTGAATTTGGGGGTTTTTGCATTTTCGTCCGATTCGTTCCGTGTTGTTGATTAATTCATGATGGGTATGATTAATCTTGGTAGTATTCTTGTGTTTAACATCATTTAATCCATTGTTCTTCGTCGAATCGAAGTATATTTCTTTATTTCCTTCGAATTGACTTTTTGGGGGAATTGTCCTCGATCTCGTTTTTCATCCGTTTTTGATGGATCGATTATGGTTAAATGATGTTGTTAAACATATTCTATGGTTTTTATATCCATATTTCAAGTGGAATTCTATTTTCAGGTTTTGACGGGACGAATCGTGTTCTTGGCCGTTTTGGGGAAAATCCTTAAACTTTCGTCATTTGTTCTTTGAATTCAGCGGCTTTGGGTCGTACTTTGGAATTCATTTTCATGTTATTGTTTTCGTTCGTAGTTCATTGTTGTGGATTGTCGTGCGGTGGAGTCGGCGAGTTCGTAGTCGGTTCGTGCCAACCTACTTAGGCCGATTCTCCGCGTTGTGGTTATTCGAGGCAAGTACCTTGCCCATACTTTTCTCGTTTTATGGATATGATGATCGGTGGTCGTCTTGATGTGTTTGTTTGGTTATTTGAAATGAAGTTTCAAAAGATTTCGGTTTGGCCTCGTTAAAGGCTCTCTTTCAAAACGCGTGTGTCTTTTGTGAACGTTGTGTTTTGGGAATTGATTATGATTTGATTATTTTGAACGTTGAAGTCTTTGATGATGATACTCCTGTGTTTAAAGTTATGGGATCGTGTATTCCGTATTTAATCATTGTTGTGGTGTTTTTGAAGAGTTTGATAATGGTGTCGAGTTAATGGCCATCTCTAGTGAGTATTCTTAATGAACTTACATTCTTAGCATGTTAGTATTGCATGAGTAACGTGTGTGTGTGTGTATGCTCACTACGGGTTAGATCCGACGGGGTCTCGATAGGGGTCCACAAGAGACGTGGATCGACGAGCTTGCTTTTAACCACTACGGGTTAGATCCGACGGGGTCTCGATAGGGGTCCACAGAGACGTGGATCGACGGTTAATTGTGGTGCATTTTGCAACTGTGATTTGGATTATTGGCGTTTCCGGAAACGAGTATTTTGAACGGTTTTCATTTGCATGCATTGACTAAGTGTGTAAGAGGTAAGTTGTTCGTTTGGCCTACTTGGCTAGGATGGCACTAGAGTATTTTGTTGTTTGTGTTAAATCCTTTATTTGTGGATTTTGATGTTGGGAGACGAACCTTGTGGTCGTTCTTGTGTACTGTGAGTTGATGAGATTTGGGGCTAAAATCCCAATGGTTTTGTAAAAGTCATTTTTACGGATTTGGGGCTAAAATCCCAACGGTTTGGTAAAGGTTATTTTTCGGAGAGTAAACCTTTGGGGCGGTGAGCCCTTTTGTCTTTTAGATTTTGAAAAGTAGGATTTGATAATCCTAAATTGTTTTCTATTAAAACTCTCGATGGCATTCTAAACCGTTTTATAAATTACTTCCATTGATTTATGATATTTCGATTTTGAAATGTTTTCTCAAACTCTTGCCTCGGGAAGTACTTTTCGTTTCGTTTGGATATTTGAGGATCCTTGGTTATTGTTATTCGTGGAATGTGAATGGTATGGCTAGTATTTGCACTTTGTTCTTGCACTAGCAAAACAATGGAGTTTTGCTAACCCCCGAGTATTCGGGGGGTGGATGTCTGTTTTCGCATTCAGGTTTTGGAGCATAACACAGGGTCGGCACGAAGGATGATGAAAGATGATCGATACTAATCACATGAGGAACCGTACTTTGTTTATTGGTTCAGTTGTACTCTATTTTTCCGCTGCTATATTTTCCCGTTGTACGGGTGTGGTTGTATTTTGACCCCTGTGTGGGCATAAGTTGTATTTGAGTTTTATGTATTTGTTTAAAGACCAAATCGGTCTACTGAGTCATTTTAGCCTTAAAGGCATGGTTGAGTTGTTATATGTCGTTACCAGCCTGGTAGATCCTTGAGGAAAGGTTCTATGGCGTGTAATATCCCTGAGCGGATTGGGGGTGTTACAGTAGTCTCTTCATGATTTGTCGATATGAGGGAATTATTCGATATAATACCCTTTGGCAATTATGCCAAATGTTATTGTTGTTCGTTAATTGCCGGTTCAAGGCATTGAGATACTTGTTGTTAATGTTGTTGTCGATGGCCGGTTCGCGGTATCGATGTATCGATTGTTATTGTTGACTGATATTCCATTAATACATTGTTGTGATCGTTGTTATTGATATCGATGTATTTCTATTGATGTTGTATTGGCCCATTGAAGGCATTGACGTATTTGATTATCATCTCTGTCTTCGGTGGCCGACTAAAGGCGCTGGGGAATCCATTATCATTGATGTTATCGATTGGCCGTTCTGAGGCAATCGAAGTATTGAATTGGGACTGCCGAGGACATTTCCCATCCATTATATCATTGTTATCGATTAGCCGTTCTAAGGCAATCGAGGTATTTGAATTGGGACCGCCGAGGACGGTGCCCCCCCCCCCCCCCCCGTGAGTTATTATTGTCGTGTTGGCCGACTCAAGGCACCATACTATCATTCTTGTGAATTCGGTAATTTTGTGATCATTGTCGATTGTGATTATTTGTGTTTGGAGGCTAGTCTCGGCTAGTGCTCGATGGGTAAGTTTGGGGCTTGAACCTTCGCGGTTGGTTTCCCAACACCTACAGTTCTGTAGGTCACGGTCACTGGGTGATCTCATTATGGGTAAACTTGAGGCTTGAACATTCGCGGTTGGTTTCCCAACACCTACAGTTCAGTAGGTCACGGTCATTGGATGACCTCATTGTGATACAACTTCGGCTGTGTGGCTTCAGTCCACCTCATTGTGATTCAGCTTCGGTTGTGGCTTCAGTCCACCTCATTGTGATACAGCTTCGGCTGTGTGGCTTCAGTCCACCTCATTGTGATACAGCTTCGGCTGTGTGGCTTCAGTCCACCTCATTGTGATACAACTTAGGCTGTGTGGATTCTGTCCACCTCATTTTTATACAGCTTCGGATGTGTGGCTTCAGTCCACCTTATGTGATACAGCTTCGGGCTGTTTCGCTTCGGCTATCTCATTATTAATTTGCAGCTTCGGCTGAGGGGCTTCCAGGCCATTGTGATGATTTGCAGCTTCGGCTGAGGGCTTTCAGGCCATCTTGCCGATAAACAAGTACGTTTCCTCTACTTTTCTTTCTTCTTCTTCTTTCTTTTCTATTTTTTCCGATTTGCTATACCCTTTGAAACTGCATGCTGATCGTGCCTCCCTTTGAAACTTCGGCCGATATATATATATATGTGTGTGTGTGTGTGTGTGTGTGTGTGTGTGTGTTTGTATATAAATATTATATATATATATATGTAGCAGTAGCATACATCAGCCGACTCCTATATGATCAGACTATATATATATATGTGTGTGGCTCGTTCTACGCAGTACCAATATTAGATGCAGTACTTTACAGTACTAATTTATGCATGAGTTTTGTACTAATTATGCATGAAATATATGCATTTCGTGCATCAAAATTTCAATGCATTAAAATATGCAATATATGCATCAAAACATCGATGCATTAAAATATTAGATTATATGCATCAAAAATTTGTGAGAATTAATGCATTGAAATTTTGATGCACGAAATGCATATATTTCATGCATAATTAGTACAATACTCATGCATAAATTAGTACTGTAAAGTACTGCATCTAATATTGGTACTGCATAGAACGCGCCCCATATATATATATATATATATATATATAGCAGTAGCATACATCAGCCGACTCCTATATGATCAGAATACTAATATATATATATATATATATATATATATATATTAGTATACATACAGCCAGTATATATATTACTTTATATATATAATCAGTATATATATATACACTAGTATACATATTACATATAATCATATATATTGATTATCTTCGATTGTTTTTCAAATTGTAGATGGAAGAATCAAATGAAGCATATGATCCGGCTAAGGATCCAAAATGGAAGGCTAAATCCGGGGATGTTGGATGGAAATATGGATTTTGGCCAGATTTAACAAATAAATATATGGTTCAATGCATTCTTTGTAGTAAGGTAATGCATTCGGGGGTAAGAAGGTTGAAACAACATCTTGCGGGCAGATTTCCGGATGTAGCAATGTGTACGAAAACTACACCGGCAATCATAAAAGAAATGAAAGACTATATTAAGAAGAATGCAAAGAAGTCTGTGCCACTTGATGATGATCTAGATGATGATGATAATAATGAAGATGACGAAGTTCATGATAATCCAACACATCCACATGAGTCATCAACAACTGGTCCAGGAGAACAGCGAAAAGAAAGAATATGTCTTTCATAGTACCACAATCAAAACCAACAAAGACAATTTCTTCTATGATTCGAAAAACTCCCCAAGAAGTCATTGAGGAAAGACATAGTAAGGGTCCATCTCAAACAACTCTTGAAAATTCTACAAATACCGAAGAAGAAAAAGAAAGGGTGAAGATGCACATAGCGAACTTCTTCTATGAATATGGGATACCATTCAATGCCGCTAACTCCAGGAGCTATGAGATAATGGTCGAGTCTATTAGATAATTTGGACTGGGTTTGAAGCCGCCCACCTATCATGAATTGCGGCTGCCATTACTTGGAAAAGCAAAGAAAGAGACAGACAAGTTGAGAGAGAAACATGAAAAAGCTTGGAAGCAGTATGGTTGTACACTTATGTCTGATGGATGGACCGATAAAAGGGGTAGACACTTGATCAAATTCCTTGTTAACATCCCGGAGGGTACCTTTTTTCTAAAGTCAGTTGAGGTGTCAAGTAAGGTATAAGATGCACGGATGTTGGTTGATCTGTTCGAGGAACAAATTGATTCGATTGGGAGAGACATTGTTGTTCAGGTAGCTACAGACTTATTTTGTTTGTCTTCAATCTTCATTGAACTTAAGAAATGTTCTCACTTGTTACATTAATTTTAGGTTGTGGCAGATAATGGTGCTAACTTTAAGGCGGCGGGAGGATTATTGTGCCAACAAATATGTACACTTTATTAGACTCCTTGTGCAGCAAATTGCTTAGACCTTATGCTAGAGAATATTACAAAGTTGAAGGAGTTCGATGCTATCATCACACACGGTAGAGGAATAACAATATTTATTTATAAGCATGGTCGGCTCCTATATGCCATGAGGGAGAAGACTATGGGAAGAGACATTGTGAAGACGGAAGCTATAAGATTTGCTATAGCATTTCTTACATTACATAGTTTGTACAAAAATAGGTAAGTCCCTCACATTAGGTCTTTAATTTTTATATTCATTCATTTGTGAAATGAAAGTAAAAGATCATGATGTGTGTACAGGGATGCTTTGAGGAAATTGTTTGGTGGTGAAGAGTGGTTCAATTCTAACTTGGCTAAAACGGTTGTGGGGGGGAAAGTGCATGATGTTGTCCTCTCAACAAGGTTTTGGAATAGTGTTGAGGATTGCATTAGAGCATCACAACTATTGTTGGTTGTCTTGAGGATTGTTGACAGAGATGTAAAATCGGCTATGGCGGAGATTTGTGCGTCAATGGAATATGCCAAGGCTAAGATCAAAGGTGCACTTGAAAAAAAAACCAAGACTTTCAAGCAAAGTGTTAAGCATTATTGAGAAACGATGGGACTCTCAAATGGAAATATATTTGTATAGTGCGGCTTTGTTTCTCAATCCGGGAATATTCTTTGATATCAAAGAAGATGATTATGCATACTCTTCACGATTGTGAATGAAGTTTAATGATGTTCTTGAAAGGATGGTTCTTGATAGAAGTGTGCTTGAAAAGATTAGTGACCAAGCCGATCAATACGAAAATTCAAGGAATTCTTTTGGAAAGCAATTATCAATTCGTCAAAGGAAAACTAAGAATCCATGTAAGTAAATTAAGTTAATGTTTATAAATTAGTTTTATAACTTGTTGTATTTGTACCATCACAGTTGAAATGCTTATTAGTATACATTATCTTTATTCGTTCTAGTTGATTGGTGGGGTGCTTTTGGTGGCAATACCATTGAGCTTACTGTCACGGCCCCTTATCCCTAAGGACGGCTCAGCCGGGGCGTGACCCGGGGTAGGAATTAAGAAGCGGGGAAGAAAGGGGGAAACATACGTTTCATAAGGCATATGGGTGAATTACCATGAATAACCTATCAGGGTATCATGAAGGGGAGTCAGTCCCGGGGGAACGACTTAGAATCCAACGTAGAATATACAGTCATAACATTGGCCTTGAAGTTTAGGAAAAGGCTTCATAGCATATTACAATCAACAAGACATAGAAAGCATAATCATAAAGAGTGTTTGCAGCGGAAAAACATGGTTGGTTACATATATGAAGATATGTAACCAGGGCTTAACATTGTGATCGTAAACAAAAGACTTCCACTCAACACCCTCCGTCACATCCCTTGCTCAACCTGCATATTTAAAAAGATATATAGGGCTGAGTACAATGTACTCCGTGAACATATTGCCAAAACATAAAATATACTTTCGTACTTGTCATCATGCATATAAGCAGTAACACACGGGGGTTTTAGGAAAAAGCCCATGTTTACTAGATCATTTCATTTCATAGCATATATCATCAGATTCACCATATCCATAATTTACGCCGGGGAAAGTGGCCACCTCCCGCTAACGTTACTCCCCGAGATCGGCCACTCCGAAGAGAGCTCACAATCCCGAGTACTGTGTACACTAACCCTGGCCAGCAACCTTTGTCTAGCTCAGGATCCTATCATTTCATAGGTTGGCAAGCCAACAGTGATAGGTTCATAAGAATCCACATAAAAGTTTTTATGCATCATAATCATTTGAAATCATAATTTGCTTGTAAAACATTTCATCAAGATAGAGCCAAGCTCAAATCATTTTCATATAGAAAGCCCACCTGGACAAGTAATAAACGCAAGCAAAATGATTCTAGGCTCTTCCTTACGCTTCAGTCTACTGCTCCACCTTTCATCGGAAACAACTAAGTTTAGCGGTCGATCGAGCTTAACGAAATCTAACGGACAATGGACTCGATCTACATGTTTGGACTTTAGAGTTTTGCATTCGACTTAAGTTTAATAATAAAAGCTATGATTCTCTTAGAGAACCTAACTGACCACATAACATATAAAGATACTAATAACGGTAACCGATACTCGATTCTATTACACATCCCTTGGTTCAAAAAAAACCATCATAAAACACTTAATCATAATCATAAAATAATGTGCATCAAGTCTGGAAATAATAAGCATTCTGTTAATGCACAGTAAGAACTAGATAGTGAATGTTATACCATTGGAAATCCACTGAAGTCTAGTTTCAAATACATTTTACAAATCTCAAAAATATGAAACGTGGAGAAAGTTATGGCCGTTTCCGTGAAGTATGATGAAACTGCCAACTTCCAACGAAAATGGGAAAAACATCATATTAACCTAGAGCTCGTTTCAAGCAACGAAAACCCTAAACATGTAAACTCTAATCCTACATATCATACTTATAACATATATAGGAGTCGACATACAAGCATGCTCCTCGACATTACGAACTCCATTTCAAAATCTTTTCTTTTGCAAAATGACTACTTACTCATTCTTATTTTTCCAATATTAACATTCAAACATCATTAACATCAAACAATACACTTAACACACACTCATGTTGATAATCAAAGTCTTGATCCTAACATACAAATGACCTAAACATTACTTTAAAATCCTCAATACATAACATGCTCCTTAACTATATCAAATATTACCAACACATCTTCCAACTTTATAAATCTAACTTCATGTTCTTGTTTTCAAATAAATTTTCAAAAGCATTTTATAAAAATCTAACAAAAACATACCATGTACTCCTTTCATAACTCATCACAATTATCAAGTCACTTTTGAACATAACATATCAAAAACTAAGCATGATTCTTCCTTACTATCAAAACACCAAACATTTTATAAAAATCCCGTAAATTCATCATAGCATCATATCATCATATAACAACATATTGTGTAAGAAAATAATAAGAAAAACAACACATGATTAGGTTATGAAACCCTAAAATTTTCGGCCAACATGAAGAAAATCAAGACATGATTACAACTTGTTCTAAACACTTCAAGAACCTTAAAATCAACTTAAAAACAACATACAAAACATTATAACATTAAACCTAAACTCTTCATATATTTTCCAAATTTTAAAGTGGTCCAAAACCTATTTTTACTTGGGTAGAAATGAAGAGAATGAGGTAACTTACTTGAATATGAACTTGGATTCAAGTTTGGAACACAAAGTGAGCTTCTAACTTGAGTTTTTAATGAAGAACAATGGTGTTCTTCAATGGTGAGGGGGGGCTGAAGTAGAGAAGAAGAGGGAAGAAGATGAAGTGAGGAGGATAAAGAAAGGGAGGTGATGTCCCTTTATATACTAGGTTAACCCTAGAAGTCGTCATAAACCGGTCGAAGAATATTTTACGTTTCGCTCCTCCACAGATAAAATTACTTGGGTATTAAATATATGACATATACTTAAATTATCGTGTCGCACTTACAGCTTAAAGTCAGAGAAAAGTTTTGCGATTTACGGAACACGAATTATCCGAGAAAACGACTCGACATAAAATATACCCGAAAACTCAAAAAGTAAACTTTTGAAAATCGTACTTGTAACATAAAAGTAGTGTATATAGAAGTCGACGGAATCATGATTCTGTCTATCGAAACATAAAAATCAAATTCGGAACATAAACCCAAGCAGATAACCGAACATCTGATTTCTGAATTTAAAACGTGTAAATAGTTCTAAACTTACTCCATTAGTCAGAATTTTATTATTTGTGAATGCAAAACTCTAATGTCTCACTTGAGGTCATAATAATTAATGCATATAAAAGACCAGGACATTACATCCTACCCCTCTAACAAGAAATTTCGTCCCGAAATTTACATACCTTATCAAAAAGTTCTGGGTATTTCTCCCTCATCTTGCTTTCGAGTTCCCACGTAGCTTCTTCGTGACCGTGGTGACTCCATAATACTTTCACCAAAGAAATCGACTTATTCCTCAATTCTTGAACGTTATGGTCTAAAATAGCTTCTGGCCTCTCTACATAACTCGTATCGTGACTAAGAACTATGTCACTCTGATGAATCATATGCTTGGGATCAAATACATACTTTCTTAGCTGAGAAACGTCGAAAACATTGTGAACATTCCCAAGACTAGGTGGCAGAGCCAACCTATAAGCAATTGGGCCGATCCTTTCAAGAATCTCATATGGCCCTATAAAATGTGGCCTAAGCTTGCCTTTAACGCCAAACCTGATTATTCCCTTAGAAGGGGAAACCTTTAGGAAAACCTTATCCCCACTTTTGAAATGCAATTCAGTTCGGCGTATGACTTCCGTCGAGTTTGGGCCTATGGTATTCTCTGTCGTATCTTGCGGATAATCTCGATCATCTCGCTGACTGTATCTGGCCCAAAAATATTCCTCTCACCCACTTCATCCCAATAAAGTGGTGATCTGCATTTTCTGCCGTATAAGGCCTCACAAGGCGCCATACCTATTGTTGCCTGGTGACTGTTGTTGTAAGCAAATTCGATTAATAGCAAAACATGCTCCCAATTTGCACCTTGATCCAACACTACAGTTCTTAACATGTCTTCTAGTGTTTGAATCGTCCTTTCCGATTGTCCATCGGTCTGTAGGTGGAAAGCAGTACTAAAGTTCAGATGTGTACCCAATTCCTTCTGTAGACTCGTCCAAAATCTAGAGGTAAATTTTGGATCTCGATCTGACGTGATTGATACCGGCACTCCATGCAAACGTACAATTTCACGAACATATAACTGTGCCAACTTCTCAGATCCGTAAGTGATTGGGATAGGCAAAAAGTGAGCTAATTTTGTGAGTCTGTCTACTATAACCCATATAGCAGTGTTTTCTCGTTTGGTCCTCGGCAAACTAGTCACAAAATCCATAGCTATTCCTTCCCACTTCCATTCTGGAATGGTCAATGGCTGTAAATTCCCATAAGGTCGTTGGTGTGGTGCTTTCACTTGCTGACAAGCCAAACACCGCTCGACAAAAGAAGCTACATCCCGTTTCATACCGTCCCACCAGAAATTTCTCTTCAGGTCTTGATACATCTTGGTACTTCTGGGGTGAGCGGTATAGGGAGTATCAGGAGCCTCACTCATAATCTCATTCCTTAATTCCTCATCATGTGGGACACATATTCTCTCTTCGAATATAATTGCGTTATCAGCCGCTTCACGGTAACTTCCTGGGTTATCTGATCCGATTCTCATACTTAGTTTCTCGAATGCTTCATCTCTCCTCTGCGCATTCACTATTCGTCCTCTCAGATCTGGTGTCTTCACTAACGTCGCGACACGACCCATTATCATTTCCGGTGGATGAACCACCTCTAAACTCATTCCTTCAAAATCTTGGATCAGATCCCCTTCTGTGGTAAGTAGGTATCCTAATTGCGATTGAGTCTTACGACTCAAGGCATCTGCTACCACATTAGCTTTGTCGGGGTGGTAGTTAATACCATAATCATAATCCTTTACCAATTCGAGCCATCTTCTCTGTCTCATATTCAAGTCCTTTTGCTCGAAAAAGTACTTTAAACTCTTGTGGTCAGTGAAAATTTCACATCTTACCCCATAGAGGTGATGTCTCCATATCTTTAATGAGTGGACAACTGCAGCTAGTTCCAAATCATGCGTAGGATAATTCACCTCATGCGGCCTAAGTTGTCTTGATGCGTAAGCTATCACTTTCCCATCTTGCATCAATACACAACCTAGCCCATTCTTAGAAGCATCCGTGTAAACCACATACTCCTTGTTCGCTTCTGGTACTGCTAAAACTGGCGCAGTAGTCAATCTCCTCTTGAGTTCCTGAAAACTCTCATCACATTCATCCATCCATAAATACTTAATTCCTTTCCGCACAGTTGTGTCATTGGTCTAGCAATCATTGAAAATCCTTCGATGAACCTTCGATAGTACGCAGCTAGACCCAAAAAACTCCTAATCTCATTAGGGTTGGTTGGTGACTTCCAATCACGTAATGTTTCCACTTTAGCTGGATCCACCTTAATACCATCTGCTGACACAATGTGCCCAAGAAACATCACTTCTTTCAACCAAAATTCGCACTTACTGAATTTGGCAAAAAGTTTCTCCGTTCTCAGTGTTTCTAACACTAGCCTGAGATGTTATTCATGCTCTTTCTCATTTCTAGAGTAGATGAGAATATCGTCTATGAACACCAATACAAACTTATCCAAGTACGGGTGGAAAACTCTTTTCATAAGATCCATGAATACTGCGGGGGCATTAGTTAATCCAAATGGCATGACTATAAACTCATAGTGTCCATATCTTGTTCGAAAAGCTGTCTTGGGTATATCCTCTGGTCGAATCTTCAACTGATGATACCCACACCTAAGGTCTATCTTAGAAAACACAGTTGTTCCCTTGAGTTGGTCAAACAAGTCATCTATCCTTGGCAGAGGATACTTGTTCTTGAGTGTGAGCTTGTTTAGCTCCCCGTAATATATACACATTCTCAGTGTACCATCCTTTTTTTTCACAAAAAGTACAGGTGCTCCCCATGGAGAAACACTCGGTCTGATGAAACCTAAATCCAATAGCTCTTGCAGTTGGATCTTAAGTTCTTACAGTTCCTTTGGTGCCATCCTATATGGTGCTTTCGACACTAGGGCTGACCCTGGCTCCAGGTCGATGTTGAAATCCACTTGTCGATCTGGTGGTAAACCCGGTAAAACTTTTGGGAATACATCCTCGAATTCCCGCACAATTGGCACTTCTCCTATAGTCTGCTCTTCTCCAGCTTCTCCATTAAGGCAATCCTTCTTTCTCATCATCTACTTAGCTTGGAGAGCAGAGATAACGGGTGATCCTCTACCTATTCTTATGCCGTGAAAGTATGTGGGCTCCTTTCCCAGTGGTCAGAAGGAAATTTTCCTCTCATAACAAAGAATTGTGGCATAATTCTCAGCTAACCAATCTATTCCTAGGATAACATCAACATCCCACATCGTCATAACATTCAGATTATTAGTTACTACTTTAAGATTCCCGAGTTCTAATTCCAGATTAGAACAAACATGTGTGGCAGTTGAAATTTCTCCTGGTGGTGAAGATACTCTCATGATATGACTAGCACGTTCTGGTATAATACTAAGATTATCCACACATGCTCTAGCAATAAATAAATGCGATGCTCCAGTATCAAACAAAACAATTACAGGTAGGTTAAAAAGTTTGCCCATACCTGCCAAGTTACCCTTATCCTTCTCGGGTTGCTTCTGACTGATGGCATACGACCTCGCATTCTGATTCTGCTATTTAGGTGGTGGTGGCAGTTGCAGCTATCCTTGTATTGCCCTCAGTGGCTGGGGTTGACCCTGGTGGTTTGGTCTCTCTCCCTGCTGCTACTTAGGACAATTCCTCATAATATGGCCTTTCTCACCACACGTGTAACAACTTCCAGTGCCCAACAGACAGGCACCATGATGCTGCTTGTTACACTTGGGACATACGGGGTTTGCAACTCGCCCCTGATTATTGCCTCCTGTTAGGAATACTTGTTAGATTTTGATGATGTCATTAATGTAATTCAAATGTTTATTACTTGGCAAAAATGTAAGGAAGAACCAAATGAGTATCTTCCATAGGCCATATTGTGTTAAGTTAAATACTTGGCAAAATGTGAAGAAGAACCAAATGAGTATCTTCTATAGGCCAAATAAGTTAGGCTCAAATCGGCTAAGTACAAAGGTACAGCTAAGTACATCATAGAAGTACAGCCGAGTAAAGTCAGAGAAGTTTTGACCAACAAAAATTCATCAGAGATGTTTGACCAGACTGCAGTCAAGTGACTTCAGACAAGTCATCTGATCAGGCGAGTCCCAAATAGCCACCGACAGAGAAGGCCAAACTGCAGTGAAGATGACTGTACATCAGCCAACTTGATCATCCATGTACTCCAAGTCCACATCAGCATGCATTGAAAAGTCAAATATTATGGAAAGTCACATGCAAATGTGAAGAGACAAATTGGAGAGATTCCCGCAAGGATATGAATTGAATAATTCATCCAGGCCTACCACTGAAGACTTTAATCTTATTATATTCAAAATATTCGGTGCCTCACATGCAAAGTCTTCACAACGGTCTAAATATGGATTAAAATATGAGAATCCATCCTTGCAACGTTCAGAAAAATAAACAAAGAAGTCAATTTCTCCAACAGACGGATTTGTTACAGGATTTGCAACGGCTATGAAGAATGCTCAAGGATCAACATCTATATATATCCGAAGATTTGAATATGAGCAGTACGGTGCGAACAAAAATCTCAAGCAATCAAAGCATTCAAAGCAATCAAAAAGCAAACTATAGCATCGTGAAAAGAGCAGTACTCAAAGTTCATATTTGAAGAAGCTCTTAGTTGGAGAAGACAAAAACTCGTGTCTTTAATCCTGAGTTCGTGGTACTTCACTGGTTGAAGTTCAAGACTGTAAAGGCATCCAAAGATCGCGGATCAATAGGTGCAAGGCAGTCAAAGGAGTTGCAACGGCAAGGATTTCCACTGGTTGGAAGCTGTTGTAATTGGTTGAATCACTGTAATCTTTATCACTGGTTGACAATTATATTGAATTCATCTCCAACTGGTTTGGAGAAAAGTACATTAGTAGAGGATTACCCCACCTCTGAGACCACTATATCTGCCTGCGTATTTTACTGTTTTATAGAAGCATACTTTAACTGCTGCATTCATTCTTAAGTGTTTCATTGGTTGTTTTGTATTCGTCATCAGCTGACTTCCGCATGTATTGAGTACAAACGACTCTACGTCATTTGCATATCTATCAGCTGAGAAACTTACACTTCGTGAAAAAGATTTTAAGAGTTTCAATAAGTCTATACACCCCCCCCCCCCCCTAGACTTATTCCTGAACGACTTGTGACCTACAAGTGGTATCAGAGAAGTTGGTTCATTTATCTCACGAACCAGATCCATATATCGAGGATATATATATCTTTTTAACTCATTATAAAATGGAACACATGCATTCTAGATTACCTGTGTTTTCAGTTGACGAGTATGATCTTTGGAAGATAAGGATGCAGGCACAGTTATCTTCAATCCATGATGACATGTGGTGCATCATAGAGGACGGTCCATTCATCTTCGAGAAGGACAACACTCCCGAGGAAATTGCAGCAGGGAAGCCAGAGAAGATCCCCAAGAAGAGGACAGAGTTGACCCCAGAAGAAAGAAAGATGTCCAACCTAGACAACCGTGCCAGAGACGTGCTGTATCAAACTCTTGACAAATCAACAATGGTCCAGATCAAAAACTGAAAAAATGCCAAGGAAATCTGGGACACATTAGCCTTAATGTGTGAGGGAACAGAGCTGATCAAAGAGAACAAGTTGTCAATTTCTACTCAAAAATTTGACAACTTCAAAATAAAGAATGACGAATCAATAGACCAAGTGGACACAAGGTTCACTGAGATCATCAATGAGATCAACTCCCTTAGTAAATCTTATGGCAACAGGGAAATGGTGCTGAAGGTCCTAAGATCTCTCAATCCTGAATGGAGCATGAAGGCAATGGCCATGAGAGAATCCAAGGATCTTAATAAAATAAAGATCCAAGAGCTGTTCTCTGACCTGAAGGCTTATGAGTTCAAGCTTCCAAGTTCATCATCAACCGAGCCTGCAGAGAAGGGAATAGCCTTTGCAGCTGAGTCCCCCGCCAAGAGCTTATCTGATGTAAAGCCTCCAAATCCATTAGATTTTGAGGAAGAAATGGCGTTCATAATGCAGAGGTTCAGCAACTTCCGGAAGAACTACTCCAAATAAAAGAAGAATTATAAGGAGAATCCCAGAAGAAACCAAAAAGGCAGAAGCTGGAAAGTGGAGTGTTACAACTGCCATAAGACAGGACACATTCAAATCGACTGTCCTGATCTTAAGAAGGACGAGAGCAAGAAGGAGGTGAGCAGAAAAGAAGACCGAAGGAAGGCCCTCATTGGAGAAGATCAAGAGCGTGTAGAGTCAAGCAGCGGATTCTTCTCTGATGATGATGAAGAGTATGATTGCCTGATGGCCAACCTAGCTGATGAAGAGGTAACATCAAAACCCTCTGTTTCAAATAATAGTTCAGCTATGTCATAAGATATGGACTTGTAGAAATCTGTAAATCAGCTACTTAAGGATTTTGAGACACTAAAATCTGCACACCTATCTGTATCAGCCGAGAAGACTCAGCTGCAAGATGAGAATAGGCAGCTGAAAAATGATTTTGAAAAACTCAGCCTAGAATTAAATAAAATCAAATCTGATCTTGAAAACCAGGCTGCAGTTAACTTGAAAAACCAGGCTTATGTCACTACAGCAGAGATAAAACGATTAACTATTTTAAATAGTGAAAAATCAGCTGCACTTGCTCATGTCAAAGCCGAATTTACTAAACTGACTCAGGTAAGTAAGACTCAGGCGCAGGAAATAACCTCCCTGAAAGCGTCTCTAACCCTGGACGAACTGTGTACTAATAAAAGTCTACTATATTCCAGATCAGGCCTTGGATATGATCCTCACACTCCCTCTAGTTCTAAAACCACTTTCATCAAGGGAGAAACAATTGTCTCGTCTGCTGAGCCTATATACAAACCGGTATTTAAAAATAGGCAACAACCAAGTCAGAAGTCTAGGCTGCAACCAGGGTTCACAAGGCAGCCACCTAGACAAGCGACTAGGCAATGGACAAGGTATGACGGCTTGCATACAACATGCCCATTATTATCAAAAACTCCCCAAAAATATATTTCAAAATGGGAGGGGCAAGTGGAAACCTCAAGGTCCACACTATCAATATTATGAGACATATACGGTACACAATCCGAACAGAGGATACAGACCCAAACCCTACACACCTTATAAGGGTAATAATAATAACAATTTTCACAATCCAAGGAGGATCAATTCTCCAGGAAACCATCTAACCCTAGAGGACCCACACAGATTTGGGTACCTAAATCTCTGCTTGTATGATTGCAGAAAAGGTGAAAGGACTACTACCACATCTCCACGAACTCAAACTTTGGAGGTGAAGAATGGTTTGTAGATTCTGGATGCTCGAGTCACATAACCGGGAACAAGAAGATGCTGACAAAATATACCAAAGAAAGAGGTCCAGACGTAACCTTTGGAGATAGCTCTAGAGGACAAACAAAGGGCTTTGGAGAGCTGCACCGAGGAAATATTGTCATATCCAAAGTTCACTATGTCAAAGGACTCAAGTATAATCTCCTGAGCATAAGCCAGTTTTGTGATGAGAAAAATCTAGTAGTCTTCACCATTTGGAAATTTATGATGATTGATATCCTATCTGGAGAGGTGAAGCTATAAGGATTCAGAAGGAGAGATGTCTACATGATAGATTGGAACACAGGAACTCCCAATACCTGCTTTCTATCTAAGACAATAGCTGAGAATGGATGGTTGTGGCAGAAAAGATTATGTCATATGAACTTCAAAGCCATCAACAAAATTAGTTCTCATAAGTTGGTCAGAGGTCTCCAGATGAAGCATTCAAGAAGGAAGCTCTCTGTGATGCGTGTCAGAGAGGGAAGCAGACCAGGGCATCATTCAAGCCAGTCCAGCCTACAACCCTCACAACGAGGATCTTAGATCTACTTCACATGGATCTTTTTGGCCCTATCAAGCCGAGGACTCTAAGTGGCAGAAAGCATGCCCTTGTAGTAGTGGATGACTATTCGAGGTACACATGGATTATCTTCCTATACAAGAAAAGTGAAACCTTGACCAAGCTACCTGAGCTGCTGAGAAAGATTCGGAATGAGAAATTTCTCTCAATCATCAAGATCAGATCAGATCAGATAGAGGAGGCGAATTTCTCAACAAGGTGATCACTGATTACAGCGACCAGAATGGAATCCAGCACGAGCTCTCTGCAGCCAGGACCCCCCAGCAGAATGGTGTTTCCGGAAGAAGGAACAGGACCTTAAAGGAAGCAGTTACGACCATGATTGCAGAAGCAGACCTGCCCAAGAGGTTCTGGGCTGAAGCTGTCAACACAGCTTGCCATACTCAGAACAGGAGTATGATAGTAGGGAGACATGGCAAAACTCCCTATGAGGTTTGGAATAACAGAACACCTACTGTTGCTTACTTTCATATCTTTGGTTGTAAGTGTTTCATCCACAACAACGGTAAAACACAACTAAATGCCTTTGATGCTAAAACTGATGATGGTGTCTTTATGGGATACTCACAAAGAAGCAAGGCATATAGAGTCTATAACAAAAGAACCTTAGTTGTGGAGGAAACACCCCATGTTGTATTTGATGAATCTACTGTTGAGTACAGGAAGCAAGTAGAGCTAATTGATAATAAGCTCAAATCCGCATCCCTCGAAGAAGTCATTATACATGACACTGGAATGGTGGACTCATCTGCAGATCAGCCTGAAGACCCATCTATAGCTGTTGAAGACCCAACTGCAGATCAGACAGGAACACCAAACCTACCTGATCCAGTTGCCGCTGATGAAGACCCATCTGTAGCTGATAAAGACTCATCTGGAGACCAGATCCAACCTGCAGATGACAAGACGGTAGCTGATTTAGTTGCAGACTAATGAGACTAGATCCAAGCTGACGGAGAGGAAATTCACCAGAGCAAATCTACAGGGGGAACAGACCCTGAAGAAGATATCCCCAAGTGGCTCAAAGACCATCCAATCCAACAAATCATTGGGAAGCTGACTGATGGAGTTAAGATAAGACAGTCTACTCTAACCGTAGGAATGGCAATGTTCTCTTGCTTCATGTCTCAGATAGAACCCAAGACAACAGAACAAGCCTTGGAAGATTATTCTTGGATCAATTCCATGCAAGAGGAACTTGAACAAATGGAAAGGAACAATGTTTGGGAACTAACAGACAGACCATGTCATAAGAAGGTTATTGGCACCAAATGGGTGTACAAAAACAAAAGCGACGAAGATGGAGCTGTTGTTAGGAATAAAGCCAGACTTGTTGCTAAAGGATATGCACAGTGTGAAGGAATAGATTTTGATGAAACCTATGCACATGTTGCAAGATTAGAAGCCATCAGACTATTCCTCGCATATGCTGCATTCAAGGATTTTCAAGTATACCAGATGGATGTAAAAAGTGCATTCCTGAAAGGAATCCTAGAAGAAGAAGTCTATGTGGAGCAACCCCCAGGATTTGTTAAAGGAGACAAAGTCTACAAGCTGTTGAAAGCTCTATATGGTCTTAAGCAGGCACCAAGAGCTTGGTATGAAACCTTATCTGTATTTCTTGAGAAAAACGGTTTCTGCAAAGGGAAAGTGGACAAGACCTTATTCAGAGTGGAGCAAGAAGGCCACATATTAATAGTTCAGATATATGTGGATGACATTATATTTGTCTCAACCAACCCAGAGCTGTGTGAGAAATTCTCAAACCTCATGCAAGGAGAGTTTGAGATGAGTATGAAGGGAAAGCTTAACTTCTTTCTTGGATTAGAAGTCAAGCAGATGGAAAATGGAATTTTCATCAATCAAGCCAAATATACCCAAGACCTCATCAAGAGATTTGGAATGGAATCAGCCAAACCAGCAAGAATTCCTATGAGCACAAGTACTCATCTAGATGCATATGAGGAAGGCATATCAGTGGATTCAACCCACTACATAGGACTTATTGGATCATTGCTATACCTCACTGCAAGCAGACCAGATATATCTTATGCCGTAGGAGTATGCGCGCGATTTCAATCCAAGCCAAAACAGTCGCACCAAGATGCAGCCAAGAGAATAATTAAATACCTTAAGACTACAGTCAATGTTGGACTATGGTATCCTAAGGACGATAACTTCGAGCTATCAGGATATTCAGATGCAGACTTCACAGGATGCAAAATTAATAGGAAAAGCACTAGTGGAACGTGCCAATTCCTAGGAACCAGACTGATATCCTGGTTCAGCAAGAAGCAGGTTTCTAACTCTATCTCCACCACAGAGTCAGAATACCTAGCTGCAGGTAGTTGTTGTGCCCAGATCTTATGGATCAGACAACAGCTGAGGGACTACAACATCATTGCCAATGAAGTTCCTATCTGGTGTGACAACAACAGTGCTATTGCAATTACCAACAACCCGGTATTGCATTCAAGGACCAAGCACATTGATGTTAAGCATCACTTCATTAGCGATCACGTGCTTAACAAGAGAGTCAGAGTTGAAAGAGTCAGCACAGACTACCAAATTGCTGATATCTTCACCAAACCTTTGCCAGAAGAAAGGTTTTTAGAGATGAGCAGAGAACTTGGTTTACTAGATTGGGAATCTAGTACAGAACAAAAAGCAAGCTGAAGCAGATCAGACGAAGGACGGACCTAGTTGATCATAGGAATCTAATCCTACCTGATGCAGACAAGAAGACTTAGGACAAAGGAACCTAGCTGATCAAAACCACAGGTGAGAAGTCAAAGGAGTCAACTCACCTGATGCAGAGCAGTCAACGGTCAACCAGCTAAGTTTTCTAAACCTAACCGACTTCTAAATATTATATTATTATCTGCTATTTATATAAATAGTATCATATTATTTTTGGATCACAAGTGGCACAATACTATATGTTTTAAAAATACACGTGGCAATCACAGGTTCAATCGACCTCCACTGTGACAAATTAAAATCCAACCGTCCATTTTCAAACTCAAAACCTGGACCACCAATTAAAATTTGAATTTTAAATAAGGGATCTCAAAAGGTGGACCACCGATTAAAATAAATGATTATTTAATTACAGCGTCGTTTCATTTTCCTTATAAAGACGGAAAACCCTTTCACTTTACCTTTACCAAAAATATCGAAAACCCTTACAGAGCAAAAACTCCTTCGAACTCTCAATAAACTAAGAAATCGTCTATCTTGCAGAAATGGAATCTTATTTTGATGGCGTAAACCTGAAGGCAGTCAAGGACCAGATCATCTTCTCCCTGGTCGTTGATTTTGAGGGGCTCCTTGAATCGAATATGGAGAACAACGAAGTGCGCAACCTTATCCGCTCAATGAAAATGAATGGGATCTACCCATTTTTGGATATCAGCCCCAAGCACTTGTTTAAGGAGGACGTTATTGCATTTTTCCGAGAAGTCCGAGTGATTGAATCGGGTATTCGAAGCACTGTCGGCGGCATCCAAGTGGACATATCACCGGACACGATTGGAAAAGCTTTTGGAATGAAGAATCGTGGCGTGGCGGTCGAAGCCCTCAGACAGAGCGCAGCCGATTCCTGGCGGAAGATTAAGGTAGTCGACCAACCGGAGAAACTAAAGCTGACCGCTAAGAGAAGTGAGATTAAAAGAGAATACCGCTATGTGTTGGACATAACCAACAAAATAGTCATGGGCATGGCCGGCAGCTATGACCAACTGTCGTCCGCTAAATTCATGGTGTTGGGAGCACTAATCCAAGACACGCCAATTGACTGGACGGACTACATTTACAGGCAGTTGGTGCGCGAAGTCAACAAGGTCGGGTGGCTTGTTGAAGAGAAGAAGTTCAAATCCAAGCTAGCGTTCGGAACGCAGCTAAGTTGGATTCTGGAGAAGCTTGGTGTGGCAAAGGGAAATACTGACCCCTTCCACATCAACAAAAGACTTGGTCATCTAGACCAAGAGACCTTGATGAGGCTAGGAAGCGGAAGGAAAGCAGCTCAGATCTTAAAGGATTTTCTGTCTGATCAGGGAACTACTTACAAGTACCCTGGATCATCAGACGAGTCCGACCAGGCTGCAGCCCGCAACCCACCTGCAGCCCAGTCTGATATGGAGTCGGACAATACACCTATTGTTGTTCGATTTAAGAGAAGGGGACCAGCCCTTGGTGAGCCCTCCGTAATTCATTCCTCACCAGAACCTTCTCCAAAGAGGCCCAGGCGATTGCAGTTCAGTGAAGAGGAGCAGCCAGAGCAATAACTCAGCCCTGCAGCTAAGTCTCCTGCACATTTGGAGGACCAGCCTGCTCCTGCCGGCCTGGAGACCCAGATCGTCTCCCTTCTCACCCCCCAGTACATTTCTGAAGAAGAGGAAGCAGGTCTAATCATCAACATACCTGAGGCAAATTACAGCTTCAACCTGCTTGATAACAACATTTTCAACCCATCTATAGACCAGCTTAAAATGGTAAAACCCCTTGCTCTAAAACGTTCTTTCGTTCACATTTATGAGGAGCGGAAAACTTGTAAATCCTATTCTTTCACTCAACTACAAACTTTCATTGAGGTGAGTGGCTGGGAGTATCCCCAGGCCACTGAAGAGGCGCTGATGAATTTTTTTAATGAATCAGACGCAATTTTGCTTCTTCAGGAAAATTGGTCCATGTCCAATTTTAAAACTCACATGGACCAATTTATCCATACCATTATGTATAGTATATTTGATGGATCTATTGATAAAGAAGAAGAAGTTGAAGAGAAATAAATAAGAATAGAGGAGTTAGTGCCAGAAGAAGAAGAAATTATTGTTATTGATAGTGAAGAGGGGAGATGGAAGAAAGAGAAGAAAATATCTCAGTTGAAAAACAATCTGTAGAAGAAGAAGTTGAAAAAATTGAGGAATTAGTGGATGAAGAAGAAGAAGAAGGAGATGAAGTTGATCAGGAGGATGATGATAAAGATGATGATAATGAGAAAAAGGATGATAAAGATGAAGATAAAAATGATGATGATGATGGTAAAGATGAAGGAGGAGAAAAAGAAGCTGAGAAAGAAAAGGAGAATGATGAAGGAGGAGAAAAAGAAATTGAGAAAGAAAAGGAGAATGATAAAGAGGAAGAAAAGGAATAAGGAGAGAAGGAAGTGGAAAATAAAGAAGGAGAAAAAGAGAAGGAGCCAGAAAAGGAGGCAGAGAATGAAGCTGCATCACAGAAGGCTGGGCCACCTGCCCGATATACCAGCCTAGATGCAGACTTGGCTGAAGACTCCAGATCGGGGACCCTGCAATGCACCCCATCTGTATGCCACCGGCAGCAGAGTCTGCAGACAGGTGGGTCATCCGCACACCCACCTGTAGGTGTAGAAGGTTCAGGCGAGCACTCTCCACAGACATCACAAAGTACACATATGATAACTGAGCTGATCCGACAAATTGTGAAAGACACTGTTGGAGAGCTGCTTGCTTCTCAGATCACTCCTGATCTGCAGTCGATCAATGCAAAAATTGACAACTTGCTACAGTGGAACATCCCTCAACCACCTACTCCTACAAACAACATAATGCCCCTAGGCATGTCTGATTGGATGCTTAGAATGGAGCAGCAATTGACCACCCTGGTTGATGCTGGCAAAAAGGGGGAAGAAAGGTTTCAGGGGGAAGGTAGCAAGCAAAGGGAAATTAGAGGAGCTCAAGAGATGAGGACCAAGAAGAGGCAAGATGTCCAAATGATCACTCCTGAGACATCTTCAGCAAAAAGGAAGGGAGAAGCTGAACCAGAGCAGGCTGATTAGCCTGCAGTCAAAAGAAGGAGGATCAGAATTGGGGACGAGCCTTCACTAGAATGGGAAGGCAGAGAGTTATGGAATGTTGAGGAGCTTCTTCCTATCGAAGCTTTACCATTGTGGGGAACTGCAAAGAAAAGGTTCATCAGAGATTTTTATATCTGGGAGTTACTCCAGGATAAAAATTGCTCCCCACAGCAGACTTTTATTAACTTCGTGGAGGAAGCACATCCAAAACTATGGGTTGTCCTACTAAAACATGCAAAGGAATGTAATGCATACCCAATGATCCCTCCTTTCAGGCCTAAAGATTCTCCCACCTTGGTAAATGATGAATTGGATGAATTAGCACTTTAAAGGAAAATAAAGAAACTTTGTGACGAGCATAAGTTCTCCTCACAAGAAGAACAAGACTTTGCCGCTCTCGTTGTTAGAAGAAAATATGGTCTTGCCCCTGTCAAGATAAGACCAATTGGAGCTAAGCCTATCAGACCTGCCAAGCAGCCAATCCTCAGAGGCAGAGGCAGAAGCAAATGATTTGTTTTATATTTATTTTTGTACTTGTAAATTTTCTGTAATTGTTTTGATCATTGAAAGACATGTATTTGTAAATCAATACAGAAATTTTTATAACAGTCTTTTGAATGACAATTACAGTTGTCTCAAAACTAGACTGATTTTAGTTTGTGTCTTGCACTCAAGTGCAGACTTGTTCATTTGAATAATTTGCTTAAGTTTTGCCATCATCAAAATAGGGGGAATATGTTAGGAATACTTGTTAGATTTTGATGATGTCATTAATGTAATTCAAATGTTTATTACTTGGCAAAAATGTAAGGAAGAACCAAATGAGTATCTTCCATATGCCATATTGTGTTAAGTTAAATACTTGGCAAAATGTGAAGAAGAACCAAATGAGTATCTTCTATAGGCCAAATAAGTTAGGCTCAAATCGGCTAAGTACAAAGGTACAGCTAAGTACATCATAGAAGTACAGCCGAGTAAAGTCAGAGAAGTTTTGACCAACAAAAATTCATCAGAGAATGTTGACCAGACTGCAGTCAAGTGACTTCAGACAAGTCATCTGATCAGGCGAGTCCCAAACAGCCACCGACAGAGAAGGCCAAACTGCAGTGAAGATGACTGTACATCAGCCAACTTGATCATCCATGTACTCCAAGTCCACATCAGCATGCATTGAAAAGTCAAATATTATGGAAAGTCACATGCAAATGTGAAGAGACAAATTGGAGAGATTCCCGCAAGGATATGAATTGAATAATTCATCCAGGCCTACCACTGAAGACTTTAATCTTATTATATTCAAAATATTCGGTGCCTAACATGCAAAGTCTTCACAACGGTCTAAATATGGATTAAAATATGGGAATCCATCCTTGCAACGTTCAGAAAAATAAACAAAGAAGTCAATTTCTCCAACAGACGGATTTGTTACAGGATTTGCAACGGCTATGAAGAATGCTCAAGGATCAACATCTATATATATCCGAAGATTTGAATATGAGCAGTATGGTGCGAACAAAAATCTCAAGCAATCAAAGCATTCAAAGCAATCAAAAAGCAAACTATAGCATCGTGAAAAGAGCAGTACTCAAAGTTCATATTTGAAGAAGCTCTTAGTTGGAGAAGACAAAAACTCGTGTCTTTAATCCTGAGTTCGTGGTACTTCACTGGTTGAAGTTCAAGACTGTAAAGGCATCCAAAGATCGCGGATAAAGAGGTGCAAGGCAGTCAAAGGAGTTGCAACGGAAAGGATTTCCACTGGTTGGAAGCTGTTGTAATTGGTTGAATCACTGTAATCTTTATCACTGGTTGACAATTATATTGAATTCATATCCAACTGGTTTGGAGAAAAGTACATTAGTAGAGGATTACCCCACCTCTGAGACCACTATATCTGCCTGCGTATTTTACTGTTTTATAGGAGCATACTTTAACTGCTGCATTCATTCTTAAGTGTTTCATTGGTTGTTTTGTATTCGTCATCAGCTGACTTCCGCATGTATTGAGTACAAACGACTCTACGTCATTTGCATATCTATCAGCTGAGAAACTTACACTTCGTGAAAAAGATTTTATGAGTTTCAATAAGTCTATTCACCCCCCCCCCCTCTAGACTTATTCCTGAACGACTTGTGACCTACAAGTGGTATCAGAGAAGTTGGTTCATTTATCTCACGAACCAGATCCATATATCGAGGATATATATATCTTTTTAACTCATTATAAAATGGAACACATGCATTCTAGATTACCTGTGTTTTCAGTTGACGAGTATGATCTTTGGAAGATAAGGATGCAGGCACAGTTATCTTCAATCCATGATGACATGTGGTGCATCATAGAGGACGGTCCATTCATCTTCGAGAAGGACAATACTCCCGAGGAAATTGCAGCAGGGAAGCCAGAGAAGATCCCCAAGAAGAGGACAGAGTTGACCCCAGAAGAAAGAAAGATGTCCAACCTAGACAACCGTGCCAGAGACGTGCTGTATCAAACTCTTGACAAATCAACAATGGTCCAGATCAAAAGCGAAAAAATGCCAAGGAAATCTGGGACACATTAGCCTTAATGTGTGAGGGAACAGAGCTGATCAAAGAGAACAAGTTGTCAATTTCTACTCAAAAATTTGACAACTTCAAAATAAAGAATGACGAATCAATAGACCAAGTGGACACAAGGTTCACTGAGATCATCAATGAGATCAACTCCCTTAGTAAATCTTATGGCAACAGGGAAATGGTGCTGAAGGTCCTAAGATCTCTCAATCCTGAATGGAGCATGAAGGCAATGGCCATGAGAGAATCCAAGGATCTTAATAAAATAAAGATCCAAGAGCTGTTCTCTGACCTGAAGGCTTATGAGTTCAAGCTTCCAAGTTCATCATCAACCGAGCCTGCAGAGAAGGGAATAGCCTTTGCAGCTGAGTACCCCGCCAAGAGCTTATCTGATGTAAAGCCTTCAAATCCATTAGATTTTGAGGAAGAAATGGCGTTCATAATGCAGAGGTTCAGCAACTTCCGGAAGAACTACTCCAAATAAAAGAAGAATTATAAGGAGAATCCTTAAGAAACCAAAAAGGCGATTTGGAAAGTGGAGTGTTACAACTGCCATAAGACAGGACACATTCAAATCGACTGTCCTGATCTTAAGAAGGACGAGAGCAAGAAGGAGGTGAGCAGAAAAGAAGACCGAAGGAAGGCCCTCATTGGAGAAGATCAAGAGCGTGTAGAGTCAAGCAGCGGATTCTTCTCTGATGATGATGAAGAGTATGATTGCCTGATGGCCAACCTAGCTGATGAAGAGGTAACATCAAAACCCTCTGTTTCAAATAATAGTTCAGCTATGTCACAAGATATGGACTTGTAGAAATCTGTAAATCAGCTACTTAAGGATTTTGAGACACTAAAATCTGCACACCTATCTGTATCAGCCGAGAAGACTCAGCTGCAAGATGAGAATAGGCAGCTGAAAAATGATTTTGAAAAAATCAGCCTAGAATTAAATAAAATCAAATCTGATCTTGAAAACCAGGCTGCAGTTAACTTGAAAAACCAGGCTTATGTCACTACAGCAGAGATAAAACGATTAACTATTTTAAATAGTGAAAAATCAGCTGCACTTGCTCATGTCAAAGCCGAATTTACTAAACTGACTCAGGTAAGTAAGACTCAGGCGCAGGAAATAACCTCCCTGAAAGCGTCTCTAACCCTGGACGAACTGTGTACTAATAAAAGTCTACTATATTCCAGATCAGGCCTTGGATATGATCCTCACACTCCCTCTAGTTCTAAAACCACTTTCATCAAGGGAGAAACAATTGTCTCGTCTGCTGAGCCTATATACAAACCGGTATTTAAAAATAGGCAACAACCAAGTCAGAAGTCTAGGCTGCAACCAGGGTTCACAAGGCAGCCACCTAGACAAGCGACTAGGCAATGGACAAGGCAGAAGCAGCAGCCCAGACAACATGCCCATTATTATCAAAAACTCCCCAAAAATATATTTCAAAATGGGAGGGGCAAGTGGAAACCTCAAGGTCCACACTATCAATATTATGAGACATATACGGTACACAATCCGAACAGAGGATACAGACCCAAACCCTACACACCTTATAAGGGTAATAATAATAACAATTTTCACAATCCAAGGAGGATCAATTCTCCAGGAAACCATCTAACCCTAGAGGACCCACACAGATTTGGGTACCTAAATCTCTGCTTGTATGATTGCAGAAAAGGTGAAAGGACTACTACCACATCTCCACGAACTCAAACTTTGGAGGTGAAGAATGGTTTGTAGATTCTGGATGCTCGAGTCACATAACCGGGAACAAGAAGATGCTGACAAAATATACCAAAGAAAGAGGTCCAGACGTAACCTTTGGAGATAGCTCTAGAGGACAAACAAAGGGCTTTGGAGAGCTGCACCGAGGAAATATTGTCATATACAAAGTTCACTATGTCAAAGGACTCAAGTATAATCTCCTGAGCATAAGCCAGTTTTGTGATGAGAAAAATCTAGTAGTCTTCACCATTTGGAAATTTATGATGATTGATATCCTATCTGGAGAGGTGAAGCTATAAGGATTCAGAAGGAGAGATGTCTACATGATAGATTGGAACACAGGAACTCCCAATACCTGCTTTCTATCTAAGACAATAGCTGAGAATGGATGGTTGTGGCAGAAAAGATTATGTCATATGAACTTCAAAGCCATCAACAAAATTAGTTCTCATAAGTTGGTCAGAGGTCTCCAGATGAAGCATTCAAGAAGGAAGCTCTCTGTGATGCGTGTCAGAGAGGGAAGGCACGAGGCATCATTCAAGCCACCCACCTACAACCCTCACAACGAGGATCTTAGATCTACTTCACATGGATCTTTTTGGCCCTATCAAGTCGAGGACTCTAAGTGGCAGAAAGCATGCCCTTGTAGTAGTGGATGACTATTCGAGGTACACATGGATTATCTTCCTATACAAGAAAAGTGAAACCTTGACCAAGCTACCTGAGCTGCTGAGAAAGATTCGGAATGAGAAATTTCTCTCAATCATCAAGATCAGATCAGATCAGATAGAGGAGGCGAATTTCTCAACAAGGTGATCACTGATTACAGCGACCAGAATGGAATCCAAAGACGAGCTCTGCGGCCAGACCCCAGCAGAATGGTGTTTCGGAAGAAGGAACAGACCTTAAAGGAAGCGATTCACCATGATTGCGTAAGCGACTCGCCCAAGAGGTTACGGGTGAAGTCACAACATGACTTGCCATACTCAGAACA
This sequence comes from Orobanche coerulescens, assembly GCA_033398695.1. Taxonomy (NCBI): domain Eukaryota; kingdom Viridiplantae; phylum Streptophyta; class Magnoliopsida; order Lamiales; family Orobanchaceae; genus Orobanche; species Orobanche coerulescens. The sequence continues at coordinate 86,738,873 of CM065809.1, forward strand.
GGAGTATGATAGTAGGGAGACATGGCAAAACTCCCTATGAGGTTTGGAATAACAGAACACCTACTGTTGCTTACTTTCATATCTTTGGTTGTAAGTGTTTCATCCACAACAACGGTAAAACACAACTAAATGCCTTTGATGCTAAAACTGATGATGGTGTCTTTATGGGATACTCACAAAGAAGCAAGGCATATAGAGTCTATAACAAAAGAACCTTAGTTGTGGAGGAAACACCCCATGTTGTATTTGATGAATCTACTGTTGAGTACAGGAAGCAAGTAGAGCTAATTGATAATAAGCTCAAATCCGCATCCCTCGAAGAAGTCATTATACATGACACTGGAATGGTGGACTCATCTGCAGATCAGCCTGAAGACCCATCTATAGCTGTTGAAGACCCAACTGCAGATCAGACAGGAACACCAAACCTACCTGATCCAGTTGCCGCTGATGAAGACCCATCTGTAGCTGATAAAGACTCATCTGGAGACCAGATCCAACCTGCAGATGACAAGACGGTAGCTGATTTAGTTGCAGACTAATGAGACTAGATCCAAGCTGACGGAGAGGAAATTCACCAGAGCAAATCTACAGGGGGAACAGACCCTGAATAAGATATCCCCAAGTGGCTCAAAGACCATCCAATCCAACAAATCATTGGGAAGCTGACTGATGGAGTTAAGATAAGACAGTCTACTCTAACCGTAGGAATGGCAATGTTCTCTTGCTTCATGTCTCAGATAGAACCCAAGACAACAGAACAAGCCTTGGAAGATTATTCTTGGATCAATTCCATGCAAGAGGAACTTGAACAAATGGAAAGGAACAATGTTTGGGAACTAATGCATGCACCATGTCATAAGAAGGTTATTGGCACCAAATGGGTGTACAAAAACAAAAGCGACGAAGATGGAGCTGTTGTTAGGAATAAAGCCAGACTTGTTGCTAAAGGATATGCACAGTGTGAAGGAATAGATTTTGATGAAACCTATGCACATGTTGCAAGATTAGAAGCCATCAGACTATTCCTCGCATATGCTGCATTCAAGGATTTTCAAGTATACCAGATGGATGTAAAAAGTGCATTCCTGAAAGGAATCCTAGAAGAAGAAGTCTATGTGGAGCAACCCCCAGGATTTGTTAAAGGAGACAAAGTCTACAAGCTGTTGAAAGCTCTATATGGTCTTAAGCAGGCACCAAGAGCTTGGTATGAAACCTTATCTGTATTTCTTGAGAAAAACGGTTTCTGCAAAGGGAAAGTGGACAAGACCTTATTCAGAGTGGAGCAAGAAGGCCACATATTAATAGTTCAGATATATGTGGATGACATTATATTTGTCTCAACCAACCCAGAGCTGTGTGAGAAATTCTCAAACCTCATGCAAGGAGAGTTTGAGATGAGTATGATGGGAAAGCTTAACTTCTTTCTTGGATTAGAAGTCAAGCAGATGGAAAATGGAATTTTCATCAATCAAGCCAAATATACCCAAGACCTCATCAAGAGATTTGGAATGGAATCAGCCAAACCAGCAAGAATTCCTATGAGCACAAGTACTCATCTAGATGCATATGAGGAAGGCATATCAGTGGATTCAACCCACTACATAGGACTTATTGGATCATTGCTATACCTCACTGCAAGCAGACCAGATATATCTTATGCCGTAGGAGTATGCGCGCGATTTCAATCCAAGCCAAAACAGTCGCACCAAGATGCAGCCAAGAGAATAATTAAATACCTTAAGACTACAGTCAATGTTGGACTATGGTATCCTAAGGACGATAACTTCGAGCTATCAGGATATTCAGATGCAGACTTCACAGGATGCAAAATTAATAGGAAAAGCACTAGTGGAACGTGCCAATTCCTAGGAACGGTCGATATCTGGTTCAAAGAAGCAGGTTTCTAACTCTATCTCCACCACAGAGTCAGAATACCTAGCTGCAGGTAGTTGTTGTGCCCAGATCTTATGGATCAGACAACAGCTGAGGGACTACAACATCATTGCCAATGAAGTTCCTATCTGGTGTGACAACAACAGTGCTATTGCAATTACCAACAACCCGGTATTGCATTCAAGGACCAAGCACATTGATGTTAAGCATCACTTCATTAGCGATCACGTGCTTAACAAGAGAGTCAGAGTTGAAAGAGTCAGCACAGACTACCAAATTGCTGATATCTTCACCAAACCTTTGCCAGAAGAAAGGTTTTTAGAGCTGAGCAGAGAACTTGGTTTACCAGATTAGGAATCTAGTACAGAACAAAAAGCAAGCTGAAGCAGATCAGACGAAGGACGGACCTAGTTGATCATAGGAATCTAATCCTACCTGATGCAGACAAGAAGACTTAGGACAAAGGAACCTAGCTGATCAAAACCACAGGTGAGAAGTCAAAGGAGTCAACTCACCTGATGCAGAGCAGTCAACGGTCAACCAGCTAAGTTTTCTAAACCTAACCGACTTCTAAATATTATATTATTATCTGCTATTTATATAAATAGTATCATATTATTTTTGGATCACAAGTGGCACAATACTATATGTTTTAAAAATACACGTGGCAATCACAGGTTCAATCGACCTCCACTGTGACAAATTAAAATCCAACCGTCCATTTTCAAACTCAAAACCTGGACCACCAATTAAAATTTGAATTTTAGATAAGGGATCTCAAAAGGTGGACCACCGATTAAAATAAATGATTATTTAATTACAGCGTCGTTTCATTTTCCTTATAAAGACGGAAAACCCTTTCACTTTACCTTTACCAAAAATTTCGAAAACCCTTACAGAGCAAAAACTCCTTCGAACTCTCAATAAACTAAGAAATCGTCTATCTTGCAGAAATGGAATCTTATTTTGATGGCGTAAACCTGAAGGCAGTCAAGGACCAGATCATCTTCTCCCTGGTCGTTGATTTTGAGGGGCTCCTTGAATCGAATATGGAGAACAACGAAGTGCGCAACCTTATCCGCTCGATGAAAATGAATGGGATCTACCCATTTTTGGATATCAGCCCCAAGCACTTGTTTAAGGAGGACGTTATTGCATTTTTCCGAGAAGTCCGAGTGATTGAATCGGGTATTCGAAGCACTGTCGGCGGCATCCAAGTGGACATATCACCGGACACGATTGGAAAAGCTTTTGGAATGAAGAATCGTGGCGTGGCGGTCGAAGCCCTCAGACAGAGCGCAGCCGATACCTGGCGGAAGATTAAGGTAGTCGACCAACCGGAGAAACTAAAGCTGACCGCTAAGAGAAGTGAGATTAAAAGAGAATACCGCTATGTGTTGGACATAACCAACAAAATAGTCATGGGCATGGCCGGCAGCTATGACCAACTGTCGTCCGCTAAATTCATGGTGTTGGGAGCACTAATCCAAGACACGCCAATTGACTGGACGGACTACATTTACAGGCAGTTGGTGCGCGAAGTCAACAAGGTCGGGTGGCTTGTTGAAGAGAAGAAGTTCAAATCCAAGCTAGCGTTCGGAACGCAGCTAAGTTGGATTCTGGAGAAGCTTGGTGTGGCAAAGGGAAATACTGACCCCTTCCACATCAACAAAAGACTTGGTCATCTAGACCAAGAGACCTTGATGAGGCTAGGAAGCGGAAGGAAAGCAGCTCAGATCTTAAAGGATTTTCTGTCTGATCAGGGAACTACTTACAAGTACCCTGGATCATCAGACGAGTCCGACCAGGCTGCAGCCCGCAACCCACCTGCAGCCCAGTCTGATATGGAGTCGGACAATACACCTATTGTTGTTCGATTTAAGAGAAGGGGACCAGCCCTTGGTGAGCCCTCCGTAATTCATTCCTCACCAGAACCTTCTCCAAAGAGGCCCAGGCGTTTGCAGTTCAGTGATGAGGAGCAGCCAGAGCAATAACTCAGCCCTGCAGCTAAGTCTCCTGCACATTTGGAGGACCAGCCTGCTCCTGCCGGCCTGGAGACCCAGATCGTCTCCCTTCTCACCCCCCAGTACATTTCTGAAGAAGAGGAAGCAGGTCTAATCATCAACATACCTGAGGCAAATTACAGCTTTAACCTGCTTGATAACAACATTTTCAACCCATCTATAGACCAGCTTAAAATGGTAAAACCCCTTGCTCTAAAACGTTCTTTCGTTCACATTTATGAGGAGCGGAAAACTTGTAAATCCTATTCTTTCACTCAACTACAAACTTTCATTGAGGTGAGTGGCTGGGAGTATCCCCAGGCCACTGAAGAGGCGCTGATGAATTTTTTTAATGAATCAGACGCAATTTTGCTTCTTCAGGAAAATTGGTTCATGTCCAATTTTAAAACTCACATGGACCAATTTATCCATACCATTATGTATAGTATATTTGATGGATCTATTGATAAAGAAGAAGAAGTTGAAGAGAAATAAATAAGAATAGAGGAGTTAGTGCCAGAAGAAGAAGAAATTATTGTTATTGATAGTGAAGAGGGGAGATGGAAGAAAGAGAAGAAAATATCTCAGTTGAAAAACAATCTGTAGAAGAAGAAGTTGAAAAAATTGAGGAATTAGTGGATGAAGAAGAAGAAGAAGGAGATGAAGTTGATCAGGAGGATGATGATAAAGATGATGATAATGAGAAAAAGGATGATAAATATGAAGATAAAAATGATGATGATGATGATGGTAAAGATGAAGGAGGAGAAAAAGAAGCTGAGAAAGAAAAGGAGAATGATGAAGGAGGAGAAAAAGAAATTGAGAAAGAAAAGGAGAATGATAAAGAGGAAGAAAAGGAATAAGGAGAGAAGGAATTGGAAAATAAAGAAGGAGAAAAAGAGAAGGAGCCAGAAAAGGAGGCAGAGAATGAAGCTGCATCACAGAAGGCTGGGCCACCTGCCCGATATACCAGCCTAGATGCAGACTTGGCTGAAGACTCCAGATCGGGGACCCCAGAACAGACCCCATCTGGTATGCCAGCTGCAGACAGGAGTCTGCAGACAGGTGGGTCATCCGCACACCCACCTGTAGGTGTAGAAGGTTCAGGCGAGCACTCTCCACAGACATCACAAAGTACACATATGATAACTGAGCTGATCCGACAAATTGTGAAAGACACTGTTGGAGAGCTGCTTGCTTCTCAGATCACTCCTGATCTGCAGTCGATCAATGCAAAAATTGACAACTTGCTACAGTGGAACATCCCTCAACCACCTACTCCAACAAACAACATAATGCCCCTAGGCATGTCTGATTGGATGCTTAGAATGGAGCAGCAATTGACCACCCTGGTTGATGCTGGCAAAAAGGGGGAAGAAAGGTTTCAGGGGGAAGGTAGCAAGCAAAGGGAAATTAGAGGAGCTCAAGAGATGAGGACCAAGAAGAGGCAAGATGTCCAAATGATCACTCCTGAGACATCTTCAGCAAAAAGGAAGGGAGAAGCTGAACCAGAGCAGGCTGATTAGCCTGCAGTCAAAAGAAGGAGGATCAGAATTGGGGACGAGCCTTCACTAGAATGGGAAGGCAGAGAGTTATGGAATGTTGAGGAGCTTCTTCCTATCGAAGCTTTACCTATGTGGGGAACTGCAAAGAAAAGGTTCATCAGAGATTTTTATATCTGGGAGTTACTCCAGGATAAAAATTGCTCCCCACAGCAGACTTTTATTAACTTCGTGGAGGAAGCACATCCAAAACTATGGGTTGTCCTACTAAAACATGCAAAGGAATGTAATGCATACCCAATGATCCCTCCTTTCAGGCCTAAAGATTCTCCCACCTTGGTAAATGATGAATTGGATGAATTAGCACTTTAAAGGAAAATAAAGAAACTTTGTGACGAGCATAAGTTCTCCTCACAAGAAGAACAAGACTTTGCCGCTCTCGTTGTTAGAAGAAAATATGGTCTTGCCCCTGTCAAGATAAGACCAATTGGAGCTAAGCCTATCAGACCTGCCAAGCAGCCAATCCTCAGAGGCAGAGGCAGAAGCAAATGATTTGTTTTATATTTATTTTTGTACTTGTAAATTTTCTGTAATTGTTTTGATCATTGAAAGACATGTATTTGTAAATCAATACAGAAATTTTTATAACAGTCTTTTGAATGACAATTACAGTTGTCTCAAAACTAGACTGATTTTAGTTTGTGTCTTGCACTCAAGTGCAGACTTGTTCATTTGAATAATTTGCTTAAGTTTTGCCATCATCAAAATAGGGGGAATATGTTAGGAATACTTCTTAGATTTTGATGATGTCATTAATGTAATTCAAATGTTTATTACTTGGCAAAAATGTAAGGAAGAACCAAATGAGTATCTTCCATAGGCCAAATTGTGTTAAGTTAAATACTTGGAAAAATATAAAGAAGAACCAAATGAGTATCTTCTATAGGCCAAATAAGTTAGGCTCAAATCGGCTAAGTACAAAGGTACAGCTAAGTACATCATAGAAGTACAGCCGAGTTAAGTCAGAGAAGTCTGGTCAACAAAAATTCATCAGAGATGTTTGACCAGACTACAATCAAGTGACTTCAGACAAGTCATCTGATCAGGCGAGTCCCAAACAGCCACCGACAGAGAAGTCCAAACTGCAGTGAAGATGACTGTACATCAGCCAACTTGATCAACCAAGTACTCCAAGTCCACGTCAGCATGCGTTGAAAAGTCAAATATTACGGAAAGTCACATGCAAACGTGAAGATACAAATTGGAGAGATTCCCGCAAGGATATGAATTGAATAATTCATCCAGGCCTACCACTGAAGACTTTAATCTTATTATATTCAAAATATTCAGCGCCTCACATGCAAAGTCTTCACAATAGTCTAAAGATGAATTAAAATATGGGAATCCAGCCTTGCAACGTTCAGAAAAATAAACAAAGAAGTCTATTTCTCCAACGGACGAATTTGTTACAGGATTTGCAATGGCTATGAAGAATGCTCAAGGATCAACACCTATATATATCCGAAAATTTGAAGATGAGTAGTACGGTGCGAACAAAAATCTCAAGCAATCAAAGCATTCAAAGCAATCAAAAAGCGGACTATAGCATCGTGAAAAGAGCAGTACTCAAAGTTCATATTTGAAGAAGCTCTTAGTTGGAGAAGACAAAAACTCGTGTCTTTAATCCTGAGTTCGGGGTACTTCACTCGTTGAAGTTCAAGACTGTAAAGGCATCCAAGGATCGCGGGTCAAGAGGTGCAAGGCAGTCAAAGGAGTTGCAATGGCAAGGATTTCCACTGGTTGGAAGCTGTTGTAATTGATTGAATCACTGTAATCTTTATCACTGGTTGACAATTATAGTGAATTCATCTCCAACTGGTTTGGAGAAAAGTGGATTAGTAGAGGATTACCCCACCTCTGAGACCACTATATCTGCCTGCGTATTTTTCTATTTTATAGCATCATACTTTAACTGTTGCATTCATTGTTAAGTGTTTCATTAGTTGTTTTGTATTCGTCATCAGCTGACTTCCGCATGTATTGAGTACAAACGACTCTAAGTCATTTGCATATCTATCAGCTTAGAAACTTACTCTTCGTGAAAAAGAGTTTAAGAGTTTCAATAAGTCTATTCACCCCCCCCCTCTAGACTTATTCCTGGACAACTTGTGACCTACACCTCCCTGAGCAGGAACCATCTGCCGTCCCTGACTATTGCCTCCATGAGCCTAAGGCTGTCCATGAGATATATTTCCCTGCCACAGCTTCCTGTTAGCCTGGCTGTTCCCATTGCCACCATTGTTTCGTACTTCCTACTTATGCTTCCCCTTATAATCGTGGGAATTTGTTTGAGTGGGTGGTGGTGTAACTGTGGGTGCTCGCTTCTATTCTGGCATTGCTGCCTCAATATCCAGAGCTCTGTTCAGCGATTCAGTGTAGCTCATCCTTCCATGGCTAGCTAGGGACATGCCTATCTCATGTCTCAGTCCCGATCTAAATTTTCCTGCCATCTTCTCATCCGAATCAACTTGGTCTGGAGCATACCTTGATAACTCACAAAATATTCTATCATACTCGGTCACTAACATCCTTCCTTGCTTCAGATTATAGAACTCAGCTTCCTTCTTGACCTTGAAGGTTTTTGGAACATACTTGTCATACAGTGACTCCTTGAATTCCTCCCAAGAGTAGTTTTCCAGTTGCTCAACCCTCAGGATCTTCCTGCGCGCTTCCCACCAGAAGTCTGCAGATCTAGTGAGTTGGAAGAGCACACAAGAAAGACGCTCTTGGTTGGTACACCTTAGGAAGTTAAAAATTCGTTCCATAGCTCTAACCCAAAGCTCAGCATCGCTCGGGTTTCCTGACCCATCGAAAGTGGGCAGATTCTGCTTGAGGAAAAGCTCTTCAATAGCCCATTGGGGTGGAGGAGGAGGTGGTGTAGGGGCGTGTTCATGTCCTCCTCTCCTTCTTTCTCTTCTGGGTGGCATTCTGAGGTGCACATAATCATCATTAGTTCATTCTCATTGGTCCGTAATTATCATCATACGAGATCATAGAAAGGAGTTCGGAACTACATAATCATAACGCAATAACACACACTCATAGATAACTGTCGTGGAAAGGTCGATAAAGAAATCATAAATAACAACATCATACTCATGAGAAGAAAAGCCCATGTAGGGTCAAAATATATATCAATATATCATATGCATCATAATAGGACAATTGCCTTCAAAGAGGTCTTACTGACTATCAAAATAAGCTGGTCTAGGCTACGTGCCTACACATATACAAAAATATGGGATGCTCTAACAAATAGCATTGCCGTCCATAACATAAGAAAGTGTTAGACATCGGAACGACACGTATAAGCAAAAAAAGTGACGTCCCACATACAAAACACAAAATAAATGGCTAGCACCATCCTGAGCCATCTCAAGTCGCCCTCGACTCGGCGGTCGAGCTGTCCTCTTCGGAGAACTCCTCCGGATCCTCGTCCGGATCTTCTTCTGACTCCTTGTCTAAAGCTGGAGAGATTGCAACAGGGTCTTCAGTGACTCTGCGCTTCTTCGGGAGAAATAGATGAGCATCATCTGCGATCGGTCGTGGATGGACTGGATCGATGACTTGCATAGGTCGAAGTGGCGGGGACGTCCTCCTGAGAATAAAAGGCTCTGTCCTCATGTCCTTGCGGCGAGGTGCTGATGTCCCTGCCTCCATGTATAACACATCCTGAGCATGAGACGACGCAACAAGAACCATCTGGCTCGGTAGAGGTGTAGCTAGCCTCTCCGGAAAAGATCCCCTAGCATAAGGTCGGTACACGTAAGCTCCAGGGGGAGGTGCACGATGCTGGAGGTACTGAGTGGTGATGCGGATAGCAAAGGCCATGAAATCTCCGGAAGGTACTAAAGTCGGCTCACGCAAAAAGATATAATACCATGAGACTGCAGCAGCCCACTCCCTCCACTCGATCAGAATGAGGTCGATAAGACGCTGAATGCCCTCGTAGTCCGAGACACCATGAGGAGGAGCTAAGCGCTATTTCGCCTCGAGGTCTGCCACGCACTGACCCATGGTGGCACCTATGCCTCGATACGTGCTGCGGAAAGCCTCCACAAGGTCGCACGGCGTACGCCTTCTCCTAGTTGACTTACGTGGCGTCGTCTTCGTGGTCGCCATCCTATGAAGAAGGTATACGTATAATACATCAACATCTCAACATAAAAGAACAACTCCACTAAAGGGTTCTCAGAAGAAGTATATAAATCTCATCCTAAGTTCTCGACTCGAACTCTGGACTCTGAGAAACACCTAACATAAAAATAACAATATACTCTCTGATGGGGTATGTTATGAAAGTTATTCGGGTTCCACCATAAATGGACATCCCGATAAAATAACCATACTCGTATTACTCGTACGTAAGTCATATTCGTTGGAGACGTCACTGCATCGTCGATCCTCGTTATTACATCGTCATTGTTCGTCCTTCATATTCGTGCATGTGATGAAATACTTAAGGTGCATAAGTTCTCGTTCGCGTAATAGAAGAAACTAAGGAAGTTTCTAAGTTCTCGTCTTTCGTGTTTCTTCATCAGCAACAATTCATGCGTACTTGAAAAAAATAAGGATTCATATAGTCCATGCTTCGTCATACATATATCATTCCATATATGTTCATAATTAACATTTCATATATAACACCCCCAGATTTAACCGGAAATATTACAGCGCCGTGGGTCCCGAGATGGAACCCACAAGGCTAAAAGAAATTTTCGCAAACATTTACAAATGCCCAAGAGGCCAACGACGGTACTATCTTTAACAATTCACAAAGACTTATAAAATCCATTTATCAAAAACCGTCGTAAAACTCATTTGAAATCGCAAGACCAAACAGCCGATACTCAAAAGTTTAAAAAACGATTTCCAAAGTAACCCCAGTTATTAGATACCAAAAGAGCATTTCAAAATACTCACGCAGTGGAAAAAGACCAACCATAAAGATACTCTAGCAGCGGAATACAAGAACCAATCAAGAAACTCAATGCACACAACATGTCCTAGCCAGTATCCTCCGGGAAGCTCATCTCTTCATGACCGCTACAAGCTCGATACTCCGAGAACCTAAAAAAAATCCCACGACGGGGTCAGCCATAATATCCAACAATGATAACCGTCACATCACATTAATAATAACATACCAATGAGAATACAACATAAGAATACGACCAACGTAATCTTGCCGCCATAACTTTACTTACTCAAGTAATTCTCATCAGAATAACCATTATCACAATTTCACATCCTGTACTCGATTAACCAATAAACTCGAACATAATATCTGTATTGTACCTCAAACAATACTCAAGATCCTCAAACTATCATATCCAACTCACGATACGGAAATCTACCATTTCTGACCAATACGATCCATCGAATAATATCATCAAATCCCAAGACGATAACCGATTGTCCACCAAAGACAAGACCAAATAAAATATGGAACATACCTCGAGATATGATGTGCCACGATAATCATATCTGTCTAATCCGAGATCAGAACAATGCAATACGGACAAGGTCCTAACACAAGACCTACAAATGCATACTCATATGACAACGTCAATATGCTCAAAAACAATAACAACTATGTATACTCAATGGAAATCCCATGATCCAGCGCCCTCAGCATAGATCCCAAGATGATCCTACAAGGTCAACACGAGGTGGATAACCAACAATATACATATGCACAACAATAACACAATACTGGGTAATCCAACGATCCAGCGCCCTCAGCATAGATCCCCATGATGATCCCGTCGGACCAACGCATGGTGGAAAACCTGTCCAGCGATCCAGCGCCCTCAGCATAGATCCCATGATGATCCCGTCGAACCAACGCATGGTGGACATTCGATCCAGCGCCCTCAGCATAGATACTCATAATCCCATCGGATTATTTACACAACATAAACAACACAATATGCATACACATATGCAAATCAACACGTTCATCAACATGAACAACATAACATGCACGACAACATGACAATTTACTAGGACGACTTCATGTTCAACAACATGAAAGAACGTGTACGAGACCAAAATAAATAACATTAAACCATAATCAATATGGAATACTTGCCCCGAGTCCTTCGGGAGCAACCTCGATGTCCATTCATCACCGACGATTATCCGCAATGCTCGGCGATCCAAACGTACAATGAACTATAGATACTCATATCCTCGTCTTTACCATAATGTAACCTCGATACTCGAACATACCAATAATTGAAATAAAGCATATACATTATGATTTATCTCCCAGAATCGAAAGAACGATATGCGATTCGAATACCCAGAGTTCACAATAAAAATCATCGCTATATGCATTATAAACGAAATGAAACTGAAACCATTCATTAAATATTATAACTGAGCAAGTAATAACTTGCCTCGATACCGATACCACGAAGCTGCTGCCGAACACATTGCCTTTGTCTACGAGCTCCTCAGCCCCGATCAAAAGCAATACAATGGACATACTCGATCACGACCGCAATATCCAGTTATAATCACCGGTCAATAATCTCAACCTATCGAAGAAATCAAATAACACATATCCGATAACAATCAACAACAGACAAAACTAACCAATCGAACTCAACGGTTCAACACAACCTCGAATAAACACAGTTAGAACCAACCAAGTCAAACCATCACGATTTCATAATCAAAACACAAAAATACTGCACTGTCTGCCTACTTAGCGCACGTTAAACGCATAACGTAGCGTGCGCTAAGTTGTCCCGTTAGCGTGCGCTAGCCAGTAAGCTTAGCGTGCGCTAATGTCGCATCTGATGGCATGCATTCCAAACATCGACTCACATCTTGCGACTACGAATCCGAATGAAGGGAGACATAAATCTCCATATCTCTTGAAGATATACGACCCCATAATTATCACAATGATCATGTCAATGTCCATATATCAATAACAACATCAACAATCAAACCGACTCGATAACAAGGATCGTATCATGCTAAATCTGGAATTCAACCTAGTATCATGATTCATCTCATCTAAATCGACCAATATAATTACCAAGATTCAGAAATCCTTCTTAGATCGGGTTAAATGAATCAACATCCTTATGGTATGAAGAATCTTAACTAACATCCGAAACTCTTATCAAAATTCCATTGAATCTCATATAACATCATCATATGATTATCCAACATGCTCCTTGCATGAAATCATCCAAGAAAAACGAACCACTAACGAAGGAATACGAAGATTACCTGGTTTAGATGAATCAAAAGAAGAACACTAGAACTCCATCCAAAGAATCATGAACAACTTGAAGGACAAGGCTTGAATCCAAGCTCTCAATCTAATGTTGTTAAAGATTATCATTATACAGTGTTAGGGAACCTCAAATATATCCCAACTCTCTCTCTCTCTCGACTGAAAGAAGAAAAATGATGAAATGCTTCTCAGCACCCTTCTGTCCCCTTTTATAATATTCATTATTAGCGTGCGCTAACATCTCATGTTTAGCGTGCGCTACCGCCTTAGCGTGCGCTTAATCGACTTTGTTAGCGTGCGCTATCAGCCCGAGGCTACTGCCTCACTTCGTAAACTAGCTTACGTACGTAATGCCCATGCATTAACGTACGTAAAACATCCTGCTTAGCGTACGCAAGTTATTTACCTTAGCGTGCGCTATCCGAAGTTGACTTGCTACAGTACACACCTACCACTCGTGCCCCCACATGCCGAAAGCATCCGCGATTATCGGGATTCCTTTGACCGATCTGGAATTAGCGTGCGCTAGCAATACGATTTAGCGTGCGCTATCCCTACATGACAAACACCCGTTGACCTTATCTGGACACGCGTCGCAAGTGGCCGGGTCCACCCGCCGAAAGCTAAGATTCCATTATTGGCGATCTGATGTTAGCGTGCGCTAACCAACATACGTTAGCGTGCGCTAACTGAATATAAAAATCAACCTGGGTCTACCTGTCGGTCACCTTCCGGAACTAACCCAGCAAGTCGTTACGTACGTTAGGGGTCCTCCTTAGCGTACGTAACCGAACCTCTTAGCGTACGCTATCAATACTTCGTAGCGTGCGCTACCTGTACCCAGTAGCGTGCGCTACCTGTACCCAGTAGCGTGCGCTAATGAACACTTAGCCATTTTCCGCAAATTCTGTCCAACATCTTGACGTACCAAAAACGAACATGAGACACACTGAACACAAACACTGAATCCAATAATATTCTTATACGATATACTCTATATCGAAAGTACGATAACCTGATACACGATATCCTCAAATGCAACTGTCGACCAGATACGACAATTATACCGATACTGACATCTCAGTCCTTTATTTATTTTATCCCTACCGCATGCATTCCACACCGCATAATATAACTCGGATAAAATAATATCAAACAACAGTAGTAGAAATTCCGGATATTACATTCTACACCACTTAAAATAAGTTTCGTCCTCAAAACTTGCAATCCGTCATACAACAAACAAACATACCTTTCAACCCAAAATATCCCAAAACCATCACGACAACGATCAATTATCCAAACGAGCATACTTACAAATACGCAGGTCGACGATCTCCTGAGATACTAGCAAGCGATCTCACCGCATGAGACTCAATACGCTTACGATCACAATTTCCTGAGTCTCAACAAAATATATCATCTTCGGATGAAACAATCTGCCCGAATCAAATCCTGTCCGCCTGATTACATAATCAAGTCCCAATTCCGATAAGACGAATAATACACAATACATCTGCAAAACAACTGCCCAAAACAACGACACGAAAACAAAATCCGAACGCTCAGATGATCACCAACAATGATCAACAATCAACCGAATTTATCGACATGATAAATTCCAATATGACCAACCAGAGGTCAAAACACAATCGAGAATATCATCAACGTGATAAACTCCAATATTACCAACGAACGATCAACGAAAATCGAGAATACCTTCACACGGTAAACTCCAACACGATCAACACGAACCACGAAATGTATATACGAAAGAATAACATTCTCAAAACGACAAATCAATCACGATGGTAGATCTCAATAAACATACCCAACTGGCGAACATTTCCCTCGGCATACGAATAACGAATCGCAAATCGACGAACATATCAATTCATACAAGGAGTGGGAACGACCACTCAATATCCAAAACAACCAGCATGGGGTCACCATCCCCAAATTTACACTTACAAAGAAATCATTCAAAGATCACTATGGTAAGATTGCGCTACTACCGCACCAATGGACTCACATAGCACATATGTCCCGGTTTTACAAAGTCCAAAGTTCCAAAATTACATCCTGCACATGAATCTACAACACGCAGTATATTTCTCTTATCTGATCAATCAACCGATCATCCTTGCATAACCAATCTACCATACTAAACTTCGAATCTCTTTTCCTTGTACCATCGATATGATATGCCTGATGCACTAAATGCGTATGTACATCAATCACATTTTTAAAACCAATTTGAAATCATATATTCTTGTCACGAAGACAATTTTCGAAAGTTCTTTCAAGAGTTTGAAAACTCAAAACATAAATTTTCGTAAGACCACGAAATCAATTTTAAAAATTAAATCGGCTCGCTGGTGCCAAGTTCTCGATAAAAATTCTTTTCGAATAGACATGATTAAATAAAATGGAATTCATGCAAATGCTTGTGCATATCCATACTCCTGTATACCACTTCGGCTCGTCACCAATATCCACTGATATTCCATCGGAAAACCACACAATAGAGTTCCAAAATCTCAAATATATAGACTCTGATAAAAACTCCTTTCCACATACTACTCGCAACGTCAATCCTTAATCCATCCTGGATCGCCTCAAATATGATATGACAAAATATTGAAATAAATCAACAAATCAAACACAACGAAAGACTTCCCGAGAAGTTCCATTTGAACAAGTAAACCAAAACCTCAAAAGGTAGGAACAAAATAAATAAACGATTGATAGAGAGTTTTACAAATCTCGGGAGTTTTAGAAAACAGAAAAGCTTTCTTTTGAAACATTTAGGGTTTCAGCCCGTATCTTGTTCCGCATTACAAGAAGTTTAAAAAGTAGAAAACTCTTTTCGGACAAAGTCCTGAGTTACAAAACTATTTCAAAATCGATTGGGTCTCGGCCCAAAAATCATTTTCCGTAAAACATTCATTTTGAAAGGTATCATTTTCAAATGATCAAAAGCAGTTCATATATCTCAAAATGAATTAACATGCTACATGTTCTTCTCAACCATGCACAATATTTCTTCCCAAATGCACAATTCCGTTCCAAAATCTAACCAACATACTGATTTCCAAAATCATAGTTTCTCAAGATCATCAATCTTGTCCCACTCTGACATCTCATACTGTAACGCATGATATCTGCTGAATCTCAAAACATATCAACTTAGAATGACAATAAATCTCAATGAAATTAAAAAAATCCAAATACTTACAGATCGTGAAGCCGACGATTCCCCGTGATACTGGCACATGTCTCGACTCTAGAAAATACTCGACACGGATATTTTCAAAAGACACGTTTTGCCAAATCAGTTCGACTCAAGAACACAATACATCTCATTCCAGAGAATCTCGTTAACACCATTTGGAAGAGTTATAACAAGCCCAGTACGATACTGGCAAATCCGATAACGCACAAGCCTGAGTGAACAACAAAGACTCACGGCTCTAATATTTGTCAATCGACAACTCGAATGACGCAACAAAAACACGACCCAACTCGACCCAAATGCCTAGGTTTTCTCAACCTAAGCTCCGATACCATATTTTGTAACACCCCCAGATTTAACCGGAAATATTACAGCGTCGTGGGCCCCGAGATGGAACCCACAAGGCTAAAAGAAATTTTCGCAAACATTTACAAATGCCCAAGAGGCCAACGACGGTACTATCTTTAACAATTCACAAAGACTTATAAAATCCATTTATCAAAAACCGTCGTAAAACTCATTCGAAATCGCAAGACCAAGCAAATTGATACTCAAAAGTTTAGAAAACGATTTCCAAAGTAACCTGATTACTAGATACCAAAAGAGCATTTCAAAATACTCACGCAAAGGGAAAAAGACCAACCATAAAGATACTCTAGCAATGAATACAAGAACCAATCAAGAAACTCAATGCACACAACATGTCCTAGCCAGTATCCTCCGGGAAGCTCATCTCTTCACGACCGCTACAAGCTTGATACTCCGAGAACCTAAAAAAAATCCCACGACGGGGTCAGCCATAATATCCAACAATGATAACCGTCACATCACATTAATAATAACATACCAATGAGAATACAACATAAGAATACGACCAACGTAATCTTGCCGCCATAACTTTACTTACTCAAGTAATTCTCATCAGAATAACCATTATCACAATTTCACATCCTGTACTCGATTAACCAATAAACTCGAACATAATATCTGTATTGTACCTCAAACAATACTCAAGATCCTCAAACTATCATATCCAACTCACGATACGGAAATCTACCATTTCTGACCAATACGATCCATCGAATAATATCATCAAATCCCAAGACGATAACCGATTGTCCACCAACGACAAGACCAAAGAAAATATGGAACATACCTCGAGATATGATGTGCCACGATAATAATATCAGTCTAATCCGAGATCAGAACAATGCAATACGGACAAGGTCCTAACACAAGACCTACAAATGCATACTCATATGACAACGTCAATATGCTCAAAAACAATAACAACTATGTATACTCAATGGAAATCCCATGATCCAGCGCCCTCAGCATAGATCCCAAGATGATCCTACAAGATCAACACGAGGTGGATAACCAACAATATACATATGCAGAACAATAACACAATACTGGGTAATCCAACGATCCAGCGCCCTCAGCATAGATCCCCATGATGATCCCGTCGGACCAACGCATGGTGGAAAACCTGTCCAGCGATCCAGCGCCCTCAGCATAGATCCCATGATGATCCCGTCGAACCAACTCATGGTGGACATTCGATCCAGCGCCCTCAGCATAGATCCTCATAATCCCATCGGATTATTTACACAACATAAACAACACAATATGCATACACATATGCAAATCAACACGTTCATCAACATGAACAACATAACATGCACGACAACATGACAATTTACTAGGACGACTTCATGTTCAACAACATGAAAGAAAGTGTACGAGACCAAAATAAATAACATTAAACCATAATCAATATGGAATACTTGCCCCGAGTCCTTCGGGAGCAACCTCGATGTCCATTCATCACCGACGATTATCCTCAATGCTCGGCGATCCAAACGTACAATGAACTATAGATACTCATATCCTCGTCTTTACCATAATGTAACCTCGATACTTGAACATACCAATAACAGAAATAAAGCATATACATTATGGTTTATCTCCCAGAATCGAAAGAACGATATGCGATCCGAATACCCAGAGTTCACAATAAAAATCATCGCTATATGCATTATAAACAAAATGAAACTGAAACCATTCATTAAATATTATAACTGAGCAAGTAATAACTTGCCTCGATACCGATACCACGAAGCTGCTGCCGAACACATTGCCTTTGTCTACGAGCTCCTCAGACCCGATCAAAAGCAATACAATGGACATACTCGATCACGACCGCAATATCCAGTTATAATCAACGGTCAATAATCTCAACCTATCGAAGAAATCAAATAACACATATCCGATAACAATCAACAACAGACAAAACTAACCAATCGAACTCAACGGTTCAACACAACCTCGAATAAACACAGTTAGAACCAACCAAGTCAAACCATCACGATTTCATAATCAAAACACAAAAATACTGCACTGTCTGCCTACTTAGCGCACGTTAAACGCATAACGTAGCGTGCGCTAAGTTGTCCCGTTAGCGTGCGCTAATGCTGTACTGTGGCATGCATTCCAAACATCGACTCACATCTTGCGACTACGAATCCGAATGAAGGGAGACATAAATCTCCATATCTCTTGAAGATATACGACCCCATAATTATCACAATGATCATGTAAATGTCCATATATCAATAACAACATCAACAATCAAACCGACTCGATAACAAGGATCGTATCATGCTAAATCTGGAATTCAACCTAGTATCCTGATTTATCTCATCTAATTCGACCAATATAATTACCAAGATTCAGAAATCCTTCTTAGATCGGGTTAAATGAATCAACATCCTTATGGTATGAAGAATCTTAACTAACATCCGAAACTCTTATCAAAATTCCATTGAATCTCATATAACATCATCATATGATTATCCAACATGCTCCTTGCATGAAATCATCCAAGAAAAACGAACCACTAACGAAGGAATACGAAGATTACCTGGTTTAGATGAATCAAAAGAAGAACACTAGAACTCCATCCAAAGAATCATGAACAACTTGAAGGACAAGGCTTGAATCCAAGCTCTCAATCTAATGTTGTTAAAGATTATCATTATACAGTGTTAGGGAACCTCTAATATATCCCAACTCTCTCTCTCTCTCGACTGAAAGAAGAAAAATGACGAAATGCTTCTCAGCACCCTTCTGTCCCCTTTTATAATATTCATTATTAGCGTGCGCTAACATCTCATGTTTAGCGTGCGCTACCGCCTTAGCGTGCACTAACTGACTTTGTTAGCGTGCGCTATCGAAGCCTGAGGCTACCGCCGCTCAGTAAACTAGCTTACGACGTAATGCCCATGCATTAACGCACGTAAAACATCTCGCTTAGCGTACGCAAGTTATTTACCTTAGCGTGCGCTATCCGAAGTTGACTTGCTACAAGACACACCTACCACTCGTGCCCCCACATGCCGAAAGCATCCGCGATTATCGGATTCCTTTGACCGACCGGAATTAGCGTGCGCTAGCAATACGATTTAGCGTGCGCTATCCCTACATGACAAACACCCGTTGACCTTATCTGACACGCGCCGCAAGTGGCCGGGTCCACCGCCAAAGCTAAGATTCCATTATTGGCGATCCGATGTTAGCGTGCGCTAACCAACATACGTTAGCGTGCGCTAATCGAATATAAAAATCAACACGGGTCTACCTGTCGGTCACCTTCCGGAACTAACCCAGCAAGTCGTTACGTACGTTAGGGGTCCTCCTTAGCGTACGTAACCGAACCTCTTAGCGTACGCTATCAATACTTCGTAGCGTGCGCTACCTGTACCCAGTAGCGTGCGCTACCTGTACCCAGTAGCGTGCGCTAATGAACACTTAGCCATTTTCCGCAAATTCTGTCCAACATCTTGACGTACCAAAAACGAACATGAGACACACTGAACACAAACACTGAATCCAATAATATTCTTATACGATATACTCTATATCGAAAGTACGATAACCTGATACACGATATCCTCAAATGCAACTGTCGACCAGATACGACAATTATACCGATACTGACATCTCAGTCCTTTATTTATTTTATCCCTACTGTACAGATTCCACACTGTACAATATAACTCGGATAAAATAATATCAAACAACAGTAGTAGAAATTCCGGATATTACATAAAAGCTCGTAAAGAGATACATTTTCATGGCAAAAGAAGTTTGAATCATAAAGACTAGTAAATCTTTTACCTTACTCTTCACTTGAGCATGACGTGACGGGGTGTTGAGTTGACAATCTATTCTTAAATCAGTTTAGAGAATCAAACTAAACTTCTCTTGAAAGAACATAGACTCAGAGCGAACGAACCGCTCTGATACCATTCTGTCACGGACCCTTATCCCTAAGGACGGCTCAGCCGGGGCGTGACCCGGGGTAGGAATTCAGAAGCGTGGAAGAAAGGGGGAAACATACATTTCATAAGGCATATGGGTGAATTAACATGAATAACCTATCAAGGTATCATGAAGAGGAGTCAGTCCCGTGGGAACGACTTAGAATCCAAAGTAGAATATACAGTCAAACATTAGCCTTGAAGTTTAAAAAAAGGCTTCATAGCATATTACAATCAACAAGACATAGAAAGCATAATTATAAAGAGTGTTTGCAGCGGAAAAATATGGTTGGTTACATATATGAAGATATGTAACCAGGGCTTAACATTGTAATCGTAAACAAAAGACTTCCACTCAACACCCTCCGTCACATCCCTTGCTCAACCTGCATATTTAAAAAGATATACAGGATCGAGTACAACGTACTCCGTGAACATATTGCCAAAACATAAAACATACTTTTGTACTTGTCATCATGCATATAAGCAATAACACACGGGGGTTTTAGGAAAAATCCCATGTTTACTAAATCATTTCATTTCATAGCATATATCATTAGATTCACCATATCCATAATTTACGCCGGGGAAGGTGTCCACCTCCCGCGAACGTTACTCCCCAAGATCGGACACTCCGAAGAGAGCTCACAATCCCGAGTATTGTGTACACTAACCCTGGCCAGCAACCTTTGTCTAGCTCAGGATCCGATCATTTCATAGGTTGGCAAGCCAACAGTGATAGGTTCATAAGAATCCACATAAAAGTTTTTATGCATCATAATCATTTGAAATCATAATTTGCTTGTAAAACATTTCATCAAGATAGAGCCAAGCTCAAATCATTTTCGTATAGAAAGCCCACCTGGACAAGTAATAAACGCAAGCAAAATAATTCTCGGCTGTTCCTTACGCTTCAGTCTACTTCTCCACCTTTCATCGGAAACAACTAAGTTTAGCGGTCGATCGAGCTTAACGAAGTCTAACGGACAACGGACTCGATCTACATGTTTGGACTTTAGAGTTTTGCATTCGGCTTAAGTTTAATAATAAAAGCTATGATTCTCTTAGAGAACCTAACTGACCACATAACATATAAAGATACTAACAACGGTAACCGATACTCGATTCCATTACACATCCCTTGGTTCAAAAAAAACATCATAAAACACTTAATCATAATCATAAAATAATGTGCATCAAGTCTGGAAAGAATAAGCATTCTGTTAATACACAGTAAGAACTAGATAGTGAATCTTATACAATTGAAAATCCACTGAAGTCTAGTTTCAAATACATTTTACAAATATCAAAAATATGAAACATGGAGAAAGTTATGGCCATTTCCGTGAAGTGTGACGAAACTGCCAACTTCCGACGAAAATGGAAAAAACATCATATTAACCTAGAGCTCGTTTCTTGCAACGGAAACCCTAAACATGTAAACTCTAATCATACATATCATACTTATAACACATATAGGAGTCGACATACAAGCATGCTCCTCGACATTACGAACTCCATTTCAAAATCTTTTCTTTTGCAAAATGACTACTTACTCATTCTTATTTTTCCAACATTAACATTCAAACATCATTAACATCAAACAACACACTTAACACACACTCATGTTGATAATCAAAGTCTTGATCCTAACATATAAATGACCTAAACATTACTTTAAAATCCTCAGTACATAGCATGCTCCTTAACTACATCAAATATTACCAATACATCTTCCAAGTTTATAAATCTAACTTCATGTTCTTGTTTTCAAATAAATTTTCAAAAGCATTTTATAAAAATCTAACAAAAACATATCATGTACTCCTTTCATACCTCATCACAATTATCAAGTCACTTTTGAACATACAACAACATATCAAGAACTAAGCATGATTCTTCCTTACTTTCAAAATACCAAACATTTTATAAATATCCCATAAATTCATAGCATCATATCATCATATAACAACATATTGTGTAAGAAAATCATAAGAAAAACAACACATGATTAGGTTATGAAACCCTAAAATTTTCGGCCAACATGAAGAAAATCAAGACATGATTACAACTTGTTCTAAACACTTCAAGAACCTTAAAATCAACTTAAAAACAACATACAAAATATTATAACATTAAACCTAAACTCTTCATATATTTTCCAAATTTTAAAGTGGTCCAATACCTATTTTTACTTGGGTATAAATGAAGAGAATGAGGTAACTTACTTGAATATGAACTTGGATTCAAGTTTGGAACACAAAGTGAGCTTCTAACTTGAGTTTTTAATGAAGAACAATGGTGTTCTTCAATGGGGGGGGGGGGGGCTGAAGTAGAGAAGAAGAGGGAAGAAGATGAAGTGAGGAGGAGAAAGAAAGGGAGGTAATGTCCCTTTATATACTAGGTTAACCCTAGACGTCGTCATAAACCGGTCGAAGAATATTTTACGTTTCGCTCCTCCACAGATAAAATTAGTCGGGTATTAAATGTATGACATATACTTAAATTATCGTATCGCACTTACAGCTTAAAGTCGGAGAAAAGTTTCGCGATTTACGGAACACGAATTATCCGAGAAAACGACTCGACATAAAATATACCCGAAAACTCAAAAATTAAGGCTGTGTTCTGTTTGTATTTCATTTTGTATTTTCATTTTGAAAAATATTTTGTATTTTTCTGTTTTTATTTTTGTTTTCAAAATTACTGAAAACGCGTTCTGTTAAATTTATATTGCAAAATATTTTTTTGTAATATTAATATTAAATTTATAAATCTTTATTTTAGACTTAGTTTCAAATTAGGATAATCCAAAAAAAACTCAAAATGCATTTTGAGCATATTGAAGATTTTTTGTTGAAATACACACAAAACGCTCAAAACGAGGTTTTGGTCATTTTGCGTTTTGTGTACAAATATTTTTTTCATTTTCCAAAATGCATTTTCGAAAATGATAAAAAGAACACGTTTTTAGTGTTTTTGAAAATAAAAACAGAAAATGACCTCAAAACAGCAAAGAGAATACACCCTTAACTTTTGAAAATCGTACTCGTAACGTAAAAGTAGTGTATATAGAAGTCGACGGAATCACGATTCTCTCTATCGAAACATAAAAATCAAATTCGGAAGATAAACCCAAGCAGATAACCGAACATCTGATTTCTGAATTTAAAACGTGTAAATAGTTCTAAACTTACTCCATTAGTCATAATTTTATTATTTGTGAATGCAAAACTCTAATGTCTCATTTGAGGTCATAATAATTCATGCATATAAAAGATCGGTGCATTACACTTACAATGTTTGCAAAGAGAGTTGTTGGACTTTGTTGTTCTTCATCCGGTTGTGAACGTTGGGTGCTTTTGGTTGGCAATACCATTTGAGCTTACAATGTTGGACTTTGTTGTTCTTCACCGAGTTGGGGAGCTTACAACCCGGCAAATCTTATGTTATTTTCATTCCATCGGATGTGCTCTTGCATTTTGTTTGTTACTCACCCGTAGCCATATCCAGCAAATCATTCCGAATAATATTTTAAGTAACAACACATACAACAGAATTTGACATAGTCATACAATTAATTGAATGATTCTTGCCCAAAATCTAATATCTTCTGTTATATTAGATGATGTGTTAACTATAAATTTTGGATTTTGAGAGCAATTTGTACTAACAATTTATCATAAATTGAAACAAAAAAGAACATAATAACCATTAAAGTGTCTGTTAGTGGCTAAGAGATAACCTTATTTATAAATGAGGTTTGAGGTGTGTTAGATTTTGTTCAATAATAGGTGAGGTATGTATTAAGAAGTGGTTAATAAATTGATATTGATAATTCAAACTAATAAAATGTGTTTTTTTATAGTTATCTCGTGAAAATTTAAAGTTAATCGTATTTGGCTTGAAGTAGTTATGAGATGAGTAACCCTATAAAATTTCTCGAGATGCATGCTGGCAGGTAATGGAGGAGGACTGTCGTCCTAAAATGTCTGCGTGGGCTTAAACATGCAGAGCATTTTTTAGAATAGGTGCTTTATGACAATACGCTCTAGAAAAGACTCGTACTGATACAAGTAAAACAATCATCATTCTGAAAACTGACAACATGGCACCCATATTTAGTACTTTCAATGTGGGTTGGGGGGCATGTCAACCCACCAAAATCGACCATTTGGCGAGATGGGGTGGGCCAACCCACCATACTAGCGGGCTGCAAAACCCCCAGCCCAGCCCACCCTAGACTACCCTTTGAAAAGATTAAAAACTTATAATATTCAATTATAATATATCAATTATTTATAAATATAAAATCCCTCAAAACTAAATATAAATATAACATTAATAAAATAAGATATAGCAAAAGTTTTGTTAAATTATTTATTATTAAGTATCACAAAATTACTGAAATTAATATACAAAAATAAAATAACAATAATTAGACATAATATAAATATATAAATTGTAACACCCCGAGATATTCGGAATAATTACAGCGCCGTAAACCCTTTAGATAAGGATTTACAAGGCTAATTTTAAAAGAAGTGTAAAAACAATACAATCGAACAACTGAAGTTCAAATACAGATTTGATTCAACCGATCAAATAGTTAATTTATACAACCATATCGAAAGGACATTATTAAAACAGACGTACTCGAGTACTGAACGAAACAAGAAAACAACTCTAGACAACAATAACATCAATCACATCACTGAGCCATCTCATCGTCCTGTCGTCTGTGTTGCCTACCCGCTCCTCGACCACCTGAACATCAAAACAATGTCCACCCCCGAAGGGGTTAGCAAAACAATGCTAGTACAAGTATCATCATACAATAAATCATCAATACATCATAAAACATGCAAACCGGACTTCCGCCACCGGAATCCAACGATGCGAATCCTCACGATTCCATCAACACAATACATGGTAATCCAAATGATCCAGCGCCCTCAGCATAGATCCCCATGATGATCCCGTCGGACCAATGCATGGTGGAAAACCTGTCCAGCGATCCAGCGCCCTCAGCATAGATCCCCATGATGATCCCGTCGGACCAACGCATGGTGGACATTCGATCCAGCGCCCTCAGCATAGATCCTCATGACCCCCTCGGATCATTTATACCATAATCAAACAATTATGCATACACATATGCATTTCAATATGTTCATCAATATAACAACGAATATCACGAGTATTCTCAGAAATACATATCATATTCAACAATATGAATAAAACCACAAGCATGATAAATCGAACTCGACATATGATACTTGCCTCGAAAATGGCAAGGGCAAAACACTTCAAAGATCTCGACACACTCGAAGGCCGCCTCCTTCGATCAACGTAACAAGCTCGAACCTTAACAAAAGGAACGATATACAAATCATCTTAAGTCGAACGATGGCCTAACAATTCGGTCTACGGTCGAAAAGATCAAAAATAACCAATCTGCTCGATGCTTAGCGCGCGCTCGTACTCTACGTAACGTGCGCTAAGACTGATCAAGCGTCGCTATCGTATAAGACTAGCGTCGCTAGCCACGGTCTGGCGATCTAACTCATTTGGTCTCATAACGTACGCTATGTACGTTTGGGCGTTAATCGACCCGATAGCGCACGTTAACTTACACGTGTTAGCGTGCGCTACTCTTGCATGGCGAATACCGCGAAAGCTGGGTTGAAGGGTGGAAAAACTCATGAATTCTACCGTGATAATACAAGTCATCTTCGGGCAAAACATGCTAACAAGGTTTGTGGAAGATTCCATTATCATGAGGTACAAATATACGGATAATCAACTCAACATCATATCCTTTCTACGATCTCCAAGAAATAACCTAAGTTCCATTTGTTCTATGTTCCAAAACACATGATTCCATCGTGTAAAACGTATCAACTGGGTAGATATCCGATTATTGATCAATACTTGATTTGAACATGCTTAGAGTCCTATAATAAGATGGTTCAAAGGTTCATACGATATATAATGCGATACGTCAAAAGTATCCTTCTAACATGTGATGACCGATTATAAACGAATTACTTGTTTATCAAAACATGATTTAAACTTCCTTAGGACATTACTAACATTAGTGAAGAATCACCTACCTCAAGGTAGTGAAGAATACGGAGGAAAACGAAGCGATCCAACACCGAAGGCTTGAACACCAAGCTCCAATGATAAACGATCTTCAATCTCGAGCTAGGAGGTTGATATGAAGTGTTTAGACGAAGGGAATTATGATCTAAGTGTAAGAGTTCGGGTTATGGGAGGAGAAAAGCTGAAATCTCGAATAGGATGATGTCCTATTTATAATAAATGGCTATTAGCGCGCGCTAGGCCACCTGCTCGTAGCGTGCGCTAACGGCTCATTGGACTAGGCTGTACTCGGCACTTAGCGTGCGCTACGCATCGACACATGGCGTGCGCTAAGGCGTTGACTCGGCTTTTCCGAAAGCCGTCAGTACATCCGACACAATCCGGCGGGGTCCCGGCGAGATCTCACCTACCGCACGTCCCAATCAATTTGACCACGCATAGCGTGCGCTAATTACGATACGTAGCGTGCGCTATGAAACCATGTTAGCGTCGCTACCCTTAGCTTGTAGCGTGCGCTACATGCACGAAATTTCAACCCTACAAATCACAACCATGAAATTAAACGCTCGGCAACATCGGATTATGAAATACGGAGAATAATACTTAGACAAAAGTACAATCATTACAATATCGCAAGTTCCAATTACATAACGAAATCTCGGGCATTACATCCTTCCTCCCTAAAAAGAAGTTTCGTCCGAAACTTATGATGAAAACAACTCGGATATTTAGCCTTCATACCGTCCTCCGTTTCCCAAGTGGCCTCTTCGACTCCATGTCGTGACCATTGTACTTTAACCAAGTGTATTGGTTTATTCCTCAATTGTTTGATCCGGCTCTCAAGTATCTTGATTGGTCTCTCTTGAAGGTGCCATCATTAGCTATCTCGATCTCGTCGAAATCAATGACGTGGTCGGGTCAGGTACATACTTCGCGATTGGGATACGTGAAACACATTGTGAACGTGACCCGGCGATGGCGGTAAGGCCAACTGTATGCTAAATCTCCCACTCTCTCGAGGATCTCAAAGGGTCCGATATATCTCGGACTAAGTTTGCCTCTTCTCCCAAAACGGAAAATCCCTCGTGTAGGAGACACCTTCAATAGTACGTGGTCTCTAGCGTCGAACTCTAGAGGGCGGCAGCGTACATCGGCATAAGACTTCGCCGACTACGGGCGATCAGCAGTCTTTCTCGAATCAAGGCTATCTTCTCTTGAGTCCGAATAATCAATTCCGGTTCCGTCCGATCAAATCAGAAGAATCATCCCGGCCACGGGTGACCGGCATCTTCTCGTACAAAGCTTCAAATGGTGCCATCTTAATAGAAGCATGCCAACTGTTATTATAAGTGAACTCGATCAAGGGCAAGTGAATTTCCCAATCAACCGACCAATCTAATGCACAAGCTCTAAGCATGTCCTCTCTTGTCTGAATGGTCCTTTGGACCGACCGTCCGTTTGGGGATGATAAGGTGTGCTAAAGTTGAGCTCGATCCCCAAAGCCACATGTGAATCTGCTCTCGAGAAATGTGACACGAAACGGCCATCTCGATCCGAAATAATGGTCTTCGGTGTCCGTGCAATCGACTATCTCCGCAATAAATATGCGTGCCAATCTCTCGGTCCCCATGTATCTTTAATTCCCGGAAATGAGCCGACTTGGTTAGTCGATCAACTACAACCCAAATCATGTTCATTCCGTTCTAGTCCTTGGCATACTAGTGATGAAATCCATCGAGATATCCTCCCACTTCCATTCGGGGATCGGGAGCGGCTTTAACATTCCAAAGCAGTCGTTGATGTTCAATCTTAACTTTCTTGTGAGTCAAACACTTCAAACGTACTGCTCGTCCTTCTTCATATTCCCCACCGGAAGTTTTGCTTTAAATCTTTATACATCTTCTGCTTTGCCGGGTGAATAGAATAGGCGCTATTGTGAGCTTCCTTGAGAATAGTCCTTCTCAAATCATCATCATCGGGAACACAAAGTCGACTCTGGAATCTCGAACTCCATCATCTTGTATCACGAATCACGGGGCTTTTCCTTTCTTTACTTCGTCGCATAATCGAAGGATTAAAGAATTGTTCAATTGTTTAGACTTGATCTCCTCGACGGTGATGAAGTCGGTTCCATCACATAAAGTTGCCCTTGGATTCTGGTGCCCATACTTCAATCCCCTCGCAGATCGGTTCTCGTTGAATCTTGGGTTGGGACGTAAGTGCTTCCAACACTCGAAGGGAAACAGTTTACGGCTCAAAGCATCGGCTACTACATTTGCTTTCCCGGATGATAGAGAATCTCCAAGTCGTAATCCTTGATCAATTCTAGCCACCTTCTCTGCCTCATGTTTAATTCTTTACATTGAAAATGTATTTGAGGCTCTTATGATCTGTAAAGATCGACAATGAGTGCCGTACAAATAATGCCTTGATTTTCAAGGCAAAGACCACTGACTAGCTCGGATCATGAGTAGGATAATTAACCCGTACGGTTTCAATTGCCGAGAAGCATAAGCAATCACTTTATCCCTCTGCATCAACACACAACCCAAACCACGATTCGAAGCGTCAGTATACCATGAATCCATCGATTCCCTCTGGCGGTGCTAATATAGGTCTTGTCGTTAGTCTCCTCTTAAGTTCGTCAAAACCACTGGCACTTCTCATTCCACGTGAACTTTTGAGTTTTCAGAATACTTGGTGAGTGAGCGGACGAGCAATTTTGGAAAATCCCTCTACAAAGCGGCGATAATATCCGGCAAGTCCTAAGAAGCTTCGGACTTCTTTCACGTTGCTAGAACTTCCCATTCCAAGATTGCTTCGACTTTCTTGAGTCCACTGAACTCCGTGGTGATATCACATGCCCAAGGAAAGTTACTTCCTTAAGCGAACTCACATTTAGAAAGCTTAGCGTCTGGTGTTCCTTTCTCAAGATGCTCAAAACCACACGTAAATGTTCGGCATGTTCCTCTGCGTCCCTCGAATATATCAAGATGTCGTCAATGAAAACGACCACAAATTTATCCAAGTACTCCAAGAATACCCGATTCATTAATTGCATGAATCTGCGGGGAGCATTGGTAAGTCCAAGCGGCATCACTACGAATTCATAATGCGTCTGGGATCGAAAGCGATTTGGTATATCCGATTCCTTAATTCTCAGCTGGTGGTATCCCGATCGCAAGTCTATCTTCGAGAATACCCTTGCCCCCTGCAGTTGATCAAACAAGTCGTCGATCCGAGGTATAGGATACTTATTCTTGATTGTCATCTTATTGAGTTCCCTGTAATCAATACGATCGTAGGGATCCGTCTTTCTTAGGACAAAGAGAACAGGCGCTCCCCAAGGAGAAACGCTCGGTTGAATATAACCCCTCTGCAACAATTCCTCCGGTTGTTTCTTGAGTTCATACATCTCGGTTGGCGCCATGCGGTATGGGGCTCTGGAAATAGGAGGCGCTCCGGGCTCTAGTTCGATAGTGAATTCCACTCCCCTCTGCGGAGGTAACCTGAGTAGTTCGTCGGAAATACATCGAGAACTCATTCACAATCGAAATGGACGAGCTCTACCCCTTCCTCTTTCTTCATGGCATAGCACCAAAGTCCGTGACATCCCCGCTTGATAATTTCACGGCTTTCATTGCTTTGATCAATTTTCCCGAGCTTCCCGGTCTCCATCCTCGGAATAAGTGTTCGATCCGTCATCGGCAATGATGGAAATGACTCTCTCTCGGTAATTGACACGGCTCCATAACGGTTGAGCCAATCATCTCCGAGAATTAAATCGTCACCGCAGATGTCAACCACAATAAGATTCGATGGCCAATCTCTTCCTTCTATAGATCTGGGAAATCCTTAGCTTCTAAGGTTCCCACAATTTTCTCTCCGCTCGGTAATCCCACAACATAAGGTTCACAATTATACAAGCACGAGATGTTCAAACGATTAACACGGTTCAAAGATATAAAAGAATGCGTAGCTCCCGAATCGAACAAGACACTAGCTGGTTGCAAAAGGATCAGAATCGTACTGATGCAACAGTGTGTTCGATCATCGATTTCCTCATCTCGTACGGGCGTGGAGGAGCGGACCCGGACTGGATGCCTCTCTCTTCCCAGCGTTCTGCTGCTGAAATCCACTTTGCTGCGTCTGGTTCACACTCGTCTCTTTCGGGACTGGGAGTAGAGTACAGTACCAAAAGATCGGGTCGCATTTCCACAAAATGTTGCGCGATGTCCTTCCTGTCCACACTCGAAGCAGTCACAAGTAGCGAAACAATCACGTCGAACATGTCCCGCCTTGCCACGGTTGTAACACTTCTTCCTGCGTCGAAGCGATCGGTCTTGCCGGAACTTCTTTCCTCCTCGACTAGGATGCGGAGGTCTCTGGATGAGTGAAAAGAGGACCCGACCCGTGGGGGCCCGCTATTCTTATTCTCCGTGAAGTTGCGGACACCTTGTTTCTTTGCTTCCGTCGATTTCTCTCTTTGCTTCCTTCATATCGTAGGCCAACGCCTTGTCCCGACATCGCCTCAAGGTGGTACAATCAAATCCGGACATATATTCTGAATTTCGGCTTCATTCGCATGTCAAAATGGAAAATCCTTTCCGCCTCGGTCTGACAGGTGACGCACATAAGTCGGTGGTGATTAAAAGTCTTAATCACTTCCGTCACAGATGCTTCCGAATTTTGCGGTGAGAAAAACTCCCGAACTCGGGCCTCTTTAAGCGGGCGAGGACAATATTGTGCCTCCATCATCACTTTGAATTCCGTCCAGTCAACATTGTGCTCCTCTGGTCGAATGGCCTCCCACCCGTCGAAAGCCTCCCGGTCAAAAGATCTGGGCGGCCGGAACCTTCCTATCGTTGGGACAGTTAATCCTGCAAAAATCTTTTCCAATTCCTTGACCAATGATCCCACGAAAGCGTCTCGGTGGAACCGTCAAATTTCGGAGGATGCATTTGACCACCTCGGTAAGCCATTTATCTCCCGATTATCCACGTTATTCTGCTTTGTCCCATCGCCGTCTGCATGCGATCCACAACTTGAGCAAAGCTGGTTTATCTGGCAACCACTGTTGAAGCACTCCCGACGTTAGGATCGCATTATTATTTGCGATCCTGCTGTCCCTCGGAATGTGAATCCGTTTGACTAGCGGCTATCTCGGGAGTAGATCTGACTCTTCTTGCCTCGCATTACCACGTCCGCGTCCACGACCGCGTCCGCGTCCACGACCTCCTCTCAACATCGTAAACATAAATACTCATTATCCAGGACAAACTTTCTCAAAGTACATCCATCAATGTTTACAAGACATGAATTAAATAGAACAGTAGTATTCGAGATTAGGAAACTTACAACCACAGTCGATTGGCGTCTTTGGCTCGGCAGATGATGTTACGAACGACCAATAATTAAAAGCAGACCCAACTAACCCATTGCCAAGATATCCATAAATCTTAGCTCCGATACCATATTACGTAACACCCGAGATATTCGGAATAATTACGCCGCAAACCCTTTAGATAAGGATTTACAAGGCTAATTTTAAAAGAAGTGTAAAAACAATACAATCGAACAAGCGAAGTTCAAATACTGATTTGATTCAACCGATCAAATAGTTAATTTATACAACCATATCGAAAGGACATTATTAAAGCAGACGTACTCAGTCTTGAGCGAAACAAGAAAACAACTCTCGACAACAATAACATCAATCACATCACCGAGCCATCTCATCGTCTCCGTCTGCATCGTGGTGCCTCTCCCGCTCCTCGACCACCCGAACATCAAAACAATGTCCACCCCGAAGGGGTTAGCAAAACAATGCTAGTACAAGTATCATCATACAATAAATCATCAATACATCATAAAACATGCAAACCGGACTTCCGCCACGGAATCCAACGATGCGAATCCTCACGATTCCATCAACACAATACATGGTAATCCGGCGATCCAGCGCCCTCGGCATAGATCCCCATGATGATCCGTCGGACCAACGCATGGTGGAAAACACATCCGGCGATCCAGCGCCCTCAGCATAGATCCCCATGATGATCCCGTCGGACCAACGCATGGTGGACATTCGATCCAGCGCCCTCAGCATAGATCCTCATGACCCCCTCGGATCATTTATACCATAATCAAACAATTATGCATACACATATGCATTTCAATATGTTCATCAATATAACAACGAATATCACGAGTATTCTCGAAATACATATCATATTCAACAATATGAATAAAACCACAAGCATGATAAATCGAACTCGACATATGATACTTGCCTCGAAAATGGCAAGGGCAAAACACTTCAAAGATCTCGACACACTCGAAGGCCGCCTCCTTCGATCAACGTAACAAGCTCGAACCTTAACAAAAGGAACGATATACAAATCATCTTAAGTCGAACGATGGCCTAACAATTCGGTCTACGGTCGAAAAGATCAAAAATAACCAATGCTGGATGCTTAGCGCGCGCTCGTACTCTCGTAGCGTGCGCTAAGACGCTGATTAGCGTCACGCTATCGTATAAGACTAGCGTCGCTAGCCACGGTCTGGCGGTCTAACTCGGTGGTCTCATAACGTCACGCTACGTGCGTTTGGGCGTAATCGACCGATAGTGCACGTTAACTTACACGTGTTAGCGTGCGCTACTCTGCATGGCGAATACCGCGAACCGAAAGCTGGGTTGAAGGGTGGAAAAACTCATGAATTCTACCGTGATAATACAAGTCATCTTCGGGCAAAACATGCTAACAAGGTTTGTGGAAGATTCCATTATCATGAGGTACAAATATACGGATAATCAACTCAACATCATATCCTTTCTACGATCTCCAAGAAATAACCTAAGTTCCATTTGTTCTATGTTCCAAAACACATGATTCCATCGTGTAAAACGTATCAACCGGGTAGATATCCGATTATTGATCAATACTTGATTTGAACATGCTTAGGAGTCCTATAATAAGATGGTTCAAAGGTTCATACGATATATAATGCCGATACGTCAAAAGTATCCTTCTAACATGTGATGACCGATTATAATCGAATTACTTGTTTATCAAAACATGATTTAAACTTCCTTAGGACATTACTAACATTAGTGAAGAATCACCTACCTCAAGGTAGTGAAGAATACGGAGGAAAGCAGCGATCCAACACCGAAGGCTTGACACCAAGCTCGAATGATAAGCGATCTTCAATCTCGAGCTAGGAGGTTGATATGAAGTGTTTAGGACGAAGGGAATTATGATCTAAGTGTAAGAGTTCGGGTTATGGGAGGAGAAAAAGCTGAAATCTCGAATAGGATGATGTCCTATTTATAATAAATGGCTATTAGCGCGCTAGGCCCGCTCGTAGCGTGCGCTAACGGCTCATTGGACTAGACTGTACTCGGCACTTAGCGTGCGCTACGCATCGACATGTAGCGTGCGCTAAGGCGTTGACTTCGGCTTTTCCGGCCGTCTGTACATCCGACACAATCCGGCAGGGTCCCGGCAGATCTCACCTACCGCACGTCCCAATCAATTTGACCACGCATAGCGTGCGCTAATTACATTCTGTAGCGTGCGCTATGAAACCATGTTAGCGTACGCTACCCTTAGCCTGTAGCGTGCGCTACATGCACAGAATTTCAACCCTACAAATCACAACCATGAAATTAAACGCTCGGCAACATCGGATTATGAAATACGGAGAATAATACTTAGACAAAAGTACAATCATTACAATATCGCAAGTTCCAATTACATAACAGAAATCTCGGGCATTACATAAATAAAGGTTTAACAAAAAATTTGTTTAATTTTTTTATTATTAAGTACTACTAAATTACTAATATTAATTACTATATAAAAATTAAATAAAATAATTTATTGGTGGGTGGGCGATCCCCCCCCCACCCATGCCAAAAAGCCTAGCCCAACCCTGTGCGGGGCGGGCAGGCTCGCGAGCTCGGCCCGTATTTAACGCTCTACCCATATTGCATGTATAAATATAAAAGTATTAAATTAATATTGTAAATAAGAAATGGTGGTTGTTTCAAACCGTAAAAACAACCCCTCACCACTTGATAAAACAACTAGATAATAATTACTTAGTACCCCTTCGGTCCATTAAGAAGTTGTCTCTTTGATTTCAGTATGGAGTTTAAGAAATTAGTTAATTGTGATGTGTGATTGAAATAAAGGTCTACTTTAATTGTAGTTTTAAAGTGAAATATGTGCGAAATATGTGGGAAATGTGTGAGGTATATACATACTAAAAATAGAGAAGGTAAGTTTTTTATGACGGATTCAAATGACAAAAGAGGTAAGTAGTTTATGGACGAATGAAGTATAATTTAATTATATACGTACTTAATTCTCAGGTACAGCTAGATCATTCTTATATGTTTATATATTTATACATGCAATATGGAAATTAGTATATCTCGAAGACAATGGGAAACAGAGACATGTATAACCATTTCTACGACTAGAGGGGCGGGACTAGGGCTGGCGTGGGACAAAGATGGAACTGCACCCCCATGTTATTTAAGTGCGGTGTAGTTTTTTGTGGGATAGATCATTTTTTTTATATATGAAATCACCCCGTACCGCAATTTCGTAGGGCGGCATGGTTGGTGCAGGATTTTTTTTTCATAGAAGAGGAGGATTGTCCCCTGTCCCGAGTATCCCTTGAGTCTCTACACCCCTGGTTTAGAAGTAAGTTTTTCAATATGACATCTTCGTCTCATGGTCTCCCGCTTGGGTTATAGGCCCGTGGCATGGTTGATGGTTGGTACAGGGTGGGAATGAGAAGATTATAATTTTTGGTATACATTCCCTTTTTTCAGAAATGTCATTATGCACTTTTTAAACTAGTTTCCAAATACATGACTTATAAAGCAAAGATCTGGTGCCTAAACTTCAGTGCTTAAATTATGATTAAGGATCGTGAATACACAAGTATTCATATACTGGGTTAAATGAGTATATGAGTACTCTATCTCGGTCAGATGGACATTATTAACTCACAATATGATGATTAATTTACTATTGTACTATATATGAGTACATGAGTACTCATATACTCAGCCGAATGACTACATGAGTGCCCATGTGTTTGCCTGAATGAATACATGGGTACTCATGTACTCGTCAAATGAGTATTGTTGTACTCATATAATATGGGTACTTTTTTTACTCATGTAATATGAGTACTTGCACTCGATATATACATATATATATATATACATACATATATACACTATTGTAGTCGAGTGCTCGGTCAAATGAGTATAATAGTACTCATATATTTACACGAGTACGATAATAGTTTTTAATCAAGCAATATGGACACTGAAGTAATTTAAGCATGACTTAAGCAAAAAATAAATTAAGCAGGGTATGCGATTCCATGACACATATGTACCATTTTACGCGGATAGAAAATCATGTGCCTATGATAATTTTTACATATTTTTCTAAGACCAAAAGTTGGTTTTGAATAATTTCCATCATTTGTAAATATAAGAAAAAAATACAATAATACATATATTCTTGATTTGTAAGAAACCATATATTATCCCTTTTGATATTTTATTTCTCATATCCACGGAATTTGATTTAGAATTATTTTTAATATACCAAACGTGAAATCTTACGAAGTTCAAAGTTCTTTTTTTACAGAAACGACGTCCAGTGTGTGGAGTTGAGGCGAGACCCACCAACCTATGATATAAAGACGAAATCACGAAATACAAACAATTCGACCCAAACTATGATCAAAATAAGCCATAATTTGGATCCTAAAACTAAAACACCTATGTCCTAAAATACAATGTGCATCACCGTAAATGTAGGCTAAAGTACATGCCAAAATGAGATAAATGAACCTATAATAATAAAAATACTAATGTTATCTAAAATGAAACGAAGGATAACCAAGATGATCCAAACATATAATGGAGAGAAGAAACAAAGGAGCAGTATCTGTAGTAAATATCTGAATGCCTCGGGATGACAAACTAAGCCCAAAAGGATAATCGACTGGCTTGTCGCCCTCCCGAAAGATATGTTTAACTCTGAACTGGATTTCACTGAAGATGTGAAGAATACGCAAAAGAATGTGTAGAATCTACCATTAGATCTAATGGACTGACGTAAGCAGGGTCACCACAACAGCTACATCAAGCTCAATTCATATGTGCCTCAAATGTTGACCAATAGCTAGTGCCTGGATCTCAGTATCAAGACTTGATGAAGCCTGAAAAGAGGAGTGGAAAAGAAGGAGCTCTCCACGATGATCTCTGATCAGACCTCCACCATCAATAATCTGAGTATCTTTATCGAACGAACCATCAGTGTTCAGCTTGATCCAAGGAGAATTGGGTCGAAGCCAAATGATAAGAATAGAGCGATGTTCCTGAGCCGGGGAATAGGAGGCTTGTCAAAAACGATTGGTAACTGAGCATCCCGCTCAGAACTACTGAGTGATAAGCCCTACAATAGATAGTAAATAAATATCACGCTCTACTTGCACAATAATATGAGACGAAGAAAAGTAACACCCATATGCTTAACACAATTCCTTTCTGTCCAGATGAACCAAAAGATCAAACAAGCAATAACGAAAGATGTGTGCCTAAAGTGTATGCTATGTGAGAAA
Organism: Orobanche coerulescens; assembly: GCA_033398695.1. NCBI lineage: Eukaryota > Viridiplantae > Streptophyta > Magnoliopsida > Lamiales > Orobanchaceae > Orobanche > Orobanche coerulescens. The sequence goes on from CM065809.1 coordinate 86,775,922, forward strand.
AAACTCAGAAGCTTAAAAATATTTTCTGTAGAGGGTGGGGATAAATGAATCCACGTGCCAAAATACTCCCACACGTCACGAGCCACGTCACTCTCCAAGAAAATGTGAAGTATTATCTCGGTATGAAAGGTATGGGCTGAGGTACACAAGAGCATTTGGATGCCAAAATTGCCTCTAGTACTCCGTATAGTATCAAGTGAAACTGTGGCAATAGAATCCACTAAATGAACACTGATATGATAGGTGTAAGTAAGGTAGTCCAAATGGCCCCAAAGATAAATTAAACAGATCCATCACCCGGATGTGAGACTCAACTAAAGTCATAGAAAACGAGCCAGATGAATTAAATGTCCAAAATGATATCCGAATCCTCCTCAGCAGTGGGAATCGCAAAAAAGTCCTCTATGAAGTTGAGGGGAAAACCTAGCTCCTCAACAAGAATAGACTCAACCTTACCCCGATACCAACTCCCATGAGACCATAACTCTCTAACTCAAAGATGGGGTCTAGCAATAACCTTAGAAAAAGAAGAGATAGACCTATCCCCAATCTAGATATCGTTTCAGAAACTAACCTCACCGCTACCATTACCTAAGGTCCAAAATATGAAATCTGGGCCTGAATACCCATGCGGAGGAGACAGCGCCAAGGCTAGCTCGCATGAGCTTTAAGAGAAGTACGCATATGTGTGTAGTATCCACCAAAGCAGTATTTATGGAGCATAAATTTTGTCCATAAAGTTGTGCCAGCGTGAAGGCGCAATAAGAGCTTATAACTAAAAGCTCTCGCTATGTCTGAGACCAACATCACCCAATGCGTCTTCCTCTATAGACCAACATCACCCAGAAGTATTATGCAATTATATGCTCTAGATACCGAACAAGTTTCTGAGGTGGGTCCAAAACCTAAATAAGGTAAAGAGGAATCGCAGGCGACCCCCAACAGTGTTGGGAATTTGGCCATCCACCATAAATTGCTCTTGTGGAAATAGGAAGAAAAATAGAGAAATAATAACAATACAGATTTTAACATGGAAAACTCCCAAATCGGAGAAAAACCACCAGGACCAAAGAAGAAAATATATTATGTAGAAAATTATTATAACTATAAAATATTTCTCCTTAACCCTACAACACTACAAGGTTTTTTCACTAGCCTACTTTATAGCTCACACCTCTCCCCGTACAAGAAATGCCTTCAATAAAATCTTTTCTGATGTGGAGGCTCATCCCAAGCTACACCACAGAGCATACTAAGAATACTATTACTTTCTAAAACAAGATAGGAATTTATCTAGGGCCAAAACTTGCTAGACAATCTATTGACTTGTGCACTTAAAACCAAAGCATTGACCCTTCTTTTATAACTAAAGAACTTGAGCCTCTTTGTTTGATTTTCCAATATGAGACAAATGTCCCAATTCTCAACAATCTCCACTTTGATGAAGATTCATTAGCTTTCACAATCACTGCAATGCAGTCATGCTCCACCCAAAAAGCACACACACTCGGAATAAATAATTCCAAGCATTTTTGTTCGGCAAATGACGAAATAATCTTGCTGAAAATCATGGTGCAACTCCCAAATTTGTCTCTCATTGAAGTTAATCAACCATCAATATAAATTTCACCACACCACTTTGCATCAATGCCAACCATTGTCCATGTGCAAAATATAAACCCGCTAACATTAAATATCCTTTATCATGACAACTTCGGGACAACAGCATGTCATATGAATATGCATGTCCTTCTTTCAAAGGATATCCGAATCAAAGACAATGTTAGATATATTATCAGCATTTCTGCCTGCTGAAACAGATCAATTTGCGAACCTGCTCAAATTTCTCTTGATGTGGCCATGTTGTCCACATTTCCAATAGACTTTTCTTATAGAGTTCTTCAATTTCCAATCACAAGCCACTATTGCAAAATTTACATGTGGACAGTTACTCCCACCAAACCTCCTCTCTTCAGAATGAAGATTACTAGTAACCTCTCAAGATGTTATTTTCTCCTTCCTATGATTAATATCGGCTTCATATGCTCATATGATCGTGTAAGAGACCAGATGAGTCTCAGGGCCTGATCCTCATCGTCAATCACAACTCCAACAGATTCAAGCTCAGAAATAATGCCATTGAGAATGCTTAAATGGTCAGAAATAGTAGTACCTTCATTCATTCACAACGTATGAAACTACTCTTTCAAATTTACCCGATTTGAGACCTTTTTGTCTGATACAACTCCTCAAGTTTTTTCGAGAGTCCTTTTGCGTAGATGCTCCATGCATATTTCCAAGAACATTTTTGGCCAGACAGACGAATTGGACTAGCTGCTCTCAAATCTAGATCTTCCCAATCATCATTGCTCATTCCAGCTTTGTCCGTTTTACTAGCAATTTCACCGGCTATGCTCCGCTACTTATGGGGTTAACTCTGCCCTTCAAAGCCTTGTGCTAAACCAGGTTGAATAAACACATTCTTGATATGTATTTGCCACAAGTCAAAGTTGATTTTCCCATCAAATTTCTCTACATCAAATCTAACTGCATTTGAACTCTGCTTCCTGTCATGCTCTTGTGATACTTTGGTGAATTCTACAGTAGACTTGAATAGTAAACACACTAAGTAAGCTCCCAGGAAAAAGAGAATCTCAATCTTTCCCAGACAAAATTTTAAGATTCCCGAAAAAATTGTTGAGGTCCCGCTAGTCCCACTTAAAAACTATTTTCCGTAGACAAAACCTCATTAAACTGTACGTACCCACACTACACCACACCAAAACTCCACCCCAGCAAATGCTCCACTTTCCCAGAACCTTGGCTCGATACCACTTGTTGGAATTTGGCCCTTTAAATTCTCTCGCCATAAATTGCTTTTGTGGAAATAGAAAGCAAAACAGAGAATAATAACAACACAAGGATTTTAGCGTGAAAAAATCGCAAATCGGAGAAAAACTACTAGGACCAAAGAAGAAAATATACTATGTATAAAATTATTACAACTACACAATATTTCTCCTTAACCCTATAACACCCACAACACTTTTTCACTAGCCTATTGTCTAGCTCACACCTCTCCCCGTACAAGAAATGCCTTTAATAGAGTCTTTTCTAATGTGGAGGCTCAGTCCGATCTGCAACCATATAGCATACTAAGAATACTATTAATTTCTAAAACAAGAGAGGGATTTATCTAGAGCCAAAAGTTGCTAGACAAGCTATTGACTGATGCACTTAAAACTAAAGTCTTGACCCTTCTTTTATAACTAAAGAACTTGGGTCTCTTTCTTTGATTTTTCAATGTGGGATAAATGTCACAATTTTCAACAAAAACTAAGGATATCGTTGGGATCATCCAGAAATTCGATTCAACATCATTTACTTCACCCTGCAAAGAGCTCTCATATCATAAAATTTTTATAAAGGGTACCAAGAAAGTTTAAAGTTTTTTTCTTTTGTAAATCAAGAACGTTAAAATCATCCATTGTGGACGGGGTTGAGTCGGGACCCACCAACCTGTGAGATAAAGAAAAACTCGAGAAATACAAAATATCCGACCCGAGCTATGACCAAAATTGGGCCATAAACTGGATCTGAAAACCTAAAATGCCTACGACCCGCTAAAGAAGTACAACATGCACCACTAAAACCGTGGGCTAATGTGCGGACCTATAGACTATAAATCAAGTATTATGAATCGAAAATGCTACCTAAATCTAAAGCAAGGAAAACTGAGCTGATCCTTCCATATAAGAGAGAGAAGAAACAGATGAGCAGTATGTGATGAGTAAGTCTGAATACTAAGGGACGACATGCCAAGCTCTGAGAGATAGTCGGTTGGCCTGTTGCCCTCCAGGAATATATGAGTGACTCTGAACTGGATATCCCTGAGAATGTGATGGATACCATAAGGGTATGACGAAACTGCCATGAACCCCGATGGCCAGATGTAAGTAGGGTCACCACAGCAGTAGCATCAAGATCAATTCATACATGTCTCGATTGCTGGGAAGCTAAAATCAAACCTATAGCGCGCGCCTGGATATCTGCATCAAATCTCTAAGAATCCTGAAGAGAGGATTGGAAATCTAAAATGATCTCTCCATGATGATCTCTAATCAGACCTCCACCACCGGCAATCTGAGTGTCTCTACCGAAGGAGTCATCCGTGTTCAGCTTGATCTAAGGTATCTCGGGTCGCAGCCAAACAACACGAACATGGTGATATGTCAGAGTGTGGGAGAGAAGAAGATCGCTAAAAACGGTCAGGAGGCGAGCACCATTCCCAGAACTCCAAAGTGATAAGCCCCGCAGTAGCTAATAAAAGAACATGACGCTCCACCTGAACAATAATATGAGAAGAAAGAAAAGTAACAGATCTATGCTTTACACTATTCATTTTTGTCCAGATGAACCAAAGGATCATACAAGGAATAATGAAAGATGCGTGACTAAAGTGTATGCCATTTGAGAAAAAACTCAGGAGCTCAAAGATATTATCTGTATGGGGTGGGGAAAAATGTATCCACACGCCAAAATACTCCCACACACCATGAGCCATGTCACTCTCCAGGAAAATGTGGGCTATGGTCTCAGTGTGATAGGTCTGGGTAGGGGTAGGGGTAGGGGTGCAACAAGTGCATCTAGAATCCATGGAAATGCCCTTCTGCTGAAGTACATCATCTGTGGGAATCCATCGCAGTAAAAGTCGCCAAATGAACACCGATATCGTAGGTGTAAGTAAGGCAGTCCAAATGGCCCCGAAAACGAGATTAGTTTGATCCCTCATCCTGATGTGAGACCAAGATGATGTCAAATAGAAAGCATCCGAGGAGGTAAGTGTCCAACATATGCTATCTGTGTCCTCCTCGGTAATGGTAGTCGCGACAATTTCCTGAATGAAGTGAAGGATAAATCCTAGCTCCTCTCCAAGAATAGACTCTAACTTACCCCTGTTCCAACTCCCATGGTCCCAAAGCTCTCTAATTCTAAGGTGGGGACTACCAGTAATATAAGTATAAGACGAAATAGGCCTATCCCCAATCCAAGTATCATCCCAAAAACTAACCTCTCCACTGCCACTACCAATAGTCCAAAAATCAACCCCTGAGCCTGAATACCCACACAGATGAGTCGGCGCCAATGGTGGCTGGCATGAGCTTTAAGAGCAGTATGCAGATGTGTAAAAATCCAGCAGTGAAGTATTTTCAGACCATAAACTGCGACCCCAAAGACGTGCTACGCCACCAGAGCTTATAACTAAAAGCTCTCTCCATATCCGAAAGGCTCCGAATCCCAAGGCCTCCATCAGAGACCGGACGACAAATATGCTGCCATCAGACCTAATGCATATTCCTCTTAGGACCAACAGCACCCCAAAAGTATCTCGCAATGATCTGCTCGAGATCCTAGGTAACAGTCTTGGGTAGGTCCATCACCTGAAGTAGATGAAGAGGAATCGTACAGAGAGTGCTCTTAATAAGAGCTAAGCGACCCCCTAAGCAAGGTGGTGATGGGACCAACCAGAGATCCTCTCCAACATGCCTTGCTTTACCCCAGCAAAGATCTCTCATCTTATAAAACCTTTGTAATGGGGCACACCAAGATAGGTGATGGGAGATCACCCTGGCGGAAACCAGTAAGATCATGAACTCTCTGATGCCGACGAAGCGCGTGCCTTGGAGCAAGAATAAAAAAGCTCTTTTGAATACTAACCATCTTCCCATAAGCCATAGAATAGTGATCCAGAAGGCGCATAAGGTCAACGAGACCATCATCTACAACCCGTGTGAATATAATAATGTCATGACCATAGGAGAGGTGCGAGACGGGGAAAGGTCGTCCAGCAGTCCTATACCTCATCAAAGAATGGTCTCGAATGAAGCAATCCAAGAAATGCGATAAGTAATCAGCGGCAAGAACGAAGAGCGGCAGTGAAATATGATCGCCTTGACGTAGACCCCGGCTAGAGGCGAAATAGCCAGCCGGGCTGCCATTCGCCAGAATGGAGAACGAGCAGGTCTCGACACAAGGACGGATAAAAAGAATCCATCTAGCCGGGAATCCCATCCTCACCATGATCTCACGCAAAAAATGCCAGTAAACTTTATCATACGCTTTATCCATATCAAGCTTCAGCACAAGGTTCTGGACACCATTCTTGTCCGCCACCGGAAGGTCGTGGATGAGTTCCTGGGCCAAGAGAATGTTATCAATAATAACCCACCCCTAAACAATTCTGTTCGGTGAGATAATACGAGGGAGGAAAGAAGTAAGTAGAACGTTAAGGATTTTTGAGATAATCTTATTGGTCACATTAGACAGACTAATAGGCCGGTAATCTAACCAACTGCTCGAAACAGGCTTCTTCGGGATTAAGATGATTGTAGTGACCGAGAAAGCCGGAGGCATGGTATGACCATCAAAAAAACTCGAGCACAACCCCCTCCACATCACTAGAGATGATCTCCCAACAATGCTGAAAAAAAAAAGAAGAAAACCCATCAGGCCCAGAAGTGCTGTGAGGATCTATATCAAAAATCGCAACACGGATTTCCTGGGGAGATGGAGGGACTCATAAACTGTCCGAATCAAAAGAAGACGGGATAGAGGGGAAACAAATGTCATCTGGGGGAGTGAGATCATATCCATCAGTTGAAAGCAGAGTCCTAAAGAAATTCATAGCGGATGATCGGATGTCCGAATCCTCAGAGAGAGTCGTACCATCATCCTCAATAATGTGAATATGAGACTGACAATGCTTCTACTTTCCAAAATCCTGGAAAACCGGGTGTTACACTCGCCCTCAGCAACCTGACGAACTGTCGCTTTTTGTTTTTAGAAATCTTCCTCCATAGAGAGACGAAGTTGGTACTCAGTGCGAAGACGGTGCATAGTGGTTCGATTTTCTGGAGAAGGGTCCGAATCATATTGCCGCTCGGCATTGTCGGTGGCCCTCAAGGCCTCATCCAACTTCGCATAAAGATTTCTAAAAGCAGACAAGTTCCACTATTTCAGTCTTCGCTTAACCCTAAGGAGTTTGGTCTGTAGGTTACACATGCCATAGAGTCCAGTCCAGGTACGCCAAATCTCCTGAATAGTGTCCAGGAATGTGTGATGCCGAATCCACATACTCTAGAAACATAATGATGACTTGTGTCGAGTCAAAGAAAAGCGAATATAAATGAGAAGTGGCATATGGTCAGAACGAAGTCAAGACAAGTGAGTAACAGTAGAGACTGCAAACACATTCGATCATGCCTCATTAAATAAGGCATGATCTTGTCTTTCCTTCAGACCATTACGCTCCCAAGTGAAAATATCACCCTCACAACCTGCATCAATCAACTCACAATCAGCAATAGTCTGTGCGAAGTCAAGAATCTCAGGCGAGCGGCCAGTGGAACTACCCTCGCGTTCATGTGAATGCAGGAAAATATTGAAGTCACCACTAACAAGCCATGACAACCCCTAGACTTCCAACGCAATCTCATGGAGGGTGTCCCAAATGGCGTAATGACCAGCACGCAAGGCGCTGGCATAAACATAAGTAATAAAAATAGACTGAGGAAGAAGGGGGGAAGAAATAGATAGGTGAAGGACCTGATCGGTTTGGCGCTGAAAATTAGGAAAAGAAAAGAACCAAATTTTATTAGACCGATTTAAAAGGCCCAACGAAAAACCCAAAGAACGGGGATAAAAATCAAAGTTAGTATTGGAGCCTATAGGCTCCGAAATGCCAATAAAAGAAAATCTATAAGAGCGATGAAGATGTCAAATAAGTGTTTGTTCTCCGGCCTTAGCCAAAACATGGACGTTCGATGTCAGCATGGGGATCGACACAAACTAACCAACCGACTCATCCGAGGATCGGGAATGCTGACTAGAGCGCCCTCGTCTATGGGGTGTGCCCTGCCCAATGGATGTTCCCCCTTTTTAGAGCGATGATGATCACACCTTGATAAGGGAGGAAAAGGATCCATGATAAGCTACTATACCATGTATGGAAGTCGAGGAATCAGAAGCAGCTTTACCCCTGGTCGTAACACCAGGGGCAGCAGTGGAAGGCATGGGTCTTCTCTTCACTGAAGGCTTAGGTGCCTTAGGGAGAGGCACCATAGCAGAGGAAGAGAGATTAGACTCAGAAACTTCAAACTGCATGCGATAAAGAACGCATGCGGCTTGAGAGAGATAGAGGGGTGAGGGGGAATAAAATGGGGAGGAGGAGCGGGAGGCTCGTAAATAACCATGGTAAGAGTATTGGGCTCCTCAATGATAGGCTCATCAAGGTGTCCCTTGCGGTCATGGTGCGGAGAGAGAGACTCATGGAGTCTAGACGGAATGGGGACCGTAGACGACTCAGTATCACCATCTATAAGAAGCTCCTCATCTACACTGCGATCACCCTCATCACTACCCGAGACACTCTTCTTATCACCAACACTAATGACATCATCAGTACCTACTAAATCTTCCTTCTGTCTACTCGAGGAGGCTAGAGATGCAAAATATGAGTGCTGACATGTGGCAAAAGTACCCATAGGGATGCACCCTGTCTCTTTCGGCCCTTTCTTGATTACCACTTGCCATATGGCAGCTTCCTTGGCTTTAGGAGCTTTTGGGGCTGCCGGCATAGTAGGTGCCTTCTGGGCTATAGGAGGAGACTGCTGTTGCTTCTGCTGCCTAGTCAGATCAGAAGGTTTCTTATGCTGGGGCGGAGGAGGCCGTTCTTTGTAGCCAGAAATATAGCAACTAGAAGGATCATCCCACATTCGAGCAGAGAGAGCAATATAACGGAGCTCTCTCATAAATCACACGTTGCGTAAGAATGCACTCATCAAATCCGATTTCAATTTCTGGCACCTCGGGTGCCAGAAGATCGATCTCGACGCAAATGCGAGCGACTGAGAGTCGTGAGTGTGTGGCTGTAGGAGTATCCACCAAAATAGGATTTGCCAATGGCTTTGGCAATTGTGTATAATGTAAGTGGGTGGAACAAATGAATGGGAAGGTCTGGGAGTCGAATCCAAATAGGAGATAGTGATGTCTTAGGTTTAACAGAAAATCTAGGAGTCCACTTAAAAACACGAAGACGACACCCGGAGAAATTCCAGCGAGAGCCTAACCAAACACGTTTATAGTTATCATAATTATTGAATTTAATAGCTATGTGACAGTAATTAATCCAACTCCAACTACATTTAACCCTCAACTTCATATCATTCAAATCGGAGGACACATCGCGAGGGGTCGGGATAGCATGTGAAAATTTAAAAATCAAAGTATGATCCCTAGACACAGCAAGAGTAATCATATCAGACGGTGAAAAAAAATACATGCGTTTTCTCATTAACGGAGGAGAGAGTTCCAAATGGACATACCTTGGCCCGGTCGAAATTAAAGGACTTGATTCTCGAACCGGGTTGTAGGATATTTCCGGGGTGCAGGGCCAAACCGGGTGGATTATTCACCATTTGGGCGTACAAAGCTTTCTGTTGGGTTGGAATGGTTGAATCATGCAATACTATATCAGACTGTCGGGTCAGATTGTATAGAACCAGGTCAGTAAGGCGGGTTATATTTGTCTTGGAGGTCAGGGGGTTGTATCAGGTTCTTGGGTTGTTTGAGTAGTAGAAGTATTATTGGGGTGGGTTGGTTGTTGTATGGTTATGGGTTGGTTGTTTTTTGTGCCATGGTGAGTATTGGTTTGGGTATTGTTAGGCCGAGGTGAAGGTTTAGGGATGGGCTGGGGTGAAAGGCTGGGATTGGGCTGGCAGAGGCTAATGGGTTGTAATGCAGTGAGAGTAGGTGCGGCTTGGGCTTGGGAATGATGGGATGCGGATTTGGGAGTAATAATAGTGGGTTGTGGGTTGAGGTTGGTTGTAATATTAGTAGCTGAGTTACAAGGCCTAGAGATAGGGGCCACGATCGTGGGCTGTGGGTTGAGATGGGTTATATCTGCTAAATTGGGCCAAATGACAGCGGGCCTATGGTGATTAGAAATAAGTTTAGATGGGCTAACCTCATGAATGGATGGCAGGGCTTCAGCAGAAGGCCTGTGAGAAAAGCATTCACGTTCCAAGTGGGTCGGGGAGCCCATAGTTGGCAGGGCCTAATATGGATGGGTTACCCGCTACCGTCTTCTTTATCTACATTATGGATGTTATCAGCCACTAGGGTTTCGAACGACGACAGAAACCCTACATCTAGGCTTTTCGATGATGGCATTGAAGTTGATGGCCGGGCGACATCAGGTGCATTCGGAGCCACTGGAACTTCGAATCCGACGAAACTAGACGTAAACCATGTCGTGACTATCATTGGGCAGCTGAGATGCAGGTGACTTTTTCTTCCGTTTGAGACGGACGACATCAGAAGTTGCTGGAGACATAGCACATGTCTTTTCGGGCGTTCAAGACGCACGTTTTCGCCGCGTCATGTAACACTCCTAGAATCTAACCGAGAATATTACACACTGCAGAGTCTCTCCGTGAGGATCTACCAAGCTAGACACCGAACAATACATGCCGATGTACAAAATAACAAACCATTAGACCGCTTTGGTCTTTCACCAAAAACATACAATTAAAAATGCACATTTTCATCTCGACTCATACCCATGCAAGGGTCAAATACACTCACAACCTCATACAACAGAAAGTACGACAGCGGAGAGGACAACACAATGAACTCCGACTAACTGCACCCAGAGCTGGCCTTCGTGTGATTAGTATCATTCGTCTTCCATCATCCTTCATACCGGTCCCGTGTTTTGCTCCCTAGAACCTGCATGTACCTGGACACAATATAGACATCCACCCCCGATTTCTCAGGGGCTAGCAAAACTCCACTGTTTTGCTAGTACAAGTATAAAGTGCAAATATGAGCCATACACAACACATTCCGAGAAATGCAACGAAAGACTTCCTCAGATATTTCATTTGGATAAAGTAGTTCAAAGGATAAAATATAAAGGGAACCATTGTGATTAGTGCATAATTGATCTAAAATTCATATACAAAATATTCATTTTTCCGGGCATAATTGTACTGATTTGTGATTAAAAATATATATTTTACAGATATGTCCAAACATGAGCTAAAAATGGTTATTTTACAGATTACTGACATGAAGCATCAAAAAGGACGGAAAACAAGATCAAATCCAACGACGGGAATTTTTCAAGGCAAAACGACCATATAACACGGCGCAAAAAGGACCGTGTTATGTAGGCCGTTTCACATACGGCGTAACAAGAGACGTGTCTTGGGCCGTTTCACACACGGCCGGCATTTAGCGCCGTGTCCTCGCGCGTATTCCGGAAGAGACCGAGTCACCACAAAACGGCGCACAACACGGGGCAAACTGTGCCGTTTTTCATCGCCGTTTTTCAGCAGATGCCATGCAAAATTAGTCCACTTTTGACCTACTTGTGAAATCAACCACAAGATATTTTTTTGGTCAAAAATCTGAAAATTCAAAGACATGGATGAAGTGTGAACAAAGAATTAATCAAAGATATTACAATAGATATTTTGAATTAAATAATCAATTGTATTCTTGAAAATCACCTATAAAAGGACATCTTCATCCATTGCAAAATGACCATTTACCAATTCTCAAACCCATCTTCTTGCTAAGAAATACTCTTTTTTTTTAGCAATATATTTTCCTTAGAACTTTCAATTTTAGTTTGTATTTTATTTTTGGTTTGAAGTTTTTCTTTCATTTAGTTTGTAATTGAAAAGTGCTTGATCAATAAGCACTTAGTATTTTACTTAGTGCTTTACTTTCAATTTTTGTAAGCTTGTAACTTTTAAACAAGTTTGAAGTTATATTTTGAAGTTTGTTTCTTGCACTTTGATTCATCATATTCAAGTAAGTTTTATCTATTGTCATTAAGTTCTAGTAATTAAAAGTTTCTATATATATATTATATATATCAATTATTTCTATTATAATTTTAGTTTGTATGAACCAATGAGTAGCTAATCTTTCTTCCTAGGGGAAGGGGGATTTCTATTAGGTTATATATTGAGTATTTGATTGATTTAAACTATTTTTAGGACTAATTGGTTTAAATAGAGATTGATCATATCCTATTTTTACTAATGAAACCTTCTTGATTGATTGTTGAGTGAATTGGAAACATATCTTTTCAATCTATCAAATGTTAATCTTGTTATCAACATCTTAAGATTGCGAAAGTGGTTAAGACATATTTGATTACGAAAGTACGGAGGTGAAAAGTTGATTACTCGATGAACGATCGTTTATCCTAAAAATAGTCAAGTTAGAGAAATGAAAGGACTAATTGGTTTAAATAGAGATTGATCATATCCTATTTCTACTAGTGAAACCTCCTTGATTGATTGTTAAGTGTATTGGAAACACATGTTTTCAATCTATCAAGTGTTAATCTTGTTATCAACATCTTAAAAAAGTGACAGTGATTAAGAAATCTTTGATTACGAAAGTACGGAGGTGAAAAGTTGATTACTCGATAAACATTCGTTTTTTCTTTTATATCCATATAAATCAATTCCTATACTTAATTAAATACCTAATTTAATGAACCCGTAATCCCCTAGATTTTATAAATTCCCAACTCATTTTAATTCTATTAAAAATATTCTAGTTAAAAATAGTCTAGTATAAATAGTCTAGTATAAATAGTCTTAATATAAATAGTCTAGTATAAATAGTCTTGTTAAAAATAGTCTTATTAAAATAGTCTTATTAAAAATGGTTTAAAATATAGTGCATTTAATTTAGTTAATATTTAAAAACCCAAAAATATATTTTAGTATATTTTAGTATTTATTTCTTGCAATCTATACAAAATATTATACGAAGCCTTGTTGGACAATCCTCGAGAGAAAAGACCTTGGTAGAACTTACCACAAACTACTTCTACCTCGTATATATTTGCGAGCGACTCAAGAACTCCTGTTTTTAAGATAAGTTTTTGACCGATCAAATTTTGGCGCCGTTGCCGGGGATTGTTTTAGGCCAAATATATATTTTTTTTTTGTATATTTTTGTTTATATCTTGTTATTTTATCTTTCTTTATTTCTGCATCTTTTATTCTTAATAGGTCAAGTGGCGGATAACGGTACTCGTGACTATCAAAGTCGGATTTTCAGCTTTCCCACAAACAACTGATATTTGTAGATATTTTATCGTTTTTCATTTTAATTTTTTTTGTCATGGAAGAAACATTGTATAAAATTGAAAAAAGATTTCTCTTTCTAAGCAAAAATGCAATTTTAAAGATTTACAAGACAATGTTTGAAAGGATGAGGTTGCTTATGAATAAAAGCATACCTTTTGACATAAGATTCATTATCGAAGCCAAAGTAAGAATAGAAGGTGAATTCACGGAAACACCTACTAGATTTTTACCAGGGCTTGGAAAAAGTTCATATGCAAAGAAACGACGAGCAAAGATGCTAGCCGTTTGCTATAAATGTGCTAGATGGAACTGTAATTTAAAATGTCGATCTTTAGGAATTCCATCTACAAACAGAGAAGATAAAATTCAGTTCATTAATGATGGTCTGAATAAAGAGAATTTAGATAATATCGAAATTTCTCTTGACACGCATCCTAGTGGACTTGTATATTACGGAATTCAATGTTTGTGGAATAAATTCAAACCAGAATATGAACAACGTCTTGGGAATCTGACGTTAAAAGACCCTGTTTGCCAATTTGTAAGAAAATTGGATGGGAAGCTTCTCCCCGACTCATAGAAGGCGTTTAAGCCGTTTCTGAACGTAAAATCAGAGGAAGATGTGAGCCACAATCACAACTATTGTGCATACACGTGAGTATCTTTTATTTTTGTCGTATGGTGAGATTTTCTGAATAAAAAATGTGATACGCGATAAATGCATTCATTATTCTATTGAGTAGTTGAAGCGCAATCAACGCAATCACAAACTTGTTAAGCAATTTTTCCTCATTTTTTCTTCTATAAATAACCTTTGTGCTTGTTTCTTTTATTCATCCCTCAAACTTGTACTTTTCTCTGTTTCTCTCTTAATAATTTCTTTTCAAAAATGGAGTCATCATCTTCCACAAAAAGATTTAACTCAGTCTGCATTTTTGGTGGAGCTAGTTATGGAAAAGATGCATGCTTTACTGAAGCAGCACACAACTTGGGTCGTACTTTAGGAGAAAAATGCATTCATGTAGTTTACGGAGGAGGAAGTCTAGGATTAATGGGACGAGCTGCTGCTTCTGCCTATATGGAAGGAGTAAGAGTGTTGGGAGTCCAAAACCTCTGGCTGAAAGTAAAATCACCGGGGCAACTATTGGAGATGAGTTTAGATCTGTAAATATGCAAGATCGCATAACTCACATGACAAATAATTCTGGCGCCTTTATCACCCTTCCCGGTGGTTTTGGCACCCTTGAGGAACTTTTTCATGTGGTTACCAGAGCCCAGCTAAATGTTCATCAAAAACCAATAGGTCTGCTTAATGTTAATGGTTTCTTTGATGGTTTACTATCTTTCATCGACTACTCTGCTGAAAAAGGTTTTATTTCCGAGCGTGCTAAACGAATCATAGTCGTTGCAACAACACCAGAAGAGCTAATCAAAAAACTCATTGAATTTGTTCCTCAACCAGATCCAGCTCTAGCTAATATTGTCTGGATGGAAGATCTCACCGTGAGAAAACGAAAAGTGGATTCATTCCTCTCCCTTTGATACCCCATATCAGACCTCTTGTTATTTTTACTTTCTGTCGTGTGTAATAATCGTGCTAAATGGTGGAAGCTTAAGGAGTTTCTTCTTGATCTCTTGACGCGCATCTATTCGCGATTTATGTATTGTTATTTTATTGCTGTAATTTTTATTGTGTGTTTTTTTATAAAAGCATTGATGGCAGCGTAAGGCGACTCTTCGGACTTTCTTGATGCGCATCTTAAAAATTGTGTTATACTTCCGGGTATACTTTTGTTGTTGTTGTTGTTTGCCTTGTATATTTTTTCATACAGATCCAAAAAGGCATAGCTCAAGCATCAATTTTCATAACAGGGAGTATTTTTTTTTTCTCTTACTTTTTATTATTATTTTTTTTTTTAAAACTGAGGACAGTTTCTTTTTCAAGTTTGGAGGTGGTATGTTTTAATTATTGTGGTGTGATTTGATTATTTTTGTTATTTGGCTTTGATTTTTTTTATGTATATTTATATATATATATATATATATTTTGTTTATTTGTGAGATTTCTAGATCTGGCCATAACACCAATAATTTAGCTATATACAAGCTTCTAAAATTGTTTTAACCGGTAAAAAATTGTATATTCCAAAATTTTTTGAGCCTTAATCTCTCTTTCCAAGCCTTGTAGTTATCATATAAAATCGAGTCATTCGTTACCTTGAGAAAAGAAGAATCAGTCGGTTGATGAAAAATAGAACTGAAATTTACTTAATTTGCGGAGTTTTTGATTTTTCATGCTTAACTAATAAATGATTTTCGCAAAAATTCTATTCCTACAAAAAGGAGTCATTGGTGAAAAGAGCTACACGTTAGCAAATAACGGTGTGAAAGCTATCACCTAAAAAAATGACAAAAAGGAGAAGTGTTGAAAGAATAATGCCTAATTTTGGGGGTCTTAAAATTTTGCGAAAAATAAAGGACTAACCATTGTTGGTGCGTAGCTGCCGTCTCACAGAAAAATTGGTGAAAAGAGCTACACGTTAGCAAATAACGGTGTGAAAGCTATCACTTTTTAAAAGAGATAGAAATTATGTTGGTGAAAAGAGCTACACGTTAGCAAATAACGGTGTGAAAGCTATCACTAAAAGGGATGTAGTTTATGAGCAAGATCTGAATTAATTAGCGGCTGAATTTCAATACACTCAATTTCGTGAAAAATCACAATATTTGATGATGCCGATGAAATTCTTCTTCATATTGAGTCGAAAAATAAACGAGTGATCGAGAGCAACCATTAAAGGGAGTCGTGTGAAGTCACGAGTGGGAAAGAAATAATCAACCTTTTGGGGGGAAAACCTTGCATTTTGGAATTACAAAAATAAAAACCGTGTTTTAACTTCAAAATCGTTAGTAGATTTATTTTGAATCTTGATTCATTTCTATCTACTGTATAAAGTTGGTTATTGTGTATTAATGGCATTTTGATCTCTTTTTATCTTTATATATAATTATTTTTCTTAAATTTGTGTGTATTATTTTTTATTTTTTATTTTATGTCTTATTTTAATTTTTATTTTGTGTGTGATTAATAAAGAGTCTTGCTCGGGACTAGCAAGAATTTAAGTGTGGGGTATTTGATTAGTGCATAATTGATCTAAAATTCATATACAAAATATTCATTTTTCCGGGCATAATTGTACTGATTTGTGATTAAAAATATATATTTTACGATATGTCCAAACATGAGCTAAAAATGGTTATTTTACAGACATCGACATGAAGCATCAAAAAGGACGGAAAACAAGATCAAATCCAACGACGGGAATTTTTCAAGGCAAAACGACCATATAACACGGCGCAAAAAGGACCGTGTTATGTAGGCCGTTTCACATACGGCGCAACAAGGGACGTGTCTTGGGCCGTTTCACACACGGCCGGCATTTAGCGCCGTGTCCTCGCGCGTATTCCGGAAGAGACCGAGTCACCACAAAACGGCGCACAACACGGGGCAAACTGGGCCGTTTTTCATCGCCGTTTTTCAGCAGATGCCATGTAAAATTAGTCCACTTTTGACCTACTTGTGAAATCAACCACAAGATATTTTTTTGGTCAAAAATCTAAAAATTCAAAGACATGGGTGAAGTGTGAACAAAGAATTAATCAAAGATATTACAATAGATATTTTGAATTAAATAATCAATTGTATTCTTGAAAATCACCTATAAAAGGACATCTTCATCCATTGCAAAATGACCATTTACCAATTCTCAAACCCATCTTCTTGGTAAGAAATACTCTTTTTTTTTAGCAATATATTTTCCTTAGAACTTTCAATTTTAGTTTGTATTTTATTTTTGGTTTGAAGTTTTTCTTTCATTTAGTTTGTAATTGAAAATTGCTTGATCAATAAGCACTTAGTATTTTACTTAGTGTTTTACTTTCAATTTTGTAAGCTTGTAACTTTTAAACAAGTTTGAAGTTATATTTTGAAGTTTGTTTCTTGCACTTTGATTCATCATATTCAAGTAAGTTTTATCTATTGTCATTAAGTTCTAGTAATTAAAAGTTTCTATATATATATTATATATATCAATTATTTCTATTATAATTTTAGTTTGTATGAACCAATGAGTAGCTAATCTTTCTTCCTAGGGGAAGGGGGATTTCTATTAGGTTATATATTGAGTATTTGATTGATTTAAACTATTTTTACGACTAATTGGTTTAAATACAGATTGATCATATCCTATTTTTACTAATGAAACCTTCTTGATTGATTGTTGAGTGAATTGGAAACATATCTTTTCAATCTATCAAATGTTAATCTTGTTATCAACATCTTAAGATTGCGAAAGTGGTTAAGACATCTTTGATTACGAAAGTACGGAGGTGAAAAGTTGATTACTCGATGAACGATCGTTTATCCTAAAAATAGTCAAGTTAGAGAAATGAAAGGACTAATTGGTTTAAATAGAGATTGATCATATCCTATTTCTACTAGTGAAACCTCCTTGATTGATTGTTAAGTGTATTGGAAACACATCTTTTCAATCTATCAAGTGTTAATCTTGTTATCAACATCTTAAAAAGTGACAGGTGATTAAGACATCTTTGATTACGAAAGTACTGAGGTGAAATGTTGATTACTCGATAAACATTCGTTTTTTCTTTTATATCCATATAAATCCATTCCTATACTTAATTAAATACCTAATTTAATGAACCCGTAATCCCCTAGATTTTATAAATTCCCAACTCATTTTAATTCTATTAAAAATATTCTAGTTAAAAATAGTCTAGTATAAATAGTCTAGTATAAATAGTCTTAATATAAATAGTCTAGTATAAATAGTCTTGTTAAAAATAGTCTTATTAAAATAGTCTTATTAAAAATAGTTTAAAATATAGTGCATTTAATTTAGTTAATATTTAAAAACCCAAAAATATATTTTAGTATATTTTAGTATTTATTTCTAGCAATCTATACAAAATATTATACGAAGCCCTGTTGGACAATACTCGAGAGAAAAGACCTTGGTAGAACTTACCACAAACTACTTCTACCTCGTATATATTTGCGAGCGACTCAAGAACTCCTGTTTTTAAGATAAGTTTTTGACCGATCACATTGGTAATTTAAAAATCGATTCAGGATCTCGGGAGTTTTGAAAACATTTGTGATTGAAAAGTCCTTAATTTATCGAAAGCCACTTAGGATCACAGCCCAAGGTTTTATTTTCCAAAATACAAATCCGTTTAGAAAACACGAGGTCCACAACCCAACCATCCACTTCAATTCACTTCCAAGGACACACTACACACGGCACATCACTCTTATGCCATTCTAGCCGAACACTAAGACACGATATATAATATCTCTCGACCCCGAGCACAGAGCATTGTGATACTCCGGACATATCACAAATAATCATCATTAAAAACATTTTGGCAATTCTCGCGACCCGATCCAGCCACCAAGTCCCTGTGCGCCCCATCGAGCAACCCCGGGTGAGAATACCCACTCGAAAGTAACCCTCGCGACCCGGTCCAACCGCTAAGCCACCAGGTCCCCGTGTGACCCCGTTGAGTCAACCCCTAGTGAGAGTACCCGAGAACAACCTTACAACTCTCATCAGCTCACATTTCCAAACCACAATCCCCGAGGGTCAATCACACTATATATAGTCGAGGTACTTTGCTAGAATGACCAAATTATCCAAGACATACTCACGACCCAGAACTAATACCATCAACAAGGAAGCAAACTATCTCAACAGCACTGAACGGCACAACCAATATCACATAAACTCACATATTCATCGATAACCACATGTCTCCACGCATACATCTTAACCAAAGGATTAAACTTCAAAATTTACCGACGACGTAATCACACATAATGGCATCACATGAAAGTAAGGCGATCCTATACTCAACACTAACACATATTCAATTAAGCACATTAATTCATGGAACACTAGTCATCTTTTAAGAAAACCATGATTGTAAATATACCGATTCTTTCGAAAAATATTTATAAACATTCATTTAGCACATATCGTCGATTACCAACCATTATATCTACAAAACACGTAATGTATGGGCAAGATATGTTTGTTTGTTGATTCTTTAGTCTAATACTCACAAGCGCACGATTCGTTCGATGTAGATATGCGGTGCAAGGTCGATTCCACAAGGAGGACTATGATAGTGAAGTAAAATATTCCTATCGTTTTAAACCAAATTTTATTAAATTCTAACCTAGTCCCAAATAATTTTATTTTTGAATGGTTATAATAATTGCATTAAATAACAGTAATTTTTAAGTAGATTTTAGATAAATTGAGTTTAAATAATTTACTAGGGTTTAGAATCCACCAATGTCTATTTATTATTTATTTTATATTTTAATTCCAAGAAATTCAGGAAATAGATTCTGAAATCAATCTCACTATTTTCCTATAGATTTGACAATAAGTACAAAATTATAATTCAAATATAGATTTTTCTTCGCTTGAAAAATATAATTTCTAAGCATTATATGTGTCTTATTTAATGGAAAACAAATAATCAAAGAAATTAACTAATATCAATAATCACAAAGCAATGGAAATTTGTAACTATCAAAAATACGTGATATAATTGATGAAATAATATTCCTCTATTGAAGCGAAAATCATAATCGTTAAAAACATTTATTTGGAATTATTATGTAAATATTAATAATAATATAGACATGGTTTCATCATAACCCCAGTAAAAGAAAATTACTCACTCATAATAACAACAGGAATAAATAAATATTTCATAATATTATTACTCAAATATAATTTTATTACATAATATTTTTATTTCTCTCTCTTACAATAATATCTTTATTCTTTTTTTTTCTCTTCTCTTTTCCTCTCAACACCCTCTCCTATTTATACTACTACAAAATTAATAAAATAATAATTTTTAAAATTTTAAAACTCCACTACTCAATCATTCACGGCTGCCAAGGGGGTGCTGATGTCATGGATGACATCAGTGAAGAGTTGAATTTCCGGTCCAATCAGGTGTTGACACGTGGCTCAATATGGTCCATCTATTTAATTGTCCTTCGAACGGTCACAACTTCTTCATACGAACTCGAATTCAGATGAATTTTTTTTAAAACGATCGTCTCGACGAGGCGAATAAAATGAGACCAGTCGTGACTATATTTGAATTTTGGAAAAATATTATCCTTGAACCAATTGATCTGTCTTGTATCAGTTGGTTAACTTGCAGATATAATTTAATTCTAATTAATTATCCAAAAATAACACAAAATTATAGAAAATTCTAACAAAATGAAATAATATAAATATATAGTAAAAATAATAAATTATCACACAAAACACACAATTATATACATAAAATACTAATAAAAATATTACTCAAAATATACCAAACAAATTCCCCCACACTTATCTTTTGCACGTCCTCGGGCAAATCTTATACCCGAGTTATAATACTCATATGCTGAAAAAATCATGACAAAACCAATATCAAGAGAGAACAAGTGATCATGACCCAATTGAGATCAGAGAAAAATAGGATGAC
Organism: Orobanche coerulescens; assembly: GCA_033398695.1. Lineage (NCBI taxonomy): Eukaryota > Viridiplantae > Streptophyta > Magnoliopsida > Lamiales > Orobanchaceae > Orobanche > Orobanche coerulescens. Next base: position 86,796,687 of record CM065809.1, read on the forward strand.
ACACTAAATTCTAACAACTTCATTGAGAATCGAATGCAAAATGATTCAATACCCTCACGGTAGATGTCCCTCTTCACTCAAGTGTATATAAGGAATATTCGATAAGAGTTCACTCATATCAAAGCATAATGTGTCATTACCATATGCTTGGTCAAAAATCAAATCTCCACTACTAAAAAATAAACTCATGCATAAATCAAAAGGTCTTTCTTTTGGTTGTAACGTGGCTTTGGGTATGGGTAGGATAAAGGGAAAATTATGAGGTTTGCTAGCCAAGATCATTTGTGAATTTAGATGCATAACAAATCCTACAAATAACAATCAACATCCCCCCTTTTGTAATGAAAACTCTCAAACCATCATTCCCAAGTTATTCTGTACTTTACATGGTAATTGAATATTCATCTGGCAAGGTCATACTTGTAATATCCGTATTTTTCTTTCCCTTGTAATTTCGTTTTTGGTGTATTTCTCGGTCGTAGTGACCCTCGTGTATCTTTCAGTGTGTCCTTCCTGTCAAACTGTTGAACTGTATCCTCGTTGTTGTTGTGCGAAACCGCCGTTTCGGGGTTGCCGTGGATCCATTGCGTGTTGTTGGCCCCCAAATATTGATTCATATCGTTTTATTCCCTTTTCCGGATCATTTTTAGCATTTTGGAACCCAAAAGGGGGTATGGGCCGCGGCACAAGGTGTGTGCGCCGCGGCACACAAATTCCTTCAATTGATAGTCGAACAAAGCATCTTGTGTGCGCGGCACACCCATCCAAAGCGCGGTGCGCATGCAGCAGTGCCGCGGCACACCTATCCGTGCCGCGGCACACTCGTGTGTTTTCTGCGACCAAAACCAAATCAGACTGTGTGTGCCGCGGCACAACGCGAAACACAGGAGTATTTTTGGCTCGTGCCGCGGCACACTTTGTCGTGCCGCGGCACACGGCTTCAATCAGGCTTGCGTCTTTATTAGACGAAATCGGCCATTTCCACCCCATTTTTTCACTGCGCGAGAGAGAGAGAGAGCTAAGGGAGGGGAGAACTCTCAAGCATTCTTCATTCGGGAGCCGATTTTTCATCATCTTCCTTCGGTTGTAAGGCTCGGGAAATCAATCTAACGCGCGTTCTTCGGATCTTGGTACTTGAATCTCCTAAGGTAATGTTCTAAAACCCTATTTTCGATTAATTTGGGGGTTTTGGGTTTTTCTTCCGATTCGTTCCGTTTTGTTGGTGAATTCATGATGTATACGATTGATATTGTTAGTATCTTTAGTTTCCCTACGGATTCATGGATATTTTGTGGATTTTTACGGAATCGAGAGGGTTTGGTTGTGGTCCGCCCTCGTTGTTATTTTTGTATGAATATACATGAATCGTAGGCGGGTTTCCGGGTGTATTTCATTTCCGTAATCGTCTAGAGTTGGTTGTGATTGTGTTATTCGAATCGTTAGGTTCATTTCCGCCGGTTCCTTGCGGTCGTGTTCTACTCTTCCGTTCCGTTCGTGTCATCGTCTAATTAATCGAGGCAAGTACCCTTATGAACTTACGATCTTGACATAAGTAGTTTTGTATGAGAAATTGTGTGTGTGTGTATGCTCACTACGGGTTAGACTCGACGGGGTCTCGGTAGGGTTCCACGAAGCTGTGGACCGCGAGCTTGCTTTTAACCACTGTGGGTTAGATCCGACGGGGTCTCGGCAGGGATCCACGAAGCTGTGGGTCCGCGGTTAATTGTGGTGCATTTTTACAAATGTGGTTTGGTCATTGGCATTTCCGGAAATGAGCGTTTTGGAAACTATGATTTCTTGATGGCATGCATTACTATATGTGTAAGATGTAAAATGTTCATTTGGTTACTTGTACTAGCGTAATTGCTAACCCCTCTGGGGACCCGTTTTGGGGAAATTCGTTTTATGAATTTCAGTCGGGTTCATCGAGACGAGCGCTGGACCAAGACGGATGATGGCCGTGCGTGATGATGGTGCACGAGTGATGTTTTAGTGTCTTTTACCTTTTTGTCTTTTGTGGTTTTGAACTAATAGTTGTACTCGAGTACTTAAGGGGTTCTTGTTCGTTTGAATTGTATTGTTGCTTATTATGTTGTGTTGGATGATGATGTTATATTGACCGGTTGAACCGGGTGGATTGTTCTGTTTTGCGTCTTTATGACGTGGTGTTATTTTATCGTTTCTGTGGGTCGTTGTGTATGATGCTGTTCAGCCTGGTGGGTCCCATATAGGGATTCACGGCGCTGTAATATACCTCGGATATCCTGGGGGTGTTACAGAAAATGGTATCAGAGCTCTAGGTTTATGGATACCTAGGCTTGTCGGTTCATTGGGTCTTGTGGTGTTTGGTTTTGCACATCATCGTCACGCTGCCATGATTCCGGTACTACCAGTGTCCGTAAGTTTTCCTTCCTCTGTTCATTAATTCCTTGTATCGTACCCTTGATTCTCGATTTGTAATTGTTCTTTTCTTGTACTGATCCTCGTATGGCTTTTGCTACTTATTTAACTCCAGTATGGATGCTGGAAGAGGTCGTGGTCGCGGTCGTGGTCGTGGACGCGGCCGGGGACGTGGGGCAGCCGGTGGGGCGGCCACGTCCACGATCTTCGAGGCCGGCGATGCGGCGACCGTCATAGCCATGCTTCTTCTCGGGAGCGTGCCGATCTTGGTATTGCGGCCGTTATACGCAGATGGTGAACCAAATGGCGGCAATAGCTCGGGCGGTTGAACCCGGATCAAGCCCATGCTAATCGGGCGGAGCGGACCGTTGGCTCCAAGATGTCATCAAGATGCATCCTCCTCGGTTTCGGGAGCTTCAGACCCGATTGGTGGGAAGGGTGGATCAAGGAGATGTCTAAGGTCTTCGTTGCCACCAATCGTCCCGAGGACCGTAAAGTCCCTATTGCTCAATACACCGGGACGCTACGACCGGTGGGAGGCCGTTGGGCCCAAAGACCATCCGCTACGTGGTGAGTTTCAAGAGTTGATGGAGATCGAATATTGCCGTGGCGATCGGATGTGCTCGGGTACATGCTTTTATGATGCTCAACCACGGGATATCCCCGTAGCTCAAGCTATTGCTGATTTTAACAAAGAGTTGGGTTATGTGAAGACCCAAGTTGTCGAGAGAGAGTGACAAGATTTTCCATTTCTCCGGGCGGATGAAGTTGCCGATTCGGGACTATATGTCGGGGCTCGTATGCACTACATTGAAGGATTATCGAGTAGGGCCCTTGCTTATGATATGTCGGTGACGGCGAGTGAGGCGGCCCGCGAGAGTAAGAAGCGAAGTCCGGGAACTTTTCGGGCCACAAGAGTGGGGGTCGGCAGAGATCCCAATCTGCTAACTTCCCATGGCGGTGGTCCGGCTCGTTCACTTGGGGTCCTCGTGGAACTACCGGTGCTCCTTTTCGTGATGTGAAGTGTTTCAATTGTGGTCGACGGGCCACATCGGTCGTGTTTGTCCGAACCCTTTCTTTGGACGTGTAATCGGTGTGGCGGTCGGGTCACAAAGCCGCTTCTGTGCCGAGAGGAGAAAATCCTTGGTGCCCGAGCTTCGATTTAGCGCCTAGGGAACCAAGTGTGAATCGAGGATCGTTTGCTCCTCAATCTCCGCCGAGTGCTAGTCGGGGGAGAGGTCGGGTCAGCCCTCAAGAGGGGAGCTTCGGTGTCGGCTCCGCCCACCCGCGTGTCTATGAGATGCGGAGAGCCGATGATCCAGCGGCTACCGTAGCGACAGGTACCGTTTATATTCTTTCTCATCCTGTCAGTGTGCTTTTCGATTCCGGTGCTACGCATTCGTTCATATCTCTGGATTGTGTGCGCCGTTTGAATCTCGATCGTTTGACGCCTTGTGAACCCTTCATCGTTAAGCTTCCTAGCGGTGATGGGATCGTTGGTGATCAGGAGGTTCGAGACTGTTCTGTGCTTATTTGTGAGAGGACTTGGCCCTCTAATCTTATTGTTGTGAGTATCGAGGGTGAGGATTTGATTCTTGGTGATGATTGGCTCGAGCGGCATGGTGCAATCATGAACTACCGCACGAGAATCATCACCATGTTGGCCGATGATGGCACCGAGCACTCTTTCGCCGGGCGAAAGAGGGGGAACCAGAAACTCGTTATTAACGCCTTGAAGGCGATGAAACTCCTGCGAAAGGGATGTATTGGTTATTGGTGCTATGCCTTGAAGGCAGAGAGTGGTGGAGTCGAGCTTTCGTCGATTCCAATCGTTAATGAATTTCCTGATGTTTTTCCTGATGAGTTACCGGGATTGCCACCGGATCGAGAGGTCGAGTTCACTATAGAGTTAGAGCCGGGTGCGGCTCCTATTTCGAAGGCACCCTATCGCATGGCACCTTCAGAGATGTCCGAGTTGAAGAAGCAGTTGAGTGAGCTTCTTGAATCGGGGTATGTTCGACCGAGTGCCTCGCCTTGGGGCGCACCGGTCCTGTTTGTGCGGAAGAAGGATGGTTCACTACGTTTGTGTATCGACTATCGCGAACTAAACAAGGTGACCATCAAGAACAAGTATCCTTTGCCGAGAATTGATGACTTGTTCGATCAGTTGCAGGGAGCTGCGGTATTCTCGAAAATTGATTTGAAATCGGGATACTATCAGCTCCGGGTGAGAGAGTCCGATGTGCCGAAAACAGCCTTTCGGACGAGGTACGGACATTATGAGTTCGTAGTCATGCCCTTCGGGTTAACTAATGCGCCGGCGGTGTTCATGCAGTTGATGAACAAAGTTTTTATCGAGTATTTGGATAAGTGCGTAAATCGTCTTTATTGACGATATTCTTATTTATTCGAGGAATGAGGAAGAGCATGCGCTTCATTTGCGGGTTGTGTTAGTCATTTTGAGGACCGAGCTACTCTTTGCGTAGTTCTGGTATTGTGAGTTCTGGTGAAGGAAGTGATGTTTTTAGGTCACGTGATTTGGTAGGGGGTTCGTGTGGATCCGAGAAGATTGAGGCCGTGTTGGATTGGGCACCGCCCAAGAATGTGAAGGAGCTCGTAGTTTCTTGGGTTTAGTGGCTACTATCGTAGGTTCGTCGAGGTTTCTCGGCGGCTCGCCACTTACACATTGCTCCGTAAATCGAGAAGTTAAATGCGGAATGACGAGAGCGATCGAGTTTTGAGGCGAAGAAGCGTTTGACTTCATTGATTTTGGCGTTGCCATGTGGCAACGAGGGTTTTGCCGTTTATAGCGATGCTTGGTCGTGGTCTTGGGTGTGTATTAATGCGGCACGGCAAGACCATCGCCTTTGCATCGAGACAGATTGGGGCCGTATGAGCTTAACTACCCTACTCATGATTTGGAGTTAGCGGCGGTCGTATTTGCGCTCAAGATTTGGCGTCACTATCTTTTCGGCTCCACATGTCGATTTTCTTGATCATAAAAGTCGAAATACATATTTACCAGCGAGAATTGAATATGAGGCGGAGGAGGTGGTTAGAGCTGATTAAGGATTATGACCTCGAAATCCTTTATCATCCGGCAAGGCAAACGTCGTGGCCGACGCCTTGAGTCGAAACCGGTTGCGTTGCGAATGCTCGAGATCCTTACGTCGATCGAGCTTGGCGGGCTTTGATCGAGTTAGATGTTGAAGTTTTGTTGCACTGGCCGTTGGGCAACTTCGTGCTTTAGAGATTTCGTCGTCTGCAGTCGATGAAATTAAGTGAAGCAATCGGAGGATCCGATGATTACTCAAATCCGAGAGAACGTTCTTAAAGGAAAATCTCACGGGTTTATGATTCACGAGGATGGTATTTTGAGATTTAGTCGTCTTTGTGTGCCGAACGACTCGAGTTGAGACAGTATTTTGCGGGAGGCCCATGCTACACCTTACTCCGTTCATCTGGTTCGAGTAAGATGTACAAGGACTTGAGAAGGAACCGGTGGAATGACATGAAGGATGAGGTCGCACGGTTTGTAGCGAGATGTTTGACTTGTCGCAGTCAAAATCGAGCATCGGCCGGCCGGACTTTTGCAGTCACTTCCCGTTCCAGAATGGAAATGGGAAGATATATCGATGGATTTCATTACGAGTCTGCCGAGATCGAAGTCGGGCATGAATATGGTTTGGGTGATCGTCGATCGTCTGACCAAGTCGGCACATTTTCTGGCCATCAAGGACACTTGGGGCCCGGAGAAGTTAGCTCGTGTGTTTATCGCGCAGATTGTGAGACTTCATGGTACCCCTAAGTCTATTGTTTCGGATCGTGACGGCCGTTTTGTATCGCACTTCTGGCAGGCTGTGCATAAGGCGTTGGGTACCCGTTTACATTTGAGTACCTCTTTTCACCCCCAGTCAGATGGACAATCGGAACGCACTATCCAGACGTTCGAGGACTTGTTGCGTGTCTGTGCTCTCGATTGGAGTAGTGACTGGGAGGAACATTTGCCGCTGATCGAATTCACGTACAACAACAGTTGGCACGCGTCGATTCGGATGGCACCGTACGAGGCACTTTACGGACGGCGATGTCGATCACCGATCTGTTGGAATGAGGCGTCCGATTTGGTCGGGACCGAGCCGGATGTCGTTTTAGAGACGAGGCGGAAGATAGAGTTAATTCGAGAACGGATGTTGACTGCCCAGAGTCGACAGAAGTCATATGCCGATGTCCGTCGTCGACCTTTGGAATTCGAGGTGGGAGACCACGTTTTGCTAAAGGTGTCGCCGACGAAGGGAGTTTTCGTTTGGGAAGAAAGGAAGTTGAGTCCGAGATTTATCGACCCCTTTGAGATCCTCGGCGAGTAGGTGGGTTGGCATACCGTTTGGCGTTACCTCGGTCTTGAGTCATGTTCATAGCGTTTTCCATGTTTCCCGATTGAGGAAATATGTTAGGATCCTAGTCACGTCATCGATTATGGCGAGATTGATATTGTCAAGATATTACTTTTGAGGAGCGTCCTTTGAAGATTTTGGAGCATCGTGAGAAACGATTGAGGCATAAGACCATACCTTTGGTCAAGGTGCGGTGGTCGAGACACGGTGTCGAGAAGCAACTTGGGAAACCGAGGATAGCATGCGTGCTAGGTACCGGAGTTGTTTGTTTCTTAAGTTTCGGACGAAACTTATTTTTAGAGGGTAGAATGTAATATCCGTATTTTCTTTCCCTTGTAATTTCGTTTTTGGTGTATTTCTCGGTCGTAGTGACCCTCGTGTATCTTTCGGTGTGTCCTTCTGTCAAACCGTTGAACTGTATCCTCGTTGTTGTTGTGCGGAACCGCCCGTTTGGGTTGCCGTGGATCCATTGCGTGTTGTTGGCCCCCAAATATTGATTCCTATCGTTTTATTCCCTTTTAGGATCATTTTTAGCATTTTGGAACCCAAAGGGGTATGGGCAGCGGCACAAGGTGTGTGCGCGCGGCACACAAATTCCTTCAATTGATAGTCGAACAAAGCATGCGTGTGCGCGGCACACCCATCCGTGCCGCGGCACGGTGCCGAGCAGTGCCGCGGCACACCTATCCGGTGCCGCGGCACACTCGTGTGTTTTCTGCGACCAAAACCAAATCATGCCGTGTGCCGCGGCACACGCAGGTGCTTGCCGCGGCACAGGAGTATTTTCTTGGCTCGTGCGCGGCACACTTTGTCTGTGCCGCGGCACAAGCGGTCAATCGTGCGATTCGTCTTTATTAGACGAAATCGGCCATTTCCACCCCATTTTTTCAACTGCGAGAGAGAGAGAGCTAAGGGAGGGAGAACTCTCAAGCATTCTTCATTCGGGAGCCGATTTTCATCATCTTCCTTGTTGTAAGGCTCGGAAATCAATCTAACGCGTTCTTCGGATCTTGGTACTTGAATCTCCTAAGGTAATGTTCTAAAACCCTATTTTCGATTAATTTGGGGGTTTTGGGTTTTTCTTCCGATTCGTTCCGTTTTGTTGGTGAATTCATGATGTATACGATTGATATTGTTAGTATCTTTAGTTTCCCTACGGATTCATGGATATTTTGTGGATTTTTACGGAATCGAGAGGGTTTGGTTGTGGTCCGCCCTCGTTGTTATTTTTGTATGAATATACATGAATCGTAGGCGGGTTTAGGGTGTATTTCATTTCCGTAATCGTCTAGAGTTGGTTGTGATTGTGTTATTCGAATCGTTAGGTTCATTTCCGCCGGTTCCTTGCGGTCGTGTTCTACTCTTCCGTTCCGTTCGTGTCATCGTCTAATTAATCGAGGCAAGTACCCTTATGAACTTACGATCTTGACATAAGTAGTTTTGTATGAGAAATTGTGTGTGTGTGTATGCTCACTACGGGTTAGACTCGACGGGGTCTCGGTAGGGTTCCACGAAGCTGTGGACCGCGAGCTTGCTTTTAACCACTGTGGGTTAGATCCGACGGGGTCTCGCGAGGATCCACGAAGGCGTGGGTCCGCGGTTAATTGTGGTGCATTTTTACAAATGTGGTTTGGTCATTGGCATTTCAGGAAATGAGCGTTATGGAAACTATGATTTCTTGATGTCATGCATTACTATATGTGTAAGATGTAAAATGTTCATTTGGTTACATGTACTAGCTTAATTGCTAACCACTCTGGGGACCCGTTTTGGGGAAATTCGTTTTATGAATTTGGTCGGGTTCATCGAGGCAATGGCTGGACCGATTACGGATGATGGCCGTGCGTGATGATGGTGCACGAGTGATGTTTTAGTGTCTTTTACCTTTTTGTCTTTTGTGGTTTTGAACTAATAGTTGTACTCGAGTACTTAAGGGGTTCTTGTTCGTTTGAATTGTATTGTTGCTTATTATGTTGTGTTGGATGATGATGTTATATTGACCGGTTGAACCGGGTGGATTGTTCTGTTTTGCGTCTTTATGACGTGGTGTTATTTTATCGTTTCTGTGAGTCGTTGTGTATGATGCTGTTCAGCCTGGTGGGTCCCATATAGGGATTCACGGCGCTGTAATATACCTCGGATATCCTGGGGGTGTTACAATACTCTTGTGTAAGAAAAAGTATGTAATGGATCTTTTGGAAGGAATTATGTATCACTCAAGGGATAGTTCAAGTTCTATTTTATGTATACATAGTGATGATTTTCGTACTTGACCTCCCGCATTTTTTTTTCTGGCCGTTTTTTTTAGCCTTTATTTATATTTCTTTTTTATTCGATTCAATACTCCAATGTACTTCACACCCTTTCAGTTTCAACGAAGCTCATGATCTCCACAATACTCTTATGAACATCGGTCCGTATTTGTCACACATTTAGTTCACAATTAAATCTTTGACTAGAGGGTGCAAATAGATGAGTCATCAACAAGAATGGATAATGGCTAAAGTAATGTGCTTCATCAAATAAATAGGCTAAGGCTCAATGGGGCTTCTAAGGATAAAATGTAATGGGTGGGAAAATATAAGCCAACAAGGGGGTTAATCCTAATTGTCTTTATCATCTTAATGCAAAAGTTTATGAATGTAGTCTCGAAATGTATAAATGAGCACGTTCTAGAATGAACACAATATGTTTGACCACACAACAAAAAATATAGAGCGTATATATAAGGATTGCTCTAAGGCTCAAAACTCACGAAAAAAAGGGTGTTGTGTACTGAATTCCATAGACCTTCATCCAAATCCATTATCAAAACCAGTGAAACATCCCAAAAATAATTTTTTCACTAATGTTTTCTCAAGAAAATGGTGTCGTGATTTTCAACCTTTTTTTTAATATATTATTATATATATATATATAAATACATCTTCCCCCCACACTTAATGATAAACAATATCCTTATTGTGTAAAAAGAACAATGGAGTAAGGGTATAAAGAAGGATTCCCTGTTTATAAAAGATGATGCTTCGCTCAAGCCTTTATTGGACCTGCAAGAAATCTTTTTACTTTATTTTGCATCTATAAATAAACATTGCATTTTTTTCTGTTTAAGGGTATAAAGAAGGCTTCCCTGTTTAAGGGTATAAATCTTTTTACTTTATTTTGCATCTATAAATAAATATTGCATTTTTTTCTTTTCCGTATCCCTCAAACTTGTATTCTTTTCCTTTTCTCTCTAAATAATTTTCTTTTTCAAAAAAAATATTCATCATCTTCCACATAAAGATTTAACTCCATCATGAAAAAATTTCATTTTGTCCTTATATTTTCTTGCACAATCGTAAGCATCATTTCTGATTTCTTCCAATTCATTTAGTTGAAGTTTCCTATGAATTCCAGCCAAGTCTAATGAAAAATTTAATTGTTTTATGGCCTAGTATGCTCTATGTTCTAATTCAACAGGAAAATGACATGGTTTTCAAAAGACAAGCCTAAATGGAGACATTCCGATGGGAGTTTTAAAAGTAGTACGGTAAGCCCACAATGCATCATTCAATCGCAAAGACCAATCTTTCCTTGTAGGATTAACAGTTTTTTCAAGAATATGTTTAATTTCTCTATTTGAAATTTCAACTTGTCCACTTATTTGAGGGTGATAAGGAGTAGCAACTTTATGTGTAACACCATATTTTTTAAATAAATGATTCAAAAATTGGTTACAAAAATATTTTCCTCCATCACTTATAATTGCTCGTGGTGTTCCAAATCTGGAAAAAATATTTTCTTTTAAAAATTTTACCACGACTTTGTGGTCATTTGTTTTGCAAGCAATGACTTCTACCCATTTTGAAACATAATCGACGGCCAGAAGGATGTAAAGATTGCCAAAATAAATTGGAAAAGGTCCCATAAAATCTATGCCCCAAACATCAAATATTTCAAAAATTAAAAGTGGGTTTAAAGGCATCATATTTCTTTTAGAAATTTGGCCTAATCTTTGATATTTATCACATGTGCTGCAATATGAATGTGTATCTTTGAAAAGTGTTGGCCAATAAAAACCACATTGCAGAATTTTAGCAGTTGTTTTCTTTGAACTAAAATGACCTCCACATGCATGATCATGACAAAAGGCAATGATATTTTGTTGTTCATGTTCAGGCACACATCTCCTATGATTTGATCAGGATAGTATTTGAACAAATATGGATCATCCCAAAATAATCTTTTTACTTCATTTAAAATTTTTATTTTATCTTGGTTATTCCAATGAGATGGCATGTTACCAGTGACAAGGTAATTGACAATGTCTGCATACCAAAGTATGTGAGAAATAGACATGAGTTGTTCATTAGGGAAAGTTTCATTAATGGAAGGTTCTTTATCAGTAAAATTCACGATTAGCCTAGACAAATGATCAGCAACAATATTTTCAGAACCTTTTTTGTCTCGAATTTCTAAGTCAAACTCTTGTAACAATAGAATCCAACGGATCAAGCGAGGTTTAGCATCTTTCTTAGAAAGAAGATATTTTAATGCAGCATGATCGGAGTAAATTATGACTTTCGAACCAATCAAGTAAGGTCGAGATTTGTCTAAGGCAAAAACAACTTCAAGCAATTCTTTTTCAGTTGTAGAGTAATTTAATTGGGCATCATTTAGAGTTCTACTTGCATAATATATTACAGTTGGTAATTTATTTTCTCTTTGACCCAATACTACACCGATGGCATAGTCAGATGCATCGCACATTATTTCAAAAGGAAGATTCCAGTTTGGAGATTTGATGATAGTGTAGGTCACAAGTCGTCCAGGAACAAGTCTATAGGGGGGGTGAATAGACTTGTTGAAACTCTTAAACTCTTTTTCACGAAGAGTGAGTTTCTTCAGCTGATAGGTAAACAAATGACTTGGAGTCGTTTATTCTTTAATATATGCGGAAGTTAGCTGATGACGAATATAAAGCAACTAATGAAACACTTAACAATGAATGCAGCAGTTAAAGTATGATGCAAGAAAGCGATAAGAACGCAGGCGATTATAGTGGTCTCAGAGGTGGGGTAATCCTCTACTAATCCACTTTTCTCCAAACCAGTTGGAGATGAATTCACTATAATTTTCAACCAGTGATAAATATTACAGTGATTCAAACAAAACTACAACAGCTTCCAACCATTGGAAATCCGTGCCGTTGTACCACACTTGACTGCCTTGCACCTCTTGATCCTCGATCCTTGGATGCCTTTACAGTCTCTTAACTTCAACCAGTGAAGTACCCCGAACTCAAGATTATAGACAAGAGTTTTTGTCTTCTCCAACTAATAGCTTCTTTAAGTATGAACTTTTAGAACCGCTCTTTTCTCGATGCTGTATTTCACTTTTTGATAGCTTGAATGCTTTGATCGCTTGAAAGTATGTTAGCACCGGTTATCGTAAGGTATGGTCTGCTCAGCTTCAAATCTTTGGAAATATATAGGTCACGATCTCTGAGCTTTTCCTTATAGCCGTTGCAAATCTTTTGAACAAATCCGTCCGTTGGAGAGGTAGACTTCATTGTTTTATTTCTGAATGTTGCAAGGCTGGATTCCCATATTTTAATCTATCTTCCGACCGTTGTGAAGACTCTGCATGTGATGCACCGAATCTTTTGAATATAAAATGATTAAAGTCTTCAAGGTGGGTCTGGATGATTTATTTAAATCATATCTCTTGCGGGAATCTCTCCAATTTGTCTCTTCACGTTGCATGTGACTTTCCGTAATACTTGACTTTTCAACGCATGCTGACGTGGACTTGGAGTACTTGGATGATGAGCAGTTAACATCTCTGCAGTTTGGACCTCTCTGATGTTCACTGTTTATGACTTCACTGATCAGGTGACTTGTCTGAGGTACCTTGGCTGCAGTCTGGTCAAACATCCCTGATAATTTTTGTTGACCAGAACTACTCTGACTTGACTCGGCTGATCCTCTCTGATGGACTTAGCTGTACTTAGTTCTTAGCCGATTTTTAGCCTAACTTATTTTTGGCCTATAGAAGATACTCATTTGGTTCTTCTTTACATTTTGCCAAGTTTTATACTTAACATATTTGGCCTATGGAAGATACTCATTTGGTTCTTCCTTACATTTTTGCCAAGTAATAAACATTTGAATTTATACTGATGACATCATCAAAATCTAACAAGTATTCCTAACAAATTTCCCCCTATTTTGATGATGGCAAAACTTTAAATAAGTAATCAAATGCACAAGTCTGCACTTAGGTGCAAGACACAAAATCAAACTCAGTCTTGTTTTGAGACAACTGGGAGTTGTCATTCAAATGACTGTTGTATATTAATTTTCTGTTGATTACAGGTACATGGCTTGAATAGAGTAAATACAGAAAATTTAATCAATTACAAAAAATTACAATTATATCCAAAAACTATCTGCCCCTTCCTCTTCGAACAGTTTGCTTAGGAGGTCTAAATGGTTTTGCACCGATTGGTCTATTATTGATGGGTGCAAGACCATATTTTCTCCTTATGACTAGGGTAGCAAAGTCTTGGTCTTCTTTTGAAGAGAACTTGTGCTCTTCACATAGCTTTCTAATTTCTCTTTGAAGCTCTAGCTCGTTAAGCTCATTGTCCAAACGGGTCGGCGCTTCCTCTGCTCTGAATGTAGGAATCATAGGATAAGCCTGCCATTTGGCTGCATATTTAAGCATTAACTTCCACAGAGTAGGCCATCTAGTATCCATGTAGTTGATAAATGACTGTTGGGGCGAGCATTCTTTATCATCGAGTATCTCCCAGAGGTAGAACTGCTCTATGAATTGTTTCTTGGCATCCGCCCAATGAGTCATGAATTCTATTGGCAAGAATTCTTCAACAAACCACAACTGTTTGCCTTCCCATTCGAATCTTTGAAGCTCTTCTTTCTTTCTTCTCTTCCTCTCCATAGACTGCTCTTCAGGTTGACTGGGGGCAGATATCTCCTTTCTTTTCAGACTTGATGATCCTCCTTCAATTTGAAGAATATCTTGCCTCTTCTTTGTTCTTAGCTCTGCCCTTATCTCTCCTTGATTACTTCCTTCCCCCTGAATTCTATCTTCCCCCTTTTTGCCAACATCAACTAAGGTAGTCAATTGCTGCTCTATTCTGCTCATCCAGTCAGACATGCCAAATGGCATTCTGTTGTTGGTAGGGGGAGGAGGCTGAGGAACTTCTCTCTGCAGCAAAGTGTCAAGCTTTACATTGATGGTTTGGAGGTCAGGAGTGACCTGAGATGCCAGCAGCTCTCCAATCGTATCTTTCACTATCTGCCTGATCAGCTCAGTCACGGCAGGTGAGATCTGAGCTGGTGGAGAGTGCTCGCCTGAGCCTTCTGCAATTGAACCACCAGACTGCAGGCTCCTATCTGCAGTTGGTACTCCAGATGGGGTCTTCTCTGGGGTCCCTGATCTGGAGTCTTCATCTAACTCCACGTCTAGGCTGGTGTACCAGGCAGGTGCCCCAGTCCTATCTGCAGCCTCTTGTGTCGGCTCTGGCTCCGGCTCCCTTTCTCCTTCTTCCTTCTCTTGCTCTTTCTCCTGCTCTTCCTCCTTTTTTTCTTCAATATTTTCTTTTTCTTTTTCCTCATCCTTTTCTTTTTCTTTTTTAGCTCCTTGGTCTCCTCCTTCATCTTTATCATCATCCTCATCATCATCATTATCATCATCATCATCTCCCTTTTTCTCATCTTTTTCTCCTTCATCCGCATCATCTTCATCATTATCCTCCTCTCCTTCATCCTGTTCTACTTCCTCTCCTTCTTCTTCTTCTTCTTCTTCTTCATTCAACTCTTCTGTTTTCTCAACTTCCTCAGGTTGATTTTCAACTAAAATCTTTTCTTCTTTTCTTCTCTCTTCTTGCTCTTCTTCTTCATCGTCCAAAACAACAACTTCTCCTTCTCCATCTACCTCTTCAATCCTAATTCCTTTCTCTTCTTATTCCTCCTCCTCTTCTCCAAAGGAACCAAAAAAAATACTAAGCATAATGGAATGGATGAATTGATCCATGTTGTTTTTAAAATGAGACATGAACCAATTATCCTGAAGGATTAAAACTAAGTCTGATTCTTTGCAAAAATGAATCAGAACATCCTCTGTGGCTTGGGGATATCCCCAACCAGTAGTTTCAATGTAAGCTTGAAGATCAGTAAATGACAGGGTTTTGAAAAACTTCCACTCTTCGAAAATATTGATAAAAGAGTGTTTTAATGCTTGTGGCTTGACAAGCTGTAGTTGTTCGATGGATAGATTGAAAATATTGTTTTCTAGTAGGTTAAAGATATAGTTGGCTTCAGGAATTGAGATTATTAGACCTGCTTCTTATTCCTCAGGAATGTAAGCTGGGGTGAGGACAGCCACAATCTGAGTCTCCAGGCTGCCTGGAGCAGGCTGGTCTTCCAGGTGAGTTGGTGACCTGGCTGTGGGGCTGGCAAGATGATCTGACTGCTCTTCCTCACTAAACTGCAGTCTCCTGGGCCTCTTGGGAGAGGGTTCTGGGGAGGACTGCATGATGGAAGGTCCTTCAGGGGCTGGTCCCCTTCTCTTAAATCGGACTGCTATGGGAGTGTTGTCGGACTCAGTCGGCTCATTGCCGATTGTGATGTCGGATGCAGTCGGTCGGCTACTTTGACGAATAATATCTCGGGTATGTCCTTGTGTCAGGTAGCTCCTTCAACATCTGGGCTGCTCTCCTTGTGCCTCCTAATTTTCTCAACGTCTCTTGGTCCAGATGACCAAGTCTTTTGTTGGGGTGGAAGGGGTCAGTACTTCCCTTCGCCATTCCTGTCTTTTCCAACAACCAACTCAGCTGCGTTCCAAACGCCAGCTTGGTTTTAAATCTCTTCTCATCAACAAGCCATTCGGCTTTGTTGACCTCTCGAACGAGTTGCCTAAATATGTAATCTGCCCAATCAATTTCTTCATCTTGAATTAGTGCTCCCAGCACCATGAACTTCGCCGACGACAGTTAATCATAACTGCCGGCCATCCCCATGATGATTTTGTTGGTTATATCCAACGCAAAACGATAAACTCTCTTAATCTCACTCCTCTTGGCAGTGAGTATCAGTTTTTCCAGCTGAATCTCCGCCTTGATCTTCTTCCAGGTTTCGGCAGCAGACTGTTTGAGTGCTTTGACGGCTATGCCGCGGTGCTTCATACCGAAAACTGTACGGATCGACTCTCGAGATATGTCGACTTGTCTTCCACCGACTGTGCTCCGAATTCCATCTTGAATCAAACAGGCTTCGCGATAGAACGCGATAACATCCTCCTTGTACAGATGTTGAGGGTTGATGTCCAGGAATGGGTAGATCCCATTGAGCTTCATCACGCGGATTAGGTTAAGCACGTCGTAATCCTCCAGATTTGCTTCCAATAAGCCTTCAAAATCGACGACCAGCGAGAAAATAATATGGTCCTTGACCTCCTTCAGGTTGACGCCTTCGAAGTACGATTCTATTTCTGCAAATAAAGGATTTTTAGTGTATTTGGAGTTCAAGACTTTTGCTCTGTAAATTTTTGCTCTGTAGATCTAGGGTAAGCGCAAAAGGTAAAATGAAGGGGTTTCTTTCTTTATAAAGAAGATGAAAAGACGTGTGGATTAAATTAATATATATTTGAAACGGTGGTACGCCTTTTGAGATTCTTTTGAATTTCAAATTTAAATCGGTAGTCCATTTTAAAATTTGACGGTTGGTTTTGATTGGCCACCGTGGAGGTCGATTTAACAAACGATTGCCACGTGTATTTAAAATGCCACTTATGAATCGAACATTAATATATTTAAATGCCATTTGTGAACCAAAATTAATATAATAATATTATAAATATGGCAGATAATAATTAAATATTCAGAGGTCGGTTGAGTTTAGAAAACTTAGCTGGTTTGACTGTTGATTGTTGACCGCTCTGCATCAGGTAAGTTGACTCCATGGACTTCTCGCCTGGGTTTCTGATCAGCTAGGTTCTTTTGTCCATCCTTCGTCCTCTTGTCTGCATCAGCTAGGATCTGATTTCTTTAATCAGCTGGGTCCGTCCTTCCTCTGAAATGCTTCAGCTTGCTTCAGTACTAGATTCCCAATCTAGTAACCAAGATCTCTGCTCAGCTCCAAAAATCTTTCCTCTGGTAAAGGTTTGGTAAAGATGTCAGCTATCTGATAGTCTGTGCTGACTCTTTCAACTCTAACTCTTTTGTTAAGCACATGGTCTCTGATGAAGTGGTGCTTAACATCAATGTGCTTCGTCCTTGAATGCAAAACCGGATTGTTGGTTATTGCAATAGCACTATTTTTGTCACACCAGATAGGAACTTCATTGGCAATAATATTATAATCCCTTAGCTGCTGTCTGATCCATAAAATCTGTGCACAACAGCTACCTGCAGCTAGGTATTCTGACTCTGTGGTGGAAATAGAGTTAGAAACCTGCTTTTTGCTAAACCAGGATATCAGTCTGGTTCCTAGGAATTGGCACGTTCCACTAGTGCTCTTCCTGTTGATTTTGCATCCTGCGAAATCTGCATCTGAGTATCATGACAGTTCGAAATTATCATCCTTGGGATACCATAGTCCAACATTGACTGTAGACTTAAGGTACTTTATTATCCTCTTGGCTGCATCTAGGTGTGATTGCTTCGGCTTGGACTGGAATCGTACACAAACTCCTACGGCATAGGATATGTCTGGCCTGCTTGCAGTGAGGTACAAAAGAGATCCAATGAGTCCTCTGTAGTGGGTTGAGTCCACTGATATGCCTGCCTCGTCTGCATCCAGATGAGTACTTGTGCTCATAGGAATTCTTGCTGGCTTGGCTGATTCCATTCCATATCTTTTGATAAGATCTTTGGTATATTTAGCTTGGTTGATGAAAATTCCTTTTTCCATCTGCTTAACTTGTAGTCCGAGAATGAAGTTAAGCTTTCCCATCATACTCATCTCAAATTCTCCTTGCATGAGGTTGGAGAATTTCTCGCATAGCTCTGGATTGGTTGATCCGAATATGATGTCATCTACATATATCTGGACTATTAATATGTGGCCTTCGTGCTCCACTCTGAATAGGGTTTTGTCCACCTTCCCTTTGCAAAAACCATTTTTCTCAAGAAACACAGACAAGGTTTCATACCACGCTCTAGGTGCTTGCTTAAGTCCATAGAGAGCCTTCAACAGCTTATAGACTTTGTCTCCTTTGACAAAACCTGGGGGTTGCTCTACATAGACTTCTTCTTCTAGGATTCTATTTAGAAAAGCACTCTTTACATCCATCTGATATACTTCAAAATCTTTGAATGCAGCATATGCGAGGAATAGTCTGATGGCCTCTAATCTTGCAATAGGTGCATAGGTTTCATCAAAATCTATTCCTTCACACTGTGCATAACCTTTTGCTACAAGTCTGGCCTTATTCCTAACAACAGTTCCGTCTTCATCACTCTTATTTTTGTACACCCACTTGGTGCCAATAACCTTCTTGTGATCAGGTCTATCTGTTAGTTCCCAAACTTTGTTTCTTTCCATCTGCTCCAGTTCTTCTTGCATGGCATTTATCCATGAGTATCTTCTAAGGCTTGTTCTGTCGTTTTAGGTTCTATCTGTGACATAAAGCATGAGAACATAGCCATTCCTGCTGGTAGGGTTGACTGTCTTGTCTTAACTACATCAGTCAGCTTCCCTATGATTTGCTGGGTTGGATGGTCTTTGAGCCACTTGGGGATGTCATCTTCTTCTGGGTCTGTTCCCCCTGTTGAATTGCTCTGGTGGATTTCTGCATCAGCTGGGTTCTGGTCTGCAACTGGATCAGCTACCGTCTTGTCATCTGCATGTTGGTTCTGATCTGCAGATGAGTCTTTGTCAGCTACAGCTGGGTCTTCATCAGCGGCAACTGGATCAGATAGGTTCGGTGATCCTGTCTGATCTGCAGTTGGGTCTTCAGCAACTGCAGTTGGATCATCAGGGTGGTCTGCAGGTGAGTCCACCATTCCAGTGTCATGTATAATGACTTCTTCAAGGGTCGCTGATTTGAGCTTGTTCTCAATTAGCTCAACTTGCTTCCTGTACTCAACAGTAGATTCATGAAAAACAACATGGGGTGTTTCCTCCACAACTAAGGTTCTTTTGTTAAATACTCTATATGCCTTGCTTCTTTGTGAGTATCCCATAAAGAGACCGTTATCAGTTTTAGCATCAAAGGCATTTAGTTGTGTTTTACCGTTGTTGTGGATGAAACACTTACAACCAAAAACATGAAAATAAGCAACAGTAGGAGTTCTATTATTCCAAACCTCATAGGGAGTTTTGCCATGTCTCCCTACTATCATACTCATGTTCTATGTATGGCAAGCTGTGTTGACAGCTTCATCCCAGAACCTCTTGGGCAGGTCCGCTTCTGCAATCATGGACCTTGCTGCTTCCTTCAGGGTTTTGTTTCTCCTTTCAGCAACTCCATTCTGCTGGGGGGTCCTGGCTGTAGAGAGCTCATGCTGGATCCCATTCTGATCGCTGTAATCAGTTATCGCCTTGTTGAGAAACTCTCCTCCTCTATCTGATCTGATCTTGATGATGGATAGAGATTTCTCATTTTGGATCCTTCTCAGCAGCTCAGGTAGCTTGGTCAAGGCTTCACTCTTTTTATATAGGAAGATAATCCAAGTGTACCTTGAATAATCATCTACTACAACAAGTGCATGCTTCCGGCCGCTTAGAGTCCTTGGCTTGATAGGACCAAATAGATCCATGTGGAGTAGATCTAATATCCTTGTTGTGAGAGTTGTAGACTGGACTGGCTTGAATGATGCTCTGGTCTGCTTTCCTTTCTGACATGCATCACAAAGCGCTTCCTTCTTGAATGCTTCATCTGGAAGTCCTCTGACCAGCTTCTGAGAACTGATCTTATTGATGGCTTTGAAGTTCAGGTGACATAGTCTTTTGTGCCACAGCCATCCATTCTCAGCTACTGTCTTGGATAGAAAACAGGAGTTAGGTGTTCCTGTGTTCCAATCAATCATATAGACATCTCTCCTTCTGAAACCTTGTAGCTTTACTTCTCCAGACAGGATATCTATCACCATACATTTCCAGATGGTGAAGACTACTAGATTCTTTTCGTCGCAAAACTGGCTTATGCTCAGGAGGTTGTACTTGAGTCCTTTGACATAATGAACTTTGGATATCACAATATTTTCTCGGTGCAGCTCTCCAAAGCCCTTTGTTTGTCCTCTAGAGCTATCTCCAAAGGTTAAATCGGGACCTCTTTCTTTGGTGTATTTGGACATCTTCTTGTTCCCGGTCATGTGCCTCGAGCATCCAGAATCTACAAACCATTCTTCACCTCCAAAATTTGAGCTTGTGGAGATGTGGTTGTAGTCCTTCCACCTTTTCTGCAATCAGACAAGCAGAGATTTAGGTATCCAAATCTGTGTGGGTCCTTTGGGGTTAGCTGGTTTCCTGGAGAATTGATTTCTCCTTGGATTGTGAAAGTAGTTGTTATTATTATAACCCTCATAAGGTGTGTAAGGTCGAGGTCTGAATCTCCTGTTGGGATTGTATACTGGATATTCCTCAAAATTTTGATAGTGTGGGCCATTTCTAAATCTTGGCTGAGACCATTTATTAAATCTTTGAGGTCTCCACACTTGTTCATTTTGGAAATTGGGATAACCTTGAGGTTTCCATCTGCCCCTCCCATTTTGAAATCTGTTTTTAGGGAGTTGTTGGTAATAGTGTGCATATTGTTTGGGCTGCTGCTTTTGCCTGGGCCATTGCCTAGTCGCCTGTCTAGGTGGTTGCCTTGTGTAACCTGACTGCAGCCTAGACACGTGACTTGACTGTTGCCTGTTTTTAAATATCGGTTTATATGTAGGCTCAACAGTCGAGACAATTGTTTCTCCCTTGATAAACTTTCTTTTAGAACTAGAGGGAGTGTGAGGATCATATCCAAGGCCTGATTTGGAATATAGTGGCCTTTTATTGGTACACAATTCTTCCAGAGTTGAAGACGCCTTCAGGGAGGTTATTTCCTGCGCCTGAGTCTTATTTATCTGAGTCAGCTTAGTAAACTCGGCTTTTGCATGAGCAAGTGCAGCTGATTTTTCTTTAAGTAAGACAGTTAGTCGGTTTATCTCAGTTGTATTAA
Source organism: Orobanche coerulescens (assembly GCA_033398695.1). NCBI lineage: Eukaryota > Viridiplantae > Streptophyta > Magnoliopsida > Lamiales > Orobanchaceae > Orobanche > Orobanche coerulescens. The sequence continues at coordinate 86,817,647 of CM065809.1, forward strand.
CATCAGCCTGGTTTTTAAAGTCAGCTGCAGTTATCTCAACCTTATTCAGTTCTAGGCTGAGTTTTTCAAAATCGTTTTTCAGCTGCCTATTCTCATCTTGCAGCTGAGTCTTCTCCGACATCTGATTTGGTGTGCAGATTTGAGTGTTTCAAAATCTTTAAATAGCTGATTTACCGATTCGTGCAGATCCATATCTTGTGACATGGCTGAACTATTATTTGAACCATAGGGTTTAGATGTTACCTCTTCATCAGCTAAGTTGGCCATCAGGCAGTCATACTCTTTACCATCATCAGAAAAGAATCCGCTGCTTGATTCTACATGCTCCTGGTCTTCTCCGATGAGGGCCTTTCTTCTATCTTCTTTTCTGCCCACCTCCTTCTTGCTCTCGTCCTTCTTGAGCTCAAGACAGTCCATTTGGATGTGTCCTGTCTTGTGACAATTGTAGCACTCAACCTTCCAACTTCCAGCTTTTTGGTTCCTTCTTGGATTCTCCTTATAATTTTTCTTGTATTTGGAGTAGTTCTTTCTAAAGTTGCTGAACCTTTGCATTATAAACGCCATTTCTTCCTCAAAATCTAATGGATTTAGAGGCTTTACATCAGATAGGCTCTTGGCAGGGGACTCGGCTGCAAAGGCTATTCCCTTCTCTGCAGGCTCAGTTAAGGATGAACTTGGAAGCTCAAACTCATAAGCCTTCAGATCAGAGAACAGCTCTTGGATCTTTATCTTATTCAGGCCCTTGGACTCTCTCATGGCCACGGCCTTCATGCTCCATTCAGGGTTGAGAGATCTGAGAACCTTCAGTGCCATTTCCCTGTTGCCATAGGTTTTGCCGAGGGAGTTGATTTCATTGATAATCTCAGTGAACCTTGTGTCCACTTGATCTATGGATTCGCCGTTCTTCATTTTGAAATTGTCAAACTTTTGAATAGCGATTGACAATTTATTTTCTTTGATTAGCTCCGTTCCCTCACACATCAAAGCTAATGTGTCCCAGATTTCCTTGGCATTCTTGCAGTTCTTTATCTTGACCATGGTGGATTTGTCAAGAGTTTGATATAACACATCTCTGGCCCGGTTATCAAGATTGGCCAGCTTTCTTTCTTCGGGAGTCAGCTCTGTCCTCTTCTTTGGAATCTTCTCTGGCTTCCCTGCTGCGATCTCCTCTGCAGTGTTGTCCTTCTCGAAGATGAATAGACCGTCCTCGATGATGCACCACATGTCATCATGGATAGAAGATAAGTGTGCCTGCATCCTTATCTTCCAAAGATCATACTCGTCAACTGAAAACACAGGGAGTCTAGAATGCATGTGTTCCATTATAGAATGAGAGTAAAGATATATCTCTGATATAGATCTGGTTCGTGAAATAAATGAACCAACCTCTCTGATACCACTTGTAGGTCACAAGTCGTCCAGGAACAAGTCTAGAGGGGGGTGAATAGACTTGTTGAAACTCTTAAACTCTTTTTCACGAAGAGTGAGTTTCTTCAGCTGATAGGTAAACAAATGACTTGGAGTTGTTTGTTCTTTAATATATGCGGAAGTCAGCTGATGACGAATATAAAGCAACTAATGAAACACTTAACAATGAATGCTGCAGTTAAAGTATGATGCAGTAAAATAGTAAAGAACGCAGGCGATTATAATGGTCTCAGAGGTGGGGTAATCCTCTACTAATCCACTTTTCTCCAAGCCAGTTGGAGATGAATTCAATATAATTCTCAACCAGTGATAAATATTACAGTGATTCAAACAAAACTACAACAGCTTCCAACCAGTGGAAATCCGTGCCGTTGTACCACACTTGACTGCCTTGCACCTCTTGATCCTCGATCCTTGGATCCCTTTACAGTCTCTTAACTTCAACCAGTGAAGTACCCCGAACTCAGGATTGTAGACAAGAGTTTTTGTCTTCTCCAACTAAGAGCTTCTTTAAGTATGAACTTTTAGAACCGCTCTTTTCTCGATGCTGTATTTCACTTTTTGATAGCTTGAATGCTTTGATCGCTTGAAAGTATGTTAGCACCGGTTATCGTAAGGTATGGTCTGCTCAGCTTCAAATCTTCGGAAATATATAGGTCACGATCTCTGAGCTTTTCCTTATAGCCGTTGCAAATCTTTTGAACAAATCCGTCCGTTGGAGAGGTAGACTTCATTGTTTTCTTTCTGAACGTTGCAAGGCTGGATTCCCATATTTTAATCTATCTTCCGACCGTTGTGAAGACTCTGCATGTGATGCGCCGAATCTTTTGAATATAAAACGATTAAAGTCTTCAAGGTGGGTCTGGATGATTTATTTAAATCATATATCTTGCGGGAATCTCTCCAATTTGTCTCTTCACGTTGCATGTGACTTTCCGTAATACTTGACTTTTCAACGCATGCTGACGTGGACTTGGAGTACTTGGCTGATGAACAGTTAACATCTCTGCAGTTTGGACCTCTCTGATGTTCACTGTTTATGACTTCACTGATCAGGTGACTTGTCTGAGGTACCTTGGCTGCAGTCTGGTTAAACATCCCTGATAATTTTTGTTGACCAGAACTACTCTGACTTGACTCGGCTGATCCTCTCTGATGGACTTAGCTGTACTTAGTTCTTAGCCGATTTTTAGCCTAACTTATTTTTGGCCTATAGAAGATACTCATTTGGTTCTTCTTTACATTTTGCCAAGTTTTATACTTAACATATTTGGCCTATGGAAGATACTCATTTGGTTCTTCCTTACATTTTTGCCAAGTAATAAACATTTGAATTTATACTGATGACATCATCAAAATCTAACAAGTATTCCTAACAGATAGGTGCAGAGCTCAACATAGATTTGAGTGTCTTAAAAGCTTTTAGACAATGATCATCAAATACGAAAGGTGTATCTTTTGAAACTAAATTACATAATGGCCTTGAGATTTTGCTAAAATCTTTGATGAATCGACAGTAAAAACACGCATGGCCTAAGAATGACCGAATTTCTTTAATCGTTCGTGGGGGTGGAAGACTGGATATTAAGTCAACTTTAGATTTGTCCACCTCAATTCCTTTTTAAAAAATCACATGTCCTAAGACAATTCCTTTTTTAACCATAAAATGACATTTCCAGTTTAGGACAAGATTCTTCTCCTTACACCTAACCAACACTTGGGTTAAGTGGTGTAAGCATTCATCAAAGCTAAAGCCGAATACAGAAAAATCATCCATAAAAATTTCCAAAAACCGCTCAACCATGTCAGAGAAAATGCTCATCATACATCGCTGAAAAGTAGCAGGTGCATCGCATAAACCAAATGGCATTCTTCGGTAAGCAAAAGTGCCGAAAGGACAGGTAAAAGTGGTTTTTTCTTGATCTTCAGGAGCAATGGGAATTTGGTTATAGCCGGAATATCCATCAAGAAAACAATAATAAGTATGACCGGATAACCTTTCTAGCATTTGATCAATAAAAGGAAGTGGAAAGTGATCTTTTCTTGTAACAGAGTTCAATTTTCTGTAATCAATACACACTCTCCATCCAGTTTGAATTCTGGTTGGAACAAGTTCATTTTCTTCATTCGTGATTACAGTTATGCCAGATTTCTTTGGAACTATATGAACAGGACTGACCCAAGAGCTGTCAGAAATAGGGTAGATGATTCTTACATCTAAGAGTTTGATTATTTCAGCTCTTACAACTTCTTTCAAATTAGGATTTAGTCTTCCTTGAAATTCTCGGAAAGTTTTCGCATTTTCTTCAAGGTGAATTCGATGCATGCATATAGAAGGACTAATACCTTTAATATCGGAGATGGTCCAGCCTATTGATTCTTTATGTTGTTTAAGTACATTGATTAATTTATCTTTTCGTTCTTCATCTAAATCATATGCTATGATGACAGGCAGGGTTTCTGATGGTCCTAAAAATGCATATTTAGAGACTCGGGTAATGGATTGAGCTCTATCTTTGAATCTTCAATAGGTACTAATTTTTTAATCATTTGACTCTCAAGTGGTTTAGTTTTAGCTTTCCATTTATCATTATCCAATAATGGTGTAGACTCTAGTAAAGAATTTACTTCATTAATTGAACTATCGATGTCAAAATCTGAGCCAAAATGAGCAAGACAACTTTCAAAATGATCATCATCATCTATTTTTGGAAAGAAATAAGGACTCATACTCTCCATCATATTTACCTCACAGACGTCATCATAATCATCATGTTGTTGAGAAATGTTAAACATATTTGGTTCAATAGTCATATTTCCAAAAGAAAATTTTATTATGCTATTTCTACAGTTAATTAATGCATTTGAAGTAGCTACAAATGGCCTTCCTTAAATGATAGGGATTTGATCTTTGGTATTCTCAACAGGTTTAGTGTCTATGACTATAAAATCAACAGGAAAGTAGAATTTATCTACTTGAATCAGAACATCCTCTACGATTCCTCGAGGTATTTTTATAGATCTATCAGCTAGTTGGAGTATCACAGATGTTAATTTTAGCTCCCCTAATCCAAGTTGTGTATAAACAGAATATGGTAATAAATTCACACTGGCTCCTAAATCAAGCAAGGCTCGTTTAATGATGTGATCTCCAATGACACAAGATATTGTAGGACTACCAGGATCTTTATACTTAACAGGAGTTTTATTTTAGATTATTGAGCTAACATGTTCAGCTAAAAATGCTTTTCTTGGAACATTTGTTCTTCTTTTTACAGTGCAAAGATCCCTTTTAAATGATATCATTTGAAAATCTTTAAATTTGCATGTTTACTCGAAATAAAATTTTGAAAGTACTTTTGGTACCTCGGGCTGTTTTACCAAAACTTGTAGACAAAATACCTTAACCGTCTCAATTTGAAATCATTTGCAAAACAATATTTCAGAATATCAATTTCCCTTGTAATCAGTATCATCATTATCGTTAATATCAAACAGGGTAACCACGCATTACCAGCAAACCATTCGTACATGCACTAAATATTTCTACCAATCAACAATCATTTTGGAGTGATTCAAACTTTTCCAAATCCAAGTTTAAAATTTAAATCGAGTAAGATTTTTCATGTTTCACTATAGATTTTTGAAAAATAAAAATCGTATTGGACTTTGAAATATAAAAATTTTTATGGTGTGAAATATTTTTGAAAATCATGTACTCTAATTATTTGAAAATACAACAATACGTTAATAAAAAATCATTTTCGAAAATCCTCTCAACACTGCACAAAAATCAGTGACGGTAACATTTCACAAAATGTCCAAAGGTACTTTAAAACAATTCTTTCAAATACCGTCGAGGTTTTATTTGAGAATCCTAGGCCGGATCGCCGATTCCAAATAATTTTCAAAGTCCACACGAAGCCGCCGATTAATCAAACCGTCAAAACTTTATGAAATTTTTCAGGAAAGCGTTTTCGAGCACACACAGAGCAGACATAAATTTTTCAGGAAACCGTTTCAGGTAAGATTCATACTATATTGATTGTTGGATAATATCGGGAGAATTTCATTTTTAATTGTTATTGACCTTAGCGTACGCTAGCCTACTCTCTTTACGTACGCTATGTACATAGCATTACGTACGTAACTCTCATAACTGTGTTCATTATATTGATGAATTATGTTAAATTGAAATCCTGGTCGTTCATACTATATTAATTGTTGGATAATATCGGGAGAATTTCATTTTTACTTGTTATTGACCTTACCGTACGCTAGCCTACTCTCTTTACGTACGCTATGTACGTAGCATTACGTACGTAACTCTCATATGTTAACGTACGTAATGTGGTGTATCCATCAGCAGCTCGCCCGGGTGGGGCCGAACATGGGTAGGTGGTCGGGAGTCGATCGTGACAGCCTAAGTCAACGGCCATTACGTACGTAATGGCTGTGCCGTAGCGTACGTAATGTACAAGAGTCTTACGTACATACATTTGGCAACGTATGTAACAACATGTGTATTTTAAGTCAGTGACATCTGGTAATCTGTTACGTACGTAATACTCGGAAGGTTACATACGTAATGTCGTTAACGTACGTTAATAAGTAACTATAGCGTACGTAATGCTGAATTCGGGTTATAAAAGTATGAGTTGCCTTTCATTTCTACACGACCTTTTTCCATCCTCCCTCCCTCAAAACCGATTACCTGCTCCCTTAGATCATAATCTTGCCTTTAAATCTCGTATTAGAGCTACTACACTTGGATTATAGTTTGGTAACTAGAAGATAGGAGTGTGTTCTTGGAAGATTTGGTGCTATTCTTCATTCCTTTTCTTGAGGTTGGTTATCTTACTCTTGTTGTTCATATGGTTATTGATGTTAGTAGTAGAATAACCTGATATATCATGATGAACATTGAAGTTATGAACAAATTTAGTTTGGAACATGATAATAAGGTTAGAACCCTTCCTTGAATGATTGATTAAGTTGTGGATATCATGTTCAATATAGAACCCTTAGTTAATCATGTTAAAATCAGGAGATTAAAGTTCTGAATGTGTTCTTAATTGCTAGTAGGATCCTTTGATGTTATAGCCATATATTGGAGAAGGTTTAACAACTCATTGGGAAAAGATTGATGATGTCTTTAGAATTTCAAAACCTTCAAAGATATAATTGTGCTTGAAGTAAAAATCTTAGGGATGATGATGGATTATGTAGAACACAAGTATAACCATTATATATCCAAGATAATTGGGTGTGTTGATAACTCAAGAAGGGGGTTGATCACTACATTAATATGTTGATAGTGTTTTAAGACGATTATAACAAATATGGGTAATAACGGTGCGGTAGAATTAATAACTGAATTCTATTACGTTGATCCTCGTGTATTAGGATGATGTAAATTAGGATGATGTTCTTGTTATGCTTAAAACTTAAAGTCATTATTTCACTTCTGGATTGGCTTAACGTAATTATTGTGAAGGTGACGAAGAATGTAAATAAACACAAACTTTTAAAATGATTTGACGATAATCGGAAGTGTTATGAATTGAGAGTATGTTTAATCATCATATTATTACATTGATAATGTTCTTGACTTCAAACACTTGCCATTAATGTTAGAAAGTGTGGGCGAATCTAATAAACTTGTGATGTGATGATCCATAATTGGAGCATTAGAATGTTCAATAGGATAGTCGAAACTATTCGAGTAAACTTACAAATATTGTTTCTATGAATTAATACCATTATAGTATGAATGTGTTGTTGAATGAATTACGTTTCATTCAAGGTTGGTTGTTCAAGTGAGTATTTTTAGATGGAGATACCGTTCATTGTTTGTTCAAAGAAGGATTATTCATCTACGGAATTGAGGCAAGTTATCTTGCTTGGTTATAATGATGGTTGAATTCTCGTGATTATTATGCATTTCGTGTATATGGAAATGTTCTGTGAATCAATGATTCATGATGTGGTGATATCCTTGATCGTGTTACCGTTTGTGGTGGGATTGCTTTCCCAAACTTATCGCCCTTGTTACCGTTGTCTCATTGAGCTTTGTTGTCACTTCGGTGAGTTGTTCGATGCTTTGATAAAAGTGTAATTCGTTGAGTTTCATTGTCATGTTGTATCGTGACATCTCTGGAGTCATATCTGCATGCCGATTGGTTATGTGTAGGATTTTTAGCCGGGCACTTGATGGTCATGCGTGGATGTTTTCACATTAGATCGTGCACACGAGACGTAGTTCGTGAGGCTAATTAGGTACATCGTCCCACGTATATTATGGATTCCGTATACGGGGTGGACATGTGCACGGATACATTGCTGGATCGGGCGTACTGTGACGTCCGTCTTGAGCCATATTATTTGGTCATTCGTATGTTTAGATATGTTCGACAGTTGGGACTGACTGTTTATACGCCTGCGGGGTATATTCAGTAGTCGACTGTTTCTTTGAGATCAGTATGTATATGAATTATATAATGCCATGAGAATTATTATCATGTATAGTTGACCCTGTGGTTTGGGCGAAATACTTGTATTTCAGGGCGAGGTAAGGGCAAGGCACAGGAAAAGCATGATTGTGACGGAGGGTTTTGAAGGATGCTAATTTGGGGGGGGGGGGGGGGGGGCGAGTCTTTTGATGTTCAGTTATGTCTTAATGTGATTGTTCATTTTATTTTATTTAGGATGAATGTATTATAATTTGTAAGGTATTTTCCATCATCATATTGTCTATACCGAATTTGAATCATGTGTACGTTGTGTGAGTTGATATATGTATAATTTGTACTCCACATCGGGGTTTGGATTAATATTGTGGTTCGGTACCACGTTGTTGAGATTTTAAGGTTCATATTGTGATATCGCCTGGTGGGTCCCGGTGGGGGTCCACGGCACTGTAATAGCCGCCGTTTTCGGGGTGTTACAGAAGATGGTATCAGAGAGTCTAGCATCAAGAAACCTTCGTGCCATGTGTAACCTGTGCAAGCGCCCGACCCGTCGAACACGGTATGTTTCTCATGAGCCATGATTTAATTACTGGTATAATAGTGAAGACGTATTGCTCTCTTTACTGATCTTGGCATCTTGATAATGTGTGGTAAGATTCATCTATTTGATTTTTTGAGGAAACCTAAATTGATTATGTGATTAGAATTGGTTTGACTTGATGTCGATATGAACTTGAGTGTGTAACACCCGTGGTTCCAGTGATTCATTACGAACTGTTTTCTTGAATATGTAATTCCTTGTTGCTATTAACTTAACATGAATTTTGATTTATAACTTGAACTGTACTATGATTTGATTCTTTCAGTATGGAAAGAAATCTGAGAGGCCGTGGCAGAGGGTGACGAGGCCGCGGAAGGGGCCGAATCCCGATACCAGGAGCCAACAGGCGCGCGAATGTGGAGCATAGTTCTGCAGGCAGTGATTTGCCTTCTTGGGACCAATCGCATGAATGCGCGTGTCTATCCTTACGCTGTAATGCAGGGTATGATGGCCTAGGTGACCCAAATGGGTCAGCTAATGGAAGCTATGCAGAGGAATACTACTGGCCAACAGCAGGGGCAGCAGCCTCCGCCTCCGGTGCACGGCGGGATCGTGAGCCGGATTATTAGCGACATATCGCGACAGTGACCTCCAACTTTTGAAGGCTCATCTGAGCCTGCTGACATTGTATACTAGATAGAGCATTTCAAGAAACTATTTGAGATGGTGGAGTGCCCATAGGAGAATCGAGTTGCTGTGGCAGCCTACTACCTTAGTAAGAGTGCCCATACTTGGTGGCTTTCTGTGAGGCCTGCTGATGGCGCGAGCACTTGGGAGGAATTCAATAATCTTATGCTAGATCGTTACTATACTGCACCCCTCCGTGAGGCCAAACTATCCGAATTACTGTACCCCGATCCACCTGAGGATGAGGATGTGTTAACTATTGCCGAGAAATTCCAGGCACTTCTCCCTTTTGCTGCGTCAGTTGTCCGTTCGGAAGCTGATAAAATCAAATACTTCCTCAAGAAGGTTAAACCCCGAATGAGGATGCAATTGCTCAATTACCACTGTACGACCCTATCAGAGTTTATTGAGAAGGCTTTGGAGTATGAACTTACTGCGAAGGAGATTTCCAAGAAGCAGCCTCAGTTTTCCAACAAGAGATCCAGGAACCATACCCAGGCAGACAGTAACTGGGGGACGTTCAAAAGGCCCCAGTCTATATCAAATCCTTCTGAGCGACCACCTATGGCGCCGAAGACGACCGGAACGCACTCTCGAGCAATCAGCTCACCTATTTTATGTTATAACTGTGGGGACCAAGGACACATCAGCTCCAAATGCCCGAAGCCGGCTGTTGCCTGCCACCCTTGTGGTAAGAATGGACATCATGCTCGCTATTGCAGGGGTGGACCCGGGAGTGCTCCAGTAGCATCTCTTGCTCCAGTACAGTCTTCTGTCCAGGACCGTGTTCCTCCATCCGCTTCTTATCAGACTATCGGGGAAAACAAAGGGATGGGTCATGGAAATCAAGCTGGTACACCTGGTACCGGAGTTGCAAAACCCAAAGTCTACGAGATGAAGAAGGCTGACGATCCGAAAGCCAACATGATTGCAGGTACTCTCGAGAGCCATTCTCAGCCCGTTTGTTTTCTTTTTGATACTGGTGCTTCACACTCCTTTTTACCTGCCTCTTGTTTGAGTAGTTTGCAACTAGAACATGTTACCGATTGTGAACCTTATGTCATCGGTCTACCCGATGGTAGAAGAATTGTTGGGAATCGTGAAGTACAAAACTGTCTGATTTGCATGAACGACCGTGAGTAGTTGTCAGACTTGATTGTGGTCGATTTACCCAAAGATGATGTGATCTTGGGCATCGACTGGATGGATCGTCATGATGCCATACTTAGCGTCCGTAAGCGAATAGTGACCATCACATCTGATGATGGCGTCGAGTGTATTTTTCAGGGTGATAATCCCAGTCGTTCCGGGAGAGTCATCAGCGCTATGAAGGCAATGAAACTACTCAACTAGGGGTGTGTTGGTTATTGGTGTTACATGACCAAGACAACCAATCGACCAGTCGAGTTGTCCGATATTCTGGTAATTCGGGACTACCCAGATGTATTTCCAGATGAGCTGCCAGGATTACCTCCACAGCGAGGGGTAGAATTCACCATTGAGTTGGAGCCAGAAACGTTCCCGCTTTCGAAAGCACCATATCGCATGGCACTGACCGAGATGCAGGAATTGAAGAGCCAGTTTGAGGAGTTGACTCAGAAAGGCTATATTCGACCTAGTGCATCCCCTTGGGGAGCACTAGTGTTATTTGTGTTAGGAGTATGCCCTCGAATGCCACTCAGAGGATGTTGAGTGAGGGCATTGTACTTGTAATTATGTAAACCATTTATATAAGGCAAATGAATGTTTCTTTATTTACTGGTAGTTACTGACATTCCTAACTCGTAAATAAACATATAGAAACTAGTCCGTGTATTTGAGAGCAAAACGTTCCACTCTTTATTGGATAAAGGGGCGGCCTTTGGAAAGGTTATAGCTCAAATACTTAATCGTTCGCAAGTCGATGAAACTTGGTAGGCGTTAAGTTTATGTGAAGACTTGTATGACGTGTTCTTTGACATGGAGAGTGCTGTCGATCACTAATGGTTAGTAGGAGCACACGTTATAGGTATGCTAATTGGATTAGTATACTCGAACCGACTCACCCTCGATTCGTCACACGGATTTCACTCGGGACGATCAATGATGGAATCGAAAGGTTGTGATAGGTATTCGTGAACCTTCGACTTGAGGATTTAGTAGGGATGTGCTTGTGACGTCAAGATTTTCATTAGAGTAGTTCGACCCTATAAACCGGAAGGCGGGGTCAACCTCGACGTGCATCTTGACGGGCAAGTAGCGAGTCCTCGAATACCAAGATAGAATTCTTTCTCCTGTAAGTGAGTGGGTTATATGTCCTATGCGGTTATTGAGATGAGATCATAAGTCTTTGGCCAAAGCATTGGAGCTAGTTGTATTAGATACACGGCTCGATGATCTTGGTTTGCATTAACGCATGCATAGCGTCAAGTACGGATGGGGTTTGGTGACCGTGACCACATAACTTGATCGGGACATTTGAAAGAAGGGTTTATCGTTCTTGGTATTCACGGCGAGAATGGTTCTTGAATGATCCCAATCATTCGTTCTCGGTCGAGTCAGATGTAGGCCACCAGTGGCTAGGTGGTGCTACTACTCTTTAGTTCCTCCCATTCTTGATCGAGACGGACCTACCGAGTCGCGCATTAGGATTGACGACGGAATGAATCGAGCTTAATCTCTCATTATAAATATTAGATATTGGATATCTAATTTATTGGACATTGGATGTCTAATTGATTTTGGGACATTAGATGTCTAAATTAATTTATTGGATAAATTAATTTACGGCCTAATGAATTAAATAAATTCTTGGGTGATTAAATTAATTCATCAATATAATTATTTCTTGGAGAAATTAATTATGTTATTATGTATTTAATGTGATTAATTGATTGGATTAATTAATCGATATAAATACATCGGAGCGGAATCGGAGTTTATCTGTTTGGACTCTCGGGAGTCAAACGAACCGAACTCTTCCGATTTCTTCTAGAGGCGGCCCACCTTAATTTCCTACCTTGATCATAGTCTTGTTTTCTTGTTGGAAGACTTTTGACATTTGAGATTTCATATCTCTTATATTAAGGGAAAAGGAGATATGGTGGGTGACTTAATCATGTGGATAAATTTTGAAGACCAAAATAAAGCATCAACTCTCCTCATTTCAGCAACCTCACGGCAGCATCAAATTAGTGAGAGGGAAGAGAAAATTTTTGGTGTTCTTCTTCATTCATTTCTTCTTAATTTTTCTTGGAGAAAAATTGGGAGAAAATCATATAGAGAGAGTAAGATTAAAACACTTAGAGTGTAATAATCTTTACATATATAGCTTCATCACTTAGCTCTAGCCGTATCCTCGGAGGATAGCAAGGTGATCGTCGTTCCGGTTGTTTTTCCGGCGCGTGGCAAGTAGAGACGCGGTGTTTTCGGCGTTGGATCGTTCAAGAGCTTGGGGAATAGCTCAAGAGAAGGTTATCCATTTAATCAACGGACTACGAGGGTATGTTTCTCGTATCTCTTGTATTTCGTTTTGATATTCGTATATGCGTAGCTCGATCGATCCTCGTAGGGATTCGGATCGAATTAATTTTCGTTTTACCGCTTCCGCTGGGCCTTCGTTTTAGGCACCGAATCCCAACAGTGGTATCGGAGCGTGGTCTTGCGATCGTATATACGATATTAGCATTTGGAATGCTTGATTAGATGGTGTATGATTTGGAATCATAATCGTATTAATCGTTGATTTTCTATTGTTCATCTAAAAATTAATTTTTCATGATTTTATGTTACAATATAAATCTATTTTTCTTTGAGAAACTGATTTAAATGAGTAATATAAAGATTAGAAAAATATTATTTTGGAATCGGGTAGCAGGCAGCGTAAACGGACCGGCGGCTTGGAGTCGCCGAGGCACCTCGCGGGAGCGGCGAGCGAGTCTGGTCGGCGGGCGTCCGGCCGTTCTCGGCACCTGTGCGAGCCACCTTTCAGCGGCCTTTGGCGATGTCGAGCTTGGCCGGCCGTGTTTTCTGACTCCGTTTTTTATATTTCGTTCGATAATTAATTTCCCACAAATTAAATTAGATTTAATTTGACTAAGATTTAATTATGGTAATTTTTTTCTTAGGGAATTAATTTAATTAAATATTTTCTCGTCCGGAACAAGTTAAAATTGACGGTTGTTTGAATTAATTGGATTAATTCGTTTTGGATGGATTGATTTATATTGATTGGATCAATATCGATTCATTATGAATGCCATTTATTTAATCTGTTGGATGCATTATTTTTGAATGATGATGTGGTTCATGGACCTAGTTTTGAATCATTCGGTTTTATTCGATTGGGTTGTAAAGGCCGTTTTGAGCCTATTTATTTTACTAGAAATATTTGTATCTAGGATGCAATTTTAAATGTAAAATTTATATGTAATGACGAAGACCGGAGGAAGATCCATTTCGAGAAGACGAAGATTCAAGACGAAGACTTGTAATTAGATTACGGAGTTTTGTTTTCTAGGAGCGGTCCATGAACCACATGTTGGTAGCAACTAGGTTGTGAATGGTTTTTTCATATTGTATGAATACCACAAACGCGCTAATATGATTAATGTGCAAAGAGTAACGTTAATTGCGAAAATTCTCCCACGACAAATTATTAAGTTTATAAGGTTTCAAGGTTTTCCTTCCTCCATCGAGTTTTGAAGTGAAATCAAACCGGATGTGCTATGCTTAGAGTTATCGGGGTAGTCGTTCGGGAGGACGGATAAATTACCGAGAGCGCATTGGATGCCTTCGGTTGGAGCAAATTTTATCCCTAGAAACACGATAGGTTCTGGATAAAATTCATTGTGGCGGATTTGCGTTGATGGTATAAACTTAACTTGTTCACGAACCATAGAAACCGTATAGGTTGAGGGGAGTGAACAAGGGGAAAAAGAAGATCGAATCATCCATTAGATGGGTTGGTGTTGGACACCACTTTATGAAAATTGATAGACTAGAAACCTGTTCGGTTGCCCTCTATTAAGATTTATAAAGAACTCGATCACCACTATGAAGTAGAGCGACGATACTTCCGGATTTCACATGGGAGTGTGTTATTCCGATAAAAATAGTGGGAGCTGAGTAACAAGAATAGAATAGACCTTAATTCTATACTCAGAACATAATATAACAAGTCACTAATTAATCTGTTATACTTAATGCAGACATAACTCAATATGACAATGAATCCACTCGCAATTCTACTCGAAAAGAACACCTTAATGGGACCTAACTTTGTGGATTGGCTACGAAATCTGATGATTGTCCTCAGTATAGAGGCACTGGGATACGTCTTGGAGACGGACATTCCGGCGCCTCCTGTGCGGACCCGAGCCAATCAGGAAGAGATTGAAAACCACGAAAAGTGGGTTAAGGATGACGTAAAAGTCCGTGCATACATGATGGCTTCTATGTCTAATGAGCTTCAGAGAGCTCATGAGAAAATGACTTCTGCTAGGCAGATTCTATCTCACTTAACCGAACTTTATGGTGAGCACAGCAGAACTGCTAGATATGAGATATCCAAGCAACTGTTTGGTGCAAGGATGAAGGAAGGTGAGAAAGTTGGGGAACACGTCCTCAAAATGATATCCATGATCGAGAGATTGGAGGCTCTTGATTTCAAAATGGATACTTCTCTCCAAACCGACCTTATCCTGCAGTCTCTCCCTGATTCCTTCTCACAGTTTGTTATGAACTTCAACTGCAATGAGATTGCATGTAATTTAGCTGGGCTAATGAACAAACTTGTGACCGCTCAGTCTCAGATGAAGACTCCGCGGATGAAGGAGTCTGCTCTTGTGATTTCTTCTGGACCTCGGAGGTCTAAGAACAAGAAGAAAAAGACCAAGAAGCAAACTGGACCACAAGTTAAGGACCTTAAGGGTAAGGGCGGGGCCGATGGTTCGAAGAACAAGAAGAAAAGGATGCTTGTCTCAAGTGCGGTGGTGGGCCTTTGGGCTAGAGACTGTCCAGATTCTTCATGGCACTTGGTCTGAGAACTTTTAGTTTGGAAACAAATTGTTGCACTCTGTATTTTCTACTTCTGAATCTTGGATTCGGTGCTAGTTCTCATATTTGTACCGTGAATCGGGATCGGAACAAAGTAGGAAGCTTGGAGGTGGAGAAGTTATGATCACGGTCGGAAGCGGGCATAGTGTCGAGGCGACCGACATAGGATCACTTCTTTTGGGTTTAGAATCCGGCTTTGTTTTGACTTTAGAAGATGTACTTGTTTTGCCCAAGGGCACAAAACATTGTATCCATTCCGGTCATGGACCGAAAAGGCTTTTCATTTTCATTGGTGATGGTTCTGCAAAATTTATTTTAGAAATAAACTAGTGGATCTGCTACATTGTTGAATGGATTGTATCATCTAAATCTCGGCAACAAAGTAGTTGTGAATACTATGACTAGAAAACGTGGTAGGGATGAAACCAATCAAGTTTTGAAATGGCATCTTAGACTTGGTCATGTTGGTCGGACCAAGGTTTACAAGATGGAAAAAGATGGACTTATGGGTCCATTGGGATCGGATCCCTTTCCTACTTGTGAATCTTGCCTTAAAGGCAAAATGACTAAGTCCCCTTCACAGGACATTTGAAAGAGCCGCGATAAGTGGGATTAATCCATACCGACGTATGTGGTGCTTTGGAAGTAGCACGTGACGGATATCAATATTTCATTACGTTTACGAGATGATCATACTAGGTATGGATATGTATACTTAATGAAACATAAATCCGAGGCCTTTGAGAAATTCCAGAATTCAAGGCCCTAGTCGAGAAACAATGGTAATCATATCAAAGCACTTGGTCGGACCGAGGTGGCGAGTATATGAGTACGGAGTTTGACGAGTTCCTTAAGGAACATGGAATAGTTTCACAACTAACACCTCCGGTACTCCTCGGTTAAATGGTGTGTCGGAAAGAAGGAACCGGACCTGTTGAACATGGTCCGTTCCATCTTGGGCTATCTTGACTTGCCGATTTACAGTGGGGGTATGCACTCTGATCGCGTATATCTTGAGCAGATGTCCTTCCAAATCCGTTCCTAAAACTCCACATGAGATGTGGGAGGCGAAACCAAGTCTTAATCATATTAAGATTTGGGGATGTCCCGCCTATGTCAAGAAGACTAAGGTGGAAAAGTTGGAAGCTAGGTCTGCGAAGGGACGTTTCATTGGATTCCGTGCAGGACGATGGGATATCTATTCTACATGCCCGAAGATCGAAGGATCATTGTTGCTTTACAAGCACACTTCTGGAAGATGAGTTCATTCAGAAGGCGGAGCAGGTAGAAGTATTTCTTTAGAAGAATACAATGAAACACCTCGAGAGACACACTGCAAGAAAGCTGGAACCGAACTTTCGAAACACAAGTGCAACCACCTCGTAGGTCTAGTAGGGTGTCTCATTTACGAGAGGTATGGGCTTGTGCACTTGGAGGAGCCGGGTCTCCATGAGGTTCCAAGTGATAGCAAAGAGACCGACCCAACAACCTATGACCAAGCGATGGTGGATGTAGACTCCGCGAAATGGCGTGAAGCTATGGAAGCCGAGATAGACTCGATGCATGTAAATCAGGTCTGGACTCTAGTAGACCGCCCCGAGGGCATAGTGCCCATTGGGAATAAGTGGATCTACAAGAGAAAGGCCGATGGTGATGGCAAGGTTGACGCCTATAAGGCCGGGCTTGTGGCAAAGGGTTATACCCAAAAGGAAGGGATCGATTACCACGATACCTTCTCGCCCGTAGCCATGATCAAGTCTATTCGCATGATGCTTGCTATAGCCGCCTACCACGATTATGAGATATGGCAAATGGACGTAAAGACGGCTTTCCTTAATGGATTCCTCGAGGAGAAATCTATATGGAGCGACTAAAGGCTTTGTGTCGAAGTCGATATTCGAAAGTATGCAAGCTTGACGTTCCATTTATGGATGAAGCAAGCGTCGCGTAGTTGGAACCTTCGTTTTGAGGCGGTCAAAGAGTTTGACTTCGTGCAAAATGAAGAGGAACCTTGTGTATACAAGAAGGTTAGTGGGAGCAAGATCGCATTCTTAGTACTATATGTAGATGACATTCTACTAATAGGAAATGATGTGGGAATGCTCGATTACGTGAAAGCTTGGCTTTGAGTAATTTCTCCATGAAAGACTTGGGAGAAGCTACCTATATTCTTGGTATTCGACTCTCCGGGATAGAGCGAAGAGAACAATAGGCCTTTCCCAAGCCCTCTATATAGATAAGATCTTAAAGCGATTTAAGATGGATGATTCTAAAAGAGGGTTCCTACCGATGCAACATGGAATAAAACTCACCTTGAAGATGTGTCCTCAAAGTGAGGAACAACGCAAGGAAATGAGTAATATACCATATGCTTCGCCGTGGGTAGCCTTATGTATGCTATGTTGTGTACAAGACTGACATCGCGCATGCCGTAAGCGTGGTGAGTAGGTTTCGAGCAAACCTGTAGGGAACATTGATCGTCAGAAAGAACGTTCTCAAGTACTTGAGAAGAACTAGAGATATGGTTCTTATGTATGGCGGTGGAGATTTGGATGTGGTGGGATTCACCGATTCGGACTTCCAAGGACCGAAGGACGACTCTATGTCCACTGCTACATATTTACTCTTAATGGAGGAGCAGTGTCTTGGCGTAGTGCCAAGCAAAGCGCGATCACGATTCCACTGTCAGCCGAGTATCAAGCTTCGGAGGCTTCCAAGGAAGGGTTCGGATTAAGAAGTTTCTAGGAGAACTTCAAATGATACCATGTCCGAGTCGCCTGTCTACTGCAGATCGCGACAACGACGAGTCAGAAGATGTGCCAAGGAGCCGAGGTTTCACAACAAAGACCAAACATATTGAGAGAAAGTATCATCTCGTAAGAGAATTTGTTCGCAAGGGATACATTGTCTTGCCTGAGTAGACTCGGCCGACAACGTCGCCGATCCACTGACCAAGCCACTTTCTCGACTAGCTTGGAGCGTCATCCGGAGAACATGGGTATTAGATACCATAGTGTGTGGCATTGAGTGCAAGTGGGAGATTGTTAGGAGTATGCCCTCGAATGCCACTCGAGGATGTTGAGTGAGGGCATTGTACTTGTAATTATGTAAACCATTTATATAAGGCAAATGAATGTTTCTTTATTTACCGGTAGTTCTTGACATTCCTAACTCGTAAATAAACATATAGATACTAGTCCGTGTATTTGAGATCAAATCGTTCCACTCTTTATTGGATATAGGTGGCGGCACTGGAAAGGTTATAGCTCAAATACTTAATCGTTCGCAAGTCGATGAAACTTGACTGGGCGTTAAGTTTATGTGAAGACTTGTATGACGTGTTCTTTGACATGGAGAGTGCCTGTCGATCACTAATGGTTAGTAGGAGCACACGTTATAGGTATGCTAATTGGATTAGTATACTCGAACCGACTCACCCTCGATTCGTCACACGGATTTCACTCCGGGACAGTCAATGATGGAATCGAAAGGTTGTGATAGGTATTCGTGAACCTTCGACTTGAGGATTTAGTAGGGATGTGCTTGTGACGTCAAGATTTTCATTAGAGTAGTTCGACCCTATAAACCGGAAGGCGGGGGTCAACCTCGACGTGCATCTTGACGGGCAAGTAGCAGGTCCTACTGAATACCAAGATAGAATTCTTTCTCCTGTAAGTGAGTGGGTTATATGTCCTATGCGGTTATTGGCAGATGAGATCATAAGTCTTTGGCCAAAGCATTGGAGCTAGTTGTATTAGATACACGACAGCTCGATGATCTTGGTTTGCATTAACGCATGCATAGCGTCAAGTACAGATGGGGTTTGACTGACCGTGACCCTATAACTTGATCGGGACATTTGAAAGAAGGGTTTATACGTTTACTGGTATTCACGATGAATGGTTCTTGAATGATCCCAATCATTCGTTCTCGCCAGAGGTACAGTGTAGGCCACCAGGCTGGCTAGGTGGTGCTACTACTCTTTGGTTCCTCCCATTGCTGACTGAGACGGACCTACCGAGTCGCGCATTAGGATTGACGACGGAATGAATCGAGCTTAATCTCTCATTATAAATATTAGATATTGGATATCTAATTTATTGGACATTGGATGTCTAATTGATTTTGGGACATTAGATGTCTAAATTAATTTATTGGATAAATTAATTTACGGCCTAATGAATTAAATAAATTACTGGGTGATTAATTTAATTCATAAATATAATTATTTCTTGGAGAAATTAATTATGTTATTATGTATTTAATGTGATTAATTGATTGGATTAATTAATCGATATAAATACATCGGAACGGAATCGGAGTTTATCTGTTTGGACTCTCGGGAGTCCGAAACGAACCAAACTCGTCCGATTTCTTCTAGAGGCCGGCCCCACCTTAATTTCCTACCTTGATCATAGTCTTGTTTTCTTGTTGGAAGACTTTTGACATTTGAGATTTCATATCTCTTATATTAAGGGAAAAGGAGATATGGTGGGTGACTTAATCATGTGGATAAATTTTGAAGACCAAAATATAAGCATCAACTCTCCTCATTTCAGCAACCTCACGGCAGCATCAAATTAGTGAGAGGGAAGAGAAAATTTTTGGTGTTCTTCTTCATTCATTTCTTCTTAATTTTTCTTGGAGAAAAATTGGGAGAAAATCATATAGAGAGAGTAAGATTAAAACACTTAGAGTGTAATAATCTTTACATATATAGCTTCATCACTTAGCTCTAGCCGTATCCTCGGAGGATAGCAAGGTGATCGTCGTTCCGGTTGTTTTTCCGGCGCGTGGCAAGTAGAGACGCGGTGTTTTCGGCGTTGGATCGTTCAAGAGCTTGGGGAATAGCTCAAGAGAAGGTTATCCATTTAATCAACGGACTACGAGGGTATGTTTCTCGTATCTCTTGTATTTCGTTTTGATATTCGTATATGCGTAGCTCGATCGATCCTCGTAGGGATTCGGATCGAATTAATTTTCGTTTTACCGCTTCCGCTGGGCCTTCGTTTTAGGCACCGAATCCCAACAATTTGTACGGAAGAAAGACATATCGCTACGTTTCTGTATTGATTACCGTGAGCTGAACAAAGTAACAATCAAGAACAAATATCCTTTACCTCGTATCGATGATTTGTTGGATCAGCTCCAGGGAGCCGCTGTATTTTCCAAGATCGACTTGAGATCCGGGTACCACCAATTGCGGATTCGAGAGTCTGACATTCCGAAGACAGCTTTTCGCACTCGCTATGGGCATTATGAGTTCGTTGTCATGCCATTCGGACTGACTAATGCACCGACAGTGTTCATGGAATTGATGAATTAGGTTTTTATTAATTATCTGGATCATTTTGTAGTCGTTTTTATTGACGACATTCTGATCTACTCTCGTGACCATGAAGAGCATGAGTGTCACCTCCGCCAGGTTCTCGATGCGTTAAGGAGAGAACAACTCTATGAGAAATTTTCTAAATGTGAATTCTGGATGCCTGAGGTTATTTTTCTTGGTCATGTAATATCATCAGATGGAGTGAAAGTAGACCCACAGAAGACAGAAGCCATCCGAGACTGGCTACCTCCGAAGAACGTGAAGGAAGTTCGTAGTTTTCTGGGTCTAGCCGGCTATTACCGACGGTTCGTGGAAGGTTTTTCCAAAATTGCTCAACCGGTGACTAATCTATTGAGGAAAGATAAGAAATATTTGTGGTCGGAAGCATGTCAGCAAATTTTTGATGAACTCAAGATTCGATTAATTTCAGCACCTGTTTTGGTTCTACCTAAAGGAACGGAAGGATTTGTGGTATATAGCGATGCGTCGAGATAGAGCCTTGGCTGCGTATTAATGCAGAATGGGAAAGTGATCGCCTATTGCGACCTTACGAGGTCAACTACCCGACTCATGATTTGGAGTTAGCAGCTGTGGTGTTTGCTTTAAAAATATGGCGCCACTATCTGTATGGAGTTACCTGTCATATTTTTACGGATCACAAGAGCCTGAAGAATATTTTTACTTAGAAGGAGTTGAATATGAGACAGAGGAGGTGGCTAGAGCTAATCAAAGACTATGATATCGAGATCCTTTATCATCCGGGTAAGGCAAATGTGGTTGCCGATGCCTTGAGCCGTAAGACAGTACAGGAGCACATACTTACCCGTTTGACCACCCAGAGGGAATTGCAGTTAGAGTTCATGAGACCAGAGATTGAGGTCTGGTTACAGCGCATTGAGGGACAACTTTGCACGCTTGAGATTTCATCATCCCTGGATGAGATGGTCAGGACGAAACAGATGACAGACCCATTCTTATCTAGAATTCGAGGAGAAATCAATCAGGGGAAGGCCCCTGGATTTGTGGTTCACGAGGATGGACTGATATGCTTCAAAAACCGAGTATGTGTACCGGCAGATGAAGAGTTGAGGAATACTATTCTGAAGGAGGCTCATACACCCGGGATCGAACAAAATGTATATAGATTTGAAGCCGTATTATTAGTGGGGTAACATGAAATGGGAGGTTGCAGAATTTGTTTCGAGGTATTTGACCTGTCAGCAGGTCAAGATTGAGCATCAGCGATCCGCTGGAATGATGAAACCAGTCCCGATTCCCGAGTGTAAGTGGGAAGACATATCGATGGATTTTATTACTAGCTTGTCGACGAGCCGTCGAGGCATGAATACGATTTGGGTGATTGTGGATCGACTGACCAAATCAGCCCACTTCTTGGAGATTAAGGATACGTGGGGTCCTGAGAGGTTGGCCCAGTTGTTCATTAAAGAGATTGTGAAGCTGCATGGCACCCCCAAGAGTATTGTATCAGATCGTGACGGACGGTTCGTATCACACTTCTGGAAGGCGGTTCATCGTGCGATGGGTACACAGTTGAACTTCAGTACGACATTTCATCCTCAGACCGACGGTTAGTCTGAGAGGACTATTCAAACTCTGGAGGATATGTTGAGGGCGTGTGCTCTCGATTGGAAGTACGATTGAGAAGCCCAACTACCGTTGGTAGAATTCACATATAATAACAGTTGGCACGCCTCGATCAAGATGGCACCTTATGAGGCATTGTATGGCCATCGTTGTAGGTCCACTCTGTGTTGGGATGACTTGTCTGAATCCACTGGTACGAAGCCTGATATGTTGTTAGCAGCTCGCGAGAAGATTACTCTGATTAAGAGTCGTCTATTAACGGCTCAGAGACGCCAGAAATCGTATGCAGATAACCGTCGGCAACCACTCGAGTTTGAGGTTGGTGATCATGTATTAGTTAAAGTGTCCCCTACTCGAGGTGTTTTCCATTTTGGGAAGAAAGGCAAGCTGAGCCCGAGGTATATTTGCCCGTATGAGATTTTGGATCGTGTAGGCGACCTAGCTTATCGTTTGGCGTTACCACCAATTTTAAGTTTAATTCACAACGTATTCCATGTATCCCAGTTGAGGAAGTACGTTGCCGACCCGAACCACATTATTCGATTCGAAGAAGTCGAGATAGCCGATGATCATTCATATGAATAACGTCCCGTGCGGATACTTGAGAGGAGGGTCAAACAGTTGAGGAACAAGACGATTCCCTTATTGAAGATTCAGTGGTCGAGACACAGAGCCGAGGAGGCTACGTGGGAGACTGAGGATAGCATACGAGAGAGATACCCCGAGTTGTTTACCGCTTAGTTTCGGGGATGAAACTCCTTTTAAGGGGGGAGTATGTAATACCCGCGCTTTTACTACTGTATTTTTCGTTTAAATAAAGTATTGTCGCACCATATCTGGTTCATTATATTGACGAATTATGTTAAATTGAAATCCTGGTCATTCATACTATATTGATTGTTGGATGATATTGGGAGAATTTCATTTTTACTTGTTATTGACCTTAGCGTACGCTAGCCTACTCTCTTTACGTACGCTATGTACGTAGCATTACGTACGTAACTCTCATATGTTAACATATGTAATGCGGTGTATCCATCAGCAGCTCGCCTTTTGGTGGGTGGGTCCGAACATGGGTAGGTGGTCGGGAGTCGATCGTGACAGCCTAAGTCAACGACCATTACGTACGTAATGGCTGTGCCGTAGCATACGTAATGTACAAGAGTCTTACTTACATACATTTGGAAACGTACGTAACAACATGTGTATTTTAAGTCAGTGACATCTTGTAATCTGTTACGTACATAATACTCGGAAGGTTACGTACGTAATGTCGTTAACGTACGTTAATAAGTAACTATAGCATACGTAATGCTGAATTTGGGTTATAAAAGTATGAGTTGCCTTTTATTTCTACACGACCTTTTTCCACCCCCCCCCCCCCCCCCTCCCTCAAAACCGATTCCCTGCTCCCTTAGATCATAATCTTGCCTTCCAATCTCGTATTAGAGCTACAACACTTTAATTATAGCTTGGTAACTAGAAAATAGGAGTGTGTTTTGGAAGATTTGGTGCTATTCTTCATTCCTTTTCTTGAGGTTGGTTATCTTACTCTTGTTGTTCATATGGTTATTGATGTTAGTAGTAGAATAACCTGATATATCATGATGAACATTGAAGTTATGAACAAATTTAGTTTGGAACATGATAATATGGTTAGAACCCTTCCTTGAATGATTGATTAAGTTGTGGATAGCATGTTCAATATAGAACCCTTAGTTAATCATGTTAAAATCAGGAGATTAAAGTTCTGAATGTGTTCTTAATTGCTAGTAGGATCCTTTGATGTTATAGCCATATATTGGAGAAGGTTTAACAACTCATTGGGAAGAGATTGATGATGTCTTTAGAATTTCAAAACCTTCAAAGATATAATTGTGCTTGAAGTAAAAATCTTAGGGATGATGATGGATTATGTAGAACACAAGTATAACCTTTATATATCTAAGATAATTGGGTGTGTTGATAACTCAAGAAGGGGGTTGATCACTACATTAATATGTTGACAGTGTTTTAAGACGATTATAACAAATATGGCTAATAACGGTGCGATAGAATTAATAACCGAATTCTATTACGTTGATCCTCGTGTATTAGGATGACATAAATTAGGATGATGTTCTTTTTATGCATAAAACTTAAAGTCATTATTTCACTTCTGGATTGGCTTAACGTAATTATTGTGAAGGTGACGAAGAATGTAAATAAACACAAACTTTTAAAATGATTTGACGTTAATCGGAAATGTTGATGAATTGAGAGTATGTTTAATCATCATATTATTACATTGATAATGTTCTTGACTTCAAACACTTGCCATTAATGTTAGAAAGTGTGGGCGAATCTAATAAACTTGTGATGTGATGATCCATAATTGGAGCATTAGAATGTTCAATAGGATAGTCGAAACTATTCGAGTAAACTTACAAATATTTTTTCTATGAATTAATACCATTATAGTACGAATGTGTTGTTGAATGAATTACGTTTCATTCAAGGTTGCTTGTTCAAGTGAGTATTGTTAGATGAATACCGTTCATTGTTCGTTTAAAGAAGGATTATTCATCTACGGAATTGAGGCAAGTTATCTTGCTTGGTTATAATGATGGTTGAATTCTTGTGATTATTATGCATTTCGTGTATATGGAAATGTTTTGTGAATCAATGATTCATGATGTGGTGATATCATTGATCGTGTTACCGTTTGTGGCGGGATTGCATTCCCAAACTTATCGCCCTTGTTACCGTTGTCTCATTGAGCTTTGTTGTCACTTCGGTGAGTTGTTCGATTCTTTGATAAAAGTGTAATTCATTGAGTTTCGTTGTCATGTTGTATCGTGACATCTCCGGAGTCATATCTGCATGCCGGTTGGTTATGTGTAGGATTTTTAGCCGGACACTTGATGGTCATGCGTGGATGTTTCCGCATTAGATCGTGCACACGAGACGTAGTTCGTGAGGCTAATTAGGTACATCGTCCCACATATATTCTGGATTCCGTATACGGGGTGGACATGTGCACGAACACATTTCCGGATTGGGCGTACTGTGACGTCCGTCTTGAGCCATACTATTTGGTCGTTCGTATGTTTGGATATGTTCGACAGTTGGGACTGACTGTTTATACGCCTACGGGGTGTATTCAGTAGTCGATTGTTTCTTTGAGATCAGTATGTATATGACTTGTATAATGCCATGAGAATTACTATCATGCATAGCTGACCCTGTGGTTTGGGCGAAATACTTGTATTTCAGGGCGAGGTAAGGGCAAGGCATAGGAAGAGCACGATGGTGACGGAGGGTTTTGAATGATGCTAATTCGAGAGCCCCGAGTCTTTTGATGTTCAGTTATGTCTTAATGTGATTGTTCATTTTATTTTATTTCGGATGAATGTATTATAATTTGTAAGGTGTTTTCCATCATCATATGGTCTATACCGAATTTGAATCCTGTGTACGTTGTGTGAGTTGATATATGTATAATTTGTACTCCATGCCGGGGTTTGGATTAATATTGTGGTTCGGTACCATTTTGTTGAGATTTTAAGGTTCATATTGTGATATCGCCTGGTGGGTCCCGATGGGGGTCCACGACACTCTAATAGACGCCGTTATCGGGGTGTTACACTAAGCTCCGATACCATAAATGTAACACCCCCAGAATCTAACCGGGAATATTACACACCGCAGACCCTCTCCGTGAGGATCTACCAGGCTAGACACCTAACAATAAAATACATTACATGCCGACGTAACAAAATAACGAACTATTAGACTGCTTTGGTCTTTCACCCTAAACATACATTAAAAATGCACATTTCTATCTCGACTCATACCCATACAATGGTCAAATACACTCACAACCTCATACAACAGAAAGTACGACACCGGAGAGGACAACACAATGAACTCCGACTAACTCCACCTAGAGCTGGCCTTCGTGTGATTAGTATCATTCATCTTCCATCATCCTTCGTACCGGTCCTGTGTTTTGCTCCCAAGAACCTGCATGTACCTCGACACAATACAGACATCCACCACCGATTTCTCAGGGGTTAGCAAAACTCCACTGTTTTGGTAGTACAAGTATAAAGTGCAAATACGAGCCATACACAACACATTTCGAGAAATGCAACGAAAGACTTCCCGAGATATTTCATTTGGATAAAGTAGTTCAAAGGATAAAATATAAAGGGAACCACTAGTCATTTAAAAATCGATTCAGGATCTCGGGAGCTTTGAAACATTTGTGATTGAAAAGTCCTTAATTTATCGAAAGCTACTTAGGGTCATAGCCCAAAGTTTTATTTTCCAGAATACAAATCCGTTCAGAAAACACGAGGTCCACGACCCAACCATCCACTTCAATTCACTTCCAAGGACACACTACACACGGCACATCACTCTTATGCCATTCTAGCCGAACACCAAGACGAGATATATAATGTCTATCGACCCCAGCACAAAGCATTGTGATACTACGGACATATCATAAATAATCATCAGTAAAAACACTCTGGCAATTCTCGCGACCGATCCAGCCATCAAGCCACCAAGTCACTGTGCGCCCCGTCGAGCAACCCCAGGTGAGAATACCCACTCGAAAGTAACCCTCGCGACCCGGTCCAACCGCTAAGCCACCAGGTCCCCGTGTGACCCCGTCGAGTCAACCCTGAGTGAGAGTACCTGAGAACAACCTTACAACTCTCATCAGTTCACATTTCCAAACCATAATCCCCGAGGGTCAATCACACTATATATAGTCGAGGTACTTTGCTAAAATGACCAAATTTTCCAACACATACTCACGAACCAGAACTAATACCATCAACAAGGAAGTAAACTATCTCAACAACTCCGAACGGCACAACCAATATCACATAAACTCACATATTCATCGATAACCACATGTCTCCACGCACACATCTTAACCAAAGGATTAAACTTCAAAATTTACCGACAACGTAATCACACATAATGGCATCACACGGAAGTAAGGCAATCCTATACTCAAAACTAATACACATATTCAATTAAGCACATTAATTCACGGAACACACGAGTCATCTTTTAAGAAAACCATGATTGTAAATATACCGGTTCTTTTGAAAAATGGTTATAAACATTCATTTAGCACATATAGTCGATTACCAACCATTATATCCACAAAACACGTAATGTATGGGCAAGATACTTGCCTCGATAATCGATACCGGACATTCCAATGAAAACGGCTCAATCGGGAAACCTTGAACACCTACAATTCTCCGGGCGGAAACAACAATAACACGATCGATTAGGAAGATTGAAGAAAACGACGAACGGAAGAGTTCCGACTCGAGTTCTTCGCAAGGAACCTGACCCTGACATCACATCATCAATAAATCAACGATCGTACGAGGAAAAATAATCGTAGAACGCCCGAATCCCCTTTATGACATTCTACCGGACACCTTCAAGGCGTCGATTAGGAACTCAACAAAACGACGAATCAAACTATGGAACAACAAAAAAATTGGTAGAATACAACTTAGTAATCAATAATCCATCACTAATCTAGGTTAATTCGGATTAAACGGACGAAATCAAGCAAAATCCCCAATTTTCCCGAAACTAGGATTTTAGGATAACTTACCCTGATTCGGTCGACCGGAGGAGGTTACGGAATGGTCAGTCGATGATATGGAATCAGGAACTTCGTGCATTAATAGTTTAACAACATGTCTTCGAGTTCTCCAAGACTTGGCTGCGGAAGGAACGAAGGTGAAATGGGAAAAAATGAGTGAAACCCGACTGCTCGGTCATATTTACACTCATGCGGAACACGGCTCAACTAGCGCCGTGTTTACCACCGTGTTGCGGGTCAGTGCGCGACCTGACAGACACTGCGTAACACCCGGTGCAAGACACTTGCGCGTGTGTCTCGGCGTGACCGACACTACGCATCACCGGGCGCAAACACTTGCACGGGTGTCTCGGTCGTGTCTCGACAGAGTGCTAACCTGGCCGACCTATCGCATCACCCGATGCTTGGCAACGCCGTTCGACAAACGGTGCAGGACACGGCGGAAAGCTCAGCCGTTTCTACCGTCGTGTTGTACAGGTTTGGCCAGAAAATCTCCGGTCGCAAAACGATTCTGCCACGACCGAAGATTACGATAAAACCACAACAACGATCCGGAAGAAGATGAATAATAATGAAACACGACATACGATTAGTTCACCTTACGCAACGATAAGTCGTACTCGACGAACACCACATCATGGTACATCATGCCGCACTCAACATAGGGGAAAATTCAAGTAATCGCCAACAGAACAAAATAACCGACACAACCGACAAAAAATAAAAAATAACCGGAAACGAGAATCTCGGGTGTTACATCATGAACGCAGCAGGCCTTAGTCGCTGGAGGCGAGGTAGGCGACGACATGCATATATATATATATATATATATATATATATATATATATATATATATGTATATATATATATATAGTACTGTTGTATACAGGTTACATTGCTGATGACGGATCTGTGAGCGGTTGGTGATTTCGACGGCGGAGGTGCTCGAAATGTGCATGCGACGTAAAAGGCAATTTCACTTTGAGTGTGTGAAAAACGTGGCCGTCGCGGGGTTTACTACCGGCGTCGGATATGGCTGGAAGTATGGGCGAATGGTCGGGGGGGAGACGGCGAGTTGGATGGTGGTGGAGGTGGCCAGAGAAGATGGCTGGACGGGGTTGCGGTTGAAGATTGACGTGGCGTCGTGTGTGTGGAGTAGCGTCTTGTCAATCAAAAAAGTTCAACGTTAATATACCATAAAATTGATAAACCATAAAATCTCACATACCAAATGATAATAAGGTACTAATGCCTCGGGATATGCCCCACGCTAATAATTGAGCTTGAATAATAATTGCCACTCTGGTTTCATAATGAACTTGAATATATCATATTATTCATTATCCAATTCAAATAATACTCTAGTAAAGATCTGAATATTTAATTAATGAATGAAAGTATATTTCATTTCATATATTAAATTTTTCAACTTTTTCCAAAATCGTAACTCAAGAAATAAAAAATATAAATTTTATTTATAATTAGGGGAATTATAATAGAGTTCCCCCGGATTATGGAATAGTACCATGACAATAAACACGAGGACAATTTGGTAAATTTAGGGAATAAACGCCTTCCAGCCCCTTCCAATAAACAAAGAGAAGTTGGTTAATTCAAGAAGCGAACGGAAGGATACAACAAACCACACCCAAAAAAAAAAAAAAAAAAAAAAACAGAAATCAACAAGAAAACATATAGTGGAGGGAAGTTAGCTTGGAATCTGTGAAAAATCAGGGAATTCTGCATTTGATTCTCTGGTTCCTTTTGCTCGAATCAGGGGATCGTAGCTATCAATCTCTTAATTTCTCTTATACTACAATGCATATGTGACGTCTGCAAGTTTTTTTTATTTTATTTTGTGTGCGCGCGCGCTCGCGCGCATGTAGTTGGTGAAAAAAAAAAACACAATCTTGGAACATTCTTGAGATGGGTTTTTGATTTAAAGGAAAAAAATTACACAAAAAAATCGATTTTTCTTTTCTTCTTTCTTTTGTGTTTTTGGATTTTTTTTATTTTTTCAAAAAAAAAAAAAAAGATATGGTGATGGCAGAAAATGAAGGAAAAATGGAGGGGTGGCTGTACTTGATTCGTTTCAATCGTTTTGGGCTGCAATATTCACGTAAAAGATACTTCATTCTTGATGACCATTGCCTCAAGAGCTTCAAATCAATCTCAACTTCAAAGACAGAGGTGATTGCGCGCATGTCTTATTTCCAATTAATGAATTTTCTCTTGTGATATTACGAGGATGTTGGGTTTTCATGGTGTTTTTGTTAATGACAAAAACTTGTATCAGACGAGACGACCCGGCAATGATACTTTTTAGTTTTTAGTAATAGAAACGACATGCGGTATACCAAATATGATAATTTGTGATTTTACAAAAATTGTCTTGCTTCATTTTCCATACAATATTATGAGGTGGTCTGACAAGAGTGTGCCTCAGTAAGGAAGTTGTGTATGTTGTTTATGCATCTTTCTGATGATGGATGGCATTATATAACCAACAACCTTTGTATTTGGTAAACTAGTCATTCAGACCCGTGCGTTGCACACGGGCTCTATCTAATTGGTCATAATGTAATGTGTGGTATTTATTTTAGTCATTAGGTTTGTAAGTTGTGATGGTATCACAGCTTTTATAAACATCGCATGAGTTTAAGGGTGTGTTTGTTATGGGGGTGTGAGATTTGAGGAAAGAAGTCAAAGAAAAAAAATGTTTGTTTTAGGCCTATGGGTGTTGACACAGTGCATGATTTCCATAGACATGGGTGTCCACTATTCTGAGGGTGATACGTGGATTTTGATGATAGACTTCTTAACTTTTTTGTCTTTTTCTTTATTTTCATTAGGGATGGCAAAAAAACCCGTGAATCCGGGTACCCGGCGGATTTTACCCATTCGGGTCCAATTCGGGTCTTCAATTTCGGCTCCGGGTCCGGGTCCGGACCGGGTAGACAAAAAAAATTGGTTTTCACAGGTCGGGTCCGGGTAGTATAATATCCAGGCCCGTAGGACCCGGACCCGCAATATTAATATAAATAATTATATATATATATATATATATATATATATATTGAAATCTTATTTCATTACGTAACATAATATGTAATATTATATAATTATATACTATATAATATTATATAATATTTTAATATATAATTATAAATATATATAATTATTTTTAGTTTTAATGTTAATTTTGGTACTGGTGGTACCTGCATCCGCTCAGGCGGGTCTGGATCTACCCGATCTGTAAATATCCTGGTCTGGGTCCGGGTCCGGGTCCAGTTTTAAATTTCGGGTCCGGGTCCAGATACCTATGAATCCGGACCCGCCCCGCCCCGTTGTCATCCCTAATTTTCATGTACTTACACCACTATTGTCTGCATTCCATTGCTTTGAATATTTTTGTTGGGCACATAAAAACAATTCTCAACTTTTATTTTTATTATTATTATAATAATACAATATTACTAAAATTCAAATCCAATACCTATAACATTTATAAAACAAACAACATTTTATATAATCATTTATTTTCTCTCTCCTCCATTTCTTTCCATCTATACCAAATCCAAATCCTATTCTAACCCATAATCATACCAAACGCACCTAAGATGAATGAGTTTAATTAGTTGTTTGGTGATTTTTATATTTAGACCGAGTCATTGAGACCCGTGCGATGCAAATGGGCTTAATCTAAATGTTCATAGTGTATTGTTCAACACTAATTTTCGTCATCTATAAGTGTTCATAGCATAATCTTTGGCGCTTATTTTCGTCATTATATATCTAAGTTGTGATAGTATCACACATTTTCTAAGCATGACACACATTTAAAATAGTTTATTGACATTAAAAGAGTATATGTGAAGAGACTTTTTTCAAGATGCTACATTTAAAAGAGTCTTTTCCCATGTAATTTTTTAATATGTATAAGTTACATACTAAATGTCAAAGGGAGGTTAAACACATACGGTTCTTTCAAAATAAATATAACTCTTATATAAAATCGTAACAAAGTGGTTATTCTCTATATTTTGAGATCTAGCTTGTGACAATTAATTATCCTTTTGGTTTATCATATCAAATACGGTAGCTCCACATTACTACGCTCAATTACTCGAATTTTATTTTATGCACAAAAACCATTTAAGTTTCAATATTTTTTATTGTTGTGAAAATCGGTCCAATATTGTTAGTATATTTAATTTGTACCATGTTGCATATATAAATATATTTGAAGACATCAATCTCAACATGTAATTTTTCTAGTCTTAATAACTAATATAACAATTTCATTTTGCCAAATTTGTTTGTCATTCTACAAATGAAACTAAAATCATATTAAGATAATCAATTAATCTCCATAGTGATATTACTAATTGAGTAAGATTTAAATTTAATTTATAATAGATTATCTAAATGGTATATCTATATTGTTTAAACTACATAAATCGCCAAAATGATATTACTTATTATGTAAGATTTAAACTACAGTAAAATTATATAAATGATAAATTCTCAAAATAACATAATCGCTTAATTGCCGATACTAATTGTGGATATGATTACCCGAATCATTAATATGTATTTGTTTTATCTATAGTATATTGCTTTGCACCATTTATGGATAAAGATGATAGTGTGAAAATATTTTTATTATATACTACCATTTTCAATATGTAATATGGACATAACTTACACAGTCATATCAAGTATCAAAGTCACGCAATATTTCAAGACGTTTAATTAAAAAAAGTGACATTAACACACCGCAAGACAAAAAACTACAGTAAGAGCAAAAATATTAAAATGCACCAACAAAGTGTAGTAATAATTATTGACTAAAAATTGAATGCTCGTCACATTATTTTCAATAAACTTACTTGCTAACGAAGCAATAGAATTAGCTCATTTATCGGTATTACATGAAGTAAAATATTGCATGTTTAATTTGTAACGCATATTAATATGAATGCTAAGTATTCATCCCACCGATGGCCGTGACGTCGTTCTTGTTTTTGTTGTTGTTCTTGTTGTTGTCGTCTTTGTCGTTGTTGTTCATTGGCCTTTTTCATGTTTTGTTCTTGATACATTTTTTGTGACTTCTCGATCTCTTTCTTTAATGCTTCTTGACGTGCTACAAAAAACAATTAGATATAGTTGATCGTTAGTAACTTAAATACAGTTAATCAATATATTGCATTTTCGATCAAAGTAAAAATGTTCGTGCATGTAGCACTTAATTGATAAGACAACGATGTGTAGGATCTCTTAAACCATTAGAGAAGATGGTGTTACTATCAAACCTCCTAAGCACCATCTTTATGTCCTACATTGTTACACACACAAAACGCACGTGAAATTTACATAAAACAATATAAATCAATATGCTAAATAAGTAAGACGATATGATGCTTACTTTACCACCATAATAAGTCAGAAATGTCAACGCGCGGTGGAGGAAGTTGTGGTTTGTTGTGTGTGATTTTTGACACATTATATAGTTGATAAAATATTTGTAACTCATGGATGGGAAGGTAAAAAGACTAACACTAATTGGTGTGTTTAATTTATGATTTATGCACCAAACACTTCATCTCCTATGCATTTATCCTTACGCATTTAATTATTAAATTAAAGACTAACACAATGCCTTCTCCACATTTCACTTTCAATTGTGAGCCATTTATTATGACCACTTACATTTATAACACTACTTAAGCTTTTAATATATAAGATATGATGGCCCGTAGGGGATTAATTGCAGATTACCCCCTGTATTTTACAAAATGGGCCATTTAACCCCATGTGTAAATTAAATGGTCCGATTACCCCTGTGTTTTAAAAATGGGTCGGTTACCCAGTATAAATTAATAGGCACATTAACCCCTGTGTTCTCAAAAAGTTGCAAATCAACCTCCTATGTTTTATCCGGACGTTGCAAATCAACCCTTGTTCATAATATGATTGAGGGGGGCAGAATGCACTTTTTTGAAACCCACGGGTACTGTGCCTATTCAATTTACACAGGGCGGTAACTGGGCCATTTAATCTAGACGGGGTAAATGATCAATTTTCTGTAAAACACAGGGGGTCCTCTGCCAAAACCCCCCCGGTAGGCGTCCCCCCGATCTCAGGATCTTTGAGTGAAGATATTGATTACTATTTGTAATATATTTTGTAAATGTTTCACATTTTTTTTCTGTAACTTAATAAACTTATATTATTAGTTCCTTCTAAAAATCATATATTGCCTTTCCCATGTTTTTTTTACTTGGGAGAAACGAAGAGAACAAAGAAAATAGTCTGCTTGTTTTCTTCTATATTATTGTAGGCTTTTTAGGGTACAAATTCATGATGTAAGAGTGCAGTTTCTCTGTTCTAATGTCATTACATATGAAGTGTCTTCTGTTCTATATCAGTGAAAAACTTAATTGTCGCGATCTTGATTGACCATTATTGGTCCAGGAGCCCGTTCGAAGTGCAATAATAGACTCTTGTGTTCGTGTCGTGGACAATGGAAGAGAAAGCCATCACAGGAAAGTATGTTGCTTTACAACTACATTCAGATTCTTTTACTTCTTGTTATGCTTATGGGATTTTATTGTGCCTTGCAGTTATTTTTCATCTTCACTCTATGCAATACTTCTAATCATAATGATAAGCTGAAGGTATGTAACTTTGTTCAACTTAATAATTAGTGAATAATGATGATAATAGTTCGTCTGGACGACATTTAATTTTTCAATTTTTATAGCTTGGGGCAACCAGCTCAGAAGAAGCTGCTAAATGGATTCGTTCTTTACAAGATGCCGCAGTTAATCCAGTAAAAGATATATTTTCTTGTTCCAAGAGGAAATATCAGCCTTTTAGGTGAGCATATATATATATATATATATATATATATATATATATATATATATATATCTTTCTAAATTTAAACGATCTTAGGATTACGAATATCTTGGGCTAATTTCGTGTATAGATAAGTCTAACATTTTATTCGTTGGTTGGAAGATAAAAATGATTTAAGAGGTTTAACGTTCACTTTTGAAGTCTTTTAATCGGATGGTCGATTATTTACGTTCAACTGATGGTATTCTCAACTACCAACTTATAAATCTATACTCGTAAGAACATTTTTAGTGAGAATGATTGTAAATAGCTTCTAGGACGTACCTTAAAAATTGCGTATTTTACCTTCTATGCTGCGATACAACAATTCAAGCATTTACAAATTATTTTAACATTCTCCGAAAAAATTTATGAGAGTGATTTATAGCGATTATAAAATACTGCGGTGGGCGCACCTAATCCAATTTATTAGGATTCTAACCCTATAAGATTTTTAAATGTCATTTTACACTAACGTAGTATATCACCATTATGCAAAAAACGATCCATTAATAAATTTTAATTCGTTAGACTAAAAGGCGCTCGAACCTTCGACCTGCCTAGCGTAGAAAAATGCCACCTACTAATGTTTGAGTCTTTTGCACAAGTAGAAAATAACTAGAAGTTAGACACGTTAAAGAACCAACCATCTTAAGGAATTGAAGGAAACAAATCGGATTTTATATTTTTTTTTTAATTTTAAATCTTTATTTTTCTCTCTGTTTTTCTTGTGATATTTATCTAACAGCCTCAGTGTTACGAAAAGAATGGCAAAGAGGTCTATAGACTGGACTTCGGTGTCCTCCGTGCATGTGGATGCAATGACTTCTGATGTAATTGCACCTTCACCATGGAAAATATTTGGCTGTCAAAATGGTAATTATTAGTAATTTTTATTTTTTGCTTTGAGCTATCTATAACGGTCTTGTTCCGAGATTACAACTTTACGTTCATATTGCGTGTCTGCTTCAGGATTACGTCTTTTCAAAGAAGCAAAAGACAGAGACTCCAACGGGAGGGTATAATCTTTTCGAATCACTTGTATAGTCTATCCTTTGAGTTGATAAGAATCACTTATAATATTTTTCGAATAATTTTTGGATTTACAAAAAATTTCAGCATTGGGATGATACGCCAGCCATAATGGCCGTCGGTGTTATTGATGGATTTTCAGAAGATGTTTTTCGTACCGTTATGGATATCGGTCCCTCAAGAACGGAGTAAGGATTTCCCGATTTTTCACCATTGTGGTCTAATAAATTTTCTCGGTTTTTTGGCAGGTTCCCCCCCCCCCCCCTTACAAAATGGGCATTTACGCCCTGTGTAAATTAAATTGGCATATTATCCCCTGCATTCTAAAAAAGGTGCAGATTTCCCATGTGTTGACGCTGCAGGTTACCCCTCTCGCACACAAGGCGACGGAGGGGGCAGGATGCACCTTAGAAATACAGGGAATGATGTGCGTATTTAAATTACATAGGGGGTAATCGGCTACTTTTGTAAAAACACAAGGTTGTAAAATGATTTTTTAATTTACATAGGGGGATAAATGGCCCATTTTGTGAAACACGGGGGATAATACTCCCAAAACCTTATTTTCTCTAATTCTAGCAGTTTCTTACATTGTTATGTAATTTGTTTTGCAGATGGGACTTTTGTTTCTACAAGGGCAGTGTTATCGAGCACCTCGATGGTCATACAGATATCATTCACATTCAACTCTATAACCATTGGCTACCATGGTCGGATTTCTAACTTCTGCAAGGAATCTATTAATTAAAAAATACCCCTGAGGTTTAGTTTAATTACAAAAAAAAATCCAGCTATGTTTGAAAATTACAAATAGTTAGTTCCTTGGCATTTTTTTTAATATTTTCAAAAATGCCCTCTATAGAGGAGGTTATTTGTAATTTTGAAATATATATATATTTTTGTAATTAGGCTAAACCTAAGAGGTAGTTTTTGTAACTATCTCTAAATAAACCAAGTGTCTTTTAACACCACCTTGTTGTTTTCAGGGCAATGAAACGAAGAGACTTGCTGCTAAGACGTTATTGGAGAAGAGAAGACGATGGCACCTACGGTACTGATTTAGCTTTACTGATAAATCGAAATCGACTTTATTAGTTTTAAATTGTATTCTTTTCTACACAATGTCTGTTGATTTTTGTTTGCAGTTATTCTCTGCCATTCAGTGGTTCACCAAAAGTGTCCGCCCCAAAACGGATACGTGCGTGCGTGCCTTAAAAGTAATGTATGCTTTGACTTGGAAATTGTCAATTGCTCTTTTTCAATTACAAATATCAGTGAGCTCAATGAGCCTCATGCACAAGTTTCACACTAGCTTTTACTAGAGCCGTCGAAACGGCCGGGCCGGGCCGGGCCGGGCCGCATTTATTACTACGTAGGAGACAATATTGATAGATCCTATTAAGAAGTTTTGCTTAGTTAAAAGTTCAAACTTTGCATTTATTATCACATAATTATAGGGACAATTAGTGGGGTAGCGAACCGAAGAAATTGGGGTGGGCCTGAAGGATTTTTCTATAAGAATTACTCCCTCCGTCCCATAAAAAGAGTCGAGTTTGAAATATAAATGTTGTCTCAGAAAAAGAGGCTGCTTTTAAAAAATCAACATCAATATATAATTGAAAATTTATAATATTACTTTTCAGATTAATGTTTTATTCATCATCTTCATCAACAACTGTTGGGACCGGTGGCATGAAGATTATAGTGTCAATTAATTGTATAAAATTAGTTAACACTATAATTCATGCAAAAAACAAAGTGGCAAAGTTTTACGCCCACAACTCGCAATCTTCATATGAAGGAGAGATGAGATGAAATTACAAAACCATCAACATCAAGGTTTTCTAGTTACGTGGAAAATATTATGAGACGGTGATGAGTCGAGATAATTGCTATAGTCATGTCACATTACGTGATTGATATTGTAAAATCAACCCGTACATCATGGAACTGGCTCAAGATTTATGTTTTATTATGTCACAGAAATTAAAATATTAGTTGATTGGACCAAAAAAATGAAAATAGTTTGTTTAAAAGGAGCTTGTACCTTTGCCAAAATGACTAAAATAAAAAATTATACCTTAATTAAATCACTCTTTTTATGGGATGGAGGAAGTACGTAAGTTTACTAATTCTTTCATTTTTTTTTTTTTTTAACTTTCGCCGATATTTAGTTTTATCTTACGGAAGTGCACTCTCAAGAGGGTCGGGCGGGGTCATTTGTAAGGTAAAAAACTGAAGGGGTTATTTATAATTTTAAAAGACAAGTATTTTTCTTTTAATTAGACTGAACCTCAGGGTAATTTTGTAATTAATCCTTGATTATATTTTCCCCTTGCTATAAGATAGGATCAATTAAATATTATGGAAAACAATGATGTCTTTCTTCCTTTCATATAAAACTTGAACCACCACATATTGTGTGTATGGACTATGTCGGCATTCAGAAGGAAATAATTTTTGCTTTAACCTATAAATACGATCTCCATTTTTCTGCGTATTTATCGTCTTTTTACGTTCCTAATGTGGCAGGTGGTGGATTTGTGATAACTCCTATGAAGCAAGGTAAAGAATGTGTCGTAAAACATATGCTCTCAATTGATTGGAGGTCCTTTAAATCCCATCTAAGAAAAGCATCGGCAAGAGCTCTTACTATCCGCCTGCTAGGAAGAGTTGCAGGTGCAGAGAACAAATATTAATTACAAGAGAACCCCGTTATCTTTTGAAATTATATATATCCCCCTTTGACGTATGTTTTCTGTTTTAAAAATGCACTTATTGAAGGGTTAGGAAGCGCAGATACTTCTATGAGTACGACGTACCTGTACCGGATATGTATCATATCCGATACTTTACCGGCTACGTGAATACTTTGTGTATATTCCCATACAGTTTTCAATTAAAAGCTAAGAAATTATTACCTTTTTGTTGATTCCCCACATGTTATCACAATTTATATTTGAGTATATAATAATACTTTAATATGGTTAACATATTTACTTCAAGTGTACTTAACAAGTATATATTTTCAAATAATATTAAAAATTATATGTATATATACACCGTACCCGTATCCTTAAACTTCCAAAAAATATGTCGTATCCTTGTCGTATAGTATGCGTGTCCCGTACCCATATCATTCAATGCTTCATAGTTGAAAGGTAAATTTTCAAGTGTGTATTTGTAATTGTTGAAAGATAACTGGATTTTTTGTAATTGGGCTAAATCTCAGGGTAGTTTTTGTAAGTACCTTAGTTTGAATGTAGTGGTGAGTGAGGCTCATTTCTATTTTCTTAATATTTTGCAGCATTACGGGAGTATTATAGTGCGAAAGCGGGAAATACTAGCCATGAATTTTCATCCGGTGAGCTAACGATAGATATTGGGGTCGCTAGTAGCGAAAAGGAGGATCTCAAAACAGAAACCGACATGAAAAGGATACCGAATAAAACGGAAGACGAGGCGTCCAATCTCACGGGATTAGATGATGCAGCAGATGAATTCTTTGATGTTCCAGATTATGATATGTTAGAGCATGGATGGTCTTCAGACACGACCCCTGAATCATGTTATGTGGTATTTTTGACTTTTTATTATGTAAATTTTATATTATTGCTCATTTTCCGGGATTTTCAGGGAAAAAAAAGACGAGTTCGAGCCTTCATGACCATGTTAATATTTCTGAAAATCTTAATGCTCATCCATCATAATATTAAATTTTTGCTCGTCATCTAATTTCTTTTTCATCTCTTTTGTCAATGTTTCCTGGATATTAGTCTTAGTTTTTACCAAGCTTAATATTTTTTTCTTTTTTTCCCTTCAACATGCGAAATCATTCGATTTTTCTATTTCTTTTTAATATGACTATTTTACGAGTATGAATATCATCTAACGTGATCTTTTGGATTTGAAATTGCAGGACACATACCAGCAGAAATTGTCTTCCGCTGCCAACTTCGTGAAAAAATTACACGGTATTGCAGGTTAGCTCCATGCGTGAAAGAATATATATATATATATATATATATATATATATATATATATATATAAGGATTGACTATGGTGGAAACACCCTTAATGGTGAAATCTAGAACCCAATTGCATTATTAAGTAATTTCATTGCATATTTATTATTATTTGTTGCATCATGCTGGTCGCTAGTATATGCAACAAATAATGCAATAAAAAAAATACATAAATGCATATAATTCTACTCATCTACAGCCGTTAGATCACTAATATCAATGGCCTACAAAAGTTTCTAGATTTCACAAGATAATTAGTTTTGATATGATCTATTTCCTATATATATATATATATATATATACATGCTCATTCAAGAAAGAATTTAGAATTTGGGCTCCCGTATGGCGAAATGTACACTATCAAATGGTGTACGCAAGTTTTACCTTTAGATAAATATTTACTTGAAACCTTTTACGTTTCCCAGTGCAGAGAAAGGGTTATGTGGACTTGCAAGGAGTATCTCGGGTAGAAAGTGTATCGTGTTGTTATGGCGCCACACTTCCGAAAGATGCTAGTTTTAACATGCCCTGTAGTTGGGCGGCATCCGATCCTTGTTCGTTCCTTATTCGTGGTGATAATTATCTACAAGACCAGAAAAAGGTAACAATCTAACTTTATTTCGAATGACATGTCTGGTGAAATATGTTGCATAAAAGATGATAATATTTGTTATCCGAGTACTAGAGAAGAAGAGAAAAGCCCGAGTGCGGGCATAGACTTGAGAGAGAGAGAGAGAGAGAGAGAGGCCTGCTTGCAGGTATGGGCTTGGCCCAAACCATATATCATCCAAAAATTAATTGGTGATAGGAGGAGTAGCTCGTCAAGTCCATATACTAGTCAATATTTATTTATAAAGTCGATGTGGGATAACGGCTATAACACGTCCCCTCACGTATGACCCGGGACCAAGCGAAGAAGTAGGTAGTAGGTCAATTGAGAGGAGGGTCTCGCTCTGATACCATGTCAGAATACTAGAGAAGAAGAGAAGCCCGAGCGCAGGCATAGACTTGAGAGAGAGAGAGGCCCGCGTGCGGGCATGGGCTTAGCCCAAACCATATATGGACTATGTTGTAGGTTACATCATAAAACCAATTGACAATGGGAGTAGCCCGGATCTTTAGTGCGTGTATGTGTGTATGTGTTTTCAGCTTTAGGAGGCTTTTCAGTTTTTGATTTTTTTAATGTTTTTAGGGGTTTCTCTTTTTATAGGGTTTTTAATTTTTTTTAGTTTTTCTTTTCTAGTTATTTTTTATTTTTTAAGTCATTTTAGTTTTCTCTCAGAGTTTTTATTTTTTTGGTAGTTCTTTTTTATTATAAGATTTAGTTTTAGGGATCCGTCAGAATATACTGTGTGATGGGAGTATGCCTCTAATTATGTTAGGTTGTGTTGCTTCTCTAAAGATTGCATATACAAATCATTAACCTACTATTATATTATCCATCCCTTTTTGATCAATCTTGGTATTGTCTTGTCAGATCAAGGCGAAAGGCACTTTGATGCAGATGGTTGCAGCTGATTGGCTAAGATCTGACAAGCGTGAAGATGATATTGCAGGCCGCTACGGAGGCATTGTTCAGGTTGATCCGTTACATGCTTTTCCGGCACAAAAAAATAATGAAAGAAAAAATAATGTTTGATCATGTGTGTTTTAATCGTTATCTCACATCCCTACGTGATTCTCATCTTAGTTTTAATCAAAATTGTTCAGAAATCCGCGGCCAGAGGAGGACCGGAATTCTTTTTTGTCGTTAACATGCAGGTAACTGTTTAGATCTCTAATTTTGTATGTTTCATCGTCCGATCGCGTGTTTTAGAACTTCTTTGTTTTTCTTTATCAGGTTCCTGCCATAACAACATATAGTTTGGCCCTATACTATATGGTGAAAACTCCTTTAGAAGAAACACCTCTGTTGGAGCGTTTTGTTAATGGAGATGATGCTTTTAGAAATTCAAGGTTAAAGCTTATACCGTACATTTCCAAGGTTCGTATATTTGCCAAAAATGTCTTTTCTTTTGCAATTTTGGATGTTTTTTAGTGAGGCACACTCACTGGCACACCATCTGGGTTTCTAATGGTCTATTTGTATATTTTTAGTGAGAGGTAAAGTGTGGTTTCTTTATATATCTGTCTATTTTCTTTTTTCGTGCCAAATAACAGTATAAAATCAGAAGATTCCTTCTTGAAAAATCTGGAAAATGTGGCCTCCCGGTCCCGGATGTACCCAGAGCCGGTGGCCTGAGGCGGCAGCCTCATTTGGCTCTCCTCAGGGCCAGCACTGGTCTGACGCAACTTGATTGCTCAGACGTTCCCTTAAACTAAATTAATAAAAAAACAAATAAATACCCAAAAAAATAGAAAATATGGCTAGAATGAGAAAATAACAGTACAAACCAGAAGATTCGTCAGTGAAAAATCTGGAAAATGTGGCCTTCCGGATCCATCCGGAGCTGGTGGTCTGAGGCGGCAGCCTCACTTGGCTTCCCTCAGGGCCGGCACGTGTGTGACGGAACTTGATTGCTCCGACGTTCCCTTTAAATTTAATCTTAAATTTTAGAAAAAGCAATAAAGAAATATAAAAAATAGAAAGCTTAAAAAAAAAACTAAGAACATTAAGAAAAAATAAAAAAAGGAAAAAAATTGGAGAAAAAAGTAACTGTAACGGTAAGAATCGAGAAACAAAAGAAAAAAGAAGCTGAAAAACTAAAAGTTATGTTCCGTGTGATAGAAACAAGTTTTTGCCATATTTACATTATTATTGTTGTAATTAAACTAACCTCAAGGTAGTATATTGTAATTATCTCATGTTTATGCACTAGCCAAAACGGCATGCCGCATGCATCTCAGAGGTTTGAGGTGATTTTCACAGGGATCTTGGATTGTTAAGCAGAGTGTTGGGAGGAAAGCTTGTTTGGTTGGTCAGGCACTCGAAATCAACTACTTTCGAGGAAAAAACTACTTGGAGGTATATGAATCTAAAGTCGAGCGCGAAACACATAACAATACTTCCGATATATGTGTAATAAATCTCCTGAGATTCAAGTACTTTTGGTCCCGTGACTTTACTAATTGTCCTAAAATTATTAAAACATTCAATTTAGTCCCATAACTTTTGACGTTGCTCAATTTCGGCCCTTCTCGTTGGAAAATCAGAAACATTTTCGTTGGAAATTTTAAAACTCGCAGGCATTTGTCACATGCTTATTAAATTTGGGGGGATCCGTCACGCATTTTTTGATGGGATGAAATTGACGAGAATTGAGCATTTTGTGACAATTTGTAAAATAACAGAATGTTACGAGACCAAAAACATAAGTGCTTTTATCTCTAAATTTCATTATATCATTCCTACCTTTCCAACGCACCGAAAAATTCCTCAGCTCGGTATCGACGTCGGCTCATCAACGGTGGCAAGGGGTGTTGTTAGCCTTGTTCTTGGATACCTCAACAATCTTGTCATAGAAATGGCATTTCTCATACAGGTAAATCAACAATAACCTTTAGTCCTTTTTTTAAAGAAAAAACAAAAAATATATAATAAGGGTTAATTATTGCCTTTTCACCTAATTACGATAAAACCCAAATAACTTTCGGAAATAAAATATTCCCTGATGTTTGATGGGGCTAAATGTTAATATTTTTATAAATGTTAAGGGTTTTTCTGAAATGTCAGGTCTATTATGTTTTTTTTAAATAAGTTGAACTTTAAACACTCTTTGTAACTAGCCGAACGAAAATAACAATAAAACATGTAGGAAATGCCAAATTATTCGAGTCCGGTTCTTGCTCCGCTCAAACCAAGACTCGTTCAAACTCGATTTGATTCATAATCAATACAAACTCAAAAATATATATATTTTCGACAAAAATAGATATATTTTTCGAATTGAACAATTTTGGGACTCTACTCGATTGACGATAAAAATATAGGTAATTTGCACTATCGAATAAACACATAGGGTGAATTGCACCAAAATTTAAAACACAGGGATATGATCAGCCTATCTAAATTACAACGGGTGTAACGAGTCTATTTTAGAAAATACTTGGAGGTAATGAGCCTATTCAAATTACATAGGCGGTAAATTGCTTATTTTGAAGAACGCATGGGTAATATGTCATTTACCCCAAAAATAGTGCAATAGAAACAAAATGTAAACTTTTAAGGTCATAGCATGAATTTTTAGTGCGGTCGATGGACCACACTGAGCTAAGCTGCGCCCCCACACACACACACACACAATTTTTTTTTTCTATTTTCTTTCATGACTTGACTTTCAGGGAAACACGGAAGAAGAGTTGCCGGAAGTCCTTCTTGGGACGTGTCGGCTTAACCATTTAGACGCATCGAAGTCGGTTTCCATTGATACAATCAACAGCAGCTAAGACAAAAAGTAAAAAGATAAGTCTATATATAGGTACCTGATGAACAAAGATATCTATACTTCTATTAAAAGAGAGTAGTGACACATGTCACTCTCTAAGTTTTTTGATTTTTTATTTTAAAATATAGTTTATATATAGAGATGTATCCTTAAATTTCTTAAAAAAAATTCTAGATATGTATTGTGGGAGTTTTATTCCACAACTTACACTCATCTACCAATAAAAAAATCCTTCCTTTATTTTTGTAGCTTAAAATTTTAAATATTTTAATTTTTTAAATCAAGTTTATTTTTAATAAAAATATATCAAATTAATTTTTATTTCACAATTTTCAACTAGACATCCATA
Source organism: Orobanche coerulescens (assembly GCA_033398695.1). Taxonomy (NCBI): domain Eukaryota; kingdom Viridiplantae; phylum Streptophyta; class Magnoliopsida; order Lamiales; family Orobanchaceae; genus Orobanche; species Orobanche coerulescens. The sequence goes on from CM065809.1 coordinate 86,862,063, forward strand.
TAAATATAATAAATTTGATGGATTTACAATAATGATCGATTGCACAAAAAATTATATTATAAAAACTATGAATATTTATTTTCAGTCAAAACAAAAATATATTAACTCATTTATTGCTTACATAAAAAATAAATTATAATATTTATTTAATTATAATAACTAAAAATAATAAAACATACACTGCACACACATATATTAAGACTTAATCACATATTACTTTCGTCTCTAAAATTTGTATCTACTTCTTTTCGGTATGTCCAGGAAATTTGTTCATGTAATGGACATTAATTGACTTAACACTCCGCTAATGTGGTACTCTTTCTTAAATTATATTACACCCCATAATATACTCACGCTAATATGATATTCATGTCGAAGATTATCAAAAATAAATTTAAAGATCGAGAAATTATTTTTTAATAAGAGACTATCTTATGTGGTGCATCGCACCGGAGAACATCTAGTATGGAGTAAAGAGACAACTTCAACTTGATTCATGTATAGTTATTATTTCTTCCTTTTGATCAGTTTGACGGCCATTTTGTTCACCATTCTTTTGTAAGATGTATGCACGAATGCGTTATTATTAATAGATGTTAATTTTGATATTAGTTAATATTGATTTTAACTACAGTTAAAATTGAAGTATTTTTTTAGTCTCTCATCTATCTCATAATTCATTCTCGCTCTCTCTTATTCTTTCACACACAAACACACACACATATATATATATATATATATATATATATATATATATATATATATAGTGGCGCGTTCTATGCAGTATCAATATTAGATGCAGTACTTTACAGTACTAATTTATGCATGAGTTTTGTACTAATTATGCATGAAATATATGCATTTCGTGTATCAAAATTTCAATGGATTAAAATATGCAATATATGCATAAAAATATCGATGCATTAAAATATTAGATTATATGCATCAAATTTTTGTAAGAATTAATGCATTGAAATTTTAATGCACGAAATGCATATATTTCATGCATAATTAGTACAAAGCTCGTGCATAAATTAGTACTGTAAAGTACTGCATCTAATCTTGGTACTGCATAGAACGTGCCCCTATATATATATGATCAAATGAGAATGCTTTTTATCCTGCGAATTGTGAATACGCATGAGTTTTGTACTAATTATGCATGAAATATATGTATTTTGTGCATCAAAATTGCAATGCATTAAAATATGCATTATATGCATCAAAATATCGATGCATTAAAATATTGCATTATATGCATCAAATTTTTGTGAGAATAAATCTAGGCCATCCATTTATCAAGATCTATGGATGAAATTCATTCTTATTTCTTAACTTAAATTGCATTCTCACCTGAACCCACCCACACATATATACAGGTTTGGGTTAAAATAAAAAGGGTGTTATAATAAAAAGTGTAGGAAACCCCCACAACCTGCCACCTGTCCCAATTAGTCCGCCCCTTTTTCTAATACTTGTCGGGGCATTTTCGTTATTTACAACCAACCCTATAAAAACCTTTTATCTTCATTCATTCTCTGTGTTTCTCATCCCACTTTCTATCTCGTTTCTATCCTCCCGCCTTCTCCATAACCTTTCCCAGTTTTCACTCTAACATTTCCCATCCTTCACCAACACCTTCCATTAATCACCACCTTCCTCACCATTTAGCACCTCCTTCCCCACTGTTAACTGCCGATAACCACCGTTTAATGAGTGTTCATCATCATCATCATCATCATCATCGAGTAATGAAAATCATCAACGAATTATTCATCATTAAAGAACAATGATAAAGAACAATGATAGTAAGATTTGTTATTTTTCTAACTTTTTTGTCAGTTTGCTTTTATCTTAATTCGAATTTGTTAATAGTTAATATTTTTTTTGTTGATTGTTAGTGTATTTAGTTGATATAAAACATTCATTCAGTATGTGTTTGAGAAAAAAAACTAGATGAAAGATGTGTATATAAAACCTGCACACCAGGTGTTCGATAAAATGTCTACATGATATTCTATAACTGTGGTGCACTAGTTTCGTACTGTGATGCATCAATTGTTCATACACCTTGTGATGAACTTGTTGCTAAAAGTGTCAGGCACTGATAAAATGTCTCAATGAGATTTTATACATCTGATGCACTAAGTTTACACTGTAATGCATCAGCTTTTAATTTTTAATTGTTTTGCTAATTTTTAGTAGAAAAGCCTTGTATGTGTGATTCTGAATGTATTGCATCATATTTTTTTATCGAGTGCATTAGAGTATAAGATGTAGCATGTTTCTGTTTGTTGACTAGATTTAAGAGTGTTATGCAATTGGTATAAGTCTATAATGCACTAGTTTTAAGTTTTTTAGTTTTTTTTTGATAATATATGCTTCCTTTTGATTTTTTTTAGAGATCATGTTTGAGTTTGGATAATAAAGGTGATGCGGCTGCTTTTATGCTTTGATGCAGCTACTTTTTATGTTTTGATGCATCTACTTTTTAATAAAGTATTTCTGAAATATACTCAATATCTTTCTATTCATTTTAAATAATTTACTGTTTTTATGTTATTTTGTTTAATGTATTGTGATGCAGTAGAATATACATTCTGATGCAGTAGAATATACATTGTAATGCAGTAGAATAACATAGTGAAGAACAAGAAGGCCATAATTCCAGGACATGTTCATTGAAATTGCCACCATCGAAGAAAAGCAAGCAATCAGTAGAGCCGACAAAAGCTGGGCTTAGAGGATGTAGTCGTAAAGTTTAAAAACATTATTTAAGTATTCTTTTTTTTTTTACAAAAAGTATTGTATAGATATTAAAGCATTACTTACAAGACATGTTTTCAGTTCTAAGATGTATATCATTTATTACTAAACATCAATACAATAGTATCTCAGTGTTTCTGAAATATACTCAATATCTTTATGTTTTATGAATATCCCATTATGTTATTTATTTAGTGTTTCATGATGCAGTAAAATATGGATTTTGATGCAGTAACATTCACATTGTGATGCAGTGAAAAATTCACAGTGATGCAGGAAAATAATACATTGATGTAGTAAAGTATTACTTTGATGCAATCAAATAATATTGTGATTCAGCAGTATGATAACATTTGTGATACACTAATATGATAACATCCTGATGCAGTTGAATAATATTGTGATGCAATATAATTTTATTTTGATTTAGCAGTATTATAACATTGAGTAGCAACAATACATATAACATTGTGATGTGGTAAATTAATATCGTGATGCAGTAAATTAACATAGTGATGCAGTAAAAATATATTATGATTCACCAGTATGATAACATTGTGATGCAGTAATACGATAACATTCTGATGCAGTAAAACAATATTGTGATGCACTATGATGCACTATTATTTTCAGTGCAACATAATTTATAATTTAGTGCATCTATGTTCATTCAGATTTCGATAATAATCAAAAGTAAAAACCAAACCAAACCAAACCAAACATACCCAGTATATCCCGCTCAGAGATGGTCCTGAGAGGAAGACAGACGCACCATGCCCTACTTATTACTAGAGGAGGTCAAGCTTCCGTGAAGACCCCCGGCTTAGTGCACAGCAGAATCTTGTGTGATAAATACAAATGAAAACATATGATTCGAAAAAGCTCGAGACCATACCTGAGCCCATGACTTGATCCACATGAGACTTACCTAAGCGAAATATGGCTATTTCACTCCCGATGAACGCTGCTCTAACAAAAGAGAGGTTGGCTCTGCGCACAGCTCCCAGACTTCGACACACCTTGGAGGAGAAGCCGCGGGAGCTGGAAACCGAGCGACTCCTAAACACCACCCTGCAAAACACGGAAACGGTCACGACACGCTAAGACGATTCCGAGCAGCTTGAAAATCCGGCTGGAAAACCTGCAAAACAGACAGCTAAAATCCAATACTACTGTTAGATTGATGAGGAGGGATGAATGCAGCGGTGTAATGATATTCTTCCGGCGATACGCCAGCCAGAGATGTCCACAAGCTCCAAAACTCAGGTTAAATAAAGGGAAACTCGAGAAGAATCAGAGCGGCGAAACAAATCCAAAAAGTCGAGAACTAAACACAGACAACAAACAACAGTCCAACTTCAAGTTCATCAATGGCGGCCAAGCCCCAGAAGAATGGCAGCGCAATGAAGAAGAGAAACAATCTCGAATTCCAAGAAGCCAAAAATTAACGTCGAATTCCAAAAAATTGAACTCAAATTCAAATTCGAGCAATATTCAAAGTCAATTCGCGAAAAAGCCTTTCAAAACGCCTGCAATTTTCAGTTACAAGACTTTAATCTGGTGCGGGGCGGAGACGGCTGAGATCTGATGGGATTCAACAAAAGTACGGCTAATATCGCCTGCAAAAACTCGATCAAAACGGAACCCGCTAAAACCCTAAGCAACCCGCAAGCAGGAACAGGGGATATAGTACGGAGAACACGACAGCGGTATTAAGATTTTAACTCAAAACGCGATTGCAGCAAATGGAGATTTTTAGATTGATTTGAATTTGCAGGTTTCCCCAAATTGGCACACGCGGTATTGATTTGCACAGATCAAATCGACAGAGTATTGATTTGCAGGTTTTCAGAAAGCTTTTCACCGTTCACCCAGCGGAGAGATCTGAAGGGGACGATAGTGCTAATTAGAAGAGGGTTCGTGGATCCGGAATATCAAATTTCTGTGCAACCCTGATTTTGTGGTAACCCTAATTACCCCAAAAATGAATTTTCATCTTTTCATATTCCCTCCACAAGAATTCAACACTTAATAATCAAAAGTAGTTAGTACTAAACAAACACAGATAATTGAGAAGTAAAGTACTTAATATTAAACAAACACTAATCAAAGTATTACAAAACATCCAAAAATTTTAAAACTAAAACTGTTCAGTAATCCCTATAGTAATCATTCAGTGGGTCTTGAATAAGCTTTCAGTAAATTTGTCAACAAATCTTGATCCACTCTAACATCATTATCTGTTACAATCTTAAAACTCTTTGGTTGCTTCTTCACGTATCCTTCTGCTTCTTTCAATATTTTTGACACGCAACAGCTTCTGTTGTGCTTTTAGACCTAGGCTTGCATTCTTCAACTCTTCCAAAACAACACCATGACCCACGTATGTTTCCATATGCCTCAACATAAATACGCCACTGTCAGTACCGTTGTTGGTTGTTCTCCAAGGCATCTTCATATGTTTAGGTTCAACTATTAAAAACTCAGTGTAATTCTGGTGATTTTTTCTTTCCAGGTAGTCAATAAATGAATCAATCTGTGAAAATTATAAAATATTGTTACATTAATGCAAAATCACTTTCCATTCACAAAATGGTGACACTAAAGCACTAGAAAGCTTTACTTCACTCTTTTCCTTTTCTTTATCAACTGCATGAGGAATGAAACTTATTGATGATGCATGAATAGCAGTTTCTTCTTTGTCATTTGCTTCTTTCTTTTTACCTTTTGCAGGGTGCTGGTTTAAGTTGGGCTGATTTTTCTTATAGCCAGCATAAACAGTAATACAAAATTATATGTGATGCAATGATACAGTAATATAAATAGTGATGCAGTAATGTAAATAATGATGCAATAATATAAACAGTGATGCAGTAATATAAACAATGATACAATAGAGAATTAATTATGATGCAGTATCTTTTAATCATGGTAAAACAATGTACTGCATCATAATGTTGTTAACTAGTGCAACAAAGATTATGATGTTACTGCATCACTGCATTACACCAGCTGCATCACACATTCAAACATACACAGAAACACTTTTCAACACTTAAAACAACCCACGTGTAACCTAATCTAGCCTTATATGCCACATACAAGATCCTACTGCATCACCACACTAGTTGCATCAAACATTCAACAAACCATACCAACTCATTTACGCACATAATGCAACCTACGCTTAGCCTAATTTTTCCTTATATTAGACAAATAAACACCAACTGCATCACAATTCAAAATCAAGTGCATCAGACTTACAATCAACCATAGAAACAAATTTACGCACATAACGCCACCCATAGTTATTAAAGGCGCGCCTCAGCGACAGGCGAGTAGAAAAAAGCCCTCATCGCCTCTCAAGACCAAAGGCGGGCGATGTGGGTGAGGCGCGCGCCTTGGTGCGCCTCGGTGCGCCTTTTACCTGTGCCTCAGTGCGCCTCAGGCGCGCCTCTGTACTGTTGGATTTTCTTTGTATTTTTTGTTTTTTGAACACTTGTAAATGTTATTTTTTATTGTTTTGAAACTTTATTTTTGTTAAACTTTACGTTTTTTTGGTAGTTATATTTTCTTTTCATTATGTGTTTATGAGTTTTATAATTTATTTTTTATTTATTTTTTTTTGCGCCTCACATTTGTCAGGCGCGCACCTCGCCTTTTGCCTTGCGCCTCAGGCGATAGAAGCCCTTATCGCCACCTATGCTTAGCCTAATTCGTCCTTAAACATGACAACTCAGCACCTACTGCATCACAATACAAAATCAAGTGCATCAGACATATACTCAAACATACAAACACATTTACACACATAACGCAACCTACGCTTTACCCAATTTATCCTTATATTTGACAACTCAGCACCTACTGCATCACAATAGAAAATCAAGTGCATCAGAGATATAATCAACCATACAAACACATTTACTCACGTAAAGCAAGCTACGCTTAACCTAATTTATCCTTATACATGACAAGTCAGCACCTACTGCATCACAGTTCAAAATCAAATGCATCATACATACAATCAACAAAAAAATGACATTTACGCACATAACGTGACCTATGCTTAACCTAATCCATCCTTATACATGACAACTCAGCTCCTAGTGCATCACAATACAAAATCAAGTGCATCGAACAAATAACCAAACATACAAACACAAATAACCTACTGCATCACAGTTAAAATAAAAACCTACTGCATCACAATTTAAATTTAGTGCATCACAGTTATAAAATCTAGTTGAGACATTTTATCAAACACCTTGTATGCAACTTTCTAAAACACGTTTTTTATCTATATTTTTCTACATTTAGTTCCAGATCTAGAAGAAAACATGATGTCAATTTGAATCAAACTATGAATATAACATACTTAGATCCACAAAACACGATTTTAATAAACAAATACCAACAAAACACGATTTTAATAAGCAAATATCAACAAAATAATGCAATAACAAAATTAAAGTTCATAAAACAGCTTACGAGTTCGTTAAAGATGGGGTAGATTTATCTTCTACATCGTCATCACATTGATGCAGTATCGATTCTATGTGATAAATTCGTTTATGATTCGATTGTGATGAGATTATGCATTAACGACTTTATTAAAAAGAAATATGATGAAGATGTGTGTGTGTTTTTTGAGAGAGAGAGAGTGTGAAAAATTAGAGAGAGAAAATAAGATCGAATGAATGATTTAGGGTGTAATGAATGGCTAGGTATCTGAGTGTTAAATGCACTATTATAAATCTGCCCCTGAAGTTTGCATTATTTACAATAATGACATCGCCCTTTTTGATCTTACCAAATCTGATCCAACGGTGGAGATGTCTTCCTACTCTTTTTATTATAACACATTTTTTTTAATAACCCACCATATATATATATATATATATATATATATATATATATGATTGGTTCAAATGAAAACCTAAAATGGGAACGTGAATTCATTGCATATTTAATATGGATTCACTACATATAGTATGTTGTAATGCATATTCACCTTTTGGAATTTAATGCATACATTTAGCATGTATTACTGTACATTGGAAGAAAAAATGAATATGCATTACAACATATTACGTGTAGTGAATCTGCACCAATTATGCATGAACTCACTTCCCATTATAAGGACTGATTCCTATCTGAACCAATCTCTCTCTCTCTCTCTCTCTCTCTATATATATATATATATATATATATATATATATATATATATATATATATATATATATACTTCCAATGTTCTCTTTCTATTGCAATGTGTTGACTATTACACTGTTCACATACTCTCTTTTGACCACCTTTTGTGATTTATACATATAAAAAATATAGTCATGTGCGATCTTGTTAGATTCATCTCGAAATCTACTTTCAAAATATCAATTTCTTATAATTTTTAAAAACAAAGAATTAAAGATATTAATAATTAAAGTTGTGCATTGGCAAGCGTGAAAGTCCAAATGTTGCAATTATAAGAGAACGAATATATATATATATATATATATATATATATATATATATATATATATATATATATATATATATATATATATTAAGAGAGAGAGAGAGAGAGGATCAAATGAGAATGACGTTTTGATTAAGAAATAAGAATAAATCTGAATCATTGATCTGTGTGATATATGGTCCTTGGTTTATGCAAGCAATATATGTATTTTGTGCATCAAAAGTGCAATGTATTAAAATCATACATTATATGCATCAAAATATCGATGCACTAAAATATTGCATTCCATGCATACATTTTTTTGAGAATAAATCTAGGTCATCCATTTAATCAAGATCTGTGGACCAAATTCATTCTTATTTCTTAACTCAAATCTCATTCTCACTAGAACCACCCCTATATATATATATATATATATATATATATATATATATATATATAATATGTTGGATTCTATAAGAACAATGCCTTATATAGAAATTAAGAACTAATCTTGACCACAATATAACAAATGATCAATGGTTGCCATTAAATTTTTAATTTTGGTGCAATTTGAGCTGAACTAAGGTGCAATACACCTATTGAAAATTTAAGTTTCTCCCTCAAAATACAACAACTTACTCATTGTTGCCGTTTTATATAAAAAATATATCAATCGTCTTTTCAATATCTACGATTTAAGATATTAGAAACCTAAAAATGAAAAACATGCCAACCTCGTTGCGTATTTTAACTTTGCCAAGTTTGCATATGCAATGCTCGTTGACTCGCCTGTCGTATTCATGCTGAAAGTGCTTCACCCTACACACCGAAGTGCTCAACGACCAAGCTTAGGCACGTAACTGGACCAGGCTAGCGTACGTTAGTAGCAACATTTAGCGTATACCACATGTAGCATATTATGACTACAAACACTTGGTCAAATTTCGAATCCAACAAACCAACACTCTCAAGGTTAGCAAATATACTAATGATAATCATCATCAGTTCAATCTCGTATTAAATCATTATGACATACAATGTACTATATTAATTCCATTACAATATCAAATATACATTCCAAAATGAACACGCGCAAGAAAACAGTGCAAAAATAAAAAATTACATCCATAAATTACAGCCAGTGGGTTTCTTGCTTGAGCAGACCACATGGAATTCTCTGAGGTGCTTGTGCGATACTTCACCGAAATGGACATAAAACGAAGGTATAAAGTGAATCAACCCCGAATTGAGTTTGAAGGGGGTGTTGTTGTCAATGGCCATATTTGCAATGCAAAGAGGTTGTTGGCCACTAAGTATACAATAAACAGCTTGGAAAATGGATAGTACTACAAGCTGTATGTTTTTCTAAAGTGAGTTTGCGTAGCGGAAGTTTTTAGGTGTGAGTTGCTGTAAATAAAGCAACTAGGCGTTCTCCTGATAGCTTAGTGCGTACAAGGTTTTGCAATGTATACTTGTATAAATCACAGTTATGAAAATAATAAGGATATAAGGTAAATAACACGCAATTTAAAGTGGTTCGAGGTAAACCCTTCTATGTCCACTGATCCTCCACACATGAGTAAATCATTATTATAATCACTACGTACACAACTACGTGACTATAACTAAATCTTGTCTCTGTAACGTTCACACGGATTGTTACAGAGACCGAAGCTTTTTGTTGTTCACACAGATTGGCTTGAGCTCTTTCTTGACTTGCTTCTTCACACACAGTTTGAAGCTTCGTCTACAATGCTATTCTTCTCACACAGGTCGGAATACGCAAGGATCTACAGTCCACACAGGGCTGATGTTTTATCTCAATGGTAAAGGTAGAATTCTCTGAACAGGTAGAATTCTCTGAACAGCAGCTTGATCTTTGATATACGATTGCTATATGTTGTGTTGTTCGCGTTGAGGACATGTATATTTCTTCGCTTAAATGTAATCGTTAGAATGTCAGACTGATTTGTCAGAGCTTTTGCGATATATGTTCTTCGTGTGTTTAAGTCCTCTGGCCTGGGGGTATTTATAACCTTTGGAAAATGCATCCATTATAAATGTAGCCATTTCAGGTAGGTGAGATATTGACGTCTCTGATCGGCGGCTTTGCTGAATATTTAAATTAAAGAAGATCACATTTAATACTTCAGACATTTTTTCGACTTCGCATTAAATGCTCTTCAGCGCGTTCAGACTTGTCTCACTTTGGCTGCATTAAATGCTGTCCTATCAGCAATAAATATTGCTTTAACCGTGAATACTTTATGAATAAATAAAGTGTATTTCACAACAGTTTAAAGCATTCTTTAATCAGGCCTGTCGGATGTGTTTTACTTTTTCCAAGTGAAACATCTTACAGCATGACTGCTGTATCCGACGCATTGTCTTTTGCTGTAGCTGTAAGCTCTGTAGGATAGACTGTATGAGATCTTCAATGCTGTATGGAAGGGCTGTAAAGACTCCAGACAGCTTCCATACTTAGCGGCATTTAAGCTCTTTCGACTCATTTGCTGTATGTTGGCCATTATCAAAACAGGATACATGATTGTTTATCCTAACAATTTCCCCCTTTTTGATAATGCCAAAACTTTATTAAATTAACTTCTTAATTCAGAGAGGCTTACTCTTGGTCTTCTGTCGAATGATCTGATCTTCAGTACTTAGTCTAAAAATGTGAACTGCTCGCAGGAAAGTTCTAAGAAATCGAAAACATCTACAGGGATGTGTATTATAACTTTAATCTTATGATTGACGCGCAGGCACAATCTTACAGTGTTTGTCTAGGTTGAATATAACTTAACCTATAAACTGTTCGCAGACATGTTCTTATAGCTTTAAGACATGTTCTATACTTGTTCGTTTTTAGTGAATAAATTCATAATCAAATAGTAAAAACAGTAAGCGTAGATTACGAGCTGTAATCTTTCAAGATAACAACTTTTTATTGGTAATCTGGGAAAACTACAAGTTCTTGAAAATAGAAAAGATAGAAAAACAAAAATGCATACTGCAATTGCTAGCCTAGGGAACAGATACAGTGAGAAGGTTCAGACAAGCTAATTCATGTACTGAGAATGCCTCCAAGGTCTCTTGTCAGGATCATTCTCGGTTCCTTTCCACCAATTAACAAGTGAATCCTTGCCTCGATCCTGGTAGATAGCTCTTCCTTTAGCGGATTGGTCGAAAGCAAGTATCCAGTCATCTGGATGGGTGAGCCAATCTCCTCTAAGGTGCCTTGGTTTCATCTGCATTTATAGAGGAAGCTTTTCTTTTGCTAACATCCTTGTAAATTCATCTGCAGCGTTTGCCAACGTCTTGAACTTGTTGAACATAGAGGACTCCCTGATGAGTTTAACAAATTATCTCATCAGTTCGTTTTTCCTCCAGTCCTTTACTTCATCAGTTGTAGGCTGTCGGTAATGTAACACCCCGAGATATTCGGAATAATTACAGCGCCGTAAACCCTTTAAGTAAAGATTTACAAGGCTAATTAAAAGAAATGTGAATAATCCAACAGTATTGCAAAAATTCAAATTACAAAATCGGTTCCAACTGATCCAACGAGTTAATTAATACAACCATATCGAAATGATATTAATAAGACACGCGTACTCGAGTACTGAAAATGAACCAAGAAGACAATCAAAAGAAACAACAAACATCACTGAACCCCTTCGTCGTCACATCGCATCGTGGTCGCTTTCCCGCTCTTCGGCTACCTGAACATCAAAACAAATGTCCACCCCCGAAGGGGTAAGCAAAACGATGCTAGTACAAGTATCATATTAAACAAATCGAATATGCATCAACAATACATAACGAGATGCACCACACGGACTTCCGCTACCGGAATCCGACAATGCGAATCCACAAGATTCCATTAACACAGCAAGGGTATTCCAATGATCCAGCGCCCTCAGCATAGATCCCAAGATGATCCCGTCGGACCAACACGAGGTGGAAATACCCGTCCAATGATCCAGCGCCCTCATCCTAGATCCCAAGATGATCCCGTCGGACCAACACGAGGTGGACATCCGATCCAGCGCCCTCAGCATAGATCGTACAACATACACAAACACAACTGATGCATACATATATGCAAAAAATCGCTATGTCCATCAACATGAACATACAAACACTAAATAATGAATATCATGACAATTCAACGAAATAAATCCCATGTTCAACAACATGAATAAACCACATGTATACTCAAAATACGAATATTAACAAATTACGATACTTGCCTCGAAGATGGCAAGAACTAAACACGCCAATGATCTCAACACACTTGAAGGCCGCCTCCTTCGATCAACGTAGCAAGCTCGAACCTTAACAAAAGAATAATATAGAATTCATCTCAAGTCGTACGAATGTCTAACAATCCGGTCTACGGCCGAAAGCTCTAAAATGTGATCTGCCTGAACTACTTAGCGTGCGCTACGCATGGTTCTAAAAAACGCCAGGCGCTAGGCGTTCGGATTCCTAATGTCTAGTGCCCAGAGGATTACTCGGGGATTAATCGAACTAGGCGGATTTATTTTTTATTATTATTTTAATCATTTTTATATATAAAAAATTATATATATGTAAAATAATTAAAAATAATTAAAATTTAACGATTTAAACAGATATATAATTTATTATATATTAAATTTGAAATATTGATATAGATATCAATGAGTCCATATTATTCATAATATCTCAGTTTAAGAATTTATAGTACTATTAGAACCAAATAAAAAAAAAAGTATAACCGCCTAGGCATCCGCCTAGTCGCGCACGTAGTTAGGAAATTTGAAAGGTTGATATAGGAATAAAGTAGTCCATAGTATCTTAGATTGCCTTCATAAGTCCCCACAACCAGCCTAGACGATCGATTCATTACCCAAACGCCTAGTACAAGTGCCTAGGCCATAATCAGAACGGCAAATGACCTTTTAGGGATTAATCGGAGGATTAATCGGCCTAGGCGGGGATTTTTAGAACACTGGCGCTACGTACTCTACGTAACGTACGCTAAGCCTGCCCATTAGCGTACGTAAACGACGAAGTACTTCGTTAACTATGTCTAGCGTACGCTAACTATGTACTGACAGTCCTCTCTGATCAGCCGACTGACCCGCCTGATGACATAACGTACGTTACGTACCAAACGTAGCGTACGTTACTCATTCCCGATAGCGCACGTTAATATGCCTATCTTAGCATGCGCTAACCGTGCATGGCAGTCTACTACTGGGCAGTAGACTTAATCTAATGGTGATGAAACTCATGAAATCTTCAGTGTTAATACATGTCATCCCCGTGCATATCATGCTCATACGGTTTGTGAAAGATCTTTACGGATTAAACGACTACGAGATACAAGGTTACGCATAATCATCACAACACCATAATTCATCTTGATTTTCAAGGAATATCCTAAGTTCAATCCATTACGTGTCCCAAAACGTATGATTCCATTATGTAAAGACATAAGAACTTAGATAATCTCCATATACTGGTCACAATCGGTTTGAAGCTTCATGAATATGCTAGGAGTTCAAGCACTAAAAGGTTCAATGGTTTATACGATGAAGAAGTACCGAAACATCGAAAATATCCTTCTAACACATGATGTTCGACTACTTACGAATTTAACTAACTAGAAAATCCAAAATCATGATCAAAACATCCTTCAGAATACTACTAATATTGGTGAAGAATCACCTACCTCAAAGTAGTGAAGAACACGAAGGAACTTGAAGAAATCCAACACCGAGGGCTTGAACACCAATCTCCAATGATCTACAATCTTCAAACTCGTGCTAGGAGGATGATATGAGAGGTTGAGGATGGAGGAAATAACTCTCTAAGCTCAAAAATTCGGATTTGGGAAGTGAAAAGATCTGAAACAATGAAAGAGTGTGCTGTCCTATATATAGAAAAGGGTTATTAGCGCGCTAGTCCATATACATAGCGTGCGCTAACGGTCATACGAAGCTTACTGACTTCACTGTACTCAGCAATTAGCGTGCGCTACCCTCATATCATTAGCGTGCGCTACCGCATTGACTTGGCTTTTCCCGAAAGCCGTCCAGGTTCATCCCGACATGATCCGACCAAAATCCACAGCCGATCTCACCTACCACCCTGTCTTAATCATGCTGACTACGTATAGCGTGCGTTAAGGTTCATGCACAGCGTGCGCTACAGATCCAAATTAGCGTACGCTACACTTAGTCGATAGCGTGCGCTACTTGCGCAGAATCACAATTTAGATCACATACATGAAATCATGCGTTTAACAACACCGGATCAAATAATACTCAGATCAAAATGCAATAATTACAATATCACAAGGTTCAAATACATATCAGAAATCTCGGGTATTACAGGTAAATGGGCAGAGGAATTCCAGATGTATTTCCTAATGACTTACCTGGTTTACCGCCGCATCATGACATGGAGTTTACTATCGAATTAGAGCTTAATACGACGCCAATATCTAAGGCACCATAGAGAATGGCCCTATCAGAAATGCAAGAGTTGAAGAAACAATTGGGTGAACTGCTGGACAAAGGTTATATTCGGCCTAGTGCGTCTCTATGGGGTGCACCGGTATTGTTCGTAGGGAAGAAAGACGGATCTTTGCGGTTATGTATTGACTATCGTGAGTTGAATAAACTCACTATCAAGAACAAGTATCCGTTGCCAAGAATTGATGATCTATTTGATCAATTACAAGGGGCCACAGTTTTCTCGAAGATTGATTTGAGATCGGGATATTATCAATTGCAGATTCGGGATTCAGATATTCCGAAAATGGCATTCCGAACGAGATACGGGCACTACGAATGTGTAGTCATGCCTTTTGGTTTGACGAATGCTCCGGCGGCATTTATGCAACGTATGAACAAAACATTTATCGAATACCTCGATAAATTTGTGGTGGTGTTTATTGATGATATTTTGATTTATTCCAAGAACGAGACAAAGTATGTCGAGCACTTGAGAACTGTGTTGGGTATTTTTAGGATCGATAAGCTTTATGCTAAAATTTCCAAGTGTGAATTCTGGCTGAAAGAAGTTACTTTTCTTGGGCATATTGTATCAGCCGAAGGTACTCGGGTAGACCCTCAAAAGGTTGAAGCAGTCTTAGCTTGGGAGCCTACCCGAAATGTTAAGGAAGTTTGGAGTTTTCTAGGATTATCGGGTTATTATCGTCGATTTGTCGAAGGTTTCTTGAAAATTGCTCGACCACTCACTTGGCTATTGTAGAAAACTCTGAAGTTTGAGTGGAGTAATGAGTGTCAGAAGAGTTTTCATGAGTTCAAGAAGAGGCTGACTACGTCTCCGGTCCTAGCCTTACCACAAGGAACGGAAGGTTTCATTATTTATAGTGATGCTTCTAAACAAGGATTGGGATGTGTATTGATGCAAAATGAGAGAGTAGTGGCTTATGCATATCGACAATTAAAGTCATATGAGAAGAATTATCCTACCCATGATCTTGAGTTCGTCGTCGTGGTGTTTGCGTTGAAAATTTGGAGGCATTACTTATATGGTTCTTCTTGTCGAGTGTATACGGATCATAAGAGCTTGAAGTATATATTCACACTGAAGGAGCTTAATATGCGCCAGCGGCGATGGTTGGAATTGCTTAAAGATTATGATCTTGACGTTCTTTACCATCTAGGTAAAACGAATGTCATTGCCGATGCTTTAAGCCGCAAGTCAGTCGTGTTGCAGAGATTGGAATTACTTACCATTCAACCAAAGCTCATACGAGAGTTATTTGATATGTTGTTGAAGGTATCGCCGACTCGTGGAGTTCTTCGGTTTGGTAAGAGAGGGAAGCTTAGTCCCCGTTACATTGGTCCTTTTGAAATCCTGGATAGAGTAGGCGACGTGGCTTATCGACTAGCATTACCTCCGATGCTTAGTCATGTTCATAATGTGTTTCATGTTTCACAAGTGCGTAAGTATGTTCCTGATCCCGGCCATGTTATTGATTATCAAGAGATTGAGGTTAATGATGATGTTACGTACGAAGAGCAACCGGTAACCATACTAGAGCGTCGAGTGAAACAATTGCGATAGAAAGCGATTCCGTTAGTAAAAGTCCAATGGTCTAAGCATGGAATTGAAGAGGCCACGTGGGAGGCCGAACATAGTATACGTGCCCGATACCCCGAACTTTTCAAATCTTATGTTTCGGGACGAAACTTATTTTAAGGGGGTAAGGGTGTAATATCCGTGTATTTTATGAGTATTGTTTTGGATGTATCTTGTGGTATTATGGTTATTTGGAACGTATGTATGGATGATGGATCTTGGAATATTCTTGGTTGGTAACCATGGAGTTTTGTGATTTTCGGATTGTGTTCGTTTTGGCCGGACTTCGCGAATTTAATGCTGGGAAGTAGCAGTTAGCGCACGCTAGACTGCAATTCTATAGCACTCTAACAATGTGTGAGTAGCGCACGCTACTCCTGTGCGTAGCGCACGCTAGGCCTGCTGGACAATGAGCTTTCTAGACTCTGGAATGGGGCATTAGCGCACGCTATGCACGCACTAGTGTATGCTATTTTGATGTACTAGCGCACGTTATTAGTAGGATAGCACGCGCTATGATGGCAGGTCAGTGAGAGCAGAAACATTTCTGAACTGCGGGTACTAGCAGGTAGCGCACGCTATTATTTGGAGCTAGCGCGCGCTAATGGCGATCGATGACGCACGCTAACAGGAGGGTAGCGCACGCTACCGGAATCTGACAGAAGGATCTGGACTGCCTTTTCTTCAACAGTGCACCGCCTTAAGCTCGTTAGCGCACGCTAAACTTCAGCCGTAGCGTGCGCTAATCCCTCCCAGTATCTATATATACTGGGCAGGTTCTAGAAATGTCATTTTTCACCCTCTCCTCCTTATTTTTCGTCTCCTCCGGCGGCTGAGCATTATTGAGCATATAAGAGTGTAGATTTTGACCAGATTTCACCATCCAACAACATTTTTGAGTTCCTAGTCTCAATCTAACAAGACCTCATCCAGTTCATCATTCAAATCAAGGTAAAATTGTTCAATCCCTAGTTTTTGGAAATTTTGGGGTTTTGTTAAGATTTTGCTTCTCTAGTATGTTTTGGCCTTGATTTGTGTTAGATTATGATTATGGGGTCATAATCCCTTGTTTTCCTTGAAGTCTACGGATTTTATTTCGAGTTTTCATCCGTTAATTGGAGTATGAACGACTCCGTCCCCATAGTGTTCGATTAAATGTTCCTAAGGTTAGAACTTAGGGTGAATCCTTTTGTTTCCATGGTGTTGTGTTTTGATTCGGTATTTCGATGTGTTAGGACCAAATTATTGAAGGAAGTTCAGATCGTACATTCATCCAATCGTTGTTTCCCGTGTCGTTCGAATTGAGGCAAGTACTTTGATTGTGTTTAATGTACGTCGTGTGAATATTTGAAAAACGTGGTTTTGCGAAAAGTGGTAATTTCAGAAAACGTGATTGTAAGAAAATGTGAATTGTGCCAAAGTGATGTTTTCAAAAGTGCGACTTGAGGTCGTATGCCAAGTAAAACCAGCGAGGGTCCCAGGATTCCGTAGACAGAGGCTTCTGCGGTCCACTTGGCTGGGTTTGTACAACCAGGGAGGCCTAACGAGGACTCACTGGGGAAAGGTATGTATCTCGCGTGAGGTACAGTACCTGTACAACCCCCATTGATATTTTGTGATGATGATTGTGATGTGGTATTCCGGAATATCTGTGATGGCACTGTGATTTCTGTGATTTATGTTGATTATTCACTTGTTGTACATATTCTAGAATCATTGTACTTGCACCGACTTCTTGCTGACCCCTTCAGGGGTGGATATACTTTTGTGTATTCAGGTACAGGTCCAATGGGAGAGCTAGCACAGGACGGACACGAGCTTGGTGGACAGCATTGATGCCGTGTACTTGTAATACCCGCAATTTTTGATTTTCGGTAAATTTCTTTTTTTTGGCAGGGGTCTGTTTCAACGGCTTTCTTGTGACCGTTTCGTCATTCTGAGATTGATTCATTCTACACTTTTTGACATTCGAGTTCGTTTCGGTGTCGTTTTGTTGAGTTCCGTGCTTTTTGGCGACTTTTCCGCATTTGAGTTCGATTCTTGCGAATCTCGTTCGAAACTGTTGTTTCGTATTCCCCGTAAGTCCATTTAACTTTGTTAGACATGTTGTGAGCTTTGGTTTGGTTATTCGATCACGTATCGTGATTTCCGGGCATTTTGGGCAATTTTCTAATTTCCCAAAGTTGTGAGTATCCGCATTCGTATTTGTTGTCTTGACCATTTTCATGGTCGCGTGTGAGTTTGATTATAGCTCAAGCTCTTAGTATGATCTTATTCTGGAGCATTCCGTGCGTATATTGAAATGGTGTTCCGATCGGAGGAGTCCGTTGTTGTAACCAGCTTTGAGAGCACTACTACCGTAGTTCTGGGTGCATTAACGCATGCTAAGGGATCTCCTTAGCGCATGCTATCGAGCAACAGGGTCAAAGGACAGTAGTTGGATTCAGGCCCATTAGCGCACTCTAAGGGTAGGTGGTTAGCGCGCGCTAATGTGCAGTAGTTAGCGCACGCTACAGGTTTGGTAGCACACGCTAACTGGTAGTTCGAGGCAGTCCAGAAGTTACTAGACTGGGTTGGTGTTTTGTCTAGCGCATGCTACGAAGTAGTGTAGCGCACGTTATTGGCAGAATTTAGCGCACGCTACTGGAAACATAGAGTACGCTAACTGTTGGTCGGGTTCAGTCCAGAAGTTACTGGACTGAGATTTTTGGGCGATATGTGCCCCGATAGTGCACGCTAAGCCTATCCAGCATATAAAACTGGACAACAGTCATTATTCTCATTTTTCACTTCCTTTCTTATTCTTTTCGCGGGTTGAGACGGGAGCGACTAGGGTTCGCAATCTTGGCCGAGTTTGCTCAATCCAAAGGTGTTTTGGAGTATCCTAGGTAATTATAACATCATCTAATCCATTGTTCTTCGCCGAATCAATGTATTTTTCTTGGTTCCCTAGAGTTGACTTTTTGGGGGTTTTATTCTTGATTTCGTTTTCCATCCGATTTTGATAAACCGATTGTTGTTAAACATATCCTATGGATTGTGTATCCATATTTCAGTTTGGAATTTCGTTTTCGTGTTTCGTCGGGTCGGTTTGCGTTCTTGGCCATTTTGGAGGAAACCCTTGAACTTTCGTCGTTTGTTCTTTTAATTCAGCGGCTTTGGGTCATACTATGGAACTCATTTTCATTGTGGTTGTTGTCGTTCGTAGTTATTGGCACGGGTTAGCGCTAGGTGGAGTCGGTGGGTTCATAGTCGGTTCGTGCCATCCTACCTCGGTCGATTTTCCGCGTTTGTGATCATTTGAGGCAAGTATTTTCTTATGCGATGTGCGTCCTGCAAATAGAGTTTACATGTTGGTTTTACGATGGTTGGTCTACCCTAATGAATATGATTCGTGTGAATTCATTATGATTTGATTATTTTGAACGTTGAGGGCTTTAATGATATCCCTGCTTGTTTAACATTGTGGAATCGTGTATTCCGTGTTAATTGTGTTGTGTTGTGATTGATTGTTCATGATGGAGGTGTTGTGATGAGTATGATAAAGGTGTCAGGTAAGTGGCCATCTCTAGTAAGTATCCTTAACGAACTTACATTCTTAGCATATTAGAATTGCATGAGTGACTTGTGTGTATGCTCACTACGGGTTAGATCCGACGGGGTCTCGGTAGGGGTCCACGGAGGAGTGGGTCCGTGAGCTTGATTTTAACTACTACGGGTTAGATCTGATGGGGTCTCGGTAGGGGTCCACGGAGGGATGGGTCCGCGGTTAATTGTGGTGCATTTTACAAATATGTTTTGGGTTATGGCGTTTCTGTAAACGCGTGTTTTTGAGCAGTGTTTTTATAATTGCATGCATTAACTAAGTGTGTAAAAGGTAAGTTGTTCATTTGGCCCACTTGGCTAGGATGGCACTAGAGTATTTTGTCGTATGTGTTTAGTACTTTAGTTGTGGGGTTTTGATGTTGGAAAATGGGCCTTGCCATTGTTCTCGCGTACTGTGATTTGATGAGATTGGGGATGAAATCCCAACGGATTTGTAAAGGTCGTTTTACGGAAAGTGATTTTGGGCCGATACCCACTCGTCTTGAAGTGTTTTCTTTTAACTAAGGACTTGAGGTCCAATAAGATTTGTACTTTTAAAAAATGCCCGAGATGATGAATTTATTTTCAAACACTTCATTGATTGCTTTCTAATTAATCAAACCTCTCGAGAAGGCTTTGGTAGTTAATTGTCGTACCTGATTCGTGATTTCTATTTGTTTGTTACAATTCATATGATTATGTAGTTGCACTAGCAAAATAGTGAAATTTTGCTAACCCCCGAGTAATCAGGGGGTGGATGTCTATTTCGCATTCAGGTTTTGGGGAGCATAACACAAGGTCGACATGAAGGATGATGAAAGATGATCGATACTAATCACATGAGGATCCATACGATGTCGTATTGGTTTGGTTTTACTTTATTTCCGCTGCAGTGTTTTACCCGTTGTGCTGGAGTGTGTAATGTTTTGACCCCTGCGTGGGCATGTATTGAGATTGAGTTGTATGTATTATTGAAAGACCAAATTGGTCTACTGGGTCATCTTAGCCTTAAAGGCGATGTTGATATATTTGATTGTGTTACCAGCCTGGTAGATCCTTGAGAGAAGGGTTTACGACGTGTAATATTCCTGAGTGGATTGGGGGTGTTACATAAATGGTATCGGAGCTTAGGTTGTGGAAACACAGGATGTCGGGTCAAGTTGTGTCTGTTGAGTCTTGTATCTTCGGATTTTGTCTGACTGAGTCATGTCGCGACGCGTCGTCTGAGTTAGATGGTCGTGATTAGTATCGTGGGGCGATCATCATCTTCGTGCGACCTGTGGTTGTAAGTCTCCCTCTTTTGTGTTGTGCCTCGTGTGACACGAGCTACTTGTATGATTATTTGTTAAGTGGTGGAATCCTTCTGTGGATTTTGATTTCGTGATATGTGGTTATTCGACTCTCATATTTTGTTTATATGAGGAGTGGTGTCGCTGCTGATGTATTTTTTTACTGTTGGTTTCGTTCGCTGCGTGTGTATTTCAAAATGATTTGCTCGTTTTCGAGTATTCTTGTGAAACCTTTGTGCTTAATATGGAATGGGAATGTATATGTGTGTGATCTGCTCAGTCCGGGAGGGTCCATAGAGGCCTCGATTGGGACCAATGGTTTAGCCCCGGTCCTAGGCAAGTTCGAATTGTGATTTGACTGTTTGTTTTCAGGAAGAGACATGTATTGTTTTGATTTTGAACGATTTGATGATTGTACTATGATGTGTTTAAGAGAATGTCGATATGTGTGAGTTTTGGGCATTCTAGCCTATTGGATTTCTAAAAACCTTGAGTATCTTAGAAAATAAGTTTCGAGACATACCTTTCAAATGGATTATTTTCTCGCGGTATTTTCAAAGTGCCTACTAGTGCCACTGTATGTTTCAAAATTATTCTACTTTGAGTACCAAAATATTTTGAGACATTTTTAATGATTTAGAAATGCATTTGCTTATACCCGAGGGTCGAATATTTCTGAAAGTTTTTCACTAATAGAAAGGTGTCCTAGTTTTTTTTATCAAACGTAAGATGGTTTTTCAAAGTCTCGATAACGATGGTTGTGTTACTTTTTCAAAATATGATACTCAAGATCAATTGGTGTTCCTAAAATTGTTTTCAAAAGGTCGTTTTCGTTTTTAAAACCTATCACTCCTGGTTGCGGTCCGGGAATGTAGGTATGATGTTCGCATTGTCATTATGGTGCTAGTCTGAGTTGTGATTAAATTAGTGGTGTGAGCGTTGAGTCGTTCGCCACGCATTTGTTGTGTTAGCCCTCTGTGAGAGGTGTGAGGTTGGTATTGAATGTTGCCGCTTCGTGGTGATTTGCGTGTAATCGCGCCTATGCGAGCTGTTAGAGCTTGGGTTTGTATGATTGTGTACATCTTTGATTGTTTCACGATGTTTTGTAATTGTGTGCTGGTTATCATTCGGGCCATTGAAATCGCCGAATGTATGTTGTCGTTGTTGTGATTTGGTGTATGTGGGTTGCCTTACGTGGATATGTTGTGCTGAGTTGGCATCTCTAGTATGTTGTTTTGCGATGTTATATTCCATTGTACCTAGCAGGCTTCATCTGTGATGTGCCGGGGCATGTACGTGCAAATTGTCCTTCCCCCGCCAGTGGCGTGTTACAAGTGTGGACTCGAGGGACACAGAATCCAGATTTGCGAGTTGGTTACCGAGTCTTTCGGGGTACGAACCTCAGCACAGTCATCAGGATTGGCTTTGAGGGGCCTTTGAAAGATGTGTCTGTCGGTTGCTTGATGTGTTGTCACCTTGCTTTCGTTGTTATGAGTTTCTAGGACGACACTTCTTTTATAAATGGTCGGATGTAATACCCGTATTATTTCTGACTTCTACACTTTCTATTTCTCAATTCTATCGACTCGCTCGTGTTCATTGATACCTCCTGAACTTGTTCAGTATCTCGGTTGTTGTTGTTCGAACGGGTTGTGACCTTGTTTTGGATCACTCTGTTTATCGTTGTGACTTTTCCGAGTTCGGTTCAATTCTTGTAAACCTTGTTCGAAATTAACGTCTTTTGGTTTCTACAAGTTCTTTTAATATCTTGAGTTGAAGTGTGAACCTCGGAGTCGTTGTTCAACTGTTGTTATTCGATCGTTGTTGTTTGATCATTCTTGATCGATCATTGCTGTTTGATCGATGTTGTTCGATCAATGTTGTTCGATAGTTGTTGTTCGATCATTGTTGTTCGGTCATTGGTGTCCGATCGTTGTTGTTCGATCGTTGTTGTTTGGCCGTTGTTGTTCGATAGTTGTTGTTCGATCATTGTTATTCAATCATGGTTGTCCGATTTTTGATGCCTGATCTCGTTCAGTGAAAAATTATCGTTCACTGTTAGTCAGCTGTTTCGATTGCGGTTAATTGGGACACCGAGCCGTGCATTACGAGATGGTAGCTGAGAGGTCTGGAGATCGAGTTTGAGTCTCTGTTCCAAAGGGTCGCAGAGATGTCTAGTGTGGTTTTCAATAATTTCGATGTGGTCGGAGTTCTCCATGGTTACCTTGCGGATCGTTGTACGTTTCATTCTATTTTTTTCGGCTGTGCATGTTTTCTTGTAATAGGTGCCTTTTGTCTCTTGAGGGTTCGGGCAATTGACTTGATTGCGTCATTTGTTTGGTGATGCTTAGCACTAGGGGTGGACTCGGTTCCATTCGGTTCGGTTTTTGACCGAAACCGAGAGTTGAACCAAATATTCGGTTTCGGTTTGGTTCGGTTCTTTTTGAAGTTCGGTTCGGTTAAGTTCGGTTTTATAAATATTCGGTTCGGTTTCGATTTGGTTTGATGTTTTTTCGGTTCGGTTTCGATTTGGTTTGATGTTTTTTCGGTTCTTCACAATATAAATTCAAATATTATATGCAATAGAATAAATTATATATAACAACAAGCCAACAAGAGTTATATATATGTTCAAGATAAAAGCTAGAGTTGCATAGCAATTTCCAAATATCTCAAAATATATAACAATCGTAAATCACAGTAGCTCATTCTCTCAACCTAAATTAATTGAATCACAAATTCATGAGCATATTATCGGTCCTTCTTGGACCCATGAGGGTCTTACAAAAGGAAAACGAACTATACAAAAATTCGAAACACACCAAAATCACAAAAACAAGGTTATTTTTGTATGTTGAAATTTGACTTCGGTCCATTTCGGTCTGGTTCGGTTCCGCTCGACCCCGAACCGAGAACCGAACCAAATTAGTTCGGTTCGGTTCTATTTTTTTGTTTTTCGGTTCGGTCTTCTTCGGTTTCGGTTTTTCGGTTCTTTTTTCGGGTTTTTTTGGTTCGGTTTTGAATTTTCGGTTCCGAAATGCCACCCCTACTTAGCACTTGTTGATTGTGTTATGTCCCTGCTTGTGGCATTGTGATGGTCGTCATTGAGCGTGTTCCCACGCCGTATGTTTCTTGTAACGTTTCGCCGATGGGCATAAGTTACGCGGTTCTTGTGTATCTGGTTGAGATGTTCCTGGTGGGATATTGCTCCTCCCTACTTATTTTTAAGTTTCGGGATGAAACTTCTTTTAAGTAGGGTAGTATGTATTATCGGCAATTTTTGATTTTTGGTAAAGTTTTTTTTTTGGTAGGAGTCCGTTTTAACGGCTTGCCTGTGACCATTTCGTCATTCTGAGAATGATTCATTCAACACTTTTTGACATCTGAGTTCGTTTCGGTGTCGTTTTGCTGAGTTCCGTGATTTTTGGCGGCTTTTCCGCATTTGAGTTCGATTCTTGTGAATCTCATTCGAAACTGTTGTTTCATGTTCCCCGTAAGTCCATTTAACTTTATTAGACGTGTTGTGAGCTTTGGTTTGGTCATTCGATTACGTATCTTGATTTCCGGGCATTTTGGGTCATTTTGTAATTTCCCAAAGTTGTGGGTATCCGCATTCGTATTTGTTGTCTTGACCATTTTCATGGTCGCGTGTGAGTTTGATTATAGCTCAAGCTCTTAGTATGATCTTATTCTGGAGCTTTTCGTGCGTATCTTGAAATGGTGTTCCGATCGGAGGAGTCCGTTGTTGTAACCAGCTTTGAGAGCACTACTACCGTAGTTCTGGGTGCATTAGCGCATGCTAAGGGATCTCGTTAGCGCACGCTATCGAGCAACAGGGTCAAAGGACAGTAGTTGGATTCAGGCCCATTAGCGCACTCTAAAGGTAGGTGGTTAGCGCGCGCTAATGTGCAGTAGTTAGCGCACGCTACAGGTTTGGTAGCGCACGATAACTGGTAGTTCGAGGCAGTCCAGAAGTTACTGGACTGGGTTGGTGTTTTGTCTAGCGCACACTACGAAGTAGTGTAGCGCACGTTATTGGCAGAATTTAGCGCACGCTATTGGAAACATAGCGTACGCTAACTGTTGGTCGGGTTCAGTCCAGAAGTTACTGGACTGAGATTTTTGGGCGATATGTGCCCCGGTAGCGCACGCTAATCCAGATGATTAGCGCACGCTAAGGTTGTCCAGCATATAAAACTGGACAACAGTCATTATTCTCATTTTTCACTTCCTTTCTTTTTCTTTCCGCGGGTTAAGACGGGAGCGACTAGGGTTCACAATCTTGGCCGATTTTGCTCAATCCAAAGGTGTTTTGGAGTATCTTAGGTGATTATAACATCATCTAATCCATTGTTTTTCGCCGAATCAAGGTATTTTTCTTGATTCGCTAGAGTTGACTTTTTGGGGGTTTTGTTCTTGATGTCGTTTTCCATCCGATTTTGATAAACCGATTGTTGTTAAATGATGTTGTTAAACATATCCTATGGATTGTGTATCGATATTTCGGTTTGGAATTTCATTTTCGTGTTTCGTCGGGTCGGTTTGCGTTCTTGGCCGTTTTGGGGGAAACTCTTGAACTTTCGTCGTTTGTTCCTTTAATTCAGCCGCTTTAGGTCGTACTATGGAATTCATTTTCATGGTGGTTGTTATCGTTCATTGTTATTGGCGCGGGTTAGCGCTCGGCGGAGTCGGCGGGTTCATAGTCATTTCATGCCATCCTACCTCAGTCGATTCTCCACGTTTGTGATCATTTGAGGCAAGTATTTTCTTATGCGATATGTGTCCTGCAAATAGAGTTTACATGTTGGTTTTACGATGGTTGCTCTACCCTCGTGAATATGATTCGTGTGAATTGATTATGATTTGATTATTTTGAACGTTGAGGGCTTTAATGATATCCCTGCTTGTTTAACGTTGTGGAATCATATATTCCGTGTTAATTGTGTTGTTGTGTTGTGATTGATTGTTCATGATGGAGGTGTTGTGATGAGTATGATAACGGTATCGGGTAAATGGCCATCTCTAGTAAGTATCCTTAATGAACTTACATTCTTAGCATATTAGTATTGCATGAGTGACTTGTGTGTGTATGCTCACTACGGGTTAGATTCGACGGGGTCTCGGTAGGGGTCCACAGAGGGGTGGGTCCGCGAGCTTTCTTTTAACCACTACGGGTTAGATCCGACTAGGTCTCGGTAGGGGTCCATGGAGGGGTGGGTCCGCGGTTAATTGTGGTGCATTTTACAAATGTGTTTTGGGTTATGGCATTTCCGGAAACGAGTGTTTTTGAGCGGTGTTTTCATGATTGCATGCATTAACTAAGTGTGTTAGAGGTAAGTTGTTCATTTGGCCTACTTGGCTAAGATGGCACTAGAGTATTTTGTCGTATGTGTTTAGTCCTTTAGTCGTGGGGGTTTTGATGTTAGAAAACAGACCTTGCCATTGTTCTCGCATACTGTGATTTAATGAGATTGGGGATAAAATCCCAACGGATTTATAAAGGTCGTTTTACGGAAAGTGATTTTGGGCCGAGACCCATTCGTCTTGAAGTGTTTTCTTTTAACTAAGGACTTGAGGTCCAATAAGGTTTCTACTTTTAAAAAATCCCCGAGATGAGGAATTTATTTTCAAACACTTCATTGATTGCTTTCTAATTAATAAAACCTCTCGGGAAGGCTTTGGTAGTTAATTGTCGTACCCGATTCGTGATTTCTATTTGTTTGTTACAATTCGTATGATTATGTACTTGCACTAGTAAAATAGTGGGATTTTGCTAACCCCCGAGTAATCGGGGGGGTGGATGTCTATGTTGCATTCATGTTTTGGGGAGCATAACACAGGGTCAGCATGAAGGATGATGAAAGATGATCGATAGTAATCACATGAGGATCCATACGATGTCGTATTGGTTTGGTTGTACTTTATTTCCGCTGCAGTGTTTTACCCGTTGTACGGGAGTGTGTAATGTTTTGACCCCTGCGTGGGCATATATTGAGATTGAGTTGTATATATTATTGAAGGACCAAATCGGTCTACTGGGTCATCTTAGCCTTAAAGGCGATGTTGAGATGTTTGATTGTATTACCAGCCTGGTAGATCCTTGAGAGAAGGGTTTACGGCGTGTAATATCCCTGAGTGGATTGGGGGTGTTACAGTACCCTTTTGAGTTATTGGTTGTATTATCATGTTCATGGTCGTGTTTTAGTTTTGTACTCGCACGGGTATTGTCTTGTGATGTTGTTGTACCAGATGTGAACTGTTATATCAGTTGTGGTCCTACGGGACGAGATGTTTTTGGTGTTGTGTTGTATGGCGTTTTGAAGTTGGTTTGTTTAATAATAGGAATAAAGTTGTGGTTTGTAGAATTTTAATGAGTTTTTATGTTACTCCAAGCATGGTAGGTTCTCCAAAAAGAATCTACGGTGCTGTAATATCCCTGTAAATCACAGGGGTGTTACATTCTGTAACAAGGGACCATACAGTTTGTGATTGGATACGGTATGATTTATGCAGCTTGAAGTAGTTTGTCTAGAGTGGACTGGTCCCTCTTATAAAATGGAGAAGATATCCACGGGCCCTTGATAAGTTAAATTGTTCAAATGCATGGCCATGCTCAAATTGATCAATAAAGAGGATCAATAAAGAGGATAATTGATCAAGAAAAGTATTCTAAATACTTTTCTTAATTAGAAATATTTGAATTGGATAATTGTAACTTGAGATCAAGAATATTAATTAAGCTATATAAGGTCGACTTATCCATGCTTTATGCTTAATTAGGATATCGCGCAATGATAGGATTAAATATTATACGGTAACGAGATTTCGTTCGTGCCGTCGAATGAATTCTTTTAATGCGGGTAGTCATAATGTCTAGCTAGAGTCCGCTTATGATTTATGAGTCGTAAAATTGTTTTATACTCATTGCCGTATTAATTAGAACCTACAGGGTCACACACTTAAACGAGCAGAGCAACTATTTTGTTATTTCTCTCTCAAAAGTCTTCAAGGTATATTCAAAAGTTGAATAATCAAAAGGATCAAGAAGATATCTTCATATCTTTGAATATTGATTCTTGGATCAAGAAAAGTATTTAGAATACTCCTCTAATATTCATCTTATCTTGTGAGTTTGATCTTTAATAACATATTGAATAAGATTCATAGTTGTTATTTTAGATCAAAATTCAACAACATTTGAATAAAATTCTTGGTGTTCTTGTTCTTACCATAATCAAGAACATACCTATATTCAAACTGATTTAAGTGAACTCTTTATTGAATCGGAGCTAGCAATCCGTTAGACGCTCGGGACTTGTTCGTTGTGTGGATACCGTAGAGGACGCTTGCTTTTTGCAACATCTCTAGAAGGCTCGATCGAAAACACGCTACAAGAGGTAACAATCTTGTTTTTCGTACTTTGATAATATACTTGGATCCTCGAAGGGTTTTACATATTATATTTATACTTCCGCTGCACTATTTCGATATATGATAATATCATAAATCTTATTAGTTCGATAAAAACCCAACAATGGTATCAGAGCGACTAGTATATTTTCATTATTTTGATTTTCATATATGTTGATATATCATGTTCATATATGTGATGTATGATGTTTATATATATGATATATAAATTTTATCTATGTATATTTATTTATATGATGATATATATAATTTTAATAGATTTGTGTTTGATATATATATATATATATGTTTGATCTTGACATATATAATTCTTTGATATATATAGATTCATGTGATGATTTAGTTCTACTAATAATCCAAGAATCAAAGAACATATGATTTGATCTACATATAATTTTATGTTAGGATTATGAATTTTAGGAGATGCATATGAACATAAATTTCTTTATGTAAAGATTATGCTTCTTTAAAAACTTCATATGAACATAATATTTGATTCCGAGGTTGTATAAATATAAATTTGATCTACTTGATTTATACATTTATATTGCTCAAAAGGTATTAGTTATTATATACATAAGATGTATACATGTAGTATACATAAGATGTATACTCAAAGAAAGAAAAATACCTGATACAAGAGCCTGCCATGCGGTCTGGACTTAGGGGACCGCGGTCGATGCCTGTGTGCTGGCCAGTGTGCCGTGCGGTCTGGACCAAGGGACCACGGTTCAGGCCACTCCCGGACCCATTTCGGCCTCGTTTTCTTCATGTATTCCTGGAAATTTGTTTCCCATTTTACCCGGTTTGATGGTTTGGCCCTCAGAACTTTATAACTTATCGATTGTCAATATTTGGCATATTTTATATATTACATAACTTATCGATAGTCGATGTTTAGTACATTTTATATATTATATGCTTATGAATGCTTAAATGTTTAATGCATCGTGGTTGGTATAGCCGTATTAGATCAATCAGATTGATGATTCGATTATGGTTGTAATATTCATAATACGACTTATAGGTCGTGCCTTCTTATTATCTTGTTGTAATTTCTCTTCTCATCTTACTCCCCTCGAATGTAACTCGAGGTTTCTATTACAAAATGCAAGGATATAGTTTAAAATAGTTCTAGCTATAAGAGGAAGACGAAGGAGACGAGCAACTTACAAGGAATTCAAGAAGAAAGGCGTTATCGAAGATTACACCGAATGACCTATTGATATTAACGAATATCATAATAGGATTTATGGTTATACCACACCACACCTAATTGTTCATGTGAATATATGAGATGCATCATATTTACATTGCATATGATTGTATAAGATGCATCATATTTAAATTAGCATATGATTCTATGAGATTCATCATATTTATTTTATTTGCTTAATAATCGTTATTACCAAATAAATCAAACTCATTAAAACTTTTACATGTATGAGATACATGGTAATAATTTTGAGATAATCAATTTTGATAAAATAATTTTATTAAAATCAATTGATATGAAACATAAGTCTGAAGAGCCAACCATTTTTAGAACACTCGTCAAATTTTCGATCATTTCTAATATGAGTCTGCCAAAGCAAGGTGTATGGATTTTATCTTAAGGAGGCGAGATAAATAAACAAGCTTATACATATGTTTTAAATGGTTAAAGACTTATATAGGTTATACAAAACAGTTTTGGACCTATGGCTTATTTGGGATTAATACGATTAAAACGACATAAGATTTCATCCCAAATGATAATCTAAATCATTTCTTAATTACAGGGGACATGCCAAAGCTGTGTCTGTGGTTATTTGATAGTTAGATTATAATTCATTTATGTGTATGTGATACATAAAATTTGAGACTAACATGTTGACATAAGATGTCATTTTCTATTGATAAAAACTAAACTTCTTTTATTTGCGAGGGACATGCCATAGTTGTGCTTGCATTTACTTGATCGCTAGATTTTAAAATCAATATATCTCACGAATAACTTTGCATATTAAATACTGTAGAATCAATGGCGTCAATCAATACAAAATCATTACGATCAATTCTTGACAAAGAAAAACTTTCTGGCACTAATTACCTTGATTGTTCAAGGAACTTGAGAATTGTTCTCAAAGCTGAAAAGAAGCAGTACATTCTGGAAAACCCAATTCCTGATGAACTGAAATCAACTGCCACCAAATCTCAAAAAGATGCTTATAATAAGCATATGAATGATTCTTTGGATGTGACATGCCTCATGCTAGCAACCATGAACTCGGAGCTGCAAATACAGTTCTAGGACATCGAAGCTTATGAAATGATGGGTCAGCTTAAGGAAATGTTCCAAGAGCAAGCCCGTCAGGAGAGGTTTGCCAATACGAAGGCATTGAATGGTTGTAAAATGTCTTCAGGTACTTCTGTGAGTGCTCATGTCCTTAAGATGAAGGGCTACATTGAGCATCTTGAAAGGATAGGAGCTCCTATCAGTCAGGAACTCGTAGTAGATATGATCTTAGCATCACTGTATTCAGAGTACGATCAGTTTGTAGTAAACTTCAACATGCATAAAATGGAGAAAGCTATTACTGAGTTACATGGGACGCTAAAACAAACTGACAAACATTAGGAAAGCTGTTCCTAATGTTTTAATGGTTCAAAAGAAATGGAATAAAAAAAGGGAATAAGATGGACCTGAAAGATAAAGGTAAGGGTAAAATGCAAATGTTGCCTAAAACTAAACCTAAACCTTTCAAGAAGTCATCGAAACAACCCAAAGAAGGGACTTACTACCACTGCAATGAAACTAGTCATTGGAAAAGGAATTACAAGGCCTACCTGGAATAAATGAGAAAACGAAAGAGCGGTGAGACTGCTGCTTCTGGTATTCTTGTTATAGAAGTCAATTTATCTACTTCTTCATCATGGGTATTAGATACCGGTAGTGAAGCTCATATTTGTGTGAATGCGCAGGGGCTGCGAAATAGTAGACAACTGGCAAAAGGTGAAATGTACCTATATGTTGGAAATTAAGCTAGAGTTGCTGCTATTGCCGAAGGTACTTGTGATATAAAACTACCAAATGGACTTGTATTGGAACTTAATAATTGTTATTGCGTTCGGGTAGAAACATTATATCAGTTGCTTGCCTTCATTTGGAAGGATATGACTTTACTATTAAGAATAGTGTAATGTCCATATTTAATAAAGGTCTTTTTTATGGAGATGCCTTGATGAATGGGAGATTATATCCCATAAATCTTGAAAGTTCTAAATTTGTATGTAACATAAATGTCAAAAGACTTAAATTAAATGATTTAAACTAAACATATTTCTGTCATTGTATTTTGGACCATATAAACGAGAAACGTATAACCAAACTCCATAAAGATGGAACTTTGGAGACATTTGATTTATAATCATATGATACATGCGAATCTTGCTTATTAGGCAAAATGGCCAAAGCTCCTTTCACGGGCCATACTGAGAGAGCTGCTGATTTATTGAGCTTAATACATACTGATGTATGTGGACCAATGAATACAAATGCTATAGGAGGTTTCCAATACTTCATAACGTTCACAGATGACTTAAGCCGATTCAGATATATCTACTTAATGAGTCATAAGCCTGAGTCGATTACGAAATTCAAGCAATTCCAAAATGAAGTACAAAATCAGTTAGGCAAAACTATTAAAGCACTACGATCAGATTGTGGTGGTGATTATTTGAGCCATGAATTTGGCGATCATATTAAAAAATGTGGAATTAACTGCACCATCGAAATATTTTCAAAAATCGGTTCTTTACAAACATATTCAAGTTCGTAATTTCAATTAAGAAAATCATTTTCAAACCTACATGCAACAGACATAATTACAACTACCCCAACAATAATCGGACTTGAAACCACATGACCACTCGACAAACGAGATTACAAACTCAATCAAACATAATTTGCGAACACCAAGTTCAAACATACGTCAAAACTACCCATCTGAGTTCCTCACGAACTCTACCATCGATACATTCTCTGGAACACATCAAGATTCACAGTTTTCATATCGTATTGCACCAATCAGTGTCAAACCATCAATATATTCAACTCAAACACAAACGGTGTGCCACGAATATCAAACACGGATTTTATTCTACAACACTACACATATAAAATTACGAACCACAATCATCGCACATACAGGAAATCATGAAATACCAATACCTCACATAAAAGAGGAGACTTACGTCCACAGGCCGCACGGAGATGATGGCTGCACCATGATACTAATCACAACGAACCACAATTGATCACAATAGATGACAAGGATCTCACTTGTTCACAACTGCCCACCCGGGTGACACGACAAGACACGACTCCGATAAAACACGACTCGACAAGACCTAACTAGACCCAACTGCCTAGGTTTTCGCAAACCTAAGCTCCGATACCATTTATGTAACACCCCTAACCCGCTTAGGGACATTACACGCCGTAGATCCTTTCCGCAAGGATCTACCAGGCAGGAAACCACAAAACAAACCCACACATCGTCAATTCGACCAAAATATAAAATAGTAGACCGATTAAGTCTCTCAAAATACAACATAGCAGTACAACTGATAAACCAAAATACAACTCAATCACAATTTACACAACATGTCTATCCTCTTAAGGATGACAAAGAACTAGAATAAATACTCAGACCGACAGATCACTGACGGACAACCGACTACAATTGTGACTAGTATCGTTGCTTTACATCATCCTCTATGCCGATCCTGTGGTTTCTCCTCTCAACGGAATACCTGAAAAACATAACATAATCCCCCAACAAGGGGTTAGCGATGGAAATCGCTAGCAAGTAACCAAGCTATACAATTATACATCAAGAATACAACCGTTATGAAAATAACCTTTCGACATGGTAGTAACACGATCCCCGAGTCTAGTCTTTTCAAAATCATTTGCCTTAAAATGGATCATGTGAATTACTCCAGAAATCACTTTAAGAGATTATTTAGAGACTTCGGGGGTCTCAGTGTAAAATCATGAAATATAAATGTTTTCCTTTTCAAAAAGGTTTTCTTTCAAAATCATATAAATGATAAATTTCTCAACCAAGCCTCAAAAACAAAACCACATTCACCAATACAACCGGAATCCAAGATTCAAGCATTCACAGTTCAGAGATATCAAATCAAACACCCAAATCACCTCTGTAGCCTCGACGGGACCCACCCGGATTAGCTCATAGAAAACAAACTCATACACACCCATACGTTATCTCGACATCGTACTCGCAAGTAGCGATTCTCGGAGCCCTCTCCAGACCTACCCGATTAGATAACTTTATGGTCAAAATCGTAACGTCTGGTCGTACTCGCAAGTAACGCGCCTCCAGAGGCCTCGACGGAACCCTACCCGAATAACATCATTCTAACACGCCCATAAGTTATCATGACATCGCACTCGCAAGTGACGATTCTCGGATCCCTCTCCAGACCAACCCGAATTGATAACCTTATGGTCACAACGTAACGTCTGGCCGTACTCGCAAGTAACGCGCCGCCGGAGGCCTCGACGGGTCCCTACCCGGATAACATCTCAATTCGCTAAGATACACAACAACAACAAAGGCACAATATTCACTACAACCACAACCACGTAACACATAAGTTAATGCAACATAACTTCCACAAAGTCACAACATTCACAACACACCATTATTCAGGAAAAAGGCTAACGAGTGAATAATAAAAGTATTACATGATTCCACAAATCCTCGGTTAACTACTCATTTCTAGTATCCACTTTAAGCACAAAATAACATGAAATGGTTGTTATTATTCTTCATGAAACTCAAGTTTACGTTCGTAATTACTTTCATAAAATCACATCTTCGTTAAAAGTAAGTTACGGTTAAATATAATATCACTAACAAGTCCACGTTAAGTTCACAACACATCAAATTCTCAAAGTATAAAGAATATAGACGAGATACTCGCCTCAAGTCCAAAGCACGCGGAGCAACGGGAAAGATCGACCGAAAAATCTTGAATCCTCAAACTAGGTTGAAAACACAAGAACAACATAATTACTACGAAGTCGATCGCAAGGAGGATGGAAAATATATGAAATTCCCAACAAGAATTCGTAGAAATAAAAGATCGAACACTTAGGGTTCAATACTTCCCCGAGAACATCAAGAACATTACCCGAACCCGAACACGATAAGAATATGAATCAAAACACTAGAATACCGAATGAGAATATATAACACCACGATTCACGAAGAACAACTCGAATCTTAAAGATTCTCAAAATACATAGAAAAGGTTTTCAAGAAATTTACCTCGAATCAATGATGAAGAACATGGAATGATGATGTTAATCGACACCAAGAACTCACGAAAGATGAAGGCTTGGAGTTACAAGACTCCAAGATCGCCCCCTAGAAGAACCCTTGCGTCGCCCGTGGAACAAATAAAAAACGAAGAGATGGTGAAGAAATGAAGAAATCGGTCAACCCCTGGGTATATAAATAAATCCGCGCCTGCATTACATACGTTATACACAAAGGATAACGTACGTTATCTGTATTACGTATGCAAGGCATGAAATATTACGTACGTAATCGATGGTTAGAACCTCCTGTCCGAAACTGGGAATACCCTTACGTACGTAATGAGAAGGCTTAACGTACGTAAGGCACATGATGATAACGTACGTTATGCTTATAGCATAGCGTACGTAAGTCACTTAGCATTTCCAGAACTTCTAAGTTCAGCTCATCGAGTACGAGCGCAATGAACTCGGGCTTTAAAGAAAATACGATTCTGACTACCCGAAGATTCGAAATACGACAACAAAAGTAATTATCCCCAAACTTTGGGAAATTATGAAACGGCCCAAAACATTCGCAAATCACAATATGACATCAAACAACCAAACCGAAGCTCACAACACGCATAACAAAGCTAAATGGACTTATAGGAAACTTGAAACTGTAGTTTTGAACCACCATCACACAAAATGAACCAAACAGCGGAAAAAATCGCTCAAAACACGGATTCAGGTAAAATAGCCCTAGAACAAACTCGGATGACTAAACACGCAGAACAAAACATTATCAAAATGTCAAAACGCTCGCAATCGAGTTCTAAAAACCAGAAAAATGCCCAAAATGAAAAATTACCGAAAGAGAAAATCACGGGTATTACAGCGGAGTGGTGGGAGGCCGTGATGCCCAGGGATCGTATAGCCACCTGGGAGGAGATTAAGACGTCCATGGAGGTGGAATACTGTCCACCGCCGGTTCGGGAATGTCGGATCATAGAGTTCTTTACACCTACACCTCAGGATGTACCGATATCCCAGGCTATTATCACCTATAACCAGCAGTTGGGATACGTTAAGGATCAAGTGAGAACAGAGGCCGATAAGATACGCTACTTCAATATGCGCATGAAGCCGCATATCAGATAGAGTATGGCACCACTCATGTGTGCCACCTTGAAAGAGTACCAAGACCGCGCCCTAGCTATTGAAATGACACTTCTGGAGTCAGTGTCTGGATCGGAGGCTAAGAAACAGAAGACTTCAGGTAACTTCTCAGTCGGAAAGGGGAATTATTTTCCTAAGTCGTCGCCTAGGCCTGCATCGGGAAGGAGGTTGTTTCATCAGGCTGGAGGCTCTAACTGCACCGCAGGGAGAACCTAGTGTCGGCCAGAAGGTTCCAGTGTCTCAGGGTCCTCAGAGTTCCGGTCGAGGTAGAGGTCGGGGTCAGCTGGACCGCCGCACAACATCGAGTTCGGGATTTGTAGGTGGAGCTGGACCGCCGCAGAACATCGAGTTCTTTAACTGCAGCTGGAGCTGTTCTTGAAGGTGAAATCATTTCTTAATTGAGAAAAAGATCACGAGCTTTAACTTTTGTGAATTATGTAGGAAATTTTGAGGGAAAATTGGCACTCCATTTTGGTGAAGATTCTCGCCAAATTGTAGCAGTAGAAAGCAAACGTTTTTGGAGGCTGAAGTAGGTAGCTAGGGTTTCCTGTTGGTGTGGGTAGAAAGCACATGGTAGGTATAGACCGATGGAGGATGAAGTAAGAACACTTTGTTTTCGCCAAATTATGAGATAATTATCTAAAACCTAATTATAAATTTTTATATATTAAATAAAAATTTCAGATTTGTTTTCCTATATTATTAATTACTTTATTTCCAATTTATTTATCTTTCAAAATTAATAATGAATTATTTGAGATTTACTTTTAACAAAGTTAAATTAATTTAGATTTACTTTATTTAGACGTGTATGCATGTCTAGGTCATAATTGATTGAATCCAGACATAGTTAATCGGTTTGATTTTGTAATACCCGAGATTTCTGATGTATTTTTGAACCTTGTGATATTGTATTTGTTGTATTTTGATCTGCGTATTATTTTCCGTATTTCATGATCCGGTGTTGTTGAGCGCATGATTGCATGATTTCGTTCAATATTGTGATTTTGCACGTGTAGCGCACGCTATCGACTAGGCGTAGCGTACGCTAATTTGAGTTTAGTAGCGCACGCTATATAGGAACCTTAGCGCGCGCTATACGTAGTCAGCATGATTGAGACGTGTTGGTAGGTGAGATCAGGCCGCGGATCTTGGTCGGATTGTGTCGGGATGAACCTGGACGGCTTTCGGGAAAAGCCAAGTCAACGCGGTAGCGCACGCTAACAATATGAGGATAGCGCACGCTAAACGCTGAGTACAGTGAAGTCAGTAAGCCGTTAGCGCACGCTATGAATATGGACTAGCGCGCGCTAATAACCACTTTCTATAAATAGGACATCATCCTTTTTCATATTTTCAGCCTTTTCACTCCCACATCCGAATCTTTGGACTTAGAGAATTACTCTCTTCATCCTAAACCCTTCATATCAGCATCCTAGCTTGAGTCGAAGATTGTAGATTATTGGAGATTGTTGTTCAAGCTCTCGGTGTTGGATTTCTTCTAGTTCATTCATGTTCTTCACTACTTTGAGGTAGGTGATTCTTCACCAATATCAATAATATTCTGAAGGACGTTATGATCTTGATTATCTAGTCAGTTAGATTCGTTAGTAGTCGAACATCATGTGTTAGAAGGATATTTTTGACGTTTCGGCACTTATTCATCATATAATCCATTGAACCTTTTTAGTATGTGGACTCCTAAGTATATTCATGTATCTTCAAAACCGATTATGACCAGTATATGGATATTACCAAGTTTTTGTCTTTACCTAAAGGAATCATACATTTTGGGACATGAAATGGATTGGACTTGGGATATTTCTTGAAGATCAAAGATGAATTATGGTGTTGTGATGATTATACATATCCTTGTATCTCATAGTCATTTAATACGTAAAGATCTTTCACAAACCGTATGAGCATGATATGCACGGAGTTGGCATGTATTAACACTGAGGATTTCATGAGTTTTCATCACCCTTAGCTCAAGTTTTTACCCAGTAGTGACTGCCATGCATGGTTAGCACACGCTAAGATGTATATATTAACGTGCGCTATCGGGAATGAGTAACGTACGCTACGTTGGGTACGTAACGTACGTTACGTCATCAGGCAGGGCAGTCGGCTGTTCAGAGAGGACTGTCTGTACACAGCTAGTGCACGCTAAACTTGGTCATTTGCGTACGTTAACGGGCAAGCTTAGCGCACGTTACGTAGAGTACGTAGCGCACGCTAAGTAGTTCATGCAGAATTCATTTTTAGAACTTGCGGCCGTAAACCGGATTGTTAGACGTTCGTACGACGTGTGAGGAATTCTTTATTATTTCTTAGGTCCGAGCTTTGCATAGGGGACGATCGAGGGGCGGTGACTTACGGACGCGTGTCATTTATTGGAGTATTTCATTCTTGCCATTTTCGAGGCAAGTATCATATGTTGAGATTGATTTATATTGGAACTTTGATCATGCATATGGTTTTGTTCATGTTGTCGAATATGAGATTTATTTCTTTAATTTCTCGTGATATTTATTGTTAACTTTTCGTATTGATGAACATATTGAAATGCATATATGTATGCATAATTGATTGGTTTATGGTATAAATGATCCGAGGGGGTCATGAGGTCGTCCTAGTAAATTGTCATGTTGTCGTGCATGTTATGTTGTTCATGTTGATGAACGTGTTGATTTGCATATGTGTATGCATATTGTGTTGTTTATGTTGTGTAAATAATCCGATGGGATTATGAGGATCTATGCTGAGGGCGCTGGATCGAATGTCCACCATGCGTTGGTCTGACGGGATCATCATGGGGATCTATGCTGAGGGCGCTGGATCGTTGGACGAGTTTTCCACCATGCATTGGTCCGACGGGATCATCATGGGGAACTATACCAAGGGCGCTGGATCGCTGGATTACCCTGTAATGTGTTGATGGAATCGTGAGGATTCACATCGTTGAATTCCGATGGTGGAAGTCCGTTTTGCATGATTTATGATGCATTGATGATTTATGTATTATGATACTTGTACTAGCATTGTTTTGCTAACCCCTTCGGGGGTGGACGTTGTTTTGATGTTCAGGTAGCCGAGGAGCGGGGAAGCAACCACAGTACCGACAGGACGATGAAATGGCTCAGCGATGTGGTTGATGTTTATTGTTATTATGATTTGTCTTCTTGGTTCACTTTAGTACTCGAGCACGTGTGTTTTAATAATGTCATTTTCGATATGGTTGTATAAGTTAACTCTTTGGATCAGTTGAGCCAGTTCTGTATTTTGAACTTCAGTTGTAAGGTTGAATTATATTTGCATTTATTTTATTTAGCCTTGTAAATCCTTACTTAAAGGGTTTACGGCGCTGTAATTATTCTGAATATCTCGGGGTGTTACAGAATATGGTATCGGAGCTAAGATTCATGGATATCTTGGAAGTCGGGTTAGTTGGAGTGCATTTTACGTTATTTGATTATTGGTCGTTTGTAACATCATTCTTTGCCGAGACAAAGATCGTGTGGACCGTGGTTGTAAGTTTCCTAATCTCAAATACTACCGTTTTATTTAATTCATGTTTTGTGAACATTGATGGACTTTCTTTTAGAAAGTTTGCCCTGGATATTGAGTATTTGTGTTTACAGTATGTTGAGAGGAGGTCGTGGATGCGGACGTGGTCGTGGACGCGGACGTGGAAATATGAGACAGGAGGATTCAGCGTCTACCCCGGAGATATCTGCTAGTCGAACCGATTCCCATTCTGGGGGACAGCAGGGATCAGCAAATAATAATGCAGATCCTAATTTGCCGGGAGTGCTTCAGCAGGTGGTTGCTCAGATAAACCAGTATGCTCAAGTTGTTGATCGCATGCAGACGGCGATGGGACAGCAGCATAACGTGGATAATCGGGGAGACAAATGGCTTACTGAGGTGGTCAAATTGCACCCTCTGAAATTTGACGGTTCTGCTGA
The DNA here is from genome assembly GCA_033398695.1 of Orobanche coerulescens. Taxonomy (NCBI): domain Eukaryota; kingdom Viridiplantae; phylum Streptophyta; class Magnoliopsida; order Lamiales; family Orobanchaceae; genus Orobanche; species Orobanche coerulescens. Next base: position 86,902,164 of record CM065809.1, read on the forward strand.
GACGCTTTCTTGGGATCACTGGCTGAAGGAGTTAGAGAATATTTTTGCAGGGATTAACTGTCCCAACGACAGAAAGGTTCCGGTCGCCCAGTATCTTCTGACGGGGGAGGCTTTCGATTGGTGGGAGGCCATTCGACCTGAGGAGCATAATGTTGACTGGACGGAGTTCAAATTAATGATGGAAGCGCAATATTGTCCTCGCCCAGTTAGAGAGGCCCGAGTCCGGGAGTTTTTCTCACCACAAAATTTAGAAGCATCTGTGACAAACGTGATTAAGACTTTTAATCACCAGCTGACTTATGTGCGCCACTTGGTCAGAACCGAGGCGGAGAGGATTTTTCATTTTGACATGCGAATGAAGCCGGAAATTCAGCAGTATATGTCCGGATTTGAATGTACCACCTTTCGACAGTATCAGGACAAAGCACTGGCCTATGATATGAAAGAGGCGGCAGTAGAGAAATCAACGGAAGCAAAGAAACAGAAGGTGTCTGGCAACTTCACGGAGAATAAGAGTAGTGGGCCTCGCAGGGGCAAGTCCTCTTTTCATTCATCCAGGAGGCCTCCATATCCTTCTCGAGGTGGAAAGAAGTTCCGGGCAGCACCAACCGTTTCAGACGAAGGGAAGAAATGTTATAACTGTGGCAAAGCAGGGCATGTTCGACGTGACTATTTCGCGCCTGCCGTGACCTGTTTCGAGTGTGGACAGGAAGGGCATCGCACAACATTTTGTGGAAATGCGACTCGATCTTTTGGTACTCGCACTCCTGTACCAGTTCCGAAGGACACAAGTGTAAACCAGACGCAGCAAAGCGGTTTACAGCAGCAGAATGTTGGGAAAAGAGAGGCATCCAGCGTTGGGTCCGTTCCTCTGCGTATTTACGAGATGAAGAAGTCAAACGATCAGTTGCATCAGGTACGATTCAGATCCTTTTGCAACTAGTTAGTGTCGTATTCGATTCAGGAGCTACGCATTCTTTTATATCTTTGAATTGTGTTAATCGTTTGAAAATCTCGTGCTTGTATGATTGTGAACCTTATGTTGTGGGATTACCGAGCGGAGAGAAAATTGTGGGAACCCTAGAAGCTAGAGATTTTCCAGTATCTATAGGGGGAGAGATTGGCCATCAAATCTTATTGTAGTTGACATACATGGTGATGACTTAATTCTCGGAGACGATTGGCTCAACCATTATAGAGCTATTCTGAATTACCGAAAATGAGTCATTTCTATCATTGCTGATGACGGATCTGAACATTTATTCCGAGGATGGAGACCGGGAAGCTCGGGAAAATTGATCAAAGCAATGAAAGCCGTGAAATTACTGAAGCAGGGATGTCATGGACTTTGGTGCTATGCCATGAGGTAAGAGGAAGGAGCAGAGCTCTCATATATTCCAGTTGTGAATGGATTCTCAGATGTATTTCCTGACGAACTACCTGGGTTACCTCCGCAGAGAGAAGTGGAGTTCACCATCGAATTAGAGCCTGGAGCCGCTCCTATTTCCATAGCACCATACCGCATGGCGCCAACCGAGATGTATGAACTAAAGAAGCAACTGGAGGAATTATTACAGAAGGGTTATATTCAACCTAGCATTTCTCCTTGGGGAGCGCCCGTTATCTTTGTCCGGAAGAAAGACGGATCCCTCCAATTATGTATTGATTACAGGGAGCTCAACAAAGTGACGATCAAGAATAAGTATCCTATACCTCGGATCGATGACTTGTTTGATCAACTGCAAGGGGCAAGGGTATTCTCAAAGATTGACTTGCGATCAGGATACCATCAGTTGACAATTAAGGAATTGGATATACCAAAGTCTGCTTTCAGATCCCGGTACGGGCATTATGAATTTGTAGTGATGCCATTTGGACTTACCAATGCTCCTTCGGTATTCATGCAATTGATGAATCGGGTATTCTTAGAATACTTAGATAAATTTATGGTCGTCTTCATCGATGACATCTTGATATATTCGAAAGACACAGAGGAGCACGCTGAACATTTGCGTGTGGTTTTGAGCATCTTGAGGAAGGAACAGCTGTATGCAAAGCTTTCCAAATGCGAGTTCTGGCTTAGGGAAGTAACTTTCCTTGGGCATGTGATATCAGCTGACGGAGTTCAGGTGGACCCGAAGAAAGTCGAAGCAATCTTGGAATGGGAAGCTCCTAATAACGTGAAAGAAGTCCGGAGTTTCTTAGGACTTGCTGGATATTATCGCCGTTTTGTAGAGGGATTTTCCAAAATTGCTCGTCCGCTCACTCAAATTAAGGTAAAACTCAAAAGTTCACGTGGGATGAGAAATGCCAGGCTGGTTTTGATGAACTTAAGAAGAGACTGACGACAGCACCTATACTAGCGTTACCAGATGGGACTGATGGATTCATGGTATACAACGACGCTTCAAATCAGGGTCTGGGATGTGTGTTAATGCAAAAGGATAAGGTGATTGCCTATGCTTCTCGGTAGTTGAAACTGTACGAAGTTAATTACCCGACTCACGATCTGGAGCTAGCAGCTGTGGTCTTTGCCTTGAATATTTGGCGACATTATTTGTACGACACTCATTTTCAGATCTTTACAGATCATAAGAGCCTCAAGTACATTTTCAGTCAGAAAGAACTAAACATGAGGCAGAGAAGGTGGCTGGAATTGATCAAGGATTACGACTTGGAAATTCTCTATCATCCAGGTAAAGCAAACGTAGTAGCCGATGCATTGAGCCGTAAACCTGTTTCTCTTCGAGTGTTGGAAGCACTTACATCCCAAACCAAAGATTCAACGGAACCGATCCGCGAAGGGATTGAAGTATGGGCACCAGGAATCCAAGGGCAACTATATGTGATGGAACTGACTTCATCACTAGTCGAGGAGATCAAATCTAAGCAGTTGAACGATTCTCTGATCCTTCGGTTATGTGACGAAGTAAAGAAAGGAAGGGCCCCAGGATTCGTGATACAAGATGATGGAGTTCTGAGATTTCAGAGTCGACTTTGCATTCCCGATGCTGATGATTTGAGACGGACAATTCTGAAGGAAGCTCATAGCGCACCCTATTCTATTTACCCGGGCAGTAGTAATATGTATAAGGATATAAAACAAAACTTCTGGTGGGGGAATATGAAGAAGGACATAGCAGAATACGTTTCAAAGTGTTTGACTTGTCAGCAGGTTAAGATTGAACATCAGCGACCTGCCGGAATGTTAAAACCGCTTCCGATTCCTGAGTGGAAGTGGGAGGATATCTCGATGGATTTCATCACCAGTATGCCAAGGACCAAGACGGGAATGAACATGATTTGGGTTGTAGTTGATCGACTAACCAAGTCGGCTCATTTCCTAGGAATTAAAGATACTTGGGGACCCGAGAGATTGGCGCGAGTATTTATTGCAGAGATAGTCAGATTACATGGGACACCGAAGACCATTATTTCAGATCGAGATGGTCGTTTCGTGTCGCATTTCTGGAAGGCAGTTCACAGGGCTTTGGGGACTGAGCTAAACTTTAGCACGGCTTATCATCCTCAGACGGACGGTCAGTCCGAAAGGACTATACAAACAGTAGAAGACATGCTTAGAGCTTGTGCTTTGGATTGGTCAACTGATTGGGAAGTTCATTTGCCGTTGATTGAATTCACCTACAATAATAGTTGGCATGCTTCTATTAAGATGGCACCATTTGAAGCTTTATACGGGAGAAGATGCCGATCACCCCTGTGCTGGGATGATTCTTCGGATTTGATCGGGACGGAACCGGAATTGATAGTTCAGACTCACGAGAAGATAGCTTTGATTCGAGAAAGACTGTTGACTGCCCAGAGTCGACAGAAGTCTTATGCAGACATACATCGTCGCCCTCTAGAGTTCGACATTGGGGACCACGTACTATTGAAGGTGTCTCCTACACGAGGAATTTTCCATTTTGGGAGGAAAGGCAAGCTAAGTCCGAGATATATCGGACCATTCGAGATTCTCGAGAGAGTTGGAGATTTAGCATACAGGTTGGCCTTACCGCCATCGCTGAGTCACGTTCACAATGTGTTTCACGTATCCCAACTACGGAAGTATGTACCAGACTCCAGTCACGTCATTGATTTCGACGAGATCGAGATAGCTAATGACGGTACCTTCGAAGAGAGACCAATCAAGATACTTTAGAGTCGGATCAAACAATTGAGGAATAAACCAATACACTTGGTTAAAGTACAATGGTCACGACACGGAGTTGAAGAGGCCACCTCGGAAACGGAGGACAGTATGAAGACTAGATATCCAGAGTTGTTTTCATCTTAAGTTTCAGGACGAAACTTCTTTTTAGGGAGGAATGATGTAATACCAGAGATTTCTGATGTGTTTTTGAACCTTGTGATATTATATTTGTTGTATTTTGATCTGAGTATTATTTTCCGTATTTCATGATCCGGTGTTGTTGAGCGCATGATTGCATGATTTCGTTCAATATTGTGATTTTGCACGTGTAGCGCACGCTATTGACTAGGCGTAGCGTACGCTAATTTGAGTTTAGTAGCCCACGCTATATATGAACCTTAGCGTGCGCTATACGTAGTCAGCATGATTGAGACGTGTTGGTAGGTGAGATCAGGCCGCGGATCTTGGTCGGATTGTGTCGGGATGAACCTGGACGGCTTCGAAAAGCTGTCAACGCGGTAGCGCACGCTAACAATATGAGGATAGCGCACGCTAAACGCTGAGTACAGTGAAGTCAGTAAGCCGTTAGCGCACGCTATGAATATGGACTAGCGCGCGCTAATAACCACTTTCTATAAATAGGACAACATCCTTTTTCATATTTTCAGCCTTTTCACTCCCACATCCGAATCTTTGGACTTAGAGAATTACTCTCTTCATCCTAAACCCTTCATATCAGCATCCTAGCTTGAGTCGAAGATTGTAGATCATTGGAGATTGTAGTTCAAGCTCTCGGTGTTGGATTTCTTCTAGTTCCTTCGTGTTCTTCACTACTTTGAGGTAGGTGATTCTTCACCAATATCAATAATATTCTGAAGGACGTTTTGATCTTGATTATCTAGTCAGTTAGATTCGTTAGTAGTCGAACATCATGTGTTAGAAGGATATTTTTGACGTTTCGACACTTATTCATCGTATAATCCATTGAACCTTTTTAGTATGTGGACTCCTAAGCATATTCATGTATCTTCAAAACCGATCATGACCAGTATATGGAGATTACCAAGTTTTTATGTCTTTACCTAAAGGAATCATACGTTTTGGGACATGAAATGGATTGGACTTAGGATATTTCTTGAAGATCAAAGATGAATTATGGTGTTGTGATGATTATATGTATCCTTGTATCTCATAGTCATTTAATACGTAAAGATCTTTCACAAACCGTATGAGCATGATATGCACGGAGTTGGCATGTATTAACACTGGAGATTTCATGAGTTTTCATCACCCTTAGCTCAAGTTTTTACCCAGTAGTGACTGCCATGCACGGTTAGCGCACGCTAAGATGTATATATTAACGTGCGCTATCGGGAATGAGTACCGTACGCTACGTTGGGTACGTAACGTACGTTACATCATCAGGCAGGCGCCACTGCTCGAGAGGACTGCTCAGACACAGCTAGCGCACGCTAAACTTGGTCATTTGCGTACGTTAACGGGCAGGCTTAGCGCACGTTACGTAGAGTACGTAGCGCACGCTAAGTAGTTCATGCAGAATTCATTTTTAGAACTTGCGGCCATAAACTAGATTGGTAGACGTTTGTACGACGTGTGAGGAATTCTTTATTATTTCTTAGGTCCGAGCTTTGCATAGGGGACGATCGAGGGGCGGTGACTTATGGACGCGTGTCATTTGTTGGAGTATTTCATTCTTGCCATTTTCGAGGCAAGTATCATATGTTGAGATTGATTTATATTGGAACTTTGATCATGCATATGGTTTTGTTCATGTTGTCGAATATGAGATTTATTTCTTTAATTTATCGTGATATTCATTGTTAATTGTTCGTATTGATGAACATATTGAAATGCATATATATATGCATAATTGATTGGTTTATGGTATAAATGATCCGAGGGGGTCATGAGGATCTATGCTGAGGGCGCTGGATCGAATCTCCACCATGCGTTGGTCCGACGGGATCATTATGGGGATCTATGCTGAGGGTGCTGGATCGTTGGACGGGTTTTCCACCATGCGTTGGTCCGACGGGATCATCATAGGGATCTATACCAAGGGCGCTGGATCGCTGGATTACCCTGTAATGTGTTGATGGAATCATGAGGATTCACATTGTTGGATTCCGATGGCGGAAGTCCATTTTGCATGATTTATGATGCACTGATGATTTGTGTATTATGATACTTGTACTAGCATTGTTTTGCTAACCCCTTCGGGGGTGGACATTGTTTTGATGTTCAGGTAGCCGAGGAGCGGGGAAGCAACCACAGTACCGACAGGACGATGAAATGGCTCAGTGATGTGGTTGATGTTTATTGTTATTATGATTTGTCTTCTTGGTTCACTTTAGTACTCGAGTACGTGTGTTTTAATAATGTCATTTTCGATATGGTTGTATAAGTTAACTCTTTGGATCAGTTGAACCAGTTCTGTATTTTGAACTTCAGTTGTAAGGTTGAATTATATTTGCATTTCTTTTATTTAGCCTTGTAAATCCTTACTTAAAGGGTTTACGGCGCTGTAATTATTCCGAATATCTCGGGGTGTTACAGATTGACCGTCTATTGAGATTATTTTCGTTGAATTTTAATTTATTTGGAACTTAAATTTCGTTAACCAAATGAGTTATTGCATATTTTCAATTACATCAATCAAAAGTCATACTATTTTGGGATGTATGACATCTTATAAGTGTAATTGAAGATTTTTGCACAATCGTGTTATGTGAAATGGGTGACATTTGGAAATTTTCACAAAATGTTTTACATGACATTTTTGAATATGTCATGGAAATATCTCTTCAACGACATTTACCATTTTTTTCTATGACAGTTTAAAAATGTCATAAAGTTCATGACGTTTAAAAGGTGTCACTGAATATTAGTATTTACAATGACGTTTGTAAAATATCATTTTTAAGAGAACGTTTCGGATCCATGATGTTTGGTTCCGAAAATGTCAGTGAAATATTTTTAATGACATTATTGGCTAAATGCCATGTGTTGGTAGGAAATTGAATATTTGCGCCGTTTTGTGCGGAAGCGAAATTAAATTGTGGAAAATAAATCACACAAGGATTTATAGAGGTTCGGCTATTAACGAAGCCTACGTCCTCTCTCGATGTATCTTTTTCTTAGGATTAAGATCAAAGCCTATACGCCTCTCTTCTATCGGTCGATGGATTACTGTTACAAGCTCGTCTTCAATCGGTCCGAGTAAAACCATTTTTCCTTTTCTATTGGATAAGGAATCAACCACTCTAGCTTTATATGGGTACTAGATAAACCTCACTTAGATATCGATTGCAATTCTAACAATGCCGGATACTTGATCCTAATAACACTGAATCCAATTGTATCTTTTCTTTTACCTCTCGTGTATAATGTTGAATGTATAAACACTCAAACTAACAATATAAGCTCAATATTACAACAACAATGTAAGTATATGATTCTCAGATGTATGTCTTGTTTGCTTGAAGTTGTTGTACTCAAACAATACCATAGAAATGGTATTTATAGGCATTTTCCATAAACTAGCCGTTGCTGGCTGTTTTGCCTTGCTAGCATGTGCTAGCCTTCTCTATTAGCGTGCGCTAGACTATTCCAGTTTCAGTCTAGTAGCTTCATTTCTTCTTTAGCGTACGTTATGCCTCCTGCCTTACGTACGTAACCATCTTGTATTAGCCTGCGTTAATAGAACATTGTAGCATGCGCTAATACAATATATCCGTTGCATGGATCGTCAAAGTATCCGTTTGATATGCTGACTTTGACCTGCCTTTCCCAACGTTCTGATTGACTTGATTCAAACTGCTTAGCGTGCGCTATTTCTTCTTTGTAGCGTGCGCTAATGCTGACTTCATTGCATACGACATTCTGTGTTTGAATTCCTTCACAACAGTAACAGGACTTCGATAGCGTGCGTTAATGATAACGTATAGCATGCGCTATCCCATCAGCTGACTTCATTTCAGCTTACTTCGAAACTTGGCTGATATGCAGAGAACTCCCCGTTAGCGTGCGCTAACATATATGTCTTAGCGTGCGCTAGACATGCATTTTGCTCAGCTTTTTGCGTCTTCGTCTGCTTCGTCGTTTTGCTTCGCCTTGATGTTGTTTTGTTGTTTAGCAACTTTAATCATCAAAACACAAATTAAATAATGTGTGGAATAAATATTCCAACACCATGGAAATAGAGTTATTTAAAGTGTCGTTTCTACTAGTGATATCTTACATAATACTGATTGGACTAGGTATCATAGATGATGGGGATTCTATGATTCTACTTAATATTTTTCCTTGTAAGGGATCATATGTATGGGAGGAGTATCATTGTAAAATCTATATAAAAGCTCGTCTATCAGTGTTATCAGTACATTTATATACATATTTTGCTCGGTAATAAATTCTTTTCTGTTTTTCCTTAAATAAGTTATTAGCATGTCGCTCTAGCAGTAGAATTTTTCTTCCTCTTTGAATTTTAAAAATTAATAAAAAAGGCCAATTTTCCACACATCAATTTTTTGCACTGCGACGCCGTGCAAAAACTGCAGTTCCCCCGTAGATCAACCGAGAATTTTGAAAGCATATTAATGATAAACATAACTACAAGTTAAACGGTACAGATCTAATTGGAAATAGTATTTCTCGACGAAATAGTATGTAAACAAAAGCAAATTTTTACAAGAAAATTTGGAGATCTGACCTGATCCAACAACAAGTTGCATCGCCATCTGTGCTGCCACGCTCGAGCCCAGATCCCATCTGACCCGCCCAGTCAGTCGACACCCTTCTGCCCGGCCCACAGCCACCACCGATTCAGCTCTCAGGCCACCGCAGAATAAGTCTCGATCCTATCTGCTCGGCCCTCCACTACTAATCGTGACCCCGTCACACAACCCGGCCCCATCGTCAACTAGCCCGACTGCCGCCGCCCTCAATTAGGTAACCCCCACAACCCAACAAGAACCCGCCGCAGCCAACTTCCGCGATGCAGCCTGGAACCCACCGCAGCTTTCCATCTTGACTCAACATGGCGGCCCAGCCTGACTTGGCTCGGCCCAGTTAAGGTCGACCCATATTTGTCCTCTCTGTGTCGCATAACCCGAGTCTTTTTCGCCGAGTCTAGTGGTCCTTTTACTGGATATTTTAACTTTTCCTACTTAATGATTCTTTAGTCATTAATTTGTAAGTTTATGAATCTGACTATGTTTATGCTTTACCTGATATATATATATATATATATAGGAAAATATGTTGCTCATGACTATATACACGTTGCGGAGATAAGATATATTTAGCATTGATTCAAGGATCAAAGTAAATATGGAACCGAGTACTCACGCAAGATTATATTAAAGTTCCCATTTTTATTCCTCTCTTTTCAGAATTTTTTTAGGACATTGGGTATTGGGGTTCTTTATCTCCCGCACCACTTTGCAGTAGATGAGATTATGAGTGTGGTATCGCTCTCATATATCAAAGTAAATTGTGTGACAGTCCTGGGGGAATCACGGGTAATTGTTGAAAGTCGATATTTATGGTTGTTGCATACACCATATTTTGGGTGCGATTTGATATTGTCGTTTTGTCGATTTTAAACCAACAACGGAAAAAAAAATTATCGATAACGGTAAAGTTATGAGTTGTTCATCATGAGTCACGAATATGTGACATTTAAATGGGATAAATATCGATTATGACTTAATATCGTGGTTAAAATTGATTGTGGTGGATTTTGTCACATTGAATTGAGGGACCACCACGTTGGTCTTGGCCCAATAACATACATGGAAAACTCCATCTTTCATCTTGTTAAAATAAAATATTGCATGTAGGTGCAATTGTGCACCGTCTCCTTGCAGTACGATATATGAAAGAATCTAAGAGTAATTCACATGTAAAGTAATGACAAGTTGCGGTAAATACATAAATTTGTTGACCTCAATTGTAGTTCGCGTGACTACTTGTCCGAATACTTTGCAAACTATTTGTAAATGCATGCGCCTTATATATTTGACTATGTTTAGTCAATCTTATTGGATTGTCCAGATGAGTTGGTCGTGGTATAATCATTATGTTTCATGGTTCAAAATGCTTAAGTATGATGCACCAGTGTTACATCCATATAACATGGCTATTACGAATTATACTTGCAAATTCAAATTAAATTACTTAGTTGGTTTGATGCCTTTTGGTGAATTTTTTCAACACTTTTGATTATGACTCGGCACATCCTCCTTGATATTTGTTTACGCTTTGAAAGTTAAAATGGAATCAGTGGTTTTTAAACAGATTTAGTGGTACCGACATTCTACTTTCTCTACAAGTCTATCAAGTTGGAGTTATCGAAATGATTATTATTGGAGATAATAAATCCAACTCCTTGATACGGTTTAACATATTTAAATGCCTAAGGCTGTTATTGCCATGATTTGCATCAATTGAATATGGTCTCAATCTTGTTTTCTCTCTAAACTTGGGATATACTAAATCAGCTATTTAAAACATGCACGGTGATCTGAGTTTAATTATCCGTGTGGTGCATAATAGAAAGATACAAAGGTGTAGTTTCCAGAATATCTGATTCTTTCTCCATATCATTCATAACGAGGGAGTTATCTCTATTTTAGTAAACATATGTCAAACTGTGCAGAATTTTATTTCCGGCGATTGAGCTAACTTTTATCCCAACCAACTTGGTTCCTATCTTGAATTTGCAACCGCTCTCATGACACACATTTTTCAACCTCTTTTTTTCCGAGTTTGCCATAGATGATGTGATTTTTAGGTATGAAATGTACGCTAAAATATCATCTTTCAGATGTTGAAAAATGCTTTCCTTGGGGAAGCCTAAAATCCGCACCCTTATACGAGGGTTGAGCGTGTGTATTGTATTTTTACACCATGCGTGTGTCATATTTTTGCCTGTTAAGCATATAATCTTTCCATGTTTTGCACTCAATATGAAAGATCATTATGATCATGTATGGTATAAAATCTCTATGTTGTTAGAGTGTTCGTTGTGCTCATGTTTGTAAGGTTTTGCAAGCTAAATTGAGTGCGCATTAAGCCATTTACAGGGAACATAATATTTAGATTTCGTGTTATAAATCCACGGTGACTATGATAACTTGGTCATCACAATCAATGAGCGGTATAATGCTCAAGTTATTGAATGTCAAATGGCATTTTATAGTTACACATCTTCTGTAATAATTGAACCATATTATGACTGGATGATATTTATGCCACGGTGTATCACTCAAAACATCACATTATGATTTATAAAAAATAAAATTTTATGTATACTTGCATTGGATATGTGAATGAATATTCATGAGTCAATATGATCCGACTTCCATCGATGTTTGTAACTAGAAGATATATTGGAAAACTAACACATTTATTTTTCCATTGTTCGGGTTGTGGACACGTTTTGGCTATTTTTATACCACGGTATATGGACGTCATTTTTTCTTTGAACAAAAAGCTGGTTGGATCAAAACCATAAAAACATATAGTGGAGTTGTGAGAAAGGATCATGACCGGCTATGACATTTATGTCATCCGCATCTTGCTTTCATAAGCATGTGTGATGCTAATGACCCCCTAATGATCCTTCCTATCCATGTTCGTTGATCAAAGCCTATTTTTTGGCACGATTAGGATAAGACACCCTCATATGCTACATCGAATAATGTAGCGACTCGCATAAGCATAGTGCGGAGTCCTTCCTTTCACTGAGTCCTTACACATGCATGATCATAAGTGTTAGTCTGGTGGCTTATGATGCTATGATGGTGTTCACAAATGGTCATACTCAAGTGATAACATTTATATGTTATGCGGCTCCTTTGACAATGATTGCTTAGTTAATGAAACCGAAGTTTGTGGTTATCTAACTCGCAGACCAGTCATTATAAAGGATGGTTCACTCACTTTTAGACCAAGTCTCAAAGTGAAATTTTAAACAGCACTTTCTAACATCTGAGGCCACCTTCTCACAAATTTGGTGCCATGTAGAGACTTGGAACGAGGTGAGTCACTCAAAGAAATTCTTTACATACCACCAGCCATTCCAACATCCAGTTCCGTGTCTTTTAGATTGACTTCTGATCACAGGGTTGATTTTTTTGGAATACTAACACTCATTTATACATGCTAATGAAATTTTGTGGTGTTTGGGTCTTGTGAAGGAAGTGAACTCTTCAAGAAAGCACTAGAGGTTCGATAAAACCAACGACCTATCATCGATTCAATCATTTACTTTATGTGGTGCATGCTGGAGGTTTTGTTGGATTCTCAAAACCAATTCCTACGATTATGTAGCATAGGTCAATATGTTATATTCAGATATATCTGTCAACATTCAAATGCTTAGTTACAAGTGCAATAGTACAAAACTGGATTGTGTTAATAATGAAAAATCTTTCTCATCCACATGTTTATATGCCAAAATATGTCACCACAATGCATTACGATGGGTTATTAATGATGAATATGACATGCGCTTGTACTCATAGTCCACTTAAAAGACCTTGACATACGATCTCGTAGGTCACTTTGATGAGCCAGTATTCCCATAGTTAGGGAGAGATGCTAACAACCATGTTCGAGTAGAATGACTTGGAATTGTCGTAGTTTGTCCCTATTGTGCCTCACCAAGTTCCCTGAAGTGACGAGATTAAATACATGCTGCAAACATTTCTGTAAGGATTGTGTCCGGTCATGGAAGTTGGTCACTTGTAAATGGTGATATGGTAACACCACAAATTGTGGTATATGGTGTTACTAGGCTGTGGGTCCCATAGAGTGTTGGGATGTCATTTGGTTTAATAAATTCTCGCTAAGAATGTATGCAAGTTTCGTACGTGAAACTTGATCATCAGATCAAATGAACTCATTCGTCTCATGTGATTATGGATTATAGTAATCATTGTGGGATGCCTCAGTGAATGCTAATCCATAAAGATTTACTCTATGAATAAAGCCGGTTCATGTAGACTTGAAATATGACCATAATCGAAACCTACTTTATTGAAAATCTACAATGCTGTAGCACTAGCCTAAAATAGAAACATACGCAACCCCAGGATGAACAAAGTGATAGCCTTTTGGTGAAGTGGTCCCGACACTCCAAAGATAAGATCTATCTGTATATACTTTGTTAAACCGAGTAAAAGAAGGAGTTAAGCTCACTAATGGTACGAGGTTTATCATGACCGCATTGGAATGGACTACGATGATGCAAAATTTAGTTCCGATTTCGTAATGGATGTTATAGCATCCGGTATCTTGTCAGTTAGATAGTTTCCCAAAAACTGACATCCAGTTTGTGGTTAAATATTATCTGCATGATGAACTAAGTTAAGTAATAAAAGGTCTCATGGTGGATCAGACTCAAATCAAGTGGCTCCTAAGCACGGAGCGAGTTGACAAGTAATTGTCGAGAATGTACAGTAAGTATATACTTGATTTGGAAAAGATATGAAGCTTTTGCATATAAAACTAAGGATTTATAGTGATGTACAATTGTGACACTAAGATATTCCACTAAATATGAAGTTAATAATGAAAGGATCTTGGGAACAGTTGATGATGTATATTCACCAATCAATTTAAGGCAAGCTAAGGGACAGTTTCCTAAGAGACGATAAATTAATGCATTTATGATTTCCAATGACTAACGTAAATCATGAAAAGACTTGTCTCACTTAATTGATGATATTCTCTCTATCAAAGTACGGTATATGTACTCGTGTTTGACTCGATAAACTAACTCATAATAATCCGATAAAGCCATTGTGATGATGGCTTAGGATGCGTTCATGCAATGTCTGTGATCGAGAATAAGATTGAAGGTTGTTGTATCTCGATAAAAGGACACTTGAAAATTGATATTTGAATCAACCCAAAATGTATTGCTCAACTCCCATATGACCTACATGGGAGCTCACTTGTTGGAAATTGGTGAAATTAATACCATTAGAAAAGTCTGTGTCTACTTTCTAAGAAAATCAACCATTTGATCACATTCATTATATTGAGGGACATGATTATTATTGCAAAGTAGGATGGATATGTCCAGTATTTTTTTGAGTCAAGTTAGATAGAGCTTTGTGATCTTCTCAGGTCAATCTAGGTTATGTACTATATGTAAATCAAAACCTATGAGTGTCTAATTTTTAGAAGTTCCTGCAGTTTCATTGATGCCTATTGAATCGAAGAAATTATGACTGATTTAGTTCACGAAGGTGAAGACTTTGGAAAATATATTTTCGGATAAGTCTTTAGCAAAACTTGCACTATGGATATGTCGCGGTTTTTTGTCCTTAGACCAAGGTTTGTCTTTCCCATTAGGTTTTTACTTGGTAATGTTTTTAACAAGGAGACCTATGAGAACATCAATACAATGATACGTTGTACTTCTATTCAAATTAGACCAGTAGGTACTTTTCCTATTGGATTATTCTTTGGCATAATTGTGAGGCTAATTTGGCATTTGACTCCTATGATTTGATGTACTCATTAGGGGGAGTCGTTATGTATAAATCAGTGAGAGTACACATGAGATGTTTTGTTGGTGCATTGCAATTTTTCCTCATCAAGCCTTGTTTTTTTCATGGGTTTTTTTTGATGCGGATGTGTTAAGACAACATTTTTCGCACAATTATTGTATTAGTGCTCTAAACAGGGAGAGCGTTCTGGTAAATATTATTCTTACAATGTATCTTATCTAATACTGATTAGATTAGGTTAGATGATAGGGATTCAAAATCCTTCTAGAGGTAGTAGGATTCTACTTGATGTATTTCTATGTAAGGAATCTTATGAATGGAAGGAGTCTCATTGTAAAATTTATATAAAACTGTTGGGAAAAATATTCTTGTTTTGATAATTGCCAACATATAGCAAAGTAGTCTCAAATGAGTTAGAATACTGTTAAGTATGGAAGCTGTTAGGACTGTCCATACAGTCTGACCCTACAGTAAAGAGATCTTCTACAGTCCATCCTACAGAGCCCTCATCATACAGCGAAGAGACTTAAAAAGTTGGATACAGCATACAGGCTTAAGGTGTTTTACTTAGGAAAAGCAAAATACATCCAACAGGACTGAACAAAAGAAGCTTTAAACCGTTGTGAGATAAGTATTATTTATTCATAAAGTGTTCATGATTAAAGCAGCATTTATTGCTGATAGGATAGCATTTAATGCAATTGGAGAGAGACAAGTCTGAACGTTCTGAAGAGCATTTAATGCAATAACAGAAAGGATGTCTGTAGCATTAAATGCGATCTGCTTTAATTCAAATATTCAGAAGCCCCCAATCAAGAGACAGACGTCAACATCTCACCAACCAATAATGGCTACATTTATAATGGATACAGTTCCAAGGTTATAAATAGCCCCAAGCAAGAGGACTTATATACATGCATTATTCATTGTCGCAAAAGCTCTGACAGATTACTCTGACATTCTAGCAATTACAAAGAAGTATATTTTGTGAGCATACAGCAGTATTCAAGTGAAGAAATATATTAAGTCCTCAACGCAAATAGCACAACATACATGGATCATTCATCAAAGATAAAGCTGCCATTTGAGATCTTTTCTACCATTATCATTGAGATTATCATTAACCCTGTGTGGACTAAAGATCCTTGCGTATTCCGACCTGTGTGGGAAGAATAGCATTGAAGAAGCTTCGATCTGTGTGAGAAGAAGCGAGTCAAAAGAGATCAAACCAATCTGTGTGAACGGCCCAAAGCTACAGTCCCTGTATCAATATGTGTGAATGATACAGAGACAGGTTTCGTTAAAGTCACGTATTTTTGTACATAGTGATTTTAATAAACTCTTTACTCCTGTGTGGAGGACCAATGGACGTAGAGGGGTTTACCTCGAACCACTTTAAACTGTGTGTTATTTAATTTTTGTCTTTACTGTTTCATTCTAATGCGATTTATCTAGTATACACTGTTGAACCCTATACGCATCAAGCAAACAGGAGAACACCTAGTTGTTGTATTTACAGCAACTCACACAACAAACTTCCGCGCGCAATTAACTTCAAAAATTGCACAGCCTATTATACTCTTACTTTCTAAGCTGTTCATTGTATACTTAATAGCCAACAAGTGGTATCATAGAGTTTGATTCTAAAAATAATCAATCATTTTTTAACCAAGTCAGATCCACAAATCACTAGTCTTTGAAAACCATATCATATTTTCATCATCTTTCCCATTTCTTAAATGGATACCTCTATGATAAACAAGGTTCCTATGTTCTCTATTAATGAGTTTGATGACTGAAGAATTAGGATGGAAGCTCATCATGCAGCCATGCACGAGGAAATAATATTCGTCATCCAAGAAGGTCCAATAAAGATAATGAAGGTTAATCCTGCCGCAAGGATAGAAGGACAACCTCACGCTGAAATGCTCGAGAAGGAGCACGAGCAATGGACAGCTGACGCTCCCAATCGTGCAAACCTCAATAATGTAGCTAAGAATGCATTGTTTGTCACTCTCGAAAAAGGCACTAAGAATGCACTATTTTTCACTATCGACAAATGCACATTCTCAAAGGTAAAGAGCTGTAAGACAGCTAAAGAAATCTGGGAGAAACTCAAACTTATTTGCGAGGGTACTAAGCACTCGAAAGAAATAAAATTTCCAAACTTACTCAATAATTTGAATCTTTTGAAATGAAATCTTCCAAAATGCCTGAGGAGCTTGACCTCAGATTCACTGGCATTGTCGGTAAACTTGAAGCATTAGGTAAAGTGTATACCCAAAAGGAGAAAATTTTAAAAATCTTTAGATCACTCCCTGCTCGATGGGACAGTAAGACTACAGCTATGCGTGTATCCTGTAATCTTAACGATATTTCTACTTTTGACCTCTTCTCTGACCATAAAGCCTTTGAGTATGATATTGATAGGAGAGAAAAGACCGAAGAGCCATCTGCCAAGACTACAGCACTAGCCGCTGTATCTGACAAGAGGCACAGCTCTGCACCCAACACATCCAAATCCGCACACAAGACTGTAGACAACAGTGATGACATCCTGGCACAAGATAAAATGGCCCTGCTTATGCACAAGTTCAAAAAGTTCATCAAACAGTATGGAAAGACTCGATACACGACTAAGCCTTTTCACAAGGTAAGTTCTGAATCTCCCTCCTCTGGTGATTCTAACCTATGCTATAACTGTAGGAAACCCGAACATTATGCAAATAAGTGTCCACATCCTAAAGTACAAAAGTTGCCAGAAGCTGAGCAACAAGAAAAGGGCGAAAGAAGGCGCGTCAGGAAAAATAAGCTCCAGGCCCTGATTGGCGAATCAGAAGCCCAGCCAGTGTTAAACAAGACCGAGGCTTGCCTTCAGGCTGTCACTGAAAGTGACTCCTCCGATGATGAGATTGAAGATAAAGCATATATATACTTTATGGCCAAAGAAATACAGGACGATGAGGATAGCGATGATGAAGTAAGCTCAAATTCAACTACTCTTGTAAATGGATCGCGTACATTTGAAAATATGATGAATGAATTCAAAAACATTCAAAAGTCCCATGAGACTTTAAAACGAGAAAACATACAGTTCAAAATTTCAAACTTAGAACTGAAAGATGAAAATGACTTCCTAAAAAATAACTATGAAAATATGTCCTTGATTGCGAAAACAGCAAGGTCACATTTGAAAAACTCATGAAAAGCAATCATAAACTTTCTCACGATCTAAATGAGGCTAAGTCTCATAATGAGAGCAAGACAAATGATTTTGCTGTACTCGAATCCAAAGTAAAAACTCTCAAGAAGTGAGAAGGAGAATTAGAGGCCATCCTGAAATCATTCAAGAATCATCTAAACGGGTGGAAGAAATTTTAAGCGCTGGGCAAAATGCTCATGATAAAAGTGGCTTAGGGTATAACTAATTCTCCTATAAGGGAAAGTCTAGTACGGTATTCGTCAGGGGTGTGGAACCCATTCATGTACCTGAAGAAACTCCAAGTCCTACAAAGGTTACAGCTGCCCCTCGTACAGAGAACGCTGTGATTCCGCAGCCAAGATCATATCACAGACAGCGGAAACCTCAGCCTCCCAGACCTGAAAAGCGTAATCAACAACATGTTTCCCGAGCATATCAAAAGCGCCAACATCCATTCAGAAAGAAAGTTGTAGCTAAATATCAAATGCAAGCACAACAGTACTATCAACAGTACAGTGCGCCTAGATATTGGATACAGAATCCCCGTTATCCATCAAGGAAGCAGGTCGCCGTGCAGCATCCACAACAGCTCTAGGAATCCAACTGGAGACCTAGAAGACAAGATGTAAGACCTAATAAAATGGCTCCACCTCCTAGACGGCAATCATACTGGAACTATAACCCTAAATTTAACATGCATGACTATCAAGGTTACAGCGACTGCGTGCTTGCCCCATGTAGACACCGCAAAACTGGATCAAAAGTAACCCACTGCAAACTTATTGTTGTCGGGTAAATTTGGGTACCAAAAGGCACGAACATATATGGACCCAACAATCAAAGGGGACCTAAATCTACTTAATCTCTTTCCTTAAGGGATATCAAAGAGAAGGACATCTGGTACTTTGACAGCGGATGTTCTTGGCACATGACAGGAGATATAAGCAAACTGTCAGATTATGTAGAAGGTCGTGGTCCAAAAGTGCAAGGAAGAACAAGAGGAAAGAGAACCTTACTTGTAGGAAAGTTCAAAGTCACTGACGTAGCCTATGTTGAAGGCCTACAGTACAATCTACTTAGTTTTAGCTAGTTCTGTGACCAACAGTTCACGGTGAAATTCTATATAGACCACTGTAGAGTGAAGGACATCTAGACCAAAGAAATCGTCCTCACAGGAAGCAGGTTAGGTAATATGTAAATTTCTAATTGGAAGCCTACGAGCTCCATTGTTCCTTGTTTTGTTGCCAAAGCCACTGCAGATCAAAGCTGGATGTGGTACAAGAGGATGTCACACATCAATGTCAAGACGGCCAACAAACTATACAGATAGGGAATGGGTGTCATTCCATAAAGACAGCGTCTGCGGACCCTGCCAGAAAGGCAAATAAATCCAAACCACCCTGAAAAGCAAATCATAGCTATCCACCCACAGGGTTCTGGATATGCTACACATGGACCTCTATGGGCTGGTAGACCCTATGAGCTTGGGAGGTAAGAAATACTATCTCATTATTGTTGATGATTTTTCCAGGTATGCTTGGACAATTTTTCTTAGTAAGAAGAAAGAAACTACAACGAAGTTGCTTGAGCACCTGAGAAAGCTTCAGAATGAGAAATGATTGAGTATCGTGTCCATTCGTTCCAATAGAGATACTGGATTCATAAATCGCTTTATAGAGCAATACTATTTGGACAATGGATTACAGCACAAATACGCAACAGCCTGGACTCCTTAACAAAATGATGTTGTTGAGCGAAAGAATAGAACACTCAAAGAAGCAACGAGAACCATGATTGCAGCAAGCAAGTTGCCGCAGCGGTGCTGGGGAGAAGCAACCAATACAGCGTGTTATACACAAAACTGTTGTATCATCAATAAGCTTCACAACAAAATAGCCTATGAGGTATGAAATAATAAAACTCCATTAGTTGCGTACTTTCATATCTTAGGATGCAGATGTTACATTCTGAATAGTGGGAAGGATCAACTCAAGACCTTCGACAAAAAATCTGATGAAGAGATATTTGTAAGATACTTCTCTGTCAGCAAATCTTTCAGAATCTTTAACAAAAGGAAGCTAACAATAGAGGAACATGTCCATGTAGTGTTTGATGAACCTCATTTTGATCCTACAGGAGCAGAAGACTTAACACATAATATTCAAACACTCTCCATTGATGACCTTCAAACACCAAAAGAGCCTGTCTTATACTTAAAGATTAATCCCATAGCTGTAAGATCAAAAGTAGTTGAAGCCGATGTTGTACAAGCTGAAGCTGAAGCTGAAACTACAACACCACAAGATACAGAACGGGATGACGAACTAGAACCTTACAGGAGATGGTTCAGAGATCACCCACAAGAATTGATTATAAGATATATTGACGCTGGTGTATCTATCCTAAGAAGAATACAAAGTACACAATGAACTGTACTGTGTGCACAAGAAGAGACCAATTCTGAGAAAATCTCAAGCTAAACTTAGAAGACTAGTTATATGCACTCTAGTTGTATTCTTAGCTCAATCCGAACCTATTTCAACCAATGAAGCTTTGAATAATTCTCATTGGATAACTTCTATAGAAGAAGAGCTTAATGGTTTCGAACGAAACAATGTATGGTATCTAGTACCTAGGCCAGAACATCAAGCTATAATTAGAACCAAATGGGTATGTAGAAACAAGAAGGATGAGAATGGACTTGTTATCAGGAACAAATCCCGTCTAGTCGCACAAGGCTACAGACAGGAAGAAGGCATAGATTACGACGAGACTTTTGCCCCTATATCCAGACTAGAAGCCATCAGGATATTCCTAAATTTTTCCGCCCATAAGAGCTTTATAGTATATAAAATGGATGTTAAAAGTGCATTCCTTAATGGAGATCTCGCCGAAGAAGTCTATGTTGAACAACCACTAGGGTTTGTCAACACTGAAGGCGGAGACCTAGTATACAGGCTACAGAAAGCACTATATGGACTTAAGCAAGCACCTAGAGCTTGGTATGAAACCCTGTCCCTGTACCTTACCAATAATGGATTTGAGAAAGGTGTTGTGGACAAAACTCTATTTAAAATACAGGAAGGAGGTGACCTATTAATGGTACAAATATATATTGATGATATTATATTTAGTTCTACTAACCTTGCTTTATGTCAAAGTTTCTGTTATCTCATGCAAAGTAAATTTGAAATGAGTATGATAGGAGAACTTAGTTATTTCCTAAGATTGTAGGTGAAGCAATTGCCTACAGGAGTCTTCATCAACTAGGAGAAGTACAGTAAGGAGATGCTCAATAAGTTTGGGATGAACAACTCCAGATCCTCGTCAACCGCCATGAGCACTTCTGTGCAAATTAGTGCTGAAGAAGTTGGAAAGCCGGTTGATCAATCACTCTATAGGAAGCTTATTGGCTCACTCCTATACCTAACGGCTAGCAGGCACAATATCCAGTATGCTGTAGGAATGTGTGCTCAGTATCAAGTAGCACCTAAGGAGTCACACTTCACGACGGTTAAACGAATCCTTAAATATGTGAAAGGAACAGTTGATGTAGGATTGTGGTATCCTAAGGAATGAGGACTCGATTTGGTTGGCTACAGTGACTTGGATCTCGAAGGCTGTAAGTTGGATAGGAAGAGTACAAGCGGTACTTGTTACTTTCTTGGAGCCAGACTAATGTCGTGGTTCAGTAAGAAGCAATTGTCCAACTCGCTTTCTATAGATGAGTCGGAATACTATGCCGCTGGAAGTTGCTGTATGCAGATTCTCTAGATGCAACATCAATTACAAGATTATGGAATTAGTGCCAGAGAGACGCCAATCATGTGCGATCACTACACCAGAATCACGATTTTATGACTGTCAAAAACTGTCATAAATGGCAAAAACAGTCACAAATGACTATCATAAAATTACCATTCACAAGTTTTTTTGTGACTGTCAAAAACAGTCACAAAACAGTGACAAAACCTCATTTCTATGACTTTACAATACCACTTTCCATGGCAGCCATTTGTGACCGTCATTAGCAGTCATAAATTTCCACTTTTGTGACTACCATTGACAGTCGTAAATGTCACCTTTCGTGACTACCATTGACAGTCACAAGCTATGTCACCATTTCTATAACTTGTGACTATTTTTAGAAGTCACAAATGTTGTAAAAATACAAAAAAAATATTAAAACCACAATTTTTTTCTGCATGTAATTCAGTAACTTTTCACAAGGAATTCATAATGACAACCAATCATATTTCTCAATATATTCACATAACACTCAAATTAATTTTTACAAATCACAATCTAGTGCTGAAAATTAACACGTGTAGAAAAACACTCCAAACCAACCCATTGTGCACAAAAAAAGTACAGAGTATTACTTGTACATTAAAAAATACGAACAACTAACAAGTTGCAGTAATAGAATCACAAGCTTCATCCGTGGAACATACAGGTGGAGCTATGCCTGCTAAGACGACCTTTTCAGGAGCACCTTCCGTCTGAAAAACAAAATAAAACATCTACATCAGTCATTAACCAAAATAAATAAAGACAAAAACACCTTTTTGTACAGTATTATATTATATTTTTAATAATTGTAGCATTGAGCAAGTTCAAGTAAGTAAAGCTCATCAAATTTATCATATCAAGAACCTTGCAAGATTATGCATCTTAGTATATCCATCTTGAAGGAGGGAAAAAGAAGAAAAAATTGTACGACAAGGCAAGATCGACCCTAACTTCAACTTGTAAGAACTTCATTCTCCTTAATAGTTCTTGGTATAAATCTCTACCATCAATATCACTTTGGTCTTGATCACTCAAAAATAACTCCAGATCATCAAAAGAAGTCTTCAAACAATTACCATCAAGTAATTTTAACGTATGAAAGTTAACAAAAATCCAAAAACACTTTTAGTGGTGCAAACATCATGTTTATACAAATTCTAATCATACTCAAAACAGAATTCTATCATCAATCCTAATTTCCAGTCATACTAAAATCAAAATAGGTGCATATATTTACAAAATCATATTTTTAGTGGTGCAAACATCATGTTTACACAAGTTTTAGGCAATCTGACATGATAAAGCACGTCATGAAGATGTGATAATCAATTCCTAAGTATGAATTTTTCCATGAACTAAAATTTTAACTAACCAATTCATAATTACTTTGCTTCGCATCCCTGCAGCATTGGGATCAGCATTAATTCTCAAACCATAAGAGAAATCCTTCAACGAACCAACATTAAGTAATGAATCCTTGACTGCAAACGTGAAAGCTTTCTGCCAAATTAAAAGAATAACAAGGCATTCGTTATAAATGAAAAAAGCATGCCTGTGCAGAATCCATGTCATTACCACTAAACGCCACTTCAGAAGCTTTGACTGAAATCTAGTTGTCAACCATAAAAAGATAACACATCGCAGATGATGATTTAACCTGAGTTAAGTGAGCATTATTTGGATATGTCCCATAGAAAGAAAGACCATCGCCAGTAACTAATTCCTGTAATGAATCAGAGGGAGACCTTCGAAGCCTTTTGGACAAAGGAGCATCAGTTTTAATATCCTCAACCTACATAAAATAGGTTTCAGTCATATCCACTGGTTACTTAATTATGCATGCACTATATCTTTATTGATTAATAGACTTTCAAATCCTAGCAAATATAATGGTGAAACTTGTAGTCATTCAGGACAAATTAAAATTTTAAGATCAAGACCCTTTTAGGAAAGCCAAATAAAAATGGTCGATTCTTAACTCCTGATGTATCTATAACTTTTATGGCATCCTCAGAGGAAACTTTATTATGGCGATTAAATACATTTATACACACACACACAACAACATCTTCCCTAAGAAATGAGAATGACTAACAATATAGAAAATCCAACATTTTTCTTGAATAAAGAGAGCAAGAAAGAGGATAATAGCATGAGAAACAAAGTTACCAACCTCCCATCATAGACCAAAGTCAGTAAAAGCAGCTCCCCGGATTTAGCTGAAAACACAGCAACATCATTTGTTAACCACGTCCCATTGGCGGAATCACGCTAGTGAAACCTCATCTAGGCTTCTCTAGACTGAATGATACGTGCAGTACACAATAAAAATTCATAATAAATGTAGGGTAACAATTTTATTATAGAATGGGAAGTCCTCAGATTATTACAAATAGAAGACAAACAAGAGGAAAATAGGAAAGCAATACATAAAGCATCAACAGGGAGTAAATGAAATCCAATGTACCTAAGATGATAGGAAGATGCGATGCAATGTATCGACATCATTGTGAAACGCACACATTCGACTAAACTCGAAACCAGACCGACATGGATGCGAGAAGGTAGACTTTTGCCTCTAAACTCGAACCAATCATCTTCCTAGTACGAGCAATCTCAAGCACTTTGTTTACCTCAGTTCTCAGCTGTGCAATGTATCTCTATGTTAGTATTAAAATTTGATGCCCAGTGATAAATGGACATGGACAGGAAAAGGTTAAAAAATATATCAATAGAAAAAAACCTTTGTTAAACCTGCTATTGAAGTCCCTTGATTCTACTCATAAATCGATAGACATATTTGTGATTTGGGGCTAGGGTTTAAAAATTAAGGGATATTGAAATTAAACCTGTCAAAATGGTGGACTGGAAAAGAGTCTGCAACGGTAGTGGTGGTGAATGGGAGATGAGTGGGAGTGGTATTGGTAGACTTTGGACTGTGGTCTTCTTCTCGTATTGCAGACGGCGGACACGAGACCAAACAAATTGATTCGAACAGAAGCGGCACTGGAGAAGCGGGATTGGAGAAGCGGAGACGTCGGTGGATTGAAGAAGCGCTCAGCGACAGGGCGGACGGTAGCAGCGGTTGAGGCACGGCGGGGCGGGACGGACTAGATAAGCGGTGGGCTACTGCTCAATAGAAAGAAAAAAATTAAAAAAAAAAGAGAACTAGAAAGAAGCGGTGGGCTACTTCTCAATGGGTTATTATCATTTAACTTGAAAAGTTTATGACTGCTCAAGACAGTCACCACGCTTGTGACAGTCATTAACGGTCACAAACATTTGGATTAATCATTGTTTGGCCTTTGTGACTGTTATTGGCAGTCATAAAGTTGTGAACAACGAGTTTCAATGCCACAAAATCCGGTTTTTGGTGTAGTGGATAGCACCAGTGCAATTGCAATAACGCACAACCCTATATTGCACCCACGAACTAAGGATGTTCGGATCGAGAATAATGTTCGAATCATGTTGCAATTTGAATCATGTTGCAATAATAACGAATAATGTTCGAATAATGTTCAAAGTCCAAAGTTGCAATAATAACGTTTGGTCTCGTTTAAATTGATTCGAATAATGTTCGAATAATGTTCGAATCATGTTGCAATAATAACGCACAACCTTATATTGCATCACTTCATCAGGAATCATGTTGAGAATAAGGATGTTCGGATCGAGAATATTCATACAGACATTCAGTTGGCCGACATCTTTGTAACACCCCCAAGTTAATCAGGATATATTACAACGCAGTGAGACCCGCTGTGGGACCCACAGGGCTTTTCACACGGGGAACCATGAGCTTTGACCGATAAGGTCCATGCATAATCAAATGGAGAACAATAAAGTTAACACCCAAGACAATATCCAATAAAACCGAATACAACACAACAAGGATCAATACCATGGCAACACAAGCCAAAACATCAAGGAAACCAAAAGCAGTACTCGAGTACTCAAAAACCATTCAAGTACAACAGCATTGACTGATGGAAATACAAAACATAACCAGTGACAAGACACATATCACACTTGCCCATCATCTTCGTGCCGGCCCGCTATGTGCCTATCCGCTCTCCTGGATCCTTAAATACATGAAAGGTATTTCCCCCATAAAGGGGTTAGCCGTCGAATAGCTAGTACAACTATATCGAATACGAAACACAATACTTCTCGACAATAAAGTAAATGTAATCATCATTTCATCAACTCAAGACTAGTATTCCGGAATAACTAAATCTCATAACATCATATTCAATACATACGTGATTAACCGTGGAACCGCAACAAAGAAAACGGAACCCTCAGAGGACCCATCGGTCCGTCCCAGAGTGGTTAACCCAAAATATTTGCGGAACCGCACCAAAGGCTATGGAACCCTCAGAGGACCCGTCGGTCCGTACCAGAGTGAATATATACAATCATGCCATTCATATACCTTACTTTCAAAGTCCATAACGTACAATCATAAACTTATGCTTGCCTTTGAGACATCGAGAATCGGAAGGAAAAGAACACAAGTTCAGTAGGTCCAAGAATGCACTTCCGACACCTAAACGATTCGTAAGGAATACGACAATTAATAATCCATACTTAAATCACATGAAGAAACTCCCAAAATCCACCTACGATTCACGAAACTACAAGGAGAATCACCTAGAGGTTTGGTGTAATATCCTAGAATTTCACTATGAATTTTTCGCTTTATTTTATCTGAGTTGTACTGTAAAGAGTGGGACCAATATAGTATGGATAAATAATTTTAGGAACTGTGACAGTCGTGCCAGTATATCTATCGAGGTTATTTTTAATTCTAGGGTATTACATGCTTGGTGTGTTTTTTGATGTCGGATATACCATATGAGTATTTGTATGATTGCCGTACTTGGTCGACAGTTGTAATCAAGGATATCGTGCATCAGATGTATCGTACGGAAATGTTATCAGAACGAGTATATGTATTCGGTATGTCACTTGTATGTGTTCGGTTTATTGAGACGACAGACAGAGGCAGAAATGGCTAAGTATGAAAGCCATTACGTACGCTATGTAAGGAGTCTTACGTACGTAAGTAAATAGGATTAATGTACGTTAATGAATGTACATTACGTACGTTAGGAAGGGATTCAGACAGGATTGAGCCGTGGTCGGCAGGTGGGACCCAGTATCGGCTGCTTTCGGCGCAGGATGTGGACAGGCGAGTCAACCTCGAGCCTTACGTACATTAAGGATGAAGAATTACGTACGTAAGAAAGCGAAATACTGTAGCAAGTCAACTGTTACATTACGTACGCCATGAAAAGTATGTTACGTACGTAATGCATGACACAAAATAGTATAGTTAACCCTGGATGATTATTACGTACGCTATACAGGACATATAGCGTACGTTAAAGGCCTTACGTATGTTTAGGTTGTGACTTAACGTACGTAACGTGATGTGCTATTTATAAAATAAGAACTGGTCTTTCATTTCTTCACAAAAGGAAACACATTTCCTCCTCCCCAGCTCGTCCCTCTTCACTCTCAAATCCATTTCAGACCCTTATACCTTCGTTAAGACTTTGATAAAGATGATTAGAAGCTTGAAACTCAGAGTTCTTGAGTAATATATGTCCGTAAATTAGAAGGATTGCAGATAATTTTGGTATATGATTATTCGTGATGAAAACAAGTAATTGAATTTCTATGAATTTACAAAGATGAGCCGTGTTAATCTGAAATTAAGATTGAAGTCAGAACCAAGAATGTTGTAGACGTTGTTAGAACTATTGATTATTGAAATTTGGCTTGAATTCGTATTGTTAAGAGTTGGTATGGTTTGGTTTCGTATGGTCGAGATATCGTTGAGTTCGATTGGTTGGTTATATCGATTGTTGATGGTTATTGAACGTGTCGTTAATTGATTATTGCATTAGGTTGCGTTAAGTGATCGTTGATGATTAACCGTTGTGCTGCGATCGGAATTGGAGGACGCATGAATCGCCTTGGTTGGGGCGGTGGAACTTGTAGATGAGGATGACGGGATTGGTAACAACTTCATCGTATCGGTATCTAGGCAAGTTATGCTTGCTCAGTTCATAATGTTAATAAATGATTTCGTTTTCATTCATTTATGATTCATATAGCAATGGTGTTATGGAATAAATGAATTGTCGGGGTGATGGTATGTATATTATTTTTGGACTAAGATAAATCATAATGTATATGATTTTAAGACGTATAGAGTAAACGGAGGTGTGAATTAAATTTGGTCTATTGCATGAGAAGTTGGATATCAAGGTTAGTTATAGTGTCGATATTGAACTCGAGATGGTGGTTTGGTATTAGTTATAGACTGTACTTCATTTTGGATTTTCCGGATAAACCATGTATTCGTTCAGGGCGGTTGGTCATGGAAAGGTTAGCGTCTCCAGCTTGAGGTAAATTAATATTGTTCATGTTGCATTATTGCATATGTGTGTTGATATTCCATGTGGTGAATGTGCACCATTGTTTGTTACGTTTTGTGAAATGCTCTTTCTTTGAGCCGTAATCTATGGGGCCGATGTGTTGGGAATAAAACCTGTATGGTACCCAAATGGAAATGTGTTAGGGGATAAGACCTAAATGGCACCTATGTCCGGAGTATTCCTGAGTAGATGCTTCCGTGACCCTTGGCTGCTGCCTTGGGAGTTTATGTGATATTCTCCGGAGTATTCCTAAGTAGATGCTTCTGTGACCCTTGGTTGCTGCCTTAGGAGTTTATGTGCTATTATTATATGCATTGTTGAGCATGTTGTGAACTGATATCTGACGGAATACGACATTGTGGTCGTGTCGGTCTTTCATGATCGAGTTATTGTTGCCCTCTTGGAAAATCTTCTGATCCTTGTTGGATATGCGTTTCTTTGAGATTGGTTGTCATGTTGTATCGTGGCATATCTGGAGTCAGATACGTTCTGATCGTTCATGTGTAGGATTTTCGGGACGGGCACGTGTAGCATGTGTTGGTTTCGACCTCATATTGAACCGTGCACACGAGACGTACTTCGTGAGGCTGATTAGGTACGAGACCAGACGTGTATTGATCAATACCCGTGGTTGGCTTGTACACGAACACATGTCCGGATCGAGCGTATTGTGACGTCCATCTAGAGTCTTATTGATTGGTCATTCACAGTCCATGTATAATTGGATCTGTTCGATATTCGGGTTATCTTTGAAATCCCGTATATATGATTTGTATATGGTTGACGATTTTATTCCCTCGTATATCCGTCGCCATTGAACCTTTACTAATCTCGTTCGGAGTTACCATATTGATGGTCAACTCATTGATATCGATCCTTTATAAATCTCGTTTGGAGTTCACCCTGTCATTGGTAATCTCGTTCGTTATTGATCCTTATTGATTCCGTTTGAGAGTTGTCTCATCGTTGGTATTCTTGGTTATTAGTCCTTGATTGATGTTATTGGAGTTTACCGTGTCATCGGTATTCTCAGTTGTTGATCCCTTATTATCCCTATTGGAGTTTATCGTGTCGTCGGTATTCTCGGTTATTGATTCTTCGTTGATCCTCACCGTGTCGTCGGTATTCTCAGTTGTTGATCCCTTATTATCCCTATTGGAGTTTACCGTGTCGTCGGTATTCTCGGTTATTGATTCTTCGTTGATCCTCACCGTGTCGTCGGTATTCTCGGTTATTGATTCTTCGTTGATCCTCACCGTGTCGTCGGTATTCTCGGTTATTCATTCTTTGTTGATCCTTACCGTGTCGTCGGTATTCTCGGTTATTGATTCTTCATTGATCCTTACCGTGTCGTCGGTATTCTCGGTTATTGATTCTTCATTGACCCTTACCGTGTCGTCGGTATTCTCGGTTATTAATTCTTCGTTGATCTTGTTGGAGTTACCAGATCATGGTATTCACATCCGTGGTTGATCCTTTGTCGATCTTGTGTGGAAATATCATGTCATTGATATTTCCGTTGTGATGCATCAATTGTTTATCATTATTGATTGTGTGAGCATTCATGCTTTGTATTGATATCCGGGACTTGCCATTGTTTCGAGACAGTTGATTTCCAGATGTATCGTGTGATATCAGTTTCTATCAGTACTGGGATCCGATTGTGCGACCCAGCCGGCAGAATCGAACTTGGCCAGATTATTCTATACTCGAGATATGTTTATGTTTGGAAATCTTGGTAGTGTTTCGGATATAGTACAGGTGATTACTTTTGAATTCGTTCATTACTTAAGGACGCGGGACGTGGATTATGGTAAGAACTGATTTGATATGGATTGTGATGGATCAGTAAGGTTACACTGGGTTTATCCTTGCCTTGTGATTACATTGATATGTATTGTTTTTGTGATGTGATCGTTATCATTGTTGAGTATTATGGCTGACCCCGTTGTGGGCTTTATCTTTTAGGTACTCGGAGTTCGAGCTAGTAGCGGTAGTGAAGGGATGAGCTTTCCGGTGATACTGGCTATGGCGTGATTGTTCGGATTGTGTATTCTTTTCTGGTTTTTCTAATTCCGCTGCAAATGTATTTAATTATGTTTTATCCGCTGTGTGTGTATGTTTCTAAATGGCTTTCGATATTCTTTGAACTGTGATTTTATCGACTGCGTGTGTGTGTACTTTCAAAGGGCCTTTTGGTATTTTTAAACATTTGCGAAAATGATTTTAGCCTTGTGGGTTCCAACATGGGGCCCACGGCGGTGTAATATTCCCGGTCGGTTTTGGGGGTGTTACATTTGGAAATCATCCAAACCCTCTCAAACCGAATAAGGTATATAACCATCCATATAATCATAGGGGAAACATGGGTATGGGGTAGATACATCATAATCTCAAGGATTTCAAGCTCTAAAATGGATAAATCGGACGAATCTAAGAAAATTCCCAAAAATTCCCAAAACTAGGGTTCTAAGGAATTTACCTTGATATGGAAGGTAGAAACGGATTAGATGTTGTGTGATCTTTGTTATTCAACCAAAGATGGTGATAGTTGTTGAAAATCGCCCCCAAATTACCTCCAAATCGCCTTCTCAAGGTTTCCATCATAAATGAGTGAAGTAGGTGAAAAATGATGAAGAACAAGGTCAACCCTCACTTATATATTGCGCCTGGTTAGCGCGCGCTAAAAATCAGGGCTAGTGTGTGCTAACGGGGTCACCCTGTAGTCCAGTAGCTTCTGACCTACGACGTTAGCGCGCACTACCACACCTTAGCGTGCGCTAACTGGTATCGTGCCAAATTCCAACTCACTGTCCAAACCCGCTAGCGTGCGTTACATCTGGGCTCTAGCGCGCGCTACGCAACACCAATAGCGTGCGCTGGCTCAGGCCTAGCGCGCGTTCCCTCCTAGTCCATAAAGTATAAACACCTAACTGCCCCTGCCGACTCATCCCATTAGCGTACACTACAGGCGATGCTAGCGACCGCTACTAAACACGAATAGCATGCGTTAGCTAATACCTAGCGTGCGCTAACTGCTAGTCCATATGGCAGAATCAGCTACTGCCTCTGCCAAGCTCCGATCGTTAGCGTGCGCTAAGACTCAAAGCTAGCGTGTGTTATTCAATAGGAATAGCGTGTGTTAGCTTAAGCCTAGCATACGCTATCTGTCTGCCTCAAAACATCGCCGAAAGATCCAAACAATACGAACATGATCTGAAAAGGTAAGAAACACTAAAGTCAACATCGACAACATCTCAATAAGTGTTTACAGAGCGACAATAGTGAAGGGACGTCAGAGCCAACAATTTATATAAAGTGCGGGTATTACATTCTCCCCCTCTAAAAAGTAGTTTCGTCCCAAACTTAAGAAATAAAAAGTTCGGGGTATTTGGATCACATTTTCTCTTCCGTCTCCCAAGTCGCCTCCTCGACTCCATGTCTCAACCATTGCACTTTAACCAATGGGATGTTTTGTGCCGAAGCTGCTTCTCATGATGTTCCAGGATCTTCACCGGCCTCTCCGGAAAGGTAAAATCTTTGGCTACGTCAATCTCACTATAGTCGATAGCATGACTTGGATCCAGCACGTACTTCCTCAACTGAGAAACATGAAAAATGCTATGGACATTACTCAAAGCTAGAGGCAGCACCAAGCGATAAGCTAAATATCCAACCCTATCCAAAATTTCAAAAGGTCCGATATACCTCGGACTAAGTTCTCCCTTTTTCTCGAAGTGGAAAACTCCTCTGGTCAGCGACACCTTGAGTGGAACATGATCTCCCACTTTGAATTCCAAAGGTCGATGACGAGTATCAGCATAATATTTCTGACGACTCTGGGCAGTCAACAGCCAGTCCCTCGTAATAGAAATATTCTCCTTAGTCTCTATCAACATATCCGGCTCCGTTCCGACTAGCTCCGAAGCCTCGTCCCAACATAACGGCGACCTACATCGCCTACCATAAAGTGCCTCGAAAGGTGCCATCTTCATCGACGCATGCCAACTATTATTGTAGGCAAACTCGATTAACATCAAGTTAAGTTCCCAATTATAACTCCAGTCTAGGGCACAGGCCCGCAACATATATTCCAACATCTGAATCGTCCGCTCCGTCTGACCGTATGACTGAGGATGAAACGATGTGCTCAATCTCAACTCGGTGCCCAAAGCCTGATGAACGTCTTACCAAAAATTCAATACGAAGCGACCATCCCGATCGGAAATAATAGTCTTAGGGGCACCATGCAATCTCACAATCTCGGCTATAAAAGTTCGAGCTAATATCTCTGGTCCCCAAGTATCCTTAATACCTAGGAAGTGTGTAGACTTGGTCAACCGATCGACGATTACCCATATCATATTCATTCCGGCTCTAGTTCTCGGCATCCCAGTGATAAAATCCATAGAGATATCTTCCCACTTCCACTCGGGAATGGGAATTGGCTTCAACAACCCCGCCGGTCGTTGATGCTCAATCTTAACTTTTTGACATGTCAAGCATCGTAATAGAAACTCTGTGACATGTTTCTTCATATTATTCCACCAAAAATTCTGCTTCAAGTCTTTGTACATCTTACTCGTTCCGGGGTGGATAGAGTAAGGCGTAGCATGAGCTTCTCGGAGAATTCTCTGCCTCAACTCTAGATCATTCGGAACAAAAATCCTGCCCTGAAATCTCATAATACTATCCTCATGGATCATAAAACCAGGGGCTTTTCCTTTAACTACATCTTCCTTCAGTTGAGAGATCATTGGGTCACTCTACTGTTTCCCTTTGATGTCGTCAACCAAGATCGAAGTAATTTCGAGAGTGCACAACTGTCCTTGCACTCTTTGAAGCCAAACTTCTATTCCTTGCTCGATTAAATACTGACGAATCTTTGTCTGAGATGTAAGAACCTCGACCATCTGAAACGATGCTGATTTGCGGCTCAAAGCGTCCGCGATGATATTGGCCTTTCCCGGATGGTAAAGAATTTCCAAATCGTAATCCTTGATCAATCCCAACCAATGTATCTGCCTCATATTCATCTCTTTCTGACTGAATATATACTTCAAACTCTTGTGGTCGGTATAAATCCGACACGGAGAGCCATACAAATAATGCCGCCAAATTTTGAGTGCGAAGACAATTGCGGCCAATTCCAAATCGTGGGTAGGATAGTTCATCTCATACGGCTTCAACTGCCATGATGCAAAAGCTATCGTTTTGTCATGCTGCATAATCACACATCTAAGCCCTTGTCCTGAAGCAGCGTCGCTATAAACTGCAAATCCTTCACTACCCTGTGGTAAAGCTAAAATCGGCACTGAGCTCATCGAAGCTCTGTTGTCTCTCAGCAGTCGAAACAAACTTTTCTGTCTTCTGGAGTAATTGCGTAAGCGGCCAAGCGAGTTTCGAGAACCCCTCCACAAACCGACAGTAATACCCAGTAAGACCCAAAACGCGACGAACTTCCTTAATATTTTTAGGCGATGCCCAATCTAGTACTGCTTCAATCTTCTGCGGGTCTACACGGACCCCTTCGGCCAAAACCACGTGGCCGAGAAACATGACTTATTTCAACCAGAACTCACATTTCGAGAATTTCGCATAGAGGTGCTCGGCTCTCAACACATCTAGTATCAAACGCAAGTGCCAGGCATGCTCCTCCTCATCCCGAGAATAAATCAAGATGTCGTCAATAAAGACGACCACACATCTATCAAGGTACTCGATGAATATCTTGTTCATTAGTTGCATGAATACTGCCGGTGCATTAGTCAATCTAAAAGGCATGACCACAAATTCATAATGTCCGTATCTCGTCCGAAACGCAGCCTTCAGAACGTCGAACTCTTTCACCCGGAGCTGGTAGTATCCTGATCTCAAATCAATTTTTGAGAATACTGTGGCTCCCTGCTACTGAACAAATAAATTGTCTATACGAGGCAATAGGTACTTGTTCTTGATGGTCACTTTGTTAAGCTCATGGTAATTAATGCATAAACGTAGTGAACCATCCTTCTTCCTCACAAAAAGAACAGACGCACCCCAAGGCGAAGCGCTCGGTCTGATGTACCCTTTCTCCAATAGTTCTCCCAGTTGATTCTTCAGTTCTTGCATCTCGGAAGGTGCCATCTGATAAGGCACCATAGAAATCGGAGCCGCGTCAGGCACTAGATCCACAAAAAATTCTATCTCTCAATCCGGCGGTAATCCCGAGAGGTCGTCTGGAAAAAGTTCTGGATACTCATAGACAACTGGAATCAAATAGAAATCGACTTTGTTCCCTTCCGATTTCAAAGCATAACACCAATAGCCCATGAAACCTTTATTCAAGAGTTTTACGGCCTTCGTGGCACTGATAAGCAACTTAGGTTGGCCCGATTTACGCCACATGAACGAGTACTCGGAACCATCTCTGGTCATCATAGTGATAACCTTAGTGCGGTAATTCATAATCGCTTGGTGACAATCAAGCGAGTCTTCACCGAGGATCACATCCTCGCCCTCAATATCAACCACAATAAAGTTCGATAACCAATCAATGCCGGCTATGCTCACCAGAAAATCTCTACCCGATTCCCCACAATTCTATCCTCGCTAGGTAGTTTCACAATGAAAGGATCGCAATTAGTCATACAAGTTATATTCAAACGGCGTACACACTCCAAGAAGATGAAAGAATGTGTGGCACCTGAATCAAAAAGTACACGAACTGGATGAGATAAAATATGAATGGTACCTGAGGCCACCGTCGCATCGGGTTCATATACTCGACGCATCTCATAGTGTCCAAAGCCTCTAATCCCCAGTGTTCTGTGGAAGTTGCCCTATAGTGTTCGGTCTCTGGAAGTTGCCCTATAGTGTTCTGACTCCATCCCCAGCCTCTGTCATAACTCTACCGTGATTGACTAACTGGTTGCCACTGATTCATACTCTAATCTAAAGGCACTGGGGCAGAAGCAGGAGTGTCCAAAGTCTGATCTTGTTCGGGGCAATAAGCTGCCCTATGCCCCATCTGTCCACAAGTGTGACACTTCAGAGGTGGGAAGTTGCACTCCATATTGATGTGGCTTGGACAATCACAATTAAAATAGGTAACCGGGCGAGTTGAGGTGCCCGGAGAAGAACGAAAACTCTTCTTCCCTCTAACAGAACGTGACGACTGCCCAACAGAACGATTAGCCACCTGAGGTCTCTGGAAGTTGCCACCTTTAGAGCTAGAAAAATTACCAGCGGTCTTTTGCTTCTTCGATTCTTCTACGGTATGATTATGGGGGCTTAGCATGTCGTATGACAAAGCCCTGTCTTGGTATTCCTTCAAAGTAGTGCAAGAAAACCCGGCCATGTAACGCCGTAAATCTATATTCATCCGCATGTCAAAGTATCGGATCTTGTCACGCTCATCCCGCACTTGATTCTTCACGTGGATCAGCTGTTGGTTGTACTCCACGATCATCTGCGAGACTAGAATGTTCTGCGGCTTAGCCTCGAAAAAGCTCGGATTCTGCCTTCTTACACTGGCCAAGGACAAAAATCAGTCTCCAATATCTCTTTAAACTCTCCCCATGTAGCAGCATGATTTTGCGGCTTAATAACTTTCCACCAAGTCGCGGCTTCCTTGGTAAGGAAGTACTGAGCAATTGGCACCTTCCTCACTTCCGGACAATCCACCGCTTCAAACACTTTGTCTAACTCAACTAGCCAATACTCCCAACCCATTGGGTCAGTAGCACCACTGAACTGTGGAGGATGCATACGGACCACATTCTGAAGCAGGGCATCCGATGTCGGGTTCGGATTATTCAGCTGAACGGCTTGGGCCATGATAGTCATCTGGTTAGCCAATTGTTGAAGGACATTCGTAACTCCAATATCTGCGTTATTACCTTGACCGGTCGACTGGTCGTGTTGACCCTCGGTATTAGGATGCACCAAGTTATATAAACTAGGGGCAGTCGACCCCGCCATGGAGATGAGGGAAGCGGTCGCACCACGTCCGCATCCACGACCACGGACTCGCCTATGTCCCCTATCAGCAGACATTTTGAAGGATACACAAAGTATGTAAGTACAATTCAAATCGCACGTCATCGAAGTGACCGATTCCCAAAAATACCAAATCAGAAGCAAAGCGAATAAGGAAACACCAGAAGAGTAAGGGGTCTTACAGGTAGCGGACGCATTATGATGATGGCAAAGTAATGATATTGTAGACAAATGATGACTCAATCGACCCAAAAGACCGACAGCTTAGGTATCCATAAACCTAAGCTCTGATACCATATTCTGTAACACTCCCAAGTTATTCAGGGTATATTACAGCGCCGTGAGCCCCGCCGTGGGACTCACAAGGCTTTTCACACGCGGAACCATGAACTTTGACCGATAAGGTCCAAGCATAATCAAATGGAGAATAATATTAATTTAAGTAATTGATTTTTCTCATCATCAATCTGAGATGAAAAGCCTTTACTGTCATGTGAAATTTTGATATTGTTTTTTATGTTCTTTTTGTTTCCAAATATTAGATTTATATCTATATCATTTACATTTATATTTTTTGAATTGAAACAACTTAAAATTCTCAATTTTCTACGATGTCTAAACGATAAAATATTTTCAGGAATAAGCAAATTAAAACTTTCTTTATCTTCATTTTTGACTGTTATTTGATTTTGGTATTTTTTTATTCATTTGGTGTTTACTCTTATAAATCAATGAAATACCAATGGTTTGATACATAATAAATTGCCCGTCTTTTTGTATAGGTAAAGGAATGGCTTCGAAACTAAGTAATCCTCTTTCAACAAAGTTATTAGTCGTTAAATCTTCTGGCATCATCAGTAACTTCAAATTAATTCCTTTCTTGGTAATTAAGGCTAGAAAGCTTTTCGCTAGATTTATGGATCTATTCATGAAACAATATGCCTCGAGATTTTCGTAAAGTTTTTGCTTAAAAGTATTATTTATTTTATTTGAAAAAGCGTATCATGTTTAGAGAACATATACGCATAATTATTTGGATTTCTCTTTTTCCTCTCTTTCATGTTTGACCTTACGGAATTTCCTTGGATTTTTGATTCTTTTCTTTTTTATTTTGATTCTTTTTTTGCAATGTTATAAAAAAATTTCTTTTTTCCTTTTCATCGATCTGTTTAGTTTCACTAATATT
The DNA here is from genome assembly GCA_033398695.1 of Orobanche coerulescens. Taxonomy (NCBI): domain Eukaryota; kingdom Viridiplantae; phylum Streptophyta; class Magnoliopsida; order Lamiales; family Orobanchaceae; genus Orobanche; species Orobanche coerulescens. The sequence continues at coordinate 86,939,476 of CM065809.1, forward strand.
TTTGTTATTTTTATTGAAATTTAAAAGAAGTAATTTACATGGTATAAACCAAGGTTCTATTTTATATGCATTATAAAGCAATACCAATTCTGGGAATAAACAAGATTCAAGATTTGATATGGAATCCTTTAGCATTATTTTATTCATTCTCATACAATCAAAATATTTCCTATCGGTTATTTTTTTTATATAAAAAGTAGTGGCCATTTCTATATTATTATTATTTAGATACTTCTTAAGGAGGATATTTATCGGCATATAAAAAGGAGACTCTTTGGGCGTGTATAAAATATCTTGATTTTTATTGCCTTGAAACGTAGATCTATAAAAAAGTATTTTGTTTTATTTTCATAATTAAGAAATTTATATGATACAAGATCATATCTATAATTTTTTTTTTAAATTATCTTTTTGATTAGATAATGAATATCCTTCTTCATTAGATAATAATAATGAACATATGTCAAATTCTGTTAGTTGATTTTTTTCATATGAATGTCGTGTATTTAGATAAACTGTATGTCGCCATTTTTCTGGTATTAATATAGATCATTTTATATGAGATAAATTAAATTGATAATGTCCTTTTAACCAATTTTTCCATTGATTTTTTTTATAATTTGGAAGTTTATTATTCCCAAATTTTGAAAAAACCATTCCTCTCTTTTCAAAAAAGTCTTTTATTTTAGTTTTAAGAAAAAGGGGGAACTCTTGATAATTAAGAATAGATCTTAATTTATATGAATTACTAACTTGAATTTGTGATAATTTGTAAAATACATATGCTTGTGATATGTATGTGAAGTTATAAAAATTATTTGAACTGTTTTTACTATTAATATCAAGTGACCTTGAAATAAATGAATTTTATTTTTTTATTATTTCTTGTTTTTTTACATTAACATCAGTGTTGTAAATGATAATGTTGTAAATGATAATAATTTTTTTTATTAATTTAAGAAAAGATTTTATAATTGTTTTCGGAATATTAATCCTAGATAAAAATATACAAAGATATATTTTTCAATGAAAACTTTCAAAAAATGGGTAATTTAAAAATTATTTGAATATTTCTTCTTTTTAATATTTGCCGTTTTCGGATCTTTTAGTATTATAATTTGTTTTATTAGTACTTTCTATTTTATTTAGAATTGTCTTTGTTCGATCAAATGATACCTTATTCTTTTTCTCACAATGAATGCTTTATGTTACTCGGAGATATAATTTGATTCGATGATTCGTGAATTATCCGATTGGAATCTTTTTCTTTTTAAATTCTCTTGATTCATTTATTGCTACTTTTCTTAATCGAGATATTGGATTAACTTTTGAAAGTTCTTTTATTTTTTTGTTATCAAAATAATATTTTTAATAATCCATTTTATGATTTTTTAAAAAGTAATTTTGTTTTTTTGAAAACTATTAGAACTTTAAAATACTTTTTGTTAAAATTTTTTTAATTCTCTAAAAATGGGTTTAAAAACGGAGGGATTTTTCGAGGCGAACCAAAAGGATATTTTGTTTCCATTCCCAAATCGTTAAAAAAGAAAACCAATTTCTTTGTTATTTGATTCTAGTTTCAATTTGTTCCAAGGTTTCAAACGGAAAGGAGATAATATTTTTATCTCAAAACCGCCCGCCAACCAATCTTACGGAAAGTCTTTTTTCAGATAATGGAATGCCTTCATAAGTACAGTTAACATATATCTCTTTATCCAATTCTTTGAAATCCTCATGCCATTCAGAAGATTGAAATAGAAGTATACGTCCAATATTTTTCGCAATTATTAATAAAGGGAGTAGAATCCTTTTTCTAAAAAAAGATTGAAATAATAATAATAAACCTCTAATTTCCATCCCATTTGGAATCATATCCCAATTAGCTGCTATTCTTAGTCGTTCTATTTCCTCTTTTTCCCACTTTTTTTGTTTTGCTTCTTTTTTTGTTTCTTTTGTTTGCTTCTCTATATAAGCTAAACATTTAAATTTTTCTTTATTACTCACCCTGTTTATAATTCTAAAAATTAATTTAATTAAAAAGGAGATGAATAAAACCGAATACAATACATCAAGGATCAATACGATGGCAACACAAGCCAAAACATCAAGGAAACTAAAAGCAGTACTTGAGTACTCAAAAACCATTCAAGTACAACATCACTGAATGGTGGAAATACAAAACATGACCAGTGACAAGACACATCATCACACTTGCCTATCATCTTCATGCCGGCCCGGTACGTGCCTATCCGCCCCCTGGATCCTGAAATACATGAAAGGTATTTCCCCCGTAAAGGCGATAGCCGTCGGATAGCTAGTACAAGTATATCGAATATGAAACACAATACTTCTCGACAATAAAGTAATTGTAATCATCATTTCATCAATTCAAGACTAGTATTCCGGAATAACTAAATCTCATAGCATCACATTCAATACATACGTGATTAACTGTGGAACCGCACCAAAGGCAACGGAACCCTCAGAGGACCCGTCGGTCCGTCCCAGAGTGGTTAACCCAAAATATTCACGGAACTGCATCAAAGGCTACGGAACCCTCAGAGGACCTGTCGGTCCATCTTATAGTGAATATATACAATCATGCCATTCATATACCTTACTTTCAAAGTCGAGAATGTACAATCATAAACATATACTTGCCTTTGAGACATCGAGAATCGGAAGGAAAAGAATACAAGTTCGGTAAGTCCAAGAACGCACTTCCGGCACCTAAACGATTCTTAAGGAATATGACAATTACTAATCCATACTTAAATCACATGAATAAACTCCTAAAACCCGCCTACGATTCACGAAACTACAAGGAGAATCACCTGGACATCTCAAGCCGAATAAGGTATATAACCATCCATATAATCGTAGGGGAAATATGGGTAAGGGGTAGATACATCATAATCTCAAGGATCTCAAACTCCAAAATTGATAAATTGGACGAATCTAAGAAAATCCCCAAAAATTCCCAAAAGTAAGGTTCTAGGGAATTTACCTTGATTTGTAAGGTAGAAACGGATTAGATGTTGTGTGATCTTTGTTATTCAACTAAAGCTGGTGATAGTTGATGCAAATCACCCCCAAATTGCCTCCAAATCGCCTTCTCAAGATTTCCCGTCGGAAATGAGTAAAGTAGGTGAAAAATGACGAAGAACAAGGTCAATCCTCACTTATATACTGCACCTGGTTAGCGCGCGCTAAAAATCAGGGCTATCGTGCACTAACGGGGTCACCCGGTAGTCCAGTAGCTTCTGACCTGCGACGTTAGCGCGCACTACCACACCTTAGCATGCGCTAACTGGTATATGGACTTCAATACCTCAAATACCATGATTTTAATAATTTCAAACCGCCGTTTCATGCAATAAGGGGAGATGAACTTTCAAAAGTGGGACCGGTCATCATTTCAAAAATATATGGATAAGATGTACAAGTTACTCTGAATCCATCTTGTACGCTCATTTAAAAAAGATGGTTCCCATCCCTTAAATCTGACCATTCACGGTATGAAACCATAATCTTCTCTGCACCCTATAAACGGACAGTATTTTGCTCCCTTAGGCGCTTTACACTTTCTGCAATTTTAAACGAGTCTCAAGCAAAATAGTCACATATTCTCTGTCTTTTCTGCAACTTACTGCGATATTTCCCAGATTTCTTCAAACTCTTTTTCTGTGAAAATGTCGACTTCCCAGACTTCCTCCCTCTCCATGAAGAAGAGAGAAACAATCATCGACTGATGCATCTTTGCCAGGTCCGTGGTAATAGATAGAATAAATCTCGAAGTAGAAGACTTCTTCGGGATGGAATTAGTTGTTTCAAGGGTGAAACAGCAAGGGCTGTAGCACCTTGCCAGTCGCCATGCTGAGTTATACGATGAGCATATAGTGTAAGAATTCTATTTGGACGCCTCATTTAAATACTTGTCTCAGAGAAAATGAGGAGAAATTTCCAAAATTTCTACAACTTTTCAAGGGATTAATGTCTCTGTGAATAGAGATTTGCTGGAGAAACTTTATAGGCTGTCGTCTGATGGCCTAAGAATGGAAGAATTGGAGACCTTCGCGTCGGAGAAGTTGTTGATAGACTACTAGAGGTTGTTCACCGGTGATGAGAATGCACAGAATGTTCACCCCTCATGCCACAGAAGAATTTCTGCCTGCCCTATGTCTACCTTCATGACTTCTATTGTCGGGTTGTTGAGAACCGGACCGGAGCTTTCAAGATGTGCACTAACCTTCGCTTCTGAATAATGGTAGCCATCATGTCCGGAGAAAAGTTTAACTGGTGCCAAATTTTGTTGAAGAGGATTCAGGAGAAGGCTTCCAAACCTGAGACTGCAAAGATATCATTCGGCCTCATTCTGAACTACATCCTCACTAACTGCGGAGTAAAAACAATCTCCCGATGCCAAGAAGACTGGCCCCGAAAAATTCATTGGTGGAATGAAGGACACCATATTCAACAAGTCACCCCTGATTACTGAAAGGACACACCCTCAATACATGCCCATCTCAAGTGACCGAATGGACGTCACTGTGCGGATCTCGAGCGAGGATAAGAAAAGAAAAAGAAGTGTTTCTGGCAGACAATCACCTCATGCTATCGAGAAGAATAAGAAGAAGAAGGCCAAGAAGTCTTACAAGACTGAGCCTACAGTACCTCTAGCGGTTACTGTAGAGGCCACCTCTGCTCCTATCGCTGAATCAATCCCACGGGGCTCAACCCCTATGGAAGAAACAGTTGCTGCGAAATCAGCAGATCCCGAGCATGTGGCAGCTATGATGGATGATCAACTGTTTGCCAAGCTGGAGGGCTCCAGCAAGTCGGCTGCCCCTATGGAGCCAAAATCCGCTACTCGTGACAGGGTACCCACCCCTGTACAGGATCCCTTTCCCCACAGGTACCATTCCCTGTTCGGGATCCCACTCCAAAATAGGCTCTCATACCTGTTGAGGATCTCATCCGCATGGTAGACCTAACTACTGTACGGAGTCCCTCCCCATGCGAGATAATCAACAATACTCTCATCTAGGTACAAATAGAGCAAGCGTACGAATGCTTCAAAATATGGAAGTCCTACAGGGTCTCCCCTATGACACCCTGTACCACTGGGCCGACTGGAAGGAAGAGGAATTATATGATTTGGAGGTCACGGACACCCAGAACATCAAAGTCTTAATCCGCTAGGAGGATCACTTTTGCCAAGAGCTAATCTCTGACTATTTAAAGGCGAAAGAGAAGGCTAGACTGAAAGGGAAGTCATAGTTCGGCGACAAAGCTCCATCAAACAGCCACCACTTGGACCCTGGCTCGGATGCTGACGATGATGCCCTACAGGCCGGTCTCAGGATCATTCATGAAGAGGCCAGGGAATTTAAGATGGCTAATCACCATAACCAACAGGGTCAGGGTATATCTGACAGGCAATAGTCCCCTCCCCCGTAACTGGAAGCTGCCAAAGATCAACAACAGGAGGAATCAGTCCCTTCCGTCACCACTGAAGAGCAAGCAGCTCCTGAAAAGGAAGCCCAGCCTATACCGCTACACAAAGAAGTCGCCCGCTCCATCCGCCAAGAAGATTCAGTCCCTCTTCCGGATCATGCGGAATCCGAGAGTCGGCATGGGGATTCAGTCCCTCTTGTACTTCCGACTACCGATGAACAAACTGAATAGGAGGAATCAGCCCCCTGTCCCCGAGACTGAATTTGCTGCACCTTCTTCTGAAACTCCCGCTTACTAAGACCCTGCTTCCGAAGAACCTGCTCTAGGTGCTCCTGCATATCCCACCTCTGCTAACTCCAAATCAGATTCTAATGATAGTTTCTTACCGGAAGATAGAACACAATGACCCCATCATCATGTGGTTCTTCGTCAACTTGGTGAACCAGAGGATTCCAAGATCGCACACCTTGGCTGCCCAGGCACCAAAGCCCATATCGAGCAACTCCAAGCCATTGGTCGATAGACAGTGTTCCTACAAGATGCCGTAAAGGAACTGTATGACGTCGGGAAAGAACTTGATTGGATGAGAGAGACTGTCCAGGATGAGCTCCCCAAATTAAAATCAGGAATCAACGATGTTGAGGAGGCGTTCCGCCTCATGTCTAACGCATTGTGGCAAGCGGCAAATCTACTTAAGCAGCATGAGGAGAAAATCCTTAGGTAAGAACAAGAAAATCTCAGGATTTCCGAGGCCAAAACGGTTGATGCCCTTCACCATACTAGTACCAGACTCACTGAACACGACAAAAATATAGATGATATGTCTTTGGTGCTCGGTATTTTGGTTGATAAAATTAATACTCTGACTGACCGACAGGATGTGTCTATGAAACTCTTACAGGATATTCATACCAAGGTATCAGACATTGATGATGCCAAAAAGGGGGAAGAATCCAGAGAAGCTGGTCGAAGATGGAGATTAGAGAGAGAGAGAGAGAGATGGAAGCAGCGCTGGAAGAGAGTGTTGCTGCTGCGATTGGTAGACTGGCCTCACCAGGGTCTAGTCAAGCTTCAAGAGGATACAGGGTATCTGTCTCTCGACCTGAGTTCCAAGATCCCAACGTCCCCTGGAAAAACATTGTGCGAAAGCTTGCCGAGATTTTGCTGCCCACTGACCGACAGCCTTCAACCGATGATCTAAAGAACTGTAATAAAAATGAACTGATGAGATACTTCTGTACGCTCATCAGGGAGTCTGCCATGTTCAATAAATTCAATATGCTGTAGGATGCCGCAAATAAAAGTTGCGATTGAATTTGGATTTTTGACTTATTAGCATTAAAACTTAGATTTTTGACATGATTGGACAACGTGATATAGACATGGTGTTACTGGGATCGTGCATTTTTAATCCACGTATGATATTAAATAAATGAATATTTAAACAAAGCATACAAATGTCAAGCATCATTTCATCAGAGACCATGTAATTAATAAAAGAGTTAAGGTGGAAAGAGACAGCACTGATGTAACACCCCCAAATCCTATTGGGTTATTATAGTGCTGTGGACCCCACGCGAGGAGATCCACCAGGCGAACATGATTAAAATTACATTAAATTAAACAATAAGGGAAAATCATAGTCCCTACCATGATATCCGACCCAATATTTCGATAAGGAATTTCAATGACAACGATGGGCCTACATGGCCAAAAGTAAAAATACAACAACATCCACGAGCATCTACTCGGGTAATATATAATGACAATGACTGACAAACTGGAGAACACTCCAACTGACTGACCAACATGAACAACTCGGACTAGTATCGCTCAAATGCCTCGTCGCCATCATCATGCCCCTGTGTCTCAACGCTCTCCTCGCAAGCACCTAAAACATGAAAACATGTTCCGCCCCCACGGGGTCAGTCATCCAGATAATGAACATCAAATACACGTATGACATAATATGCATCCAAAGGCAGAATGAAACGGTACAATGATAATAATAATATGAGATGCTCACAAACCAAGGTAAGAACCAAGAATTCGTGAAACACTATGCCCACGACATATTATTAATACCTGTTCAACAGGTTAGAACATAAATGCCCAACAGCGAATCATAATTATAGAGTACCATAATGAATTACACGACATGAACCAAACCAGAACTGAATTAATTATGAATCACAATGCCCGAAGGCTCCAATGAAATTACCAAGACAATCACAAAGGTCTGAGAGCCACTCGGCCGAAGCTGTCAAATATCACAATCACATGAAGCCAAAACAGCCCGAAGCTGTATCGATTAGGGCCGAAGCCACGGCAGGAAGCTGTATCACAATTAGGGCCAAAGCCACGGCACGAAGCCGTATCACCATTAGGGCCGAAGCCACGGCATGAAGCCGTATCACAATTAGGGCCAAGCCACAGCACGAAGCCGTATCACCATTAGGGCCGAAGCCACGGCACGAAGCCGTATCACCATTAGGTTCGAAGCCACGACACGAAGCCGTATCACCATTAGGGCCGAAGCCACGGCACGAAGCCGTATCACAATTAGGCCATCTAATGGCCGTGACCTACTGAATTGTAGGTGTTGGAAACCCAACCGTGAAGGTTCAAGCCCCAAACTTACCCATAATGAGCACTAGCCGAGACTAGCCTCCAAAATATAATTAATCACAAACGACAACGATCCGTAGATTAGCGAATTCACAAGAATGATAGTGTGTTGCCTTGAGTCGGCCAACACGATAATGATGACTCACGGATGGGCACCGTCCTCGGTGATCCCAATTCAATACCTCGATTACCTTAGAATGGTCAATCGATAACAACGACACAACGGATGGGAACTATCCTCGACAGCCCCAATCAATACCTCGATTGCCTTAGAATGGCCAACCGATAACAATGATGCAGTGGATGATTCAATATCTCGATTGCCTTATAACGGTCAATCGATAACAATGACACAACGAATGATTGAGCACCTCGATTGTCTTAGAACGGCTAATCGATGACGATGATACAATGAATGATTGAGCACCTCGATTGCCTTAGAACGGCTAATCGATGACAATGATATAATGGATGATTGAACTCCTCGATTTCCTTAGAACGGCCAATCGATAAGAAGGATACAATGAATGCCTTGGTACCTTTAATCGGCTACCGACGACGAAGATGAGAATGAACACGACAATGCCTTCAATCGGCTAATACAACATGAATGACAGGACACCAACATTAATAACAATAATTACAACAACGTCTTAGGTCGACATTAATATCAACAACAACAATCGATACATCGATACCACGAACCGGCGATTGACAATAACATTAACAACGAGTATCTCAATGCCTTACCGGCCATTAATGAATGATAATAAATATTTAGCATAATTGCCGAAGAGTATCGCATCGAACGATCCCCTAATATCAATGAACTTATGAAGAGACTAAGTCTCGGAATGATACAACACATTCATACATATATATGATAACATTAATCTCATTGACTAGTACAAGTATAAAACTTGCCTCAATCGAAGGCAATGAAATCCTTCCACGAACAACGAACGGCATCCTCCGATAAACACAAGTACTCGAACAACCTTGAATGAAACACAATTCATTCAATAACACAATATCAATCGAAATCAACATAACGACCGAAAGAAACTCTTTGAGACATTTAATCGAACACTAAATGTTCAAAGTTCCTCAAGAAGCTAAGAATCATCAATCGGGTTGAACAAATCGAAGATATGGATATATAATCCATAGAACACGATTAGTAATGTTTACTAACATCAACCGATTCATCAAATTCGGATGAACAATGAAAATCAAGAAGAAATCCCGAAATGGACAATTCTAGGAAAACCAAGAGAATTACCTTGATTCGACGAAGAAGAAGGATTAGATGTTGATATGATCACCTAGAGCCTCCTCAAAACATGATTGGATGGAGTATAATCGATCATAACCCCAAACCCTAGTTGGATCGCCCGACTACCGCGAGAAGAAGGAGCGAAAGTGAGAAATGAGGTGAAAACCCGTCTGACCCCCCTTAAATACTCCAGTGACGCACGACCAAAACGCACGACCAAATGTCCGTGTGTTTGGTCGCGCGCCAGGCCACTGCCCGGCCACTGATCTCGCGTACGAGCAGCACGCACGAGCACCTGCTCGTGTGTCCCTGATGGTCGCCAAAGTGCACTGCCTAATTCTGATGCCACGCACGAGCAGCACACACGAGCAGATGCTCGTGTGTCATGCTCGTATGTCCCTGCTGAGTGCGAAAAAGACAAGGGAACACAAAAATGGTAGGACACGCATGCCTACACACGACCTGTATGACTTACACGATAATAAGTCACGTCCAATCGGTGAAACAATCATAGAACTCCCAACACAAAGCGGCCAATCATGATGATGATGATGATGGAAATATTATCGTATCGATCCCCGAACAGAGATGAGTGATGAATAAAAACTGATGTACGACTCCAAGATAAGCCGAATGATGAACACGAAATGAATGGATACGAATGACGAATGATTATTACTGAGTGAAAAAAATTCTGAGTGGCAATTACTGAATGATAATTAATGAATTCACAACCGGGTATTACATACTCCCCCCCTTAAAAAGAGTTTCATCCTCGAAACTAAGGGTAAACAATACGGGATATGAACTATCCATCAGGATCTGAAAACAACATCTCGAGGAATGCTCCTCAACGTGAAACACTTCGCCTGCACAACTGGGCCAACCCCCCATAAGCACTGACTCATGCCTCAAAAGAAAAGCGACAACGCACATATAGTCCTCAGGACCATATCAATCGCACGCTCAAGTCCTCATGACTTGACGTCTTGAATCACAATGAATAATTACCCTGATTATCACGAAATCCTAGGTACAACACAAAAGAATGCATCAAATGACCCAAATCTCAAGATTCTCAAATACGATCATTATAAGATAGATCGACAATAAATGATCCACAACCACGATACATTAATATGGATTAAGTTACACATTAATCCGAGAACAGAGAAAGGAAAATACAAAAATTAAGGCCACATATCAAATGTACCCAGCACCAATATCCTCCAGCTAATTGATCTCCTGGATTTCATCGATTTAAGGAGACCCAAATCTGAACTCATTGCTCAATATGATCCCGGGAGGTCACAAGAACAAGAATGATCACAATGAATGATAATGAACCGAAATCCAACAAGGATCAAGAATGACTCATCGGGGTGAAATGATAACGTAATGAGTGATAGGTCAAATGAAATGATTGGAACCATTGTTCCTCGTGAAATAAATGATTAGTTTGATAGTTATAAGTCTCAACGCGATTGATATATAATGAATGAATTATATGAATGAATGAACGACAATGAAATAAATGATTATCCTATTACCGAGCAAGAATTAACTTGCTCAAAATCAGTGATGAATGTCCTTACCTCGGGCTCTCGAAGCCTGGTAGGACCCATTGGATAAAGCACGAGCTGGAGTAACAAAGTCCCCTGAGGCCCTTGAGCTCTCTCGATATCTACCGGCACTAGAACTCCTGCAGTATTTCCGTAGGTGTCCCGGGTTCCCACACAGAAAACAGACAATAGCTGGCACCGTACACCGAGTACTCACGTGCCCTACTGAATCACATTTAAAGCAAACAACAGTCGAACTCGTCGTCTGAGAGGAAGATGCTTTCTCAGCACGAAGACGACTGGAAAACGACCTCTTGGGCGTCGGAGCCCGATGTCCCTCAGAACGAACCGGCATCCTAGTCCGCCCATCAGAAGAAACTGAAGGGTGCTTCTGAGTAAGCTCCTTGATCAAAAGCTCTTCTCCAAGAGCCTTCTCGATGAACTCACTAAGTGAATTACAATTGTGATTGAACAACTGCATCCTCAACTACGGATTTAGCCTCTAGCTAAAATATTTGATCTTATCCGCCTCAGTACGGATAACTGACGAAGCAAACTGAAGTAGTCCCTGGAACTTCTCAGCAATGACAATAACACCCTCGTCCTCGACGGATTCGGGGTTCAAAACCTCTGACAACTTGGCTTCACGAAGTGGAGCCGGATAATACCTCTCTAACATGAGAGCCTTGAACTCACTCCAAATACAATCACGATCGATGGGTTTCACAAAAAGCCACCACGAATAAGGGCCCTTACTCAAGTAATAAGCCGCTACAGCCACTTTACTCTCTTCCAGACACTAAACCATGTTGAAGAGTTTATCAAAATGCTCGAGCCAATGAACAATATCGGCTGGTTCCGACGAACCCTCAAAAGTAGGCGGCCTCTGACGAGAGATATCACCAACAATCTGATTCACTCCTCCAGTCTGTCCATGAAACAAAGACTGAATCCTCATGCGGTGGACCACGAACCATCGAGGTCTGCATGGTCTCCACCATCCGCATCATCTGAGTCATCTGGGCCATCATGCCCTGCATAAATATGAATAGGTCAACTCGAACACCTTCCGAGTGAGATGCCTCTCGGGTACGACTCCCTACCAGCGACTGATTATCTGACAGTGAATGAGTAGCATAGCTAACTGATGAATACATGTTATCTCTCGCATTCGCACGGGCATTCACACGAGATCCCGGGTTTCGGCCCACACCTCGACCTCTTCCCCTGCATCCTCTGACAGCTCTATCCATACTGAAGCAGGAAAGTCACATGATGATTATAGGTCCCGCATGAATATCATACTATTTTTACGTTACGGAATGATAAAAATGAGAATACACACTCCAGCATAACGAATGCATTAATAATGCAGTAAAATGATCATCGACATCATGCCGGAATATGATAAGATAGCATGAAAGGTCAAGTGGGGTGACATGAGTATCTGATGAAATTCCTGAAATGATTGCCTTGAACTGGTTAACAAGGTTGAAAATTTAATTCACAAGATCAACAACTGAACCGTGAGATGGACTGGATGATTAGTGAATTAATCTGAACAATGAGATTGACTAAGTGATGAATGAATTAACTGAGTGATGAATGAATTAACTGAGCAATGATATTGACTGGGTGATGAATGAATTAACTGAGTGATGAATGAATTAACTGAGTAATGATATTGACTGATTGATGAATGAATTAACTGAGTGATGAATGAATTAACTGAGTAATGATATTGACTGAGTGATGAATGAATTAACTGAGTGATGAATGAATTATCTGAGTAATGATATTGACTGAGTGATGAATGAATTAACATGATCGACAAGATCAAAATGATGATTGAGGATTATTAACTGATGAATGAGTTGATCCTTAACGCTTACACAGGTCGCACGTGCTCCAAAACAATTAGTCATGCACATCAATCGTAACAATAATATCACATATAGGTTTCAATAAAGCATGAATAATTAATGACATGATGAATGTATGAACATAAAGAGAATCGAGTCCTTACACAGGTCATACGAAGCTTCGAGGTCTCGCGATACTAGTCTCAACTGACGACGACTCGATGAATGAATGACTCATGCAGTCGTACTAATATTATGACTCACAAAACCCGACTGTCCAGATTGTCATAACCTGACAGTCCTACTACTACCGCGTCGGTAGAGCCACATAACTCATATATCAGGGTATCTCACAACCCAAGGCGCTCTGATACCATCTTATGTAACACCCCCAAATCCTATTGGGTTATTACAGTGCCGTGGACCCCACGTCAGGAGATCCACCAGGCGAACATGATTAAAATTACATTAAATTAAACAATAAGGGAAAATCATAGTCCCTATCATGATATCCGACCCAATATTCCGATAAGGAATTTCAACGACAACGATGGGCCTACATGGCCAAAAGTAAAATTACAACAAAATCCACGAGCATCTGCTCGGGTAATACATAATGACAATGACTGACAAACTGGAGAACACTCCAACTGACTGACCAACATGAACAACTCGGACTAGTACCGCTCAAATGCCTCGTCGCCATCATCATGCCCCTGTGTCTCAGCTCTCTCCTCGCAAGCACCTAAAACATGAAAACATGTTCCGCCCCCACGGGGTCAGTCATCCAGATAATGAACATCAAATACACGTATGACATGATATGCATCCAAAGGCATAATGAAACGGTACAATGATAATAATAATACGAGATGCTCACAAACCAAGGTAAGAACCAAGCATTCGTGAAACACTATGCCCACGACATATTATTAATACCTGTTCAACAGGTTAGAACATAAATGCCCAACGGCGAATCATAATTATAGAGTACCATAATGAATTACACGACATGAACCAAACCAGAACTGAATTAATTATGAATCACAATGCCCGAAGGCTCCAATGAAATTACCAAGACAATCACAAAGGCCTGAGAGCCACTCGGCCGAAGCTGTCAAATATCACAATCACATGAAGCCAAAACAGCCTGAAGCTGTATCGATTAGGGCCGAAGCCACGGCACGAAGCCGTATCACAATTAGGGCCGAAGCCACAGCACAAAGCTGTATCACCATTAGGGCCAAAGCCACGGCACGAAGCCGTATCACAATTAGGGTCGAAGCCACGGCACGAAGCCGTATCACCATTAGGGCCGAAGCCACGGCATGAAGCCGTATCACCATTAGGGCCGAAGCCACGGCACGAAGCTGTATCACCATTAGGGCTGAAGCCACGGCACGAAGCCGTATCACAATTAGGCCATCCAATGGCCGTAACCTACTGAATTGTAGGTGTTGGAAACCCAACCGTGAAGGTTCAAGCCCCAAACTTACCCATAATGAGCACTAGCCGAGACTAGCCTCCAAAATATAATTAATCACAAACGACAATGATCCGTAGATTACCGAATTCACGAGAATGATAGTGTGTTGCCTTGAGTCGGCCAACACGATAATGATGACTCACGGATGGGCACCGTCCTCGGCGATCCCAATTCAATACCTCGATTACCTTAGAATGGTCAATCGATAACAACGACACAATGGATGGGAACTATCCTCGACAGCCCCAATTCAATACCTCGATTGCCTTAGAATGGCCAACCGATAACAATGATGCAGCGGATGATTCAATATCTCGATTGCCTTATAACGGTCAATCGATAACAATGACACAACGAATGATTGAGCACCTCGATTGCCTTAGAACGGCTAATCGATGACGATGATACAATAAATGATTGAGCACCTCGATTGCCTTAGAACGGCTAATCGATGACAATGATAGAATGGATGATTGAACTCCTCGATTTTCTTAGAACGGCCAATCGATAAGAAGGATACAATGAATGCCTCAGTACCTTTAATCGGCTACCAACGATGAAGATGAGAATGAACACGACAATGCCTTCAATCGGCTAATACAACATGAATGACAGGACACCAACATTAATAACAATAATTACAACAACGTCTTAGGTCGACATTAATATCAACAACAACAATCGATACATCGATACCGCGAACCGGCGATCGACAATAACATTAACAACGAGTATCTCAATGCCTTACCGGCCATAAATGAATGATAATAAATATTTGGCATAATTGCCGAAGAGTATCGTATCGAATGATCCCCTAATATCAATGAACTTATGAAGAGACTAAGTCTTGGAATGATGCAACACATTCATACACATATATGATAACATTAATCTCATTGACTAGTACAAGTATAAAACTTGCCTCAATCGAAGGCGATGAAATCCTTCCACGAACAACGAACGGAGTCCTCCGATAAACACAAGTACTCGAACAACCTTAAATGAAACACAATTCATTCAATAACACAATATCAATCGAAATCAACATAACGACCGAAAGAAACTCTTTGAGACATTTAATCGAACACTAAATGTTCAAAGTTCCTCAAGAACCTAAGAATCATCAATCGGGTCGAACGAATCGGAGATATGGATATACAATCCATAGAACACGATTAGTAATGTTACTAACATCAACCGATTCATCAAATTCGGATGAACAATGAAAATCATGAAGAAATCCCGAAATGGACAATTCTAGGAAAACCAAGAGAATTACCTTGATTCGACGAAGAAGGAGGATTAGATGTTGATATGATCACCTAGAGCCTCCTCAAAACATGATTGGATGGAGTATAATCGATCATAACCCCAAACCCTAGTCGGATCGCCCGACTACCGCGAGAAGAAGGAGAGAAAGTGAGAAATGAGGTGAAAACCCGTCTGACCCCCATTAAATACTCCAGTGACGCACGACCAAAACGCACGACCAAATGTCCGTGTGTTTGGTCGCGCGCCAGGCCACTGCCCGACCACTGATCTCGCGTACAAGCAGCACGCACGAGCACCTGCTCGTGTGTCACGCTCGTGTGTCCCTGATGGTCGCCAAAGTGCACTGCCCAATTTTGATGCCACGCACGAGCAGCTGCTCGTGTGTCATGCTCGTGCGTCCCTGCTGAGTGCCAAAAAGACAAGGGAACACAAAAATGACAGGACACGCATGCCTACACACGACCTGTATGACTTACACGATAATAAGTCACGTCCAATCGGTGAAACAATCATGGAACTCCCAACACAAAGCGGCCAATCATGATGATGATGATGATGGAAATATTCTCGTATCGATCCCCGAACAGAGATGAGTGATGAATAAAAACTGATGTACGACTCCAAGATAAGCCGAATGATGAACACGAAACGAATGGATACGAATGACGAATGATTATTACTGAGTGAAAAAAATTCTGAGTGGCAATTACTGAATGATAATTAATGAATTCACAACCGGGTATTACAACTGAATACCAAATTGCTGACATATTCACAAAGCATTTGCCAGAAGAAAGATTTCTTGAACTAAGCAGAGATCTTATACTCCTAGATTGGGAATCAAGTACCTAACTGATGCAGAAACCTAGCTGATCAGAATCTCAGCCAGGATGGAAGGAACCTAGCTGAATAGAATCTCAGCCAGGATGGAGGAACCTAGCTGATCAGAATTTCAGCCAGGATGGAAGAAACCTAGCTGATCAAATCTCATCCAGGGTGGAAGAAACCTAGCTGATCAAATCTCAGCCATGATTACATATCTAATACAAGAAAGCAAGGAATCAAAAACGCAACTGTATCAAAAGTCAAACGATCAACCGGCTAAGTTCCTAATCATACAGGAAATTTAGTTGTAGCTACTACAATCCAAGATGAGATATTTACGGAGATTCGAGTTGGTGAATGACTTCTAGTTGTTGCTTTTTTTTTAAAGATGTTTAGTTTCTCAGTAGAGATTTGCAAATTATGGTAATGTTGTCTTTATTTAGACATTATTTAACTATTCATGTGTTGATGATGCGTGTTCTACGTCCGAGTTCGAGGGAAATATGTTATTCCATCATTTCAAGAATTCTTTCTGCTTTCGATATGGTTGTTATTTCAAGACATTTCTTCATGTTAATCGTAGTGTCTCAGCTTTATATTCCACTATTTATTTATAAGTTCTTTTAGCAGAGCTGCCCCATGTATTTGCTTCGTACTCTTTCACAACTCTTTGGTGTGTTGGAAAAAACACTATTACCGTCACAACGAGAAATGCGGAAACTCTCGTTTGACAATTTTTCACTCTTCAATTGTAACTTCGAGGTTACCGACGAGTAGAGCAAACAACTACAATTTTAGCGTGGAAAACCCCTCAAGACGAGAGTAAAAACCACGGGACCGAAGCCGCTTAAATCCACTATCACCAATACACACAATACACAATCGTCCCTAGTACAAACTAGAGGTATACAACACAATCGTCAAATACTCGGTAATAAACGTTCTTCGAGTATTTGGCATACAACAACAATAACAAGATCGAGAAAAGGAAACACCAAAATAGCTTACACGAAAAGCTAACAAAAATACCCGAACTTCCGGACCCAAACCCTCGATCTATTGGTAAAAAGGTTTGCCCAATAGCTACCAAGCTCTTGTCAAATAATCACTGCGATCCGATCAATAAACCTCCGGAAAATCAAACAAGTATTTTTCTTCTCTCTTTTCTCTCTTGTATCTCTCTTCATGTGCTCTCAAATGGTGTATGTTTGGAATGATGAAAATCCCGCAGCAAAACCTGTTAAAAAAGATCCCCAAATGCAGGATTGACCCCGTGTGACGCGGCCCGAGTAAAGTGTGCTGCGGCACACACTAAAAAATATGCCCAGGGATTCGAGGGGGGGCCGCGGCCCAGCAGGAGGGTGCCGCGGCCCGTAGTACAGGGGGGTCAGGCTTCTTGGGCGAAATTCCGGGGGCTGCGGCCTGGCTGTCGTGTGCCGCGGCCCTAAGTGCAAAAACTGGAAGGGACTTTTTCCAGCGCAGTGTCGCGGCTCGGAGGCTTGTGCCGCGGCCCGGAGTCCAGTCGACTCCGAAAATACCTATATTTCGGAAATAACTCCTACAAATCTCCCCCTTTCCGGAATATAGGAAGAGTTCGCTATCCCGGCGATCGAACAACACACTTTCACCTTCTCTCTACTCAACGCCTTGGTTAACATATCGGAACCATTATCGTCGGTATGAACTTTATCAAGTTCAAATAAACCATCCTCCAATGCATCTCGGATCTAATAGTATCTCACATCGATATGTTTCGTTCTCTTGTGAAAAGTCGCATTCTTAGCCAAATGAATCGCACTTTGACTATCACAAAAAACCACGTAACGTCGTTGTCTGAAGCATATCTCTCATAAAAATATTTTCAACCATAAGAGCTCTTTACTCGCTTCCACCGCCGCAATATACTCGGCCTCCACTGTAGATAAGGCAACACACTTTTGCAATTTTGATTGCCATGACACGGCTCCCCCTGCAAATGTCATCAAATAACCGGAAGTGGATTTTCGGTTATCTTCATTACCGGACATATCCGAATCGGAATATCCAACAAGCATTGTTTTCGCATTTCCAAATGTAATACCCACTTTGGAAGTATCCCGTAAATATCTAAATATCTATTTTACGGCTTCCCAATGCTTCTTTCCCAGATTCGATAGAAACCGGCTCACCACTCCCGCGGCATGAGCAATGTCGGGCCTAGTACATACCATAGCATACATTAAATTCCCGACCGCCGAGGCATAAGGAATTTTATCCATATCCTCAATCTCCTCCTTCATAGTAGGGCAATCTTTGCTCATCAATTTAAAATTGTTAGTAAGAGGCGAACTAACAACTTTAGCTTTGTCCATGTTGAAGCGTTTAAGCACCTTCTCGATATATTGCTCTTGCGACATGTGTAATTTCTGGGTTGCTCTATCCCGAGTAATTCTATCCCAAGAATTTGTTTAGAGGCCCCCAAGTCTTTCATGGCAAAAGACTTATTCAGTTCTTTCTTCAAGTTGGCAATCCTTTCGGCATTTTTGCCAACGATCAACATGTCGTCCACATAGAGCAATAAGATGATAAAATCATCATCTCCGAATTTCTTGAAAAATACGAAATGGTCTAGAGTCGTCTTTCGGTAGCCTTGCTCCCCCATAACCGACTCAAACTTCTTATACCATTGTCGTGATGCTTGCTTCAATCCGTATAAACTCTTTCGGAGTTTACAAACATAATCCTCTTTGTCTTTGACCTCAAACCCTTCCGGTTGCTTCATATAAATTTCTTTGTCAAGGTCTCCATGAAGAAATACCATCTTGACATCCATTTGCTCAACCTCAAGATCAAGACTAGTCGCAATACCAAGGACCAATCGAATCGATCCTATCTTCACAACCGGAGAAAAAATCTCATCAAAATCAATGCCCTTCTTTTGACTAAATCCTTTCACTACGAGTCTAGCTTTGTATCGGGGCAACGAAGTATGCTCCTCCGACTTCACCCTTTACCCATTTGTTCATCAAAGCTCTCTTGCCTTTTGGCAACTTTACCAACTCGTACGTGTTATTCTCATGCAAGGAACTCATCTCGTCTTGCATGGCATCCATCCACTCCTTCTTCTTTTCATCCTCCATAGCCTCCGCAAAATATTCAGGCTCTCCCTCATCGGCGAGTAAAACATACTCATCGGACGAATAATGAGTGGAGGGATGATGGTCCCTAGTCGACCGTCTATGTAGAATAAAAGATGGCATGTTCGTCACGGGTAGCTCGGGATGAGCTCCATCGGTGTCATCTTGTCTCAACTCATCATTGTCACCGGCATCATGTTGTTCATCATTTTGGACATCCTCTCCACTAGGTGTCTCAACATGTTGTGGAGGAACGGGGTCCAAATCAATAATATCATATTCATGTTGTGGAGCCGACTCTCCATTCTCAACATCTTTCATCGTTTGATCTTCAACAAAAACAACATCTCTTGACCGAACAAGCATTTTTGTCACCGGGTCATATAATCTATACCCGAACTCATCAAGCCCATAACCAATAAAAATACATGGCTTCGTCTAGGAATCAAGCTTTGATCTCTCATCATTCGGAATGTGTACAAAAGATTTATATCCGAAAACCCTTAAGTGGGGGTATGAGATATCTTTACCGCTCCACATTTTATCCGGGGCATCAAACTCCAAAGGAACACACGACGTCAAATTAATCACATGAACCGTCGTGTTCAAAGCTTCTCCCCAAAATGATTTTGGCAATCCGGCACGTGAGAGCAAACATCGAGCTCTCTCGACCAAAGTCCGGTTCATCCTCTCCGCCAATCCATTGAGTTGTGGAGTCTTCGGGGGCATCTTTTGATGTCGGATCCCTTGTTCTCGGCAATATTCATCAAAGGGCCCGGTGTATTCTCCACCATTGTCCGTCCGAATACACTTTAGCTTCTTCCCGGTCTATCTTTCCACCGAGGCATGAAATTGTTTAAAGACATCTAACACTTGATCTTTGGTCTTCAAGGTGTATGCCCACACCTTCCTCGAGTGATCGTCGATGAATGTGACAAAGTATCGGCAACCACCAAGCGTCCTAGTTTTCATAGGACCACAAACATCGGAATGAAGAAGATCAAGAACATTTTCCTTCCGTGAAGGAGTATGACTCTTAAAGGTGACTCTCTTTTGCTTCCCGGTTAGACAATGAGAGCACCTTTTAAGATGTACCTTGTGAACCCCGGATAACGCCTCCTTCTTCGACAATAGCGCCATCCCTTTCTCGCTCATGTGACCGAGCCTCTTATGCCATAGCTCGGCCATGTCATTATTGTCGATTGTGTTCACGGAATTAATCGTGACCTTTGGAAGTGTCACGTACAATTTCCCTTCCTTTTCTCCTCTTCCGACAATCATGGAACCTCGAGTGAGTTTCCACACTCCCTTGCCAAAACCACTATGATAACCATCATCATCGAGTAAACCAACGGACATCACATTTAGCCTCATATCCGTAAGATATTTTACATTACATAAAACAAGTTCCACACCGGTGTCGAACCTCAAGTGTACGTCTCCCACTCCAATAATTTTGGATAACCCATCGTTACCCATCTTGACTATCCCATAGTCACCCGGAGTATATGAGGAATAAAAATCCCTACGTGATGTAACATGACACGTAGCTTCACTATCGACCACCCAACTCGAATCATCTCTGGCAATATTCACCATATCATAATCACAACAAACAAAGAATTCTTCGGTAGTATTATTTACTTCGGCTTTTTCATTACTACCGCTCTCCTTCTTTTGAGAATTCTCTCGGCCTAGGCGATTTTCCTTCTTCAATAGTCGGAAAAATTTCTTAGTATGCCCTTTCTTACCACAATGGTAACATTCAATATTGGCATACTTCTCCCGGAAATTACTTCTTTGTGGCCCTCTATTACTCGGACCTCTACTTTGACCTATCCCCCGTTTTTTGGTAACTAGAACATCCGACTGTGACGAAGATCCCTGTGCCTTTCTTCGGACCTCCTCGTTCAACATGTTCCCTTTAGCTAATTCCATTGAAATGACACCATCGGGAGTAGAGTTAGACAACGACGTTCGAAACGTCTCCCAAGAGTCCGACAATATGCCCAATAACCACAAAGCTTACACCTCCTCTTCGAATTTAATGCTCATTCCCGCAAGTTGATTAATTATGCCTTGGAATGCATTCAAGTGATCCGACAGAGGAGTCCCATCTCAATATGTCAAATTCATCATTTGTTTAATGAGGAATAACTTATTATTCCCCGTCTTCCGAGCATACAATTGCTCGAGCTTGTGCCATAATTCTCGAGCGTCCTTCTCTCTACTAATATGGTTCAAAACATTGTCATCAATCCATTGTCGAATATATCCGCAAACTTGGCGATGAAAAATAGTCCACTTTGCGTCGGACTTGCCTTCCGGTTTATCTTTGCTAAAAAACGGTAAATAATAATCCTTCACATATAGAAGGTCTTCCATCTTCCACTTCCATACGTGGTAGTTCGAACCATTCAAGTTAACCATTCTACTCGTATTGGCTTCCATCTTACAATTGAGATACAAAACAACCACGAAACAACAAATCCCGTGGCTCCGATACCACTTTGTTGGGAAAAACACTACTAACGTCACAACGAGAAATGCGGAAACCCTCGTTTGACAACTTCCCACTCTCCAATTGTAACTTTGAGGTTACCGACGAGTAGAGCATACAATTACAACTCGACAATATAATACATATGATATACCAAAAAGCGATAAATAACGAGACACAATTTTAGCGTGGAAAACCCCTCAAGACGAGAGTAAAAAATACGGGACCGAAGCCGCTTAAATCCACTATCACCAATACACACAATACACAATTGTCCCTAGTACAAACTAGAGGTATACAACACAATCGTCAAATAATCGGTAATAAACGTTCTTCAAGTATTTGGAATACAACAACAATAACAAGATCGAGAAAAGGAAACACCAAAATAGCTTACACGAAAAGCTAACAAAAATACCCGAACTTCCGGACTCAAACCCTCGATCTATTAGTAAAAAGGTTTGCCCAATAGCTACCAAGCTCTTGTCAAATAATCACGGCGATCCGATCAATAAACCTCCGGAAAATCAAACAAGTATTTTTCTTCTCTCTTTTCTCTCTTGTATCTCTCTTGATGTTCTCTCAAATGGTGTATGATTGGAATGATGAAAATCCTGCAACAAAACCTGTTAAAAAAGATCCCTAAATGCAGGGTTGACCCCGTGTGCCGCGGCCCGAGTAAAGTGTGCCGCGTCACACACTAAAAAATATGCCCAGGGATTCGAGGGGGGGCCGCGGCCCGGAAGGAGGGTGCCGCGGCTCGTAGTACAGGGGGGTCAGGCTTCTTGGGCGAAATTCCGGGGGCCGCGGCCCGGCTGTCGTGTGCAGCGGCCTTAAGTGCAAAAACTGGAAGGGACTTTTTCCAGCGCAGTGCCGCGGCTCGGAGGCTTGTGCCGCGGTCCGGAGTCCAGTCGACTCCGAAAATACCTATATTTCGAAAATAACTCCTACATGGTGTATGATATATTTGTATCGATTTGCGGATGGTGAACATGGAGTTTTTAGTTAGACTAACCAAATGATGGAATTGCAGATAATAACTTTGGAGAATTGAAGGGAGTATATAAGCTATTTACTGAAACATGTTGTGGTATATCTTCGATTACTTTCAGCCATTTTTATGTTATTCTTTTTAATCGTTTTGCAATGCATCTCACGTGTTCTATTTGTTGTTCTGTATATTTGTTTTTGTCTTTTTAAACATGGTTATATTTCTCAACATCCTTCTCAAACCCTTACAAAACAATCTCCTGCATTTTGTTTATCTTTGTATAGTCTGTTTTTACTAGCTATGCCGAACGTGTTGTTTCATGGAACTTCCTGGTGAAATTCCAAACAGACAAGTGAATGACGCTACTTTGAACTGTTATTAATTTTCTATTTGAATGCGCTATATTATTCGCTGCAAATACTTTATTCTTGACCATTTTTACCTCATGATGATGCTGGAATTTCTGAAAATCAATATTTCTTGAAGGTGATCAATTGAACTGGTACATGTGTTCATAACACTCATGTCCTACAATAGTCCAGTTTTGATATTAATGCATACAAAATATGCACTTTGCTATTTGTGCAGAATTTAGTAAAAGTCAGCTTTTTGTGGTCTTCTCATCAATCAACTCAGTAGAAAATCTTGCACACATGTTAATCTGACACCGTCGCCTCCATGCCAATGCTTCCATGGAGAAGGGGATGCAGTGCACTCCCTCCCTTCTCCACAAATCACGGCGCGACACGTGCGCACCGTGATTTGTGGAGAAGGGAGGGAGTGCACTGCACCCCCTTCTCTATGGAAAAAATCCCTCCATGTCCATATTTTCCTGTACATGATTTCAGTATTGCCATATGACTATTTAGCTGTGGAGGTAAATACTTGAATTTCATGCCTATGTCATTTTGTTTCTAATGCAGTTTAAAAACATCGATGGTTTCATATATCGTGTGTTCCTTTTCAATCAATTAACATCTCTTGTTAACTAGACTAGGTATTCGTTCATAGTATCACACTGATCAGGTGAAACTAATATTTTATTTTGCTAGTATTAGTATAACTTGTTACAAGAGCCTATTTAGTTGTTTCTTTACTGGGCTTTTCTATGGTTCATCTTGTGTTGTACACAGTTAACATTCATCTTATTTTATCATACTTATTAATAATCGTTAGATCAGTTGTATAATTAATTAAATCAATTGTACTAAATCTTAATCGTCCGTACAATATTATAATTTGTACAAGAGTATTTTGGAAATTCAGTTGAAAAATTGAAAATTACACTATAACCCTTTAGTTAACTTAAACCCAATTTTAAAAAAAAAAATTTATATTACAAAAAATGAATTATAGTTCTCTCTCTTGGGATCTTCTCAAATAAAAGCAGTCATTTGTCTCTCTCATCATGTTTTTACTCCCTCTCATCGTCTTCCTCAGTAAATACATCAGTAAATTAGGTTTATATTACAGAAAATGAATTATCTTTGTATCTCTTCTGATCGCCTTCTTATGAAAAAGGTCGATCTTTCTCCCTCTCATCATCTTCTCAGAAATTTGGGAATAATAAGACGTGTCAGTATCTATTTGCTAAAAACCCTAATCCCATTTCTAACACTCTCCTAAGAAAGAAGTCTTCAATGGGTGACAGAGAAAATAGAACTCCTATCCAAATCAAACACATCGCAAACGACCAAATCAATCGGCAGAAGGTAATCCGACGATAACGAAGCGGGTCGTATTGGGGGAGCTCACTAACATCTCGATCGATGTCTCAGGGCGGACTCAAAACTCGGGCATGGGGAAAACCCGGAAACGCAAACCCGAATCCATGAGAAGATAGGAAATGGGGTGCATTTCCAGATGAAGACATCTAAAGAAGAGTTTTGGCATTATCAAAACGGGAGAAATTGTTAGGAAAAATATTCATGTTTTGATAATTGCCAACATATAGCAAAGTAGTCTCAAAAGAGTCAGAATACTGTTAAGTAAGAAAGCTGTTAAGACTATCCATACAGTCCGTCCCTATAGCAAAGAGATCTTCTACAGTCCATCCTACAGAGCCCTAATCATACAACAAAGAGACTTAAAGCATTGGATATAGAGAGGCTATCTTTGAGTCTTCTGTCTGATTGATCTGATCTTCAATAATAAGTCTAGAAAATGTGAACTGCTCGCAGGCAAGTTCCAAAATGAAGACTCCTACATTACTGTGTATTACAACTGAACTTGTGATTGGCGCATAGGCACAATCGTACAGTGTAGTCTAGGTTGAATAGAACTTAATCTATAAACTGTTCGCAGACAAGTTCTTACAGCTTTAAGACAACAAGTTTATACTTATTCAAATATTGCAAAAGCTTTCTAAACAAACAGTAAAACGGTAAGCTTAGATTACGAGCTGTAATCTTTCAAGAAAACAAGTTTTATTGATAATCAGGAAAAATTACAAGTTCTTGAAAAGATAAGAACAAAACAAATACTACCTAGTGTATAGGTAAGCTAACAGAAGAAACAATACAGCAAAAAGACAGGCTAACTCCTATACTGAGAATGCCTCCAAGGTCTCCGGTCAAGATCATTTGCGGTCCCCTTCCACCAATTGACTAGGGAGTCATCGCCTCGATCCCTGTAAGTACTTCTTCCTTTAGACGATTTATCGAAATCAAGTATCCAGTCTTCCGGGTGGGTGAGCCGTTCATCTTTTTGGTGCCTTGACTTCATGAGCATTTGCAGATGGAGCCTTCCTTCCGATAGCATTTATTCCTGATAGGACATCATTTAATGCAGTCGGAGAGAGAAAAGTCTGAATGCTCTGAAGAGCATTTAATGCAAAGACATAAAGGATGTCTGAAGCATTAAATGCGATCTACTTTAATTCAAACATTCAGCAGCCGCCAATCAAGAGACAGACGTCAACATCTCACCAACAAACAACGGCTACATTTATAATGGATCCAAGGTTATAAATAGCCCAAGCAAGAGGACTTATATACACGCATTATTCATTATCGCAAAAGCTCTAACAGATTACTCTGACATTCTAGCGATTATAGAGAAGTATATTTCGTGGGCATACAACAGTATTCAAGAGAAGAAATTGTAATATCCGTGTATTTTATGTGTGTTATTTTGGGTTACATATTATTGCAATATGGTTATTTGGAGATGAGTGTATGCATGAATTTATATTGGAACGTTCATGATTGGTAATAGTTGAGTTTTGTGAATTTCGGAATGTGTTCATTCTAATCGGACCGTCGGATTTGTGGTTTGAGGGTTACGACCGTAAGGATGCCGAGTTATGGCCGTAAGTGGGCGTTACGGCTGTAAAGCCATGCCAATTATGGCCGTAAGGCATTACGGGTTACGACCGCAATGCACCTATAGAAGTTGGGCAGTAGGTCAGCAGGACTCCTTACGGCTGTAAGGATGTGCTGTGTACGGTCGGAAGGGGATGGCCGAGTACGACCGTAAGGTGTCGAGCATTATGGATGTAATGCCTAGCCGAGTAACAGCCGAAATGCGCCTTGGTGTTTCGGGCAGTAGCAGATGCGGATCCGTTACGGCCGTAATGCACTGCCATTTACGGCCGTAACACACTCGGCTATAAAAGGTCGAGTGACAGGTCTAGAAGCCATTTCTTCCCTTTCCCTTCCCCCTTCGCGATTCTTCGGTAGATTTTTAGAACTCTGATTAGGAGTATCATTGTGCATCATTTTGGGGAGTTTGATTCGTGTCTAACATCATCCTCCACTTGAGTTCCGTCCGAATCAAGGTAAAATTCGTTTAAATTCCTAGTTCTTCATATTTTGGGGCTTTTGCTAAAATCTTCAATTTTAGTCCGTTCTAGCTCTGATTGGTGCTAGATTATGATGTTGTAATCATAATCCTTTATTTTTCTCCGAAGTTCATGGATTAGCTTCCAAATTTTCTTCCGTAGAATCCGAACCATGTTGTCTTAAAGATGTTTGATTAAATGTCCCTAAGGGTAAATCTTAGGGTGAATCCTTCCGTTTTCATGGTGTGATATTTGATTCGGTATTTTTTTGAACTAGGATCGAATTGTTAAAGGAGTTCGGACCGTACGTCTTCCCGTCTGTTATTCTTGTGTCGTTTCTAATTGAGGCAAGTACTTTGATTGTGTTTACTGTACTTCATATGAATGTGTGAAAATGTGGTTTTGCGAAAAGTGGTAATTTCAGAAAATGTGGTTTGTGCCATTTGGTTACTGAGTGTGTGCGAGCCGAGTAAAACCAACGAGGGTCCCCTGGGATCCGATAGACTGTGAGTATCTTCGGATCACTCGGTTGGGTTATACAACTAGAGAGGCCTGACGAGGACTCCTGGGGTGTGTACCTTGCCTGAAGTACAGGGACAGTACAACCCGAGAGGTTGTTTTGTCATGTTGCTTGTGGTATTATATTCCGGAATATCTGTGATGGCATTGTGATTTATGTCGTTTATTCACTTGTTGTACATATTCTAGAATCATTGTACTTGCACCAGCCTCTTGCTGACCCCTTCGGGGATGGATATACTTGTTGTGTATTCAGGTACAGGTCCAGCGGGAGAACCAGCACAGGGCTGGCACGAGCTTGGTGGGCAGCAATGATGTCGTGTATCATTTTGAGTTGGTGGTCATATTATCATGGTCATGGTCGTGTTTTGGTTTTGTACTCGCGCAGGTACTGTCATGTGATGAATTTCGTGTTGTTGTTGATTATTAATGAGGTTGTTATACCAGTTGTGAACTTTGTATCGGTTGTGGTCCTACGGGACGAGGTGTTTCTGGTTTTGTAATGTATTTCGTATTGAAGTTGAGATTGGTTTAAATGTGTGATGTCCCAGTTGTGTTGTTATTTTATGTTGGTCTAAGCCTGGTAGGTTCTCCAAAAAGAATCTACGGCGCTGTGATATCTCCGTAAATCACGGGGGTGTTACAGAATATGGTATCGGAGCTTAGGTTTATGGATACCTAGGTTGTCGGTATTTTTGGGTCTGTTAAAGTGAGTCCGTCGTTGCCCACGATATCATTAGTGTGCTACCACCCCATATCGCCTGTGCTGGAATCCTCTTCGGATGTTGGTTGTTTCTTTCCCTCGGGAGTAATTATTTTTTTAATCGTGTAATCTATTGTTGTAATCGTTTCCTTGTTCAATCATTTATCAGTCTTCAGTATGCCGAGTGGTAGAGCTGTCCATGAACGCAACTGAGGCCGTGGTAGAGTATCGGTATATGAATCCGAGATGTCCGCTTCAGATTATGCATCTCATTGTGTGGCTAGATCAGATCCGATTCTTTCGGGAGGTGCAGGTGGGAGTGCAGAGACTGATGTGCCTAACGATCTTTAACATGTGGTAATGCAAGCGCACCAATTATCTCAAGTGGTGCAGAACATTAACACTGGCAGGACTGTTGAGGATCGATGGCTTCAAGAAGTTATGAAAATGAATCCAGCCAGATTCTATGGTTCCGGTGATGCGAACAACTGGGATCATTGGTTAGTTGACCTGGAGAAGATCTTTGACAGTATTGGCTGCCCTGAAGTCAAGAGAGTTCCAATTGCTCAATATCTGATGGTGGATGATGCTTCGGACTGGTGGCGAGTTGTTAAGCCCAGGGACCGTGATGTCACTTGGGAGGAATTTAGAGAACTAATGGAGGTACAGTATTGTCCAGCGCCTGTACAACTAGCCAGAGTCAGTGAATTCTTTAGAGCTCAACCTGAAAATGTTCATATCTCCGAGGCAATCAAGACATACAACAAGCAGTTAGTGTATGTCCAAAATCGGGTCAGGGATGAAGTAGATAAGATACTTCATTTTGATGCTAGGATGAAACATGAGGTCCGAAAGTATATGTCGGGCTTGGGATGTACCACTTTGAGAGAATATCAAGATAGAGCACTCACTTATGATATGGTGACATCTCCGGTTTCGACGGTTTCGAGCTCGAAGAAACCGAAACTTTCTGGGAGTTTCTGAGGCAGTGGATCACGTAGGCCTCAATCTTCTGTGCAGTCTTCCGTTGGTTCACCTCAGCCCAGTGGAGCATCGAGAGCTTGTTTTAATTGTGGAGTTCCAGGACATGTCAGCTCTCAATGTTCATTGTGCCCTGTTACTTGTTTTAAGTGTGGGAAGCAGGGACATCGGGCGTCATATTGTGAGACAAAGGGTAGGGTCTTTGCTAAGCAGTCTCCTACTCCAACGGGCACTATTACGGGTCAGCCCACTCAGAATGTCGGGCACGGTAGCGATAGTGGCAAAACCGAGCATAAGGGTACTCCAAGTACTGGATCGGCTCCACCTCGATTGTATGAAATGAGGCGGACTGATGACGTAGGGGCTGCAACTACGTCAGGTATTGTTTATATTCCTATGCACCTGATAGATATATTGTTTGATTCTGGATATACTCATTCCTTTATATCATTGTCTTGTGTGAGTCGTTTGGATCTTAATGGTCTCTCTGCGTGTGAATCTTTTACTGTTGAATTGCCGAGTGGGGAAAGGATAGTTGGGGATCGAAAGATTGCCAATTGTCCTGTAACCATCCGTGGTAGGGATTGGCCCTCCGATTTGATTGTGATATACATGAAATGAGAAGATTTGATCCTCGGTGATGATTGGCTAGATCATCATGGAGCATTATTAGACTATAGTCAGAAAATAATTTCGATAGTTGCGCCAGATGGTACCGAACATGTTTTTGAAGGGCAGAAACCTGGTACTTCTGGGAAGATTATTCGAGCCATGAAGGCGATGAAATTATTGCGACAAGGTTGTACCGTCTATTGGTGTTATGTAATAAAGTCGAGAATTGGCGAGGTGAAGTTGTCCTCTATTCCAGTCGTGAATGAATTTCCAGATGAATTGCTTGGGTTGCCACCGCATCGTGACATGGAGTTTACTATTGAACTAGAGCCTAGTGCGGCACCAGTATCTAAGGCACCGTCCCGAATGGCCCCATCGGAAATGCAAGAGTTGAATAAGCAACTGAGTGAATTGTTGGACAAGGGTTATATCTCACCAAGTGCTTCCCCTTGCAATTCGTTCAGAAGAAAGACGGATCTTTACGATTATGTATTGACTATCGTGAGTTGAATAAACTTACTATCAAGAACAAGTATCCGTTGCCAAGATGATCTACTTGATCAACTGCAAGGAGCTACAGTTTTCTCAAAGATTGACTTGAGATCGCGATATTATCAATTGCAAATTTGGGAGTCGGATATTCCGAAAACGGCATTTCGAATGAGATATGGGCATTATGAATTCATAGTTATGCCTTTTGGTTTGATGAATGCTCCGGCGGCATTTATGAAACTTATGAACAAAACATTTATCCAGTATCTCGATAAGTTTGTGGTGGTGCTTATTGATGACATCTTAATCTATTCCAAGAATGAATCGGAGCACGCCGAATACTTGAGAATAGTGCTGAATATTTTGAGGACTGATAAGATCTATGCTAAGTTTTCTAAGTGTGAGTTCTGGTTGAAAGAAGTTGCTTCTCTTGGTCACATTATATCATCTAATGGCGTTCGGGTAGATCCTCAGAAAGTTGAAGCGGTTTTATCTTGGGAACCGCCGAGGAATGTTAAGGAAGTTCAGAGTTTCCTGGGATTAGATGGTTATTATCGTCGATTTGTCAAGGGATTCTCAAAAATTGCTCGACCGCTCACTCAATTATTACAGAAAACTCAGAAGTTTGAATGGAATGAAGACTGTCAAAAGAGTTTTGATGAGTTGAATAATGTAATGCCCGGATAAATGTTGTATTTACCTTGTACTCGACCTTGTATTATTTCGACTTCGTGATGTTATTAATCGTAGATTGGTTTCCCGTATTCGTGCCCTTATGTTTTTATATCTTCAATCATTCCATGCATGGTTCTGCACGTACTTACGTACGCTACGGACTTGCGCTTAACGTACGCTAAGTCTGCTGTGTAACGTACATTATGTGTTGAGCTTAACATACGTAAGCTCAGTCAAGTCAAGATCCGACAAGGGTCGGCGTGTGGGGACCGGATGAAGATTCGTGGAGATTGCCAGCACGAACCTGGACGGTTTTCCAGCACATGTAAAGTCAATGGCTTAGCGTACGCTAGGAGAGATTTTTAACGTACGCTAAGGTCCTATGTGTTACGTACGTAACACCTATAGCCTAACGTACGTAAGCGTATGCCAGAAATAGTCCAGTGAGCTCTGGCCGAGCGTTAACGCACGCTAATGTTCGAGTATAGTGTACGCTAATCATGTTATGTATGTAATGGGCTTTGTTTAACGTACGTAATGGTTTAAAATCTATTTATAGGACCCGACCCTCACTTCATTTCCCACTCTTACCTTGGCCGATTCTTGTGTTCTTGAGACTATCCCTCACCTCATATCCTTCATATCATCATCTACATCCGATTTTGGGGAGCCTAGACCGTGTGAATTGGTGATCAAGCTTCCGGTGAAGAGTTTATTGAAGATTTTCTTTGTTCTTACATCTCTTAAGGTATGTTACGATTCCCCAACCTAGAATTTACATTCTTAGCTATGCTTTGAGATTGTTTTGGAAATCATTGGACTAGTTAATGATCTTTTGAGTCCAGCACCATATTTTGGAGTTTAGAACCCGATTATACCTTGTTTTTCTTCCATTACTTAGAGTATTGATTTAGCCTCGGTGGATGAAAACCTTAACATGAAGTATCCTTAATTCGTTGAAGTAATGAGCATGATTTCAGTTAGATTCTCTGAACCCTTTCGATGTTCCACTGATGTAATTCATGTATGTTAGAGGAATTTGTTTTGACAGTATTCTCCATGTTCTTGAGGTTGATAAATTGGCCAAGTCTTTGAACTCAAACCGGATCACCGGAGTATCGTTTTCCTTGCGTAATACTCGAGCATGCTTGTCATCTTGAGTAACATTGGTGGTAAAATCATAATAGCCGAACATATGAGGATTTGGAATTGAATCCCTTATTTAAAACCCGAAACCTTCAATACCTTGTAAACCATTGAACTTTTAAACATCGGTACTTCGCCTTCAAAATGATCGTTCAACTCTCATGAAGTGCATTATCATTTCCGGTTCAGTTCTTATCTAGTGTACTAACCGTGAACCGGCCTTACGTCACTACTTTACGATTCTAATATAAATATTCGGTGATCGTACGTTAGTATCGAATCGTATGTTAAGTTCCTTGTATCTCTTTTTGAACAAGGTCCGAGCCTTGCATAGGGGTCGATCGAGGGGCGGTGACATACGGACGCGTGACATTTGTTGGAGTATTTCATTCTTGCCATTTTTGAGGAAAGTATCATATGCTGAGTTTGGTTTATATTGGAACTTTGATCATGCATATGGTTTTGTTCATGTTGTCGAGTATGAGATTTATTTCTTTGATTTCTCATGGTATTCGTTGTTAATTGTTCGTATTGATGAACATATTGAAATGAATATATGTATGCATAATTGCATGGTTTATATTATAAATGATCCTAGGGGGTCATGAGGATCTATGCTGATGGCGCTGGATCGAATGTCCACCATGCGTTGGTCCGACGGGATCATCATGGGGATCTATACTAAGGGCGCTGGATCGTTGGACGGGTTTTCCACCATGCGTTGGTCCGACGGGATCATCATGGGGATCTATACTGAGGGCGCTGGATCGTTGGATTACCCTGTATGTATTGATGGAATCGTGAGGATTCGCATCATTGGATTCTGGTGACGGAAGTCAGTTTTGTATGTTTTATGCTGCATTGATGAAATTTGCATTGTGATACTTGTACTAGCATCGTTTTGCTAACCCCTTCGGGGGTGGATATTTATTTTGATGTTCAGGTAGCCGAGGAGCGGGGAAGCAGCCACAGTACCGACATGACGATGAAGTGGCTCAGTGATGTGGATGATGGTTATTGTTAGTGTGATTTGTCTTCTTGGTTCATTTTTCAGTACTCGAGTACGCGTGTCTTATTACTATTTCGAGATGGTTGTAATATTGACTCATTTGATTTGTTTGAAAACGGTTTTGTATTTGGAACTTTCATGGTACGGTTTTGTGTTATATTTATATTTCTTCTAATTAGCCTTGTAAATCCTTACTTAAAGGGTTTACGGCGCTGTAATTATTCTGAATATCTCGGGGTGTTACAGAATATGGTATCGGAGCTAAGATTCATGGACATCTTGGCAGTTGGGTTTTAGTTGGGTCTGTTTACGTTATTCGATTTTGGGTCGTTTGTAACATCACTGCTGAGCCAACATCGTCGTGTGGACCGTGGTTGTAAGTTTCCTAATCTCAAATACTACCGTTTTATTTAATTCATGTTTTGTGAATATTGGCGGACTTTCTTTTAGAACGTTGCCCTGGATATTGAGTATTTGTGTTTACAGTATGTTGAGGGGAGGTCGTGGACGCAGATGTGGTCGTGGACGCGGATGTGGAAATGCGAGACAGGAGGATTCGGCATCTACCCCAGAAATTTCTGCTAGTCGAACCGATTCCCATTCTGGAGGACAGGAGGGATCAGCAAATAATAATGCAGATCCTAACGTGCCGGGGGTGCTTCAACAGGTGGTTGCTCAGATAAACCAGTTTGCTCAGGTTGTTGATCGCATGCATACGGCGATGGGATAGCAGCATAACGAGGATAACCGGAGGGGCAAATAGCTTACTGAGGTGGTCAAATTGCACCCTCCAAAATTTGACGGTTCTGCTGAGACACTTTCTTAGGATCACTGGTTGAAGGACTTAGAGAAGATCTTTGCAGGGATTAACTGTCCCGACAACAGAAGGGTTCCGATCGCCCAGTATCTTCTGACTGGGGAGGCTTTCGACTGGTGGGAGGCCATTCGACCTGAGAATCATAATGTTGACTGGACGGAGTTCAAATTAATGATGGAAGTGCAATATTGTCCTCGCACAGTTAGAGAGGCCCGAGTCCGGGAGTTTTTCTCACCACAAAATTTAGAGGCATCTGTGACAGACGTGATTAAGACTTTTAATCACCAGTTGACTTATGTGCGCCACTTGGTCAGGATCGAGGCAGAGAGGATTTTTCATTTTGACATGCGGATGAAGCCGGAAATTCAGCAGTATATGTCCGGATTTGAATGTACCACCTTGCGACAGTATCAGGACAAAGCACTGGCCTACGATATGAAAGAGGCGGCAGTAGAGAAATCAACGGAAGCAAAGAAGCAGAAAGTGTCGGGCAACTTTACGGAGAACAAGAGTGGTGGGCCCCGCAAGGGCCAGTCCTCATTTCATTCATCTAGAAGACCTCCGCATCCTTCTCGAGGTGGAAAGAAGTTCCAGGCAGCATCAACAGTTTCAGACACAGCAAGGAAATGTTATAACTATGGCAAAACGGGGCATGTTCGACGGGATTGTTACTCACCTGTTGTGACCTGCTTCGAGTGTGGACAGGAAGGACATCGCGCAACGTTCTGTGGAAATGCTACTATATCCTTTGGTACCCGCACCCCTTCACCGGTTCCGAAGGATACAAGCGTGAACCAGACACAGCAAAGTGGTTTCCAGCAGCAGAGTGTTGGGAAAAGAGAGGCGTCCAGCGCTGGGTCTGTTCCTCCGCGCATTTACGAGATGAGGAAGTCATACGATCAGCACACTGCTGTCGCATCAGGTACGATTCAGATCCTTTTGTAACCTGTCAGTGTCTTATTCGATTCAGGGGCTACGCATTCTTTCATATCTTTGAACTGTGTTAATCATTTGAAAATCTCGTGCTTATATGAATGTGAGCCTTATGTTGTGGGGTTACCGAGCGGAGAGAAAATCGTGGGAACCCTAGAAACTAGAGATTTTCCAATGACTATAGGAGGGAGAGATTGGCCATCAAATCTTATTGTAGTCGACATCCAAGGTGACGATTTAATTCTCAGAGATGATTGGTTCAACCGTTACGGAGCTAGTTTGAATTACCGAAAGAGAGTCATTTCTATTATTGCTGATGATGGATCTGAACATTTATTCAAAGGATGGAGACCGGGAAGCTCAGGAA
Organism: Orobanche coerulescens; assembly: GCA_033398695.1. NCBI lineage: Eukaryota > Viridiplantae > Streptophyta > Magnoliopsida > Lamiales > Orobanchaceae > Orobanche > Orobanche coerulescens. The sequence continues at coordinate 86,974,486 of CM065809.1, forward strand.
AATTAATCAAGGCCATGAAAGCAGTTAAATTGCTAAAGCAGGGTTGTTACGGGTTTTGGTGTTATGCCATGAAGAAAGAAGAAAAAATCAATCTCGCATCTATTCCAGTGGTGAACGAATTATCAGATGTATTTCCTGACGAACTTCCTGGGTTACCTCCGCGGAGAGAGGTAGAGTTCAATATCGAATTAGAGCCTGGAGCCGCTCCTATTTCCAGAGCACCACCGTATGGTGCCAACCGAGGTGTATGAATTAAAGAAGCAGCTGGAGGAATTATTGCAGAAGGGTTACATTCAACCTAGCGTTTCCCCTTGGGGAGCACCCGTTCTCTTTGTCCAGAAGAAAGATGGATCCCTCCGACTATGTATTGATTACCGAGAACTAAACAAGGTGACGATCAAGAACAAGTATCCTATACCACGAATTGACGACTTATTTGATCAACTGCAAGGGGCAAGAGTATTCTCGAAGATTGACTTGCGATCAGGATACCATCAGTTGAGAATTAAGGAATCGGATATACCAAAATCTACTTTCAGATCCCGGTACGGGCACTATGAATTCGTGGTGATGCCATTTGGACTCACCAATGCTCCTGCGGTATTTATGCAATTGATGAATCGGGTATTCTTAGAATACTTGGATAAATTTGTGGTAGTCTTCATCGATGATATCTTGATCTATTCGAAAGACTCAGAGAAACATGCGGAGCATTTGCGTATCGTTTGAGCACTTTGAGGAATGAACATCTTTATGCGAAATTTTCTAAATGCGAGTTCTGGCTTAAGGAAGTGACCTTCCTTGGGCATGTAATATCAGCTGACGGAGTTCAGGTGGACCCGAAGAAAGTCGAGGCAATCTTGGAATGGGAATCTCCTACATTGGAGACGTTGGAGACCACGTACTATTGAAGATGTCTCCTACATGAGGAATTTTTCATTTTGGGAGAAAAGGTAAGCTAAGTCCGAGATATATCGGACCATTCGAGATCCTCGAGAGAGTTGGGGATTTAGCATATAGGGTGGCCTTACCACCATCGCTGAGTCATGTTCACAAGGTATTTTATGTATCCCAATTGCGGAAGTATGTACCAGATCCCAGTCTGATTTTGACGAGATCGAGATAGCTAATGACGGCACCTTCGAAGAGAGACTAATCAAGATACTCGAGAGTCGAGTTAAATAGTTGTGGAATAAACCGATCTCCTTGGTAAAAGTTCAGTGGTCTCGACATGGAGTCTAAGAAGCAACTTGGGAGACGGAGGAGAGTATGAAGTCGAGATACTCGGAATTGTTTTCGTTTTAAGTTTCGGGCCGAAACTTCTTTTTAGAGGGGTAGTATGTAATGCCCGGATAAATGTTGTATTTACCTTGTACTCGACCTTGTATTATTTCGACTTTGTGATGTTATTAATCGTAGATTGGTTTCCCATATTCGTGCCCTTATGTTTTTATATCTTCAATCATTGCATTCATGGTTCTGCACGTACTTACGTACGCTACGGACTTGCGCTTAACGTACGCTAAGTATGTTGTGTAACGTACGTTATGTGTTGAGTGTTGCGATATTCCTTACACGCAAGTGCACGTCATCGTTTACAAGTAATAAAGTGATAAGTAGAGTATCGTTCCCACGAGGACTGAATCTCTAACTACCGATTTTTTCGTATTCCAATTTTATTTGAACCATCGAATTTGGGTTTGTGCAATTAATAACTAAAGGAATTATTAAAAGACTAGTAGAAAACGATAGCTTGAATAAAAGAAATCAAATGATGAATAAGTCTAGGGTTCTGAATCCACCTCAGTTTATCCGAATTTACTCTCGATTATCCGTAATAAATAATTTTCCCAATTTATTGAAGGTGGAGATTGCTAATATATTCTACCGCCTCTCCCGAGGTCAATAGATTTATCTAAAGGCGAATAACGCACTCTATCCCTAGGTGAATTAATTCGTCAATAGGCGAAAAGCATAAAATCTCCCAAAGGCCACGTAGTTCCTATGAGTATATTCCTATCTCACAGAATAAAACGGTCCTCACCAATAGTTCCTCACCAAATTTCCTCTCCCGATTCGAAGTGAATGATTAAATCAATACAACTATTGGCCAGATAATTGCAAGCATTAAACACAATTGGGACAACTCAATAAAAAGGTAATTAATTGGATAATCTCAATAAATTCGTCAAAACAAAGGTTTCATCAAAACCCTAGATTAGGGCTTTAGCCTGACATACTAATAATTGAAATTACAGAATAAATAAATGAAAGCATAAAATTCAAACGCAGATGAAGCTCGGATTCCTCCGTTCTTCAGCTTCCGCCCTCTGCCCTTGAAGTCTTCTGCTTCCCTCTTCTTCTGCCGTCTCCAAGCTTAAGCTCCAAAAGATTCAAGATCAAAACATAATTAATTAGGGTCTTAAACCCTATTTATAGCTCAGCACATCTCCAAATCGCGTCCGTATCAGTCGGTCGAAAACTGGCTTCGGAACGGCCCAAAATCCGCGCGGACATACAAAAACCGCCAAGTGTGCCGCGGCGCACTAAACCTGTGCCGCGGCACAGAGCCTTCACTGAAACACAGGCGTCATCAATTTCTTCAGGCCGCGGCTCACTGGGCCGTGCCGCGGCACAGAGTCTGATTTACTCGCCTTCGGCCGGGTGTCTTCTGTGCCGCGGCTGCTTCCCTTGTGCCGCGCTCGAGTCCAGATTTGCCGTGCTACTGTTTGCCTCGTTTTAGCTCCCGGACTTCAATTTCCTGTCAATCATACAAAACTAAGGCATTAAATGCTCATTTAGACAATTTCACTCTCCAAAATACTACAAAATAATGATAAATAAGCGTATAAAAATACGCCTAACAAATACCCCCAAACTTAAGCCTTTGCTTGTCCTCAAGCAAAAAGAATTAAATTCAATAAAAGAATGTCGTGAATCATCGTGCAACTCATAGTGTTCAACCTAATCAATACTATCCTGTAATTCTCTCTAAATAATACGAGTGTCATAAAAGCGAGCTGCACTCAGAATAATGATTCCGCAAAGTAATCAAGTTCAGTCATAATCACTCGTTCATGAAGAAAATCCAGCTCAAAGATTAACAAAACGTGAGTCAAATCGACTATCACTATGAAAGGCTAAAATAAACAAGCTAGTTCGTCCCGTTCCACAGTCTAAAAGCACAATTTTTACGAGTTTCATAACAATTAAACCTCGGACAGTATTCCCTTATATATATGCTCAAGAATTTGATTCGAGTTGACCACTAGGTTAGGATCTCGGGATGTTTCATCGGGATAATCCTAGGGTAGAATTTCCATTCTCATGTAGTGGGAAACCGTTTGACGTAAAAGACACTCATGGGGCACATGGATACTTCTAGTTACTAAGTTCCCGTCTACAGCGGAGAAACAACTCGAATGTATAATTTTCGCATGTCCGAATCAACGTCGCCGTTTTACGCGAGAGTAAACAGCGGGTCACGCGAATACCCCCGGTTACTAGGCTCCCTCTCATTGGCACATGTGAAATATCTAAATCACTAGTCTAATCAGGGTCATCGTTTTACGCGAGAGTAAACAACAGGTCACGTGAATACCCCCGGTTACTAGACTTCCCATCATAGAACACATTATCTCGACTTTTTGGGAAAAACTGACCGACTCTAACTCAATCTAAGTGCCAACACGACTAAAGAAACAGTACGACTCACTATCCGAAAAATGTAGCCAAACGCATCGACGGTGATTTTAAAACAAGTATGTATCGTCTCTTATCTGCCAAGACCTCTACAATCACGAAAATTTTTTGGACCTAAATGAATACTAAGCAGAACAGAAATAACTGACTACAACTCGACTGGAACTCGACCGCTTCTTTAGAGAGAAAAACAGTGTCGTAACATCAGTATCACACAAATAGAAGCACGAAAAATTCACGAATAAAGAAAAACTAAGACAAGCAAGGCTATCTAAAAAAAAAAATTCGCAAAGTAATGAAAAGTGCAACGAAATAAAGTACAGCAATAAAATAAAGTACAGCAATGAATGTAGCAACTGAAAGTATCCCCCCAAACTTAGGACGTACAGGGACCTCAATGGACAAAAATGATATGCAATAAAAGTAAAGGTCAAGTACTCCCCTCGATGCTCGGGGAGAGTGCCGGCATCGTCCGGTGAGGAGGGTGGTGTGGTTGGCCGGGCGGGTGCAATAAATGGCCCGTCGGGATGCATGATATGGGCCGTCCATGCGGCGAGGTGCTCCTGATGATAAGCATCCCTCGCAGCAAGACGCCTCGCCTCTCGTCGGCTGGCCCGGCGGGCCTGCTCTCGCATCTCGGCTCTGACGGCAGCAACAACGCTCTCCCGCTCCGTCCGCTGCTCCTCCCGCATGGCAGCCATCAAGCTCTTCCTCTCTCTCCTCATCTCATCTCTCTCTCTCCTCGTCTCCTCTCTCAGCTCCTCTCTCTCTCTCCTCAGATCCTCCCTCAGCCCATCAAACAACTCCTGCAACCTCGCTCTGTCGGGTGGTGGGCCGGCATCTCCATGTGTCAACAAAAGCGGCACGGGGGACCCCTCGTGGGCCTCCTCTAGCAGAAATCCTCTCCCCCGAGCGTGCGCCGGCGCTCCTCCCCACTGGTCAAAGTGTGATATGATGCGGTGGTCGATCGGGGCCTGGGGGGCAAGCATCGGCTCGTTGTCTGACCACGTCAGCCCCGACTGCCGGCATAAAGCGCAGATGAGAGAGGGGTGCTTCAACCCCGTCTTGGCCCCCCCTGGATACACTGGAAGATAGATCGGACCAGGATGGGGGCCACATCGAAACGCAATCCGGAAGTGATAGCATAAAGTGTCCAGGCGCGGGAGAGAAAGACAGTATGGATCTGGGAGGTGGGGTCAATGCGTGCGCAGATAAAATAAAGCCAGGCACGCCCGAGCCGGCTGAGGCGCGAGCTCCTGAAGTGGAAAGTGGAAGAACCCTGTGCTCGCTGCTCCCAGTCGGTATCGGGCTGTGCAATGGTCTCGAGCAGGGCCTCCTTCGTGAGGCTGGTCATCACTCGGTCATAGGCCGACTCATCAACCACCGGAAGCCCAACGACCTTCGAATAGCAAGTGGAGAAATCAATCAGTAACCCTCGGACATCGACTGAGTCCGATATTCTAATGACGGCAACGTATGCCTGCCCGAATGTGCTTCAAGAAGTTGGGCGGCGTAAAACTCTGCACAATCGAAATAGCTGCTCCTGGGGTGCAAAGAATCCGCCCACCCCATCTCATCAATCATAGTGAGCAATTCCCCGTCCTGAGGAGCTGGAGTAAAACCCCTCTCTGGAATAAGTGGTTGTGGCTGGATCTTTTCATTGAATATCTTGCGAATTTCAGGGTCCGAAAATTGGTGCCCCTCCGCCTCGGCTCGACCACGAGAGGTCTCCCCTCGAGTAGGGGATGACTGGGTCCTAGCTCGCTTGCTCAGTTTCTTTGTTCTCGCCATAATCAATCCTGAAAAGTACAACACGAGGGTTTATTCACGCAAACAATAATAACAATGATCTACGCTCGGCTAAGATGTCCAGCCAGAAATCCCGAATTTAACAAAATAGCGCATTCGTGAGAGAAGGATGAAATTGGACTTAAACGTTTAACCTGGATGTAAGGGTTGGGCTTGCTGTAAATTCAAAACGTATACGTTGCACGAAAATTCAAAAGATTGCTTTTCCAAAGAAAATTTTTCACTTAGGCAATTTATCAAACACCTTGAGGGCACAAGTTTACTTGAAGAATAAACATGGCTATAGCTCGATTCAACCCCCAGGAACAGAAACATAATTCAATCATCATCAACACAACACACTCAACTCATTCACATTCCAAACTAACCATGAAAAATTGATTAAAACTACCATGTTATTCCCTAAACCATCCTAGAAATTTTTAAGGAGAATAAACATGTTCAATCCATCTAAAGCATAAACAACTTTCAAATTTAAACCATAAGCAAGTAAAGATTAAAGATTTGAACGTACCTTTTGGTTTTGTGAAGATTGCAAGAAGAAATCGCAATAAAAATTGGAAGATAACTTCGGCCGAGTCGCTAAAAATGGTCGTCCCAAGATGATTGGAATATCTTCATCTTCCTCCATGTCGAGTACGATGAAATCAGCCGGAAAGATGAACTTGTCAACTTTGACTAAAACGTCCTCAATCACTCCCCTTGGGTATTTGATGGATCGATCCGCCAATTGTAAGGAGATTGTTGTTGGCTTGGCTTCCCCAATATCCACCTTTTTGAAAATCGACAGAGGTATGAGGTTGATACTAGCACCAAGATCGCATAGTGCCTTATTAAACGAAAGATTCCCCATGGTGCACGGTATGTTGAAGCTTCCCGGATCTTTCAATTTAGGTGGGATCTTCTTTTGAAGAATTGCACTGCACTCCTCTGTCAAGGCGACTGTTTCAAACTCCTCAAGCTTTCTTTTCTTCGATAATATCTCTTTCATGAACTTGACGTAACTCGGCATCTGTTCCAATGCGTCGGCGAATGGAATGTTTATGTGAAGCTTTTTAAACACATCAAGGAACTTAGAAAATTGTTTGTCCGCCCTTCTTTGCTGTAATCTCTGCGGACATGGGACGGGAGACACCCATGTCTTCGAGTTGTCCGGCAACTTTATTGAAGGTTTCAAATCCTTCGACTCCTCTGGCTTTAAATCCTTCTCTTCCTCAATTTCCTTCTTCTTTTCACCCCGCTCGGGCTGATCCAGCACCTCTTTCCCACTTCTTAAGCTGATTGCGTTTAGACTCTCTCTAGGATTTGTATCTGTTATACTCGGCAATGCTCCCTCCGGACGAGCTGTCAACACATTAACAATTTGGCCCAGCTGGACCTCCAAGTTCCGAATGGAAGCGGAATGATTTTGCAATGTAGCTTCAGTACGGGTCATAAATTGACTCGTATTTGCCGCTAATTTTGCAAGTGCTTCCTCGAGAGACACTTTGGGAGTGGGAGGGGGCTGCTGTTGATTTTGAGCGAATGGGGGCTGTTGTGAGTTCTGTCCGTTTCTCCACGAAAAATTTGGATGATTGCGCCACCCCGGATTATAAGTGTTGGAGTACGGGTTATTCTACCGATTCCCACTTCCCACGAATTGAGCCTGCTCCATCTGATGTTGTTCAAAAGGGTTTCCAACTTGACATTCCGCGCTCGGGTGTGATCCGTTACACCAATTGCATGTCTCTATGGTAACGGGGGCTGGTGCGTGCGAAAATGCTTGGAGCTGTTGGGTCAAAGCGATGACTTGAGCTGACAAGGTGGAAATCGGATCATTACTTGAAACTTCCATGACTCTCTTCGGTGTCAATCTCTCCGATGGCCATTGGTACGCATTTGCGGCCATATCTTCCAAAAGCAAGTGTGCCTCGGCCATAGACTTTCCCATCAAGGCCCCACCAGCGGCCGCATCCACTAGAGTGCGTGTAGAAGCACTCAAACCAAGATAGAACGTCTGAATCTGAAGCCAATCAGGAATGCCGTGATGAGGGCATCTTCGTAGCAAATCTTTATATCGCTCCCACGCCTCATGGAGCGATTCCATATCGTACTGACCAAAGGTGGTTATTTCATTTCTCAACCTCGCCGTCTTAGCAGGTGGGAAGAATTTGGCAAGGAAGGCTTGCGCTAACCCCTCCCATGTTGTAATCGACCCCGGCGGTAAGGAATTTAACCAAAATTTCGCTTTATCCCTCAAAGAGAAAGGGAAAAGCCTCAATCGGATGGCATCGTCGGTGACACCATTAGTTTTGAACGTGTCGCATATCTCAAGGAAAGAAGCAATATGGGCATTCGGCCGTCATTCGGCGGTCAGAATTGGCTCGCCTGCACCATCTGAATAATAGCAGGCTTGATCTCAAAATTATTGGCTTGGATAGTGGGACGCCGAATTCCCAAAAAATTAGCATTGATCTGCGGCATGGCATAATCTCGAAGAGCTAGTTCCGGTTGAACTTGCCGCACTTGGTTATCTCCTCCTTGGACTTCGATATTCTCGGCCATGTTGACCGTCGTCTGCAACTCTCTTTTCTCCTTTTTGTTCCTTCTTAGAGTGCGCTCGAGCTCGGTATCCAAAGGTAGTAGGCCTTCGTTACCGAGTTTTCTCATGCACTACACAAAAGATCCTGAAAGGAAAAACAAATAAACGAAATTAAATACACAAAAAAATAAAAAATAAAACGTTCAAATTAAGACCGGAAATACTTAAATCGATATTAGAAAATTTCAATCCTCGGCAATGGCGCCAAAAACTTGTTGCGATATTCCTTACACGCAAGTGCACGTCATCGTTTACAAGTAATAAAGCGATAAGTAGAGTATCGTTCCCACGAGGACTGAATCTCTAACTACCGATTTTTTCGTATTCCAATTTTATTTGAACCATCGAATTTGGGTTTGTGCAATTAATAACTAAAGGAATTATTAAAAGACTAGTAGAAAACGATAGCTTGAATAAAAGAAATCAAATGATGAATAAGTCTAGGGTTCTGAATCCACCTCAGTTTATCCGAATTTACTCTCGATTATCCGTAATAAATAATTTTCCCAATTTATTGAAGGCGGAGATTGCTAATATATTCTACCGCCTCTCCCGAGGTCAATAGATTTATCTAAAGGCGAATAACGCACTCTATCCCTAGGTGAATTAATTCGTCAATAGGCGAAAAGCATAAAATCTCCCAAAGGCCACGTAGTTCCTATGAGTATATTCCTATCTCACAGAATAAAACGGTCCTCACCAAGAGTTCCTCACCAAATCTCCTCTCCCGATTCGAAGTGAATGATTAAATCAATACAACTATTGGCGGATAATTGCAAGCATTAAACACAATTGGGACAACTCAATAAAAAGGTAATTAATTGGATAATCTCAAGAAATTCGTCAAAACAAAGGTTTCATCAAAACCCTAGATTAGGGCTTTAGCCTGACATACTAATAATTGAAATTACAGAATAAATAAATGAAAGCATAAAATTCAAACGCAGATGAAGCTCGGATTCCTCCGTCTTGACTTCCGCCTCTGCCCTTGAAGTCTTCTCGCTCTCTTCTTCTGCCGTCTCCAAGCTTAAGCTCCAAAAGATTCAAGATCAAAAGATAATTAATTAGGGTCTTAAACCCTATTTATAGCTCAGCACATCTCCAAATCGCGTCCGTATCGGTCGGTCGAAATCGGCCAACGGCCCAAAATCCGCGCGGACATACAAAAACCGCCAAGTGTGCTGGCAAGACTAAACTGTGCCGCGGCACAGAGCCTTCACTGAAACACAGGCGTCATCAATTTCTTACGTGTCGCGGCTCACCTGGCCGTGCGCGACACGCATGGGCTTTACTCGCCTTGGTGGGTGTCTTCCTGTGCCGCGGCGCTGCTTCCTTGTTCCGCGGCTCAGAGTCCAGATTTTCCGTTTTCGCCCGTTTTGCCTCGTTTTAGCTCCCGGACTTCAATTTCCTGTCAATCATACAAAATTAAGGCATTAAATGTTCATTTAGACCATTTCACTCTCCAAAATACTACAAAATAATGATAAATAAGCGTATAAAAATACGCCTAACATTGAGCTTAACGTACGTAAGCTCAGTTAAGTCAAGATCCGACAAGGGTCGGCGTGTGGGGACCGGATGAAGATTCGTGGAGATTGCCAGCATGAACCTGGATGGTTTTCCAGAAAATGCAAAGTCAACGGCTTAGCGTACGCTAGGAGAGATTTTTAACGTACGCTAAGGTCCTATGTGTTACGTACGTAACACCTATAGCCTAACGTACGTAAGCGTATGCCAGAAACAGTCGAGTGAGCTCTGGCCGAGCGTTAACGCACGCTAATATTCGAGTATAGCATACGCTAACCATGTTACGTACGTAATGGGCTTTGTTTAACGTACGTAATGGTTTAAAATCTATTTATAGGACCCGACCCTCACTTCATTTCCCACTCTTACCTTGGCCGATTTTTGTGTTCTTGAGACTATCCCTCACCTCATATCCCTCATATCATCATCTACATCCGATTTTGGGGAGCCTAGACCGTGTGAATTGGTGATCAAGCTTCCGGTGAAGAGTTTATTGAAGATTTTCTTTGTTCTTACATCTCTTAAGGTATGTTACGATTCACCAAGCTAGAATTTACATTCTTAGCTATGCTTTGAGCTTGTTTTGGAAATCATTGGACTAGTTAATGATCTTTTGAGTCCAGCCCCATATTTTGGAGTTTAGAACCCGATTATACCTTGTTTTTCTTCCATTACTTAGAGTATTGATTTAGCCTCAGTGGATGAAAACCTTAACATGAAGTATCCTTAATTTGTTGAAGTAATTAGCATGATTTCAGTTAGATTCTCTGAACCCTTTCGATGTTCCACTGATGTAATTCATGTATGTTAGAGGAATTTGATTTGACAATATTCTCCATGTTCTTGAGGTTGATAAATCGGCCAAGTCTTTGAACTCAAACCGGATCACCGTAGTATCGTTTTCCTTGCGTAATACTCGAGCATGCTTGTCATCTTGAGTAACATTGCTGGTAAAATCATAATAGCCGAACATATGAGGATTTGGAATTGAATCCCTTATTTAAAACCCAAAACCTTCAATACCTTATAAACCATTGAACTTTTAAACATCGGTACTTTACCTTCGAAATGATAGTTCAACTCTCATGAAGTGCATTATCGTTTCCGGTTCAGTTCTTATCTAGTGTACTAACCGTGAACCGGCCTTACGTCACTACTTTAGGATTCCAATATAAATATTCGGTGATCGTACGTTAGTATCAAGTGGTATGTTAAGTTCCTTGTATCTCTTTTTGAACAAGGTCCGAGCCTTGCATAGGGGTCGATCGAGGGGCGGTGACATACGGACGCGTGACATTTGTTGGAGTATTTCATTCTTGCCATTTTTGAGACAAGTATCATATGCTGAGTTTGGTTTATATTGGAACTTTGATCATGCATATGGTTTTGTTCATGTTGTCGAGTATGAGATTTATTTCTTTGATTGTTCGTGGTATTCGTTGTTAATTGTTCGTATTTATGAACATATTGAAATGCATATATGTATGCATAATTGCATGGTTTATATTATAAATGATCCGAGGGGGTCATGAGGATCTATGCTGAGGGCGCTGGATCGAATGTCCACCATGCGTTGGTCTGACGGGATCATCATGTGGATCTATGCTGAGGGCGCTGGATCGTTGGATGGGTTTTCCACCATGTGTTGGTCCGACGGGATCATCATGGGGATCTATACTGAGGACGCTGGATCGTTGGATTACCCTGTATGTATTGATGGAATCGTGAGGATTCACATCATTGGATTCCGGTGACGGAAGTCAGTTTTGTATGTTTTATGCTGCATTGATGAAATTTGCATTGTGATACTTATACTAGCATCATTTTGCTAACCCCTTCGGGGGTGGACATTTGTTTGATGTTCAGGTAGCCGAGGAGCGGGGAAGCAGCCACAGTACTGACATGATAATGAAGTGGCTCAGTGATGCGGATTATGGTTATTGTTAGTGTGATTTGTATTCTTGGTTCATTTTTCAGTACTCGAGTACGCGTGTCTTATTACTATTTCGAGATGGTTGTAATATTGACTCATTTGATTTGTTTGAAAACGGTTTTGTATTTGGAACTTTCATGGTACTGTTGTGTTATATTTATATTTCTTCTAATTAGCCTTGTAAATCCTTACTTAAAGGGTTTACGGCGCTGTAATTATTCCGAATATCTCGGGGTGTTACAAATAAGAGGCTGACTACATCACCAGTTTTAGCCTTACCGCAGGGAGCAGAGGGTTTCGTTATTTATAGTGATGTTTCTAAACAAGGATTGGGATGTGTATTGATGCAAAACGAGAGAGTAGATGTGTATGCATCTCGACAGTTGAAAACATATGAGATGAATTATCCAACCCATGATCTGGAGATAGCCGCTGTGGCGTTTGGGTTGAAAATTTGGAGGCACTATTTATATGGTTCTTCTCGTCGAGTGTATACGGATCATAAGAGTTTGAAGTATGTATTCACGCAGAAAGAGCTTAATATGTGCCAACGACGATGGTTGTAATTGCTTAAATATTATGATCTTGACATTCTTTACCATCCAGGTAAAGCGAATGTCGTTGCCGATGCTTTGAGCCGCAAGTCAGTCGTGTTACAGAGATTGGAGTTACTTACCATTCAGCAGAAGCTCAGACGAGAGTTAGTTGATCTGGAGATTGAAGTTTGGCCTCAAGTAACTCAAGGACAATTACGATTTCTTGAGGTCACGTCCTCCGTGATGGAAGATATTAAGTCCAACCAGTTAGACGATCCCTTATTGGTGCAGCTTCGGGAAGATGTTGTTAAAGGAAAGGCTCCTGGATTTTTAGTCGATGGAGACGGAGTTCTTTGATTTCAAGCCAGGATTTGTGTGCCGAATCTAGATGATCTTAAGCGAGTGATTTTGATTGAAGCACATTCTACTCCGTACTCAATTCATCCGGGTACGAGTAAAATGTATAAAGATTTGAAGAGAAATTTTTGGTGGCCGAACCTGAAGAAGGATGTAACAGAGTTCGTTTCGAAATGTTTAACTTGCCAGCAAGTTAAAGCTGAGCATTAGAGACCTGCCGGGAAGTTACAACCGTTGCCGATTCTGGAATGGAAGTGGGAAGACATCGCGATGGATTTTATTGTGGGAATGCCAAGGACGCGAACTGGGACGAATATGATTTGGGTAATCATTGATCGGCTAACAAAATCAGCACATTCTATGGGTATTAGAGATACTTGGGGACCAGAGAGATTGACTCGTTTGTTCATTGCAGAGATTGTGAGATTGCTTGGCACCCCAAAGAGTATTGTTCCGGATCGCGATGGTCGATTTGTCTCGCATTTCTGGCAAGCGGTACATAGAACACTTGGTACTGAATTAAATTTTAGTATCGCGTATCATCCACAAACAGATGGACAATCGGAGAGGACTATCCAGACTGTGGAAGACATGTTGAGAGCTTGTGCGTTAGATTGAAAAGATGATTGGGAGATTCATTTACCGTTAATTGAGTTCTCGTATAATAACAGTTGGCACAGTTCAATTGGTATGGATCCATTTGAAGCACTATATGGAAGACGGTGTAGATCAACACTTTGTTGGGATGAGCCATACGAGTTGCTTGGAGTAGAACCAGATTTGTTAATTCAAACGAGGGAGAAGATTGTTGTTATTCGACAAAGGTTATTGACTTCCCAGAGTCGATAAAAATCATATGCCGATGTTCGACGTCGACCATTAGAATTTCAAGCCGGAGATCATGTGCTGTTGAAGGTATCGCCGACTCGTGGAGTCCTTCGGTTTGGTAAGAAGGGGAAGCTTAGTCCTCGTTATATTGGTCCTTTCAATATCCTGGACAAAGTAGGCGATGCGGCTTATCGACTAGTGTTACCTCCGATGCTTAGTCATGTTCATAATGTGTTTCATGTTTCTCAATTGCGTAAGTATGTTCCTGATCCCAGTCATGTTATTGATTATTAAGAGATTAAAGTAAATGATGATGTTACGTATGAGGAGCAACCGTTAGCCATATTGGAGCGAAGAGTGAAACAATTGCGATGAAAGGTGATTCCTTGAGTAAAGGTTCAATGGTCTAAACATTTAATGAAGGAAGCTACGTGGGAAATTGAAGATAGTATGCGTGCCCATATCCTAAGCTGTTCGAATCTTAAGTTTCGGAATGAAACTTCTTTTTAGGGGGTAAGGTTGTAATATCCGTGTATTTTATGTGTCTTATTTTGGGTTACATCTTGTTGTAATATGGTTATTTGGAGATGATTGTATGCATGAATTTATATTGGAACGTTCATGATTGGTAATCGTTGATTTTTGTGGATTTCGGAAGGTGTTCGTTCTGATCGGACCGTCAGATTTGTGGTTTGAGGGCTACGGCCGTAAGGATGCCGAGTTATGACCGTAAGTGGGCATTACGGCCGTAAGGCAATGCCAATTACGAACGTAAGGCATTGCGGGTTACGGCCACAATGCACCCGTAGAAGTTGAGAGTAGGTCGGCAGGACTCGTTACGGCCGTAAGGATGTGCTGGTTACGGTCGTAAGCTACAGGCCGTGTACGGTCGTAAGGTGTCGAGCATTACGGCCGTAATTCCTGGCTAAGTAACGGCCGTAATGCACCTTGGTGTTTCGAGCAGTAGCCGATGAGGACCCGTTACGGCCGTAATGCACTACTGATTACGGCCGTAACACACTCGGCTATAAAAGGCCGAGTGATTGGTCTACAAGCCATTTCTTCCCTTTCTTTTCCTCCTTCGCGATTCTTTGATAGAGTTTGAGAAATCTGATTAGGAGTATCATTGTGCATCATTTTGGGGAGTTTGACTCGTGTCTAACATCATCATCCACTTGAGTTCCATCCGGATCAAGGTAAAATTCGTTTAAATTCCTAGTTCTTCATATTTTGGGGCTTTTGCTAAAATCTTCAATTTTATTCTGTTCTAGCTCTGATTGGTGCTAGATTATGATGTTATAATCATAATCCTTCGTTTTTCTCCGAAGTTTGTGGATTAAGTTCCAAGTTTTCTTCGTAGTTTGAATTTGAACCATGTTGTCTTAAAAGTGTTCGATTAAATGTCCCTAAGGGTAAAACTTAGAGTGAATCCTTCCATTTTCATGGTGTGATATTTGATTCGGTATTTCGTTGAACTAGGATCGATTTGTTGAAGGAGTTCGGACCGTACGTCTTCTTGTCCGTTATTCTTGTATCGTTTCCAATCGAGGCAAGTACTTTGATTGTGTTTACTGTACTTCGTATGAATGTGTGAAAACGTGGTTTTGCGAAAAGTGGTAATTTTAAAAAATGTAGTTTGTGCCATTTGGTTACTGAGTGTGTGCGAGCCGAGTAAAACCAGTGAGGGTCCCTTGGGACCCGTTAGACTGCGAGCATCTACGGATGACTCGGTTGGGTTGTACAACCAGAGAGGGCCTGATGAGGACTCCTGGGGTGTGTACCTCGCATGAGTTATAGGGCCAGTACAGCCCGGGAGGTTATTTTGTGATGTTGCTTGTGGTATTTGTAATATTCGTACCTTTCTATTTTTAGCAGTTTCCATTTTTAGTGTATGTCTATTTTTATCAACTCGCTTGTAACCATTTCGACGTTTTGAATCTACTTTATTCTTGGAGTTTTCCCGTTTTGACGATTTTCGGAGATGTTTTTACGTAATTCCATTCTATGTTATGTTTTGTCGTATGTGCATTTGATTCTCCTAAAACTCATTCATGTTCATTGTTTCTTTGTTTACATAAGTTCATATGGTTGAGTTGTTCGTGTTGTGAATTTCGGTTTGTCAATCCGACGTTGTATCGTGATTTTCGAGCGTTTGGGCTGTTTCGTAATTTCCTTAAACTTAAAGGAAATTTACTTTCGTCGTCGAATTCCGAACCTTCGGGGAATCGGAATTGTGTTTTCTTTTAACGTTTAGATTCGTCATCGAGAATACTTCGTAACCATATTTTTGGTTCGATAGCAGGTCCGGGTTTCGGAGTCGTCCGGGATAGTTTGGACAGCAGGTTTTCATACTGGTGTCCAGTAGGGTGTTACGGCCGTAACACCCCATTTATTACGGCCGTAAGGCAGCCCTTGTTACAGCCTTAAGGCAGCCCTTGATACGGCTGTAACTGTTGGGAGTATGCCCTCGAATACCACTCAGATGATGATTGAGTGAGGGCATTGTACTTGTAATTATGTAAATCACTAATATAAGGCAATGGATGTTTCTTTATTTACTGATAGTTACTGGCATTCCTAACTCGTAAATATACATATAGAAACTAGTCCCTGTATTTGAGAGCAAAACGTTCCACTCCTTATTGGATAAGGGGGTCGGCACTAGAAAGGTTTATAGCTCAAATACTTAATCGTTCGCAAGTCGATGAAACTTAACTGGGCGTTAAGTTTATGTGAAGACTTATATGACGTGTTCTTTGACATGGAGAGTGCCTGTCGAACGCTAATGGTTAGTGGGAGCACACGTTATAGGTATGCTAATTGAATTAGTATACTCGAACCGACTCACCCTCGATTTGTCACACGAATTTCACTCCGGGACAGTCAATGACGGAATCGAAAGGTTGTGATAGGTATTCGTGAACCTTCGACTTGAGGATTTAGTAGGGATTTGCTTGTGACGTCAAGATTTTCATTAGAGTAGTTCTACCCTGTAAACTGGAAGGCGGGGGTCAACCGCGACGTGCATCTTGACGGGCAAGTAGCAGGTCCTACTGAATACCAAGATAGAATTCTTTCTCCCGTTATGAGCGGGTTATATGTCCTATGCGGTTATTGGCAGATGAGATGATAAGTCTTTGGCCAAAGCTTTAAAGCTAGTTGTATTAGATACACGACAGCTCGATGATCTCGATTTGCATTAACGCATGCATAGCGTCAAGTACAGATAGGGTTTGACTGACCGTGACCCTATAACTTGATCGGGACATTTGAAAGAAGGGTTTATATGTTTACTGGTATTCATGATAGAATGTTTCTTGAATGATCCCAATCATTCGTTCTCAGTTGGGATACAGTGTAGGCCGCCAGGCTGGCTAGGTGGTGCTACTACTCTTTGGTTCCTCCCATTGCTGACTGAGGCGAACCTACCGAGTCGCGCAATAGGATTGACGACGGAATGAATCAAGCTAATTCTCTCATTATGTGTATTAGATATTGGATATCTAAATTTGGGACATTAGATGTCTAAATCGATTTATTGGATAAATTGATTTACGGCCTAATGAATTAAATATATTACTGGGTGATTAATTTAATTCATGGATATAATTATTTCTTGGAGAAATTAATTATGTCATAATGTATTTTATACGATGAAATTAATTGGATTAATTAAACTATACAAATACATCGGGATGGAATTGGAGTTTATCTGTTTGGACTCTCGGGAGTCCAAAACGAACCGTACTCATCCGTTTCTGCATGGGCCGCCCCCCCCTTTCTAGCCACCTTCCTTTTGGACTCTTGTCTCCATTCTTTAATGGATGATAATTGTGGAGGTGGGGTTGATTCTCATTTGATGAGTTGTGACATGTGAAGAAGTATTGAATAAAAGGAAGAAAGACTTCATCTCACCTACACTTGACAATTCATACGTGAATCATCATTAGTAAGAGAGAGAGAACATTGAATTCATTTTCATATCACTCAAGTCTTCTTCTTCATCTTCTTCATTTTTGTTCTTGAGTTTTCTTGGAGAAAATTCAAGATACATTGAGAGAGAGAGATTATACATTTAGAGTATAATAATAAAAAGCTTCATCACCTAGCTCTAGCCGTATCCTCGGAGGATAGCAAGGTATTGTCATTCCGTTCGTTTTTCCAGCGCGTGGCAAGTAGAGACGCGGTGCTTTCGGCATTGGATCGTTCAAGGGCTTGAAGCGGAATAGATTCGTAGAGATCAAGCAAAGCTTGGGGAATAGCTCAAGAGAAGGTTATCCATCTAATCAACGGACTACAAGGTGAGTTTCTATATCTCTTGTGAATTCGTTTTTGATATTCGTATATACGTAGCTCGATCGATCCTCGTAGGGATTTGGATCAAATTAATTTTCGTTTTACCGATTCCGCTGGGCCTTCGTTTTAGGCACCGAATCCCAACAGTAACAGCCCGCTGTTTTAAGACAGCGGGCAGAGGTCAGAACCTCATTTCTTTTCCTCTCTTCGTTTTTCTTTCATCGGGCGACACCAACAATCCTCCAGGGGCGAATTCCACCATTTTCGATCGATGTGTTCTTCATTTTCCATCACTGTAGTGTTGTGGTATCATATTACCATCAAAGTAATCATCTTCCACCGTCCGAAACCGAGGTAAATGGCTTAGAACCCTAACTTTGTCAATTTTTCGGGTTTTTCGGGTTTTCCTTGATTAAACTCGAATTATTCAAGTATGTTGTAATATTCTTTACCGATTGTTGTCATTGGGTGATTCCCAATCCGATTATCGTATAAGACTTAGTTATGTTAATCCTTCATTTAGGAATGGTCGTTTTCCCTCCGGATCATTCATAGTCGTTGTTCGTTCCCATTCCATCGAAGATGTCTCAAAGGCAAGTACTTTGCATTTGTTTACATGTTCTAGTATTTGGATTATGGCTTTTCATGGTTGTTGTGGATGTATATGTGTATGTTCACCAAGGGACGGTCTGACGGGGCCCCTAGGGATACGTATTGTCGTGAGTGTGCATATCACGAACTAGGGTTAACCACCCAGTGTTAACTTTGAATTGTTTTGTTGGAGAAATGTGTTTTGTGCTTGTACATCGTAAATATTCCGGAATATAAATGATTTCTAAAATGATTTTTGGCGCATTTTTCATCTGATTAGAATGGTAGTTCAAATGGATTGTACTTGCACTAGCAGTTGTCGCTAAACCCTTAAATGGGTTTGTATTTCAGGTACAGGTCATGGAAGCAAACGAGCATGCGATCCGTACGAGGATGATGGACAAGCGTGATTCTGTTCAGTGGTTGTCTGTTGGTGTCTTGTTTTGGGATTTATTTATTATGTCATTTGTTTAAGTACTCGAGTACTTCTTTCTTGAATTTTATTAATATTGTGTACCCGTTTTGGGAGTGGATTTGTTGTCAAATTGTATTGTTGAATTTCAGTCTTTGGTTTTGAATGTCGTGGATTGAGAAATTGTCTGCTTGTTGATAATGTATGTCTTTGTCGATTGTCGTGTTGATACATTAGCCTGGTGGATTCCAAAGTGTGGGGTCCATGGCGATGTAATATGTCCTGATCGTCTTGGGGGTGTTACAGAATATGGTATCGGAGCCTAGATTTATGGATACCTAGGTTGTCAGTTATTTGGGTCTAGTTGATTGTCGTTTTTTAACAGTATCACTGCTACACCATCATCTCAGTACGTTGGTGTGTTTAGTATATTTTGAGTAATATTTTTATTAGTATTTTATATATATAATTGTGTGTTGTGTGATAATTTATTCGTTTTACCATATATTTATATTATTTCATTTTTTTAGAATTTTCTATAATTTTGTGTCATTTTTAGATAATTAATTGGAATTAAATTATATCTGCAGGTTAACCAACCGGTACAAGACAGATCAATTGGTTCAAGGGCGATATTTTTACAAAATTCAAATATAGTCACGACTGGTCTCATTTTATTCGTCTCGTTGAGATGATCGCTTTAAAAAAAATTCATCCGAATCCGAGTTCGTATGAAGAAGTTATGACCGTTCGAAGGACAATTAAATAGACGGACCATATTGTGCCATGTGCCAACACCCGATTGGACCAGAAATTCAACTCTGTGCTAATGTCATCAGCACCCCTTAGCAGCCGTGAAATAATTGGGGGTGGGATTTTAAAATATTAAAAATTATTATTTTATTAATTTTGTATTAGTATAAATAGGGGATAAATGTGTGGTGTTTTGGGAAGAGGAAAAAAAGGAGAAAAAAATAAAGAGATATTATTGTAAGGGGGAGAAATAAAAATATTGTAATAAAATTATATTTGAGTAATAATATTATGGGATATTTATTTATTTGTGTTGTTATTATGAGTGAGTAATTTTCTTTTACTCGGTTATGATGAAACCATGTCTATATTATTAATAATATTTATATAATAATTCCAAATAAATATTTTTAATGATTATGATTTTCGCTTCAATAGGAGAATATTATTTCATCAATTATATCATGTATTTTTGATAGTTATAAATTCCCCATTACTTTGTGATTATTGATATTAGTTAATTTCTTTGATTATTTATTTTTCATTAAATTGGATACATATAATGCTTAGAAATTACATTTTTCAAGTGAAGGAAAATCTATATTTGAATTATAATTTTGTACATATTGTTAAATCTATAGGGAAATTGTGAGATTGATTTCAGAATCTATTCCCTGAATTTCTTGGAATTAAAATATAAATTAAATAATAAATAGACATTGGTAGATTCTAAACACTAGTAAATTATTTAAAATCAATTTATCTAAAATCTACTTGAAAATTACTGTTATTTAATGCAATTATTATAACCATTCAAAAATAAAATTATTTGGGACTAGGTTAGAATTTAATATAATTTGGTTCAAAACGATAGGAATAATTTGACTTCACTATTATAGTCCTTCATGTGGAATCGACCTTGCACCGCATATCTACATCGAACAAATTGTGCGCTTGCGAGTATTAGACTAAAGAATCAACAAAAAACATGGTGCTCGTAAGTTTTCCTAACTTGACTCGTTACATTGTCCTGTTCTGTTCCTTTCTTGGTATCTTGTTGCGTTTTGCGTTTGAACTGTACTCACCCATTACTTCTTCAGAATACCTACTGGTAGAGGACGCGGATGCGGTCGCGGACGCGGTAGGGGATGTGGCGCAGCTGGTGGGGCGGCCATGTCCGATAACTCAGGAACTGATTCGGCGATGCCTTCATTATCGAACAGTGTTCCACCCAGTTTTGGAGGCCAGCAGGATCAGTCTGCTAGCTCCGGTAATGCTCATGAGAATATCGAGGTGGCAAACATTTTTCAGCAAGTAGCGAACCAGATGACGCTACTGACTCAGGCCGTCTTAGTCGGCGAAGCTAATGCCAACCCGGTTCCGCCTACTGGACCCGGCAACGATAAGTTACTTCAGGACGTGATTCGTATGCGTCCTCCGCAGTTTGATGGTACTTCCGACCCTTCCGATTGGGAGAGTTGATTGTTTGAGATGGAGAAAGTGTTCGAGGCAGCTAACTGATCTGAGGATATGAAGGTACCCATCGCTCAGTACTTCCTCGCCAAGGAGGCGGCAACTTGGTGGCAAGCGGTGAAACCACGTGACCGGGCAGCCACGTGAGCAGAGTTCTGAGAGTTGATGGAGGACGAATTTTATCCATGGCCAGTGAAAGAGGGGAGGATCCGAGCCTTCTTTGAGGCTAAGCCCCAGGATGTTCCTATTTCGCAGGCGATCAAGGACTACAACCAGCAACTTCACTATGTGAGAAATCAGGCCCGAGATGAGCTAGATAAAATCCGCCACTTTGACATGCGAATGAAGCCGAGGGTTCGTCAGTACATTTCTGGTCTCGGGTGTATGACTCTGAAGGATTATCAGAACAAGGCAATGGCTTATGAGATGTCGTTTTCTGCAACAGAGACGGCAGCTGAGGGTAAGAAACAGAAGACCTCCGGTCAGTTTTTGGGAGGCAAGTGTGGTGGGTATCACAAGGCTCAGTCTGGTTCACGAGTCTTCGGGAATCAGTCCCCATCATTTGGGCGAGGAAACAGTTCTAAGTCTGCTCCTACTGTTTCCATTTGGGGTCCTACCTGCTTTAACTATGGTCGTCCCGAACACATGATGAGTGAGTGTGACAGGCCTCCGATTCAGTGTCTTGCTTGTGGTCGGATGGGACATCGTGCTAAGTATTGTACAGATGCGGTTCGGGCACCAGTTACTCAGGTGTCAGCCCCAGCTGCGGGAGAATCGAGCGTGGACCAGGCACCGACAGTTTCTTAACCTTAGCAGAGTTTTAGCAGAGGCCGAGGACTTGGGCAGCCTTCTAGAGGGGGAGCTTCTAGTGCGGGGTCTATTCCGCCCCGTGTGTATGAGATGAGATGAGACGAGCTGGAGATCCTGACGCGACGGTGGCTATAGGTATCGTTCACATCCTTGACCATCCTGTTTCCATGTTATTTGATTCTGGTGCTACGCATTCTTTCATATCTCTGGATTGTGTGCATCGTCTGCATGTTGACTGCCTAGTTGCGTGTGAACCATTTGTTGTTAAACTGCCTAGTGGGGATAACATCGTGGGGGATTGTGAGATTAGAGATTTTCCTATGAGCATCGCGGGGCGGGATTGGCCTTCTAATTTGATTGCGGTAGATATTAAAGATGAGGATCTGGTTCTCGGTGAGGATTGGCTGGATTGTCACAGGGCGATCATGAACTATAGAACGAGAACGGTTTCGATGTTAGCCTCTGACGGTACCGATCATTCTTTTGTGGGGCGTAAGCGGAGTAGTCAGAGATTTCTGATCAGCGCTATGAAAGCGGAGAGACTTCTTCGAGGAGGTTGCACCGGTTATTGGTATTATGCTTTGAGATCAAAAGAATGGGGAGTCGAGCTCTCGTCTATACCGGTAGTTTGTGAGTATCCTGATGTTTTTTCAGACGAGTTTCCGGGTTTGCCGCCGGACCGAGAGTTTGAGTTTTCTGTTGATTTAGAGCCAGGTGCAGCACCGATTTCTAAGATGCCATACCGTATGGCGCCTGCCGAGATGCTTGAGTTGAAGAAACAGTTTGGAGAGTTGCTATATATGGGTTACATTCGACCAAGAGCTTCGCCTTGTGGTGCACCGGTCTTGTTTGTAAAGAAGAAGGATGGGTCACTTCGTCTGTGTATCGACTATCGGGAGTTGAAAAAAGTGACTATCAAAAATAAGTATCCGCTCCCGAGGATTGATGACTTGTTTGAGCAATTGCAAGGGGCAACTGTGTTTTCGAAGATTGATTTGAGATCGGGGTATTATCAGCTCCGAGTGAAGGATTCCGATATTCCGAAGACGGCCTTTCGGACGAGGTACGACCACTACGAGTTTGTGGTTATGCCATTTGGGCTGACCAACGCCCCATCCATGTTCATGCAGCTTATGAACAAAGTCTTTATCGAATACCTTGATAAGTGTGTAGTTGTTTTTATCGACGATATCCTGATTTACTCGAGGAGCGAGGAGGAGCATGCACGTCATTTGCATATCGTGCTGGGAATCTTGAGAACTCAGCATCTTTTTGCGAAGTTCTCGAAGTGTGAGTTTTGGTTACGGGAGGTTATGTTTCTCGGTCTTGTGATCTCGGCCGAGTATGTTCGTGTGGACTCACATAAGATAGAGGCAGTGTTGGATTGGGCACCGCCGAAAAACGTGAAGGAGGTCCGTAGTTTTCTGGGTTTGGCCTGGTATTATCGTAGATTTGTCGAGGGATTTTCTAGCTCGCTCGACCGCTGACTCAGTTGTTGCAGAAGTCATAGAAGTTTGTGTGGACCGACGAGAGACAGAAGAGTTTCGAAGAGTTGAAGAAGCGGCTGACGACCTCCCCCGTTTTGGCTTTACCGAGTGGTAATGAGGGTTTCTCAGTATTTAGTGATGCTTCGAGCCAAGGGCTTGGATGTGTACTCATGCAGCACGGGAAGACGATTGCCTATGCTTCCCGTCAGCTGAAACCGTACGATTTGAATTATCCTACCCACGATCTTGAGTTGGCCGTAGTTGTGTTCGCGTTGAAGATCTGGCGTCATTACTTGTATGGCTCGTCATGTCATATTTTCACCGATCACAAGAGTCTGAAGTACATTTTCACGTAGAAAGAGCTAAATATGAGACATAGGAGATGGTTGGAGTTGATTAAGGATTACGACCTCGAGATCCTTTATCATTCGGGCAAGGCAAATGTGGTGGCAGATGCCTTGAGCCGGAATCGGTATCATTTTGGGCGCTTGAGTTACTTACAGCCCAGCCATAACTTCAGCGAGAGTTGATGAGATTGAGCGTTGAGGTTGTACTACCAGAGAGTGCCAGGCAGTTGCGTACTCTTGAGATCTCTTCGTCTCTAGTCGACGATGTTAAATCGGGATAGTTGGAGGATCCGATGTTTATTCAGCTTCGAGAGAATGTGGGAAGGGGGAAAGCCCTGGGATTCGTGATACATGAGGATGGTGTGTTGAGATTCCGAGGTCGGTTGTGTGTTTCGAACGACTTGGAATTGAGGCAGAGTATTATGCGAGAAGCTCACGCGTCACCTTACTCAGTCCACCCGGGCTCGAGTAAAATGTATAAAGATTTGAGGAAGAATTTCTGGTGGAATGACATGAAGAATGAGGTAGTTCAGTTTGTGGCTAAGTGTTTGACTTGTCAACAAGTCAAAATCGAGCATCAGCGGCCAGCTTGATTGTTGAAACCACTTCCCATCCCAGAATGGAAATGGGAAGATATCTCGATGGATTTTGTCACAAACTTGCCGAGGACGAAGACCGGAATGAATATGGTGTGGGTGATCATGGACCGACTAACTAAGTCGGCACATAGGCATCAAGGATACTTGGGGTCCAGAGAAATTGGCTCGTATTTTTATCGCGCATATAGTGAGACTTCATGGTACGCCGAAGACTATTATTTCAGATATAGATGGCCGGTTTGTATCTCATTTGTGGCAGGCGGTACATAAGGCATTGGGGACACTGTTGCGTTTGAGTACATCTTTCCATCCTCAGACCGACGGGCAGTCTGAACGTACCATTCAGACGTTCGAGGATATGTTACGCGCGTGTGCGTTAGACTAGAGTAATGACTAGGAAGAGCATCTGGCCTTGATCGAGTTTACTTATAATAATAGCTGTCACACGTCGATTAAGATGGCACCGTATGAGGCGCTTTATGGCCGACGTTGCCGATCAGCGATATGTTGGGATGAGCCGTCCCATATAGTTGGAACCGAGCCGGATCTTGTGTTAGAGATTAGGGAGAAAGTTGAATTGATTAGAGAGAGAATGTTGGCGGCTCAGAGTAGACAAAAGTCTTATGTGGATGTTAGACGTCGACCCCTGGAGTTTGAGGTGGGAGATCATGTTTTGTTGAGAGTGTCTCCGTCGAAGGGGGTTTTTCGTTTTGGGAAAAAAGGGGAAGCTCAGCCTGAGGTATATTGGACCTTTCGAGATATTGGAGAGAGTTGGCGAGTTGGCATACCGTTTAGCATTGCCTCCGTCGTTGAGTCATGTGCATAGTGTATTTCACGTCTCTCAATTGAGGAAGTATGTTCCGGACCCGTCCCATGTTATTGATTTTGGGGACGTGGAGATCGAGAAGGACGTTACGTTTGAGGAGAGGCCCGTTAGAATTTTGGAGCGTCGAGATAAACAATTAAGGCACAAAATCATTCCTTTGGTTAAAGTGCAATGGTCGAGGCATGGTGTAGAAGAAGCAACGTGGGAGTTGGAGGAGGATATGCGTTCGAGGCACCCCGAGCTTTTTGATTCTTAAGTTTCGGCACGAAACTTCTTTTTAGAGGGGGAGAATGTAATATCCGTACCTTTCCATTTTTAGAAGTTTACATTGTTGGTGTATGTCTATTTTTATCGACTCGCTTGTAACTATTTCGACATTTTTTAATCTACTTTATTCTTGGAGTTTTTCTGTTTGGACGAGTTTCGGTGATATTTTTACGTAATTCCATTTTATGTTATGTTTTGCCATATGTGCGTTCGATTCTCGTAAAAGTCGTTCGTTTTCGTTGTTTCTTTGTTTACATAAATTCGTATGGTTAAGTTGTTCGTGTTGTGAATTTCGGTTTGTCAATCCGACGTCGTGATTTTCGAGCGTTTGGGCCGTTTTGTAATTTCCTTAAACTTAAAGGAAATTTACTTTCATTGTCGAATTCCGAACCTTTGGGGAATCGGAATTGTGTTTCCTTTTAACACTTAGATTCGTCATCGAGAATACTTCGTAACCATATTTTTGGTTCGATAGCAAGTCCGGGTTTCGGAGTCGTCCGAGACAGTTTGGACAGCAGCTTCTCAGATTGCTGTCCAGTAGGGTGTTACGGCCGTAACACACCATTCATTATGGACGTAAGGCAGCCCTTGTTACGGCCGTAAGGCAGCTCTTGTTACAGCCCGCTGTTTTAAGACAACGGGCAAAGGTCAGAACCTCATTTCTTTTCCTCTCTTCGTTTTTCTTTCGTCGGGCGACATCAACAATCCTTCAGGGGCGAATTCCACTATTTTCGATCCGTGTGTTCTTCATTTTCCATCACCGTAGTGTTGTGGTATCATATTATCATCAAACTAATCATCTTCCACCGTCCGAATCCGAGGTAAATGGCTTAGAACCCTAACTTTGTCAATTTTGGGGTTTTTTCTGGTTTTGTTTGATTAAACTCGAATTATTAAAGTATGTTGTAATATTTCTTACCGATTGTTGTTATTGGGTGATTCTTAATCCGATTTCGTCGAGTTTAATTCGTGAATTGTCGATTCGTGGAGATTTTGCGTAAACCCCCGCCCGTACCAATTGAACGTATTTTGTCATAGCTTGTAATCGGGGTTGTGGGCGTATTCCATTCGATTATTGTTATCGTACAGGACTGAGTTATGTTAATCCTTCATTTAGGAACAGTCTTTTTCCCTCCGGATCATTCGTAGTCGTTGTTCGTCCCCATTCCGTTGAAGATGTCTCAAAGGCAAGTACTTTATATTTGTTTACATGTTCTAGTATTTGGATTATGGCTTTTCGTGGTTGTTCTGGATGTATATGTGTATGTTCACCTAGGGACGGTCTGACGGGGCCTCTAGGGATACATATTGTCGTGAGTGTGCATATCACGAACTAGGGTTAACCACCCAGGGATGTCCGATGGGGCTCTGCGGGGTACGGTGGCCGTGAGTCTCGTACCAATGTTTTACTTTGAATTATTTTGTTGGAGAAATGTGTTTTGTGCTTGTGCACCGTAAATATTCTGGAATATAAATGATTTCTAAAATGATTTTTGGCGCATTTTTCATCTGATTAGAATGGTAGTTCAAATGGATTGTACTTGCACTAGCAGTTGTCGCTAACCCCTTAAATGGGGGAAATACTTTTGTATTTCAGGTATAGGTATGGAAGCAAACGAGCATGCGAGCCGTACGAGGATGATGGACAAGCGTGATTCTGTTCAGTGGTTGTCTGTTGGTGTCTTGTTTTGGGATTTATTTATTATGTCATTTGTTTAAGTACTCGAGTACTTCTTTCTTGAATTTTATTAATGTTGTGTACCCATTTTGGGAGTGGATTTGCTGTCAAATTGTATTGTCGAATTTCAGTCTTTGCTTTTGAATGTCGTGGATTGAGAATTGTCTGCTTGTTGATGATGTATGTCTTTGTCGATTGTCGTGTTGATACATTAGCCTGGTGGATTCCATAGTGTGGGGTCTACGGTGCTGTAATATGCCCTGATCATCTTGGGGTTGTTACAGTATTATATTCCGGAATATCTGTGATGGCACTGTGATTTACTTGCAGCGGCCTCTTGCTGACCCCTTCGGGGGTGGATATACTTGTTGTGTATTCAAGTACATGTCTTGTGGGAGAACCAGCACAGGACGGATATGAGCTTGGTGGGCAGCATTGATGTCGTGTATCATTTTGAGTTGTTGGTCGTATTGTCGTGGTCATGGTCGTGTTTTGATTTTGTACTCGCGCGGGTACTGTCATGTGATGAATTTCGTGTCGTTGTTGATTGTTAATGAGGTTGTTGTACCAGTTGTGAACTTTGTATCAGTTGTGGTCCTACGGGACGAGGTGTTTCTGGTTTTGTAATGTATTTCGTATTGAAGTTGAGATTCGTTTAAATGTGTGAATGTCCCGGTTGTGTTGTTGTTAATGTGTTTTATGTTGGTCTAAGCCTGGTAGGTTCTCCAAAAAGAATCTATGGCGCTGTAATATCTCCGTAAATCCCGGGGGTGTTACAGAAATATACTAAGTCCTCAACGCAAACAACACAGCATACAACGATCGTTCATCAAAGATAAAACTATTGTTTGAGATTTGTTCTACCCTTACTCTTGAGATTATTATTAGCCCTGTGTGGACTAAAGATCCTTGCGTATTCCTACATGTGTGGGAAGAATAGCATTAAAGACGAAGCTTCGATCTGTGTGAGAAGAAGCGAGTCGAAAGAGCTCAAGCCAATCTGTGTGAACGGCCCAAAGCTACAGTCCATGTATCAATATGTGTGAACGATATAGAGACAGGTTTAGTTAAAGTCACGTAGTTGTGTACGTAGTGATTTTAATAAACTCTTTACTCCTGTGTGGAGGACCAGTGGACATAGAGGGGTTTACCTCAAACCACTTTAAACTATGTGTTATTTACTTTCTGTCTTTACTGTTTTCATTCTACTGTAATTTATCTTGTATACACTGTTAAACTCTATACGCGTCAAGCAAATAGGGAAACACCTAGTTGCTGTATTTATAGCAACTCACATAACAGACTTCCGCTACGCAATTAACTTCGAAAATCGTACAACCTATTGTACTCTTACTTTCTAAGTTGTTTATTGTATACTTAGTGATCAATAAAAACACATCTATAACTGTTATCAATATAACTGATTTTTTTTTTGTGGGAGCATCCGCTCTTAATAGGGATTTAAACCTTGTGTGTTTATTCAGTTGAAGCATCCTCAAAATTGGGTTGCTGAGACATAACCTGCGATTTAACCGGGGGTAGGAATGAGGGATCGGACCTACAACCCCCAGGATTCAACCTGGGTCAAAAAAAAAAATATAACTGATTTTTTTAATTATTTTTTCTGAAACAATAAAATATTATTTATAAAATATGGAGATAGTATATAATTGGGTATTTGCGAAAGTCAAACTTTGAACTGGAAATGTAATAATTTGATAAACAAATTATTTTTAAGCACCTATCACTTCAAAAACAAATCCTTCCCTTTGAATTGATTTTCCAAAACCCACAACTGCTCTATAGTCAAGCTCATCTGATTTGAATAGTCCTCCCAAACTCGATCCCTCCCATCCCCACCCCACATCCTATACACGTGGATGGAAATATATACATGAACAGAATAGCGCACACACACTCCAAAACTCTTGCATTAGGATACAGCTACTAGATCCAAAAATCACTTCAAGACATCTCTCTAAAAAACAAAAAAAAACCTACAAAGACATGGTGGCTGCCACCAACTACCCCTCAGCCGGGTGGCCACCAACCACTAGAGCCTTCTCTGCCCAAGTCCTCACCGGACGGTGGTTCATGGTGTTCGCAACCACCCTAATCATGTCCGTCGCTGGCGCCACCTACATGTTCGGCCTCTACTCCCCCATCATAAAATCCTCCCTGGGATATGACCAAACAACCCTCAACCTCCTCAGCTTCTTCAAAGACCTCGGCTCCAACGTCGGCGTCCTTTCCGGCTTGATCAACGAAGTCACCCCGCCGTGGGTCGTACTCACGATCGGCGCCGTCTTGAATTTCTTCGGCTACCTCATGATTTGGCTAGCCGTCTCCAAGAAGATATCCAGGCCGCAAGTGTGGCACATGTGCCTGTACATTTGCATCGGCGCGAACTCCCAGTCGTTTGCTAACACAGGTGCACTGGTCACAGCCGTCAAAAATTTCCCCGAAAGCCGAGGGGCCGTTTTGGGGCTGCTCAAAGGGTTTGTCGGCTTGAGTGGGGCCATTATAACCCAGGTATATCACGCTGTATATGAGAACGATCCGAAATCGCTCATTCTTCTCATCGGCTGGCTTCCAGCCGCCGTATCATTCGCGTTTTTGAGGACGATCAGGATTATGAAGGTCGTTCGGATTGCACACGAGCTTAAAGTTTTTTACAGGTTCTTGTACGTATCTCTGGTCTTGGCTGGGTTTCTGATGGTGGTTATTATACTGCAAAAGCAAATGGATTTCAGCCGAGCCGAGTTTGGTGTCAGCGCGGTTACCGTGGTTTTCTTGCTTTTTTTGCCTCTTGCTGTCGTAATAAAAGAAGAAATTAATCTTATCAAGAATAAAAAACAAGATCTAAAAACTTCTGACAGTTCTTCAAACATCGTCGACGAGAAGAAGCCGCCACCGGCTGAAGTTCCTCCGTCAGCCGTCGCCGAATCGCCGGAAAATCAAGAAATATCGTGCTGGAATCCGAAAAGCATGTTCGGGCCCCCGGAAAGAGGAGAGGATTTCACAATCCTTCAAGCCCTTTTCAGTGTGGACATGCTCATACTGTTTTTCGCGACCATCTGTGGAGTTGGAGGAACTTTAACGGCTATCGATAATTTAGGACAGATTGGTTCTTCATTAGGATATCCAAAGAACAGTATAAGCACATTTGTTTCGCTCGTGAGCATATGGAATTATCTAGGACGGGTTGTGGCGGGCTTTCTATCCGAACATTTCTTGAAAAAGTATAAATTTCCAAGGCCCCTTATGCTAACTCTAATCATCGGTATCTCGTGCATCGGCCACTTATTGATCGCTTTCGACATCCCAAACGGGCTTTACGTCGCGTCCGTGATAATCGGGTTCTGTTTTGGTGCCCAGTGGCCGCTGCTCTTCGCCATAATCTCCGAGCTTTTCGGGCTTAAATACTATTCCACGCTGTATAATTTTGGGGCTGCGGCGAGCCCGATCGGGCTTTATTTGCTCAATGTGAGGGTGGCGGGCCATTTGTACGATAGAGAGGCCGAGAAGCAGTTGCGGGCTTCCGGCAGAGTCAGAAAGCCCGGTGAGGAGCTGGATTGTAACGGGGTGGAGTGTTTCAAAATGGCTTTTGTTATCATCACGGCGGTGACTGTGTTTGGGACGATTGTTTCACTTCTTTTGGTGATTAGGACCAGGAAGTTTTACAAGAGTGATATATATAAGAAGTTCCGGCGGGGGGAGGCGGAGGCGGAGTTGGTGGCAGCCGCCGGAAATGGAAACATCAACACTACTGATCAAATAATGTCGAGGTAGTTGACGTGGGTGCATGATACATGTCCTCATGTAGTCTTGTTTTTGTTCTTTCTTCTTTTTTTCCTTTTTTTTTCTTCTAAAAATCAAATGTCAGTTGAAGAAATATACAGATAGGTTAAGATTTGAAGGTAGAATATTCAGGAAGGGCAAAAAAGTAATTGGGAGAGATGTCTGAATGGGGAGTGTGATTTTGTTCACCCTCCTAAAAAGAGGGTGAACTTACCCTCCATAATTGGAGGGTAATTTTGAGATATAAAAATTAAATTTTTTAATTTTTGTTTTTTCTATGTTATTCTATTTGTCGAGATCTTTAATTTGAGTATAATTTTGATACATAATTTTGTAGTTTTGAAAAAATTATTTTCATAAATAAAAAATATTAATTTATCACTCAAAATAAAAAAAATTAAAAAACTACAAAATTATGTATCAAAATTATACTCAAATTAAAGATCTCGACAAATAGAATAACATAGAAGAAACAAAAATTAAAAAATTTAATTTTTATATCTCAAAATTACCCTCCAATTATGGAGGGTAAGTTCACCCTCTTTTTAGGAGGGTGAACAAAATCACACTCCTGAATGGGTTTGCAAAATTGGAGCTTAAATTCTGTTTTCCTTTTTGTGAGTTGAATTCAATAATAATATCAAATATTGAACGAAACAAATATAAAAATTATTTTTAAAAAATTAAATTAAAGAGACAATTAATATTTAAAAAAAAATTCCTAAAGGGATCTCTGATGGATTTTCGGCGGCCACCGATCGACTAATTTATCCGGGGGAATTGCAGACGTCAAGTTTTTCTATTTAATGTCAGGCCCGCAGGCCATTGGCCATTTTCCATGTGGGGACCGCAGGCCTCCAGCGGCGTCTTTTTCTTTAACGCCAGACGTCGATGAGTTTTCCGGCGGGCCACCGCGGGCCGCCAACTAATTTTGTTGTTTTTTAATTTCTTTTAACGAGAGACCTGCCAACCTGCTTTCGGGTGACGGGATATTTTTTTCTTTTTCTCCGCATGCCTTTTGGTAGTCGGTATTATTTTTCTTTTTTTATAACCGTTGGCCCGGCGCCGGCGGATGCCGATAGATTTACGAAAACTAATATATTTTTTCTTTAGCAATGTAATCCTGTAATTAAGATTTTGGCCCCATCACCGGTTATCTCTAGTCTATAATATAGAAGACACTGTTTTTTTGGTAGTGTGCACTTGAAGTACTCCATTTGACCTAGAAAAAAATTGTCAGAGCGTCTATATCTGATGTATTTTAGGTAATGATTGATATAAGTAATGATGGTAAATGTGTAGTGGAGATTAAAAAATAAAAAGTGTTGATGGTAAATATGTAATGGAAGTTAAAAACTAAAAGGTGATTGTTTGATTTGATCGTAAAAAAAAAATATATAAATTTATTAAATGACTACTTTTTGATAGAGAAATTAAAACATGCGGGACGAAGGGAATATCATTTTGCCCCATATCCGTATTAACCATAAGAATATTAAAAATAAAAAATACTCTTAAATTTTTAAAAGAACCTTTAGATTAATAAATTTAATAAATTTAATTTTACCTGATAGTCTTTTTGCGAACGCAGCCAACCATCGAAAGTCCACGGGCCATGGAATTCTCTTTTACAAGTACTCCCTCCGTCCACTTTTTAAAGTCTCATTTGATGTTGGGCGCGGAGGTTAAGAAAAAATGATAAAGGTAAAGTGGGTGGAAGAAAAAGGTAGTGGTTGGAAGAAAAAGTTAGTGGTTTGGAAGAAAAAGGTAGTGGTTTAAAGAAAAAGGTAGTGGTTTGGAGAAAAAGAGTGGCCCATTAGTGAAAAGGTAGTAATTAAATAAAGAAAAGAGGGTAATATGGTACAAAAAGTAGAGTGGGACTTTAAATTGTGGACAAATATTTGAGAGCAAATGGGACTTTAAAAACTGGACGGAGGGAGTACTTAATAATATGAAAATGGTAGGGGAACACCCCCACCCCAAACACATTTTATATCTTACAAAAGTTTACGTATTTTACGATTAATTTTATTATAATATCATTATAACTATTTTATGGGTAAAACATATTTTATCAACGTGTGCGTTTAAAGGTGCCATTGGAGCGTTGCCCTATCATTCTTCTAATGATATAAAGTATGTAGTGTTTCCGGGGGCATAGACTGATGGTAAGTTGCAAGGTGATTGGGGTGGAAACACTCCGACACGGGTTCGAATCCGTGTGGTGACAATACTTTGCTGAAATATCTGAGTTTGTTGCTTCGTGTCGCCTTTGTTGGCCTCTCGCGATCACAGCTATTAGCAGACATCCTCGATTTAACACCCGCCACAAGCAGACTCGACATGCGTTTTTAGCTGTCTCTCTCAACAAATATATATATATATAAAGCATGTAGCATTATCTGTACACACGTCCATCTAGACGTGAACAAAAGACCATAAATAAATGTTTAATAACTGAGAGTTGCTTTCAAAGAATCTAAAATCAAACGGTCCTTTTTTCATTTAACATTTAATTTAAATGTTGTTGCAGTTAACAAGTCAAAGTATGAGATACTATGAATTTATTAATGGATTTGCTCACCGACACTTTGGATTATGTAATTACCATGAAAATATCTTACGATTAATTTATCAACATTGATTATGTATCGCCGTTGAAAGAGCGAAGACGAAGCATGAGTTCGATTTCTTCTACCAACAATTTTTTTGCTGTTTATCACATGCGTCATTTAAATATTGCTTACTCTGTTGACATAATTTACAGCAGAGTTTATCCAGCCGTGACAATGAATCAGAACTGGCATAGCTTCCTTCGTTATTAAAAAAAGAAAACAATGATTACGTATATTTAGTAATAATAAACAAAGTGATACACCAATAACATCATTGTTCTAAAAGACCCCACCTAACCTCATGAAGTCTTCTTCTCCTAACTACGGAACCGATGTCATGCTTAAGAATTTTGAGAATAGCTTGTTTTTCCCTTTTACATATAATATTATTTTGTTTTTGCCTCAAGTTTAGCACTAATTCTTTGATACTTAAATTGTCGGAAAGAAAACATTGATTACGTATATTTAGTAATAATAAACAAAGTGATACACCAATAACATCATTGTTCTAAAAGACTCCACCTAACCTCATGAAGTCTTCTTCTCCTAGCTACGGAACCGATGTCATGCTTAAGAATTTTGGGAATAGCTTGTCTTTCCCTTTTACCTATAATATTATTTTGTTTTTGCCTCAAGTTTAGCACTAATTGTTTTGATACTTAAATTGTCGGAATTGACCTTTACTCGAATGAATTCGAGTCATATATTTTACTTTCGAGTAACAAAATTTCGAGTGAACTTGCAAAAATATACGATATCAGTTTTGAAGGCACATTCGTGTTACCCGACGGCGCATTCGTGTTACTCGACGGCGCATTCGTGTTACTCGACTGCGCATTCGTGTTACTCGACGACGCATTTGTGTTACTCGACGGCGCATTCGTGTTACCCGGATGACAATCTTCCCTCAATATTATATATTTTTGTAAGTTGACTCGAAATTTTCTTACTCAAAAGTACAATATATGACACGAATGTATTCGAGTAAAGGTCACTTCCGACAATTTGGGTATCAAAAGAGTTGGTGTTAAACTTGTGATAAAAAAGAATAATACTATATATAAAGGGCACTTCCAATTTTCTCTCCATAAGCATTTGCATGCTTAGGTCATTCTTAAATGTCTAAGGTACTCATATTGCTTGGTCAATAAATTTTCATGTACTCATACAATTATATAAATACTATTGTACAAATATTGCTCAATCAAATGAGTATTTAAGCACTCACATTATATATATAGGGATTGACTATGGTGAAAATACCCTTAATGGTAAAATCTAGAAACCAATTGCATAATTAAGTAATTTTATTGTATATTTGTTATTATTTGTTGCATTTGTTGCATCAAGCTGGTCGCTAGTATATGCAACAAATAATACAATTAAAAATACATAAATGCATATAATTCTACTCATCTCAGCCGTTAGATCACTAATATCAATGACCTACAAAAGTTTCTAGATTTCACAAGGTAATTAGTTTTCATAAGATCTATTTCCCATATATATATATATATATATATATATATATATATATATATATGGAGAAAATTACACCCAACTACCTTATTAGATGACGTGTTTACAGTTTAGTCCCTATTGTTTCATAAATTACAGCGAATGACAAAAATCTGGTTTGGTGTTGACTTCTATTAAAAACACTATTTACTTGAATAAATTATTTCTTTTAAAATACATTTCATATGAAACAGATAGCCAGAAAATATTTATTTTTATTTTTTCAAAAAATAAAAAAATCCTGAAAATAATTTTATTTTTTCGAAAAAATAAATTATTTTTTGAAAAAAAATATTTTTTTAAAAGAAATGTATTAGCCAAACGCTTTAATAACTTATAAGCTCTTTGTTTCATATGAATTTAAAAGAAATATTTTATTCAAGTAAATAGATGGGCATTTTCGTCTTTTTAATGGAAGTCAACACCAAACCAGATTTTTGTCCTTCGCTGTAATTTATGAAACAATAAGGACTAAACTCTAAACAGGCCATCTAATAAGGTAGTTGGCCGTAATTTCCACATATATATATATATATATATATATATATATATAAGCGGTTTTCGAACCGCCGTTATTTTTACACGTTAACAGCGGTTATTAGGGAACCGATGTTGTTGTTTCAATATATTTAAATGTGGTTTTCTGGGAACCGCTGTTATTTTGTCCAGGTTTCTGCCCAGATTTTGGCATTATTTTGCACAATCCAGTACTTGAACTCGGATCAAACTGTAATAATCAATAAACCACCAATTCATTGAATCTAAACATGTAACACCCTCAGATTTAGCCCGAAATATTACAGCGCCGTGGGCCCCGAGATGGAACCCACAAGGCTAAAGGAAATTTTCACAATCATTTACAAATGCCCAAGAGGCCAACGACGGTACTATCTTTAAAAATGCATAAAGACATAAAATCCATTTATCAAAAACCGTCGTAAAAACTCATTTGAAATCGCAAGGCCAAACGGTCGACACTCAAAAGTTTAGAAAACGATTTCCAAAGCAACCTCAGTTACCAGATACTTCAAAATACTCACGCAGCGGAAAAAGACCAACCATAAAGATACTCTAGCAGCGGAATACAAGAACCAATCAAGAAACTCAATGCACAAAACATGTCCTAGCCAGTATCCTCCGGGAAGCTCATCTCTTCACGACCGCTACAAGCTCGATACTCCAAAAACCTAAAAAGAAATCCCACGACGGGGTCAGCCATAATATCCAACAATGATAACCGTCACAAAACATTAATAATTACATACCAACGAGAATACAACATAAAAATACGACTAATGTAATCTTATCGTCATAACCTAACCAAAATTCACATCTCGCACAGTACCCAAAGTTCTCAAAACATCATCATAACTCACTGTTACGAAATCTACTAACTCTGCCCAATCCAAATCCGTCGGGTAACATCATCACATCTCGACACGAAAACCAAATGCCCATCAAAGACAAATACCAAGGGAAATACCGAACATACCTCAAGATGCATAGTCTCATGACACTCATGTTAGTCTAATCCGAGATCAGATCAAAGCACATACGAACACGGTCCTAACACAAGACCTACAAATGCATACTCATGTGACAACATCAATATGATCAAAAAGAATAACAATGTATACTCAATGGCAATCCCATGATCCAGCGCCCTCAGCATAGATCCCAAGATGATCCTACAAGATCAACACGAGGTGGATAACCAATAATATACATACAACAACACAACACTGGGTAATCCAACGATCCAGCGCCCTCAGCATAGATCCCAAGATGATCCCGTCGGACCAACACGAGGTGGAAAAAACCCGTCCAATGATCCTGCGCCCCCAGCATAGATCCCAAGATGATCCCGTCGGACCAACACGAGGTGGACATCTGATCCAGCGCCCTCAGTATAGATCACACGATCCCATCGGATCAACACAACACAAACAACATAATTATGCATACACATATGCAAATCGAAATGTTCATCAACATGAACAACAGAACATGAACGACAATATGACAAATCCACTAAGACGACCTCATGTTCGACAACATGAATGACAATATGCATGATCAAATCACTAACACTAATTGAATCGATATAAGATACTTGCCCCGAGTCCTTCGGGAGAAATCTCGATATCAAACCATCTCCGACGAGTATCCGCAATGCTCGGTGATCCAAACGTACCATGGACTACAGATACTCATATCCTCGTCTTTACCATAATGTAACCTCAATACCCGAACATACTAATAACTGAGATAAAGCATATACATTATGATTTACCTCCCAGAATCGAAAGAACGATATGCGATCCGAATACTCAGAGTTCATAATAATAATCATCGCTATATGCATTATAAACGAAATGAAACTGAAACCATTCATTAAATATTATAACTGGGCAAGTAATAACTTGCCTCGATACCGATACCACGAAGCTGCTACCGAACACATTGCCTTTGTCTACGAGCTCCTCAGCCCCGATCAAAAGCAATACAATGGACATACTCGAACACGACCGCAACATCCGGTTATAATCACCGATCAATAATCTCAACCTATCGAAGAAATCAAATAACACATATCCGATAACAATCAACAACCGACAAAACTAACCAATCGAACTCAACGGTTCAACACAACCTCGAATAAACACAGTCAGAACAAACCAAGTCAAACCATCACGAATTCATAATCAAAACACAAAAATACTGCACTGTCTGCTTACTTAGCGCACGTTAAACGCATAACGTAGCGTGCGCTAGGTTGCTCCCGTTAGCGTGCGCTAGCCAGTAAGCTTAGCGTGCGCTAATGCTGTGCAGTGGCATGCATTTCAAGCATCGTCTAACACTTCCATCATGTCAATGATCAACTCATCTCGATATTAAGGATTTCATAACAATCATGACATATAATTCAATAGTTCTTCAAGGACACGAATTATCCGAATTCACGTTCATGATCCATAAAATGACAAAATCCGATGTGTTCTAACATCTAAAAATCCTTATTCATCACGTTCTTCGACATACAATTCATATAACTTCAAGAATCACAATAGCACCACCATAATCGTTACCATACGAAGTAACCAACGACAAAACATCAAAAATCCGAATTGAAGAAGGGAATTACATCAACATATCTCTTGAATTCCATACGAAACATATCAATACTCATATATTGATAACAACACTAACTTAGTACGGTAATCCAACTTGTTATCATGCTCATCAACTCGAATATATGATAATCATCAACTCAAGAACATCAATAATCAATCCAAACGAAATCCAAAAGTGAAGAACTATTACCTTGTATAAACGAACCATGAAGGAGAACAATCAACTTCATTCCAAGAATCATAAATAATTTCAAGAACAAGACTTTAATCCATGTTCCTCAGCTTAATCTTTGTTAAAGATTATCATCTCTCAGTGTTTGGGACCTCAAACTTCTCTCTAAAAACTCTCTCTCTCGGTTGCGAGGAAGGAATAGACGAAATGCTTCATAACACCCTTCTGTCCCTTTTTATAAAGTATATTACTAGCGTGCGCTAAACCTTATGTTTAGCGTGCGCAACAGCCTTAGCGTGCGCTAACTGACTTTGTTAGCGTGCGCTATCGCGATCCATAAAGCTATCGTATGGCCGTACATGTGCTTACGTACGTAATGCCCATGTATTAGCGTACATAACTTACACTGTCTAGCGTACGCAAGTCCTTACATTTAGCGTGCGCTAATACCAGTTGACTTGCTACAGTCTACACCTACCACGAAGATGCTCGTGACCCCACATGCCGAAAGCAACCAATAAAGTCAAGATTCCCTGTTGACCGATATACAGTTAGCGTGCGCTAATCAACATGCATTAGCGTGCGCTAACAATACATTACAACATCCGTTGACTTATCAGAACGTGCGCCGAAAGTAGCCTGGTCCACGCGTAGATTCCTTACGATCAGACTGCATTAGCATGCGTTATCTTATATCCGTAGCGTGCGCTAAACCTGCACGATAGCATGCGCTACTCATGATTATTAGCGTGCGCTAATAATGTTACACTTAGCCATTTTCAGCTATTCTTGTCCAATGTCTCGACATACCAAAAACGAACATAAGACACACTGAACACAAACACTGAATCCAATACTATTCTTATACGATATACTCTATATCGAAAGTACGATAACCTGATACACGATATCCTCAAATGCAACTGTCGGCCAGATACGACAATTATAGCGATACTGACATCTCAGTCCTTTATTTATTTTATCCCTACTGTACAGATTCCACGCTGTACAATATAACTCGGATAAAATAATATTAAACAACAGTAGTAGAAATTCCGGATATTACATTCTACACCACTTAAATTAAGTTTCGTCCTTGAAACTTGCAATCCGTCATAAAACAAACAAACATACCGTTCAACCCAAAATATCCCAAAACCATCACGACAACGATCAATTATCGTCATCACCGAATAACCAAAAGAGCATACTTACAAATACACAGGTTGACGATCTCCTGAGATATTAGCAAGCGATCTCACTGTACAGTCTCAATACGCTTACGATCACAATTCCCTGAGTCTCAACAAAATATATCATCTTCGGATGAAACAATCTGCCCGAATCAAATCTTGTCTGCCTGATTACATAATCAAGTCCCAATTCCGATAAGACGAATAATACACAATACATCTGCAAAACAACTGCCCAAAACAACGACACGAATCCCGAAACATCAACACAAAATCCAAACGCTCAGATGATCACCAACAATGATCAACAATCAACCGAATTTATCATCGACATGATAAATTCCAATATGACTAACCAGAGGTCAAAACACAATCGAGAATATCATCAACGTGATAAACTCCAAAACGATCAACACAGAACCACAGAAACAGATATACGAAAGAATAACATTCTCAAAATGACACACCAATCACATACAGTGTGTCTCAATAAACATACCCGA
This sequence comes from Orobanche coerulescens, assembly GCA_033398695.1. Taxonomy (NCBI): domain Eukaryota; kingdom Viridiplantae; phylum Streptophyta; class Magnoliopsida; order Lamiales; family Orobanchaceae; genus Orobanche; species Orobanche coerulescens. The sequence goes on from CM065809.1 coordinate 87,014,234, forward strand.
CTGGTGAGCATACCCCTTGGCATACGAACAACCAAACACAACTCGTCGAACATATCCAAATTATACATGGAGTGGGAACGACCAATCGATACTCAAAACAACCAGCATGGGGTCGCCATCCCCAAATCTACACTTACAACGAAATCCTTCAAAATCACTATGGTAAAAATCACACTACTACCATACCAATGGAATCACATAGCACATATGTCCCGATGTCAACAAAATCCAAAGTTCCAAAATTACATCCTGTGCATGAATCTACAACACGCAGCATATTTCTCTTATCCGATAAATGAATCGATCATCCTTGCATAACCAAACGACCATACCAAAGTTCGGATCCCTATTCATCGTTCCACATTGATATAATATCCAGTTCGTGAGTCACACTCACAACTCCACCATGATATGTAATATACACTAAATGTGTAAGGAAGGTGAACTTAATGATTCAACAAATGCTTATATGATACTAACAACAAAGGAACAATAATACTCCATTTTAAGAAAGTAATGAAGTTTAGTGGAGTTTAAAGAAACTTCATCAATTTCGAATGAATAGTTATATGACTTTGAGAAATGGATAAGTGAAATAAACTATATCCGTTTCAAGAGTTCAATAGAAGAATTGATTCAGTCGGGGAAATGCCATGAATACTTAATCAAGTACCTTGGCCAATGACTTAGGAAATTTGAATTTGACGATGAATATTCCAAGTGAATAGCGACAAGTCGAAAGAGATCTTAATGAGAATTAACTCGAGAAATCTACTTTAGGTATCAGTCCTATGGTTCACTTTGTCCTAGGTGGAATTCCCACCTATATCTGAAGAATCTTATCCTGGTTAGCCCGTTGTAAGTGTCCTTCTCACAAAGCGGGCTCCGATACCACTTCTGTCATGCCCCCAACATCGGGAAGGACGAGGGCGTGATGCACCGGTCGATCAATAAAATAAAGAGTAGCAATAAATAGCGGAAGCTAAATAATAATTAGATAAAATTTTCAATCAACGATCTTGACCCGATGTTCTAAGATTTGTTGTAACAAAAGTGGATAATCAAATTCAGTGATCATAAGTTTGCAGCGGAAAATAACAGACGCTTCAAAGTATGAAACATAGTACATTATTACAAGTCGGGATGAAAACAGAAATTCTAAGTCCAGGCGTCGGTCTTCTAATCGGTCTCTTCCACAAAGCCTTCCTCGTCTTCTGCTGGTTGCTCATTCTCTGGTTTAAAAGGGAAAACAGAGGGGTGAGACAAAATGTCTCAGTGAGTGGGTGATCATATGCGAGTGTGGCTTCCTTTCTTTGAAAATTTTAAGTGATACATGACTTTGTCAAGTAATATAAGAAAAGTAAAAAAGGTTTCAAAGATATGCTGCGATTTATCGAAAGATAATCATTTGGTAGAGAAATAATATAATCTTGTCCCCGTGGACAGATGTCAAGTCAATCAATCAGTCAATCAGTCGATCAGTCAATCTAGCTTCGAATCCTGCCAATGTGGACTTTGGATTCTAGGCTCTCCTTTTAATCCTAGCAAAATAGTCCGTCGCCCCAAGATTTGGACCATCCCCCCAGTAGCTGAGCCTTCGCTCTCACACTTAGCGTGTGCTTTCTTATCTCTTCGTGCTTCTATGTACATCTCGCGTTCCTGGCCCAGGCCAAAAGTGTGCATGTCTAACCATAGCCAGAACAAACTGCCCAATCATAACACATGGGTCAGCTTAGCGTGTCCCAGACTCCACCAGGATCATGGCTATAAAGGTGCCCAATCATACACATGAGTCACCATGGTGTGTCCCAGACTCCACCGAAAAACATCACACAAAGTGTCCAATCATAACACATGGATCACTATGACGTGTCCTAGACTCTGCCACAAAACAGCCCCTTACCAGTTGCCCGCGATGCACATAACCAAAACAGTTTGTTCTGATAACCTTTAGAACGCCTGTACTATGATCAATGCATGCGACAGCAACCTCCAATGCTATGCTATGATCATATGTATCATGATAATACCACATGTATAAATGCTCTATGAGACACGTCACACAATAAAAATGGAGCAATATGTTATCCATATATACACAAGACACGAGCAATATCCAAAACAACAATCATTTTTTCAACTTCTTCTCATTTTTAGCGTCTTCTTTTCTTTTTCATCTTTTTCGACTTTCTTCATCTTTTCGACTCCTTTCATCATTCATATATATTCTTATTTTTCTTTTCATTCTTCCATGACACTTTCTCTCATTTTTCTCCCCTTATACCATTCTTGCCCCCTTTTTGTTATCAGCAAAAAGTTTATAAATGATACCAATTTATGATAAACTATATAATGATAAAATATGCATAAAGGGTAAACTCTCCGTGACAAAAATCTCCCGTTAAAAAATATAAACTCCCCCTGAGTTAAATATTATTTGATGAAAATTAGTTTTATTTTTTGGGGATCCAACCGAAAGTTGGTTTTTCTTTCGAAACATAGACGATGTTCGGAATAATGGTTCCTTTAGGAATCTAAATCTTTTTAATTTTTATCGTCCGACGTGGGCTCTTGCAATTTGAAATGTGATGCCCAAATTTTAAACATTTATCACAATGGGGTATTTTCAATTTTAAGGATTCAGTTTTAATATACGGTTTGAATCATAACCCCTATTTGTTTAACATATATTTTTGAACTGAAAGCATATTTTCAAATTTCTCATTTCCGAGAGAAAATTTGTTCGTTAAATTTTTAAGTTCGTCTTGAACTTTCAAAAGATCATTCTTTAAATTATTTTAAAGAAAGACATTTTGAATGATCGGTCTCGATAATTTCCCCTTTGTCAAGAATTTTGGAAATTTCGGTTTCCAAAAATTTGTTTTTTGACTGAAGGTATTTTATTTTGGATAAAGCATTTTGAAAATCGGTTGTAATAATTCAAATGCTTCAAATAATTCATCTTGAGACGATGTACTAACATGGCTTTCGACGTCGCTTTCGTCGAATGAACTTTTGGCCATGAGTGCAAGATTATTTTGGATATATTCATCGACGTCGTCTTCGTCAGTCCATATTGCAACGAGAACTTCCTTCTTAGGATTTGCATTCCAGCAATTTTTAGCAAAGTGGCCTGGTTTACCACAGATTCGACAGTTGTTGTCGAATTTCTTAGATTCGCCTGATTTGATGTCCTTCTTTATCCGGTTCAATAAGTTTTGAAACTTATTAATATTCTTGGCATAATATGCCGATTGTTCATCACTTTCATCGACCGGGATTTATTCTTTGCGAGACATCTTAGCTTTTAAAGTTATTGATCTTTCCTTCGGTTTCGGCTTAGCATTCGAGATTTAAGAGCAATTTCATAATTTATTAGCGATCCGACGAGGGCGCTAAAATCAAGATCATTGAGATATTTTGATTCCATAATCGCCGTTACCATTCCGTCACATTCTCGAGGTTGTGATCGAAGGGTCTTCTTTACTTTTTCACTACTCGAAAGGGGTTTCCATAACAAGCTAATCCATTCGTAATGACCGAAAATCGGTCGAGTATGATTGTAATGGATTCTTCATCTTTCATTTGGAATAGCTCGTATTCGTGAAGAAGCATGTTTATTTTTGTCTCCTTGACTTGAGACGTTCCTTCATGTGTTACTTCTAACATCTTCCAAATCTCTTTGGCACTATCATATGAAGATATCCGGTTGTGTTTTTCCAGATTTAAAGCACAATATAATAATTGCGTTGCTTTTCAATTATAATGGTCATTTTTCCAATCAGAATCATCATATTCTTCGAAAGTTTTAAGCGTACCGTCGGATTTGATTGGAATTTTCGGACCGAGACAGATTACTTTCCATAGCTCGATGTCATAGTCTCGAATGAATATCGAAATCTTCTTCCATGTCATAGAGTTAGACCCATCAAAGAATGGTGGTCAGTTCAAGGCAAGACCTTCTACCAGTGCAATTTGAAATGCCATTTGGATCTTCTCTCCTAGGATGTTAAGCCGCTTCTAGGAGTACCGCTCCGATACCAATTGTTGTAGCAAGATTATTGGTATCACCGTTTTGAGATAGGCGTGGAGTATATAATAGTTATCAAAACTCTTTGCACTTTGCGGAAGCGATTTAAAGTGTAGAAAATAAACGACACAAGATTTATAGAGGTTCGGCCAAATGTGCCTACGTCCTCTCTCCGTATCTTTTTCCATAGGATGAAGATCAACCTCTGCACCTCTTTTCTATCGGTCGAGGGATTACCATTACAATCTAGTCTTCTATCGGTCCGAGATAAATCGTACACACTTGTCTTTTTTTCGGTCTGAGTTAAATCGTTTTCCTTTTATATCGGACAAGGATACCTATCTAACTTTCTATGGGTACTAGACAAACATCACATGGATATAGATTGCGATTCTAACAATGCCGGATCCTTGATCCTAATAACACTGAATCCAATCTTATCCTTTCTTTTTCCTCTTGTGTATGTTTTCATGTATAACACTCAAACACTTTGTAACACCCCCAAGATATTCAAGGTATATTACAGCACCGTGGACCCCTACATGGGACCCAGCAGGCTAAACACGAAAATACCACTCTTCTAACCATCTTGGTTAGCGAGCAAACACCCATCACTAAGATGAAAAATAGAATAGAGCGCCCAGTATGACCGGCGGAACAATCATCACTAACAATCATAAATAACAATTACTGGTGTAAATCACAATTCGAGTAAAATGCCTAAGTACTCGCGAGTACTATCTATGAGTTTGCAATTTAGAAAACAACCACATCGAAAAGGACAACGGAAACAAGAAAATACAAAAGCACATGTCAACAACCCTAGCCAGCATCCTCGTACCGTCCCAGCGCCCGCTCGTCCGGCTGAACATAACCTGAAATTCATGACAAGAATTTCTCCAAATCGGGTCGCCAAAGGGGTTAGCAATTATGCTAGTACAAGTAACCAAATGAACAACTTACACCTTACACATATAGTCAAAGCATGCAAATGAGAAAACATCATTTGAAAACACACATTTCCGAAAACACCATAACCCAAAACACATTTATAAAATGCACCACAATTAACCGTCGGTCCACGTCTCTGTGGACCCCTACCAAGACCCCATCAGATCTAACCCGTAGTGGTTAAAAGCAAACCTCGTAGATCAACTCCTCTGTGGACCCCTACCGAGACCCCATCGGATCTAACCCGTAGTGAGCATACACATATGGAGGCAAATACTCTTATGAACTTATACACTTAACATGGTACCGTTGCGAGAAATTGGACACACTGAACCTAGACGATTCGTCAAACACCATCACAACCAATTCGACAAGAATAACAATAAAGGAAGACACCGGAAACCTCACCTACGATTGATGTAAGTTCGTTCAAAACAACGACGAGGACGGATCTTAACCGAACCCTCTCGATTCCACAATTATCACGAAACTTACCATGAACTCGTATGGAAAACAAAAATACTATCAAGATTAATCATATACATCATGGATTAATCAACAATACGGAACAAATCGGACGAAAACTCAAAACCCCCAAATTTCCCAAAATAGGGTTCTAGGAGATTACCTTGCATTAGGATGAAGAACAAGTGTTGGTGTTGTTAATCTACACCAAGATATCAAGGAAAATGATAGCTTGAAGTTACAAGAATTCGAATCGCTCGAAAATCGCCCAAGAATCGCCCCGGATCGAAAAGAGAGTAAGAAATGAAGAAATGAAAAAAATCTGGGTCAACTGCCTGGTTCTTATAACCAGGGAGCTATAGCGTGCACTAACGATAAAAGTTAGTGTGCGCTACCCAGCCAAAAGCCAGTCCAGAACCTACGGTTCTGACCCGTTAGCGTGCGCAACTAGAGGATAGCATGCACTAATGGTCCCTCGATAGTGCGTGTTATCGGGCCATAGCGTGCGCTACCTGGGCACCAAATTGAGTCCAGAAATATTCTGCCCAGTACTGGACTGCCAGATTAGCGCGCGCTATTGGACACCCAGCATGCACTAAATCCAAACCATAGTGTGCGCTAATATACAAATGTAGCGTGCGCTAAGCTGCTCGTCCAGAGGGCAGAGAGCAGAAACAACCCATTGTCACTGTTGTGTTCGAGGCGTTAGCGTGTGCTACTAAACGGTCGTAGCTTGCGCTACTAAACAATGATAGCATGCACTACGCAACAACAGTATCGTGCGCTATCGATTGCAGACATCAGCACAGACATCACTCAAGGATGGAAAACATCGAATTCCATCTCAGATGAAAACAATGCACATCCGACACCAAACAACGGACCGAAAGAGACACACGGACAACAAGATTGAGTCAGAAACAAAGCTCTAAAAGAAAACATGATTCCGACTATCCGAGGGTACGGAAAACTACAACGTTAGTAATCACCCTAAAACTTTGGGAAATTAGAAAATGGCCCAAAACATCCGAAACACACGATACATGATCGAAACAACAAACGAAAGCTCACAACATGCATAACAACATGAGACGGACATATGGCAACCCCGAAACGGCAGTTCCGAACAACGGTTACGAGAATCGAATGAAATAGCGATGAAAATGACATTAAACACGTAATTGAGTAAAACAAGTCCGGAACAAGCTCGGATGACAAAAAGTCCAATATTAAATATTCTCGAAATATCAATACGGTTGCAAAATAGTCGCCAAAAACGAAAAATACACTAAAATGAAAATACCGGGAAAAGACAAAAAATGCGGATAGTACATTCTACCCCTCTAAAAATAAGTTTCGTCTCGAAACTTAAGAAACAAACAACTCGGGGTACCTAGCACGCATGCTATCCTCGGTTTCCCCAGTTGCCTCCTCGACACCATACCTCGACCACTGCACCTTGACCAAAGGAATGGTCTTATGCCTCAGTCGCTTCTCACGGTGCTCTAAAATCTTCAAGGGGCGCTCCTCGAAGGTAATATCCTCAGCGACATCAATCTCACCATAATCGATGACGTGACTAGGATCCGGAACATATTTCCTCAGCTGTGAAACAAGGAAAACGCTATGAACGTGACTCAAGGATGGAGGCAACACCAAACAATATGCCAACTCGCTGACTCTCTCGAGAATCTCAAAGGGCCCAACAAATCTCGGACCCAACTTTCCCTTCTTCCGGAAGCGGAAAACTCCCCTCGTTGGCGACACCTTCAGCAAAACGTGGTCTCCCACCTCGAATTCCAAAGGTCAACGATGGACGTCAGCATATGACTTATGTCAACTCTGAGCAGTCAACATCCTCTCCTGAATCAATTCCACCTTCCGCCTCGTCTATGTAGCGATATCCGGTTCGGTCCCAACCAAATCGGACACCTCATTCTAGCAAATCGGCAATCGACATCGCCGACCATAAAGTGCCTCATATGGTGCCATTCGAATCGACGTGTGCCAACTATTGCTGTACGTGAATTAAATCAACGATAAATGCTCCTCCCAATCATTGCTCCAATCGATAGCACAAGCACGCAACATATCCTCAAATGTTTGGATAGTGCATTCCGACTGCCCATCTGACTGAGGATGAAAAGAAGTACTTAGACGTAACCGAGTACCCAACGCCTTATGTACCGCCTGCCAAAAATTCGATACACAACGGCCAACACGATCCGAAACAATAGACTTCGGAGTACCGTGAAGCCTCACAATCTGCACAATAAACACACGAGCCAACCTCTCTGGACCCCAAGTATCCTTGATGCCCAGAAAGTGTTCCGACTTGGTCATACGATCCACAATCACCCAAACAATATTCATACTAGACTTCGATCTCGGCAAGCTCGTGACGAAGTCCATTAAAATAGCTTTCCATTTCCATTCCGGAATGGGAAGCGACTGCAATAGCCCGGCTGGTCGCTGATGCTCGATTTTGACCTCCTGACAAGTCAAACATCTCGCTACAAACCATGCGACCTCCTTCTTCATGTCGTTCCACCAAAAGCTCCTCCTTAGGTCCTTGTACATCTTACTCGAACCAGGATGAACTGAGTAAGGTGTAGCATGGGCCTCACCCAAAATACTCTGCCTCAATCCCAAGTCATTCGGTACACAAAGCCGACTCTGGAATCTCAATGCATCATCCTCGTGAATCACAAACCCATGAGACTTTCCCTTAAGAACATTCAGTCGGATTGGGCAATCATCGGATCCTCCAACTGCTTCAGTTTAATTTCATCGACCAACGACGACGAAATCTCCAAAGCGCAAAACTGCCCGATTGCTCCTAGCAACAAAATATCCACACTCAACTTGATCAAATCCCGCTGAAGCTCAGATCCAGATGTAAGGATCTCAAGCGTCCGCAATGCAACCGGTTTATGACTCAAGGCATCCGCCACGATTTTCGCCTTGCCCGGATGATAAAGGATCTCGAGGTCATAATCCTTAATCAAATCCAACCACCTCCCCTGCCTCATATTCTACTCCCGCTGAGTGAATATGTACTTCAGACTTTTATGATCGGTAAAAATCTGACATGCAGAGCCAAAAAGATAGTGAGGCCAAATCTTGAGCGCAAAAACAACTGCCGCTAACTCCAAATCTTGAGTAGGGTAGTTGAGCTCATACGGCCTCAATTGCCTCGACGCATACACAATAGTCTTGCCATGCTGCATCAATACGCACCTAAGACCCTGACCCGAGGCATCACTATAAGCAGCAAAACCCTTGTTGCCACATGACAACGCTAAAATCAGGGCTGAAGTCAAACGCCTCTTCAGCTCCTCAAAACTCGACTGTCTCTCGTCGTTCCAGACGAACTTCTCAGATTTACGAAGCAACTGTGTAAGTGGTTGATCCAGTTTCGAAAACCCCTCGACGAACCTACGATAGTAGCCAGCCAAACCCAAGAAACTACGAACCTCCTTCACATTCTTAGGCGGCGCCCAATCCAACACTTCCTCAATCTTCTGTGGATCCACACGGACCCCCCCGGCTGAAATCACGTGACCCAGAAACATCACTTCCTTCAGCCAGAACTCGCATTTCGAGAACATCGCATAGAGTCACTCGGTCCTCAAAATGTCTAACACCACGAGCAAATGATGCGTATGCTCCTCCTCATTCCTCGAATAGATAAAGATATCGTCAATGAAGATGACGACACACTTATCCAAATACTTTATGAAAACTTTGTTCATCAACTGCATGAACACTTCCAGGGCGTTGGTTAGCCCAAAGGGCATAACCACAAACTCATAATGTCCGTATCTCATCCGAAAACCTATTTTTGGGATATCGGACTCCTTCACCCGAAGCTGATAGTACCTCGATCTCAAGTCGATATTCGAGAATACCGCAGCTCTCTGCAACTGATCTAACAAGTCATCAATCCTCGGCAAGGGATACTTGTTCTTGATGGTCACCTTGTTTATATTGCGGTAGTCGATACATAAATGCAGTGAACCATCCTTCTTCCGCACAAACAGAACCGGTGTGCCCCAAGGTGAATCGCTCGGTCGAATATACCCTGACTCAAGAAGCTCACTCAACTGCTTCTTCAACTCAGCCATCTCTGAAGGTGACAAGCGATACGGCACCTTCGAAATTGGAGCCGCACCCGACTCTAACTCAATAGCGAACTCAACCTCACGGTCTGGTCGTAACCCTGGTAACTCATCAGGAAATACATCAGGGAACTCACTGACGACTAGGATCGATGAAAATTTGACCCCACCATCCTCCACCTTCAAGGTGTAACAGCAGTAACCACTACACCCTTTCCACAGGAGTCTCATCGCCTTCAAGGTGTTAATCACGAGCTTCTGGTTTCCCCTCTTTCGCCCTGCGAAAGAATTCTCGGTGCTGTCCTCGGCTAACATGGTGATGATTCTCGTGCGGTAGTTCATGATTGCACCATGCCGCTCGAGCCAATCATCTATGAGAATCAAGTCCTCACCCTCAGTACTCATAACAATAAGATTAGAGAGCCAAGCCCTCTCACAAATAAACACAGAACAGTCTCAGACCTCCTGATCACCAACGATCCTATAACCGCTAGGAAGATTAACGATAAAAGGCTTACAAGGCTTCAAACAGTCGAGACTCAAACAGCGCACACACTCCAGAGAGATGAATGAATGCGTAGCACCCGAATCAAAAAGCACACCGACAGGATGATACTAGATATGAACGGTACCTGTGGCCACGGTGGCTGCTGGATCATAGGTCCTCCTCATCTCGTAAACTTGCGGATGAGCAGAGCCGACACTGGAAGCTCCCCCTCTAGCGGGCTGACCCCGACCTCTTCCTCGACTGGCACTCGGCGGAGGCTGCGGAGCAAATTACCCCTGGTTCACACTTGGTTCCCTCGGTGCTGGGAAGGAAGCCTGGTCACCAAGAGTTCTCTCTCTCAGCAAATAAAGCAGCCTTGTGGCCCGGATGGACACACCGATTACATGTCAGCAAAGGACTCAAATAAGTACGACTGACGTGGCCTGGTCGGCCATAGTTAAAACACTTCACATCACGGGAAGTAGTACTGGCAGCCCCGCGGAAACCCCTAGTAGAATGAGATGGACCACCACCAGCGGGAAATTTAGCAGACTGAGATTTCTGCTGACTTCCACCCTTATGGCCCAAAAAATTTCCGGCGGACTTCTGTTTCTTGCTCTCACGAGCCGCCTCACTGGCCATCAAAGACATGTCGTATGCAAGAGCTCTACTCTGATAATCCTTAAAGGTGGTGCAGGCGAGCCCAGACATGTAGTCACGAATCTTAAGTTTCATCCATCTGGAAAAGTGGAAAATCTTGTCGCTCTCCTCTCTAACTTGGGCGTTCACGAAGCCCAACTCCTGGCTGCAGTCATCAATAGCCTGGGAAACAGGAATATCCCGAGGTTGGGCATCATATAAAGCATGGACTCGAGCCTGCTTAACTGGCCACGGGCAATATTCAGTCTCTATCAGGTCCTTGAACTCGACCCATGAATCAACATGGTCCTTAGGCTCAATCGCCTCCCACCAGTCAGTAGCGTCCCTAGTGAGAAAGTACTGGGCAATAGGAACCTTGCGTTCCTCAGGACAGTTGGTGGCAATAAGGACCTTGGATATCTTCTTTATCCACCCCTCCCAGCCAATCGGGCCGGAAGCCCCCGAAAACTGAGGAGGATGAATCTTGGTGACATCCTGAAGCCAACGATCTTCTCCGCCCCGAGTAGCATGGGCCAGATTCGGGTTCTGAACCTCCTGAGCTATCGCAGCTATTTGGTTTCCCATTTGTTGCATCACAGCTGCAACACCAAGATTGGCGCCACCACCGTTGCGCCCTCCTGAGTAGCACTATGGCTTTGATGACCATCAGTACTACCAGCCCTGGAATTGTGTGACGTGGCCGCCTCATTGGCTGCCCCACTTCCCCGACCGCGTCCACAACCACGGCTCCGACCCCTACCTCGGCCTCTCCAAGCATCCATACTGAAGATAAGAGGTAGCAATTACAATTCGATGGTAAGTACGAGAGGAAAAACAGTCACAATTCAAGAATCGAAAGTACGATACAAGGAAACAAGGAATCGAGTAAGGAAAACTTACGAGCACTGGAAGTACCGAGATGATGGTAGTGGGGTGACAATGTACAAAACAAAAGACAACTAGACCCAATTAACCGACAAGCCTAGGTATCCATAAACCTAATTCTCTGATACCATTTTGTATAACACCCCCAAGATATTCAGGGTATATTACAGCTCCGTGGACCCCTACATGGGACCCACCAGGCTAAACATGAAAATACCACTCGTCTAACCATCTCGGTTAGAGAGGGAACACACGTCACTAATATGAAAATAGAATAGAACACCCGGTATGACTGGCAGAACAATCATCACTAACAATCATAAATAACAATTACTTGTGTAAATCACAATTCGAGTAAAATGCCCAAGTACTCGCGAGTACTATCTATGAGTTTGCAATTTAGAATACAATCGCATCGAAAAGGACAACGGAAACAAGAAAATACAAAAGCACACGTCAACAACCATGGCCAGCATCCTCGTACTATCCTAGCGCCCGCTCGTCCGACTGAACATAACCTGAAATTAGTGACAAGAATTTCCCCAAATCGGGTCCCCAAAGGGGTTAGCAATTATGCTAGTACAAGTAACCAAATGAACAACTTACACCTTACACATATAGTCAAAGCATGCAAATGAGAAAACATCGTTTGAAAACCCACATTTCCGGAAATGCCATAACCCAAAACATATTTATAAAATGCACCACAATTAACCGTCGATCCACGTCTATGTGGACCCCTACCGAGACCCCGTCGGATCTAACCCGTAGTGGTTAAAAGCAAAGCTCATCGATCCACGCCTCTGTGGACCCCTACCGAAACCCCATCGGATCTAACCCGTAGGGAGCATACGCACACACATGTCATTCATGCAATACTACCATGTACTTGCCTCGATGTTACGATGAAAAGACGGAAGGAACAATCGTGGTTGCAAGAAATTGGCCACACCGAACCTAGACAATTCGTCAAACACCATCACAACCAATTCGACAAGAATAACAATAATGGAAGACACCCGAACCTCACCTACGATTCATGTAAGTTCGTTCAAAACAACGACGAGGACAGATCACAATCGAACCCTCTCGATTCCACAAATATCATGAAACTTACCATGAAGTCGTAGGGAAAACAAGAATACTATCAAGATTAGTCATATACATCATGGATTAATCAATAATACGGAACAAATCGGACGAAAACTCAAAAACCCCCAAATTTCCCAAACTAGGGTTCTATGAGATTACATTGGATTAAGGATGAAGAACAAGTATTGGTGTTGTTAATCTACATCAAGATCTCAAGGAAAATGATAGCTTGAAGTTACAAGACTTCGAATCGCTCAAAAATTGCCCAAGAATCGCCCCGGATCTGGGTTAACTCCCTGGTTTTTATAACCAGGGAGTTGTTGCGTGCGCTAACGATAAAAGTTAGCGTGCGCTACCCAGCCAAAATCCAGTCCAGAACCTATGGTTCTGGCCCGTTAACGTGCGCTACTAGAGGATAGCGTGCGCTAATGGTCCCTCGATAGCGCGCGCTATCGGGCCATAGCGTGCGCTACCTGGGCACCTAACCGAGTCCAGAAACATTCTGCCCAGTACTGGACTGCCATATTAGCGCGCGCTACCGGACACCAAGTGTGCGCTAAATCCGAACCATAGCATGCGCTAATATACAAATGTAGCATGTGCTAAGCTACTCATCCAGAGGGCAGAGAGCAGAAACAACCCATTGTCACTATTGTGTTCGAGCCGTTAGCGTGCGCTACTAAACGGTCGTAGCATGCACTACTAAACGACGATAGCGTGCGCTACACAACAACAGTAGTGTGCGCTATCGAGTGCAGACAACAGCACAGACAACACTCAAGGATGGAAAACAGCGAATTCCATCTCGGATGAAAACAACGCGCATCCGACACCAAACAACGGACCGAAAGAGACACACGAACAACAAGATTGAGTCAGAAACAAAGCAATAAAAGAAAACACGATTCCGACTACCCCAGGGTACGGAAAACTACAATGTTAGTAATCACCACAAAACTTTGGAAAATTACAAAATGGCCCAAAACATCCGAAACACACAATACATGATCGAAACAACAAACGAAAGCTCACAATATGTATAACAACATGAGACAGACATGCGGCAACCCCGAAATGGCAGTTCCGAACAACAGTTATGAAAATCGAACGAAATAGCGACGAAAATGACATTAAACATGGAATTGAGTAAAACAAGTCTGGAACAAGCTCGGATGACAAAAAGTCCAATATTAAATATTCTCGAAATATCAATACGGTTACAAGTGAGTCACCAAAAATGAAAACTACACCAAAATGAAAATATCGAGAAAAGAAAAAAATGCGGATATTACACACTTATCTATGTAAGCTCAAATACAACAACAAGAATGTTTGCAATGATATCACCCGTATAGATGACTTGTTCAGAGTTGTTGTGTGTTTGATACCAATGGTTTGGTATTTATTGCCATTTTCCTCCAGCTAGCCGTTACTGCCTGCTGACCATTTAGCATGCGCTAGCCTTCCTTTGGCGTGCGCTAATGCTAGTTGCGTACGTTAATATTTGCTGTTTACGTACGTTATCTGTTGATCAGTTCAGTCCAGTGGCTTCTGCCTGTTACAGTTAGCGTGCGCTAGTATTCTCCATAGCATGTGCTAATATCAAGTCATTGCTTGCATCATATATCAGTTTGTAGCTTTTGCCTTCTGACTTCCCACCGAATCTTCCAGCGGATTGATTATCTTGAATTCAAACACTTTAGCGTGCGCTATTCCTCAACCGTAGCGTGCGCTATCTTTGCAGTCCAGTTTGTGCGACTTTTTGCGTCTTCGACTTCTTTGTTGTTTTGTTTCGCTTCTTTGTTGTTTTTCTTTGTTTAACAACTAATCATCAAAACTCGATAATGAATATTTAGAATAAAATATTCCAACAATCTCCCCCTTTTTGATGATTACAAAATAACACATTCAATGGGGTAAAACCTGAAAAATATGAATATATATATATATATATATATATATATATATATCAAAGTTTTCGACTTTGTCCGTTTCGTTAGTTTCCAACTCCCATCTTTTCTTTTTCTCCTTTCTTGTCATTTTTAACATCTTCTTTTCTTTTTCAACTTTTCTTCATCTTTTCGAATACTTTCATCATTCGTATATATTTTTATTTTTATTTTCATTCTTCCATGACGCTTTCTCTCATTTTTCTCCCCTTATATCTTTCTTATTTTATTCCATTCTTCTCCCCCTTTTTGTTATCAGCAAAAAGTGTATAAATGATACCAATTTATGATAAACTATAAAATGATATAATATGCATAAAGGGTAAACTCCCCCTGACAAAAATCTCCCGTTAACAAATATAAACTCCCCCTGAGTTAAATACCAATTGACGAAAGTTAATTTTGGTTTTTGGGGATCCAACCGAAAGTTGGTTTTTCTTTCGAAACATAGACGATGTTCGGAATAATGGTTCCTTTAGGAATCCAAATCTTTTTAATTTTTATCGTCTGACGTGGGATCTTGCAATTTGAAATGTGTCGCCCAGTTTTTAAACATTTATCGTAACGGGGTATTTTCAAATTTGAGGATTCAGTTTTAGGTTTGATTCCTAAGCCCTATTTGTTTAACATATATTTTTGAACTGAAAGAATATTTTCAAATTTCTCGTTTCCTAGAGAAAATTTATTCATTAAATTATTAAGTTCGTCTTGAACTTTCAAAAGATCATTCTTTAAATTATTTTCTATTTCAAGACATTTTGAATGATCAGTCTCGATAATTTTCCCTGTTTCAAGCATTTTGGAAATTTCGATTTTCAGTAATTTATTTTTCCACTGAAAGGATTTTATTTCGGATAAAGCATTTTGAAAATCAGTGTGTAATAATTCAAATGCTTCAAATAATTCGTCTTGAGACGTTGTACTAACCTGGATTTCGATGTTGCTTTTGTCGAATGAACTTCTGGCCATGAGTACGAGATTATTTTGGATATAGTCATCGTCGTCGTCTTCGTCACTCCATGTTGGAACGAGAACTTCCTTCTTAGGATTTACGTTCTGGCAATTTTTAGCAAAATGGCTTGGTCTACCACAGATTCGACAGTTGTTGTCGAATTTCTTAGAGTTGCCTGTTTGATGTCTCTCTCTCTCTCCGGTTCAGTAAGTTTTGAAACTTATTAATATTCTTGGCATAATATGCCGATTCTTGATCACTTTCATCGACCGGAATTTCTTCTTTGCGAGACATCTTAGATTTTAAAGCTATTGATCTTTCCTTCGATTTCGGCTTTGCATTTCGAGATTTAAGAACAATCTCATAATTTATTAGCGATCCGACGAGGGCGCTAAAATCAAGATTATTGAGATCTTTTGATTCCATAATCGCCGTTACAGCTCCGTCCCATTATCGAGGTAGTGATCGAATGATCTTCTTTACTTTTTCACTACTCGAAAGGGGTTTCCATAACAAGCTAATCCATTCGTAATGACTGAAAATCGGTCGAGCATGATTGCAATGGATTCTTCGTCTTTCATATGGAATAGCTCGTATTCGTGAAGAAGCATGTTTATTTTCGTCTCCTTGACTTGAGACGTTCCTTCATGTGTTACTTCTAAAATATTCCAAATCTCTTTGGCACTATCACATGAAGATATCCGGTTGTGTTCTTCTGGATTTAAAGCACAATACAATAATTGCGTTGCTTTGCAATTATAATGGTCATTTTTCCAATCAGAATCATCATATTCTTTGAAAGTTTTAAACGACCGTCGGATTTGATTGGAAATCTCGGACCAAGATAGATTACTTTCCGCAGCTCGATGTCGTAGGCTCGAATGAATATCGACATCTTCTTTTTCCATGTCATGGAGTTAGACCCGTCAAAGAATGGTGGCCGGTTCAAGGCAAGACCTTTGACCGATGCAATTTGAAATGCCATTTGGATCTTCTCTCCTTGGATGTTAAGCTGCTTCTAGGAGTACCGCTCTGATACCAATTGTTGTAGCAAGATTATAGGTATCGCCATTTTGAGAGAGGCGTGGAGTATATAAGAGTTATCAAAACTCTTTGCGGTTTACGGAAGCGATTTAAAGTGCAGAAAATAAATGACACAAGATTTATAGAGGTTAGGCCAAATGTGCGTACGTCCTCTCTCCATATCTTTTTCCATAGGATGAAGATCAACCTCTGCACCTGTCTTCTATTGGTCGAAGGATTGCCGTTACAATCTCATCTTCTATCGGTCCGAGATAAACCGTACACACTTGTCGTTTTGTCGGTCCAAGTTAAATCGTTTTCCTTTTCTATCGGACAAGGAATCAACCTATCTAACTTTCTATGGGTACTAGACAAAACTCACGCGGATATAGATTGCGATTCTAATAATGCCGGATCCTTGATCCTAATAACACCAAAACCAGTCTTATCCTTTCTTTTTCCTCTCGTGTATGTTTTCGTGTATAACACTCAAACACTTATCAATATAAGCTCAAATACAACAACAATAATGTTTGCAATGATATCACAAGTATAGATGATTTGCTCAGAGTTGTTGTGCGTTTGATACCAAATGGTTTGGTATTTATATCCATTTTCCTCCAGCTAGCTGTTACTGCCTGCTGAATCTTCAGTGTGCACTAGCCTTCCTTTGGAGTGCGCTAATGCTAGTTACGTACGTTAAAATTCACTATCTTCATACGTTATCTGTTGATTAGTTCAGTCCAGCGGCTTCTGCCTGTTCCAGTTAGCGTGCACTAGTATTCTCCATAGCATGCGCTAATATCACGTCATTGCTTGCGTCATATATCCGTTTGTAGCTTTTGCCTTCTGAATTCCCACCGAATCTTCCAACAGATTGATTATCTTTAATTCAAACACTTTAGCATGCGCTATTCCTCAACCGTAGCATGCGCTATGATTTCGTCACTGCATATGTCATTCTGTGTTGGAAGTCTTCACAACGGTCACATTCCTTCGATAGCGTGCGCTAAGCTTTATCTCTAGCGTGGGCTAGCTTTGCAGTCCAGTTTGTGCGACTTTTTGCGTCTCCTACTTCTTCGTTGTTTTGTTTCGCTTCTTTGTTGTTTTCCTTTGTTTAACAACTAATCATCAAAACTCGATAATGAATATTTGGAATAAAATATTTCAACAATCTCCCCTTTTTGATGATTATAAAACAACACCTTGAATGGGATAAAACCTGCAAAATGTGAATATATATACACACACACATACAGATCAAATTTTTCGACTTTGTCTGTATCGTTAGTTTCCAACTCCCATCTTTTCTTTTTCTCCTTTTCAACTTCTTCTCATTTTTAACATATTCTTTTCTTTTTCGACTTTTCTTCGTCTTCTCGACTCCTTTCATCGTTCGTATATATTTTTATTTTTCTTTTCATTCTTCCATGACGCTTTCTCTCATTTTTCTCCACTTATATCATTCTTCTTTTATTCCATTCTTCTCCCCCTTTTTGTTATCAGTAAAAAGTTTATAAATGATACGAATTTATGATAAACTATATAATGATATAATATACATAAAGGGTAAACTCCCCCTGCCAAAAATCTCCCATTAACGATCATGGAGTCCAAAGATCTCAACAAGCTCAAGTTTAGTGCCCTCATCGGGTCACTCATCAATTATGAGATCGTTCTCAAGTCTAGAGGTACTAAACCAAATCCTCGTGAAAAAGTAGTTGCATTCAATGTTGATAGTGATGTTGAGGAAGATGTTCCCGAGGATGAAGATGACGAGGAACTTGCTCTCTACGCCAAGAACTTTAGAAGGTATAAAAATCTAATTAATAAAAGGCGAAATTTTCTTGGTCGGGATGGTAAGGCGGAACAAAAGAAGAATAGCTATGTTCCTATAAAGAAGTTCGACAATAATTGTCGAAAATGCGGTCAAGCCGGTCACTATGCCAACGAATGTCGAGGATCCTCTTCAAAGCCTCAAGTCGAAAGATTCAAAAAGAAGTAGGTTCTAATCGCGTCTTGGAGTGATGACGAGGAGGATATTGAAAGATCTCTCGATGCTAATCTCGCATTTATGGCACTCGACTCCGAAAGCAATATCGAGGTAAGTTCTAAACTTAATGATGAAGAATATGATACATTCGATTTTTGCGATTCACAAGAAGTTCATCATGATGATGAGTTATTAAGTGCGTTTGAATCTTTGAACATAGAATACAACGAGATGGTTAAATTAAATATGTCTTTAAAGAGGAAAATAAAATCTTTAGAACTCGAAAAATCCTCTCTTCAAAACAAAGGCAAAACTATTGAACTCGACCATACCTTATACTTTGAAAAATAAAACGTTTTGAAAATTGAGTTGACGAAAACTCAAAAGGAGCTAAAATATATTTTGAACAAATTTACTCTCGGAAACGAGAAATTCAAAAAGCTCTTATCCATTCAAAAATCCCCGTTGGTAAAACACAGTCTTGGTTTCGACCCGTTTAAAAGGGAACAATCCATTATTAATCTTGACAAAATAAAGAAAACTCAAGCCGAAAATTCAAAAACTCTTTTCAAACAACGAGTTCATGATAACGTTCGTTCAAAGTTGAGAACCATCAAAGTTAAACAAATATGGGTTCCAAAAGGGACAATTGTTCCGAATGCTATAAGTGTCGTTAACTTTGGAGGACCCAAAAGGGTTTGGGTACCGAAACAACCGAGAAACACTATTTTTGTAGGTACCGGCACCAAGGAAAAGCAAGTGGTACATTGATAGCAGATGCTCAAGGCACATGTGCGGCTCCGAGGACTTGTTTGAATACCTCGAATATCAAGAACAAGGACATGTGACCTTTGGCGACAATCAAAAGGGAAAGATTAAAGGCATCGGAAAAGTCGGTAAGGAACCTTCTTCCTCTATCAACAAAGTATTATTTGTTGAAGGTTTGCATCACAATTTACTTAGCGTTTCTCAACTATGTGATGAAGGTTTTAAATTTCTCTTTGAGCAAACTCATTGCACGACATTTAGAAATAATAAAATTGCATTCATCGGTTTCAGATGTGGAAATATTTATATTGTTGATCTTAATGATAAAAGTTCATTTAATGAAAAGTGCCTTATTACTTGATGATAATGCATATTTATGGCATCGTAAATTGGGACATACATCTGTACCCATCATTTCTATTTTATAAAGACATGATCTTGTTCGTGGTTTACCCAAACTCAAATTTGATCGGAAGCATTTGTGTGAATCATGCATAAAAGGGAAACATACTCGAGAATCTTTCAAACCAAAATTCGAGGTTTCCACTAGCCGTATTCTTGAACTTGTGCATATGGATTTGATTGGACCATCTAGATATGTTAGTCTAAATGGTAAGCTTTATACTTTGGTCATTGTTGATGATTATTCCTGTTTCACTTGGGTTAGATTTCTTGCTCATAAATATGATACATTTTCCGAGTTTTCCAAATGGTGTCGTTTGGTGCAAAATGAGAAAAGTCTCTCTATAATTTCTATTCGCACTGATCACGGAGGTGAATTTGATTGCACACCGTTTGAGCTTTTATGTGACAAATATGGTATTAACACAATTTTTCGGCTCCTAGAACGCCTCAACAAAATGGGGTTGTTGAAAGGAAAAATCGATCATTGGAGGTGTTGGGAAAACAAGAACCCTGCATCGAAACAGCCGGGATATCCAATCCCTGTATCGAATGGTATTTGATAAAGAGGTTTTGACATATATGCCAATCCGCATACAGTAAAGGAAACTGTATCGAAGCTTTGAGGCATTATCCTGTATCGAAGACCTGCCTCGAATCAGCATATTGTGAAGCCCTTAAGTACAGCAAGAAGTCTTATAAAAGACCAAGTATGGAAAACTGTCTCGAAACTCAAATACAGTTATCTTCCATACAGCTCACAATAGGACAAAGAAGGAATCTCCAGAAGTCAAGTCCCGTTGAATAAAGAAGTATTTAAATATTCAAGGATAAAGTATTTAAATACTGTCAGCCAACAGATCTTCAAATCCCGCTAAATCCGGATTGTGTTATAATCCCGTTGGAACAAAATCTCATTCAAACGGATACATCTCAACGGATATATATTTCAAAGACTATATATATCACATCAAGATGCTGAAGATCAATTACCCAAGCTATCAAAATCATTATCAGAGCAAAACATATCTCCAAAGCTTACTGCAACTCAGATCAAAAGAGATATATAGTGCTCATCGTTCTGAACAACACTTCATCAGCTGAAAGCTCTTAAAGTCAAAGTTGTTGTTCACCATCTGTTCTATACTTTGAACAAACAGCCCTGTGTGGACTGAACAATCTGTGCTTCTCCGGAACTGTGTGTGAAGGATTTGCATTGAAGAAGACGAAGCTTCAGAACTGTGTGTGAAGAAGCAAGTCAAAGCATTAGCTAAAAACCAATCTGTGTGAACGGTTGAAGCTAAGATCTTTATATCAATCTGTGTGAACGATATATTGATTGTGTGTGTTGTTATAATTACGTAGTTGTGTACGTAGTAATTATAATAAACTTTTTACTCATGTGTGGAGGACCAGTGGACGTAGAGGGGTTTACCTCGAACCACTTTAATTACTGTGTTATTTACATTCAGCTTTTACTGTTTTAATTAATGTGATTAATTAAGTATACTCTATACATTTAGTTGCTGTATCCACAGCAACCTACTGTATCCAAGACTTCCGCTACGCACTCAGATTTAAAATCCATACAGTTTGTTGTTTAAACTATTTCCCAAACTGTATCCAGTATACATAGTGGCCAACAAGTGGTATCGGAGTGGTTGATTCTAAAAAAAATCAGTCGTATTTTTAACCGAATCAGATCCAAAATCACTTATTTTCAAAACAGTCTCTTTCATTCCTGTATTATCACATGGATACTTCTATGATTAACAAAGTCCCTCTCTATTAACGAATTTGACGACTGGAGAATTAGAATGGAGGCTCATCTTGCAGCAATGCACGAAGAGATGATTTTTGTTATACAGGATGGTCCTATCAAGATCATGAAGGTGAACACGGCCGCAAGGATTGAAGGCCAAGACCATGCTGAGATGCTCGAGAAGTATCGCGAGCAATGGACCACAGATGAAAGAAAGCGAGCAAACCTTGACAACGTAGCTAAGAACGCGTTATTTGTCACTCTTGACAAATGCACGTTCTCGAAGGTAAAGAGCTGCAAAACAGCCAAAGAAATCTGGGATAAACTCAAGTTGATTTGTGAGGGAACTGAGCTCTCAAAAGAAAACAAGATTTCAAAACTGACTTAGCAATTTGAATCTTTCGAAATGAAACCAACTGAGACACTTGAGGAACTTGACCTCAGATTCACTGGTATTGTTGGTGAACTTGAAGCGTTGGGCAAAATTTATACCCAAAAGGAGAAGAACTTAAAAATTTTCAGATCTCTCCCAGCCCGATGGGACATTAAGACCACAGCTATGCGTGTATCTTGTAATCTTAATGAAATATCTACTTTTGATCTCTTCTCTGACCTCAAAGCTTTTGAGTATGATATTGACAGAAGAGAGAAAGCTGAAGAATCTCCTTTAAAAGTCACAGCTCTAGCCGCTGTATCGAACTGTCGACACAGCATGCCCAGTTCGTCGATGCCTAGTCACAATAATGCTGACAGTGACGACGACATCCTGTCTCAAAATGAAATGGCGCTTCTCATGCATAAATTCAAAAAGTTCATCAAACAGTCTGGAAAGACTCCCTACAGGCCCAAACCTGTCCACAAGGTAAGTACCGAAACATCATCTGGTGATGCTAACCTGTGCTATAATTGCAGGAAACCAGGGCATTATGCAAATAAATGTCCTCATCCCAAAGTCCAAAGATTGTCGGAGGCCGAGCAACAAGAGAGAGATGAAAGAAGACGTGCTTGGAAAGACAAGCTCAAGGCCCTGATTGGAGAATCAGAAGCCTCCCCCACACCATCCAAATCAGCACAATGTCTTCAACTGGTCACTGAAAGTGATTCATCTGACGATGAGTTCGATGATAAAGCATATATGTGCTTTATGGCCAAAGACATTCCAGAAGGTGAAGACAGCGACGATGAGGTAAGTTTAACCTCAGCTATTCCGTCAAATGCATCTCATACTTTTGAAAACATGATGAATGAATTTAAAAACATTCAAAAGGCCCATGAGACACTAAAAACTGAGAATATACAGCTTCAATTAACTAATTTAGAGCTGAAAGATGAAAATGACTTGCTGAAAATAAATTATGAAAATATGTCTCTTGATTGTGAAACCAGCAAGGTCGATTTTGAAAAACTCGTGGAGAGCAATCATCGACTTGCTCATGAACTAAGTGAGGCTAAAACTCACAACGAGAGCAAGACAAATGATTTGGTTCTACTTCAAGCCAAAATCACAACTCTCGAAAAGCGAGAAACTGAACTTGAGACCACTCTGAAATCATTCGAAAAATCATCCAAAAGAATGGAAGAAATTCTAAGCACTGGGCAAAATGCTCATGATAAAAGTGGCTTAGGATACAACTCATGTTCAAACAAAGGGAAAACTAGTACTGTGTTCGTCAAGAGTGTGGAACACATTCCAGAATCGGAAGAAATCCCTAGTCCCGTGAAGGAACCTCGTCAGATCGAGAAAACCGAAGGTCGCTATTCCGCCCCGCAATCCTATTCCAGCATAGCGGAATCATAAGCCGTTCTAACTCGTGAGGCGCACTCAACGGCATGCTCCCGAGCATATCAACAGCCAACAATGGCTCGAAGGAAGGTCAGATTCCAACCACCAAAGCCCGCACGACAAGATTTATCGATAAAGACGCTGAGGTATTGGATACAGGAGCCCCGTTATCCCTCGAGACAGCAGATGCCGGTTCAGTATCAACAACAACATTGGGAATCCAACTGGAGACCCAGAAGGCAAGCCATTAGGCCTAAGAAAATGGCTCCACCTCCAAGACGGCACTCGTACTGGATTAATAATAATAACCCTGAATTTTTCATGCATAATAATTATCATGGTTATAACAACTACGGATATGCCCCCCGTAGATATCACAACACTGTACCGAGTATGTCCTACAAGAAACCAATTCTTTGCCGAGAAAAACTTGGGTACCAAGAGGAACTAACAATCATGGACCCAAAAATCAAAGGGGACCTAAATCTACTTAATCTTTTTGTTATAGGACATTCTCGAGGAGGATACCTGGTACTTTGATAGTGGATGCTCTCGACACATGACCGGAGATAGGAGCAAGCTATCAGATTTTGTAGAAGGTCGCGGTCCAAAAGTTCGTTTCGGTGATAAATCTAAAGGAAGAACAAGAGGGAAAGGAAACCTACTTGTCGGGAAATTCAAAGTCACCGATGTTGCATATGTTGAAGGCTTACAGTATAATCTACTTAGTATTAGCCAGTTCTGTGATAAACAGTTATCGGTGAAGTTCTATATAGATCGCTGTAGAGTCAAGAACATCCAAACCAAGGAAGTTGTGCTTACAGAGCGAGATCGTGTAATATGTATATTCTTGATCAAAGCCTATGAGCTCCTCAATTCCATGCTTTGTTGCCAAAGGCACTGCAGATCTTAGCTGGTTATGGCACAAGAGGATGTCTCACGTCAACTTCAAGACAATCAACAAGCTCTCAAGATAGGGAATGGTTAGAGGTTTGCTAAATGTGTCATTCAAGAAGGACAGCGTCTGCGGACCATGTCAGAAAGGCAAACAAATCAAGTCAACCCTCAAGAGCAAATCCTACCTTTCAACCTAAAGAGTGTTGGAAATGCTACACATGGATCTCTACGGTCCTGTAGACCTAGTAAGTTTGGGAGGTAAGAAATACTGCTTGGTTGTTATTGATGATTATTCCAGGTATGCTTGGACGATCTTTCTTAGCAAGAAGAAGGAAACAACATCAAGCTGCCCGAGCTCCTGAGAAAGTTGCAAAATTAAAAGGCATCGAGTATCGTGTGCATTCGTTCCGACAGAGGTACAGAATTTACTAACCGCTTTATAGAGCAATACTGTTCGGAGAATGGAATACAGCACGAATACTCAGCTGCCCATACACCTCAACAAAATGGTGTTGCCGAGCGAAAGAATAGGACGTTGAAAGAAGCAACAAGGACAATGATTGCCGCAAGCAAATTGCCACAGCATTTCTGGGGTGAAGCAACCAATACAGCATGCTACACTCAAAACCGCTGTATCGTCAACAAGCACCACAACAAAACAGCATATGAGGTATGGAACAACAAAACTCCGTTAGTTTCGTATTTCCACATTTTTGGATGCAGGTGCTATGTATTGAATAATGGGAAAGACCAACTTAGAACCTTTGATGAGAAATCAGATGAAGGAATATTCGTAGGATACTCCTCCGTCAGCAAAGCTTTTAGAATCTTTAATAAAAGGAAGCTGACGATCGAGGAATCAGTTCATGTAGTGTTTGACGAACCACACCTTGACCCTACAGGAGTAGATGATATCACTCAAAACATTCACCATCTATCTATCTTGGATCCTCCAACTCCCATAGAACCTGTAGTTGATTTAGAAATCAACCCCGCAGCTGTAAGAATCGATGTGGATGAAGCCGACGCCATAAGCCGAAGCCGTATCCAGAATCTTTCGATCTGAGACGGGATCCCGAATTAGAACCCGACCCAAGATGGTGGAGAGATCACCCGCAAGAGCCGATCATTGGAAACATAAATCTTGGTGTTTCTCGTAGGAGAATACATAGTAAACAAGGAAATGTTCTTTGTGCACAAGAAGAATCGATCCGAGATATCACGTTTCTGAATGGAAATCTCATTCCGAGCTTAGAAGACTCAATATGTGCACTTTTGCTGTATTATTAGCACAATCCGAACATTTTTCGACCATAGAAGCTCTTAATAATTCTCATTGGATAAAATCTATGGAAGAAGAGCTTAACGGTTTTGAAAGAAAAAATGTATTGTATCTTGTACAAAGACCAACACATCAATCGGTTATAGGAACCAAATGGGTATTTCGAAACAAAAAGGATCGAAATGGACTTATCATAAGGAACAAATCCAGACTAGTAGCACAAGGCTATAGTCAGGAAGAAGGCATAGACTATGATGAAACCTTCGCCCCTGTAGCGAGACTAGAAGCCATCAGGATATTTCTTGCCTTTGCCGCCCATAAGAGTTTTATTGTATACCAAATGGACGTCAAAAGTGCTTTCCTGAATGAAGATCTTGCAGAAGAAGTTTATGTTGAACAACCACCAGGGTTTGCCAACACATATGGTATCGATCTAGTTTACAGGCTAAGGAAAGCGCTGTATGGACTTAAACAAGCCCCTAGAGCCTGGTACGAAACCCTGTCCCAGTATCTAACCAACAACGGATTTGAGAAAGGTGCTGTGGACAAGACCCTGTTCAAGATACAGGAAGGTGATGACCTTCTTATGGTGCAAATTTATGTGGATGATATTATTTTTGGTTCAACTAACCTTGCTCTATGTTAAAGGTTCTCTCATCTCATGCAAAGTAAATTTGAAATGAGTATGATGGGGGAACTTAGTTATTTTCTAGGTTTGCAGGTAAAGCAGATGCCTACAGGTATTTTCATCAACCAAGAAAAATACAGCAAGGAGCTTCTCAACAAATTTGGAATAAACACTTCCAAATCCTCGCCAACCCCCATGAGCACTTTCATGCAAATTAGTGCTGATGAAGCCGGAAAGCCGTTTGACCAATCACTCTATAGGAAGCTCATTGGTTCGCTCCTGTACCTAACGGCTAGCAGGCCCGATATCCAGTTTGCCGTTGGAGTGTGTGCAAGATATCAAGTTGCACCTAAGGAATCACACTTCAATACAGCTAAACGAATCCTGAAGTACGTCAAAGGAATAGTCGATGCAGGACTATGGTATCCTAAGGAAGGCGGATTCGATTTAGTTGGATACAGCGACTCGGATCTCGGAGGCTGCAAGCTAGATAGGAAGAGTACAAGTGGAACTTGTCACTTTCTTGGACCTAGACTCGTTTCTTGGTTCAGTAAAAAGCAATTGGCAAATTCTCTTTCCACGGCTGAATCAGAGTACTATGCTGCTGGTAGTTGCTGTATGCAGATCCTTTGGATGCAAAAACAGTTGTCAGACTATGGAATCGATGCCAGAGAGACTCCAATCATGTGTGATAGCACGAGTGCAATTGCAATCACGCACAATCCTGTCCTGCACTCGCGCACTAAGCATATCAACATGAAGCATCACTTCATAAGGAATCACGTCGAGAACAAAGATGTTCGCCTTGAAAAAGTTCATACAGACGTTCAGCTGGCCGACATCTTCACCAAGCCGCTCGACACAGCAAGATTCAACATGCTCAGACAAGAATTGGGAATGCTACAGCCAGACTCCCTGTAAGTAAATTACTGTTTTTACTCAACAAATTGAGGGGGAACGCTGTAAGACCCAAGAATACAGTATCCAACGTTAATTATTTGTACACTCAGAATCGTCAATATAGCACTGTAGCGAGCGAAGACATATGAATCCTACAGCTGACGTGTGAAATAATTAAGGGGGAATACTGTAGGACCCATGAATACAGCATTAATCCTTAAGTTGCTGTATGAAATTTAAAACCTATATGTACCTTTTTAAGGGGGAACGCTGTATCGACGCGGAAACAGCACATACTATAGGATTTCGATTCAGTATATATATATATAATATCATATTATTTCTTTTTAAAATGATTTTTGTCCACGTGCCCTATTTTTATGTCAAACGTTATGTACATTAAATGCCTTACACGACATCTGGACAACTGAATCTCAAAAGCCGCGATGTTTTAAATTGTCTATTGTTTCAAAACCGCCGTTTTAGGCAATTAGGGTGACACAAATGTCAGAAATGGGACCCGCTCATTTTTTTAAACATTTTAATGGATTAGCGTACCAGTTACACTCAGTTCATCTTAACCGTTGATTTCAAAAACCGGTTCCCATCCCTTAAAATCTGACCATTCGTACTCTGCAAAACCCTATTTCGCCGCCCAACTATAAAAGGACTGAATCTGCCATTAGAGACTCTTTACGCTTTCTGCAAATTCAAGAGTTCTCAAGCAAAAACAACCTACATACTTTTCTGAATTTTACTGCATATTTCGATTATTTTCTTGCACTTTTTCTTAAGTAATCATCAAATAGCTGGACAAACCTCTTCTCCTGCTCTGAAGAAGACTGCTAACATCATTGATGGCCGGATCTTTTCAAGATCTGTTATCATTGAGCGCATTCTGTCTGAAACCAACGACGCAGAACCCATGGAGTACATCATAACTCAACTTCGTAAACAAGGCCTTTATCGCTTTGGAAGTCAGACTGCTGATAAGTACGATGCACATCTGGTTGAGGAATTTTACCTTAACGCCGCCGTACGCTTTCTGTCATTGGCCCAAAGAGGTCATGTTGCCGACATCACTGCTACAATCCAGGGAGTTGAGATCCGTATTAATAACGATCTGCTCCAGAACATCTACAGGATACCCGCTGATGGCCTGACTATGGATCAACTTGAGACATTCGGGTCTCAAGAGCTGATCACTAAATTTTATGGACTGTTCACAGGCTCCAAAGTTGTTGACATGGTTCAGACTACATGTCACAAGAAAAATTTTTGTCTCCCATATGTATATCTTCATGATTTTTGCTGCAGGATAATTGAGAATCGAACCGGTGCGTTCGAAATGTGTACCAACCTGAGGTTTAGGATGATGGTGGCTATTCTGACCTGTGAAAAGGTCAATTGGTGCCAAATAATCCTGAAACACCTGCAAGAGGAGGTGTGCAAACCGGCCACCCAGAAGAGATATTTTGGTTTGATGTTAAACCATATCCTGATGAAATGCGGACTGTCGCAATCCGCCGATGCTAAGAAGAATAACCCCAGGATATACCTAGGAGGCGTCAAGCCTACTGCATATAATCAAACCACGATGGTCTGCAACCATCCAAAAACTGGAAGTATGCCAATTTCCGCAGATCCACGAGATGAATCCTTGAAGTTCCAGGAAGTGGAATCTTCAAAGAAGAGAAAGAGATCTCACAGCAAGAAACCCACTGCTGGTGAGAAGCCCAAGAAGAGACTTAGGAGGCTTTCGAAAGTCAAAACTGCCAAGCCCTCCGAAGAAGTCTCCCCCGTGGCTCAACCCACTGACAAAGAACCCCAGGGCCCAACCCCTGTGGAAGAGGTGTCTCCTACTGTATCGACAGTAGATCCTGAGCCTTTGGCGGCTAGGACGGATAATGAGACATCTGCCAACGAACAAGACTTTAGCGAGTCGGCTGCCCATTTGGAGCCAACAACTACTTCTCCTCTGCGGGATCCCACACCCGTACAGGATCCATCTTCCTTCAGGGCACCATCCCCTATAAGGAGTCCCACTTCCATACAGGATCCCATACCTGTACAGGAATCCCTCGCGACAGCGTCTCCAGACGTTGTACGTAGTCCCTCCCCCGACTCCATCATTCATAAGACCCTTCTTTCTGTTCAAATTGAATATGCTTACGAAAGATTTCTCACATGGAAAGGCTACAGGCTAGCTCCGTACGAAACATTGTACAACTGGAGCGATTGGAGCCAAGAAGAAAGATTTGTCTCAGAAGTGACGGACTCAATGGAGATTGAAGCACTGATCCGATGGGAATATGCCTTCTGCAAGGAGCTGATTGAAAGCCATCTGTTGCAGAAATCTGACGCTAGAAGGAAAGGAAAGGACAAGTCAGATGATTCTCCCGCAAATCCAAAAGACGATGACCATGACTCAGACGACGACGACGATGCTTTTCAAGCTGGTCTGAAGATGAGTCGTGAAGAGGCTGAAGCTAGAGACGCCTCTCCACCTAAAGGCAACGAAGGGCTATCAACCCAGAACAATCCCCCTTCGCCACAGCGTAAGAACATTCCCGACGAAGAGGAATCAGCCCCTCAAGTCGAGGAAGTTGAAGCAATTTTGGAACAGGCACCTGAGCCTGCTGCCACCGAAGAAGTTGTACCTGAAAGACAACAGGGGGATTCAGTCCCTTCTGTATCCATGTCTACTGAAGAAAATTCGCAACAGGAAGCCACTCAACCCCCTGTCGCCGAACCAGAACCAGCTGCTCCCGCCCCTTCAACCGTGGAATCCGAGGATGGTATCGAACCTGAGGATGTCCAACTTACTTCACGCCCAACCGTGAACGCAAGGAGGTTGAACAGCTCTGAAGACTTTGCTCAACCAGATTCTCCAATTTCTGCCGCTAGGAAAGAGCGCCTGCGCGCACTTGGTCTTCAAACTGTATTCATCCAGGATGTAGTGAATGCTCTGTCTTCCGTTGAGAAAGCATTAAATTGGATGCATACTTCTGCTGTGGAGGAAATGACCACTCTACAACATGAAGTATCTCGTGTTGTCGAGGCATTCATTCTTCTGCCAGAAGTTTTCAAGCAAGCTTTGAAAATCATGGAAGACAAGCAGGAGCAACTCCTGAAGGAAGAAGCAACAAAAACACGAATAGCTGAAGCCAAGACCGCATGTGCCATGATTGAAAACAGCTATCAATTGCGCGCCCACGACAAATGCATTAAGGATATGTCGCAAACGCTTTCCTCCCTTGTGGAAAGAATGTCTAACATCGAGACGAAACATGATGCTGCACTAGAAATCCTTGAACGTCTTGATGAAGCCAAAAAGGGGGAAGAGGCAAGAGAAGCTGCTAGGAGAATTAGGCTACAACAAGAAAGGGAATTCGAGGCCGCTCAAGACAGCATCACTTCCGAGTTAAACAGGCTAGCCCCTTCATCCCAAAGCTTTAGGATTTCAGGCTCCCGACCTAAATTTCATGATCCAAATGTCCCGTGGCAAACTCTTATCCAGAGATCTTCTGAAATTCATCTGCCGACCAACCGCAACCCTACTGCCGATGAAGTGAAGCAATGGAGGAAAAATGAACTGATGAGATACTTCGCAAAACTCGTCAGGGAATCCGCCATCTTCAAGAGCTATAAGACTTTAGCGGAGGCCGCAGAGAAATTCACGAAGATGCTAGAAGATGGAAAACTCCCTCTCCAGCTTGATATGAAGAGCAAACACAAAAGAGGAGATCGGATCACCCATCCAAAAGACTGGATTCTTGACTTTGATCGATCCTATGAAGGAAGAGCTATATACCAGGATCGAGGCAACGATTCCCTACAGAACTGGTGGCGTGGTACCGAGAATGATCCAGGGAGAAATCCGTGGAGACATGCAGATCACTATAGGAGCTGAAATACTTGTATATTATTTTTTTTCTTTGTAATTTTTCCTTCGAAACAGCAAACCATGTACTCAATTTATTTTTAATATCAATAAAAGGGTTTGTTTGTCTTGAAAGATTACAACTCGTAATCTACTGTGTTGATGTATGATTACTTAAATTGTTTGATAAACAAACTCAAGTTAGGTAACTTGATTGAAAATAAAGTCATGCATTTAACTAGTCTACGAACAGTTCATGATTTCAGTTGTAAACTTAGAGTACATTGTAAGATTGTGCCTGCGCGCCAATCATAAGCTTAAGTTGTAAAAATCCTTAACTGTATCGAACTTGCCTGCGAGCAGTTCATCATTTAGACTAAGACAGACCTTTTGACGAAAGACCAAGAAATCTGCCAGAAGACATCAAAAGAAGATCGCTTCATGAAGAAGGTTTTGGCATCATCAAGAAGACTTGAAAAGCTAAGAAAGCAAGTCTTGGCAAATTGTCAAAAAGGGGGAAATTGTTGGGAAAACAAGAACCCTGTATCGAAACAGCCGGGATATCCAATCCCTGTATCGAATAGTATTTGATAAAGAGGTTTTGACATATATCCCAATCCGCATACAGTAAAGGAAACTGTATCGAAGCTTTGAGGCATTATCCTGTATCGAAGACCTGCCTCGAATCAGCATATTGTGAAGCCCTTCAGTACAGCTAGAAGTCTTATAAAAGACCAAGTATGGAAAACTGTCTCGAAACTCAAATACAGTTATCTTCCATACAGCTCACAACAGGACAAAGAAGGAATCTCCAGAAGTCAAGTCCGGTTGAATAAAGAAGTATTTAAATACTCAAGGATAAAGTATTTAAATACTGTCAGTCAACAGATCTTCAAATCCCGCTAAATCCGGATCGTGTTATAATCCCGTTGGAACGAAATCTCATTCAAACGGATACATCTCAACGGATATATATTTCAAAGACTATATATATCACATCAAGATGCTGAAGATCAGTTACCCAAGCTATCAAAATCATTATCAGAGCAAAACATATCTCCAAAGCTTACTGCAACTCAGATCAAAAGAGATATATAGTGCTCATCGTTCTGAACAACACTTCATCAGCTGAAAGCTCTTAAAGTCAAAGTTGTTGTTCACCATCTGTTCTATACTTTGAACAAACACCTGTGGGTGAACAATCATGCTTCTCCTAATCGTGTGTGAAGGATTTGCATTGAAGAAGACGAAGCTTCAGAACTGTGTGTGAAGAAGCAAGTCAAAGCATTAGTTCAAAACCAATCTGTGTGAACGGTTAAAGCTAAGATCTTTATATCAATATGTGTGAACGATATATTGATTGTGTGTGTTGTTATAATTACGTAGTTGTGTACGTAGTAATTATAATAAACTTTTTACTCCTGTGTGGAGGACCAGTGGACGTAGAGGGGTTTACCTCGAACCACTTTAATTACTATGTTATTTACATTCAGCTTTTACTGTTTTAATTACTGTGATTAATTAAGTATACTCTATACATTTAGTTGCTGTATCCACAACAACCTACTGTATCCAAGACTTCGGCTACGCACTCAGATTTAAAATCCATACAGTTTGTTGTTTAAACTATTTCCCAAACTGTATCCAGTATACTTAGTGGCCAACAGGAGGAAATGTCAAGGACTATGCTTAACGAATATTCTCTTCCCCAATATTTTTGGGCCGAACAAATTTTTACGGCATACTATGTGATTAACCGAGTTCATGTTCGTAGAACTAACCTTAAAACTCCGTATGAATTATGGAAGGGCAAAAAGCCAAATATATCTTATTTCCATCCTTTGGGTTGCAATGTGTTTATCCTAAATAATAGTAAGGATAACTTGGGAAATTTGATGTTAAATCCGACTCCGGAATATTTCTTGGTTATGCTACAAATAGCAAAGCATATCGTGTTTATAACATTATAACAAATAAAGTTGAAGAATCCATTCATGTTAAATTCAACGATATGATCTCACCCCCGAGAAAGGTAGAATGTTTTGATGATGCAGGTATTTTTCCGGATTCTCATCCCTCAAACGAAATGGAGAAAATTTTGGAAATCCAAAAGAAGACAATCGAGAGTCTACCGAAAGATTGGAGGCACATCAAAGACCATCCAATAGATCTCGTGATTGGAAACATTGAAGACGGTGTTCAAACTCGAAGGAGAACCACCGAATATATGGCTCATTGTGCTTTCGTATCCGAAATAGTTCCCAAAAATATATCCGAGGCTCTTGATGATGAAAGTTGGATGATGGCAATTCAAGAAGAGATTGTACAATTCATGCACAATAACATATGGAATTTAGTTCCCGCTCCTAAAGATAAAACAATTATCGGAACTAAATGGGTGCACAAAATCAAGTGTGATGAAGACGGTTATCCAATCCGAAATAAATCTCGTTTGGTCGCACAAGGGTATAATCAAGAAGAAGGTCTTGATTACGAAGAAAGTTTTGCTCCCGTGGCTCGACTCGAAGCCATCCGTTTGTTTTGTGCATTTGCCGCTCACAAAGAGATCAAACTATTTCAAATGGATGTGAAAAGTGCATTCTTGAATGGCTATATTCAAGAAAAAGTTTATGTCAAGTAACCTCCCGGCTTTGAAGATCACCAATTTCTGAATCACATCTACAAGCTCAACAAGGCACTCTACGGATTGAAACAAGCACCCCGAGCATGGTATGATCGTTTAAGTCAATTTTTAATTGCAAATGATTATAAAAGAGGTAAAGTCGCTAATACCTTGTTTGTGAAAATATTGAATAATGATATACTTGTTTGCCAAATCTATGTTGATGACATTGTTTTTGGAGCTACTAACGAATCATTGTGTCAAGATTTCTCTAATCTTATGAAGGGAGAGTTCGAGATAAGTATGATGGGAGAATTAACATTCTTCCTCGGGCTTCAAATCAAGTAATGCAAAGATGGAGTCTTTATTAATCAAACAAAGTACTCAAACGATATCCTAAAGAAATTTAAAATGGAGAGTAGCAAATCTCAACGCCAATGTCTTCATCATTGAAATTAGAAAAAGATGAAAATGGAAAATCCGTAGATCAAAAATTATATCGAGGTATGATCGGATCTCTGCTATATTTAACTGCTTCTAGGCTAGACATAATATTTGCTACATGCTTATGTGCTCGATTCCAAGCTAATCCTAAGGAATCACATTTAATTGCTTGTAAATGCATTTTTCGTTATTTGATTGGGACCATCGGACTAGGTCTATGGTATCCTTCTTGCTTGGACTTTAATTTGATTGCATATAGTGACGCCGATTTCGGCGGATGCAAAATTGATAAAAAGAGTACTAGTGGTACATGTCATTTTATTGGCTCATTCTTAATATCTTGGGGAAGTAAAAAGCAAACCAGTGTAGCGTTGTCTACAGCTGAGGCCAAATATGTTGCTGCAGGGAGTGTCTGTGCTCAGGTATTATGGATTAAAAATCAACTCCGCGACTACGAAATTTATTTTGAAAATACCCCTATATTATGTGATAACACTAGTGCTATTAATTTGAGTAAAAATCCCCTTTTGCATAGTAGAACTAAGCATATAGATATTATACATCACTTTTTACGCGATCATGTGAAAAAGAAAGATATTTGCTTAATTTTTGTCGGGACGAAGGACCAACTTGCTGATATATTTATGAAACCTCTTCTAGAGAAATCATTTAACACTATTCGTTTGCAACTTGGTATGGGACATCTAGACAATTTTTGAAATTAGTTTTCTACTCGAGAAATCAATATCTTAGAAACGTGCCATTCGCTAGCGCGCGCTAGCTTCATTCTTTTAACGTGCGCTAACTTCCCACTCCTGTACGACTTTGTCTTCGATAGCGTACGCTAACTCCTTATCTCTTGCGTGCACTAATTAAAATCTTCTTATTTCGATATATGCTACTAGATAGTCCAGTAATCTACCTATATAACGTACGCTAATTATACACCCTTTGCATACGCTAATTAAACCGGTTCAGTTCCCTATATAAACCCTGTTCAGCCCAGAAATACTTTCACCATTTCATAACGCACGCAAAACACATCAGATTCCCTTTCAGCAAGAACCCTAGCCTAAAACCGATTCATACAATCTCGATTTTCTTCTTCAAATCTTTCAATTCCTTTCAAATTCATATCCAACAAGGGCCGCAAAGCCATGGAAAAGACTTACAAAAACGCAAAACACACTCGCGAACCAGAGTATGATGCATCCCGTTTCGTGTCATATACCGCCTCCAGGGCCTTTTATGAAATCCTTCCTCAGGAACAATTGACCGACTGGTACTACTTCAATTTTCATAGCCTGGAACGGGTGAATGTTGTTATTTCTGATTTTTTCTCTTCTATTAGAATTTCCCGTTTTGTTGAATGTAGGGAACCTATCTTTCCTGAGTTAGTTCGCGAATTTTATGCGAATCTTCATATTACTGAGAGTGAAGGTTCCTCATCTTTAGTTTTAGGGACTTTGGTTGGAGGAACCGTAGTGAAAGTCTCTTCGGATATTTTGACTCAATTATTTGGTTTGTCGTCCGATGGTTTTTCTTGTTCTGGGAAATCGATCACTGAGGAATCTGGAGTTAAGGAGATTGATGTCAAGGAATTTTTGAGTTCGAAATCCGTAATCGACATCACCGAAGAGGCTTTTGAGAACAACGATTTCGAGATTAATATCCGACTCCTTTTGGTTGCACTCACCAAGTGTATAATGCCCAAGGTAAACACGCAGCATAAGCTGGTCGGAATCGATAAACATGTTATGTACCGAGTGCTAAATGATGGTAGGGTTGACTTTGCCGCAATTGTCACAAGATGGATGAAAGTTAAGGGCGACCTCTCTCGGTCGAAGAATTACGCTTCACGGTCCCGCAAGGCTATAATGCCGTATGGATCCATCCAAACGGCGATCTTCAAATTTCATCAAGTGGATTTATCAAAGGACAAAGCCGTTCCCGTTCCACTCAGCCATAAGATCTCGGATTACTCGCTCAAGGCCATGCACTATGTACGAACGATCAACCGGGGCTGGATTCTCTTTCCATACCTTCATGAAGACAACCAAGTGGAGAAAGGGACTCGTATGCCAACACCGGAAGATCGAATCACTCGACAAGGGCCGCACACCCTTCGGGAAATGCAAACAGGAGAATTTGTGAGGAAGCCCACTTCTAAGGGAAAACGCCCGATGAGAGAGACTCTTACCGAGGAAGAGGAGAGTGACCTCATTTTACGGATGCGCAGCATCGAGATTTCACAATTGGATATCCGTGAATATGTTCGTTCTCTTCGCTCCGAGGTTCAAGGAGTACGAGGGCTGCTTGAAGATTTCATTCGTTTCACTCATCCATCGTTCCCGCTTCCACCTTCCTCATCCGAGCACGCACCCTAGATTTTAGGACATTGATTATCGTTGTAGCAAACTTTTATATCTTTGATGTCTTGTGCTTTGGATATTTCTATGTAATGCTTGAACTATTTTCGATGAAATGCGCATTTCCTTCGTTTGGTTGTTATGTACTTTGGCGTTTGTTAAATATGTGTTTTCATTTTGGCGTATAGCATTTGATTGGTATCTTGTTATATACGCAACAACACAGGGGGAGTCCTTTTTGTTTATGCCAAAAATGGGGAGAAACACTCCAAAAATCGGAACGTACTAACATATCGAACAAGTTACCTTGATTTGAAATTTTTTAATGTTTTTGCAGGTATATATTAAATGTTTTGACATCATCAAAAAGGGGGAGATTATTGACTCAAAGTATTTTGATGATGATCATATTCCAAACATTTAGACAAAATCTATCTCATCGAGCTGTTACATTGAAGGATTCTGTTCCTAGCGCACGCTACAGACTGAATGGTAGCGCACGCTATCGAGGGAAAGTCACCTGCAGTCAGGCAAAGTAATCTGCAGTAAAGTTGGAGTCACCTGATGGATAACGCACGCAAATCCTACAATATTAGCGCACGCTAAGTTGTCAATCTTAGCGCACGCTATCATCTATGTAGCGCACGCTATCGCACTCAAGGCAGAGAGTCAGTAAGGTCTTGACAGAACAAGGAAAAGCATTTGCGCACGCTAAGGACGTACACTTACGTACGCTAATCAGAGGACTTAACGCACGTTACATGTCAAACCTTGCGCACGCTACCACAAATCATGTTGGTAGTCCAGTAGTCTGTGGACTCAAATCAAGAAAGCTATTACGTACGCTAATCAAGCTAACGTATGTTATCTGGAAAAGTTGTAGCGCACGCTACATTACATTTGTTAGTGCACGCTAAGCGTTCAAATTCCTACCGTTAGTCAACTTATCCGTTGGAACGCAATCATCAAGAAGGAGATCCGTAAAATCTGGAAAGCTAATATAAAATACTACCTGCACACGCTAATGTATCAATACTAGCGCACGCTAAGTACATTTTATCCATTGGAAAAGAGACGTTGGGGAGACAAACCGACAAGATCCAACATTCAAAAGTGAAGACTTGTTGACCGACGATAACGCACGCTACAGAAGACCGACTAGCGCATGCTAGACGTGTATTATGACCGTTGGTATAGTTTAATGATCGTTCAGATTAGTCAAGTCAAAGCTCGTTAGCGCATGCTATGAAGGATTATTAGCGCACGCTAATAATACATTTTTCAGTATATAAAGAAGGACTTGACACTATAAATACCCATAGGACTTGGGTATCTTATACACAAATTCAAGCATTCAAGTATACAAGCATTCAAAGCATTCTTGAGCTCATATTTCTATCTATTATTGCATTCTAAGTTGTGAGGAAAAAGATACAAAAAGAGATACACATTGTAATATTTAGTATACTTTGTATTCTTTTCATTTGGTTGTGAGTGTTGCATCACTCATACAAGAGCGTTAGAGAAACGAATTAAGAGTCACTAATCCGGTGTTATTAGGATCTTTGATCCGGCATTATTAGGATTACACTCCAACATTCGTAAAGTGAGGATTATCTAGTTCTGATAGAACACTAGATACAAAAGTTTATTTTGAGAGTGGTTGTGCTTGGACCAATAGAAGACAAGCGGATGTAACGGTTGTTGTACTCGGACCGATCGAAGACGAGACAAGTGTGTGGTTGTTCTTCAGCCAATAGAAGAAGAAGTCGGAGAGAGGACGTATGCAAGTTGTCGAACCTCTATATATCTTTGAGTCTTTTACTTTCCGCACTATTTTCATTTATTCGCGAGAAAGTTCGATATTCCGCATTACCACTATTCAACCCCCCTTCTAGTGGTGAATTTATCTCTTCAAGTTATTTCTCGTTAATTATTATAATATTTGCATGTTTTAATATTATAATAAACTAGAAATAGTTTTTCACGAATAATAAGATTATTCAAATATCCCTGGTCCAATCGCATTGAGTGGAGACTCAAGTGATTAATATACTAGCATAAGTTTGATTGATTATCATCGAATGATTATGCGTATGGTACGGATCAAACTTATGGGTATTGGTTTGAGAACTAATACTGGACAAACCCGCATTAAGATCACTGCATGGAAATATCATAAGTGAATATCAATATAACAGTATGTAAATAAATTCTTGAACCTCAGATTATCATAGAGTCCAACATGATAACTGTAACACCCCCAAAGCCATCCGGGATATTACAGCGCCGTGGGTCCCGCGCCGGAACCCACCAGGCTAAAAACCATTTCAAAAATATTTAAAAATACCAAAAGGCCAATGACGGTAATATTTTAAATACTCAAATATTTTCAAAAGCATAGTTCTCGAATACCGTCATAAAATACCAGTTGAAAATACAAGGCGAAGTGCTAATTCTCGACAGTTTAAAATGTACATTAAGCTACCACTTATACATACCGATAAAAATAGTTTAGGAAAAGGGGTTTAACGAAATAACTCAAGTTCGCAAAATGCCAAAAGGACATCTTAAAATACACACGCAGCGGATAAAAACACAGTTCAAAATACACATTTGCAGTGGAAATACAACCAGAAAAGAATACCCGATACTCAAATAAATGTCACAGCCAGTATCACCCGGGAAGCTCACCCCTTCACGACCGCTACTAGCTCGATCTCTGAGTACCTAAAAATAAAGCCCACAACGGGGTCAGCCACAATACTCAATAATGATATCGATCACATCATCATAAATAATTACATACCAATGTAATAATACTTTAAGAATACTACCAACGTAATCTTACCATTATAACCATACCAATTCATAGCAATCCATACTAAATCAATCCTTGACATATTCCACAATTCGTATTCTCAAATGACGAAATGAATTCAACAACCATTATCTCTACTGTAGTCCAAAAATACCGATAATCCTCAAAACATCATCATAACTCATAAGTGCGGAAATAATCCAATCTGTGCCAAATCCTGTCCGTCGGATTACAAAATCAAATCTCAACATGTGTAAACCAATAATACACAACATATCTGTAGATCAACTACCACATGATAATGATAACAAATCCCGAACATCGACGTACAGTCCAAATGCTCATACGATCAATAACAATGATCAGCCAATACATCATTGAGAATATCATCGACATGATAACTCCAATATGACCAACAAAGGATCAACGATAACCGAGAGTACCCTCAACATGGTAAACTCCCTACACGATCAATAACGGATCAACGATAACCGAGAATACCCTCGATGTGGTAAACTCCAAACACGATCAACAAAGGATCAACTATAACCGAGAATACCCTCAACATGGTAGAATCCAAATGATCAAGAAAGGACCAACAATAACCGAGAATACCCTTAATAAGGTAGACTCCAAATGATCAACAATAATGGATCTCAAAGAAATAACTCTGACTATCGAACATACCCCTCGGGCGTATGAACAACCAGTCACAAACCGTCGAACATATCCAATCATACATGGGCTATGAACGACCCAACAATATGGCTCAAAAGATGGATGTCACAGTATGCCCGATATACGTGGGACATGTACCTAATTAGCCTCATGAACTACATCTCGTGTGCACGGTTCAATGCGGAAACATCCACGCATAACCATCATGTGTCCGGCTAAAAATCCTACACAATAACTAATCGGCACGCAGATATGACTCCAGATATGTCACGATGAAACATGACAACGAAACTCAAAGAATCACATATCCAATAAGGATCAAAAGACTCACCGAAGTGAACAATGACAAACTGACAAAGAAAAGTCGACACGACTAGTCAATATCCAAAACAACAATACTGGGATCATCATCCCCGACAAACGATCAACATGATCAACGTTCTCAATACAATCAGCCCTGGGATCATCATCCCTCAACGAAATAATCAATACGAATCCCAATATACGAAACATCATCGTACAACATATACAACAACTCAACATAATAATTATCTTCATAACTGAACAATACTTACATTACCTCAAAGCCGAAGACAATATCTTTTCCACGAACCAACATCCCTGAACGAATACACAGTTATACAGATAATCCCGAAATAGTTATAGTCCATTTATACCAAAAAACCACCATCCCGAAATCAATGTCGAAATGGTAAACCAGCCTCGATATCCGACATTCCATATCACTGACCAAATATAACTCACATCTCCGTATTCACCAATACATTTAAACCATATACATTATGATTTAATTCAAACCAAGGCAAAATATACAAACCATCATCCCGACAATTTATATATATAATATCATTGCTATATGAATTATAAATGAAATGAAAGCGAAACCATTAATCAAATATTATAAACTGAACAAGTATAAACTTGCCTCAATACCGATACCACGAAGCCGTTACCAAAATCCATTACCTTAGTCTACGAGCTCCTCAGCCCCGATCAAAAGCAATACTACGAACTCCTCAGCCTCAACCGCAACACAACGGTCGTAATCCACGATCAATTATCGCAACCTAATGCAATAATCAAATGACAACACATCCGATAATAATCAACAACCGACATAACTCACCAATCAAACTCAACGGTTCAACAAAAACCTCGAATAAACGCAGTCTGAACAAACCAAATCAAACCATCACGAATTCATAATCACAACACAAAAATACTGCATTGTCTGCCTACTTAGCGCACGTTAAACGCATAACGTAGCGTGCGCTAAGTTGTTCCCATTAGCATGCGCTAGCCAGTAAGCTTAGCGTGCGTTAATGCTGTATAGTGGCCTGCATTCCAAGCATCGACTAACACCTTGTGACTACGAATCCGAATGAAAAGGAAATCATACTCCAAGATTAACAATAACTTTCCAGATCCAAACTCATCATCATACTCGAAATCATATTCGTATTCTTATACGAATATTATATCAAAACACATAACTTGGCTCTAGATACGAATATCCCATATTCATATCCAAAACACCAACACCTTCTATACATAATCATCATATCCTATAATTTCAGAGCTCTTCAAGAACATGAAATATCCGAAATCACGTTCAAAACAACATAATCCGAGGTATATGTCATAATGTTTATCACTTTCTTCATCATGCAAATCACATAATCAAACTAACCCGATAACAAGGATCATATCATACTCAATCCGGAATTCAACCTCATATCATGATTTAACTCATCTAAATCGACCACTGAAATTATCATGATTCAGAAATCCATGATTCAACCTCATCAAGATAAACGAATCACCATTAACATGAAGAATCTTAAATAACATCTGAAAACTCTTATAATAACCTCATAAAATCTCATATAATATCGTCACATGATTATCCAACATGTTCCTCACATGTAATCATCCTTTAAAACGAACCACTAACAAGGGATATGAATATTACCTGGATTAGATAAACCAAGAAGAAGAACACTTGAACTCCATTCCAAGAGTCATGAGTAACTTGAAGAACAAGGCTTGAATCCATGCTCTCTATTTTAACCTTGTTAAAAATCACCACCTCACCTTGTTTGGGAACCTCAGGAACATCCCAAAGCTCTCTCTATCGACTGAAGGAGAAAGAATGGACGAAATGCATCTCAAAACCCGTCTGTCCCATTATATAATAAACATTACTAGCGCGCGCTACTCTCATAAAATAGCGTGCGTTATTGGCCTAGCGTGCGCTAACTGACTTTGTTAGCATGCGCTATCGCAGCCCAGAGGCCACTGTCTTTCCTCGTACATCAGCTTACGTACGTAATGCCCATGCATCAGCGTACGTAACTTACACTGTCTAGCGTATGCAAGTCCTTGCATTTAGCGTGCGTTAATATCAGTTGACTTGCTACAGTCTACGTACCGCATGTGCCCCCACATGCCGATCTGACAAGGATAAGATTCCCTTTGACCGATCTAAAATTAGCGTGCGCTAACCATACGGTTTAGCGTGCGCTAGCCCTACATGACAAACACCCACTGACCTTATCTGGACACGCGTCACAAGTGGCCGGGTCCACTTGCCGAAATCCAAGATTCCCTATCGGACGATCTGATATTAGCGTATGCTAACCATCGTTGGTAGCGTGCTCTAATTACCGATAAACATCAACCCGGGACTACCTGTTGGCCGCCTTCCGAACCTTTCCCAGAATGCCTTATGTACGTTAAGGATCCTCCTTAGTGTACGTAATGCGAACCTATTAGCGTACGCTAACTGCACTCATACCTCGTAGCATGCGCTAACGTGGCTATACTTAGCCATTTACAACTCTTCTCGTCCGTCCCGACATAATGGATACGTACACTCACATACTGAATACATATACTCAATCCAATAACATCATCATTTGATATACCCAATATCAAAAGTATGATAATCTGATACATGATATCCTCAAAATAATTGTCGAACCACTACGACAGTTATACCAGTACAAATACAGCTGTCTCAGTTCTCAATTTATTTTATCCATACTGTATAGACACCAAGCCATCTAGTATATCTTAGATAAAATAATGCGAAAAATTCATACTGAAAATTCGGGTATTACAATAACTGCTATGCTTTGACATAATCCAACGTCATTTGAAAGATGGTGATCATAATGGTTAGCAATCAGGATTAGTGGGATCCATGTAGAGGGCAACGAATAATCAAGATGGGGATTTGTCCCTCTCTGTAATGAGAGAGATATCTGCTGGGCCCCTCGATAAGTAGGACTAAAGGAAATGCATGACCCTGCTCAAATGAAGAGTCATTTGATTCAATCTGTATACTTAAGATCGGGAAAGCATTTGAACATAATAAGTATGACAATTCCATGACTTAGTTCAAATATGATATCGCGTGACAAGGGGATTTGACACGATAAATGGTTTAATGGACTATAAACCTATATTATTTGGGTAGTCATAATGTCTTGCTAAAGACCACTTATGACTTATTATTTAATAAGATATTAAACAATTGTCAACATAATATAAGCATTTTGGGTCACACATACGACAACTAAAGACAAGCAAGAATAATTAATAGAAATATTAGATATTATATTTATTAAATAAATTAATAATGAGTAATATATAATATATGATATTATATGTTATATTATTTAATTATATCAACTGGGAAGGATAAATATAATATTAGATATTATATTTTTTGAAAATTAAATAATAAGTAATATATATAATATACGATATTATACGTATTATATTATTTAATAAGTCGATGGGCAACTAAGCAAATACTAGAGTTTGACTCTAGGGTTTACTTAGTATAAATAAAG
Source organism: Orobanche coerulescens (assembly GCA_033398695.1). Taxonomy (NCBI): domain Eukaryota; kingdom Viridiplantae; phylum Streptophyta; class Magnoliopsida; order Lamiales; family Orobanchaceae; genus Orobanche; species Orobanche coerulescens. The sequence goes on from CM065809.1 coordinate 87,057,942, forward strand.
GGTCTTGGACAAGGAGTTGTCATAAGAAAATTACACAGCCCTAATTTTGTAAGAACAAAAATCGGCCCCCCTTTCTCTACTGTTCGGCCGAACTGTTCTCAGTCTGGGAAGTCTGTTTCGGCCATCTCCGTCTTCTTCCCTTAGTTGATTTTGATCAACAGTACAAAGCCTTCTAGCAAGGAATTATTTGTTGTACTGTTTATCAATATTATTCGTAAGGATCTAGCAATCCGGCTTGTACCAGTTGTTCGTGTGTGGATCATCGAAAGAGGAAGAGGATTTAATCAGATTCTAGTCCAGGTTCAGATCTGTTCTTCGAATTAAGGTAATTCGAAGAACTCTTAATAAATCAATTACATTACTGCATGTAAATACTCATATGGGTTTTTCGTTAATTGATTCTGCTGTGTTTTGCTCATATTCATTATATTAGATACACATAAAACCCAACATAAAATCGACTTAGGAAGTCAAAGGAACGATTTCTAGGGAGGATACTCGAGTTCGGTTCATGCAAAAATGAAAGACAAGACATGTCTTTTATAATCTGCATTTTACATAACGAACACTATCGGAAAGGTTAATGTACGTTAGACCATTTACGTACACTAACACATGAGTGTTACATATGTAATGATCCTCTAGAAGCTACTGCCTCAACACTTACACACCCCTACGTACGTTGACAAAAAGGACATACATAAGCTCACTTGTATTACGTACGCTACAACATAACCATTACGTACGTAATGCCCGTTAACTTGGCTATCCCGATCAAGCCAAAAATCCTGGTCATGCATGGCCCTACACGCCGAAAGTCGAGATGCAATATGATACCCTCCATTATGTACGCAAACCCATATACTTTACATACGTAACAGCATACGCATAATGTGCCATAATCTACGAGGGTAGCGTACGCTAAATACCAAGGACATAGTCAAAAATATAATTCTCCATACAACACCTAATAATCGAACATAGTGCGAAAGACAATTATAATCAATTCGATTCTATTTTATCTCAACATTATAATCATTACACTAAATGCAAACATGATACGATTATACCCGAATCATCCATGTAATTCAACAGTAAAGATGAAAAATTACAGTCGGACATTACATACCCCCCCTTAAAAGGGTTTCGTCCGCGAAACTAAGGGGTAAACAACTCGGGATATCTCCCCTGCATTCTAACCTCAGTTTCCCACGTAGCCTCCTCGATTTTGTATCTTGACCAATCGTCTTGGTTCTCAACCATTTGATCCTCCTCTCGAGTATTTTATGGGACTTTCCTCATATAAATGATCATTAGCTATCTCAATCTCTTCGAACTGGAGTATATGGCTCCGGTCAGCAACATACTTCCTCAACTGGGAAACATGAAACACGTTGTGAATCAGACTTAAAGTCGATGGCAATGCCAGACGATAATCCAGATCGCCTACATATTCTAAAATCTCGAACGGTCTAATATACCTCGGGCTCAGCTTCCTCTCTTCCCAAAAAAAAAATACCTTGAGTAGGAGACACTTTCACTAGCACATGGTCACCAACCTCGAACTTAAGCGGTCGTCGACAGTCACTGTCCGAGCGATCTTTTCACGAGCTGCAAACAACATAACAAGTTCTGTACCTAGAGATCCATACAAGTCGTCCCAACATAAAGGGGACCTACAACGGCGACCATACAATGCCTCATAAGATGACAACTTAATCGAAGCATGCCAACTATTATTGTAGGTGAACTCCACCATAGGTAGTTGGGCTTCCCAATCGTCCTTCCAGTCGAGAGCACATGCCCCCAACACATCCTCCAGAGTTTGGATAGTCCTCTCAGACTGGCCATCGATCTGAGAATGAAATGCCGTACTGAAGTTCAACTGCGTACCCATCGCATGATGAACTGCTTCCCAGAAATGGGACATGAACCGTCTGTCTCGATCTGATACAATACTCTTGGGAGTACCATGTAACCTTATGATCTCTTTAATGAATAGCTGGGCCACCCTCTCGGGACCCCTATGTCTTTAATCTCCAAGAAGTGGGCTGATTTAGTCAGACGATCCACAATCACCCAAATCATATTCATACCTCGGTGACTCCTCGACAAGTTAGTGATAAAGTCCATCGACATGTCCTCCCATTTCCATTCGGGGATCGGGAGTGGTTTTAGCATACCTGCTGGTCGCTGATGCTCAATCTTAACCTGCTGATAGGTCGCTGATGCTCAATCTTCCACCAATAACATTGCTTCAAATATTTATACATCTTTATAGACCCTGGGTGAATGGAGTATGGGGTAGCATGAGCCTCTCTCATAATAGAGTTTCTGAACTCTTCATCTTCCGATACACATACTCGATTCTTGAAACGTATCAGTCCATCCTCGTGGATCACAAATCTTGGGGCTTTCCCTTGAGTTACAACATTTCGAATCCGTGATGATAATGGGTCCGTAGCATGCTTCGATCTGATTATATCGTCAAGGGATGACGAAATCTCAAGTATGCAAAGTTGGCCCTGAACACGCTGTAGCCAGGCCTAAATCTCCAGCCTCGTAAGTTCTAACTGTAATTCTCCTTGAGCTGTCAAGCGGGCAAGCATTTGCTCCTGCACTGTCTTGCGACTCAGGGCATCGACAACCACATTTACCTTCCCCGGATGGTATAGGATCTCGATGTCATAATCTTTAATCAGATATAGCCACCTCACTTGTCTCATGTTCAACTCCTTCTGGGGAAAAATATATTTCAGACTGTTGTGATCAGTAAAAATCTGACTGGTGACTCCATACAAGTAGTGGCGCCAAATCTTCAAAGCAAACACCACGGTTGCTAGCTCCAAGTCGTGGGTAGGGTAGTTGACCTCATAGGGTTTCAAGTGTCTTGATGCATAAGCAATCACTTTCCCATTCTGCATCAACAAACATCCAAGGCCCTGCCTTGACTCGTCACTATATACCATGAATCCTTCGGTCCCTTGTGGTAAGACCAAAACTGGTGCTGAAATCAATTGAATTTTGAGTTCGTCAAAGATTTGTTGACACACTTCAGACCACATATACTTCTTATCTTTCCTCAATAGATTAGTCATCGATTGAGCAATCTTGGAAAAGCCTTCCACAAACCATCTATAATAGCATGCTAGACCAAGAAAACTACGAACTTCCTTTACATTCTTCGGAGGTATCCAATCTCGGATAGCCTTTCTGTGTGTCCACACTAACTACATCAACCGATATCAGATGCCCAAGAAAAGTAACCACAGACATCCAGAACTCGCATTTGAAAAGTTTACCATAGAGTCGTTCTCGCCTCAGCGCACTGAGAACCTGGCGGAGATGGTACTCGTGCTCTTCACGGTCATGGGAGTAAATCAAAATGTCATCTATGAAAACAAACACAAAACGATCCAGATAGTCAATGAAAACTCAATTCATAAATTCCATGAACACCGCAGGTGCATTAGTCAGTCCAAATGGCATCGCCACGAACTCATAATGCCCATAGCGAGTACGAAAAGCTGTCTTCGAAATATTGGACTTTCGAATCCTTAACTGATGATAACCGGATCTTAAGTCGATCTTGAAAAACACAGCCGCTCCTTGGAGTTAATACAATAAATCTTCAATACAAGGAAATGGATATTTGTTCCTGATTGTTACCCTGTTGAACTCACGGTAGTCAATACATAAATGCAGGCATCCATACTTCTTTCATATAAATAACACTAGTGCTCCCCAAAGGGGATGCACTAGGTTGAATATAACCCTTCTCTGTCAAGTCCCCGAGATGACTCTTCAACTCCTGCATCTTGGTTGGAGCCATGTGATATGGTCACTACGACATAAGTGCTCATAGGCAATGCTTTTAGCGAGTGTTGCATCCAAAGCGTTTCAATAGATTGTTGATTTTTGATCTTGTGAAACACTACTGAAATAGTATTGCATTAGATATACATTTATTGTTGCAAAATAAAAATGGTGTAGCGAGACGTGCAACACCTTTGATGGTATTAATATAATATTGAAATGAAATTTAAATTGTGATATTATTTTACTCTTGAAGTTTGATATATAACATAGGATAAATTACTCTTAGCTCTAGTGTTTGCTCTCTAATCATTGATTTTGTTTTTTGATTTTGCAGGTGAATTAGGGCTTTCAGCTCCTGGCTTCGATTTGTATAGGTAAAACTTCTCTAACTAATTTGGGTTTCAATTTAGAGTATTACATGTCACTAATTTGGGGTTTATATTTGAAGTCTCAATTTAGGGTTTCGATTTAGAGTTTTATATTTAGGTTTCGATTTAGAGACTTAAATTTGGGTTAGCCTCATAATGGAAGATGAGGGTAACATTTGGATATGATATCCAAGATATAGTACAGAATATGGCAGGGGGTAAAAGCTTTTTTGGAAAATGCATTCCCCGTTTCTTGTGTTGGGGATGAAATGAAGTGCCCTTGCATAAACTGTATGGATCAAAAATGGCATTGCCAAAATGTCATCTACGATCATCTCATTTGCAATGGGCCTTCTCCATCATATGTCAAATGGATTTACGATGTTTCGCAAGCGAAATTAAGATCTGGCAATGACTTCATGGATTGTCAAATGGAGATGGATATTGAAGATAATTTAGATGCGATGTTCAATTGTACGGTTCAGAAGTTCGAAAATCTGGAATACTCGAAAGTCAATCTGAATGCAGAGGCTAAAAAGTTCTATCGGCGTGTTAAGGACGAAAAACAACTGCTTTATCCTGGTTGTACTAACTTTTCTCGATTAAGTTTCACGATCAGACTTTATTATTTAAAGTGTGTTCATGGAATTAGCGAGTCTGCTTTTGGGGTATTACTAAAGCTAATGAAAGAAGCATTTCCTGATGCCCACCTACCTCTGTCCTTCAATGCTGTAAAGAATGTCATTAGGGATTTAGGTCTAGATTACCAGAAAATACATGCATGTCCAAATAGTTGCATGTTGTATTGGGCAGAAAATAAAGATAAAGATGTTTGTCAAACTTGTGTTGTATCAAGGTGGGTTGTACAAGAGAAAAAAGGCATCACTGCAAATAATGATCCGGAGAAGCTGATTCACAAAGTGCCGGCTAATGTAATGAGGTATTTTCCACTATAGACAAGCTTACCACAGGCCCCATTTTCTTAGCTTCTACTCTTCTTGCTGCTGTTAACGAATTTCTTGATTTTGCTACGCCCCTCCGCATTGCGCCCTTAGTATGAAAAGAATCTTTCTAATGCGACGAAGCAAGGAGCTTAGCGTAAGGTTGCAAAGGATGTTTATGTGCAGAGACTTTTCCAAACTTATGACATGGCATGGAGCGGGACGAAAAGATGATGGGAAACTAAGACATCTGGCTGATGGTCAGGCTTAGAAGGCGATGAATGCTCTATATCCTGATTTTTCATCAGAAAATGAGAATGTGAGCTTGGGTGTAGCATCTGATGGATTTAACCCTTATGGTTCAATGAACTTAACTCATAGTACATGGCCAATTGTGTTGGTAAACTACAACCTTCCACCTTGGCTATGCATGAAACAAGAAATCTTGATTCTTTCAACAATAATATCCAGTCCAGATTCTCCCAAGAATAATATTGACGTGTATATACAGCCCTTGGTTGCGGAGTTGAAAGAATTATCGGATTTCGGCATCGAAACTTACGATGCCTTGAATAACCAGAATTTTATTTTACGTGCACGCGTGTTGTGGACCATTAGTGATTTTCTGGGATATGCCATGTTATCTGGTTGGAGCACAAAAGGGCAACTAGGGTGTACCGGGTGCCACTACGAGACCTCTTAAGATTATTTAAAACATAGCAAAAAAATGTGCTATATGAACCATAGAAAGTTTCTTGATCCTACACACAAGTGGAGGCTGGATAAGGAAAAATTTAATGGAGAAATTGAAATGGGGTAGATTCCAGAAATTCTATCAGAATTGGATATTGAAGAGTTGTTGTTGGGGTACGAAAAACAAATTTGGGCAGAAAACCAAGCGAAGGGTTAAAAGTGATTGCCCTTTTAAAAAGAAGTCAATATTTTTTGATTTGCCGTATTGGAGTTGAAATCCACTTCGACATAACCTTGATGCCATTGACATAGAAAAAAACGTATGTGACAAAATATTAGGTACTTTACTTAATATTGGTGGCAAGTCGAAGGATCATTTAGATGCTCATTTTGATTTACATGAATTGTGCATAAGGAAACCCCTTCATCCTGTTAAATTTGCAGATGGAAAGAACTATGAAATTAGGGCAGCAATATTTGACATGACAAATAAGGAGAAAGCAATTTTCTGCTCCGTATTGAAGAATGCCAAAATACCCTATGACCGTGCTTCGAATATCAGTCGGTACGTATACAAAAGCGAGAGAAAGGTATTCGGGTATAAGAGCCATGATGCTCATTTTATACTCCATTATTTGTTGCAATTTTTCGTGAATAAAACCTTAAAACCTGAGGTTGTATTACCGTTGATCAGACTTGGTTCTTTCCTAAGAGGTTTATGGGGCAAGGTTATTGAATTGGATGACATTAAGAGGCTGAAAAAAGAAATCGTCGAGATACTTTATCGATTTGAAATGATTTTTCCACAAGCTTTATTTGATATAATGACCCACTTGCTTGTTCATTTGTGTCAAGAAGTCGAATACGGTGGACCAGAACACCTTAGGTGCATGTTTCCTATCGAATGGTATCTTGGAAAGTTGAAATCCTATGTTCAAAATTGAAGTAAACCGGAAGGTTCCATTGCATAAGGTTACTTGGCGGAAGAATGTGTGACATTCTGCTCACGGTTTTTGAGTGGTGAAGGACAAACAAATAGTACTGATTTTGAATAATGTCTAGCAGATGTAGAGTATCATATTGGAAAAAGAAAGAATAAAGATGGAAAAATCTTTAAATTAAAGGAGACAGATTGGAAGGCAAGTCATCGCTATGTTTTGTTCAACTCTAGCAATAAAGAAATAGAGGGATTGATTGAGTAAGTTCTTAAATCCTTTTTCATTTTACTCAATTCCGATTAATCAAGTTCTGCATTTCTTAGTACCATGTCTTACTCTGTCTGCACTTAATATTTTTTTAGGGAGCATCGAGCTAGATGGTTTTGCAGATTCAAAAAAGTACAAAAGGGAATGGACACATACAGAAGAGTTTTGGAAATGGTTAAAAGAAGAGGTTCTAAAAAAGGACATGATTTCAAGAGATTTAGATGTGCTTGCATTGGGACCTAATCGAATAGCTATGAGGTTTACTCGCTATGTAGCAAATGGATATAGATTCCATACAAAGTTTATAGATTCCCGATGTACCACATAAAATAGTGGCGTACTTTTGACTGCCGAAACCACTAGTTTTGCAAGTTCATAAGACCAGAACCCAATAGTTGGCAATGTCAACTACTATGGATCCATCGAAGAAATTTTTGAACTAGATTATTGGGGAGCCTTTACAGTGGTCCTTTTTAAGTGTTGTTGGTACCGAGAAGAAAAAGATTCATATGGTCTTACTCGAGTAAATTTTAATAAGTTATGCCAAAAAAATGATCCTTATGTACTATCTGTTAGGGATATGCCCTCGAATGCCACTCAGAGGATGAGAGAGTGAGAGTATTTGTATTGTAATTATGAATATTTAATAAGGCAATAATTATTTCTATATTATTGTATATCACTGGCATTGTGATTTGGTATATAGAATAATAGTCCTTGCATTTGAGAGCAAATATTCTACTCCTTATGGAGATAAGGAGATAGGCACTGGAAGTGTTTAGAGCTCGAATCCTTAAATCGTTCGCAAGTTGATAAAACTTAATTGTGCAATAAGTTTAGACAAGACTTGTATAACGTGTACTTTGACATGTAGAGTGCTGGTCTTTAGAGTGCCGGTCTTCACTAAGGGTTAGTGGGAGCACAGGTTATAGGTATGCTAATGAGATTAGTATACTCGAACATGACTCACCTCAATTCGGTCGCATGGATATCACTCAGGGTTTGTCAATGACTGGATCGAAAGGTTGTGATAGGTATACGTGGACCTTTGACTTGAGGTTTCAGTAAGAGATGTGCTTGTGGCATTAAGTTAGTCATTAAAGTAGTTCGATCCAATCGCCGGTGGGTGGGGTCAACCTCGAAATGCAACTTAGTGGGCAAGTAGCAGTCTCTACTGAATACCAAGATAGAATTCTTTCTCCTGTAAGTGAGCAGGTAAATGTCCTATGCGGTTAATGGCAAATGAGATTATAAGTCTTTGGCCAAAGCATTTAGAGCTAGTTGTATTTGATACGATGATCTCAGTTTGCATTAACAGAAAGCATAGAGTCAAGTTACAGTAGGGTTTGACTTTACTGTGACCCTAATACTTGACCGGGACATATGATTGAAGGGTTTATATGTATACGGTATTCACGACATAATGGTTTTGGAATGATCCGATCATTCGTTCTTAGTTGGGTTACGGTACGAAGCACTAGACTGGCTAAGTGTTACCCGTACTCCTTGGTTCCTCCCATTGCCAACTAAGACGGACCTACGGAGTCGCGCACAAGGATATTGGATGGATAAATTTGTATTTATTATCTCTTAATTAATATTGGATATTAGATATCTAATTTTATTTATTTGATAAATCATGCGGTCTAGTGAATTGAAATTAATTACCGAGTAATTAATTTAATTCATAAATAATTATTTCTTGAAAATATATTATTATAATTTTGTATTTGATAAAATTAATTAATTAGATTAATTAATTAAGTGTAAATACATTTGGGATAAAACAAAGTGTATTTAACGGACTAGACACGTGAATGTCCGGTACACGAACCGAGTGGCTCGGCTCATTTTCTCACCTAAACTCAAGTGGGCCGCCACCCCTCTCATGCTTGGAAATTCAGCATGTGTTGTGTGGGGTGTGTTAGTCATATTTTACAAAGTTGAGGACAAAATGCATAAGATTTGGAATCTAATCATTTTGATATCAATTTGTATTATATATTGAGATGTCTTTCACACCTCAAATAATGAGTTGAAAAATACACCCCCACAAATAAGCCTTGTTCAGCCGTGAGAAAAGGAGGAGGAGAAAATTTTATTTTCTTTTTCTTGTTCATCTTTGAGAGAAAGAAAAGGAAGAAGAGAAGAGAAGAAAAATACCGTATCAATTCCTAGCCGTATTCTTTGAGAACGAATTGATATTTTATTTTTCCGATCAATATCCGACGCGTGATAACGTAGAGACATTCGGCATTTTCGGTGTTGGATCATTCAACAAGCTACAACGAATTGGATTCGTGTTCGTGTCGGTAATCGAGAAAAGGCTTGCTCGGATTTTTTCCTTCGAAGATTATATTATCAAAGGACTACGAGGGTAAGTATTCTTTGATTTTCTTCCTCGTTATTTATATTCGTTTATATGATGCTTGATCAGTCTATTTTTGGGGTTTAGTTTTATCCGCTTGGACCGATTTATTTTCCGCTGCGTAATTCGATTTTAATCACTGAATCCCAACAGTGGTATCGGAGACTTGTCTATGCAATAATATATTCGATATTTGCATTTGGAATGCTTGATTATTTTTTATGATTTAGAATCATAATCGTTTTAATTGTTGATGTTTAATTGTTCATCTAAAAATTATTTTTCATGATTTTATGTTACAATATAAATCTATTTTTCTTTTGAAAAACTGATTTAATTGTGTAATATAAAAATTAAAAAAATATTATTTTGGATTCGAGACGAAAAAATGAGCCGAAAATTGGCGGACCGGCTCAATGGTCGCTGGCTGCTGGTCAATGTGGCATTGGCCGCATGGCTTGGCCCGGGCCTTGTGTTTTCCGACTCCGTTTTTATATTTTGTTCGGTAAATTAATTTTTCGCAATTTAAATTGGATTTAATTTGACTAAAATATAATTATGGTAATTTTATTGTAAGGGAATTAATTTAATGAAATATTTAGTTTTTCCGGAGCAAATTAAAATTAACGGTTAAGTGAATTAATTGGATTAATTCTAATTGTTGGATTAATTTTTGTTGATTAGATCAATTTTAGATTAATCATTATTGCCATTTATTTTAATGTAATTGTTGCATTAATTTTGAATGGGGATGTAGTTGATGGACCTAGTTTTGAATCGTTTGTTTTGTTCGATTGGGTTGTAAAGGCCGTTTTGAGCCTATTTAGTTTACTAGAAAATTTGTATAGGATGCAATTTTTCAAATGTAAAATTTATATGTAATGACGAAGACCAGAGGAAGATCCGCTCGAGTAGACGAAGATTCAAGACCGAAGACATGTAATTAGATTACGATGTTTTTGTTCTAGGAACGGTCCATGAACTGCATGTTGTTAGTTTTAGGTTGTGTATGTTTTCATATTATATGACAAACAAACAAACCGACAAACCGCGCTTATAAACGGATTAATATGCAAAGTGTAACATATAATCGCGTTAATACTCCCACTTACAAACACTAAGTTATAAAGGTTACGAGGTTTCCTACCCTCCGTCAAACTCATGGAAAATTGAAATCTAAACCGGAATATTATTCTTCCGACTATGTCGGGGTAATATTTTTGGGGAAAGTTGATAAATTCCTAGAGTGCATTAGATGCCTTTGGTTGTGACAAATCAAACCCCTATAAACCGTATGGGTTGCCGGGTAAGATTCAATTGTCAGACTAATAGGAGTTGACGGTTTAAACTTAGATAGTTCAGCGAGCCATAGAAATCGAATGGGTTGAGGGAAAGTGAACTAGGGGTAAAAGAAAATCGAATCATCCATTAGATGGGTTGGTGTTAGACACCACTTTATAAAGAATAATAGAATAGAAACCGTATGGGTTGCCCTCTATTGAACTTTGTAAAGAAATCAATCACCACTATGAAGTCACCCAAGACTTCCGAATTTCACATGGGAGTGTGTAAATGCCGATAAAATAGGGGGAGCCGAGTTATGAATAGAGAAAGTCCTTAAATTCTTTACTCGGATCATGATTAAACAATCACTAACAAATCTTAAATTATTCTCTGCAGTTAACAAAACTCTCAATATGACAATGAACCCACTCGCTATATTACTTGAAAAGAACGTCCTGACTGGTCCGAACTATGGATCGGCCGAACTTGAGGATTGTCCTAACTATGGAAATGCTGGGATACGTCTTGGAGGCGGACATCACAGCGGCTCCTGCAAGAACCCGAGCCAATCAGGAAGATGTCGATGCCCATGAGAAATGGGTAAAAGACGACATAAGAGTGCGAGGGTACATGTTAGGCTCAATGACCAATGAGCTTCAACGAGCCCATGAAAAGATGACGTCTTCGAGAGCCATCATATCGCACCTGGCTGAGCTCTATGGAGAGCATAGCCGAAATGCTAGATATGAGATATCGAAGCAATTATTCGGCGCCAGGATGAAGGAAGGAGAGAGGGTTGGGGACCATGTCTTCAAGATGATCTCGATGATTGAGAGATTGGAAGCTCTTGATTTTCAGATGCATGCATCTCTCCAAACTGACCTTATCCTGCAGTCACTTCCTAACTCCTTTTCACAATTTGTCATGAACTTCAACTGCAATGAGATTGCATGCAACTTAGCTGGGCTAATGAACAAACTGACGACTGCCCAGTCTCAGATGAAGACAAAGGGAAAGGTAGCTGCACTTGTGATTTCTTATGGGACTTGGAAGTCCAAGAATAAGAAGAAAAAGAACAAGAAGCAGTTAGGTCCAATAGCCAAGATCGACAAGGGAAAGGGCAAGGCCCCAATGGTTTAAAAGAGCAAGGGGGCCAAGAAAACGGATATATGCCTCAACTGGGGTGAGCTAGGCCACTGGAAGAGGTACTGTCCAAAGCTTGACCGTAATGCGCCTTCAGGTACGGAACTACTGGTTTTAGAAACAAATTGTTCTGTAACTATATATTCTACTTCTTGGATACTTGATTCCGGTGCGAGTTCTCACATTTGTACAATGAATCAGGATCTGGAACAAAGTAGGAAGCTGGATTCAGGGGAGGTGATAGTGTTGGTCACCGTCGGAAGTGGGCATAGTGTCGAGGCTTCTGATATCGGATCCCTTATGTTGGATTTAGAATCTGGTTTTATTCTTAATTTAGATGATGTACTTGTTTTGCCCAAGGGGCACAAAAATATTGTATCAATTCTGGTCATGGACCGAAAGGGATTTCACTTCTTTATTGGAGATGGGTCCGGTCGTATTTATTTTAGAAATAAATTGGTTGGTACTGCTACATTATTAAATGGTTTGTACCATTTAAATCTAAAGAATAAAACAACTGTGAACACTATAACTAGGAAGCGTGGTAGGGATGAAACGAAGCAAGCACTTAAGTGGCATCTTAGACTTGGTCACATCGGTCAGACCAAGGTTCATAAAATGGAGAAAGATGGGCTTACGGGTCCATTGGGATCAGATCCTTATCCAACTTGTGAATCTTGCCTTCAAGGCAAAATGACTAAGTTACCCTTCACAGGGACTTTTGAAAGAGCTGCTGAAAAACTTGGATTGATCCATACCGACGTTTGTGGCCCTTTTGAAGTGGCACGAGATGGTTTTCAGTATTTCATTACATTCACTGATGACCATACTAGGTATGGATTCGTGTGCTTAATGAAACATAAGTCTGAAGCTTTTGATAAATTCAAGGAATTTAAAGCCCTAGTTGAAAATCAAACAGGTAATCGTGTTAAGACTCTTCGGTCAGACCGGGGTGGTGAGTACATGAGTACCGAATTTGATGAATTCTTAAAAGAACTAGGAATAGTGTCACAATTCACTCCTCCAGCTACTCCACAATTAAATGGTGTATCAGAAAAAAGGAACCGAACCTTGTTGGACATGGTTCGCTCCATGCTTAACTATACTGATCTACCGATTTATCTGTGGGGTTACGCGTGTAACACCCCCAATCCACTCAGGGATATTACACGCCGTAGACCACTTTCCACAAGGAGCTACCAGGCGGGAGACTACAAATCAAAACCCACATGCGGCCAACTTGACCAAAACATAATACCGTAGACCGATTAGGTCTCTCAAAACATAGCATAACCGTACATCTGATGAAACTAAATTACAACTCGATCACATAGTACATAAAATGTCCATCCCCTCAAGGATGACAAGAACTCAAACTGACATATCACCAGACTGACAGCACAACAAGCGTGACTAGTATCGCATTGCATCATCCTCCGAGCCAATCCACGTGGTTGCTCACTCTCGATCGAGAACACTGGAATAAATAACAAAATCCCCAACGAGGGGTTAGCGATGGAATCGCTAGCAAGTAACCAAGCTATACAATTATACATCAAGAATACAACCGTTATGAAAATAACATTTCGACAAGGTAGTAACACGATCCCCGAGTCTAAAGTCTTTTGAAAATTTATTCCTTTAAAACAAACCATGGGGATTACTCCAGAAACCATTGTAAGAGATTATTTAGAGACTTCGGGGGTCTCAGTGTAAAATCCTGAAATATGAATGTTTTTCCTTTTCAAAAGGTTTTCTTTCAAAATCATACAAATGATTTTATTCTCAACTCAAACCTCAAGACCAAAACCATATTCACCAATATAATCGGGATTCAAGATTCAAAACATAAACAATTCAGAGATATCAAATCAACAGTCAAAACGTCCCCGTGGCCCCGAAGGGTCCCACCCGGATTATCCATCAAGAATAAACTCGAACACACCCATAAGTTATCTTGACATCGCACTCGCAAGTGACGATTCTCGGAGCCCTCTCCAGACCTACCCGATTAGATAACCTTATGGTCAAATCGTAACATCTGGCCGTACTCGCAAGCACGCGCCTCCGGAGGCCTCGACGGACCCTACCCGGATAACATCATTCAAATACGCCCATAAGTTATCATGACATCGCACTCGCAAGTGTCGATTCTCGGAGCCCTCCCCAGACCTACCCGAATTGATAACCTTATGGTCACAACGTACGTCTGGCCGTACTCGCAAGCACGCGCCTCCGGAGGCCTCGACGGGACCCCTACCCGGATAACATCTCAACTCTCTACTATACACAATAACAAAGGTATAATATTCACCACAACCGCAACCACGTAACACATATGTTAACGCATCATAACTTCAACAAGGGCACAACATCCACAGCAAACCATCATTCAGGAAAAAGGCCAACGAGCAAATAATACAAGTATTACGCGATTCCACAATTCTTCAGTTAACTACTCATTTCTAGTATTTATTTTAATCACAAAATAACATGAAGAGGTAGTTATCATTATTCTTGAAACTAAAGTTTACGTTGGTAATTACCTTCATAAAATCACATCTTCATTTAAAGTAAGTTACGGTTAAATATACCGTCACTAACGAGTCCACGTTAAATTCACGAAACATCACATTCTCAAAGTATAAAGAATATAGACGAGATACTCGCCTCAAGTCCAACGCACGCGGAGCAACGGGAAAGCTCGACTTAATGACCGCTACCGAACACTCCGAAGAACACGATTCAACCGGGAAGCTCGGACCCCGAAGAAGACAACGAACGGGAGGGTTCCGACTCGAGTTCTTCACAAGAATTCGACCCTAACAATATATAATCCATAAATCAACAATCATACGAGGAAGGATATTCGTAGAACGCCCGAAAACCCCTCTATGACATACTACCGGACACCTTCAAGGCGTCGACCAAGAACTCGACCAAAACAACGAATCGATACGATCCAACCATGGAATAATAAAGGAAATGATATAATACATCTAAATATTCATCAATCCATCATAATCCTAAGTTAAATCGGATTAATCGGACGAAAACAACCAAAATACCCAAATTCCCCAAAACTAGATTTCTAGGAAATCTGACCTGATTCGGTAGATCGGAGGATGTTATAGGACGGATGATTGATGATATGAACCTCAACACTTCATGGATTCATTGCCCAACAACATCTCTAGATGATTCACGCACCCACAGCCGCGTACGGGAAGAAAAAGAATGAGAAATGGCTGAAGAAAAACGCTGCAAGGCCTTAAATAGGCCGACTACCGGCCGGGTTACGTACGTAACCGGCCATGGCTTACGTACGTAACCGGCCATGGCCGAACGCACTGCCTGGAAATGCCGGAAGCGTTACGTACGTTACCGGCCAGGGCCTTACGTACGTAACCGGCCTTACGTACGTAACTGCCGGTCACTACCGCACGTTACTCGGCCAGGGCTGGCTTGGCCCGAGCATGCCCGGCCATGACTCGGCCGGGACCAACTCCGACGGCCCGAACGACCACGAAACCCGAACCTGAGTACGAATAGAAGATACGGTTACGAAGTACTCGCAAAGACGAATCCGAACACTAAGAGAACACACGATTCTGACCACCCGAAGGCTCGAAATTCGACAACAGAAAGTAATTACCCCAAACTTTGGGAAATTACGAAAATGGCCCAAAACGCCCGAAAATCACGATACGTGATCGAAACACCAATACAAAGCTCGCAACATGAATAATAACATTAAATGAACTTACGAGAAAGTCGAAACAACAGTTTCGGACGAGATTCGCAAGAATCGAACTCAAGTGCGGAAAAGTCGCCAAAAAGCACGGAACTCGACAAAACGATACCGAAACGAACTCGGATGACCAAACACGAAGAACAAAACATTGTCAAAATGTCAAAACGGTCGCAAGCGGGTTCTGGAAACTAGAAAAATGCCAAAAACGAAAAATTACCGAAAAAGAAAATCACGGGTATTACAACGCGCTCCTTACTGCTGTGCATATCTTGAATAAATGTCCTTCCAAATCCGTTCCTAAGACTCCACATGAGATGTTGAGAGGTAGGAAACCAAGTCTTAATCACATTAGGATTTGGGGATGCCCTGCTTATGTCAAGAAGACTAAAGTAGAGAAATTGGAAACTAGGTCTATGAAAGGTCATTTCATTGGATATCCAGGGGATTCTATGGGATATCTATTCTACATGCACGAAGATCATAGGATCATCATTGTTATACAAGTACACTTCCTGGAAGATCAGTTTATTCAGGAAGGAGGGGCAGGTAGAAACATTTCTTTGGAAGAAATAAAAGAAACACCAAATGAGACACCTATGCAAGATATTAGAACCCAACCTTCTGAAATACAAACACAACCTCGCAAGTCTAGTAGAATTTCTCAATTACCTGAGAGGTATGGCTATCTGCATCAAGAGGAACTGAGTGTCCATGAGGTGACAGAAAGTAGTCAAGAGAATAATCCTTCTACATATGACCAAGCAATGGTAGATGTTGACTCTGTAACACCCCCAATCCACTCAGGGATATTACACGCCGTAGACCCTCTCCTCGAGGATCTACCAGGCTGTTAACTAAAATCCAACATCTAAACATCGCCTTTAAGGCTAAAACGACTCAGTAGACCTATTTGGTCTTTCAATAATAACATTCAACTCAATTCCAACACATACCCACGCAGGGGTCAAAATACAATAAACTCCCGTACAATGGGGAAAAGATACTGCAGCGGAAAAGAAAATACAACTAGACCAATACGACATCAACGGATCCTCGGGTGATTAGTATCGTTCATCTTTCATCATCCTTCATGCCGACCCTGTGTTATGCTCCCAAGCCTGAATGTAAAAACATACATCCACCCCCCCGAATACTCGGGGGTTAGCAAAACTCCACTGTTTTGCTAGTGCAAGAACAAAGTGCAAATACGAACCATACAATTCACATTCTACGAATAACAATAACCAGGAATCCTCAAAGATCCAAACGAAATGAAAATTACTTCCCGAGGCAAGAGTTTGAGACAAATATTCGAAAACCGAAAGATCATAAATCAATGGAAATAATTTATGAAACAGTTTAGAATGCCATCGAGAGTTTTAATAGAAAACAATTTAGGATTACCGAATCCTTATCTTTCTAAAATCAATAGGGGTCACAGCCCAAAGGTTTTGTTTTCACAAATAAAACCAACCACAATTCACAGGGCCAGAGCCCAACATCACGTGTCCTCGACGGACATAAAAATCAACAAACATAATCGCGCACGCGCATCGCCTAGGACCGAGACGAAGCCACAAATCCCACTCGAGGCCTCGAAGGACCCTCCCGAGCTAGCTAGCGAAACAAATCACACACATCTCATGGTTGGATCAATCGCTTGTTGCATCCTGGCCACATGATCGCATGCCATGTGCCACCGTAGATTATCTCAGGCTCTCACGGTTGGATCAATCACTTGTTGCATCCTGACCACATGATCACGTGCCATGTGTCACCGTAGACCTTCAACCATATCCACACATTCACACAAATAACATATCACATCAATAATATCCAAGTAATTCACTCAATGGCAACAAACACAATACGCGACGCAATGGTCAAATTACAACGCACCAATAAGAGATAATATATATACATATATATTATCAAAGCACAACGACTAAACCAAGTGTATTCATAGAAATTCACGTAACCATCCACGAACACAATGTCCACAAAGCACGCGCGTTATGAAAGAGGGCCTTTAACAAGGCTAACCGAATCTATGAAAGTGAGATTCAAACGATCAAATAAACACAAGTAGACGATCACTAATTATCATATTCATAAAACAAGAATTGTATGGACAAGGTACTTGCCTCGAATAACCACAACGTGGAGAATCGACCGAAGTAGGTTGGCACGAACCGACTACGAACCCGTCGACTCCACCGAACGCCAACTCGCGATAATAAACTACGAAGGACAATAACAACAATGAAAATGAATTCTATAGTACGACTTAAAGCCGTTGAATTCAAAGAATGAATGACGAAAGTTCAAGTGTTTCCCCCAAAACGGCCAAGAACACGATTCGTCCCGACAAAACACGAAAACGGATTTTCAAACCGAAATATGGATATACAATCCATAGGATATGTTTAACAACATCATTTAAAAACAATCGATCCATCAAAAATGGATGAAAAACGAGATCGAGAACAAAACCCCCAAAAAGTCGATTCGAAGGAAACCAAGAAATATACTTCGATTCGCTGAAGAACAATGGATTAAATGATGTTCAACATAAGAATACTACTAATATTAATCATACCCATCATGAATTAATCAACAATACGGAACGAATCGGACAAAAACGCAAAAACCCCAAAATTCAATAAATTAGGGTTCTAAGGAGAGATTACCTTGATTCACTGGATCAAAGGATGATATAGGATGATCAATCAATAATATGAACTCAATAACTTCGTGGATTTGTTGTTCAACAACATGGCTTCGTCTCCTCCGAAGCTCCAGCCGCGGATCGAAAGGAAAGGAAATGAAAAACGAGTGAAAATATGACTGTTCGGTCATATTTATACTGGTGCGGCCTAGCGTGCGCTAGTCTGCCGAGCTAGCGTGCGCTAGCGGCCAGCATCGGCCCAGAAATCAGCTTTGTGCTGCGGCCCGGCTAGAAGGGGCCGCGGCCCGTGGTACAGCCCGCTCCAGGATCAAAAGGCACACGGTGCAATCTTAGCTTTTTCGACCATAACTCCTTCGTCCGGACTCCGATTGACTCATCGTTTGATCCATTAGAAAGCTAACTTGATGATCTATAATATTGCAAAGATTCAGAATTTTTGGAATTTTCAAGAATTAATGGTGCCTTTACAAAGTCGAACTCACACGTGAAAAAGTCGATTAAGGACACGGAACTCAACAAAACGACACCGAAACGAACTCGGATGACAAAAAGTGTAGAATTAGTCATTCTCGAAATGACGAAACAGTCAAAACAGAGTCGCTAAGAGGGACTTTCACCAAAGAAAGAAAATTACCGGAAATCGAAATTGCGGATATTACATACTACCCTTCTTAAAAGAAGTTTCGTCCCAAAACTTAAAACAAGTAGGGAGATGCAAAATCCTGCCAAGAAAACTCAACGAGATACACAAGAACCGAAAATTCGCGCCCAACGGCGAAATGCTACAAGCAACGCAAAGGAATATACGGCGTGAAAACGCGCTCCACGACGACCAACACAACACCACCGGTAGAAACATAATAAAATCAACAAGTGACAAGCGGCATCAAACACATAGTACAATCAAGTCGATTATCCGAACAATCACAAAACACTATGAACGAAAATTAATACGATTGACCAACCCAACGGTTCATCAATCAAAACGCGAGCCAAACGCTGAACAAATACGGAATTCCACCGCCCAAGGGTTGGAAGATCGAAAACGATACTAATTTCCCGAACTTAAGGAAATTAGGAAGGAGTCTAAACGCTCAACAATCACGAAACGGGGTCAACAAAAACTGAACAATCAATGATCGAACCACAACGATCGAGACAACAAAAATCGAACAATCATGTTCGAATCACGAAGAACAATAAAATTCAGACAACAACTCCAAGGCTCCAAGGAATCGAACCGAACTCAGAAAAGTCACAGCGATAACCAGATCGACTCAAAACAAGATCACAGCTCGTTCGAACGATGAAACTGAAATACAGAACAAGTTCAGAAAGTATCAACGAACACGAGCGAGTCGATAGAATTGAGAAAGAGAAAATGCAGAAGCCAAAAATAATACGGGTATTATATTCGACCTCTTCTAAAAGAAGTGTCATCCCCGAAACTCACAACAACGAAATCAAGGATACGACACAACAAGCAACCGACAGAAACATCCTTCGAAGGCCTCTCAAAGCCGATTCTGATAACTGTGCTGAAGCGCGAACTCCGAAAGTCTTGGTAGCCAATTTGCAAAACTAAATTTGGTGTCCCTCGAGTCCACACTTGAAATGTGTTACCAACGCGAAGGACAATTTACACGTGCATGCCCCGGCACATCACAGTTGAAACGTCTCGGCCCGGCATACCGAAAATACAAATGCTAGATACAATGGGGCATAACGTCGCAAAACAACATAGCAGAGATGCCAACTCAGCACAACAAAGAATCATAACACATATCATATACTACGATTACCATCATAAAGTAATACACGCACAAATAATACAGCAACGACGGTATCGTTCGGCGACCTTAACGGTCCGAACAATAACCAACACATAATTACAAACATCATGGAACAATCACACATGTACACAAACGTACAAACCCAAGCTTTAACAGCTCACACAGGTGCGATAACACGCAAGTCACCACGAAATGACAACATTAAAGATCGTCATCACACCTCCCACAAAGGGCTAACAAAACATATGCGTGGCGAACGATTCAATGTTCACACCACCAATTCAATCACAAATCGGGGTTAACACCGTAACGAAAGTTCGAAAACCATACATGCATTTCCGGTCCGCAAACAGGAATAATAGGTTTTAAAAACGAAAACGACCTTTTGAAAACAATTTGGAAACACCAGTTGATCTTGAGTATCATTTTACAAAAAGTTGAACAAACATCATTTTCGAGACTTTGAAAATCATCTTGCGTTTAAACAAAAATGAGGACACTTTCTCTTAGTGAACAAATTTCAGAATATTCGACCCTCGGGTCTAAGTAAAAAAATGTTTCTAAAATATTGAAAATATCTCAAAACATTTTGGTCCTCGAGGTAGAAGAATTTGAAATATATTGTGGCACCTTGGTTGTACCACGAGAAAATAATTCATTTTAAAAGTACATCTCGAAATTTAATTTTCTAAGATACTCAAGGTTTCAAAAATAATTCAATGGGCTAGAATACCAAAAAATGTCAGGTAATTACACGGATCATTATAGCGCCGTGGGTCCCGCGCTGGAACCCACCCGACTAAAAACCATTTACAAAAACGCAAAAAGGCCGATGATGGTAATGTTTCAAAAACTTACAAAGGCCATTTACAACATGTTAAATACCGTCATAAGAATTTCGCTAAAACGATCAAGGCCATAATGTCCAAAACTCGGTTAAGGGAATCGGTTTTCGAAATAAAACTCAGTCGGTAAAATACCGAAAGCCATTACAAAAGAACTCACGCAGCGGATAAAAGAAACACAGTCCAACATGCACAATCCAGCAACACTACTCCTCATATGAACGAAATATGAGAGTCAAATAACCACATATCACGAAATCAAAATCCATAGAAGGATTCCATCACTTAACGTATAATCATACAAGTAACTCGCATCAGACGAGGCACAATCACAAAGAATGGAGACTTACATCCACAGGTTGCAAGAAGATGATGATCGCCCCACGATACTAATCACGTCCAACAACTCAGATGACGCGTCATGACATGACTCAGTCAGACAAAATCCGACGAGATAAAACTCAACAGACCCTACTAAACCCGACAGCCTAGGTTTCCACAACCTAAGCTATGATACCATTTATGTAACACCCCCAATCCACTCAGGGATATTACACGCCGTAGACCCTCTCCTGGAGGATCTACCAGGATGTTAACTAAAATCCAACATCTAAACATCGCCTTTAAGGCCAAAACGACTCAGTAGACCGATTTGGTCTTTCAATAATAACATTCAACTCAATTCCAACACATACCCACACAGGGGTCAAAATACAATAAACTCCCGTACAACGGGGAAAAGATACTGCGGCGGAAAAGAAAATACAACTAGACCAATACGACATCAACGGATCCTCGTGTGATTAGTATCGTTCATCTTTCATCATCCTTCGTGCCGACCCTGTGTTATGATCCTAAACCTGAATGCAAAAACAGACATCCACCCCCCGAATACTCGGGGGTTAGCAAAACCCCACTGTTTTGCTAGTGCAAGAACAAAGTGCAAATACGAGCCATACAATTCACATTCTACGAATAACAATAACCAGAAATCCTCAAAGATCCAAACAAAATGAAAAGTACTTCCCGAGGCAAGAGTTTGAGAAAAATATTCCAAAACCAAAAGATCATAAATCAATGGAAATAATTTATAAAACAGTTTAGAATGCCATCGAGAGTTTTAATAGAAAACAATTTAGGATTACCGAATCCTTATCTTTCCAAAATCAATAGGGGTCACAGCCCAAAAGTTTTGTTTTCACAAATAAAACCAACCACAATTCACAGGGCCAGAGCCCAACATCACGTCCTCGACGGACATAAAAATCAACAAACATAATCGCGCACGCGCATCGCCTAGGACCGGGACAAAGCCACAAATCACACTCGAGGCCTCGAAGGACCCTCCCGAGCTGTCTAGCGAAACAAATCACACACATCTCACGGTTGGATCAATCGCTTGTTGCATCCTGGCCACATGATCGCATGCCATGTGCCACCGTAGATTATCTCAGGCTCTCACGGTTGGATCAATCACTTGTTGCATCCTGACCACATGATCACGTGCCATGTGTCACTGTAGACCTTCAACCATATCCACACATTCACACAAATAACATATCACATCAATAATATCCAAGTAATTCACTCAATGTCAACAAACACAATACGCGACGCAATGGTCAAATTACAACGCACCAATAAGAGATAATATATATACATATATTTTATCAAAGCACAACGACAACACCAAGTGTATTCATAGAAATTCACGTAACCATCCACGAACACAATGTCCACAAAGCACGCGCGTTATGAATGAGGGCCTTCAGCAAGGCTAACCGAATCTATGAAAGTGAGATTCAAACGATAAAATAAACACAAGAAGGCGATCACTAATTATAATATTCATAAAACAAGAATTGTATGGACAAGTTACTTGCCTCGAATAACCACAACGCGGAGAATCGACCGAAGTAGGTTGGCACGAACCGACTATGAACCCGCCGACTCCATCGAACGCCAACTCGCGATAATAAACTACGAAGGACAATAACAACAATGAAAATGAATTCTATAGCACGACTTAAAGCCATTGAATTCAAAGAATGAATGACGAAAGTTCAAGTGTTTCCCCCAAAATGGCCAAGAACACGATTCGTCCCGACAAAACACGAAAATGGATTTTCAAACTGAAATATGGATATACAATCCATAGGATATGTTTAACAACATCATTTAACAATAATCGATCTATCAAAAACGGATGGAAAACGAGATCGAGAACAAAACCCCCAAAAAGTCGATTCGAAAGAAATCAAGAAATATACTTCGATTCGATGAAGAATGGATTAAATGATGTTCAACACAAGAATACTACCAAGATTAATCATACCCATCATGAATTAATCAACCATAAGGAACGAATCGGACAAAAACGCAAAAACCCCAAAATTCAAGAAATTAGGGTTCTAAGGAGAGATTACCTTGATTCGCTGGATCAAAAGATGATATAGGATGATCAATCAATGATATGAACTCAATAACTTCTTGGATTTGTTGTTCAACAACATGGTTTCGCCTCCTCCGAAGCTCCAGCCGCGGATCGAAAGGAAAGGAAATGAAAAACGAGTAAAAATATGACTCCTCGGTCATATTTATACTGGTGCAGCCTAGCGTGCGCTAGGCTGCCGAGCTAGCGTGCGCTAGCGGCCTTCATAGTGTCACGGGCAAACATCAGTCCGTCGAGTTATGCCGTGCGCCCCTTAGCAACTCAGTCCTTTGGCCACTAAGGCAGGCTTTCCCAACCCTTGCAGGTTAAGTGCGGAAGATTGAAGTATTTTAGAGAGAGAAAGTTAGAGAGAGAAACTGCTCTTTAGAAAGGAACTTTTATTGCTCAACTTCGGATGATGTACAGATGAGGGGATTGGAGCTCCTTTTATAGGTCTCCATCTACATCTTCTAGAATGTACAATAATCTACAAGTATCTAGAACATACAAGAGATTACAAGACAATCTATATCCTTCTAACCCTTTCTATGATCATTCCGGAGGGCTTCCGGAATGTTACAACATCTATCAAGTAAACACTAGAATTCTGGAGAAGAATCTCGACCCTTTTAGAAGCTTCCAAAGCCAAAGTGTGACAATTCTCCCCCACCTGAGTCTTGACGTCCCCGTCAAGGTTTTGCCTTGTATGCTTCAATTTTGGTTTTGAATTGCCACAAGTCTTGCTCCTTTTCCCACGAAGCTTCGCTGTCTGGTAAACCTCTCCAGCATATTAAGTACTCCATCCATCAGGGTGTTCCCCATTTTCCAACTTGTCGATCCGCCAAGATTTATTCAATTTCCTTCTCAAAGGACACTGTGTGGGCAGGCGGGGCTCGATCTGACTTATTTCGAGTTGGGTCTTCCTCATCCTTGTAATATGGTTTCAAAAGACTCACATGGAAGACTGGATGAATTTTGAAGTCATTAGGAAGATTGAGCCGATAGGACCGCGTTCTCACCTTCTTCACTATCTCAAAGGGTCCTTCATATCGCCATGTCAAGCCTTTGTGTACTTGGCGGATCGCCTTAACGTTTCTTCCGATCATTCGGACCAACACTTGGTCTCCTACTTGAAATTCCCTCGGACGGCGCTTGTCGTCCGCCCACTTCTTCATTCGTTTGGCAGCTTTAGTCAGATACGCCCTTGCTATGTCATGTTCCTCGTTCCAACCTTTAGCAAGTTTGTACGCTGCCGGACTCGCACCTTCGTATTTCCGAACTAGTTCCTGGGGTGTCGTCGGTTTTTGCCCCATCACCAGCTCAAACGGACTTCGTTGGGTGGACTCGTTCCGCTGCAAGTTGTAAGAGAATTGTGCAATATCAAGTAAACGAGCCCAGTCGGACTGGTTGGCACTTACAAAGTGTCGGAGATAAATCTCCAGCAAATGATTTACTCGTTTAGTTTGGCCATCCGTTTGGGGGTAAAAGCTCGTCGAGAAGTGGAGGTTTGACCCCACCAACTTGAATAGCTCCCTCCAAAACTTTCCTGTAAATCGTGGGTCTCGGTCGCTTATGATACTCCGAGGAACTCCCCAGTACTTTACCACATACTTCAAAAATAGTCGGGCAGCTTCCTCGGCCTTACAATCCTTTGTTGCCGGTATGAATGTCCCATACTTGGAGAACCGGTCAATTATTACCATGATAGACCCGCATCCTTCCGACCTTGGTAGTGCCGATATGAAGTCCATTGTAAGACTGTCCCTCGGACGTTCGGCAATAGGCAATGGCTCTAGTAGTCCCGCTGGTTTACTTTGTTTGACCTTGTCTTGTTGGCAGACCAAGCAGGTCTTTACGTAGGGGTTCACATCATCCTGCAAGTTAGGCCAGTAAAATGACTGCTCAACAAGCGCTTTAGTGCAAAGAGTACCTGGGTGTCCCGCCCATTTAGAATCATGGCACTCCTTCAGAATTTCCCTTCTAAAGTTGTCCCATCGGGGTATGTACAACCTATCTCCAACAGTAAAAAGTAAGCCATTCTCTTGCTAGAACTTCCTTGTCTTGTCCTCCTTTTCCAGTTCCACCAGATTCTTGGCCAAGGGGTCTTGGGCAATACCGTCTCTTATCCAGTCGGCAAGGTCGCACTGCACTTGGGTGATAGACGCCAGTGAGGCCTTTCGACTTAGAGCATCCTCAACAACGTTCGTTTTTCCTGGCTTATATTCCATAGAATAATCAAATTCAGCCAAGAAGTCTTGCCACCGTGCTTGCTTCGGGGTGATCTTCTTTTGATTTTGGAAATAGATAGTCGCCACATTGTCCGTCTTGATCACAAAGTGACTCTCGAGCAAGTAATGTCTCCACGTACGAAGACAATGGATTATAGCCGTCATTTCCTTGTCATGGACCAGGTACCGCCGTTCCGTCTCGTTTAGCTTCCGGGACTCGTAGGTAATAGGATGCCCATCCTGCAGTAGGACTCCTCCAATGGCATAGTCGGAGGCATCCGAATGTAACTCAAAAGGCTTTGTGTAGTCCGGAAGTTTCAGCACTGGGTCATTCATGACAGCCACCTTCAGATCTTCGAAGGATGCTTGGCACTCGTCCGTCCAATCCCACGCAACCTTCTTCCTGAGTAAGTTAGTTAATGGCGTTGCCCTCGCCGAATATCCGTCATTGAATCGCCGATAGTAGTTCACCAAGCCTAAGAACGACCGAAGCTTGGAGACGTTCTAAGGAGGCTCCCACTCGGCAATGGCCTGCATCTTCTTTGTGTCCATTAAGATCATTCCTTCTTTCACCTTGTGCCCCAAGAACATTACCTCCGTTTGGGCAAACGAGCATTTTTCCAGTTTTACGTATAGTTCGTTCTCCCCCAGGACTCGGAACACTTTCCGTAGATGTTCAGCATGTTCATTCAAGGACTCGCTGTATATTACTATGTCATCCAGATACACAACAACAAACTTGTCCAAGAATGGGTGAAATATCTTATTCATGAGAGTGCAGAAAGTCGCAGGTGCATTTGTCAAGCCAAAGGGCATAACCAAAAACTCAAATGAACCATACCTCGTCACGCAGGTGGTCTTTGACTCATCTCCTTCTGCGATACGGACTTGCCAATACCCCGACCGCAAGTCTAGTTTTGAGAACCACTTTGCCTTCCCCAAGTGGTCGAATAGGTCATCCACCAAAGGTATTGGGTATTTGTTCTTTATAGTAACCTTGTTAAGCGCCCGGTAGTCAATGCACATCCGCAAGCTACCGTCTTGTTTCTTCTGGAATAATACCGGAGCGCCATAAGGAGCTTTGGAAGGACGAATATAGCCAGCATCAAGTAAATCCTTCAACTGCCTTTGAAGTTCTTCCAACTCTGGCGGAGCCATCCGGTACGGCCCATTGCAGGAGGTTTCGCCCCCTGTTCCAGCTCAATCCCGTGATCCACCTCCCGCCTCGGTGGTAACTTTTTGGGCAACTCGGGAGGCATCACGTCTTTAAATTCGGCCAGAACTTCACCGGTTTCTGCCGGGACTTCCTTGCCGACAGTTGGGTCGTCCGTCTTTAGGGCAGCAAGGTACGTCTCTTGCCCCCTATTACACCCTATTGACACCTGCATGGCCGACAACATACAGGAGTCGATCTTTCCACGAAGTAAAGGAATATCGAAGGTTACCTTGTTCGGAGTGATACTCATAATTTGGGCATCTTGGATGGTTACCGTCTTCATCTTTTCCAGGAATTCCATGCCTAGCACCATCCGATAATCATCCATTCGGACCACTGTCAAGTCAAGCTTGCCCTGCCAATCCGCCAGTTGGACCGGGACTTGCTTAGCCACGCCACTTATGGGGCTTGATGGTGTGTTCACTGTTTTCATCCATCCTATTTCTTTAGTAACTCTTACACCCAGTCGGACCGCCTCGTCCTCAGCTAAGAAGTTGTGAGTGGCTCCCGTGTCTACTAAGGCCTTTGTGACTCCCTTATTTATCTTTGCCTCAACATACATGAGACCATTCCTAACCTTTTACGCCTTGGGTACCATCACGGTTTCTTCCTTCGCCTTCATTGCATTGAGGAGTTGCATCGACCCCATTTGCATTTCTTCGGCCCGTTCCTCCTGTTGGCTTATTATGGCATTAAGTGCTTTCTTCTTCGGGCACTCCTGGACGAAGTGTGGACCCCCGCATAAGAAGCACTCTCTCTTCTTGACTTCATGGGTCTTTTCTTTCCCTTTGAAGGTTAGCTTGTATCCCGTCTTGTGAGGCCTGTCTCCCCCACCTTTTTCCTTGCCTCCTTTCTTGTCCTTTCGCTGCGCGAAGTCCTTTCGGAATTCCACAATTTCCTCAGCCGCAGCAATTGCTTCCGACAGATCTTGGACCTTCTGCCTTCTCAGTTCAAGGGCTGCCCAGGACTGCAACCCGTCCAAGAAATAGAACAATTGATCCTTGTCCGACATTTCGGGAAGTTCCAACATGAGTGAGGAGAACTCATTGACATAATCCTTCACACTCCCCGATTGCTTCAGGCCACACAGCTTCTTCATGGCCAGACTCTCGGCATTCTCCGGATAGAACTGCTTCTTCAAGTCCGCCTTGAATTCTTCCGAAGTGTCTATCCGACACGTCCCTCGTGCAATGTCTTGATGGCGCCGTCTCCACCATAAGGCAGCGTCATCACTTAGGTACAAGATCGCCGACTTGATCTTGTCCTCGTCATCCCTTATACGTACTGCATCCATATAGGTTTCGAGAGACCAAAAGAAATTATCAAGTTCTTTGGCATTACACTTACCCGAGTACTTTGGAGGTTCTGGTGCCCGAATGCGCGGCGTTTCCCTTGCCATGGTGCCACCTGCCACAGCTGCCTTGCACAATGCACAATCCTCCTCGGTCTTATCCATCCGTGCGGTCAGTTCTTCCCGCAATTTGGCTACCTCGCCAAGAAGTGTGGACTTCAACTCGTTAAGAGCAAGAAACACCTTGTCCTCAATATCGCTGGCATTTTCTTCAAGAACATCCATCCGTTCGATGGTTTCTCCAACAGCCACCTCGATCTTAGTCATCCTTGCTTCCATCGAGGATGCAAGATCCCGGGACTTGTCCCTACCACCTTTCTTGGTCTTGCGACCATCATCGCCAGCATTGTTCCCTTCGACAATGCTGCTGTTTCCGCTCATTCTCTCACTTTACCAACAAACCGGGCTCCGATACCACGTGTCACGGGCAAACTTCAGTCCGTCGAGTTATGCCGTGCGCCCCTTAGCAACTCAGTCCTTCGGCCACTAAGGCAGGCTTTCCCAACCCTTGCCGGTTAAGTGCGGAAGATTGAAGTATTTTAGAGAGAGAAAGTTAGAGAGAGAAACTGCTCTTTAGAAAGGAACTTTTATTGCTCAACTTCGGATGATGTACAAATGAGGGGCTTGGAGCTCCTTTTATAGTTCTCCATCTACATCTTCTAGAATGTACAATAATCTACAATTATCTAGAACATACAAGAGATTACAAGACAATCTATATCCTTCTAACCCTTTCTATGATCATTCCGGAGGGCTTCCGGAATGTTACAACATCTATCAAGTAAACACTAGAATTCTGGAGAAGAATCTCGACCCTTCTAGAAGCTTCCAAAGCCATAGTGTGACAATAGGCCCAGAAATCAGCTTTGTGCCGCGGCCCGGCTGTAAGGCCGCGGCCCGCGTCTGACCCGCCCAAAGATCAAAAGGCACACGGTGCAGTCTTAGCTATTTCGACCATAACTCCTTCGTCCGGACTCCGATTGACTCACCGTTTGATGCATTAGAAAGCTAACTTGATGATCTATAATATTGCAAAGATTCAAAATTTTTGGAGTGTTCAAGAATTAATGGTGCCTTTACCAAGTCGAACTCACACGTGAAAAAGTCGATTAAGGACACGGAACTCAACAAAACAATACCAAAACGAACTCGAATGACAAAAAGTGTAGAATTAATCATTCTCGAAATGACGAAATAGTCACAACAGAGTCGCTAAGAGGGACTTTCGCCAAAGAAAGAAAATTACCGGAAATCGAAATTGCGGATATTACATACTACCCTTCTTAAAAGAAGTTTCGTCCCGAAACTTAAAACAAGTAGGGAGATGCAAAATCCCGCCAAGAAAACTCAACGATATACACAAGAACCGAAAATTTGCGTCCAACGGCGAAATGTTACAAGCAACGCAAAGGAATATACGGCATGAAAACACGCTCCACGACGACCAACACAACACCACCGGTAGAAACATAATAAAATCAACAAGTGACAAGCGGCATCAAACAGATAGTACAATCAAGTCGATTATCCGAACAATCACAAAACCCAATGAACGAAAATCAATACGATTGACCAACCCAACGGTTCATCAATCAAAACGCGAGCCAAATGCTGAACAAATACGGAATTCCACCGCCCAAGGGTTAGAAGATCGAAAACGATACTAATTTCCCGAACTTAAGGAAATTAGGAAGGAGTCTAAACGCTCAACAATCACGAAACGGGGTCAACAAAAACTGAACAATCAATGATCGAACCACAACGATCGAGACAACAAAAATCGAACAATCATGTTCGAATCACGAAGAACAATAAAATTCAGACAACAACTCCAAGGCTCACATGAATCGAACCGAACTCGGAAAAGTCACAGCGATAACCACATTGACTCAAAACAAGATCACAGCTCGTCCGAACGATGAAACCGAAATACAGAACAAGTTCAGAAAGTATCAACGAACACGAGCGAGTCGATAGAATTGAGAAAGAGAAAATGCAGAAGCCAAAAATAATACGGGTATTATATTCGACCTCTTCTAAAAGAAGTGTCGTCCCCGAAACTCACAACAACGAAATCAAGGATACGACACAACAAGCAACCGACAGAAACATCCTTCGAAGGCCTCTCAAAGCCGATTCTGATAACTGTGCTGAAGCGCGAACTCCGAAAGTCTTGGTAGCCAATTTGCAAAACTGAATTCGGTGTCCCTCGAGTCCACACTTGAAATGTGTTACCGACGAGAAGGACAATTTACACGTGCATGCCCCGTCACATCACGGTTGAAACGTCTCGGCCCGGCATACCGAAAATACAAATGCTAGATACAATGGGGCATAACGTCGCAAAACAACATAGCAGAGATGCCAACTCAGCACAACAAAGAATCATAACACATATCATATACAACGATTACATCGTAAAGTAATACACGCACAAACAATACAGCAACGACAGTATCATTCGGCGACCTTAACGGCCCGAACAATAACCAGCACATAATTACAAACATCATGGAACAATCACACATGTACACAAACGTACAAACCCAAGCTTTAACAGCTCACACAGGTGCGATAACACGCAAGTCACCACGAAATGACAACATTAAAGATCGTCATCACACCTCCCACAAAGGGCTAACAAAATATATGTGTGGCGAATGACTCAACGTTCACACCACCAATTCAATCACAAATCGGGGTTAACACCGTAACGAAAGTTCGAAAACCATACATGGAAACACCGTTTGATCTTGAGTATCATTTTACAAAAAGTTGAACAAACATCATTTTCGAGACTTTGAAAATCATCTTGCATTTAAACAAAAATGAGGACACTTTCTCTTAGTGAAAAACTTTCAGAATATTCGACCCTCGGGTCTAAGTAAAAAATTTTTTCTAAAATATTGAAAATATCTCAAAACATTTTGGTCCTCGAGGTAGAAGAATTTGAAACATATTGTGGCACCTTGGATGTACCACGAGAAAATAATTCATTTTAAAAGTACGTCTCGAAATTTAATTTTCTAAGATACTCAAGGTTTCAAAAATAATTTAATTGGCTAGAATACCCAAAAATGTCAGGTAATTACACAGATCATTATAGCGCCGTGGGTCCAGGGCCGGAACCCACCAGACTAAAAACCATTTACAAAAACGCCAAAAAGGCCGATGATGGTAATGTTTCAAAAACTTACAAAGGCTATTTACAACATATTAAATACCGTCATAAGAATTTCGCTAAAACGATCAAGGCCATAATGTCAAAAACTCGGTTAAGGGAATCGGTTTTCGAAATAAAACTCAGTCGGTAAAATACCGAAAGTCATTACAAAAGAACTCACGCAGCGGATAAAAGAAACACAGTCCAACATGCACAATCCAGCAACACTACTCTTCATATGAACGAAATATGAGAGTCAAATAACCACATATCATGAAATCAAAATCCATAGAAGGATTCCATCACTTAACGTATAATCATACAAGTAACTCGCATCAGACGAGGCACAATCACAAACAAGGGAGACTTACATCCATAGGTCGCACGCAGATGATGATTGCCCCACGATACTAATCATGGCCAACAACTCAGATGACGCATCGCGACACGACTCAGTCAGACAAAATCCGACGAGACAAAACTCAATAGACCATACTAAACCCGACAGCCTAGGTTTCCACAACCTAAGCTCCGATACTATTTATGTAACACCCCCAATCCACTCAGGGATATTACACGCCGTAGACCCTCTCCTCGAGGATCTACCAGGCTGTTAACTAAAATCCAACATCTAAACATCGCCTTTAAGGCTAAAACGACTCAGTAGACCAATTTGGTCTTTCAATAATAACATTCAACTCAATTCCAACACATACCCACGCAGGGTTCAAAATACAATAAACTCCCGTACAACGGGGAAAAGATACTGCAGCGTAAAAGAAAATACAACTATACCAATACGACATCAAGGGATCCTCGTGTGATTAGTATCGTTCATATTTCATCATCCCTCGAATGCCACACAGAGGTTGTTGAGTGAGGGCATTGTACTTGTAATTATGTAAACCATTTATATAAGGCAAATGAATGTTTGTTTATTTACTGGTAGTTACTGGCATTCCTAACTCGTAAATAAACATATAGAAACTAGTCCGTCTATTTGAGAGCAAAACATTCCACTCCTTATTGGATAAGGGGATAGGCACTGGAAAGGTTATAGCTCAAATACTTAATCGTTCGCAAGTCGATGAAACTTGACTGGGCGTTAAGTTTATGTGAAGACTTGTATGACGTGTTCTTTGACATGGAGAGTGCCTGTCGAACACTAATGGTTAGTGGGAGCACACGTTATAGGTATGCTAATTGGATTAGTATACTCGAACCGACTCACCCTCGATTCGTCACACGGATTTCACTTCGGGACAGTCAATGACGGAATCGAAAGGTTGTGATAGGTATTCGTGAACCTTCGACTTGAGGATTTAGTAGGGATGTGCTTGTGACGTCAAGATTTTCATTAGATTAGTTCGACCCTATAAACTAGAAGGTGGGGGTCAACCTCAACGTGCATCTTGACGGGCAAGTAGCAGGTCCTACTGAATACCAAGATAGAATTCTTTCTCCCGTTAGTGAGCGGGTTATATGTCCTATGCGGTTATTGGCAGATGAGATCATAAGTCTTTGGCCAAAGCATTGGAGCTAGTTGTATTAGATATACAACAACTCGATGATCTCGATTTGCATTAACGTATGCATAGCGTCAAGTACAGATAGGGTTTGACTGACCGTGACCCTATAACTTGATCGGGACATTTGAAAGAAGGGTTTATACGTATACTGGTATTCACGACAGAATGGTTCTTGAATGATCCCAATCATTCGTTCTCAGTTGGGGTATAGTGTAGGCCGCCAGGCTAGCTAGGTGGTGCTACTACTCTTTGGTTCCTCCCATTGCTGACTGAGACGGACCTACCGAGTCGCGCATTAGGATTGACGACAGAATGAATCAAGCTAATTCTCTCATTATGAATATTAGATATTGGATATCTAAATTTAGGACATTGGATGTTTAAATCGACTTATCAGATAAATTGATTTACGGCTTAATGAATTAAATATATCACTGGGTGATTAATTTAATTCATGAATATAATTATTTCTTGGAGAAATTAATTATGTTATTTTGTATTTGATATGTTTAATTAATTGGATTAATTAATCGATACAAATACATCGGAACGGAATCGTAGTTTATCTATTTGGACTCACGGGAGTCCGAAACGAACCGAACTCATCCGTTTCTACATGATTGGTCGCCCCGCCCCCTCACTTTCCTTCCACCTTCCCATCTTGTTATTTTGTGTCCATTTTATAATGGATGAAAATGACTTGTAAGGAATATCATGTGCATGAGATGTACATGTGAGTGGAAAGTAGAATAAGAAGAGAAGACTTTCACTCTCACCCCACAAGATTTCCAACGTGAGGTTGCAAGAAAGAGAGAGAGATAGACTTTGAGTTTAACACTCATCTTCATTTTCTTCATTCACTTCTCCTTCATTTTTCTTGGAGAAAAATTGAGAGAAAATCATATAGAGAGCGTAAGATTAAAACACTTAGAGTGTAGTAATCTTTACATATATAGCTTCATCACTTAGCTCTAGCCGTATCCTCGGAGGATAGCAAGGTGATCGTCGTTCCGGTCGTTTCTCCGGCACGTGGCAAGTAGAGACGCGGTGCTTTCGGCGTTGGATCGTTCAAGAGCTTGGGGAATAGCTCAAGATAAGGTTATCCATTTAATCAATGGACTATGAGGGTATGTTTTTCGTATCTCTTGTATTTCGTTTTTGATATTCGTATATACGTAGCTCGATCGATCCTCGTAGGGATTCGGATCGAATTAATTTTCGTTTTACCGCTTCTGCTAGACCTTCGTTTTAGGCACCGAATCCCAACACTGGTATCAGAGAGTGGTCTTGCGATCGTATATACGATATTAGCATTTGGAATGCTTGATTAGATGGTGAATGATTTGGAATCATTTTAGTCATAATCGTGGTATATGTTTTTACGTTCGTTGTAGTTATATTTTTCGTAAGTTTATGTCTAAATATAAATCTTAATTTCTTGGAAATATGATTTATATTGAAGATATGAATGTTGGAGAATATAGATATTGGATATCCGGTCGAAAAACTAGCCCGAAATGCCGTTTGACGGTCAGGAGGGGTCCAGAGCGAGGCGCGGCCCAGTGGCTGTGCGGCCCGGCGGCAAGCATCAGACTGTCGGCCACGGCACAGGCTCCAGGGGCCGCGGCCCAGGGCAGCTGGGCAGCCGGTCGGCAGCTGCCGATCGTGACTCAACCATGCCAGGCCTGTCTGCCGGCATGCTGCCGGTAGTGACTCGGCCATGGCAGGCTTTTTTTGCCCCGGCTCGATATTTTCGTGTATTCTTGAAAATTAATCTCCCTCATGTAAATTGGATTTAATATGATTAAAATGATTTATGGTATTTCATTTTATAAGGGAAATTTGATTAATTGGAATATTTATGGTCGACTGAATTATTTTGAACGTTATCATATTACCAATTGTGTGAATCGATTGGATCGGTTCGTATTGTTGATTGGATCAATGTATCTCTATGCTTTCCATTTATATAGTATTTATTGGATGAATGCTTTTTGAATGGGGATGTGGTTCGTGGACTTAGTTTTGAATCGTTCGTTTTATTCGATTGGGTTGTAAAGCCGTTTTGAGCCTATTTATTTTACTAGAAATATTTGTATCTAGGATGCAATTTTCAATGTAAAATTTATATGTAATGACGAAGACCGGAGGAAGATCCATTTCGATAAGACGAAGATTCAAGACGAAGACTTGTAATTAGATTACGGAGTTTTTGTTTTCTAGGAACGGTCCATGAACCACATGTTGGTAGCAACTAGGTTGTGAAATGGTTGTTTCATATTGTATGAATGCCACAAACGCGCTTAAACGATTAATGTGCAAAGTGTAACGCTAATCACGAAAATTCTCCCACGCTAAATTATTAAGTTTATAAGGTTTCAAGGTTTTCCTTCCCTCTATCGAGTTTTCGGGAAATTGAAATCCAAACCAGATGTGCTATGCTTCCAAGTTATCGGGGTAGTCGTTCGGGGAGGACGGATAAATTACCGGGAGCGCATTGGATGCCTTCGGTTGGAGCAAATTTTATCCCTAGAAACCTGATAGGTTGCCGGATAAGATTCAATTGTGAAACTGATTTGCTCGATGGCATAAACTTAACTTGTTCACAAACCATAGAAACCGTATAGGTTGAGGGGAGTGAACAAGGGGAAAAAGAAGATCGAATCATACATTAGATGGGTTGGTGTTGGACACCACTTTATGAAAATTAATAGACTAGAAACCTGTTCGGTTGCCCTCTATTAAGATTTATAAAGAACTCGATCACCACTATGAAGTAGAGCGATGATACTTCCGGATATCACATGGGAGTGTGTTATTCCGATAAAAATAGTGGGAGATGGGTAACAAGAATAGAAAAGACCTTAATTCTATACTCAGAACATAATTGAATGAGTCACTAATTAATCTGTTATACTTAATGCAGACAAATCTCAATATGACAATGAATCCACTCGCAATTCTACTCGAAAAGAACACCTTAATAGGACCTAACTTTGTGGATTGGCTCCGCAATCTGATGATTGTCCTCAGTATAGAGGCACTGGGATACGTCTTGGAGACGGACATTCCGGCGCCTCCTATGCGGACCCGAGCCAATCAGGAAGAGATTGAAAACCACGAAAATTTGGTTAAGGATGACGTGAAAGTCCGTGCTTATATGATGGCTTCCATGTCTAATGAGCTTCAGAGAGCTCATGAGAAAATGACTTCTGCTAGGCAGATTCTATTTCACTTAACCGAACTTTATGGTGAGCACAGTAGAACTGCTAGATATGAGATATCCAAGCAAATGTTCGGTGCAAGGATGAAGGAACACGTCCTCAAAATGATATCCATGATCGAGAGATTGGAGGCTCTTGATTATAAAATGGATACTTCTCTCCAAACCGACCTTATCCTACAGTCTCTCCCTGATTCCTTCTCACAGTTTGTTATGAACTTCAACTGCAATGAGATTGCATGCAATTTAGCTGGGCTAATGAACAAACTTGTGACCGCTCAGTCACATATGAAGACTCCGCGGATGAAGGAGTCTGCTCTTGTGATTTCTTATGGACCTCGGAGGTCTAAGAACAAGAAGAAAAGGACCAAGAAGCAAACTAGACCACAAGTTAAAGACCTTAAGGGTAAGGGCAAGGCCCCAATGGTTCCAAAGAACAAGAAGAAGAAGGATGCTTATCTAAAGTGCGGTGAGCTGGGCCACTGGGCTAGAGACTGTCCGATTCTTCATGGCACTTCAGGTACAAAACTTTTAGTTTTGGAAACAAATTGTTCTGCTACTGTTTTTTCTACTTCCTGGATACTGGATTCTGGTGCTAGTTCTCATATTTGTACCATGAATCAGGATATGGAACAAAGTAGGAAGCTTGGAGCTGGAGAAGTTATGATCA
The DNA here is from genome assembly GCA_033398695.1 of Orobanche coerulescens. Lineage (NCBI taxonomy): Eukaryota > Viridiplantae > Streptophyta > Magnoliopsida > Lamiales > Orobanchaceae > Orobanche > Orobanche coerulescens. The sequence goes on from CM065809.1 coordinate 87,094,655, forward strand.
CAGTCGGAAGCGGGCATAGTGTCGAGGCGACCAACATAGGATCACTTCTTTTGGGTTTAGAATCCGGCTTTGTTTTGACTTTAGAAGATGTACTTGTTTTGCCCAAGGGGCACAAAAACATTGTATCCATTCCGGTCATGGACCGAAAAGGCTTTTCATTTTTCATTGGTGATGGTTCCTGCAAAATTTATTTTAGAAATAAACTAGTGGGTACTGCTACATTGTTGAATGGATTGTATCATCTAAATCTCAGCAACAAAGTAGATGTGAATACTATGACTAGAAAACGTGGTACGGATGAAACCAATCAAGTTTTGAAATGGCATCTTAGGCTTGGTCATGTTGGTCAGACCAAGGTTTACAAGATGGAAAAAGATAGACTTATGGGTCCACTGGGATCGGATCCCTTTCCTACTTGTGAATCTTGCCTTAAAGGCAAAATGACTAAGTCCCCCTTCACAGGGACTTTTGAAAGAGCCGCTGATAAACTGGGATTAATCCATACTGACGTTTGTGGTGCTTTGGAAGCAGCACGTGACGGATATCAATATTTCATTACGTTTACAGATGATCATACTAGGTATGGTTATGTATACTTAATGAAACATAAATCCGAGGCCTTTGAGAAATTCCAGGAATTCAAGGCCCTAGTCGAGAAACAAACTGGTAATCATATCAAAGCACTTCGGTCGGACCGAGGTGGCGAGTATATGAGTACGGAGTTTGACGAGTTCCTTAAGGAACATGGAATAGTTTCACAACTAACACCTCCAGGTACTCCTCAGTTAAATGGCCATATCTGTATTGTTATAGCAAATATATCGACGAATTATGTTAAGTTGGAATCATGGTCATTCATACTATATTAATTGTTGGATGATATTGGGAGAATTCCATTTATGCTTGTTATAGCACTTAACGTACGTTAACCTATCTTCTTAACGTACGCTATGTACGTCGCCTTACGTACGTAACATACATATGTTAATGTACGTAATGCGGGAGATCCTCCAGCAGTCCGCCTTTCGGCAGGTGGGGCCGAGCGGGGGTAGGTGGTCGGGAGTCGATCGCGACAGCCAAGTCAACGGCTATTACGTACGTAATAGCTATATAGTTACGTACGTAACGATTTGCGTGTTTTGAGGCAGAAAGATCTGATGAAATTGGTTACGTACGTAATGATCATAAGATTACGTACGTAAGGACTGTAACGTACGTTAACACCTTTCGTTAACGTACGTAACGACGAGTTCAGGTTATAAAAATATGACTTCCCATTCATTTCCTGCTCAACCCATTCAACCTCCCAACTGAGAAAAACGATTCCTTTCCCTTCCAACTCCGTTTCTAAGCCCTTCTAACTTGTGTTGGAGCTTCAGCACTTGATTGGTGACTTGGAGAGTTAGAGATTGAAGTGTATCCCTTGAAGTGTTGGTGTTGTTCTTCATTTTGAGGTTGGTCTTTCTTTAACTCATATCAATTCCATACTTATGATGATGTTAGTAGATAAATACTTCACATAATGTTAGTTTAAGCTAGTGTAAACATGATAAGTTAATTGAATCATGCTCAAACTAAGTGAAGATTAACATTGAGGGTATTAGTGTTACTTCTTGATGTAAATAACTTCATAAAGTGATTGTGTTGATAATGATATACATAAAACCTGATGTATAACATGATAATCGGAAGTTTATTATAGTCTCAACACTAGGAGCATGTTAGGGATGATATCCTTAATGATTAAAGGTGAGAAATGTTAAATTTGTCTTGAACATTCAATTGATTCTTGAAGGTAATATGGAACCATGATTTTTGGCCTCTAAAACCTTTGTAATAAAATTGTTGGAAAGATTATGTTAACTCTTTGAAGATGATCTTCGCAAGATGGGATGAAGTTACTTTTAAAATTTTAAGTATCCAATGATATAACTAGGCTTTTAATAAATTCTTCAAAAGTAAAACAATGGATGTTGATAGAAGGAAGTTGTAATCTTCATATGTTCAAATTAATCGATTTCGTTAAAGGGTGTTAATCACTACATTAATAGGTTGATAATGTTCTTAAGAGGATTGTGTTGAATATGATGATACAAATGCGGTAGAGGAGTTGCCGAATTCCATTTCATTAATCCGTGCGTGTTAAGAGACGTAAATTAAGATGATGTTCTTAGTTCACTAAAAACTTAAACTTATGTTTCATATAGTAATCAGTTTTGAATGTAATCGTTGGTAAAATAATGAAGAACGTAATTAAACACAAACTTATATCGTAATTGGAAGTGTCGATGATTTGAAAAGATATTTTCACGATATTACATTGATAATAAACTAGACCTCAAGTATTTGACATTAATGTTAGAATATGTAAATGAACATGATAAACATATGATGATTTATAATTGGACCATTAAAGTGATCAATATGATAGTTGATTTATTCAAGTAAATTTACGAATATTGTTCATGTAATAATACCGTTATCATACGAATGTGTTGTTGAATGAATTACATTTCATTCAAGGTTGCTTGTTCACGTGAGTATTGTTAGACGAGGATACCGTTCGTTTGATCATTCACAGAAGGATTATTCATCTACGGAATTGAGGCAAGTTATCTTGCTTGGTTATAATGATGGTTGAATTCTTGTGATTATTATGCGTTTCGTGTGTATGAAATGTTCTGATAATCTATGATTCGTGATATGGTGATACCCTTGATAGTATTGTCATGGTGTTGGGGATGATTACCGTCCTTGTTACCGTTAGTCCTTTTGAGCTTTGTTGACACTTCGGTGAGTTGTTCGATTCCTTGATAAAAGTGTAATTCGTTGAGTTTCGTTGTCATGTTGTATCGTGACATCTCTGGAGTCATATCTGCGCGCCAATTGGTTATGTATAGGATTTTTAGCCGGACACTTGATGATCATGCGTGGATGTTTTCCGCATTTAGATCGTGCACACGAGACGTAGTTCGTGAGGCTAATTAGGTACATCGTCCCACGTATATTCTGGATTCCGTATACGGGGTGGACATGTGCACGGACACATTTCTGGATCGGGCGTACTGTGACGTCCATCTTGAGCCATATTATATGGTCGTTCGTGTATTTGGTTATGTTCGACAGTTGGGACTGATTGTTTATACGCCTTCGGGGTATATTCAGTAGTCGATGGTTTTCTTTGAGATCAGTATATATATATGAATTGTATAATGTCATGAGAATTATTATCATGTATAGCTGACCCTGTGGTTTGGGGCGAAATACTTGTATTTCAGGGCGAGGAAAGGGCAAGGCACAGGAGGAGCACAATGGCGACAGAGGGTTTTGAAGGATGCTATTTCGGGGCCCCCGAGTCTTTTGATGTTCGGTTATGTATTATTGTGATTTTATTTTATTTTGTGTCGGATGAATGTACTATAATCTGTTAGGTATTTCCCATCGTCATATGGTCTGTACCGAATTTAGATTCTGTGTACGTTTGCTCGTATTAAAGACATGTATAACTTATACTCCACATCGGGGTTTTTATTGTGGTATGGTGCCACATTGTCAGGTTGTAAGTTTATATCGTGATATCGCCTAGTGGGTCCCGGTAGGGGGTCCACGGCACTGTAATAGCCACTGTTTTTGGGCTGTTACATGTTGAACATGGTCCGTTCCATGCTCGGCTATACTGACTTGCCGATTTACCTGTAGGGGTATACACTCCTGACTGCCGTGTATATCTTGAACAGATGTCCTTCCAAATCCGTTCCTAAAACTCCACATGAGATGTGGGAGGGAAGGAAACCAAGTCTTAATCATATTAGGATTTGGGGATGTCCCGCCTATGTCAAGAAGACTAAGGTGGAAAAGTTGTAAGCTGGGTCTGCGAAGGGATGTTTCATTGGATTCCCGTCTGGGATGATGGGATATCTATTCTACATGCCCGAAGATCAAAAGATCGTTGTTGCTTTACAAGCACACTTCCTGGAAGATGAGTTCATTCAGGAAGGCGGAGCAGGTAGAAGTATTTATTTAGAAGAATACAATGAAACTCCTCGGGAGACACTTGTGCAAGAAACTAGAACCGAACTTTCTGAAACACAAGTAAAACCACCTCGTAGGTCTAGTAGGGTGTCTCATTTACCTGAGAGGTATGGGCTTGTGCACTTGGAGGAGCTGGGTCTCCATGAGGTTCCAAGTGATAGCCAAGAGACCGACCCGACGACCTATGACCAAGCGATGGTGGATGTAGACTCTGCGAAATGGCGTGAAGCTATGGAAGCTGAGATAGACTCTATGCATGTCAATCAGGTCTGGACTCTAGTAGACCGCCCCAAGGGCATAGTGCCTATTGGGAACAAGTGGATCTACAAGAGAAAGGCTGATGGTGATGGCAAGGTTGACGCCTATAAGGCCAGTCTTGTGGCAAAGGGTTATACCCAGAAGGAAGGGATCGATTACCACGATACCTTCTCGCCTGTAGCCATGATCAAGTCTATTCGCATGATGCTTGCTATAGCTGCCTACCACGATTATGAGATATGGCAAATGGATGTAAAGACGGCTTTCCTTAATGGATTCCTCGAGGAGGAAATCTATATGGAGCAGCCTAAACGCTTTGTGTCCGAAGTCGATATTCAGAAAGTGTGCAAGCTTTAGCGTTCCATTTATGTACTGAAGCAAGCATCGCGTAGTTGGAACCTTCCTTTTGACGAGGCAATCAAAGAGTTTGATTTCGTGCAAAATGAGGAGGAACCTTGTGTATACAAGAGGGTTAGTGGGAGCAAGATCGCATTCTTAGTACTATATGTGGATGATATTCTGCTAATAGGAAATGATGTGGGAATGCTCAGTTCTGTAAAAGATTGGCTTTTGAGTAATTTCTCCATGAAAGACTTGGGAGAAGCTACCTATATTCTTGGTATTCGACTCTACCGGGATAGAGCGAAGATAACAATAGGTCTTTCCCAAGCCCTCTATATAGATAAAATCTTAAAGCGATTTAAGATGGATGATTCTAAAAAGGGGTTCCTACCGATGCAACATGGAATAAAACTCTCCTTGAAGATGTGTCCTCAAAGTGAGGAACAACGTAAGGAAATGAGTAATATACCATATGCTTCGGCCGTGGGTAGCCTTATGTATGCTATGTTGTGTACAAGACCTGACATCGCGCATGCTGTAAGCGTGGTGAGTAAGTTTCAGGCAAACCTAGGTAGGGAACATTGGACTGCCGTAAAGAACGTTCTCAAGTACTTGAGAAGGACTAGAGATATGGTTCTGATGTATGGCGGTGGAGAATTGGATGTGGTGGGATTCACTGATTCGGACTTCCAAGGACTGAAGGACGACTCGATGTCCACTTCTGGCTACATATTTACTCTTAATGGAGGAGCAGTATCTTGGCGTAGTGACAAGCAAAGCACGACTGCTGATTCCACCTGTCAGGCTGAGTATCAAGCAGCCTCGGAGGCTTCCAAGGAAGGGTTCTGGATTAAGAAGTTTCTGGGAGAACTTCAAGTGATACCATGTCTTTGAGCCGCGTTCACAGTCTGCGACAACGACGAGTCAGAAGCGCAGCCAAGGAGCCGAGGTTTCACAACAGCACCATACTTTTTGATAGAAAGTATCATCTCGTAAGAGAATTTGTTCGCAAAGGATACATTGTCCGCCTGAGTAGACTCGGCCGACAACGTCGCCGATCCACCGACAAGCCACTTTCTCGGATCGGCTTGGAGCGTCATCTGGAGAACATGGGTATTAGATACCATAGTGTGTGGCATTGAGTGCAAGTGGGAGATTGTTAGGAGTATGCCCTCGAATGCCACTCAGAGGTTGTTGAGTGAGGGCATTGTACTTGTAATTATGTAAACCATTTATATAAGGCAAATGAATGTTTCTTTATTTACTGGTAGTTACTGGCATTCCTAACTCGTAAATAAACATATAGAAACTAGTCCGTGTATTTGAGAGCAAAACATTCCACTCCTTATTGGATAAGGGGATAGGCACTGGAAAGGTTATAGCTCAAATACTTAATCGTTCGCCAGTCGATGAAACTTGACTGGGCGTTAAGTTTATGTGAAGACTTGTATGACATGTTCTTTGACATGGAGAGTGCCTGTCGAACACTAATGGTTAGTGGGAGCACACGTTATAGGTACGCTAATTGGATTAGTATACTCAAACCGACTCACCCTCGATTCGTCACACGGATTTCACTCTGGGACAGTCAACGACGGAATCGAAAGGCTGTGATAGGTATTCGTGAACCTTCGACTTGAGAATTTAGTAGGGATGTGCTTGTGACGTCAAGATTTTCATTAGAGTAGTTCGACCCTGTAAACCGGAAGGTGGGGGTCAACCTCGACGTGCATCTTGACTGGCAAGTAGCAGGTCCTACTGAATACCAAGATAGAATTCATTCTCCCATTAGTGAGCGGGTTATATGTCCTATGCGGTTATTGGCAGATGAGATCATAAGTCTTTGGCCAAAGCATTGGAGCTAGTTGTATTAGATACACGATAGCTCGATGATCTCGATTTGCATTAACGTATGCATAGCGTCAAGTACAGATAGGGTTTGACTGACCGTGACCCTATAACTTGATCGGGACATTTGAAAGAAGAGTTTATACGTATACTGGTATTCACGACAGAATGGTTCTTGAATGATCCCAATCATTCGTTCTCAGTTGGGGTACAGTGTAGGCCGCCAAGCTGGCTATGTGGTGCTACTACTCTTTGGTTCCTCCCATTGCTGACTGAGACGAACCTACCGAGTCGCGCATTAGGATTGACGACGGAATGAATCAAGCTAATTCTCTCATTATGAATATTAGATATTGGATATATAAATTTGGGACATTGGATGTTTAAATCGACTTATCAGATAAATTGATTTACAGCTTAATGAATTAAATATATCACTGGGTGATTAATTTAATTCATGAATATAATTATTTTGTATTTGATATGTTTAATTAATTGGATTAATTAATCGATACAAATACATCGGAACGGAATCGTAGTTTATCTGTTTGGACTCACGGGAGTCCGAAACGAACCGAACTCATCCGTTTCTACATGATTGGCCGCCCCGCCCCCTCACTTTCCTTCCACCTTCCCATCTTGTTATTTTGTGTCCATTTTATAATGGATGAAAATGACTTGTAAGGAATATCATGTGCATGAGATGTACATGTGAGTGGAAAGTAGAATAAGAAGAGAAGACTTTCACTCTCACCCCACAAGATTTCCAACGTGAGGTTGCAAGAAAGAGAGAGAGATAGACTTTGAGTTTAACACTCATCTTCATCTTCTTCATTCACTTCTTCTTCATTTTTCTTGGAGAAAAATTGAGAGAAAATCATATAGAGAGAGTAAGATTAAAACACTTAGAGTGTAGTAATCTTTACATATATAGCTTCATCACTTAGCTCTAGCCGTATCTTCGGAGGATAGCAAGGTGATCGTCGTTCCGGTCGTTTCTCCGACGCGTGGCAAGTAGAGACGCGGTGCTTTCGGCATTGGATCGTTCAAGAGCTTGGGGAATAGCTCAAGAGAAGGTTATCCATTTAATCAACGGACTACGAGGGTATGTTTTTCGTATCTCTTGTATTTCGTTTTTGATATTCGTATATACGTAGCTCGATCGATCCTCGTAGGGATTCGGATCGAATTAATTTTCATTTTACCGCTTCCGCTGGGCCTTCGTTTTAGGCACCGAATCCCAACAGAATCCTCAAAAATCCAAACGAAACGAAAAGTACTTCCCGAGGCAAGAGTTTGAGAAAAATATTCCAAAACCGAAAGATCACAAATCAATGGAAATAATTTATAAAACAGTTTAGAATGCCATCGAGAGTTTTAATAGAAAACAATTTAGGATTACCGAATCCTTATCTTTCCAAAATCAATAGGGGCCACAGCCCAAAGGTTTTGTTTTCACAAATAAAACCAACCACAATTCACAGGGCCAGAGCCCAACATCACGTGTCCTCGACGGACATAAAAATCAACAAACATAATCGCGCACGCGCATCGCCTAGGACCGGGAAGAAGCCAAAAATCCCACGTGAGGCCTCGAAGGACCCTCCCGAGCTGGCTAGCGAAACAAATCACACACATCTCACGGTTGGATCAATCGCTTATTGCATCCTGGCCACATGATCGCATGCCATGTGCCACCATAGATTATCTCAGGCTCTCACGGTTGGATCAATCACTTGTTGCATCCTGACCACATGATCACGTGCCATGTGTCACCGTAGACCTTCAACCATATCCACACATTCACACAAATAACATATCACATCAATAATATCCAAGTAATTCACTTAATGGCAACAAACACAATACGCGACGCAATGGTCAAATTACAACGCACCAATAAGAGATAATATATATATACATATATATTATCAAAGCACAACGACAACACTAAGTGTATTCATAGAAATTCACGTAACCATCCACGAACACAATGTCCACAAAGCACGCGCGTTATGAAAGAGGGCCTTTAACAAGGCTAACCGAATCTATGAAAGTGAGATTCAAACGATCAAATAAACACTAGGAGATAATCACTAATTATCATATTCATAAAGCAAGAATTGTATGGACAAGGTACTCGCCTCGAATAACCACAACGCGGAGAATCGACCGAAGTAGGTTGGCACGAACCGACTACGAACCCGCCGACTCCACCGAATGCCAACTCGCGATAATAAACTACGAAGGACAATAACAACAATGAAAATGAATTCTATAGCACGACTTAAAGCCATTGAAGTCAAAGAACGAATGACGAAAGTTCAAGTGTTTCCCCCAAAACGGCTAAGAACACGATTCGTCCCGACAAAACACAAAAATGGATTTTCAAACCGAAATATGGATATACAATCCATAGGATATGTTTAACAACATCATTTAACAACAATCGATCCATCAAAAACGGATGGAAAACGAGATCGAGAACAAAACCCCCAAAAAATCGATTCGAAGGAAATCAAGAAATATACTTCGATTCGATGAAGAACAATGGATTAAATGATGTTCAACACAAGAATACTACCAAGATTAATCATACCCATCATGAATTAATCAACAATACGGAGCGAATCGGACAAAAACGCAAAAACCCCAAAATTCCAGAAATTAGGGTTCAAAGGAGAGATTACCTTGATTCGCTGGTTCAAAGGATGATATAGGATGATCAATCAATGATATGAACTCAATAACTTCTTGGATTTATTGTTCAACAACATGGATTCGCCTCCTCCGAAGCTCCAGCCACGGATCGAAAGGAAAGGAAATGAAAAACGAGTGAAAATATGACTGCTCGATCATATTTATACTGGTGCAGCCTAGCGTGAGCTGGGCTGCCGAGCTAGCGTGCGCTAGCGGCCAGCATTGGCCCAGAAATCAGATTTGTGCCGCAGCCCGGCCAGAAGGGTCCGCGGCCCGCGGTACAGCCCGCTACAGCATCAAAAGGCACACAATGCAGTCTTAGCTCTTTCGACCATAACTCCTTCGTCTGGACTCCGATTGACTCACCGTTTGATCCATTAGAAAGCTAACTTGATGATATATAATATTGCAAAGATTCATAATTTTTGGAGTTTTCAAGAATTAATGGTGCCTTTACAAAGTCGAACTTACACGTGAAAAAGTCGATTAAGGACACGGAACTCAACAAAACGACACCGAAACGAACTCGGATGACAAAAAGTGTAGAATTAATCGTTCTTGAAATGACGAAACGGTCACAACAGAGTCGCTAAGATAGACTTTCGCCAAAGAAAGAAAATTACCGGAAATCAAAATTGCGAATATTATAGACTCCACCAAGTGGCAAGAAGCTATGGAAGCTGAGATAGACTCAATGCATGCTAATCAGGTCTGGACTTTAGTAGATCATCCTAAAGGCATAGTGCCTATTGGAAACAAATGGATCTATGAAAGAAAGACTGATGGAAATGGCAAAGTTGATACCTATAAGGCCAGGCTTGTGGCAAAGGGTTATTCCCAAAGAGAAGGAATCGATTACTTCGAGACATTCTCGCCTGTAGCTATGATTAAGTCTATTCGTATGATGCTTGCCATAGCAGCCCACTTAGATTATGAAATATGGCAAATGGATGTGAAAACGGCATTCCTAAATGGATTCCTCGAGGAGGAGTTTAAATGGAACAGCCTAAGGGATTCATATCTCAAACCAATATTCATAAAGTATGCAAACTTCAGCGTGCCATTTATAAACTGAAGCAAGCTTCACGGAGTTGGAATCTTTGTTTTAACGAGACAGTCAAAGAGTTTGATTTTGTCCAAAACGAAAAGGATCCCTGTATTTACAAGAAGGTTAGTGGGAGCAAAATTGCGTTCTTAATACTATATGTAGATGACATTCTACTTATAGGAAACGACGTAGGAATGCTCAGTTCTGTGAAAGCTTGGCTTTCTAAAGAGTTCATTGCTACCTATATTCTGGGTATTCGTCTCTACCGGGATAGAGCGAAAAGAATGTTAGGTCTTTCCCAAGCCCTCTATATAGAAAAGATCCTGAAGCGATTTAGGATGGAAGATTCTAAAAAAGAGTTCCTTCCTATGCAACATGGTGCAAAACTTTCCTTAGAGATGTGTCCTCAAAGTGAGGAAGACAGAAAGGAAACGAGTAAGGTGCCCTATGCTTCGGCCGTAGGTAGCCTCATGTATGCTATGATTTACACTAGACCGGACATCGCCTATGCTGTGAGCATAGTAAGTCGGTTTCAGTCAAATCCAGGGCAGGAACATTGGGCTGCTGTAGAGAATATTCTTAAGTACCTAAGGAGGACTAAAGACTTGGTTCTTACATACGGCGGTGGAGAACATAGAGTGATGGGTTATACAGACTCAGATTTTTCGGGGGACATGGATGCTCAGATGTCCACATCAGGGTATATCTTCACTCTGAACGGTGGGGCAGTTTCTGGGATAAGTGCCAATCAAAGTTGGACTACTATCTCTACATGTCAAGCAGAATATCAGGCAGCCACAGAGGCTGCTAAAGAAGCTTTTTGGATTAAGAAGTTCACAGAGGAACTGCAAGTGGTTCCTAATGCGGAGAAGCCCGTGACGCTGTTTTGGGACAACGATGGAGCTATTGCACAGTCTAAGGAGCCTAGGGCTCACCACAATACCAAACATATTGCGAGAAAATATCATTTTGTTAGAGAAATGGTTCAAGAAATAAATGTTATACTGCAGAGAGTAGACACAGCAAATAACGTTGCTGATCCGCTTACCAAGCCACTATCTCAGAAGGTCTTAGAGAGACATCTGTAGAGTATGGGTATTAGATACCATAGTTTGTGGCATTGAGTGCAAGTGGTAGATTGTTAGGGATATGCCCTCGAATGCCACTCAGAGGATGAGAGAGTGAGAGTATTTGTATTGTAATTATGAATATTTAATAAGGCAATAATTATTTCTATATTATTGTATATCACTGGCATTGTGATTTGGTATATAGAATAATAGTCCTTGAATTTGAGAGCAAACATTCTACTCCTTATGAAGATAAGGAGATAGGCACTAGAAGTGTTTAGAGCTCGAATGTTTAAATCGTTCGCAAGTCGGTAAAACTTAACTGGGCAATAAGTTTAGACAAGACTTGTATAACGTGTACTTTAACATGTAGAGTGCCGGTCTTCACTAATGGTTAGTGGGAGCATACGTTATAGGTATGCTAATGAGATTAGTATACTCGAACATGACTCACCTTGATTCGGTCACATGGATATCACTCAGGGTTTGTCAATGACTGGATCTAAAGGTTGTGATAGGTATACACAGACCTTTGACTTGAGGTTTCAGTAGGAGATGTGCTTGTGACATTAAGTTAGTCATTAGAGTAGTTCGATCCAATCGCCGGTGGGTGGGGTCAACCTCGAAATGCAACTTAATGGGCAAGTAGTAGTCTCTACTGAATACCAAGATAGAATTCTTTCTCCTGTAAGTGAGCAGGTAAATGTCCTATGCGGTTAATGGCAAATGAGATTATAAGTCTTTGGCCAAAGCATTTAGAGCTAGTTGTATTTGATACACGAGAGCTCGATGATCTCAGTTTGCATTAACAGAAAGCATAAAGTCAAGTTACAGTAGGGTTTAACTTTACCGTGCCCCTAATACTTGACCGGGACATATGATTGAAGGGTTTATACGTATACGGTATTCACGACATAATGGTTTTGGAATGATCCGATCATTTGTTCTTAGTTGGGTTACGGTACGAAGCACTAGATTGGCTAAGTATTACCCGTACTCCTTGGTTCCTCCCATTGCCGACTAAGACGGACCTACGGAGTCGCGCAAAAGGATATTGGATGGATAAATTTGTATTTATTATATCTTCATTAATATTGGATATTAGATATCTAATTTTATTTATTTGATAAATCATGCGGTCTAGTGAATTGAAATTAATTACCGGGTAATTAATTTAATTCATAAATAATTATTTCTTGGAAATATATTATTATAATTTTGTATTTGATAAAATTAATTAATTGGATTAATTAATTAAGTATAAATACATTTGGGATAAAACGAAGTGTATTTAACGGACTAGACACGCGAATGTCCGGTACACGAACCGAGTGGCTCGGCTCGTTTTCTCACCAAAACTCAAGTGCCCCCCCCTCTCATGCTTGGAAATTCACCATGTGTTGTGTGGGGTGTGTTAGTCATATTTTACAAAGTTGAGGACAAAATGCATGAGATTTGGAATCTAATCATTTTGATATCAATTTGTATTATATATTGAGATGTCTTTCACACCTCAAATAATGAGTTGAAAAACACATCCCCACAAATAAGCCTTGTTCATCCGTGAGAAAAGGAGGAGGAGGAGAAAATTTTATTTTATTTTTCTTGTTCATCTTTGAGAGAAAGAAAAGAAAGAAGAGAAGAGAAGAAAAATACCGTATCAATTCCGAGCCGTGTTCTTTGAGAACGAATTGATATTTTATTTTTCCGATCAATATCCGACGCGTGATAACGTAGATACATTCGGCATTTTCAGTGTTGGATCATTCAACAAGCTACAACGAATTGGATTCATGTTCGTGTCGGTAATCGAGAAAAGGCTTGCTCGGATTTTTTCCTTCGAAGATTATATTATCAAAGGACTACGAGGGTAAGTATTCTTTGATTTTCTTCCTCCTTATTTATATTCGTTTATATGATGCTTGATCGGTCCGTTTTTGGGGTTTGGTTTTATCCGGTTGGACCGATTTATTTTCTGCTGCGTAATTCGATTTTAATCACCGAATCCCAACACTATCTTCACAAGTGCAATAGGTATTTTATGTGGAATATCCAATTGAAAAGATGGTGCATTATGTTATTAAGAAATTGCCGAGGGATTGGAGTGATACAGAGAATCAGAATATCGAAGAAGAGATTAGCAATCCAAATTTACATGATATTGACATTGGTCATGGAATTGAAATCGAAGTTGCCGAGGAGTTGCTTTAGATATGATGCCCCCCCAACACAAATTGATATTTGATCACCTTAGATTAAAAAAATTGTTGTTGCTTATATAATATTACATCGTTATATTTTTGTGATATTTGTTATCTTGGACTAAAATGTATTTGGCACCCTTTGTTTTCGATGTAATTTACTGTCCTTTATTATTTCACATTGCTATACTCGTTGTAATTTACTTGGCACTATTTGGTTGTAATATAATTTTCACCCTTTCTTTAGAAATATTGTCATCTCTATCTGTTTTTGTTTATCATGTCATTTTTCATCCTTTATCATTTTTATAAACATGTTCCTCATTCTAATGGGAACTTTACTGTGAACAGGATGGCATAAAAAGAAGTCCATGTCAAGTTGAACTACAATGGAGAGTTTCATAGGACAAGTTATGTTGGTGGGACAATTCTGATTGTAACGCGAGTAGAAATTGACACTTTTTCATACCCTGTACTGATGGAATATGTGGTAGATCACATCAAGGTCTCTAAAATTGGAGGAGTTTATATCAGCAAAGGAAAGAGAGGTGGTTGGAAGTTGGTGACATGTGACCAGGACTTGGCTGAACCTGTAAATGCCTGCAAGCATCATGAGAATTGAACTTTTATCTCGACATGACTGTTGATAAAGAAATTGACCCGATTTCTCAAGTGCAACCACACATAATCATAAGACCAAGGAAAAACCTAATTCAAGGTAAATGTATTTATATATATATATATATATATATAGTGGCGCGTTCTATGCAGTACCAATATTAGATACAGTACTTTACAGTACTAATTTATGCATGAGTTTTGTACTAATTATGCATGAATTATATGCATTTCGTGCATCAAAATTTCAATGCATTAAAATATGCAATATATGCATCAAAATATTGATGCATTAAAATATTAGATTATATGCATCAATTTTTTGTGAGAATTAATGCATTGAAATTTTGATGCACGAAATGCATATATTTCATGCATAATTAGTACAAAACTCATGGATAAATTAGTACTGTAAAGCACTGTATCTAATATTAGTACTGCATAGAACGCGTCCATATATATATATATATATATATGTATATGTATATATATATATATATTATGAGTGACATCGTTGCTACAGTTTCTGCTAAGAAGTCGCCAGTGAAGCGTAAGTTTGTTACCACACATCAACTCCAACAACAATTTAGGAAAATGATTAATAAGTCAGCTCAGGTCAATAAGAGGAAGAAACCCTCACCAGCACCTGTTTTGTTGTCTGGTGAACAAGATGTAGCTCTAAAGGAGAAAGGATTCGCGAAAAGGAGATTAGAGTTAGAAGATGCTGCAAGTGATGATGAAAATATAGGAGAGAACGATGTTGCTGTTAATTTCCTTTCTTATGTTTTCTTAAAATCTTAATAATATGATAGCCTGGGACAAAATTACTCATTAGAAAGAAATATACGGAATCAGTATTATATGATGATAAATCAGAAACAAGATACCACTTCAAAATTAATTAAGTAGAAAGCATCTACCCATTGACATGGCCGTGATATAAATTTTCTTGGTGCTACATTCTGCTACATTGCTAGCAAACACTACAATTTATGGTAAAATTGTCCAAGTACATTCCAATTGAGTCCTTTAGCTGTCAACTTAGTCACCAAAGACTTAAGACAGCTAAATGTTTGCAGCATTCATTTGAAGCATATTCTTATTGGTCTATATTTTTAGTTTTCTAATTAAGTGTAAGATCTAATATCTAGTATTGAGTTATGTGCGTCATTTTTTGCTTATTTTAAATTATATATCTAATATTGAGTTATATACTGGTTGCTTGTAGGTGCCTCCACCACCGCTGACAGAGTATGAAAAAGAGAAAATCCGTAATGTTAAAAAAAATGAAAAAGTTTATGAAAAACATGGGTTGCCCACATTGATTTCTTCTCTAAGACATGATCTAGTACAGAATAGTAAAGGCAAAGGCAAACAAGGGAAAGGCAAAGATCGTGAGGGAGGTGATGATTATATTCCGGAAAATAAGGGCGAATATGACTGTCATGATTTATTGGAGGTACATTACCTTTCAATAAATTTCTTGCTTATTGTTTTGGCTTTATGCACATAAGTATTTAACCCTGAACTACCAATAATTGCAGATCATCAGAAAGGTTAAGGCAAAAAAAGTTCAACCTGGACCAAGAACTTGTTCGCGAGACAGTGCAACCCTTGAAATTGAGAAGGAACCGAGGAAAGTTGGCATAGTAACTGAGAAGGAAGTTACAAGCTGATATCGTCCACCACTTCTAAAGCCAACATGTAGCAAAATGTTTAAACAATCAAAGAATGGTGAAGCTGCTGCTGGTTCGGTTGCTGCTTATTTAGGGTTGCGGGAATGCCAAAAGAAAAATGAGGCACCTCTAACAATAGAGAATGTTGCTGAACTAAACTTGGAATAGACTGCAAATGAAAAAGTCGACGAAGGTAAAACTATTATTTATTGTGTTAAATTGTGCTAATTTTGGCAGTATGCTATGTTTTTCTTTATTTTTCGTGTTCCTGGTATATAAAGTACGAGCTCCAAGAAAACCTAGAGGGCCAACAAAAATGGGTAGGGTTCATGCACGTGGCCCTAATGAAAAAATAGTCATCTCGTTGAACGAAAAGGGTCAAGCAATTGCAGATGATAGCAAAATCATATCAGAGTTGAGTAATTTTTGTGGGAGTACTAGCAAGGGGTAATATATCTCTTACTTACATAAATTGGCATGTTGTTCCTGACCAATTGAAGAAGAAACTGTGGGAATATGCTCTAGTAAATTCTATTAATAAAAATAGATTTGATCATTTTCCACATTTATGCATTGAATTAATAAATTTAATTATTTAACTTTATGTTTACTATGTATAGGGTAAGTATGTTATTACCGATGATGGAAAAAAAATGGGTGTACGGACATTTATTGAGGCTTGAAGGATGCACAAGGCTCGTATGAAACCAAGCCATTATAGTAAATATAAAAGCGATGAGGAAAGGATTGAAAACAGGCCCGACCGCATTCAACTAGAATATTTTAAAATACTATTGAAGTACTGGGGTGATGAATCAGTTCAGGTACATAATAGAAATAGAATTAATTATTTTGTAGTTGGTACAGAATCGGAACTACGTACATGATCTTGTTTTTATTCTACGAAACTCATGGGGACAATGCAAAGACATCGTAAAGGATTTCTTGAGACACATACATTGGGTCCGAAACCTCTATCACTAGTTAGAGAAATCTTTGGTATGTGTTTTGGCCCATGAGTTATATTTATGGTAAATAATACGAGTTTACGATTTATCTAGAAAGAAGTGAATAAGAGTAGAATTTAAAATCTTTGATAATTATAGATGTCATGGAATTTTTAATATTTATTAGATTAAACTAATTTAAAATCTTGTGAATATTAAATCTAGTACTAGTACATGACTTTTACGAATTGTCTCTTAATTGTCATCTTCTTTCAAATTCGTGACTATGAAGGTTGTCATAATGTTGTTACCAAATGGGAGTTCCAGTTGGTATGATGTTTACCGATTAGGTTAAAGGTATATTTTCTTAGATTATAAAGACTCTTAATTATTTTTAAAATGGTCCCAAATGTTATCAGAACTTGAGTTCAGGCAACTTCCGATAGTCAGATTAGAAGTTACTTAATAAGGAAATTCTCAAGTGAGTTACCTGAGCTACAATCTGTTTTAGAAGAAAAAATAAAATATTTGATATAGTGTGACAAGTAATGTTAAATGTTTCACAAAGATGGTAGTTAGAAATTGCTTTGATTAAATTGATTGTTTTCTTCAAAGTCAAAAATTGCTTTTATTAAATCTTTGAACATTTATGTTGGCTGCTAAGTTAAAAGAATGCTTTAGCCACTGTTATGTTATTATTATTTTAAATATCCTTTTAAATCTCCTGTTATCCTATTAATGACAGAAAAATAGCGATCCAAATCTTGCCCCGCCATCTGATGGTCTAATTTATTAGGAAACTCGTGTTTAAAACCGGATGGATGTACATGACAGATACTGATGTAGTGAAGTCAAAAATTGTAAGTTGTTTAATATACATGAGCACTTATTGATGTTTGATTTCAAAAATTAATGTTGTCATTCCTTGTAGACCGAGATTCAAAAGATACTAAGTATGGGAAATTATGCCGAAGCGGATGCAATCGCTTCTAATGGGAAGTCTCATGCATGAAACTGGCTAGTGGGAATGAGAGGCAGAAAGGCTGTTTCAACATCAACTCAGGCTTCTCCTGCATACCAATACGTAACTGAGTTGACGACAAAGATTATTAATGATCTTGAGAGTGAAGTAGAAGCAAAGGTGAACAGAAAGGTACAAGAGAACATGATTTTTCTCAATAAAAATTGGGAGAAGCTAATCTCGACCTCAACTTGGATATAGGAGAATTTTATGCCATGATAAGATGATAATGTAACACCCCAAACTAGGCGGATATTACGGTTGTGAACCCCGATCGGGACCCACCAGCGAATGAAAATAGATGAATTAAATAATATAACTGCAGTACCGAACCACATTATATTATCAAATACTCCGATGAGGAGCTTAAGTACAACACGCCAGTACAATACCGAATACTAGTATATTTTATATGAAGATAAAATACACCACCCTGAATAAATAAACATTTCAAACGGAATTTGCAGCGGAAAATACAAATGACGAAAATGACTGAAATGACTGAAACAAACGGAATGACTGGGGCCCCCTACTAGTATCACTGGGACTCCTCGCCGTCAACATGCTCTTCCCGTGCCTTTGCCTTGCCGTGACCTGAAAACAAAATCCCCAACGGTCGCCATACGTAACAACAATCCTCAAGGGTTGAAAATACACAATCATGATATAACTGAAATTATGAAATATCCATAGTTACGAATTACGCTGAAGAGGAGTATCATAGTACGCCCGTAATGTTTTGTGCAAGTGTACAAGATGAATGACCAGACACACCCATCCTTGTACCTAATTAGTCTCACGGAGGTAAGCGTTACCGTGTGCACGGTCCAAATGTATCGGTGAACCCAATACATGACCATCGTGTGCCCGACTAAAAATTCCACACAACCACACCCGGCCACGCAATATGAACCCAGAAGGTCATATGAACGAGAATGACCGTAATGAACATCAATGAATAATAATTCGACAGGGCCAAGAATGACTTACCGAGATGAAATTAATAGTGACATGATTGCTAACTCAATGAAATGATTGGAACCGTCGTTCCTCGTGAATGAAGTGATTATTTGACAATTAAAAGTCTCAATACGGTTATTACCATGATGAATGAGTATGATTATGAATGATCAACAACAAAAAGGAGTGAATATCCTTTTAACCGAGTAAGAATCAACTTACACAACCGGTGAAGAATGTCCGTCCACGAACAACGTCCTAAGTGAAATGTCGGTCGCTCGAACAACCTTGAATAACACAATACTAATAATCCGTTCAATACACGTATCAAACACGATTACAACCAACTCAAACGTCGATACAACAATATCCGAACTCGTAGATGTACTCTAACGAATACGTTGAGCATATCCTTCCCGTTGGTTATAACTAAACCCAATTTATCGAAACCAACTTCCAAATGATTGATTCAAACCAGCAAAACAATATCAATGACATCAATAATTCAATAGGAATCCACAATTCAAGTTTACAACAACATCAATCGGAAAATCCCCAAATTAACCGAAGTCAACCCCAAGGGTTCTTGAAATAATTCCGAAAATAGCCATTAAATCCGTAGAAATATATTTATCCAAGGTAGATAATCCATATCTAACATATTCCAATAATAATCCAAGCTTACACGAAGAAATCGGAAGGAAAAACCCAAAAATCCGAAATTCTAGATCCAAGAGATTAATACCTTAGATTTGATGTTTTGGAGATGATGAAGTGATGATTAATCCAACTCAAAGACTTGAAGGAGATGATTGATGATTACATCTCGAAGAATACTCTTCAACTCACTCCAAATCTCCCGGAATCGATGAGAGAATGTGAAGAAATGACAAATGCCGAAATTTGGGCTAACTGTCCAATTTATAGTGATCCCAGTTTACCGCGCGCTAACCCCTATGCTTAGCGTGCGCTAACGGGTGTTCTGGATAGTCCGGTACCCACTGTCCGACAACGGTAGCACGCGCTACGTACCTTTGGTAGCGTGCGCTACGGATGTACAATTGGCGTGCGCTAACCCCAAATGTTAGCGTGCGCTAACTAATTATTTGATGCCCAGTACTGGAGTCCAGAAACCTTCTGTCCTCGGATCTGATCGTGGTAGCGTGCGCTACAATCGATATTTAGCGTGTGCTACAATATCGATTGCGTACGCTAAAAACCACTCATAGCGTGCGCTATGAATTAATCCAATGCAGTCCAGTAGCCACTGGACTCAACTTGATTCGACCTTAGCGCGCGCTATACCGACTGCATAGCGTGTGTTGTGTCAAGATTTATCCATCCCGACAGGCGATCGACTATAAGGCCGAGCGACCAAGTCAACTCCAGTCAAACTATGGCTAGCTCGCCAAGTCGAAGATATCAGACCACCATCAGGTACCTAGCGATCGACTCCCAAGGCGATCGCCCTTCGGCATCTGGTGATCGACTCTAGTGTCCGGCTAAGGACGGCCGACCTACTCCCCGAACAGAGATGATCGCCCGTCAAAGTCATCAAGGACTGGATCTCAGAACAGCACCCACGTGTAGATCCACAAAAGGCGCTGACCGAAGATCTTCGCTGACAGACAAGATCTTTTGCTGACAGACAAGACCTTTGACCACAGCCTGTCACCTAACTCACCTACCGGCAGGCGCGCCGAAAGTTGTCAGTGGGACCGCCCGTGACAAAGAATCAGACGCGTGTAAGCTCCCATTGGACCGCATACTGATCGCCAAAGCAACTCCTGCAGACTTTAAGGGAACAAGCCCATGTGCTAAAGGACGATCGCTCGATTATTATAATGCAGAAAAGGCGATCGCGCGGCGTACCCAAGTCCTATAAATAGAGAACCTCCTCCTACTGGAAAAAGGTTCCCAATTAATTTGACCTACGGTTGGGAATTCATTTCACCAACAACAGAAATACTGAGAACATACTTATCACCAAGCTCCCGCTTTCTCGCGGAATCCATCTCAGGACTTCTTTCTCCGAATCTCTCGTCCGTAAGACGATCGGCAAGGTAAAGTCCCCACTAGACAGATTCCAAGAGATTCATAAGCCCAGGAGCCCAAGCATCCAGCTAAATACTCGCCGTGAGAGATTGTCGATCTCTCACCGCCGCGACTGTTCATCTCCTTTGTTACAAGAACTCACAGAGCATCAAATCTGGTTCTTCCGGCAATCTACACGCTCACTAGCTAAGATAACAAGAATCTTTACACTCATTGTAATTGTATTCTTACATTAGTACTTGTATCCCCGAATATTAGTATTAATAATATCTCGCGAGAGCATTCAAGCCCGGGACTAACAACCCCGGCAAATCTTGTGTTATTTATCTTTCTCACGGAAGTGCTCTTGCATTTGTTTGCTATCCATCCATTCCAGCAATATCTATCTCCGGATAATATTTTGGGTAGAAACAATTGGCGCTAGAAGAAGGGGGGCATCTAACCCTCAAATTTTTATTTCTACCATCCCGAAGAACACTCACTGTTCTCGGGGCATATACTTGAAGTGACACCCACTGCACTTCAAAGAAAACCTTCAGAATCATGACATCCGCCGGTACATCGAAGAAAGCCGCTCTCCGAACCGCCGGACACCATATCCCGGCTCAATCCGAACCCCAGCCGACGACAGGGGGAAGCCGCAGCAACGCTAGACCTCTCACTCGATCAGTTCCAAACCAAGGAACAGATCGAGGAGGCTATGGCCATCCTAGAGGAGCGACAGAGAGCATGCGCGTCGCCCGCGATAACTCCCTCGATCATCCTCCGCATGGGAAAATGGAAATTCAGCGGGCTACTGAACGAGCGATCGTCAGAAAGCCCCAATTCGCGAGGAAAGGCTCTCGCACGACCGGACGGATCCATATTCAATCGCTTGGGGCGCGACCCATCCTGGCGACCGGGGCATTATGTTTCCAACCTTGAAAAGACGGAATCCGAATCCGTCACCAGGAGTTCGGCCTACCCACCTCACAGCCGAACACAGGTCAGCCATCTGATTCCCGCCCCGATCGCCAGGGGATCAGTACTCAATCGCCTCGGCTCCCGCTCCGAGCGCCGAGCCGCTAGCAGTCAGGACACGGCGATGGCCGCCATACAACGCCAGCTCGACGAGATGAGAGCACTCTTGGACACTGGGTCAAGCGCCAGCAAAAAGATCGCCGGGCCGACCGAGCCACTCGCGGTCCACATCGAGCTTGCCCCCATACAACCAACGATCGCTCCTCCCAAAACACCTCTGTATGAGGGGAGATCGGACCCCGAAACCCACCTGAGTAAATTCCGAATCTATATGACTGGATGTGGGGCATCTGATGCAACCAAGTGCCGGATCTTCCCGTTAACATTGGGCGAGCTGGCCCATAGGTGGTACGTCTCACTACCACCACGACCAATCACCTCCTTTAAGAAACTGGCGAATGACTTCACGTCATACTTCGCCAGCAAGGTCGCCAGACCAGAAGGCCCCCACCACGTGATAAAAATCAAGCAGGGGAAGGACGAGTCAGACGCAGATTACATCGATTGGGTAGACGAAATCATCCTCACCGGCGAACCCGTCAGTGACGAGCTCGCTCTCTATTCGGTCATGGGGGGATTCCACGGACACTCTCCCATGTTTAGACATCTCTCCAAGGATATTCCCCCAACTTACGCGATCTTCCGCGCTAAAGCTGCCAACTTTCTGGCCAGGTAAAGGCTACTCACCCTCCACCTAGGCGAGGAAACGCCATCTCCTGTCCAGAAGATAGCGATCGCCAAAGCAAAGAAGGCGATCGCCAAGCCACCCGGAGATCTCAAGGCCTTCGAGGACATGGAGGCCCATCTCCTCCATACGTTCAACCGAACTCCGGCACATATTTTCTATGCCATCAAGGGGCACGAAGAGCTCAAAAAGCCAAAGGCGATAAGGGACCACGGTCACCTGGACAACAATCAATATTGTGCCTACCATAAGAGTCCCGGACACAGCACCAACCAATGCCGCGACCTCCTCAAACAGCTCTGGAGATTGTTCGAGGAAGGCAAGTTGGACAGCTTATTGGCCTAGCCAAAGCCCCTACCAATCTCTAGACACGATCGTCCGAGTCGAACACAAAACAGGCTGGGAAGCTCATACGAGCCGATCTCTGGATCAACCTCGGCGACCGTCTCTACATGCTTCAATCAAGAGAAGGAGATCTCGGAAGTCTCCTCGATCTCCCTCCTTATTTAAGAAACTGGAGGACTCGCTCGTAGACGTACCTGGGCTTTTAGGCCCGCCGGTTTTGGCCCTAAACCGGCCCTAAGTCAACGGTTTTAGCCCGGGACCGCCGGTCAACGGGCCCGAACCGGACCGGGACCGAAAAGCTAGGGCCGGGCTAGGGTCGGGGGAATTGGAACCGCGGACCGGCGTTGAGCCCGCGGTCCTAAAGGCCTGCGTTTGCATCGGCCCGGCGGGCCGGGCCGGACCGACGGGCCTAACGGCTAATTCAGAAAAAAAATGGCAGCAGCAGTCCAGTGAGTGACTGCTGCCAATTGCCAACGGCTATGTCCCTTTTAGAGCCGTTGGCAGCCCCCTTCCCCACCCCCAAACTTCCCCATTAATCCCCCCTTTTCCCTACCTATCCCCACTATAAATACTACATCTTCCTAACTCAAAATTCACCAATAATCACACTCTAATTCTCTCTAAAAATTCACTCTCTACTCTCTCTACTATACTCTCTATTTACTATCTCTATGTCTACCTCAAAGAACAACACTAACAAGGGCAAGGGCAAGGCCATTGAACTTGGCCAACGAAGTGGAGGAGGAAATTTTCAACCTCAAACTCAAAGGCCTAGAAGGGCCGATTTGGCGGAGGAGATTTCTAGACAAGTCGCCGAACGAATTCAAGCCGAAAAAGATGCCCGATTTGAAGAAATGGTTCATACGATGGAGAGCACGGGATACGAATTTCGTGGCTCAACAAATGATGATGAACATGAAGAGGACGAAGAGCACAAAGAAGACGAACAAAACCAACCTCCTCCTCCGCCAACAAGTAAGCCTAAGCCTCTCAAGTCCGAAATCGTTAAACATTTTAAAAGAGAATTGGCTCCTATCAACGAAGGAGAACCTACTTTATCCGATGGTCGAAAGAGATTCATTGCTTATTGCAACTATTGCACAAAGCACTACAAATGGATCGAGAAGGGAGGCTACGGAACACTACAAAGGCACATGGAGGGGTTTCATCCATTCGAGTATGGAATATCTACTACTCAAACGCAAATTCGAGGTACTACTAGTTCAAATTCGGCGACGGGTATGTCTTCTTCCGCTTTATTTAAATTTGAAAAAAATCGATATGAAGATGCTTGTGCTAGATATTGTGCCATGGAAAAACAACCTTTTAATTATGCGGATAGAATAACGTATGAAGCTTCTTATAAAGATGGTTTGGGGCCTAATGTTAGCAAGGTAGCTAGAACTCAAATGCTTAAGAGAATTAGGAGACAATGCTTTGACAAGAAACAAGATTTAATGAAATATTTAGTTCGTTTGTCTCAAAAAGTTTCTATTTGTGCCGATGTTTGGACCGATGCTTATAATAAAAATAGTTACATGGGAATTACTTGTCATTGGATTGATGCAAATGGATTATGCAAAAACGTTTGATTGCCTTTAGGAGTTTGAAGAGCCTCACACGGCTCAAAATATTGCTTTAATTATTATTACGGTTTTAAATGAGTATTGTTTGGTTAACAAGGTATTTTCCGTTGGTTTTGATAATGCATCGGCGAATACCGCTAGTATTCGGAACTTGTTGAAGCATGTGCACCATCATTTGAAGGAAAATATTTTCATTCTAGATGCCATTTGTCATATTTTAAATTTATGTGTTCAAGATGCGCTTAGTATTTTTCAAGATTCCGTTGTTCCTATTAAAAATGCCGTTAAGTATTTGCACAAATCAAAACATTGGGGAAAAAATGGCAAAAATATTGTCGTGCAAAGGGTATTGTTTATACTTGTTTCAAATTAGATGTATCTCATCGTTGGAACTCTACTTATGAGATGATTAATAGTACACTAGAGTATAAGAGTTATTTATGCGATTTTTTTAGGAAAGAGTTCTCAAACATGCAATTAGTTCTTAATGAGAGTCATTGGGATTCATGTATGGATTTGTATCGTTTGTTAAAAGTTTTTCATAATGCTACTAAATAATTATCGGGTGTTTATTATTGTACTTCCGTTAAAGTGTTGGAACATTGCATGTATATTGCCTTGTCTTTTAAGAGTTGTTTTAGTAGGCCAAACATGCAAGGTGTGATTTATTTTATGGTTCAAAAATGGCTCAAGTATTTTAGGGAGATTCCTATGGTTTTCTTACGTGCTAAGTGCTTAGATCCTAAATGGAAGTATGATGGTGTTTGTCAAATGCTTGGTATTTATTATGATGCTTTTGCTCAAATGGACTTGAGTGATGTTGTAATTGATGGTGAAGGGGTCTTCTTTGATCTTCCTTCCGTGCCACAAATCAAGATAGATCTTGATAGGAGTTTGAGATCTATTTTTCAAGAATATAGATTAAAACATGGTAGTGAGTTTCCTTCTTCTACAATGCCTTCATCTATGATGCCTTCATGTGATTTTCCTTTTGAGATGAATGAAAGTGATCCTTTAGTTCAACAAATGCATGGAATGATGCAAAATAGAAGCAATGAACTTCCAATGGGGCAAGGTAATAGTGAATTAGATATGTTCTTGCAAACTCGTTTTGTATTTGGTGTTGAAGATAGTGGTCCGTCGATCGATGTGTTAAAGTGGTGGTCGAAGAGAGAGGAGTACCCAATACTCTCCATCATTGCAAAGGAGTTATTTGCCGTCCCGGCATCCACCGTGTCCGTAGAACAAGCCTTTAGCATCGGAGGACTTATGCTAGATCAAAGAAGATCAAGGATGAAGCCGGCGAACATTGAAGCTACTATGTTGCTCGATGATTGGTGTAGGGCCGACCTTAGAGCTCAAGAACCGGAATGGGACGATGCAAATGAGAGCGAAGATGAAGCCTTCACCGAGACGGATCGATCGGATGTGGAGTAGAGAGCTCAAGTCCTTTATTATTATTATTTTTTCATTTCAAGAATTCAAGTGTAAAACTTCTTAAATTGTGCTTAACTTATTTGTTGTACTTTTCCTCATTTTTAATGCAAAATTATTGTCCTTATTTAGTTGCAAAATTATTGTGTCCTTATTCATTTGTAATTTTCCTCTTTCTTAATGCAAACTTATTTGTTATAATTTTCCTTATTCATTTTTCAACAATTTAATGAGTTTTTAAATATTTAAAAAAAAATCAAAACATTAAGAATTATCATTTTCTATTCATAAAAGTAATAAATATACAAGAATAAAATAAAAAAATAATAATAAAATTTAAAAAAAAAAAAATGGGCGGCCCGGGACCGCCGGTTTAGCCCGGCTCTGGACCGGGTTTCTAGCAGACGGAGGCCGGGCAAGTTCTGGCCGGGCTCGGTCCCTTGTTTTGGGAACCGAGGACCGCCGGTTCGAGGCCCGAAACCGGCGGTTCCGGCCCGGCAGCACGTCTACTCACTCGCCATCTACAGTTCACCGTATAACATGATGGACTAAGGCACGAGATCGCCTCCCCCGCACAACGTACACCGTCGAGGGTCGGCATCTACATGACGATCCAAGGTGGAAGAGTGCAGCCATGGTCCTGGTGGTCGATGGAACCGACTGCTTAGGCCATGCAAGGTCCCTTTGGGCCAAGATCGCCCGCCCTTCGTTTAAATACGAGGCCGGCGTAGTCTGAGGGCCCTCCAAAATTAATCAGTGGACACGATCGCTCGCCCTCAAAAGTTCATCATCTAACATGGTGAACTCGGACAATGCGACGTGCCACAACCCCCGTCTCAACGTACACCGTCGAGGTTCGCCATCTTCATGGTGGGCCGAGGTGGAAGTAGAGCTAAACGAGCCGCGGGTGTGGTGTTGAATCATCCGACGCTGCCCCGCGCAAGGACTCCTCTAGACCGAGACCGCACGCCCTTCGTTTAAATACGAGGCGAGGCGCAGCCTAACAGAGGACCTTCATAATAAAGTGAGTCACGAGACACTCAATGTCTTCGCGCATCAAGACATGATCAAGGAGTCGGTCCATCGAACTCCGCGATCGTGCACGGTTCCTCAAGACGGACGACCGTCCCCGAGGACTCAACAAAGTTGAAAACCGCTCACTCAACGAATTATTTTCATCCCCTTACTTCCGCTAAGTAAATAAAAACAAGGGGCAATAAGAGTGCGGACTACCTATACGACGATCGTCGCTATTCAACCACATACGGAGATCGTCATTTTTTCAGATGTTGTGCAGCGATCGAATTTGTTGTAAAAGTTATCTTTATGAGTTTATCAATTCATTTGGAACTACCCTCGCAACGATCTCTCCTCACACATTTGTACAAAGTCAAACAAAGACTCAAAAATAACCATCATTCAAGTGATAAGTCAGAAATTCAAACGTTCATTTCATTACTTGAAAAAATCGGAGTACATGGTCGCCCGAAGGCCCAAATGCTACAAAAGAAAACTACAAAACTACAAGGAAATAAGCTAAAACATCAAAAATGAAGTGCCTCAGGCCCCTGCCTGGCCTTCGCCATCAGCTTCCGGCGCGGTCCCCTCATCTTCCGGAGCGTCGGGATGAGCAAGATTGGCCAGAGACGGATACCAGCTCAAATCCACGCCGATGTCCGCAAGGTCCAAGATCGGCAAGGAGAAAGCTGAATGGAGAGGATGCTCCAACGCGTACGCCTTGAAGTTCTCGGCAAGAGGCCCGACCTCCAAACCTCCCTTCTTAGCTGCTCGGATCGAGTCGGCGAACGCCAAATAATAGGCGAACTCGCTGACAAACTCCAAGTTTTGAAAGGGGTCAGCCTTGGTCGCCTCAACCTCTCCTTTCAGCTCCGCCATCGCCTATTGCGACCACTGGAGCTCAGCCTCCCTCGCAGCAACTTTTTCCCTCGCCTCCGTCAGCTCGCTGGTCAACCGAGCGATCGTCACCTT
Source organism: Orobanche coerulescens (assembly GCA_033398695.1). Taxonomy (NCBI): domain Eukaryota; kingdom Viridiplantae; phylum Streptophyta; class Magnoliopsida; order Lamiales; family Orobanchaceae; genus Orobanche; species Orobanche coerulescens. The sequence continues at coordinate 87,122,490 of CM065809.1, forward strand.
CTGGCGATCGGCCTTCTCTTCAGCAACCTTCTGCGCCTGGACGGCATTCACCATCTGGTCCCGAAATCGGTCAACCGCCAGACGATATTGCTCAGTTTCCTTCTTCTCGGCTTAAGCTCATGGCTCGCCCGCTTGGCCGCCTCCAGAGAGTCCTTCTCCATCGCCGCGATCTTATCAGCAAGCTCGGCGTTCTCTTTCCGAGCCGCCTCGAGATCCGCCTGCAGGCGAATAGTGGAAGGCCGCCCCTCAAACTCCTGAGCAGCCTGGACAGCCATGGTCGCCGTCTGGAGAGAAAGGGCGAGAACAGCCTGCATCGAACTCCCCGATCGCATCCAGATCGGTCGTCCATGCCTTCGGCAGAGCGAAGCTGCCTTGCTAACGTATGGAGGAATGTCGCGGGAATGGCGAGGAGATCGGCTCGCTAGGAAATCCACGACCATCGGCGGGCAAGACGGATCTGCGCGATGGATCTGCATCAAAACAACTAAGTTAATACAACTCCTACGCGATTGCGATTTCAACACAAAGCGCAATCTACCTCTCGCCTTTCCGGGGTCCCGACCAAATACGGTTTCCCTCGAGGGGTCTCGGATTCGCGATCGCCATCTCCCGCATAAAAGCCGCAGAGGACGGCTCATTCTCCGAGCAACGATGGTGATCGGAGGCACGGCGATCGTCACTTCATCGCCCGGGCAGAACCGGTTTCTTAGGCCTCGGCCTCTTGCGATTTGCTCGAAGCCCCTCCTCCGGAACTCCCTCCTCAGCCACGACCGGCTCCATGCGAGGCTCCGCCTCCGGAACTATTGGCAACGCAACAGGTGGGGCCCGAGACGACCTCTTTTGGCGGAGTCGGCCTAGAACTCCAGGATTCGACATAGCGATCTCCGTCGGGGGCTCCAAAAACCGAGGAAAGCGAACCTCTACAGTTAAGACAATCGACCAACAGTCAGACACTTTCCTCAAGTAAGGCGATCGCCTAGAAATTGAAGGTCGCAGAAACTCATACCTGGCACCGAGAGATGTCTCGGGAAATAGAATAATCGAGCCGACAACCAACGACTCTCCTTATTGATCCGAGTGGCGTCAAGGTCGTCGTCCGACAAGCTCCTTATCCGCTCCCAGACAACGAGAAAGTCAAAAGGCAGCTCCTCGATCGCCGGAATGTGAAAACCTACAAAACCAAAATCAAATTAGATTAGTCCAAAACGCATCCGAACGAAGGGAGAGTCTAAACCCTTACCGGGATTCCTCTCCCGAAACTCAGTGGGGATCTCCAGCTCGCCCGAGGGATTGTCGTTCGCAGAAGCCCTCCACTTGCCGGCGACCCAGAACCACTTCGTCTGATCGCCACGCATCTTATTCGGGACTCCGTGAATTACCCGAACAGATCGGCCCTGAATATGGTAACCGCCGACCAACCCTTTATGAGCCGTCAGTTTGAACAAATGGTTCATCTCCGACGGCGATGGGAGGCGGTATAGGCGGTGACCGCCAAAAAGGGTGAGAGTGCAGTTAATTTGGAGCCAGGCGTTCGGCGTCAGCTGAAGTGGCGCCACATTCCAAGCGGCCAACAGATGGGAGACAGCAAAGGATAGAGGGAAGCGCAGCCCGGCCTCCATAATCGCCTCATTCACGGCGACCATACCCATCCGAGGCTGGTCGGCTCGTTCATTCTCCGCCGGCGCAAACATGTCCACATCTGAAGGAACATGGAACCTTGTCCTCCAGACGGCCAGATCTTTCCTGGTCGTCGAACTCCGTATCTGGCCAAGCGACCACAACGATCGCTGCGCAACCCGGTACTGCGACCGTTTGGGAAGCAAATAGGGGTAGGCGACCGAGTATCCCCGGAAATCGAATCTCGGAGTAGGACCGACCAACTTCTCCATTATCTCAGCAAAAGCCTTATAGGCCCGTCCGAAAGCACTATGCTGCTCCCAGTAGGCCCTAATCGCCAGATCTCTCTCAATCTGCGATCGTCTTTCTTCAGCAGCCGTCTCCTTAGCAACATCGGCCTCATTGAATAAAGCCTCGACTTCAGCAGGGTCGATTCCGGCCCGAATAGCCGGCCGCCGTCTCAGTGGAAGACGGAAGAAGATTCTCCTGACGATCGATGTCCGGAGGCGAAGCAGTACCCGCTCCACGTGATGATGAGGTTCCGGCCATTCTCAGAGACAGACAAGGGGAAAAGGATTTTTCTTACCCGAAAGTGAAATCGAACGACGATCGGCACTAAGATCTTCAGAAAATTCGACAGCAAGTCCTTCTTTCTCCAATAAGTACGCGTGAGTATGAAACTGCAGCACCGCGCCCCTTTTATAGGAGAAGGCAGGGACTCGTTTGCAATAAGGGAAAACCTCAGGGGTCGGATCTCAAACGACGCATTAATTGACACCCTCGAGACCCGCGTACGTGTCTTTTGAAGGACGCGTCAGCCGAGGAGTCATTAATGACCGTTGGCGTCCTCGAATAGAAGCCCGACACGTGCGCGGAGACTTTTCCACACCCATTGTTTTTTCCCGCGCAGTTTAGCGGCCAACCAGGTCGTCCGAACCCAGAGTATATCAGCTCAAAGACGATCGCCAGTTCAATAAAATGCAAAGTCGCTCGTCAAAAGTTCAGCGATCGCCAAGAGAGCCACCTCACCCCACGTTTCCAACGTATGAGCGAGCTGCGGGGCAATTGTTGTGTCAAGATTTATCCATCCCGACAGGCGATCGACTATAAGGCCGAGCGACCAAGTCAACTCCAGTCAAACTATGGCTAGCTCGCCAAGTCGAAGATATCAGACCACCATCAGGTACCTAGCGATCGACTCCCAAGGCGATCGCCCTTCGGCATCTGGCGATCGACTCTAGTGTCCGGCTAAGGACGGTCGACCTGCTCCCCGAACAGAGATGATCGCCCGTCAAAGTCATCAAGGACTGGATCTCAGAACAGCACCCACGTGCAGATCCACAAAAGGCGCTGACCGAAGATCTTCGCTGACAGACAAGATCTTTTGCTGACAGACAAGACCTTTGACCACAGCCTGTCACCTACCTCACCTACCGGCAGGCGCGCCAAAAGTTGTTAGTGGGACCGCCCGTGACAGCAACTCAGGACGCGTGTAAGCTCCCCATTGGACCGTACAGTTGACTGCCAGCAACTCCTGCAGACTTTAAGGGAACAAGCCCATGTGCTAAAGGACGATCGCCCGATTATTATAATGCAGAAAAGGCGATCGCCCGGCGTACCCAAGTCCTATAAATAGAGAACCTCCTCCTACTGGAAAAAGGTTCCCAATTCATTTGACCTACGGTTGGGAATTCATTTCACCAACAACAGAAATACAGTAGAACATACTTATCACCAAGCTCCCCGCTTTCTCGCCGGAATCCATCTCAGGACTTCTTTCTCCGAATCTCTTGTCCAGAAGACGATCGGCAGAAGCAGCAAGTCCCCACTAGACAGATTCCAAGAAATTCATAAGCCCAGGAGCCCAAGCATCCAGCTAAATACTCTCCGTGAGAGACTATCGATCTCTCACCGCCGCGACTGTTCATCTCCTTTGTTACAAGAACTCACAGAGCATCAAATCTGGTTCTTCCGGCAATCTACACGCTCACTAGCTAAGATAACAAGAATCTTTACACTCATTGTATTTGTATTCTTACATTAGTAATTGTATCCCCGAATATTAGTATTAATAATATCTCGCGAGAGCATTCAAGCCCGGGACTAACAACCCCGGCAAATCTTGTGTTATTTATCTTTCTCACGGAAGTGCTCTTGCATTTGTTTGCTATCCATCCATTCCAGCAATATCTATCTCCGGATAATATTTTGGGTAGCAACAGTGTGCGCTACTCCGGACTACTAGCGCGCGCTACTTACCATTCGTAGCGTGCGCTACATATAACTCACCTACAGTCCAGTGCCTTCTGGACTGCAGCCATGACAACATTTGCGTGCGCTAATGCTGAGTGGTAGCGTGCACTACCTGTACTCAATTAGCGTGCGCTAAAGAGAGTACGTAGCGTGCACTACTCCTCACACACAGCCCACCATGAAGATGACAATGATGATACGCTCGGTTCGACTATCCAACTGGGTTGAATGATGAAATAACACTGATACGCGATACCAATATACTCGGAACGGTGAATACAATGAATGAAATGAACGATGAATGATCATTAATGAGTGAAAAATACTGAGTGACAATTACTGAATGATAAATACTGAATGATAATGACTGAATTACAACCAGGCATTACATACACCCCCCTTAAAAGAGTTTCGTCCCGGAAACTAAGGGTCAAACAACTCAGGATAACTCTCTCGCATACTATCCTCGGTTTCCCAAGTAGCCTCTTCGACTCCGTGTCTAGACCACTGAATTTTAACAAAATGAATCGTCTTGTTCCTCAACTGTTTGATTCGCCGCTCTAAGACTCGTATAGGACGCTCCTCATATGAATGATCATCGGCGATCTTGATTTCGTCAAATTGAAGTATGTGACTCGGGTCGGCAACATACTTCCGTAACTGAGATACGTGAAACACATTATGAATTCAGCTCAACGCCGTAGGTAAGGCCAATCGATAAGCTAGCTCGCCTACTCGATCCAAAATCTCAAACGGTCCAATAAATCTCGGACTCAACTTTCCCCTCCTCCCAAAACGGAAGATACCTCGACTCGGGGATACCTTGACCAACACGTGGTCACCTGTCTCGAACTCTAGTGGTCGACGACGATTATCTGCATAAGATTTCTGTCGACTCTGAGCAGTCAATAAACGACTCCTGATCAAAGCTATCTTCTCACAAGCGGCTATAAGCATATCGGGATCGGTGCCGATTGATTCTGATAAGTCGTCCCAACACAAAGGAGATCGACAACGGCGACCGTACAAGGCCTCGTAAGGTGCCATCTTGATTGAAGCATGCCAACTATTATTATACGTGAACTCGATCAATGGTAGTTGGGCTTCCCAATCGTCTTTCCAATCGAGGACGCATGCCCTCAACATGTCCTCTAATGTCTGAATGGTTCTCTCTGATTGCCGTCGATTTGAGGATGAAAGGCGGTACTGAGATTAAGCTGAGTTCTCATAGCATGGTGAACTTCCAAAAATGAGATACGAACCGTCTGTCACGATCGGAAACGATACTTTTAGGAGTGCCGTGTAGTCTCACTATCTCTTTGATGAACAGTTGAGCCAGTCTCTCGGGACCCCACGTATCCTTGATCTCAAGGAAATGAGCTGATTTAGTTAAGCGATCCACGATCACCCAGATCGTATTCATGCCACGATGACTCATTGGAAAACTCGTGATGAAATCCATAGAAATGTCTTCCCACTTCCATTGGGGAATAGGAAGAGGTTTCAGCATACCTGCCGGTCGCTGATGTTCAATCTTGACTTGTTGACAGGTTAAGCATCTCGAAACAAATTCTGCGACTTCTCGCTTCATATTACTCCACCAGTAATTTTGTTTCAAGTCCTTGAACATCTTGCTAGACCCCGGATGAACAGAATAAGGGGTAGCATGAGCTTCTCTCAAAAATCGAGTTTTTCAACTCGTCATTCGTCGGTACGCACAACCGATTCTTAAATCTCAAAAGTCCATCCTCGTGGACCACGAATCCAGGGGCTTTCCCCTGAGCCACATCTTCACGGATGCGCAACAATGATGGGTCCGAACCCTGATTCTCTCTGATTACCTCCTCAAGTGACGATGAGATCTCCAACATACAAAGCTGTCCCTGAATTCGCTGAAGCCAGACCTCGATCTCGGGTCTAAGGAATTCTCTGAAGCTCATACGGCATTAAACGAGCAAGCATCTGCTCCTGAACGGACTTACGACTCAAGGCGTCGGAGACAACGTTCACCTTGCCCGGGTGGTAAAGGATCTCGACATCATAATCTTTGATTAGTTCAAACCACCGCCTGTGTCGCATATTTAACTCCTTCTGATTAAATATATACTTCAAACTCTTGTGATCAGTGAAAATCTGACAGGTGACGCCATAAAGGTAATGGCCTTGATTTTCCAGCGAACACCACGACTGCTAGCTCCAGGTCGTGGGTCGGATAATTAACCTCGTAAGGTCTCAACTGCCGTGAAGCATAGGCAATAACCTTTCCATTCTTCATGAGCACACATCCTGTCCGGACGCATCACTATAAACCATAAATCCTTCCGTCCCTTGCGGCAAGGAAAGTATAGGTGCTGACATTAACCGGCTCTTGAGTTCCTCAAAACTCCGTTGACACGCGTCGGACCACGTGTATTTCTTATCCTTTCGCAAAATGTTCGTCAAGGGTTGAGCGATTCTAGAAAATCCTTCCACAAACCGGCGATAATAACCGGCTAATCCGAGAAAGCTTCGGATTTCCTTAACATTCTTCGGAGGTAACCAATCTTGGATAGCCTCCGTCTTCTGAGGATCAACACGCACTCCATCTGATGAAATTACATGCCCGAGAAAAGTCACTTCGGACATCCAGAACTCACATTTGGAAAACTTTCCATAAAGTTGCTCTCGTCTCAACACGTCGAGAACCTGATGAAGGTGAACCTCGTGCTCCTCTCGGTCACGAGAATAAATCAAGATGTCATCAATGAAGACAACAACAAACCGATTCAAAAAGTTGATGAAAACCCGATTCATTAGCTCCATGAATACCGCAGGTGCGTTAGTTAACCCAAACGGCAACACCACGAACTCATAATGACCATAGTGTGTTCGAAACGCCGCTCTCGCGATATCCGACTCTCGAATCCGCAACTGATGATATCCATATCTTAAGTCGATCTTGGAAAATACTGAAGCTCCCTGAAGTTGATCCAAAAGATCATCGATACGGGGTAAAGGATACTTATTCTTGCTTGTCACCCTGTTCAACTCCCGATAATCAATACATAAGCGAAATGAACCATCTTTCTTCTTGACAAACAACACTGGTGCTCCCCACGGGGACACACTCGGTCGGATATAACCTTTTTCGAATAACTCCTCAAGTTGATTCTTAAACTCCCGCATTTCGGTCGGGGCCATCCGTTACGGTTCCTTCGATATTGGAGATGTACCGGGCTCCAACTCAATCATGAATTCCACATCTCTCTGTGGAGGCAAACCAGGTAACTCGTCTTGAAAAACATCAGCATATTCCCTCACTACCGGAATATCCGTCAACATTACTGATGATTTCTCGGTTTTGGTCATATAGCACCAATAACCGACACATCCCTGATTGAGTAATCTCACTGCTTTCATCAAATTAATGACCTTACCAGAACAGACGGGATTACCTCCCTGAAAAATACATTCAACCCCATCGTCTGAAATGATAGTGACCATACGCTTACGGACACTAATGATGGCATCATGGCGATCCATCCAATCAATACCAAAATGACGTCGTCTCTCGGTAAATCTACCACGATTAGGTCCGCTGGCCATACACGACCATGAAGCTGAATCGGACAATTCTGAATCTCATGATTACCGATAATTCGTCTACCATCCGGTAGACCAATGACATAAGGTTCACAACTAGTAGCACTACCCAGGCGTAGTCTACTCAAACATGACTCGGAAATGAATGAATGCGATGCACTAGTATCAAAAAGGGTACACACAGGTTGAGATAGAATATCGAGTGTACCTGAGATCATTCGGGCCTCTGGGTCATCGATCTTCTTCATCTCATAAATCCGGGGCTTGATAGTCCCGGCACCGGACGCTCCCGTCTGATGGCTAAAGGATCCACCCTTGTTCGCTCCTGTCGTCTTAAACGACGCTGACTGAGTAGCTTGATTCTAGACGGCTGACTGCTTCGGCGCCTGAGATGACGTCGGAGTAGGTTTGGAGTCCCTACGGCAAAAACGGGCCTTATGCCCAGCAATCCCACAGTTATGACACGTGATAGTCTGTCTCGGACACTTGGTGCTGAGATGACCAAGATCCCCACAGTTAAAACAGGTGATGGCCGAACTGGTCGCGCGTGACTGAGATTCCGCGGGTTTAGACGTCACAGGAGGTCGCTCAGAAAAAGCAGAGCCCGCACGAGGTTTCTTGAAGGTTGTCTGACCGGCTTCAGACTGATTACGATTCTTCGATTTCTTGCTAGCAGACGAAGGTTGCTGCTTAGCAATTTCCTTAGCAGTAAGCTCATAAGTGAGAGCTTTCTCAATGAATTCAGCTAACGTGGTACAACTATGATTAAGCAATTGTAGTCTCATACGGGGTTTCAGCCTCTTGCTGAAATACTTAATCTTATCCGCCTCGGAATGAATGATAAATGAGGCGAACGGAAGAAGTTCCTGAAATTTCTCGGCAATGGCAAGAACATCCTCATCTGTTGAGGGGTCGGGAGTGAGTAATTCTGACAATTTAGCTTCCCTGAGTGGGGCTGGATAATACCTCTCCATCATGAGAGTCTTGAACTGATCCCAAGTACATGATCCTTCAGTGGGTTTCAACGATAACCACCAAGAATGAGCACTCTTACCCTGGTAGTAAGCCGCAACTGAAACTTTATGTCCTTCGGGACACTCTACCATCACAAATAACTTCTCGAAATATTCGAGCCAATGAACAATATCCGCCGGCTCAGACGAGCCCTCAAAAGTAGGTGGCCTTTGGCAAGAGATGTCGCCGATGATACTGCTCACATTCCTCTCTTGCCTCTGAGGTGGCGGCGGAGGAGCCTATTGATTTTGATTGACTGAGTTATGCATCGTCTCCATTAGCTGTGCCATCTGGGTCATTTGGGCCATCATGCCCTGCATAAAAGCAAGTGGGTCAACCCAAACACCTTCTGACTGAGCCGTGTCCCGGGTACTACTCCCCGATAGTGAATGATCGCGTCCAGGTGAATGAGTGGCAGCGTCGCTGCTCGATGAATTAGCATTATTTCTCGCATTCGCACGTGTATTCACACGAGCTCTAGGAATTCGGCCCGCTCCGCGGCCTCGTCCTCCATGTCCTCTGCCTGCTCTCTCCATACTGAAGTAGGAAAGTCACATGATGATTATATTCCCCGCATGAATATCACGTTACGATTATGACATGAGATGATGAAAATGAGCATACACGCTCTAACACAGTGATTACATGAATGATTAACTAAGGTGACATGATTATCTGATGAAATTATTGAAATGATTATCTTGAACAAATTAACAAGATTAATGATATGATCTTCCAGATCAACAACCGAGTAATGAAATGAATTGAGTGATTAATGAGTTAACATGACCGTTCTGGTCAAAATGAAAATTATGATTGAGGATTGTTAACTCATGAATTATGAATGAATGATTATTGCCAGGAATTATACCATGGCATTAGAAGTCTTACAGTTCTTGGTCTGATTGGCTCGGCATCTGCACAGGTCACACGTGACGCGAAAGTCCAATGATACTAGTCCAATGACGATGATTTCAAACGAGACATGACTCGGAGGGTAGTATTCAAAACCACTCTCCGATACCAACTCTGTAACACCCCAAACTAGGCGGAGATTACAGTGCCGTGGACCCCCGACTGGGACCCACCAGGCGAATGAAAACAGATGAATTAAATAATATAACTGCAGTACCGATCCACATTATATTATCAAATACTCCGATGAGGAGCTTAAGTACAACACGCCAGGAGAATACCGAATACTAATATATTTTATATGAAGATAAAATACACCACCCTGAATAAATAAACATTTCAAACGGAATTTGCAGCGGAAAATACAAATGACGGAAATGACTGAAATGACTGAAACAAACGGAATGACTAGGGCCCCCTACTAGTATCACTGGGACTCCTCGCCATCAACATGCTCTTCCCGTGCCTTTGCCTTACCGTGACCTGAAAACAAAATCCCCCAACGGGGTCAGTTACACAGAACAACAATCCTCAAGGGTTGAAAATACACAATCATGATATAACTGAAATTATGAAATATCCTTAGTTACGAATTACGCTGAATAGGAGTATCATAGTACGCCCGTAATGTTTTGTGAAAGTGTACAAGATGAATGACCGGACACACCCGTCCTTGTACCTAATTAGTCTCACGGAGGTAAGCGTTACCGTGTGCACGGTCCAAATGTATCGGTGAACCCAATACATGACCATCGTGTGCCCGACTAAAAATTCCACACAACCACACCCGGCCACGCAATATGAACCCAGAAGGTCATATAAACGAGAATGGCCGTAATGAACATCAATGAATAATAATTCGACAGGGCCAAGAATGACTTACCGAGATGAAATTAATAGTGACATGATTGCTAACTCAATGAAATGATTGGAACCGTCGTTCCTCGTGAATGAAGTGATTATTTGACCATTACAAGTCTCAATACGGTTATTACCATGATGCATGAGTATGATTATAAATGATCAACAACAAAAAGGAGTGAATATCCTTTTAACCGAGTAAGAATCAACTTACACAACCGGTGAAGAATGTCCATCCACGAACAATGTCCTAAGTGAAATGTCGGTCGCTCGAACAACCTTGAATAACATAATACCAATAATCCGTTCAATACACGTATCAAACACGATTACAACCAACTCAAACGTCGATACAACAATATCCGAACTCGTAGATGTACTCTAACGAATACGTTGAGAATATCCTTCCCGTTGGTTATAACCAAACCCAATTTATCGAAACCAACTTCCAAATGATTTATTCATACCAGCAAAACAATATCAATGACATCAATAATTCAATAGGAATCCACAATTCAAGTTTACAACATCAATCGGAAAATCTCCAAATTAACCGAAGTCAACCCCAAGGGTTCTTGAAATAATTCCGAAAATAGCCATTAAATCCGTAGGAATATATTTATCTAAGGTAGATAATCCATATCTAACATATTCCAATAATAATCCAAGCTTACACGAAGAAATCGGAAGGAAAAACCCAAAAATCCGAAATTCTAGATCCAAGAGATTAATACCTTAGATTTGATGTTTTGAAGATGATGAAGCGATGATTAATCCAACTCAAAGACTTGAAGGAGATGATTGATGATTACACCTCAAGGAATACTCTTCAACTCGCTCCAAATCGCCCGGAACCGATGAGAGAATGTGAAGAAATGACAAATGCCAAAATCTGGCTAACTGTCCAATTTATAGTGATCCCAGTTTAGCGCGCACTAACCCCTATGCTTAGCATGCGCTAACGGGTGTTCTGGGTAGTACGGTACCCACTGTCCGACAACGGTAGCGCGCGCTACGTACCTTTGGTAGCGTGCGCTACGGATGTACAATTGGCGTGCGCTAACCCCAAATGTTAGCGTGCGCTAACTAATTATTTGATACCCAGTACTGGAGTCCAGAAACCTTCTGTCCTCTGATCTGATCGCGGTAGCGTGCGCTACAATCGATATTTAGCGTGCGCTACAATATCGATTGCATACGCTAAAAACCACTCATAGCGTACGCTATGAATTAATCCAATGCAGTCTAGTAGCCACTGGACTCAACCTGATTCGACCTTAGTGTGCGCTATACCAACTGCATAGCGTTCGCTACCCCGGCCTACTAGCGCGCGCTACTTACCATTCGTAGCGTGCGCTACATATAACTCACCTGCAGTCCAGTGCCTTCTGGACTGCAGCCAGGACAACATTAGCGTGCGCTAATGCTGAGTGGTAGCATGCGCTACCTGTACTCAATTAGCGTGCGCTAAAGAGAGTACTAAGCGTGCGCTACTCCTCACACACAGCCCACCATGAAGATGACAATGATGATACGCTCGGCCCGACTATCCAACCGGGTTGAATGATGAAATAACACTGATACGCGATACCAATATACTCCGAACGGTGAATACAATGAATGAAATGAACGATGAATGATCATTAATGAGTGAAAAATACTGAGTGACAATTACTGAATGATAAATATTGAATGATAATGACTGAATTACAACCGGGCATTACAGATAATGGTACTCCTATGAATCAAGGAGGCATCACCTCTTTGTTATTTTAATATGTAACTTTCGATAACTTGTATTTAGGCGTGGTACTTTCGTACTTTTGAAGTTAGATTGGTTGTGTTTGCTTGGTTTTGGTACTTTAGAAGTTAAATTGGTGGTTTGCTTGGTTTTGGTATTTTAGAAGTTAAATTGGTGGGTTGCTGTTTATTTTGTATTGCCAATCTTGGATGGTTATTGGCAGTGTTGCTTGGTTTTAAATTAGGACTTTATTTTGGATGGGTTGATGTAAAAACCAAATGGCCATTTCAAAATATTTTTAAGCAGTGTTGCATTTTACTTTAGCTGTTGTTGCATTTTACTTTAGTTGCTGTTGTATTTTATAAAAAAACCTAGTGTTGCCTTAAAAAAATTGGTGTTGCCTAAAATAAAAAACTAATGTTGCAAAACAAAATGTGGGCCCCACTGACGTGGCACTAATGTGGGACCCATTACTGTTGTGGCAATAATGTGGGACCCACTAATGACGTGGCACCACGGTGGGACCCCATTGTTGACGGCACCAATGCGGGCCCCACTGACGACGGAACCAATGTGGGCCCCATTGCTGACGGCACCTTGTTTTATTGCTTTTATGCAATCTTAGTCAACACCGTTTCTTGTTGCCTTACTTGGTTATGTTGTTGCATCATATGCATAATGCAATACTTTTGTTCCGTTGCAGTAGAGAGAAAAAGTGTTACCTTATTGTTCAAAGGCAATGGCCGTATTGGCAACAAGGGTTTGTTGTTGCCTTTTGCCTAAGGCAACACTTTTAGTGTCTTCTGCAACAATAAACAGGGCTTGCCTATGAGCACTTATGGTGTAGTGGGTGCTTTTGAAAGCGGGGATGTGCCTGGATCTAATTCAATGGTAAACTCTACCTAACGATGTGGAGGTAAACCCGACAACTCATCTGTAAGAACATTTGGGTATTCTCGGACCACCGGAATATCGGCCAATTCAGTTGGTCGATCTACTGTCTTGGTCATGTAGCACCAATAACCAACATATCCCTGATTAAGCAGTTTTACTGCTTTTATTGCGCTTATGATTTTTCCGAAACGGCTAGGATTATCACCCTAAAAATGTACTCAAAACCATATTCATAAGTGATGGTCAGCATCCTTTTGCGGATGCTAAATATGGCATCATGGCGATCCATCGAATCGATACCCAAGATTACATCATCTTTAGGTAAATCGACCACAATCAAGTCTAATAACCACTCACGGTCATTCATACGAATCGGACAGTTCTGAACTTCATGATTCCCAACAATTCTTATACCATTGGGTAGACCAATCACATAAGGCTCACAGTCGCTAATAAGATCTAAGTGCAAATGACTCAAACAAGAAGCAGATATAAAGGAGTGCGAAGCACCAGTATAAAAAAGAACATATACAAGCTGAGAGTAGATCTCGAGTGTACCTGCGATCATGATAGCTTCAGGATCATCGACCCTCTTCATTTCGTAGATTTTGGGTTTTGCAGCCCCGGTACCAGATGTACCAGCTTGACTTCCATGGCCTGTTCCTCTGTTTACCCCTGTAGTCTGGTGGGAGGCCGACAGAGGTGCCCTGTCCTGAACACATACGTCCTGGCCCAACTCTACAAAAACGAGCACGATGCCCAGTAATCCCACAAATATGGCCTACAACAGTCGGCTTCAGACATTTAGAGGTGATGTGCCCCTGATCTCCACAGTTAAAACACACAATAGACCAGCTGGCCGCACGAGAATGCAAACCTGTTGGTTTTGATGCCACATGTGGCTGCACGGAAAAAGTCTTACGGATTGGGGCTTCCTGAATGTTACCCAGTTACTATTGTAACACCCCCAAGAAATCCTGGGAATGTAATAGCGTCGTGGATCCCTACATGGGACCCACCAGGCTAGGTAATCAACTCCACTCATCGACTCCTGGAGTCAGCGCTATAACACCACATCACAAGGACACAAAACAATAAAAATCCACCTGGTTCGACCGGTCAATCAAGCAACACAATACTTCAATGAAAATATAACGGACAACTCATTACACTTTGCAAAATCAAAAGCCCCTAAGTACTCGAGTACGTCTATTAGTTCACAAGTTGGAAAACAACCATATTGAAATGGACAACGAAAGTAGAGAAACTCGCTTGCACATGTCAACAACCCTGGACAGCATCCTCATACTGTCCCAATGCCCACTCGTCCAGCTGAACATGACCTGAAATTCATAACAAGAATTTCCTCAAAATGGATCCCCAAAAGGGTTAGCAATTACGCTAGTACAAGTAACCAAATGAACAACTGACACCTTACACATCTAGTCAAAGCATGCAATTCAGAAAACATCAGTTGAAACACACATTTCCGGAAACGCCATAATCAAAAACACATTTGTAAAATGCACCACAATTAACCGCGGACCCACGCCTCTGTGGACCCCTACCGAGATGCCGTCGGATCTAACCCGTAGTGGTTAAAAGCAAGCTCGCGGATCCACGCCTCTGTGGACCCCTACCCAGACCCCGTCGGATCTAACCCATAGTGAACATACGCACACACACACACGTTACTCATGCAATAATACCATGTTAAGCATGTAAGTTCATTAAGTGTACTTGCCTCGATCAATTGACAACGACACGAACAGAAGGGAAGAATCAAACAAGACCATTAGGAACCGACAAACCCGATCCTAATGATTCGAAGAATACAATCACAACCATTTCTAAATGATTACGAAAATGAAATACACCCAAAAACCCACCTACGATTCATATAAGTTCGTACAAAAATAACGACGAGGACGGATCGCAACCGAACCCTCTCGATTTCCAAAATATAATGGAACTTACCATGAACTCATAGGGAAAACAAGAATACCATCTAGATTAATCATATACATCAAGTATTAATCAACCACACGGAACGAAATGGTCATAAAATTGAAAATCCCCAAAATTCCCAAAAATTGGGTTCTAAGATATTTTACCTTGATTCGAAGATGAACAACGGATGATTAGTGATAGATTGATGTATGATGCTTGAATATACTTCTACAATGGAGTTTTGGTGAAAATTGTACGAACCCTAGCTTCCAAAGTCGCTCCCGTCGCGAAGAGAAGGGAGAAAGGTGAGAAATGAAGAAAAATCGGCTGTTGCGAGTTTATATACTGGCAGGTGTTACGGCCGTAACATAAGAACATTACGACCGTAACGTGTCTGTCTTACGGCTGAAACTTGCCCCTGGAATGAAACTGGGCAATTTCAACAAAGTCAACATACGGCTGTATCAATACACGATTACGGCCGTATCAATTCATATGGCCGTAACTCATGCATGTTACGGCCGTAACTTCTCACTCGACCAAAATGCAAGAAAATGAAGTCTTGTTACGGACGTGTAAAGGAAAGCTTACGGCCATAACTCTTGAGTCTTACGGCCATAACATCGCTGGCTTACGGCCGTAACATGGCATGTGACAGCAGGCCAGAATCTGAAGTAACTTCTCGACGGGAGAATGATTGGAGAATACCAAGGTGTACCAACTACCAACGGATACACTCACGATGGGTTAGAGGCAGAAACTAAAGTGCTAAAATGAAATGTGGTTCTGACTACCCGAGGATACGGGAAACTACAATGTTAGTAGTAACCCGAAAACATTGGGACAAAATGACCCAAAACATCCGAAACGCTGGATACATGATCGAAACAACATACGAAAACTCACAACATGCATAACAACATGAAACGGACGTGCGGAAACCCTGAAACGGCGGTTATGTACAACAGTTATGAGAATCGAATGAAATAGTGACGGAAATGACAATAAACACGGAATTGAGTAATGTAATATCCGCAATTTCGATTTCCGGTAATATATTTTTTTTCGCTGAAGTCCGTTTTGATGACTCTCTCATGACTGTATCATCATTTTGAGAATGATTAATTCTGCAGTTTTTGTTATTCGAGTTCGTTTCGGTGTCGTTTTGTTGAGTTCCGCATTCTTAAGCGGCTTTTCCGCACTTGAGTTCGATTCTTGTGAATCTCATCCGAAACTATTGTTTCGAGTTTCTCGTAAGTTCATTTAATGTTATTATTCATGTTGCGAGCTTTGGTTTGGTGTTTCGATCGTGTATCGTGTATTTCAGATGTTTTGGGCCGTTTTCGTAATTTCCCAAAGTTTGGGGTAATTACTTCCGTTGTCGAATTCCGACACTTCGGGTGGTCGGAATCATGTGTTCTCTTATTTCCATGATTCGTCTTTGCGAGTACTTCGTAACCGTATTTTCAGTTTATATTCAGGTTCGAGTTTCGGGGTTATCCGGGCCGTCGGAGTAGCCACAACCGAGTCACGGCCGGAGCAGGGCCTGCTTTGGCGAGTTACTGGTAAGGTGCAGTTACGCCCATACGTGATCGGCAGACATGGCTGGATGAATGTCGGTTACGGTTGTAAGGACCTGTCGGGTACGGTCGTAAGTGCCGAGTTATGGCCGTAAGGCCCTGTCGGTTACGCCCGTAAGCGATTGGCAGGCGCTGGGCGGATTTTGACGAATGCCGGTTACGTCCGTAAGGCCCTGCTGGTGACGGCCGTAACCTTGCCGGCCATATATAGGCCTGGCTCGGCCAGACTTCATTTTTCACCTTCTTTCCTCGTTTTTGTGACGGCTGGCGATGGGAGACTCGGGAAATCGAGTTCTTGCCCTATTCTAATCAATTCCAAGGCGTTTTCGAAGATTCTTGTTGATTATATCATCATACAATCCGTGTTCTTCGTCCGAATCATGGTATTTTGGCTTGAATCCTTGTTTTTGAAGATTTTGGGGATTTTCCTTTTGATTTCGATTCCAATCCGTTTTTGATCAATTAGTTGTTGTATAAACATTGTTTTGAATATGTTCTATGGATTGGATACTCATATCTTTGATTCGTCCGACTCGAAGGGCGATTTCTTTGTTCTTGAAGGGTCTTGAACATTTAATGTTTGATTAAATGTTCGAATGAGTTCCCTTCGATAGTTTGCTGGGATTTCCATTGTTTTGGCCTTGATTCTCGTCGTAATCATGTTTTATTGTTCCTTCCGGAGGATTATAGGTGTTTGAGGATTCCGAGTTGAATCTCATTGGTGATTGATGATTCGTGTGGTGTTCTTTTCGTAGTCGGTTCGTGCCAATATACTTCGGCCGATTCTCCATGTTGTGGTTATCCGAGGCAAGTAACTTGTCCATACAAATTCTTGCTTTATGGATACGATAATTACTCATTGTCTAAATGTGTTTGTTTGGTCGTTTTAATTGAACTTTCAAAGATTCGGTTAGCCTCGTTAAAGGCTCTCTTTCAAAACCGTGTGTGTTTTTACGATTATGGTGTTTCGTAAACGATTATGTGAATCCCGTGAACATGCTTGGTGTTATTGTTGTGCTTTGATAATATATATATATATATATATATATTATCTCATTCCGATGTGTTGTGGTTTAACACTTGTGTTGTGCTATGTGTTTATTGCCCTTGGGTGAATTGTTTGGATATCCATGTTGTGATATGCTATTTGTGTGAATGTGTGGATATGGTCGAAGGTCTACGGTGACACATGGCATGCGATTATGTGGTCAGGAGACAACAAGTGATTGATCCAATTGCGAGATGACATGTCATGTGTTCACGGTGTTATGTGTATGATTGTGATTGTGTTTTGCTAACCTCGGGAGGGTCCGGCGAGGCCATGGAGGTAATCCAATGGTATAGCCTTGGATTCACGAGTTGGTGTTATTTTCGTTGACCGAGATTTGCGTATCTTGGGTGATTATGTTGTGTTGATTTTTATGTTCCGTCGAGGACACGTGACGTGGGTTCTGACCCTGTGAACTGTTGTTGGTTTTATTTGTGAAAACAAAACTTTTGGGCTGTGACCCCTGTTGATTTTGGAAAGAGAAGGATTTGATAATCCTAAATTATTTTCTACTAGAACTCCCGATGGCTTATTAAACAATTTTGTAAATTGTTTTCTTATGGATTGTGATCTTTTGGTTTTGGAACATTTTACCCAAACTCTTGCCTCGGGAAGTGTTTGTTTCGTTGTATTTGAATCTTTGAGGATTTCTGGTTATTATTGTTCTTGGAACTTGAATTGTATGGCTCGTATTTGCACATTGTACTGGCACTAGCAAAATAGTGGAATTTTGCTAACCCCCGAGTAATCGGGGGTGGATGTCTGTATTGCATTCAGGTTTTGGGGAGCATAGCACAGGGTCGGCATGAAGGATGATAAAAGATGAACGATACTAATCACACGAGGACCCGTTTGATGTCATATTGGTTTAGTTGTATTTTATTTCCGCTACAGTATTTTTTCCCCGATGTACGGGAGTGTGTTGTATTCGACCCCTGCATGGGCATGTATTGTAATTGAGTTGTATGTATTTATTGAAAGACCAAATCGGTCTGTTGATTCATTTTAGCCTTAAAGGCATTGTTGAGTTGTTCGATTTTGTTACCAGCCTGGTAGAACATTGACGATAGGTTCTACGGCGTGTAATATCCCTGAGCGGATTAAGGGTGTTACATAAATGGTATCAGAGCTTAGGTTGTGGAAACCTAGGCTGTCGGGTTTAGTGGTGTCTGTTGAGTTTTTGTCTCGTCGGATTTTGTCTGACTGAGTCGTGTCGCGACGCGTCGTCTGAGTTTGTTGGTCGTGATTAGTATCGTGGGGCGATCATCATCTTCGTGTGACCTGTGGATGTAAGTCTCCCTCCTTTGTGTTGTGCCTCGTGTGGCACGAGTTACTGGTATGATTATGTGTTAAGTGATGGAACCATTATGCAGATTCTTGGTTTCATGATTCATTCGTGTGATTCTTATATTTCGTTTATATGAGGAGTGTTGTCATTATTTATGTCCTTTTGACTGTGATATTTGACTATTTGTTTTCCGGTAAAAGACATGTGCTGTTCTGATTTTGAGCGAGTCGATGCGTGTGTTGTGGTGTATGTAAGTGAATATTGTTACATGTGAGTTTTTAGGCATTCTAGCCTAATAGATTTTTGAAAACCTTGAGTCTCTTAGAAAATAAATTTCGAGACGTACCTTTAAAATGAATTATTTTCTCGCGGTACTTTCAAAGTTCTAGTGCTGCAATATATTCCAAATTATTCCAATTGGGGACCAAAATATTTTGAAATATTTTCAATTATTTAGAAATGCTTTGCTTAGACCAGAGGGTTAAATATTTCCGGAAGTTTTTCACTAAAAGAAGAGTGTTCTCATTTTTGTTCAATGCAAGATGGTTTTCAAAGTCTCGACAATGATGTTTGTTCAACTTTTTGTAAAGTGATACTCAAGATCAACTAGTGTTTCCAAAAAAAAATTTTTTTTTTAAAAGGTGGTCTTCGTTTTAAAACCTATATTCCTGTGTGGGGCCCGGGAACGTATGTACGATGTTAGCATTACCGTTAGTGGTGGTGTGAGCATGGATTTGTTCGCCACACAGTTATTGTATTAGCCCTCTGTGAGAAGTGTAATGTTGGTATTGAATATTGTCGCTATGCGATGATTTGTGTGTTATCGCACCCGTGCGAGCTGTTGGAACTTGAGTCATGATTGTGTACATACGTGGTTGTTTCGTGACATTTAGAAATTGTATGCTGGTTATCGTTAAGGCCGTTGAGGTCGCCGACTGATACCGTCAATGCTGTGATGTTTGTATATGTGTTTCCTTATGATGGTAATCATTGTAAGTGTTGCGTGTTATGATTTTCTGTTATCCTGAGTGGTTGCTTATTCAGTATGCTGAGGGGCCAAGGTCGTGGTCGTGGCAATAAGATGTGTGGTCGAGATCATGCTTCCAGTGATGATATCGGTATCGTTGTTGCTACTATTTTACAGCAGGTAGCTACACGGATGACTCAGTTGACTCAGGCAGTTCAGCGTATTACAGATGTGACCCAGAACACTGGTGCAAATCAGTGGCTTCGAGAAGTGGTGCGTATGAATCCCCCTCGCTTCGCTGGTACTACAGATGCATTAGGCTGGGATGGTTGACTTTTCCAGTTGGAAAAGATATTCGAGGCCGTTGATTGTCCAGAAGAGCGTAAGTTGCCAATCGCTCAGTATCTTCTTGATGAGGATGCCGCCAGTTGGTGGGAAGCTGTTAGGCCTCGAGATTGTATTATCACGTTGGCAGAGTTCCATAGATTCATGAGAGATGAGTTTTGTCCGGAGCCGATCAGAAATCGGAGGATGAATGAATTCTTTTCGGCGAAACCGCAAGATGTACCGCTGTCTCAAGCTATTATTGATTTTAGCAAACAGCTCAACTATGTGCAAGATCAGGTAAGGACGGAGGAAGATAAGATCTGTCATTTTATTAGGCGGATGAAGCTGGAGATTCGTTAGTACATAGCAGGTCTCTATTGTACTTCCTTGAGAGATTATCAGAATAGGGCCTTAGCCTATGAGCTATCCAGATTATCAACTGAGAGTATGTCTGACTCGAAGAAACAGAAAACCGTGGGGAACTTTTCAGGAAATCAGGGGAGTGGGCCCCTTGAGCCTGGGACTTCGTATCATCATCCCAGGATGGTTCCTCGATCGTGTGATCAGAGGAGTTGTACCCCTGCAGTGAGTAATATGAGCAGCATGAAGACATGCTATAACTGTAGTCGGGCGGGCCATACCGCGAAGAATTGTCGTTCACTGTTAGTCAGCTGTTTCGAGTGTGGTCAGGTGGGTCACCGAGCCGTGCATTGCAAGACGGTAATTGAGAGATTTGGGGATCGAGGTTGCGTCTCTGCTCCGAAAGGACACAGAGATGCCTGGTGTGATTTTTTTTTTTTGAGAATTTCGGCGTAGTCCGAACTGTTTATGATTGTCCTTGTGAACCGTTTTGTGTTTAATTGCTGTTTTCTCGACTGTGCGTGTTTCTTTGTAATAGTTGCTTAGTGTTTTGTGATTGTTCGGATAATTAACTTGACTGTATTATCTGTTTGATGACGCTTGTCACATGTTGATTTTATTATGTCTCTGTCTGTGGCGTTGTGATGGTCGTCGGGGAGCGTGTTTTCACGCCTTATGTTTCCTTGTGTTGCTTGTAACGTTTCGCCGTTGGGCACGAGTTTTCGGTTTGTGTGTATCTTGTTAAGTGTTTCCTAGCGGGATATTGCTTCTCCCTACTTGTTTTAAGTTTCGGGACGAAACTTGTTTTAAGGAGGGTAATATGTAATATCCGCAATTTCGATTTTCGGTAATATCTTTTTTTTGGTGGAAGTCTGTTTTGACGAATCGCTCATGACCGTATCGTCATTCTGAGAATGATTAATTCTGCACTTGTTGTCATTCGAGTTCGTTTCTGTGTCGTTTTGTTGAGTTCCGCATTCTTAAGCGGCTTTTCCGCACTTGAGTTTGATTCTTGCGAATCTCGTCCGAAACTGTTGTTTCCAGTTTCTCGTAAGTTCATTTAATGTTATTATTCATGTTGCGATCTTTGGTTTGGTGTTTCGAGCATGTGTCGTGCAATTCAGACGTTTTGGGCTATTTTCGTAATTTTCCAAAGCTTGGGGTAATTACTTCCGTTGTCGAATTCCGACACTTCAGGTGGTCGGAATCGTGTGTTCTCTTAGCTCTTAGATTCGTCTTTGCGAGTACTTCGAAACCGTATCTTCGGTTTATATTCAGGTTCAGGTTTCGGGGTTGTCTGGGCCGTCGGAGTGGCCATGGCCGAATCACGGCCGGAGCAGGGCCTGGCCTGGCCGAGTTACGGCCGTATGGTGCCGGTTACGGCCGTACATGCTCGGCAGACATGGCTGGATGAATGCCGGTTACGGCCGTAAGGACCTGTCGGGTACGGCCGTAAGTGCCGAGTTACGACCGTAAGGGCCTGCCGGTTACGGCCGTAAGCGATCGACAGGCGCTGGGTGGATTTTGACGAATGCCGGTTACGGCCGTAAGGCCACCGCGATTCTGGCCGTAACCTTGCCGCCCATATATAGGCCTGGCTCGGCCAGACTTCATTTTTCACCTTCTTTCCTCGTTTTTGTGACGGCTGGCGACGGGAGACTCGGGAAATCGAGTTCTTGCCCGATTCTAATCAATTCCAAGGTGTTTTGGAAGATTCTTGTTGATTATATCATCATCCAATCCGTGTTCTTCGTCCGAATCAAGGTATTATATATATATATATATATATATATATATATATATATATATATATATACTATCTCTTCCGGTGTGTTGTGGTTTGACACTTGTGTTGTGCTATGTGTTTATTGCCCTTGGGTGAATTGTTTGGATATCCATATTGTGATATGCTATTTGTGTGAATGTGTGGATATGGTCGAAGCTCTACGATGACACATGGCATGCGATCATGTGGTCAAGATGCAACAAGTGGTTGATCTAACCGTGAGAGCCTAAGACAATATACGGTGACACATGGCTTGTGATCATGTGGTCAGGATGCAACAAGTGATTGATCCAACCGTGAGATGATAAGACTGCGGTGACATATGGCATGCAATCATATGGTCGAGACAACAAGTGATCGATCCCATCGTGAGATGACGTGGCATGTGTTCACGGTGTTATGTGTATGATTGTGATTGTGTTTTTGTCACCTCGAGAGGGTCCTGCGAGGCCACGGAGGGAATCCAATGGTATAGCCCTGGATTCACGAGTTGGTGTTGTTTTCGTTGACCGAGATTTGCGTATCATGGGTGATTATGTTGTGTTGATTTTTATGTTCCGTCGAGGACACGTGACGTGGGTTCTGACCCTGTGAACTGTTGTTGGTTTTATTTGTGAAAACAAAACCTTTGGGCTGTGACCCCTGTTGTTTTTGGAAAGAGAAGGATTTGATAATCCTAATGAGATTAGTATACTCGAACATGACTCACCTTGATTCGGTCACATGGATATCACTCAGGGTTTGTCAATGACTGGATCTAAAGGTTGTGATAGGTATACACAGACCTTTGACTTGAGGTTTCAGTAGGAGATGTGCTTGTGACATTAAGTTAGTCATTAGAGTAGTTCGATCCAATCGCCGGTGGGTGGGGTCAACCTCGAAATGCAACTTAATGGGCAAGTAGTAGTCTCTACTGAATACCAAGATAGAATTCTTTCTCCTGTAAGTGAGCAGGTAAATGTCCTATGCGGTTAATGGCAAATGAGATTATAAGTCTTTGGCCAAAGCATTTAGAGCTAGTTGTATTTGATACACGAGAGCTCGATGATCTCAGTTTGCATTAACAGAAAGCATAAAGTCAAGTTACAGTAGGGTTTAACTTTACCGTGCCCCTAATACTTGACCGGGACATATGATTGAAGGGTTTATACGTATACGGTATTCACGACATAATGGTTTTGGAATGATCCGATCATTTGTTCTTAGTTGGGTTACGGTACGAAGCACTAGACTGGCTAAGTATTACCCGTACTCCTTGGTTCCTCCCATTGCCGACTAAGACGGACCTACGGAGTCGCGCAAAAGGATATTGGATGGATAAATTTGTATTTATTATCTCTTCATTAATATTGGATATTAGATATCTAATTTTATTTATTTGATAAATCATGCGGTCTAGTGAATTGAAATTAATTACCGGGTAATTAATTTAATTCATAAATAATTATTTCTTGGAAATATATTATTATAATTTTGTATTTGATAAAATTAATTAATTGGATTAATTAATTAAGT
Source organism: Orobanche coerulescens (assembly GCA_033398695.1). NCBI lineage: Eukaryota > Viridiplantae > Streptophyta > Magnoliopsida > Lamiales > Orobanchaceae > Orobanche > Orobanche coerulescens. Next base: position 87,146,188 of record CM065809.1, read on the forward strand.
ATAAATACATTTGGGATAAAACGAAGTGTATTTAACGGACTAGACACGCGAATGTCCGGTACACGAACCGAGTGGCTCGGCTCGTTTTCTCACCAAAACTCAAGTGCCCCCCCCCCTCTCATGCTTGGAAATTCACCATGTGTTGTGTGGGGTGTGTTAGTCATATTTTACAAAGTTGAGGACAAAATGCATGAGATTTGGAATCTAATCATTTTGATATCAATTTGTATTATATATTGAGATGTCTTTCACACCTCAAATAATGAGTTGAAAAACACATCCCCACAAATAAGCCTTGTTCATCCGTGAGAAAAGGAGGAGGAGGAGAAAATTTTATTTTATTTTTCTTGTTCATCTTTGAGAGAAAGAAAAGAAAGAAGAGAAGAGAAGAAAAATACCGTATCAATTCCGAGCCGTGTTCTTTGAGAACGAATTGATATTTTATTTTTCCGATCAATATCCGACGCGTGATAACGTAGATACATTCGGCATTTTCAGTGTTGGATCATTCAACAAGCTACAACGAATTGGATTCATGTTCGTGTCGGTAATCGAGAAAAGGCTTGCTCGGATTTTTTCCTTCGAAGATTATATTATCAAAGGACTACGAGGGTAAGTATTCTTTGATTTTCTTCCTCCTTATTTATATTCGTTTATATGATGCTTGATCGGTCCGTTTTTGGGGTTTGGTTTTATCCGGTTGGACCGATTTATTTTCTGCTGCGTAATTCGATTTTAATCACCGAATCCCAACACTATCTTCACAAGTGCAATAGGTATTTTATGTGGAATATCCAATTGAAAAGATGGTGCATTATGTTATTAAGAAATTGCCGAGGGATTGGAGTGATACAGAGAATCAGAATATCGAAGAAGAGATTAGCAATCCAAATTTACATGATATTGACATTGGTCATGGAATTGAAACTGAAGTTGCTGACAGGAGTTGCTTTAGAGATGATGTCCCCCCAACACAAATTGATATTTGATCACCTTAGATTAAAAAAATTGTTGTTGCTTATATAATATTACATCGTTATATTTTTGTGATATTTGTTATCTTGGACTAAAATGTATTTGGCACCCTTTGTTTTCGATGTAATTTACTGTCCTTTATTATTTCACATTGCTATACTCGTTGTAATTTACTTGGCACTATTTGGTTGTAATATAATTTTCACCCTTTCTTTAGAAATATTGTCATCTCTATCTGTTTTTGTTTATCATGTCATTTTTCATCCTTTATCATTTTTATAAACATGTTCCTCATTCTAATGGGAACTTTACTGTGAACAGGATGGCATAAAAAGAAGTCCATGTCAAGTTAAACTACAATGGAGAGTTTCATAGGACAAGTTATGTTGGTGGGACAATTCTGATTGTAACGCGAGTAGAAATTGACACTTTTTCATACCCTGTACTGATGGAATATGTGGTAGATCACATCAAGGTCTCTAAAATTGGAGGAGTTTATATCAGCAAAGGAAAGAGAGGTGGTTGGAAGTTGGTGACATGTGACCAGGACTTGGCTGAACCTGTAAATGCCTGCAAGCATCATGAGAATTGAACTTTTATCTCGACATGACTGTTGATAAAGAAATTGACCCGATTTCTCAAGTGCAACCACACATAATCATAAGACCAAGGAAAAACCTAATTCAAGGTAAATGTATTTATATATATATATATATATATATATATATATATATAGTGGCGCGTTCTATGCAGTACCAATATTAGATACAGTACTTTACAGTACTAATTTATGCATGAGTTTTGTACTAATTATGCATGAATTATATGCATTTCGTGCATCAAAATTTCAATGCATTAAAATATGCAATATATGCATCAAAATATTGATGCATTAAAATATTAGATTATATGCATCAATTTTTTGTGAGAATTAATGCATTGAAATTTTGATGCACGAAATGCATATATTTCATGCATAATTAGTACAAAACTCATGGATAAATTAGTACTGTAAAGCACTGTATCTAATATTAGTACTGCATAGAACGCGTCCATATATATATATATGTGTATATATATATATATATATATATATATATATATATATTATGAGTGACATCGTTGCTACAGTTTCTGCTAAGAAGTCGCCAGTGAAGCGTAAGTTTGTTACCACACATCAACTCCAACAACAATTTAGGAAAATGATTAATAAGTCAGCTCAGGTCAATAAGAGGAAGAAACCCTCACCAGCACCTGTTTTGTTGTCTGGTGAACAAGATGTAGCTCTAAAGGAGAAAGGATTCGCGAAAAGGAGATTAGAGTTAGAAGATGCTGCAAGTGATGATGAAAATATAGGAGAGAACGATGTTAATAGTAATTTCCTTTCTTATGTTTTCTTAAAATCTTAATAATATGATAGCCTGGGACAAAATTACTCATTAGAAAGAAATATACGGAATCAGTATTATATGATGATAAATCAGAAACAAGATACCACTTCAAAATTAATTAAGTAGAAAGCATCTACCCATTGACATGGCCGTGATATAAATTTTCTTGGTGCTACATTCTGCTACATTGCTAGCAAACACTACAATTTATGGTAAAATTGTCCAAGTACATTCCAATTGAGTCCTTTAGCTGTCAACTTAGTCACCAAAGACTTAAGACAGCTAAATGTTTGCAGCATTCATTTGAAGCATATTCTTATTGGTCTATATTTTTAGTTTTCTAATTAAGTGTAAGATCTAATATCTAGTATTGAGTTATGTGCGTCATTTTTTGCTTATTTTAAATTATATATCTAATATTGAGTTATATACTGGTTGCTTGTAGGTGCCTCCACCACCGCTGACAGAGTATGAAAAAGAGAAAATCCGTAATGTTAAAAAAAATGAAAAAGTTTATGAAAAACATGGGTTGCCCACATTGATTTCTTCTCTAAGACATGATCTAGTACAGAATAGTAAAGGCAAAGGCAAACAAGGGAAAGGCAAAGATCGTGAGGGAGGTGATGATTATATTCCGGAAAATAAGGGCGAATATGACTGTCATGATTTATTGGAGGTACATTACCTTTCAATATATTTCTTGCTTATTGTTTTGGCTTTATGCACATAAGTATTTAACCCTGAACTACCAATAATTGCAGATCATCAGAAAGGTTAAGGCAAAAAAAGTTCAACCTGGACCAAGAACTTGTTCGCGAGACAGTGCAACCCTTGAAATTGAGAAGGAACCGAGGAAAGTTGGCATAGTAACTGAGAAGGAAGTTACAAGCTGATATCGTCCACCACTTCTAAAGCCAACATGTAGCAAAATGTTTAAACAATCAAAGAATGGTGAAGCTGCTGCTGGTTCGGTTGCTGCTTATTTAGGGTTGCGGGAATGCCAAAAGAAAAATGAGGCACCTCTAACAATAGAGAATGTTGCTGAACTAAACTTGGAATAGACTGCAAATGAAAAAGTCGACGAAGGTAAAACTATTATTTATTGTGTTAAATTGTCTGCTAATTTTGGCAGTATGCTATGTTTTTCTTTATTTTTCGTGTTCCTGGTATATAAAGTACGAGCTCCAAGAAAACCTAGAGGGCCAACAAAAATGGGTAGGGTTCATGCACGTGGCCCTAATGAAAAAATAGTCATCTCGTTGAACGAAAAGGGTCAAGCAATTGCAGATGATAGCAAAATCATATCAGAGTTGAGTAATTTTTGTGGGGGTACTAGCAAGGGGTAATATATCTCTTACTTACATAAATTGGCATGTTGTTCCTGACCAATTGAAGAAGAAACTGTGGGAATATGCTCTAGTAAATTCTATTAATAAAAATAGATTTGATCATTTTCCACATTTATGCATTGAATTAATAAATTTAATTATTTAACTTTATGTTTACTATGTATAGGGTAAGTATGTTATTACCGATGATGGAAAAAAAATGGGTGTACCAGACATTTATTGAGGCTTGAAGGATGCACAAGGCTCGTATGAAACCAAGCCATTATAGTAAATATAAAAGCGATGAGGAAAGGATGGCAAACAGGCCCGACCGCATTCCACTAGAAGATTTTAAAATACTATTGAAGTACTGGGGGGATGAATCAGTTCAGGTACATAATAGAAATAGAATTAATGATTTTGTAGTTGGTACAGAATCGGAACTACGTACATGATCTTGTTTTTATTCTACAGAAACTCGCGGGGGACAATGCAGCACATCGTAAAGGATTTACTGAGACACATACATTGGGTCTGAAACCTCTATCACTAGTTAGAGAAATGCTGGTATGTGTTTTGGCCCATGAGTTATATTTATGGTAAATAATACGAGTTTACGATTTATCTAGAAAGAAGTGAATAAGAGTAGAATTTAAAATCTTTGATAATTATAGATGTCATGGAATTTTTAATATTTATTAGATTAAACTAATTTAAAATCTTGTGAATATTAAATCTAGTACTAGTACATGACTTTTACGAATTGTCTCTTAATTGTCATCTTCTTTCAAATTCGTGACTATGAAGGTTGTCATAATGTTGTTACCAAATGGGAGTTCCAGTTGGTATGATGTTTACCGATTAGGTTAAAGGTATATTTTCTTAGATTATAAAGACTCTTAATTATTTTTAAAATGGTCCCAAATGTTATCAGAACTTGAGTTCAGGCAACTTCCGATAGTCAGATTAGAAGTTACTTAATAAGGAAATTCTCAAGTGAGTTACCTGAGCTACAATCTGTTTTAGAAGAAAAAATAAAATATTTGATATAGTGTGACAAGTAATGTTAAATGTTTCACAAAGATGGTAGTTAGAAATTGCTTTGATTAAATTGATTGTTTTCTTCAAAGTCAAAAATTGCTTTTATTAAATCTTTGAACATTTATGTTGGCTGCTAAGTTAAAAGAACGCTTTAGCCACTGTTATGTTATTATTATTTTAAATATCCTTTTAAATCTCCTGTTATCCTATTAATGACAGAAAAATAGCGATCCAAATCTTGCCCCGCCATCTGATGGTCTAATTTATTAGGAAACTCGTAAGCGAAAACCGGGATGGATGTACATGACAGATACTGATGTAGTGAAGTCAAAAATTGTAAGTTGTTTAATATACATGAGCACTTATTGATGTTTGATTTCAAAAATTAATGTTGTCATTCCTTGTAGACCGAGATTCAAAAGATACTAAGTATGGGAAATTATGCCGAAGCGGATGCAATCGCTTCTAATGGGAAGTCTCATGCATGAAACTGGCTAGTGGGAATGAGAGGCAGAAAGGCTGTTTCAACATCAACTCAGGCTTCTCCTGCATACCAATACGTAACTGAGTTGACGACAAAGATTATTAATGATCTTGAGAGTGAAGTAGAAGCAAAGGTGAACAGAAAGGTACAAGAGAACATGATTTTTCTGCTGAAAAAATTGGGAGAAGCTAATCTCGACCTCAACTTGGATATAGGAGAATTTTATGCCATGATAAGATGATAATGTAACACCCCAAACTAGGCGGATATTACAGTGCCGTGAACCCCCGACTAGGACCCACCAGGCGAATGAAAATAGATGAATTAAATAATATAACTGCAGTACCGAACCACATTATATTATCAAATACTCCGATGAGGAGCTTAAGTACAACACGCCAGTACAATACCGAATACTAGTATATTTTATATGAAGATAAAATACACCACCCTGAATAAATAAACATTTCAAACGGAATTTGCAGCGGAAAATACAAATGACGAAAATGACTGAAATGACTGAAACAAACGGAATGACTGGGGCCCCCTACTAGTATCACTGACTCTCGCCGTCAACATGCTCTTCCCGTGCCTTTGCCTTGCCGTGACACGAAAACAAAATCCCAACGGGGTCGATACTGAACAACAATCCTCAAGGGTTGAAAATACACAATCATGATATAACCGAAATTATGAAATATCCATAGTTACGAATTACGTGAAGAGGAGTATCATAGTACGCCCGTAATGTTTTGTGCAAGTGTACAAGATGAATGACCAGACACACCCATCCTTGTACCTAATTAGTCTCACGGAGGTAAGCGTTACCGTGTGCACGGTCCAAATGTATCGGTGAACCCAATACATGACCATCGTGTGCCCGACTAAAAATTCCACACAACCACACCCGGCCACGCAATATGAACCCAGAAGGTCATATGAACGAGAATGACCGTAATGAACATCAATGAATAATAATTCGACAGGGCCAAGAATGACTTACCGAGATGAAATTAATAGTGACATGATTGCTAACTCAATGAAATGATTGGAACCGTCGTTCCTCGTGAATGAAGTGATTATTTGACAATTACAAGTCTCAATACGGTTATTACCATGATGAATGAGTATGATTATGAATGATCAACAACAAAAAGGAGTGAATATCCTTTTAACCGAGTAAGAATCAACTTACACAACCGGTGAAGAATGTCCGTCCACGAACTGTAACACCCCAAACTAGGCGGATATTACAGTGCCGTGGACCCCCGACTGGGACCCACCAGGCGAATGAAAATGAATGAATTACACAGGTAAATGTAGTACCGAACCACATTACAACCTCAATTACTCCGATGAGGAGTTTGATACAACACACCCAGGATAAAATAGAATACATGTGTATTTTATGTGACGATAAAATACACAACACTGAATGAAATGAGCATTCAAACGAAATGTCTGCAGCGGAATAAATAAAGAAAACACAAATGACTGAATAAATGATCGAGCAGATCGGGCCCCCTACTAGTATCACTGGGACTCGTCGCCGTCAACATGCTCTTCCCGTGCCTTTGCCTTGCCGTGACTGAAAACAAAATCCCAACGGGCCATACGTAACAACAATCCTCAAGAGTTGAAAGTACACAATCATGAATTAATCAAGTGATGAAATATTCTTAATTATGAATTACGTGAAGAGGAGCATCATAGTACGCCCGTAATGTCTCAGGTAAGTGTACAAGACGAATGTCCAGACACACCCGTCCTTGTACCTAATTAGTCTCACGGAGGTAAGCGTTACCGTGTGCACGGTCCAATGTATCGGTGAACCCAATACATGACCATCGTGTGCCCGACTAAAAATTCCACATGACCACACCCGGCCACGCAATATGAACCCTAAGGTCACATGAATGAGAATGACCGAGATGAATACCAATGAATAATAATTAAACAAAACCAAGATGACTCACCGATATGAAAGTAATAGTGACGTGATTGACAACCCAATGAAATGATTTGGAACCGTCGTTCCTCGTGAATGAGATGACTATTCGACACTTACAAGTCTCAAAGTGATTAATATTATGATGAATGAATTATGATTATGAGCGATAACAACAAAAGGAATGAGTATCCTTTTAACCGAGTAAGATTTAACTTACCCAATACCGATGACAATGTCCTTCCACGAACAACGTCCTAACCAAGATACCGATCGCTCGAACAACCTTGAATAACAATAATTACCAACAATCGTTCAATACACGTATCAAACAACAAAACACGACTAACCCAAAGGTCGAAACAACGATAATCAAACTCATAGGCATTCCAATGAATACATAACCGACCGCACGACTACGAAAATATCCAATCCCGAATATGTCGAAATCCACACCAAAATGAGTATTTCGAACTAACAAAACACTTCAATGATATCAATAATCCATTAGGAATCCATAATTCATGATTATAACGACATCAATCGGAAAATCCTCAATTAACCAAGTCAACCCCAAGGGTTCTTGAAAACAATTCCGAAAATAACCATTAAATCCGTAGGAATATATTTATCCAAGTAGATAATCCATAACTCAACATATCCCAATGATAATCCAAGCTTACACGAAGAAATCGGAAGGAAAACCCAAAAATCCGAAATTCTAGATCCAAGAGATTAATACCTTTGATTCGACGTTTGAGATGATGAAGTGATGATAAACTCAACTCAAAGACTTGAAGATGAAGATTGATGATTACACCTCGAAGAATCCTCTGGATCGCTCGGAATCGCCCAAAATACCGAAGGAATGAAATGAGATGAAAATGACGAACTCGACTAAACTGCCCAATTTATACTCAATCCAGTTAGCGTGCGCTAGCCCTTGTGCATAGCGTGCGCTAACGAGCGATTTGGGTAGTCCAAGTACCCACCGTCCGAACCCGTGCGCGCGCTACGTACCTCTTTGTAGCGTGCGCTACGGCCATACTACTAGCGTGCGCTAATATCCATTGTTAGCGTGCGCTAGCGAAATATTTGACGCCCGATGGAGTCCGTAAAACCGTCGCCCTCGATCGGACCTCGATAGCGTGCGCTACAACCATTATTTAGCGTGCGCTAACATATCGGTTGCGTACGCTAACAACAATGCCTAGCGTGCGCTATGCATAAACCCGGTGCGATCCGGAGCCACTGGACTCAACCTGATCCGCCCCTAGCGCGCGCTACTCCACACACATAGCGTGCGCTACTACGGCCCGTTAGCGCGCGCTACTTACCACTCGTAGCGTGCGCTACAATTATTCTCACCTGCAGTCCAGTACCTTCTGGACTGCAGCCAAGGTAGCCTTAGCGTGCGCTAAAGCTTAGCGGTAGCGTGCGCTACCTATACCCAATTAGCGTACGCTAAAAGGAGTATGTAGCGTGCGCTACTCCTCAAGCACAGCTCGCAACGAAAATGACAATGATGATAACACGGCACGAAACTCCAATCAGATTAATGATGAATGACGATCGATACTCGATACAATTACTCTGAATGATGAATACTATGACTGAATATGAGTGACAAATGATCAATGATGAATGAAATTACTGAGTATCAATTACTGAATGATAAATAATGAATGATAATTACTGAGTTACAACTGGGTATTACATACACCCCCCCTTAAAAGAGTTTCGTCCCCGAAACTAAGGGTCAAACAACTCGGGATAACTCTCCCGCATACTATCCTCGGTTTCCCAAGTAGCCTCTTCGACTCCGTGTCTAGACCACTGAATTTTAACCAAAGGAATCGCCTTATTCCTCAACTGCTTGATTCGCCGCTCTAAAACTCGTATAGGACGTTCCTCATATGAATGATCGTCGGCGATCTCGATTTCATCGAACTGAAGTATGTGACTCGGGTCGGCAACATACTTCCGCAACTGAGAGACATGAAACACATTATGAATTCGACTCAACGCCGGAGGTAAAGCCAATCGATAAGCTAACTCGCCCACCCGATCCAAAATCTCAAACGGTCCAATGAATCTCGGACTCAGCTTTCCCCTCTTCCCAAAACGGAAGATACCACGACTGGGATACCTTGACCAACACATGGTCACCATTTCGAACTCTAATGGTCGACGACGGTTATCTCGCATATGATTTCATCGACTCGGAGCGGTCAACAAACGACTCCTGATCAAAGCTACCTTCTCACGGGCGGCTATAAGCATATCGGGCTCGGTGCCGATTGATTCTGATAAGTCGTCCCAACACAACGGAGATCGACAACGACGACCATACAAGGCCTCGTAAGGTGCCATCTTGATCGAAGCATGCCAACTATTATTATACGTGAACTCGATCAAAGGTAGTTGGGCTTCCCAATCGTCTTTCCAATCGAGGACGCATGCCCTCAACATGTCCTCTAATGTCTGAATGGTCCTCTCCGATTGTCCGTCGGACTGAGGATGAAAAGCGGTACTGAGATTGAGCTGAGTTCCCATAGCACGATGAACTGATTTCCAAAAATGCGACACAAACCGTCCGTCACGATCGGAAACGATACTTTTAGGAGTACCGCAGTGCCGACTATCTCTTTGATGAACAATGAGCAAGTCTCTGGGACCCCACGTTTCCTTGATCTCAAGGAAATGAGCTGATTTGGTTAAGCGGTCCACGATCACCCAGATCGTGTTCATGCCACGACGACTCGTCGGCAAACTCGTGATGAAATCCATAGAAATGTCTTCCCACTTCCATTCGGGAATAGGAAGAGGTTTCGCATACTGCACGGCCGATGTTCAATCTTAACTTGTTGATGTGTTAAGCATCTCGAAACAAATTCCGCGACTTCTCGCTTCATATTACTCCACCGTAATTTTGTTTCAAGTCCTTGTACATCTTGCTAGACCCCGGATGGACGGAATAAGGGGTAGCATGAGCTTCTTTCAAAATCGAGTTTTTCAACTCGTCATTTGCCTACGCACAACCGATTCTTAAACCTCAAAAGTCCATCCTCGTGGACCACAAATCCAGGCTTTCCCGAGCCACATCCTCTCGGATGCGCAACAATGATGGGTCCGAACCCGATTCTCTCGGATTTCCTCCTCGAGAGACGATGAAATCTCTAACATACAAAGTTGCCCCGAACTCACGGCTGCACTCGATCTCGGGTCTAAGGAATTCTGTTGAAGCTCCTTCGAACCGTTAAACGGGCAAGCATCTGCTCTGAACGGACTTACGACTCAAGGCGTCGGCGACAACGCTCGCCTTGCCCGGTGGTAGAGGATCTCAATATCATAATCTTTGATTAATTCCAACCACCGTCTCGACGCATATTTAACTCCTTCGAGTAAATATATACTTTAAGCTCTTATGATCGGTGAATATTCGAGTGTGACGCCATAAAGGTAATGACGCCAAATCTTCAAAGCGAACACCACTTTGCTAGCTCCAGTCGTGGGTCGGATAATTAACCTCGTAAGGCCTCAATTGCCGTGAAGCATAGGCAATAACCTTCCCGCTCGCATGAGCACACATCCGAGACCCCGTCCGACGCATCACTATAAACCACAAATCCTTCCGTCCCCTGCGGCAAGGAAAGTACAGTCTTGACATTAATCGGTTCTTGAGTTCCTCAAAACTCACGACACGCGTCGGACCACGTGTATTTCTTATCCTTCCGCAATAAGTTCGTCAAGGGTTGAGCGATTTTAGAAAATCCTTCCACAAATCGCCGATAATAACCCGCTAATCCGAGGAAACTTCGGATTTCCTTAACGTTCTTCAGAGGTATCCAATCTCGAATAGCCTCCGTCTTCTGAGGATCGACACGAACTCCGTCTGATGAAATTACGTGTCCGAGAAACGTCACTTCGGACATCCAGAACTCACATTTGGAGAACTTCCCATAAAGTTGTTCTCGTCTCAACACGTCGAGCACTTGATGAAGGTGAAACTCGTGCTCCTCCCGGTCACGAGAATAAATCAAAATGTCATCGATGAAGACAACAACAAACCGATCCAAAAAGTCGATGAAGACCCGATTCATTAACTCCATGAATACCGCAGGTGCATTAGTCAATCCAAACGGCATAACCACAAACTCATAGTGACCATAGCGTGTTCGAAACGCCGTCCTCGCGATATCCGACTCTCGAATCCGCAACTGATGATATCCAGATCTTAAGTCGATCTTGGAAAATACTGAAGCTCCCTGAAGTTGATCTAAGAGATCATCAATACGGGGTAAGGGATACTTATTCTTGATCGTCACCTGCTCAACTCCCGATAATCAATACATAAGCGGAATGAACCATCCTTCTTCTTGACAAATAACACCGGTGCTCCCACGGGACGCACTCGGCCGAATATAACCCTTCTCGAACAACTCTTCAAGTTGGTTCTTTAATTCTGCATTTCGGTCGGGGCCATCCGCACGGTGCCTTCGATATCGGGGACGTACAGTGCTCCAACTCAATCGTGAATTCCACATCCCTCCGTGGAGGCAAACCGTAGCTCGTCTGGAAAAACATCGGCATATTCCCTCACCACCGGAATATCCGTTAATATTACTGATGACTTCTCGGTTTTGGCCATATAGCACCAATAACCGACACATCCCTGATTGAGTAACCTTACTGCTTCCATTGAATTAATGACCTTACCAGAACAGCCGGGATTACCTCCCTGAAACACACATTCAACTCCATCGTCTGAAATGATAGTGACCATACGCTTACGGACATTAATGATGGCATCATGGCGATCCATCCAATCAATACCCAAGATGACGTCGTCCCTCGGCAAATCTACCACGATTAAGTCCGCTGGCCATACACGACCATGAAACTGAATCGGACAATTCTGAATCTCATGATTACCGATAATTCGTCTACCATCAGGTAGGCCAATGACATAAGGCTCACAACTAGTAGCACTACTCAGACGTAGTCTACTCAAACATGACTCGGAAATGAATGAATGCGATGCACCAGTATCGAAAAGAGTACACACAGGCTGAGATAGAATATCGAGTGTACCTGAGATCATACGGGCCTCTGGATCATCGGTCTTCTTCATCTCATAAATCCGGGGCTTGCTAGTCCCGGCACCGGACGCTCCCGTCTGCTGGCTAAAAGCTCCACCTCTAGTCGCTCCCGTCGTTTTAAACGACGCTGATTGAGTGGCCTGATTCTGCACGGCTGACTGCTTAGGGGCCTGAGATGACGTCTGAGTAGGTTTGGAGTCCCTACGGCAAAAACGGGCCTTATGCCCAGCAATTCCACAATTATGACATGTGATAGTACGCCGGACACTTGGTACTGAGGTGACCAAGTTCCCCGCAGTTATAACAGGTGATGGCCGAACTGGCCGCTCGCGACTGAGATTCCGCGGGTTTAGACGACACTGGAGGTCGCTCAGAAAAAGCAGAGCCCGCACGGGGTTTCTTGAAGGTTGTCTGACCGCCTTCAGACTGATTACGATTCTTCGATTTCTTGCTAGCAGACGAAGGTTGCTGCTTAGCAATTTCCTTAGCAGTAAGCTCATAAGTGAGAGCCTTCTCAATGAACTCGGCCAACGTGGTGCAATTATGATTAAGTAACTGAAGTCTCATACGGGGTTTCAGCCTCTTGCTGAAATACTTGATCTTATCCGCCTCTGAATGAATGATAGATGAGGCGAACGGAAGAAGTTCCTGAAATTTCTCGGCAATGGCGAGAACATCCTCGTCTCGCCGAGGGTCGGGGGTGAGCAATTCGGCGACTTGGCCTCCCGAGTGGGGCCGGATAGTACCTCTCCATCATGAGAGTCTTGAATCGATCCCAAGTACAAGATCCTTCGGTGGGCTTCAACGACAACCACCAAGAATGTGCGCTCTTACCAAGGTAGTAAGCCGCAACAAACTTTGTGTCCCTCGGGACACTCTACCATAGCAAACACTTCTCGAAATGCTCGAGCCAATGAATGATATCTCTGCTCGACGAGCCCTCAAAAGTAGGTGGCCTCTCGCGAGAGATATCGCCGATGATGTTACTCACATTCCTCTCTTGCCTGCGAGGTGGCGGCGGAGGAGCCTGCGGTCGATTGACGGAGTTATGCATCGTCTCCATCAACCGAGCCATCTCGAGTCATTTGGGCCATCATGCCTGCATAATTGCGAGTGGATCAACCCGGACACCCTCTCGAGCCGTGTCCGGTACGACTCCGACAATGAATGATCGCGTCCAGTGTGAATGAGTGGCGCTGTCGCCGGCCAATTAGCATTATTCCTGGCATTTGCACGGGTATTCGCACGAGTTCTCGGGATTCGGCCCGCTCCATGGCCTCGTCCTCCACGTCCTCTGCCAGCCCTTTCCATACTGAAGTGGAAAGTCATATGGTGATTATACATCTCGCATGAGTATCACATTATGATTATATTATGAAATGATGAAAATGAGCATACACGCTCAAATACAGCGATTACATGAATGATTGATTGACGTGACATGATCATCTGGTTAAGTTACTGAAATGATTATCTTGGATGAGTTAACAAGATCAATGATCCGATCTTCCTGATCAACAACTGAACAATGAAATGAATTGACTGATTAATGAGTTAACCTGACCGTCCCGGTCAAAATGACAATGATGATTGAGGATTGTTAACTGATGAATTATGAATGAATGATTAATGCCAGAAATTATACCATGGCATTAGAAATCTTACAGTTCTTGGTCTGATTGGCTCGGCATTTGCACAGGTCACACGTGACGCGAAAGTCCAATGATACTAGTCCGATGACGACGATTTCAAACGAGACATGACTTGGAGGGTAGTATTCAAAACCACGCTCCGATACCAACTCTGTAACACCCCAAACTAGGCGGATATTACAGTGCCGTGGACCCCCGACTGGGACCCACCAGGCGAATGAAAATGAATGAATTACACAGGTAAATGTAGTACCGAACCACATTACAACCTCAATTACTCCGATGAGGAGTTTGATACAACACACCCAGGATAAAATAGAATACATGTGTATTTTATGTGACGATAAAATACACAACACTGAATGAAATGAGCATTCAAACGAAATGTCTGCAGCGGAATAAATAAAGAAAACACAAATGATCGAATAAATGATCGAATGCATCGGGCCCCTACTAGTATCACTCGACTCGTCGCCGTCAACATGCTCTTCCCGTGCCTTTGCCTTGCCGTGACTGAAAACAAAATCCCCAACGGGCCATACGTAACAACAATCCTCAAGAGTTGAAAGTACACAATCATGAATTAATCAAGTGATGAAATATTCTTAATTATGAATTACGCCGAAGAGGAGCATCATAGTACGCCCGTAATGTCCTCGTGCAAGTGTACAAGACGAATGTCCGACACACCCGCCCTTGTACCTAATTAGTCTCACGGAGGTAAGCGTTACTGTGCACGGTCCAATGTATCGGTGAACCCAATACATGACCATCGTGTGCCCGACTAAAAATTCCACACCCACACCCGCCACGCAATATGAACCCTAAGGTCACATGAATGAGAATGACCGAGATGAATACCAATGAATAATAATTAAACAAAACCAAGATGACTCACCGATATGAAAGTAATAGTGACGTGATTGACAACCCAATGAAATGATTTGGAACCGCTGTTCCTCGTGAATGAGATGACTATTCGACACTTACAAGTCTCAAAGTGATTAATATTATGATGAATGAATTATGATTATGAGCAGTCAACAACAAAAGGAATGAGTATCCTTTTAACCGAGTAAGATTTAACTTACCCAATACCGATGACAATGTCCTTCCACGAACAACGTCCTAACCAAGATACCGATCGCTCGAACAACCTTGAATAACAATAATTACCAACAATCGTTCAATACACGTATCAAACAACAAAACACGACTAACCCAAAGGTCGAAACAACGATAATCAAACTCATAGGCATTCCAACGAATACATAACCGACCGCACGACTACGAAAATATCCAATCCCGAATATGTCGAAATCCACACCAAAATGAGTATTTTGAACTAACAAAACACTTCAATGATATCAATAATCCATTAGGAATCCATAATTCATGATTATAACGACATCAATCGGAAAATCCTCAATTAACCGAAGTCAACCCCAAGGGTTCTTGAAAACAATTCCGAAAATAACCATTAAATCCGTAGGAATATATTTATCCAAGTAGATAATCCATAACTCAACATATCCCAATGATAATCCAAGCTTACGAAGAAATCGGAAGGAAAACCCAAAAATCCGAAATTCTAGATCCAAGAGATTAATACCTTTGATTCGACGTTTCGGAGATGATGAAGTGATGATAAACTCAACTCAAAGACTTGAAGATGAAGATTGATGATTACACCTCGAAGAATCCCCTCTGGATCGCTCGGAATCGCCCAAAAATACCGAAGGAATGAAATGAGATGAAAAATGACGAACTCTGACTAAACTGTCCCAATTTATACTCAATCTGTGTTAGCGTGCGCTAGCTCTTGTGCATAGCGTGCGCTAACGAGTAGTTTGGGTAGTCCAGTACCCACGTCCGAACCCGTAGCGCTACGTACCTCTTTGTAGCGTGCGCTACGGCCATACTACTAGCGTGCGCTAATATCCATTGTTAGCGTGCGCTAGCGAAATATTTGACGCCCGATCGAGTCCGTAAAACCGTCGCCTCTCGATTCGACTCGATAGCGTGCGCTACAACCATTATTTAGCGTGCGCTAACATATCGGTTGCAGACGCTAACAACAATGCCTAGCGTGCGCTTATGAATAAACCCGGCGATCCAAGAGCCACCGGACTCAACTCGATCCGCCCTAGCGCGCTACTCCACACACATAGCGTGCGTTACACGGCCCGTTAGCGCGCGCTACTTACCACTCGTAGCGTGCGCTACAATTATTCTCACCGCAGTCCAAGACCTTCCGGATCGCAGCCAAGGTAGCCTTAGCGTGCGCTAAAGCTTAGCGGTAGCGTGCGCTACCTATACCCAATTAGCGTACGCTAAAAGGAGTATGTAGCGTGCGCTACTCCTCAAGCACAGCTCGCAACGAAAATGACAATGATGATAACACGGCACGAAACTCCAATCAGATTAATGATGAATGACGATCGATACTCGATACAATTACTCTGAATGATGAATACTATGACTGAATATGAGTGACAAATGATCAATGATGAATGAAATTACTGAGTATCAATTACTGAATGATAAATAATGAATGATAATTACTGAGTTACAACTGGGTATTACACGAACAACGTCCTAAGTGAAATTTCGGTCGCTCGAACAACCTTGAATAACACAATACTAATAATCCGTTCAATACACGTATCAAACACGATTACAACCAACTCAAACGTCGATACAACAATATCCGAACTCGTAGATGTACTCTAACGAATACGTTGAGCATATCCTTCCCGTTGGTTATAACTAAACCCAATTTATCGAAACCAACTTCCAAATGATTGATTCAAACCAGCAAAACAATATCAATGACATCAATAATTCAATAGGAATCCACAATTCAAGTTTACAACAACATCAATCGGAAAATCTCCAAATTAACCGAAGTCAACCCCAAGGGTTCTTGAAATAATTCCGAAAATAGCCATTAAATCCGTAGAAATATATTTATCCAAGGTAGATAATCCATATCTAACATATTCCAATAATAATCCAAGCTTACACGAAGAAATCGGAAGGAAAAACCCAAAAATCCGAAATTCTAGATCCAAGAGATTAATACCTTAGATTTGATGTTTTGGAGATGATGAAGTGATGATTAATCCAACTCAAAGACTTGAAGGAGATGATTGATGATTACATCTCGAAGAATACTCTTCAACTCACTCCAAATCTCCCGGAACCGATGAGAGAATGTGAAGAAATGACAAATGCCGAAATTTGGGCTAACTGTCCAATTTATAGTGATCCCAGTTTACCGCGCGCTAACCCCTATGCTTAGCGTGCGCTAACGGGTGTTCTGGATAGTCCGGTACCCACTGTCCGACAACGGTAGCACGCGCTACGTACCTTTGGTAGCGTGCGCTACGGATGTACAATTGGCGTGCGCTAACCCCAAATGTTAGCGTGCGCTAACTAATTATTTGATGCCCAGTACTGGAGTCCAGAAACCTTCTGTCCTCGGATCTGATCGCGGTAGCGTGCGCTACAATCGATATTTAGCGTGTGCTACAATATCGATTGCGTACGCTAAAAACCACTCATAGCGTGCGCTATGAATTAATCCAATGCAGTCCAGTAGCCACTGGACTCAACTTGATTCGACCTTAGCGCGCGCTATACCGACTGCATAGCGTGTGTTGTGTCAAGATTTATCCATCCCGACAGGCGATCGACTATAAGGCCGAGCGACCAAGTCAACTCCAGTCAAACTATGGCTAGCTCGCCAAGTCGAAGATATCAGACCACCATCAGGTACCTAGCGATCGACTCCCAAGGCGATCGCCCTTCGGCATCTGGCGATCGACTCTAGTGTCCGGCTAAGGACGGTCGACCTGCTCCCCGAACAGAGATGATCGCCCGTCAAAGTCATCAAGGACTGGATCTCAGAACAGCACCCACGTGTAGATCCACAAAAGGCGCTGACCGAAGATCTTCGCTGACAGACAAGATCTTTTGCTGACAGACAAGACCTTTGACCACAGCCTGTCACCTAACTCACCTACCGGCAGGCGCGCCGAAAGTTGTCAGTGGGACCGCCCGTGACAGCAACTCAGGACGCGTGTAAGCTCCCCATTGGACCGTACAGTTGACTGCCAGCAACTCCTGCAGACTTTAAGGGAACAAGCCCATGTGCTAAAGGACGATCGCTCGATTATTATAATGCAGAAAAGGCGATCGCCCGGCGTACCCAAGTCCTATAAATAGAGAACCTCCTCCTACTGGAAAAAGGTTCCCAATTAATTTGACCTACGGTTGGGAATTCATTTCACCAACAACAGAAATACAGTAGAACATACTTATCACCAAGCTCCCCGCTTTCTCGCCGGAATCCATCTCAGGACTTCTTTCTCCGAATCTCTCGTCCAGAAGACGATCGGCAGAAGCAGCAAGTCCCCACTAGACAGATTCCAAGAGATTCATAAGCCCAGGAGCCCAAGCATCCAGCTAAATACTCGCCGTGAGAGATTGTCGATCTCTCACCGCCGCGACTGTTCATCTCCTTTGTTACAAGAACTCACAGAGCATCAAATCTGGTTCTTCCGGCAATCTACACGCTCACTAGCTAAGATAACAAGAATCTTTACACTCATTGTAATTGTATTCTTACATTAGTACTTGTATCCCCGAATATTAGTATTAATAATATCTCGCGAGAGCATTCAAGCCCGGGACTAACAACCCCGGCAAATCTTGTGTTATTTATCTTTCTCACGGAAGTGCTCTTGCATTTGTTTGCTATCCATCCATTCCAAAGAATATCTATCTCCGGATAATATTTTGGGTAGAAACAATTGGCGCTAGAAGAAGGGGGCATCTAACCTCAAATTTTTATTTCTACCATCCCGAAGAACACTCACTGTTCTCGGGGCATATACTTGAAGTGACACCCACTGCACTTCAAAGAAAACCTTCAGAATCATGACATCCGCCGGTACATCGAAGAAAGCCGCTCTCCGAACCGCCGGACACCATATCCCGGCTCAATCCGAACCCCACCACGACAGGGGGAAGCCGCAGCAACGCTAGACCTCTCACTCGATCAGTTCCAAACCAAGGAACAGATCGAGGAGGCTATGGCCATCCTAGAGGAGCGACAGAGAGCATGCGCGTCGCCCGCGATAACTCCCTCGATCATCCGCCGCATGGGAAAATGGAAATTCAAGGCATCGAACGAGCGAGCGATCGTCAGAAAGCCCCAATTCGCGAGGAAAGGCTCTCGCACGACCGGACGGATCCATATTCAATCGCTTGGGGCGCGACCCATCCTGGCGACCGGGGCATTATGTTTCCAACCTTGAAAAGACGGAATCCGAATCCGTCACCAGGAGTTCGGCCTACCCACCTCACAGCCGAACACAGTCGCCCATCCGATTCCCGCCCCGATCGCCAGGGGATCAGTACTCAATCGCCTTGGCTCCCGCTCCGAGCGCCGAGCCGCTAGCAGTCAGGACACGGCGATGGCCGCCATACAACGCCAGCTCGACGAGATGAGAGCACTCTTGGACACTGGGTCAAGCGCCAGCAAAAAGATCGCCGGGCCGACCGAGCCACTCGCGGTCCACATCGAGCTTGCCCCCATACAACCAACGATCGCTCCTCCCAAAACACCTCTGTATGAGGGGAGATCGGACCCCGAAACCCACCTGAGTAAATTCCGAATCTACATGACTGGATGTGGGGCATCTGATGCAACCAAGTGCCGGATCTTCCCGTTAACATTGGGCGAGCTGGCCCATAGGTGGTACGTCTCACTACCACCACGACCAATCACCTCCTTTAAGAAACTGGCGAATGACTTCACGTCATACTTCGCCAGCAAGGTCGCCAGACCAGAAGGCCCCCACCACGTGATAAAAATCAAGCAGGGGAAGGACGAGTCAGACGCAGATTACATCGATTGGGTAGACGAAATCATCCTCACCGGCGAACCCGTCAGTGACGAGCTCGCTCTCTATTCGGTCATGGGGGGATTCCACGGACACTCTCCCATGTTTAGACATCTCTCCAAGGATATTCCCCCAACTTACGCGATCTTCCGCGCTAAAGTCGCCAACTTTCGGCCGTAAAGGCTACTCACCCTCCACCTAGGCGAGGAAACGCCACCTCCTGTCCAGAAGATAGCGATCGCCAAAGCAAAGAAGGCGATCGCCAAGCCACCCGGAGATCTCAAGGCCTTCGAGGACATGGAGGCCCATCTCCTCCATACGTTCAACCGAACTCCGGCACATATTTTCTATGCCATCAAGGGGCACGAAGAGCTCAAAAAGCCAAAGGCGATAAGGGACCACGGTCACCTGGACAACAATCAATATTGTGCCTACCATAAGAGTCCCGGACACAGCACCAACCAATGCCGCGACCTCCTCAAACAGCTCTGGAGATTGTTCGAGGAAGGCAAGTTGGACAGCTTATTGGCCTAGCCAAAGCCCCTACCAATCTCTAGACACGATCGTCCGAGTCGAACACAAAACAGGCTGGGAAGCTCATACGAGCCGATCTCTGGATCAACCTCGGCGACCGTCTCTACATGCTTCAATCAAGAGAAGGAGATCTCGGAAGTCTCCTCGATCTCCCTCCTTATTTAAGAAACTGGAGGACTCGCTCGTAGACGTACCTGGGCTTTTAGGCCCGCGGTTTTGGCCCTAAACCGCCCTAAGTCAACGGTTTTAGCCCGGGACCGCCGGTCAGCCGGGCCCGAACCGACCGACCGAAAAGCTAGGGCCGGGCTAGGGTCGGGAATTGGAACCGCCGGACGGTTCGAGCCCGCCCGGTCCTAAAAGGCCCGTCGGTTTGCATCGGCAGCCGGGCCGGCCGACGGCGGGCCTAACGGCTAATTCGAGAAAAAAATGGCAAAGATCCGGTGAGTGATCGCTAATTGCCAACGGCTATGTCCCTTTTAGAGCCGTTGGCGCCCCTTCCCCACCCCCAAACTTCCCCATTAATCCCCCTTTTCCCTACCTATCCCCACTATAAATACTACATCTTCCTAACTCAAAATTCACCAATAATCACACTCTAATTCTCTCTAAAAATTCACTCTCTACTCTCTCTACTATACTCTCTATTTACTATCTCTATGTCTACCTCAAAGAACAACACTAACAAGGGCAAGGGCAAGGCCATTGAACTTGGCCAACGAAGTGGAGGAGGAAATTTTCAACCTCAAACTCAAAGGCCTAGAAGGGCCGATTTGGCGGACGAGATTTCTAGACAAGTCGCCGAACGAATTCAAGCCGAAAAAGATGCCCGATTTGAAGAAATGGTTCATACGATGGAGAGCACGGGATACGAATTTCGTGGCTCAACAAATGATGATGAACATGAAGAGGACGAAGAGCACAAAGAAGACGAACAAAACCAACCTCCTCCTCCGCCAACAAGTAAGCCTAAGCCTCTCAAGTCCGAAATCGTTAAACATTTTAAAAGAGAATTGGCTCCTATCAACGAAGGAGAACCTACTTTATCCGATGGTCGAAAGAGATTCATTGCTTATTGCAACTATTGCACAAAGCACTACAAATGGATCGAGAAGGGAGGCTACGGAACACTACAAAGGCACATGGAGGGGTTTCATCCATTCGAGTATGGAATATCTACTACTCAAACGCAAATTCGAGGTACTACTAGTTCAAATTCGGCGACGGGTATGTCTTCTTCCGCTTTATTTAAATTTGAAAAAAATCGATATGAAGATGCTAGAGCTAGATATTGTGCCATGGAAAAACAAAATATTAAGTATGCGGATAGAATAACGTATGAAGCTTCTTATAAAGATGGTTTGGGGCCTAATGTTAGCAAGGTAGCTAGAACTCAAATGCTTAAGAGAATTAGGAGACAATGCTTTGACAAAAAACAAGATTTAATGAAATATTTAGTTCGTTTGTCTCAAAAAGTTTCTATTTGTGCCGATGTTTGGACCGATGCTTATAATAAAAATAGTTACATGGGAATTACTTGTCATTGGATTGATGCAAAATGGATTATGCAAAAACGTTTGATTGCCTTTAGGGAGTTTGAAGAGCCTCACACGGCTCAAAATATTGCTTTAATTATTATTACGGTTTTAAATGAGTATTGTTTGGTTAACAAGGTATTTTCCGTTGGTTTTGATAATGCATCGGCGAATACCGCTAGTATTCCGGAACTTGTTGAAGCATGTGCACCATCATTTGAAGGAAAATATTTTCATTCTAGATGCCATTTGTCATATTTTAAATTTATGTGTTCAAGATGCGCTTAGTATTTTTCAAGATTCCGTTGTTCCTATTAAAAATGCCGTTAAGTATTTGCACAAATCAAAAACATTGGGGAAAAAATGGCAAAAATATTGTCGTGCAAAGGGTATTGTTTATACTTGTTTCAAATTAGATGTATCTCATCGTTGGAACTCTACTTATGAGATGATTAATAGTACACTAGAGTATAAGAGTTATTTATGCGATTTTTTTAGGAAAGAGTTCTCAAACATGCAATTAGTTCTTAATGAGAGTCATTGGGATTCATGTATGGATTTGTATCGTTTGTTAAAAGTTTTTCATAATGCTACTAAACAATTATCGGGTGTTTATTATTGTACTTCCGTTAAAGTGTTGGAACATTGCATGTATATTGCCTTGTCTTTTAAGAGTTGTTTTAGTAGGCCAAACATGCAAGGTGTGATTTATTTTATGGTTCAAAAATGGCTCAAGTATTTTAGGGAGATTCCTATGGTTTTCTTACTTGCTAAGTGCTTAGATCCTAAATGGAAGTATGATGGTGTTTGTCAAATGCTTGGTATTTATTATGATGCTTTTGCTCAAATGGACTTGAGTGATGTTGTAATTGATGGTGAAGGGGTCTTCTTTGATCTTCCTTCCGTGCCACAAATCAAGATAGATCTTGATAGGAGTTTGAGATCTATTTTTCAAGAATATAGATTAAAACATGGTAGTGAGTTTCCTTCTTCTACAATGCCTTCATCTATGATGCCTTCATGTGATTTTCCTTTTGAGATGAATGAAAGTGATCCTTTAGTTCAACAAATGCATGGAATGATGCAAAATAGAAGCAATGAACTTCCAATGGGGCAAGGTAATAGTGAATTAGATATGTTCTTGCAAACTCGTTTTGTATTTGGTGTTGAAGATAGTGGTCCGTCGATCGATGTGTTATAGTGGTGATCGAAGAGAGAGGAGTACCCAATACTCTCCATCATTGCAAAGGAGTTATTTGCCGTCCCGGCATCCACCGTGTCAGTAGAACAAGCCTTTAGCATCGGAGGACTTATGCTAGATCAAAGAAGATCAAGGATGAAGCCGGCGAACATTGAAGCTACTATGTTGCTCGATGATTGGTGTAGGGCCGACCTTAGAGCTCAAGAACCGGAATGGGACGATGCAAATGAGAGCGAAGATGAAGCCTTCACCGAGACGGATCGATCGGATGTGGAGTAGAGAGCTCAAGTCCTTTATTATTATTATTATTTCATTTCAAGAATTCAAGTGTAAAACTTCTTAAATTGTGCTTAACTTATTTGTTGTAATTTTCCTCATTTTTAATGCAAAATTATTGTCCTTATTTAGTTGCAAAATTATTGTCCTTATTCATTTGTAATTTTCCTCTTTCTTAATGCAAACTTATTTGTTATAATTTTCCTTATTCATTTTTCAACAATTTAATGAGTTTTTAAATATTTAAAAAAAAATCAAAACATTAAGAATTATCATTTTCTATTCATAAAAGTAATAAATATACAAGAATAAAATAAAAAATAATAATAAAATTTAAAAAAAAAAAAGCGGCGGCGGCCGGACCGCCGGTTTTAGCCCGGCTCTGGACCGGCGGGTTTCTAGCCCGGCACGGGAGGCCGGGCAAGTTTACGGGCCGGGCTCGGTCCCTTGTTTTGGGAACCGAGGACCGCCGGTTCGAGGCCCGAAACCGGCGGTTCCGGCCCGGCAGCACGTCTACTCACTCGCCATCTACAGTTCACCGTATAACATGATGGACTAAGGCACGAGATCGCCTCCCCCGCACAACGTACACCGTCGAGGGTCGGCATCTACATGACGATCCAAGGTGGAAGAGTGCAGCCATGGTCCTGGTGGTCGATGGAACCGACTGCTTAGGCCATGCAAGGTCCCTTTGGGCCAAGATCGCCCGCCCTTCGTTTAAATACGAGGCCGGCGTAGTCTGAGGGCCCTCCAAAATTAATCAGTGGACACGATCGCTCGCCCTCAAAAGTTCATCATCTAACATGGTGAACTCGGACAATGCGACGTGCCACAACCCCCGTCTCAACGTACACCGTCGAGGTTCGCCATCTTCATGGTGGACCGAGGTGGAAGTAGAGCTAAACGAGCCGCGGGTGTGGTGTTGAATCATCCGACGCTGCCCCGCGCAAGGACTCCTCTAGACCGAGACCGCACGCCCTTTGTTTAAATACGAGGCGAGGCGCAGCCTAACAGAGGACCTTCATAATAAAGTGAGTCACGAGACACTCAATGTCTTCGCGCATCAAGACATGATCAAGGAGTCGGTCCATCGAACTCCGCGATCGTGCACGGTTCCTCAAGACGGACGACCGTCCCCGAGGACTCAACAAAGTTGAAAACCGCTCACTCAACGAATTATTTTCATCCCCTTACTTCCGCTAAGTAAATAAAAACAAGGGGCAATAAGAGTGCGGACTACCTATACGACGATCGTCGCTATTCAACCACATACGGAGATCGTCATTTTTTCAGATGTTGTGCAGCGATCGAATTTGTTGTAAAAGTTATCTTTATGAGTTTATCAATTCATTTGGAACTACCCTCGCAACGATCTCTCCTCACACATTTGTACAAAGTCAAACAAAGACTCAAAAATAACCATCATTCAAGTGATAAGTCAGAAATTCAAACGTTCATTTCATTACTTGAAAAAATCGGAGTACATGGTCGCCCGAAGGCCCAAATGCTACAAAAGAAAACTACAAAACTACAATGAAATAAGCTAAAACATCAAAAATGAAGTGCCTCAGGCCCCTGCCTGGCCTTCGCCATCTGCTTCCGGAGCGGTCCCCTCATCTTCCGGAGCTTCGGGATGAGCAAGATCGGCCAGAGACGGATACTACCAAATCCACGCCGATGTCCGCAAGGTCCAAGATCGGCAAGGAGAAAGCTGAATGGAGAGGATGCTCCAACGCGTACGCCTTGAAGTTCTCGGCAAGAGGCCCGACCTCCAAACCTCCCTTCTTAGCTGCTCGGATCGAGTCGGCGAACGCCAAATAATAGGCGAACTCGCTGACAAACTCCAAGTTTTGAAAGGGGTCAGCCTTGGTCGCCTCAACCTCTCCTTTCAGCTCCGCCATCGCCTATTGCGACCACTGGAGCTCAGCCTCCCTCGCAGCAACTTTTTCCCTCGCCTCCGTCAGCTCGCTGGTCAACCGAGCGATCGTCACCTTCTGGCGATCGGCCTCCTCTTCAGCAACCTTCTGCGCCTGGACGGCATTCACCATCTGGTCCCGAAATCGGTCAACCGCCAGACGATATTGCTCAGTTTCCTTCTTCTCCAGCTTAAGCTCATGGCTCGCCCGCTTGGCCGCCTCCAGAGAGTCCTTCTCCATCGCCGCGATCTTATCAGCAAACTCGGCGTTCTCTTTCCGAGCCGCCTCGAGATCCGCCTGCAGGCGAATAGTGGAAGGCCGCCCCTCAAACTCCTGAGCAGCCTGGACAGCCATGGTCGCCGTCTGGAGAGAAAGGGCGAGAACAGCCTGCATCGAACTCCCCGATCGCTGACGAGCGATCGCATCCAGATCGGTCGTCCATGCCTTCGGCAGAGCAGAAGCAGCCTTGCTAACGTATGGAGGAATGTCGCAGGAATGGCGAGGAGATCGGCTCGCTAGGAAATCCACGACCATCGGCGGGCAAGACGGATCTGCGCGATGGATCCTGCATCAAAACAACTAAGTTAATACAACTCCTACGCAGTTGCAGTTTTCAACACAAAACTGCAATCTACCTCTCAGCCTTCTCGGGGTCCCGACCGAAATACGGTTTCCCTCGAGGGGTCTCAGCATTCGCGATCGCCATCTCCCGCATAAAAGCCGCAGAGGACGGCTCATTCTCCGGAGCAACGATGGTGATCGGAGGCACGGCGATCGTCACTTCATCGCCCGGGGCAGGAACCGAAGTTTCTTCCGGCCTCGGCCTCTTGCGATTCGCTCGAAGCCCCTCCTCCGGAACTCCCTCCTCAGCCACGACCGGCTCCATGCGAGGCTCCGCCTCCGGAACTATTGGCAACGCAACAGGTGGGGCCCGAGACGACCTCTTTTGGCGGAGTCGGCCTAGAACTCCAGGATTCGACATAGCGATCTCCGTCGGGGGCTCCAAAAACCGAGGAAAGCGAACCTCTACAGTTAATTCAATCGATCAACAAATGACACTTTCTCAAGTAAGGCGATCGCCTAGAAATTGAAGGTCGCGGAAACTCATACTGCACCGAGAGATGTCTCGGAAATGGAATAATCGAGCCGACAACCAACGACTCTCCTTATTGATCCGAGTGGCGTCAAGGTCGCCGTCCGACAAGCTCCTTATCCGCCTCCTGCATAACGAAAGTCAAAAGGCAGTTCCTCGATCGCCGGAATGTGAAAACCTACAAAACCAAAATCAAATTAGATTAGTCCAAAACGAATCCGAACGAAGGGAGAGTCTAAACCCTTACCGGGATTCCTCTCCCGAAAATCAGTGGGGATCTCCAGCTCGCCCGAGGGATTGTCGCTCGCAGAAGCCCTCCACTTGCCGGCGACCCAGAACCACTTCGTCTGATCGCCACGCATCTTATTCGGGACTCCGTGAATTACCCGACCAGATCGGCCCTGAATATGGTAACCGCCGACCAACCCTTTATGAGCCGTCAGTTTGAACAAATGGTTCATCTCCGACGGCGATGGGAGGCGGTATAGGCGGTGACCGCCAAAAAGGGTGAGAGTGCGCACTGGAGCCGTGCGTTCGGGTCACCGAAGTGGCGCCACATTCCAAGCGGCCAATGATGGGAGACAAGAAAGGATAGAGGGAAGCGCAGCCTGCCTCCATAATCGCCTCATTCACGGCGACCATACCCATCCGAGGCCGGTCGGCCTGCTCATTCTCCGCCGGCGCGAACATGTCCACATCTCAAGGAACATGGAACCTTGTCCTCCAGACGGCCGATCTTTCCGGTCGCCGAACTCCGTATCCGCCAAGCGACCACAACGATCGCCGCGCAACCCTGCATCGCGACCGCTTGGGAAGCAAATAGGGGTAGGCGACCGAGTATCCTGAAATCGAATCTCGGAGTAGACCGACCAACTTCTCCATTATCTCAAAGAAAAGCCTTATAGCCCGTCCAAAGCACTATGCCGCTCCCAAGAGGCCCTAATCGCGATCTCTCTCAATCTGCGATCGTCTTTCTTCAAGCCTGCCTCCTTAGCAACATCGGCCTCATTGAATAAAGCCTCGACTTCAGCAGGTCGATTCCGGCCCGAATAGCTTCACCGCTGCCTCTGTGGAAGACGTAAGAAGATTCTCCCTGACGCCGATGTCCCTGAGGCGTAATCGGTACCCGCTCTACGTGATGATGAGGTTCCGGCCATTCTCAGAGACAGACAAGGGGAAAAGGATTTTTCTTACCCGAAAGTGAAATCGAACGACGATCGGCACTAAGATCTTCAGAAAATTCGACAGCAAGTCTTTCTTTCTCCAATAAGTACGCGTGAGTATGAAATCGCAAAGACCGCGCCCTTTTATAGGAGAAGGTAGGGACTCGCTTGCAATAAGGGAAAACCTCGGGGTCGGATCTCAAACGACGACACTGACCCCCTCGAGACCCGCGTACGTGTCTTTGAAGGACGCGTCACCCGAGGAGTCATTAATGACCGCTGGCGCCTCGAATAGAAGCCCGACACGTGCGCGAGACTTTTCCACACCCATTGTTTTTTCCTCACAGCTTTAGCGGCCAACCAGTCGTCCGAACCCAGAGTATATCACCAAAGACGATCGCGCTTCAATAAAATGCAAAGTCGCCACAAAAGTTCAGCGATCGCTAAGAGAGCCACCTCACCCCACGCTTTCCAACGTATGAGCGAGCCGGGGCAATTGTTGTGTCAAGATTTATCCATCCCGACAGCGATCGACTATAAGGCCGAGCGACCAAGTCAACTCCAAACTATGGCTAGCTCGCCAAGTCGAAGATATCGACCACCATCGTGTACCTAGCGATCGACTCCCAAGGCGATCGCCCTTCGCATCCGGCGATCGACTCTAGTGTCCGGCTAAGGACGGCCGACTGCTCCCGAACAGAGATGATCGCCCACAAAGTCATCAAGGATCGGATCTCGTAACAGCACCCACGTGAGATCCACAAAAGGCGCCGATCAAGATCTTCGCCGATGCACAAGATCTTTGCCGATGCACAAGACCTTTGACCACACTGTCACCTACCTCACCTACCGGCAGCGCGCCAAAAGTTGTTAGTGGGACCGCCCGTGACAAAGAATCAGTGACGCGTGTAAGCTCCCCTATCGACCGCATAGCTGATCGCCAAAGAACTCCTGCAGACTTTAAGGGAACAAGCCCATGTGCTAAAGGACGATCGCCCGATTATTATAATGCAGAAAAGGCGATCGCCCGGCGTACCCAAGTCCTATAAATAGAGAACCTCCTCCTACTGGAAAAAGGTTCCCAATTCATTTGACCTACGGTTGGGAATTCATTTCACCAACAACAGAAATACAGTAGAACATACTTATCACCAAGCTCCCCGCTTTCTCGCCGGAATCCATCTCAGGACTTCTTTCTCCGAATCTCTTGTCCAGAAGACGATCGGCAGAAGCAGCAAGTCCCCACTAGACAGATTCCAAGAAATTCATAAGCCCAGGAGCCCAAGCATCCAGCTAAATACTCGCCGTGAGAGACTATCGATCTCTCACCGCCGCGACTGTTCATCTCCTTTGTTACAAGAACTCACAGAGCATCAAATCTGGTTCTTCCGGCAATCTACACGCTCACTAGCTAAGATAACAAGAATCTTTACACTCATTGTATTTGTATTCTTACATTAGTAATTGTATCCCCGAATATTAGTATTAATAATATCTCGCGAGAGCATTCAAGCCCGGGACTAACAACCCCGGCAAATCTTGTGTTATTTATCTTTCTCACGGAAGTGCTCTTGCATTTGTTTGCTATCCATCCATTCCAGCAATATCTATCTCCGGATAATATTTTGGGTAGCAACAGTGTGCGCTACTCCGGACTACTAGCGCGCGCTACTTACCATTCGTAGCGTGCGCTACATATAACTTACCTGCAGTCCAGTGCCTTCTGGACTGCAGCCATGACAACATTTGCGTGCGCTAATGCTGAGTGGTAGCGTGCACTACCTGTACTCAATTAGCGTGCGCTAAAGAGAGTACGTAGCGTGCACTACTCCTCACACACAGCCCACCATGAAGATGACAATGATGATACGCTCGGTTCGACTATCCAACTGGGTTGAATGATGAAATAACACTGATACGCGATACCAATATACTCCGAACGGTGAATATAATGAATGAAATGAACGATGAATGATCATTAATGAGTGAAAAGTACTGAGTGACAATTACTGAATGATAAATACTGAATGATAATGACTGAATTACAACCAGGCATTACATACACCCCCCTTAAAAGAGTTTCGTCCCCGAAACTAAGGGTCAAACAACTCAGGATAACTCTCTCGCATACTATCCTCGGTTTCCCAAGTAGCCTCTTCGACTCCGTGTCTAGACCACTGAATTTTAACCAAATGAATCGTCTTGTTCCTCAACTGTTTGATTCGCCGCTCTAAGACTCGTATAGGACGCTCCTCATATGAATGATCATCGGCGATCTTGATTTCGTCAAATTGAAGTATGTGACTCGGGTCGGCAACATACTTCCGTAACTGAGATACGTGAAACACATTATGAATTCAGCTCAACGCCGTAGGTAAGGCCAATCGATAAGCTATCTCGCCTACTCGATCCAAAATCTCAAACGGTCCAATAAATCTCGGACTCAACTTTCCCCTCTTCCCAAAACGGAAGATACCTCGACTCGGGGATACCTTGACCAACACGTGGTCACCTGTCTCGAACTCTAGTGGTCGACGACGATTATCTGCATAAGATTTCTGTCGACTCTGAGCAGTCAATAAACGACTCCTGATCAAAGCTATCTTCTCACAAGCGGCTATAAGCATATCGGGATCGGTGCCGATTGATTCTGATAAGTCGTCCCAACACAAAGGAGATCGACAACGGCGACCGTACAAGGCCTCGTAAGGTGCCATCTTGATTGAAGCATGCCAACTATTATTATACGTGAACTCGATCAATGGTAGTTGGGCTTCCCAATCGTCTTTCCAATCGAGGACGCATGCCCTCAACATGTCCTCTAATGTCTGAATGGTTCTCTCTGATTGCCCGTCGGACTGAGGATGAAAGGCGGTACTGAGATTAAGCTGAGTTCTCATAGCATGGTGAACTTCCAAAAATGAGATACGAACCGTCTGTCACGATCGGAAACGATACTTTTAGGAGTGCCGTGTAGTCTCACTATCTCTTTGATGAACAGTTGAGCCAGTCTCTCGGGACCCCACGTATCCTTGATCTCAAGGAAATGAGCTGATTTAGTTAAGCGATCCACGATCACCCAGATCGTATTCATGCCACGATGACTCATTGGAAAACTCGTGATGAAATCCATAGAAATGTCTTCCCACTTCCATTGGGGAATAGGAAGAGGTTTCAGCATACCTGCCGGTCGCTGATGTTCAATCTTGACTTGTTGACAGGTTAAGCATCTCGAAACAAATTCTGCGACTTCTCGCTTCATATTACTCCACCAGTAATTTTGTTTCAAGTCCTTGAACATCTTGCTAGACCCCGGATGAACAGAATAAGGGGTAGCATGAGCTTCTCTCAAAAATCGAATTTTTCAACTCGTCATTCGTCCGTACGCACAACCGATTCTTAAATCTCAAAAGTCCATCCTCGTGGACCACGAATCCAGGGGCTTTCCCCTGATCCACATCTTCACGGATGCGCAACAATGATGGGTCCGAACCCTGATTCTCTCTGATTACCTCCTCAAGTGACGATGAGATCTCCAACATACAAAGCCGTCCTCGACTCCGCCGGCTGCACTCGATCTCGGGTATAAGGAATTCCTGCTGAAGCTCCTTCTGAACTGTTAAACGAGCAAGCATCTGCTCCTGAACGGACTTACGACTCAAGGCGTCGGCGACAACGTTCACCTTGCCCGGGTGGTAAACGATCTCGACATCATAATCTTTGATTAGTTCAAACCACCGCCTCTGTCGCATATTTAACTCCTTCTGATTAAATATATACTTCAAACTCTTGTGATCAGTGAAAATCTGACAGGTGACGCCATAAAGGTAATGACGCCAGATTTTCAAAGCGAACACCACGACTGCTAGCTCCAGGTCGTGGGTCGGATAATTAACCTCGTAAGGTCTCAACTGCCGTGAAGCATAGGCAATAACCTTTCCATTCTTCATGAGCACACATCCTGTCCGGACGCATCACTATAAACCATAAATCCTTCCGTCCCTTGCGGCAAGGAAAGTATAGGTGCTGACATTAACCGGCTCTTGAGTTCCTCAAAACTCCGTTGACACGCGTCGGACCACGTGTATTTCTTATCCTTTCGCAAAATGTTCGTCAAGGGTTGAGCGATTCTAGAAAATCCTTCCACAAACCGGCGATAATAACCGGCTAATCCGAGAAAGCTTCGGATTTCCTTAACATTCTTCGGAGGTAACCAATCTTGGATAGCCTCCGTCTTCTGAGGATCAACACGCACTCCATCTGATGAAATTACATGCCCGAGAAAAGTCACTTCGGACATCCAGAACTCACATTTGGAAAACTTTCCATAAAGTTGCTCTCGTCTCAACACGTCGAGAACCTGATGAAGGTGAACCTCGTGCTCCTCTCGGTCACGAGAATAAATCAAGATGTCATCAATGAAGACAACAACAAACCGATTCAAAAAGTTGATGAAAACCCGATTCATTAGCTCCATGAATACCGCAGGTGCGTTAGTTAACCCAAACGGCAACACCACGAACTCATAATGACCATAGTGTGTTCGAAACGCCGCTCTCGCGATATCCGACTCTCGAATCCGCAATCGATGATATCCATATCTTAAGTCGATCTTGGAAAATACTGAAGCTCCCTGAAGTTGATCCAAAAGATCATCGATACGGGGTAAAGGATACTTATTCTTGCTTGTCACCCTGTTCAACTCCCGATAATCAATACATAAGTGAAATGAACCATCTTTCTTCTTGACAAACAACACTGGTGCTCCCCACGGGGACACACTCGGTCGGATATAACCTTTTTCGAATAACTCCTCAAGTTGATTCTTAAACTCCCGCATTTCGGTCGGGGCCATCCGTTACGGTTCCTTCGATATTGAGATGTACCGGGCTCCAACTCAATCATGAATTCCACATCTCTCTGTGGAGGCAAACTGTAACTCGCCTTGAAAACATCGCATATTCCTCACTACCGAATATCCGTCAACATTATCGATGATTTCTCGGTTTTGGTCATATAGCACCAATAACCGACACATCCCCGATTGAGTAATCTCACCGCTTTCATCAAATTAATGACCTTACTGCAATGCACGGATTACCTCCTAAAAATACATTCAACCCCATCGTCAAAATGATAGTGACCATACGCTACGGACACTAATGATGGCATCATGGCGATCCATCCAATCAATACCAAAATGACGCTGCCTCTCAGAATCTACCACGATTAGGTCCGCCGCCATACACGACCATGAAGTCAATCGACAATTCTCAATCTCATGATTACCGATAATTCGCCTACCATCCTAGACCAATGACATAAGGTTCACAACTAGTAGCACTACCTGTGCGTAGTCTACTCAAACATGACTCGAAATGAATGAATGCGATGCACTAGTATCAAAAAGGGTACACACAAAGTTGAGATAGAATATCGAGTGTACCCGAGATCATTCGGGCCTCTGGGTCATCGATCTTCTTCATCTCATAAATCCGGGCTTGATAGTCCCGCACCGGACGCTCCCGTCGATGGCTAAAGGATCCACCCTTGTTCGCTCCTCGCTGCCTTAAACGACGCTGACTGAGTAGCTTGATTCTAGACGGCTGACTGCTTCGGCGCCTGAGATGACGTCGGAGTAGGTTTGGAGTCCCTACGGCAAAAACGGGCCTTATGCCCAGCAATCCCACAGTTATGACACGTGATAGTCTGTCTCGGACACTTGGTGCCGAGATGACCAAGATCCCCACAGTTAAAACAGGTGATGGCCGAACTGGTCGCGCGTGACTGAGATTCCGCGGGTTTAGACGTCACAGGAGGTCGCTCAGAAAAAGCAGAGCCCGCACGAGGTTTCTTGAAGGTTGTCTGACCGCCGCATCGATTACGATTCTTCGATTTCTTGCTAGCGCATTTAAGGTTGCCGCTTAGCAATTTCTTAGCAAAGAAGCTCATAAGTGAGAGCTTTCTCAATGAATTCACTAACGTGGTACAACTATGATTAAGCAATTGTAGTCTCATACGGGTTTCACCTCTTGTCAAATACTTAATCTTATCCGCCTCTAATGAATGATAAATGAGGCGAACTAAGAAGTTCCCGAAATTTCTCGGCAATGGCAAGAACATCCTCATCCGTTGAGGGCTCGGGAGTGAGTAATTCGACAATTTAGCTTCCCGAGTGGGCCGGATAATACCTCTCCATCATGAGAGTCTTGAACTGATCCCAAGTACATGATCCTTCAGTGGGTTTCAACGATAACCACCAAGAATGAGCACTCTTACCCTGGTAGTAAGCCGCAACTGAAACTTTATGTCCTTCGGGACACTCTACCATCACAAATAACTTCTCGAAATATTCGAGCCAATGAACAATATCCGCCGGCTCAGACGAGCCCTCAAAAGTAGGTGGCCTTTGGCGAGAGATGTCGCCGATGATACTGCTCACATTCCTCTCTTGCCTCTGAGGTGGCGGCGGAGGAGCCTATTGATTTTGATTGACTGAGTTATGCATCGTCTCCATTAGCTGTGCCATCTGGGTCATTTGGGCCATCATGCCCTGCATAAAAGCAAGTGGGTCAACCCGAACACCTTCTGACTGAGCCGTGTCCCGGGTACTACTCCCCGATAGTGAATGATCGCGCCTGTGTGAATGAGTGGCGCTGCCGCCGCCGATGAATTAGCATTATTTCTCGCATTCGCACGTGTATTCACATGAGCTCTAGGAATTCGGCCCGCTCCGCGGCCTCGTCCTCCATGTCCTCTGCCTGCTCTCTCCATACTGAAGTAGGAAAGTCACATGATGATTATATTCCCCGCATGAATATCACGTTACGATTATGACATGAGATGATGAAAATGAGCATACACGCTCTAACACAGTGATTACATGAATGATTAACTAAGGTGACATGATTATCTGATGAAATTATTGAAATGATTATCTTGAACAAATTAACAAGATTAATGATATGATCTTCCAGATCAACAACCGAGTAATGAAATGAATTGAGTGATTAATGAGTTAACATGACCGTCCTGGTCAAAATGAAAATGATGATTGAGGATTGTTAACTCATGAATTATGAATGAATGATTATTGCCAGGAATTATACCATGGCATTAGAAGTCCTACAGTTCTTGGTCTGATTGGCTCGGCATCTGCACAGGTCACACGTGACGCGAAAGTCCAATGATACTAGTCCAATGACGATGATTTCAAACGAGACATGACTCGGAGGGTAGTATTCAAAACCACTCTCCGATACCAACTCTGTAACACCCCAAACTAGGCGGAGATTACAGTGCCGTGGACCCCCGACTGGGACCCACCAGGCGAATGAAAACAGATGAATTAAATAATATAACTGCAGTACCGATCCACATTATATTATCAAATACTCCGATGAGGAGCTTAAGTACAACACGCCAGGAGAATACCGAATACTAATATATTTTATATGAAGATAAAATACACCACCCTGAATAAATAAACATTTCAAACGGAATTTGCAGCGGAAAATACAAATGACGGAAATGACTGAAATGACTGAAACAAACGGAATGACTAGGGCCCCCTACTAGTATCACTGGGACTCCTCGCCATCAACATGCTCTTCCCGTGCCTTTGCCTTACCGTGACCTAAAAACAAAATCCCCCAACGGGGTCAGTTACACAGAACAACAATCCTCAAGGGTTGAAAATACACAATCATGATATAACTGAAATTATGAAATATCCTTAGTTACGAATTACGCTGAAGAGGAGTATCATAGTACGCCCGTAATGTTTTGTGAAAGTGTACAAGATGAATGACCGGACACACCCGTCCTTGTACCTAATTAGTCTCACGGAGGTAAGCGTTACCGTGTGCACGGTCCAAATGTATCGGTGAACCCAATACATGACCATCGTGTGCCCGACTAAAAATTCCACACAACCACACCCGGCCACGCAATATGAACCTTAAGGTCATATAAACGAGAATGGCCGTAATGAACATCAATGAATAATAATTCGACAGGCCAAGAATGACTTACCGAGATGAAATTAATAGTGACATGATTGCTAACTCAATGAAATGATTGGAACCGCTGCTCGTGAATGAAGTGATTATTTGACCATTACAAGTCTCAATACGGTTATTACCATGATGCATGAGTATGATTATAAATGATCAACAACAAAAAGGAGTGAATATCCTTTTAACCGAGTAAGAATCAACTTACACAACCGGTGAAGAATGTCCATCCACAAACAATGTCCTATGAAATGTCACGCCGAACAACCTTGAATAACATAATACCAATAATCCGTTCAATACACGTATCAAACACGATTACAACCAACTCAAACGTCGATACAACAATATCCGAACTCGTAGATGTACTCTAACGAATACGTTGAGAATATCCTTCCCGTTGGTTATAACCAAACCCAATTTATCGAAACCAACTTCCAAATGATTTATTCATACCAGCAAAACAATATCAATGACATCAATAATTCAATAGGAATCCACAATTCAAGTTTACAACAACATCAATCGGAAAATCTCCAAATTAACCGAAGTCAACCCCAAGGGTTCTTGAAATAATTCCGAAAATAGCCATTAAATCCGTAGGAATATATTTATCTAAGGTAGATAATCCATATCTAACATATTCCAATAATAATCCAAGCTTACACGAAGAAATCGGAAGGAAAAACCCAAAAATCTGAAATTCTAGATCCAAGAGATTAATACCTTAGATTTGATGTTTTGAAGATGATGAAGTGATGATTAATCCAACTCAAAGACTTGAAGGAGATGATTGATGATTACACCTCAAGGAATACTCTTCAACTCGCTCCAAATCGCCCGGAACCGATGAGAGAATGTGAAGAAATGACAAATGCCAAAATCTGGCTAACTGTCCAATTTATAGTGATCCCAGTTTAGCGCGCACTAACCCCTATGCTTAGCATGCGCTAACGGGTGTTCTGGGTAGTACGGTACCCACTGTCCGACAACGGTAGCGCGCGCTACGTACCTTTGGTAGCGTGCGCTACGGATGTACAATTGGCGTGCGCTAACCCCAAATGTTAGCGTGCGCTAACTAATTATTTGATACTCAAAGATCGAGTCCGTAAACCTTCGCCCTCTCGATTCGATCGCGTAGCGCAGCGCTACAATCGATATTTAGCGTGCGCTACAATATCGATTGCATACGCTAAAAACCACTCATAGCATACGCTATGAATTAATCCAATGCAGTCTAGTAGCCACTGGACTCAACCTGATTCGACCTTAGTGTGCGCTATACCAACTGCATAGCGTTCGCTACCCCGGCCTACTAGCGCGCGCTACTTACCATTCGTAGCGTGCGCTACATATAACTCACCTGCAGTCCAGTGCCTTCTGGACTGCAGCCAGGACAACATTAGTGTGCGCTAATGCTGAGTGGTAGCGTGCGCTACCTGTACTCAATTAGCGTGCGCTAAAGAGAGTACTAAGCGTGCGCTACTCCTCACACACAGCCCACCATGAAGATGACAATGATGATACGCTCGGCCCGACTATCCAACCGGGTTGAATGATGAAATAACACTGATACGCGATACCAATATACTCCGAACGGTGAATACAATGAATGAAATGAACGATGAATGATCATTAATGAGTGAAAAATACTGAGTGACAATTACTGAATGATAAATATTGAATGATAATGACTGAATTACAACCGGGCATTACAGATAATGGTACTCCTATGAATCAAGGAGGCATCACCTCTTAGTTATTTTAATATGTAACTTTCGATAACTTGTATTTAGGCCTGGTACTTTCGTACTTTTGAAGTTAGATTGGTTGTGTTTGCTTGGTTTTGGTACTTTAGAAGTTAAATTGGTGGTTTGCTTGGTTTTGGTATTTTAGAAGTTAAATTGGTGGGTTGCTGTTTATTTTGTATTGCCAATCTTGATGGTTATCGCGTTGTTGCTTGGTTTTAAATTAGGACTTTATTTTGTATGGGTTGATTTAAATTCCAAATGGCCATTTCAATATATTTTTAAGAAGTTTTTGATTTTACTTTAGCTGTTGTTGCATTTTAATTTAGTTCCGTTGTATTTTATAAAAACCTAGTGTTGCCTTAAAAAAATTGGTGTTGCCTAAAATAAAAAACTAATGTTGCAAAACAAAATGTGGGCCCCACTGACGTGGCACTAATGTGGGACCCATTACTGTTGTGGCAATAATGTGGGACCCACTAATGACGTGGCACCACGGTGGGACCCCATTGTTGACGGCACCAATGCGGGCCCCACTGACGACGGCACCAATGTGGGCCCCATTGCTGACGGCACCTTGTTTTATTGCTTTTATGCAATCTTAGTCAACACCGTTTCTTGTTGCCTTACTTGGTTATGTTGTTGCATCATATGCATAATGCAATACTTTTGTTCCGCAAGAGAGAGAAAAAGTGTTACCTTATTGTTCAAAGGCAATGGCCGTATTGGCAACAAGGGTTTGTTGTTGCCTTTGCCTAAGGCAACACTTTTAGTGTCTTCTGCAACAATAAATGTGGCTTGCCTATGAGCACTTATGTTGTAGTGGGTGCTTTTGAAAGCGTGGATGTGCCTTGATCTAATTAAATGTTAAACTCTACCTAACGATGTGGAGGTAAACCCGACAACTCATCTGTATGAACAATTGGGTATTCTCGGACCACCGGAATATCGGCCAATTCAGTTGGTCGATCTACTGTCTTGGTCATGTAGCACCAATAACCAACATATCCCTGATTAAGCAGTTTTACTGCTTTTATTGCGCTTATGATTTTTCCGAAACGGCTAGGATTATCACCCTAAAAATGTACTCAAAACCATATTCATAAGTGATGGTCAGCATCCTTTTGCGGATGCTAAATATGGCATCATGGCGATCCATCGAATCGATACCCAAGATTACATCATCTTTAGGTAAATCGACCACAATCAAGTCTAATAACCACTCACGGTCATTCATACGAATCGGACAGTTCTGAACTTCATGATTCCCAACAATTCTTATACCATTGGGTAGACCAATCACATAAGGCTCACAGTCGCTAATAAGATCTAAGTGCAAATGACTCAAACAAGAAGCAGATATAAAGGAGTGCGAAGCACCAGTATAAAAAAGAACATATACAAGCTGAGAGTAGATCTCGAGTGTACCTGCGATCATGATAGCTTCAGGATCATCGACCCTCTTCATTTCGTAGATTTTGGGTTTTGCAGCCCCGGTACCAGATGTACCAGCTTGACTTCCATGGCCTGTTCCTCTGTTTACCCCTGTAGTCTGGTGGGAGGCCGACAGAGGTGCCCTGTCCTGAACACATACGTCCTGGCCCAACTCTGCAAAAACGAGCATGATGCCCAGTAATCCCACAAATATGGCCTACAACAGTCGGCTTCAGACATTTAGAGGTGATGTGCCCCTGATCTCCACAGTTAAAACACACAATAGACCAGCTGGCCGCACGAGAATGCAAACCTGTTGGTTTTGATGCCACATGTGGCTGCACGGAAAAAGTCTTACGGATTGGGGCTTCCTGAATGTTACCCAGTTACTATTGTAACACCCCCAAGAAATCCTGGGAATGTAATAGCGTCGTGGATCCCTACATGGAACCCACCAGGCTAGGTAATCAACTCCACTCATCGACTCCTGGAGTCAGCGCTATAACACCACATCACAAGGACGCAAAACAATAAAAATCCACCCGGTTCGACCGGTCAATCAAGCAACACAATACTTCAATGAAAATATAACGGACAACTCATTACACTTTGCAAAATCAAAAGCCCCTAAGTACTCGAGTACGTCTATTAGTTCACAAGTTGGAAAACAACCATATTGAAATGGACAACGAAAGTAGAGAAACTCGCTTGCACATGTCAACAACCCCGACAAAGATCCTCATACTGTCCCAATGCCCACTCGTCCAGCTGAACATGACCTGAAATTCATAACAAGAATTTCCTCAAAATGGATCCCCAAAAGGGTTAGCAATTACGCTAGTACAAGTAACCAAATGAACAACTGACACCTTACACATCTAGTCAAAGCATGCAATTCAGAAAACATCAGTTGAAACACACATTTCCGGAAATGCCATAATCAAAAACACATTTGTAAAATGCACCACAATTAACCGCGGACCCACGCCTCTGTGGACCCCTACCGAGATGCCGTCGGATCTAACCCGTAGTGGTTAAAAGCAAGCTCGCGGATCCACGCCTCTGTGGACCCCTACCGAGACCCCGTCGGATCTAACCCATAGTGAGCATACACACACACACACACATTACTCATGCAATAATACCATGTTAAGCATGTAAGTTCATTAAGTGTACTTGCCTCGATCAATTGACAACGACACGAACAGAAGGGAAGAATCAAACAAGACCATTAAGAACCGACAAACCCGATCCTAATGATTCGAAGAATACAATCACAACCATTTCTAAATGATTACGAAAATGAAATACACCCAAAAACCCACCTACGATTCATATAAGTTCGTACAAAAATAACGACGAGGACGGATCGCAACCGAACCCTCTCGATTTCCAAAATATAATGGAACTTACCATGAACTCATAGGGAAAACAAGAATACCATCTAGATTAATCATATACATCAAGTATTAATCAACCACACGGAACGAAATGGTCATAAAATTGAAAATCCCCAAAATTCCCAAAAATAGGGTTCTAAGATATTTTACCTTGATTCGAAGATGAACAACGGATGATTAGTGATAGATTGATGTATGATGCTTGAATATACTTCTACAATGGAGTTTTGGTGAAAATTGTACGAACCCTAGCTTCCAAAGTCGCTCCCGTCGCGAAGAGAAGGGAGAAAGGTGAGAAATGAAGAAAAATCGGCTGTTGCGAGTTTATATACTGGCAGGTGTTACGGCCGTAACATAAGAACATTACGACCGTAACGTGTCTGTCTTACGGCTGAAACTTGCCTGGAATGAAATCGGGCAATTTCAACAAAGTCAACATACGGTCAGATTAATACACGACACGGCCAGATCAATTCATATGGCCGTAACTCATGCATGTTACGGCCGTAACTTCTCACTCGACCAAAATGCAAGAAAATGAAGTCTTGTTACGGACGTGTAAAGGAAAGCTTACGGCCATAACTCTTGAGTCTTACGGCCATAACATCGCTGGCTTACGGCCGTAACATGGCATGTGACAAGAGTTTAATCAAGTAACTTCGACGGAGAATGATTGGAGAATACCAAGGTGTACCAACTACCAACGGATACACTCACGATGGGTTAGAGGCAGAAACTAAAGTGCTAAAATGAAATGTGGTTCTGACTACCCGAGGATACGGGAAACTACAATGTTAGTAGTAACCCGAAAACATTGGGACAAAATGACCCAAAACATCCGAAACGCTGGATACATGATCGAAACAACATACGAAAACTCACAACATGCATAACAACATGAAACGGACGTGCGGAAACCCTGAAACGGCGGTTATGTACAACAGTTATGAGAATCAAATGAAATAGTGACGGAAATGACAATAAACACGGAATTGAGTAATGTAATATCCGCAATTTCGATTTCCGGTAATATATTTTTTTCATCAAGTCCGCTTTTGATGACTCTCTCATGATCGTATCATCATTTTGAGAATGATTAATTTCAGCTTTTGTTATCGGAGTTCGCTTTGTGTCGTTTTGTTGAGTTCCGCATTCTTAAGCGGCTTTTCCGCACTTGAGTTCGATTCTTGTGAATCTCATCCGAAACTATTGTTTCGAGTTTCTCGTAAGTTCATTTAATGTTATTATTCATGTTGCGAGCTTTGGTTTGGTGTTTCGATCGTGTATCGTGTATTTCAGATGTTTTGGGCCGTTTTCGTAATTTCCCAAAGTTTGGGGTAATTACTTCCGTTGTCGAATTCCGACACTTCGGGTGGTCGGAATCATGTGTTCTCTTATTTCCATGATTCGTCTTTGCGAGTACTTCGTAACCGTATTTTCAGTTTATATTCAGGTTCGGGTTTCGGGGTTATCCGGGCCGTCGGAGTAGCCACAACCGAGTCACGGCCGGAGCAGGGCCTGGCCTGGCCGAGTTACGGCTGTAAGGTGCCGGTTACGCCCATACGTGATCGGCAGACATGGCTGGATGAATGTCGGTTACGGTTGTAAGGACCTGTCGGGTACGGTCGTAAGTGCCGAGTTATGGCCGTAAGGCCCTGTCGGTTACGCCCGTAAGCGATTGGCAGGCGCTGGGCGGATTTTGACGAATGCCGGTTACGTCCGTAAGGCCCTGCTGGTGACGGCCGTAACCTTGCCGGCCATATATAGGCCTGGCTCGGCCAGACTTCATTTTTCACCTTCTTTCCTCGTTTTTGTGACGGCAGGCGATGGGAGACTCGGGAAATCGAGTTCTTGCCCTATTCTAATCAATTCCAAGGCGTTTTCGAAGATTCTTGTTGATTATATCATCATCCAATCCGTGTTCTTCGTCCGAATCATGGTATTTTGGCTTGAATCCTTGTTTTTGAAGATTTTGGGGATTTTCCTTTTGATTTCGATTCCAATCCGTTTTTGATCAATTAGTTGTTGTATAAACATTGTTTTGAATATGTTATATGGATTGGATACTCATATCTTTGATTCGTCCGACTCGAAGGGCGATTTCTTTGTTCTTGAAGGGTCTTGAACATTTAATGTTTGATTAAATGTTCGAATGAGTTCCCTTCAATAGTTTGCTGGGATTTCCATTGTTTTGGCCTTGATTGTCGTCGTAATCATGTTTTATTGTTCCTTCCGGAGGATTATAGGTGTTTGAGGATTCCGAGTTGAATCTCATTGGTGATTGATGATTCGTGTGGTGTTCTTTTCGTAGTCGGTTCGTGCCAATATACTTCGGCTGATTCTCCATGTTGTGGTTATCCGAGGCAAGTAACTTGTCCATACAAATTCTTGCTTTATGGATACGATAATTACTCATTGTCTAAATGTGTTTGTTTGGTCGTTTTAATTGAACTTTCAAAGATTCGGTTAGCCTCGTTAAAGGCTCTCTTTCAAAACCGTGTGTGTTTTTACGATTATGGTGTTTCGTAAACGATTATGTGAATCCCGTGAACATGCTTGGTGTTATTGTTGTGCTTTGATAATATAGATATATATATATATATATATTATCTCATTCCGATGTGTTGTGGTTTAACACTTGTGTTGTGCTATGTGTTTATTGCCCTTGGGTGAATTGTTTGGATATCCATGTTGTGATATGCTATTTGTGTGAATGTGTGGATATGGTCGAAGGTCTACGGTGACACATGGCATGCGATTATGTGGTCAGGAGACAACAAGTGATTGATCCAATTGCGAGATGACATGTCATGTGTTCACGGTGTTATGTGTATGATTGTGATTGTGTTTTGCTCACCTCGGGAGGGTCCGGCGAGGCCATGGAGGTAATCCAATGGTATAGCCTTGGATTCACGAGTTGGTGTTATTTTCGTTGACCGAGATTTGCGTATCTTGGGTGATTATGTTGTGTTGATTTTTATGTTCCGTCGAGGACACGTGACGTGGGTTCTGACCCTGTGAACTGTTGTTGGTTTTATTTGTGAAAACAAAACTTTGGGTCGTGACCCCTGTTGATTTTGGAAAGAGAAGGATTTGATAATCCTAAATTATTTTCTACTAGAACTCCCGATGGCTTATTAAACAATTTTGTAAATTGTTTTCTTATGGATTGTGATCTTTTGGTTTTGGAACATTTTACCCAAACTCTTGCCTCGGGAAGTGTTTGTTTCGTTGTATTTGAATCTTTGAGGATTTCTGGTTATTATTGTTCTTGGAACTTGAATTGTATGGCTCGTATTTGCACATTGTACTGGCACTAGCAAAATAGTGGAATTTTGCTAACCCCCGAGTAATCGGGGTGGATGTCTCAGATTGCATTCAGGTTTTGGGGAGCATAGCAC
Source organism: Orobanche coerulescens (assembly GCA_033398695.1). Classification (NCBI taxonomy): domain Eukaryota; kingdom Viridiplantae; phylum Streptophyta; class Magnoliopsida; order Lamiales; family Orobanchaceae; genus Orobanche; species Orobanche coerulescens. The sequence continues at coordinate 87,189,734 of CM065809.1, forward strand.
AGGGTCGGCATGAAGGATGATAAAAGATGAACGATACTAATCACACGAGGACCCGTTTGATGTCATATTGGTTTAGTTGTATTTTATTTCCGCTACAGTATTTTTTCCCCGATGTACGGGAGTGTGTTGTATTCGACCCCTGCATGGGCATGTATTGTAATTGAGTTGTATGTATTTATTGAAAGACCAAATCGGTCTGTTGATTCATTTTAGCCTTAAAGGCATTGTTGAGTTGTTCGATTTTGTTACCAGCCTGGTAGAACATTGACGATAGGTTCTACGGCGTGTAATATCCCTGAGCGGATTAAGGGTGTTACATAAATGGTATCAGAGCTTAGGTTGTGGAAACCTAGGCTGTCGGGTTTAGTGGTGTCTGTTGAGTTTTTGTCTCGTCGGATTTTGTCCGATCGAGTCGTGTCGCGACGCTGCCGCCCGAGTTTGTTGGTCGTGATTAGTATCGTGGGGCGATCATCATCTTCGTGTGACCTGTGGATGTAAGTCTCCCTCCTTTGTGTTGTGCCTCGTGTGGCACGAGTTACTGGTATGATTATGTGTTAAGTGATGGAACCATTATGCAGATTCTTGGTTTCATGATGCATTCGTGTGATTCTTATATTTCGTTTATATGAGGAGTGTTGTCATTATTTATGTCCTTTTGACTGTGATATTTGACTATTTGTTTTCCGGTAAAAGACATGTGTTGTTCTGATTTTGAGCGAGTCGATGCGTGTGTTGTGGTGTATGTAAGTGAATATTGTTACATGTGAGTTTTTAGGCATTCTAGCCTAATAGATTTTTGAAAACCTTGAGTCTCTTAGAAAATAAATTTCGAGACGTACCTTTAAAATGAATTATTTTCTCGCGGTACTTTCAAAGTTCTAGTGCTGCAATATATTCCAAATTATTCCAATTGGGGACCAAAATATTTTGAAATATTTTCAATTATTTAGAAATGCTTTGCTTAGACCCGAGGGTTAAATATTTCCGGAAGTTTTTCACTAAAAGAAGAGTGTTCTCATTTTTGTTCAATGCAAGATGGTTTTCAAAGTCTCGACAATGATGTTTGTTCAACTTTTTGTAAAGTGATACTCAAGATCAACTAGTGTTTCCAAAAAAATTTTTTTTTTTTAAAAGGTGGTCTTCGTTTTAAAACCTATATTCCTGTGTGGGGCCCGGGAACGTATGTACGATGTTAGCATTACCGTTAGTGGTGGTGTGAGCATGGATTCGTTCGCCACACAGTTATTGTATTAGCCCTCTGTGAGAAGTGTAATGTTGGTATTGAATATTGTCGCTATGCGATGATTTGTGTGTTATCGCACCCGTGCGAGCTGTTGGAACTTGAGTCATGATTGTGTACATACGTGGTTGTTTCGTGACATTTAGAAATTGTATGCTGGTTATCGTTAAGGCCGTTGAGGTCGCCGACTGATACCGTCAATGCTGTGATGTTTGTATATGTGTTTCCTTATGATGGTAATCATTGTAAGTGTTGCGTGTTATGATTTTCTGTTATCCTGAGTGGTTGCTTATTCAGTATGCTGAGGGGCCAAGGTCGTGGTCGTGGCAATAAGATGTGTGGTCGAGATCATGCTTCCACTGATGATATCGGTATCGTTGTTGCTACTATTTTACAGCAGGTAGCTACACAGATGACTCAGTTGACTCAGGCAGTTCAGCGTATTACAGATGTGACCCAGAACACTGGTGCAAATCAGTGGCTTCGAGAAGTGGTGCGTATGAATCCCCCTCGCTTCGCTGGTACTACAGATGCATTAGGCTGGGATGGTTGACTTTTCCAGTTGGAAAAGATATTCGAGGCCGTTGATTGTCCAGAAGAGCGTAAGTTGCCAATCGCTCAGTATCTTCTTGATGAGGATGCCGTCAGTTGGTGGGAAGCTGTTAGGCCTCGAGATTGTATTATCACGTTGGCAGAGTTCCATAGATTCATGAGAGATGAGTTTTGTCCGGAGCCGATCAGAAATCGGAGGATGAATGAATTCTTTTCGGCAAAACCGCAAGATGTACCGCTGTCTCAAGCTATTATTGATTTTAGCAAACAGCTCAACTATGTGCAAGATCAGGTAAGGACGGAGGAAGATAAGATCTGTCATTTTATTAGGCGGATGAAGCTGGAGATTCGTTAGTACATAGCAGGTCTCTATTGTACTTCCTTGAGAGATTATCAGAATAGGGCCTTAGCCTATGAGCTATCCAGATTATCAACTGAGAGTATGTGTGACTCGAAGAAACAGAAAACCGTGGGGAACTTTTCAGGAAATCAGGGGAGTGGGCCCCTTGAGCCTGGGACTTCGTATCATCATCCCAGGATGGTTCCTCGATCGTGTGATCAGAGGAGTTGTACCCCTGCAGTGAGTAATATGAGCAGCATGAAGACATGCTATAACTGTAGTCGGGCGGGCCATACCGCGAAGAATTGTCGTTCACTGTTAGTCAGCTGTTTCGAGTGTGGTCAGGTGGGTCACCGAGCCGTGCATTGCAAGACGGTAATTGAGAGATTTGGGGATCGAGGTTGCGTCTCTGCTCCGAAAGGACACAGAGATGCCTGGTGTGATTTTTTTTTTTTGAGAATTTCGGCGTAGTACGAACTATTTATGATTGTCCTTGTGAACGGTTTTGTGTTTAATTGCTGTTTTCTCGACTGTGCGTGTTTCTTTGTAATAGTTGCTTAGTGTTTTGTGATTGTTCGGATAATTAACTTGACTGTATTATCTGTTTGATGATGCTTGTCACATGTTGATTTTATTATGTCTCTGTCTGTGGCGTTGTGATGGTCGTCGGGGAGCGTGTTTTCACGCCTTATGTTTCCTTGTGTTGCTTGTAACGTTTCGCCGTTGGGCACGAGTTTTCGGTTTGTGTGTATCTTGTTGAGTGTTTCCTAGCGGGATATTGCTTCTCCCTACTTGTTTTAAGTTTCGGGACGAAACTTGTTTTAAGGAGGGTAATATGTAATATCCGCAATTTCGATTTTCGGTAATATCTTTTTTTTGGCGGAAGTCTGTTTTGACGAATCGCTCATGACCGTATCGTCATTCTGAGAATGATTAATTCTGCACTTGTTGTCATTCGAGTTCGTTTCTGTGTCGTTTTGTTGAGTTCCGCATTCTTAAGCGGCTTTTCCGCACTTGAGTTTGATTCTTGCGAATCTCGTCCGAAACTGTTGTTTCGAGTTTCTCGTAAGTTCATTTAATGTTATTATTCATGTTGCGATCTTTGGTTTGGTGTTTCGAGCATGTGTCGTGCAATTCAGACGTTTTGGGCTATTTTCGTAATTTTCCAAAGCTTGGGGTAATTACTTCCGTTGTCGAATTCCGACACTTCAGGTGGTCGGAATCGTGTGTTCTCTTAGCTCTTAGATTCGTCTTTGCGAGTACTTCGAAACCGTATCTTCGGTTTATATTCAGGTTCAGGTTTCGGGGTTGTCCGGGCCGTCGGAGTGGCCATGGCCGAATCACGGCCGGAGCAGGGCCTGGCCTGGCCGAGTTACGGCCGTATGGTGCCGGTTACGGCCGTACATGCTCGGCAGACATGGCTGGATGAATGCCGGTTACGGCCGTAAGGACCTGTCGGGTACGGCCGTAAGTGCCGAGTTACGACCGTAAGGGCCTGCCGGTTACGGCCGTAAGCGATCGACAGGCGCTGGGTGGATTTTGACGAATGCCGGTTACGGCCGTAAGGCCCTGCCAGTTACGGTCGTAACCTTGCCGCCCATATATAGGCCTGGCTCGGCCAGACTTCATTTTTCACCTTCTTTCCTCGTTTTTGTGACGGCTGGCGACGGGAGACTCGGGAAATCGAGTTCTTGCCCGATTCTAATCAATTCCAAGGTGTTTTGGAAGATTCTTGTTGATTATATCATCATCCAATCCGTGTTCTTCGTCCGAATCAAGGTATTATATATATATATATATATATATATATATATATATATATATATACTATCTCTTCCGGTGTGTTGTGGTTTGACACTTGTGTTGTGCTATGTGTTTATTGCCCTTGGGTGAATTGTTTGGATATCCATATTGTGATATGCTATTTGTGTGAATGTGTGGATATGGTCGAAGCTCTACGATGACACATGGCATGCGATCATGTGGTCAAGATGCAACAAGTGGTTGATCTAACCGTGAGAGCCTAAGACAATATACGGTGACACATGGCTTGTGATCATGTGGTCAGGATGCAACAAGTGATTGATCCAACCGTGAGATGATAAGACCTGCGGTGACATATGGCATGCAATCATATGGTCAGGAGACAACAAGTGATCGATCCCATCGTGAGATGACGTGGCATGTGTTCACGGTGTTATGTGTATGATTGTGATTGTGTTTTTGTCACCTCGAGAGGGTCCTGCGAGGCCACGGAGGGAATCCAATGGTATAGCCCTGGATTCACGAGTTGGTGTTGTTTTCGTTGACCGAGATTTGCGTATCATGGGTGATTATGTTGTGTTGATTTTTATGTTCCGTCGAGGACACGTGACGTGGGTTCTGACCCTGTGAACTGTTGTTGGTTTTATTTGTGAAAACAAAACCTTTGGGCTGTGACCCCTGTTGTTTTTGGAAAGAGAAGGATTTGATAATCCTAAATTGTTTTCTACTAAAACTCCCGATGGCTTATTAAACCATTTTGTAAATTGTTTTCTCCTGGATTGTGATCTTTTGGTTTTGGAACATTTTACCCAAACTCTTACCTCGGGAAGTGTTTGTTTCGTTGTATTTGAATCTTTGAGGATTTCTGGTTATTATTGTTCTTGGAACTTGAATTGTATGGCTCGTATTTACACTTTGTACTTGCACTAGCAAAGTGGAATTTTGCTAACCCCCGAGTAATCGGGGGGTGGATGTCTGTATTGCATTCAGGTTTTGGGGAGCATAGCACATGTTCGGCATGAAGGATGATGAAAGACGAACGATACTAATCACATGAGGACCCGTTTGATGTCATATTGGTTTAATTGTATTTTATTTCCGCTGAAGTATTCTTTCCCCGTTGTACGGGAGTGTGTTGTATTCGACCCCTGCATGGGCATGTATTGTAATTGAGTTGTATGTATTTATTGAAAGGCATTGTTGAGTTGTTCGATTTTGTTACCAGCCTGGTAGAACCTTGAGGAAAGGTTCTACGGCGTGTAATATCCCTGAGCGGATTGGGGGTGTTACAAGTAACATAAGTCCGAAACAAGCTCGGATGACAAAAATTCCAGTATTAAATATTCTTGAAATATCAATATGGTTACAAGCGAGTCGCCAAAAATGAAAAATACACCAAAAATTAAAATACTGGGAAAAGAAAAAAAATGCGGATATTACATTCTACCCCTCTAAAAATAAGTTTCGTCCAGAAACATAAGAAACAAACAACTCGGGGTACCTAGCACGCATGCTATCCTCGGTTTCCCAAGTTGCGTCCTCGATACCATGTCTCGACCACTGCACCTTGACCAAAGGAATGTTCTTATGCCTCAGTCGCTTCTCATGGTACTGCAAAATCTTCATGGGGTGCTCCTCGAAGGTAATATCCTCGGCGACATCAATCTCACCATAGTCAATGACGTGACTAGGACCCGGAACATATTTCCTCAGCTGGGAAACATGGAAAATTCTATGAAAATGACTTAGGGCCGAAGGCAATGCCAAACGATATGCCAACTCGCCGACTCTTTCGAGAATTTCAAAGGGCCCAATAAATCTTGGACTCAACTTTCCCTTCTTTCCAAAGCAGAAAACTCCCCTCGTCGGCGACGCCTTTATCAAAACATGGTCTCCCACCTCGAACTCCAAAGGTCAACGACGGACGTCGGCATATGACTTCTGTCGACTTTGTGCAGTCAACATCCTCTCCCGAATTAATTACACCTTCCGCCTTGTCTCCATAGCGATATCCAGTTCGGTCCCAACCAAATCGGATGCCTTGTTCCAACAAATTGGCGATCGACATCGCCGCCAATAAAGCGCTGCCATTCGAATCTACGCGTGCCAACTATTGTTGTACGTGAATTCGATAAATGGCAAATGCTCCTCCCAATCATTGCGCTAATCGAGAGCACAAGCACGCAACATATCCTCAAATGTCTGGATGGTGTGTTTCAACTGCCCATCTGACTGAGGATGAAAATAAGTACTCAGACGCAACCAAGTACCCAACGCCTTATGTACTGACTGCCAAAAATATGATAAAAAACGACCATCACGATCCGAAACAATAGACTTTGGAGTATCGTGAAGCCTCACAATCTGCACAATAAACACACGAGCCAACCTCTCCGGACTCCATGTATCCTTGATGCCCAGAAAATGTGCCGACTTGGTCACACGATCTATAAGCACCCAAACCATATTCATTCCAGACTTCGATCTTGGCAAGCTCGTGATGAAGTCCATCGAAATATCTTCCCATTTCCATTCCGGAACGGGAAGCGACTGTAGTAACCCGGCCAGTCGTTGATGTTCGATTTTGACCTGCTGACAAGTCAAACACCTCGTTACAAACCGTGCAACCTCCTCCTTCATGTCATTGCACCAAAAATTCCTCCTTAGGTCCTTGTACATCTTACTCGAACTAGGATGAACTGAGTAAGGTGTAGCATGGGCCTCTCGTAAAATACTCTGCCTCAATTCCAAGTCATTTGGTACACAAATCCGACTCTGGAATCTCAACACACCATCTTTGTGAATCATAAACCCGGGAGACTTTTCTTTAAGAACATTCTCTCGGATTTGAGTAATCATCGGATCTGCCATCTGCTTCAGCTTAATTTCATCGATCAGGGACGAAGAAATCTCTAAATCGCAAAGTTGCCCAACAGCCCCCGGCAACAAAACCTCAACACTCAACCCGATCAAAACCCACTGAAGCTCAGATTGAGACGTAAGTATCTCAAGAGTCCGCAATGCAACCGGTTTCGGACTCAAGGCGTCTTCCACGACATTCGCCTTGCCCGGATGATAAAGGATCTCGAGGTCATAATCCTTAATCAACTCTAACCACCTCATCTGCCTCATATTCAACTCCCGCTGAGTAAATATGTACTTCAGACTTTTATGATCGGTAAAAATCTGACACGCAGATCCAAAAATATAGTGACGCCAAATCTTGAGTGCAAAAACAACTGACGCTAACTCCAAATTGTGAGTAGGATAGTTGAGCTCGTACGTCCTAAACTGTCTCGATGCATACGCAATAGTCTTGCCGTGCTGCAACAATACGCTCTCCCAAGACCCTGACCCGAAGCATCACTATAAACAGCAAAACCCTCATTGCCACATGGCAACGCTAAAATCGGGGCTGAAGTCAAACACTTCTTCAGCTCCTCAAAAGTCGACTGTCTTTAGTCATTCCAGATGACCTTCTCAGATTTCTGAAGCAATTGTGCAAGTTGCCAAGCAAGTTTCGAGAACCCCTCGACGAACCTATAGTAGTAGCTAGCCAAACCCAAGAAACTACGGACCTCTTCACATTCCTAGGCAGTGCCCAGTCCAGCACTGCCTCGATCTTCTGTCAATCCATACGGACCCCTTTGGATGAAATCCCGTGTCCCAGAAACATCAACTCCTTTAGCCAGAACTCACATTTCGTGAACTTCGCATACAGTCGCTTGGTCTTCAAAATGTCTAGCACTACATGTAGATGATGCGTATGATCCTCCTCGCTCTTCGAATAGATAAGAATATCGTCAATGAAGATGACAACACACTTATCCAAATATTCGATAAAGACCTTGTTCATCAACTGCTGAACACCTCCGGCGCGTTAGTCAACCCGAAGGGCATAACCACAAACTCATAATGTCCGTATCTCGTCCGAAAAACTGTTTTCGGAACATCAGACTCCTTCACTCGAAGTTGATAGTACCCCGACCTCAAGTCGATCTTCGAGAATACCGCAGCTCCCTGCAATTGATCAAACAAGTCATCAATCCTCGACAAGGGATACTTGTTCTTGATACCTTGTTTAGCTCGCGGTAGTCACATAAACGCAGTGAACCATCCTTCTTCCACATAAATATAACCGGTGCGCCCCAAGGTGAAGCGTTCGGTCGAATATACCCTGACTCAAGAAGCTCACTCAACTGTTTCTTCAACTCGGCCATATCCGAAGGTGCCTTGTGATACGGCGCCTTCGAAATCGGAGCCGTGCCCGACTCTAACTCGATAGCGAACTCGACCTTATGGTCCGGTGGCAACCCCGATAACTCATCAAGAAAGACATCAGGGAACTCATTAACGACTGGAATCGATGAAAACTCGACTCCACCATTCCCTCCTGCAAGGCATAACACCAATAATGAGTACACCCCTTCCGCAGGAGTCTCATCGCCTTCAAGGCGTTAATCACGAACTTTTTGTTTCTTTTTCGCCCCGCGAAAGAATGCTCGATGCTGTCCTCGGCTAACATGGTGATGATCCTCGTGCGGTAGTTCATGATTGCACCATTCTGCTCGAGCCAATCATCCCCGAGAATCAAATCCTCACCTCAATACTCACAACAATACGATTAGAGAGCCAAGCCCTCTCATAGATAAACACAGAACAGTCTCGGACATCCTGATCACCAACGATCCTATCACCGCTAAGAAGCTTAACGATGAAAGGCTCACACCGCGTCAAACAGCGCACACACTCTAGAGAGATAAATGAATGCGTAGCACCCGAATCAAAAAGCACACTGATAGGATGAGACTGGATATGAACGGTACCTGTGGCCACGGTAGCTGCTGGATCATCGGCCCTCCCCATCTCGTAAACTTGCGGATGAGCAGAGCCGACACTGGAAGCTCCCCCTCTAGCGGGCTGATCCCGACCTCTTCCTCGACTGTCACTCGGCAGAGACTAAGAAGAAAGCCTGGGCACCAAGAATTTTTTCTCTATCAGCACAGAAAGCAGCCTTGTGGCCCGGCTGGCCACACCAATTAAACGTCAGCAAAGGACTCATAGAAGCTCGACTGATATGACCCGACCGGCCACAGTTAAAAGATTTCACATCATGGGAAGAAGTATTGGCAGTCCCGCGGAAACCCCCAGTAGAACGAGCTGGACCACCACCAGTGGGAAATTTAGCAGACTAATATTTTTGCTCACCTCCACCCTTGTGGCCCGAACAATTTCTGGCGGACTTCTGTTTCTTGCTCTCATGAGCCACCTCAGTAGCCTTCAAAGACATATCGTATGCAAGAGCTCTACTCTGATAATCCTTCAAGGTGGTGCAAGCGAGTCCATACATGTAGTCACGTATCTTCAGTTTCATCAGTCTGGAAAAGTGGAAAATCTTGTCGCTCTCCTCTCTAACTTGGGCCTTCACGAAGCCCAACTCTCGGTTGTAATCAGCAATAGCCTGGAAAACAGGAATATCCCGAGGCTGAGCATCATAGAAATCATGGACTCAAGCCTGTTTAACTGGCCAGAATCTATATTCAGTCTCCATTAGGTCCTTGAACTCGACCCATGAAGCAACATGGTCCTTAGGCTCAATAGCCTCCCACCAGTCAGTAGCGTCCCCAGTGAGAAAGTACGGGGCAATAGGGATCTTGCGATCCTCGGGACAGTTGGTGGCAACAAAGACCTTGGATATATCTTTGATCCATTCCTCCCAACCAATCGGGTCTGAAGCCCTCGAAAACTGAGGAGGATGCATCTTGATGACATCCTGAAGCCAACGCTCTGCTCTGCCCCCAGTAGCATGGGTCGGAGTCGGGTTCTGAACCGCCTGAGCTATCGCAGCCATCTGGTTCACCATTTGTTGCATCACAACTGCAACACCAAGATCAGCATCTCCGCCGGTTGCGCCCTCCTAAGTAGCACTATGGCTCGGATGACCATCAGTATTACCAGCCCGAGAATTGTGTGACGTGGCTGCCTCACTGGATGCCCCACGTCCCCAACCGCATCCTCAACCACAGTTGCGACCCCTACCTCGGCCTCTCCCAGCATCCATACTGAAGATAAGAGGTAGCAAATGTAATTCGATGATAAGTACAATAAGATAAATAGTCACAATTGAAGAATCGAAAGTACGATACAAGGAAACAAGGAATCGAGTAAGGAAAACTTACGAGCAATGGAAGTACCGAGATGATGGCAGTGTGGTGACAATGTGCAAAACAAACACAACTAGACCCAAATAACCTACAAGCCTAGGTATCCATAAACCTGGGTGCTCTGATACCATTTTCTGTAACACCCCTGTAATATCCTAGAATTTCGCTATGAATTTTTCGCATTGATTTATCTGAGTTGTACTGTACAGAGTGGGAACGATGCAGTATGAAAGAATAATTTTGGAACCCGTGATAGTTGTACCAGTATATCTATCAATGTTATTTTAATTTTAGGATATTACATGCTTGATATGTCTTTCGATGTTGGGTATACTGTATGAGTATTGGTATAATTGTCGTACTTGGTCAACGGTTGCATTTGAGGGTATCATGCATCAGGCTTATTGTATGAGAATGTTATCGGAACGAGTGTATGTATTCAGTATGTCGCGTGTACGTGTTCGTTATATTGAGACGGCAGACAGGAGAAAAAATGGCTAAGTATAAAAGCCATTGTGTACGTTAAGCATAAGAACTTACGTATGTAAAGGTGTAAGTGTATAGTACGCTAAGCAGAGAAGCTTACGTACGTAACGAGGGGAGCTTAACGTACGTTAGGTTGAGTACATAATGTATATTATGAAGAAATCGAACAGCTCCGAGCTGTGGTCGGTAGGTGGGCCCAGTGTTGGTAGCTTTCGGCGCGGATGTGGACAGGTGAGTCAACCTCGAGCCTTACGTATGTTAGGGATATGCCATTGCATACGTTAATCAAGCATGGCACTGTAGCAAGTCAACCACTACATTTGTAACACCCCAACCCGACAAGGGTAGAAGTGCCACAAGGATGGTGACATATCAAAGCATACATACATAATATCATACACAGCGGAAGTCTTAAACATAATTCAATAAGAAAGACCAAGCCAACACAGCTTAAGTCAAAGTACATAAGTTAAATGATGAAGAAAATAATCCAAAGGAAAAATAAGAACATAATCCAAATCCAAAGTCATAACATAGGGTGGTCATCTAAGGTAAAAGCTTCATCATAAGCTCTAACTCTCATCCCATAGCAAAAGCCCAGCTCCTATCTTAGAAACCTGCCGCAGGGAAAAGGAAATGCGGCTGAGCTTAAAAAGCCCAAAGGAATGTATACATAAACAAAGCAACGATAATGAAACAGAACCGAAATATAGTGCATTGGGAATATCATAAGGAATAAACAAATGAATAATAGAAATGAAAGAATAGGATAGTCATCTACCACGAGCCGAAACATATCATATCATATCATATAAGCCGTCAATATCATAATCTCATAATCGGAGGATACCTCTTAGGCAACCAGATAATATGAGGGGTGTCCTCATGTATCATAAAGTGGAGTGATCGGCTCCCGTGGTTGTGAAAGGCATGTATAGCACACAGCATCACCACCGGACATATATCATAAACATAATCATAGTTAAATCCACTAAATGTAATGCATCTATGATGCATCCATACGCCCTACGTAAATCGATTGCCATAATAAATCATATCATAAGTGTGCACATAATATAATGTATGGGTACGGTGTAGCCAAATCACTAGGGCCACACACTAGTCATGCCTGGTGCATCACAGACACGCCTATGGTACCTCCATAGGTAGGAAACAGAAATGGCTCTGTATCAAACTAAGAGTCGTCTCATATCATACAAAAGGTCATATGGCAAATGTGTATCTCGTAATCGTATCAAAGTTCAATCAAAGGGAACATAGCAATGGCTTGGGGAATCTTAAGTGTACCATATTTCCAAAGTCATAATAGCATAATGGAGCCTTTATCGAAAAGGCGAGTATCCGTACCTTATTGCAAGCGCAGTAAAATAGAAACAAACTCGGAAAATGATGTGGCTCAGACCTCTCCTTCTTCACACCTAGAGGAGAAGAGGGGGAATCATAATTCATCCTTTAAATTCATATCTTTCCATTTTAAGTAACTTTCCATTTTTAGTGTTTCCATAAATAGTAAGTTTCCACTTTTAGAAAGTTTCCATATTTAGAAAGTTGAATCATTATTAATGGAAATAAAGTATCTTTTAACCTTTTTACTTATTTGGTCCTTAGGGTTTCATAACTTTGCATTTTATACCCTTTACTTCCCAAAATTACACTTTAAACCTTTTAGTATTCAAAGTTACACATTAAACCCTTAACTTATCCATTTTACATAATGAGCACTTATTTTATTAAGTTATTCGAATGGATACTCAAGTATTCATAATTTACACATTAAGTCCCTCAAGTTATTAAAGTTACATATTTAACCCTTAAATTTACAATTTCAATCTTTAATTATTAATAGTTACATATTAGGCCATTAAATTATCAAAATGACACATAACCCCCTGAATATATTAAATTACTCAAATCAGTCCCAAGTTTCTGAAAATTACATGTTTAGTCCCTCTCTTTTAATTATTTTCAAAACAAACCCTAATTAGGTTTAAAATACATTTTAATCCATTTAATTGCAAAACTTACACTTAACACCCACAAGTTATATTTTATTCGAATTATATACAGCTCAAATAAAGTTCCAGAATTAACCCTTAAGTTTTAAAGTTTACAAAACTCACCCAAAACATTTATATACAAATCGTATAAACCAAAAACAAAGGAATTAGAAACCCTAATCCTTCTAATCAATTCTCAATAATCATCTCATCATTAATATCATTAATTAACACCATTTACAGCCCTAAACCAAGACCCTAGATCCCACGATTTATTTTTCCTTTTTCTCTTTATACGATTTATACAAAATTCAATAAATCAAAATAATTTCGAAACACATGTTTTAAGCCATCACAATTCTTTCCAACATTTTTCCAGATCATATTACATCATAATAAGTGTATAATAATTTTATTAATAATTATTCTGGATCGGAGCATATATTTCACATTTAAACACGTTTTTAGGGTTTTAAATCACGAAAACGATGTAGAGCATGCATGGATCGAATCAACCATTTTATTTGATGTTTATATGATGTAAGGGACCTGAGAAAAATACCAAACCAAGGATTGAACGTGTGGAAAAGGCTGCACGATTTGTTGTATACGCGTATGAGCAAAAACGAACCAGAAATCCACACGACTCCAAAAGCTTCTCCACGACCTTTCTATTATTTTTCCCAGAGTATACATGATATGAGGATTATGAGAAAAATCATAAACAAATTTTAGGGAGGTCGAACAGATCATAAACGAATTACCTTGTTTATAGGGCTCGACAAAAGAAAACCAAAGCCACGATCGATCCAAGCTTCAACAATTCAAAAGGGTATTTTTCTAGGACTTCTTGGATATTGTTTGATCACAGAAAAATGCCTAGGAGTGATGGGGTTGTCGAATGGAGGCCAAAGAAATTTTGTGTGTGTTTGTTTTTGGATCGGCAATTAGGGTTAGGGAATAAAAGATATGGATTGACTCTTTAAAATAGGAATGCCGTGTGAATGAGGGGGGGGGGGGGGGGGAGAAGACCAGAATTTCGGATTTTTGGTTGGTAGAAATATTCTTGTGATTATCTTCCTTATTTATCAACATTTAAACCATTTAAATCAATATTAAAATTACTTATTATTAATTCGGTCCATAGAGGGGTAATTTGGTAATTTCACCACTTGCATAAATGTTAAATGTAATTGTTAAAATTATTTGGATACATAACTTGTGCATTGTTTGAAATTTGGGACTTATTTGGAGACCTTATAAGCCTTTAATTAAATTTTAAATATGTAGGGGCATTTTGGTCTCTTCACATGTTCTCAGATTTTAGGTGTTACAACATTACATACGCTACGGTAAGGAAATTACGTACGTAATACATGCCACGAAATATGACAGTTAACCCTGGATGACTATACGTACGCTGTGCAGGACATGTAGCATACGTTAAAAGGTCTTACGTATGTTAAGGTTGGGTCTTAACATACATAACGAGCTGTGCAGATTATATATTAAGAATTGGTCTTTCATTTTTTCACGAGTGGAAACACATTTTTTCCACCCCAGCTCATCCATCTTCACTTTCAATCCCATTTTAGACCCTTCTAACTTGGTGGAGACCTTGATAATTTGATTAGAAGCTTGAAGCTTGGAGTTCTTGATGTTTCTTGAAGTGTTTGATCCTTATAGTTCTTCTTCAAGAGGTATGCTGAAAAACTCCTCTATTTGATTCGGATTTTGATATTGTTGTTGATGTTCTTCTTCGTATGATGATGGTTATGGTGTGATTTTGTGATTCTTGAGGATATATGAATTGTATATTGAAGAACAAAATGATATATGGCTTGGATTATGGATTGGACGATGGTTTAGATGTTAGAACAAATTGGATTACGTCGTTTTGTTGGCTACAAACACGATTATGGATTAACTCATGTTCTTGAAGAACTCTTGAGTTACATATGTCGTGATTTTATGGAATTTGGAAAGATTACATTTAATTTTGGTATATGATTATTCATGATAGTAAACGGTAATTGGTTTTCTATGAATTTATGGATATGAACAAGAAGGAACCTTGTTAAAACCATAATTAAGGTTGAAGTCGGAATTGAGAATGTTGAGACACTTGTTAGAATTGATTGATTATCGAATTGTGGCTTGTATTCATATTGTTTAAATTGTAATGGTTTGGTTTCGTATGATCGAGATATCATTAAACCGTTGAGTTTGATTGATTGATTATATCAGTTGTTGATTGTTATCGAACATATCGTTAATTGATTGTTACATTAGGTCGCGATAAGTGATCATTGATGATTAACCCTTGTGCTGCGATTGAGATTGGAGAATGCATGTATTGCCTTGGTCGGGGCTGAGGAGCTTGTAGATGAAGACAATGGGACTAATAACAGCTTCGTCGAATTGGTATCAAGGCAAGTTATGCTTGCTTAGTTCATAATGTTTAATAAATGGTTTTGATTTCATTTCATTTATGATTCATATAGCAATGGTATTATGGAATATGAATTGTCGGGATGATGGTATGCATATTATGCTTGGACTGGGATAAAACATAATGTATATGATTTTAAAGATGTCTAGTGGAATCGAAGATGTGAATTACGTTGGTCTATTATATGAAATGGTGGACGTCGAGGATAGTCTATCGTGCCGACATTGAACTCGAGATGGTGGTTTGGTAATAGTGATGGATTGTACTTCATTTTAGACTATTCGAATAAACGTGTATTCGTTCAGGGACGTTGGTCGAGAAAGGGTTAGCGTCTCCGGCTTTGAGGTAAATTAGTATTGCTGAATTATGATAATTATCATGTTGCATTGTTGCATATGTGTGTGTTGATGTTTCATGTGATGAGTGTGTATCATTATTTGGTATATTTGTGATGTGCTCTTTCTATGAACTGTAAATTGTTGGGCCGATGTCTTGGGGATAAAACCTGAATGGTACCCATGTGGAACTGTGTTGAGGAATAAGACCAGAACTTGGCACCGACGGTCCGGAGTATTCCTGAGCAGATGCTTCCGTGACCCTTGGCTGCGGCCTTAGGAGTTTATGTGATATTGTCCGGAGTATTCCTGAGTAGATACTTCTGTGACCCTTGGTTGCGACCTTGGGAGTTATGTGCTAATATTAAATGCATTGTTGAGCATACTGTGAACTGTTGTCTAGCGGGAATACGACATTGTGGTCGTGTCAATCTTTCATAATCGAACTATCGTTGCTCACTTGGGAAGTTTTCTGATCCTTATTGGATATACGTTTCTTCGAGCTTCGTTTTCATGTTGTATTATGACATATCTGGAGTCAGATACGTTCTGATCAGTTATGTGTAGGATTTTCAGGGCGGGCACGCGTAGCATGTGTAGGTTTCGACCTCATATTGAACCGTGCACACGAGACGTACTTCGTGAGGCTGATTAGGTACGAGACCAGATGTGTATCTGATCAATACCCGTGGTTGGCTTGTACATGGACACATTTCCGGATTGGGCGTACCGTGACGTCCATCTTGAGTCATATTGATTGGTCGTTCATAGTCCATGTCTAATCGGATCTATTCAATAGTCGGGTTTGTCTTCGAGATCCCATATATGTGATTTGTATCTGGTTGACGATTTTATTCCCTCGTATATCTGTCCCTGTTGATCCTTTATCGAGTGTAAGACCCCCAAACTAGGCGATTATTACAGTGTCGTGGAACCCCAACTGGGGCCCACCCGGTGAATGAAAATTATTGAATTAAATAATATAATTGTAGTACCGAACCACATTATATTACCAAATACTCCGATGAGGAGCTTTAAGTACCATACACCCAGTAATACAAAATACTTGTACATTTATATGAAGATAAAATATACAACCCTGAATAAATGAACATTCAACCGGAAGTTTTGCAGCGGAAATAAAAAAAGACATGAAAGACTGAAAGGACTGGGGCCCCCTACTAGTATCACTGGACTCCTCGCCGTCAACATGCTCTTCCCGTGCCTTTGCCTTGTCGTGACCTGAAAACAATATCCCCTAACGGGGTCAGGTACACAGAACAACAATCCTCAAGGGTTGAATATACACAATCATGATATATCTCAATTATGAAATATCCTTTAGTTATGAATTTAAGCTGAAGAGGAGCATCATAGTACGCCCGTAATGTTCTATGCAAGTGCACAAGACGAGTGCCCGGACACACCCGTCCTTGTACCTAATTAGTCTCACGGAGGTAAACATTACCGTGTGCACAGTCTAATGTATCAGTGAACCCAACACAAGACTATCGTGTGCCCGACTAAAAATTCCACACATCCGCACCCGGCCAACCCAGAAGGTCACACGATCAAAAGTGACCATGATGATTATTAATGAATAAAAACCCGACAAGGGTCAAGAATGACTCACCGAGATGAAATAATAGTGAAATGAATGATAGCTCTTTGAAATGATTGGAACCGTCAGTCCTCGTGAATGAAATGATTATTTTGATAATTACACGTCTCAACATGATTAGTACACTGTGAATGATTATGATTTATGAATGAACAACAACGAAAGGAATGAGTATCCTTTTAACCGAGTAAGAATTAACTTACACAACAACGGTGAAGAATGTCCTTCCATGAACAAACATCCTAAATGAGGTGTCGGTCACTCGAACAACCTTGAATAACATAATTACCAACAATCCGCTCAATATACGCATCAAACATGATTATTACTAATTCAAAATGTCGATACGACTAAACCAAGTTCATTGGGGCATTATATCAAACACGTTGTAACCAATCTTCGATTGTTTACAATCAACCCTCGATTATACCCATACCAAATCCCCAAGGAGTGTTTCAAACCAACAAAACATCTTCAATACAATCAATAAATCCACTATGAATATCCAAATTCGTGATTACAACAACAACTAATCGAAACCCCCCAAATCCAACTCAATATTCAAAGTGTTCTTGAATAATCTTTCAATAATCCAATGAATATTTATACAAACTCATAATCATATGTATATCTCCTCATACAATATGATTATAACGTCCAAAATATCATATCTCAACACAAAATCGAAATCCAAGATGTTGAAGAATATTACCTTTGAAGATCCAAACACTTTGATCTGATGAATGTTATGTCGAGAATTGTACTCTCCGACCGGCGATCGCCTCGGAGATCGGGCGACCTAGCCATTGCCGAGCATCCGAGGCAGAAGTGCCGACCAGCGACCAGGCGACCTAGCCTTAGCCCCGCAGGCAAGATAAATCGGCCAACCGAAGGTCCCAGGACCAGTCCCGGTGCCGAGCGATCGACATCAAATACGATCGTCTCTCGGTAATTGGAGACCGACTCCTAACGACCGACTAGCGGACGATCATCTCCCGGCACTTGCCGACCGACCCTGGTGACCGACCGATGCCGACCCTCAGCGACTGGCCGATGCCGACCTCGGTGACCAGCTAGAGACGACCGCCTCATGCCGATCAGAGCCGATAGTCATCCAGTCGGCAAAGGCCGAGCCTCAGGAATGAACCCACGTGCAGAGCCGAGACAAGATCCGCATATCACGGATCGTTGACCACAGCCTGTCAGCATCTTCCCACCAGCCGACAATCCCGCCGAAAGTTATCAGTAGGACCGCATGTGACAGTGACTCCGGACGCGTGCTGACTCCTCATTCGACCGCCCAGCTGGCTGCCAGCATCTACCTTGGACTTTAGGCCGACAACCCTTGTGATCGCCCCATTATAATATTGGTCAGCAGACGATCGCCCCATTATTATAATGGTCGGAAGGCGATCGCCCGCCAGAAGACAAGGCTCCGCTGCCCCTATATATACAAGGCTCCCTGCACTTGTCCAAAGTATCCGAAATTCTTGAGAACACACGGAATTACTTCAATTCCGACGAGATTTCACACAGCACTTGGCTATCTCCAACTCTTGGCAACAACTATCTTTCGGTACTTACTTATCTCGGCCTCTCTCATCAAGCAGACGATCGGCAGGGACGAAGAACACCGAGCTTCGCTCAAGAGCCGGATTAACAGAGTTTTTTTACACTCATTGTATTTAGATTTCTCACATTAATACTTGTATCCACGAATATTTGTATTAATAACATCTCGCGAGAGCATTCAAGCCCAGGCCTAACAAACCCGGCAAATCTTGTGTTTATTCATATTCTCTCGGAAGTGCTCCCGCAAATTGTTGTTTGTTGTCCGTTTCCAGCAGTATTTAATCTTCGGATAAATATTTTGGGCTACAACAATTGGCGCTAGAAGGAGGGCATCTAACCCTCGAATTTTTATTCCTACCGTCTCTAAGAACACTCACTGTTCTCGGGGCATATACTTGAAGTGACACTCACTGCGCTTCAAAGAAATCTTTCAGAAATCATGTCTTCCGCCCCCGCGTCGAAGAAAGCCGCTGGCCAGCCGGCTAGACCCCTCGTTCCATCCCAGTCCGAGCCACAACCGATGGTGGAAGGTAGCCTCCGCGGTCAGAGACGCTCGATCCCGTCCCTGGATGGCGGCCCAAGCCTCTCGCTCGATCAGTTCCGAACCAAGGAACAGATCGAAGAGGCCATGGCCGTCCTTCAAGAGCGACGAAGTGCTCTCGACGCGCCTCCTGCTATCACCCCCTCGGCCACCCGCCGGAAGTCCAAGCGGAAGCTCAAGGCGTTACTGGCCGGGCGATCGCCAGGAGGCTCTCATCCGCAAGAAGAGGCGCTCGCCAGCCGGGGCATATCTGTTTTCGATCGCCTGGGCAGTGACCCATCTTGGCGACCGGGGCAGTCCGGCCCCAGCTACGATACGACGGAGTTTTAGTCCGTCACCAGGAGCTCGGCCTACCCGACTCCCAGAAGGCAGCCCAGCCGTCTGGCTCCCCTCGCCAAATAGCCGAGGTCGGCAGCAGCGGAGTCCGGAGATCGGTACACGATCGCCTCGGCTCCTGCTCCCAAAACCGATTAGCAAGCGACCGAGCCACGGCGATGGCTGCAATGCAACGTCAGCTCGACGACATGAAGGCGGTCCTAGAATCTAGGGCAAGCTCCATGAAGACGATCGCCGAGCCAAGCGAGCCGCTCGCGATCGACATCGAGCTCGCCCCCGTGCAGCACAAGATCGCTCCCCCGCAAACACCTTTGTACGAGGGGAGATCAGACCCCCAAATGCACCTGAGCAAGTTCAACATCTACATGACCGGGTGTGGGGCATCAGACGCGACCAGGTGCCAAATGTTCCCTATGACGCTGGACGACCTCGCCTACCGGTGGTACACCTCATTGCCACCTCGGTCCATTGGCTACTTTAACCAGCTGGCGCACGTCTTCATGGAGTACTTCGCCACCAGGGTCGCTCGACCAGAAGGTCCCCTTCGCATGATGCAAATCAAGCAGGGAGAAAAAGAGTCCGACTCGGACTACATCGACCGGGTAGACGTGATCATCCTCAACGGCGAGCCCGTAAGCGATGAGATCGCCCTCTACGCGGTCCTATAAGGATTTTATGGTCTTTCTCCGATGTTCAGGCATCTCACGAAGAACCAACCTGCGACCTACGCAGCCTTCCGAGCTAGAGCCACAGACTTTCTGGCCAGGCAAAGGTTTCTCCTTAGCCTCTGAGCAGCGCGATCGGCGCCCGAACGACGATCTCCCGCCCGATCGCCGTTATCAACCTATGAATAATGCGATCGGCAGCCGAGCGACGATCACCAATTTTCCGGCCCGATCGCCGATCATCAAGTTACATCAGCAACCCGGAGGACACGATCGCCATCTACAGTCCAGCATCTAACATGACGGACTAAGGCATAAGATCGCCTCCACCGCACATCATAAAGCCATGGTCCTGGTAGTCAATGGAACCGGCTGCTTCGGCCATGCAAGGTCCCTTTCGGCCGAGATCGCCTGCCCTTCGTTTAAATACGAGGCCGGCGTAGTCTGAGGGCTCTCCAAAATTAATCAGTGGACACGATCGCCCGCCCTCAAGGATCATCATCTAACATGGTGAACCCGGACAATGCGACATGTGCCACAACCCCCGTCTCAACGCACACCATCGAGGCTCGCCATCTCCAGGGTAGGCCGAGGTGGAAGCAGAGCTAACAAGCCGCGGGCGTGGAGTTGATTCATCCGACGCTGCCCCGCGCAAGGACTCCTCTAGACTGAGACCGCACGCCCTTCGTTTAAATACGAGGTAAGGCGTAGCCTAACAGAGGACCCTCATAATAAAGTGAGTCACGAGACACTCAATGTCTTCGCGCACCAAGACACGGTCATGGAGTCGGTCCATCGAACTCCGCGACTGTGCACGGTTCCTCAGCGACGAAACAACCAAGTTTCTACGAGGGATCGGCCAATGTTGTTTTTTGCAGGTACAAGACCGAAAGATAGCTAGCCAATCGACCATGATAGCCCAAGTCCGAATCCTAAGTCAACTCAACAAGATCGCCCGTCCTCATCCTACACGATCGCCATCAAGAACCACCTCGCCCCATGTCTTCAACATCGGAGCAAGCTGGGGGGCAATTGTTGTGTCGAGAATTATACTCTCCGACCGGCGATCACCTCGGAGATCGGGCGACCTAGCCATTGCCGAGTAGCCGAGGAAGAAGTGCCGACCAGCGACCAGGCGACCTAGCATTAGCCCCGCAGGCAAGATAAATCGGCCAACCGAAGGTCCTAGGATAAGTCCCGATGCCGAGCGATCGACATCACGATCGTCTCTCGGTAATTGGCGACCGACTCCTGACGACCGACTAGCGGACGATCATCTCTCGGCACTTTCCGACCGACCCTGGTGACTGACCGATGCCGACCCTCAGCGACTGGCCGATGCTGACCTCGGTGACCAGCTAGAGACGACCGCCTCATGCCGATCAGAGCCGATAGTCATCCAGTCGGCAAAGGCCGAGCCTCAGGACTGAACCCACGTCCAGAGCCGAGACAAGATGCGCATATCACGGATCGTTGACCACAGCCTGTCAGCATCTTCCCACCAGCCGACAAGCCCGCCAAAAGTTGTCAGTAGGACCGCATGTGACAGTGACTCCGGACGTGTGCTGGCTCCTCATTGGACCGCCCAGCTGGCTGCCAGCTTCTACCTTGGACTTTAGGCCGACAGCCCTTGTGATCGCCCCATTATAATATTGGCCGGCAGACGATCGCCCCATTATTATAATGGCCGGAAGGCGATCGCCCGCCAGAAGACAAGGCTCCGCTGCCCCTATATATACAAGGCTCCCTGCACTTGTCCAAAGGATCCGAAATTCTTGAGAACACACGGAAGTACTTCAATTCCCACGAGATTTCACACAGAACTTGGCTATCTCCAACTCTTGGCAACAACTATCTTTCGGTACTTACTTCTCTCGGCCTCTCTCATCAAGCAGACGATCGACAGGGACGAAGAACAGAGTCAGATTAACAGAGTCTTTTTACACTCATTGTATTTAGATTTGTCACATAAATACTTGTATCGACGAATATTTGTATTAATAACATCTCGCGATAGCATTCCAGCCCGGGCCTAACAAACACGGCAAATCTTGTGTTTATTCATATTCTCTCGGAAGTGCTCCCGCAAATTGTTGTTTGTTGTCCGTTTCCAGCAGTATTTAATCTTCGTATAAATATTTTGGGCAAAAACAATGAACACGTGTTAAATCGACTATACAAGCTTCCCAAACGAATGAAGATGATGAAAACCGAACACCCAAGTGATTGATGGTGAACAATCTCTCCCTCAAGCTCTCTCTCTCTCTCGGAACAAGGTGAAGGAAATGAGAAAATGAGCTCAAAGTCCCGTACAAGTCTATATAAACTGCCGAATGTTACGGCCGTAACTCGGCCTACTTACAGCCGTAACTTCCCAAGTCAATGGCCTTGCGGCCATATCCATCCATCTCGTACGGCCGTAACTCGGCTTCGTCCAGAATATGCCTACAGTCATACGCCCATACCCGCTATATCCTTACGGGCGTAACTCGACTGATACGGCCGTACTCGGCACAACTTACGGGCGTATGAAGCTCTCGTCGAAACTCCCTGGGCACCCTGCTCGACACGTATGGCCATAACCGGCCAAGCCTTACGGCCGTACCTGCCTCAACTTACGGTCGTATGCCGCAACCCTTACGGCAGTAACCCCTCCTCGTCCGACATTTGCTGCAAACCACGAACCCATCTTACGGCCGTAGCCTGCCTACGTTACGGCTATATCTCGTCTTCGGCCAAAACAACCTTAAGCGAACGAATGCATGTTATGGCCGTAATGTATGATTAGTTACGGTCGTGACTCATTGCTGGAAATGACGAAAATGCGACAACTCCGTCTACTCGCCATAAACGGTGAATGATCCGACATACAATACTCGTATGAATGTAATTAAGTCCAATAACATGCGATAGATGATACTTCCATCATAAGAATACCATTCACAGTGATAATTATAATACTCTCGTCTTGATCCACAAACGGAGATGAATGACGATCGATAACTGATACACGGTTACAAAATACCAACGATGAACACAAATGAATGAATCATGAATGATGAGTGATTATTAATGAGTGAAAATTACTAAGTGACAATTACTGACTGATAATTACTAAATGATAATGAATGAATTACAACCGGGTATTACATACTCCCCCCCTTAAAAAGAGTTTTGTCCTCGAACAACTCGGGATAACTCTCCCGCATATTATGCTCGGTTTCCCAAGTAGCCTCTTCGAATACGTGTCTAGACCACTGAATCTTGACCAAAGGAATCGTCTTGTTCCTTAACTGATTGATTCGTCACTCTAAAACTCGTATAGGACGCTCCTCATACGAATGATCATCCGCGATCTCAATTTCGTCGAACTGAAGTACGTGACTCGGGACGGAAACATACTTCCGCAATTGAGAGACGTGAAACACATTATGAATTCGGCTCAACGCCGGAGGTAAAGCCAATCGGTAAGCCAGACTGCCTACTCGATCCAAAATCTCAAACGGTCCAATGAATCTTGGACTCAACTTTCCCCGCTTCCCAAAACGAAAGATACCTCGACTCGGGGATACCTTGACCAAAACGTGGTCACCCGTCTCGAACTCTAGTGGTCGACGACGATTATCTGCATATGATTTCTGTCGACTCTGAGTGGTCAACAAACGACTCCTGATCAACACTACCTTCTCACGGGCGGCTATAAGCATATCGGGCTCGGTGCCGATTAATTCTGATAAGTCATCCCAACACAAAGGAGATCGACAATGACGACCATACAAGGCCTCGTAAGGTGCCATCTAAAGCGAAGCATGTCAACTATTATTGTACGTGAACTCGATCAACGGTAGTTGGGCTTCCCACTCATCTTTCCAATCGAGGACGCATGCCCTCA
The DNA here is from genome assembly GCA_033398695.1 of Orobanche coerulescens. Lineage (NCBI taxonomy): Eukaryota > Viridiplantae > Streptophyta > Magnoliopsida > Lamiales > Orobanchaceae > Orobanche > Orobanche coerulescens. Next base: position 87,213,712 of record CM065809.1, read on the forward strand.
ACATATCCTCCAATGTCTGAATAGTTCTCTCTGATTGACCGTCAGACTGAGGATGAAAAGTTGTACTGAAACTAAGCTGAGTTCCCATAGCACGATGAACTGATTTCCTAAAATGTGACACGAATCGTCCGTCACGATCGGAAATGATACTCTTAGGATTACCATATAACCTCAATATCTCTTTGATGAACAACTGGGCAAGTCTCTCGGGACCCCACGTATCTTAATCTCAAGGAAATGAGCTGACTTAGTTAAACGGTCCACAACTATCCAAATTGTATTCATGCCTCGATGACTCGTCGGCAAACTCGTGATGAAGTCCATTGAGATATCCTCCCACTTCCACTCTGGGATAGGGAGTGGTTTCAGCATATCCGCCGGTCGCTGATGTTCAATCTTGACTTGCTGACAGGTTAAGCATCTCGAAACAAATTCTGCGACTTCTCGCTTCATATTACTCCACCAGTAATTTTGCTTCAAGTCTTTGTACATCTTTCTAGACCCCGAATGAATGGAATAGGGGGTAGCATGAGCTTCTCCCAAAATCAAGTTCTTCAACTCGTCATTCGCCGGTACGCATAATCGATTCTTAAATTGCAAAAGTCCATCCTCGTGGACCACAAATCCAGGGGCTTTCCCCTGAGCCACATCCTCGCGGATGCGCAACAATGATGGGTCTGAACCCTGATTCACTCTGATTGCCTCTTCAAGTGGCAATGAAATCTCTAACATGCAAAGTTACCCTTGCACTCGCTGCAACTAGACCTCGATCTCGGGTCTTAGGAATTCCTGCTGAAGCTCCTTCTGAACTGTTAAGCGAGCAAGAATTTGCTCCCGAATGGACTTACGACTCAAGACATCAGCGACCACGTTCACCTTGCCCGGGTGGTACAGGATCTAAATTTCATAATCTATGATTAGTTCCAACCACTGCCTCTGTTGCATATTTAACTCCTTCTGAGTAAATATATCCTTCAAACTCGTATGATTGATGAATATTTGACAGGTAACGCCATAACGGTAATGGCGCCAATCTTCAATGCGAACACCACGGCTGCTAGCTCCAGGTCGTGGGTCGGATAATTAACCTCATAAGGTCTCAATTGCCGTGAAGCATAGGCAATAACCTTCCCATTCTGCATTAATACACATCCAAGACCGTGTCCAGACGAGTCACTATATAAACCACAAACCCTTCCGTCCCTTGTGGCAAGGAAAGGACAGGTGCTGAAATTAACCAGCTCTTGAGTTCCTCAAAACTACGCTGACACACGTCGAACCACGTGTAATTCTTATCCTTCCGCGGATGGTTCGTCATTGGTTGAGCGATTTTAGAAAATCCTTCCACAAACCGCCGATAATAACCGGCTAATCCGAGAAAGCTTCGGATTTCCTTAGCATTCTTCGGAGGTAGCCAATCTCGGATAGCCTCCGCCTTCTGAGGATCAATACGTACACCGTCTTATGAAATTACATGTCCGAGAACTGTCACTTCGGACATCCAGAACTCACATTTTGAAAACTTTCCATAGAGTTGCTCCCGTCTCAACACGTCGAGATCCTGATGAAGGTCAACCTCGTGCTCCTCTCGGTCACGAGAATAAATCAAAATGTCATCAATGAAAACAACCACGAACTGATCCAGATAACCGACGAAGACTCAATTCTTTAACTCCATGAACACCGCAGGTGCATTAGTTAACCCAAACGGCATTACCATAAACTCATAATGACCCTAGCATGTTCGAAACGTTGTCCTTGCGATATCTGACTCTAGAATTCGCAACTGATGATATCCAGATCTTAAGTTGATCTTGGAAAATACTGAAGTTCCCTGAAGTTGATCTAAGAGGTCACCGACACACAAACGAAAAGAACCGTCCTTCTCCTTGACAAATAACACTGGTGCTCCCTACTGGGACGCACTCGGTCGAAAATAACCCTTCTCGGTCAAATCCTCCAATTGATTCTTTAGTTCCTGCACTTCGGTCGGGGCCATCCGATACGGTGCCTTCGATAATGGAGACGTACCAGGCTCCAACTCTATCGTGAATTCCACATCCCTCGTTGGAGGTAAATCAGGTAGCTCGTCTGGGAGTACATCGTCAATCGATAACAATGATACCATGAATTGTTGAACACCTCGATTGCCTTAGAATGGCCAATCGATGAAAATGATGCAATAAATGATTGAACACCTCGATATCCTTAGAATGGCCAATTGATGACAATGATACAATGAATGTTTGAACACCACGATTGCCTTAGAACGGCCAATCGATGACAATGATACAATGAATGATTGAACAACCCTGATTGAGTAATTTTACTGTTTTCATCATATTAATGATTCTCCCGGAACAATGGGGATTACTTACCTGAAATACACACTCGGCTCCAACGATTGAAACAATAGTGACCATACGCTTACGAACACTAAGGACGGCATCAAGACGATCCATCCAACCAATTCCCAATATTATATCGTCTTTAGGTAAATCTACCACGATTAAGTCTGCTAGCCATACATGGACATGAAGCTAAATTGGAAATTTCTGAATCTCACGATTTCAGATAATTCTTCTATCGTCAGGTAGACCAATGATATAAGGTTCACAATTAATAGGACTATCCAAGTGAAGTCTATTCAAGCGTGATTCGGAAAAGAATGAATGTGATGCACTAGTATCAAAAAAAAAGTACACGTAGGTTGGAAAATAATTTCGAGTATAGTTGAGATCATTCGGGCCTCCGGATCGTCGGTCCTCTTCATCTCATGAATTCGGGACTTGCCGACCCCCGAACCGGATGCTCCTGTCTGATAAGTATGAGCTCCACCTTTAATTGCTCCTGTCATCTTAAACAGCACTTCTGAACCGCTGATTGCTTCAGGGCCTGAGATGCCACCGGAGTCGGCTTGGAGTCCCTATGGCAAAAACGGGCCTTATGCCCAACAATCCCGCAGTTATGGCACGTGATAGATGGCGTCGTACACCTAGTGTTGAAATGACCCTGCCCTCCGCAGTTGAAACAGGTGATGGCCGCACTGGCCGTTTGGGACTGAGATCCCGTAGGTTTAGGCGCCGTAGGAGGTCGCTCAGAAAAGTTAGGGCCCGCACGAGGCTTCTTGAAGGTTTCCTGGCCGCCTTCGGACTGATTATGCTTTATTGATTTCTTGCTAGCAGATGAAGGTTGTTGCTCAGCAATTTCCTTAGCTGCAGGCTCATACGTAAGAGTTCTCTCAATTAATTTGGCCAAAGTGGCGCAATGATGATTAAGCAATTGCATATGGGTCATCATGACCTGCATAAAAGTGAGTGGATCAACCCAAATATTTTCCGATTGAGCTGAGTCCTAGGGACGACTTCCTGACACTGAGTGATTGTTTCCCGGGTTTTGGCCCATACCACGGCCTCTCCCCCTGCGTCCTTTAACAGCTCTCTCCATACTGGAGTAGGAAGGCCAAATGATGATTATAGATCTCGCCTGAGTATCTCGTTATGATTACGTTGTGCAATGATAATAATGAGTACACGCGCTCTAACACAATGATTACATGAATGATCAATTGAGGTGACATAATTATATGATGAAATTCGTGAAATGATTATCTTGAACAAGTTAACAAGATTAATTATATGATCCACAAGATCAACAACTGATTAATGAGATGAACTGATTGATTAATGAGTTAACACGATCGTCCTGATCAAAATGAATGATGATGAGGATTGTTGACTGTTGAATGATGAATAAATGATTCTTATGCCAGAAATTATACCATGGCGTCAGAAATCTTACAGTTCTTTCGGTCTGAGGGGCTTGGCGTTTGCACAGGTCACACGTGACGCGGAAGTCCAATGATACTAGTCGAATGAACGATGACTTCAAATGAGACATGACTCGGAAGGTAGTATTCAAAACCACGCTCCGATACCAACTCTGTAACATCCCCAAACTAGGCGACTATTAGAGTGTCGTGGAACCCCAACTGGGGCCCACCAGGCGAATGAAAATTAATGAATTAAATAATATAATTGTAGTACCGAACCACATTATAGTACCAAATACTCCGATGAGTATCTTTAACTACCAAACACCCAGGAATACATAATACTTGTACATTTTATATGAAGATAAAATATACAACCCTGAATAAATGAACATTCAACCGGAAGTTTTGCAGCGGAAATAAAATGACATGAAAGACTGAAAGGACTGGGGCCCCCTACTAGTATCACTGGGACTCCTCGCCGTCAACATGCTCTTCCCGTGCCTTTTCCTTGCCATGACCTGAAAACAATATCCCCTAATGGGGTCAGTTACACAGAACAACAATCCTCAAGGGTTGAATATACACAATCATGATATATCTCAATTATGAAATATCCTTTAGTTATGAATTTAAGCTAAAGAGGAGCATCATAGTACGCCCGTAATGTTCTGTGCAAGTGCATAAGACGAGTGCCCGGACACACCCGTCCTTGTACCTAATTAGTCTCACGGAGGTAAACATTACTGTGTGCACAGTCCAATATATCGATGAACCCCGTGTGCCCGACTAAAAATTCCACACATCCGCACCCGGCCAGGCAATATGAACCCAGAAAGTGACCATGATGATTATTAATGAATAACAACCCGACAAGGGTCAAGAATGACTCACCGAGATGAAATAATAGTGAAATGAATAATAGCTCTTTGAAATGATAGGAACCGTCGGTCCTCCTGAATGAAATGATTATTTTGATAATTACACGTCTCAACATGATTAGTACACTGTGAATGATTATGATTTATGAATGAACAACAATGAAAGGAATAAGTATCCTTTTAACCGTGTAAGAATTAACTTACACAACACCGGTGAAGAATGTCCTTCCATGAACAAACGTCCTAAATGAGGTGTCGGTCGCTCGAACAAACTTGAATAACATAATTACCAACAATCTTCTCAATATACGCATCAAACACGATTATTACTAATTCAAAACGTCGATACGACTAAACCAAGTTCATTGGGGCATTATATCAAACACGTTGTAACCAATCTTCCATGGTTTACTATCAACCCTCGATTATACCCATACCAAATCCCCAAGGAGTATTTCAAACCAACAAAACATCTTCAATACAATCAATAAATCCACTATGAATATCGAAATTCGTGATTACAACAACAACTAATCGAAAACCCCCAAATCCAACTCAATATTCAAAGTGTTCTTGAATAATCCTTCAATAATCCAATGAATATTTATACAAACTCATAATCATATGTATATCTCTTCATACAACATGATTATAACGTCCAAAACATCATATCTCAACACAAAATCGAAATCCAAGATGTTGATGAATATTACCTTTGAAGATCCAAACACTTTGATCTGATGAACACGTGTTAAATCGACTATCCAAGCTTCCCAAACAAATGAAGATGATGAAAACCGAACACCCAAGTGATTGATGATGAAAAATCTCTCCCTCAAGCTCTCTCTCTCGGAAAGGTGAAGGAAATGAGAAAATGAGCTCAAAGTCCCGTCCAAGTCTATATAAACTGCCGAACATTACGGCCGTAACTCGGCCTATTTACAGCCGTAACATCCCAAGTCAACGGCCTTACGGCCGTATCCAGCCATCTCGTATGGCCATAACTCAGCTTCGTCCACAATATACGGCCGTACCTGCTCCTGCCTTACAGGCGTAACTCGACTGATACGGCTGTACTCGGCACAATTTACGGGCGTATGAAGCCCTCGTCAAAACTGCATGGGCACCCTGCTCGATACGTACGGCCGTAACCAGCCAAGCCTTACGGTCGTACCTGCCTCAACGTACGGCCTTATGCCTCAACCCCTCCTCGTCCGACATTTCCTGCAATCCACGAACCCATCTTACGGCCGTAGCCTACCTACCTTACGGCCATATCTCGTCTTCGGCCAAAACAACCTTAAGCCAACGAATGCATGTTACGGCCGTAATGTATGATTAGTTACGGCCGTAACTCGTTGCTGGAATGACGAAAATGCGACAACTCCATCTACTCGCCACAAACGGTGAATGATCCGACATACAATACTCGTATGAATGTAATTAAGTCCAATAACATGCGATAGATGATACTTCCATCATAAGACTACCATTCACAATTATAATGATAATACTCTCGTCTCGATCCGCAAACGGAGATGAATGACGATCGATAACTGATACATGGTTACAAAATGCCAACGATGAACACAAATGAATGAATCATGAATGATGAGTGATTATTAATGAGTGAAAATTACTGAGTGACAATTACTGACTCATAATTACTGAATGATAATGAATGAATTACAACCGGGTATTACATCGATCTCGTTTGGAGTTACCATATCGTTGGTAATCTCGTTTGTTATTGATTCCCTACTGGTCTCGTTTGGAGTTACCATGTCATTGGTAATCTCGTTTGTTATTGATTCCCTACTGGTCTCGTTTGGAGTTACCATATCATTGGTAATCTCGTTTGTTATTGATTCCCTACTGATCTCATTTGGAGTTACCATATCGTTGGTAATCTCGTTTGTTATTGATTCCCTACTGATCTCATTTAGGGTTACCATATCGATGGTCAATTCGTTTGTTATTGATCCTTTATTAATCTCGTTTGAAGTTTACCCTATCGTTGGTAATCTCGTTCTTTATTGATCCTTATTGATTCCGTTGGAGTTTGCCTTACCGTTGGTATTCTCCATCATTGTTGATCCTTTATTGGTATTGTTGGAGTTTATCGTATCATTGGTATTCTCGGTCGTTGACCCTTTATTGATCTTGTTGGAGTTTACCACATCAATGGTATTCTCGTTCGTGGTTGGTCCTTTGTCGATCTTGTGTGGAGTTATCATGTCATTGATATTCTCGTTCTAATGCATTGGTTGTTTATTATTATTGAATGTGTGAGCATTATACCTTGTATCGATATCCGGGACTTGTAATTATTTTGGGGCAGTTGATCCACAGATGCATCGTGTTTTATCGATTTTATCAGAATTGGGATTCGATTGTGCGATCTTGCGGACAGAATTGGACATGAAAAGATTATTCCATATTGGATATATATTATGTTTGAGAACATTGGCATCGTTTTGAATACAGTACAAATGGTTATTTTTGAATTCATTCATCGCCTGAGAATGCGAAGTGTGGATTAAGATATAGGTTGGTTCGATATGAGTTACCACGAAATGGTAAGACTAGTACGGTAAGATTATATTGGCAGTATTCTTACCTTATAATTATATTGATATGTAATTGTTTATGTTGATGTGATTGTTATCATTGTTGAGTATTGTGGTTGACCCGTCGTGGGCTTTATCTTTTAGGTACTCGGAGATCGAGCTAGTAGCGGTCGTGAAGGGATGAGCTTCCCGGTGATACTGGCTATGGCATAGTTATTTGGGATTCGAGTATTCTTTTCTGGTTGTTATGATTACGCTGCAAATGTATTTCCATCATGTCTCTATTTGCGTGTGAAATTTTATAATGGCTTTCAGTATTTTACCAACTCATGTATACTTTCTAAATGCCCTTTTGGCGTTTTTGCCTTGTGCTTTCAAATGGTATTTTATGACGGTAATTGGGAACTATGTTTTGAAAAATATTTGAGTATTTAAAACATTACCGCCTTCGCCTCTTTAGCGTATTTAAAACGTTTGCGAAAATGATTTTTGCCTTGTGGGTTCTTGGTTGGTTTTGGGGGTGTTACAACCCCCAAGAAATCCCGAGAATGTAACAGTGCCGTGGACCCCTACATGGGACCCACCAAGCAAGGTAATCAACTCCACTCATTGACTCGCGGAGTCAACACAATAACACCACACCACAAGGATGCAAAACAATAAAAATCCACCTGGTTCGACCGGTCAATCAAGCAACACAATAGTTCAACAAAAATATAACGGACAACTCATTACATTTTGCAAAATCAAAGGCCCCTAAGTACTCGAGTACGTCTATTAGTTCACCAGTTGGAAAACAACCATATTGAAATGGACAACGAAAAGTAAAGAAACTCTCTTGCACATGTCAACAACCCTGGCCAGCATCCTCGTACTGTCCCAATGCCTGCTCGTCCGGCTGAACATGACCTGAAATTCATAAAAAGAATTTCCCCAAAATGGGTCCCCAAAGGGGTTAGCAATTACGCTAGTACAAGTAACCAAATGAACAACTTACACCTTACACATCTAGTCTTTCCATGCAATTCAGAAAACATCAGTTGAAAAACACATTTCCGGAAGTGCCATAATACAAAACACATTTATAAAATGCACCACAATTAATCGCGGACCCACGCCTCTGTGGACCCCTATCGAGACCCTGTCGGATCTAACCCGTAGGGGTTAAAAGCAAGCTCGCGGATCCATGCCTCTGTGGACCCCTACCGAGATCCCATCGGATGTAACCCGTAGTTATCATACACACACACGTTACTCATGCAATACTACCATGTTAAGCATGTAAGTTCATTAAGGGTACTTGCCTCGATCAATTGACGATGACACGAACGGAAGGGAAGAATCAAACACGACCGCTAGGAACCGACGAACCCGATCCTAATGATTCGAAGAATACAATCATAACCATTTCTAAATGATTTCGGAAATGGAATACACCCGAAAACCCACCTACGATTCATGTAAGTTCATACAAAAATAATGACGAGGATGGATCGCAACCGAACCCTCTCGATTTCCAAAGTATAACGAAACTTACCATGAACTCGTAGGGAAAACAATAATACCATCAAGATTAATCATAGAAATCAAGGATTAATCAACCACACGGAACGAAACGGTCATAAAATCGAAAATCCCCAAAATTCTCAAAAGTAGGGTTCTAAGAGATTTTACCTTGATTCGAAGATGAACAACGGATGATTAGTGATAGATTGATGTTATGATGCTTGAATATATTTCTACAATGGAGTTTTGGTGAAAATCAGACGAACCCAAGCTTCCAAAACTGCTCCCGTCGCGAAGAGAAGAGAGAAGGTGAGAAATAAAGAAAAATCGGCCGCTGCCAGTTTATATACTGGCAAGTGTTACGGCTGTAACATACCTCACTTACGGACGTAACATAAGAAAATTACGGCCGTAACGTGCCTGTATTACGGCCGTAACTGGACCCTGGAATGAAACTGGGCAATTTCAACGAAGTCAACATACGGCCGTATCAATACACGATTACGGCCGTATCAATTCATATGGTTGTAACTCATGCATGTTACGCCCATGACTTCTCACTGGACCAAAATGCAAGAAAACGAAGTATTGTTACGGACGTATAAAGGAAAGCTTACAGCCGTAACTCTCGAGTCTTACGGCCATAACATCGCTGGCTTACGGCCATAACATGGCCTGTGACAGCAGGCCAGAATCTGAAGTAACTTCTCGATAGGAGAATGATCAAAGAATACCAAGGTGTACCAACTACCAATGGATACACTCACGACGGGTTCGAGGAGGAAACTAAAGCGCTAAAATGAAATGTGCTTCCGACTACCTGAGGATACGGGAAACTACAACATTAGTAATAACCCCAAAACTTTGGAAAATTACAAAATGGCCCAAAACATTCGAAATGCCCGATACCTAATCAAAACAACAAACAAAAACTCACAACATGCATAACAACATGAGACGGACCTACGGTAACCCCAAAACAGTGGTTCCGAATGACGGTTACGAGAATCGAATGAAATAGTGATGGAAATGACATTAAACACGGAATTGAGTAACACACGTCCAAAACAAGCAAGGATGACAAAAAGTCCAGTATTAAATATTCTCGAAATATCAAGACGGTTACAAGCGAGTCGCCAAAAATGAAAAATACACCAAAAATGAAAATACCGGGAAAGGAAAAAAATGCGGATATTACAACTATCAGCCTAGGTCTGGTTCTTTGATCTTTTATTGGTGGACTGCGGCTGCTTCTTAGAAATCTCTGTCGCATCCGGGGTTTAAGCCTCTTAAGAAAATACTTGATCTTATCAGCTTCTATTCAAACAATCGAGGAGGCGAACGGAAGAAGTGCCTGGAATTTCTTGGCAATTGATAACACATCATCATCCTCAGATGGGTCGGGGTTCAGCAATTCTGATAGCTTGGCCTCACAGAGTGAACCTGGATAATAACAATCCAGCATGAGGTTCTTGAATTCATACCAAGTGTACACGCCATCGGCTGGTCTCACCGAAATCCACCATATATGGGTGCTCTTACTAAGGTAGTACACCCCCAGAACCATCCGGGAATATTACAGCACCGTGGGCCTTGAAACAGAACCCACATGGCTGAAAAACATTTTTACAAAAATTTCAAATATGCCTAAGCGGCGATGACGGTAATATCTTTTAAAAATATTCAAAGACTCTATGAAATCCATTTATCAATACCGTCGTACAACCACATTTGAAAGTACAAGGCTAAAACGCCAAAACTCAACAGTTTCAAAAGTATACGTTAAGCCACTGCTTTCACGTATCGACAAAATATTTTAGAAAATGATTTTCCCAAATAAACCAAATTCGCAAAATACTAGCAACTCATTTTTAAACACACTCGCAGCGGATATAACAAATAACTAAAATACTTTTGCGGCAGAAATTAACAACTAGTCAAAGTACTCAATTCACAAACACACGCCATAACCAGTTTCCTCCGGGAAGCTCATCTCTTCACGACCGCTACAAGGTCAAACTCTAAGTACCTAAAAATAAATCCCACGACGGGGTCAACCATAATACTCAACCATGATAACTATCACATCTCATCAATAATTACATACCAATGAAATTACAAAGTAAGAATACTACCAAACGTAATCTTACCGCCATAACTTTACCAACTCATGATAATCCTTACCAAAGTAATCCTTACCAAAATTCACATCTCGTATCCTCAACACCACAATAAACTCATACCCAAACATCTGTATTGTACACAAACAATACCCGAGGTTGTCAAAACATCATAACTCACTGATACGAAATATACCTACTCTGACCAATTCAATCCATTAGATATCATTATCAAATCTCAACATGATAATCGGTTGTCCATCAAAGACAAATACCAAAAAGGTAATACAGAACGTACCTCAGAACAATGCCACAACGAATCATGTCAGTCTAATATGAGATCAGATCAATACAACATACAGACATTGTCCTACAATGTAATGCCCGGTTATCCCCTAAGACAATAACCATTTAATACCTAAATGCATTTACATAATATGCATTATGAAAGCATGGCATACAAGTAGACATTTCAGGAGCATGAATGACTGCTATGTCCATTCGCATTACGTTTTATACGACATGTTAATTATCTCATCTAACATGATAAAAGTCAATGAGAGATGTTTTGTTGCAGTGAGGAGCTCAGTTTCTCAGTAAGGAGATCGATGTGCTAAACGATTATAAGATAATAATTGTAATACCCTAGAAAATTCAAAGACTTAATTAAATGCTATTTATTTTGCTAATGATCATGGATTTCGATATTTACAAGTTGTCCAATACTTGGACCGATATGTTTCCAACATAAAATGAAAGATTTAAAACAGAAAAGATTTCAAAATAAATTATAAGGATTGTTTTAGAATTTATGAAAGTAATTTCGAAAATTTTCGACAAATTGATACGATAAAATTTTCATTACAGAACACTTATACTGCAAAAATAATATTAAATTATAATTTTAATATTATCAAAAATCTGTTCCGAGCATATCGAAGATTTAACTCAGACGAGTCTGGAACAGGTTGTAAAATCAAATTTGGACATCGGGAAGTGGTCGAACTGGCTGAGCCAAGTTGACGGACATTTTCCGGTCAACGCCGGACATGCCGACTGACAACTGCCGGTCATGGCCGACAGAAGCTTCTCGGCCACTATCCGGATAAGGCTGTCCAGCTGTCCAGATAAGGTCGGTCATGACCGACAGAAGCTTCTCCGCCACTATCCGGATAAGGCTATCCAGCTGTCCGGATAAGGTCGGTCACGACTGACAGAAGCTTCTCGGCCAGCTGTCTGGATAAGGCTTCCAGCTGTCCGGGTAATGTTGATTTTCAACCGACTTTGAGCCCTTATTTATACATGTTCCCGGACGTGTTTTTGTACATATCATATATCATTTTGAAGCAGTGGACCGCAACTTTAAAAAGCTCGTAACATATTTCCCTTCCAAAAATTATAAAATCCAGTAAAAGCACGATCAAACAGGAAGCTCAAATCTGACAGTTTTCCAAGGTGTTTGATAAAAGTCCCCAAAGAGATTTCAAATTTTTCTTCAAGGATTTTAGCACATCCATCTATAGAAACTGATCTTTTCACATCAACAGGCACAGGACTTGAGGTAAGATGAGGCTTTTCCTTGTTGTATCATAAGGATCATATATTGATTGATAATTTCATATGTGATTGTTATTGAATGATCATGCATAACATGTGTATGTAAAAGAATGTTTAAGAACAGGAAGTATGGTACTTGATTGATGGCTGGTAGGCATGGGATGCGGGGGACCGGCGGACCCAACACATGGTGGCAAATACTTGCGGCTGAAAGTCGGTCAAGGAAACCCAGACTGAATGAGAAAGGTTGAATACGGCTAATACCATTGGTTGAAAAACCAGTATGGGAACCCCCGTACATGTTTTATTAGCCAATTATATGAACAGGTTCCGAAAACCATGGCCTATCACTATCAGTCGAGTATCATACTTCAAGCATACCCGAAGAAATGATTTTACAAGAACATTACTATATATATATATAGTAGTTATTAGTTGATAAATGTGCTATATGATACTTTGCTATTACAGAAGTCTCATCTTACTGAGCCATTAGCTCATTAGATTCTTATGATACAGGTGATGATGCTCATGTTTAGGAGTTGACTATCTTCTTCAGTGTTGACAGCCGGAGACTTGTCCATATGCCATTCCCAGCTATTTCGCCCCTTTGCTGGAAGACTATGTTTTGTTTTTAAGAAGATCACTCTGTTATGGTTGTGTTATGTATTAAACTTAAGGTTGTGTAATGTTTTGAATAAATAATATCGGGTTGCATTATTTCCCTGAGTACTCGCATTACCAAATCTACTTTTTGTTGGTTTTCAAAGTTTAAAAGGGTGAGACTCCCCAAATTAGTAGCACGGACCCCTTTGTGGTTCCGCTGCTAGGTTAGGGGGTGTTACAGTTGTGGTATCAGAGCGAAGGTTTAAATCTTTCCTGCAGACAGAAGATGACATATGGACATTCTCAACTGAAGGATATGGTCAACTTTTATCTATTAAGTATTGTGTTTAATAGATTATAATATATTAGTTGTCATCATCATTGTTATGTGATCGTTATTGGGTTGTGAATGGGTGAGATTGGGCAGTACAACGGATGTGATGGCACCGAAAAGAAAGACAAGAGATGATCCAAATCCAAACCATAACCTTCTTGAGAATTTGGCTGAGCTGATGCAACAACAGACAAGGATGTATGGTGAATAAATGCAACAAAGAAATGAAGAACAAAACCGACAACCTCCACCAAGAAACAATAATGGACCAGCAGTGTATGAAAAATTTAGGAAAATGGAACCTCTTGATTTTCATGGTGGGGCTGATCCTATGGTTGCGGAAGAATGGATCAAATCACTTGATGTTATCTTTGACTACATGCACATCGACGATGCTGAGAAGATACTTTGTGCGATCTTTCAACTCAAAAAGGATGCCAGAACTTGGTGGGAAGGAGCCAAACTTGCAGTCAACTTGGAAGGGTTGACGTGGGAGAGATTTAAAGTAATATTCTATGATAAATACTTCACCAGGGATACACGGTCTCTCAAGGTCAAAGAGTTTTTGGAGTTGAAACAAGGGGATATGACTGTTTGCGAATATATTCGGAAATTTGAAGAAGGCTGTAGGTATGTTCCCTATATTGCTAGGGATAATGCTGAGAAGGTGGATCATTTCCTAAGAGGCCTCCGACCTGAAATTAGAAGAGATGTGAGGATGTCTACATCAACTTAGTTCAGAGAAATAGTTGAAAAAGCACTGCTCGCAGAAGCTGACGAAAAGGAGATACAAAGGTCTTATCAACAGAAGAGGCAAGCATTTGCTTTAAAAAATTCAGCACATTGGAAGAAATCGGAGCAAAAACCAGGCAAAGCCAATCAGAAGCATCCTACAGCGAGAGATGCTCCAAATACAACTGAGAAGCCCAAGTGTACTAAATGTGGGAAAAAGCACTTTGGAGAATGATTTGTTGGGTCCAATAATTGTTTCAGATGCAAGAAGCCCGGACATATGGCGAGATATTGCCCAAACACAGAGAATAAAGTTCACGGGAGGGTCTTTGCAATGACTCGAGAAGAAGCTGATGCAGATGCTTTCGTAGTCTCAGGTACCATTCTGATCTCAGGGATTCCTGCACTTACATTGATAGATCCAGGATCTACACATTCATTTGCATCATATGCATTTATGAGAAAATCGGGCATTAAACCAGAACTCTTGAAAGTTGGTTATAATGTGGCTGCTCCGTTTGGAGAAAATATGGATTCTGACCAAATGTTGAGGGCCTGTACCGTTCGAATTGGCGCGAGGATACTCTACGCCGACCTTGTTGTCCTACCAATATCTAATTTTGATGTTATCCTTGGTATGGGCTGGCTAGCTAAATATTGTGCAAATCTTAATTGTAATAAGAAGATTGTGGCCTTTCAACCAGTAAATGGAGGGGGGGTTTATTTTTAAAGGTAATTCATATTCGTGCCCTTTGCCAATTATAACTGCACTAAAAGTTAGGAAGATGTTAAATAAAGGGTGTGCTGGATATTTGGCTAATGTTTTGGACACCTCCCTTGAAATGAAATTGAAGCCTGAAGATGTAGATGTGGTTAGAGAATTTCCTGAGGTGTTCCCAGATGATCTACCAGGGTTGCCCCCAGATCGAGAAATTAAGTTTGCAATCGATGTAATGCCAGGAACTACCCCTATTTCTAAAACCCCATACAGAATGGCACCAGCAGAATTGAAAGAATTAAAAACTCAGCTACAAGAATTACTTGATAAGGGATTCATTCATCCTAGTTGTTCACCTTGGGGAGCGCCTGTCTTATTTGTGAAAAATAAAGATGACTCGTTGCGTTTATGCATTGACTATGGGGAACTGAATAAGGTGACTATCAAGAACAAATATCCTCTTCCAAGGATAGATGATTTATTTGATCAGTTGCAAGGAACATCAGTATTCTCAAAGATTGATTTACGTTCCGGATATCATCAACTGAAGGTCAAAGAAGAAGATATCCAAAAGACAGCATTTAGAACACGATATGGTCACTATGAATTTTTAGTGATGCCTTTTGGTTTGACAAATGCTCCAGCGGCATTTATAGATTTGATGAACTGGGTATTCAAAGAGTTCCTTCATAAATTTGTGGTGGTGTTTATTGATGACATCCTTATCTATTCACATGATAGAGATGAGCATAAAGGACACCTCAAAATTGTGCTTCAAATTCTCAAAGAAAAACGGGTGTATCCAAGGATGGCATTTCAGTTGATACAAACAAGATGGAGGCGGTGAGTAATTGGCCAACACCAATGAATGTATCAGAGGTTCGAAGTTTCTTAGGACTAGCCGGCTACTACCGACGATTTGTACAAGGATTCTCGAAGATTGCAACCCCATTAACATTGTTAACAAGGAAGAGAAAACAAAGTTTGTTTGGACTGATGCTTGCGAGGGGAGTTTCGAGGAATTGAAGCGTCGATTAACTATGGCTCCTGTCCTTGCCACTCCTATGGGAACAGGTGGCTTTGTAGTTTCCACTGATGCTTCTAAGAATGGTTTGGGTGCTGTATTAATGCAACATGGAAAGGTAATAGCCTATGCCTCCAGGCAATTAAAAGAGTATGAGAAGAATTATCCAACACATGATCTAGAACTGGCCGCTGTTGTCTTTGCACTAAAAATTTGGAGGCATTACCTATATGGTGAAAAGTGCGAAATATATACAGACCATAAGAGTTTGAAGTACTTTTTCACACAGAAGGAGCTGAATATGCGACAGCGGAGATGGTTAGAATTGGTGAAAGACTATGATTGTGAGATCAATTATCATCCTGGTAAGATAAATGTGGTTGCAGACGCATTAAGTAGAAAGTCTATGTCTTCCTTTATAATCACACAGAAGCCATTATTATTAGACTTGCAAAAATTAGAACTGGAAATTGTGCCCAAAAGGAAGATTTGTTCATTATCAGCACTCATATTGAAACCTGCACTTCAAGATATAATCAAAGAAACCCAGAAGACGGATCAGTACATTGGCAAATTGAGGGAAAAAGTTGATGAAGGCAAATTACCAAACTTCTCAGTCTCTAGTGATAAAATATTACGATATAAAGGAAGACTGTGCGTGCCAGCTGATGCAACCATCATAGGAGACATTCTGAAGGAAGCTCATTCCAGTCCTTATTCAATACATCCAGGTAGCACAAAAATGTATAAAGACTTGCAACAACATTATTGGTGGCCTAACATGAAGAGAGATATTGCAAAATTCGTGGCAGAATGTCTAACTTGCCAGCAGATCAAAACTGAACATCAGAGACTAGCAGGATTATTGAAGCCTTTACTAATTCCGGAATGGAAATGGGAACACATTACAATGGATTTTGTGCTTGGGCTACCAAGGACTCAAAGTGGGTATAATTCCATATGGGTGATTGTTGATAGATTGACCAAGTCTGCTCATTTCCTTCCAGTAAAATCCATATATAATATGGATCGATACACTCAGGAATATATTAAAGAGATAGTCCGGCTACATGGGGTGCCAATATCTATAGTATCTGACAGGGACCTAAATTCACATCTGTATTTTGGAAAAGTTTACATAATGTAATGGGTACGAAGCTTGCTTTCAGCACCACATTTCATCCACAAAGCGATAGGCAGTCAGAAAGAGTTATTCAAATACTCGAAGATATGTTGAGAGCATGCATACTAGATTTCAAGGGCAATTGGGATACAAAGCTTCCATTAGTAAAGTTCACCTACAACAAAAGTTACCAATCTACAATTGGGATGGCACCTTATGAAGCACTGTATGGGAGAAAATGTAGATCTCCCGTACACTGGGATGAAGTTGGAGAAAGAAGCCTACTGGGCCCAGAAATGATACAACAGACTGCAATGGTGGTAGAAAAGATAAGAGAACGAATGAAAATTGCACAAAGTAGACAGAAGAGTTATGCATATAATCGAAGAAGAGATTTGGAATTCGCAGTTGGAGACCATGTATTCTTGAGGGTATCCCCAATGAAAAGCATAATGATATTTGGAAAGAAAGGAAAACTTAGCCCGAGATATGTTGGCCCATTTGAAATCCTTGAGAGAGTTGGTGATAGAGCTTATAGAGTAGACTTACCTCCTTCGCTATCTGGTGTACACAACGTCTTCCATATGTCTATGTTAAAGAAGTACATTTCCAACCCCTCACATGTGTTAAATTATGAGATGTTGGAATTATCACCAGATTTGTCTTATGAAGAGAAGCCGGTACAGGTTCTTGATAAGAAAATAAAGAAACTAAGGAAGAAGGGAATTCATTTGGTAAAGATTTTTTGGAGGAATCATGCTGTTGAAGAGGCTACATGGGAAAGAGAGGAGGAAATGCAAAGCAAATATCCAGAACTGTTAGGTATGTCAATTTCGAGGACGAAATTTTATAAGGAGGGGAGGACTATAATGCCCGGTTATCCCCTAAGCCAATAACCATTTAATACCTAAATGTATTTACATAATATGCATTATGAAAGCATGGCATACAAGTAGACATTTCAAGAGCATGAATGACTGCTATGTCCATTCGCATTATGTTTTATACGACATGTTAATTATCTCATCTAACATGATAAAAGTCATTGAGAGATGTCTTGTTGCAGTGAGGAGCTCAGTTTCTCAGTAAGGAGATCGATGTGCTAAACAATTATAAAATAATAATTGTAATACCCTAGCAAATTCAAAGACTTAATTAAATGCTATTTATTTTGCTAATGATCATGGATTTCGATATTTACAAGTTGTCCAATACTTGGACCGATATTTTCCATCATAAAATGAAGGATTTAAAAATAAAAGATTTCAAAATAAATTATAAGGATTATTTTAGAATTTATGAAAGTAATTTCGAAAATTTTCGACGAATTGATACGATAAAATTTTCATTACAGAACACTTATACTGCAAAAATAATATTAAATTATTATTTTAATATTATCGAAAATCCGTTCTGAACATATCGAAGATTTAACTCAGAAGAGTCTGGAACAGGTCGGAAAATCAAATTTGGACATCGGGAAGTGGTCGAACCGGCTGATCCAAGTTGTCAGACATTTGTCGGTCAACGCTGGACACGCCGACTGACAACTTCCGGTCATGGCCGACAGAAGCTTCTCGGCCACTATCCGGATAAGGCTGTCCAGCTGTCCGGATAAGGTCGGTCACGACCGACAGAAGCTTCTCCGCCACTATCCGGATAAGGCTGTCCAGCTGTCCGGATAAGGTCGGTCACGACCGACAGAAGCTTCTCGGCCAACTGTCCGGATGAGGTCGGTCACGACCGACAGAAGCTTCTCGGCCAGTTGTCCGGATAAGGCTTCCAGCTGTCCGGGTAATGTTGATTTTCAACCGAATTTGAGCCCTTATTTATACAAGTTCCCGAACGTATTTTTGTACATATCATATATCATTTTGAAGCAGTGGACCTCTACTTTAAAAAGCTCGTAACATATTTCCCTTCCAAAAATTATAAAATCCAGAAAAAACACGATCAAACAGGAAGCTCAAATCTGATAGTTTTCCAAGGTGTTTGATAAAAGTCCCCAAAGAGATTTCAAATTTTTCGTCAAGGATTTTAGCACATCCATCTATAGAAACTGATCTTTTCACATCAATAGGCACAGGACTTGAGGTAAGATGAGGCTTTTCCTTGCTCTATCATAAGGATCATATATTGATTGATATTTTCATATGTGACTGTTATTGAATGATCATGCATAACATGTATATGTAAAAGAATGTTTAAGAACAGGAAGTATGGTACTTTATTGATGACGGGTAAGCACGGGACGCAGGGGACCGGCGGACCCAACACATGGTGGCAAATACTTGCGGCTGAAAGTCGGTCAAGGAAACCCACACTGAATGAAAAAGGTTGAATATGGTTAATACCATTGGTTGAAAAACCAGTATGGGAACCCCCGTATACATCTTTTATTGGCCAATTATATGAACAGGTTCCGAAAACCATGGCCTATCACTATCAGTCGAGTATCACACTTCAAGGGTACCCAAAGAAAGGAATTTACAAGAACATGACTATATATATAGTAGTTATTCGTTGATAAATGTGCTATTTGATACTTTGCTATTACAGAAGTCTCATCTTACTGAGCCATTAGCTCACTAGATTCTTATGATACATGTGATGATGCTCATGTTTAGGAGTTGACTATCTTCTTCAGTGTTGACAGCCGGAGACTTGTCCATATGCCATTCCCAAATATTTCGCCTCTATGCTGGAAGACTTTGTTTTGTTTTTAATAAGATCACTATGTTATGGTTTTGTTATGTATTAAACTTAAGGTTGTGTAATCTTTTGAATAAATAATACCGGTTTGCATTATTTCCCTAAGTACTCGCATTACCAAATCTACTTTTTGTTGTTTTTCAAAGTTTAAAAGCATGAGACTCCCCAACTTAGTAGCACGGACCCCTTTGCGGTTCAGCTGCTAGGTTAGGGGGTGTTACATACAAAGACCTACAAATGCATATTCACCTGACAACATCAATATGCCCACAAGAATAACACCGATGTATACTCATGGAAATCCGATGATCCTACGCACACAGCATAGATCCCAAGATGATCCTGATAGATCAACACGAGGTGGATAACCCATAATATACATATGCACAACAACAACAACATATGGGTATTCTGATGATCCAGCATTCACCGTATAGATCCCAAGATGATCCAGTCGGACCAACACGAGGTGGAAAACCCATCCGGCAATCCAGTACACATAACATAGATTCCCATGATGATCCTGTCGGACCAACACATGATGGACAACAATAACAATGCACAAATGCACGATAACAACAATACACACATGCCTGACAACAACAATACATGAATGTATCACAACATGATCGTCAAAAATGACAAAAATGATTAGAGTACTTGCCCTGGGTCCTTCGAGATCAATACTCGATGTCAAAACCATCACCAACAATTTCCTCAATATCCGACGATTCAAAAGTAACACGGACTATAGATAACTCATACCCTCGCATATACCACAATGTACCCTCAATACCCAAGTTTACCAATAATGATTGTAAATCATATACATTATGATTTAACTCCCAAAATCAGAAAACAACATAGAATCCAAATCTCCAGAATTCATACCTATACTCATTGCTATATGAATCATAAATGAAATGAAACCAAAATTATTCATTAAATATTATAAACTGAACAAGTAATAACTTGCCTCGATACCGATACGACGATAGTGAAGCCGTTACTAATTCCTTGTCGTCGTCTACAAGCTCCTCGGCCCTGGCCAAAGCAACTCACGAACATCCTCGAACTTGACCGAAACATATTATTCTAATCAACGATCAAACCTCACAACCTATTGTAATAATCGATAACAACAAGTTCCATAATAATCAACAATTAATTTACTCAACCAATCAAACTCAACAGTTCCACAATATCTCGATTAAACATGAATCTGAACAACCCAAATCAATCAATCACGAATCTATTACCACAATACGATTCCAAAATCCGATAATCATATCAACAATCAATTCAACCCGATAAACAGGATTATAACATACTCAATTCCGAAATCAATCCCATATACGGATTAACAAGATTCCTCCTTGTTCATATTCTTAGTTTCATACCAAAATGATTATACCTATTATTATCATCAATCTGAATCGTCTAATTAGTTTCACATTAGATAATCATATTCCAAGGCTGTCAAATAATTCAATCATTCGAATTGAACACTTGTTCAATACGTATGAACATCCAAACTCAAAGATGAATAATCATCTCATCAAACTCGTAATCATATTTGTATTCCTATACAAGCATTATAACAAAACACATAACTCAGTTCTAGATATGAATAGTCCACATTCATATCCAAAACAACAACACCTTACACACATTCATCATATCAGGACATATAATTCAAGAGTTCTCCAAGAACATGACTTAATCCATAATCACATTCATAATCAACAAAACGACATACCCCAATGTCTTCCAACATCTAAACAATCATCTAACTCATAATCCAAGGCATATGTAATACCCGAGATTTCTGTATTGTAATTGGAACTTGTGATATTGTAATGATTGTACTTTTGTCTGGGTACTATTCTCCGTATTTCATAATCCGATGTTGTCGAGCGTTTAATTTCATGGTTGTGGCTTAAAGATTGTAAATATGCGCATGTAGCGCACGCTACCGGCTATGTTTAGCGTGCGCTAACGTGGATTCATAGCGCACGCTACTGAGGATCATTAGCGCACGCTATGCGTGGTCAATGTGATTGGGACGTGCAGTAGGTGAGATCTAGCCGGGGGACCCCTGTCGGATAGTGTCGGGATGTACCTGGACGGCTTTCGGGAAAAGCCGAGTCAACACCTTAGCGCACGCTACAGGTATATGCGTAGCGCACGCTAAGTGCTGAGTACAGTTTAGTCAGGGAGCCGTTAGCGCACGCTATGAACAGGGTCAAGCGCGCGCTAATAGCCATTTATTATAAATAGGACAACATCCTATTCGTGATTTCAGTTCTCTCTTCTCCCATTACCCGAATTCTTACACTTAGAACATAACTTCCTTCATCCTAAACACTTCATATCAACATCGTAATTCATGATTGAAGATCGTATATCATTGGAGATTGGTGTTCAAGCTTTCGGTGTCGGATTGCTTCATTTTCCTCCGTGTTCTTCACTACCTCGAGGTAGGTGATTCTTCATCAATACTAGTTGTGTTCTAAAGGATGTTGATCATGTTCATCTAGTCAGTTAGATTCGTTATTAGCCGTACATCATGTGTTAGAAGGATGTTTTCGACGTTTCGACACTTATTCATCGTATGATCCATTGAACCTTTTTGTATGAGGATTCCTAAGCATGTTATGTACCTTCCAAACCAATCGACCAGTATATGTAGATTACCTAGTTCGTATGTTTTACGTAAGGAGCCATATGTTTTGGGACTTGGAATAATCGGAACTTAGAATATTTCTTGAAAATCTTGGATGAGTTATGATGATGAGATAATTATCCGTATATTTGTACCTCATGATCATGGAACTTCCACAACCTTATTAGCATGACAGACTTGAGGATGATTTGTTGTATCAACATAGAATTCATGAATTCACCACCTTTCGACCCAGTTTTTCCGTTAGCAGTATTCTGCCATGCAGGGTTAGCGCACGCTAACATATATGAGTTAACGTGCGCTATCGGGGTTCAGTTAGCGCACGATACGTACATAGCGTACGTTATGTATTGGCCGATTCAAACTGTCGGTTCGTAGCAAGCGCACGCTAGTCTTACACGATAGCGTACGCTAACAGGTCGGCTTAGCGCACGTTACGTAGAGTACGTAGCGCACGCTAAGCAGTCTAGGCAGATTGTTTGTTTTGAGCTTTTCGGCCGTAGACCGAATTGTTAGGCCATCGTTCGACTTAAGATGATTTGTATATCATTCCTTTTGTTAAGGTTCGAGCTTGTTACGTTGATCAAAGGGGCGGCCTTCGAGCGTGTCGAGATCATTGAAGTGTTTCGTCCTTGCCATTTTCGAGGCAAGTATCATATGTCGAGTTCGATTTATTATGCTTGTGGTTTTGTTCATATTGTTGAATATGAGATGTATTTCTGGAAATTCTCGTGATATTCGTTGTTATTGGTTCGTATTGATGAACATATTGAAATGCATATGTGTATGCATAGTGATTGATTTATGGTATAAATGATCCGAGGGGATCATGAGGATCTATGCTGAGGGCGCTGGATCGAATGTCCACCATGAGTTGGTCCGACGGGATCATCATGGGGATCTATGCTGAGGGCGCTGGATCGTTGGACGGGTTTTCCACCATGCGTTGGTCCGACGGGATCATCATGGGGATCTATGCTGAGGGCGCTAGATCGCTGGATTACCTTGTATTGTGTTGATGGAATCGTGAGGATTCGCATCGTTGGATTCCAGTGGCGGAAGTCTGTTTTGTATGTTTCATGATGCATTGATGATTTATTGTATGATGATACTTGTACTAGCATTGTTTTGCTAACCCCTTCGGGGGTGGACATTGTTTTGATGTTCAGGTAGCCGAGGAGCGGGGAGGCAACCACAGTATCGACAGGACGATGAAATGGCTCAGTGATGTGGTTGATGTTATTGCTATTATGAATTGTCTTCTTGATTCGTTTAGTACTCGAGTATGTCTGTTTTAATAAGGTTATTCGATATGGTTGTATAAGTTAACTCATTTGATCGGTTGAATCAAATCTGTATTGAACTTCAATTGTTTCGATTGAATTATTTTTACACTTCTTTTAAAATTAGCCTTGTAAATCCTCATCTAAAGGGTTTACGGCGCTGTAATTATTCCGAATATCTCGGGGTGTTACAGCATATATCATCATATTTTTCAACATACACTTCACATAACATCAAGAATCATAACAACAACACCATAACCATCATCATACAAATTAATCATGAACAACAGCATCAAAATCCGAAAGTAAAGGGAGGAATTGTCCAACATACCTCTTGAAGATGAAGAACACAATCGAACACCATAAGAATCAACAATATCTTCATATCTCAAGCTCTAATTCATGCTCCCAAGCTCACCACTAAGTGGAAAGAGACCAAAATCAGTCTGGGAGGGTTGAGGGGCAAAGAAACGAATTGGAACTCTCCAATGGAGCCCTCATGTTAATAGAAATTCAGCCATTATGTACGCTACATATGTGATAATCCTATTTTTCCCATTTCCGTATGTCTCGGTTTTTGTAATTTATAACATTATTATATTCTGTTACGACCTTTCTTTTATTATGTTTCTCTCGGTGCGTAATTAATAAGTTAATGCGTGATCGAGACTCCTACCGAGCGTTTCATCATGTTCGTTTCCATGCGATTTCGGAAAATCAAGTCGTCCAGTCATGGCGGCAGGGCAGTGGCCGGATGGGTGTAGGCACTGGCCGGACGGGTGCGGGCACTGGCCGGATAGGTGCGGTAGGAACCGGCATAGCGCACGCTATTGTCGGAAGGAAGCGCACGCTATGGCCAGAAGGCAGCACACGCTACGTCCGGAAGGAAGCACATGCTACCTGGCCGAGCAGACTAGCCTAGGAAGTCTCTGGATTGCGGCATAAGCCGACAGCGCACATATCTAGCACATGATGGTGGGCCCCAGCCGAACGTTCTCAATCATGACTGCCCGTTAGCGCATGCTAGCTCGGAAGCCTAGCGCACGCTAGTGCGCACCAGTATAAATATGGTCGAGCAGTCCAGTTTCATTATTTTTCCCATTTCTCTTTTTCCCTTCCGCGGCTGGAGCCCATGGGAACTTGAACGCATGATGTTAAACAATTAATCCATGAAGTTACTGAGCCTATATCATCGATTGATCATCCCATAACATCCTTCGATCCAGCGAATCAAGGTTAGTTTTCCTAAAATCCTAATTTTTGGAAAATTGTGGGTTTTGCTTGATTTCATCCGTTTGATCCGTAATAACTTAGATTGGTGACGGACTAATGATTATTAAGATGTATTCTATCATTTTCCTTGTTGTTCCATGGTTTAATTTCCAAGGATTCGTCGTTTTATTGAACTTCTAATCGACGCCTTTAAGATGTCCGGTAAAATGCCATAGAGAGAATTCGGGCGTTTTACGATGTTTTCCTTGTGTGATCGCTATTGTTTTGATGTTAGGATATTAGGGTCGAGTTCCCTGCGAGGATCTGATGTTGAACCTTACCGTTCGACGTCCTCATCAAAGTCCTTCTCCAATTGATCGTGTTCTTCGGAGTATTCCCGGAACTTGCCGAGATCGAAGTCTGGTGAATCGTCCATCCTGATCCTGTTTTCGTGTCAGTCAAACTTTTCTCATCCGTTGAAAGACCAGACGAGTATTTGATTATGTTTATATATTATCTTGCCAGTTAAATCGTATAAGTGTTCTTTTAGAATTGAATGGTCCGTGTTCTGACATTCACTAATGTTTATTGGTGTTTTGAAAATATTTTTGGGAATATTTTCCAAACCAAGGATTTTGAAAATATTTTCCGGGAAAGTTCTTCAAAAATGTCAAGGGATGGTGATTGAAAAACATAGTTGTAACGTCGATGATTTGAAGCTGGCGTCGTCAAAGTATGTGGTAATGGATTATGTTCCTAAATGTGGAAAGGAATGCACATGAATGTGAGAGTGTTTTATACGTTCACTCCTTGAAGGTCTGACGAGGCCTTAGGAGGGTTCTGCTTATGACGTTTCCGCGAACATTTGGGTTAGCCACTCCTTGAAGGTCTGACGAGGCCTTAGGAGGGATTTTCACCTATGATGGGTCCACGGCTAATCAGGGAGGTTGTTTTATGCATGATTGATGATACACGTATTATTCCGGAATAATGATGTGGAGTTTGTTGCCGCTGTCACGATACTGTGGAGACGTTGGTAAATGATGGTTATTCTTGTCTCCGGTATTTTATTTTACTCGGACCTATGATTGTTATGATTGCATGATTATACATACTAATGTATGAAATACTCTTACCGGCTATTTGCTGACCGCTTTGGGGGTGGATACATTGTTTGTGTATTCAGGTACATATCCAGTTGTTGAGCTGGCGCAGGAAGGGACGAGTAGGATGAGCAGCAGTGACATTATCTCGATATATATTATGTCGTGTCAGTTGATATTGTTTTGGGTATGTACTCGCGAGTACTGTTTTTATTGATGTCATGTCGGGGGTACCGTCTGGATGTTGTTACATGTTTATTGAGCTGGTTTTTGCTATGATCATATCCGACCTGTCGGTCGAGATGTTATGAGTATGTTGTGTTGATGGCCTTGTTCTTTTTGATTATTGTAACGTTATTATGTTCGACCTGAGTGCTCGCTGTGTCTGTATAAGTATGTTAAATAGGTCTTGCCTTGTGGATCCTCGAAATGGATCCACGGCGATGTAACAGTGCCGGACCGGGACGAGGTTGTTATCTGACCTTGATAGCGTACGTAACGACAGTCTAGAGGATACTGTCTCATTTCCATACCATGATTACGTTCGTACCGCCCATGCCATAACGTACGTAATACAGGTGTTGACTTACTACAGTAGTATGTCTATTTAATGTACGTAATGAGAAATCCATAGCGTACGTTATCTTCTTCGTTGACTTGCCTTTTCCACACCTGCGCCGACAGTTTTCGACCATGGGACCCACCCATCGATCATCGCCTGATCCTCCCTGATATGACCTTTACGTACGTTACCTATCCTTATTAATGTACGTAAGCTTTGTGCACCTTACGTACATTAATAATCCTTCTTAACGTACGTAAGCTAGCATACGCTAAGTCCTTACTTTAGCGTACGTTAATCAGGCTATACTTAGCCAATTCTAGTTGTTCTTATCCATCGTTTCGATATATATACACGACATGCTGAATACAAATATTCATTCTAATAATATTCTGATACGATACACAATATCCTCAAATGCAATTGTCGACCAACTACGACAATTATACCAATACATATGTCTCAGCCCTTCAATTATTTTATCCATACTATACAGATTCCACACTGTACAATATAACTCGAATAAAATAACATTAAACAACTATAGTAGAAATTGAGGATATTACATTCTACCCTACTTAAAATAAGTTTCATCCTCGAAACTTGCAATCTGGTCACAATAGAAAGTTCAACCACAATATCCAAAATCATCACGAAACCGATCAATCATCATCATTAATGAATAACCAAAACAGTATACTTACAAATACGTGAAGTCGATGATCTCCTGCGATACTAGCAAATGACTCCACATCAAAGCCTCAATACACTTACAATCACAATTTCACAAATCTCAACAAAATACATCGTTATAACTCAATTATGGAATAATCCATCCATGTCAAAACCTGTCTACCTGATCGCACAATCAAATACACGAAACATCCATGAAGCAACTATCCAAAGGGTCAACAAATCCCAAAACATCGACATAAGTTCCGAACACTCATACGATCAATAATAATGATCAACCAAAAAATTAACCGAGAATATCATCGATATGATAAACTCCAATACGACCAACCAAAGGTCAAAACACACCGAGAAGATCATCCACATGATAAACTCCAATACTACCAACGAACGATCAACAATAACTGACAATACCCTCACACGGTAAGCTCCAACACGATCAACACAGAACCACAGAGACAGATATACGAGAGAATAAAATTCTCAAAATGTTATACAAATCACATACAGTGGATCTCAAAGAAACGCACCCGACTGTTGAACATACCCCTCGGGCGTACGAACAACCAGTCACAAACCGTCGAACATACCCAATCATACATGGCGTGGGAACGACCAATCAATACCCAAAACAACCATCCTTGGGTTACCATCCCCAATTCTACACTTACTAAGAAATCACTCAAAATACCACATGCGAAGAAAAATTCGGTGGCTTAAAAGTCAAAAATCACTATAGCAAAATCACGCCACTACCACACCAATAGAGTCACATAGCACATATGCCCCGGTTTCACATAACCCGGAGTTCCAAAGTCATATTCTGTACTGAATCTACAACACGCGGCATATTTCTCTTATCTAATCAACCAACCGGTTATCCTAGATAATCCAAGCTACCATGATGAAATACGAATCTCTTTTCATCATACCATTCTGATGTATTATCCATCTTATGAGTCTTACTCAGAACTTCACCGCGATATGCATTATGCACTACGTTTGTACGTATACCAATTACATTTTCAAAACAACATTGAAATCATACAATCTTGTCAATAAAATCCATTTTCAAAAGTTTCTTTAAAGAATTTCGAAAGTCAAAACATATATTTGTTCGCAAGACTACAAAAGTCAATTTTCGAAAAGTTAAACCGGCTCGCTTATGTCAAGTACTCGATGAAAATTCTTTTCGAATACTCACGGTTAAATAAAATGAATTATGCAAATGATTGACTACATCCATGCTCCTGTATACCAATTCACCTCCACAACAATTCTACTGACACTCAATCGAAAAAACACACAATAGAATCCTAAATCTTGTGGTGTAGAGCTTGTTAAATTCGCTCTTTCCCACGGATGACTCACAGTATCGATAATATCCCATTCTGCAACCCTTCAACTATGCCATGATGAAACATGTTTTTAAAGACAACAATACTGTCTCTCGAAATAAATTTAAGAAAACACATTTTCATGACAGCGAGCAAACTAGTTTATTCAAAATATATCATGTTTAAAAGTATCATTTTCAAATGTTCATAAACTGTTCCGTGTATCTCAAAATGAAATGGCATGACAACATGTTCCTCTCAAGAATCCACAATATTTCTCCCAAATACACAACTCTGTTTCCCAAGTTTAACCGACATAATGATTTTCCATAATTACAGTTTCTCAAGATCATCGGTTCTATTCCAACTATTATATTCTGCTACCTTATGCTGTAACACATAATATTTTTATGAATGTTTCTCAAAGTACATCAACTTATAACTGCAAATAACCTCAATGCAATTAAAAAATCCAAATACTTACAGATCGTGAAGTCGACGATTCCCCGTGATACTGGTACATGTCTAAACTCAAGAAAATACTCGATACAGATATTTTCAAAATATGCGTTTTGAAAAATCAGTTCAACTCAAAATACAACACATCTCTTTCCATAGAATCACGTTAATACTATTTGGATAAGTTTTAAAACAACCACAGTACCACACTGGTAAACCACATAACACACAAGCCCGAATGAACAACAAAAATCCAGGGCTCTAATACTTGCCAACCGACAACTCAAATTACGTGACAAAAACACGACTCGACTCGACCCGACAATCTAGGTTTTCACAACCTAAGCTCTAATACCATATTCTGTAACACTCCCAGAACCATCCGGGAATATTACAGCATTGTGGGCCCCGAAACGGAACCCACAAGGCTGAAAGATATTTTTACAAACATTTAAAATATGCCTACGTGGCGATGACGGTGATATCTTTTAAAAATATTCAAAGACTATGAAATCCATTTAGCAATACCATCGTAAAGTCTCATTTGAAGTACATGGCCAAAACGCCAAAACTCAATAATTTCAAAAGTATATGTTAAAGCACCGCTTGCACGTATCGACAAAATAATTTAGAAAATGATTTTCCAAAATAAACCCAAATTCGCAAAATACTAGCAACTCATTTTCAAACACACTCGCATCGAATATAACAAATAAGTAAAATACTTTTGCAGCGGAAAATAACAACTAGTCAAAGTACTCAATTCACAAACACACGCCATAGATAGTATCCTCCGGGAAGCTCATCTCTTCATGACCGCTACAAGCTCAAATTCCGAGTACCTAAAACTAAAGCCCACGACGGGGTCAGATGTAATACTCAACATGATAACGATCACATCTCATCAATAATTACATACCAATGAAATTACAAAGTAAGAATACTACCAAACGTAATCTTACCGCCATAACTTTACCAACTCGTGATAATCATTACCAAAGTAATCCTTACCAAAATTCACATCTCATATCCTCAACAACACAATAAAATCATACCCAAACATCTGTACTGTATCCCAAACAATACCCAAGATTCTCAAAACATCATAACTCACTGATACGAAATATACCAACTCTGACCAATTCAATCCATCGGATATCATTAATCAAATCTCAACACGATAATCGATTGTCCATCAGAGACAAATACCAAAAATGAAATACGGAACATACCTCAGGATATGCAATGCCATGACGAATCATGTCAGTCTAATCCAAGATCAGATCAATACAACATACGGACATGGTCCTACAAAAGACCTACAAATTCATACTCACATGGCAACATCAATATGCCCACAACAATAACAACAATGTATACTCATGGAAATCCGATGATTCAGCACACACAGCATATATCCCAAGATGATCCTCATAGATCAACACGATGTGGATAACCCATAATCTACATATGCACAACAACAACACATGGGTAATCCGATGATCCAGCTTTCACTGCATAGATCCCAAGACGATCCCGTCGGACCAACACGAGGTGGAAAACCCATCCTGCGATCCAGCGCACATAGCATAGATTCCCATGATGATCCAGTCGCACCAACACATGGTGGACAACAACAACAATGCACAAATGCACGATAACAATACACACATGCCTGACAACAACAATACATGAATGTATCGGAACTTGAAAGACACAAAAATGATTAGAGTACTTGCCCCGAGTCCTTCGAGAGCAATACACGATGTCAAGACCATCACCAATAATTTCCTTAGTATTCGACAATTCAAAAGTACCACAGACTGTAGATAACTCATACAATCGCATATACCACAATATACCCTCAATACCCAAGTATACCAATAATGAGTGTAAATCATATACATTATGATTTAACTCCCAAAATCGGAAAACAACATACAATCCAAATCTCCAGAATTTATACCTATACTCATTGCTATATGAATCATAAGTGAAATGAAACCGAAATCATTCATTAAATATTATAAAATGAACAAGTAATAACTTGCCTCGATATCGATGACGATAGTGAAGCCGTTACCAATTCATTGCCGTCGTCTACAAGCTACACGACCCTGGACAAAGCAACTCACGAACATCCTTAAACTCGACCGCAACATATTATTCTAATCAACGATCAATCCTCACAACCTATTGTAATAATCGATAACAAAAAGTTCGATAACAATCAACATCAATATACTCAACCAATCAAACTCAACGGTTCCACAATATCTCGATTAAACATAAATCCGAACAACCCAAATCACTCAATCATGAATCCATAACCACAATATGATTCCAAAATCTGATAATCATATCAACAATCAATTCAACCCGATAACTAGAATTATAACATACTCAATTCCGAAATCAATTTTATATACGGATTAACACGATTCCTCCTTGTTCTACTCTTAGTTTCATAGCAAAATTATTATACCGATTATTATCATCAATCCGAATCATCCAATTCGTTCCACATTATAGATAATCATATTCCAAGGCTGTCAAATAATCCAATCATTCGAATTGAACATTTATAAAATACGTATGAACTTCCAAACTCAAAGGTGAATAATCATCGCATCAAACTCGTAATCATATTCGTATTCCTATACAAGCATTATACCAAAACACATAACTTAGTTCTAGATATGAATATTCCATATTCATATCCAAAACACCAACCCCTTACACATATTCATCATGTCATGCATATAATTCAAGAGTTCCTCAAGAACATGATATCAACAAAACAACATACCCCAATGTCTTCCAACATCTAAACCATAATCTAATTCATAATCCAAGGCATATATCATCATATTCTTCAACATACACTTCAGATAACATCAAGAATCTTAACAATACCACCATAACCATCATCATACGAATTAATCATAAACAGCAACATCAAAATCCAAAAGTAAAGGGAGGGATTTCCCAACATACCTCTTCAAGATGAACAACACAATCGAACACCATAAGAATCAACAATATCTCCATATCTTAAGCTCTAATTCATGCTCTCAAGCTTACAACCAAGTGGGAAGAGAATAAAATCGGTCTGGGAGGGTTGAGAGGCGAAGAAATGAAGTGGAACTCTCCAAAATGATGAAATGGCGGAGCCCTCATATTAAAAGAAATTCAGCCATTACGTATGCTACATAAACCACTTAATGTCCGTAACAATCCTTATGTACATTATCTGAACTTGATAGTGTACAACGATAGTCCAGAGGCTACTGCCTCATTTCCATACCATGATTACGTACATAAGGCCCATGCCATAGCGTACGTAATACATGTGTTGACTTACTACAGTAGTATGTCCATTTAACGTACGTAATGAGAAATCCATAGCGTACGTTATCCTCTCGTTGACTTTCCTTTTCCACACCTGCGCCGACAGTTTCTGACCACAGGACCCACCCGTCGATCACATCCTGAACCTTCCTGATATGACCTTTAGGTATGTTAACTACCCTTCTTAACATACAAAAGCTTTGTGCACCTTATGTACATTAATAATCCTTCTTAACGTACATAAGACTTGTGCATTAGCGTACGTTAAATCCTTATATTAGCATACGTTAATCAGTCTATACTTAGCCAATTCCAACTGTTCCTGTCAGTCGTCTCGATATACCGGATACATATACACGACATGTTGAATACATATATTCATTCTAATAATATTCTCATACGATACACAATATCCTCAAATGCAATTGTCGACCAACTACGACGATTTTACTAATACAGATGTCTGAGTCCTTCAATTATTTTATCCATACTGTACAGATTCCAAACTATACAATATAACACGGATAAAAATAACATTAAACAACCATAGTAGAAATTCAGGATATTACAGTTAGTTGCCACGGAGACTCGATTCTCTTTCGGACATTCAACCATCTCGAATAATTTTTCGGGGTGCTCGATCCAGTGGACAATATCAGCAGGCTCATAGGAGCCTTCAGAAGTCTTAGGTCGCTGACGAGAGATGTCGTTAATAAACCGACTCATGGTTCTGCCGTGCACCGAAGGCAGTGGATGAAGTTCCTATTGCTAGTCAGTAGTAGCAGCTCACTGCAAAGTTTCCATCATTTAGCTCACCTGGGTCATCTGAGTCATCATGCCCTACATAATAACATAAGGGTCGATGCAAGCATCTTAGTTTCGTTAGGTGTGGTGTGACTGGTTCTCAGTAGGAAAATCACTACGTGCTGAGCTCTGCTCCACATTTGAAAGTATATTGGCTTATTGCCTCTGGATATAGCCCCTTTGGCGGCCTCGACCCCCTGTACCACGGCCTCTCAAATTTCTATCCATACAGAAAGAATCAAACAATAATCATAAGCACAGTTCATGACCGTCTTTACGGCCAATCACAAATTCACGCAAAGTTAATTACAACAATGAAACTACATATTCAAGAAAATAGTTCATCATGATTTATCGGCACCACGAGTGCTACACAAAATATCATATCGACACCAAGTCGAAACAAATTCAGTCACATAATTAATCCAAGATTCTCCTCGGAATATCAATAAGATAAATTCCACCATATATCACTCGGAATATCATGATCAACAAAACGATCAATTCTGCCATTAACATCTTGCCATAAGTGCTCATATGCAATACTTCCTATTATTGCATTATGCCCCATTTTCTGTTGCCTTAGGCCAAAAATTGATATATCCAACACTTTGTGGGTGTTGCATCTGATCGCGTGGCATTTGACCTCTAATCCACGTCAATAGTGGGTCCCACTTTCATCCACGTCAACATTGGGTCCCATTTTCATCCACGTCAACAATGGACCCTTTTCCTGTAACACCCCAAACTAGGCGGATATTACAGTGTCGTGGACCCCCGACTGGGACCCACCAGGCGAATGAAAATGAATGAATTATACAGGTAAATGTAGTACCGAACCACATTACAACATCAATTACTCCGATGAGGAGTTTTATACAACACACCCAGGATGATACTGAATACCAGTATATTTTATATGGAGATAAAATATACAACAATGAGTGAGATGAATATTCAAACGGAATGTCTGCAGCGGAATAAAATAAAAGAAACATAATGACTGAAAAGACTGGGGCCCCCTACTAGTATCACTGGGACTCCTCGCCGTCACCGTGCTCTCCCGTGCCTTAGCCTTGCCATGACACAGCAGTATCCCCAACGGAATCGCTTATCTGAGAACAACAATCCTCAAGGGTTGAAAATACACAATCATGATATGTCCGGAATTATGAATTATCCTGTCGAAACATACGCAATCAAACATGCTATATAAATCGACTATCGAGACGGCTCAAAGGAATGGCGCCACACAACGTCCGGATGGAAATGTGTCCGTACACAAGCCACCATCACACGTGGTCTTGTGCCTAATCGTCTCACGAAGTAATCGACTCGTGTGCACAGTACAATGGGAGGCCATCTACCACCACACGACATAATTTTGCCCGTCATGAATATCCTACACATTCCAACCGCACGCCAAGATGACCCGGAATGTCACAATATGGCAAAAGTGACAACGAAAATGAATAATGACTCACCAAGGTTAAATGATGGTGAAATGAATGATAGCTCAATGGAATGATCGGAACCGCTGTTCCTTATGACCGAGGTGATTAATTGACAATGACAAGTTTTGATACGGTTAATACAATGATGAATGAGTTACGATTATGAATGAACAACAACAAAAGGAATGAATATCCTTTTAACCGAGTAAGAATTAACTTACTCAATACCGATGAAGAATGTCCTTCCACGAACAACGCCCTAATGAAAAGTCGGTCGCTCGAACAACCTTGAACATCAATAGTTACCAACAACCGATCAATACACGACTCAAATACGATCATAACCGACCCAAACGTCGATACAACAATATCCGAACTCGTAGATGTACTCTAACGAAAGCGTTGAGATACCGTTGGTTAAAACCAAACCCAAATAATCGAACCAACTCCAACATGATTGATTCAAACCAAAAAACATTATCAATGATATCAATAATCTCATAGAAATCCACAATCCAAGTTTATAATAACGACAATCGGAAATCCCCAAAATAACCGAAGTCAACCCCAAGGGTTCTTGGAATAATTCGAAAATAACCGTTTAAATCCGTAGGAATATATTTATCCAAGTTAGATAATCCATAACTAACATATTCCAATGATAATCCAAGCTTACGAAGAAATCGGAAGGAAAACCCAAAAATCCGAAATTCTAGATCCAAGAGATTAATACCTTTGATTCGATGTGATGAAGATGATGAAATGATGATCAATCCGAAAGATGAGCTTGAAGATGATGATTGATGATTACGCCTCGAAGAATCCTCTCCGAATCGCTCGAAATCGCCCAAAATTACCGAAGGAATGAAATGAGATGAATAAATGACGAACTCTGACTAAACTGTCCAATTTATAGTCAGTCCAGGTTAGCGTGCGCTAGCCCTTGTGCGTAGCGTGCGCTAACGAGTAATTTGGGTAGTCCAGTACCCACTGTCCGAACACAGTAGCGCGCGCTACGTACCTTCTTGTAGCGTGCGCTACGGCCCTACTACTAGCGTGCGCTAAGATCCATTATTAGTGTGCGCTATCGAAATATTGATGCCCAGTACTGGAGTCCAGAAAACTATCTGACCTCTGATCTGACCCCGATAGCGTGCGCTACAACCATTGTTTAGCGTGCGCTAATATATCGGTTGCGTACGCTAACAACAATACATAGCGTGCGCTATGAATAAATCCAGTGCAGTCCAGTAGCCACTGGACTCAACCTGATCCGTCCCTAGCGCGCGCTACTCCACACATATAGCGTGCGCTACTACAACTCGTTAGCGCGCGCTACTTACCACTCGTAGCGTGCGCTACCTATAACTCACCTGCAGTCCAGTACCTTACGATGCGGTAAATAACCTTAGCGTGCGCTAAAGCCGAGTGGTAGCGTGCGCTACCTATACCCAATTAGCGACGCTAAAGGAGTATGTAGCGTGCGCTACTCCTCATGCACACTTTCAACGAAAATGACAATGATGATAAACACGTCACGAAACTCCAATGTGATTAGTGATGAATGACGATTGATACACGATAAGATTACTCTGAATGATGAATACAATGACTGAATATGAGTGACATATTATCAATAATGAATGAAATTACTGAGTATCAATTACTGAATGATAAATACTGAATGATAATTACTGAATTACAACTGGGTATTACATACACCCCCCCTTAAAAGAGTTTCGTCCCCGAAACTAAGGGTCAAACAACTCGGGATAACTCTCCCGCATACTATCCTCGGTTTCCCAAGTAGCCTCTTCGACTCCGTGTCTAGACCACTGAATTTTAACCAAAGGAATCGTCTTATTCCTCAACTGTTTGATTCGTCGCTCCAAAACTCGCATAGGACGCTCCTCATAAGAATGATCGTCGGCGATCTCGATTTCGTCGAACTGAAGTATGTGACTCGGGTCGGCAACATACTTCCGCAACTGAGAGATGTGAAATACATTATGAATTCAACTCGACGCCGGAGGTAAAGCCAATCGATAGGCTAACTCGCCTACTCGATCCAAAATCTCAAACGGCCCAATGAATCTCGGACTCAACTTTCCCCTCTTCCCAAAACGGAAGATACCACGACTCGGGGATACCTTGACCAACATGTGGTCACCTGCCTCGAACTCTAATGGTCGACGACGGTTATCCGCATACGATTTCTGTCGACTCTGAGATGTCAACAAACGACTCCTGATCAAAGCTACCTTCTCACGGGCGGCTATAAGCATATCGGGCTCGGTGTCCAATGATTCTGATAGGTCGTCCCAACACAACGGAGATCGACAACAACGACCATACAAGGCCTCGTAAGGTGCCATCTTGATCGAAGCATGCCAACTGTTATTATACGTGAACTCGATTAATGGTAGTTGGGCTTCCCAATCGTCTTTCCAATCGAGGACGCATGCCCTCAACATGTCCTCTAATGTCTGAATGGCCCTCTCTGATTGCCCGTCGGACTGAGGATGAAAAGCGGTACTGAGATTAAGCTGAGTTCCCATAGCACGATGAACTGATTTCCAAAAATGAGACACAAACCGTCCGTCACGATCGGAAACGATACTTTTAGGAGTACCGTGCAGTCTGACTATCTCTTTGATGAACAGTTGAGCAAGTCTCTCGGGACCCCACGTTTCCTTGATCTCAAGGAAATGAGCTGATTTAGTTAAGCGGTCCACGATCACCCAGATCATATTCATGCCACAACGACTCGTCGGCAAACTCGTGATGAAATCCATAGAAATGTCTTCCCACTTCCACTCGGGAATAGGAAGGGGTTTCAGCATACCCTCCGGTCGCTGATGTTCAATCTTAACTTGTTGACAGGTTAAGCATCTCGAAACAAATTCTGCGACTTCTCGCTTCATATTACTCCACCAGTAATTTTGTTTCAAGTCCTTGTACATCTTGCTAGACCCCGGATGCACAGAATAAGGGGTAGCATGAGCTTCTTTCAAAATCGAGTCTTTCAACTCGTCATTCGCTGGTACGCACAACCGATTCTTAAACCTCAAAAGTCCATCCTCGTGGACCACAAATCCAGGGGCTTTCCCCTGAGCCACATCCTCTCGGATGCGCAACAATGATGGGTCCGAACCCTGATTCTCTCGGATTTCCTCCTCGAGTGATGATGAAATCTCTAACATACAAAGATGCCCCTGAACTCGCTGAAGCCAGACCTCGATCTCGGATCTAAGGAATTCCTGCTGAAGCTCCTTCTGAACTGTTAAACGGGCAAGCATCTGTTCCTGAACAGACTTACGACTCAAGGTGTCGGCAACAACGTTCGCCTTGCCCGGGTGGTAAAGGATCTCGATATCATAATCCTTGATTAACTCCAACCACCGTCTCTGACGCATATTTAACTCCTTCTGAGTAAATATATACTTTAAACTCTTATGATCGGTGAATATCTGACAGGTGACGCCATAAAGGTAATGACGCCAAATCTTCAAGGCGAACACCACGGCTGCTAGCTCCAGGTCGTGGGTCGGATAATTAACCTCGTAAGGTCTCAATTGTCGTGAAGCATAGGCAATAACCTTCCCGTTCTGCATGAGTACACATCCGAGACCCTGTCCGGATGCATCACTATAAACCACAAATCCCTCCGTTCCCTGCGGCAAGGAGAGTACAGGTGCTGACATTAACCGGCTCTTGAGTTCCTCAAAACTCCGTTGACACGCGTCGGACCACGTGTATTTCTTATCCTTCCGCAAAAGGTTCGTTAAGGGTTGAGCGATTCTAGAAAATCCTTCCACAAACCGCCGATAATAACCCGCTAATCCGTTAAAACTTCTGATTTCCTTAACGTTCTTCGGAGGTAGCCAATCCCGAATAGCCCCGCCTTCGAGGATCGACACGAACTCCGTCGATGAAATTACATGTCCGAGAAAAGTCACCGGACATCCGAACTCACATTTGGAAAACTTCCCATAAAGTTGTTCTCGTCTTAACACGTCGAGCACTTGATGAAGGTGAAACTCGTGTTCCTCCGGTCACGAGAATAAATCAAAATGTCATCGATGAAGACAACAACAAACCGATCCAAAAGTCAATGAAAACCCGATTCATTAATTCCATGAATACCGCAGTGCATTAGTTAAACCGAACGGCATAACCACAAACTCATAATGACCATAGCGTGTTGAAACGCCGTCCTCGCGATATCCGACTCTCGAATCCGAATCGATGATATCCAGATCTTAAGTCGATCTTGGAAAATCCGAAGCTCCACGAAGTTGATCTAAGAGGTCATCAATACGGGGTAAAGGATACTTATTCTTGATTGTTACCTGTTCAACTCCGATAATCAATACATAAGCGGAATGAACCATCCTTCTTCTTGACAAACAACACCGGTGCTCCCCACGGGGCGACTTTTCGGTCGGATATAACCTTTCTCGAACAACTCCTCAAGTTGGTTCTTTAATTCTGCATTTCGGTCGGGGCCATCCGGTATGGTGCCTTCGATATCGGGGGCGTACTGTGCTCCAACTCAATCGTGAATTCCACATCCCTCTGTGGAGGCAAACCAGGTAACTCGTCTGGAAAAACATCGGCATATTCCCTCACCACCGGAATATCCGTTAACATTACTGATGATTTCTCGGTTTTGGCCATATAGCACCAATAACCGACACATCCCTGATTGAGTAATCTTACTGCTTTCATCAAATTAATGACTTTACGAGCAGTAGGATTACCTCCCTGAAACACACATTCGACTCCATCGACTGAAATGATAGTGACCAAACGCTTTCGGACACTAATGATGGCATCATGACGATCCATCCAATCAATACCCAAGATGACGTCGTCCCTCGGCAAATCTACTACGATTAGGTCCGCTGGCCATACACGACCATGAAATTGAATCGGACAATTCTGAATTTCACGGTTACCAATAATTCGTCTACCATCAGGTAGGCCAATGACATAAGGCTCGCAACTAGTAGCACTAC
This sequence comes from Orobanche coerulescens, assembly GCA_033398695.1. NCBI lineage: Eukaryota > Viridiplantae > Streptophyta > Magnoliopsida > Lamiales > Orobanchaceae > Orobanche > Orobanche coerulescens. The sequence goes on from CM065809.1 coordinate 87,253,335, forward strand.
CCAGACGTAGTCTACTCAAACATAACTCGGAAATGAATGAATGAGATGCACCAGTATCAAAAAGGGTACACACAGGTTGAGATAGGATATCGAGTGTACCTGAGATCATCCGGGTCTCCGGATCGTCGGTCTTCTTCATCTCATAAATTCGGGGCTTTCCGGCCCCCGAACCGGACGCTCCCGTCTGATAGCTCTTGGCTCCGCCTTTAGCTCATGTCGTCTTGAACGACGCTGAGTAAAGTGGCCTGATTACGCACATTGAATGACACAGGGCTTGAGATGACGCCGGAGTGGGTTTAGAGTCCCTACGGCAAAAATGGGCCCTATGCCCAGCAATCCCACAGTTATGGCACGTGACAGTCTGCTTTGGACATTTTGCGCTGAAATGACCCTGTTCTTCACAGTTGAAACAGGTGACGGCTGAACTGGCCGCTCGAGATTGAGATTCCGTGGGTTTAGACGCCAGGGGAGGTCGCTCAGAAAAAGTAGAGCCCGCCCGCGGTTTCTTGAAGGTGGCCTGACTTCCGTTAGACTGATCATAGTTCTTAGACTTCTTGCCAGCAGATGAAGGTTGCTGCTTAGAAATCTCCTTAACAGTAAGCTCGTAAGTGAGAGCTTTCTCAATGAACTCGGCCAGAGTGGTACAGTTATGATTAAGCAACTGAAGTCTCATACGGGGTTTCAGCCTCTTGCTGAAATACTTGATCTTGTCCGCTTCTGAGTGAATGATAGATGAGGCGAACGGAAGAAGTTCCTGAAATTTCTCGGCACTGGCGAGAACATCCGCGTCTGACGAAGGGTCGGGAGTGAGTAACTCTGACAGCTTGGCCTCTCTGAGTGGGGCCGGATAATACCTCTCCATCATGAGAGTCTTGAACTGATCCCAAGTACATGATCCGTCTGTGGGCTTCAATGATAACCGCCATGAATGAGCGCTCTTACCGAGATAGTAAGCCGCAACTGAAACTTTATGCCCTTCAGGGCAATCCACCATAGCAAATAACTTTTCAAAATGCTCAAGCCAATGAACAATATCCGCCGGCTCAGATGAGCCCTCAAAGGTAGGTGGTCGCTGGCGAGAGATATCGCTAATGATATTGCTTACACCCCTCTCTTGCCTCTGAGGCGGCGGCGGAGGAGCCTGTTGATTTTGAGTAGTGGAGTTATGCATCGCCTCCATTAGTTGTGCCATCTGAGTCATTTGGGCCATCATGCCCTGCATAAAAGCGAGTGGGTCAACCCGGACACCCTCTGACTGAGCCGTGTCCCGGGTACGACTCCCCGATAGTGAATGATCGCGTCCAGGTGAATGAGTGGCAGCGTCACTGCTCGATGAGTTAGCATTATTCCTGGCATTTGCACGTGTATTCGCACGAGTTCTCGGGGTTCGGCCCGCTCCACGGCCTCGTCCTCCACGTCCTCTGCCAGCCCTTTCCATACTGAAGTGGAAAGTCATATGATGATTATATATCTCGCATGAGTATCACATTATGATTATATTATGAAATGATGAAAATGAGCATACGCGCTCAAATACAGCGATTACATGAATGATTAGTTGACGTGACATGATTATCGATGAATTCTTGAAATGATTATCTTGAATGAGTTAACAAGATTAATGATTCGATCTTCACGATCAACAATGAACAATGAAATGAATTGGTGATTAATGAGTTAACTCGACCGTCCTGGTCAAAATGACAATGATGATTGAGGATTGCTAAGCGATGAATTATGAATGAATGATTAATGCCGAAATTATACCATGGCATTAGAAGTCTTACGATTCTTGGTACGATTGGCTCGGCATTTGCACAGTCACACGTGGCGAAAGTCCAATGATACTAGTCCGATGACGATGATTTCAAATGAGACATGACTTGGAGGGTAGTATTCAAAACCACGCTCCGATACCAACTCTGTAACACCCCAAACTAGGCGGATATTACGGTGTCGTGGACCCCATTAGGACCCACCGGGCGAATGAAAATGAATGAATTATACGAGTAAATGTAGTACCGAACCACATTACAACATCAATTACTCCGATGAGGAGTTTTATACAACACACCCAGGATGATATCGAATACCGGTATATTTTATATGGAGATAAAATATACAACAATGAGTGAGATGAATATTCAAACGGAATGTCTGCGTGGAATAAAATAAAAGAAACATAATGATTGAAAAGTAGGGCCCCTACTAGTATCACTGGGACTCCTCGCCGTCACCGTGCTCTCCCGTGCCTTAGCCTTGCCATGACACGAAAAGCAGTATCCCCAGCGAAATCGATTACGAGAACAACAATCCTCAAGGGTTGAAAATACACAATCATGATATATGCGGAATTATGAATTATCACAGCGAAACGCAATCAAACATGCTATATAAATCGACTATCGATGCGGCTCAAAGGAATGGCGCCACACAACGTCCGGGATGGAAATGTGTCCGTACACAAGCCACCATCACACGTGGTCTTGTGCCTAATCGATCTCACGAAGCAATCGACTCGTGTGCACGATCCAATGTGAGGCCAACAACCACCACACGACATAATTGTGCCCGACATGAAAATCCTACACATTCCAACTGCACGCCAAGATGACCGGAATGTCACAATATGGCAAAAGTGACAACGAAAATGAATAATGACTCACCAAGGTTAAATGATGGTGAAATGAATGATAGCTCAATGGAATGATCGGAACCGTCGTTCCTTATGACTGAGGTGATTAATTGACAATGACAAGTTTTGATACGGTTAATACAATGATGAATGAGTTACGATTATGAATGAACAACAACAAAAGGAATGAATATCCTTTTAACCGAGTAAGAATTAACTTACTCAATACCGATGAAGAATGTCCTTCCACGAACAACGTCCTAAATGAAAAGTCGGTCGCTCGAACAACCTTGAACATCAATAGTTACCAACAACCGATCAATACACGACTCAAATACGATCATAACCGACCCAAACGTCGATACAACAATATCCGAACTCGTAGATGTACTCTAACGAAAACGTTGAGATACCCGTTGGTTAAAACCAAACCCAAATAATCGAACCAACTCCAACATGATTGATTCAAACCAGCAAAACATTATCAATGATATCAATAATCTCATAGAAATCTACAATCCAAGTTTATAATAACGACAATCGGAAATCCCCAAAATAACCGAAGTCAACCCCAAGGGTTCTTGGAATAATTCCGAAAATAACGGTTTAAATCCGTAGGAATATATTTATCCAAGTTAGATAATCCATAACTAACATATTCCAATGATAATCCAAGCTTACACGAAGAAATCGGAAGGAAAACCCAAAAATCCGAAATTCTAGATCCAAGAGATTAATACCTTTGATTCGACGTGATAAAGATGATGAAATGATGATCAATCCGAAAGATGAAGATGATGATTGATGATTACGCCTCGAAGAATCCTCTCCGAATCGCTCGAAATCGCCCAAAATTACCGAAGGAATGAAATGAGATGAATAAATGACGAACTCTGACTAAACTGTCCAATTTATTGTCAGTCCAGGTTAGCGTGCGCTAGCCCTTGTGCGTAGCGTGCGCTAACGAGTAATTTGGGTAGTCCAGTACCCACTGTCCGAACACGGTAGCGCGCGCTACGTACCTTCTTGTAGCGTGCGCTACGGCCCTACTACTAGCGTGCGCTAAGATCCATTATTAGCGTGCGCTATCGAAATATTGATGCCCGATCGAGTCCAGAAAACTGTCTGACCTCTGATCTGACCCTGATAGCGTGCGCTACAACCATTGTTTAGCGTGCGCTAATATATCGGTTGCGTACGCTAACAACAAAACATAGCGTGCGCTATGAATAAATCCAGTGCAGTCCAGTAGCCACTGGACTCACCCTGATCCGTCCCTAGCGCGCGCTACTCCACACATATAGCGTGCGCTACTACAACTCATTAGCGCGCGCTACTTACCACTCGTAGCGTGCGCTACCTATAACTCACCTGCAGTACAGTACCTTCTGGACTGCAGCCGAGCTAACCTTAGCGTGCGCTAAAGCTGAGTGGTAGCGTGCGCTACCTATACCCAATTAGCGTACGCTAAAAGGAGTATGTAGCGTGCGCTACTCCTCATGCACAGCTCGCAACGAAAATGACAATGATGATAAACACGGCACGAAACTCCAATCAGATTAGTGATGAATGACGATTGATACACGATACGATTACTCTGAATGATGAATACCATGACTGAATATGAGTGACAAATGATCAATAATGAATGAAATTACTGAGTATCAATTACTGAATGATAAATACTGAATGATAATTACTGAATTACAACTGGGTATTACATTTGCCATGTCAATAATGGGTCCCACATCACTAGTGGGCTCTTTTGCCATGTCAGCAGTGGGTTCCACTAGACATAATGCAACACTTCCATTATTATATCCAACAGTAACATGGTTATTATATGCAACACTAATTTTAAAATATGCAACACTACCGAAGATAAATGCAACAATAACTGAAAGATAAATGCAACATTTTAAATAAAAATTTTGTAATAACCATTCCGTACGTACATCATTCCACACAAATAAAATACCATCCAAAATTCACACCCTGCCATTCAGTACCAAATACCAATATCCCAAAAAACAGTTGGTACTAAATACCAACATCCCAACAAACAGTCAACGCAAAATACCAACTCCAACTACTATCGAACAAGTCTTATACTAACAATTCGACACGCATGATCCAATTATTTCTTCAGTTCCTTGAAGAGGGACCTGTTGGATTCGTGCTGTTCTTCGAGGGCCAAAATGCGATTTAAAACTTTGAGTAGTTCGTTGGATGTTCTTAAGCTGTGATTTGTCTCCCCGGTCCTGACTCTTGGTTCTAAGGAGCTAGTAGGGGTAACTGCTGGATTATATGGCGCTATCTAAAGAAAACGAGTTATGGATATATGTATTCTAAAAGGAAGTACAAATATGGAACAAGTAGTGTGATTTTAGTTGCTAGACAGATTGTAAATTAGTAATGCAAGAGGGATTGGTCCATCACAAAGAAAGAACAAACAAGCCTATGATTATATGCGTCTGTTTCTTTATTTGTAACGACGATAATGTCGAAGGTCGAAAAACATTTGCCACACGGAAATTGCTTGCAAGATCTCAACGTTACTTACCTCCATTGAACTAACATAACTTGCAGGCTTCATATCATGATTGCTCGTCTCAGCCTTGCGATTATGCTGCATTAGTGATGCAGCTACATGCCGCCTTAAACTACTACAACTTCCTGGCTGGCATTACAAATAATAACAAAACAAAAATTAACACAGGGAAAATAAAAAGGAACTTGGCACTTCTCGATGGACATTAAAGATGAACCGGAAACAGATATTCGAAAATACAAAATAGAACATTTACTGTTGTGACACAACTCATTTATATTGTGAGACCGCTTGAGTTTTCGATCACGGAGGTAAAACTCAACCAAAATTGCACCAATTGTATAGAGCAAAAGAACACTAATTGCAACATCATAACAAGTTCCTATTAAGCAACAACTAAACATGCAAACAAACACTAAATTAGATGTCCTACAAATCCCAATGTAATGATTGCAAATGAGGACAGAGAATGTAATAACCAAATATACTGCTAGATAAAAAATAGCCAATCGAGGAAGCAGATGCAAACCCAAGATTTTTCCTTGATTTTTCACGAGGTGGGCTATGGGCTATAACCGCCCAGAGAGATGGAGTTGTACTATCTTTTTATTTTATTTTACAAGTTCTAGATGCTTTTTAAAAATTTTCAATGTGCTAAAGCCTCCCCCCTCCCAGTGTTCGACCCCTGTATGGAAGCTCGATTTGAAGTATAGCATCCGAGAAAGGATGCCCGCATCTCCGCAGGTCCCTTTTCAGCCACCTGCCTCCTCGACTTGTAAATAAAATAATTGTATGTACTTTTTTAAGCTTGTGGCTATGCAAGAGGCATATATACAATCAAGAAAACACCCCTATTTGTTCTGAAAAACACTAAAACCAAAATACCACCAAAGTCCTGAAAATCTGACCACACCACTCCACATGGAATCATCAAGAATACATTTAAAAAAATTAACCTCTCATCATTAAAAGCAAAACTTTGATTCACATGCACACACACACAAAAAAAAAAAAGTAGAACCCAAATACTAGAAACCCAACAGAAACCAATCACATTAAGAAAATAATAATAATAATAATAATAATAATAATAAGGATACAAAATCTTGAACCCTTATTACCAGGTCAGGTGAACTAGGTGAAGGATCAAGTGGCTCAACGCTGCCGTTCTTATCCTCATAAACCGTTGATGGTGGTGGTTGAGGCGGCGGAGCCGGTGACCTACTCCATGGTGCATTTTAGCAAGTAGCAGCTTGTGGTGATGAAGCTCCCAATATGTGGCAGCAAGTTTTCTTGCAGAAACATGAGGAATTGGGAAAAGGGTGTCTTCAATACAATCTTTTCCACTATCATCTTGTTGGAATTGTTTAGGTGATGATGCTAAGAGCTCTAATTACTTAGGTCTTAAAAAACATACCTTGAGACCTCAAAGAAAAGAAATATGAGCAGCAATAGGCCATCCATATTACTAATTGCCATTACACACACACACACACAGTTGTTTGAAACAAACACTACATACAACCCAAGGCAAACAAACAACACATAGATAACCTAATCACCCACAATCACAGCAACTTTAGGTTGAATCTGCACAGAGAAATCCAGGAAAGTGTTCAACTAAAATTTTGAAAAGGAAATTCATAAATGTCTTATTTAACAAACAAAATATTGTTGTAGAACAAGTTGAATGAGTGGTGGTGGATATGAATTTTTACTGGGATGAAATTATTAGTCATCATATATTCGGAGTAAAAAATCATATATTCGGAGTAAAAACTCTCTCCAATAATGAATAACCCCATAGGATCTCTAAATTTTGAAAGAAACAAAGACCCAAAAAAAAGATTAAAATCACAACAGGTCTATGAAAACACCCAGAAACTACAAAACCAAAATTCCCAAACCTTAAAGATAAATAGAGCCAACACACAAATCGAAAATCCTCTCTTAAAAAAACAAAGAAAATCAGAAGCACCATCGGTTGATATTATCAAAAAGAGTTGATAAATATTATACAGAATCGGAGAATACCCCAAGAAGAAGAGAGGCCAAAGCATAGCCTCAAAATTATAACTCAAGTTTATACAAAGAGATATTGATTTCACCACAAAATAATCCTCATGGTTCTAAAACCCTCTGTAAATTTCACCGAGGCAGAAATCTATAAATCCTCAACAACAAAATTAACAGAGAGTTGCAAAAGAGTACGAAACAAAAGAAAGACTAACCTCAAAAATAGGCCGAGTCGCAGGAACTTGTAGTGAATTGAAAGAGAAAAATCAAGAAGGAGATCGAAAAATAAAAGAGGAAAGAAGACACAGATGAGTGACATGTTACCTAAGCAAGCAGGAGAAACAAATATGTTGAGAGAAACTGGTGGGAAGAGGTGAAGGAGGGGACGCACGGCAAAACTGTCCAGAAAAAAAAACATAAAAATGAACCCATGTCTAATAAAACTAAAGTAATTTACTCCGATATATTAAAAGTGACCTGCTCACACTCGGAACGATCATAGAGAGATTCAGCCATCATGCGATTAATTAAAAAAATGAAAAGAAAAAAACTGAATCATAGTTCATATAAATCACACAAAATTGATAAATAGTTGATTCACAAAATTTACGAAACATAAAGGGATAAACGGAAAAGAAGACTACCTAGGTCTCTGCATCATCCTACGGCGCTTCCTTTTTAACCTCCTCATACACTTCTTCTTCCACTGTAAATCGGAAAACAAAAAGGAAAGAGAGAGAGATAGAGAGAGATTAAGTGTAAGAATTCAAAAAATCACTAGCAGTAGAAATGAGCGATTGAATCGCGATACCCTACCTTAGCCTTCATTGGTGAAACGGAAAAACTGATGAGAGAATATCTCTTTCCCTTTTTGAAAAAGTTAAAAGGATGGCGATGGCCAATGGAGGGTTATCGGTAATAAAGACCTAGGGTTTATGAAGAGAGAATATGATACGTTTATGAAGTAGGCAGAAGAAGCAAGGTAATCAAGAAGAGGTGAAGCAGGAGGTGGGGTGAAGGGTAATAAGGCGGATGGCGGTGAGATTTGCAAGAAACGAGGAGGACGTGTGACCAGAAGAGAAAGGATGAAGCACACAGTGGTGAGTGTAGGTCACAAGTCGTCCAGGAATAAGTCTAGATGGGGTGAATAAGCTTATTGAAACTCTTTTCCACAAAAGGTGAGTTTCTCAGCTGATATGTACAAATGACTTGAAGTCGTATGTAGACAGATGCGGAAGTCAGCAGATGACGATAGCAAATACTTAAACAATGGAACAGTAAATATGTATGCAGCAGGTAAGTATGATGATGAAAACAGTAAAACACGCAGGTAGTTATAGTGGTCTCAGAGGTGGCGTAATCCTCTACTAATCCACTTTTCTCCAAACCAGTTGGAGATGAATTGACTATAATTCTCAACCAGTGATAAATATTACACTGATTCAACTAATTACAATATCTTCCAACCAGTGGAATTCCTTTCCGTTGCAACTCCCTTTGACTGCCTTGCACCTCTTGATCTACGATCCTTGGATGCCTTTACAGTCTCTCGAACTTCAACCAGTGAAGTACCCCAAACTCAGGTTTTAAAGACACGAGTGATTGTATTCTCCAACTAAGAGAGTCTTCAAATAATAACTTTTGAACTCTTGCTCTTTCACGATGCTATTGTTCGCTTTGATTGCTTTGTTTGCTTTTATTGCTTGTAAGTGTTGTTCACATCGTACTGCTCAATTTCATATCTTCATATATATATATATATATATATATATATATATAGATGTTGGTCCTTGAGCTTCCTTTATAGCCGTTGCAATTCCTGTAACAAATCTGTCTGTTGCAGAAATGGACTTCTGTGTTTTTCTTTCCGAACGTTGCAAGGCTGGATTCCCTTATTTTAATCAATTTCCGACCGTTGTGAAGACTTTCACGTTGTGGTACCGAACCTTTAGATTATAATATGCATAAAGTCTACAGTGGTGGCCTCGATGAATATTTAATTCATTCGCTTTCTGGGAATCTCTCCAGTCTGTATTTCTACGCCTGCTTGTGACTTTCCGTGATTATTGACTTTTCAACGCATGCTGACGTGGACTGGATTTTGGCTGATCACTTATCTGATCTTTTTACAGTCATCCTTATCTGATTTCGAACTTCTCTGATGTAACTTCTCTGAGATGAAGTTTTCTGTCCTGACTAATCTTCTCCGATCTGAAGTCTTCTGACCTGATGATCTTATCTGATCTGATGGTAAAACTTCAGTTGACTTGACTCTGACTGATCACTTGACTGCAGTTCGGTCAAACTTTCTCTGATAAATATTTTGACTAGGACTTCTATGATAAATCTCTTTCTTCAGAACGTTGTCTGATGATAAGTCGTCTGTGGTCAACCTTCTCTAATCAATTGAGTTGACCGGAACTTCTCTGATATGAACTTGTCTGATATTTATACTTAGCCAATTTTAGCCTAACTTATATGGCATATAGAAGATACTCATTTGGTTCTTCTTTACATATTACCAAGTATTAAAACATACATTTGAATAAACAAATACAGGGATGACATCATCAAAATCTAATAAGTATTCCTAACAAATTCTCCCTATTTTGATGATGGAAAAACTTAAGCAAGATATTCAAATGTAGAGCAGGTCCGCACATGATTAAGTGCAAGACAGAAATTAAAATTCAGTCTTGTTTTGAGACAACTGGTGGTTGTCATTCAAAAGACTGTTATAAAATCTTTCAGAGATGTTTTACAAGTACAGTGATAATACTTGTCTATGAACTTCTTCTTTACCTCTCCCCAAAGAGTCATATACTCAGTAGGAAGGAACTCCTCAACATACCATAGCTGCTTGCCTTCCCATTCATATCTCCGTTCATCCCTTACTCTGGTTCTGCTTTTCTTTACTGCAGTTTGGGTTTCAGCTAGAGCAGGAGCATCCAACTCTTTCCTCTTCAGATTAGACATCCCAGCTTCAGTCAGAGGGAGGTCATTTCTCTGTTTGGTCAGCTCCTTTCTCATTTCTTCAGCTAATTGTTGAATTTGAGCTTGCAACTTATCTTCCCCCTGACGTGTTGCTTCCCTCTTTCCTCTATCATTCCCTTTTTTGCCAGCATCAACCAATATGGTTAACTGTTGTTCAACTCGGGACATCCAATCAGATATGCCAAGTGGCATTCTGGAATTTGTAGGAGGAGAAGGAACACATTTCTATAGGAATGTGTCCAGTTTTGCATGGAGGGATTGGAGGTCAGGTTTGACTGTCTATTCAACAAGGCGTCTGATCAGGTCAGCCATCTCACGTGATATAGGTGTTGCTTGAGGGGAGTGCTCTCCAGAGCCTTCAATGCCTGCAGGTCACATGGCGATCGACCTGCCTGACTGCAGACTCCTGTCTGCAGGAGGCTGATCAGATGGGGTTTTATCAGGGGTCCCCGATTTGTCATCCTCATCTTCTGAATGATCTGAGCTGGGGGCTTGATCAGGTGCCCCAGGCTCATCTGCATCATCTTCCTTGTCTTTCTTCTTTTCTTCTTCTTCATCCTCATCCTCTTTCTGTTTCTTTTCCTCTTCTTCTTTATCTGCTTTTTCTTCTTCCTCTTCTTTTTCTTCTTCTCCTTCTTCTACCCCGTCTCCTTTTTCTTCTTCCTCCAACTCCTCTGTCTTTTCTTCTTCTTCTTCTTCAACAATCTATTTTTCAACTAGTATATTTTCTTCCTATTCTCTCACAGACTCTTCAACTTTAATATTTTCTCCTTTTTCCTCTTCCTTTTTCTCAGATTACTCCTCCTTTTCGACTTCTTCTATTCTTATGCCTTTTTATTCAACTCCACTTCCTTCTTCTCCATCTATTGTCCTAGCTAAAACATTTTCCATTACAAAGAAGACAAACTTGTCCATGTTGGTTTTAAAATTGGACAAGAACCACTTTGTCTGGGGCATTAAGAGAACATCTGTCTCATGACAAAAACTCATGAGAAATTGCACTGTATCCTGGGGGAGTTCCCACCCCAGCTACTATTTTCAACAAGGGTTTGCAGTTTAGTGAATGAGAGTGATTTGAAATTTTTCCACTCTTCAAAGACAGTTATGAATGAAACTTGAAGAATGTGATGTTTTACCATGTAGAGCTATTCCACAGATAGCTCCAAGGGGTTGCTGTAAAGGAGGTTGAGTGAGTAGCCTGCCTCAAGAATGTTGATGAACAGGTCAGCTTCCTCTTCCTCTGTCATGCTCGGCAGGGTGAGCAGAGGAATTACATCAGCAACTAAGTCTGAGCGATCAGGCTGCTCAAATAGGTCTTCTTTAGAGTGATCAGGAGCAGGAGCTGGTGTGGTTATTATCTGCATCTGAACTGCAGAGACAGGTTCAGGTGCAGATGACCGAGGTATCTGCTCTGCATCCTCAAAGTTGAGTCGTCTGGGCCTCTTGGGAGAAGGGTCAGGTGAGGATTGGATTTGAATTAGCTCCTCTGGTGCTGGTCCCTTTCTCTTGAACCTGAGGGCCATGGGAGTGTTGTCAGAATCTGAGTCGGTATGATCTGTAGGTATCTCCTTGTATGCAGGTGACTCATGAACTGCAGCTTGGTCACCGGCATCAGACCCGTCTGTATCCGAGGGGTGTCTCTAGGGAGGAGGCCCACTAGACATTTCTCTTAGCATCTGGGCTGCCTTCCTTTCTCCACCCAATCTCTTCAATGTCTCTTGGTCCAGGTGACCAAGTCTCTTGTTAACGTGAAAGGGATCAGCATTCCCCTTCGCCTTTCCGTGATACTCCAAGATCCAGTTTATCTACGTCCCAAAAGCGAGCTTGGTCTTGAACTTCTTCTCGTCCTCCATCCAATGAACTTTATTGACCTTGCAGACTAGTTGTCTATAGATATAATCAGTCCAATCGATTGACTGATGCTGGATAAGTGCTCCCAGCACCATGAATTTTGCAGACGACATCTGGTCATAGCTGTCCGCCATTCCCATCGCGATTTTGTTTGTGATGTCTAGAACATATCGATATTCCATTTTAGGTCGCTTCTCTTAGACGTTAGCTTCAGCTTGGACGGCTGTTCTTGTAACTTGATTTCGAGCCATGTTTTGGCCGCGCTCTGTTTTAGGGCTTCAATGGCCACGCCTCGAGATCACATCCCGAAAGCCTCTTTGACTGTCTGAGGGGTAATTGTAACTTCCTCTCCAAAAATTGCACTTTTGATTCCTGCTTCCAAGACCTCAGCTTCCTTAAAAAATGAAATTACAGCTTCCTTGTAGATGTATTTGGGGCTAATGTCCTAAAATGGGTAGATCCCATTTTTCTTCGTTGAGATGATCTGGTATACGCCCGTATCCAGATTCGCCTCTAGCAAGCCCTCGAAATAAACTACCACACTGAAAATGATCTGGTCCTTGACAAGCTTCAGGTTAACGCCTTCAAAGTAAGATTCCATTTCTGCAAAATAAATTTTCGCTGAGTGTATTGAAGGTTCAAAGAAATTTTTGCTCTTAAACACCTAGGGTTTCTCGAGTTTGAAGAAGGTAAAGTTCTTGTGAAATGGGTTCGCCGACTTAAATAGCCATTTGAAATGACGTTTTGAATTTAATATTAATTAATTTAAGTGGCGGTTCATCTTTTGAGAATTTAAAAAAATGACGGTTTGAATTTTTAATTGGACATAGTGGCAGTCGTGTGAACGTGTATATGCCACGTGTAAATAAATAATAATATAATATTCAAGTGTCGGTCAGGAATAAGAAAACTTAGTTGGTTGACTGTTTGACTTCTTGACTGCTCAGCATCAGGTAGCTTGAGTCGCCTGTGGTTTTGATCAGCTAGGTTTCTTGGTCTGTCCTTCGTCTTCTTGTCTGATCTGTCCAGGTAGAATGATTGTCTGTTCTGATCAGGTGGATCCTCCTTCACTACTTCAGGTAGCTCTTCCTTGTCTGCATAGATAAGTTCCTTCCCTTGTCTGATCTGGTCATTAGGCATCTTTCTCATCTGTACTAGATTGCCAATCTAGTAATCCAAGTTCCCTGCTTAGCTCCAAAAACCCTTCTTCTGGCAAAGGTTTGGTGAATATATCAGCAATTTGGTATTCAGTACTGACTCTTTCCACTCTAACTCCTTTGTTAAGCACATGGTCTCTGATGAAATAATATTTGACATCAATGTGTTTCGTCCTTGAGTGCAATACTAGATTGTTGGTTATTGCGATTGCACTGTTGTTATCACACCATATAGGGACTTCATTTGCAATGATGTTGTAGTCCCTTAGCTGTTGTCTGATCCATAGAATCTGGGCATAACAGCTACTTGCTAAACTAGGATATCAATCTGGTTCCTAGGAATTGGCACATTCCACTGGTGCTTTTCCTATTATATTTACATCATGCGAAGTCTGCATCTGAGTATCCTGATAGCTCAAAGTTATCATTTTTAGGATACCATAGTCCAACATTGAATGTAGACTTAAGGTATTTGATAATCCTTTTAGTTGCATCCTGGTGAGACTGCTTTGGCTTGGATTGAAATCTTGCACATACACCCACGGCATATGATATGTCTGGCCTGCTTGCAGTCAGATAAATGAGTGATCCAATAAGTTCTCTGTAGTGGGTTTAATCCATTGATATGCCTCCTTCATCTTCATCTAGGTGTGTGCTTGTGCTCATAGGAATTCTGTTGGGAGTATGCCCTCGAATGCCACTCAGAGGATATTGAGTGAGGGCATTGTACTTGTAATTATGTAAATCATTAATATAAGGCAATGAATGTTTCTTTATTTACTGGTAGTTACTGGCGTCCCTAACTCGTAAATATATATATAGAAACTAGTCCATGTATTTGAGAGAAAAATGTTCCACTCCTTATTGGATAAGGAGGTTGACATTGGAAAGGTTTATAGCTCAAATACTTAATCGTTCGCAAGTCGATGAAACTTGACTGGGCATTAAGTTTATGTGAAGACTCATATGACGTGTTCTTTGACATGGAGAGTGCTTGTCGAACGCTAATGTTTAGTGGGAGCACACGTTATAGGTATGCTAATTGGATTAGTATACTCGAACCAACTCACCCTCGATTCGTCACACGGATTTCACTCCGGGACAGTCAATGACGGAATCGAAAGGTTGTGATATTTATTCGTGAACCTTCGACTTGAGGATTTAGTAGGGATGTGCTTGTGACATCAAGATTTTCATTAGAGTAGTTCGACCCTGTAAACCGGAAGGCGGGGGTCAACCTTGACGTGCATCTTGATGGGCAAGTAGCAGGTCCTACTGAATACCAAGATAGAATTCTTTCTCCTGTTAGTGAACGGGTTAAATGTCCTATGCGGTTATTGGCAGATGAGATCATAAGTCTTTGGCCAAAGCATTGGAGCTAGTTGTATTGGATAGACGAGAGCTAGATGATCTCGATTTGCATTAACGCATGTATAGTGTCAAGTAACAGATAGGGTTTGACTGACCGTGACCCTATAACTTGATCGGGACATTTGAAACAAGGGTTTATACATATACTGGTATTCACGACAGAATGGTTCTTGAATGATCCCAATCATTCGTTCTCAATTGGGGTACAGTGTAGGCCGCCAGGCTGGCTAGGTGGTGCTACTACTCTTTGGTTCCTCCCATTGCTGACTGAGACGGACCTACCGAGTCGCGCAATAGGATTGACGACGGAATGAATCAAGCTTATTCTCTCGTAATGAATATTAGATATTGAATATCTAATTAATTAGGACATTGGATGTCTAAATTGATTTATTGGATAAATTAATTTACGGCCTAATGAATTAAATAAATTACTAGGTGATTAATTTAATTCATGAAAATAATTATTTCTTGGATAAATTAATTATGTTATTATGTATTTGATATGATTAATTAATTGGATTAATTAATTGATATAAATACATCAGAACGGATTCGGAGTTTATCTGTTTGGACTCGCGGGAGTCCGAAATGGACTGAACTCCACCTACCCTTCTAGATGCCCCCCCCAATTTCCACCACCTTTCATCTTGTCTTTTATTTCCATTTTTAAATGGAAGACAATGACTTGAAAGGCATCTCTCATGTGAGATGAGATATTTAGTGGGTTGTTGGTGAATGAAGAATGAATAAAGGGAGAAGACTTGTGACTCTCTTACTGTTGGGATTCGGTGCCTAAAACGAAGGCCCAGCGGAAGCGGTAAAATGAAAATTAATTCGATCTGAATCCCTACGAGGATCGATCGAGCTACGTATATACGAATATATAAACGAAAAGCAAGTGTCGTAAGAAACTAACCCTCGAAGTCCGTTGATTAAATGGTAATCTTCTCTTGAGCTATTCCCCAATCTCTTAAACGATCCAACGCCGAAAGCACCGCGTCTCTACTTTCCACGCGCCGGAGAAACAACCGGAACGACGATCACCTTGCTATCCTCCGAGGATACGGCTAGAGCTAAGTGATGAAGCTATATATATAAATATTACTACACTCTAAGTGTTTTAATCTTACTCTCTCTATATGATTTTCTCTCAATTTTTCTCCAAGAAAAATGAAGAAGAAATGAATGAAGAAGATGAAGATAATTGAGAAAATAGTTTTTCTGTCTCTCTCAATCTCACTCACGTAGGAATCATATCTTGTTTAAGAGGTATGAAGTCTTCCTCCTTATATTCTTATTCCACCCTCATGTGAACAACTCATGTCACATGAGATCAAACCCCACAAAGTCATCTTTTTCATATAAAATGAAAACAACAAGACAAGAGGAAAGTGGGTGGAACTTAGGGGGCGGCTACCATGCAGAAACGGATGAGTTCGGTTCGTTTCGGACACCCATGAGTCTAAACAGATAAACTACGATTCCGTTCCGATGTATTTGTATCGATTAATTAATCCAATTAATTAAACATATCAAATACAAAATAACATAATTAATTTCTCCAAGAAATAATTATATTCATGAATTAAATTAATCACCCAGTGATATATTTGATCCATTAAGCCGTAAATAAATTTATCCGATAAATCGATTTAAACATCTAATGTCCCAAATTAGATATCCAATATCTAATATTCATAATGAGAGAATTAGCTTAATTCATTCCGTCGTCAATCCTAATGCGCGAATCGGTAGGTCCGTCTCAGTCAGCAATGGGAGGAACCAAAGAGTAGTAGCACCACCTAACCAGCCTGGCGGCCTACACTGTACCCCAACTGAGAACGAATGATTGGGATCATTCAAGAACCATTCTGTCGTGAATACCAGTATACGTATAAACCCTTCTTTCAAATGTCCCGATCAAGTTATAGGGTCACGGTCAGTCAAACCCTATCTGCACTTGACGCTATGCATGCGTTAATGCAAATCGAGATCATTGAGCTCTCGTGTATCTAATACAACTAGCTCCAATGCTTTGGCCAAAGACTTATGATCTCATCTGCCAATAACCGCATAGGATATATAACCCGTTCACTAACAGGAGAAAGAATTCTATCTTGGTATTCAGTAGGACCTGCTACTTGCCCGTCAAGATGCACGTCGAGGTTGACCCCCGCCTTCCGGTTTACAGGGTCGAACTACTCTAATGAAAATCTTGATGTCACGAGCACATCCCTACTAAATCCTCAAGTCGAAGGTTCACGAATACCTATCACAACCTTTCGATTCCGTCATTGACTGTCCGAGAGTGAAATCCGTGTGACGAATCGAGGGTGAGTCGGTTCAAGTATACTAATCTAATTAGCATACCTATAATGTGTGCTCCCACTAACCATTAGTGTTCGACAAGCACTCTCCATGTCAAAGAACATGTCATACAAGTCTTCACATAAACTTAACGCCCAGTCAAGTTTCATCAACTTGCGAACGATTAAGTATTTGAGCTATAAACCTTTCCAGTGCCGACCCCCTTATCCAATAAGGAGTGGAACGTTTTGCTCTCAAATACATGGACTAGTTTCTATATGTTTATTTACGAGTTAGGAATGCCAGTAACTACCAGTAAATAAAGAAACATTCATTTGCCTTATATAAATGGTTTACATAATTACAAGTACAATGCCCTCACTCAACAACCTCTGAGTGGCATTCGAGGGCATACTCCTAACACTTACACACTATTGATTCCATACGTAAGTAGTACACAGAGAAATGTGAGAAAGAACTTAGAGTTCTTTCCAAAATCTTCATCTCATTCTTCATCTTGTTCTTGTTGTTCTTGGAGAATAATCAAGAAATTAATTGAGAGAAATAAATTATACACTTAGAGTGTTGTAATCAAAGCTTCATCACTTGATTCTAGCCGTAACCTTAGAGGTTAATCAAGTGTTGTCATTCCATTCATTTCACTGATGCGTGACAAGTAGAGACGCAGTTTTTTCGGCGTCGGATCATCCAAGGGCTTGGAGCATTTTGGATCGTTTGGGGAATAGCTCAAGAGAAGGAATTCCATATAATCAACGGACGACAAGGGTATGATTTCGAATCTTCCTTTGTTTATTTTATATTCGTATACGCGTAGCTCGATCGATACTCGTAGAGATTCGGATCGAATTAATTTTCATTTTACCGCTTCTGCTGGGCCTTTGTTTTAGGCACCGAATCCCGAAAGTGGTATCGGAGCGAGGTCTTGCGATCGTATATATGATACGTAGCATTTGGAATACTTATTTTGTGATTTAGAATCACTTTGATAATCGTAGATATTTTATTGTTCGTCGTAGTGTCATTTTTCCGTGATTTTATGTTATGGTATAAATCAGATTTTTCTTGGAAATATGATTTATATTAATAATATTCAGATCAGGAATAACAGAATTTTAGAAATCTGCCCAAAAACGAGCTGTATCGAATCGTTGGACGATTTTCCATACAGCTGCCGAGTGTGGCCGAGCACGTACGACCTGTGGCCGGACGCTTGCTGTATTCTGCCGTCAGTGCCCGAGCACGTCCGGACCGTGGCCGGACGCTTGCTGTATTCTGCCGAGTCCTGCCGGGCGTGTTGCTGTATCGAGCCGAGTTCTCGCTGGATCAACCCGGATGCTTGTTGTATTCTGCCGAGTCCTGGCGGGCGTGATGCCGTATCGAGCCGAGTGCTCGCTGGATTAGGCCGGACACTTGTTGTATTCTGCCGAGTCCTATCCGGCGTGTTGCTGTATCGAGCCGAGCACTTTGTCACGCCCCGAGAGAAACGACTGTAATATCCGCAATTTTCGATTTTCGGTAAATTTCTTTTTCGGCCGGAGTCCGTTTTGACGACTCGCTCATGACCGTTTCGTCATTTCGAGAATGATTAATTCTGCACTTTTTGTCATCCGAGTTCGTTTCAGTATCGTTTTGTTGAGTTCCGAGCTTTTTAGCGACTTTTCCGCACTTGAGTTCGATTCTTGCGAATCTCATCCGAAACTGTTGTTTCGAGTTTCTCGTAAGTTCATTTAATGTTATTATTCATGTTGCGAGCTTTGGTTTGGTGTTTCGATTGCGTATCGTGATTTTCGGACGTTTTGGGCCATTTTCGTAATTTCCCAAAGTTTTGGGTAATTACTTCCGTTGTCGAATTCCGAGCCTTCGGGTGGTCGGAATCGTGTGTTCTATTATCTCTTAGATTCGTCTTTGCGAGTACTTCGTAACCGTAACTTCGATTCGTATTGAGGTTTGGGTTTCGGGGTCGTTCGGACCTAATTTTGATGCATGCGGAGGCCCGCCTGCACACATGCAACACTGACCACAGCGGCGTTGCTGAGCGCCGTGTCCTGCGCCGGGTCGGCCATGACTGGCAGCCTGCCGAGACATGGCCGAGACACACGGCACAGTCTGGGCCGTTTGCTACGCCGTGTCCGGCAGGCCTATAAATATGGCTGAGCAGTCATTTTTTTCACTCATTTCATTTCCTATCCTTCCTGTCCGCGGCTGGAGTCTTTGGAAAGTCGAAGACATGTTGTTATACTATGAATCCAAGAAGTTTTGGAGTTCATAACATTAATTGATCATCACGTAACATCCTTCAATCCAGCGAATCAAGGCAAGTTTTCTTAAAATCTAGTTTTGGGGATTTTGTTCGATTTGTCCATTTAATTCGTTTTAACTCAGAATAGTGATGTATTTATGATTATTAAACAATAATACGTCGAATTCCTTGCTGTTCCTCGGTTGAATCGCCGAGGATTCGTCGTTTTATTGAGTATCTTATCGACGCCTTGAAGGTGTTCGATAAAATGTCGCAAAGAGGATTCGAGCGTTGTACGATTATTCTTCCTCGTTCGTTCGTTAATTTATTGATGGTATGATGTTAGGGTCAGATTTCTCGCAAAGAATTCGAGTCGGAACCCTTCCGTTCGTCGTTTTCTTCAAGCTTTTCGATCGTGGGTGTATTCGTTGTCTTCGCCGGAGAATCGTAGGTGTTCGAGGTGTCCCGACTGATCCGTGATTGTGGGAGTGTCCGGCATCGATTATCGAGGCAAGTATCTTGCCCATACATTACGTGTTTTGTGAATATTATGGTTGTTAATCGTCGATATGTGCTAAATAAATATTAATAACCATTTTTCAAAAGAATCGGTATATTTACCATCATGGTTTTTGTAAAGGTTACCCGTGTGTGTCGGGAATTAATGTGCTTAGTTGAATATGTGTGCTAGTGTCGAGTATAGAATCACCTTACCTTCTTGTGATGTCATTGCGTATGATTATGTCGTTGGTAAATGTAAAGTGTAATTCTTTTGTCAAATTATGTGCTTGGAGTCACGTGTTTATGGATGAATATGTGAGTTTGTGTGATATTAGTTGTGTCGTTCGGTGCTGTTGAAATCTTGTGCTTCCTTGTGAATCGTATCATTACTTGGTCGTGAGTATATGTTGGATGAACTGGCCATTCTAGTAAGGTACCTCGACTATATATACTTTGATTGACCTTCGAGGCTTGTGGTTTGCAACTGTGATTTTGAAACGTGTGTGTGTGTTGTTCCTTCCACCCGGAGTGTCCGACGGGATGTCTGGGGGTCGATACTAAGGGGTACGGCCACGGAAGTGGACTTGGGTGCGTGTGTGGATGAGCTTCCACCCGGAGTGTCCGACGGGATGTACGGGGGTCGATACTAAGGGTACGGCCGCGGAAGTGGTTTCCCACCGGAGTGTCCGACGGGATGTTTGGGGGTCGATACTAAAGTGCGACGCGGGTTACCAGTTGTGGTTTTCATCTTGAGGATGACGTTGATGTTTTCGTTAATTGTGATATTGTCCGGAGTATCACAATGCTTTGTGCTCGGGGTCGAGAGACATTATATATCTAGTCTTGGTGCTTGGCTAGAATGGCATAAGAATAATGTGTTATGTGTAATGTGTCCTTGTCAGTGAATTGCAGTGAATGATCGGGTCGTTGGCCCTGTGTTTTGTGATCGAAATGGTTGGGCCGTGGACCCCGTATTTTGTTAACGGATTTATATTTTGGAAAAAGAACTTTGGGGCTGTGACCCTAAATGACTTTCGAGGAATTAAGAACTTTTCAATTTCAAATGTTTTCAAAACTCCCGAGATTTGGAAGTGTTTTCAAAGTGCTTACTTACTTCGTTTCTACTTTCAAGACTTGAACTATTTTTAACTAAATATACCTCGGGAAGTCTTTCGTTGTATTCTCGGAATGTGTTGTGTATGGCTCGTATTTGCACTTTATACTTGCACTAGCGAAACAGTGGAGTTTTGCTAACCCCCGAGTAATCGGGGGGTGGATATCTGTATTGTGTCCAGGTACATGCAGGTTTTCGGGAGCAAGACATAGGATCGGTACGAGGGATGATGAAAGACGAATGATACTAATCACACGAAGGCCAGTTTTGGGTTCGGTTAGTCGGAGTCCATTGTATTGTCTTTTCCGCTGTCTTATTGTTCATTGTTGCAAGTATTTTACCCTTGCGTGGGTATGAGTCTGGATGAGTTTATGTATTTTGATTTGTAAGTCAGTGACGAAAGACCAAATCGGTTTGTTGGTCCGTTATTTTGATTCATCGGTATGTAATGTAATGTGTTGTTTTGATGTCTAGCCTGGTGGATCCTCACGGAGAGGGTATGCGGCGTGTAATATTCCCGGTTTGATATGGGGGTGTTACAACGACCGACAGAGTGCTCGGACAAACCCGCACAGAGGGGTGCGTGGTCCAGCGGATCAACGTGCACGGGGCACGTTCGGGACTGCAAGGCCGTGTGGAGCGGCACAACCAACTGAGGGACTTAGCCGTGTGGTGCGGCATGCATGGATGTATGGCCTAACAAGCAGGCCATCCGAGCAACAAAGTGCCCAACCGAGGGACAAGGCCATCAGGCCAGATGCGGGACTACCTGGGCGGCAGGACAAGGCACGCCGGGAACCGAACGGACGAGTGCATCGGACAGGCACGCCGCTTCGGGACAACGCGGGACAAGATGACGCGACGAGGCACATCCGAGGGCCGAGACTCGGACACGGGCAACAGACACCCGCGAGGGGTGCGCGCGTGGCGCTGGGCGCGCGTGCGGGCGGCGCGCGAGGGATGCACGGAGCTCCCCCCCTATAATAGGCTTAGCGGGATAAAGCCTTGTGAGTGCACTAGACATTGGAAAGCTGAGGAGTCCACTATGCGGAAGTTGTACTCAGAACATTCCAGAAACGGACTGGGATGGTCCAGAACATCAAAGATTAATCTGGAGGCATGTGTGGAAGGCCGGACCGGATCGGGTCAGGTTACATGGAGACGGGCCGAGTTGGGCCGAGCTGGTCGGGTCGGTCCGAACGAACCAGGAAGACCCAGAAATTTGTGGAAGGTGCTGGATACTCTTGGATGAGTCAAGAGACTTGTAACTTAGGAGATGTTTCTAGACATTGTGTAAAGATATTGTACTTAGAATACTCTAGAACATGTAATAGTGTAGGAGGATCTAGAAGCCTCCAAATGAGGAGGTGGAGGAAGGTTCTAGTGATAGGGAGTAGTATAAATAGGGAACTTGAGGCTCATTTGCAGCCATCCTTGGGAAAGCTTTGTAAGAGACATACTTGTAATTCTTTGTAACTTAGTGGGAGAAAACATTCCATTAACCCATTGCCTCTCTTTCGTTGTGCCAACTTTCATACTTAGCCAACTTCGGAGAGTTTAAGGCTGACTAGCAAGAGGGTTGCTAGGCCGCATGACGCTTAGGAGCATAGCAAACTCTAAGCCCGTGACAAGTGGTATCGGAGCCATCGTTAGCCACACAAGGAGGTGTGCAAGACTGTGGGAGTCGACGCTAACGATCAGCAGGCATCATTGCCGACGGACAGATCGAGGCAGGCATCAATGTGGAGGACGAACAAGTCACAGAGGCTGACAAGGTCCGAGGACGTGGAGAAGTCCTAGCTGAAGGGAAAGCCAAGCGTGGCAAGAGCAAGGCGCGCGGTGTGGTGCTGCCGCAACACGAGGAGAACCCGGCATGAAGCCGACTTCTTGAGGATGAAGACATCCGAAAGATCATACTCACCTTAGCACACCGCCTACCGACATCGAGGACGACATCGAAGCTCTTGGGCAGCGCATCACTAACACCCAATTGAGCACGGAGGAACGCGTGGGTACTCTCTAGAAAGCTGTTGGCCAACTGGAAGGGCACACGTTGGGCCAGCTCGAGACCTTCAAGAGGGAACAACTCTCGTTGCGCAAGGAGATAGCAACGATCGAGGATCATATGGCAGCCAGCATCACGGAGATGCGCAAGCAGTGTGCCGAGTTTTGCGAGGTAAGTGCCAAACGTTTTGAAGATTTTTGTGATAAAATCTGTCGGGCAAGCAACTCGGGCACCAAATCGAATGGTGGGCTGAGCTGGAACAGCACATTTGGCGGGGCGAGGTTCAAGGGACCAAGGTGTCGAGGTCCCCAAACCCAAGGAGTTCATTGTCAAGAGAGACGCCAAGTCAATCGAGGAGTTCCTGTGGCGAATGGAACTTTACTTTGATGGTCTGGGACTGACGGACGAGAAGGACAAAGTACGGCAGGCTGCACTATATCTTGCCGACGATGCAGCGCTGTGGTGGCATCATCGATAGGCCGGTGTTGCAAAAGGAACTTGCCAACCGATTGGAACTTGGGACTAGTTCGTGTTGGAACTCAAGACACAATTCTATCCTGGGAACACATGCTATGAGGCAAGGAAGAAACTCCGCGAGCTTAAGCATAAGACTACCATTCGGGACTATGTTCGGGACTTTACATCAATCATGCTCCAGATTTCGGACATGACCGAGGATGATCGACTATTTTTCTTCCTGGGTGGACTACCGAGTTGGGTCAGGGACAGAGTAAAAAGCCGCGAGGTAAAATCTATCAATGAAGCAATCAAAGCGGCCGAGTCCCTAGCCGAATTCGAGAAGAGGAAGGAGCCGCGAGCTGAGGGTCAAGCCAAAGGCGGGGGAGACACCCGCACGTTAGTACAGCAACTAGCCCAACCATCACGGGGAAGATTCAGGATGAGACCGCAACACGATGCGGACAAGCCATACTACTCGGGTGAATGCGGTGGTGCTCCCGACCAAAGAGGATGCTTTATGCGCAGCGGAGCTCATCGGATGAAGGACTGTCCGAAAATGGGGAAGCTCAACGCCATGGTCGAATGCGAGGGGCCAACGATTGATCACACAGACGTGCAGCAGGTAAGCGCGATCCAACAACTTAATTCTGTCGTTAGTGCAGGCAGCGAGGGACTGCGGGGAAGCAAGTTGATGTTCGTGGAAGGAACCATCAGCCACCAACCCATCAAGGCCTCGGTCGACACGGGAGCCGACTACAACTATATCACTGAGGCCGAAGCAAAGAGATTGGGACTACTTGTGCAGCCATGCAAGGGCTGGATGAAGTCCAACAACGGACCAGCAGTGCCGGTCACAGGAGCAGCAAACGGTGTGCGAATCGTGCTCGGAGACTGGAAAGGCCGAGTGCACTTCAAGGTCACCACGATGGATGATCGGGACCTCATTTTGGGGATGGACTTCCTAGAGAAGAACGATTTTGCCTTTTTCCCACAAGCAAAGGTACTATGGGTGAACGGTCCGAACAAACCCATCACTATCCCCTTGACAGTGGAGCAAGTTCCCTACGCAGCGATGACGACACTTCGATTTCGGAAAAAGTTGACCGAAGAGGAAATGCCGACGTACTGTCTGGGATCAATGCAGTACATCGAGGAACCGAGTAGCAGCACACGTCGACGAGGGCGTCGACGGAACAGGCGGGGGAGAGTGTCACGCCCCGAGAGAAGCGACCGACAGAGTGCTCGGACAGACCCGCACAGAGGGGTGCGAGGTCCTGCAGATCAACGTGCACGGGGCACGTTCGGGACTGCAAGGCCGTGTGGAGCGGCACAACCAACTAAGGGACTTAGATGTGTGGTGCGGCATGCATGGATGTATGGCCGAACAAGCAGGCCATCCAGGCAACAAAGTGACCAACCGAGGGACAAGGCCATCAGGCCAGATGCGGGACTACCTGGGCGGCAGGACAAGGAACGCCGGGAACCGAACGGACGAGTGCAGCGGATAGGCACGCTACTTCGGGACAACGCGGGACAAGATGAAGAGATGAGGCACATCCGAGGGCCGAGACTCGGACACGGGCGACGGACACCCGCGAGGGGTGCGCGCGCGCGGGCGGCATGCGAAGGATGCACGGAGCCCCCCCCCAATAATAGGCTTAGCGGGATAAAGCCTTGTGAGTGCATTAGATATTGGAAAGCTGAGGAGTCCACTATACGGAAGTTGTACTCGGAACATTCCAGAAACGGACCAGGATGGTCCAGAGCATCAAAGATTAATCTGGAGGCATGTGTGGAAGGCCGGGTCGGATCAGGTCGGGTTACATGGAGACGGGCCGAGTTGGGCCGAGCTGGCCGGGTCGGGCCGAACGAACCAGGAAGACCCAGAAACTTGTGGAAGGTGCTGGAGACTCTTGGATGAGTCAAGATACTTGTAACTTAGGATATGTTTCTAGACATTGTGTAAAGATATTGTACTTAGAATACTCTAGAACATGTAATAGTGTAGGAGGATTTAGAAGCCTCCAAATGAAGAGGTGGAGGAAGGTTCTAGTGATAGGGAGTAGTATAAATAGGGAACTTGAGGCTCATTTGCAGCCATCCTTGGGAAAGCTTTGTAAGAGACATACTTGTAATTCTTTGTAACTTAGTGGGAGAAAACATTCCATTAACCCATTGCCTCTCTTTCGTTGTGCCAACTTTCATATTTAGCGAAATTCGGAGAGTTTAAGGCTGACTAGCAAGAGGGTTGCTAGGCCGCACGACGCTTAGGAGCATAGCAAACTCTAAGCCCGTGACAACTTGCTGTATCCGGCCGGGTACGTGATGTATCCTGCCGGGTGTGGGTGGGCATGGTCAGGCCCCCTTTCCTGTCTGGAGCCGGGCGCATCCTGTAGGCTGCCGGGCGTGGCACATGTGCGGGAAGGGTGCACAGTCTTCTGGGCGATTTCAGTGTCGGGCACTGGGTCTCATTTTTCAGTATATTTTCAATTATTGAATTTTCCTGTATTAAAATCATTAATTTGGAATTTTTGATGAGGGAAAATTCAAAGAAAATATTTTAAGGGTATACTACGGACAAAAATTAAATTGTCGATTATTGTTGAATTGATTTGATCAATTCTATTTATTGTTGATTATTGATTGGATCATATGTAATCTTCTCGCTTTCCATTTGTATAGTATTTATTGGATGAATGCTTTTGAATGGGGATGTGGTTCATGGACTTAGTTTGAATTCTTCGTTTTATTCGATTGGGTTGTAAAGGCCGTTTTGAGCCTATTTATTTTACGAGAAATATTTGTATCTAGGATGCAATTTTTCAATGTAAAATTTATATGTAATGACGAAGACTGGAGGAAGATCCGTTTCGAGAAGACGAAGATTCAAGACGAAGACTTGTAATTAGATTACGGAGTTTTTGTTTTATAATAACGGTCCATGAACCACATGTTGGTAGCAACTAGGTTGTGAATGGCTGTTACATATTGTATGAATGCAACAAACGCGCTAAAATGATTAATGTGCAAAGTGTAACGTTAATCGCGAAAATTCTCCCACAA
The DNA here is from genome assembly GCA_033398695.1 of Orobanche coerulescens. Taxonomy (NCBI): domain Eukaryota; kingdom Viridiplantae; phylum Streptophyta; class Magnoliopsida; order Lamiales; family Orobanchaceae; genus Orobanche; species Orobanche coerulescens. The sequence goes on from CM065809.1 coordinate 87,279,622, forward strand.
CAAATTATTAAGTTTATAAGGTTTCAAGGTTTTCCTTCCCCCCATCGAGCTTTCGGGAAATTGAAATCCAAACCGGATGTGCTATGCTTCAGAGTTATCGGGGTAGTCGTTCGGGGACGACACATAAATTACTGGGAGCGCATTGGATGCCTTCAGTTGGAGCAAATTTTATCCCTAGAAACCTGATAGGTTGCCGGATAAGATTCAATTGTGAAACTGATTTGCGTATATGATATAAACTTAACTTGTTCACGAACCATAGAAACCATATAGGTTGAGGGGAGTGAACAAGGGGACAAAGAAGATCGAATCATCCATTAGATGGGTTGGTGTTGGACACCACTTTATGAAAATTAATAGACTAGAAACCAGTTCGGTTGCCCTCTATTAAGATTTATAAAGAACTCGATCACCACTATAAAGTATGTTGTGTCGAGATTTATTCACCTCGACAGGCGATCGACTTCAAGGCCGAGCGACCGAGCCCACAACCAATCAAGCTACGGCGAACTCGCCGAAAGCGGAAATACCAGATCACCTTCGGGTATCTGGCGATCGACTCCAAAGGCGATCGCCCTTTGGCACCTAGCGATCGACTCTGGTGCCCGACTTAGGACGATCGTCCTATACCTCAGACTGAGACCATCATCCGTCAAAGTCCACGAAGACGGGATCTCAAAGCAGCGCCCATGTACAGATCCGCGACAGGCTCCGCATTTCATGGATCGTTGACCATAGCCTGTCACCACCTTTCCGCCTACCGACAAGCCCACCGAAAGTTACAAGGTGTGACCACCCGTGACCGCGACTCGGACGCGTGCAGGCTTCTAATTGAACTACGCAGCCGGCTGCCAGCAACTCCTGCAGACTTTAAGGAGACAAGCCCATATGCTAAAAGACGATCCCCCGCTTATTATAATACAGCAAAGGCGATCGCCCAGCATGTCCAAGTGCTATAAATAGAGAACCTACATCTACTAGAAAGAGGTTCATGAATTCTTCATTCATTTCACGCATTCTCCACTAAGTTCAGAGAATACAGTCAAATACTTACATACATATTCTCAGGCTCCCGGCTTCCTCACCGGAATCTACTTCAGGATTTCTCTCTCAGCACCTCTCATCCAGCAGACGGTCGGCAGAGGCAAGAAGTCTCGACAAGTCAGATTCACAAGCCCCGGATCTCAAACAAACAGCGTATACACGCCGTGAGAGACGGTCGATCTCTCACCGCCGTCACAGCTCATCAACGTTGTTACAAGAACTCACATAGCATCACATCTGGTTCTTCCGACAATCTACATGCTCACTAGCTTAGATAACTAGAATCGTTACACTCATTGTAATAGTATTCTAACATTAATACTTGTATCCCCGAATATTCGTATTAATAACATCTCGCGAGAGCATTCAAGCCCGGGACTTACAAACCCGGTAAATTTTATGTTATTTACTTTCTCTACGGAAGTGCTCCCGCACTTTGTTTGATATCCATCCATTCCAGCAATATCTATATCCGGATAATATTTTGGGTCGCAACAATTGGTGCTAGAAGGTGGGCAATCTAAACCTTCGTTTTTATTCTTACCGTCCCGAAGAACACTCACTGTTCTCGGGGCATATACTTGAAGTGACACTCACTGCGCTTCAAAGAAAACCTTCAGAATCATGGCATCCACCTCTGCACCGAAGAGAGCCACTCTCCAAACCGCCGGACACCGAGTCCCGGCTCAATCCGAGCCCCAGCCGACGGCGGAGGGAAGTCGCTGGAATGCGATACTCTCGATCCCGCATCTGAGGGGTGGTCCCAGCCTCTCACTCGATCAGATACAAACTGCGGAGCAGATTGAGGAGGCTATGGCCATCCTAAAGGAGCGACGGAGAGCATGCGCAACTCCCGCTATTACTCCCTCGGCCATCCGCCACGTGGGCAAATGGAAATTCAAGGGGCTACTAGGCGAACGATCGTCAGAAAGCCCCAAGTCGCAAGAAAAGGCTCTCGCTAGAATGGATGGTTCAGTGTTCAGTTGCCTGGGGAGCGATCCATCATGGCGACCGGGGCAATCTGGCTCCAACCACGAGACGACGGATTCTGAGTCCGTCACCAGGAGTTAGGCCTACCCAAATCCCAGCCGAAGGCAGATCAGCCTCTTGGCCCCCATTCCGAATGCCAGGGGGTCAATACTAGATCACCTCGGTTCCCGCTCTGATCGCCTAGCCGCGAGCAGCCAGGCCACGGCAATGGCCGCTATGCAACGCCAGATCGACGAGATGAAAGCACTCTTGGACACTGGGGCAAGCACCAGCAGAAAGATCATCGGACCGACCGAGCTGCTCGCGGCCCACATCGAGCTCTCCCCCGTACAACCAAGGATCGCTCCTCCCAAAACACCTCTATACGAAGGGAGGTCGGACCCTAAAACCCATCAAAGTAAGTTCCGGATCTACATGACTGGGTGTGGGGCATCAGATGCAACTAAATGCCGAATCTTCCCGTTAACATTGGGCGAGCTGGCCCATAGGTGGTAGGTCTGGCTACCACCACGATCGATCATCTTTTTTGAGAAACTGGCAAACGAACTTCATGTCGTACTTCGCCGCCAAGGTCGCCAGACCAGAAGGCCCCCACCGCATGATAAAAATCAGGCAGGGGGAAGACGAATCCGATGCGGATTACATCGACCGGGTGGACGAAATCATCCTCACCGGCAGGCCCATCGAGAGGCAGGCTCGCTCTCTATTCGATCACAGGGGATTCTACGGTCACTCACCCATGTTTAGGCACCTGACGAAGGACACCCCCCCAACTTACACGATCTTCCGCGCTAAGGCTGCCGACTTTCTGGCCAGGCAGAAGCTGCTCACCCTCCGCCTAGGCGAGGAAATGCCACCTACTGTCCGAAAGATGGCGATCGCTAAAACCAAGAAGGCGGTCGCCAAGCCGCCCGGAGATCGCAAGACCTTCGAGGACATGGAAGCCCATCTCATCCATACATTCAACCGAACTCTGGCCCGCATTTACTACGCCGTCAAAGGGCGCGAACCGCTGAACAAGCCAAATGCAATAAGGGACCACGGTCATCTGGACCATAATCAATATTGTGCCTACCATAAGAGTCCCAGCCACAGCACCAACCAATGCCGCGACCTCCTCAAACAACTCTGGAAATTGTTCGAGAAAGGCAAGTTGGACAGCTTATTGGCTTAGCCGGAGCCCCTCCAATCTCCCAACACGGTCGTCCGAGTCGAACGCAAACAGGCTGGAAAGCTCATACGAGCCGACCCCTCGATCAACCTCGGCGGCCGTATGCTTCAATCAAGAGAAGGGAACCTCGGACGTCTGTCCCCGATTTCCCACCTCATCAAACCAAAGGCTACTGCCTGGATGAACACTTCAAAACCAGAGGACTCGTTCGCCATCTACAGTTCATCATCTAACATGGTGGACTAAAGCACGAGATCGCCTCCCCCACACAACGTACACCGTCGAAGGTCAGCATCTACATGACGATCCAAGGTAGAAGAGTGCAGCCATGGTCCTGGTAGTCGATGGAACCGACTGCTTCGGCCATGTAAGGTCCCTTTGGGCCACGATCGCCCACCCTTCGTTTAAATATGAGGCCGGCATAGTCTGAGGGCCCTCTAAAACTAATCAGTGGACACGCTCGCCCGCCCTCAAAGGTTCATCATCTAACATGGTGGGCCCGGACAATGCGACGCGTTCCTACCCCCGTCTCAACTACACCGTCGAGGGTCGCCATCTTCATGGCGGGCCGAGGTGGAAGCAGAGCTAACAAGCCATGGAAGTGGAGTTGATTAATCCGACGACGCCCCACACAAGGAATCTTCCAGACCGAGACCGCACGCCCTTCGTTTAAATACGAGGCGAGGCGCAGCCTTCGGAGGACCCCACCAATTAAGTGAGTCACGAGAACTTAGCCATCAGACGGAATGTCGCTCGTGCATAAGACACTATCATGGAGGTCGGTCCATCAAATACGCGATCGTGCATGGCTCCTTAAGACCGAGATGGATGGCTCCTTTCGAGGATTCGACAAAGTTGAAGACTGCTCACTCAACGATTTATTTTCGTCCCCTTACTTTCACTAAGTGAACAAAAACAAGGGGGAAAAGAGTGCGTAGATATATATACTCGACGATCGTCCCTATTCAATTACATACGGCGATCCGCGTTATTCAGATGTTTGTGCAGCGATCGAATTTGTTGTAAAAGTTATCTATATGAGTTTATCAATTCACGTAAACCTACGCTTACAGCAATCTCTCCTCACACATTTGTACAAAGTCAAGCAAAAGACTCAAAAATAGCATCCATTCAAGTAACAAATCAAAAGACCAAATATTCATTTCATTACTCGAAATCTCAAAGGTACATACAAGGTCGCCCGAAGGCCTAAGTACTAAAGGAAAGCTACAAATTACAAGGCGATTAGCTTAAACAATAAAAGAGAAGTGCCTCGGGCCCCTGCCTGGCCTTCGCCTTCAGCCCCTGGATCCGTCCGCGACCCTTCGCCAGCCTGCGGAGCAGCCTCCCCCTCCTCCGGAGCATCGGGATGAATAAGATTCACCGGGGTCGGATACCAGTTCAGGTCCACGCCGATGTCCGCAAGATCTAAGATAGGCACGGAGAAGTCAGAGTGAAGAGGGTGCTCCAGCGCGTACACTTTGAAATTTTCGGCTAGAGGGCCGACCTCCAATACTCCTTTCTTAGCAACTCGGAGTGAATCAGCGAACGCCATATAATAGGCAAACTCACTGACAAACTCCACATTACGAAAGGGATCGGCCTCGATCACCTTTTTCTTTCCCTTCAGCTCTGCCATCGCATGTTGCACGCCCTGGAGCTCGGCCTCCCTTGCAGCCGTCTCTCCCCTCGACTCCGCCAGCTCACTATTCAGCCGAGCGATAGTCACCTTCAATCAATCGGCCTCCATCTCAGCGGCCTTCTGTGCCCAGATGGCATTGGTCATTCGGTTCCGAAAGCGATCGACCGTCACCCGAGATAGCTCAGCATCCTTTCTCGCCAGCTCAAGTTCTTGGCTCGCCCGATTAGCTGCGGCCAGGGAATCCTTCTCCATTGCCACTATCTTGTCAGCGAACTCGGCGTTCTGTTTTCGAGCCGCCTCGAGATCAGCCTACCGGAGAATAGTGTAAGGACACCCCTCAAACTCCTGCACAGCCTGGGCAGCCATTGTTGCCGCCTGGAGAGAAAGAGCAAAAGCAGCCTGCATCGAGCTCCCAGATCGCTGACAAGCGATCGCATCCAAATCCATCGTTCAGGCCTTCGACAGAGTGGAGACGGCCCGGTTGATGTATAACGGGATGTCACAGGTTTGGCGATGAGATCGGCTCGCTAAGAAGTCCACCACCATCGGTTGACAAGTTGGATCAGCTCTACGGACCCTGCATCAAAACAACAAAAATTAACATACCTCCTACGCGAATGACAAGTTTCAACTCAACAAGCAATGTCTACCTCTCAGCCCTCTCGGGGTCGCGACCGAAATACGGTTTTCCTCAAGGGGTCTCAGCATCGGCGATCGCCATCTCCCGCAAGAAAGTCGCGGAGGGAGTGGGCTCACTCTCCGGAGGAAGAACGGTGATCGGAGGTGCGGCGATCGGCACCTCACTGGCAGGGGTAGAAACCGGAGTTTCTTCCGACCTCGATGGCTTGCGGTTCGTTCGAAGCCCCTCCTTAGGAACTTCCTCCTCAGCCATGATCGGCTCCACATGAGGCTCCACCTCCAGAATGATAGGCAACGCAACAGGTGGAGACCGAGATGACTTCTTGTGGCGGAGACGGCCCAAAACTCCAGGATTCGACATGGCGATCTCTGGTGGGGGCTCCAAAAAGCGAGGAAAGCGGACCTCTACAATAAAGATAGTCGAACGATAGTTAGACATTTTCCTCAAGCGAGACGATCGCCAAAGAAATTGAAGGTCCCAAAAACTCATACCTGATACCGAGAGATGTCTCGGGAAACGGAATAGCCGAGCCGACAACCAACGACTCTCCTTGTTGATCCGGCTAGCGTCCAGGTCGTCGTCCGACAAGCTCCGTATCTGCTCCCAGACAACTAGGAAATCAAAAGGCAGCTCCTCGATCACCGGAATATAAAAACCTGCAATAACGAAATCAAATTAGATCAGTTCAGAACATATCCGAACTAAGGGAGAGTCTGAACCCTTACCGGGATTCCTCTCCCGAAAGCTAGTGGGGATCTCCAGTTTTCTCGTGGGATTGTCGCTCGCAGAAGCCCTCCACGCACCGGCGACCCAGAACCACTTCGCCGGGTCGCCCTGCACCTTGTTCGGGACTCCAAGGATCACCCGACCGGATCGGCCTTGAATATGATAGCCTCCAATCGATCCTTTCTGAGCCATCAGCTTGAACAGGTGGTCCATATCCAACGGCGAAGGGAGGCGGTACAGTCGGTGACCGCCGAACAAGGTGAGTGTGCAGATAATCTGGAGCCAGGCACTCGATGTCAGCTGGAGCAGCGCCACGTTCCAAGCAGCTAGCAGATGAGGGACAGCAAAAGATAGAGGGAAACGCAGCCCGACCTCCATAATCGCCTCGTTCACGGCGACCATACGCATCGGGGGTTGGTCGGCTCGCTCATTCTCCACCAGCGCAAATAGATCAACATCTGAAGGAATGTGGTACCTCGTCCTCCAGACGACCAGGTCTTTACTGGTCGTCGAACTCCTGATTTGGCTAAGAGACCACAGAGATCACTGCGCAGCCCGAAACTGCGACCGTTTAGCAAGCTGGTAGGGGTAAGCGATCGAATACTCCCGAAAATTGAATCTTGGAGACGGACCGGCCATCCTCTCCATAATCTCAGCGAAGGCCACATAGGCCTGGCCAAAGGCGCTATGCCGCTCCCAATAGGCTCTCACCGCCAGATCTCTCTCCGTATGCGAGCGTCTGTGTTCAACGGCCGCCTCCTTAGCGACGTCGGCTTCATTAAACAAAGCCTCGATTTCCGCAGGGTCAATTCCGTCCCGGATAGCCTCAGCGGCCGTCTCCAGATGGAAGTCAGCAGAATATTCTCCCCAGGCAGTCGATGCCCCGACGGCGGAACTGGCGCCTGCTCCGTGTGATGATGATGTTCCAGTCATTCTCAAAGAAGAAAGGAGAAAAGGAGTTTTTCTTACCCAAAGATGGAATCTATCGACGATCGGTAGTCGGATTTCTTGGAAAAAATCTTCAGCAAATCCTTCTTTCTCCGATAAATGTGCGCAAGAATGAACACTGCAACACTGCGCCTTTTTATAGGAGGTGGCAGGGGCTCGTATGCAATTAAGGAGAATCTCAGGGGTTAAAGTGCAACCGTCGCATTTATTAACCCCCTTGAAACCCGCATACGCGTCTTTTCAAGGATGCGTCAGACAAGGAGTCATAAATGACCGTCGGTCTCCCCCAACAGGAACCCGACACATGCCCCAGAGACTTTTCCGCATCCGCTGCCATTTCCCGTTCTTTTCAGCGACCTATCAGGTCGTCCAAATTTAGAATCCATCAGCGCAAAGACGATCGCCAGTTCAGTAAAATACAGAGTCACTCGTCATAACTCAGCGATCGCCAGCAGAACCACCTCACCCCACGTTTCCAACATAGGAGCGAGTTGGGGGGCAATTGTTGTGTCGAGATTTATTCACCTCGACAGGCGATCGACTTCACGACCGAGCGACCAAGCCCACAACCAATCAAGCTACGGTGAACTCGCCTAAAGAGAAAATACCAGATCACCTTCGGGTATCTGGCGATCGACTCCAAAGGCGATCGCCCTTTGGCACCTAGCGATCGACTCTGGTGCCCGACTTAGGATGACCGTCCTATACCTCAGACAGAGACCATCATCCGTCAAAGTCCACGAAGATGGGATCTCAAAGCAGCGCCCATGTGCAGATCCGCGACAGGCTCCGCATTTCATGGATCGTTGACCACAGCCTGTCACCACCTTTCCGCCTACCGACAAGCCCGCCGAAAGTTACAAGGTGGGACCACCCGTGATAGCGACTCGAACGCATGCAGGCTTCTCATTGGACCGCGCACCCGGCTGCCAGCAACTTCTGCGGACTTTAAGGAGACAAGCCCATGTGCTAAAAGACGATCGCCCGCTTATTATAATACAGCAAAGGCGATCGCCCAGCATGTCCAAGTGCGATAAATAGAGAACCTACATCTACTGGAAAGAGGTTCACGAATTCTTCATTCAGTTCACGCATTCTCCACTAAGTTCAGAGAATACACTCAAATACTTACATACATATTCTCAGGCTCCCGACTTCCTCACCGGAATCTACTTCAGGATTTCTCTCTCAGCACCTCTCATCCAGCAGACGGTCGGCAGAGGCAAGAAGTTTCCACAGGTCAGATTCACAAGCCCGGAGCTCAAACAAACAGCTTATACACACCATGAGAGACGATCGATCTCTCACCGCCGTCATAGCTCATCAACGTTGTTACAAGAACTCACAGAGCATCACATCTGGTTCTTCCGGCAATCTACACGCTCACTAGCTTAGATAACTAGAATCGTTACACGCATTGTAATAGTATTCTAACATTAATACTTGTATCCCCGAATATTCGTATTAATAACATCTCGCGAGATTATTCAAGCCCGGGACTAACAACCCCGGCAAATCTTGTGTTATTTACTTTCTCTACGGAAGTGCTCCCGCACTTTGTTTGCTATCCATCCATTCCAGCAATATCTATCTCCGGATAATATTTTGGGTAGCAACAAAGTAGAGCGATGATACTTCCGGATTTTACATGGGAGTGTATTGTTCCGATAAAAATAGTGGGAACTGGTTAACAAGAATAGAAAAGACCTTAATTCTATACTCAGATCATAATATAACAAGTCACTAATTAATCTGTTATCCTTAATGCAGACATAACTCTCAATATGACAATGAATCCCCTCGCAATTCTACTCGAAAAGAACACCTTATTGGGACCTAACTTTGTGGATTGGCTCCGAAATCTGATGATTGTCCTCAGTATAGAGGCACTGTGATACGTCTTGGAGACGGACATTCCGGCGCCTCCTATGCGGACCCGATCCAATCAGGAAGAGATTGAAAACCACAAAAAGTGAGTTGAGGATGACGTGAAAGTCTGTGGTTATATGATGGCTTCTATGTCTAATGAGCTTCATAGAGCTCATAAGAAAATGACTTCTGCTAAGCAGATTGTTTCTCACTTAACCGAGCTTTATGGTGAGCACAACAGAACTGCTAGATATGAGATATCCAAGCAACTGTTCGGTACAAAGATGAAGGAAGGTGAGAAGGTTGGGGAACATGTCCTCAAAATGATATCCATGATCGAGAGATTGGAGGCTCTTGATTTTAAAATGGATATATCTCTCCAAACTGACCTTATACTTCAGTCTCTCCCTGATTCCTTCTCACAGTTTGTTATAAACTTTAACTGCAATGAGATTGCATGTAATTTAGCTGGGCTAATGATCAAACTTGTGACCGCTCAGTCTCAGATGAAGACTCCGCGGATGAAGGAGTCTGCTCTTGTGATTTCTTCTGGACCTCGGAGGTCTAAGAATAAGAAGAAAAAGACCAAGAAGCAAACTACACCACAAGTTAAGGACCTTAAGGGAAAGGGCAAGGCCCTGATGGTTCCAAAGAGTAAGAAGAAAGGCGCTTGTCTCAAGTGCGGTGAGCTGGGCTACTGGGATAGAGAGTGTCTGATTCTTCATGGCACTTCAGGGAGCCTGGAGTTAAAGAAGTAATGGTCACTGTCGGAAGCGGGCATAGTGTTGAGGCAACCGACATAGGATCACTTCTTTCGGATTAGAATCCGGGTTTGTTCTGACTTTAGAAGATGTACTTGTTTTGCCCAAGGGGCATAAAAACATTGTATCCATTCCGGTCATGGAGCGAAAAGGCTTTTCAGTTTTCATTGGTGATGGTTCCTGCAAAATTTATTTCAGAAATAAACTAGTGGGTACTGCTACATTGTTAAATGGATTGTATCATCTAAATCTCAGCAACAAAGTAGTTGTGAATACTATGACTAGAAAACGTGGTAGGGATGAAACCAATAAAGTTTTGAAATGGCATCTTAGACTTGTTCATATTGGTCAGACCAAGGTGTACAAGATGGAAAAAGAAGGACTTATGCGTCCATTGAGATCGGATCCCTTTCCTTCTTGTGAATCTTGCCTTAAAGGCAAAATGACTAAGTCCCCCTTCACAGGGACTTTTGAAAGAGCCACTGATAAACTGGGATTAATCCATACTGATGTTTGTGGTCTTTTGGAAGCAGCACGTGACGGATATCAATATTTCATTACATTTACAAATGATCACGCTAGGTATGGTTATGTATACTTGATGAAACATAAATACGAGGCCTTTGAGAAATTCCAGGAATTCAAATCCCTAGTCGAGAAACAAACTGGTAATCATATCAAAGCACTTCGGTCGGACCGAGGTGGCGAGAATATGAGTATGGAGTTTGACGAGTTCCTTAAGGAACATGGAATAGTTTCACAACTAATACCTCCAGGTACTCCTCAGTTAAATGGTGTGTCAGAAAGAAGGAACCGGACTTTGTTGAAACATGGTCCATTCCATGCTGGGCTATACCGACTTACCGATTTACCTATGGGGGTATGCACTCCTGACTTCCGCCTGCATCTTGAACAGATGTCCTTCCAAATCCGTTCCTAAAACTCCACATGAGATGTGGGAGGACAGGAAACCAAGTCTTAATCATTTTAGGATTTGGGGATGTCCCGCCTATGTCAAGAAGACTAAGGTGGAGAAGTTGGAAGCTAGGTCCGTGAAGGGACGTTTCATTGGATTCCCGCCTGGGACGATGGGATTTCTATTCTATATGCCCGAAGATTGAAAGATCGTTGTTGCTTTACAAGCACACTTCCTGGAAGATGAGTTCATTGAGGAAGGCGGAGCACGTAGAAATATTTCTTTGGAAGAATACAATGAAACTCCTCATGAGACATCTGTGCAAGAAAAATGGAACCAAACCTTCTATAACACAAGTACAACCACCTCGTAGGTCAAGTAGGGTGTCTCAATTACGTGAGAGGTATAATTTTATGCACTTGGAGGAACTAGGTTTCCTCGAGGTTCCAAGTGATAAACAAGAGACCGACCCGCGACCAATGACCTAGAAATGGTGGATGTAGACTCCTTGAAATGGACTGTAGCAGTCTTCATGTAGTTGGGACCTTTATTTTGACGAGACAGTCAAAGAGTTTGACTTTGTACAAAATGAAGAGGAACTTTTTTATTACAAGAGGGTTAGTGGGAGCAAGATCGTATTCTTAGTACTATGTGTAGATGACATTCTACTAAAAGGAAATGATGTGGGAATGCTCAGTTCTGTGAAAGCTTGGCTTTCGAGTAATTTCTCCATGAAAGACTTGGGAGAAGCAACCTATATTCTTGGTATTCGACTCTACCGGGATAGAGCAAAGAGAACAATAGGTCCTTCCCAAGCCCTCTATATAGATAAAATCTTAAAGCGATTTAAGATGGATGATTCTAAAAGAGGGTTCCTACCGATGCGACATGGAATAAAACTCTCCTTGAAGATGTGTCCTCAAAGTGAAGAACAACGGAAGGAAATGAGTAATATACCATATGCTTCGGCCGTGGGTAGCCTTATATATGCTATGTTGTGTACGAGACCTGACATTGCGCATGCTGTAAGCGTGGTGAGTAGGTTTCAGGCAAACCCAGGTAGGGAACATTGGACTGCCGTAAAGAACGTTCTCAAGTACTTTAGAATGACTAGAGATCTGGTTCTTATTTATAGCGGTGGAGAACTGAATGTGATGGGATTCACTGTATTGAACTTCCAAGGATAGAAAGACGATTCTATGTCTACTTCTAGCTACATTTACTCTTAATGGAGGAGTAGTATCTTGGCATAGTGCCAAGTATAGCGCGACTGCTAATTCCACCTGTTAGGCTGAGTATAAAGCGGCCTCGGGGGCCTCCAAAGGACGGACTTTGAAGTTATTGGGTAAACATCACATGACACCTTGTGCTGCACTGCCAGAGCGGTAGTACAGGCCTAGGAGCCGAGGTTTCATAATAGTACCAAACATATTGAGAGAGAGTATCATCTCGTGAAAGAATTTTTTCGCAAAGAGATACATTGTGCTGCATAGAGTAGAGTCAGCCGACTACGTCGCTGATCCACTGACCAAGCCACTTTCTCATATTAGATTAGAGCGTCATATGGAGAACATGGGTATTAGATACCATAGTGTCTGGCATTGAGTGCAAGTGGGAGATTGTTGTGAGTATGCCCTCGATTGCCACTCAGAGCATATTGAGTGAGGGCATTGTACTTGTAATTATGTAAATCATTAATATAAGGCAATGAATGTTTCTTTATTTACTGGTACTTACTGGCATTCCTAACTCGTAAATATACATATAGAAACTAGTCCATGTATTTTAGAGCAAAATGTTCCACTCCTTATTGGATAAGGAGGTCGACACTAGAAAGATTTATAGCTCAAATACTTAATCGTTCGCAAGTCGATGAAACTTGACTGGCATTAAGTTTATGTGAAGACTTGTGTGACGTGTACTTTGACATGTAGAGTGCCTGTCGAACGCTAATGTTTAGTGGGAGAACACGTTATAGGTATGCTAATTGGATTAGTATACTCGAACCGACTCACCCTCGATTCGTCACACGGATTTCACTCTGGGACAGTCAATGACGGAATCGAAAGGTTGTGATAGGTATTCTTGAACCTTCGACTTGAGGATTTAGTAGGAATGTGCTTGTGACATCAAGATTTTCATTAGAGTAGTTCGACCCTGTAAACCGGAAGGCGGGGGTCAACCTCGACGTGCATCTTGATGGGCAAGTAGCAGGTCCTACTGAATACCAAGATAGAATTCTTTCTCCTGTTAGTGAACGGGTTAAATGTCCTATGCGGTTATTGGCAGATGAGATCATAAGTCTTTGGCCAAAGCATTGGAGCTAGTTGTATTGGATACACGAGAGCTCGATGATCTCGATTTGGATTAATGCATGCATAGCGTCAAGTAATAGATAGGGTTTGACTGACCGTGACCCTATAACTTGATCGGGACATTTGAAAGAAGGGTTTATACGTATACTGGTATTCACGACAGAATGGTTCTTGAATGATCCCAATCATTCGTTCTCAGTTGGGGTACAGTGTAGGCCGCCAGGCTGGCTAGGTGGTGCTACTACTCTTTGGTTCCTCCCATTGCTGACTGAGACGGACCTACCGAGTCGCGCAATAGGATTGACGACGGAATGAATAAATCATTATCTCTCATAATGAATATTAGATATTCAATATCTAATTAATTGGGACATTGGATGTCTAAATTAATTTACTGGATAAATTAATTTACGGCCTAATGAATTAAATAAATTACTAGGTGATTAATTTAATTCATGAAAATAATTATTTCTTGGAGAAATTAATTATGTTATTATGTATTTGATATGATTAATTAATTAGATTAATTAATTGATATAAATACATCAGAACGGATTTGGAGTTTATCTGTTTGGACTTGCGGGAGTCCGAAACGGACTGAACTCCACCTACCCTTCTAGATGCCCCCCCCCCCCCCCCCTTTCCACCACCTTTCATCTTGTCTTTTGTTTCCATTTTTAAATGGAAGACGATGACTTGAAAGGCATCTCTCATGTGAGATGAGATCTTTAGTGGGTTGTTGGTCAATAAAGAATGAATAAAGGGAGAAGACTTGTGACTCTCTTACACACTATTGATTCCATACGTAAGTAGTAGAGAGAGAAATAGTGAGAAAGAACTTAGAGTTCTTTCCAAAGTCTTCATCTCATTCTTCATCTTGTTCTTGTTGTTCTTGGAGAAAAATCAAGAAATTAATTGAGAGAAATAAATTATACATTTAGAGTGTTATAATCAAAGCTTCTTTACTTGATTCTAGCCATAACCTTAGAGGTTAATCAAGTGTTGTCATTCCATTTGTTTCTCCGACGCGTGACAAGCAGAGACGCGGTTTTTTCGGCGTTGGATCATCCAAGGGCTTGGAGCATTTTGGATCATTTGGGGAATAGCTCAAGAGAAGGAATTCCATATAATCAACGGACGACAAGGGTGTGATTTCGAATCTTCCTTTGTTTATTTTATATTTGTATATGCGTAGCTCGATCGATCCTCGTAGGGATTCAGATCGAATTAATTTTCATTTTACCGCTTCCGCTGGGCCTTCGTTTTAGGCACCGAATCCCAACAAATTCTTGCTGGTTTGGCTGATTCCATTCCAAATCTCTTGATTAAGTCTCTTGTGTATTTAGCTTGATTGATGAAAATTTCATTATTCATGTGCTTGACTTGCAATCCTAGAAAGAAATTTAGCTTTCCCATCATACTCATCTCAAATTCTCCTTGCATGAGATTTGAGAATTTCTCACATAGATCCGGGTTGGTTGAGCCAAATATGATGTCATCCACATATACTTGTACTAATAATATGTAGCCTTCATGCTCTACTCTGAATAAAGTCTTGTCCACCTTGCATTTGCTGAATCCATTCTTCTCTAAAAACACATATAGTGTTTCATACCATGCTCTTGGTGCTTGCTTGAGTCCATATAGAGCTTTCAAAAGCCTGTAGACTTTGTCTCCTTTGACAAATCCAGGGTGTTGCTCCACATAGACTTCTTCTTCTAGAATTCCACTGAGAAAGGCACTTTTCACATCTATTTGGTAGACTTCGATATCCTTGAATGATGCATATGAAAGGAATAGTCTGATGGCTTCCAGTCTTGCAACAGGTGCATACGTTTCATCAAAATCTATTCCTTCACATTGTGCATATCCTTTAGCGACTAATCTGGATTTATTCCTAACAACAGCTCCATCTTCGTCACACTTGTTCTTGTACACCCATTTGGTGCCTATAACCTTCTTGTGATCTGGTCTGTCTGTTAGTTCCCAGACATTATTTCTCTTCATCTGGTTGAGCTCTTCTTGTATTGCATTGATCCATGAGTAATCCTCCAATGCTTGCTCTGTTGTCTTGGGTTCCATTTGAGACATGAAATATGAGAACATTGCCATTCCTGCTGGTACTGTGGATTGTCTGGTTCTGACTCCATCAGTTAGGTTTCCAATGATCTGTCGAATGGGGTGATCTCTAAGCCATTTGGGGATTTCTTATTCTTCTTTAGGGTTTGTTCCCCTGTAGAGTTTCTTTGGTGGACTTCTTCTCTCTCTACTTCAGCTTGGTTCTGATCTCCTTGGTCTGCAACTGGTCGGCTACGGTCTTGTCATCTGCAGGTGGGGATCTTGTCTGATCTACATATGGGTCTTTATCAGCTACAGATGGGCCTTCATCAGGAGCAACTGGATCAGGTAGGTTTTGAGGTCCTATCTGATCTGCAGTTGGGTCTTCAGGCTGATCTGCAGGTGAGTCCATTCCTGTATCATGAATGCTGACTTCTTCTAGGGTGGCAGATTTGAGCTTATTCTAAATTAATTCCACCTTTTTCATGTACTCAATAGTAGATTCATGAAATACAACATGAGGTGTTTCTTCCACAACTAAGGTTCTTTTGTTAAATACTCTGTATGCATTGCTTATTTGTGAATATCCCATAAAGAGACCATCATCAGTTTTAGTATCAAAGGCATTTAGTTGGGTTTTACCATTGTTGTGGATGAAACACTTACAACCAAAAATATGAAAATATGCAACAGTTGGTGTTCAGCCATTCCAAACCTCATAGGGAGTTTTGCCATGTCTCCCTACAATCATACTCCTGTTCTGAGTATGGCATGCTGTGTTGACAGCTTCAGCCCAGAACCTCTTTGGCACGTCCGCTTCAGCAATCATTGACCTGGTAGCTTCCTTCAGGGTTCTGTTTCTTCTTTCAGCAACACCATTCTGCTGTGGGGTCCTAGCTGCAGAGACTTCATGCTGGATCCCATTCTGATCACTGTAGTAAGTGATTGCCTTGTTGAGAAATTCTCCTCGTCGATCTGATCTGATCTTGATGATTGAGAGGGATTTCTCATTTTGAATCTTCCTTAGCATCTCAGGTAGCTTTGTCAAAGTTTCACTCTTTTTATAGAGAATAACAATCCATGTATATCTTGTGTAGTCATATACTACTACTAGAGCATGCTTTCTTACACTCAACGTTCTTGGCTTGATGGGGCCAAATAGATCCATATGAAGTAGATCTAGAATCCTTGTGGTGAGAGTGGTAGGTTGAACTGGTTTGAATGATGCTCTTGTCTGTTTCCCTTTCTGAGATGCATCATATAGAGCTTCCTTTCTGAATACTTCTTCTGGAAGTCCTCTGACCAATTTTTGAGAACTAATCTTGTTGATGGCTTTGAAGTTTAGGTGACATAGTCTTTTGTGCCACAGCCATCCATTCTCAGCTATTGTCTTAGATAGAAAACAGGTTTTGGGAGATCCTGTGTTCCAATCTATCATACAGACATCTCTTCTTCTAAATCCTTGTAGCTTCACTTCTCCAGATAGGATATCTATCACCATGCATTACCAAATGGTGAAGACTACAAGAATCTTCTCATCACAAAACTGAATTATGCTCAAAAGGTTGTACTTGAGCCCTTTGACATAATGAACTTTGGATATTGTTATGTTTCCTCTACACCTCTCTAAATTCTTTTGTTTGTCCACTAGAGCTATCTCCAAAGGTTACATCTGGGCCTCTTTTCTTGGTATAATTTGACAGCACCTTGTTGTTCCCAGTCATGTGCCTTGAGCATCCTGAATCTACAAACCATTCTTCACCTCCTATATTTGAATTTGTGAAGATGTGGTAGTAGTCCTTCCACCTTTTCTGCAATCAAACAAGCAGAGATTTCGGTACCCAAATCTGTGTAGGTCCTCGAGGATTAGTTGGTTTCCTGGGGAATTGATTTCTCCTTAGATTATGGAAATTATGGTGATTGCCCCTAAAAGATGTGTATGGTCTGGGCCTATATCCTCGGTTAGGATTGTGTACTGGATATTCCTCATAAAATTGGTGGTGTGGGCTATTTCCAAATCTTGGCTAAGACCATTTATAAATTTTTTGAGGTCTCCACACCTGTTCGTTTTGAAAATTTGGATAACCTTGAGGTTTCCATTTGCCCTTCCCATTTTGAAATCTATTTTTGGGGAGCCTTTGATAATAGTGGGCATGTTGTCTAGGCTGCTGCTTCTGCCTTGGCCATTGCCTAGTCTCTTGTCTAGGTGGTTGCCTTGTGTACCTTGGCTGCTACCTAAACTTTTGACTCGACTGCTGCTTATTTTGAAATACAGGTTTGTAAGTTGGCTCAGTAGATGGGACAAGTGTTTCTCCCTTGATAAAAGTAGTTTTAGAACTAGAGGGAGTGTTGGGGTCATATCCAAGGCCTGATCTGGAATATAGTGGCCTTTTATTCATATAGAACTCATACAAGGTTATAGAAGTTTTGAGAGAAGTTATCTCCTTAGCCTGTGTGTTACTTAGCTGTGTCAGTTTAGCAAACTCAGTTTTAACATGAGCAAGTGCAGCTGATTTCTCACTATTAAAAATAGTTAATCTTTTGATCTCAGCTGTAGTATTATCAGCTTGGTTTTTCAACTTGTCTTCAGCCTGTTTTTCAACTTCAGATTTGGTTTTATTTAACTCTAGCCTGAGTTTTTCAAAGTTGTTTTTCAGCTGCCTATTCACATCTTGCAGTTGGGTCTTCTCGGCTGATACAGTTAGGTGTGCAGATTTTAATTTCTCAAAATCTTTGAGAAGCTAATTGACAGACTTATGTAGGTCCATATCCTAAGACATGTCTGAGTTGTAATTATTTGAAACTGAGGGTTTAGATGTTACCTCTTCATTAGCTAAGTTGGCCATCAGGTAATTGTACTCCTCATCATCATCAGAGAAGAATCCACTATTGGAATCTACTCTCTCTTGGTCTTCTCCAATGAAAGCTTTTCTCTTGTCTTCTTTTCTGCCCACTTCCTTCTTGCCTTCAACTTTCTTGAGATCAGAACAGTCAATTTGAATATGTCCTGTCTTGTGGCAATTGTAGCACTCCACCTTCCAGCTTCTAGCCTTTTGATTTCTCCTGGGATTTTCTTTATAATTCTTCTTATATTTGGAGTAATTCCTCCAGAAGTTTTTGAATATTTGCATTATAAATGCCATTTCTTCCTCAAAATCTAGGGTATTTGGAGGCTTGACTTCAGATAAGCTCTTGGTGGGGGACTTGGCTGCAATCGCTATTCCCTTCTCTGCAGGCTCGGTTGATGATGAACTTGGAAGTTCAAACTCATAAGCCTTTAGATCAGAGAATAGCTCCTGGATCTTTATTTTGTTAAGATCATTGGACTCTCTCATGGCCACTGCCTTCATACTCCATTCTGGGTTGAGAGATCTTAGAACCTTCAGGGCCATCTCCCTGTTGCCATATGTTTTTCCCAGAGAATTAATTTCATTAATAATCTCTATGAATCTTGTGTCTACTTGGTCGATAGATTCACCATTCTTCATCTTGAAGTTGTGAAACTTTTGGGTAGCGATTGACAACTTGTTCTCTTTTATTAGCTCAGTTCCTTCGCACATAACAACTAGAGTATCCCAAATTTCTTTGGCATTCTTGCAATTCTTGATCTTGACCATTGTTGATTTGTAAAGAGTTTGGTACAACACGTCTCTAGCCCGGTTGTCAAGATTGGCCAGCTTTTTTCTTCGGTGATCAGCTCCATCCTCTTCTTGGGGATCTTCTCTGGCTTTGCGGCTGTAGTTTCTTCTGGGGAGCTGTCCTTCTCGAAAATTAAAGGATCGTCTTCAATTATACACCACATGTCGTCATGGATAGAAGATAAATGTGCCTGCATCCTTATCTTCCAAAGATCATACTCGTCAACTGAAAAGACAGGTAACCTAGAGTGGATGTGTTGTATGTGTTCCATTTCTAAAGTGAGAGAATAAAAAATATATATATCCTCAATATATGGATCAGGTTCTGAAAAATTGAACCAACCGCTCCGATACCACTTGTAGGTCACAAGTCATCCAGGAATAAGTCTATAGGGGGGTGAATAGACTTATTTAAACTATTTTCCACAAAAGATGAGTTTCTCAGCTGATAGGTACAGATGACTTGAAGTCATCTGTAGACAGATGCGGAAGTCAGCTGATGACGATAGCAAATACTTAAACAATGGAACAGTAAATATGTATGCAGCAGGTAAGTATGATGATGAAAGCAGTAAAACACGCATGCAGTTATAGTGGTCTCAGAGGTGGGGTAATCATCTACTAATCCACTTTTCTCCAAACTAGTTGGAGATGAATTCACCATAATTCTCAACCAGTGATAAATATTACAGTTATTCAACCAATTATAACAGCTTCCAACCACTGTAATTCCTTGCCATTGCAAATCCCTTTGACTGCCTTGCACCTCTTGATCTACGATCCTTGGATTCCTTTAAAGTCTCTCGAACATCACCCAGTGAAGTACCCCGAACCTAGGTTTTAAAGACATGAGTGATTGTCTTCTCCAACTAAGAACTTCTTCAAATAAGAACTTTTGAACTCTTGCTCTTTCACGATGCTATTGTTCGCTTTGATTGCTTTGTTTGCTTATTGCTTGTAAGTGTTGTTTGCATCGTACTTCTAAATTTCATATCTTCAGATATATATAGATGTCGGTATTTGAGCTTCCTTTATAGCCGTTGCAATTCCTGTAACAAATCCGTTTGTTGGAGAAATGGACTTCTTTGTTTTTCTTTCCGAACGTTGCAAGGCTGTATTCCCTTATTTTAATCCATTTCCGACCATTGTGAAGACTTTCACATTGTTGTTCAACTCGGGACATCCAATCAGACATGCCAAGTGGCATTCTGGAATTTGTAGGAGGAGGAGGAACACATTTCTATAGCAATGTGTCCAGTTTTGCATGGAGGGATTGGAGGTCAGGTTTGACTGTCTATTCATCAAGGCACTCAATCCATTGTAGAACGTCTGAATTTGAAGCCAGTCTGGAAGGCCGTGATGTGGGCATCTCCGTAACAAATCTTTGTATCGCTCCCACGCCTCGTGGAGCGATTCCATGTCATACTGACCAAAAGTAGTGATCTCGTTCCGTAACCTCGCCGTCTTTGAAGGTGGGAAGAATTTGGCAAGGAAGGCTTGCGCTAACTTTGCCCATGTCGTGATCGAGCCCGGCGGTAAGGAATTCAGCCAAAATTTCGCTTTATCACTCAAAGAGAAATGGAAAAGCCGTAGTCGGATAGCATCGTCGGTGACACCATTGTTCTTGAACGTGTCACAAATCTCGAGAAAAGAAGCAATATGTGCGTTGGGGTCATCGTTCGGCAATCCACAAAACTGGGTAGCCTGCACCATCTGAATGATCGCTGGCTTGATCTCGAAATTGTTAGCTTGGATGGTGGGACGCCGAATCGCCGAAAAGTTTGCGTTAATTTGCGGCATAGCATAATCTCGAAGTGCCATTTCTGGTTGAGCTTGCTGCATAATATTATTTCCTCCGTGAATTTCGATATTTTCAGCCATAGTGACTGTTGTCGGTAGCTCTCGTTTCTCCTTCTTCTTTCTCCTAAGAGTGCGCTCGAGTTCGGTATTCAAAGGTAGTAGGCCTTTGTTACCGAGTTTTCTCATGCACTACCCGAAAAATCCTGAAGGAAAAACAAATAAATAAATAAAATTAAATATGCGAAAATAAGTAAATAAAACGTTCAAACTAAGACTAGAAATACTGAAATCGATATTAGCAAAAATTTCAGTCCCCCGCAACGGCACCAAAAACTTGTTGCGATTTTTCTTGAACGCAAGTGCACGTTATCGTATACAAGTAATAAAGTGATGAGTGAGTATCGTTCCCACGAGGACTCAATCACTAACTACCGATTTTTGTGTATTCCAGTTTTATTTGAACAATCGAACTTTGGATAGCAATTAATTACTAAAGAAAATTAATAAAAGACTAAACAGTAAAAACGATCGCTTGAAGAAAGAGAATCAAATGATGAATAAGTCTAGGATTTTGAATCCACCTTGATTTATCTGAATTTACTCTCGATTATCTGAAGTTAATGATTTTCCCAATTTATTGAAGGCGAAGATTGCTAATATACTCTACCGCCTCTCCCGAGGTCAATAGATTTTTCTAAAGGTGAATAACGCACTCTATCCCTAGGTGAATTAATTCGTCAATAGGCAAAAAGCATAAAATCTCCAAAAGGCCACGTAGTTCCTATGAGTATATTCCTATCTCACAAGATAAAACGGTCCTCACCAATAGTTCCTCACCAACTCTCCTCTCCCGATTCGAATTGAATGATTAAAACAATACAACTATTGGCCAGATAATTGAAAGCATTAAACACGATTGGGAAAACTCAACAAAAAGGGAATTAAATAGATAATCTCAAGCAAATCCGTCAAAACATAGGTTTCATCAAAATCCTAGAACAAGGGTTTTAGCCTGACATGCTAAATAATGAAAATACATAATTAATAGATAAAAGCATGAAAATCAAACGCAGATGAAGAGCTCGGATTCCTCCATTCTTCTGGCTTCTGCCCTCTGCCCTTGATGTCTTCTGCTTCTCTCGTCTGCGATAATCTTCTGTGTTCCTTCTTTTCCCAAGCCTCCCCGATGATTAATTAGGGTCTTAAACCCTTATTTATAGCTCTCAACAGTCTCCAAATCGCGTCCGTGTGAGTAGGTCGAAAACTGGCTTCAAAACGGCCCAAATCCGCGCGGAGCACACCAAAACCGCCTTGTGTGCCGCGGCTCACTTAATCTGTGCCGCGGCACATGGCGTGTAATTTAAAACCTGGGCGCTGGGTGTTACGTCTGGTCCGCGGCTCACCTGGACTGTGCCGCGGCACAGAGTACAGTCTACTCTGGTTCCCGCTCGTTGCCTTCCTGTGCCGCGGCCCAGTTGCCTTGTGCCGCGGCCCACGGCCAAAATTCTCCGTTTTCGCTCGTTTCGCCTCGTTTTATCTTCCAGACTCCAATCTTCTGTCAAACATGCGAGAATAAGACATTAAAAGCTCATTTATGCAATTTTACTCGCCAAAATAATACTAAATAATGCTAAATAAGTGTATAAAAATACGCCTAACATCTGCAGGTGACTCATGAACTACAACTTGGTCACCGGCATCAGACTCGTCTGTATCCGAGGGGTGTCTGTAGGGAGGAGGCCCACTAGACATTTCTCTTAGCATCTGGGCTGCCTTCTTTTCTCCATCCAATCTCTTCAATGTCTCTTGGTCCAGGTGACCAAGTCTCTTGTTAACGTGAAAGGGAACATCATTCCCCTTCGCCTTTCCGAGATATCCAAGATCTAGCTTATCTACGTCCCAAAAGCGAGCTTGGTCTTGAACGTCTTCTCGTCCTCCATTCAATGAAATTTATTGACCTCGCAGACTAGTTGTCTGTAGATATAATCATTCCAGTCGATTGACTGATGCTGGATAAGTGCTCCCAGCACCATGAATTTTGTAGATGACATCTGGTCATAGCTGTCTGCCATTCCCATCGCGATTTTGTTTGTGATGTCTAGAACATATCGATATTCCGCTTCAGGTCGCTTCTCTTAGACGTTAGCTTCAGCTTGGACGGTTGTTCTTGTAACTTGTTTTCGAGCCATGTTTCGGCCGCGCTCTATTTTAGGGCTTCAACGGCGACGCCTCGAGATCGCATCCCGAAAGCCTCTTTGACTGTCTGAGGGGTGATTTAGAGGGCTTCCTCTCGAAAAATTGCGCTTTTGATTCCTGCTTCCAAGACCTCAGCTTCCTTAAAAAAATGAAATTACAGCTTCCTTGTAGATGTATTTGGGGCTAATGTCCAAAAATGGGTAGATCCCATTTTTCTTCATTGAGATGATCTAGTATACGCCCGTATACAGATTTGCCTCGAGCAAGCCCTCTAAATCAACTACAAAACTGAAAATGATCTGGTCCTTGACAAGCTTCAGGTTAACGCCTTCAAAGTAAGATTCCATTTCTGCAAAAGAAATTTTTGTTGAGTGTATTGAAGGTTCAAAGAAATTTTTGCTCTTGAACACCTAGGGTTTCTCGAGTTTGAAGAAGGTAAAGTTCTTGTGAAATGGGTTCGCAGACTTAAATAGCCATTTGAAATGACGTTTTGAATTTAATATTAATTAATTTAAGTGGCAGTTCATCTTTTGAGAATTTAAAAAAATGACGGTTTGAATTTATAATTGGACATAGTGGTAGTCGTGTGAATGTGTATATGCCACGTGTAAATAAATAATAATTTAATATTCAATAGTCGGTCAAGGGTAAGAAAACTTAGTTGGTTGACTGTTTGACTTCTTGACTGCTCAGCATCAGGTAGCTTGAGTCGCCTGTGGTTTTGATCAGCTAGGTTTCTTCTTTTGTCCTTCGTCTTCTTATCTGATCTGTCCAGGTAGAATGATTGTCTGTTCTGATCAGGTGGATCCTCCTTGACTACTTCAGGTAGCTCTTCCTTGTCTGCATAGATAAGTTCCTTCCCTTGTCTGATCTGGTCATCAGGCATCTTTATCATCTGTACTAGATTCCCAATCTAGTAATCCAAGTTCCCTGCTCAGCTCCAAAAACCCTTCTTCTGGCAAAGTTTTGGTGAATATGTCAGCAATTTGGTATTCAGTACTGACTTTTTCCACTCTAACTCCTTTGTTAAGGACATGGTCTCTGATGAAATGATGTTTGACATCAATGTGCTTCGTCCTTGAGTTCAATACTAGATTGTTGGTTATTGTGACTGCACTGTTGTTATCACACCATATAGGGACTTCATTTGCAATGATGTTGTAGTCCCTTAGCTGTTGTGTGATCCATAGGATCTGGGCACAATAGCTACCTGCATCTAGGTATTCTGACTTAGTTGTTGATATTGATTTAGATACATGCTTCTTGCTAAACTAGGATATCAATCTGGTTCCTAGGAATTGGCACATTCCACTGGTGCTTTTCCTATTAAATTTACATCATGCGAAGTCTGCATCTGAGTATCCTGATAGCTCAAAGTTATCATCTTTAGGATACCATAGTCCAACATTGAATGTAGACTTAAGGTATTTGATAATCCTTTTAGCTGCATCCTGGTGAGACTGCTTTGGCTTGGATTGAAATCTTACACATACACCCACGGCATATGATATGTCTGGCCTGCTTCCAGTCAGATAAATGAGTGATCCAATAAGTTCTCTGTAGTGGGTTTAATCCACTGATATGCCTCCTTCATCTTCATCTAGGTGTGTGCTTGTGCTCATAGGAATTCTTGCTGGTTTGGCTGATTCCATTCCAAATCTCTTGATTAAGTCTCTTGTGTATTTAGCTTGATTGATGAAAATTCCATTATTTATCTGCTTTACTTGCCATCCTAGAAAGAAATTTAGCTTTCCCATCATACTCACCTCAAATTCTCCTTGCATGAGATTTGAGAATTTCTCACATAGCTCCGGGTTAGTTGAGCCAAATATGATGTCA
The DNA here is from genome assembly GCA_033398695.1 of Orobanche coerulescens. NCBI lineage: Eukaryota > Viridiplantae > Streptophyta > Magnoliopsida > Lamiales > Orobanchaceae > Orobanche > Orobanche coerulescens. The sequence goes on from CM065809.1 coordinate 87,304,175, forward strand.
TCCACATATACTTGTACTAATAATATGTGGCCTTCATGATCTACTCTGAATAAAGTCTTGTCCACCTTGCCTTTGCTGAATCCATTCTTCTCTAGAAACATATAGAGTGTTTCATACCATGCTCTTGGTGCCTGCTTGATTCCATATATAGCTTTCAAAAGCTTGTAGACTTTGTCTCCTTTGACAAATCCAGGGGTTGCTCCACATAGACTTCTTCTTCTAGAATTCCACTAAGAAAGTCACTTTTCACATGTAATATCCAAATTTATTACTGTATATTTTACCTGTATTCGAACCCTGTATTATTCGGAATTGTGATCTTGATGATTGGAGCATGATATTTCTTACATTGGTGTCTTTGTACATAAGTATATCAACATGCAAAATTTCTCATGCAAACTCGTAATAGCGCACGCTAAGAATGTTGCTTAACGCGCACTATCGGCTACTACTAGCGCACGCTACGTATGTAGGAGTTGCGTGCGCTAGGCACTCAATTATTGAGCTGGGCAGCTAGCACATGCGCCAGCTAGGACATGGGTCCGGATAAGATTCCCGCGGACGAACCTGGACAGTTTTGAAGTCAACTCTTATTAGCGTGCGCTAAGGAATGCTTAGTAGCGTGCGCTAATCTGCTTTGTACAGAAAGTTTATATATGGTCCAGCACTCCATTTTTATTCCCATTTCCTTCGTTCATTCTTCAGTTTTGAGAGACCAGAGGGCAATAATTATCCTCCTAACATACTTAGAACACATCTACATGATCCTTGAACATTGGATATTACTTGTGAGTGATCATTGAAGGGAAGTAACACCTTGAAGTGGCATATAACCAACCGGGGTCGGATTCTACCTTGTGGTTCAGTGATTTCGTCATATTAAGGTATGTTGATTCTATCTTCAACTCTAGATTCGTGTTATGGATAATAAGATGATCATATTAGCTAGTATTGATCTTCTTGGATGAATTATCCAAAGCACATCATGTTTGGAATATTGAGATGAATATGCCTTAAGTACCTTGATTATGAACATCATGATTCGAATATTATTACATTGAACAAGTAGAGGAAGTTTCTATCATTGGTAAATCCGAATTTAGTAGGTGTCTTCATAGCAATCATGGACTTGGCTTTAGAAGCACTATTGTTAGACGGATATAAGAGATTAATCATGGAAGGATTTATCTTGAAATGTTAATCAAACTACAGGGTGATAGTTTTCATTGATATTAAGGTGTTGATATCGACCGTTAAGCCTTGCGAATTATCGCATGAAGAATTGTATTTGAAATGGAATATGGTTTTATAATAGTATACATATTCTTGAATCCGAAGTTGTTGTTATCCGTAAGATCATTCATAACCGTATGAACATGATATTCATGGAGGTAACATGAATTAACACTGAAGATTTCATTGGTTTGATCATGATGAGATCAGTCCACTACCCAATAGTGAAGTGCTATGCATAGTTAGCGCACGCTAAGCTATGTAGATTAACGTGCGCTATCGAGCATAAGTTAATGTACGCTACGTTTGGTACGTAACGTACGTTAGGCCATCAGTTGAGTAGATCGGTGATCGGTGAAATCGACCATGCCTGATTAGCGCACGCTAGGCCTTGTTGTTTGCGTGCGCTATCGATCAGACTTAACGCACGCTACACAGAATACTTAGCGTACGTTAAGAAGTTCAGGCAGATTGCATTTTATGAACCTTCGTCCGTAATTTTGGATTGTTAGACATTCGTATGGCATGAGATAAATTCTTGATTATTTCTTTTGTTAAGGTTCAAGCTTGTTACGTGATTGATTGAAGGGGCGACCTTCGAGTGTTTCATTTTCGTGGAAGTATTGTCCTTGTCTTCGAACCGAGGCAAGTACTCTAATTAGAATTGTTTATATTATGATAATTATCATGTGATTGTACTGTGTAAATATGTTGTGATTATATATCCACCATGCGTTGATCCGACGGGAATCATCATGGGAATCTTTAGCTGTGTGCGCTGGATCGTTGGACAGGTAGTTCCACCATGTGTTGGTCCGACGGGATCATCATGGTGATCTATAGCTGTGTGCGCTGGATCGTTGGATTACCATCAGTATGTTGGAAACTGTTATGATATGATATGTGTTGTTGATATTTCTCGTTGGAGAAACTTGTTACGATATAATTGTTGATTATAACACTGTTGTATGATTATTGTACTTGTACTAGCATCGTTGTGCTAACCCCTGCGGGGGTAAACATTTGTTTATGTTCAGGATCCAGGAGAGCGGGGAAACAACCACTGGAGATGCATGACGACGAGGGTGCAGAGTGATGTTCGGCCGGGTTTTATTGTCTGTTGTTTGTTGGTTATTTAAATCAGCACTCGAGTGCGTCGTCAGTTTAAGATGTTTGGATTTTGGTGATGTATTAATAACCCTTAATTGGATAATTGTATTCTCGGTATTGAACAAGACTGTTGTATTTTATTTCAGTAATTTCATAAGTTGGTATATGTTATTGTCTTTTCGCTTCTTCAGCCTTGTAAATTCTTACGTAAAGGATTTACAACACTGTAATATTCCTGAATATATCGGGGGTGTTACAGAATATGGTATCGGAGCTAATATTATGGATATCTTGGCCATTGGGTTAAAATAGGGGTCATTTATGTCTTTTGAGGTAACCGGCCGTGAATGACATCACTGCACTGGCTACGTCTTCATGCGAACGGTGGTTGTAAGTTCCAAAACTCTATCTCGTTCTTTACATGTTGTACCTCTTTATACTTGAACATTAGAACGATGTTGTTTCCTATATATTGAGTATTTATGCTTACAGTATGTTGAGAGGCAGACGTGGACGTGGTCGCGGTCGTGGACGCGGACGAAGGAATGCTGATAGGGAGGCGTCGCCTTCTAATCAGGCCAGTCATAGCTCAGGCGAGCCACAAAGATCCATCAATAACGAACCGGAACCTGCTGTACCAGAAATCCTTCGTCAAGTGGTGAATCAGATGACTCAATTCGCTCAGGTCGTGGACCGAATGCAGGTGGCGGTGGGATTTCAGCAGGGAGATGGACAACAAAGAATCCCAGAAATGGGAAATTGAGGTGACCGATGGTTGCAAGAGGTAGCAAAGATGCAACCACCCAAATTTGACGGCTTTTCCGAGACTCCCACTTGGGATCATTGGTTGAAGGAATTGGAGAAAATTTTTGCTGGAATTAATCGCCCAGACGAAAGGAGAGCTCCTATTGCCCAGTACTTTCTGATAGGGGAAGCATCCGAGTGGTGGGAAGCTATCCGACCTGCAGATCATGATGTTGATTGGACAGAATTTAAAATGATGATGGAAGCTCAGTACTGCCCTCGTCCTGTGAGGGAAGCCAAAGTTCGGGAGTTTTTCTCCGCTCAGCCACCAGACGAACCCGTATCCTAGACCATTAAGACGATTAATCAGCAGTTATCATTTGTTCGACATCTGGTCAGAACAGATGCAGAGATGATGATTCACTTTGAAATGAGGATGAAACTAGAAATCCAGAGGTACATGTCCGGTTTTGAATGTACCACTCTCCGCCAATACCAAGATAAGGCATTGGCGTACGAAATCAAGGAAGCAGCAATGGAAAAATTTACGGAGTCGAAGAAGCAGAAAGTCTCTGGTACTTTCACAGAGCACAAGAACAGCAGGCCTCGCAAAGCCCAGTCATCCTTTTATTCTTTCAAGAAGCCTCCTCACCAATCTAAGAGCGGAAAGAATTTCGGAACAATGTCAGCCACGACGGATACATCTAGGAAGTGCTTTAACTGTGGTCGCCCAGGCCACCTTTGGCGTGATTGTTTGCGCACTCCAATTAAATGTTTTGATTGCGGACAGGAAGGTCACCGGGCGATGTTTTGCAAGGATTCCACCAAGTACAATGGAACCCGTACGTCACAGCCAGTTCAGAAGGAAGCTAGTATCCAACAGACGCAGCAAAGTGTTCAGATGCCTCAAAATTTTGGCCGCGGACGAGGCATAGGACAATGGGACCGAAAGGGGACATCGAGTGCCGGATCTGTTCCCCCACGTCTGTACGATATGAGGAGGACAGACGATCAGGATGCTACTGTCGCATCAGGTACTGTCCAGATCCTTTCCCAGCCAGTTAGCATTTTATTCGATACAAGAGCTACGCATTCTTTTATATCCTTGTCTTGTGTAAATCGTTTGAATATTTCTGGTTTTCATACTTGTGAACCTTGTGTTGTTGGTTTACCGAGTGGAGAGAGGATTTTTGGGAACTTAGAGACTAGAGATTTCCATGTGTCATTTGGGGGTAGGGAATGGCTCTCAAATCTGATTATGATAGAAATGCAAGGAGACGACCTGATACTCGGAGACGATTGGCTTAATCGATATGGAGCTATTGTAAACAAACGAAGGAGAAATATTTCGCTGATAGCTGATGATGGTTCTGAAGTATTGTTTGAGGGATGGAAACTAGGAATCTCAGGAAAGTTGATCAAGGCGATGAAAGCTGTCAAATTGTTGAAACAGGGCTGTACCGGATACTGGTGCTATGCAATGAAGAAAGAAGACGAAATTGTGGAACTTTCATCCATTCCTGTTGTTAACGAATTTCCAGATGTATTTCCTAACGAATTACCTGGACTACCTCTACGAAGGGATGTAGAATTTACCATTGAACTGGAACCCGGAGCTACACCAATTTCTAAGGCGCCGTATCATATGGCACCTACTGAGATGTATGAACTGAAAAAGCAGCTGGAGGAGTTACTGGACAAAGGCTATATTTAGCCAAGCGTTTTGCCCTGGGGAGCGCCGGTTCTTTTTATCCGAAAGAAGGATGGATCGCTTAGACTGTGTATCGACTATCGAGAGTTGAACAAGATGACGATTAAGAACAAATATCCGTTGCCACGGATTGATGATTTATTTGACCAGTTGCAAGGAGCAACAATATTTTCTAAAATCGATCTGAGATCAGGATACCATCAGCTGAGGATTAAGGAATCTGATGTTCCAAAGTCAGCATTCAGAACTCGCTACGGACACTATGAGTTTGTAGTGATGCCGTTTGGTCTCACTGATGCACCTGCTATATTCATGCAGTTGATGAACCGAGTGTTCATCGAATATCTGGATAAATTTATGGTCGTGTTCATTGATGACATTCTGGTGTATTCTAAGAGCCCGGAAGAACATGCGCAGCATTTGCGGATTGTATTAGAACTTTTGAGAAGTGAGCAACTGTACGCCAAACTCTATAAGTGTGAATTCTGGCTAAAGGAAGTAATGTTCGTCGGTCATGTAGTATCAGCTGAAGGAGTCCGAGTAGATCCTCAGAAGATTGAAGCGGTTTTGGATTGGAAGCCTCCAAAGAACATGTAAGAAGTCCGAAGCTTCTTAGGACTTGCTGGATATTATCATCGATTCGTGGAAGGATTTTCTAAAATCTCCCGCCCACTTACTCGACTCCTACAGAAAACTCAAAAGTTTGAGTGGAACGAGTCGTGTCAGACTAGTTTTGATGAATTGAAGGAGAGATTGACGACAGCACCAATTTTATCACTTCCACAGGGGACTGGAGGATTCATAGTTTATAGTGATGCTTCGAACCAAGGACTCGGATGAGTATTGATGCAGAATGACAAGGTGATTGCTTATGCATCGCGACAGCTGAAACCCTATGAAGTGAATTATCTAACACATGATTTAGAGCTAGCAGCAGTAGTTTTTGCTTTGAAAATCTAGAGACATTACCTGTACGAGACTCACTGTCAGATCTTTACTGATCACAAGAGTCTCAAATACATCTTCAGTCAGAAAGAGCTGAACATGCGGCAAAGAAGATGGTTAGAGCTGATTAAGGACTACGACTTAGATATTTTGTTTCATCCAGGCAAAGCAAATGTGGTGGCCGATGCACTAAGCCGCAAGCCTATTTCTATTGAGATGTTGGAGACTCTGACCTCCCAACTTAACCTTCAAAAACAGATGATTAGAGAAGGAATTGAAGTGTGGTTACAAAGAGTCCAAGGACAACTTTGTGTGATGGAATTAACTTCATCATTAACCGAAGAAATCAAATCTAGACAAACAGATGATCCTCTGATGATTCGGTTACGTGATGAGGTGATCAAGGGAAAGGCCCCCGGATTCCTAATTCATGATGATGGAGTTTTGAGATTTCAGAACCGACTCTGTGTTCCTGATATCGATGTACTGAAACAGATGATTATGAAGGAAGCTCACAGCTCGCCCTATTCTATCAACCTGGGCACCAGTAAGATATATAAGAACTTGAAACATAATTTCTGGTGGGGCAACATGAAGAAGGATGTAGCGGACTATGTTTCAAAATGCTTGACTTGTCAGCAGGTTAAGATCGAGCACCAACGACCTGCCGGGATGTTGAAGCCGCTTCCGATTCCTGAATGGAAGTGGGAGGACATATCGATGGACTTTATTACTAGTATGCCGAGAACCAAGACAGAAATGAACATGATTTGGGTGATAGTTGATCGTTTAACTAAATAAGCTCATTTTCTAGGCATAAAGAATATGTGGGGACCAGAGAGGTTGGCACGAGTATTTTTTTCGGAGATAGTTTGATTGCATGGTACACTGAAGACCATTATTTCTGATCGAGATGGCCATTTTGTGTCTCATTTTTGGAAAGTAGTTCATATGGCCTTGGGGACCGAATTGAACTTCAGTACAGCTTATCACCCATAGACTGACGGATAATCCGAGAGGACCATTCAAACGGTGGAAGATATGCTGAGGGCCTGTGCCTTAGATTGGTCAACTGATTGGGAAGTTCATCTACCGTTGATTGAATTTACCTACAACAATAGTTGGCATGCTTCCATTAAGATGGCACCATTTAAGGCATTATACGGGAGGAGATGTAGATCGCCCCTATGTTGGGACGATTCATCATACTTAATCGGGACAGAACCAGAGTTGATCGTACAGACTCGAGAGAAGATAGCCTTGATTCGTGAAAGGCTATTGACCGCCCAGAGTCGCCAAAAATCTTACGCAGACATATGTCGTCGCCTTTTGGAGTTTAGTACGGGAGAACACGTACTTTAAAGGTTTCTCCTACTCGGGGAATCGTTCATTTCGGAAGGAAAGGAAAGATGAGTCCGAGATATATCGGACCATTTGAGATCCTTGAGAGAGTTGGGGAGTTGGCATACAGATTGGCATTGCCGCCATCATTGTGCCATGTTCATAACGTGTTCCATGTAACCCAATTACGGAGGTATATACCAGATCCTAGTCATGTCATTGATTTCGGCGAGATCGAAGTCGCTCAAGATGGGACGTTTGAAGAAAAACTGGTCAAGATACTCGAGAGTCGAGTTAAGCAATTGAGGAACAAACCCATCGTTTTGGTCAAAGTTCAATGGTCACATCATGGAGTGGAAGAAGCCACATGGGAAACGGAAGATGGCATGAAGTCCAGATATCCCGAGTTATTTTTGTCTTGAGATTCGGGACGAAACTCCTTTTTAGTAGGAGAGTATGTAACATCCGGATTTATTACTGTGTATTTTACTTGTATTCGAACCCTGTATTATTCGGAATTGTGATCTTGATGATTGGAGTATGATATTTCTTACATTGGTATCTTTGTACATAAGTATATCAACATGCAAAATTTCTCATGCAAACTTGTAATAGCGCACGCTAAGAATGTAGCTTAACGCGCGCTATCGGCTACTACTAGCGCACGCTACGTATGTAGGAGTTGCGTGCGCTAAGCACTCAATTATTGAGCTGGGCGGCTAGCACATGCGCCAGCCGGGACATGGGTCCGAATAAGATTCCCGCGGACGAACTTGGACAGTTTTGAAGTCAACTCTTATTAGCGCGCGCTAAGGAATGCTTAGTAGCGTGCGCTAATCTGCTTTGTACAGAAAGTTTATATATGGGCCAGCACTCCATTTTTATTCCCATTTCCTTCGTTCATTCTTCAGTTTTGAGAGACCAGAGGGCAATAATTATCCTCCTAACATACTTAGAACACATCTACATGATCCTTGAACATTGGATATTACTTGTGAGTGATCATTGAAGGGAAGTAACACCTTGAAGTGGCATATAACCAACCGGGGTCGGATTCTACCTTGTGGTTCAGTGATTTCGTCATATTAAGGTATGTTGATTCTATCTTCAACTCTAGATTCGTGTTATGGATAATAAGATGATCATGTTAGCTAGTATTGATCTTCTTGGATGAATTATCCAAAGCACATCATGTTTGGAATATTGAGATGAATATACCTTAAGTACCTTGATTATGAACATCATGATTCGAATATTATTACATTGAACAAGTAGAGGAAGTTTCTATCATTGGTAAATCCGAATTTAGTAGGTGTCTTCATAGCAATCATGGACTTGGCTTTAGAAGCACTATTGTTAGACGGATATAAGAGATTAATCATGGAAGGATTTATCTTGGAATGTTAATCAAACTACAGGGTGATAGTTTTCATTGATATTAAGGTGTTGATATCGACCGTTAAGCCTTGCGAATTATCGAATGAATAATTGTATTTGAAATGGAATATGGTTTTATAATAGTATACATATTCTTGAATCCGAAGTTGTTGTTATCCGTAAGATCATTCATAACCGTATGAACATGATATTCATGGAGGTAACATGAATTAACACTGAAGATTTCATTGGTTTGATCATGATGAGATCAGTCTACTGCCCAGTAGTGAAGTGCTATGCATAGTTAGCGCACGCTAAGCTATGTAGATTAACGTGCGCTATCGAGCATAAGTTAATGTACGCTACGTTTGGTACGTAACGTACGTTAGGCCATCAGTTGAGTCAGTCGGCTGATCAGTGAGGTACTGACCATGCACAGTTAGCGCACGCTAGGCCTTGTTGTTTGCGTGCGCTATCGATCAGACTTAACGCACGCTACACAGAATACTTAGCGTACGTTAAGAAGTTCAGGCAGATTGCATTTTATGAACCTTCGTCCGTAATTTTGGATTGTTAGACATTCGTATGGCATGAGATAAATTCTTGATTATTTCTTTTGTTAAGGTTCAAGCTTGTTACGTGATTGATTGAAGGGGCGACCTTCGAGTGTTTCATTTTCGTGGAAGTATTGTCCTTGTCTTCGAACCGAGGCAAGTACTCTAATTAGAATTGTTTATATTATGATAATTATCATGTGATTGTACTGTGTAAATATGTTGTGATTATATATCCACCATGCGTTGATCCGACGGGAATCATCATGGGAATCTTTAGCTGTGTGCGCTGGATCGTTGGACAGGTAGTTCCACCATGTGTTGGTCCGACGGGATCATCATGGTGATCTATATTTGTGTCTTATTGGATCGTTGGATTACCATCAGTATGTTGGAAACTGTTATGATATGATATGTGTTGTTGATATTTCTCGTTGGAGAAACTTGTTACGATATAATTGTTGATTATAACACTGTTGTATGATTATTGTACTTGTACTAGCATCGTTGTGCTAACCCCTGCGGGGGTAAACATTTGTTTATGTTCAGGATCCAGGAGAGCGGGGAAACAACCACTGGAGATGCATGACGACGAGGGTGCAGAGTGATGTTCGGCCGGGTTTTATTGTCTGTTGTTTGTTGGTTATTTAAATCAGCACTCGAGTGCATCGTCAGTTTAAGATGTTTGAATTTTGGTGATTTATTAATAACCCTTAATTGGATAATTGTATTCTCGGTATTGAACAAGACTGTTGTATTTTATTTCAGTAATTTCATAAGTTGGTCTCTGTTATTGTCTTTTCGCTTCTTCAGCCTTGTAAATTCTTACGTAAAGGATTTACGGCGCTGTAATATTCCTGAATATATCGGGGGTGTTACATCACATCTATTTGTTAGACTTTGATATCCTTGAATGATACATATGAAAGGAATAGTCTGATGGCTTCCAGTCTTGCAACAGGTGCATACGTTTCATCAAAATCTATTCCTTCACACTGTGCATATCCTTTAGCAACTAATTTGGCTTTATTCCTAACAACAACTCCATCTTCATCACACTTGTTCTTGTACACCCATTTGGTGCCTATAACCTTCTTGTGATCTGGTCTGTCTGTTAGTTCCCAGACATTATTTCTCTCCATCTGGTTGAGCTCTTCTTGTATTGCATTGATCCATGAGTAATCCTCCAATGCTTGCTCTGTTGTATTGGGTTCCATTTGAGACATGAAATATGAGAACATTGCCATTCCTGCTGGTACTGTGGATTGTGTGGTTCTAACTCCATTAGTTAGGTTTCCAATGATCTGTCGAATGGGGTGATCTCTAAGCCATTTGGGGATTTCTTTTTCTTCTTCAGGGTTTGTTCCCCTGTAGATTTTCTTTGGTGGACTTCTTCTCTCTTTGCTTCATCTTGGTTCTAATCTCCTTTGTCTGCAACTGGTTCAGCTACGGTCTTGTCATCTACAGGTGGGGATCCTGTCTGATCTGCAGATGGGTCTTTATCAGCTAAAGATGGGTCTTCATCAGGAGCAACTGGATCAAGTAGGTTTTGAGGTCCTATCTGATCTTCAGTTGGGTCTTCAGGCTGATCTGCAGGTGAGTCCACCATTCCTGTATCATGAATGATGACTTCTTCTAGGGTGGCAGATTTGAGCTTATTCTCAATTAATTCCACCTTTTTCCTGTACTCAATAGTAGATTAATCAAATACAACATGAGGTGTTTCTTCCACAACTAAGGTTCTTTTGTTAAATACTCTGTATGCCTTGCTCATTTGTGAATATCCCATAAAGAGACCATCATCAGTTTTAGTGTCAATGGCATTTAGTTGGGTTTTATCATTGTTGTGGATGAAACACTTACAACTAAAAATATGAAAATATGCAACAGTTGGTGTTCTCCCATTCCAAACCTCATAGGGAGTTTTGCCATGTCTCCCTACAATCATACTCCTATTTTGAGTGTGGCATGCTGTGTTGACAGCTTCAGCCCAGAACCTGTTTGGGAGGTCAGCTTCAGCAATCATTGACCTTGCAACTTCCTTTAGGGTTCTGTTTCTTCTTTCAGCAACACCATTCTGTTGTGGGGTCCTCGCTGCAGAGACTTCATGCTGGATCCCATTCTGATCACTGTAGTAAATGATTGCCTTGTTGAGAAATTCTCCTCCTAGATCTGATCTGATCTTGATGATTGAGAGGGATTTCTCATTTTGAATCTTCCTTAACATCTCAGGTAGCTTTGTCAAAGTTTCACTCTTTTTATAGAGAAAAACAATCCATGTATATCTTGAGTAGTCATCTACTACTCCTAGAGCATGATTTCTTACACTCAACGTTCTTGGCATAATGGGGCCAAATATATCCATATGACGTAGATCTAGAATCCTTGTGGTGAGAGTGGTAGGTTGAACTGGTTTGAATGATTTTCTTGTCTGTTTCCCTTTCTGAGATGCATCATAGAGAGCTTCCTTTCTGAATACTTCTTCTGGATGTCCTCTGACCAATTTTTGAGAACTAATCTTGTTGATGGCTTTGAAGTTTAGGTGACATAGTCTTTTGTGCCACAGCCATCCATTCTCAGCTATTGTCTTGGATAGAAAACAGGTGTTGGGAGATCCTGTGTTCCAATCTATCATACAGACATCTCTTCTTCTAAATCCTTATAGCTTCACTTCTCCAGATAGGATATCTATCACCATGCATTACCAAATGGTGAAGACTACAAGATTCTTCTCATCACAAAACTGAATTATGCTCAAAATGTTGTACTTGAGCCCTTTGACATAATGAACTTTGGATATTGTTATGTTTCCTCTACACCTCTCCAAATCCTTTTGTTTGTCCTCTAGAGCTATCTCCAAAGGTTACATCTGGGCCTCTTTCCTTGGTATAATTTGACAGCACCTTCTTGTTCCCAGTCATGTTCCTTGAGCATCCAGAATCTACAAACCTTTCTTCACCTCCTATATTTGAATTTGTGAAGATGTGGTAGTAGTCCTTCCACCTTTTCTGCAATCAAACAAGCAGAGATTTAGGTACCCAAATCTGTGTAGGTCCTAGAGGAATAGTTGGTTTCCTGGGGAATTGATTTCTCATTGGATTATGGAAATTATGGTGATTGCCCCTAAAAGGTGTGTATGGTCTGGGCCTATATCCTCGGTTAAGATTGTGTACTGGATATTCCTCATAAAATTGGTGGTGTGGGCTATTTCTAAATCTTGGCTAAGACCATTTATAAATTTTTTGAGGTCTCCACACCTGTTTGTTTTGAAAATTTGGATAACCTTGAGGTTTCCATTTGCCCTTCCCATTTTGAAATCTATTTTTGGGGAGCCTTTGATAATAGTGGGCATGTTGTCTAGGCTGATGCTTCTGCCTTGGCCATTGCCTAGTCTCTTGTTTAGGTGGTTTCCTTGTATACCTTGGCTGCTGCCTAAACTTTTGACTCGACTGCTACCTATTTTGAAATACAGGTTTGTAAGTTGGCTCAGTAGATGGGACAAGTGTTTCTCCCTTGATAAAGGTAGTTTTAGAACTAGAGGGAGTGTTGGGGTCATATCCAAGGCTTGATCTGGAATATAGTGGCCTTTTATTCATACAGAACTCATCCAAGGTTATAGAAGTTTTTAGAGAAGTTATCTCCTTAGCCTGTGTGTTACTTAGCTGTGTCAGTTTAGCAAACTCAGTTTTAACATTAGCAAGTGCAACTGATTTCTCACTATTTAAAACAGTTAATCTTTTGATCTCAGCTGTAGTGTCATTAGTCTGTTTTTTCAACTTGTCTTCTGCCTATTTTTCAACTTCAGATTTGGTTTTATTTAACTCTAGGCTGAGTTTTTCAAAGTTGTTTTTCGGCTGCCTATTCTCATCTTGCAGCTGGGTCTTCTCGGCTGATACAGTTAGGTGTGCAGATTTTAATTTCTCAAAATTTTTGAGAAGCTGATTGACAGACTCATGTAAGTCCATATCCTGAGACATGTCTGAGTTGTAATTATTTGAAACTGAGGGTTTAGATGTTACCTCTTCATTAGCTAAGTTGGCCATCAGGTAATTGTACTCCTCGTCATCATCAGAGAAGAATCCACTGTTGGAATCTACTCTCTCTTGGTCTTCTCCAATGAAAGCTTTTCTCTTGTCTTCTTTTATGCCCACTTCTTTATTGCTCAGTTCCTTCGCACATCACAGCTAGAGTATCCCAAATTTCTTTGGCATTCTTGCAATTCTTGATCTTGACCATTGTTGATTTGTCAAGAGTTTGGTACAGTACGTCTCTGGCCTGGTTGTCAAGATTGGCCTGCTTTTTTTCTTCGGTGATCAGCTCCATCCTCTTCTTGGGGATCTTCTCTGGCTTCACGGCTGCAGTTTCTTCTAGGGAGCTGTCTTTCTCGAAAATTAAAGGACCGTCTTCAATTATGCACCACATGTCATCATGGATAGAAGATAAATATGCCTGCATCCTTATCTTCCAAAGATCATACTCGTCAACTAAAAAGACAGGTAACCTAGAGTGGATGTGTAGTATGTGTTCCATTTCTAAAATGAGAGAATAAAAAATATATATCCTCGATATATGGATCTGGTTCTGAAAAATTGAACCAACCGCTCCGATACCACTTGTAGGTCACAAGTCGTCCAGGAATAAGTCTAGAGGGGGGTGAATACACTTATTTAAACTCTTTTCCACAAAAGGTGAGTTTCTCAGCTGATAGGTACAGATGACTTGAAGTCGTCTGTAGACAGATGCGGAAGTCAGCTGATGACGATAGCAAATACTTAAACAATAGAACAGTAAATATGTATGTAGCAGGTAAGTATGATGATGAAAGCAGTAAAACACGCAGGCAGTTATAGTGGTCTCAAAGGTGGGTTAATCCTCTAATAATCCACTTTTCTCCAAACTAGTTAGAGATGAATTCACCATAATTCTCAACCAGTGATAAATATTACAGTGATTCAACCAATTACAATAGCTTCCAACCAGTGTAATTCCTTGCGATTGCAAATCCCTTTGACTGCCTTGCACCTCTTGATCTACGATCCTTGGATGCCTTTAAAGTCTCTAGAACTTCACCCAATGAAGTACCCCGAACTCAGGTCTTAAAGACACGAGTGATTGTCTTCTTCAACTAAGAGCTTCTTCAAATAAGAACATTTGAACTCTTGCTCTTTCACGATGCTATTGTTTGCTTTGATTGCTTTGTTTGCTTATTGCTTATAAGTGTTGTTCGCATCATACTGCTCAATTTCATATCTTCAGATATATATAGATGTCGGTCTTTGAGCTTCCTTCATAGTCGTTGCAATTCCTGTAACAAATCCGTCTGTTGGAGAAATGGACTTCTTTGTTTTTCTTTCCGAACGTTGTAAGGCTGGATTCCCTTATTTTAATCCATTTCCGACCGTTGTGAAGACTTTTACATTGTGGTGCCGAAACTTTAGATTATAATATGCATAAAGTCTTCACTGGTGGGTTTCGATGAATATTGAATTCATTTGCTTTCCGGGAATCTCTCCAGTCTGTTTCTCTACGCCTGCATGTGACTTTTCGTGATTATTGACTTTTCAATGCATGCTGATATGGACTGGATTACTTGGATGATCATTTATCTGATCTTTTTACAATCATCCTTATCTGATATCGGACTTCTCTGATGTAACTTCTTTGAGATGAAGTTCTCTGTCCTGACTACTCTTCTCTGATCTGAAGTCTTTTGACTTGATGAACTTAACTGATCTTATGGTCAAACTTCAGTTGACTTGACTCTGACTGATCACTTGACTGCAGTTCGGTCAAACTTTCTCTGATAAATATTTTGACCAGGACTTCTCTGATAAATCTCTTTCTTCAGAACGTTGTCTGATGATAAGTCATTTGTGGTCAACCTTCTCTGATCAGCTGAGTTGACCAGAACTTATCTGATATGAACTTGTCTGAGATTTATACTTGGCCGATTTTAGCCTAACTTATATGGCCTATAGAAGATACTCATTTGGTTCTTATTTACATATTGCCAAGTATTAAAAACATACATTTGAATAAACAAATACAAGAATGACATCATCAAAATCTAATAAGTATTCCTAACAAATTCCACCTATTTTGTTGATGGCAAAACTTAAGTAAGATATTCAAATGTAAAATAGGTCTACACATGATTAAGTGCAAGAGACAAATCAAAATTCAGTCTTGGTTTGAGACAACTCGTGGTTGTCATTCAAATGTCTGTTATAAAATCTTTCAGAGATGTTTTACAAGTACAGTGCTTGAATACAGAAAATTTTACAAGTAAAATCCAAAAACAAAAACTTACAAATATAAAAAGTACAAGTAAATTACAAACACCTATCTGCCTCTACCCCTGCCTCTTCGGACAGGCTGCTTAGGAGGCCTGAAAAGCTTTGCGCCAATAGGTCTCTGGTTGATAGGAGCTAGTCCATACTTCCTCTTGATTACCAGAGATGCAAACTCTTGCTCCTCTGCAGATGAGAAGTTTTTTTTCACACAGAATACCTTGATCTCACTCTGCAGAGCCAGTGCATCCAGCTCATTGTCTATTCGAGTAGGAGGTTCTTCAGGTCCAAATGGGGGAATCATGGGGTAGGCATCCCATTTCTTGGCATACTTTCTTTGGAAGGCCCATTGATTTGTCCATGTTGAGTTCATGTAGTTGATGAATATCTGCTGTGGGGAGCAGTCTTTATCCTGGAGTAACTCCCAGAGATAATACTTCTCTATGAACTGCTTCTTTACCTCTCCCTAAAGAGTCATATACTTAGTAGGAAGGAACTCCTCAACATACCATAGCTCCTTGCCTTCCCATTCATATCTCTGTTCATCCCCTACTCTGGTTCTCCTTTTCTTTACTGTAGGTTGGGCTTCAGCTGGAGCAGGAGCATCCAACTCTTTTCTCTTCAGATTAGACGTCCCAGATTCAATCAGAGGGAGGTCATTTCTCTGTTTGGTCCTTAGCTCCTTTCTCACTTCTTCACCTGATTGTTTGGATTTGAGCTTGCAACTTATCTTCCCCCTGACCTATTGCTTCCCTCTTTCCTCTATCTTCCCCCTTTTTTCCAGCATAAACCAATATGGTTAATTGTTGTTCAACCTGGGACATCCAATCAGACATGCCAAGTGGCATTCTGGAAATTGTAGGAGGAGGAGGAACACATTTCTGTAGCAATGTGTCCAATTTTGCATGGAGGGATTGGAGGTCAGGTTTGACTGTCTCTTCAACAAGGCGTCTGATTAGGTCAGCCATCTAAGGTGAGATAGGTTTTGCCTGAGGGGAGTGCTCTCCAGAGCCTTCAACGCCTGCAGGTCACTTGGCGATCGACCTGCCTGACTGCAGACTCCTGTCTGCAGGAGGCTGATTGGATGGGGTTTTATCAGGGGTCCCCGATCTGTCATCTTCATATTCCGAATGATTTGAGCGGGGGCTTGATCAGGTGTCCCAGGATCATCTGCATCATCATCATCTGCAACAGGGAAATATTGCAGAAAATTGCAAAAGATACGTAAAATGTTTGTTGAAGACTCGTTTAATTTGCTGAAAGCGTAAAGAATCTAAGAACACAAATACAGTCCTTTTATGGTGCAGGGAAGATTAGCATTTCATACAGTGAATGGTCAGATTTAAGGGATGAGAACTGTTTTATTAAAGAACATCCAGGATGGATTCAGAGTAACTTGTACGTCTTATCCATCTATTTTTGAAATGATAATCTGTCCCACTTCTGACAGTTCGACTTCCCTTTTTGCACGAAACAGCGGTTTTGAAATTATTACAAATTGATGAGGTATTAAAGTCCAGGTGTCTTTAAAGCATTAAAGGATAAATAGTTTGAAATGTAAACAGAGTATGTGGACTTAAAATGTTTTCTGTACGAATATAGTTGTAATATAATATTAATTAACATCCTACAGTGTATGTGTTGTATCCATGAATCAATACAGTGTTCCCCCTTAAAAGGTACATACAGGATTCAATTCTTACACCAGTACCTGGATTAATACTGTATTCAAGGGTCGTACTGTATTCCCCTTAATTAATACACACGTCAGCTATAGGAAGGTTTCATGCGTTCTTTGTCCTACAGTTCTATTTGACTCATTCTAAGTTTACAGTTAATTAAAGTGGATACTGTATTCTTGGGTCTTACAGCATTCCCCCTCGATGGATGCGTAAAAGCGTAAAAACTTACAGGGAGTCAGGCTATAGCCTTCCTAATTCTTGACGAAGCATACTGAATCTGGTTGTGCTGAGAGGTTTGGTAAAGATGTCGGCCAACTGAATGTCTATATGAATTTTCTCGATCCAAACATCCTTATTCTCAACATGATTCCCGATGAAGTGATCATATCAATATGCTTAGTTCGCTAGTTAAATACAGGGTTATGCGATATTGAAATTGCACCCGTGCTATCGCACATGATTGGCATCTCTCTGGCACTGATTCTATAATCTTGTAACTGCTGTTGCATCCAGAGAGTATACTTACAGCAACTTCCAGTGGCATTGTATTCTGACTCAACTGTAGAAAGCGAGTTGGTCAATTGCTTCTTACTGACCCATGACACAAGTCTAGGTCCAAGAAAGTGACAAGTACCGCTTGTGATCTTCCTATCTAACTTACAACCTCCGAGATCCGAGTCGCTATATCCAACCAAATTGAATCCTCTTTAATGAACAGGTGGGCCAACCTCTTGGGACCTCCATGTCTTCAATCTCCAAGAAGTGGGCTGATTTGGTCAGACGATCCACAATCACCCAAATCGTATTCATACCTCGGCGACTCGTCGACAAGTTAGTGATAAAGTCCATCGACATGTCCTCCCATTTCCATTCTATGATCGGGAGTGGTTTCAACATACCTTATGGTTGCTGATGCTCAATCTTAACCTGCTTACAGGTCAAACATCTCGAAACGAATTTTGCAACTTCTCATTTCATATTACCCCATCAATAGCATTGCTTCAAATCTTTATACATCTTGCTAGACTCAGGTGAATGGAGTATGGGGTAGCATGACCTTCTCTCAGAATAGAGTTTCTCAACTCTTCATATGCCGGTACACATACTCATATCAGTCCATCCTTGTGGATCACAAATCCAAGGGCTTTCCCCTGAGTTACATTATTCCGAATCCGAGATAAGAATGGGTCTGTAACCTGCTTTGATCTTATTATATCATAAAGTGATGATGAAATCTCAAGTGTGCAAAGTTGCCCCTGAACACGTTGTAACCAGAACTCAATCTCCGGCCTCGTAAGTTCTAACCATAATTCTCTTTGAGCTGTCAAACGGGCAAGCATTTGCTCCTGCACTGTCTTGCGACTCAGGGCATCAGCAACCACATTTGCCTTCCCCAAATGGTATAGGATCTCGATGTCATAATATTTAATTAGCTCTAGCCATCTCCTCTATATCATGTTCAACTCATTCTGAGTAAAAATATATTTCAGACTATTGTGATCATTAAAAATCTGACAGGTGACTCCATACAAGTAGTGGCGCCAAATCTTCAAAGCAAACACCACGGCTGCTAGCTCCAAGTTGTGGGTAGGGTAGTTAACCTCATAGGGTCGCAAATGCCTTGATACATACGCAATCACTTTCCCATTATGCATCAACACACATCCAAGGCCCTGTCTTGACGCATAACTATACACCACGATTCCTTCGGTCCCTTGTGGTAAGACCAAAACTGATGCTGAAATCAATCGACTTTTGAGTTTGTCAAAGATTTGTTGACATGCTTCTGACCAAGTACACTTTTTATCTTTCCTCAATAGATTAGTCATCGGTTGAGCAATCTTGGAAAAGCCTTCCATAAACCGTCTGTAATAGAGTGCTAGACCAAGAAAACTACGAACTTCCTTCACATTCTTCGGAGGTATCCAATATCGGATAGCCTCTGTCTTCTGTGGGTCTATACGAACTACATCAAACGATATCACATACCCAAGAAAAGTAACCTTAGACATCCAGAACTCGCATTTGGAAAATTTACCATAGAGTTGTTCTCGCCTCAGCGCACCGAGAACCTGGCAGAGATGGTACTCGTGCTCTTCACGATCATGGGAGTAAATCAAAATGACGTCGATGAAAATGACCATAAAACGATCCAGGTAGACAACGAAAACTCGATTCATCAATTCCATGAACACCGCATGTGCATGTTGGCTACTAAGTATACAGAATACAGCTTGGAAAGTGTTTAAGCAGCAAGTTGTACAATTTTCAAATAGGAGTGCGTAGCGGAAGTCTTGAAATGGTAAGATGCTGTAAATACAGCAACTGGGTTTTCTCCTGTTTGCTTGGTGCATACAGGGTATGCAGTGTATACTTGTAAAATAATCACGGTAATGAAAACAGTAAGTGTGTTAGGAAAAACAAACACCCTGTATCGATTCAGCCGGGATACCCGATCCCTGTATCGATTGTTATTTGTTATTGAAAAGGTTTTGACATATATGCCAAATACAGTAAAGGAAAACTGTATCGAGGATTCAAGGATTTATCATGTATCGAAGACCTGCCTCGAATCAGCATAAGTGAAGCTCGTCAGTACAGCTTGAAGACTTGTAAGAAGACCAAGTATGGAAACTGTCTCGACATCCCTAATACAGTTATTCTCCATACAGTTCACAAAAGGACAAGAAAGAACACAAGTCAAGTTCCGTTGAACAAAGAAGTATTTAAATACTCAAGGATAAAGTATTTAAATATCGATCTTGAGATCTTGAGAATCCCGCGAAATCCGGATCATGTCATATTCCGTTGAAGGAAAATCTTATTCAAACGGACATCTCAACGGATACTTTCTTGAGGCTATATATATCCTTGAAGACATTGAAGATCGATTAACCCCAAGTAATATAACTCTCAAAGCTATCAAAGTTATCATCGAGCAAACATATCTCGAGCAAGCGCAAGTTAAAACGAAAGAGATATACGGTGCTCAAACATCAAGAACATTATCATCGGATCTTGATATTCAAAGTGCTTGTTCTTACAGTTACCTAACCTTTTACCTCGTGTAAAACCGAGATCTGTGTGAACTCAACAAGTTATTCGACTGTGTGGGACGAATAAGGACGAAGCTTTGGGCTGTGTGTGAAGAAGCTAGTCAAGAAGGAAGCTTTAACCAATCTGTGTGAGCGGTTGAAAGTGATATTCTTTGTATCAATGTGTGAACGATACAAGGATAGGTTTGTTTATAATTACGTAGTTGTGTACGCAGAATTATATAATAAACTTTACTCTGTGTGGAGGACCGGTGGACGTAGAGGGTTTACCTCGAACCACTTAAATTAATGTGTTATTTACCTTACGCTTTTCTTGTTTGAAATTACTGTGATATATTAAGTATACACCAAATACTTTGTTGCTGTATCCACGGCAACTAACTGTATCCAAGACTTCCGCTACGCACTCAGATTTAGATTCCATACAGTTTGTTGTTTAAACTACTTTTCCAAACTGTATCCAGTATACTTAAGTGGCCAACAAGTGGTATCAGAGCGGTTGATTCTAAAAAGAATCAGTCGTATTTCTTTTAACCGAATCAGATTCAAATCACTTATTTTCAAAACAGTTTCTTTCATTCCTATATTATCAGTATGGATACCTCTATGATTAACAAAGTCCCTATGTTCTCTATTAACGAATTTGACGACTGGAGAATTAGAATGGAAGCTCATCTTGCAGCAATGCACGAAGAGATGATCTTTGTTATACAGGATGGTCCGATCAAGATTATGAAGGTCAATCCAGCCGCAAGGATTGAGGGCCAAGCCCATGCTGAAATGCTCGAGAAGGAACGCGAGCAATGGACAACCGATGAAAGGAAGCGAGCCAATCTAGACAACGTTGCTAAGAACGCGTTATTTGTCACTCTTGACAAAGGCACGTTCTCAAAGGTAAAGAGTGCAAAACGACCCAAAGAAATCAGGATAAACTCAAGTTAATTTGTGAGGGAACCGAGCTCTCAAAAGAAAACAAAATTTCAAAACTTACTCAAGATTCGAATCTTTTGAAATGAAACCAACGGAAACACTTGAGGAACTTGACCTCAGTTCTTGGTATTGTTGGTGAACTTGAAGCGTTGGGCAAGATTTACACCCAAAAGGAGAAGAACTTAAAAATTTTCAGATCTCTCGGCCCGATGGGACATTAAGACCACAACTATGCGTGTATCATGTAATCTTAATGAAATATCCACTTTTGATCTCTTCTCCGACCTTAAAGCGTTTGAGTATGACATTGTGAAGAGAGAAAGTGAAGAATCTCCTTCAAAGGTCACGACTCTCGGCCGTATCGAACAATCGACACGGCATGCCTAGCTCGCCAGCCCGGTCACAAGAACGGCCGGCGACGACATCCTGTCACAAGATGAAATGGCGCTTCTAATGCATAAGTTCAAAAGTTCATTAACGATCTGGAAAGACTCCTACGAGCCCAAACTCACAACAAGGTAAGTACAGAAACATCATCCTGATGCTAACTGTGTTATAAGCTGCAGAAACCGTGCCATTATGCAAACAAATGTCCTCATCCCAAAGTCCAAAGGTTGCGGAGGCCGAGCAACAAGAGCGAGATGAAAGAAGACGTGCTTGGAAAGACAAGCTCAAGGCCCTGATTGGAGAATCAGAAGCCTCCCCCACACCATCCAAATCAGCAGAATGTCTTCAGGTGGTCACTGAAAGTGATTCATCTGACGATGAGTTCGATGATAAAGCATACATGTGCTTTATGGCTAACGATGTTCCGTAAGGTGAAGACAATGACGATGAGGTAAGTTCAACCTCAGTTATTCCATCTAATACATCTCATACTTTCGAAAATATGATGAATGAATTCAAGAACATTCAAAAAGCCCATGAGACTCTAAAAACTGAGAATATACAGCTTCAATTAACAAATCTAGAGCTGAAAGATGAGAATGACTTGCTGAAGATAAACTATGATAATATGTCTATTGATTGTGAAACCAGCAAGGTCGATTTTGAAAAACTCATGGAGAGCAATCATCAACTTGCTCATGAACTAAATGAGGTTAAAACCCATAATGAGAGCAAGACAAATGATTTGGTTCTACTACAAACCAAAATTACAACTCTCGAGAAGCGAGAAAATGAACTTGAGACCATTCTGAAGTCTTTTGAAAAATCGTCCAAAAGAATGGAAGAAATTCTGAGCACTGGGCAACATGCTCATGATAAAAGTGGCTTAGGATACAGCTCATGTTCGAATAAAGGTAAAACTAGTACTGTGTTCGTCAAGAGTGTGGAACACATTCCAGAATCGGAAGATGTTCCTAGTCCCATAAAGGAACCTGTACCGAGAAAACCAAAAGTCGCCATTCCGCCTCCACAACTCTACAATTCGAGACAGTGGAACCAACAACCACTCGAAGGCGTAATCTACGATGCTCCCCAAGCATATCATCAAAGCCGAAAGTCATTCGAAAGAAGACGGTATCCAACCACCAAAGGCCCGCACAGCGGTACCCTCGATGCGGTGCACCTAGGTATTGGATACGGGAGCCCCGTTATCCCTCAAGACAGCAGATGCAAGTTCCGTATCAACAAAAGCATTGGTAATCCAACTCTAGACCCAGAAGACAAGCTGATAGGCCTAGGAAAATGGCTCAACATACTAGACTGCACTCGAACTGGAATAATAATAATAAACATGAATTTTACATGCATAGTAATTATCAGGATTATAACAACTACGGATAAGCCCCGTAGATACCGCAATCTTGTCAGAGTACATCCTACAGTAAACCAATTGCTGTCAGGAAAATCTGGGTACCTAAAGGAACTAACATACATGGACCCAAAAATCAAAGGGGACCTAAATCTACCTAATTTCTTTGTTACAGGACATTCTAGAGGAGGATACCTGGTACTTCGATAGTGGATGCTCTCGTCACATGACCGGAGATAGGAGCAAGCTATCTGATTTTGTAGAAGGTCGCGGTCCAAAAGTTCGCTTCGGTGATAAATCTAAAGGAAGAACAAGAGGGAAAGGAAACCTACTTGTCGGGAAATTCAAAGTCACCGATGTCGCATATGTTGAAGGCTTACAGTATAATCTACTTAGTATTAGCGCCTGTGATAAACAGCTTCTCGGTGAAGTTTTATATAGATCGTAGAGAGTCAAGAACACCCAAACCAAGGAAGTTGTGCTTACAGAAGCGGATCGTAATATGTACATTGCCGATCGGAAGCCTATGAGCTCCTCAATTCCATGTTTTGTTGCCAAAGGCACTGCAGATCTTAGCCGCTATGGCACAAGAGGATGTCTCACGCCAACTTCAAGACGATCAACAAGCTTTCAAGACAGGTATGGTAAGAGGTTTGCCGATGTGTCATTCAAGAAGGACAGCTGTCGGACCATGCCGTAAAGGCAAGCAAATCAAGTCAACCTCAAGAGCAAATCCTACCTTTCAACCCAAAGAGTATTGGAAATGCTACACATGGATCTCTACGGTCTGTAGACCCGTAAGTTTGGGAGGTAAGAAATATTGTATGGTTGTTGTTGATGATTATTCCGTATGCTTGGACGATCTTTTTAGCAAGAAGAAGGAAACAACATCAAGGCCGCCCGAGCTCTGAGAAAGTTGCGAATGAAAAAGCATCAAGTATCGTATGCATTCGTTCCGACAGAGGTACCGAATTTACTAACCGCTTTATAGAGCAATACTGTCGGAGAATGGAATACAAAGACGAGTACTCACCGCCCAACACCTCAACAAAATGGTGTTGCCGAGCGAAAGAATAGACGTTGAAAGAAGCAACAAGGACAATGATTGCCGAAAGCAAATTGCCGCAGCGTTTCTGGGGTGAAGCAACCAATACAGCGTGCTACACTCAAAACCGCTGTATCGTCAACAAGCACCACAACTAAACAGCTTACGAGGTCTGGAACAACAAAACTCCATTAGTCTCGTATTTTCACATTTTTTGATGCAGGTGTTAAGTATTGAACAAAGGGAATGACCAAATAAGAACATTTGATGAAAAATCGATGAAGGAATATTCGTAGGATACTCCTCCACAAGAAAGCTTTAATCTTTAATAAAAGGAGGCTGACGATCGAGGAATCGGTTCATGTAGTGTTCGACGAACCACACCATGACCCTACAAGAGTAGATAATATCACTCAGGACATTCACCATCTATCTATCTTGGATCCACCTACACCCATAGAACCTGTAGTTGATTTAGAAATCAACCCCGCAGCTGTAAGAATCGATGTGGATGAAGCTGACGCTGCATGTCAAGCCGTACTACGTAAACTTTCGATACAAGACGGGATCCCGAACTAGAACCCGACCAAGATGGTTGAGAGATCACCCGCAAGAGCTGATCATTGGAAACATTAATGCGGTGTTTCTACTCGTAGGAGAATACAGAGTACACAAGGAAATGTACTTTGTGCACAAGAAGAATCTAATGTCAAGTCTCACAGCTTCGAATGGAAATCTCAATCCGAACTTAGGAGACTCAATATGTGCACTATCGCGTATTCTTAGCCCGATCCGAACTGTTTCGACCATAGACGCTCTTAACAACTCTCATTGGATTACATCTATGGAAGAAGAGCTTAACGGTTTGAAAGAAATAATGTATGGTATCTTGTACCCAGACCGACACACCAATCGGTTATAGGAACCAAATGGGTATTTCAAACAAAAAGGATGGAAATGGACTTATCATAAGAAACAAATCCAGACTAGTAGCACAAGGCTATTGTCGGGAAGAAGGAATCGACTATGATGAAACCTTCGCCTGTAGCAAGACTAGAAGCCATCAGGATATTTTTAGCCTTTGCCGCCCATAAGAATTTTATCGTATACCAAATGGACGTCAAGAGTGCTTTCTGAATGGAGAGCTTTGAAGAAGTTTATGTTGAACAACCACCGGGGTTTGCCAACACAGACGGTATCGATCTAGTTTACAGGCTAAGGAAAGCGCTGTACGGACTTAAACAAGCCCCTAGAGCACGGTACGAAACCTGTCCCAGTATCTAACCAATAACGGATTTGAGAAAGGTCTGTCGACAAAACATTGTTCAAAATACAGAAGGTGATGACCTCCTAATGGTACAAATTTATGTCGATGATATTATTTTAGGTTCAACTAACCTTGCTCTATGTCAAAGGTTCTCACATCTCATGCAAAGCAAATTTGAAATGAGTATGATGGGGAACTTAGTTATTTCCTAGGTTTGCAGATAAAGCAGATGCCTACAGGTATATTCATCAACCAGAGAAATACGGCAAGGAGCTTCTCAACAAATTTGGAATGAACACTTCCAAATCCTCGCTAACCCCCATGAGCACTTCCGTGCAAATTAGTGCCGATGAAGCCGAAAGCCGTTTGACCAATCACTCTACAGAAGCTCATTGGTTCGCTCTGTACCTAACGGCCAGCGTGCCCGATATCGATTCTTTGTTGGAGTGTGTGCGAGATACCAAGTTGCACCTAAGGAATCACACTTCAATACCTAAACGAATCTGAAATACGTTAAAGGAACAGTCGATGCAGGATCGTGGTATCCTAAGGAAGGCGGATTCGATTTAGTTGGATACTGACTCGGATCTCGGAGGTCGCAAGCTAGATAGGAAGAGTACAAGTGGAACTTGTCACTTTCTTGACCTAGACTCGTATCTTGGTTCAAGAAGAAGCAATTGGCAAATTCTCTTTCCACTTTGAATCAGTACTATGTCTTTGTTGTATGCGAGATCCTTTGGATGCAAAGAACAAGCTGTCGAGATTATGGAATCGATGCTAGAGAGACTCCAATCATGTGTGATAGCACGAGTGCAATTGCAATCACGCACAATCTGTTTGCACTCGCGCACTAAGCATATCAACATGAAGCATCATTTCATCAGAATCATGTCGAGAACAAGGATGTTCGCCTCGAAAAGTCCATACAGACATCCACCGCCGACATCTTCACCAAGCCTCTCGACACAGCAAGATTCAACATGCTAAGAACAATTGGGAATACTACAAATGACTCGTAAGTAAATTTACCGCTTTTACTCAACAATTGAGGGGGAATCTCAGAAGACCCATGAATATAGTATCCAACATTAATTATCTCGTACACTTAATCATCAATACGATCAGAGCGAACGAAGGCATATGAATACTACGTGATGTGTGCAATAATTAAGGGGGAATCTGCAGACCCATGAATACAAAGATTAATCCAACTATTGTTTGTATGGAATTTAAAACCTATTAGTACCTTTTTAAGGGGGAACGTCAGATCGACGGAGAACAAAGACATACTATAGGATTTTGATTCAAGATATAATATAATATTATTTCCTTTTTAAAATAATTTTTGTCCACGTGCCTGCTTTTATGTCAAACATCATCTTCATTAAATGCCTTACACGACATCTGACAATCAATCTCAAAAGCCGCGATGTTTTCAAATTGATTATTATTTTTAAACCGCCGTTTTAGGCATTTAGGGTATTCAACCTATGACAGTAAGTGGACCATTGTATTTTAAAACCTTTTAATGGATTAGCGTATCAGTTATACTAAATCCATCCCGAACGTCGATTTCAAAAACGGTTCCCATCCCTTAAAATCGACCATTCGTACTCGCAAACCCTATTTCGCGCCCAAGTATAAAAGGATCAGATTCGCCATTAGAGACTCTTTACGCATTCTGCAATTACAAGAGATCTCAAGCAAACGACTACATATTCTCTGCATATTCATCTGATTTCTACCGCTTTTCTTCCACCTTCGCTTTAAGAAAACATCCATGGCTAGTCAATCTTCATCCCCGCTCAAGAAGACCTCCAACATCATTGATGGACGGATCTTCTCGAAAACCGTCATCATCGAGCGTATCATCTCTGAAACCAACGACACTGAACCGATGGAGTATATCATTACTCGTCTTGAACAACAAGGTCTTTATCGCTTTGGAAGCAAAACCGCCGACAAATACGACGCTCATCTGGTTGAGGAATTCTACCTCAACGCTGCCGTTCGTTTTCTCTCACTAGCCCAGGGAGGACATGTTGCTGACATCACTGCAACAGTCCAAGGAGTGCAAATCTGCATAGATAGCGACCTACTTCAGAAAATCTACAGGCTGCCCGCCGACGGCCTGACCATGGACCAGCTTGAGACGTTTGGGTCTCAAGGGCTGATTACCAAGTTTTATGGACTATTTACCGGGTCCAAAGTGGTTGATATGGTGACAACCACGTGCCACAAGAAAAATTTTCTTCTTCATTTCGTTTATCTCCACGATTTCTGTTCCAGGATCATTGAAAATCGAACCGGCGCATTCGAGATGTGCACGAATCTAAGGTTCAGAATGATGGTAGCCATCTTGACCTGTGAAAAGGTCAACTGGTGTCAAATCATTTTGAAACGACTTCAGGAAGAGGTGTGCAAACCGGCCACCCAAAAGAAATCGTTTGGTTTAATGCTAAACTACATTCTGACAAAGTGCGGAGTCAAGCAATCCGCCGATGCCAAGAAAAACAGCTCACGGATATATTTAGGAGGCGTCAAACCCTCTACCTATAACCAGAGCACAATGCATGCCAACCACCCGAGAACACGTCACATGCCTATTTCTGACAATCCCAGAGACGAAACCATGAAGGTCCCTGAATTGGAATCTTCAAAGAAGAAGCGTAAGCGTTCTCACAGCAAGAAGCACTCTGCTGATGAGAAGTCGAAGAAGAGACTCCGGAGGCTCTCAAAAATCAAAGCTAAACACTCCGAGGATGTCTCGCCCGTGGCGCAACCCACTGATATAGCACCCCAGGGCCCAACCTCTGCGGAAGAGGTGTCTCCTACTGCATCGACAGTAGATCCCGAGCCCTTGGCGGCTACGACGGATTTAGAGACATCTGCCAACATTCAAGACATTAGCACGTCGGCTGCCCATTCGGAGCCAAAAGCTACTTCTCCTCTACGGGATTCCACACCCGTACAGGATCCAATTTCCTTCGGGGCACCATCCCCTGCAAGGAGTCCATCTTCCGTGCGATCCCATACTGCACTCTAATCCTCAAAGCAGCGTCTCCGGACGTGATTCAAGTCCTCCCCGACTCAATTATAAATCAAACACTTCTTTCAAGACAAATTGAACAGCGCATTTAAAGATTTCTGCAATGGAAAAGCTTTAGGCTAGCTCCGCATTTACACTGCATAACCTGGAGCGAATGGAGCCACGAAGAGCGATTTGTCTCCGAAGTAACCGACTCAACCGAAATTGAGGCACCGCCCGATGGGACAACGCTTCTTGCAAAGATCTCATTGAAAGCCACTGCCGCACAAATCCGACGCTTAAGAAAAGGAAAGAAGAAGTCGAGGACTCTCCCATCAATCCAAAAGATGACGACGACCACGACTGCATTTACGACGACGATGCTCTTCAAACAGTGTCCGAGATTGAGCCGTGAAGAGGTGAAGCCCAAGCCACCTCTCCACCTTAAACGACGAAGGGCCATCTACCCAAGCTAATCCACCTTCGCCACGCCGGAGAACATTCCCGACCAGGGAGGAATCGGTCCCTCCAAATGTGGAAGATCAAGAAATTTTGGAATGTGCACCCGAGCCTTGCGACCAAAGAAGCCACCCTACAACCTAACAGAGGATTCACCCCGCCTGCATCCTTATCTGCCGAAGAACCTTCGCCTCAGGACGCTTCTGAACCAACTGTCGCCATTCCACAAGAAGCTACTCCCGCCCCTGCAACCTTGGAATCCGAGGACGGTAACGAACCTGAGGATGTTTACTATGTTTAAATTTATCAATCAAATTATGTTCCATTTATACAAGTTGTGAATTTTAAATTACAAATTATTTTGTATTAATAAATAAATTATTAAAACTTTTGACAAATACATATTTTTAACAATAACTAAAATGATGCAAAAATTTCTCGAGTAATTACTCAATTACGTATTGTGAAAATTACTTACTTGGTTGTTTGCACCTCATCACACCAAGTATGTAGTAGGAAAAAAGGAACCTCAAACCAAACCTACAATTAGCATATAATATATATTACTAAATTTTACAGAATTTAAATACACAAAGTAGCTTTCGGAATTGAGATAAACTTACCGACATAGCATTGTTCAATGTATCCTTCATACTTTGTGGCACATCCTTCCACTCAGCCCACAGTACCGGAACTCTATCACATATGACAAACCCAACATTACGAAAATATGCCGTGCAAGCATCCGAAGCCAAAATGGGTCATCGATACTTTTCATCATAGGGGGCATAAATAGAATCGACGGCGCACCGGAAGGCACCTCGGATGACGTGCTTGGTGTAGATCGGCCGCTCCCAGATGTAGTAGGAGGGGAGTGAATGCGGTCTATAGGAGGCATACGAGCTGAGTCGTCTAGACACTAGTGGGGGTCGTCCGCGATCTGGAAGTCTAATACGATTGCAATAGTATGTGTGTCATCCGCCGGATACAAGTTTCCATTCTTAAACTTCAGTCCACTATTCTCTACTAGTCCACGTATGCGAGCGTTACTCTGATCCAAATATTTACCGGCAGGATCCGCACGATTGGAAGCTGCGGAACTATCTCCCGACTCCGAAGTCTTCGATTTTTTCTTACCACACGCTAGTCTCTTAATTTTATCCATTTAACTTGTACAAATTCGAAAATAGAAATCAATTATTTTTACATCATAAAACATCATAAACCCTAAATATCATTTTGAATTAATAAGTACTAATGAGCAATTATTTTTTAAAATTCACAGGTAACGAAATTATAACAAGACCTTGCCTCTTGAAAAAATCAATCGGTTGTCACCATCAAGAAGCATTGAAAAACAACGATAACTAATCGATAACTAATGCTCCATCGAACAAATGCAACTTCCATTGAACCAAAAACAGCGATAAGTAATCATTCCAAAATTAGTATCATTTCAAGCATAATCTCAGTGCCACAACTTCCTCTCACATTTTGTTCTCCATAAAACTAAGAACCTCAGGGAATAAAGAACGCATCACTCATTTAATATAATTGAATACATGGATAACCGAAGAAAAAAATGACAATCGATTGTAGTAACTGCTTGAATCATTTATCCCAAATGTTAACAAGATAAGCAGTACCAGCCCCGATAACCAAAACCAGCAAATAAAAACATCCGAGAAAATGAAAAAAAAAAAAACAGAAATCAAAACTCAAAAAATGAAAAAAAAAATAGAAATAAAAAAAACTTACCTACGGCGGACGACGGAAGGCGGCGGAGGACGAGCTGGCGGCGAATGGTCAGACGAGGGTTCCAGACGGACGGTCGGATGGGGGAGGCGGACGGACGGGATGAGGTGAACAGACGATGCAGACAGACGACGGGAGTAGCGGCGAACGGTTGGGCGGCGGAGGTTCCTGGGGAAGAAAGGAAAAAAAAAATGGGGGCGGCGGAGTTCCTGGGGAAGAAAGGAAAAAATGGATGGGAGAGTCGCATTTATTTTTATATATAAGGTCACTTTAGCCGACGACAAAGGCCGTCGTCGGCTAAACTGTGGAGTACTTTAGCCGACGCCGCCGTCGGCCAAAACAGAAAAAGGAGCCATCCCCACTCGACCGTGTCGATAGACACGGTCGGGTTAGCCTTCCAGAAACTTTTTGGAATGTAGAACACAACGACACGGGTAGTGTCAATTGATACGGGCAGTGTCAGTTTAGCCGACGGCTATCGCCGGCTAAACTAAATATCGAAAAAAAAGTATAAATAATATATTCTATGAATATAATTATAAATAATATATTTATACAGTTTTTATAAAATGATATTTATATATTTATACATTTTTTATATAATAATATAGATATATATAATACAAATTAAGATATATATATATATATATATATATTTAAATTTAATAATATTTTTGACTTTAGCCGACGACCACCGTCGGCTAAACTAAATATCGAAAAAAATTATAAATAATATATTCTTTGAATTTAATTATAAATAATATATTTATACAGTTTTTATAAAATGATATTCCCATGATGATCCTGTCGGACCAACACATGATGGACAACAACAACAACAATGCACAAATGCACGATAACAACAAGACACACATGCCTGACAACAACAATACATGAATGTATCACAACATGATCGACACAAAATGACAAAAATGATTAGAGTACTTGCCCTGGGTCCTTCGAGATCAATACTCGATGTCAAAACCATCACCAACAATTTCCTCAATATCCGACGATTCAAAAGTAACACGGACTATAGATAACTCATATGTTGTGCGGCGATTAATTCGCCACGATAGGCGATCGGCGACCTTCCAGAGAAGCCAACCATGAAAGACATACTCCGTACAAACGCATAGGGTTCGGCATAATGCGGCGATCGTCTTTTGATAACCAGCGATCGTCTTTTGGTATCTGGCGATCGTCTTTAATGAACAGACCAGAGGCGATCGTCTCATGCCACGTGGGGATCCAGCATCCGTCAAAGTCGTCGAAGACCGAATCTTGGACGATGGCCCACGCGCGGATCTTCAAAGGATACCGACAGATAGGATCATTGACCCCAACCTGTCACCTACCACACCAACCGACAAGGCCGCCGAAAGGTACGAAGTGGGCCCTCCTCAGACAGCGACTCACAACACGTGCTCGCTTCCCATTGGTTCACCCAGCTGGCCTCCAACTGCAACCTCGGACCTCAAGGGAACAGGCCCACGTGACGGGACGATCGGCCGTTTATTTTAATATAGAAAACGGCGATCGCCCGCGATCGCCTGAGGGATCCCAACTACCTTGTCCCCTATAAATAGAGGACTCACTGTTGCGGCCAAAGGGGGCGAAAATTCTACTACGAATTAAGTGCTAAATACACACCAAAGAGAGAATCAAAGGCTCTTTTGGCAACCACTAACACATTCATAGTGATATTCATACACATTCATCATATATCCCAAGCAAGAACTCACAGATTCATTTATCTGGTTCTTCCGGCAATCTACGCGCTCTAAAGCCTAGATAACTAGAAGTCTTTACACTCCTTGTATTAGATTCTAACATTAATATTTGTACTCGACAGTATATTTATTAATAACATCTCGCGAGAGCATTCAAGCCCGGGATTAACAACCCCGGCAAATCTTGTGTTATCTATTTTCTCACGGAAGTGTTCTCGCATTTGTTTGTTACTCGATCATTCCAGCAATACTGTTGGCCACTTAAGTATACTGGATACAGTTTTGAAAATCGTTTAAACAACAAACTGTATGGAATCTAAATCTGAGTGCGTAGCGGAAGTCTTGGATACAGTTAGTTGCCGTGGATACAGCAACGACGTATTTGGTGTATACTTAATATATCACAGTTATTTCAAATAGTAAAAGCAAAAGGTAAATAACACAGTAATTTAAGTGGTTCGAGGTAAACCCCTCTACGTCCACTGGTCCTCCACACAGGAGTAAAAAGTTTATTATATAATTACTGCGTACACAACTACGTAATTATAAACAAACCTATCCTTGTATCGTTCACACAGATTGATACAAAGAATGTCACTTTCAACCGTTCACACAGATTGGTTAAAGCTTCCTTCTTGACTAGCTTCTTCACACACAGTTCCAAAGCTTCATCCTTATTCGTCCCACACAGGTCAAAATAACTTGTTAAGTTCACACAGAGCTCGGTTTTTACACAGAGGTAAAAGGTAGGTAACCAGGTAAGAACAGCAGCTTTGAATATCAAGTTCTTGAGCTGATGATAGCTGTTCTTGATGTTGAGCACTGTATATCTCTTTCGTTCTAACTTGCAGTATGCTTTGGAGATATGTTTGCTCAGATGATAACTTTGATAGCTTGAGTATTAGGTTACTTGGGTTCGTTCAGTTGTCTGGTAACTGATCTTCAATGTCTTCAAGGATATATATAGTCTCTGAAGAAAGTATCCATTGAGATATCCGTTTGAATAAGATTTCCTTCAACGGGAATATGACATGATCCGGATTTCGCGGGATTCTGAAGATCTGAAGGCGCGATATTTAAATACTTTATCCTTGAGTATTTAAATACTTCTTTGTTCAATGGGACTTGACTTGTGTTCTTTCTTGTCCTTTTGTGAACTGTATGGAAGATGACTGTATTTAGGGCATCGAGACAGTTTCCATACTTGATCTTTTACAAGTCTTCTTGCTGTACTGACGAGCTTTACTTATGCTGATTCGAGGCAGGTCTTCGATATAGGATAAAGCCTTGAAGCCTCGATACAGTTTTCCTTTACTGTATTTGGCATATATGTTAAAACCTTCTCAATAACAAATAACAATCGATACAGGGATCGGGTATCCCGGCTGATTCGATACAGGGTGTTTGTTTTTCCCAACAATTTCCCCCTTTTGGACAATTTGCCAAGACTAACTTACTTAACTCTTCGAGTCTTCTTGATGATGCCAAAACCTTCTTCATGAAGCATTCTTCTTCGATGACTTCTGGCAGATTTCTTGGTCTTTTGTCAATAGGTCTGACTTAGTGACTTAGTCTACAATAATGAACGCTCATGAGCATGTTCGATACTGATTTGAGATTTATTACAACTTAAGCTTATGATTGGCGCGCGAGCACAATCTTACAATGTATTCTAAGTTTACAATCGAAACTATGAACTGTTCGTAGACTAGTTAAATGCTGACTTATTTTTCAATCAAGTATGTCTAACTTGAGATACCTATCAAAAAATTTTAAGTAATCATAAATAAACACAGTAGATTACGAGTTGTAATCTTTCAATACAAAAAAAATATTATATTGATATTCAAAATTATTGAGTACAAAGTATTATTTGTTTAATAGAAATTACAAAAACAAAAATAATGTACATAAATTTCATCTCCTCATCTATAATCCGCATGCCTCCATGGTCTCTTTCCTTGCTCATTCTCGGTGCCGCGCCACCAGTTTTGAAGTGAATCATTGCCTCGTTCCTGGTAAATCGCTCTTCCTTCATATGAACGATCAAAGGCAAGTATCCAATCTTCTGGATGGGTGACCCGATCTCCTCTTCTATGTTTTGATTTCATCTCGATTTGGAGAGGGAGTTTACCTTCTTCTAGCATCTTTGAAAACTTGTCTGCTGCTTCCGCTAACGTTTTATAATTTTTGAAGATGGCGGATTCCCTGATGAGTCTGACAAAATATCTCATCAGTTCATTCTTCCTCCAGTGCTTCACTTCGTCGGCAGTTGGGTTGCGGTTGGTCGGCAGACGTATTTCCGAAGGTCTTTGGATAAGATTTTGCCAAGGGACATTTGGGTCATGGAATTCCGGTCTGGAGCCTGAAATTTTAAAGCTTTGGGATTGAGGTGCTAGCTTGTTCAATTCGGCAGCGATACTGCTCTGAGCAGCCTCAAATTCCCTTTCCTGTTGCAGTCTTATTCTCCTTGCAGCTTCTCGTGCCTCTTCCCACTTTTTGGCTTCATCAAGACTTTGCAGGATTTCAAGAGCGGCGTCCTATTTGGTCTCGATGCTGGTTATTCTTTCAATAAGGGAGGAAAGAGTCTGCGACATATCTTTAATACATTTGTCGTGAGCACGCAGTTGAGAGCTGTTCTCAATCATTGCACAGGCGGTCTTGGCTTCAGCGATCCTTGTCTTTGTAGCTTCCTCCTTCAGCAGTTGCTCTTGTTTATCTTCCATGATCTTCAAGGCTTGCTTGAAAACTTCTGGCAGAAGGATGAATGCGTCGACAACTCGAGATACTTCGTGTTGAAGAGTTGTCATTTATTCTGGCAGTGTGCATCCATTGGTGCCTTTTCAACAGAAGATAAAGCGTTAACTGCATCTTGGATAAATACAGTCTGAAGGCCAAGAGCTCGCAGGCGCTCTTTACGTGCAGCAGAGATCGGAGAGTCAGGCTGGGCGAAGTCTTCAGCGCCGTTCAACCTCCTTACATTCACGGATGGACGTGAAGTAAGTTGGACATCCTCAGGTTCGTTACCGTCCTCGGATTCCAAGGGTGCAGGGGCGGGGGCAGCTTCTTGTGGTACGGCGACAGTTGGTTCAGAAGCGTCCTGTGGCAAAGGTTCTTCGGCAGATATGGATGCAGGAGGGACTGAATCCTCCTGTTGGCTTGCAGGAATGGCTTCTTCGGTCGCAACAGGCTCGGGTGCCTGTTCCAAAATTACTTGATCTTCCTCGACTGGAGGGACTGATTCCTCCTGATCGGGAATGTTCTCCGGCTGTGGCGAAGGTGGATTGGCTTGGTTAGAAGGTCCTTCGTCTTTTCTGGGTGGAGAGGCGTCTCGGGCTTCAGCCTCTTCATGGCTCATTCTCAGACCTGCTTGAAGAGCATCGTCGTCATCGTCTGAGTTATGATCGTCGTCGTCTTTTGGATTTATGGGAGAGTCCTCTGACTTCTTCTTTCCTTTTCTTCTGGCGTCAGATTTGTGCAGCAGGTGGCTTTCAATGAGGTCTTTGCAAGAGGCGTTGTCCCATCGTAGCAGGGCCTCAATTTCAGTTGAGTCTGTTACTTCGGAGACGAATCGCTCTTCGTGGCTCCATTCGCTCCAATTGTACAGTGTGTCGTACGGAGCTAGCCTATAGCCTTTCCATTGCAGGAATCTTTCGTACGCTTGTTCAATTTGAACCGAAAGAAGTGTTTGATTTATGATTGAGTCAGGGGAGGGACTTCGAATCACGTCTGGAGACGCTGTTTCGAGGGATTCCAGTATGGGATCTGCACGGAAGATGGACTCCTTGCGAGGATGGTGCCCGAAGGAAATTGGATCTGCACGGGTGTGGGATCCCGTAGAGGAGAGGTAGCTTTTGGCTCGAATGGGCGGCGACGTGCTAACGTCTTGAATGTTGGCAGATGTCTCTATATCCGTCGTAGCCGCCAAAGGCTCGGGATCTACCGTCGATGCGGTAGGAGACACCTCTTCCGCGAGGTTGGGCCACAGGGTTCTTCATCAGTGGGTTGCGCCACGGGCGAGACATCCTCGGAGTGCTTGGTTTTGATTTTTGAGAGCCTCCTGAGTCTCTTCTTGGACTTCTCACCAGCAGAGTGCTTCTTGCTGTGAGAACGCTTGCGCTTCTTCTTTGAAGATTCCATTTCTGGGACCTTCACGGTTTCATCTCTGGGGTTGTCAGAAATAGGCATGTGCCTGGTTCGTGGATGGTTGGCATGCATGGTGCTCTGGTTATAAGCAGTGGGCTTGACGCCTCCTAAATATATCCTGGAGCTATTTTTCTTTGCATCGGCGGATTGCATCACTCCGCACCTCGTCAGGATGTAGTTCAGCATTAAACTAAAGGATTTCTTTTGGGTGGCAGGTTTGCACACCTCTTCTTGAAGACGTTTCAGAATGATTTGGCACCAATTGACCTTTTCACAGGTCAAAATAGCTACCATCATTCTGAACCTTAGATTCGTGCACATCTCGAACGCACCGGTTCGATTTTCAATGATTCTGGAACAGAAGTCATGCAGATAAACGAAATGAAGAAGAAAATTTTTCTTGTGACAAGTGGTTGTCACCATGTCAACCACTTTGGACCCTGTAAAAAGTCCATAAAACTTGGTAATCAGCTCTTGAGACCCGAACGTCTCAAGCTGGTCCATGGTCAGGCCGTCGGCGGGCAGCCTGTAGATTTTCTGGAGTAGGTCGCTATTGATGCAGATTTGCACTCCTTGGACTGTTGCAGTGATGTCAGCAACATGTCCTCCCTGGGCTAGTGACAGAAAACGAACGGCGGCGTTGAGGTAGAATTCCTCAACCAGATGGGCGTCGTATTTGTCGGCGGTTTTGCTCCCGAAGCGATAAAGACCTTGTTGCTCAAGACGAGTAATGATATACTCCATTGGTTCGGTGTCGTTGATTTCCGAGATGATACGCTCGATGATGACAGGTTTCGAGAAGATCCGGCCATCAATGATGTTGGAGGTTTTCTTCAGAACGGGGGAAGAAGATTGACTAGCCATTGAAGTTTTCTTAAAACGAAGGTGAAAGAAAACAGTAGAAATTCGCAGTGAAAATGCAGAAAATATGTAGGTTGTTTGCTTGAGAACTCTTGTAATTGCAGAAAGCGTAAAGAGTCTCTAATGGCGTATACTGATCCTTTTATACTGGGCGCGAAATAGGGTTTTGCAGTACGAATGGTCAGATTTTAAGGGATGGGAACCGGTTTTGAAATCAACGGTCAAGATGGATTGAGTGTAACTGGTACGCTAATCCATTAAAAGGTTTTAAAATACAGCGGGTCCCACTTCTGACATAGGTTGATACCCTAAATGCCTAAAACGGCGGTTTAAAAATAACAAACAATTTAAAAAACATCGCGGCTTTTGAGATTCAGTTGTCCAGATGTCGTGTAAGGCATTTAATGAACATGACGTTTGACATAAAAACAGGGCATGTGGACAAAAATTATTTTAAAAAGGAAATAATATTATATTATATACTGAATCGAAATCCTATATCATGTGCTGTTCTCTGCGTCGATACAGCGTTCCCCCTTAAAAAGGTACTAATAGGTTTTAAATTCCATACAACAATATTTGGATTAATGCTGTATTCATGGGTCCTACAGTATTCCCCCTTAATTATTGCACACATCAGCTGTAGGATTCATATGCCTTCGTTCGCTACAGTACTGTATTGATGTTTCTGAGTGTACAGATAATTAATGTTGGATACTGTATTCACGGGTCTTACAGCATTCCCCCTCAATTGTTGAGTAAAAACAGTAAATTTACTTACAGGGAGTCTGGCTGTAGTATCCCCAATTCTGTTCTTAGCATGTTGAATCTTGCTGTGTCGAGAGGCTTGGTGAAAATGTCGGCCAGCTGGATGTCTGTATGAACCTTTTCCAGGCGAACATCCTTGTTCTCGACATGATTTCTGATAAAATGATGCTTCATGTTGATATGCTTAGTGCGCGAGTGCAAAACAGGATTGTGCGTGATTGCAATTGCACTCGTGCTATCACACATGATTGGAGTCTCTCTAGCATCGATTCCATAATCGGCGATTGTTCTTGCATCCAAAGGATCTGCATACGGCAGCTACCAGACATAGTACTGATTCGGCCGTGGAAAGAGAATTAGCCAATTGCTTCTTCTTGAACCAAGATACGAGTCTAGGTCCGAGAAAGTGACAAGTTCCACTTGTACTCTTCCTATCTAGCTTGCGACCTCCGAGATCCGAGTCGCTGTATCCAACTAAATCGAATCCGCCTTCCTTAAGATACCACGATCCTGCATCGATTGTTCCTTTGATGTACTTCAGGATTCGTTTAGTCAGTATTGAAGTGTGATTCCTTAGGTGCAACTTGGTATCTCGCACACACTCCAACAGCAAACTGGATATCGGGCCTGCTAGCCGTTAGGTACAGGAGCGAACCGATGAGCTTCCTGTAGAGTGATTGGTCAAAAGGCTTTCCGGATTCATCAGCACTAATTTGCACGGAAGTACTCATGGGGGTTGGCGAAGATTTGGAATTGTTCATTCCAAATTTATTGAGAAGCTCCTTGCTGTATTTCTCCTGGTTGATGAATATTCCTGTAGGCAACTGCTTTACCTGCAAACCTAGGAAATAACTAAGTTCCCCCATCATACTCATTTCAAATTTGCTTTGCATGAGATGTGAGAACCTTTGACATAGAGCAAGGTTAGTTGAACCAAAAATAATATCATCGACATAGATTTGTACCATTAGAAGGTCGTCACCTTCCTGTATCTTGAACAAGGTTTTGCCGACAGCACCTTTCTCAAATCCGTTGTTGGTTAGATACTGGGACAAGGTTTCGTACCAGGCTCTAGGGGCTTGTTTAAGTCCGTACAGCGCTTTCCTTAGCCTGTAAACTAGATCGATACCGTCTGTGTTGGCAAACCCTGGTGGTTGTTCAACATAAACTTCTTCTGTAAGCTCTCCATTCAGGAAAGCACTCTTGACGTCCATTTGGTATACGATAAAACTCTTATGGGCGGCAAAGGCTAAAAATATCCTAATGGCTTCTAGTCTCGCTACAGGGGCGAAGGTTTCATCATAGTCGATTCCTTCTTCCTGACAATAGCCTTGTGCTACTAGTCTGGATTTGTTCCTTATGATAAGTCCATTTCCATCCTTTTTGTTTCGAAATACCCATTTGGTTCCTATAACCGATTGGTGTGTCGGTCTGGGTACAAGATACCATACATTGTTTCTTTCGAAACCGTTAAGCTCTTCTTCCATAGATGTTATCCAATGAGAGTTGTTAAGAGCGTCTATGGTCGAAACAGGTTCGGACTGGGCTAAGAATACAGCGATAGTGCACATATTGAGTCTCCTAAGTTCGGATTGAGATTTCCATTCAGGAAACTGTGAGACTTCACATTAGATTCTTCTTGTGCACAAAGTACATTTCCTTGTGTACTGTATTCTCCTACGAGTAGAAACACCGGCATTAATGTTTCCAATGATCAGCTCTTGCGGGTGATCTCTCAACCATCTTCGGTCGGGTTCTAGTTCAGGATCCCGCATTGTATCGAAAGTTTCGTGGGTACGGCTTGACATGCAGTCGGCTTCATCCACATCGATTCTTACAGTGGGGTTGATTTCTAAATCAACTACGGGTTCTATGGGTGTAGGTGGATCCAAGATAGATAGATGGTGAATGTCCCGAGTGATATCATCTACTCTGTAGGGTCATGGTGTGGTTCGTCGAACACTACATGAACCGATTCCTCGATCGTCGCCTTCCTTTTATTAAAGATTCAAAGCTTTTTGACGGAAGAGTATCCTACGAATATTCCTTCATCGATTTTTCATCAAAGGTTCTAAGTTGGTCCTTCCCATTGTTCAATACGTAACACCCGCATCCAAAAATGTGAAAATACGAAACTAATGGAGTTTTGTTATTCCATACCTCGTAAGTCGTTTTGTTGTGGTGCTTGTTGACGATACTGACGGTTTTGAGTGTAGCATCTTTGTATTGGTTGCTTCACCCCGTAAACGCTGCGGCAATTTGCTTGCGGCAATCATTGTCCTTGTTGCTTCTTTCAACGTCCTATTCTTTCGCTCGGCAACACCATTTTGTTGAGGTGTACGGGCAATGAGTACTCGTCTTTGTATTCCATTCTCCGAACAGTATTGCTCTATAAAGCGGTTAGTAAATTCAGTACCTCTGCCGGAACGAATGCACACGATACTTGAAGCTTTTTCATTCGCAACTTTCTCAGGAGCTCGGGCGCACTTGATGTTGTTTCCTTCTTCTTGCTAAGAAAGATCGTCCAAGCATACGGAATAATCATCAACAACAACCATGCAATATTTCTTACCTCCCAAACTTACTAGGTCTACGGGACCGTAGAGATCCATGTGTAGCATTTCCAACACTCTTTGGGTTGAAAGGTAGGATTTGCTTTTCGGGTTGACTTGATTTGCTTGCCTTTACGGCATGGTCCAGACGCCGTCCTTCTTGAATGACACATCCGGCAAATCTCTAACCATACCTCGTCTTGAAAGCTTGTTGATCGTCTTGAAGTTGACGTGAGACATCCTCTTGTGCCATAGCCAGCTAAGATCTGCAGTGCCTTTGGCAACAAAACATGGAATTGAGGAGCTCATAGGCTTCCAGTCAGCAATGTACATATTACCTGATCTGCTTCCTGTAAGCACAACTTCCTTGGTTTGGATGTTCTTGACTCTACAACGATCTATATAGAACTTCACCGAGAACTGTTTATCACAGAACTGGCTAATACTAAGTAGATTATACTGTAAGCCTTCAACATATGCAACATCGGTGACCTTGAATTTCCCGACAAGTAGGTTTCCTTTCCCTCTTGTTCTTCCTTTAGACTTATCACCGAAGCGAACTTTTGGACCGCGACCTTCTACAAAATCAGATAGCTTGCTTCTGTATCCAGTCATGTGACGAGAGCATCCACTATCGAAGTACCAGGTATCCTCCTCTAGAATGTCCTGTAACAAAGAAATTAGGTAGATTTAGGTCCCCTTTGATTTTTGGGTCCATATATGTTAGTTCCTTTAGGTACCCAGATTTTCCTGACAGCAATTGGTTTACTGTAGGATGTACTCGGTACAGTATTGCGATATCTACGGGGGGCATATCCGTAGTTGTTATAATCATGATAATTACTATGCATGTAAAAATCAGGGTTATTATTATTATTCCAGTACGAGTGCCGTCTAGGAGGTGGAGCCATTTTCCTAGGCCTAACAGCTTGTCTTCTGGGTCTCCAGTTGGATTCCCAATGCTGTTGTTGATACTGAACTGGCTTCTGCTGTCTTGAGGGATAATGGGGCTCCTGTATCCAATACCTAGGTGCACTGTACTGAGGGTACTGCCGTGCGGGCCTTTGGTGGTTGGATACCGTCTTCTTTCTGAATGACTGTCGGCTTTGATGATATGCTTGTGGAGCATGCTTTAGATTACGCCTTCTGAGTGGTTGTTGGTTCCACTGTCTCGAATAGTAGAGTTGAGGAGGCGGAATGGCAGCCTTTGGTTTTCTCGGTACAGCAGGTTCTTTTATGGGACTAGGAGTATCTTCCGATTCTGGAATGTGTTCCGCACTCTTGACGAACACAGTACTAGTTTTACCTTTATTCGAACATGAGCTGTATCCTAAGCCACTTTTATCATGAGCATGTTGCCCAGTGCTCAGAATTTCTTCCATTCTTTTGGACGATTTTTCAAAAGACTTCAGAATGGTCTCAAGTTCAGTTTCTCGCTTCTCGAGAGTTGTAATTTTGGTTTGTAGTAGAACCAAATCATTTTTCTTGCTCTCATTAT
Organism: Orobanche coerulescens; assembly: GCA_033398695.1. Taxonomy (NCBI): domain Eukaryota; kingdom Viridiplantae; phylum Streptophyta; class Magnoliopsida; order Lamiales; family Orobanchaceae; genus Orobanche; species Orobanche coerulescens. The sequence continues at coordinate 87,346,016 of CM065809.1, forward strand.
GGGTTTTAACCTCATTTAGCTCATGAGCAAGTTGATGATTGCTCTCCATGAGTTTTTCAAAATCGACCTTGCTGGTTTCACAATCAAGGGACATATTTTCATAGTTTATCTTCAGCAAGTCATTCTCATCTTTCAGCTCTAGATTTGTTAATTGAAGCTGTATATTCTCAGTTTTTAGAGTCTCATGGGCCTTTTGAATGTTTTTGAATTCATTCATCATATTTTCGAAAGTATGAGATGCATTAGGTGGAATAACTGAGGTTGAGCTTACCTCATCGTCGCTGTCTTCACCTTCTGGAACATCTTTGGCCATAAAGCACATCTATGCTTTATCATCGAACTCATCGTCAGATGAATCACTTTCTGTGACCACCTGAAGTCATTCTGTGATTTGGATGGTGTGGGGAGGCTTCGATTCTCCAATCGGGGCCTTGAGCTTGTCTTTCCAAGCACGTCTTCTTTCATCTCTCTCGTTGTTGCTCGGCCTCGTGCAATCTTTGAACTTTGGGATGAGGACATTTGTTTGCATAATGGCACGGTTTCTGTGATTATAACACGAGTTAGCATCGCGGATGATGTTTCGGTATTTCCCTTGTTGTGAGGTTTGGACTCGTAGGAGTCTTTCAGTGTTTAATGAACTTTTGAATTTATGCATTAGAAGCGCCATTTCATCTTGTGACAGGATGTCGTCCTTTGTCGGCGTTCTTGTGACCGGGTTTCGATGAGCTAGGCATGCCGTGTCGACGGTTCGATACTGCAGCGAGAGCCGTGACCTTTGAAGGAGATTCTTGACTTTCTCTCTTCACAATGTCATACTCAAAATCTTTAAGGTCAGAGAAGAGATCAAAAGTGGATATTTCATTAAGATTACAGGATACACGCATAGCTGTGGTCTTAATGTCCCATAGGGCTGGGAGAGATCTGAAAATTTTTAAGTTCTTCTCCTTTTGGGTTTAAATCTTGCCCAACGCTTCAAGTTCACCAACAATACCAGTAAATCTGAGGTCAAGTTTCTCAAGTGTTTCCATTGGTTTCATTTCAAAAGATTCAAATTGCTGAGTAAGTTTTGAAATCTTGTTTTCTTTTGAGAGCTCAGTTCCCTCACAAATTAACTTGAGTTTATCCTGATTTCTTCGGGTGTTTTGCGACTCTTTACCTTTGAGAACGTGCCTTTGTCAAGAGTGACAAATAACGCGTTCTTAGCCACGTTGTCGAGATTGGCTCGCTTCCTTTCATCGGTCGTCCATTGCTCGCGTTCTTTCTCGAGCATTTCAGCATGGGCTTGGCCCTCAATCCTTGCGGCTGGATTGACCTTCATCATCTTGATCGGACCATCCTGTATAACAAAAATCATCTCTTCGTGCATTGCTGCAAGATGAGCTTCCATTCTAATTCTCCAGTCGTCAAATTCGTTAATAGAGAACATAGGGACTTTGTTAATCATAGAAGTATCCATACTGATAATATAGGAATGAAATAAACTGTTTTGAAAATAAGTGATTTGAATCTGATTCGGTTAGAAAGAAATACGACTGATTCTTTTTAGAATCAACCTCTCTGATACCACTTGTTGGCCACTTAAGTATACTGGATACAGTTTGGAAAATCGTTTAAACAACAAACTGTATGGAATCTAAATCTGAGTGCGTAGCGGAAGTCTTGGATACAGTTAGTTGCCGTGGATACAGGAACGACGTATTTGGTGTATACTTAATATATCACAGTTATTTCAAACAGTAAAAGCAGAAGGTAAATAACACAGTAATTTAAGTGGTTCGAGGTAAACCCCTCTACGTCCACTGGTCCTCCACACAGGAGTAAAAAGTTTATTATATAATTACTGCGTACACAACTACGTAATTATAAACAAACCTATCCTTGTATCGTTCACACAGATTGATACAAAGAATGTCGCTTTCAACCGTTCACACAGATTGGTTAAAGCTTCCTTCTTGACTAGCTTCTTCACACACAGTTCCAAAGCTTCGTCCTTATTCATCCCACACAGTCGAATAACTTGTTGAGTTCACACAGAGCTCGGTTTTACACAGAGGTAAAAGGTAGGTAACTGTAAGAACAATGACTTTGAATATCAAGTTCTTGAGCCGATGATAGTCGTTCTTGATGTTGAGCAATGTATATCTCTTTCGCTCTAACTTGCGTATGCTTTGGAGATATGTTTGCTCGGATGATAACTTTGATAGCTTGAGTATTAGGTTACTTGGGTTCGTTCGGTTGTCAGTAATCGATCTTCAATGTCTTCAAGGATATATATAGTCTCGAAGAAAGTATCCGTTGAGATATCCGTTTGAATAAGATTTCCTTCAACGGGAATATGACATGATCCGGATTTCGCGGGATTCTGAAGATCTGAAGACTGACAGTATTTAAATACTTTATCCTTGAGTATTTAAATACTTCTTTGTTCAACGGGACTTGACTTGTGTTCTTTCTTGTCCTTTTGTGAACAGTATGGAAGATGATGTATTTAGGGCATCGAGACAGCTTTCCATACTTGATCTTTTACAAGTCTTCTTGTTTGTCTTGTGAGCTTTACTTATGCCGATTCGAGGCAGTCTTCGATATAGGATAAAGCCTTGAAGCCTCGTCTGCTTTTCCTTTACTGTATTTGGCATATATGTCAAAACCTTCTCAATAACAAATAACAATCGATACAGGGATCGGGTATCCCGGCTGATTCGATACAGGGTGTTTGTTTTTCCCAACAAATACTATCTCCGGATAATATTTTGGGTAACAACAATTGGCGCTAGAGGAAGGGGCAATCTAAACCTTCATTTTTATTCCTACCGTCTCGAAGAACACTCACTGTTCTCCAGACATAAAATTGAAGAAACACTCACTGTTCTTCAATAGAAAAACCTTCAGAAAATGACATCAGCAACAACCTCCAAGAGGGCCACCCTGAGATCTGCCGGAAATCTTATTCCGGCGAGGACCGAATCCCAGCCCATGGCGGAAGGCGACCGTGGCGACGCTAGGCTCTCACTCCCGCCCCCGAGGGACGGTTCTAGCCTCTCACTCGATCAGTTCCAGACATCGGAACAGATTGAGGAGGCTATAGCCATCCTCAGGGAACGACAGAGGGCCCGCGATACGCCCACCATCACCCCGTCAGCTAACCGCCGGGCAAGCAAACGGAAGCTCAAGGGGATCTATGTTGAGAAATCGACAGAAAGCCACGAGCCGCAGGGGAAGGCTCTCGTAAGGAGGGACGATTCCGTCTTCAGCCGCCTAGGGAGCGATCCCTCATGGCGACCTGGGCACTCAGGCCCCAGTCGGGAGACATCGGTATCTGAATCCTTTACCAGGAGTTCGGCATATCCGACTCCCAAGAGACAGGTCGGTCAGCGAGCCCCTGCTCGCCCAAGGAAGGAACCCACTGGCAGGGAGCTCGTCATTCACCACGGGGCTAGGGGATCAGTACACGATCGCCTTGGTTCACGCTCTGAGAGTCACTCGACGAGCAGTCAGGCAACGGCAATGGCGGCCATGCAATGCCAGCTCGACGAGATGAAGGTGCTCCTGGAAAATAGGGCAGGCGCCAGAAGATCAATCATTGGATCAATCGAACCTCTCACGACTCAGATCGAGCTCGCCCCAGTCCAACCAACGATCAATCCCCCACAAACACCTCTATACGAGGGGAGATCGGATCCGGAAACCCACTTAAGCAAATTCCGGATCTACATGACCGGATGCGGAGCTTCAGATGCGACGAAATGTCGTATGTTCCCATTAACTCTGGGCGATCTCGCCCATAGATGGTACACCTCACTACCATCTCGCTCAATCAATTGCTTTGAGAAGCTGGCGAACGACTTCACGTCGTACTTCGCCGCCAAAGTCGCTCGCCCGGAAGGTCCCCACCGCATGATGAAAATCAGGCAGGGGAAGGATGAATCGGATGAGGATTACATCGACCGGGTAGACGAGATAGTCCTCACCGGTGAGCCCGTCAGCGACGAGATCGCTCTCAACTCAGTTATGAGCGGATTCCACGGACGTTCGCCCATGTTCAGACACCTCACAAAAGATATCCCCCCGACCTACTCGATCTTCCACAACAAAGCCGCCGGTTTCCTGGCCAGACAGAGGATGCTCTCACTCCGCTTAGAAGAGGGACCATCCGAAGAGGGAAAAGCACCTTCCCATGTCCAGAAGAAGGTGGTCGCCAAGCCCAGAAAGGCGATCGCCAAGCCGCCTGGCGAGTTCAAAGCCTTCGAGGATGTAGAGGTCCACCTTCTTCACAACCTCAACTTATCTCCGGCCCACATCTTCAACGCGATCAAGGGTCGCGAGTGGCTTTCCAAGCCAAATCCAATAAGGGACCACGATCACCTAGACCGTAGCAAATTCTGTGCCTATCATAAGAGTCCCGGCCACAACACTAGCCAATGCCGCGACCTCCTCGCATGACTCCGCGACTGTTTGAGGAAGGCAAACTGGACAACTTGGTCACCAAGCCGGAGCCAAGGACGGAAAGGACCGGAGGGCGCGAATGCCGACAACACGAGAGAACTCCTCCCAATCCGGTAGCCAGAATCGAGCATGAGCTGGAGTACTCTGATGATTCGGTCCCACCGATCAACTCTGGCGGTCGGGTCGACATGCTTCAAGCAGGAGGTGGAAACCTCGGGGGTCTTTCCCCGGTTTCCACCATGTCGAACAGGAAGCGAAAGGCCGAGCTGAGGGCATTCGCCGGGGTCCACGTCGTGGTACCTCCGGAGCCGACCATCTCTAGAGACGCGCTCATCACCTTTTCCAACAAGGACAGGGAAGGAGTGCAATGTCCCAAAGAGGATGCACTAGTGATCTCCGCTTGCATCCTTGGGAAGACGGTCGATCGCGTGTTGGTCGACAATGGGAGTTTCTGCAACATCATATTCAAATCCGCCCTAGACCAACTCGGCAACTTAATCAAATTCATCAAGCCTTTCGACACCGTGCTCCAAGGGTTCGGCGACAACACAGTCCAAGCCTATGGGAAGATCAAGCTCTCCGTTGAGCTAGTATGCTTTTATGATCCCAAGGTTAGGATTACTAGGAACCTAAGCTTTGTAATCATAGATAGGCCCAGCATCTATAATGGGTTCCTAGGTCGCCCCTTTTTAGAAACCTTTGAGGCGGTCGCCTCATCTTTCTTTTACTGTATCAAATTCCCCATCGCGATGGGACAGTCGGTGCGTAAAGGAGATCAGCTAATGGAAAAGAGATGTTTGAATTACTCCTATGTTGTTACTTCTTTCAATACTTCCCATACTATATGTAACATTGAAGCGACCGACGATCAACCCATGGAGATCGACGAGCCTAACACTTCGTACCAACCCGACTCAGGGGACGCCATCTCTCATCAATTGACGGACGACATCGAGCCAAGGATCGGTTTCGAGCCAAGTCTCGACATCGATCCAAGGACCGAGTCCGGAGATCGTACCAAACGAGAGGCGACCGTTCCTGTCGAAGAGTTGGAAAGTATTACGATGGATCCGGATCATCCAGAACGGGAAGTACAGATCGGCGCAAGGATCGAACACGAATTAAAGGGGGATCTGATCAACTTGCTACGTAAGAACATCGGAGTCTTTGCCTGGTCGCATCAATATATGGTTGGCATAAGTCCCGAACATGCCTGCCATTATCTGAAGATCGACCGGGCGATGAAGCCTGTTCACCAAAAGCGTAGGAAGTTCGGTCCCGAGAAATACGCGGCGCTCGACATAGAAGTCCAGAAGTTACTCAACAACAAATTGATCGGAGTAGCCACAGACGAACCACAGTGGGTCGCCAACGCGGTGCTCGTCAAAAAGCCAACTGGCTCCTGGAGATTATGCATTGACTTCACCGACCTCAACGCGGCATGTCCAAAAGACCACTTCCCGATGCCTCATATTGATCACCTAGTCGATAGCACGGCAGGTTGCGAAATGATGTCGTTTATGGATGCCTTCGCCGGATATCATCAAATCCCAATGGCGGAGGAAGACATAAAACACACATCTTTCCACACAGAAAAAGACATATACTTTTGGGTCAGAATGCCGTTTGGCTTGAAAAACGCAGGGGCGACCTACCAGCGATTAGTCAACTGGATGTTCGCCGATCAGATCGGCAAGACCATGGAGGTCTACATTGACGATATCGTAGTCAAAAGCCTCAAGAAGGAAGATCACCTCAACGATCTCGCCGAGACGTTCGCCATCCTTGAGAAGTTTAACATGAAGCTGAACCCCAAGAAATGCAACTTCGGGGTGGGCTCCGGGAAGTTCCTGGGGCACATAGTGATCCAAAGGGGGATCGAGGCGAACCCAACCAAGATACAGGCGATCCTTTACATGCAGGAACCTCGAAACATCAAGCAGGTGCAACGCCTCACAGGTTGTCTAGCCGCCCTCAACCGTTTCATATCACGGCTCGGCGATAAAAGCAAGCCTTTCTTCGCGACCATCAAGAACAAGAAGTTCGCATGGACGAAATAAAGCCAGATAGCATTCGCCAAGATAAAGGAATATCTATCTAACCCCCAGATCCTGGCAAAGCCGATCCCCGGTGAAAAATTATTCCTTTACTTAGCGGCCTCGGAGGTCGCACTGAGTGCCGTTATGGTGCGAGCAGAGGGGCAAGCCCACTTGCCGATCTACTATGTTAGCCAGACGCTCCACGACGCTGAGACACGTTATACACCATTGGAGAAGATCGCCTACGCCCTTGTCATGAGTGTACGTAAGCTGAGGGCTTACTTCTTCGATCACCAAGTGGAAGTCCTAACAACTCTACCTCTAAGACAAGTCCTACACCGACCGGAAACCAATGGGCGACTCCTCAAGTGGTCGCTGGAGATCGCCCAATACGGTATCACTTACGCTCCTCGCACGGCGATCAAAGGCCAAGCTCTGGCGGACTTCGTGGTGGAATTAACGTTCCCTCACGGTCACCAGTGTCGGCCGACCTGCCTGGAAATTATACGTGGATGGCTCAGCGACCAATGCGAGAGCGGGGGCAGGGATTGTCCTCATTAGCCCCGACGGTCAGAGTTTCACAAATGCTGTGCGTTTCGGTTTTCGTGCGACCAACAATGAAGCTGAATACGAAGCTTTGGTAGGCGAGCTTGATCTAGCCCTCGCCCTGGATGTTCGTCGCCTCCATATCTTCATGGACTCCCTTTTGGTCGTAAACCAAGTCAAGGGAGAATATGAGGCACGCGGCGAACGGATGGTCAAATACCAAGAGCTGGTCGCCGAAATGTGCACAAAATTTGAAGAAGTACTAATCGAACAAGTCCCGAGAGAGCACAACTCCCAGGCCGATGCTCTTTCCAAGCTAGCATCATCGGATGGGGCAGCCGACTTCTCCAATATCCAAATCACAAAGTCAACAAGGCCGGCGATCGACAGAAATTGGGTTACCACGGTCGCCATCGCCGAAGAGAATTGGATGACTCCGTTCATCAAATACTTAAAGGACGGAACGGTCCCTGACGACCGTGATAAAGCTCGCCAACTCGGCCGTGCGACTGTGTATACCCTATTGGACGATCGGCTTTACAAGCGAGCCTTCAGCCTTCCCCTACTCAAGTGTATTACACCGGAGGAAGGTCGGCTCATTTTAGCTGAGATCCATGACGGGATTTGTGGGAACCACGCGGGCGGGCGAGCCCTCATCCATAAGACAACCAGACAAGGATTTTTCTGGCCATCACTTCGGAAAGATGCGATCGCTTATGCTAGATCGTGTCATAGATGTCAGATAATGGGCCCCAACATTAAACTATCACCCGAACAGCTCACCTCCATGTATAGCCCTTGGCCATTTGCGCAATGGGGCATCGACCTTATAGGTCCCTTGCCGACGGCTCCAGGGGGCTGTAAGTTCGCCATCGTTGGGGTCGATTATTTCACCAAGTGGGCTGAGGCTGAACCGCTCAACAAGATCGGCCAAGAGCAAGTGATCAAGTTTATATGGAAAAACATCGTATGCCGATTCGGTCCCGCCTGTGCCATCATCTCCGACAACGGAAAGCTTGATTCGACGGTTTAGAAGTCATGCAATTTTGTGAAAAGTGGGGAATCAAAAGGTTATTCTCGGCGCCCTATCACCCTCGCATTTAACGGGCAGGTAGAGGCAGTGAATAAGATCCTCAAACACACGATCAAAGCACGACTCGAATCCAGGCAAGGACGATGGGCGAGCGAGCTCCCAGACGTTTTGTGGTCCTACCGAACGACGACCCGCAATTCAACCGGCGAAACCCCATTCGCCCTTACCTTCGGAACAGAAGCGGTGATTCCTTCAGAGATCGCCGTCCTCAGCCATCGAACCGAGCAGGATATGACGACCGACAACGATATAGCCCAACGAATCGACCTAGACATGCTCGAAGAAAGACGGCTGACCTCAGAAATGAAGAACACAATCCACAAAAGGAGAGCCGAGAAGTTCTTCAATTCAAAGGTCAAAGAAAGAAGATTTCAAGTGGGCGATCTCGTCCTTAAGAAGATCCAAACCCGCACAGGCATTTTCGGTCCGAACTGGGAGGGACCTTTCAGAGTATCCAGATGGCTAACTAAAGGAGCCTACTCGGAACATCCCGGGTACTCGGACCAATACCCCTAGAACGCCGTGCATCTGAAAAAATACTACCAGTGATAAATTTGTATTCAATTTCAATGATGTACAAGGAATATAATGAGATTTTTTCCTATCCCATCTATTATGGCGATCGCCCCACCAGGCATATCGCATACCGCCAACGATCGCTGATCACGACGATCCTAGGTAAAATTAATGCAGCCATGGTCCTGGAGGTCGATGGAACCGACAGCTTCGCCCATGCAAGGTTCCTTTAAGCTGAGATCGCCCGCCCTTCGTTTAAATACGAGGCCGGCATAGCAGAAGGACCCTCCAAAATAATCAGTAGGCACGATCGCACATCCTCAAGGTACATCATCTAACATGGTGAACCCGAACAATGCGACGTGCCGTTACCCCCGTCTCAACGTACACCGTCGAGGATCGCCATCTTCATGGCGGGCCGAGGTGGAAGCAGAGCTGACAAGCCGCGGATGTGGTGTCGAATAAGCCGACAACACTCCGCGCAAGGACTCCTCCAGACCGAGATCGCCCGCCTTTCGTTTAAACACAAGGCAGGCGTAGCCTAACGGAGGACCCTCACAAAAAGTGAGTCGCGGGATACACAATATCCCTCGCACACGAAGACGCGATTGGGGAGATCGGTCCATCGAACACCCCAACCACACATGACTCTTCAGAATCGGCAAAATGAAGATAGCTCGCCAGACAGACTAGTCTTTGTTTCCTTACTTACAATAAGTGAACAAAAACAAGGGCGAGGATAGGTCGAGCTAATCTCAAATACGATCGAACAAAGAGGAAACACACTCGATCGGCTTCGCTCAAAAACATGCGGGCGATCGGAGTCGTCCGAAAATTACAAGTAAGAATTCGATTCAAAACATGTCAATGCTTTCAACACTCGCATAATCGGCCGGACGAACAAAAAGTCGAAAGCAAATATACACGTACTCGCAAAATTGCATAAGCATCCAAAGGCGATCGCATGTAATACATTATGCGGTATGAAAAAGGAGTATTTTATTCATAACACAAGCTTCATACATTACGGAGCCCGAAGGCATTACAAAAGGAAAACAAAAGTACAAGTTACGGAGGAAAAACAAAATGCCTCTCAAGGCCCCGCTGTGGTCTTCGCCCTCGGGTTGCGGATCGGCTTGGGCTCCCCCATCGGCCTCGGGATGAATGAGTTTTCCGGTATACCAACTCAAGTCGATCCCGAAGTCGACAAAGTCAAGGATCGGCAGGGAGAATTCTGGATGCAGAGGATGCTCGAGGACGTAGGATTTGAAGCTCTCCATCAGGGGACCGATCTCGACCCCTGCCTTTTTAGCGGCTCGAACAGCGTCAGCATAGGCCAAGTAGTAAGCGAACTCGCCGACGTGCTCGACGTTAAGGTAGGGATCGACTTCGATCGCCTTCAACTGCCCCTTCAGATCCGCCGCCGTCTTCTCGACCTCCGCCAGCTCGACCGCCTTAGCAACATTCTCGCCCCTGGCCTTCTCCAGCTCTCTCTTCGCCGCCTCCAGCTCACCGCAGAGCCGATCCACCACCGCCTTCAGCCCGGCCGCCTCCTCCTGCGAAGCCTCGAGCTTCTGGCGAGTTTCCTTCTCCTTATCCCGGGACCGATCGGCAGCCTCCTTGGAGCGGCTCGGCTCCGCTTCAATCGATCCACGCCCCGCTTAGCCCCATTGGCCGCCTCCTCATACTCCTTCTCCATAGACCGGATCCGGTTGGCATCCTCGATATTTCATTAGGGCGGTCTCGAGTTCGCGATGGAGATGAGCAGTGGAGGGTCGCCCTCAAAATCCCGAGCGGCTTGGACGGCCATCGCCGCCGTCTCAAGAGCTGTGGCAACGGTCGCCTGCATGGCGTCTCCAGATCACCGACCAGCGATCGCATCAAGATCGGTCGTCCAAGCCTTGGGCAGAGAAGTGATGGCCTGGCGAACGTAAGCAGGGACGTCGAGAGACTGTTGCGGAGCCTTGCTCGACAGAAAGTCCAGCACCATGGGGGCAACGTCCGGGTCGGCGAGACGAACCCTGCAGCACAAACCAAGGAAATCAAGGAGTTAGCCCATACCATGCTCAGAATGCCTAACTTAGAAAATTTTTGACCCATTCTTACCTATTGACCAGCTCGGGATCGCGTCCGAAATAAGGCTTGCCCCGGGATGTTTCCGCATCGGCGATCGCCACCTTCTTCGCCGAGCTGCCAGATGACCGGGGGCCAGAGACCGTGGGCTTGGGGCCAGATCGCTCCATCATCGGGATGGCAGAGATAGGAGCCGCAGCGACCGGAGGCTCAAGAATCGATACGTCCGCCTCAGAGATCGATGGGGACTCCTCCGACCTCCGCCTCTTGCGGCGTTGGAGCTGTTCCTCTCCCTGGACCGCCGGCTCGGCGACTGGCGCCTCAGCGGGTCTCGTCACCGGAGCAGGGCGAGATGTCGTCGCAGGAACGCGACCAGTCTGCTTGCCCAACTTAAGGCGACCAAGAACTCCCGGGTTCGACATGGCTATCTCTGGCGGAGGTTCGGCAATTCGGGGAAAATAAGCCTCTGTCAAAGAAAAGATACAAACAAAGTTAGACAAAACAAAACGACCTCTTGGAGACGATCGTCAAAGAAAGTAAGCACCATTTATACTCATACCTTGAACTTTCAAGTGACGGGGGTAGCAGAACAATCGAGCCCCCAACCGATGAGCTTCGGTACCAAGCGATCGAACGTCAATAAAGGAGTTCGGCAAGGCACGGATCCGCTCCCAAACGATCAAGAAATCGAATGGAAGGTCGCCGATCGCCGGAACGAGAGGTCCTGCAAAAAGAAAACAAAATTAGATCAGTCCAAGACAAGCTCAATCAAGGGGAGAGTTTAAATCCTTACTCGGATTCCTCTCCCGGAAAATGGTGGGAATCTCCAACTCCTCATTCGGCATGTCACTCGACGCCGATCGTCATGCCCCGCCGACCCAACACCATTTATCCAGGTCGCCCTTGGTCTTATTCGGCACGCCGAGGACCACTCTCCCGAGTCGGCCCTGGATATGATGGCCGCCGATTGACCCTTTCTGCGCAGCCAATTTAAACAAATAATTCATCTCCAGTAGCGATAAGGAGGCGGAACAACAGGTCACCGCCAAACAAGCTCAACGTGCAGATGATCTGCAGCTGCCGCTCGCTTCCGTTGAAGAGGCGCCAAATTCCAGGCGATCAGCAAGTAGGAGACGGCGAATGGCAACGGGAATTGCAGACCCGCTTCCATAATCATCTCGTTGACGGCGACCATATCCTTGGGCGGTTGGTCGGCGCGCTCATTCTCCAAAGGCACGTGAAGGGAAACGTCAGAGGGGATGTGATATTTGGCCCTCCAACGGCTCAGGTCTTTCTTGGTCGCCGTACTCCGGATCTGTCCGAGAGTCCACGGAGACGGGACGGCGACCTGAAAGACCGTCCGATTCACATGTTCGTAAGGGTGAGCGGCGGTGTAGGCCTCGAAATCGAATTACGGACAGGGTCCAGCGATCGTTTCCATCATCTGAGCAAAAGCCACATAGGCGGGGCCGAATCTACTCTCTCGTTCCCAGGCCTCCCGCACCAAATCATCCTCATCCACCGGCGAACCCCCCTGCTCCGCCGTCGCCGCCGTCCTCGCCACCTCGGCCTCGTTGAAAAGTTTTTTGAGTTCTTCGGGTGCAATCCCCGCTCGAATAGCTTCAGCGGCCGTCTCCATATCCACTCTAACGGGAACCTCCTCCCGTTCAGGCAACGCGGCGGCCGCGGAAGAGCTTCCGATCTCGAAGGTTTTTGATCCTCCCGACATATTAGAAAGTAAAGAGAGGGAGAAGGTTAATTTTTTCTTACCTAGAAAAAAGAAGGAGATCGGCACAAAAAAGCTCCAGAAATTTCTGCAGAAATTCGGCTATGGATACGAAGGACGCGTAAAAAAGTGAAGGAGAAGAAGCCCTACCCTTTTTATAGATGGAGACGAGGGCCTAAATGCAAATAGGAGAAACCTCGGGGGCTGGATCGCAGCCGTCACGTGGGGACGCATTAAATGCGGCCCTCGAATCCCGCATACGCGTCTTTTCGAGGGCATGCCAGCCGACAGGTCTGACAAACCGTCGGATTCCCACAACAGCGGCACGACGCGTGTCCCTGCCATTTCTGGAAAGCCCGCTTTCTTTTCCCGCTGCTCCCGACGCGAAAGAAGGTCGTCCATATTTGAATTCAGATCGGCTGGTCGTTTAAAACATTGGCGATCGCCAACAGAGCCACCTCACCCCGTGTTTTCAACATCGAGGCGAGCTGGGGGGCAATTGTTGTGCGGCGATTAATTCGCCACGATAGGCGATCGGCGACCTTCCAGAGAAGCCAACCATGAAAGACATACTCCGGACAAACGCCTAGGGTTCGGCATAATGCGGCGATCGTCTTTTGGTAACCAGCGATCGTCTTTTGGTATCTGGCGATCGTCTTTAATGAACGGACCAGAGGCGATCGTCTCATGCCACGTGGGGATCCAGCATCCGTCAAAGTCGTCGAAGGCCGAATCTTGGACGATGGCCCACCGGTGGATCTTCAAAGGATACCGACAGATAGGATCATTGACCCCAGCCTGTCACCTACCACACCTACCGACAAGGCCGCCGAAAGGTACGAAGTGGGCCCTCCTCAGACAGCGACTCGCAACACGTGCTGGCTTCCCATTGGTTCACCCAGCTGGCCTCCAACTGCAACCTCGGACCTCAAGGGAACAGGCCCACGTGACGGGACAATCGGCCGTTTATTTTAATATAGAAAACGGCGATCGCCCGCGATCGCCTGAGGGATCCCAACTACCTTGTACCCTATAAATAGAGGACTCACTGTTGCGGCCAAAGGGGGCGAAAATTCTACTACGAATTAAGTGCTAAATACACACCAAAGAGAGAATCAAAGGCTCTTTTGGCAACCACTAACACATTCATAGTGATATTCATACACATTCATCATATATCCCAAGCAAGAACTCACAAATTCATTTATCTGGTTCTTCCGGCAATCTACGCGCTCTAAAGCCTAGATAACTAGAAGTCTTTACACTCCTTGTATTAGATTCTAACATTAATATTTGTACTCGACAGTATATTTATTAATAACATCTCGCGAGAGCATTCAAGCCCGGGATTAACAACCCCGGCAAATCTTGTGTTATCTATTTTCTCACGGAAGTGTTCTCGCATTTGTTTGTTACTCGATCATTCCAGCAATACTATCTCCGGATAATATTTTGGGTAACAACATCATACCCTCGCATATACCACAATGTACCCTCAATACCCAAGTATACCAATAATGATTGTAAATCAAATACATTATGATTTAACTCCCAAAATCAGAAAACAACATAGAATCCAAATCTCGAGAATTCATACCTATACTCATTGCTATATGAATCATAAATGAAATGAAACCAAAATTATTCATTAAATATTATAAACTGAACAAGTAATAACTTGCCTCGATACCGATACGACGATAGTGAAGCCGTTACTAATTCCTTGTCGTCGTCTACAAGCTCCTCGGCCCTGGCGAAAGCAACTCACAAGCATCCTCGAACTTGACCGAAACATATTATTCTAATCAACAATCAAACCTCACAACCTATTGTAATAATCGATAACAACAAGTTCGATAATAATCAACAATTAATTTACTCAACTAATCAAACTCAACAGTTCCACAATATCTCGATTAAACATAAATCTGAACAACCCAAATCAATCAATCACGAATCCATTACCACAATACGATTCCAAAATCCGATAATCATATCAACAATCAATTCAACCCGATAACTAGGATTATAGCATACTCAATTCCGAAATCAATCTCATATACAGATTAACAAGATTCCTCCTTGTTCATATTCTTAGTTTCATACCAAAATGATTACACCTATTATTACCATCAATCTGAATCGTCTAATTAGTTTCACATTAGATAATCATATTCCAAGGCTGTCAAATAATTCAATCATTCGAATTGAACACTTGTTCAATACGTATGAACATCCAAACTCAAAGATGAATAATCATCTCATCAAACTCGTAATCATATTTGTATTCCTATACAAGCATTATAACAAAACACATGACTCAGTTCTAGATATGAATAGTCCACATTCATATCCAAAACAACAACACCTTACACACATTCATCATATCATGATATATAATTCAAGAGTTCTCCAAGAACATGACTTAATCCATAATCACATTCATAATCAACAAAACGACATACCCCAATGTCTTCCAACATCTAAACAATCATCTAACTCATAATCCAAGGCATATATCATCATATTTTTCAACATACACTTCACATAACATCAAGAATCATAACAACAACACCATAACCATCATCATACGAATTAATCATCAACAACAGCATCAAAATCCGAAAGTAAAGGGAGGAATTGTCCAACATACCTCTTGAAGATGAAGAACACAATCGAACACCATAAGAATCAACAATATCTTCATATCTCAAGCTCTAATTCATGCTCCCAAGCTCACAACTAAGTGGAAAGAGACCAAAATCAGTCTGGGGGGGTTGAGGGGCAAAGAAACGAATTGGAACTCTCCAATGGAGCCCTCATGTTAATAGAAATTCAGCCATTATGTACGCTACATATGTGATAATCCTATTTTTCCCATTTCCGTATGTCTCGGTTTTTGTGATTTATAACATTATTATATTCTGTTACGACCTTTCTTTTGTTATGTTTCTCTCGGTGCATAATTAATAAGTTAATGCGTGATCGAGACTCCTACCGAGTGTTTCATCATGTTCGTTTCCATGCGATTTCGGAAAATCAAGTCGTCCAGTCATGGCGGCTGGGCAGTGGCCGGATGGGTGTAGGCACTGGCCGGACGGGTACGGGCACTGGCCGGATAGGTGCGGTAGGAACCGGCATAGTGCACGCTACTATCGGAAGGAAGCGCACGCTATGGCCAGAAGGCAGCACACGCTACGTCCGGAAGGCATCACATGCTACCTGGCCGAGCAGACTAGCCTAGGAAGTCTCTGGATTGCGGCATAAGCCAACAGCGCACATATCTAGCACATGATGCTGGGCCCCAGCTGAACGTTCTCAATCATGACTGCCTGTTAGCGCACGCTAGCTCGGAAGCCTAGCGCACATTGGTGCGCACCAGTATAAATATGGTCGAGCAGTCCAGTTTCATTCATTTTTCCCATTTCTCTTTTTCCCTTCCGCGGCTGGAGCCCATGGGAACTTGAAGGCATGATGTTAAACAATTAATCCATGAAGTTCCTGAGCCTATATCATCGATTGATCATCCCATAACATCCTTCGACCCAGCGAATCAAGGTTAGTTTTCCTAAAATCCTAATTTATAGAAAATTGTGGGTTTTGCTTGATTTCATCTGTTTAATCCGTAATAACTTAGATTGGTGATGGATTAATGATTATTAAGATGTATTCTATCATTTTCCTTGTTTTTCCATGGTTTAATTTCCAAGGATACGTCGTTTTATTGAACTTCTAATCGACGCCTTTAAGATGTCCGGTAAAATGCCATAGAGAGAATTTGGGCGTTTTACGATGCTTTCCTTGCATGATCGCTATTGTTTTGATGTTAGGATATTAGGGTCGAGTTCCCTGCGAGGATCTGATGTTGAACCTTACCGTTCGACATCCTCATCAAAGTCCTTCTCCAATTGATCGTGTTCTTCGGAGTATTCCCGAAACTTGCCGAGATCGAAGTCTGGTGAATCGTCCATCCTGATCCTTTTTTCGTGTCAGTTAAACTTTTCTCATCCGTTGAAAGACCAGACGAGTATTTGATTATGTTTATATATTGTCTTGCCAGTTAAATCGTATAAGTGTTCTTATAGAATTGAATGGTCCGTGTTCTGACTTTCACTAATGTTTATTGGTGTTTTGAAAATATTTTTGGGAATATTTTCCAAACCAAGGATTTTCAAAATATTTTCCGGGAAAGTTCTTCAAAAATGTCAAGGGCTGATTTTCATAAATTTATCGAGATGATGACACTTCATAAATATTTTTGTTGAAAACGATTTGGAGATATTATTTCTGATGGTGATTGAAAAACATAGTTGTAACGTCGATGATTTGAAACTGGCGTCGTCAAAGTATGTGGTAATGGATTATGTTCCTAAATGTGGAAAGGAATGCACATGAATGTGAGAGTGTTTTATACGTTCACTCCTTGAAGGTCTGACGAGGCCTTAGGAGGGTTCTGCTTATGACGTTTCCGCGAACATTTGGGTTAGCCACTCCTTGAAGGTCTGATGAGGCCTTAGGAGGGATTTTCACCTATGATGGGTCCACGGCTAATCAGGGAGGTTGTTTTGTGCATGATTGATGATACACATATTATTCCGGAATAATGATGTGGAGTTTGTTGCCGCTGTCACGATACTGTGGAGACGTTGGTAAATGATGGTTATTCTTGTCTCCGGTATTTTATTTTACTCGGACCTATGTTTGTTATGATTGCATGATTATACATACTAATGTATGAAATACTCTTACCGGCTATTTGTTGACCACTTTGGGGGTGGATACATTGTTTGTGTATTCAGGTACATATCCAGTTGTTGTGCTGGCGCAAGAAGGGACGAGTATGATGAGCAGCAGTGACATTCTCTCGATATATATTATGTCGTGTCAGTTGATATTGTTTTAGGTATGTACTCGCGAGTACTGTTTTTATTGATGTCATGTCGGGGGTACCGTCTGGATGTTGTTACATGTTTATTGAGCTGGTTTTTGCTATAATCATATCCGACCTGTCGGTCGAGATGTTATGAGTATGTTGTGTTGATGGCCTTGTTCTTTTTTATTATTGTAACGTTATTATGTTCGACCTGAGTGGTCGTTGTGTCTGTATAAGTATGTTAAATAGGTCTTGCCTTGTGGATCCTCGAAATGGATCCACGGCGATGTAACAGTGCCGAACCGGGACGAGGTTGTTATCTGACCTTGATAGCGTACGTAACGACAGTCTAGAGGATACTGTCTCATTTCCATACCATGATTACGTACGTACCGCCCATGCCATAACGTACGTAATATAGGTGTTGACTTACTACAGTAGTATGTCTATTTAATGTACGTAATGAGAAATCCATAGCGTATGTTATCTTCTTCGTTGACTTGCCATTTCCACACTTGCGCCGACAGTTTTCGACCATGGGACCCACCCATCGATCACCGCCTGATCCTTCCTGATATGACCTTTACGTACGTTACCTATCCTTATTAATGTACGTAAGCTTTGTGCACCTTACGTACGTTAATAATCCTTCTTAATGTACATAAGCCTTGTGTATTAGCGTACGCTAAGTCCTTACTTTAGCGTACGTTAATCAGGCTATACTTAGCCAATTCTAATTGTTCTTATCCGTCGTTTCGATATATCTACACGACATGCTGAATACAAATATTCATTCTAATAATATTCTGATACGATACACAATATCCTCAAATGCAATTGTCGACCAACTATGACAATTATACCAATACATATGTCTCAGCCCTTCAATTATTTTATCCATACTATACAGATTCCACACTGTACAATATAACTCGGATAAAATAACATTAAACAAATATAGTAGAAATTGAGGATATTACATTCTACCCTACTTAAAATAAGTTTCGTCCTCGAAACTTGCAATCTGGTCACAATAGAAAGTTCAACCACAATATCGAGAATCATCACGAAACCGATCAATCATCATCATTAATGAATAACCAAAACAGTATACTTACAAATACGTGAAGTCGATGATCTCCTGCGATACTAGCAAATGACTCCACATCAAAGCCTCAATACACTTACAATCACAATTTCACAAATCTCAACAAAATACATCGTTATAACTCAATTATGGAATAATCCATCCATGTCAAAACCTGTCTACCTGATCGCACAATCAAATACACGAAACATCTATCAAGCAATTGTCCAAAGGGTCAACAAATCCCAAAACATCGATATAAGGTCCGAACACTCATACGATCAATAATAATGATCAACCAAAAAATTAACCGAGAATATCATCGATATGATTAACTCCAATATGACCAACCAAAGGTCAAAACACAACCGAGAAGATCATCCACATGATAAACTCCAATACTACCAACGAACGATCAACAATAATCGAGAATACTCTCACATGGTAAGCTCCAACACGATCAACACAGAACCACAGAGACAGATATACGAGAGAATAAAATTCTCAAAATGTTATACAAATCACATACAGTGGATCTCAAAGAAACACACCCGACTGTTGAACATACCCCTCGGGCGTACGAACAACCAGTCACAAACCGTCGAACATACCCAATCATACATGGCGTGGGAACGACCAATCAATACCCAAAACAACCATCCTTGGGTTACCATCCCCAATTCTACACTTACTAAGAAATCACTCAAAATACCACATGCGAAGAAAAATTCAGTGGCTCAAAAGTCAAAAATCACTATAGCAAAATCACGCCACTACCACACCAATAGAGTCACATAGCACATATGCCCCGGTTTCACATAACCCGGAGTTCCAAAGTCATATTCTGTACTTAATCTACAACACGCGGCATATTTCTCTTATCTGATCAACCAACCGGTTATCCTAGATAATCCAAGCTACCATGATGAAATCCGAATCTCTTTTCATCATACCATTCTGATGTATTATCCATCTTATGAGTCTTACTTAGAACTTCACCGCGATATGCATTATGCACTACGTTTGTACATATACCAATTACATTTTCAAAACAGCATTGAAATCATACAATCTTGTCAATAAAATTCATTTTCAAAAGTTTCTTTAAAGAATTTCGAAAGTCAAAACATATATTTGTTCGCAAGACTACAAAAGTCAATTTTTGAAAAGTTAAACCGGCTCGCTTATGTCAAGTACTCGATGAAAATTCTTTTCGAATACTCACGGTTAAATAAAATGAATTATGCAAATGATTGACTACATCCATGCTCCTGTATACCAATTCACCTCCACAACAATTCTACTGACACATCGAAAAAACACACAATAGAATCCTAAATCTTGTGGTGTAGAGCTTGTTAAATTCGCTCTTTCCCACGGATGACTCACAGTATCGATCATTATCCCATTCTGCAACCCTTCAACTATGCCATGATGAAACATGTTTTTAAAGACAACAATACTGTCTCTCGAAATAAATTTAAGAAAACACATTTTTATGACAGCGAGCAAAATAGTTTATTCAAAATATATCATGTTGAAAAGTATCATTTTCAAATGTTCATAAACTGTTCCGTGTATCTCAAAATGAAATGGCATGACAACATGTTCCTCTCAAGAATCCACAATATTTCTCCCAAATAGACAACTCTGTTTCCCAAGTTTAACCGACATAATGATTTTCCATAATTACAGTTTCTCAAGATCATCGGTTCTATTCCAACTATTATATTCTGCTACCTTATGCTGTAACACATAATATTTTTATGAATGTTTCTCAAAGTACATCAACTTACAACTGCAAATAACCTCAATGCAATTAAAAAATCCAAATACTTACAGATCGTGAAGCCGATGATTCCCCGTGATACTGGTACATGTCTAAACTCAAGAAAATACTCGATACAGATATTTTCAAAATATGCGTTTTGAAAAATCAGTTCAACTCAAATACAACACATCTCTTTCCAAAGAATCACGTTAATACTACTTGGATAAGTTTTAAAACAACCACAGTACCACACTGGTAAACCACATAACACACAAGCCCGAATGAACAACAAAAATCCAAGGCTCTAATACTTGCCAACCGACAACTCAAATGACGTGACAAAAACACGACTCAACTCGACCCGACAATCTAGGTTTTCACAACATAAGCTCTGATGCCATATTCTGTAACACTCCCAGAACCATCCGGGAATATTACAACATTGTGGGCCCCGAAACGGAACCCACAAGGCTGAATGATATTTTTACAAACATTTCAAATATGCCTACGTGGCGATGATGGTGATATCTTTTAAAAATATTCAAAGACTATGAAATCCATTTATCAATACCATCGTAAAGTCTCATTTGAAGTACAAGGCCAAAACGCCAAAACTCAATAGTTTCAAAAGTATATGTTAAAGCACCGCTTGCACGTATCGACAAAATAATTTAGAAAATGATTTTCCAAAATAAACCCAAATTCGCAAAATACTAGCAACTCATTTTCAAACACACTCGCAGCGAATATAACAAATAAGTAAAATACTTTTGCAGCAGAAAATAACAACTAGTCAAAGTACTCAATTCACAAACACACGCCATAGATAGTATCCTCCGGGAAGCTCATCTCTTCACGACCGCTACAAGCTCAAATTCCGAGTACCTAAAACTAAAGCCCACGACGGGGGCAGATGTAATACTCAACATGATAACGATCACATCTCATCAATAATTACATACCAATGAAATTACAAAGTAAGAATACTACCAAACGTAATCTTACCGCCATAACTTTACCAACTCGTGATAATCATTACCAAAGTAATCCTTACCAAAATTCACATCTCGTATCCTCAACAACACAATAAAATCATACCCAAACATCTGTACTGTATCCCAAACAATACCCAAGATTCTCAAAACATCATAACTCACTGATACGAAATATACCCACTCTGACCAATTCAATCCATCGGATATCATTAATCAAATCTCAACACGATAATCGATTGTCCATCAAAGACAAATACCAAAAACGAAATACGGAACATACCTCAAGATATGCAATGCCATGACGAATCATGTCAGTGTAATCCAAGATCAGATCAATACAACATACGGACATGGTGTAACACCCCCGATATATTCGGGAATATTACAGCGCCGTAAATCCTTTATATAAGGATTTACAAGGCTGAAGAATTGAACAGGCATAAAAAGGTACTAACGAACGGAAATAACGAAATTACAATACAACAGTTCTGACCAAATACAGGAATAATACAATTGTTCAACAAAACTCAATAATACATCACCAAATTCAAATCCATCACAAATGACTTCGTACTCGAGTACTTATTGAAATAACGAATAAACAACAGATAAATAAACCCGGTCAGGACATCACTCTGCACCCTCGTCGTCATACAGTTCCAGTGGCTGTTTCCCCGCTCTCCTGGATCCTGAACACAAGCAAAATGTTCACCCCCGAAGGGGTTAGCACAACGATGCTAGTACAAGTACCACAACATATTACTCATATCTCGCGAAGAATAATAACGTAAACGACAAAGTACCAACGAGTCTTCTCCTACGAGAAACTCAAACATAACATACACAACTGATATTCACAACATGATATCAATACATACACATGGTAATTCCATCGATCCAGCGTTCACTGCCTAGAACCCACGATGATCCCGTCAAACCAACCCGTGGTGGAAAAACCCGTCCGATGATCCAGCGCACGCTAGCATAGATCCCCCGATGATCCCTTCGGACCAACACGAGGTGGACATACAACAACGACATACATGCACGACAATATGTATAACAACAATACATAAAACAATTAAGGTACTTGCCTCGATTTGAAGACAATAACAACACTTCCACGAAAATGAACACTCGAAGATCGTCCTCCTCAATCAATCACGTAACGAGACCAAACCTTAACAAAAGAAATGACATAGGATTTATCTCACATCGCATTTAATGTTTAACAATTCGATTCACGGCCAAAGGTTCATAAAATGCACCGCTCGAATCGCTTAGCGCACGCTAAGTACTCATGTAGCGTCGTTAAGTCCGCCCGATAGCGCACGCAAACAACAAAGACTAGCGACGCTAACTATGCATGGTCAAGATTTCACCGACCAGCCAATCGACTTCGTCGATGGCCTAGCGACGTTATGTACCAAACGTAGCGCACGCTAACTCGTGCTCGATAGCGCACGTTAAACTCCATAGCATAGCGTGCGCTATCTCGCATGGAAGTTTATCACGAGCAAGAACTGTTTCTTGCCATGATTGAAACAATGAAATCTTGCGTGATAATTCATGTTACTTCCATGAATACCATGTTTATATCCTTATGAATGATTTTACGGATAAAGACAACTTCAATTCAAGGATATGCATACCAATATGAAACCATATTCCATTCGACTACAATTCTACATATGACGATTCGAAAAGATTAACGGTTGATATCAACACCTCTATATCAATCCAAATTATCATGCTGAAGTTGTTAAACGTTCTATCTATACTAGATAAATCCTTCCATGATCAAACCTTTAGATTTATCCAACAATAATGATGTTTCTTCCTTTAAGTTCTTATAACGCCTCTTCCAAATCATGATCACAAAGATAACATAAATCATACGGATTGTTAACTTAGAATATTTCTCTCATCATTTGAAGTACTAGGATACCAACTTCAAGGTTCCAACAATAATATCGTAATTGTAGACATTCCAATCTTCTAAACATGATGTTGTTGAATAATTCACTAATGAAATTCAATATCTCGTTAACATGATCATCATATCCTTTGGAAATCCAAATCTAAGACTGGTGATAGGTTGAACATACCTTAATATGCCGAAATCACTGAACCACAAGGTAAAATCCGACTCCGGTTGGTTATGTGCCACTCCAAGGTGTTACTTCTCTTCAATGATCACTCACAAGTGATACTCAATATTCAATGATCACTAATATATGTTCTAAGTGTTTAGAAGGGAGATTCTTGCTCTCTAGACTCTCAAGAATGATGTATAGACGAAGGAAATGAAAGCCAAAACGGTTGTTGTCCCATTTATAATATTCTGCATTATTCACAAGTTAGCGCATGCTACTGACCATTCCTTAGCGTGCGCTAATAATGGTTGACTTCAGAATTATCCGGGAGCGTCCGCGGGAATCTTATCCGGGCCCATGTCCCGGCTGGCGCATGTTCTAGCCGTCCCGCTCAATAATTGAGTTCTTAGTGCACGCAACTCCTATCTTCATAGCGTGCGCTAATAATGGCCCGATAGCGCGCGTTAAGATACATTCTTAGCGTGCGCTATCACGAGGTTGCTTGAGCAATTTTGCATGTTTCAATACTCATGTACAAATGATATAAATGCACGAAATATCATAATCCAATAATCAAAATCACTAATCCGAAAAATACATGGTTTGAATATAGATGAAATACACTGTAATAAATCTGGATATTACATACTCTCCTACTAAAAGGAGTTTAGTCCCGAAACTCAAGACGAAAATAACTCGGGATATCTAGACTTCATATCAGTTTCCGTTTCCCAGGTGGCTTCTTCCATTCCGTGACGTGACCACTGAACTTTGACCAAAACAATCGGTTTGTTTCTCAGTTGCTTAACTCGACTCTCGAGTATCTTGGTAGTCTTTCTTCAAACGCCCCATCTCGTGCGACTTGATCTTGCCAAATCAATGATATGACTGGGATCTCGTATATACCTCCAGAATCGGGATACGTGGAACACGTTATGAACATGGCACAATGACGGCGGCAATGCCAATCAGATGCCAACTCCCCAACTCTCTCGAGGATCTCAAATGGTCCGATATATCTCGGACTCAGCTTTCCTTTCCTTCCGAAACGAAAGATCCCCGAGTAGGAGAAACCTTCAAAAGTACGTGATCTCCAAAGATCGAACTCCAATGGGCGGCGGCGTACGTCCGCGTAGGATTTCTGGCGACTCTGGGCGGTCAACAACCTTTCACGAATCAAGGCTATCTTCTCCCGAGTCTGCTCGATCAACTCTGGTTCTGTTCCGATCAAGTCCGATGAATCGTCCCAGCATAGGGGCGATCTGCATCTCCTTCCGTATAATGCCTCAAACGGTGCCATCTTAATGGAAGCATGCCAACTATTGTTGTAGGTAAATTCAATCAATGGTAGATGAACTTCCCAATCGTTTGACCAATCTAAGGCACAGGCCCTTAGCATGTCTTCCACCGTTTGTATAGTTCTCTCAGATTGCCCGTCAGCCTGCAGGTGATAAGCTGTACTGAAGTTCAATTCCATCCCCAAGGCTTTATGAACTGCTTCCCAAAAGTGAGACACAAAACGTCCGTCTCGATCAGAAACAATGGTCTTTGGCGTACCATGCAATCGAACTATCTCCGAAATAAATACTCGTGCCAATCTCTCTGGTCCCCACGTATCCTTAATGCCTAGAAAATGAGCCGATTTGGTTAAACGATCAACTATCACCCAAATCATGTTCATTCTGCCCGGTTTTCGGCATATTAGTGATAAAGTCCATCGATATGTCCTCCCACTTCCATTCAGGAATCGGGAGCGGCTTCAACATTCCAAAGAGCCGTTGATGCTCGATCTTAACTCACGACAAGTCAAACATTTCAAACATAGTCCGCTACGTCTTTCTTCATGTTGCCCCACCGTAAATTCTCGCTTCAAGTCCTTATACATTTTAATGGGTGCCCGTGGATAGAATAGGGCGAACTATGAGCTTCCTTCATAATCGTCTGCTTTAACATCAACATCGGGAACGCAGAGTCGGTTCGAAATCTCAAAACTCCATCGTCATGAATTATGAATCCGGGGGCCTTTCCTTTGATCACTTCATCATGTAATCGAATTATCAGAGGATCATCTGCCTGTCTAGATTTGATTTCTTCGGTTAAAGATGAAGTTATTTCCATCACGCACAGTTGTCCTTGGACTCTTTGCAACCATACTTCAATCCCTTCACGAATCATCTCTCGTTGAAGGCTAAGTTGGGATGTCGCCTCCAAGATCTCGAATAGAGACAGGCTTGCGGCTAAGTGCATCGGCCACTACATTCACTTTGCCTGGATGATATAAAATCTCCAAGTCATAGTCCTTAATCAGTTCTAACCATCTTCTTTGCCGCATGTTCAACTCTTTCTGACTAAATATGTACTTGAGACTCTTATGATCTGTAAAGATCTGGCAGTGAGTCCCGTACAGATAATGCCTCCAGATCTTCAAAGCAAAAACTACTGCTGCTAGCTCCAAATCATGTGTCGGGTAATTCACTTCATAAGGTTTCAGTTGTCGTGACGCATAAGCGATCACCTTATCATTCTGCATCAACACACACCCAAGTCCTTGGTTTGAAGCATCACTGTAAACTATGAATCCTCCCGTTCCCTGCGAAAGTGATAGAATCGGTGCTGTCGTCAATCTCTTCTTTAACTCATCAAAACTAATCTTACACGACTCGTTCCACTCAAACTTTTGAGTTTTCTGCAGAAGTCGAGTAAGTGGGCGGGAAATTTTAGAAAACCCTTCCACGAATCGACGATAATATCCAGCAAGTCCTAAGAAGCTTCGGACTTCTTTCACGTTCTTTGGAGGCTCCCAATTCATAATTGCTTCGATCTTCTGAGGATCTACTCGGACTCCTTCAGCTGACACCACATGGCCGAGGAACATTACTTCCTTTAGCCAGAATTCACACTTAGAAAGTTTGGCGTACAATTGTTCGTTTCTCAAAAGTTCCAATACAATCCGCAAATGCTGCGCATGTTCTTACGGACTCTTAGAATATACCAGAATGTCATCAATAAACACGACCACAAACTTATCCAAAAATCAAATGAACACACGGTTCATCAATGCATAAATACAGCAGGTGCGTTAGTGAGACCAAATGGCATCACTACAAACTCATAATGCCCGTAGCGAGTTCTGAACGCTGATTTCGGAACATCAGATTCCTTAATCCTCAGTTGATGATATCCTGATCTCAGATCGATCTTAGAAAATACTGTTGCCCCTTGCGGTGGTCAAACAGATCATCAATCCGTGGTAACGGATATTTGTTCTTAATCGTCATCTTGTTCGGCTCTGTAGTCAATACACAATGGAGCGACCCATCCTTCTTTCGGACAAAAAGAATCGGGCGCTCCTGTAGCAAACGCTTGGCTGAATACAGCCCTTGTCCAAGAACTCTTCCAAATGCTTCTTGATTCGTACATCTCAGTAGGTGCCATACGATACGGCGCCTTGGAAATCGGTGTAGCTCCAGGTTCCAGCTCAATGGTAAATTCCACATCCCTTCGTGGAGGTAGTCCAGGTAACTCGTCAGGAAACACATCTGGAAATTTGTTCACAATAGGAATAGATGAAAGTTCCACAATTTCGTCTTCTTTCTTCATTGCGTAACACCAGTACCCGGTACAACCCTGTTTCAACAATTTGACAGCTTTCATCGCCTTGATCAATTTTCCTGAGCATCCCGGTTTCCATCCCTCAAACAGAATCTCGGAACCATCGTCAGCGATCAGCGAGATATTCCTCCTTCGGTAGTTTACAATTGCTCCATATCGATCAAGCCAATTGTCTCCGAGAATCAGGTCATCTCCTTGCATTTCTATCACGATCAGATTTGAGAGCCACTCTCTGCCTCCAAATGATACAGGGAAATTTCTAGTTTCTAAATTTCCGACAATCCTCTCTCCACTCGGTAAACCAACAACATAAGGTTCACAAGCATGAAAACCGGAAATATTCAAACGATTTACACAAGACAAAGATATGAAAGAATGTGTAGCTCCTGTATCGAATAAAACGCTAACTGGCTGGGAAAGGATCTGGACAGCACTGATGCGACAAGAAGATCTTGATCGTCTGTCCTCCTCATCTCGTACAGACGTGGGGGAGCAGATCCGGCACTCGATGTCCCCTTTCGGTCCCATTGTCCTCTGCCTCGTCCGCGGCCAAAATTCTGAGGCATCTGAACACTTTGCTGCGTTTGTGGAATACTGGCCTCCTTCTGGACTGGCTGTGGCGTACGGGCTCTAAAAGACTTTGCAGCCTCTTCACAAAACACCGCCCGATGTCCCTCTCGTCCACAATCGAAACAAGTTACAGCAGGAAGGGGGCAATTCCGTCGATAGTGCCCCGTCTGGGCGCAGTTAAAGCATTTCCTGATAACATCAGTAATAGTCGATGTCGTTCCGAAGTTCTTTCCGCTCCTAGCTGGGTGCGGAGGTTTCTTGAAAGAGTGAAAGGATGACTGGGCCTTACGGGCCCCGCTGTTCTTGTGCTCTGTAAAAGTACCAGAGACTTTCTGCTTCTTGGATTCTGAAATTTTGTCCATGGCTGCTTCCTTGATCTCATACGCCAACGCCTTACGGAGTGTGGTACATTCAAATCCGGACATGTACCTCTGGATTTCTGGTTTCATCCTCATATCGAAATGAATCATCATTTCTGCATCTGTTCTGACCAGATGTCGAACAAATGCTAGCTGTTGGTTAAACGTCTTGATCGCTCGATACCGGCACATCGTAAGGTCGGGCGGAGAAAACTCCCGAACTTTGGCTTCCCTCACAGACGAGGGCACATCGAGCTTCCATCATCAATCTAAACTCGCCCAATCGGCATCATGGTCTCATGTCGGATGGCTTCCCACCATTCGGACGCTTCCCTATCGTAAAATATTGAGCGATAGAGGCTCTCCTATTGCCGTCTGGCGCTTGATTCCGGCAAAGATTTTCTCCAGTTCTTTCAACCAATGATCCCAGGTGGGAGTCTCAGAAATACCGTCGAATTTGGGTGGTTGCATCTTCGCCACCTCTTGCAGCCACCGGTCACCTCGATTTCCCATATCTGGGATCACTTGCTGTCTCTCTCCCTGCTGTAGTCCCACCGCCACTTGCATTCGGTGCACGACCTGGGCGAACTGAGTCATCTGGTTCACCACTTGACGAAGGATCTCTGGTACAGTAGGATCTGGTTCGTTATTAATAGATTGTTGCGGCTCGCCTGAGCTATGACTGGCCTGGTTAGAAGGCGACGCTTCCCTTTCGGCATTTCTCCGTCCGCGTCCACGACCGCGACCACGTCCACGTCCGCCTCTCAACATACTGTAAGCATAAATACTCAATATACAGGAAACAACATCGTTCTAATATTCGAGTATAAAGAGACACAACATGTAAAGAACAAGATAGAGTTTAGGAACTTACAACCACTATTCGCATGTAGACGTAGGCAGTGCAGTGATGTCATTTACGACCGGTTACCTCAAAAGACATAAATGACCCCTATTTTAACCCAACGGCCAAGATATCCATAATCTTAGCTCCGATACCATATTCTGTAACACCCCCGATATATTCGGGAATATTACAGCGCCGTAAATCCTTTATATAAGGATTTACAAGGCTGAAGAATTGAACAGGCATAAAAAGGTACTAACGAACGGAAATAACGAAATTACAATACAACAGTTCTGACCAAATACAGGAATAATACAATTGTTCAACAAAACTCAATAATACATCACCAAATTCAAATCCATCACAAATGACTTCGTACTCGAGTACTTATTGAAATAATGAATAAACAACAGATAAATAAACCCGGTCAGGACATCACTCTGCACCCTCGTCGTCATACAGCCTGGGGTTGTTTCCCCGCTCTCCTGGATCCTGAACACAAACAAAATGTTCACCCCCGAAGGGGTTAGCACAACGATGCTAGTACAAGTACCACAACATATTATTCATATCTCGCGAAGAATAATAACGTAAACGACAAAGTACCAACGAGTCTTCTCCTACGAGAAACTCAAACATAACATACACAACTGATATTCACAACATGATATCAATACATACACATGGTAATTCCATCGATCCAGCGTTGCTTCATCGCCTAGAACCCATGATGATCCCGTCAGACCAACCCGTGGTGGAAAACCCGTCCGATGATCCAGTGACGCTAGCATAGATCCCCCGATGATCCCGTCGGACCAACACGAGGTGGACATACAACAACGACATACATGCACGACAATATGTATAACAACAATACATAAAACAATTAAGGTACTTGCCTCGATTTGAAGACAATAACAACACTTCCACGAAAATGAACACTCGAAGATCGTCCTCCTCAATCAATCACGTAACGAGACCAAACCTTAACAAAAGAAATGACATAGGATTTATCTCACATCGCATTTAATGTTTAACAATTCGATTCACGGCCAAAAGTTCATAAAATGCACCGCTCGAATCGCTTAGCGCACGCTAAGTACTCTGTGTAGCGTGCGTTAAGTCTGCCCGATAGCGCACGCAAACAACAAAGACTAGCGTACGCTAACTATGCATGGTCAGTACTTCACTGACCAGCCAACTGACTCGTCTGATGGTATAGCGTACGTTATGTACCAAACGTAGCGCATGCTAACTCGTGCTCGATAGCGCACGTTAAACTCCATAGCATAGCGTGCGCTATCTCTAGATGGCAGTTTACTGCTGAGCAGTAAACTGTTCTTGCCATGATTGAAACAATGAAATCTTGCGTGATAATTCATGTTACTTCCATGAATACCATGTTTATATCCTTATGAATGATTTTACGGATAAAGACAACTTCGAATTCAAGGAGATGCATACCAATATGAAACCATATTCCATTCCGACTACAATTCTACATATGACGATTCGAAAAGTTTAACGGTTGATATCAACACCTCTATATCAATCCAAATTATCATGCTGAAGTTGTTAAACGTTCTATCTATACTAGATAAATCCTTCCATGATCAAACCTTTAGATTTATCCAACAATAATGATGTTTCTTCCTTTAAGTTCTTATAACGTCTCTTCCAAATCATGATCACAAAGATAACATAAATCATACGGATTGTTAACTTCAGAATATTTCTCTCATCATTTGAAGTACTAGGATACCAACTTCAAGGTTCCAACAATAATATCGTAATTGTAGACATTCCAATCTTCTAAACATGATGTTGTTGAATAATTCACTAATGAAATTCAATATCTCGTTAACATGATCATCATATCCTTTGGAAATCCAAATCTAAGACTGGTGATAGGTTGAACATACCTTAATATGCCGAAATCACTGAACCACAAGGTAAAATCCGACTCCGGTTGGTTATGTTCCACTCCAAGGTGTTACTTCTCTTCAATGATCACTCACAAGTGATACTCAATATTCAATGATCACTAATATATGTTCTAAGTGTTTAGAAGGGAGATTCTTGCTCTCTGGACTCTCAAGAATGAAATATAGACGAAGGAAATGAAAGCCAAAACGGTTGTTGTCCCATTTATAATATTCTGCATTATTCACAAGTTAGCGCACGCTACTAACCATTCCTTAGCGTGCGCTAATAATGGTTGACTTCAGAATTGTCCGGGAGCGTCCGCGGGAATCTTATCCGGGCCCATGTCCCGGCTGGCGCATGTTCTAGCCGTCCCACTCAATAATTGAGTTCTTAGCGCACGCAACTCCTATCTTCATAGCGTGCGCTAATAATGGCCCGATAGCGCGCGTTAAGATACATTCTTAGCGTGCGCTATCACGAGCTTGCTTGAGCAATTTTGCATGTTTCAATACTCATGTACAATGATATCAATGCACGAAATATCATACTCCAATAATCAAAATCACTAATCCGAAAAATACATGGTTTGAATATTGATGAAATACACTGTAATAAATCCGGATATTACACATGGTCCTACAAAAGACCTACAAATTCATACTCACATGGCAACATCAATATGCCCACAACAATAACAACAATGTATACTCATGGAAATCCGATGATTCAGCACACACAGCATATATCCCAAGATGATCCTCATAGATCTGTAACACCCCCAGAATACATCCGGAAATGTTACACGCCGTAGGCCCTTCTCACAAGGATCTACCAGGCTAAACTCCACTAGACTACACAATGATTGACCGACCGAGGTCAATCTAAATACAACGCAGACCGACAAGGTCATTAAACCATTCATAAACTAATAAATTTTACATCTCCATGACAAAGAATAAACTTTCACACAAAAAGGGATGACAACTCCATTTAATAAAGGAAAACCTACACCCGTGCAAGGGTGAATACTCAACCAAATGGAAAATACCGACCCAGATGGAATAAAAGCAAAAGACTCCGACTCGTGTGTGATTAGCATCGTCGTCTTCCATCTCCTTCCAAGCTAATCCTGTGACTGCTCCCGAGCTGCCAAAACCTGAGCGCATAACAGGCACCCACCCCCCGAAAACTCGGGGGTTAGTAAACTGGAATTTTGCTAGTGCAAGTACATAATATACAAGATATACGAACAATAGCAACACAAAAATCAACCATCGTGAAGCCTTAACACAAACCATACATTCCCAAAGTCAACACAGTATAGCACTCGTATACACAAGGTGAAAAATAATCACATAGTCGTATTCTCTATTTGGAACATAACACCAATTAAACTTTAAACGAGCCCAAGGAGTCAAAAGATTTAGTTTGAAAATACATTTTTATAAAAGGAAAAGTATTTTGATAAGATAGTTTAAAAATATTATTAATGACTCGGGCCGTCTTGGGATTTTGAAAATTGAATGGGAATACCTTTAGAAAATAATTTCAAAAGCTCTCGTGTCCTCGACCCAAGATATGGAAAGCAATTACACAAAAACATGTCAACGTTATTCGGGGTCCTCGACCCAATTTATAGAACACTGTCATAAACGAAATCATTGCAACATCTCACGGGGTTCTCAACCCAATCCAAATAACATCATCACGAGATCAATCATCTCAACATTTCACAGGGTCCTCGACCCAAAACACAGAATAGCACCAAAATACAATCGAAGGCACAAACTCTCATTCGACATATCCTGCTCAAGACCCCCGATTAATTAACCCTCGGAGATTTCGTCAAACCTCCTTGGTTAATTAACCCTGATACCAACGCTTTAAAAACAAGTTGAAACAAACTTTTCAGAAACACAAATCGCGGTCTATATCAAGACAAACATTTAAGAGAGAGTTGAAAGCTTTGAGATACGAACATCGTTCGGTAACGGGGTCTTAGCTATCACTCAAATACCCAAAACCAATAAGCCTGCCAGGCGCCTCCCTTGCGCACCTGTATACCGGCATTCACTCCACTATGTTGGCCGCTCCTTGAACATGTCACCGCGCCGGCGATCACCCCCGCAAGAGCCGCCCCTTGCGCGCGCATTAGGTAACATCGGCGTTCACCACCCATATGGAGCCACACATTGCAGCATACACCAGGCCGGAGTGCACGCCCCGCCCTCAGAGGTTTCCGGATATGACGTTTCTCACAACAAGTATCCACATTAATTCAAACATCAAGCACACAAACAAACGTCACCACAATTATCAACTCGGTACATCAAGTTACACAATTTTCTCCGCCAGTCCATAACCACACAATTAAACAATAACACGCACGTTATCAATCAAACTCAATCACAATAAGCCTTCAAGCATAACCAACCAACACCGCACATATATCCCTATATTGCGACTCAACCGAATATATATATATATATATATATATATATATATATATATATATATATATATATATATATATATATTATAAGAATAAATATAGTTTACCCATCAATCCAAGTCGAGTACGTCATCTAGTGTTAGTATTCATCACTCGTCATTCACCAATATAGGCGCTTATATCAATATATGTATATACATACATATATTTTGTAATATCCGCAATTTTTGATTTTCGGTAAATTTCTTTTTTCAGCCGAAGTCTGTTTTGACGACTCGCTCAGGACCGTTTCGTCATTCTGAGAATGATTAATTCTACACTTTTTGACATCCGAGTTCGTTTCGGTGTCGTTTTGTTGAGTTCCGTGCTTTTTAGCGACTTTTCCGCACTTGAGTTCGATTCTTGCGAATCTCGCTCAAATCATTGCTTTGAGTTTCCCGTAAGTCCGTTTAACTTTGTTAGACGTGTTGTGAACTTCGGTTTGGTTATTCGATCACGTATCGTGATTTCCGGCGTTTGGGCCATTTTGTAATTTCTTGAAAGTTACGTATCCGTATCTATAATTGTTGTCTCGACCCGTTTCTTCTTGGTCGCGTATGATTAATTATGGTATTATGTTTTCATTTCGGTCGTTGAAGTTGTCGGCGAACTTTTCGCCGTGTTCGCTCCGCGTTTCGGAAATCGAGTCGCCGAGCCACGTGTTTGAGCACCGGCCGACGGTTAGGGATCGGCCGGACGATTGCGGCACGGCCGGACGGTGCGGAAGGAACCGCGAGCGCACACTACGACCGGAAGGCGCGCGCTAACCGGCAGTGTAGCGCACGCTATCGGCCGCCTAACGACGCTTATCGGGTGCAGACGGTGGAGTCCTGGGGTTCGAATCGGTCGAGCTCGGCAGTAGCGCACGCAATCGCTTGACGCCGCAGACGCTACGGCCGGCAGGTAGCGCACGCTACGGCCGGAAAGCTGCGCACGCTACCTGGCCGAGCAGTCTAGTCCAGAAGGCCACTGGATCTCGGCCTGGGCCGATAGTGCACGCTAGCTCGGCAGCCTAGCGCGCGCTAGTCCGGCCCAGTATAAATGTGGCTGAGCAGTCACATTTCATCTCGTTTTTCATTTCCTCTCCTTCTCTTTCGCGACTGGAGACTTGGAGATCTTCGAGCCATGATGTTTGTCAACAAATCCATGAAGTTCTTGAATTCATAACATCAATCAATCATCCGTTATCATCCTTTGATCCAGCGAATCAAGGTAATCTTCCTTAGAACCCTAATTTCGTGAATTTGGGGGTTTTTGCGTTTTTGTCCGATTCGTTCCGTATTATTGATTAATTCATGATGGGTATGATTAATCTTGGTAGTATTCTTGTATTTAACATCATTTAATCCATTGTTCTTCGTCGAATCGAAGTATATTTCTTGATTTCCTTCAAATCGACTTTTTGGGGAATTTGTCCTCGATCTCATTTTTCATCCATTTTTGATGGATTGATTATGGTTAAATGATGTTGTTAAATATATTCTATGTATTGTATATCCATATTTCAACTTGGAATCCCGTTTTCGTGTTTTATCGGGACGAATCGTGTTCTTGGCCGTTTTGGGGGAAACGCTTGAACATTCGTCGTTCGTTCTTTGAATTCAACGGCTTTGAGTCGTGGTATGGAATTCATTTCATCGTGTTTATTGTCCTTCGTAGTTTATGAACGCGAGTTGGCGATCGGTGGAGTCGGCGGGTTCGTAGGCGGTTCGTGTCAACCTACTTCGGTCGATTCTTCGCGTTATTCTTATTCGAGGCAAGTACCTTGCCCATACTTTTCTTATTTTATGGATATGATGATCGGTGATCATCTTGGTGTGTTTGTTTGGTTGTTTGAAATGAAGTTTCAAAAGATTTCGGTTTGGCCTCGTTAAAAGCTTTCTTTCAAAATGCGTGTGTGTTTTGTGAACGGCGTGTTTTGGGAATTGATTATGACCTGATTATTTTGAACGTTGAAGGATTTGATGATGATACTCCTATTGTTTAAAGTTATGGAATCGTGTATTTCGTATTTAATCTTGTTATTGTGTTTTGAAGAGTTTGATAATGGTGTCGAGTTAATGGGCATCTCTAGTGAGTATTCTTAATGAACTTACATTCTTAGCATGTTAGTATTGCATGGGTAACGTGTGTGTGTGTATGCTCACTATGGGTTAGATCCGACGGGGTCTCGGTATGGGTCCACGGAGGGGTGGATCCGCGAGCTTGGTTTTAACCACTACGGGTTAGATCCGACGGGGTCTCGGTAGGGATCCACGGAGGGGTGGGTCCGCGGTTAATTGTGGTGCATTTTGCAAATGTGATTTGATAATGGCATTTTCGGAAATGAGTGCTTTTGAACGGTTTTCATGATTGCATGCATTGACTAAGTGTGTAAGAGGTAAGTTGTTCGTTTGGCCTACTTTGCTAGGATGGCACTAGAGTATTTTGTTGTTTGTGTTAAATCCTTTAATTGTGGATTTTGATGTTGGAAGACGAACCTTGTGGTTGTTCTTGTGTACTGTGAGTTGATGAGATTTGGGGCTAAAATCCCAATGGTTTTGTAAAGGTCATTTTACGGAAAGTAAACCTTTGGGTCGGTGACCCCTTTTGTCTTTTGGATTTGGAAAAGTAGGATTTGATAATCCTAAATTATTTTCTATTAAAACTCTCGATGGCATTCTAAACCGTTTTATAAATTATTTCCATTGATTTATGATATTTCGATTTTAAAATGTTCTCTCAAACTCTTGCCTCGGGAAGTACTTTTCGTTTCGTTTGGATCTTTGAGGATCCTTGGTTATTGTTATTCGCGGAATGTGAATGGTATGGCTCGTATTTGCACTTTGTTCTTGCACTAGCAAAACAGTGGAGTTTTGCTAACCCCCGAGTATTCGGGGGGTGGATGTCTGTTTTTGCATTCAGGTTTTGGAGCATAACACAGGGTCGGCACGAAGGATGATGAAAGATGATCGATACTAATCACATGAGGAACCGTACATCGTGTATTGGTTCAGTTGTACTTTATTCTCCGCTGCTATATTTTTCCCGTTGTACGGGTGTGGTTGTGTTTTGACCCCTGCGTGGGCATGAGTTGTATTTGAGTTGTATGTATTTATTGAAAGACCAAATCGGTCTACTGAGTCATTTTAGCCTTAAAGGCATGGTTGAGTTGTTATATGTTGTTACCAGACTGGTAGATCCTTGAGGAAAGGTTCTACGGCATGTAATATCCCTGAGCGGATTGGGGGTGTTACATAAATGGTATCAGAGCTTAGGTTGAGGAAACCTAGGCTGTCGGGTCAATTCGTGTTGTTTGAGTCTTGTTTCGTCGGATTTTATCTGACTGAGTCGTGTCGCGACGCGTCGTTTGAGTTTGTTGGTTGTGATTAGTATCGTGGGGCAATCATCATCTTCGTGCGACCTGTGGAAGTAAGTCTCCCTTCTTTGTGCTGTGCCTCATGTGACACGAGCTATTTTTATGATTATTTGTTAAGTGATGGAATCCTTATGTGGATTTTGATTTCACGATATGTATTTAGTCGACTCTCATATTTGATTTATACGAGGAGTGTCGTCGCTTGTGATGTCTTTTTATTGTTCTTTTTGTCCGTTGCTGATGATTTCGAATCAATTTGCACGTTTTACAAGTTCTCTTGTGGAATCTTTGTGTTTATATGCGTTCGACTTGTTCACTAGCCAGTGCGGGAGGGTCTTTAGAGGCCTCGAATGGGGTCAGTGGTTTTGTTCTGAATGTGGTATTTTATCGTTTATTTCCATTTAAAGACATGTATTGTCTTGATTTTAAACGTTTTGATGCGTGTACTAGGAGTTGTTTTAGTGAACGTCGATATGTGTGAGTTTTGGGCATTCTGGCCTATTGGATTTTTGAAAACCTTGAGTATCTTAGAAAAATAAATTTCGAGACATACTTTTCAAATGAGTTATTTTCTTGTGGTACATCCATGGTGCCACAATATATTTCAAAATTTTTCTACCTCGAGGACCAAAATGTTTTGAGATATTTTCAATGTTTTATTTAGACCCGAGGGTCGAATATTCTGAAAGTTTTCACTAAGAGAAAGTGTCCTCATTTTTATCAAATGCGAAATGGTTCTCCAAAGTTTCGATAACGATGTTTCACGTTTGTACTTTTTGAAAGGTGATACTCAAGATCAACAGGTATTCTTCAAATTATTTTCAAAATGAGGTTTTCGTTTTTAAAACCTATCCATTCCCATTTGAGGGCTGGGTATGTATGTATGATGTTCGCGTTGTCATTTTGATACTTTCTCCCGAGTATGATCGAATTGGCGGTGTGAGCGTTGAGTCGCTTTCCACACATTGGTTGTGCTAGCCCCCTGTGAGAGGTGGGATGTTGGTGTTGAATGTTGCCATCTCGTGGTGATTTCTGCGTTATCGCGCATGTGCGAGCTGTTAGAGCTTGGTTTGGTATGACCGTGTGCATCGGTGATCGTTCCGTTATGTGTCGGTTGTTTAATGTCTTGTTACCTTGCTCCTTTTTTTGTGAATTTCGTGGACGAGGTCGGAGGTAATACCCGTACTATTTTGACTTCTGTATTTTCTCTTTCTCCAGTCTATCGATTCGCTCATGTTCGTTGATACTTTATGAACTTGTTCTGTATTTCGGTTTCATCGTCCGAACGAGCTGTGATCTTATTGTGGGTCGATCTGGTTATCGATGTGACTTTTTCGGGTTCAGTTCGATTCTTGTGAACCTTGTTCGAAGTGACATCATCTGGTTCTATTAGTTCTTTTATTCGAAGTGGATCGGATTTGGAACTCTTGTGTTTTCGACTCTGTCGACTCATTATGTTCGTTGACATATATGAGCTTGTCCTGCCCCTTGCTTTTGTTGATCGAACGAGTGTGGTATTGTTTTGGAATAACTCGTTTGTCGCTGTGACTTTTCAAACGCTATTCCCTTTCCTGTGGATCTTATGGGAATGCATGTCTTGTAGTTCTCACCAGATCATCCTGGGAGTTGTTGTTTGAATTTTATTATCCTTCGTATTTCGGACATGATTGTTCGATCTTTGTTGTCTCGATCTTTTGCTTGTTCGGTTTTTGTTCTCGTTTTGTGATTGTTGAGCATTCAGGCTCCTTCCTAATTCCCTTAAGTTTGGGAAATTAGTCTCGTTTTCGATCTTCCAACCCTTGGGCGGTGGAATTCCGTATTTGTTCAGCGATTGGCACGCGTTTCGATTGATGTACCGTTGGGTTGGTCAATCGCATTGATTTTCGTTCGTTGTGTTTTGTGATTGTTCGGATAATTGACTTGATTGTATTGTCCATTTGATGACGCTTGTCACTTGTTGGTTTTATTATATCCTTAACGGCGACATTGTGTTGGTCGTCGTGGAGCGTGTTTTCACACCGTATATTCCGTTGTGTTGTTTGTAATGTTTCGCCGTTGGGCATTAGTTACGCGTTTCTTGCGTATCTCGTTGAGTTTTCCTGGCGGGATATTGTTTCTCCTGTAATACCCGGTTGTAATTCAGTTATTACCATTCAGTATTTATCATTCAGTATGTATCATTCAGTATTTTCACTCATTAATGATCATTTGTCACTCATATTCAATCATGGCATTCATCATTCAGAGTAATTGTATCGTGTATCAATCGTCATTCGTCACTAATCTAATTGGAGTTTCGTGCCGTGTTTATCATCGTTGTCATTTTCGTTGTGGGCTGTGCGTGAGGAGTAGCGCACGCTACGTACTCTTTTTAGCGTACGCTAATTGAGTACAGGTAGCGCACGCTACCACTCAGCATTAGCGCACGCTAATGTTACCCTGGTTGCAGTCCAGAAGGTACTGGACTGCAGGTGAGTTATATGTAGCGCACGCTACGAGTGGTAAGTAGCGCGCGCTAGTGGGTTGTAGTAGCGCACGCTAAATATGTGGAGTAGCGCGCGCTAGGGACGGATCAGGTTGAGTCCAGTGGCTACTGGACTGCACTGGATTAATTCATAGCGCACGCTATGAGTGATATTTAGTGTACACAATCGATATTATAGTGCACGCTAAATATTGGGTGTAGCGCACGCTACCGAAGTCAGATCAGAGGACAGACAGTTTCTGGATTCCAGTACTGGGCATCACATAATTCATTAGCGCACGCTAACAATGGGTATTAACGCACGCTAATGACATGGCTGTAGCGCACGCTACAAAAAGGTACGTAGCGCGCGCTACCGTGTTCGGACACTGGGTACTGGACTACCCAAATTACCCGTTAGCGCACGCTATGCACAAGGGCTAGCGCACATTAACCTGGAGTGGCTATATATTGGACAGTTAGCCTGAGTTCGTCATTTTATCATCCTTTCTCATTTCCTCTTCGGTTTCGGACGATTTCGGACATTTTGGAGAGTTCTCTTCGAGCTTCTATCATCCATCATCATCTTCAAGTCTTTGAGTTGGATTATCATCACTTCATCATCTCCTTAACATCGAATCAAAGGTATTAATCTCTTGGATGTAGAATTTCGGATTTTTGGGTTTTTCTTTCCAATTTCTTCGTGTAAGCTTGTATTATCATTGGAATATATTAGATATGGATTATCTACCTTGGATAAGTATATTCTTACGGATTTAGTGGTTATTTTCTGAATTATTTCAAGAACCCTTGGGGTTGACTTCGGTTAATTGGGGATTTTCCGATTGATGTAGTTGTAATCTCGAATTTGTGAATTCCTAATAGATTATTGATATCATTGGAAGTGTTTTGATGGTTTGAAATACTCATTTCGGCGTTAATTTCGATATATTCGGGAATGGATATTTTCGAAGTCATGTGGTTGGTTACGTATTCGTTAGAATGCCCCTATGAGTTTGATTATCGTTGTTTCGACCTTTGGGTTAGTCGTGTTTTGTTGCTTGATTCGTGTATTGAACGGTTGTTGGTAGTTATTGTTATTCAAGGTTGTTCGAGCGACCGGTATTTCACTTAGGACGTTGTTCGTGGACGGACATTCTTCATCGGTATTGTGTAAGTTAACTCTTACTCGGTTAAAAGGATACTCATTCCTTTTGTTGTTGATTGCTCATAATTATAATTCATTCATCATAGTATTAATCATATTGAGACTTGTAATTGTCGAATAATCATTTCATTCACGAGGAACGACGGTTCCAAATCATTTTATTGGGTTATCAACCAAGTCACTATTATTTTCATCTCGGTGAGTCATCTTGGCCTTGTCGAATTATTATTCATTGGTATTCATTGTGGTCATTCTCGTTCATATGACCTTCTGGGTTCATATTGCGTGGCTGGGTGTGGCTGTGTGGAATTTTTAGTCGGGCACACGATGTTCATGTTTTGGGTTCACCGATACATTGGACCGTGGACACGGTAACGCTTACCTCCATGAGACTAATTAGGTACAAGGACGGGTGTGTCCGGTCATTCGTCTTGTACACTTGCACAGAACATTACGGGCGTACTATGATACTCCTCTTCAGCGTGATTCATAACTAAGGATATTTCATAACTTCAGTTAATTCATGATTGTGTAATTTCAACCCTTGAGGATTGTTGTTCTGTGTAACTGACCCCGTTGGGGGGTTTTTGTTTTCAGGTCACGGCAAGGCAAAGGCACGGGAAGAGCATGTTGACGGCGAGGAGTCCCAGTGATACTAGTAGGGGGCCTACCATTTCGCTTTGTTTGATCATTTCGGTATTTCGATTATTCCGTCATTTGTATTTTTCCGATGCAAATTCCGTTTGAGATGCTTATTTGTTCAGGGTGGTGTATTTTATCTCCATATAAAATATACTAGTATTCTGTTTTGTCCTGGTGTAATGTACTTAAACTCCTCATCGGAGTACTTGGTAATATAATGTGGTTCGGTACTACAATTATATTACTTAATTCATCATTTTCATTTTCCGGGTGGGTCCCAGTCGGGGATTCACGGCACTGTAATATCCGCCTAGTTTGGGGTGTTACAGAGTTGGTATCGGAGCGTGGTTTTGAATACTACCCTCCAAGTCATGTCTCATTTGAAATCATCGTCATCGGACTAGTATCATTGGACTTTCGCATCACGTGTGACATGTGCAAATGCCGAGCCAATCAGACCAAGAACTGTAAGATTTCTAATGCCATGGTATAATTTCTGGCAATAATCATTCATTCATAATTCATCAGTTAACAATCCTCAATCATCATTGTCATTTTGACCAGGACGGTCAGGTTAACTCATTAATCACTCAATTCATTTCATTACTCGGTTGTTGATCTGGAATATCAAATCATTAATCTTGCTAACTCATTCAAGATAATCATTTCAATAATTTCATCAGATAATCATGTCACTTCAGTTAATCATTCATGTAATCACCGTGTTAGAGCGCGTATGCTCATTTTCATCATCTCATGTCATAATCATAACGTGTTATTCATGCGGGAAATATAATCATCATGTCACTTTCCTACTTCAGTATGGAGAGGGCAAGAAGAGGACGTGGAGGACGAGGCCGTGGAGCGGGCCGAATCCCAAGAGCACGTGTGAATACACGTGCAAATGCGAGGAATAATGCTAATTCGTCGAGCAGCGATGCTGCCACTCACTCTCCTGGACGCGATCATTTACTATCGGGGAGTCGTACCCAGGACACGACTCA
This sequence comes from Orobanche coerulescens, assembly GCA_033398695.1. Classification (NCBI taxonomy): domain Eukaryota; kingdom Viridiplantae; phylum Streptophyta; class Magnoliopsida; order Lamiales; family Orobanchaceae; genus Orobanche; species Orobanche coerulescens. Next base: position 87,387,715 of record CM065809.1, read on the forward strand.
GTCATAGGGTGTCCGGGTTGACCCACTCACTTTTATGCAGGGCATGATGGCCCAAATGACGCAGATGGCACAACTTATGGAGACGATGCATAACTCCGTCAATCAGAATCAACAGGCTCCTCCGCCGCCACCTCAGAGGCAAGAGAGGAATGTGAGCAATATCATCGGCGACATCTCTCACCATATGCCACCTACTTTCGAGGGCTCGTCTGAGCCGGTGGATATCATTCATTGGCTCGAGCATTTCGAGAAGTTGTTTGCTATGGTAGAGTGTCCCGAAGGACATAAAGTTTCTGTTGCGGCTTACTACCTGGGTAAGAGCGCACATTCTTGGTGGTTGTCGTTGAAGCCCACCGAAGGATCATGTACTTGGGATCAGTTCAAGACTCTCATGATGGAGAGGTATTATCCGGCCCCGCTCAGAGAGGCCAAGCTGTCAGAGTTACTCACCCCCGACCCCTCAGCAGACGAGGATGTTCTCGCCATTGCCGAGAAATTTCAGGAACTTCTTCCATTCGCCTCATCTATCATTCATTCCGAGGCGGATAAAATCAAGTATTTCAGCAAGAGGCTGAAACCCCGTATGAGACTGTAGTTGCTTAACCATAATTGCACCACGTTGGCCGAATTCATTGAGAAAGCTCTCACCTACGAGCTTACTGCTAAGGAAATTGCTAAGCAGCAACCTTCATCTGCTAGCAAGAAGTCCAAGAACCGTAATCAGTCTGAAGGCGGTCAGACAACTTTCAAGAAACCCCGTGCGGGCTCTGCTTTTTCTGAGCGACCTCCTGTGTCGTATAAGCCCACGGAATCTCAGTGTCGAGCGGCCAGTTTGGCCATTACCTTTTTTAACTGTGGGGATCTTGGTCATCTCAGTACCAAGTGTCCGAGACAGACTATCACATGTCATAATTGTGGGATTGCTGGGCATAAGGCCTGTTTTTGCCGTAAGGACTCCAAACCTACTCAGACGTCATCTCAGGCACCTAGGGAGTCAGCCGTTCAGAATCAGGCCACTCAATCAGCGTCGTTTAAAACGACAGGAGCGACTAAAGGTGGAGCCTATAGCCAGCAGACGGGAGCATCCGGTGTCGGGACTAGCAAGCCCCAGATTTATGAGATGAAGAAGACCGATGATCCAGATGCCCGAATGATCTCAAGTACACTCGATATTCTATCTCAACCTGTGTGTACCCTTTTTGATACTGGTGCATCGCATTCATTCATTTCCGAGTCATGTTTGAGTAGACTACGTCTGGGTAGTGCTACTAGTTGTGAGCCTTATGTCATTGGCCTACCTGATGGTAGACGAATTATCGGTAATCATGAGATTCAAAATTGTCCGATTCAGTTTCATGGTCGTGTATGGCCAGCGGACCTAATCGTAGTAGATTTGCCGAAGGACGACGTCATCTTGGGTATTGATTGGATGGATCGTCATGATGCAATCATTAGTGTCCGTAGGCGTATGATCACTATCATTTCAGACGATGGGGTTGAATGTGTGTTTCAGGGAGGTAATCCCGGCTGTTTTGGTAAGGTCATTAATTTGATGAAAGCAGTGAAATTACTCAATCAGGGGTGTGTTGGTTATTGGTGCTATATGACCAAAATCGAGAAATCATCAGTAATGTTGACGGATATTTCGGTAGTGAGGGAATATGTCGATGTTTTTCCAGACGAGTTACCTGGTTTGCCTCCACAGAGGGATGTGGAATTCACGATTGAGTTGGAGCCTGGTACGTCCCCGATATCGAAGGCACCGTACCGGATGGCCCCGATCGAAATGCAGGAATTAAAGAACCAACTCGATGAGTTGTTCGAGAAGGGTTATATTCGACCGAGTGCGTCCCCGTGGGGAGCACCAGTGTTATTTGTCAAGAAGAAGGATGGTTCTTTTCGTTTGTGTATCGATTATCGGGAGTTGAACAGGGTGACAATCAAGAAAAAGTATCCCTTACCCCGTATTGATGATCTCTTAGATCAACTTCAGGGAGCTTCAGTATTTTCCAAGATCGACTTAAGATCTGGATATCATCAGTTGCGGATTCGAGAGTCGGATATCGCGAGGACGGCGTTTCGAACACGCTATGGTCATTATGAGTTTGTGGTTATGCCGTTTGGATTAACTAATGCACCTGCGGTATTAATGGAGTTAATGAATCGGGTTTTCATCGACTTTTTGGATCAGTTTGTTGTTGTCTTCATCGATGACATTTTGATTTATTCTCGTGACCGAGAGGAACACGAGTTTCACCTTCATCAAGTGCTCGACGTGTTGAGACGAGAACAACTTTATGGGAAGTTTTCTAAATGTGAGTTCTGGATGTCCGAAGTGACGTTTCTCGGACACGTAATTTCATCAGACGGAGTTCGTGTCGACCCTCAGAAGACGGAGGCTATCCGAGATTAGCTACCCCCGAAGAATGTTAAGGAAATCCGAAGTTTTCTCGGATTAGCGGGTTATTATCGGCGATTTGTGGAGGGATTTTCAAAAATCACTCAACCCTTGACGAACCTTTTGAGAAAGGATAAGAAATACACGTGGTCCGACGCGTGTCAGCGAAGTTTTGAGGAACTCAAGAGCCAGTTAATGTCAGCACCTGTACTTTCCTTGCCGCAGGGGACGGAAGGATTTGTAGTTTATAGTGATGCATCCGGACAGGGTCTCGGATGTGTGCTCATGCAGAGTGGAAAGGTTATTGCCTATGCTTCACGGCAATTGAGACCTTACGAGGTTAATTATCCGACACACGACCTGGAGCTAGCAACCGTGGTGTTCGCTTTGAAGATTTGGCGTCATTATCTATATGGCGTTACCTGTTAGATATTCACCGATCATAAGAGTTTAAAGTATATATTTACTCAGAAGGAGTTAAATATGCGACAGAGACGGTGGTTGGAATTAATCAAAGATTATAATATCGAGATCCTTTACCACCCGGGCAAGGCGAACGTCGTCGCCGATGCCTTGAGTCGTAAGTCCGTTCAGGAGCAGATGCTTGCTCGTTTAACAGTTCAGAAGGAGCTTCAGCAGGAATTCCTTAGACCCGAGATCGAGGTCTGGCTTCAGCGAGTTCAGGGACAGCTTTGTATGTTAGAGATTTCATCGTCACTCAAGGAGACAATCCGAGAGAATCAGAGTTCATACCCTTCATTGTTGCGCATCCGTGAGGATGTGACTCAGGGGAAAGCCCCTGGATTTGTGGTCCACGAGGATGGACTTTTGCGGTTTAAGAATCGGTTGTGCGTACCGGCGAATGACGAGTTGAAAGACTCGATTTTGAAAGAAGCTCATGCTACCCCTTATTCTGTTCATCCGGGGTCTAGCAAGATGTACAAGGACTTGAAACAAAATTACTGGTGGAGTAATATGAAGCGAGAAGTCGCATAATTAGTTTCGAGATGCTTAACCTGCCAACAAGTTAAGATTGAACATCAGCGACCGGCGGGTATGCTGAAACCTCTTCCTATTCCCGAATGGAAGTGGGAAGACATTTCTATGGATTTCATCACGAGTTTTCCGATGAGTCGTCGTGGCATGAATACGATCTGGGTGATCGTGGACCGCTTAACTAAATCAGCTCATTTCCTTGAGATCAAGGAGACGTGGGGTCCCGAGAGACTTGCTCAACTGTTCATCAAAGAGATAGTGAGACTGCACGGTACTCCTAAAAGTATCATTTCCGATCGTGACGGACGGTTTGTGTCGCATTTTTGGAAATCAGTTCATCGCGCTATGGGAACTCAGCTCAATCTCAGTACCGCTTTTCCTCCTCAGTCCGACGGGCAATCCGAGAGGACTATTCATACATTAGAGGACATGTTGAGGGCATGCGTCCTCGATTGGAAAGACGATTGGGAAGCCCAACTACCATTGATCGAGTTCACGTATAATAATAGTTGGCATGCTTCGATTAAAATGTCACCTTACGAGGCCTTGTATGGTCGTCGTTGTCGATCTCCGTTGTGTTGGGACGACCTATCAGAATTAATCGGCACCGAGCCCGATATGCTTATAGCCGCCCGTGAGAAGGTAGCTTTGATCAGGAGTCGTTTGTTGGCCGCTCAGAGTCGACAGAAATCGTATGCAGATAATCGTCGTCGACCATTAGAGTTCGAGGCAGGTGACCACGTGTTGGTCAAGGTATCCCCGAGTCGTGGTATCTTCCGTTTTGGGAGGAGGGGGAAGTTGAGTCCGAGATTCATTGGACCGTTTGAGATTTTGGATCGAGTAGGTGAGTTAGCTTATCGACTGGCTTTACCTCCGGCGTTGAGCCGAATTCATAATGTGTTTCATGTCTCTCAGTTGCGGAAGTATGTTGCCGACCCGAGTCACATACTTCAGTTCGACGAAATCGAGATCGCCGACGATCATTCATGAGGAGCGTCCTATGCGAGTTTTAGAGCGGCGAATCAAACAGTTGAGGAATAAGACGATTCCTTTGGTTAAGATTAAGTGGTCTAGGCACGGAATCGAAGAGGCTACTTGGGAAACCGAGGATAGTATGCGGGAGAGTTATCCCGAATTGTTTGACCCTTAGTTTCGGGGACGAAACTCTTTTAAGGAGGGGTGTATGTAATACCCGGTTGTAATTCAGTTATTACCATTCAGTATTTATCATTCAGTATGTATCATTCAGTATTTTCACTCATTAATGATCATTTGTCACTCATATTCAATCATGGCATTCATCATTCAGAGTAATTGTATCGTATATCAATCGTCATTCGTCACTAATCTAATTGGAGTTTCGTGCCGTGTTTATCATCGTTGTCATTTTCGTTGTGGGCTGTGCATGAGGAGTAGCGCACGCTACGTACTCTTTTTAGCATACGCTAATTGAGTACAGGTAGCGCACGCTACCACTCAGCATTAGCGCACGCTAATGTTACCCTGGTTGCAGTCCAGAAGGTACTGGACTGCAGGTGAGTTATATGTAGCGCACGCTACGAGTGGTAAGTAGCGCGCGCTAGTGGGTTGTAGTAGCGCACGCTAAATATGTGGAGTAGCGCGCGCTAGGGACGGATCAGGTTGAGTCCAGTGGCTACTGGACTGCACTGGATTAATTCATAGCGCACGCTATGAGTGATATTTAGCGTACGCAATCGATATTATAGTGCACGCTAAATATTGGGTGTAGCGCACGCTACCGAAGTCAGATCAGAGGACAGACAGTTTCTGGATTCCAGTACTGGGCATCACATAATTCGTTAGCGCACGCTAACAATGGGTATTAACGCACGCTAATGACATGGCCGTAGCGCACACTACAAAAAGGTACGTACCGCGCGCTACCGTGTTCGGACAGTGGGTACTGGACTACCCAAATTACCCGTTAGCGCACGCTACACACAAGGGCTAGCGCACGCTAACCTGGAGTGGCTATATATTGGACAATTAGCCTAAGTTCGTCATTTTATCATCCTTTCTCATTCCTTCTTCGGTTTCGGGCGATTTCGGACATTTTGGAGAGTTCTCTTCGAGCTTCTATTATCCATCATCATCTTCAAGTCTTTGAGTTGGATTATCATCACTTCATCGTCTCCTTAACATCGAATCAAAGGTATTAATCTCTTGGATCTAGAATTTCGGATTTTTGGGTTTTTCTTTCCGATTTCTTCGTGTAAGCTTGGATTATCATTGGAATATGTTAGATATGGATTATCTACCTTGGATAAGTATATTCTTACGGATTTAATGGTTATTTTCGGAATTATTTCAAGAACCCTTGGGGTTGACTTCGGTTAATTGGGGATTTTCCGATTGATGTAGTTGTAATCTCGAATTTGTGAATTCTTAATGGATTATTGATATCATTGGAAGTGTTTTGATGGTTTGAAATACTCATTTCGGCGTTGGTTTCGATATATTCGGGAATGGATATTTTCGAAGTTGTGTGGTTGGTTACGTATTCGTTAGAATACCCCTATGAGTTTGATTATCGTTGTTTCGACCTTTGGGTTAGTCGTGTTTTGTTGCTTGATTCGTGTATTGAACGGTTGTTGGTAATTATTGTTATTCAAGGTTGTTCGAGGGACCGGTATTTCACTTAGGACGTTGTTCGTGGACGGACATTCTTCATCGGTATTGTGTAAGTTAACTCTTACTCGGTTAAAAGGATACTCATTCCTTTTGTTGTTGATTGCTCATAATTATAATTCATTCATCATAGTGTTAATCATATTGAGACTTGTAATTGTCGAATAATCATTTCATTCACGAGGAACGACGGTTCCAAATCATTTTATTGGGTTATCAACCAAGTCACTATTATTTTCATCTCGGTGAGTCATCTTGGCCTTGTCGAATTATTATTCATTGGTATTCATTTTGGTCATTCTCGTTCATATGACCTTCTGGGTTCATATTGCGTGGCCGGGTGTGCCTGTGTGGAATTTTTAGTCGGGCACACGATGGTCATGTTTTGGGTTCACCGATACATTGGACCGTGCACACGGTAACGCTTACCTCCGTGAGACTAATTAGGTACAATGACGGGTGTGTCCGGTCATTCGTCTTGTACACTTGCACAGAACATTACGGGCGTACTATGATACTCCTCTTCAGCGTGATTCATAACTAAGGATATTTCATAACTTCAGTTAATTCATGATTGTGTAATTTCAACCCCTGAGGATTGTTGTTACGTAAATCGGCCCGTTGGGGATTTTTGTTTTCGTGTCACGGCAAGGCAAAGGCACGGAAGAGCATGTTGACGGCGAGGAGTCGATGATACTAGTAGGGGCCCCAGTCATTTCGTTTGTTTGATCATTTGGTCATTTGATTATTCCGTCATTTGTATTTTTCCGCTGCAAATTCCGTTTGAGATGCTTATTTGTTCAGGGTGGTGTATTTAATCTCCATATAAAATATACTAGTATTCTGTTTTGTCCTGGTCTAATGTACTTAAACTCCTCATCGGAGTACTTGGTAATATAATGTGGTTCGGTACTACAATTATATTACTTAATTCATCATTTTTATTTGCCTGGTGGGTCCCAGTCGGGGATTCACGGCACTGTAATATCCTCCTAGTTTGGGGTGTTACATCTCCCTACTTGTTTTAAGTTTCGGGACGAAACTTCTTTTAAGGAGGGTAGAATGTAATATCCGCAATTTTTGATTTTCGGTAAATTTCTTTTTTCGGCCGGAGTCTGTTTTGACGACTCGCTCAGGACCGTTTCGTCATCCTGAGAATGATTAATTCTACACTTTTTGACATCCGAGTTCGTTTCGATGTCGTTTTGTTGAGTTCCGTGCTTTTTAGCGACTTTTCCGCACTTGAGTTCGATTCTTGCGAATCTCGTTCGAAACTGCTGTTTTGAGTTTCCCGTAAGTCCGTTTAACTTTGTTAGACGTGTTGTGAACTTCGGTTTGGTTATTCGATCATGTATCGTGATTTCCGGGCGTTTTGGGCCATTTTGTAATTTCTTGAAAGTTACGGGCATCCGTATCTGTAATTGTTGTCTCGACCCGTTTCTTGGTCGCGTATGATTAATTATGGTATTATGTTTTCATTTCGGGTCGTTGATGTTGTCCGCGAACTTTTCGTCGTGTTCGCCCGTGACGTTGGAAATCAAGTCGCCGAGCCTGGTGTTCGAGCACCGGCCGGTTGCGATCGGCGGACGATTGCGGGCACCGGGCCGGACGGTGCGGCGAGGAAACCGGCATAGCGCACGCTATGGACGGAAAGGCTGCGCGCTAACCGGCAGTGTAGCGACGCTATCGGCCGCCTAACGACGCTTATCGCTCGGAGTGCAGGCGGTGGAGTCCGGGGGTTCGGAATCGGTCGGGCTCGGCGGTAGCGCACGCTGCGTCGGACGGGCAGACGCCACGGCCGGCAGTAGCGACGCCACGGCCGAAGGTCTGCGACGCTACTCGGCCGAAAGTCTAGTCCAGAAGGCCACTGGATCGCGGCCTGGGCCGATAGCGCACGCTAGCTCGGCAGCCTAGCGCGCGCTAGTCCGGCCCAGTATAAATGTGGCTGAGCAGTCACATTTCATCTCGTTTTTCATTTCCTCTCATTCTCTTCCGCGGATGGAGACTTGGAGATCTTCGAGCCATGATGTTTGTCAACAAATCCATGAAGTTCTTGAGTTCATAACATCAATCAATCATCCGTTATCATCCTTTGATCCAGCGAATCAAGGTAATCTTCCTTAGAACCCTAATTTCGTGAATTTTGGGGTTTTTGCGTTTTTGTCTGATTCGTTCCGTATTATTGATTAATTCATGATGGGTATGATTAATCTTGGTAGTATTCTTGTTTTTAACATCATTTAATCCATTGTTCTTCGTCAAATCGAAGTATATTTCTTGATTTCCTTCGAATCGACTTTTTGGGGGATTTGTCCTCGATCTCGTTTTTCATCCGTTCTTGATGGATCGATTATGGTTAATTGATGTTGTTAAACATATTCTATGGATTGTATATCCATATTTCAACTTAGAATTCTGTTTTCGTGTTTTGTCGGGACGAATCGTGTTCTTGGCCGTTTTGGGGGAAACGCTTGAACATTCGTCGTTCGTTCATTGAATTCAACGGCTTTGAGTCGTGTTATGGAATTCATTTCATCGTTGTTATTGTCCTTCGTAGTTTATGAACGCGATTTGGCGATCGGTGGAGTCGGCGGGTTCGTAGGCGGTTCGTGTCAACCTACTTCGCTCGATTCTTCGCGTTATTCTTATTCGAGGCAAGTACCTTGCCCATACTTTTCTTATTTTATGGATATGATGATCGGTGATCATCTTGGTGGGTTTCTTTGGTTGTTTGAAATGAAGTTTCAAAAGATATCGGTTTGGCCTCGTTAAAGGCTTTCTTTCAAAATGCGTGTGTGTTTTGTGAACGGCGTGTTTTGGGAATTGATTATGACCTGATTATTTTGAACGTTGAAGGATTTGATGATAATACTCCTATTGTTTAAAGTTATGGAATCGTGTATTCCGTATTTAATCTTGTTATTGTGTTTTGAAGAGTTTGATAATGGTGTCGAGTTAATGGCCATCTCTAGTGAGTATTCTTAATGAACTTACATTCTTAGCATGTTAGTATTGCATGGGTAACGTGTGTGTGTGTATGCTCACTATGGGTTAGATCCGACGGGGTCTCGGTAGGGGTCCACGGAGGGGTGGATCCGCGAGCTTGCTTTTAACCACTACGGGTTAGATCCGACGGGATCTCGGTAGGGATCCACGGATGGGTGGGTCCGCGGTTAATTGTGGTGCATTTTGCAAATGTGATTTGATAATGGCATTTCCGGAAATGAGTGCTTTTGAACGGTTTTCATGATTGCATGCATTGACTAAGTGTGTAAGAGGTAAGTTGTTCGTTTGGCCTACTTGGCTAGGATGGCACTAGAGTATTTTGTTGTTTGTGTTAAATCCTTTAATTGTGGATTTTGATGTTGGAAGACGAACCTTGTGGTCGTTCTTGTGTACTGTGAGTTGATGAGATTTGGGGCTAAAATCCCAATGGTTTTGTAAAGGTCATTTTACGGAAAGTAAACATTTGGGTCGGTGACCCCTTTTGTCTTTTGGATTTGGAAAAGTAGGATTTGATAATCCTAAAATGTTTTCTATTAAAACTCTCTATGGCATTCTAAACCGTTTTATAAATTATTTCCATTGATTTATGATATTTCGATTTTAAAATGTTTTCTCAAACTCTTGCCTCGGGAAGTACTTTTCGTTTCGTTTGGATCTTTGAGGATCCTTGGTTATTGTTATTCGTGGAATGTGAATGTAACACCCCAAACTAGGCGGATATTACAGTGCCGTGGACCCCCGACTGGGGCCCACCAGGCGAATGAAAAAGGATGAATTACACAGGGTAAATGTAGTACCGAACCACATTACAACATCAATTACTCCGATTAGGAGTTTCATACAACACACCCAGGATAATATAGAATACATGTGTATCTTATGTGACGATAAAATACACGACACTGAATGAAATGAGTATTCAAACGGAATGTCTGCAGCGGAATAAATAAAGGAAACATAAATGACTGAATAAATGACTGAAAGGACTGGGGCCCCTTCTAGTATCACTGGGACTCCCCGCCGTCAACGTGCTCTCCCTGTGCCTTTGCCTTGCCATGACCTGAAAAACAATATCCCCAAACGGGGTCAGTTATACAGAACAACAATCCTCAAGGGTTGAAATTACACAATCATGATATATCTGAAGTTATGACAAATCCTTAGTTATGAATTACGCTGAAGAGAAGTACCATAGTACGCCCGTAGTGTTCTGTGCAAGTGTACAAGCCGGATGACCGGACACACCCGTCCTTGTACCTAATTAGTCTCACGGAGGTAAACGTTACCGTGTGCACAGTCCAATGTATCACTCCCAATACATGGCCATCATGTGCCCGACTAAAAATTCCACACATCCGCACCCGGCCACGCAATATGAACCCAGAAGGTCATATGAACGAGAATGACCATAATGAATATCAATGAATAATAATAACCTGACAACGTCAAGAATGACTTACCGAGATGAAAGTGATAATGAAGTGATTGATAGTTTCAATGAAATGATTGGAATCGCCGTTCCTCATTAATGAAGTGATTATTCGACAATTACAAGTCTCAATATGATTAATACAATGATGAATGAGTTATTATTATGAATGATCAACAACAAAAGGAATGAATATCCTTTTAACCGAGTAAGAATCAACTTACATAATACCGATGAAGAATGTCCTTCCACGAACAAATGTCCTAAATGAAATGTCGGTCGCTCGAACAACCTTAATTCAATACAATTACCAACAATCCGTTCAATACATGAATTAAACACGAATATAACGAACTCAAAACGTCGATACGATTAAACCAAGTTCATTGGGGCATTATATCGAACACTTTGAGGCCAACTTCGATTGATTACAACTAAACCTCAATAATACCAGCCTCAAATCCCCAAGAAGTGTTTCAAACCAACAAAACATCTTCAATACGATCAATAATCCGTTATGAATATCCAAAAACGTGATTATAACAACAATTAATCGAAAATCCCCAAATCCAACTCGATATTCAAAGTGTTCTTGAATAATCCATCAATAATCCAATAAATCCTTATACAAACTCATAATCATATACATATCCCTTCATATAACATGATTATAACGTCCAAAACATCATACCCCAACACAAAATCGAAATCCAAGGTGTTGAAGAAATTACCTCTTGAAGATCCAACCACTTCGATCCGAAGAACACGAGTTTAATCGAGTATCCAAGCTTCCCAAATGATTGAAGATGATGAAAAATACACACTCAAATGATTGATGATGGCAAAATCTCTCCCTCAACCCTCTCTCTCGGATAAAGATGGAAAAATGAAGAAATGAGGAAAAATGTCCCGGCCAAGTCCTTAAATACTGTCGTAACTCGGCCCTCTTACGGCCGTAACCGGCCAACTCGTACGGCCGTAACTCGGTTTCGTCCGAAAGCCTGCCGATAGACTTACGGCCGTAACCGCTCCCGAGTTACGGGCGTAACCCGCCTTCGTCAAAAACATCCGCCGACATCCTTACGGCCGTACCTGCACACCTTACGGCCGTAACTCGGATGATACGGCCGTATCCGGCCAAACTTACGGGCGTAAGCCCTCTTCGTCGAAAATGGCCAGGCACCTTGCCTGCAGCGTACGGCCGTATCCGGCCAAGCCTTACGGTCGTACCTGCCTCGACTTACGGCCGTATCACAAGACCTTACGGCCGTAAGTCCCTTTCGTCCAAAATGGCCTGAAAACAACGAACCCTTGTTACGGCCATAATCCAAAGTCCTTACGGCCGTAACTCGATGCTGGCCAAGGTGAAAAAATCCGATAACTCCGATTCCTCGCTACGACTGATGAATGATCCGACATATCATACGAATTTGAAAATGAACAAGTCTAACACAAGCCAAAGATGATACTCCCAGTACAAGGCTATCAATCACAATGAAAATGATAATACTCTCGTCTCGGTCTCTAAACGGAGATGAAATGACAATCGGTAACTGATATACGATTACAACATGCCAACCGTGAACGCAAATGAATGAAACCTGAATGATGAGTGATTATTAATGAGTGAGAATTACTGAGTGACAATTACAGACTGATAATTACTGAATAAAAATAAATGAATTACAACCGGGTATTACATACTCCCTCCCTTAAAAGAGTTTCGTCCCCGAAACTAAGGGTCAAACAACTCGGGATAACTCTCCCGCATATTCTCCTCGGTTTCCCAAGTGGCCTCTTCGACTCCGTGTCTGGACCACTGAATCTTGACCAAAGGGATCGTCTTGTTCCTCAACTGTTTGATTCGCCGCTCCAACACTCGTACAGGACGCTCCTCGTACGAATGATCATCCGCGATCTCGATTTCGTCAAACTGAAGTATGTGGCTCGGGTCGGCAACATACTTCCGCAACTGAGAGATGTGAAACACATTATGAATTCGGCTCAATGCCGGAGGTAAGGCCAATCGATAAGCTAACTCGCCTACTCGATCCAAAATTTCAAATGGTCCAATGAATCTCGGACTCAACTTCCCCCGTTTTCCGAAACGGAAAATACCTCGACTCGGGGATACCTTGACCAAAATGTGGTCACCCGTCTCGAACTCTAGTGGTCGACGACGATTATCTGCATAGGATTTACGACTACGAATTTGTCAACATACGACTCTTGATCAAAGCTACCTTCTCCCGGGCGGCTATAAGCATATCGGGCTCGGTGCCGATTGATTCTGACAAGTCATCCCAACACAAAGGAGATCGACAATGACGACCGTACAAGGCCTCGTAAGGTGCCATCTTAATGGAAGCATGCCAGCTATTATTATACGTGAACTCGATCAATGGTAGTTGGGCTTCCCAATCGTCCTTCCAATCGAGGACGCATGCCCTCAACATGTCCTCTAATGTCTTAATAGTCCTCTCTGATTGTCCGTCGGGCTGAGGATGAAAGGCGGTACTGAGATTGAGCTGAGTTCCCAGAGCCCGATGAACTGATTTCCAAAAATGAGACACAAATCGTCCGTCACGATCGGAAACGATACTCTTAGGAGTACCGTGCAGTCTCACTATCTCCTTGATGAACAACTGAGCCAGTCTCTCGGGACCCCACGTATCATTGATCTCAAGCAAATGAGCTGATTTAGTTCAGCGGTCCACAATCACCCAGATCGTATTCATGCCACAACGACTCGTCGGCAAACTCGTGATGAAATCCATAGAAATGTCTACCCACTTCCACTCTGGAATAGGGAGAGGTTTCAACATACCCGCCGGTCGCTGATGTTCAATCTTGACTTGTTGACAGGTTAAGCATCTCGAAACAAATTCTGTGACTTCTCGCTTCATATTACTCCACCAGTAATTTTGTTTCAAGTCCTTGTACATCTTGCTGGACCCCGGATGAACAGAATAAGGGGTAGCATGAGCTTCTCTCAAAATAGAGTTTTTCAACTCGACATTCGCCGGTACGCACAACCAATTCTTAAATCTCAAAAGTCCATCCTCGTGGACCACTAATCCAGAGGCTTTCCACTGAGCCACATCCTCACGGATGCGCAACAATGCTGGGTCTGAACCTTGATTCTCCCTGATTTCCTCCTCAAGTGACGATGAAATATCTAACATACAAAGCTGTCCCTGAACTTGCTGAAGCCAGACCTCTATCTCGGGTCTAAGGAATTCCTGCTGAAGCTCCTTCTGAACTGTTAAACGAGTTAGCATCTATTCCTGCACGGACTTACGACTCAAGGCGTCGGCGACAACGTTCGCCTTGCCCGGGTGGTAAAGGATCTCGATATCATAATCTTTGATTAATTCCAACCACCGTCTCTGTCGCATATTTAACTCCTTATGAGTAAATATATACTTTAAACTCTTATGATCGGTGAATATCTGACAGGTAACACCATAAAGATAATGACGCCAAATTTTCAAAGCGAACACCACGGCTGCTAGCTCCAGGTCGTGGGTCGGATAATTAACCTCGTAAGGTCTCAATTGCCGTGAAGCATAAGCAATAACCTTCCCATTCTGCATGAGTACACATCCGAGACCCTGTCCGGACGCATCACTATAAACCACAAATCCCTCCGTCCCTTGCAGCAAGGAAAGTACAGGTGCTGACATTAACCGGCTCTTGAGTTCCTCAAAACTCCGCTGACACGCATCGGACCACGTGTATTTCTTATCCTTTCGCAAAAGGTTTGTCAAGGGTTGAGCGATTCTAGAAAATCCCTCCACAAATCGCCGATAATAGCCCGCTAATCCGAGAAAACTCCGGATTTCCTTAACATTCTTCGGAGGTAACCAGTCACGGATAGCCTCCGTCTTATGAGGGTCGACACGAACTCCGTCTGATGAAATTACATGTCCGAGAAAAGTCACTTCGGACATCCATAACTCGCATTTGGAAAACTTTCCATACAGTTGCTCTCGTCTCAACACGTCGAGAACCTGATGAAGATGAACCTCGTGATCCTCTCGGCTACGAGAATAAATCAAAATATCATCGATGAAGACAACAACAAACTGATCTAAAAAGTCGATGAAAACCCGATTCATTAACTCCATGAATACCGCAGGTGCATTAGTTAGCCCGAACGGCATAACTACGAACTCATAATGACCATAGCGTGTTCGAAACGCCGTCCTCGCGATATCCGACTCTCGAATCCGCAACTGGTGATATCCAGACCTTAAGTCGATCTTGGAAAATACTGAAGCTCCCTGAAGTTGATCTAAAAGATCATCAATACGGGGTAAGGGATACTTATTCTTGATTGTCACTCTGTTCAACTCCCGATAATCAATACACAAACGAAATGAACCATCCTTCTTCTTGACAAACAACACTGGTGCTCCCCACGGAGACGCACTCGGTCGGATATAACCCTTCTCGAACAACTCCTCAAGTTGGTTCTTTAATTCTTGCATTTCGGTCGGGGCCATCCGGTACGGTGCCTTCGATATCGGAGACATACCAGGCTCCAACTCAATCGTGAATTCCACATCTCTCTGTGAAGGCAAACCAGGTAACTCGTCTGGAAAAACGTCGGCATACTCCCTCACTACCGGAATATCCGTCAATATTACTGAGGACTTCTCGGTTTTGGTCATGTAGCACCAATAACCAACACATCCCTGACTGAGTAATCGCACTGCTTTCATCAAATTAATGACCTTACCCGAACAGCCGGGATTACCTCCCTGAAATACACATTCGACCCCATCTTCTGAAATGATAGTGATCATACGCTTACGAACACTAATGATGGCATCATGACGATCCATCCAATCAATACCCAAGATGACGTCGTCCCTCGGCAATTCTACTACGATTAGGTCCGCTGGCCATACATGACCATGAAACTGAATTGGACAATTCTGAATCTCACGATTACCGATAATTCGTCTACCATCAGGTAGGCCAATGACATAAGGCTCACAACTAGTAGCACTACCCAGACGTAGTCTACTCAAACATGACTTGGAAATGAATGAATGCGATGCACCAGTATCGAAAAGGGTACACACAGGTTGAGATAGAATATCGAGTGTACCTGAAATCATTCGGGCTTCGGGATCATCGGTATTCTTCATCTCATAAATCCGGGGCTTGCTAGTCCGACCGACGCCTCCGTCGCTGGCTATAGGCTCCACCTTTAGTCGCTCTGCTGCTTTTAAACGACGCCGATTGAGTGGCTTTGATTACGAGCAGTGATCTTGCTTAGGGGCTTGAGATGACGTCTGAGTAGGTTTGGAGTCCCTACGGCAAAAATGGGCCTTATGCCCAACAATTCCACAGTTATGACACGTGACAGACTGTCTCGGACACTTGCTGCTGACATGGCCAAGATCCCCACAGTTATAACAGGTGATGGTCGAGCTGGACGCTCGTGACTGAGATTCGGAGGGTTTAGACGTCACAGGAGGTCGCTCAGAAAAAGCAGAGCCCGCACGAGGTTTCTTGAAAGTGGCCTGACTGCCGTCAGACTGATTACGGTTCTTAGACTTCTTGCCAGCAGATGAAGGTTGTTGCTTAGCAATCTCTTTAGCAGTAAGCTCGTAAGTAATAGCTTTCTCAATGAATTCGGCCAACGTGGTGCAATTATGATTAAGAAACTGTAGCCGCATACGAGGTTTCAGCCTCTTGCTGAAATACTTGATCTTGTCCGCCTCAGAGTGAATGATAGATGAGGCGAACGGAAGAAGTTCCTGAAATTTCTCGGCAATGGCGAGAACATCCGCGTCTGATGAGGGGTCGGGAGTGAGTAACTCTGACAGCTTGGCCTCTCTGAGTGGGGCCGGATAATACCTCTCCATCATGAGAGTCTTGAACTGGTCCCAAGTACACGATCCTTCGGTGGGCTTCAACGACAACCACCAAGAATGTGCGCTCTTGCCCAAGTAGTAAGATGCAACAGAAACTGTGTCCTTCGGGACACTCTACCAAAGCAAACAACTTTTCGAAATGCTCGAGCCAATGAATAATATCTGCCGGCTCAGACGAGCCATCGAAAGTCGGTGGCCTCTGGCGAGAGATGTCGCCGATGATATTGCTCACATTCCTCTCCTGCCTCTGAGGTGGCGGCGGAGGAGCCTGTTGGTTTTGATTGACGGAGTTATGCATCGTCTCCATCAGTTGTGCCATCTAGGTCATTTGGGCCATCATGCCCTGCATAAAAGCGAGTGGGTCAACCCGGACACCTTCTGACTGAGCCGTGTCCCGAGTACGACTCCCCGTTAGTGAATGATCGCGTCCAGGTGAATGAGTGGCAGCGTCTCTGCTCGATGAATTAGCATTATTCCTTGTGTTTGCACGTGTATTCACACGAGCTCTCGGGATTCGGCCTGCTCCACGGCCTCGTCCTCCTCGTCCTCTGCCAGCTCTTTCCATACTGAAGTAGGAAAGTCACATGATGATTATATTTCCCGCATGAATATCACGTTATGATTATGACATGAGATGATGAAAATGAGCATACGCACTCTAACACAGTGATTACATGAATGATTAACTGAGGTGACATGATTATCTTGAACAAGTTAACATAATTGATGATTTGATCTTCCTGATCAACAACTGAATAATGAAATGAATTGAGTGATTAACGAGTTAACATGACCGTCCTGGTCAAATGAAAATGATGGTTGAGGATTGTTAACTGATGAATTATGAATGAATGATTCTTGCCAGAAATTATACCATGGCGTTAGAAATCTTACATTTCTTGGTCTGATTGGCTCGGCATTTGCACAGGTCACACGTGATGCGAAAGTCCAATGATACTAGTCCGATGACGATGATTTCAAATGAGACATGACTTGGAGGGTAGTATTCAAAACCACGCTCCGATACCAACTCTGTAACACCCCAAACTAGGCGGATATTACAGTGCCGTGGACCCCCGACTGGGACCCACCAGGCGAATGAAAAAGGATGAATTACACAGGGTAAATGTAGTACCGAACCACATTACAACATCAATTACTCCGATTAGGAGTTTCATACAACACACCCAGGATAATATAGAATACATGTGTATCTTATGTGACGATAAAATACACGACAATGAATGAAATGAGTATTCAAACGGAATGTCTGCAGCGGAATAAATAAAGGAAACATAAATGACTGAATAAATGACTGAAAGGACTGGGGCCCCCTTTTAGTATCACTGGGACTCCCCGCCGTCAACGTGCTCTCCTTGTGCCTTTGCCTTGCCATGACCTGAAAAACAATATCCCCAAACGGGGTCAGTTATACAGAACAACAATCCTCAAGGGTTGAAATTACACAATCATGATATATCTGAAGTTATGACAAATCCTTAGTTATGAATTACGCTGAAGAGGAGTACCATAGTACGCCCGTAGTGTTCTGTGCAAGTGTACAAGACGGATGAGCGGACACACCCGTCCTTGTACCTAATTAGTCTCACGGAGGTAAACGTTACCGTGTGCACAGTCCAATGTATCACTCCCAATTCATGGCCATCATGTGCCCGACTAAAAATTCCACACATCCGCACCCGGCCACGCAATATGAACCCAGAAGGTCATATGAACGAGAATGACCATAATGAATATCAATGAATAATAATAACCTGACAATGTCAAGAATGACTTACCGAGATGAAAGTGATAATGAAGTGATTGATAGTTTCAATGAAATGATTGGAACCGCCGTTCCTCGTTAATGAAGTGATTATTCGACAATTACAAGTCTCAATATGATTAATATAATGATGAATGAGTTATGATTATGAATGATCAACAACAAAAGG
Organism: Orobanche coerulescens; assembly: GCA_033398695.1. NCBI lineage: Eukaryota > Viridiplantae > Streptophyta > Magnoliopsida > Lamiales > Orobanchaceae > Orobanche > Orobanche coerulescens. The sequence goes on from CM065809.1 coordinate 87,406,039, forward strand.
AATGAATATACTTTTAACCGAGTAAGAATCAACTTACATAATACCGATGAAGAATGTCCTTCCACGAACAAATGTCCTAAATGAAATGTCGGTCGCTCGAACAACCTTAATTCAATACAATTACCAACAATCCGTTCAATACACGAAATAAACACGAATATAACGAACTCAAAACGTCGATACGATTAAACCAAGTTCATTGGGGCATTATATCGAACACTTTGAGGCCAACTTCGATTGATTACAACTAAACCTCAATAATACCAACCTCAAATCCCCAAGAAGTGTTTCAAACCAACAAAACATCTTCAATACTGTAATACCCGTCATTTTTATAATGTAATATTATTAATTATAATAATATTATAATGCATTTCATGTTATTTAATTTCATTTAAGGAATCATGAACATTTTGTTCGACGTATCACAAGTCCTAGCCCGAGTCAACTTCTCAAGTTAATTTCAAAACATTTAATATTAGTCATTTTTATGATAATTAAAGGTATTATTATTATTATAATATTTATAATAGGAACGATATTAATATTAATAGTATTAATATTTTTATCTTCATTATATTTATATATCATCATTTATATTACTTTCGATATTATTATTAGTATCGATATTATTAATTATTACCATTGTTATTATTAATTTTATAATTATTATTATTATTATTATTATTATTATTATTATTAGCATTATTATTATTGTTTTTATCATTGGCCCAAATACACATTGTGCTGACCCATAATAATATTGCAAACCCAGGAAATTAATACAAGCCCAAAAAGAAATTAATTAACCCTAACCCTAAACCTACAGTATAAATATACAGCTTCTACTGTACAAATACACAATACAACACATACAACACAGAATACACCTTTTCTTCCCAGCGCCGTCTTCTTCTTCTTCTTCTTCGTTCCACAACAAAAAAAAAAAGAAAAAAAAAAGAATACACAAAACAGAAGCATAACAAAAATATACATCATCCCCAAATCGGCCGAAGCTACAAGAAGAATTGTTCCCAGAAGACAACTTTTCTGCTGCTCGTCGCAACTACAACTCTTAAATCTGCACTTCGGCTTCCTAACTTTTCTCTCCTGCAAATATCCGGGGCTTCATCTCCTACGAGTGGTTTTCTCTTCCAACAAAAGGTAATTAATTTCCTTTTCATCTGCTTGGGCATCATCCTTGCAATTTTTTCTTTCGCTGGTTAATCCTGTATATGTTAAACCCATCAAAATTCGTTCTCCCATATATTCTCAAATTCAGAAAATAAATTCAACAAACAAATCTTAAACTCAATTCTCATATTTTCAGATCATATTAATGCTCTTATGACTACCGGCACCCAAAACACCATAGCACAGCCCAGAATACGTAACCCATCATCAACCAAAAACCCCTTCAACCCTTCAAGCCATTCAAACCCGAATTCAAATTCGGAAATTCACCAGAAACCCATATCAGCCGAAAACCAACTACAACCCGAATCAAAACAAACTAAAATCCGACTTACATGTTTGACGGAGTTCGTTTGACTCAGAGCCCACGACCCGGTTGTATCAACACTAGAATCATACTTGCTTGAAGTCCGGAACCAGCTCCGGCGAACGGCCGCTATGAGCAGTCCGAACCTTACATCCCGATTTTTTTTTCAAATGCCATCTCAGAGCCTTAATTGATCGAATCGGAAACCGCCTCGCCGCCGCACCGCGACCACTTCGCCGGTCGATTTCCAATCCACCACGGTGGGTGTGCTTGTTTCAGATGTAGCCTGTGTGTGTGCGTTCTTCTCGGTGCGATTTTCCAGTGGAAGTTCATCTGCTTCGCGTGTGTGTGGGTGAGTTTTATGTTTTATATGTTATGTGTGGGTTTCTGCCTGTTACTTCCGGCCGATTGGAGAGGTGAGATGAGAGGGAGAGTTTTGGGGTGAGGAACAGACGAGAAGAAATGGGAGGTGAAGAAGGAGACGTGTCGACCGAAGGTCAGGTTAGAGAGAGGAGAGGGCAGAGTGAGAAAAGGAGATGCGGGAGGTGAAATGAGTTCTTGTCGGCTGAGGATTAGATTTAAGGGTTTATATACCCGCGAGAAATTAGGGCTTTGCATGTTAGTCCTCACGTTTTCCAGTATCCTTCAATTCAGTCTCAGACAGTTTAATTAACTCGATTGTAACCCAATCAGCTTCCAAACTCTTACAATTTGACCCCCAGTCAACTTTCAAACTTCAATTAAATCCTAATTTTGACCGAAACGTTAAAAGGTTGACTTTCAATTCATATTAATAATTAATCCGAATTATTGCCTAAACATTTTAATTCCGGTCATTAATAATGTTAACTCTTCGGTTAGTATTAATAAGCAATTAAAATTTATCTTCAGTTATTATTTAGTGATGCGTATCTTTTCATTTATTATATATCTAGTAAATTGTAAGTTTATAATTATTATTATTATCATATGTAGACTTTATCGAGGATTTACGGGCTTAGGACTGTGAGTCGATCACATTCATTTCAGTCAGACATCATCATCATTTATTCAGGTGGGAATTTTCACTATCCCTTTAATTGCTTTAATTGGACTGTGTATGTGATCTTCTATTCTTGTTTAAAATTTTTATGCACGTTGTAATTCAGGCTAACCTGTTTTCGTGTAAGAGGCTATCTTAAGATATATGTTGTTGCGGGGACACCTGCGCAACCTCAATACTCACATGCGTGCTCGATTCATGTTATGTGGTATTGTGTTTATGTTTGATGTTGTTGCGGGGGCACCTGCGCAACCTCAATATTCGTGTATGCGTGCTCGATTCATGCTATACGTAATATTGTGAGTATGCAATTACGTTGAGGAAAAATGTGATAGATTCTTCATGTTATGCTTTCCATGAGATTGTATATTACCGTGATCGCAGTGATTTCCACAGTGAAAGAAGCTCACCCCCACCTTTATTGAACTCCGCAGTTGAACCTAGCCGGATGGACGAAGGAGCGAGCCGAGAGGGCATATGAAAGATGAAATTATTATATGATGTTTCTTTATGTCAACTATTTTGAAACTTTTGGGGAAACTTTGACTAGAAATATTAAATTATGATTTATTTTCTTCCGCCGCAAATTTTTACCTCGTATTTATGATGAATTGTTACCTTATTTAAAGGTATTTATATTTATGTTAGTGTAGCGACTCGACTTTGTAGGCGAGAATTTTTATATTCTCGAGAAAATTATTTTACTCAAAATTTACTCTTTTATTTGTTTTTCCCCAATAATTACCCTAGAAAGTCGGGGCGTTACATAGTGGTATCGGAGACGGTTTTACCTTTCTGTAGACTCGCTAAAATGTAAAAGTATCATATGCTCTCAGCTTCGCCACTTCGTCACTCCGTCTGAGGTACCAAATTTCAGTTATTATTCATGCATATGTCATTTCATTTAATTCACATATATATTTATGCATGTACGAACTGTTAGAATGGCCAAACCTAGAATGACTCATGAGTTTTAACAACTCGTTGGCAGACTCATGGCTAACCGCGGAAATCGCAATGCCCCACCCACACAAGATCAACTCTTGGCTGGATTGGCCACCTTGCTTCAAGGCGCGACTATCGTACCGCCTAATAACCCTGAGCAGGCTCAAGCTCAAGTTATTAAGAGGTTCAACCACTTCAAGCCGCCTGTCTTTCTTGGTCGTGAGGGACCAGCAGCCATAGAGGAATGGTTGATGAATCTAGATAGCATTTTTGACTACATGGCGTGCACCGACGCTCAGAAGGTGTCATGTGCCGTGTTCCATCTTAAGGAAGATGCTCGGACATGGTGGATGGGAGTGTGGAGGCTCAAGACTCAAGACGAGAAAGACGCATTCACTTGGGATCAGTTTAAGGAGACGGTCATGGAAAAGTACTACCCAAGAGCATACAAGATCAAGATGCAGAAGGAGTTCCTTGATCTAACCCAAGGTGGAATGTAGGTAACCGAGTATGAGCGCAAGTTTAACCATATGTGCCGTTTCGCTCCCCACATGGTCGAGACGGATGATATGAAGTCTCAGAAATTCCGGGATGGACTTCGTGACCGGATTCGCCACCATTTGGCTGGTCATGGTCGTTTGAGCTACAATGAAGCCGTTTCAAGGGCCGAGGACATTTCTGCTAGTTTAGATGTGGAGAAGGCTAGGGCACCACCAGTTGCAACAAATAACAAGCGCAAGTGGCACGATCAAGGAGGTGGTAACAAGAAGATTGTTAAGACTGGACCTTCAGGGGTGAAACCCCAGTCAACTAACCCTACATGTGCTACTTGTGGCAAGGGACATAAAGGTGCATGTATGCTTGGTCAGAGGCGGTGCTACTATTGCCGTGAGGAAGGACACCTGGCCCCAGTGTGTCCGAAGATAGGAAAGGGCCCAGGCAATAATGTGCAAGCTCAAGGCTCAGGAGGCAGAGCTCGAGTGTATAGCATGGCCGAGGCTGAAGCAGAGACTGAACCCCAAACCATGTCAGGTATGTTATCAGTTGCAAATATTCCTGCTTTGGTGTTGTTCGATACGGGTGTGTCTCATTCATTCATCTCTAGGAAGCTTTGTACTATGATTGGTTGTAGAAGTAGTAAAGCCCCTAGATCTTTGTTAGTTAGCATGCCTACGGGGGGAGTAGTGCGTGTAGACTCGATAACTAACAATGTGAAGATAGAGATTAATGATCATAGCTTCTTAGCCAACTTGCACATAGTGGAACTTAGCGATTTTGATGTCATTTTGGGTATGGATTGGTTGGCCAAGCATAGAGCTGTAGTTGAATGCTCCGAAAGGAGAGTAACTTTATGTCCGTCCGTTGATGTCAAGACCGTATTCGAGGGAGTTAGACACGCAGTACTCGAAGGTGATTTACGCCATGAAAGCTGTGAAGATGTGAAGAAGAGTGATTGCCAAGGATTTTTGGTGAACGTGATGGGGAAAATGACTTCGGAGAAGACGGTAGCTGATGTACCTATCGTCAAAGAGTATCCATATGTCTTTCGAAGACTTGCACGGAGTTCCACCGAATCGTCAAGTTGAGTTCTCGATTGATCTAGTGCCGGGAGCGGCACCAATATCGAAGGCTCCCTATAGGATGGCGCCTAAGGAATTGCAAGAGCTGAAGGTACAACTCAGAACCGCCGACTGGATTTATCCGACCGAGTGTTTCGCCATGTGGTGCGCCAGTGCTCTTCGTGAAGAAAAAGGACGGAAGTTTGAGGATGTGTATTGACTATTGTGAACTTAATCGACTCACGATAAAGAATAAATATCCACTTCCTAGAATAGAGGACCTATTCGATCAACTTGGAGGGTCGGGAGTATTTTCGAAGATAGATTTGAGATCCGGATATCACCAGCTGAGGATTAAGAGTGATGATATCCCGAAGACAGCATTTCGAACTCGTTATGGACATTATGAATTTATAGTGATGCCATTTGGTTTGACTAATGCGCCAGCGGTATTCATGGACCTCATGAACCATGTATTTCAACCTTATTTGGATAAGTTTGTCATTGTGTTTATTGATGACATACTTGTATATTCGAAGACCAAGGTTGAACATGAGCAGCATCTTAGAACGCTATTGGGAATACTGCGCAAGGAGAAGTTATATGCGAAATTCAACAAGTGCGAATTCTGGCTTAACCGAGTTGCATTTTTGGGTCATGTGGTCACTTCTAAAGGAATTGAGGTTGACCCGATTAAAGTTGAGGCAGTCAATGATTGGAAAGTACCGAGTAATGCGAATGAAGTTCGAAGCTTCTTGGGATTAGCCGGTTATTATCGGAGATTCATCGAGGGATTTTCGAAGATAGCTGCACCGATGACTAAGTTGAATAGGAAGGGGGAAGCTTTCTTATGGAATGAGAAATGCGAAAGGAGTTTCCAAGAACTTAAGCAAAGATTAACTGCTGCACCAGTATTGACGATTCCCGATCCGACGAAAGAATTTGTCATCTACAGTGATGCATCCAAACAAGGTTTGGGATGTGTATTAATGCAAGGGGGCAAGGTAGTTGCCTATGCTTCGAGACAGTTGAAACCGCACGAGCTGAACTATCCTACTCATGATTTGGAATTAGCAGCGGTAGTTCATGCCTTGAAGATTTGGAGGCATTACCTATATGGAGGTAAGTGTGAAATCTATACAGACCACAAAAGTCTGAAATATATTTTCACACAGAAGGAATTGAATATGAGGCAGCGCAGATGGCTTGAGTTGGTCAAAGACTACGATTGTACAATTCATTATCACCCCGGTAAAGCAAACGTAGTTGCTGATGCACTAAGCCGTAAGGCGAGAGGAGACCTAACTTGTCTGTTGACCAAGGAGGGAAGCTTCGTCAAGGAATTTGCAAGGATGAACCTTGAGATGGCTACACCATCGAGTCCAGTTGAGTCATTATTGGCTAGTTTGGTGGTACAACCAACCTTGAGAGAACAAATCAAAGAAGGTCAAGGAGAGGACGACTTCTTGGTCAAGATGAAAGAACGTACTCTTTCAGGTGAGAATAAAGGCTTTAGCGTGTCCTATGATGGCACGATGTATTATGAAGGGAGGATTTGTGTGCCCAATATTATTAAGTTGAGAGAAGCTATATTGAAGGAGGCACATAGTACTCCATATACAGCACACCCTGAGAGTACAAAGATGTATCAAGATCTTAAGGGGACATTTTGGTGGGAAGGTTTGAACAGAGATGTGGCAGACTTTGTGAGAAAGTGTATTGTTTGTCAGCAAGTGAAGGCAGAACACCAACGCCCCTTTGGATTACTTAAGTCACTTCATATCCCAGAATGGAAATGGGAACACATTACGATGGACATTGTGGTAGGTTTGCCTCGAACGGAAAGAGGAAATCACGCTATTTGGGTTGTTGTCGACCGACTCACAAAGTCAGCTCATTTTCTCCCAGTTAAGATGAACTTTCGAATGGATCAGTATGCTCAACTGTATATCAGGGAGATTATTAAGTTGCATGGAGTGCCAGTCTCTATAGTATCCGATAGGGATACTCGTTTCACATCGCGTTTTTGGGAGAGTTTGCAAGAAGCTTTGGGAACGCAGTTGAATTTTAGTACGGCTTATCATCCTCAAACTGATGGTCAGTCCGAGAGGACCATCCAGATCCTTGAGGATATGTTGCGAGCATGTGTGCTAGATATGGGAAATAATTGGGAACGACTGTTGCCTTTGGTAGAATTTGCTTACAACAACAGTTACCAGTCGACGATCGGTATGGCACCGTATGAAGCCCTATATGGTAGGAAGTGTCGATCACCACTGTATTGGGATGAGGTAGGAGAAAGGAGGATTTTGGGTCCCGAGATGATCGAGCAAACAGTTGGCATGGTGGATAAGATTCGTGAGAGGATCAAGATAGCCCAGGACCGTCAGAAGTCTTACGCCGACAAGCGTAGGAAAGATTTCGAATTCTGTGTTGGCGACAAAGTATTCCTGAAGGTATCTCCTACCAAGGGAATTGTTCGTTTTGGTCCGAGGAGCAAGTTGAGACCAAGGTATATTGGACCGTTCGAAATCCTCGAGCGGATTGGAGAGTTAGCTTACCGTTTGACTTTACCCCCAGAACTTTCGGCTGTGCACAACGTCTTCCATGTATCATTGTTGAGAAAGTATGTGCACGATCCCAGCCACGTCATAAACTATACCGCCGTGGAGTTGAACAAAAACCTTACCTATGAAGAACAACCAGAACTGATTCTCGATCGATCAGTCCGGCAATTGAGGAATAAAGAGAAGGTGTTCGTCAAGATCCAATGGCGTAACCACACCCAGGATGAAGCTACTTGGGAGCGCGAAGAGGAACTTCAAGCTCGTTATCCGAATTTCTTCAATCAAGGTATATCATTTATTTTCGAGGACGAAAATTTTTCTAAGAGGGGTAGGATTTAATACCCGTCATTTTTATAATGTAATATTATTAATTATAATAATATTATAATGCATTTCATGTTATTTAATTTCATTTAAGGAATCATGAACATTTTGTTCGACGTATCAGAAGTCCTAGCCCGAGTCAATTTCTCAAGTTAATTTCAAAACATTTAATATTAGTCATTTTTATGATAATTAAAGGTATTATTATTATTATTATAATATTTATAATAGGAACGATATTAATATTAATAGTATTAATATTTTTATCTTCATTATATTTATATATCATCATTTATATTACTTTCGATATTATTATTAGTATCGATATTATTAATTATTACCATTGTTATTATTAATTTTATAATTATTATTATTATTATTATTATTATTATTAGCATTATTATTATTGTTTTTATCATTGGCCCAAATACACATTGTGCTGACCCATAATAATATTACAAACCCAGGAAATTAATACAAGCCCAAAAAGAAATTAATTAACCCTAACCCTAAACCTACAGTATAAATATACAGATTCTACTGTACAAATACACAATACAACACAGAATACACCTTTTCTTCCCAGCGCCGTCTTCTTCTTCTTCTTCTTCTTCTTCGTTCCACAACAAAAAAAAAAGAAAAAAAAAAGAATACACAAAACAGAAGCATAACAAAAATATACATCATCCCCAAATCGGCCGAAGCTACAAGAAGAATTGTTCCCAGAAGACAACTTTTCTGCTGCTCGTCGCAACTACAACTCTTAAATCTGCACTTGGACTTCCTAACTTTTCTCTCCTGCAAATATCCAGGGCTTCATCTCCTACGAGTGGTTTTCTCTTCCAACAAAAGGTAATTAATTTCCTTTTCATCTGCTTGGGCATCATCTTTGCAATTTTTTCTTTCGCTGGTTAATCCTGTATATGTTAAACCCATCAAAATTCGTTCTCCCATATATTCTCAAATTCAGAAAATAAATTCAACAAACAAATCTTAAACTCAATTCTCATATTTTCAGATCATATTAATGCTCTTATGACTACCGGCACCCAAAACACCATAGCACAGCCCATAATACGTAACCCATCATCAACCAAAAACCCCTTCAACCCTTCAAGCCATTCAAACCCGAATTCAAATTCGGAAATTCACCAGAAACCCATATCAGCCGAAAACCAACTACAACCTGAATCAAAACAAACTAAAATCCGACTTACATGTTTGACGGAGTTCGTTTGACTCAGAGCCCACGACCCGGTTGTATCAACACTAGAATCATACTTGCTTGAAGTCCGGAACCAGCTCCGCCGGCGAACGGCCGCTATGAGCAGTCCGAACCTTACATCCCGATTTTTTTTTCAAATGCCATCTCAGAGCCTTAATTGATCGAATCGGAAACTGCCTCGCCGCCGCACCGCGACCACTTCGCCGGTCGATTTCCAATACACCACGGTGGGTGTGCTTGTTTCAGATGTAGCCTGTGTGTGTGCGTTCTTCTCGGTGCGATTTTCCAGTGGAAGTTCATCTGCTTCGCGTGTGTGTGGGTGAGTTTTATGTTTTATATGTTATGTGTGGGTTTCTGCCTGTTACTTCCGGCCGATTGGAGAGGTGAGATGAGAGGGAGAGTTTTGGGGTGAGGAACAGACGAGAAGAAATGGGAGGTGAAGAAGGAGACGTGTCGACCGAAGGTCAGGTTAGGGAGAGGAGAGGGCAGAGTGAGAAAAGGAGATGCGGGAGGTGAAATGAGTTCTTGTCGGCTGAGGATTAGATTTAAGGGTTTATATACCCGCGAGAAATTAGGGCTTTGCATGTTAGTCCTCACGTTTTCCAGTATCCTTCAATTCAGTCTCAGAAAGTTTAATTAACTCGATTGTAACCCAATCAGCTTCCAAACTCTTACAATTTGACCCCCAGTCAACTTTCAAACTTCAATTAAATCCTAATTTTGACCGAAACGTTAAAAGGTTGACTTTCAATTCATATTAATAATTAATCCGAATTATTGCCTAAACATTTTAATTCCGGTCATTAATAATGTTAACTCTTCGGTTAATATTAATAAGCAATTAATATTTATCTTCAGTTATTATTTAGTGATGCGTATCTTTTCATTTATTATATAGCTAGTAAATTGTAAGTTTATAATTATTATTATTATCATATGTAGACTTTATCGAGGATTTACGGGCTTAGGACTGTGAGTCGAGCACATTCATTTTAGTCAGACATCATCATCATCATATATTCAGGTGGGAATTTTCACTATCACTTTAATTGCTTTAATTGGACTGTGTATGTGATCTTCTATTCATGTTTAAAATTTTTATGCACGTTGTAATTCAGGCTAACTGCTTTTCGTAAGAGGCTATCTTAAGATATATGTTGTTGCGGGGACACCTGCGCAACCTCAATATTCACATGCTTGCTCGATTCATGTTATGTGGTATTGTGTTTATGTTTGATGTTGTTGCGGGGGCACCTGCGCAACCTCAATATTCGTGTATGCGTGCTCGATTCATGCTATACGTAATATTGTGAGTATGCAATTACGTTGAGGAAAAATGTGATAGATTCTTCATGTTATGCTTTCCATGAGATTGTATATTACTGTGATCGCAGTGATTTCCACGAGAAAGAAGATCACCCCCACCTTTATTGAACCTGCAGGTTGAACCTAGCCGGATGGACGAAGGAGCGAGCCGAGAGGGCATATGAAAGATGAAATTATTATATGATGTTTCTTTATGTCAACTATTTTGAAACTTTTGGGGAAACTTTGACTAGAAATATTAAATTATGATTTATTTTCTTCCGCCGCAAATTTTTACCTCGTATTTATGATGAAATGTTACCTTATTTAAAGGTATTTATGTTTATGTTAGTGTAGCGACTCGACTTTGTAGGCGAGAATTTTTATATTCTCGAGAAAATTATTTTACTCAAAATTTACTCTTTTATTTATTTTTCCCCAATAATTACCCTAGAAAGTCGGGGCATTACAAATACGATCAATTATCCGTTATGAATATCCAAAAACGTGATTATAACAACAATTAATCGAAAATCCCCAAATCCAACTCGATATTCAAAGTGTTCTTGAATAATCCATCAATAATCCAATGAATCCTTATACAAACTCATAATCATATACATATCCCTTCATATAACATGATTATAACGTCCAAAACATCATACCCCAACACAAAATCGAAATCCAAGGTGTTGAAGAAATTATCTCTTGAAGATCCAACCACTTCGATCCGAAGAACACGAGTTTAATCGAGTATCCAAGCTTCCCAAATGATTGAAGATGATGAAAAATACACACTCAAATGATTGATGATGGCAAAATATCTCCCTCAACCCTCTCTCTCGGATAAAGATGGAAAAATGAAGAAATGAGGAAAAATGTCCCGGCCAAGTCCTTAAATACTGCCGGAAGTTACGGCCGTAACTCGGCCCTCTTACGGCCGTAACATTCCAGGTGAACGGCCTTACGGCCGTAACCGGCCAACTCGTACGGCCGTAACTCGGCTTCGTCCGAAAGCCTGCCGACAGACTTACGGCCGTAACCGCTCCCGAGTTACGGGCGTAACCCGCTTTCGTCAAAAACATCCGCCGACATCCTTACGGCCGTACCCGCACACCTTACGGCCGTAACTCGGATAATACGGCCGTATCCGGCCAAACTTACGGGCATAAGCCCTCTTCGTCGAAAATGGCCAGGCACCTTGCCTGTAGCGTACGGCCGTATCTGGCCAAGCCTTACGGCCGTACCTGCCTCGACTTACGGCCGTATCACAAGACCTTACGGCCGTAAGTCCCTTTCGTCCAAAATGGCCTGAAAACAACGAACCCTTGTTACGGCTGTAACCCAAAGTCCTTACGGCCGTAACTCGATGCTGGCCAAGGTGAAAAAATCCGATAACTCCGATTCCTCGCTACGACTGATGAATGATCCGACATATGATACGAATATGAAAATGAACAAGTCTAACACAAGCCAAAGATGATACTCCCAGTACAAGGCTATCAATCACAATGAAAATGATAATACTCCCGTCTCGGTCTGTAAATGGAGATGAAATGACAATCGGTAACTGATATACGATTACAACATGCCAACCGTGAATGCAAATGAATGAATCCGGAATGATGAGTGATTATTAATGAGTGAGAATTACTGAGTGACAATTACAGACTGATAATTACTGAATGAAAATAAATGAATTACAACCGGGTATTACAGTGAATGGTATGGCTCGTATTTGCACTTTGTTCTTGCACTAGCAAAACAGTGGAGTTTTGCTAACCCCCGAGTATTCGGGGGGTGGATGTCTGTTTTTGCATTCAGGTTGTGGAGCATAACACAGGGTCGGCACGAAGGATGATGAAAGATGATCGATACTAATCACATGAGGAACCGTACATCGTGTATTGGTTCAGTTGTACTTTAGTCTCCGCTGCTATATTTTTCCCGTTGTACGGGTGTGGTTGTGTTTTGACCCCTGCATGGGCATGAGTTGTATTTGATTTGTATGTATTTATTGAAAGACCAATTCGGTCTACTGAGTCATTTTAGACTTAAAGGCATGGTTGAGTTGTTATATGTTGTTACCAGCCTGGTAGATCCTTGAGGAAAGGTTCTACGGCGTGTAATATCCCTGAGCGGATTGGGGGTGTTACATAAATGGTATCAGAGCTTAGGTTGAGGAAACCTAGGCTGTCGGGTCAATTCGTGTTGTTTGAGTCTTGTTTCGTCGGATTTTATCTGACTGAGTCGTGTCGCGACGCGTCGTTTGAGTTTGTTGGTTGTGATAAGTATAGTGGGGCGATCATCATCTTCGTGCGACCTGTGGAAGTAAGTCTCCCTTCTTTGTGTTGTGCCTCGTGTGACACGAGCTATTTTTATGATTATTTGTTAAGTGATGGAATCCTTATGTGGATTTTGATTTCACAATATGTATTTAGTCGACTCTCATATTTGATTTATACGAGGAGTGTCGTCGCTTGTGATGTCTTTTTATTGTTGTTTTTGTCCGTTGCTGGTGATTTTCGAATCAATTTGCACGTTTTACAAGTTCTCTTGTGGAACCTTTGTGTTTATACGCGTTCGACTTGTTCACTAGCCAGTGCGGGAGGGTCTTTAGAGGCCTCGAATGGGGTCAGTGGTTTTGTTCTGAATGTGGTATTTTATCGTTTATTTCCGTTTAAAGACATGTATTGTCTTGATTTTAAACGTTTTGATGCGTGTACTAGGAGTTGTTTTAGTGAACGTCGATATGTGTGAGTTTTGGGCATTCTGGCCTATTGGATTTTTGAAAACCTTGAGTATCTTAGAAAAATAAATTTCGAGACATACTTTTCAAATGAGTTATTTTTTTGTGGTACATCCAAGGTGCCACAATATATTTCAAAATTTTTCTACCTCGAGGACCAAAATGTTTTGAGATATTTTCAATGTTTTATTTAGACCTGAGGGTCGAATATTCTGAAAGTTTTCACTAAGAGAAAGTGTCCTCATTTTTATCAAATGCGAAATGGTTCTCCAAAGTTTCGATAACGATGTTTCACGTTTGTACTTTTTGAAAGGTGATACTCAAGATCAACTGGTATTCTTCAAATTATTTTCAAAATGAGGTTTTCGTTTTTAAAACCTATCCATTCCCATTTGAGGGCTGGGTATGTATATATGATGTTCGCGTTGTCATTTTGATACTTTCTCCCGAGTATGATCGAATTGGCGGTGTGAGCGTTGAGTCACTTTCCACACATTGGTTGTGCTAGCCCCCTGTGAGAGGCGGGATGTTGGTGTTGAATGTTGCCATCTCGTGGTGATTTCTGCGTTATCGCGCATGTGCGAGCTGTTAGAGCTTGGTTTGGTATGACCGTGTGCATCGATGATCGTTCCGTTATGTGTCGGTTGTTTAATATTTTGTTACCTTGCTCCTGTTTTTGTGAATTTCATGGACGAGGTCGGAGGTAATACCCGTACTATTTTGACTTCTGTATTTTCTCTTTCTCCAGTCTATCGATTCGCTCATGTTCGTTGATACTTTATGAACTTGTTCTGTATTTCGGTTTCATCGTCCGAACGAGCTGTGATCTTATTGTGGGTCGATCTGGTTATCGATGTGACTTTTTCGGGTTCAGTTCGATTCTTCTGAACCTTGTTCGGGAGTGACATCATCTGGTTCTATTAGTTCTTTTATTCGAAGTGGATCGGATTTGGAACTCTTGTGTTTTCGACTCTGTCGACTCATTATGTTCGTTGACATTTATGAGCTTGTCCTGCCCCTTGCTTTTGTTGATCGAACGAGTGTGGTATTGTTTTGGAATAACTCATTTGTCGCTGTGACTTTTCAATCGCTATTCCCTTTCCTGTGGATCTTATGGGAATGCATGTCTTGTAGTTCTCACCAGATCATCCTGGGAGTTGTTGTTTGAATTTAATTATCCTTCGTATTTCGGACATGATTGTTCGATCTTTGTTGTCTCGATCGTTTGCTTGTTCGGTTTTTGTTCTCGTTTTGTGATTGTTGAGCATTCAGGCTCCTTCCTAATTCCCTTAAGTTTGGGAAATTAGTCTCGTTTTCGATCTTCCAACCCTTGGCGGTGGAATTCCGTATTTGTTCAGTGATTGGCACGCGTTTCGATTGATGTACCGTTGGGTTGGTCAATCGTATTGATTTTCGTTCGTTGTGTTTTGTGATTGTTCGGATAATTGACTTGATTGTATTGTCCATTTGATGACGCTCGTCACTTGTTGGTTTTATTATATCCCTAACGGCGACGTTGTGTTGGTCATCGTGGAGCGTGTTTTCACACCATATATTCCGTTGTGTTGTTTGTAACGTTTCGCCGTTGGGCATTAGTTACGCGTTTCTTGCGTATCTCGTTGAGTTTTCCTGGCGGGATATTGCTTCTCCCTACTTGTTTTAAGTTTCGGGACGAAACTTCTTTTAAGGAGGGTAGAATGTAATATCCGCAATTTTTGATTTTCGGTAAATTTCTTTTTTCGGCCGGAGTCTGTTTTGACGACTCGCTCAGACTGCTTTCGTCATTACGAGAATGATTAATTCTACACTTTTGACATCCGAGTTCGTTTCGGTGTCGCTTTTGTTGAGTTCCGTGCTTTTAGCGATTTTTACGCACTTGAGTTCGATTCTTGCGAATCTCGCTCAAATCTGCTTCGAGTTTCCCGTAAGTCCGTTTAACTTTGTTAGACGTGTTGTGAACTTCGGTTTGGTTATTCGATCACGTATCGTGATTTCGGGCGCTTTGGGCCATTTTGTAATTTCTTGAAAGTTACGTATCCGTATCTGTAATTGTTGTCTCGACCCGCTTTCTTGGTCGCGTATGATTAATTATGGTATTATGTTTTCATTTCGGTCGTTGATGTTGTCCGCGAACTTTTCGCCGTGGTTCGTTCCGCACGCTTCGGAAATCGAGTCGCCGAGCCACAGTGTTCGAGCAATCGGGTCGACGGTTATGGATCGGGCCGGACGATTGCGGCACCGGCCGGACGGTGCGGTAGAACCGGCGAGCGCACGCTACGGCCGTAAGGTTGCGCGCGCAACCGGCATTTGTAGCGCACGCTATCGGCCGCCTAACGACGCTTATCGGTCCGGACAGTGGAGTCCTGGGTTCGAATCGCCAGGGCTCGGCAGTAGCGCACGCTATCGCCGGACGCCGACGCTACGGCCGGCAGTAGCGCACGCCACGGCCGGAAGGTCGCGACGCTACTGGCCGAAAGCGTCGGGTCGAAGGCCATCGGATCGCGGCACGGGCCGAGAAGACGCTAGCTCGGCAGCCTTAGCGCGCGCTAGTCCGCCAAAGATAAATGTGGCCGAAAGCAAATACATTTCATCTCGTTTTTCATTTCCTCTCCTTCTCTTCCGCGGCTGGAGACTTGGAGATCTTTGAGCCATGATGTTTGTCAACAAATCCATGAAGTTCTTGAGTTCATAACATCAATCAATCATCCGTTATCATCCTTTGATCCAGCGAATCAAGGTAATCTTCCTTAGAACCCTAATTTCGTGAATTTGGGGGGTTTTGCGTTTTTGTCTGATTCGTTCCGTATTATTGATTAATTCATGATGGGTATGATTAATATTGGTAGTATTCTTGTGTTTAACATCATTTAATCCATTGTTCTTCGTCGAATCGAAGTATATTTCTTGATTTCCTTCGAATCGACTTTTTGGGGGATTTGTCCTCGATCTCGTTTTTCATCCATTCTTGATGGATCAATTATGGTTAAATGATGTTGTTAAACATATTCTATGGATTGTATATCCATATTTCAACTTGGAATTCTGTTTTCGTGTTTTGTCGGGACGAATTGTGTTCTTGGCCGTTTTGGGGGAAACGCTTGAACATTCGTCGTTCGTTCTTTGAATTCAACGGCTTCGAGTCGTGTTATGGAATTCATTTCATCGTTGTTATTGTCCTTCGTAGTTTATGAACGCGAGTTGGCGATCGGTGGAGTCGGCGGGTTCGTAGGCGGTTCGTGTCAACCTACTTCGGTCGATTCTTCGCGTTATCCTTATTCGAGGCAAGTACCTTGCCCATACATTTCTTATTTTATGGATATGATGATCGGTGATCGTCTTGGTGTGTTTCTTTGGTTGTATGAAATAAAGTTTCAAAAGATTTCGGTTTGGCCTCGTTAAAGGCTTTCTTTCAAAATGCGTGTGTGTTTTGTGAACGGCGTGTTTTGGGAATTGATTATGACCTGATTATTTTGAACGTTGAAGGATTTGATGATGATACTCCTATTGTTTAAAGTTATGGAATCGTGTATTCCGTATTTAATCTTGTTATTGTGTTTTGAAGAGTTTGATAATGGTGTCGAGTTAATGGCCATCTCTAGTGAGTATTCTTAATGAACTTACATTCTTAGCATGTTAGTATTGCATGGGTAACGTGTGTGTGTGTATGCTCACTATGGGTTAGATCCGACGGGGTCTCGGTAGGGGTCCACGGAGGGGTGGATCCGCGAGCTTGCTTTTAACCACTACGGGTTAGATCCGACGGGGTCTCGGTAGGGATCCACGGAGGGGTGGGTCCGCGGTTAATTGTGGTGCATTTTGCAAATGTGATTTGATAATGGCATTTCCGGAAATGAGTGCTTTTGAACGGTTTTCATGATTGCATGCATTGACTAAGTGTGTAAGAGGTAAGTTGTTCGTTTGGCCTACTTGGCTAGGATGGCACTAGAGTATTTTGTTGTTTGTGTTAAATCCTTTAATTGTGGATTTTGATGTTGGAAGACGAACCTT
Organism: Orobanche coerulescens; assembly: GCA_033398695.1. Classification (NCBI taxonomy): domain Eukaryota; kingdom Viridiplantae; phylum Streptophyta; class Magnoliopsida; order Lamiales; family Orobanchaceae; genus Orobanche; species Orobanche coerulescens. The sequence continues at coordinate 87,423,264 of CM065809.1, forward strand.
GTGGTTGTTCTTGTGTACTGTGAGTTGATGAGATTTGGGGCTAAAATCCCAATGGTTTTGTAAAGGTCATTTTACGGAAAGGAAACCTTTGGGTCGGTGACCCCTTTTGTCTTTTGGATTTGGAAAAGTAGGATTTGATAATCCTAAATTATTTTCTATTAAAACTCTCGATGGCATTCTAAACCGTTTTATAAATTATTTCCATTGATTTATGATATTTCGATTTTAAAATGTTTTCTCAAACTCTTGCCTCGGGAAGTACTTTTCGTTTCGTTTGGATCTTTGAGGATCCTTGGTTATTGTTATTCGCGGAATGTGAATGGTATGGCTCGTATTTGCACTTTGTTCTTACACTAGCAAAACAGTGGAGTTTTGCTAACCCCCAAGTATTCGGGGGGTGGATGTCTGTTTTTGCATTCAGGTTTTGGAGCATAACACAGGGTCGGCACGAAGGATGATGAAAGATGATCGATACTAATCACATGAGGAACCGTACATCGTGTATTGGTTCTGTTGTACTTTATTCTCCGCTGCTATATTTTTCCCGTTGTACGGGTGTGGTTGTGTTTTGACCCCTGCGTGGGCATGAGTTGTATTTGAGTTGTATGTATTTATTGAAAGACCAAATCGGTCTACTGAGTCATTTTAGCCTTAAAGGCATGGTTGAGTTGTTATATGTTGTTACCAGCCTGGTAGATCCTTGAGGAAAGGTTCTACGGCGTGTAATATCCCTGAGCGGATAGGGGGTGTTACATATTTAAAATATAAATATATATACATATATAAAACTAGATATATATACACACACACATATATATATATACACACACACACACACATTTATACATCCGTATAAATTCATACACTTCGATAACAATGATTTCACGCAGTTACAATTCGTATATCAAGGTACTTGCCTTAATAACCGCTACCGAATACTCCGAAGAACACGATTCTACCGGGAAGCTCGGACCCCGAAGAAGACAACGAACGGAAGGGTTACGACTCGAATTCATTGCGGGAAATCTGACCCTAACATCATACCATCAATAAATTAACGAACGAATGAGGAAGAATAATCGTAGAACGCTCGAATTCTCTTTGTGACATTTTATCGAACATTTTCAAGGCGTCGCTAAAATACTCAATAAAACGACAAATCCGTGGCAATCCAACCGTGGAATAACAAGGAATTAGATATAATATAGCTTAACAATCATTAATCCATCACTATTCTGAGTTAAAACGGATTAAACGGACAAATCGAACAAAATCCCCAAAACTAGATTTTAAGAAAACTTGCCTTGATTCGGTCGATCGGAGCAAGTTATGGAAGGATTAATCGATGTTATAAACTCCAAAACTTCATGTATTTAACCCCTAACAACATCCCTCCATGATCCTCAAAGCTCCAGCCGCAGAAGAGGATGAAACGAGTGAGAAAAATGAAGAAAAACCCGACTGCTCTGCCATATTTATACCCCTGCCGGACACGGCGCAGCAAACGGCCCAAACCAGCGCCGGGTGTCTCGGCCGTGTCTCGGCAGGCTGCTGGTCCTGGCCGACTCGGCGCAAGACACGGCACAGGCAGCGCCGTTCTGTGGCCGTTTCGCATGTGTCCGGCCACCAGACTGGTCGATCCGACGGTCCGAAAATCCGAAACTCGACGAACGTAAACCGAAAGCACGGTTACGAAGTACTCGTAAAGACGAATCCGAACACTGAGAGAACACTTGATTCCGACCACCCGAAGGCTCGAAATTCGACAACGGAAAGTAATTACCCCAAACTTTGGGAAATTACGAAAATGACCCAAAATGTCCGAAAATCACGATACGTGATCGAATAACCAAACCGAAGTTCACAACACGTCTAAAAAAGTTAAATGGACTTACGGGAAACTCGAAACAGTAATTTCGAACGAGATTCACAAGAATCGAACTCGAGTGCGGAAAAGTCGTTAAGAAACACGGAACTCAACAAAACAATACCGAAATGAAGTCGGATGACAAAAAATACAGAATTAATCATTCTCAGAATGATGAGACGGTCCCAAGCAAGTCATCGAAACGATCTTCCTCCGAACAAATAAAATTACCGGAAATCCGAAATTACGGATATTACATTCTACCCTTCTTAAAAGAAGTTTCGTCCCGAAACTTAAATCAAGTAGAGAGAAGCAATATCCCGCCAGGAAAACTCAACGAGATACACAAGAACCGAAAAAAAAATCGTGCCCAACGGCGAAACGTTACAAGCAACGCAAAGGAATATACGGCGTGAAAACACGCCCCACGATGACTAACGCAACGCCACCGACTATGTTTCAAACAATAACGAGCAATTAACAACGCATCACATACCACATCACATGCACACATTTAATCGAAGAAGCGTACGCTACAACAAGTCGCACCCGACTAAAACGGCTATGCGATAGAAACAAGTAGAGTATCACGATAGAAATCATTCCGATTCTCATCAATAAGAAAATGTCCGACGTCGAAACACAAACAATTCATGATAACGGAAAACGAGAATACCGAACATTACATTCTATCCTATTAAAAATAAGTTTCGTCCCGAAACTTAAAATAAAACATCATGGTCGAATACAAACAAAACCAAAAAGTTCACGCAACAAATATCAATTTCTACAAAAATTACAGCACGAAGTGCGATACACAACTACATCGTAAAGCACAAAGTTTTATGAAGTCAATTTCAAGTTCTTCGACGAGGACGATCATTATATGTATGCACTTAATGAAAACAAATTTTTGAACAAGAGGGCTAGTCACGTTACTCCCAAGACTTGTAAATACTGTCCTGTATTTCAGAAGAGGAAGTTTATACGACTCTAAAATTTATTTTCGAGTGATGTATAAAAGAAAATTAGAAATTGAATTGTAACTAATTTGAAGTATTTCAAAAGTGTTGAGTCCCAAATACCACAATTTTGAAAATCTTTCCTCTCCTACCAAAACGTTTATTTTGAAAGAATTTTCCACCGAGATACGTGACCAATTGACATGACGACATTAAATCATGGCTTTCCACAATGTTAGAAAATTTCAAAGCACCACTTTAAAATATTCGTGATACTACAAAGGTCGTGGCCCGTGGCCGAACCGACTGTGCTAAAAATTATTTAAAAAAAATGTTCAAAATGCCAAAAAGGCCGATGTCGGTTATATTCTCAAATACTCACAAAAGTCATTTATAAAATATCAAATTCCGTCATAAGAATACAATCAAAACGTGCAAAATCAAAATATCAAAACTCGGTTTGCAAGACACCAAAAGCCATCTCAAAATATTCACGCAGCGGATAAATTTAACATTCATAAATTTATTCTAATAAAGTGCAGGAACAAATAAATATGCTCGACTTCCGAAGCATATTACATAACCATTTTAACTCGGATCGCATACGCATGCTATATCTTAAAACAATAATATCACCAACAAGTTTCAAATCCTTAGTTCACATTAAGTATATTAGCACTATATAATCAACTACGTATATAAAGGGACTTACGATCGGGAGACTTACCATCACGGATCGCTTGAAGATGATGTCGGAACCACGATACTAATCACAACTCTGATGCGCGCGACTTACACCGGACATGGACTTGACCCAACGTCCTAGGTTTTTCGCAAACCTAAGCTCTGATACCATAAATGTAACACACCCAGAATACGTCCGGAAATGTTACACGCCGTAGGCCCTTCTCACAAGGATCTACCAGGCTAAACTCCACTAGACTACACAATGATTGACCGATCGAGGTCAATCTAAATACAACACAGACCGACAAGGTCATTAAACAATTCAGAAACTAATAAATTTTACATCTCCATGACAAAGAATAAACTTTCACACAAAAAGGGATGACAACTACAATTAATAAAGGAAAACCTACACCCGTGCAAGGGTGAATACTCAACCAAATGGAAAATACCGACCCAGATGGAATAAAAGCAAAAGACTCTGACTCTTGTGTGATTAGCATCGTCATCTTCCATCTCCTTCCAAGCTAATCCTGTGACTGCTCCCGAGCTGCCAAAACCTGAGCGCATAACAGGCACCCACCCCTCCGAAAACTCGGGGGTTAGCAAACTGGAATTTTGCTAGTGCAAGTACATAATATACAAGATATACGAACAATAACAACACAAAAATCAACTATCGTGTGTAATACCCGGTTGTAATTCAGTCATTATCATTCAGTAATTTCATTCGGTGATTGTCACTCAGTGGATTTTCACTCATTTATAATCATTCGTCAATCATGTTCATTCACCCGTGTTCACCGTTCGGAAAAAACTTCGAGTTGTGTATCGTTATTGTCCATTGTTCAACTTTCCGCTTATGAGTTCGACTTTGTTAGATCACCATTAATTTTTGGTAACTCCAAAAATTCTGAATCTTTGCAATATTATAGAGCATCGAGTTAGCTTTCCAATGCTTCAAACGGTGAGTCAATCGGAATCCGGATGATAGAGTTATGGTCGTTTTAGCTCACCCGCTCATTTTTTAGTTATTGGCCGATCACTGCCGACCGAACTCGGCCGTGTCGTCCGACACGGCCCGTGCCGTACTCGTCCGGAAATGCCGAAGTCTCCGCCACAGGACTCGACCGTGTCGTCTGGCACGGCCGAGTCGAACTCTTCCGGATAGGCCAGAACCGACTGCCCACACGCCCGACCGTGTTCCAGGACACGGTCGAGTCATGCCGAGTCGCTGTCGGACGGGTCACTATCGGAAGGCCCTCCGCGCCGCGACCGTGTCAAGCAGGACACGGTCGAGTCCCTGCCGGCCAGTTGCGCGACGCGACCGTGCCGATCGGCACGGGCCGTGTCCGGCAGACAGTCAACTCCTATAATTTCGTTTTTTTTGAGCATTTCAGCTCATTTCTTCATTCTTTCACCTTCATACACGAGAGAGGGTCTTGAGGGAGAGATTTCTTCATCAATTATCATTTGAGTGTGTATTTTTCTTCACCTTCAATCCCTTGGGAAGCTTGGATACTCGATTAAACTCGTGTTCTTCGGATCGAAGTGGTTGGATCTTCAAGAGGTAATTTCTTCAACACCTTGGACTTCGATTCTATGTTGAGATATGATGTTTTGGACGTTATAATCATGTTATATGAAGGGATATGTATATGATTATGAGTTTATATAAGGATTCATTGGATTATTGAGGGATTATTCAAGAACACTTTGAATATCGAGTTGAAATTGGGGGTTTTCGATTAATTGTCGTTATAATCACGTTTTCGGATATTCATTTTGGATTATTGATCATTTGGAAGATGTTTGTTGGTTTGAAACACTTCTTGGAGGATTTGATATTGGTATATTGAGATTTGATTGTAAACAATCGGAGTTTGGCCACAACGTATTCGATATAATGCCCCAATGAACTTAGTTTAATTGTATCGACGTTTTGAGTTCGTTATATTCGTGTTTGATTCGTATATTGAACGGGTTGTTGGATATTGTATAATTCAAGGTTGTTCGAGCGATCGATATCTCAATTAGGACGTCGCTCGTGGAAGGATAATTATCACCGGTGTTGAGTAAGTTGATTCTTACTCAGTTAAAAGGACATTCATTTCCTTTTGTTGTTGTTCATTCATAATCATGACTCATTCATCATTATATTAACCGTATCAAAACTTATTGTTGTCAATTAATCACTTCAGTCATAAGGAACGACGGTTCCAATCTTTTCATCAAGCTGTCATTTATTTCGTTACCATTCCACCTCGGTGAGTCATTATTCATTTTCGATGTCACTTTTGTTATATCGTGGCATTCCGGGTCATACTGGCGTGCCGGTTGGTTTGTGTTGGATTTTCATGTCGGGCACATTTATGTCGTGTGTTGGTTGTTGGCCTCACATTGGACTGTGCACACGAGTCATATTGTCTCGTGAGACTGATTAGGTACAAGACCACACAGGTATTCGATCGATACTCGTTGGTGGCTTGTGCACGGACACATTTCCATCCCGGGCGTAGTGTGGCGCCACCCTTTGAGCCGTACTATTAGTTGATTCATATAGCATGTTTGATTGCGTATGTTTCGACAGGATATTTCATAACTTCAGATATAATCATGATTGTGTATTTTCAACCCTTGAGAATTGTTGTTCTTTGTAACTGACCCCGTTTGGGGATTTTGTTTTTCAGGTCTTGGCAAGGCAAAAGTACGGGGAGAACACGCTGATGTTGAGGAGTCCCAGTGATACTAGTAGGGGGCCCCGATTTTTCAGTTATTCATGTTATTGTCCTTTATTTTCCGCTGCAGACTTTCATTTGAATACTCCGTTTCATTCAGTGTTGTGTATTTTATCTTCATATAAAATACACTAGTATTCGGTATTGTCCTGGTGTGTTATAACTAAACTCATCATCGGAGTAATTATTGTTGTAATGTAGTTCGGTACTACATTTATCCTGTGTAATTCATTCATTTTCATTTGCCTGGTGGGTCCCAGTTGGGGATCTACGGCACTGTAATATCCGCCTAGTTTGGGGTGTTACAGAGTTGGTATCGGAGCGTGGTTTTGAATACTACCTTCCGAGTCATGTCTCATTTGAAGTCATCGTCATCAGACTAGTATCATTGGACTTTCGCGTCACGTGTGACCTGTGCAGATGCCGAGCCAATCAGACCGAAAGAACTATAAGACTTCTAACGCCATGGTATAATTTCTGGCAATTATCATTCATTCATAATTCATCAATTAACAATCCTCAAACATCATCATTCATTATGATCAGGACGATCATATTAAATCATTAATCACTTAATTCATTTCATTACTCAGTTAATGATCAAGACGATCATATTAACTCATTAATCACTTAATTCATTTCACTACTCAGTTAATGATCAGGACGATCATATTAACTCATTAATCACTCAAATCATTTCATCACTCAGTTGTCGATTTGGATGGTCATATTATCAATCTTATTAAGTTATTCAAGATAATCATTTCAAGAATTTTATCAGATAATCATGTCACTTCAGTAAATCATTCATATAATCACTAAGTTAGAGCATGTATACTCATTTTCATCATCTCACGACATAATCATAACGTGCTAATCATGCGGGTAATATAATCATTATGCGACCTTCCTACTTCAGTATGGAGAGAGCTGTCAGGGGATGCACGGGGAGAGGCCGCGGTGCGGACCGAAACCCGAGAAATAATCACTCGCTGCCGGGAAATCGTGCCCACGACTCGGCTCGATCAGAAGATGTTTGTTATGAATACTTGTTAGATTTTGATGATGTCATTAATTTAAAATCAAATGTTTATTGGCAAAATGTAAGGAAGAACCAAATGAGTATCTTCCATAGGCCAAAATATGTTAAAGTATAAAATTGGCAAAATGTAAGGAAGAACCAAATGAGTATCTTCCATAGGCCAAAATATGTTGAGTATAAAATTGGCAAAATGTAAAGAAGAACCAAATGAGTGTCTTCTATAGGCCAAAGTTAGTTAGGCTGAAAATCGGCTAAGTACTAAAGTACAGCCTAGTCCATCAGAGAAGTACAGCCGACTCCAGTCAGAGTAGCCCTGGTCAACAAATTTTATCAGAGAAGTTTGACCAGATCGGCAATGAGGTACCTCGGGAAGTCACCCGATCGGACAAGTCACAAAACAAGGAATGTAGAGAGGACCTACCTGCAGAGATGTAAGCTGCACATCAGCCTACTCAACTACAGCCTAGTACTCCAAGTCCACGTCAGCATGCTTTGAAAAGTCAAATATTACGGAAAGCTCACATGCTACGTGAAGAGACAAATTGGAGTGATTCCCGCAAGAGATATGATTTATTTAAATCATCCTGACCCACCGTGAAGACTTTAATCCTTTTATATTCAACAGATTCGGCGCTCACATGCAGAAGTCCTCACAACGGTCGGAAGATAAAATTAAATAATGTGAATCCAGCCTTGCAACGTTCAGAAAGATTAAACAATGAAGTCACCCTCCAACGGACGGATTTGTTCAGATTTGCAACGGCTACAAAGAAGAAGCTCAGAGATCGTGATCTATATATATCCAGAGATTTGAAACTGAGCAACTACCGGTGCGAACATACATTCTAGCGATCAAAGCAAACAAAGCAATCTCAAGCAATCAAATAGCATCGTGAAAAGAGCAGATCTAAAAGTTCATATTTGAGGAAGCTCTTAAGTTGGAGAAGACAAACACTCTTGTCTATAATCTTGAGTACGGGGTACTTCACTGGTTGAAGTAAGAGACTGTAAGGGCATCCGAGGATCGAGGATCAAGAGGTGCAAGGCAGTCAAGTGTGTGTACAACGGCACGGAATTCCACTGGTTGGAAGCTGTTGTAGTGTGTTGTGAATCACTGTAATATTTATCACTGGTTGAAAATTATAGTGAATTCATCTCCAACTGGTTTGGAGAAAAGTGGATTAGTAGAGGATTACCCCACCTCCGAGACCACTATAATCACTGTGTTATTTCTTGTTTCTTGCATCATACTCTAACCTTTGCATACATTGTTAAGTGTGTCATTAAGTTACATTATATTAGTCATCAGCTGACTTCCGCACTTATCCAAGAACAAACGACTCCAAGTCATTTGTTTAACTATCAGCTGAAGAAACTCACTCTTCGTGAAAAAGATTTCAAGAGTTTCAACAAGTCTATTCACCCCCCCCCCCCCTCTAGACTTGTTCCTGGACGACTTGTGACCTACAAGTGGTATCAGAGAGGTTGGTTCATTTTTTCTCACGAACCAGATGTATATTAGATATATATATCTTATCTCTCACGTTATAATGGAACACATGCATTCTAGACTCCCTGTCTTTTCAGTTGACGAGTATGATCTTTGGAAGATAAGAATGCAGGCACACTTATCTTCAATCCATGACGACATGTGGTGCATCATTGAAGACGGTCCATTCATTTTTGAGAAGGACAACACAGCCGAGGAGATCGCAGCTAGGAGGCCCGAAAAGATTCCTAAGAAGAGAACGGAGCTGACCCCCGAAGAGAGAAAGCTGGCCAATCTTGACAACAGGGCCAGAGATGTGCTATACCAAACTCTTGACAAATCCACAATGGTCAAGATCATAAACTGTAAGAATGCCAAAGAAATTTGGGACACATTACCTCTAATGTGTGAAGGAACGGAGCTGATCAAGGAAAACAAGTTGTCAATAGCTATCCAAAAGTTTGACAACTTTAAAATGAAGAATGGTGAATCTATAGACCAAGTGGACACAAGGTTCACTGAAATTATCAATGAGATCAACTCCCTGGGCAAAACTTATGGCAACAGGGAAATGGCACTTAAGGTCCTCAGATCACTCAATCCCGAATGGAGCATGAAGGCTGTAGCTATGAGAGAGTCCAAAGACCTGAATAAGATAAAGATTCAGGAGCTGTTCTCTGATCTAAAGGCTTATGAGTTCGAGCTTCCAAGCTCATCCTCAATCGAGCTGCGAGAGAAGGGAATCGCATTTGCAGCCGAGTCCACTGCTAAGAGCTTATCTGATGTGAAACCTCCAAATCCACTAGATTTTGAGGAAGAAATGGCTTTCATAATGCAAAGGTTCAGCAATTTCAGAAAGAACTACTCCAAGTATAAGAAAAACTACAAGGAGAATCCAAGAAGGAACCAGAAGGCTGGAAGCTGGAAAGTTGAATGTTACAACTGTCACAAAATAGGACACATCCAGATGGATTGTCCCGAGCTCAAGAAGGACGAAACCAAGAAGGAGGTGGGCAGAAAGGAAGACAGAAGAAAAGCTCTCATCGGAGAAGACCAGGAGCGTGTCGAATCAAGCGGCGGCTTCTTTTCTGATGAAGACGAGGAGTATGATTGCCTGATGGCAAACTTAGCTGATGAAGAGGTAACCTCTAAACCTACCGGTTCAAATAATAGCTCAGCCATGTCACAAGATATGGATTTACATGAATCGGTAAATCAGTTATTCAAAGATTTTGAAACACTTAAATCTGCACACCAAGCTGTATCAGCAGAGAAGACTCAGCTGCAAGATGAGAATAGGCAGCTGAAAAATGATTTCGAAAAACTCAGCCTAGATTTAAATAAGGTTGAGACAACTACAGCTGACTTTAAAAACCAGGCAAGTGTCAATACAGCTGAGATAGACCGGCTAAATATTTTACTTAAAGAAAAATCAGCTGCACTTGCTCATGCCAAAGCTGAGTTTACTAAGCTGGCACAGATAAATAAAACTCAGGCGCAGGAAATAACCTCCCTGAAGGCGTCTTCAACTCTGGGCGAATTGTGTACCTATAAAAGGTCATTATATACCAAATCAGGCCTTGGATATGATTCTCACACTCCCTCTAGTTCTGAAACCAAGTTTATCAAGGGAGAAACAATGGTCTCGACTGCTGAGCCTGTACATAAACCAATATTCAAAAGCAGCAGGCCAGTCAAACGTCTAGCTGCCGATCGAGTTACACCGCATGCCACCTAGACAGCGACTCAGCGATGCCGTGCAAAGCGGCGGCCCGGACATGCCCACTATTACCAACAACTCCCCAAAAATAGATTTCATAATGGGAGGGGGATGGAAACCTCAAGGTTATCCAAATTACCAAAATGAACAAGTGTGGAGACCACAAAGGTTTAATAAATGGTCTCAGCCTAGATTTAGAAATGGCCCACACTATTTTGAGGAATATCCGGTATACAATCCAACCAGGAGATTTAGACCTCGACCACAGGCACCTTATAAGGGTTATAATAATAATAACAATTCCTATAATCCAAGGAGAAATCAATTCTCCAGGAAACCAACTAACCCCAAAGGACCCACACAAATTTGGGTACCTAAATCTCTGCTTGTTTAATTGCAGAAAAGGTGGAAGGACTACAACCACATCTCCTCAAGCTAAAATTTTGGAGGTGAAGAATGGTTTGTAGACTCTGGATGCTCAAGGCATATGACCGGGAACAAGAAGATGCTGACCAAATATATCAAAGAAAGAGGTCCCGATGTAACCTTTGGAGATAGCTCTAGAGGATAGACAAAAGGCTTTGGAGAGCTGCACCGAGGAAACATTGTAATATCCAAATTTCATTATGTCAAAGGGCTCAAATACAACCTCTTGAGCATAAGCCAGTTCTGTGACGAGAAGAATCTAGTAGTCTTCACCATCTTGAAGTGTATGGTGATAGACATCTTATCTGGAGAAATAAAGCTACAAGGTTTCCGAAGAAGAGATGTATACATGATTGATTGGAACACAGGAACACCTAACTCCTGTTTTCTATCCAAGACTGTAGCTGAGAATGGATGGCTGTGGCACAAAAGACTATGTCACCTAAACATCAAAGCCATCAACAAGATTAGCTCTCAGAAGCTGGTCAGAGGACTTCCAAATGAAGCATTCAAGAAGGAAGCACTCTGTGATGCATGTCAGAAGGGAAAGCAGACCAAGGCATCGTTCAAGCCAGTTCAGCCTACAACGCTCACAACAAGGATCTTAGATCTACTCCACATGGATCTATTTGGTCCTATCAATCCAAGGACTTTGAGCGGCAGAAAGCATGCTCTTGTAATAGTAGATGATTATTCAAGGTACACTTGGATCATTTTTCTATTCAAGAAAAGTGAAACCTTGACCAAGCTACCTGAGCTGCTGAGAAGGATCCAGAATGAGAAATCCCTCTCTATCATCAAGATCAGATCAGATAGAGGAGGAGAGTTTCTCAACAAGGCAATAACTGATTTCAGCGATCAGAATGGGATCCAAAGATGAGCTCTGCAGCCAGACGCCCACAGAATGGTGTTCTTGAAAGAAGGAACAGAACCAAGAAGGAAGCGGCAAGGTCCATGATTGCAGGCGGACCTACCAAGAGGTTCTGGGCTGAAGTCATAACACTGACTGCCACACCCGCAGAGTATGATAGTAGGGAGACATGGCAAAACTCCCTATGAGGTTTGGAATAATAGAACTCCAACTGTTGCTTACTTTCATGTTTTTGGTTGTAAGTGTTTCATCCACAACAACGGTAAAACACAGCTAAATGCCTTTGATGCTAAAACTGATGATGGTCTATTTATGGGATATTCCCAAAGAAGCAAGGCATATATAGTTTTTAACAAAAGAACCTTAGTTGTGGAGGAAACACCCCATGTTGTTTTTGATGAATCTACCGTTGAGTACAGGAAACAACTTGAGTTAATTGAGAACAAACTCAAGTCAGCAACCCTTGAAGAAGTCATTATACATGACACTGGAATGGTGGACTCACCTGCAGATCAGCCTGATGACCCAACTGCAGATCAGACAGGATCACCAAACCTATCTGATCCAGTTGCTGCGGAAGAAGACCCAGCCGGAGCTGACAAAGACCCATCTGCAGTTCAGAACCAAGCTGCAGATGACAAGGCGGTAGCTGATCCAGTTGCAGACCAGAATCCAGCAGATGCAGATAACCACCAGAGCAATCCAACAGGGGGAACAAACCCAGAAGAGGACGAGATCCCCAAATGGCTCAAGGATCATCCAATTCAGCAAATTATCGGAAAGCTGACTGATGGAGTCAAGACAAGACAGTCAACTCTACCAGCAGGAATGGCGATGTTCTCATGTTTCATGTCACAAATTGAACCCAAGACCACAGAACAAGCCTTGGAAGATTATTCATGGATTAATGCTATGCAAGAGGAATTGGAGCAGATGGAAAGAAACAAAGTTTGGGAACTAATGCATGCACGATCACAAGAAAGTTATTGGCACCAAATGGGTGTATAAAAACAAGAGTGATGAAGACGGAGTCATTGTTAGGAATAAAGCTAGACTCGTAGCAAAGGTTATGCACGGTGAGGGAATAGATTTTGATGAAACTTATGCACTGTTGCAAGATTAGAAGCCATCGACTATTCCTCGCATATGCCGCATTCAAGGATTTTGAAGTCTACCAGATGGATGTAAAAGTGCGTTTCGAACGGAATCCTAGAAGAAGAAGTCTATGTAGAGCAACCCCTGTGTTTTGTCAAAGGAGACAAAGTCTATAAGCTATTGAAGGCTCTGTATGGACTCAAGCAAGCACCGAGAGCATGGTATGAAACACTGTCTGTGTTTCTTGAGAAAAATGGATTTTGCAAGGGAAAAGTGGACAAGACCCTATTCAGAGTGGAGCACGAAGGCCACATATTAATAGTTCAGATTTATGTGGATGACATCATATTCGGGTCAACCAATCCAGAACTATGCGAGAAATTCTCCAACCTCATGCAAGGAGAATTTGAGATGAGTATGATGGGAAAGCTTAACTTCTTTCTCGGATTACAAGTTAAGCAGATGGAAAAAGGAATTTTCATCAACCAAGCAAAGTATATCAGAGATCTTATCAAGATATATGGAATGGAATCAGCCAAGCCCGCAAGAATTCCAATGAGCACAAGTACTCACGGATGCGAGGCGGTGCATATCGGTGGACTCAACCCACTACATAGGACTCATCGGATCTCTTACGTACTCACCGCAAGGTGCCGGACATATCATATGCAGTTGGAGTTTGTGCAAGATTCCAGTCCAAGCCGAAGCAATCACACCTAGATGCATCCAAGAGAATAATTAAATACCTAAAGTCTACAATTAATGTTGGACTATGGTATCCAAAGGATGACAACTTCGAGCTATCAGGATACTCAGATGCGGATTTCGGAGGATGCAAAATCAATAGGAAGAGCACTAGTGGAACGTGTCAATTTCTAGGAACCAGACTGATATCCTGGTTTAGCAAGAAGTAGGTTTCTAACTCTATCTCCACTACAGAGTCAGAATACCTAGCTGCAGGTAGCTGTTGTGCACAAATTCTATGGATCAGACAACAGTTAAGGGACTACAATATTATTGCCAACGAAGTTCCTATTTGGTGTGACAACAATAGTGCTATTGCAATAACCAACAATCCGGTTTTGCACTCAAGGACGAAGCACATTGACGTTAAGCACCATTTCATTCGAGACCATGTGCTTAACAAAAGGGTTAGAGTTGAAAGAGTCAGCACAGACTACCAAATAGCAGACATCTTCACTAAACCCTTGCCAGAAGAAAGATTCCTAGAGCTTAGCAGAGACCTTGGATTACTAGATTGGGCATCTAGTTCTGAAGCAAATTGAAGGAAGGACGGACCCTCAGAATCAGCCTAAGCTGATACAGGCAAGAAGACGAAGGCCAGACGAAGCAACTTAGCTGTACAGAATACCAGGCGAGAAGTCAAACTCACCTGTTGCAGAGTGGTCAACAGTCAACAGTCAACGAAATCAGACCAGCTAAGTTCTCTAAACTGATCTCTAAATTTTTAATTATTATCTGCCATATTTAAAATATTATTTTGGCTAACGAAATGGCATTTAAAATATACATTTTATAAGCCAAGTGGCAATTTTTAATACACGCGTCACACGCCTATTTAATTAACCTCTACGGTGGCCAATCAAAATCAACCGTCGAATTTTAAATAGGGCCACCGATTCAAATTTGAAATTCAAAAGAATATCAAAAGGCGTACCACCGTTTAAATTTATAATAAACTAATCCAAACGTCTTTTCATCTTCTTTATAAGGAATAAAACCTTTCACTTTACTCTTTACGCTTACAGAAACCCTAGAATTTACAGAGCAAAATATACACTAAAAATCCTAAAATCCTTTTTGCAGAAATGGCATCTTTTGAAGGCGTAAACTTGAAGGCGGTGAAGGACCAAGTCATCTTCTCCATGGTCGTCGACTTCGAAGGTTTATTGGAAGCAAATCTAGAGGACTTCGATATGCTCAACTTAATCCGGGCGATGAAGCTGAACGGAATCTACCCATTTCTCGACATCAACCCGCAACATTTGTTCAAGGAAGATGTCGTTGAATTTTATCGTAATGCCTCTCTGATTCAGCACGGGATTAACAGCTCAGTCGGCGGAATCCCTTTCACCATAGATCGCGAGAAGATCCGTTCTGTATTCGGGATGAAACATCGCGGTTTGGCGGTCGAAGCTCTTAAACAATCACCCGCCGAAACCTGGAAGACGATCAAAATCGAAAACATCCCAGAGAAATTGAAGTTTACAGCGAAGAGGAATGAGTTGAAAAGGATTTATTGAGTTGCTTTGGACATCACAAACAAGATAGTGATGGGGATGGCAGGCAGCTATGACCAACTGTCATCATCCAAATTCATGGTGTTGGCTGCGTTAATTCAAGAAGAAGAAGTCGATTGGGCGGACTATATTTTCAGGCAACTTGTTCGCGAGGTGAACAAGGTCGAATGGCTTGAAGGTGAGAAGAAATTCAAAACTAAGTTGGCGTTCGGAACACATCTTAGTTGGCTTTTGGAGAAAATCGGAGTGGCCAAGGGAAACATTGACCCTTTCCACCCAAACAAGAGGCTAGGTCACATGGACCATGACAAGAAAAAAGTTGGAGTCACTGGGAGAGCAGCCCAGTTGTTGAAGGATTTGCCAGACTCAAGCTATTGCCCAAGATACGATTTATCAGAGGAATCGGACCAACCTGCAGCTGAGATCGGAACTGCAGTCGAGTCCGAGAATGAGTCTGACGATACACCAATTGCCATCCGATTCAAGAGACGGGGACCAGCCCCAGAAGGACCCTCCAACCTGCAGTCATCACGTGAACCCTCACCAAAGAGGCCAAGGAAGCTGCAGTTCAGCGAGGGAGATCAACCTGAGCACCATGCCAGCCCATCAGTTCAGTCACCAGTTCATCCGGACCTGCCTGCACCAGACACTGAAACTCGAATTGTACCTATTATTACACCTCCTGTGTACATAACCGAAGAAGAGGAAGCATGTCTTGTTATCTCTATTCCTGAAGCAGATTACACTTTCAATCTTTTAGAAAATAATACTTTTAAACTCTCCATTGAGCAACTTCAGCTTGTCAAACCACAGGCAGAAAAACACTCCTTTGTAAATATTTTTAAAGAGTGGAAAACTCTCAAAACCATGTCTTTTACAAATTTTCAAACTTTTGTTGAAACTAGTGGTTGGGAATATCCCCAAGCCACTGAGGATGTTCTGACTAATTTTTGCAAAGAGTCAGATTTAGCTTTAATCCTCCAGGATAACTGGTTCATGTCACATTTTGAGACAAACATGGACCACTTTATCCACTCTATAATGCTCAGTATTTTTAATGGTGTTTTTGGAGAGGAGGAGGAAGAGGAGGAAGTAGAAAAGGAGATTAGGATTGAAGAAATTAATGGAGACAATGAAATTATTGATTTGGCTGAAGAAGATGAGGAAGAAAAAGAATCTGAAGAAAATATACCAGTTGAAAAACAAACAGAGGAGATTGAGAAAACAGAAGAAGTGGATGATGAAGGGGATGAAGAAGAAGGAGAAGAAGTAGAGCAGGAAAAAGATGAAGAAAATAAGGAGGATGAAGATGATGAAGGAGAAAAGAAAGAGAAAGATGATGAGAAAGATGATGATAAAGATGATGATGATGATGATGATGATGATAATGATGATGGAGGTGAAGGGGGAGCAGAACAAGATGAGGAAAAAGAGAAAGAAAAATCTGGAGAAGAAGAAGGGAAAGAAGGAGAGAGAGAAGGAGCCAAAGAGCCAGAGCCAGAGCCAGAGCCACAGGCAACTCATGAAGCTGCAGATAGGATTGTTGTGCCTGCCAGGTACACCAGCCTAGATGCAGAGCTGGAAGAAGACTCCAGGTCAAGGACCCCGGAGAAAACCCAATCTGACCTACCTGCTGCAGCCAGGAGCCTGCAGTCTAGTGGTTCTCTTGCAGAAGGTTCAGGAGAGCACTCCCCATCAGCTCAGTTATCTCCTACCATGACTGAGCTGATCAAGCAAATTGTCAGAGACACTATTGGGGAGCTGCTGTCAACTCAGGTCACTCCTGACCTTCAGACCATAAATGCCAAGATTGACACCCTACTTCAGCAAGAGATCCCTCAGCCTCCTCCTCCTACAAACAACAGAATGCCTTTTGGCATGTCTGATTGGATGAGCCGCATGGAGCAACAGTTGACAACCCTTATTGATGCTGGCAAAAAGGGGGAAGAGAGGATTCAGGGGGAAGAGAGAGAAATCATAAGCAAGAAGAAGCAGGATGTCCCTCAGATTGAAGGACCATCCAGTCTAAAGAGGAAGGAAGCTGTAGATCGAGAAGACCAGGCTGTCCAGCCTGTAGGAAAAAGAAGAAGGACCAGAAGCGGCTTTGAACCTACTCTTGAATGGGAAGGGTTGGAGCTATGGTATGTTGAGGATTTCGTTCCATTTGAAGCCCTTGAGATGTGGGGAGCTGCTAGGAAGAGGTTCATCAAAGACTATTATGTCTGGGAACTACTTCAAGATGACAAACTCTCCCCACAGGAGATTTTCATAAACTTCATGGAAGAAATCTATCCAAAGCTTTGGGCCATTCTGAAAAAGTACGCTAAAGAGCAAAATGCCTTTCCTATGATTCCCTTATTCAGAGCTGAAGAAGCACCAATCCGCATGGATGGTGAACTTGATGAGCTACAACTTCAGAAGGAAATCAAGCTAGTCTGCCTTGAGAACATATTCAGATCTCAGCAGGAGCAGGATTTCGCAGCACTCGTGGTGAAAAGAAAATATGGCCTTGCTCCAGTCAAGGTAAGACCTATCGGAGCCAAACCATTCAAGCCTGCCAAGCAGCCTATTCGAAGAGGCAGAGGAAGAGGCAGATGACCTTAGTTATTTCTCTTACTTGTAATTTTATTTTCTGTACTTAAACATTCTTGTAAAATTTCAATAATGAAGTCAGAAAATTTTATGAACAGTCTGTTGAATGACAATTTTCCAGTTGTCTCAATATTAGACTGATTTCAGTTTTTGTCTCGCACTTAAGTGCAGACTTGGCCATTTGATTTCTTACTTAGTTTTGCCATCATCAAAATAGGGGGAATTTGTTAGGAATACTTGTTAGATTTTGATGATGTCATTAATTTAAAATCAAATGTTTATTGGCAAAATGTAAGGAAGAACCAAATGAGTATCTTCCATAGGCCAAAATATGTTAAAGTATAAAATTGGCAAAATGTAAGGAAGAACCAAATGAGTATCTTCCATAGGCCAAAATATGTTGAGTATAAAATTGGCAAAATGTAAAGAAGAACCAAATGAGTGTCTTCTGTAGGCCAAAGTTAGTTAGGCTGAAAATCGGCTAAGTACTAAAGTACAGCCTAGTCCATCAGAGAAGTACAGCCGACTCGGTGAGTAGCCTGGTCATCATATTTTATCAGTGTAGTTTGACCAGACTGCAGCCGAGGTACCTCAGGGAAGTCACCTGATCAGACAAGTCACAAAACAGTGAACAGCCGAGAGGACCTACCTGCAGAGATGTAAGCTGCACATCAGCCTACTCAACTACAGCCTAGTACTCCATGTCCACGTCAGCATGCTTTGAAAACTCAAATATTACGGAAAGCTCACATGCAATGTGAAGAGACAAATTGGAGTGATTCCCGCAAGAGATATGATTTATTTAAATCATCCTGACCCACCGTGAAGACTTTAATCCTTTTATATTCAAAAGATTTGGCGCTCACATGCAGAAGTCCTCACAACGGTCGGAAAATAAAATTAAATAATGGGAATCCAGCCTTGCAACGTTCAGAAAGATTAAACAATGAAGTCACCCTCCAACGGACGGATTTGTTCAGATTTGCAACGGCTACAAGGAAGAAGCTCAGAGATCGTGATCTATATATATCCAGAGATTTGAAACTGAGCAACTACCGGTGCGAACATACATTCTAGCGATCAAAGCAAACAAAGCAATCTCAAGCAATCAAATAGCATCGTGAAAAGAGCAGATCTAAAAGTTCATATTTGAGGAAGCTCTTAAGTTGGAGAAGACAAACACTCTTGTCTATAATCTTGAGTACGGTACTTCTTTGGTTGAAGTAAGAGACTGTAAGGGCATCCGAGGATCGAGGATCAAGAGGTGCAAGCGATCAGTGTGTGTACAACGGCACGGAATTCCACTGGTTGGAAGCTGTTGTAGTGTGTTGTGAATCACTGTAAGATTTATCACTGGTTGAAAATTATAGTGAATTCATCTCCAACTGGTTTGGAGAAAAGTGGATTAGTAGAGGATTACCCCACCTCTGAGACCACTATAACTGCCTGTGTTATTTACTGTTTTACTGCATCATACTCTAACTGCTGCATACATTGTTAAGTGTTTCATTAAGTTAATTTATATTAGTCATCAGCTGACTTCCGCACTTATCCAAGAACAAACGACTCCAAGTCATTTGTTTAACTATCAGCTGAAGAAACTCACTCTTCGTGAAAAAGAGTTCAAGAGTTTCAACAAGTCTATTCACCCCCCCTCTAGACTTGTTCCTGGACGACTTGTGACCTACAATGTTCGGGTTGATCCACTCACTTTTATGCAGGCCATGATGACCCATGTGCAGTTGCTCAATCATCATTGCGCCACTCTGACCGGATTAATCGAGAGAACTCTCCCGTATAAGCCAGCTGCTAAGGAAAGTGCTGAACAACAACCTTCTTTTGTCAGCAAGAAATCAACGAAGCGTAATCAATCCGAAGGCGGTCAGTCAACCTTCAAGAAGCCTCGTGTGAGTCCTATCGTTTCTGAGCGACCTCCTACGGCGCATAATCGTGCGGGATCTCATTTCCGAGCGGCCAGTTCGGCCATCACCTGTTTCAATTGTGGAACGCCGGGTCATTTCAGCACTGAGTGTCTGAAACCGTCTATCACGTGCTATAATTGTGGGAATTTTAGGCATAAGGCTCGTTTTTGCCGAAAGGACTCCAAGTCGACTCCGGCGGCATCTCAAGCCCCGAAGCAACCAGCGTTTCAGAATCAGACTGCTTTGTCATCGTCATTTAAGACAATTGAAGCAAATAGAGTTGGAGCTCGTATTTATCAGACGGGGGCGTCCGGTTCGGGGACCGGCAAGTCCCATATTCATATGATGAGAAGAATCGACGATCCGATGGTCCGAATGATTTCAGGTATACTCGTAATTTTATTTCAACTTGTGTGTACCTTTTGATGCTGGTACACCGCATTCATTCAATTTCGAATCATGCTTGAATAGACTTATTTTGGGATAGTTCTATTGCTTGTGGACCTCATACCATTGGTCTACCTGACGATGGAAGAATTTTCGGAGTCATACCGAATTAAGCTTAATGGCCGCGATTGGTTGATGGATCTAATCGTGGTGAACTTATCTTAGGACGATGTAATTTTCGGTATTAGTTTGATTAATCGTCTTGATACTATCCTCAGTGTTTGTTAGCGTTTGGTCGCTATCTTTCCGTCGTTGGTTGTCGAATGTGTGTTTCAGGGAAGTAATCCCCGTTGTTCCAGAAGAAGTATTATTATGACGAAAGCAGAGAAATTCCGCAATCGAACTATTCAATCATTCATTGTATCATTCTCATCTATTGGCCTTTCTAAGACAATCGAGTCATTCAATCATTCATTGTATCATTTTCATCGATTAGCCTTTCAAAGGCAATCGAGTTATTCAAACATTCATTGTATCATCTTCATCGATTGGCCTTTCTAAGGCAATCGAGTTGTTCAATCATTATTGGTATCTCTTTTTATCGATTGACCATTCTAGGGCAATCGAAATGTTCAATCATTCGTGGTATCATTGTCATTGATTGACGATGTATTTCCAGACGAGTTATCTGGTTGCCTTCACATAGAGTAAGGGAATTCAGGAGTGAGTGGGAGCCGGTACGTCCCCTTTATCGAAGGCACCGTATCGGATGGCCCCGACAAGAATGCAGGAGTTGAAGATTCAACTTGAGGAGTAGTTCGAGAAAGGTTATCTCCGACCGATTGCGTCCCCGTGAGGAGCACCAGTGTGATCTGTCAAGGAGAAGGATGGCTCGTCTCGTGTATGTATTAATTACCAGGAGTTGAACAGGGTGATGATCAAGAGTAGTATCCCTTACCCCGTATTGATGATCTTTTAGATCCACTTCAGGGAGCCTCAGTATTTTCCAGGATCGACTTAAGATCTGGATATCACCAGTTGCGGATTCGAGAGTCGGATATCGCGAGGACAGCATTTCGTACACGCTATGGTCATTATGAGTTCGTAGTTATGCCGTTCGGGCTAACTATTGCACCTGCGGTATTCATGGAGTTAATGAATCGGGTTTTCATCGACTTTTTGGATCAGTTTGTTGTTGTCTTCATCGACGACATTTTGATTTATTCTCGTAGCCGAGAGGAACACGAGGTTCATCTTCATCAGGTTCTCGACGTGTTGAGACGAGAGCAACTTTATGGAAAGTTTTCCAAATGTGAGTTCTGGAGGTCCGAAGTGACTTTCTCGGGCATGTAATTTCATCTGACAGAGTTCGTGTCGACCCTCAGAAGATGGAGACTATCCGAGATTGGCAACCTCCAAAAGATATTAAGTAAATCCGATGTTTCCTCGGATTAGCTGGTTAATTATCCAACCCGCGGCCGGAGCTAGCAACCGTGGTTTTCACGTTGGAAATTTGGCGTCGTTACCTTTATGGCATCACCTGTCAGATCTTCACCAATCACAAGAGTTGAAGTATATATTTACTCACAAGAAGTTAAATATGCGACAGAGGCGGTGGTTGGAACTAATCAAAGATTTTGATATCGAGATCCTTTACCACCCGGGCAAGGCGAACGTTGACGCCGACGCCTTGAGTCGTAAGTCCGTTCAAGAGCAGATGCTTGCTCGTTTAACAGTTCAGAAGGAGCTTCAGCAGGAATTCCTTAGACCCGAGATCGAGGTCCGCTTCCAGTGAGTTCAGTGACTTTGTATGTTAGAGATTTCATCGTCACTTGAGGAGGTAATCGGAGAGAATCGAGTTCGGACCCTTCATTGTTGCGCATCCGTGAAGATGTGGCTCAGAGAAAGCCCACGGATTCGTGATCCACTAGGATGGACTTTTGAGATTTAAGAATCGGAGGTGTGTACCGGCGTATGATGAGTTGAAAAACTCGAGTTTGAGAGAAGCTCATGCTACCCCTTAGTCTGTTCATCCGGGGTCTAGCAAGTTGTATAAGGACTTGAAACAAAATTATGGTGGAGTAATATGAAGCGAGAAGTCACAGAATTTGTTTCGAGATGCTTAACTCAACAAGTCAAGATGGAACATCGGCCGCGAGTATGCTGATACCGCTCCCTATTCCAGAATGGAAGTGGGAAGACATTTCTATGGAATTCATCACGAATTGCCGACGAGTCGTCATGGCATGAATACGATCTGAGCGATCGCGGACTGCTTTACTAATTTAGCTCATTTCCTTGAAATCAAGGATATGTGGAGTCCCAAGAGACTGGCCCAGTTGTTCATCAAGGAGATAGTGAGACTTCACGGTGCCCCTAAGAGTATCGTTTCTGATCGTGACGGACGATTGTGTCTCATGTTGGAAATCAGTTCATCGTGCTATGGGAACTCAGCTTAATCTCAGTACTGCCTTTCATCCTCAGTCCGACGGACAATCAGAGAGAACTATTCAGACATTAGAGGACATGTTGAGGGCATGCGTCCTCGATTGGAAGGACGATTGGGAAGCCCAACTACCACTGATCGAGTTCACGTATAATAATAGTTGGCATGCCTCCATTAAGATGGCACCTTACGAGGACTTGTACGGTCGTCTTTGTCGATCTCCTTTGTGTTGGGATGACTTGTCAGAATCAATCAGCACCGAGCCCGATATGCTTATTAGCCGCCCGTGAGAAGGTAGCTTTGATCAGGAGTTGTTGTTGACCACTCGGAGTCGACATAAATCTTATGCAGATAATCGTCGTCGACCACTAGAGTTCGAGACAGGTGACCAAGTCTTGGTCAAGGTATCCCCGAGTCGTGGTATCTTCCGTTTTGGGAAGAGGGGTAAGTTGAGTCCGAGATTCATTGAACCGTTTGAAATTTTGGATCGAGTAGGCGAGTTAGCTTATCGATTGGCTTTACCTTCGGCATTGAGCCGAATTCATAATGTGTTTCATGTCTCTCAGTTGCGGAAGTATGTTGCCGACCCGAGTCACATACTTCAGTTCGACGAAATCGAGATCACCGACGACCATTCATATGAGGAGCGTCCTATACGAGTCTTAGAGCGGCGAATCAAACAGTTGAGAAATAAGTCGATTCCTTTGGTCAAGATTCAGTGGTCTAGACACGGAGTCGAAGAGGCTACTTGGGAAACCGAGGATAGTATGCGGGAGAGTTATCCCGAGTTGTTTGACCCTTAGTTTCGGGGACGAAACTTTTTTAAGGGCGGGTGTATGTAATACCCGGTTGTAATTCAGTCATTATCATTCAGTAATTTCATTCGGTGATTGTCACTCAGTGGATTTTCACTCATTTATAATCATTCATCAATCATGTTCATTCACCCGTGTTCACCGTTCGGAAAAAACTTCGAGTTGTGTATCGTTATTGTCCATTGTTCAACTTTCCGCTTATGAGTTCGACTTTGTTAGATCACCATTAATTTTTGGTAACTCCAAAAATTCTTAATCTTTGCAATATTATAGAGCATCGAGTTAGCTTTCCAATGGTTCAAACGGTGAGTCAATCAGAGTCCGGACGAGAGAGTTATGGTCGTTTTAGCTCACCCGCTCATTTTTCAGTTATTGGCCGATCACTGCCGACCGAACTCGGCCGTGTCGTCCGACACGGCCCGTGCCGTACTCGTCCGGAAATGCCGAAGTCTCTGCCACAGGACTCGACCGTGTCGTCTGGCACGGCCGAGTCGAACTCTTCCGGATAGGCCAGAACCGACTACCCACACGCCCGACCGTGTTCCAGGACACGGTCGAGTCATGCCGAGTCGCTGTCGGACGGGTCACTATCGGAAGGCCCTCCGCGCCGCGACCGTGTCAAGCAGGACACGGTCGAGTCCCTGCCGGCCAGTTGCGCGACGCAACCATGCCGATCGGCACGGTCCGTGTCCGGCAGACAATCAACTCCTATAATTTCGTTTTTTTGAGCATTTCAGCTCATTTCTTCATTCTTTCACCTTCATACACGAGAGAGGGTCTTGAGGGAGAGATTTCTTCATCAATTATCATTTGAGTGTGTATTTTTCTTCACCTTCAATCCCTTGGGAAGCTTGGATACTCGATTAAACTCGTGTTCTTCGGATCGAAGTGGTTGGATCTTCAAGAGGTAATTTCTTCAACACCTTGGACTTCGATTCTATGTTGAGATATGATGTTTTGGACGTTATAATCATGTTATATGAAGGGATATGTATATGATTATGAGTTTATATAAGGATTCATTGGATTATTGAGGGATTATTCAAGAACACTTTGAATATCGAGTTGAAATTGGGGGTTTTCGATTAATTGTCGTTATAATCACGTTTTCGGATATTCATTTTGGATTATTGATCATTTGGAAGATGTTTGTTGGTTTGAAACACTTCTTGGAGGATTTGATATTGGTATATTGAGATTTGATTGTAAACAATCGGAGTTTGGCCACAACGTATTCGATATAATGCCCCAATGAACTTAGTTTAATCGTATCGATGTTTTGAGTTCGTTATATTCATGTTTGATTCGTATATTGAACGGGTTGTTGGATATTGTATAATTCAAGGTTGTTCGAGCGATCGATATCTCAATTAGGACGTCGCTCATGGAAGGATAATTATCACCGGTGTTGAGTAAGTTGATTCTTACTCAGTTAAAAGGACATTCATTTCCTTTTGTTGTTGTTCATTCATAATCATAACTCATTCATCATTATATTAACCGTATCAAAACTTATTGTTGTCAATTAATCACTTCAGTCATAAGGAACGACGGTTCCAATCTTTTCATTGAGCTGTCATTTATTTCGTTACCATTCCACCTCGGTGAGTCATTATTCATTTTCGATGTCACTTTTGTTATATCGTGGCATTCCGGGTCATACTAGCGTGCCGGTTGGTATGTGTAGGATTTTCATGTCGGGCACATTTATGTCATGTGTTGGTTGTTGGCCTCACATTGGACTGTGCACACGAGTCATATTGTCTCGTGAGACTGATTAGGTACAAGACCACACGGGTATTCGATCGATACTCGTTGGTGGCTTGTGCACGGACACATTTCCATCCCGGGCGTAGTGTGGCGCCACCCTTTGAGCCGTACTGTTAGTTGATTCATATAGCATGTTTGATTGCGTATGTTTCGACAGGATATTTCATAACTTCAGATATAATCATGATTGTGTATTTTCAACCCTTGAGAATTGTTGTTCTTTGTAACTGACCCCGTTTGGGGATTTTGTTTTTCAGGTCTTGGCAAGGCAAAAGTACGGGGAGAACACACTGATGTTGAGGAGTCCCAGTGATACTAGTAGGGGGCCCCGATCTTTCAGTTATTCATGTTATTGTCCTTTATTTTCCGCTGCAGACTTTCATTTGAATACTCCGTTTCATTCAGTGTTGTGTATTTTATCTTCATATAAAATACACTAGTATTCGGTATTGTCCTGGTGTGTTATAACTAAACTCCTCATCGGAGTAATTATTGTTGTAATGTAGTTCGGTACTACATTTATCCTGTCTAATTCATTCATTTTCATTTGCCTGGTGGGTCCCAGTTGGGGATCTACGGCACTGTAATATCCGCCTAGTTTGGGGTGTTACATCGTGAAGCCTTAACACAAACCATACATTCCCAAAGTCAACACAGTATAGCACTCGTATACACAAGGTGAAAAATAATCACATAGTCATATTCTCTATATAGAACATAACACCAATTAAACTTTAAACGAGCCCAAGGAGTTAAAAGATTTAGTTTGAAAATACATTTTTATAAAAGGAAAAGTATTTTGATAAGATAGTTTAAAAATATTATTAATGACTCGGGCCGTCTTGGGATTTTGAAAATTGAATGGGAATACCTTTAGAAAATAATTTCAAAAGCTCTCGGGTCCTCGACCCAAGATATAGAAAGCAATTACACGAAAACATGTCAACGTTATTCGGGGTCCTCGACCTAATTTATAGAACACTGTCACAAACGAAATCATTAAAACATCTCACGGGGTTCTCAACCCAATCCAAATAACATCATCACGAGATCAATCATCTCAACATTTCACAGGGTCCTCGACCCAAAACACAGAATAGCACCACAATACAATCGAAGGCACAAACTCTCATTCGACATATCCTGCTCAAGACCCCGACACTAACCCTCGGAGATTTCGTCAAACCTCCTTGGTTAATTAACCCTGATACCAACGCTTTAAAAACAAGTTGAGACAAACTTTTCAGAAACACGAATCGCGGTCTATATCAAGACAAACATTTCAGAGAGAGTTGAAAGATTTGAGATACGAACATCGTTCGGTAACGGGGTCTTAGCTATCACTCAAATACCCGAAACCAATAAGCCTGCCAGGGGCCTCCCTTGCACACCTGTGTACCGGCGTTCACTCCACTATGTTGGCCGCTCCTTGAACATGTCACCGCGCCGGCGATCACTCCCGCAAGAGCCGCCCCTTGCGCGCATTAGGTAACATCGGCGTTCACCACCCATATGGAGCCGCACATTGCAGCATACACCAGGCCGGAGTGCACGCCCCGCCCTCAGAGGTTTCCGGATATGATGTTTCTCACAACAAGTATCCAGATTAATTCAAACATCAAGCACACAGACAAACATCACCAACTCGGTACATCAAGTTACACAATTTTCTCCGCCAGTCCATAACCACACAATTATACAATAACACGCACGTTATCAATCAAACTCAATCACAATAAGCCTTCAAGCATAACCAACCAACACCGCACATATATCCCTATATTGCGACTCAACCGAATATATATATATATATATATATATATATATATATTATAAGAATAAATATAGTTTACCCATCAATCTAAGTCGAGTACGTCATCTAGTGTTAGTATTCATCACTCGTCATTCACCAATATAGGCGCTTATATCAATATATGTATATACATACATATATTTAACATATAAATATATATACATATATAAAGCTAGATATATATATATATATACACACACATATATATATATATACACACATTTATACATCCGTATAAATTCATACACTTCGACAACAATGATTTCACGCAGTTACAATTCGTATATTAAGGTACTTGCCTTAATAACCGCTACCGAATACTCCGAAGAACACGATTTGACCGGGAAGCTCGGACCCCGAAGAAGACAACGAACGGAAGGGTTCCGACTCGAATTCATTGCGGAAAATCTGACCCTAACATCATACCATCAATAAATTAACGAACGAATGAGGAAGAATAATCGTAGAACGCTCGAATTCTCTTTGTGACATTTTATCGAACACTTTCAAGGCGTCGATAAAATACTCAATAAAACGACAAATCCATGGCAATCCAACCGTGGAATAACAAGGAATTAGATATAATATAGCTTAACAATCATCAATCCATCACTATTATGAGTTAAAACGGATTAAACGGACAAATCGAACAAAATCCCCAAAACTAGATTTTAAGAAAACTTGCCTTGATTCGGTCGATCGGAGCAATTTATGGAAGTATTAATCGATGTTATGAACTCCAAAACTTCATGTATTTAACCCCTAACAACATCACTCCATGATCATTAAGGCTTCAGCCGCGGAAGAGGATGAAACGAGTGAGAAAAATGAAGAAAAACCTGACTGCTCTGCCATATTTATACCCCTGCCGGACACGGCGCAGCAAACGGCCCAGACCAGCGCCGGGTGTCTCGGCCGTGTCTCGGCAGGCTGCTGGTCCTGGCCGACCCGGCGCAAGACACGGCGCTGGGCAGCGCCGTTTCCAGGGCCGTTTCGCACAGGTCCGGCCAGCCAGGACTCGGTCGATCCGACGGTCCGAAAAATCCCGAAACTCAGACCTGAACGTAAACCGAAAGCATGGTTACGAAGTACTCATAAAGACGAATCCGAACACTGAGAGAACACATGATTCCGACCACCTGAAGGCTCAAAATTCGACAACGGAAAGTAATTACCCCAAACTTTGGGAAATTACGAAAATGGCCCAAAACGTCCGAAAATCACGATACGTGATCGAATAACCAAACCGAAGTTCACAACACGTCTAACAAAGTTAAACGGACTTACGGGAAACTCGAAACAGTAATTTCGAACGAGATTCACAAGAATCGAACTCGAGTGCGGAAAAGTCATTAAGAAACACGGAAGTCAACAAAACAATACCGAAACGAACTCAGATGACAAAAAATACAGAATTAATCATTCTCATACTGATGAGACGGTCCCAAGTGAGTCGTCGAAACGGACTTCCACCGAAAAAAGAAAATTACCGGAAATCCGAAATTACGGATATTACATTATACCCTCCTTAAAAGAAGTTTCGTCCCGAAACTTAAATCAAGTAGAGAGAAACAATATTCCACCAGGAAAACTCAACGAGATACACAAGAACCGAAAAAAAAATCGTGCCCAACGGCGAAACGTTACAAGCAACGCAAAGGAATATACGGCGTGAAAACACGCCCCACGATGACTAACGCAACGCCACCGACTATGTTTCAAACAATAACGAGCAATTAACAACGCATCACATACCACATCACATGCACACATTTAATCGAAGAAGCGTACGCTACAACAAGTCGCACCCGACTAAAACGGCTATGCGATAGAAACAAGTAGAGTATCACGATAGAAATCATTCCGATTCTCATCAATAAGAAAATGTCCGACGTCAAAACACAAACAATTCATGATAACGGAAAACAAGAATACCGAACATTACATTCTATCCTAATAAAAATAAGTTTCGTCCCGAAATTTAAAATAAAACATCATGGTCGAATACAAACAAAACCAAAAAGTTCACGCAACAAATATCAATTTCTACAAGAATTACAGCACGAAGTGCGATACACAACTACATCGTAAAGCACAAAGTTTTATGAAGTCAATTTCAAGTTCTTCGACAAGGACGGTCATTATATGTATGCACTTAATGAAAACAAATTTTTGAACAAGAGGGCTAGTCACGTTACGCCCAAGACTTGTAAATACTGTCCTGTATTTCAGAAGAGGAAGTTTATACGACTCTAAAATTTATTTTCGAGTGATGTATAAAAGAAAATTGGAAATTGAATTGTAACTAATTTGAAGTATTTCAAAAGTGTTGAGTCCCAAATACCACAATTTTGAAAATCTTTCCTCTCCTACCAAAACGTTTATTTTGAAAGAATTTTCCACCGAGATACGTGACCAATTGACATGACGACATTAAATCATGGCTTTCCACAATGTTAGAAAATTTTAAAGCACCACTTTAAAATATTCGTGATACTACAGTGCCGTGGGCCCCGTGTCGGAACCCACCAGGCTAAAAATTATTTAAAAAAAATGTTCAAAATGCCAAAAAGGCCGATGTCGGTAATATTCTCAAATACTCACAAAAGTCATTTATAAAATATCAAATACCGTCATAAGAATACAATCAAAACGTGCAAAATCAAAATATCAAAACTCGGTTTGCAAGACACCAAAAGCCATCTCAAAATATTCATGCAGCGGATAAATTTAACATTCATAAATTTATTCTAATAAAGTGCAGGAACAAATAAATATGCTCGACTTCCGAATCATATTACATAACCATTTTAACTCGGACCGCATACGCATACTATGTCTTAAAACAATAATATCACCAACAAGTTTCAAATCCTTAGTTCACATTAAGTATATTAGCACTATATAATCAACTACGTATATAAAGGGACTTACGATCGGGAGACTTACCATCACGGATCGCTTGAAGATGATGTCGGAACCACGATACTAATCACAACTCTCATGCGCGCGACTTACACTTGACATGGACTTGACCCAACAGCCTAGGTTTTTCGCAAACCTAAGCTCTGATACCATAAATGTAACACCCCCAGAATACGTCCGGAAATGTTACATGCTGTAGGCCCTTCTCACAAGGATCTACCAGGCTAAACTCTACTAGACTACACAATGATTGACCGACCGAGGTCAATCTAAATACAACGCAGACCGAAAAGGTTATTAAACAATTCAGAAACTAATAAATTTTACATCTCCATGACAAAGAATAAACTTTCACACAAAAAGGGATGACAACTCCATTTAATAAAGGAAAACCTACACCCGTGCAAGGGTGAATACTCAACCAAATGGAAAATACCGACCTAGATGGAATAAAAGCAAAAGACTCTGACTCTTGTGTGATTAGCATCGTCATCTTCCATCTCCTTCCAAGCTAATCCTGTGACTGCTCCCGAGCTGCCAAAACCTGAGCGCATAACAGGCACCCACCCCCCCGAAAACTCGGGGGTTAGCAAACTGGAATTTTGCTAGTGCAAGTACATAATATACAAGATATACGAACAATAACAACACAAAAATCAACTATCGTGAAGCCTTAACACAAACCATACATTCCCAAAGTCAACACAGTATAGCACTCGTATACACAAGGTGAAAAATAATCACATAGTCATATTCTCTATATGGAACATAACACCAATTAAACTTTAAACGAGTCCAAGAAGTCAAAAGATTTAGTTTGAAAATACATTTTTATAAAAGGAAAAGTATTTTGATAAGATAGTTTGAAAATATTATTAATGACTCGGGCCGTCTTGGGATTTTGAAAATTGAATGGGAATACCTTTAGAAAATAATTTCAAAAGCTCTCGGGTCCTCGACCCAAGATATAGAAAGCAATTACACGAAAACATGTCAACGTTATTCGGGGTCCTCAACCCAATTTATAGAACACTGTCACAAACGAAATCATTACAACATCTCACGGGGTTCTCAACCCAATCCAAATAACATCATCACGAGATCAATCATCTCAACATTTCACAGGGTCCTCGACCCAAAACACAGAATAGCACCACAATACAATCGAAGGCACAAACTCTCATTCGACATATCCTGCTCAAGACCCCGACACTAACCCTCGGAGATTTCGTCAAACCTCCTTGGTTAATTAACCCTGATACCAACGCTTTAAAAACAAGTTGAAACAAACTTTTCAGAAACACGAATCGCGGTCTATATCAAGACAAACATTTAAGAGAGTGTTGAAAGATTTGAGATACGAACATCGTTCGGTAACGGGGTCTTAGCTATCACTCAAATACCCGAAACCAATAAGCCTGCCAGGCGCCTCCCTTGCGCACCTGTGTACCGGCGTTCACTCCACTATGTTGGCCGCTCCTTGACACTACACCATATATGGCTTTCAACAACATTTTTTTTGATGTTACAAGCAAAAATGTAGCCTTAGATGCCTTAAAGTTGGTCAAATTTGATTTAAGGCTACACATTTTTCTAATGTTATTATTGATATAAATTAGTGTTACCGTAGACTAAATTGAATATCTACGCTAACACAAAATTTTGGTGTAGCCGTTGCTATTTAAAAAAGTGTAACTAAACACTAAAAGAAATAGGCGGACTTGCTAAAATATATTAGGCGGTCCAAATAAATTACTCTCAAAATGACCCGATTTTTTTATGTTATTTTATGAATATACTTTTTTATAATAAAGAAAACTTGTAGAAATTTCAAGTTTTTACGAAACATACATTTTCTAAAATATTTGCGGAATTTAAAACGATTTCAAACCTCCAATACAACCGTAAAATCCAAAGAATGAAAATAATTATAAAAACAAGCTTAAATTGGAATGCTTATGAATCGTCCTAACCGTGATCTTGATTATCGTATCCTACAATTGGAATATAAACATATGCGTAAAATCTAGCTAAAATTAGAGATGTTAAACTGGCCCGGGTCCGTCGGGCCAGCCCGTTTAACCCTTTAGAAAACGAGATTAAGGCTGATATATCGCAGCCCGTTTAAATCCGGGCCCTTTTCACCAGGTGGACAGTGGACTGACTTACCTTAAGAGTCTAATATATCCTAATACGGTTCGGTCCAATTTTACACTTAATATCTTGCCTTACGAGTCTAACCCTAATATCTCATTAATATCTTATCCGTCGTTGATTGTGAAAGAAAATACTATTGACGGAGATGGAGCGGCGATCCATCTCAATCTCAGTGAAGGTGACAGTGTTGGTGGTAATACTGGCTATGGGGGTTTGTCGTGCTGCTGTCGTAAATAAGTCAGTGTCGGTAGGTTCCATTCGATCCACTGCGAAAGAGGCACGCGATCTCTTGAGATTGAAACCAGAAGCCGATGGTCGTGATTTGAGGTAGGGGGAGGAGAAACACCATTTGGACGGCGGCTTCTCTTCCATGGAAGGAATGTTACACTGGGCTATTGGTATTTTCTTCGCTCTTTCTAAGTTCTCGTTTCTCTATTGCTGGTTAGAATTAATATGTTGTCGCGTTAAAAACCTTCTATGAGGTTCTAAGGTGTGGGTTTGGTACAGCTCATCTAGAAAGATTAAAGTATAACTGGATTAGATAAGCTTGAAAAATACTCGATTGAGGTTTAACGATTAAAGCTACTCAAGGGTCAAAATCTAAAATAATTCGCAAGCTTTAAGCGAGTTCCGTCTGACTACCGCTCTTCCAAATGTGATTCAAGGTGTTTTCTAGCTTTTAACCATCAATGTGTTAAAAATTTGAGAAATGTTGAGCTGTGCATTCTTGATAGCCATATAATTGGGTATTCGTTGGTGGGGCTTAATTTGTGCTATGTTGTGAATGTGCTAGATAGTGAAAACACACACGTGAAAGTATTTTTTGAACTCGGAGATTATTAACAAATAAATAAAATCAATTTTGTGAATATAGGTAACACAAACTAATAAAGTAATTAGATAGCTGTTAGTAGAAGAGGGAAAATGTATTACATTATAACTTTTTAGCTTGCTAGAGTGTCCGAATAAAAATTGTCAAAGATAATGAAACATTCAACAGAGGAATCCTCAGGTTCGAGTATTGGGAAAAATGAGACTCACGTAGCAGCATTTACGAAAAGCAAGTATATAACAATGTGTGTTTGCTGGTCTGAGCACCTTCTTATTTTCTCAACTTCTTTTGTCTTTTATATCCACTACACCTCTTTGCTTAATTTAGCCATTTAGGTCAGACATTGGTGCTTTGGATCGTTTGAATTCTTTGTTACTAACATTTTTGTCGTCCTCCTTGTCACCTAAAACTTCTCATCAGAGCTTCTAGCTTGATTGAAGAGATTTAATTCCTGATTTGCTTGGACATACTTTTGTGTATCTATTTACTTCTTTTCTGTCACTTGTGCGTTATTGTGGATATATGTTCTTCACCAGTGTTCAGTTGTTATTTATGCATAGTTGTTATGAGTTTCCTTTTGTTTTTTGAGCAGGTCGGGCATTACTTCTTGATGTTCCAAGAGACAAATATTACCGGTATGCAATAGAACAAAATTTCCCGTATAACCACATGTTATCTGTTTTCAGAATTCTATTAACTGTGTGTGTATATATATATATATAAATATATATATATATAAAAATGCGCTAAATGATATTATACCGGCTACACCTGCTGCAGTTGAGCATTAAATATATATAATCACTTTATGTTTGTCCAAAGACACAAGTGCCAAAATATTCGGTACTTGCTATTATTTTTTATGAACTGTGCCATTATTTGCAATTAATGCGAAAATAAAGCTCATTCAGACCTCGATATATGACCAGGCTAGCTTTTCATTGTGCATTTAATTGTACGTGTTGTGTATGTTCATGAGGCATGAGTTTCTAACGTAGACTAGCTTAGCGAATATGTGGGTGGTATTATAGGTCGTGGAATGAGTACGTGTTTGCTGGTTGATTGAGATAGGTTTTTATATGCTTTACTTCATGCCTGTATACATGTTCACTCACTCCTTTTTTTTGTTTCATTTCTTATGTTTTCAGCTGATGTTATGAAGTCCTTGAACATTCCTAAGGGAGTAGAAAGAGTACTTTTTAGTACACTTAATACGGAGAGGTAATTATATCAACAGCGATCTTCTTATAGCTTGCATTTGTAACTGGTTCAATAACAAGATGTACATGCTGTTAACGGTGCTCTGGTTTGTCAGTTCAAGCTTAAAGTTATGGTAGAATTTTGATTGAGCATAGGGATATTAGGAATCTATAGATAATGCTTTATGGATATGCTTTGTCTAAGATCCTGAATCAGAACGCTAATCAATCGTAATGTTATAACGTTAACAATCGCTCAATGACATGAAATTATGGAGACTTGAGACTCGTCGTACCGATCAAAATTCCATCAAATGCAAAAGATAATGTAATCTCCTACCTAAAATGAAAGCTAAGTGCCAGTTCAGCTAAACATGACTTATGTTGGCATGACACGGTTATTTCGAATCACTTTTTGGTGTAAAGACAATAATTCTTTGGTTGAATCAATTTAAGTCTGCTATGTTAGTAGTTTTGAGTATACGACGTTCCCAATGGTCTGCTTTTGATAGAATAAAATTAATGTATCTGTGAGAGACTTTCGTATTGTGAATATCTTATACTCCTACAAATCAATATCAGGGATCTCATGTATAAGAAGGCATTTGACACAAGTTATGTGGGATTCATGAAAGATGGGGCCCAGTGGCTTGTAGAGAACACCGACATCAAACTCGTTCGTAAGACGTAAAGTATTGTGTTCAGATTCTTGTGTTTTGATAGCTTATAATGTCATTAAGTAGGTTGTCTGATAAAACATGCCATTATAACCAACAGCAATAATTTGTGACATTTTTGCTCAAATTCGATGCTAATTTGCTATGAACATTTTTAACATTTTGATGCTTCTTGTCTGTGTGTGCTTAGTTTTTCCACCCCCATCTGTTTATCCTTTTTGTTTTTTGCAGGAGTTGATTACTTGTCATTCTTGCTTTTGATGATTTAATTCCTTCTCATCTTGTTTTTCTTGAAGGCAGGTAAGAATTTCCCTTATTATCGCTTTAAATCTCTGCACCAATATATGAAGAAAGTTTTGTTCAAGCGTAAGGTACAAATTCAAATAGATGATGAGAAAACTTTCTGGAACATAAAGGAAAAACTTGATAGGCAACTTCATATGAAATGCAACCATATTATGTAATGAATCATGTACCATATTTTAGTATTTTGGCATATACGAGAGCTATAGATTTATCATGTCCGCCACTTAACAAGCTTCACAGATGATTGTTTCTCATTGCAAGATTTCTCTTGATTGATTTATTGTACATATAAATGCAACGTTAGACTTGAAATTCAGATCACATTGGTTGAATTTAGATAACTAATTAGTTCATCGAGCTAACAAAGAGATCGATCGAACCACATTATCTTTTCCTTCTTTTTTGGGGTTATATTTTATGTGGTCCTCTATGATATCTGAAAAAAAAAATTAGGCTCGATTCCCGCGTATTCCTTCTTTGTATACCTAGGCTGCGACCACTGCCACTGTTTGACATCATATTGTTATAACTTGATAAAGCTGTTTTTTGCATGCTGACAGGATATAATGGAGAAGCTAAAGGCACCGTCAGATGCAAAGTTGATGAAAATTGCAATAGATGATTTGATTAACTTATCTATAGCTCTGGAGGATCTCCATCGTGCACTTCAGGATCTCCTGATACTTGTTGAGCCAATCGACAACGCAAATGGTATGTGTAGTTTGCAGTTTTCGGCCATTGATTTATCTTGGGGATACTTTTTGTTCAAGGTGACTAGTGATATTATGTGTGGATTATTTAATTTTATTTTAATAATGTTATTTTATTGTTCATAAGAATAGATTAGGTCTTTGACTGAAACTCAGTGGATTTGTACTATTGATTTTACTCTTATCTTTACACGAAGGAACAAATCAAAGAACTCTTTATAAATGTACTATTGAACTATCTCACTTTCCATATCTATGCTTATAATCTACTTTTTTCTCCTTTTTCGATCGATGCTTGCCGCTAGAGTCGGAGACGCAAACGCTCGCTCGACGTAGACCATGAGGCAACTAGAGTTCATTTTGGGGAGGGGGCTGAGATGATGAAATTTTTCTAAGTGACTCAAGTAGTTTTGTTGTATTTATGGATTGTGATGGTAACTTGTATTTAGATGTTTGGTTATGTAAGTGCATTTGGCTGTTTGATTACGGATTGAATATTTGGCAGTCATGTATTTTGGATGTTGTTATGGTTGACAATATTTTAATGGTATTGATCGCTTTATGGTAATATTTATTTTCCAATATAACTGCATTTTACCATGAAAAATGTTGGTGAAAACCTACAAAAATGTAGCCATATACACTAATTTATAATTCTTCATGTTGGCAAAATATAAAAATTGTGTTGGCAAAGATTAAAAGTGTGTTGGCAAAAGTTAGAACTGTTCATATATAAGTGTAGCCATAGTGTTAAAGTTGTTGGTAAAGATGTCAAAGTGTTTCAGAATTTAATGTTACACTAGACCTCATGAGTGTTAGCATAGGTCTATAGCTACGCAAATATTTGTGTCACTAAATATATAAAAGTGTGGCCTTAAGTCTACAGCAACACAAAATCTAGTGTAGGCACAGACAAGAAATGTGTTGGCATAGGGGTCTGTTGTTACACTTTTTTCGTATGTTACCAAAAACTAGCAAAGTGTTACCTTAGACCCCTATGGTTGCGGCCGTGTTTGTAACACTTTCAAATTTGGTCAAAGTGTAGCCGTAGCTTGTTTTTTTGCCTTCAGCAACACTTTTTGGACTTTTGAACACAGTTTTTCAGGTGTTGCAGAAACCCATATATGGTGTAGTGTGAACATGTCACCGCGCCGGCGATCACTCCCGCAAGAGCCGCCCCTTGCGCGCGCATTAGGTAACATCGGCGTTCACCACCCATATGGAGCCGCACATTGCAGCATACACCATGCCGGAGTGCACGCCCCGCCCTCAAAGGTTTCGGGATATGACGTTTCTCACAACAAGTATCCACATTAATTCAAACATCAAGCACACAGACAAACGTCACCACAATTATCAACTCGGTACATCAAGTTACACAATTTTCTCCGCCAGTCCATAACCACACAATTATACAATAACACGCACGTTATCAATCAAACTCAATCACAATAAGCCTTCAAGCATAACCAACCAACACCGCACATATATCCCTATATTGCGACTCAACCGAATATATATATATATATATATTATAAGAATAAATATAGTTTACCCATCAATCCAAGTCGAGTACGTCATCTAGTGTTAGTAGTCATCACTCGACATTCACCAATATAGGCGCTTATATCAATATATGTATATACATACATATATTTAACATATAAATATATATATATACATATATAAAACTAGATATATATATATATATAATCACATATATATATACAAACATTTATAAATCCGTATAAATTCATACACTTCGACAACAATGATTTCACGCAGTTACAATTCGTATATCAAGGTACTTGTCTTAATAACCGCTACCGAATACTCCGAAGAACACGATTCGACCGGGAAGCTCGGACCCCGAAGAAGACACCGAACGGAAGGGTTTCGGCTCGAATTCATTGCGGAAAATCTGACCCTAACATCATACCATCAATAAATTAACGAACGAATGAGGAAGAATAATCGTAGAACGCTCGAATTCTCTTTGTGACATTTTATCGAACACTTTCAAGGCGTCGATAAAATACTCCATAAAACAATAAATCCGTGGCAATACAACCGTGGAATAACAAGGAATTAGATATAATATAGCTTAACAATCATCATTTCATCACTATTCTGAGTAAAAACGGATTAAACGGACAAATCGAACAAAATCCCCAAAACTAGATTTTAAGAAAACTTGCCTTGAGTCGGTCGATCGGAGCAAGTTATGGAAGGATTAATCGATGTTATGAACTCCAAAACTTCATGTGTTTAACCCCTAACAACATCACTCCATGATCATTAAAGCTTCAGCCGCGGAAGAGGATGAAACGAGTGAGAAAAATGAAGAAAAACCCGACTGCTCTGCCATATTTATACCCCTGCCGGACACGGCGCAGCAAACGGCCCAGACCAGCGCCGGGTGTCTCGTCCGTGTCTCGGCAGGCTGGTGGTCCTGGCTGACCCGGCGCAAGACACGGCGCTGGCGCCCGTTTGTGGCCGTTTCGCATGTGTCCGCCGGCCCAGACTCGGTCGATCCGACGGTCCGAAAAATCCCGAAACTCAGACCTGAACGTAAACCGAAAGCATGGTTACGAAGTACTCGTAAAGACGAATCCGAACACTGAGAGAACACATGATTCCGACCACCCGAAGGCTCGAAATTCGACAACGGAAAGTAATTACCCAAAACTTTGGGAAATTACGAAAATGGCCCAAAACGTCCGAAAATCACGATACGTGATCGAATAACCAAACCGAAGTTCACAACACGTCTAACAAAGTTAAACGGACTTACGGGAAACTCGAAACAGTAATTTCGAACGAGATTCACAAAAATCGAACTCGAGTGCGGAAAAGTCGTTAAGAAACACGGAACTCAACAAAACAATACCGAAATGAACTCGGATGACAAAAAATACAGAATTAATCATTCTCAGACTGATGAGACGGTCCCAAGCGAGTCGTCTAAACGGACTTCCACCAAAAAAAGAAAATTACCGGAAATCCGAAATTACGGATATTACATTATACCCTCCTTAAAAGAAGTTTCGTCCCGAAACTTAAATCAAGTAGAGAGAAAAAATATCCCACCAGGAAAACTCAACGAGATACACAAGAACCGAAAAAAAAATCATGCCCAACGGCGAAACGTTACAAGCAACGCAAAGGAATATACGGCGTGAAAACACGCCCCACGATGACTAACGCAACGCCACCGACTATGTTTCAAACAATAACGAGCAATTAACAACGCATCACATACCACATCACATGCACACATTTAATCGAAGAAGCGTACGCTACAACAAGTCGCACCCGACTAAAACGGCTATGCGATAGAAACAAGTAGAGTATCACGATAGAAATCATTCCGATTCTCATCAATAAGAAAAAGTCCGACGTCAAAACACAAACAATTCATGATAACGGAAAACAAGAATACCGAACATTACATTCTATCCTATTAAAAATAAGTTTCGTCCCGAAACTTAAAATAAAACATCATGGTCGAATACAAACAAAACCAAAAAGTTCACGCAACAAATATCAATTTCTACAAGAATTACAGCACGAAGTGCGATACACAACTACATCGTAAAGCACAAAGTTTTATGAAGTCAATTTCAAGTTCTTCGACAAGGACGGTCATTATATGTATGCACTTAATGAAAACAATTTTTTGAACAAGAGGGCTAGTCACGTTACGCCCAAGACTTGTAAATACTGTCCTGTATTTCAGAAGAGGAAGTTTATACGACTCTAAAATTTATTTTCGAGTGATGTATAAAAGAAAATTGGAAATTGAATTGTAACTAATTTGAAGTATTTCAAAAGTGTTGAGTCCCAAATACCATAATTTTGAAAATCTTTCCTCTCCTACCAAAACGTTTATTTTGAAAGAATTTTCCACCGAGATACGTGACCAATTGACATGACGACATTAAATCATGGCTTTCCACAATGTTAGAAAATTTCAAAGCACCACTTTAAAATATTCGTGATACTACAGTCCCGTGGGGCCCGTGTCGGAACCCACCAGGCTAAAAATTATTTAAAAAAATGTTCAAAATGCCAAAAAGGCCGATGTCGGTAATATTCTCAAATACTCACAAAAGTCATTTATAAAATATCAAATACCGTCATAAGAATACAATCAAAACGTGCAAAATCAAAATATCAAAACTCGCTTTGCAAGACACCAAAAGCCATCTCAAAATATTCATGCAGCGGATAAATTTAACATTCATAAATTTATTCTAATAAAGTGCAGGAACAAATAAATATGCTCGACTTCCGAAGCATATTACATAACCATTTTAACTCGGACCGCATACGCATACTATATCTTAAAACAATAATATCACCAACAAGTTTCAAATCCTTAGTTCACATTAAGTATATTAGCACTATATAATCAACTACGTATATAAAGGGACTTACGATCGGGAGACTTACCATCACGGATTGCTTGAAGATGATGTCGGAACCACGATACTAATCACAACTCTCATGCGCGCGACTTACACCTTACATGGACTTGACCCAACGGCCTAGGTTTTTCGCAAACCTAAGCTCTGATACCATAAATGTAACACCCCCAGAATACGTCCGGAAATGTTACACGCTATAGGCCCTTCTCACAAGGATCTACCAGGCTAAACTCCACTAGACTACATAATGATTGACCGACCGAGGTCAATCTAAATACAACGCAGACCGAAAATGTTATTAAACAATTCAGAAACTAATAAATTTTACATCTCCATGACAAAGAATAAACTTTCACACAAAAAGGGATGACAACTCCATTTAAACAAGG
Source organism: Orobanche coerulescens (assembly GCA_033398695.1). Lineage (NCBI taxonomy): Eukaryota > Viridiplantae > Streptophyta > Magnoliopsida > Lamiales > Orobanchaceae > Orobanche > Orobanche coerulescens. The sequence goes on from CM065809.1 coordinate 87,463,792, forward strand.
AAAACCTACACCCGTGCAAGGGTGAATACTCAACCAAATGGAAAATACCGACCCAGATGGAATAAAAGCAAAAGACTCTGACTCTTGTGTGATTAGAATCGTCATCTTCCATCTCCTTCCAAGCTAATCCTGTGACTGCTCCCGAGCTGCCAAAACCTGAGCGCATAACAGGCACCCATCCCTCCGAAAACTCGGGGGTTAGCAAACTGGAATTTTGCTAGTGCAAGTACATAATATACAAGATATACGAACAATAACAACACAAAAATCAACTATCGTGAAGCCTTAACACAAACCATACATTCCCAAAGTCAACACAGTATAGCACTCATATACACAAGGTGAAAAATAATCACATAGTCATATTCTCTATATGGAACATAACACCAATTAAACTTTAAACGAGCCCAAGGAGTCAAAAGATTTAGTTTGAAAATACATTTTTATAAAAGGAAAAGTATTTTGATAAGATAGTTTGAAAATATTATTAATGACTCGGGCGTCTTGGGATTTTGAAAATTGAATGGGAATACTTTTAGAAAATAATTTCAAAAGCTCTCGGGTCCTCAACCCAAGATATAGAAAGCAATTACACGAAAACATGTCAACTGTAATACCCGGTTGTAATTCAGTAATTATCATTCAGTAATTATCATTCAGTAATTGATACTCAGTAATTTCACTCATTATTGATCATTTGTCACTCATATTCAATCATGGTATTCATCATTCAGAGTAATTGTATCGTATATCAATCGTCATTCGTCACTAATCTAATTGGAGTTTCGTGCCGTGTTTATCATCGTTGTCATTTTCGTTGTGGGCTGTGCGCGAGGAGTAGCGCACGCTACGTACTCTTTTTAGCGTACGCTAATTGAGTACAGGTAGCGCACGCTACCCCTCAGCATTAGCGCACGCTAATATTACCCTGGTTGCAGTCCAGAAGGTACTAGACTGCAGGTGAGTTATATGTAGCGCACGCTACGAGTGGTAAGTAGCGCGCGCTAGTGGATTGTAGTAGCGCATGCTAAATATGTGGAGTAGCGCGCGCTAAGGACGGATCAGGTTGAGTCCAGTGGCTACTGGACTGCACTGGATTAATTCATAGCGCACGCTATGAGTGATATTTAGCGTACGCAATCGATATTATAGCGCACGCTAAATTTTGGGTGTAGCGCACGCTACCGAGGTCAGATCAGAGGACAGATGGTTTCTGGATTCCAGTACTGGGCATCACATAATTCGTTAGCGCACGCTAACAATGGGTATTAGCGCACGCTAATGGCATGGCTGTAGCGCACGCTACAAAAAGGTACGTAGCGCGCGCTACCGTGTTCGGACAGTGCGTACTGGACAACCCAAATTACCCGTTAGCGCACGCTACGCACAAGGGCTAGCGTACGAGTGGCTATATATTGGACAGTTAGCCTGAGTTCGTCATTTTATCATCCTTTCTCATTCCCTCATCGATTTGGGCGATTTTCGGCATTTTGGAGAGTTCTCTTCGAGCTTCTATCATCCATCATCATCTTCAAGTCTTTGAGTTGGATTATCATCACTTCATCATCTCCTTAACATCGAATCAAAGGTATTAATCTCTTGGATCTAGAATTTTGGATTTTTGGGTTTTTCCTTCCGATTTCTTCGTGTAAGCTTGGATTATTGTTGGAATACATTAGATATGGATTATCTACCTTGGATAAATGTATTCCTACGGATTTAATGGCTATTTTCGGAATTATTTCAAGAACCCTTAGGGTTGACTTCGGTTAATTTGGGGATTTTCCGATTGTTGTTGTCGTAAACTTGAATTGTGGATTTCTACGAGATTTTTGATGTCATTGATAACATTTTGCTGGTTTGAATCAATCATTTGGAGTAGTTCTATATTTTGGGTTTGGTTGTAACAAACGGGAAGGATATTCTCAACGTTTCCGTTAGAGTACATCTACAAGTTCAGATATTGTTGTATCGACGTTTGAATCGGTTATGATCGTATTTGATTCGTGTAATGATCGAATGTTTGGTATCTTGTGTTATTCAAGGTTGTTCGAGCGACCGGTATTTCACTTAGGACGTTGTTCGTGGACGGACATTCTTCATCGGTATTGTGTAAGATAATTCTTACTCGGTTAAAAGGATACTCATTCCTTTTGTTGTTGATTGCTCATAATCATAACTCATTCATCATGGTATTAATCATATTGAGACTTGTAATTGTCGAATAATCATTTCATTCACGATGAATGACGGTTCCAAATCATTTCATTGGGTTATCAATCACGTCGCTATTATTTTCATCTCGGTGAGTCATCTTGGCCTTGTCGAATTATTATTCATTGATATTCATTGTGGTCATTCTCGTTCATATGACCTTCTGGGTTCATATTGCGTGGCCGGGTGTGGCTATGTGGAATTTTTAGTCGGGCACACGATGGTCATGTATTGGGTTCACCGATACATTGGACCGTGCACACGGTAACGCTTACCTCCATGAGACTAATTAGGTACAAGGACGGGTGTGTCTGGTCATTCGTCTTGTACACTTGCACAGAACATTACGGGCGTACTATGATACTCCTCTTCAGCGTAATTCATAATTAAGGATATTTCATAACTTTAGTAATTCATGATTGTGTAATTTCAACCCTTGAGGATTGTTGTTACGTAATCGATTCGTTGGGGGATTTTGTTTTCAGGTCACGGCAAGGCAAAGGCACAGGAAGAGCATGCTGACGGCGAGGAGTCCCAGTGATACTAGTAGGGGCCCCCAGTAATTTCGTTGTTTCAGTTATTTCAGTCATTTCAGTTATTCCGTCATTTGTATTTTCCGCTGCAAATTCCGTTTGAGATGTTTATTTATTCAGGGTGGTGTATTTTATCTCCATATAAAATATACTAGTATTCTGTTTTGTCCTGGTGTAATGTACTTAAACTCCTCATCGGAGTATTTGGTAATATAATGTGGTTCGGTACTACAATTATATTATTTAATTCATCATTTTCATTGCCTGGTGGGTCCCAGTCAGGGATTCACGGCACTGTAATATCTGCCTAGATTGGGGTGTTACATCAACGTTATTCGGGGTCCTCGACCCAATTTATAGAACACTGTCACAAACGAAATCATTACAACATCTCACGGGGTTCTCAACCCAATCCAAATAACATCATCACGAGATCAATCATCTCAACATTTCACAGGGTCCTCGACCTAAAACACAGAATAGCACCACAATACAATCGAAGGCACAAACTCTCATTCGACATATCCTGCTCAAGACCCCCGATTAATTAACCCTCGGAGATTTCGTCAAACCTCCTTCGTTAATTAACCCTGATACCAACGCTTTAAAAACAAGTTGAAACAAACTTTTCAGAAACACGAATCGCGGTCTATATCGAGACAAACATTTAAGAGAGTGTTGAATGATTTGAGATACGAACATCGTTCGGTAACGGGGTCTTAGCTATCACTCAAATACCCGAAACCAATAAGCCTGCCAGGCGCCTCCCTTGCGCACCTGTGTACCGGCGTTCACTCCACTATGTTGGCCGCTCCTTGAACATGTCACCGCGCCGGCGATCACTCCCGCAAGAGCTGCCCCTTGCGGGCGCATTAGGTAACATCGGCGTTCACCACCCATATGGAGCCGCACATTGCAGCATACACCAGGCCGGAGTGCACGCCCCGCCCTCAGAGGTTTCCGGATATGACGTCAAGCATCCACATTAATTCAAACATCAAGCACACAAACAAACGTCACCACAATTATCAACTCGGTACATCAAGTTACACAATTTTCTCCGCCAGTCCATAACCACACAATTATACAATAACACGCACGTTATCAATCAAACTTAATCACAATAAGCCTTCAAGCATAACCAACCAACACCGCACATATATCCCTATATTGCGACTCAACCGAATATATATATATATATATATATATATATATTATAAGAATAAATATAGTTTACCCACCAATCCAAGTCGAGTACGTCATCTAGTGTTAGTATTCATCACTCGTCATTCACCAATATAGGCGCTTATATCAATATATGTATATACATACATATATTTAACATATAAATATATATACATATATAAAACTATATATATATACACATATATATATATACACACACATTTATACATCCGTATAAATTCATACACTTCGACAACAATGATTTCACGCAGTTACAATTCGTATATCAAGGTACTTGCCTTAATAACCGCTACCGAATACTCCGAAGAACACGATTCGACCGGGAAGCTCGGACCCCGAAGAAGACAACGAACGGAAGGGTTCCGACTCGAATTCATTGCGGAAAATCTGACCCTAACATCATACCATCTATAAATTAACGAACGAATGAGGAAGAATAATCGTAGAACGCTCGAATTCTCTTTGTGACATTTTATCGAACACTTTCAAGGCGTCGATAAAATACTCAATAAAACGACAAATCCGTGGCAATCCAACCGTGGAATAACAAGGAATTAGATATAATATAGCTTAACAATCATCAATCCATCACTATTCTGAGTTAAAACGGATTAAACGGACAAATCGAACAAAATCCCCAAAACTAGATTTTAAGAAAACTTGCCTTGATTCGGTCGATCGGAGCAAGTTATGGAAGGATTAATCGATGTTATCAACTCCAAAACTTCATGTATTTAACCCCTAACAACATCACTCCATGATCATTAAAGATTCAGCCGCGGAAGAGGATGAAACGAGTGAGAAAAATGAAGAAAAACCCGACTGCTCTGCCATATTTATACCCTTGCCGGACACAGCGCAGCAAACGGCCCAGACCAGCGCCGGGTGTCTCGGCCGTGTTTCGGCAGGCTGCTGGTCCTAGCCGACCCGGCGCAAGACACGGCGCTGGGCAGCGCCGTTTCCAGGGCCGTTTCGCACAGGTCCGGCCAGCCAGGACTCGGTCGATCCGACGGTCCGAAAAATCCCGAAACTCAGACCTGAACGTAAACCGAAAGCATGGTTACGAAGTACTCGTAAAGACGAATCCGAACACTGAGAGAACAAATGATTCCGACCACCCGAAGGCTCGAAATTCGACAGCGGAAAGTAATTGCCCCAAACTTTGGGAAATTACGAAAATGGCCCAAAATGTCTGAAAATCACGATACGTGATCGAATAACCAAACCGAAGTTCACAACACGTCTAACAAAGTTAAACGGACTTACGCGAAACTCGAAATAGTAATTTCGAACGAGATTCACAAGAATCGAACTCGAGTGTGGAAAAGTCGTTAAGAAACACGGAACTCAACAAAACAATACCGAAACAAACTCGGATGACAAAAAATACAGAATTAATCATTCTCAGACTGATGAGACGGTCCCAAACGAGTCGTCGAAACGGACTTCTGCCGAAAGAAGAAAATTACCGGAAATCCGAAATTACGGATATTACATTATACCCTCCTTAAAAGAAGTTTCGTCCTAAAACTTAAATCAAGTAGAGAGAAGCAATATCCCACCAGGAAAACTCAACGAGATACACAAGAACCGAAAAAAAAAATCGTGCCCAACGGCGAAACGTTACAAGCAATGCAAAGGAATATACGGCGTGAAAACACGCCCACGATGACTAACGCAACGCCACCGACTATGTTTCAAACAATAACGAGCAATTAACAACGCATCACATACCACATCACATGCACACATTTAATCGAAGAAGCGTACGCTACAACAAGTCGCACCTGACTAAAACGGCTATGCGATAGAAACAAGTAGAGTATCACGATAGAAATCATTCCGATTCTCATCAATAAGAAAATGTCCGACGTCAAAACACAAACAATTCATGATAACGGAAAACAAGAATACCGAACATTACATTCTATCCTTGTAACACCCCCAAAACCGACCGGTAATATTACAGCGCCGTGGGCCCCATATTGGAACCCACAAGGCTAAAATCATTTTCACAAACATTTAAAAATGCCAAAAGGCCCTTTGAAAGTACTCACACACACGCAGCGGATAAAACACAGTTCAAAGAATACCGAAAGCCATTTTGAAATATACCACACATCGGATGAAACATAATTAAATACATTTGCAGCGGAATTATAAAAACCAGAAAGAAAACTCGAATCCCAACAACTACGCCATAGCCAGTATCACCGGAAAGCTCATCCCTTCACGACCGCTACTAGCTCGAACTCCGAGTACCTAAAAGATAAAGCCCACGACGGGGTCAGCCATAATACTCAACAATGATAACGATCACATCACAAAAACAATACATATCAATGTAATTACAAGGTAAGAATAATTCCAATATGATCTCACCGAAGTAACCTTACCAACCTGTCACAACCTTAACAATCAAATCTTACCATATCCCACGCCTCGTGTCCTTAAGTAATGAACGAATTCAAATATAATCACATGTACTGTATCCGAAGCACTACCAAGATTTCCAAACAGAAACATATCTAGAGTATAGAATAATCTGGTCAAGTTCGATTCTGTCGGCTGGGTCGCACAATCGGAACCCAATACTGATATGAACTGATATCACATGATACATCTGCAGATCAACTGTCCCGAAACAATGGCAAGTCCCGGATATCAATACAAAGCATGAATGCTCACACAATCAATAATGATAACTATCAATGTATCACACCAGAAATATCAATGACATGATAGTTCCACACAAGATCGACAAAGGGATCAACCACGAACGAGAGTACCATGATGTGGTAACTCCAACAAGATCAATGAAGAATCAATAACCGGGAATACCGGCAATACGACAAATCCCAACAAGGTCAATAAAAGGTCAACAACCGAGAATACCGACGACACAGTAAGGATCAACGAAGAGTCAATAATCGAGAATACTGACGACACGGTAACGATCAATGAAGAGTCAATAACCGAGAATACCGACGACACGGTAAACTCTAACAAGGTCAATAAGAGTCGACAACCAAAATTACCAACGGTATGATAAACTCAAATGAGAACAATAAAGGGTCAATAACTGAGAATACTGACGACACAGTAAACTCTAGCAAGATCAACAAGGACCAACAACCGGGAATACCAACGATATGGTAAACTCCAACAAGAGCAATAAGGAATCGACAACCGAGAATACTTACGACACGGTAAACTCCAATAACATCAATCAGGGACTAATAACCAAGAATAACAACGGTGAGACAACTCCCAAACGGAATCAATAAGGATCAATAACGAACGAGATTACCAATGACAGGGTGAACTCCAAACGAGATTTATAAAGGATCGATATCAATGAGTTGACCATCGATATGGTAACTCCGAACGAGATTAGTAAAGGTTCAACGGCGACAGATTCACGAGAGAATAAGATCGTCAACCATATACAAATCATATATACGGGGTTTCAAAGACAACCCGAATATCGAACAGACCCAATTATACATGGACTGTGAACGACCAATCAATAAGACTCAAGATGGACGTCACGATACGCTCGATCCGGACATGTGTCCGTGTACAAGCCAACCACGGGTATTGATCAATACATGTCTGGTCTCATACCTAATCAGCCTCACGAAGTACGTCTCGTGTGCACGGTTCAATATCAGGTCGAAACCAACATATGCTACACGTGCCCGTCCCGAAAATCCTACACATGAACGATCAGAACGTATCTGACTCCAGATATGCCACGATACAACATGACAACAGATCTCGAAGAAACGCATATCCAACAAGGATCAGAAGATTTTCCAGAGGGAAACAATAACTTGATCATGAAAGACCGACACGACCACAATGTCGTATTCCGTCAGACGATAGCTCACAGCAAGCTCAACAATGCATATAATAGCACATAAACTCCCAAGGCAGCAGCCAAGGGTCACGGAAGCATATACTCAGGAATACTTCGGACAATAACACATAAACTCCCAAGGCAACAGCCGAGGGTCACGGAAGCATCTACTCAGGAATACTCCGGACAATAACACATAAACTCCCAAGGCAACAGCCGAGGATCACGGAAGCATCTACTCAGGAATACTCCGGACATAGATGCCATTTAGGTCTTATCCCCTAACACATTTCCATTCGGGTACCATACAGGTTTTATCCCCAACACATCGGCCCCATATATTACGGCTCAAGGAAGAGCACTTCACAAAACGTAACAAACAATGGTGCACATTCACCGCATGAAATATCAACACACACATGCAATAATGCAACATGATGATTATCATAATCTAACAATATTAATTTACCTCAAGCTGGAGACGCTAACCTTTCCACGACCAACCGCCCTGAACGAATGCACGGTTTATCCGACAATCCAAAATGAAGTACAGTCCACAACTAATACCAAACCACCATCCCGAGTTCAACATCGACACGATAACTAAACTTGATATCCAACTTCTCATGCAATAGACCAAATTATAATTCACGTTCCCATTTCCATTAGACATCCTTAAAATCATATACATTATGATTTATCTTACATACCACCATTCCGACAATTCATATATTCCATAATACCATTGCTATATGAATCATAAATGAAATGAAAACGAAATCATTTATTAACATTATGAACTGAGCAAGCATAACTTGCCTTGATACCAATTCGACGAAGCCACTATCAATCCCGCCGTCTTCGTCTACAAGCTCCATGACCCGGCTCGTCGCGGCTGCAGTTAACTTCAACGATCACTAAACGCAACCTAATGTAATAATTAGTTAACGATACGTTCAATAACAATCAACCGAAATGACCAACTAATCAAACTCGATGGTTCAACGACATCTCGATCATACGAAACCAAGCCGTATCAACTCTTAACAATACGAACACAAGCCGAAATTCGGTGTTCAATGGTCCTAATGACGTCTTCAACATATATACCTCTCATAACATCACGAATCGCAGCAAACTACCAAGAACATCGAGAATATTACGATTCCATAATCATAACAACATAATCGAATCATATGGTCACCAATTCATTATCTTCCCTTAACAAAATTCTCGTAAATACCAAGAATCATCACAACAATATCAATTCAACCATCATTCATACGAAAACGTATAGAATTTCCCAAGTTCACATTGAGGCATTTCATCGAACACTTTGAAGGCATAATCCAATTTAATCATTTTAACGAAGAAATACTCGAATTTGTTCCACAAAACTTCAAGAGTATTGAATGATTACGAGTATACAATCAAGTTCTACCAATAATCTGAATCAAAATGGAGCAAATCGGCCAAAACATCAAGAAACCTCAAGAACATCCAAAAACCAAAAGTTCATGTGTTCTTACCTTCGATCCGGGTGGAGGATGATGTTAATCCATGATTCCAACTTCCAAAACATGTTGTTATAAGTTGATTCTACTCAAAACCATCATATTTCTTTGAAGAAATCGCGGAAGGAATGAAGAAAAAGCGAAGAAATGAGCAGATGACTCGGTCCAGGCCTTATAGGCGAGACCTGCCGGCGATTACGTACGTAACGGCCGTGGCTTACGCACGTAATCGGCCGTGGCCTACTTCTTATCGGTTTGTTCGGCACCCTTACGTGCGTAACGGCGGTGGCTTACGACGTGCGGCCCTTACGTCCGTAATCGCCTTTGCCTCACGTCATGTCGGCGATCCAGCCCCGGCCGAGTCACCGCCGACCGTGATCGGCCATCCTGAGTCACCGCCGACCGTGATCGGCCATCCTGCAGTCACCGCCGACCATGCTCGGCCACTACAGTCCACTCGGCCACGACTCGGCGGTAGCCCGTAACGTCGTAACACTTATTCCGTTGCGTCGTAATCGACGTTGACTTGCTACTGATAATGGTCGGTATTCGTCGTAACACGTCTGTATAACGTCGTAACACGACGTTGACTCACTGTCAACATCCTCGCCGAAAGTTGTCGACACGGGGTCCCACTGCCGACCACGACTCGATCGTCGATTCCCATGTTACGTCGTAATGTCTCGTCCATAACGTACGTAACTCTACCAATTTAACGTCGTAAGCTTCAACACATAACGACGTAATGGCTTCCATACTTAGCCATTTCCAGCAATTCCTGTCCAACATCTCGACATAACAAATGTGAACATACGACAATACTGAACACATATACGAAATCCCGAAAATATTCTCGTACGGTACGTCTGATGCACGATACCCCAAATTACAACTGTCGACCAAGTACGACAATCATACAAATACCCATACGGTATATCCGACATCGAAAAACACATCAAGCATGTAATATCCTAGAATCAAAATAACCTCGATGACATACTAGCACGACTGTCACGGTTTCCAAAATTATCCGCTCATATCGTGTCGGTCCCACTCTGTACAGTACATCCCAGATAAAATAATGCGAAAAATTCATAGTGAAATTGTAGGATATTACAATCCTATTAAAAATAAGTTTCGTCCCGAAACTTAAAATAAAACATCATGGTCGAATACAAACAAAACCAAAAAGTTCACGCAACAAATATCAATTTCTACAAGAATTACAGCACGAAGTGCGATACACAACTACATCGTAAAGCACAAAGTTTTATGAAGTCAATTTCAAGTTCTTCGACGAGGACGATCATTATATGTATGCACTTAATGAAAACAAATTTTTGAACAAGAGGGCTAGTCACGTTACGCCCAAGACTTGTAAATACTGTCCTGTATTTCAGAAGAGGAAGTTTATACGACTCTAAAATTTATTTTCGAGTGATGTATAAAAGAAAATTGGAAATTGAATTGTAACTAATTTGAAGTATTTCAAAAGTGTTGAGTCCCAAATACCACAATTTTGAAAATCTTTCCTCTCCTACCAAAACGTTTATTTTGAAAGAATTTTCCACCGAGATACGTGACCAATTGACATGACGACATTAATGTTGGGATTCCACAGAATATAGATGCAGCGGAAGAATAACGGAATCCCTAAGAGGATCGATCAAGTAACGTATATACGAAAAGAAAAATACGAAGATCAAGGAATCAAAGTCCCATACCTATGATGTCTTTGAAAACCTTCGTATGATGATGATGATGATGATGATGATGATGAAGAGCCCTTCGTTCCAAGCACCTAAAGCAAGATGCCTCTACTTCCCATGCCGGAACTTGATGAAAAAATCGACAAGCTTCCTTTCTTCAAGAATGCGGCTAGGGAAGCTTGTATGAATTTTCTCTCTCAATGTATTCTTCTTATATCTTGTCTCTAAGATCAAGATGAAGTTTTCAACCTTACTCTCTCTCTCAAATTCGTGATTTTGAGTTCATTTAAGAAGAAGTTGTCCTCTCTCCTTTTTAAAGACTTTTATTTATAAAAAATGAAAGTCTTCCTTTAACACATGATTGAGGGTATCAAATACACCTCACATATGTCACCTAGTGACATAAAATAAGTATAAAAGAGACAAGAGAGGGAGGGGGCGGCCTTAAGGGAAATTTCCATGAAGACGGGTCGAATTTACTCAGCTCGTGTACTGGATGTTTGTCAAAACGAATCCCTCATGTACCGGATGTTCGTTGAACGAATCCATTTTATTTCCAATGTGTTTGGACTAATTAATTAATCCAATTAATTAATTATATCAAACACAAATATATATTTCTCTAAGAAATATAATTTATGAATTAAAGTAATCACCTAGTAACCTACTTACAATTCATAAGACCGCTATTTGATTTATCCGATAAATCAAACTTAGATATCTAATATCTAATATTATAAGAGAGATTATTAATTCACATTTATCCATAAATGATCCTATTGCGCGACTCCGTAGGTTCGTCTCTGTAACACCCCAAACTTGGCGGATATTACAGTGCCGTGAATCCCCGACTGGGACCCACCAGGCGAATGAAAATGATGAATTAAATAATATAATTGTAGTACCGAACCACATTATATTACCAAATACTCCGATGAGGAGTTTAAGTACAACACACCAGGACAATACCGAATACTAGTATATTTTATATGAAGATAAAATACACAACACTGAATGAAACGGAGTATCCAAATGAAAGTATGCAGCGGAAATTAAAGGACAACAACATGGATAACTGAAAGATCGGGGCCCCCTACTAGTATCACTGGGACTCCTCGACGTCAACATGCTATTCCCGTGCTTTTGCCTTGCCATGACCTGAAAAACAGAATCCCCAGCCGGGGTCAGTTACACAGAACAACAATCCTCAAGGGTTGAAAAATACACAATCATGATTTAACTGAAGTTATGAAATATCCTTAGTTATGAATTACGCTGAAGAGGGGTATCATTGTACGCCCGTAGTGTTCTGTGCAAGTGTACAAGACGAATGACCGGACACACCCGTCCTTGTACCTAATTAGTCTCACGGAGGTAATCTGTTACCGTGTGCACAGTCCAATGTATCACTCCCAATACATGGCCATAACGTGCCCGACTAAAAATTCCACACATCCGCACCCGGCCACGCAATACGAACCCGGAAGGTCATATGAACGAGAATGACCATAATGAATATCAATGAATAATAATAATCTGACAAAGTCAAGAATGACTCACCGAGATGAAATGATAATGAAGTGATTGATAGTTTCAATGAAATGATTGGAACCGCCGTTCCTCGTTAATGAAGTGATTATTCGACAATTACAAGTCTCAATATGATTAATATAATGATGAATGAGTTATGATTATGAAAGATCAACAACAAAAGGAATGAATATCCTTTTAACCGAGTACGAATTAACATACACAATACCGATGACAATTATCCTTCCACGAACAAATGTCCTAAATGTGATGTCGGTCGCTCGAACAACCTTGAATAACACAATTACCAACAATCCGTTCAACATACATATCAAACACGAATATAACCAACTCAACACGCCGATACGACTAAACCAAGTCCATTGAGGCATTATATCGAACACTATGTGGCCAAACTTCGATTGTTAACAACCCAACCTTGATTATACCCACATCAAAACCCAAAATGTGTTTCAATCCAACAAAACATCTTCCAAATGGTCAATAATCCAAAATGAATATCCAAATTCATGATTACAACAACAATTAATCGAAAACCCCCAATCCCAACTCAATATTCAAAGTGTTCTTGAATAATCCTTCAATAATCTATTGAATCTTTATACAAACTCATAATCATATACATATCCCTTCATATAACATGATTATAACGTCCAAAACATCATAACTCAACACAAAATCGAAATCCAAGATGTTGAAGAAATTACCTCTTGAAGATCCAACCACTTCGATCCGATGAAGAACAATGATTTGATGTTGATATTGTAACACCCCAAACTAGGCGGATATTACAGTGCCGTGGACCCCAGACTGGGACCCACTAGGCGAATGAAAACGGATGAATTACACAGGGTAAATGTAGTACCAAACCACATTACAACATCAATTACTCCGATTAGGAGTTTCATACAACATACCCAGGATAAAATAGAATACATGTGTATTTTATGTGACGATAAAATACACAACACTGAATGAAATGAGTGTTCAAACGGAATGTCTGCAGCGGAATAAATAAAGGAACATAGATGACTGAATAAATGACTGAACAGACTGGGGCCCCTTGCTAGTATCACTGGGACTCCTCGCCGTCAACGTGCTCTCCCTGTGCCTTTGCCTTGCCATGACCTGAGAAACAATATCCCCAAACGGGGTCGATTATCTGAACAACAATCCTCGAGTTGAATAAACACAATCATATAAATATGTAGTATAAACCACAAGTTCGATTAAAATGAAGCGGTTAGATTATAACCCAATCTTGTTGAAAACATACGCAATCAAACATGTTGTATGAATCAACTAACAGTACAGCTCAAAGGGTGGCGCCACACTACGCCCAGGATGGAAATGTGTCCGTGCACAAGCCACCAACGAGTATCGATCGAATACCCGCGTGGTCTTGTACCTAATCAGTCTCACGAAGCAATCGACTCGTGTGCACAGTCCAATGTGAGGCCAACAACCAACACACGATATAAATGTGCCCGACATGAAAATCCTACACATACCAACCGGCACGCCAGTATGACCCGGAATGCCACGATATAACAAAAGTGACATCGGAAACGAATAATGACTCACCGAGATAAAATGATAGTGAAATGAATGATAGCTCAACAAAATGATTGGAACCGTCGTTCCTTGTGACTGAAGTGATTTATTGACAATGACAAGTTTTAATACGGTTAACACAATGATGAATGAGTTACGATTATGAATGAACAACAACAAAAGGAAATGAATATCCTTATAACTGAGTAAGAATCAACTTACACAATACCGGTGACAATTATCCTTCCACGAACAACGTCCTAATTGAGATATCGGTCGCTCGAACAACCTTGAATTATACAATATCCAACAACTCGTTCAATATACGAATCAAACACGAATATAACGAACTCAAAACGTCGATACGATTAAACTAAGTTCATTGGGGCATTATATCGAATACGTTGTGGCCAAACTCCGGTTGTTTACAATCAAATCTCAATAAGCCACTATCAATTCCCCCAAGAAGTGTTTCAAACCAACAAACATCTTCCGAATGATCAATAATCCAAAATGAATATCCGAAAACGTGATTCTAACGACAATTAATCGAAAACCCCCAATTTCAACTCGATAATCAAAGTGTTCTTGAATAATCCTTCAATAATCCAATGAATCCTTATACAAACTCATAATCATATACAAATCCCTTCATATAACATGATTATAATGTCCAAAACATCATATCTCAACATAGAATCGAAATCCAAGGTGTTGAAGAAATTACCTCTTGAAGATCCAATCACTTCGATTCGAAGAACACGAGTTTAAACGAGTATCCAAGCTTCCCAATGAATGAAGATGATGAAAATGACACACTCAAGCGATTGATGATTGCAAAATCTTTCTCTCAACCCTCTCTATCGGATGAAGATGGAAAAATGAAGAAGTGAGGAAAAATGACCCGGCCAAGTCCTTAAATACTGCCGGAAGTTACGGCCGTAACTCGGCCCTCTTACGGCCGTAACTTTCCAAGTCAACGGCCTTACGGCCGTAACCGGCCAACTCGTACGGCCGTAACTCGGCTTCGTCAAAGCTCAACAGACTTACGGCCGTAACCTCTCTGAGTTACTGGCGTAACCCGCCTTAAATCAAAAACACCGTCGCCGACCTTACAGTAGTCGCACACCTTACGGCCGTAACTCGGATGATACGGCCGTATCCGGCCAACCTTACGGGCGTAACCCGCCTTCGTCAAAAGTGGCAGACAACCTTCCTGCAGCGTACGGCCGTATCCGGCCAAGCCTTACGGTCGTACCTGCCTCGACTTACGGTCGTATGCCGCAACCCTTACGGCCGTAAGTCACCCCTGGTCGACAACACCCGAAATTTACGAACACCACTTACGGCCGTATCTCACCTTCCTTACGGCCGTAACTCACCTTCGGCCAAAATGCAGGCGGCCCTCTTTGGACCACTTACGGCCAGAATCGCCACCTTACGGCCGTACTACGAACTTACGGTATCCCGAACCTTACGGCCGTAACTCGATGCTGGCCAAGGTGAATAAATCCGATAATTCCGATTCCTCGCTACGACTGATGAATGATCCGACATATCATACGAATGTGGAAGTGAACAAGTCTAACACGAGCCAAAGATGATACTCCCAGTACAAGGCTATCAATCACAATGAAAATGATAATACTCCCGTCTCGATCTAAAAACGGCGATAAAATGACGATCGGAATCGATATACGATTACAACATGCCAACATTGAACGCAAATGAGTGATTCATGAATGATGAGTGATTATTAATGAGTGAGAATTACTGAGTGACAATTACAGACTGATAATTACTGAATGAAAATGAATGAATTACAACCGGGTATTACATACTCCCCCCCTTAAAAAGAGTTTCGTCCTCGAAACTAAGGGTCAAACAACTCGGGATAACTCTCCCGCATATTCTCCTCGGTTTCCCAAGTGTCCTCTTCGACTCCGTGTCTAGACCACTGAATCTTGACCAAAGGGATCGTCTTGTTCCTCAGCTGTTTGATTCGCCGCTCTAACACTCGTACAGGACGCTCCTCGTACGAATGATCATCTGCGATCTCGATTTCGTCGAACTGAAGTATGTGACTCGGGTCGGCAACATACTTCCGCAACTGAGAGACGTGAAACACATTATGAATCCTGCTAAAAGCCGGAGGTAAAGCCAATCGATAAGCTAACTCGCCTACTCGATCCAAAATTTCAAACGGTCCAATGAATCTCGGACTCAACTTCCCCCGTTTTCCGAAACGGAAAATACCTCGACTCGGGGATACCTTGACCAAAACATGGTCACCCGTCTCGAACTCTAGTGGTCGGCAGCGATTATCCGCATACGATTTACGCCGACTCGATTGTCAACATACGACTCTTGATCAAAGCTACCTTCTCCCGGCGGCTATAAGCATATCGGGAGTCGGTGCCGATTGATTCGACAAGTCATCCCAACACAAAGGAGAGCGACAACGACGACCGTACAAGGCCTCGTAAGGTGCCATCTTAATGGAAGCATGCCAACTATTATTATACGTGAACTCGATCAATGGTAGTTGGGCTTCCCAATCGTCCTTCCAATCGAGGACGCATGCCCTCAACATGTCTTCTAATGTCTGAATAGTCCTCTCTGATTGTCCGTCTGACCGAGGATGAAAAGCAGTGCGAGATTGAGCTGAGTTCCCATAGCACGATGAACTGATTTCCAAAAATGAGACACAAATCATCCGTCACGATCGGAAACGATACTCTTAGGAGTACCGTGCAGTCTCACTATCTCCTTGATGAACAACTGAGCCAGTCTCTCGGGACCCCACGTATCCTTGATCTCAAGGAAATGAGCTGATTTAGTTAAGCGGTCCACAATCACCCAGATCGTATTCATGCCACGACGACTCATCGGCAAACTCGTGATGAAGTCCATAGAAATGTCTTCCCACTTCCACTCCGGAATAGGGAGAGGTTTCAGCATACCCGCCGGTCGCTGATGTTCAATCTTAACTTGTTGACAGGTTAAGCATCTCGAAACAAATTCTGCGACTTCTCGCTTCATATTACTCCACCTGTAATTTTGTTTCAAGTCCTTGTACATCTTGATGGACCCCGGATGAACAGAATAAGGGGTAGCATGAGCTTCTCTCAAAATCGAGTTTTTCAACTCGTCATTCGCCGGTACGCACAACCGATTCTTAAATCTCAAAAGTCCATCCTCGTGGACCACGAATCCAGGGGCTTTTCCCTGAGCCACATCCTCACAGATGCGCAACAATGAAGGGTCTGAACTCTGATTCTCTCTGATTACCTCCTCAAGTGACGATAAAATCTCCAACATACAAAGCTGTCCCTGAACTCGTTGGAGCTAGACCTTGATCTCGGGTCTAAGGAATTCCTGCTGAAGCTCCTTCTGAACTGTTAAACGAGCAAGCATCTGCTCCTGTACAGACTTACGACTCAAGGCGTCAGCGACAACGTTCGCCTTGCCCGGGTGGTAAAGGATCTCGATATCATAATCTTTGATTAGTTCTAACCACCGCCTCTGTCGCATATTTAACTCCTTCTGAGTGAAAATATACTTTAAACTCTTATGATCGGTGAATATCTGACAGGTAACGCCGTAAAGATAATGACGCCAAATTTTCAAAGCGAACACCACGGCTGCTAGCTCCAGATCGTGAGTCGGATAATTAACCTCGTAAGGTCTCAATTGCCGTGAAGCATAGGCAATAACCTTTCCATTCTGCATGAGCACACATCCGAGGCCCTGTCCGGACGCATCACTATAAACCACAAATCCCTCCGTCCCCTGCGGCAAGGAAAGTACAGGTGCTGACATTAACCGGATCTTGAGTTCCTCAAAACTCTGTTGACACGCGTCGGACCACGTGTATTTCTTATCCTTTCGCAAAAGGTTCGTCAAGGGTTGAGCGATTTTAGAAAATCCTTCCACAAACCGCCGATAATAACCCACTAATCCGAGAAAACTTCGGATTTCCTTAACATTCTTCGGAGGTAACTAATCTCGGATAGCCTCCGTCTTCTGAGGGTCGACACGAACTCCATCTGATGAAATTACATGTCCGAGAAAAGTCACTTCGTACATCCAGAACTCGCATTTGGAAAACTTTCCATAAAGTTGCTCTCGTCTCAACACGTCGAGAACCTGATGAAGATGAACCTCGTGCTCCTCTCGGTTACGAGAATAAATCAAAATGTCATCGATGAAGACAACAACAAACTGATCCAAAAAGTCGATGAAAACCCGATTCATTAACTCCATGAATACCGCAGGTGCATTAGTTAGCCCGAACGGCATAACTACGAACTCATAATGACCATAGCGTGTTCGAAACGCCGTCCTCGCGATATCCGACTCTCGAATCCGCAACTGGTGATATCCAGATCTTAAGTCGATCTTGGAAAATCTCAAGCTCCTGAAGTTGATCTAAGAGATCATCAATGCGGGTAAAGGATTCTTATTCTTGATCGTCACCAGGTTCTATTAGCGTTAATCAATACACAACCGGTACGATCCATCCTTCTTCTTGACAAACAGCACTGGTGCTCCCCACGGGGATGCACTCGGTCGGATATAACCTTTCTCGAACAACTCCTCAAGTTGGTTCTTAATTCCTGCATTTCGGTCGGGGCCATCCGGTACGGTGCCTTCGATATCGGGGACGTACCGGGCTCCAACTCAGTCGTGAATTCCACATCTCTCTGTGGAGGCAAGCCAGGTAACTCGTCTGGAAAAACGTCGGCATATTCCCATACTACCGGAATATCCGACAATAATACTGATGATTTCTCGGTTTTGGTCATATAGAACCAATAACCAACACATCCCTGACTGAGTAATCGTACTGCTTTCATCAACTTAATGACCTTACCAGAACAGCCGGGATTACCTCCCTGAAACACACATTCAATGCCATCGTCTGCAATGATAGTGATCATACGCTTACGTACACTAATGGTGGCATCATGACGATCCATCCAATCAATACCCAAGATGACGTCGTCCCTTGGCAAATCTACTACGATTAGGTCCGCTGGCCATACACGACCATGAAACTGAATCGGACAATTCTGAATCTCACGATTACCGATAATTCGTCTACCATCAGGTAGGCCAATGACATAAGGCTCACAGCTAGTAGCACTACCCAGACGTAGTCTACTCAAACATGACTCGGAAATGAATGAATGTGATGCACCAGTATCAAAAAGGGTACACACAGGCTGGGATAGAATATCGAGTGTACCTGAGATCATTCGGGCCTCTGGATCATCGGTCTTCTTCATCTCGTAAATTCGGGGCTTGCCGCCCGAACTTACACTCCGCCTCGATAGCTCTTGGCTCCGCCTTGCTAGCTCCTCGTGCCTTAAACGACGCCGACCGAGTGGCCCGATTCTCGCATCTTTGAATGCCACGGGCCCGAGATGACGCCGGAGTGGGTTTAGAGTCCCTTCGCAAAACGGGCCCTATGCCCGCAATCCCATTGTGGCACGTGACATCAAGCTGGACATTTAGTGCTGAAATGGCCTGCTCTCCTCAGCTGAAACAGGTGATGGCCGAACTGGCTGCTCGTGACTGAGATTCCGCGGGTTTAGACGCCAGGGGAGGTCGCTCAGAAAAAGTAGAACCCACACGTGGTTTCTTGAAAGTGGCCTGACTCCCGTCAGACTGATTACGGTTCTTAGACTTCTTGCCAGCAGATGAAGGTTGCTGCTTAGCAAACTCCTTAGCAGTAAGCTCGTAAGTAAGAGCTTTCTCAATGAATTCGGCCAACGTGGTGCAATTATGATTAAGCAGTTGCAGGCGCATACGAGGTTTCAGCCTCTTGCTGAAATACTTGATCTTGTCCGCCTCAGAGTGAATGATAGATGAGGCGAACGGAAGAAGTTCCTGAAATTTCTCGGCAATGGCGAGAACATCCGCCTCTGATGAAGGGTCGGGAGTGAGTAACTCGGCGGCTTGGCCTCTGAGTGGGGCCGGATAGTACCTCTCCATCATGAGAGTTTTGAACTGATCCCAAGTACATGATCCGTCTGTGGGCTTCAACGATAACCACCATGAATGAGCGCTCTTACCAAGATAGTAAGCCGCGACTGAAACTTTATGCCCTTCTGGGCAATCCACCATAGCAAATAACTTCTGAGGCGGCGGCGGAGGAGCCTGTTGATTTTGATTGACTGAATTGTGCATCGTCTCCATAAGTTGTGCCATCTGCGTCATTTGGGCCATCATGCCCTGCATAAAAGCAAGTGGGTCCACCCGAACACCTTCTGACTGAGCCGTGTCCCGGGTACGACTCCCCGATAGTGAATGATCACGCCCAGGTGAATGAGTGGCAGCGTCGATGCTCGATGAATTGGCATTGTTTCTCGCATTCGCACGTGTATTCACACGAGCTCTCGGGATTCGGCCCGCACCACGGCCTCGTCCTCCTCGTCCTCTGCCAGCTCTTTCCATACTGAAGTGGAAAGTTACATGATGATTATATCTCTCGCATGAATATCACATTATGACTATGACATGAGGTGATGAAAATGAGCATACGCTCTAACACAGTGATTACATGAGCGATTAACCGAGGTGACGTGATTTGATGAAATTATTGAAATGATTATCTTGAACAAGTTAACAAGATTAATTATATGATCTTCGGATCAACAAAGAGTAATGAAATGAATTGAGTGATTAATGAGTTAAAATGACCGTCCTGGTCAAGATGAAAATGATGTTTGAGGATTGTTAACTGATAAATTATGAATGAATGATAATTGCCAGAAATTATACCATGGCGATAGAAGTCTTACGCTTCTTTGGTCGATTGGCTCGGCATCTGCACAGGTCACACGTGACGCGAAAGTCCAATGATACTAGCCCGATGACGATGATTTCAAATGAGACATGACTCGGAAGGTAATATTCAAAACCACTCTCCGATACCAACTCTGTAACACCCCAAACTAGGCGGATATTACGGTCTGTGGACCCAGTAGGACCCACCAGGCGAATGAAAACGGATGAATTACACAGGGTAAATGTAGTACCGAACCACATTACAACATCAATTACTCCGATTAGGAGTTTCATACAACATACCCAGGAGAAAATAGAATACACGTGTATTTTATGTGACGATAAAATACACAACACTGAATGAAATGAGTGTTCAAACGGAATGTCTGCAGCGGAATAAATAAAGGAACATAGATGACTGAATAAATGACTGAACAGACTGGGCCCCTTGCTTGTATCACTGGGACTCCTCGCCGTCAACGTGCTCTCCCTGTGCCTTTGCCTTGCCATGACCTGAGAAACAATATCCCCAAACGGGGTCAGTTATACAGAACAACAATCCTCCAGAGTTGAATAAACACAATCATATAAATATGTAGTATAAACCACAAGTTCGATTAAAATGAAGCGGTCAGATTATAACCCAATCTTGTTGAAAACATACGCAATCAAACATGCTGTATGAATCAACTAACAGTACGGCTCAAAGGGTGGCGCCACACTACGCCCGGGATGGAAATGTGTCCGTGCACAAGCCACCAACGAGTATCGATCGAATACCCGCGTGGTCTTGTACCTAATAGATCTCACGAAGCAATCGACTCGTGCACACCCAATGTGAGGCCAACAACCAACACACGACATAAATGTGCCCGACATGAAAATCCTACACATACCAACGGCACGCCAAGATGACCCGGAATGCCACGATATAACAAAAGTGACATCGGAAACGAATAATGACTCACCGAGATAAAATGATAGTGAAATGAATGATAGCTCAACAAAATGATTGGAACCGTCGTTCCTTGTGACTGAAGTGATTTATTGACAATGACAAGTTTTAATACGGTTAACACAATGATGAATGAGTTACGATTATGAATGAACAACAACAAAAGGAAATGAGTATCCTTATAACTGAGTAAGAATCAACTTACACAATAACGGTGACAATTATCCTTCCACGAACAACGTCCTAATTGAGATATCGGTCGCTCGAACAACCTTGAATTATACAATATCCAACAACTCGTTCAATATACGAATCAAACACGAATATAACGAACTCAAAATGTCGATACGATTAAACTAAGTTCATTGGGGCATTATATCGAATACGTTGTGGCCAAACTCCGGTTGTTTACAATCAAATCTCAATAAGCCACTATCAATTCCCCCAAGAAGTGTTTCAAACCAACAAACATCTTCCGAATGATCAATAATCCAAAATGAATATCCGAAAACTAGATTCTAACGACAATTAATCGAAAACCCCCAATTTCAACTCGATAATCAAAGTGTTCTTGAATAATCCTTCAATAATCCAATGAATCCTTATACAAACTCATAATCATATACATATCCCTTCATATAACATGATTATAATGTCCAAAACATCATATCTCAACATAGAATCGAAATCCAAGGTGTTGAAGAAATTACCTCTTGAAGATCCAATCACTTCGATCCGAAGAACACGAGTTTAAACGAGTATCCAAGCTTCCCAATGAATGAAGATGATGAAAATTACACACTCAAGTGATTGATGATTGCAAAATCTTTCTCTCAACCCTCTCTCTCGGATGAAGATGGAAAAATGAAGAAGTGAGGAAAATGACACCAAGTCCTTAAATCTGCCGGAAGTTACGGCCGTAACTCGGCCCTCTTACGGCCGTAACTTTCCAAGTCAACGGCCTTACGGCCAACGGCCAACTCGTGCGGCCAGAACTCGGCTTCGTCCGAAAGCTCGCCGGCAGACTTACGGCCGTAACCTCTCTCGAGTTACGGCGTAACTCCGCCTTCGTCAAAAACACCGTCGATGACCTTACGGCCGTACCGCACACCTTACGGCCGTAACTTTCGGATGATACGGCCGTATCCGGCCAACCTTACGGCGTAACCCGCCTTCCAAAAGTGGCTGGACAACCTTCTGCAGCCAGACGGCCGTATCCGGCCAAGCCTTACGGCCGACTCGCCTCGACTTACGGCCGTATGCCGCAACCCTTACGGCCGTAAGTCACCCTTGGTCGACAACACCCGAAATTTACGAACACCACTTACGGCCGTATCTCACCTTCCTTACGGCCGTAACTCACCTTCGCCAAATGCAAAATGCGGCACTTTGGACCACTTACGGCCAGAATCGGCCACCTTTACGGCCGTACCATTGAACTTACGGCCGTATCCCGAACCTTACGGCCGTAACTCGATGGCCGCCAAGGTGAATAAATCCGATAATTCCGATTCCTCGCTACGACTGATGAATGATCCGACATATCATACGAATGTGGAAGTGAACAAGTCTAACACGAGCCAAAGATGATACTCCCAGTACAAGGCTATCAATCACAATGAAAATGATAATACTCCCGTCTCGATCTAAAAACGGCGATAAAATGACGATCGGTAACTGATATACGATTACAACATGCCAACATTGAACGCAAATGAGTGATTCATGAATGATGAGTGATTATTAATGAGTGAGAATTACTGAGTGACAATTACAGACTGATAATTACTGAATGAAAATGAATGAATTACAACCGGGTATTACAGATATAATCGCTAAGGATTCTCAATAACGCTTAGAAATCGAGTGGAATCGACCAAAAACTCCATTTCCCGATTTTTCCCGTCGCCAGCCGCACCCGGGTGAAGAAATGATGAAAAAATGAGGGTTTGGCCGGTCACAGCCTATATATGGCCGACCGGGTTACGGCCGTAACCGGCAGGACTTACGGCCGTAACCGGCATTCGGCAAAACCCGCCCAGCCCCAGCCGATCGCTTACGGCCATAATCGACAAGGACTTACTGACGTAACTAGGCACTTACGGCCGTGCCGGCAGTCCTTACGGCCAGAATCGACATTCGTCAGAAGCCGCACGCACCCGACGGACGTAACTCTGGCCCTTACGGCCAGAATCGCATTCATCAAGCCATGCTCGCCGAGCACGACGTACGAATCGCACCTTACGGCCGTAACTCGCCAGTTCGGCCGACTCGTGGCCACTCCGACGGCCCGACGACCCCGAAACGCGAACCTGAATATGAATCGAAGATATGGTTACGACGTACTCGCAAAGACGCATCCAAGCGTTAAGAGAACACACGATTTCGACCACCCAAAGGCTCGAAATTCGACTACCGAAAGTAATTACCCCAAACTTTGGGAAATTACGAAAATGGCCCAAAACGTCCGAAATACACGATACGCGATCGAAACACTCGCAACATAAATAATAACAATAAATGAACTTACGAGAAACTCAAAACAACAGTTTTGGACGAGATTCGCAAGAATCGAACTCAAGTGCGGAAAAGCCGTTTAAGAATACGGATCTCAACAAAACGATACCGAAACGAACTCGGATGAAAAAAAGTGCAGAATTAATCATTCCCAGAATGACGATACGGTCATGAGCGAGTCGTCAAAACGGACTTCCGCCAAAAAATGAAAATTATCGGAAAATCAAAATTGCGGATATTACATACTACCCCCCTTAGAAGAAGTTTCGTCCCGAAACTTAAAACAAGCAGGGAGAAGCAATATCCCGCCAGGAAAAATCAACGAGATATACACAAACAAGAATGATTACAATGAATGATAATGAATCGAAATCCAACAAGGATCAAGAATGACGAACCGGGGTGAAATAATAACGCAATGAGTGATAGCTCAAATGAAATGATTGGAACCATTGTTCCCCGTGAAGGGAATGATTAGTTTGATAATTATAAGTCTCAACGTGATTGATATATGATGAATGAATTATACGAATGAATGAACGACGATGAAATGAATGATTATACTATTACCGAGCAAGAATTAACTTGCTCAAAACCGGTGATAAATGTCCTATTGTATCACAGTTAAAGCAAATAACAGTCGAACTCGTCGTCTGAGATGAAGATGCTCTCCCAACACGAAGACGACTAGAAAACGATCTCTTAGACGTCAGAGTCCGATGTCCCTCTGACAGCTCTTTCCATACTGAGGCAGGAAAGTCACATGATAATTACAGATCCCGTATGAAGATCGCATTATGATTACGAGACGAAATGATAACAATGAGCATACACGCTCTAACACAATGAATGCATTAATAATGCAATGAAATGGTCGTCGACATGACGCCGGAATATGATAAGATCGCATGAAAGATTAAGTGAGGTGACAAGACTATCTGATGAAATTCCTGAAATGATTACCTTAAACAAGTTAACAAGGTTGAAAATTTGATTCACAAGATCAACAACTGAACCGTGAGATGGACTGGATGATTAATGAATTAACTGAACAATGAGATTGACTAAGTGATAATGAATTAACTGAGCGATGAGATTGACTGAGTGATGAATGAATTAACTGAGCAATGATATTGACTGAGTGATGAATGAATTGACTGAACAATGAGATTGACTGAGTGATTAATGAATTAATCTGAACAATGAGATTGACTAAATGATGAAGGAATTAACTGAGTGATGAATGAATTAACTGAGCAATGATATCGACTGGGTGATGAATGAATTAACCGAGTGATGAATGAATTAACTGAGTGATGAATGAATTAACTGAGTGATGAATGAATTAATTGACTGATGAATGAATTAACTAAGTGATGAATGAATTAACTGAGTGATGAATGATATTGACTGAGTGATGAAAAACGGTAATGAGATTAAGCTGAGTTCCCATAGCACGATGAACTGATTTCCAAAATGAGACACGAATCACCCGTCACGATCAGAAATGATACTCTTAGGAGTACCGTGCAATCTCACTATCTCTTTGATGAACAGCTGGGCGAGTCTCTCGGGACCCCACGTATACTTAATCTCAAGAAAATGAGCTGACTTAGTTAAGCGGTCCACGATCACCCAGATCGTATTCATGCCCCGACGACTCGTCGGCACTCTCGTGATGAAATCTATAGAAATGTCTTTTCACTTCCATTCTGGAATAGGGAGCGGTTTCAGCATACCCGCCAGTCGCTGATGCCAGACCTCGATCTCGGGTCTAAGGAATTCCTGCTGAAGCTCCTTCTGAACTGATAAACGAGCATGCATCTGCTCCTGAACGGACTTATGACTCCACGCGTAGGCGACAATGTTCACCTTGCCTGGGTGGTAAAGGATCTCGATATCACAATCTTTGATTAGTTCCAACCACCGTTTTTGTCGCATATTTAACTCCTTCTGAGTAAATATATATACTTCAACTCTTGTGATCAGTGAAGATCTGACAGGTGATGCCATAAAGGTAACGACGCCAAATTTCCAACGCGAAAACCACGGCTGCTAGCTCCAGGTCGTGGGTCGGATAATTAATCAGCTAATCCGAGGAAACCTCGGATCTCCTTAACATCTTTCGGAGGTTGCCAGTCTCGGATAGCCTCCATCTTCTGAGGGTCGACAATAACTCTGGCAGATGAAATTACATGCCCGAGAAAAGTCACTTCGGACATCCATAACTCAAATTAAGAAAACTTTCCATAAAGTTGCTCGCGTCTTAACACGTCGAGAACCTGATGAAGACGTACCTGGGGTTCCTCTCGATCACGAGAATAAATCAAAATGTCATCGATGAAGACAACAACAAACTGATCCAAAAAGTCGATGCAAACCCGATTCATTAACTCCATGAATATCACAGGTGCATTAGTTATCCCGAACGGTATAACTACGAACTCATAATGACCATAGCGTGTAGGAAACGCCGTCCTTGCGATACCCGACTCTTGAATTCGCAGCTGATGATATCCATATCTTCAGTCGACCTAGGAAAATATTGAAGCTCCCTGAAGTTGATCTAAGAGATCATCAATACGTGGTAGAGGATACTAATCTTGATCATCACCCTGTTCAACTCTTGATAATTAATACACACACGAGACGAGCCATCCTTCTCCTTGACAGATCACACTGGTGCTCCTCACGGGGACGCACTCGGTCGGAGATAACCTTTCTCGAACTATTCCTCAAGTTGAATCTTCAACTCCTGCATTCTGGTCGGGGTCATCCGATACGGTGCCTTCGATAACGGGGATGTACCGGCTCCAACTCACTCCTGAATTCCACTACTCTATGTGAAGGCAACCAGATAACTCGTCTGGAAATACATCGTCAATTGATGACAATGATACCACGAATGATTGAACATTTTGATTGCCCTAGAATGGTCAATCGATAAAAAGTGATACCAATAATGATTGAACAACTCGATTGCCTTAGAAAGGCCAATCGATGAAAATGATACCTGAATGTTTGAATAACTCGATTGCTTTAGAAAGGCCAATCGATGAAAATGATACAATGAATGATTGAATAAATTGATTGCCTTAGAAAGGCCAATCGATGAAAATGATACACTGAATGATTGAATAGCTCGATTGCCTTAGAGAGGCCAATTGATGAAAATGATACAATGAATGATTGAATAGCTCGATTGCCTTAGAAAGGTCAATCGATGAAAATGATGCAATGAATGATTGAATAACTTGATTGCCTTAGAAAGGCCAATCGATGAAAATGATGCAATGAATGATTGAATAACTCGATTGCCTTAGAAAGGCCAATCGATGAAAATGATACAATGAATGATTGAATAGCTCGGTTGCCTTAGAAAGGCCAACCGATGAAAATGATGCAATGAATGATTGAATAACTCGATTGCCTTAGAAAGGCGAATCGATGAAAATGATGCAATGAATGATTGAATAACTCGATTGCCTTAGAAAGGCCAATCGATGAAAATGATACAATGAATGATTGAATAACTCGATTGCCTTAGAAAGGCCAATCGATGAAAATGATACACTGAATGATTGAATAGCTCGATTGCCTTAGAGAGGCCAATCGATGAAAATGATACAATGAATGATTGCACAATTCGATTACGGAATTTCTCTGCTTTCGTCATAATAATAATTCTTCTGGAACAATGGGGATTACTTCCCTGAAGCACACATTCGACAACCAACGACGGAAAGATAGCGACCAAACGCTTACAAACACTGAGGATAGTATCAAGACGATCCAACCAACTAATACCGAGAATTACATCGTCCTAAGATAAATTCACCATGATTAGGTCCACCAACCAATCGCGGTCACTAAGCTTACTTCGGTATGATTTCCGAAAATTCTTCCATCGTCAGGTAGACCGATGATATGAGGTCCACAAGCAATAGGACTATTCCAAAATGAGTCTATTCAAACATGATTCGAAAATGAATGAATGCGGTGTACCAGTATCAAAAGGTACACACAGGTTGAAATAAAATTACGAGTATACCTGAGATCATTCGGGCCACCGGATCGTCGATCCTCCTAATTACATGAATCCGGGACTTGCCGGACCCCGAACCGGACGCTCCCGTTTGATAAATTTGAGCTCCAACTTTATTTGCTTCCATTGTTCTAAACGATGTTGACAGAGAAGTCTGATTCTGAATCGCTGTTTGCTTCGGGGCCTGAGATGCCGCCGGAGCTGACTTGGAGTCCTTTCGGCAAAAACGGGCCTTATGCCCAAAATTGCCACAATTATAGCACGTGATAGATGGTTTCAGACACTTAGTGCTGTAATGACCCGGCGTTCCACAATTGCAACAGGTGATGGACGAATTAGCCGCTCGGGACTGAGATCCCGCACGATTATGCACCGTAGGAGGTCGCTCAGAAAGGATAGGACTCACACGAGGCTTCTTGAAGGTTGACTGACCGCCTTCAGATTGATTACGCTTCGTTTATTTCTTGCTGACAGATGAAGGTTGTTGTTCAGCACTTTCCTTAGCAGCTGGCTCATACGGGAGAGTTCTCTCGATTAATCCAGCCAGAGTGGCGCAATGATGATTGAGCAATTGCACATGGGTCATCATGGCCTGCATAAAAGTGAGTGGATCAACCCGAACATCTTCTGATCGAGCCGAGTCCTGGGAACGATTTCCCGACAGCGAGTGATTATTTCTCGGGTTTCGGCCCGCACCGCGGCCTCTCCCCGTGCATCCCCTGACAGCTCTCCCCATACTGAAGTAGGAAGGTTGCATAATGATTATATTTCCCCGCATGATTATCACGTTATGATTATGTCATGATATGATGAAAATGAGTATACATGCTCTAACTTAGTGATTATATGAATGATTTACTGAAGTGACATGATTATCTGATGAAATTCTTGAAAATCAATCTTGAATAACTTAACAAGACTAATAATATGATCATCCAGATCGACAACTGAGTAATGAAATGAATTGAGTAATTAATGAATTAACATGATCGTCCTGATCATTAACTGAGTAATGAAATGAATTAAGTGATTAATGTGTTAACATGATCGTCCTGATCATTATCTGAGTAATGAAATGAATTAAGTGATTAATGAGTTAACATGATCGTCCTGATCATTAACTGAGTAATGAAATGAATTAAGTGATTAATGAGTTAACATGATCGTCCTGATCACAATGAATGATGATGTTTGAGGATTGTTAATTGATGAATGATGAATGAATAACTATTGCCAGAAATTATACCATGGCGTTAGAAATCTTACAGTTCTTTCAGTCTGGTTGGCTCGGCATTTGCACAGGTCACACGTGACGCGAAAGTCCAATGATACTAGTCTGATGACGATGATTTCAAATGAGACATGACTCAGAAGGTAGTATTCAAAACCACGCTCCGATACCAACTCTGTAACACCCCAAACTAGGTGGATATTACAGTGCCGTGAATCCCCGACTGGGACCCACCAGACGAATGAAAATGATGAATTAAATAATATAATTGTAGTACCGAACCATATTATATTAACAAATACTCCGATGAGGAGTTTAAGTACAACACACCAGGACAATACCGAATACTAGTATATTTTATATGAAGATAAAATACACAACACTGAATGAAACGGAGTATCCAAATGAAAGTATGCAGCGGAAATTAAAGGACAACAACATGGATAACTGAAAGATCGGGGGCCCCTACTAGTATCACTGGGACTCCTCGACGTCAACATGCTATTCCCGTGCTTTTGCCTTGCCATGACTAAAAAGAATCCCAAATGGGTCGATACGTAACAATAATCCTCAAGGGTTGAAAAATACACAATCATGATTTAACTGAAGTTATGAAATATCCTTAGTTATGAATTACGCTGAAGAGGGGTATCATAGTACGCCCGTAGTGTTCTGTGCAAGTGTACAAGACGAATGACCGGACACACCCGTCCTTGTACCAAATTAGTCTCACGGATGTAATCTGTTACCGTGTGCACATTCCAATGTATCACTCCCAATACATGGCCATAACGTGCCCGACTAAAAATTCCACACATCCGCACCCGACCACGCAATATGAACCCGGAAGGTCATATGAACGAGAATGACCATAATGAATATCAATGAATAATAATAATCTGACAAAGTCAAGAATGACTCACCGAGATGAAATGATAATGAAGTGATTGATAGTTTCAATGAAATGATTGGAACCGCCGTTCCTCGTTAATGAAGTGATTATTCGACAATTACAAGTCTCAATATGATTAATATAATGATGAATGAGTTATGATTATGAAAGATCAACAACAAAAGGAATGAATATCCTTTTAACCGAGTAAGAATTAACTTACACAATACCGATGACAATTATCCTTCCACGAACAAATGTCCTAAATGCGATGTCGGTCGCTCGAACAACCTTGAATAACACAATTACCAATAATCCATTCAACATACGTATCAAACACGAATATAACGAACTCAACACGCCGATACGACTAAACCAAGTCCATTGAGGCATTAGATCGAACACTATGTGGCCAAACTTCGATTGTTAACAACCCAACCTTGATTATACCCACATCAAAACCCAAAATGCGTTTCAATCCAACAAAACATCTTCCAAATGGTCAATAATCCGAAATGAATATCCAAATTCATGATTACAACAACAATTAATCGAAAACCCCCAATCCCAACTCAATATTCAAAGTGTTCTTGAATAATCCTTCAATAATCTATTGAATCTTTATACAAACTCATAATCATATACATATCCCTTCATATAACATGATTATAACGTCCAAAACATCATAACTCAACACAAAATCGAAATCCAAGATGTTGAAGAAATTACCTCTTGAAGATCCAACCACTTCGATCCGATGAAGAACAATGATTTGATGTTGATATAATCGATAAGGATCCTCAAAAACGCTTACAAATCGAGTGGAATCGACCAAAAACTCCATTTCCCGATTTTTCCCATCGCCACCGCACTTTTGGTGAAGAAATGATGAAAAATGAGGGTTTGGCCGGCCACACCTATATATGGCCGATCGTTACGGCCAGAACCGCCAGACTTACGGCCGTAATCGCATTCGGCAAAGCCCGCCACCCTAGCCGATCGCTTACGGCCGTAATCGACAAGGACTTACGGCCGTAACTCGCACTTACGGCGTGCATCCGGCAGTCCTACGGCCAGAATCGCATTCGTTAGAAGCCGCCTGCACCCGTCTGGCCGTAACTCTCGCCCTTATGGCCGTAATCGGCATTCATCAAGCCATGCCTCGCTGAGCACGACGGCCGTAGAATCGCACCTTACGGCCGTAACTCGGCCAAAGCCAGCCGGCTCCGGCCGTGGCCACTCCGACGGCCCGACGACCCCGAAACCCGAACCTGAATACGAATCGAAGATATGGTTGCGACGTACTCGCAAAGACGCATCCAAGCGTTAAGAGAACACACGATTCCGACCACCCGAAGGCTCGAAATTCGACTACCGAAAGTAATTACCCCAAACTTTGGGAAATTACGAAAATGGCCCAAAACGTCCGAAATACACGATACGCGATCGAAACACCAAGCCAAAGCTCGCAACATAAATAATAACATTAAATGAACTTACGAGAAACTCAAAACAACAGTTTTGGACGAGATTCGCAAGAATCGAACTCAAGTGCGGAAAAGCCGTTTAAGAATACGGATCTCAACAAAACGATACCGAAACGAACTCGGATGACAAAAAGTGCAGAATTAATCATTCCCAGAATGACGATACTGATGTGAATCAAGATATTATGAAGAACCCGGATGAGGACTTGAGCATGCCGACTGGACCAATAACGAGGTCTCGATCAAAGAAGTTCAAAAATAATTTATCGACACTCATCATTGATATGTTTAAAAATAACTATGTTATCAAAGACAACAAATTCGTGAGTAGTGTCGAAGTTGTCGAACAATAAGTTTTTCGTTTATTTTATCTTAGTGTATGTTAATTTGAATTGTATTTCTTGAGTTGTATTTTTATATTTTGAGTTGTATATAATCGAGTCGTGTAATATTAATGTCGAAGACGATCGGAAAAGACGAACAAACAAACAAGGATCAAATTCCCGCGCGTAAGACTGACACGCAGCAGTCTCGTATTTTGCCCATAACTTACTCGTCCGAAATCCGATTCAGGTGATTCAGGTGTCTATGGAAAGCTAAGAAAGAGAGCTACAAATATTGTTCAGACGATAGGACCAAATTCGGAGACATTGGAGCTCAGAAATGATAAAACAGACAGCATCGGATTTATGGTGACTTGTTGTCCTTGTTTTCACACCTTAAAATCTTGGTCTTTGATATTTTGTCACCTAAACATAGGTTGACTGACTTTGTATCAGATTTTAGGATCTTTGAATGTTGATTTTTCTATTTTGTAGGTTTCTAGTTGTTTTCTTGTTCACACTAGAGTTAGGTGTAAGATTTTGGCTATAAATAGCCTTGAAGTTTCATTGTAAGAGGACACCAAAGATTTTATGAATTTGAGAGTGTTTGTATTAACAAACCTTTGTGAGTGCTTTCTTGTTTTGTTGAGTGTGTCTCCAAAACATCTCTTGTGTGATTTATATACTTATCAAGTGCAATCTTGTTAGTATTTATATTCCACCCCTTCCGAGTTGCTACGGCGTGTCACGTAGAGGTTTGGAAGTAAAACCCCATTTTGCTTATTTTGGAAACATCCTGGGAACGAATTCATCTAGCGGTGTCGGTTACCATAGCGTGTCGTGTGGGGGTCGCATCAGTTGGCTTCGGAGCTCGGTTATTCCAAAACTAAGTGGTATCATCTATTTTCCTTCATTACCATAATCTTCCTATCTTATCATCCTATTATTTCCTTTATCTTTTAAATCTTCCATCTTCTTCACACACAAAAAAAAAAAAGAAGAAAAAAAAAATTTATCAAGGAAGAAGAGAAGAACGAATTTTGATCGATCTTATCAAACAATTATCATACTTTTCGTTCCGTTCCATATTCTAAACTATTCCAAAATCTTTTGCTCCCATCTTTACATTTTTTTTTATCTTATCGTCATTCGCAATCGTTGGGGGGATCGTGGGATTTGAGTTCTTTCAAGAAGAAACTTGATTTGAATCACCAAAAATCACCTTGTAAGTTGTGTGGAAAAAGGCAAAAAAAAAATTGTGAGGAATTAAGAAAAAGCCAAACGAGAGATACGCGAGTGTGAGCGATCGAGCGATACACGTGAGGATCTTGTGAGGAAATTTTCTTATAGAAAAAAAAAAGGAGAAAAAAAACAAAAAAAAAAAAGAAAAAAAAAAGAAAAAAAAAGAGAAAACAAAACAAAAGAAAAAGAAAAAAAAAGAAAAAAAAAAGAGAAAAAAAAAAGGAAAAAAAAAGAAAAGAAAAAAAAAATGTCAGGAACCGAAGGAAACGAGCAAAATCTTATCCTTCAAAATATTGTACAACAACTTGCTCAAATAGTCGGAAGACTAGATAAACAAGAGGAAACAATTGCTACTCTCACGAAGGGTAGAGAAGAGGAGCCCGTACGAAGGGGACCGGAACCCATTCGATTTGGAGGCTATGATGATGAAGATTCGATGAATTCCGAGGAGGAAACTCCGAGGTTTGTACATCGAGGAGGGCGAGAAGGACGAGGAGGAAGGAGAGAGTATGAAGGAAGACGAGGAAGATATGTCCGAAACGAGGAGGATCGAAATATGGAAAACATCAAAATGAAAATCCCATCTTTCGAAGGGAGAAGTGATCCGACACATATCTCGATTGGGAAAGGAAGTTGGAGACCATTTACGATTGCCACAACTATTCCGATGAGAAGAAAATGAGGTTAGCAATAACCGAATTTTCAGAATATGCAAGCATTTGGTGGGACCAACTTGTGACGGAGAGAAGGAGGAGTCGGGAGAGACCGGTTAGCGGTTGGGAAGAATTGAAGATTGTTATGCGGAAAAGATTTGTTCCTAATTACTATCTTAAGGAACTATTTTCTCGCTTACAAACTTTAAAACAAGGCTCGAGAAACATTGAAGATTTTCGAAAGGAAATGGAGATGTTGATGATCCGAGCCAATGTTCGGGAATCGAGAGAGGCCACCATGGCGCGGTTTTTACACGGGATGAGAGCCGATATAGCTAAAGAAGTTGACAAACAACACTTTGTTGAATTCGAGGACATGGTATATGCGGCGGTAAAAATCGAGCGGAGCTTACGAAGAGGAGCAATAACAACTATTCCACGGGATACTCTACCCTTGGAAACAACAATCTCAAGTAAGTTCGGACAAATTTAAAAATTTTGATAAAAGAAGGGAGTGTCTTGAAAGGAAAGTTTGAAGTTGGGAGCACTAGCAAACCAAAATTTGATGGGAAACCTAAACCCATCGAAAGCACCCAAAGGAGAAACGGGACATCCAATGCTATAAGTGCCGTGGTCGTGGACATATAGCATCCGAATGCACCAACAAGCGGGTGATGGTACTTCGGATGGGGAGATTGAAACGGAAGCGAAAAAGAAGAAGAAGAAGAGACAAGAGAGGTGGAGAGTGATGATGAGACGTATGAGTATGCACCCGCACTTGTTGTTCGGAGGGTGTTAAGTTCTCAAGCAAAGAGGAGGAAGTTAACGAACAAAGAGAAAATCTATTTCACACACGTTGTTTTATTAAAAATAAAAATTGTAGTGTGATAATAGATAACGGAGTTGCACTAATGTCATTAGCGCTATGCTAGTGGAAGAACTCGATCTTCCAACAAGAAGACACCCTAAACCGTATCGTTTACATTGGCTAAATGATTGTGGGGAAGTTCGAGTTAATAAACAGGTACTAGTGGCTCTCACCATCGGAAGGTATCAAGACAAAATCCCATGTGATGT
The DNA here is from genome assembly GCA_033398695.1 of Orobanche coerulescens. Classification (NCBI taxonomy): domain Eukaryota; kingdom Viridiplantae; phylum Streptophyta; class Magnoliopsida; order Lamiales; family Orobanchaceae; genus Orobanche; species Orobanche coerulescens. Next base: position 87,499,152 of record CM065809.1, read on the forward strand.
CGTTCCGATGCATGCTTGCCATATCTTGTTGGGAAGACCATGGCATTTTGATCGAGATGCTACTTTGAGCGGAAGGAAAAATCGTTACTCATTCGAGAAGGACGGAAAGAAAATTACCTTAGCTCCCATGACTAAGGTACAAATACAAGAAGATCAACTTCGTCTTGAAAAGGAAGTTGAAGGAAAATCGAGAAAAGAAAAGGAAAAGAAAAATGAAAAAAATGAAAAAAAGCGAGAAAAATGAAAAAAATGAAAAAAGCGAGAAAAATGAAAAAAATGAAAAAAATGAGAAAAATGAAAAAAATGAAAAAAATGAAAAAAAATGAGAAAAATGAAAAAAATGAAAAAAATGAAAAAAAGAAAGAAAAAGAAAATTTGAGAAAATGCATGCTTGTAATTGCAAAGGAACTTGAAAAAGATATCAAGGAAAATGCACCCATTTACTTGATTATTTTCCGAAAAGTTTGCGCTACTACTAACCCCGGGAACCGGATAATTCCGAGTTCTATTGAATCTTTATTGCAGGAATTTGTTGATGTCATTCCAAAAAGACCGGCATACCGACACAACCCCGAAGAGACCAATGAAATCCAAAGACAAGTCGAGGAGTTGTTAAGTCTTGGGTATATCCGGGAGAGTCTAAGTCCTTGTGCCGTTCCTGTGATCGTCGTGCCAAAGAAAGATGGAACGTGGAGAATGTGCACCGATTGCCGAGCAGTAAACAATATCACGGTTAAGTATCGACACCCTATTCCAAGGTTAGATGATATGTTAGATGAATTACATGGTTCATGTGTTTTCACTAAAATCGACCTAATGAAATGATATCACCAAATTCGTATGAAAGAAGGAGATGAATGGAAAACGGCTTTCAAAACTAAATACGGATTATACAAATGGTTGGTAATGCCCTTTGGACTAACGAACGCACCAAGTACTTTTATGAGATTAATGAATCATGTTTTACGTGCATACATCGGAAAATTCGTTGTTGTATACTTTGATGATATACTCATTTACAGCAAAAATATTGAAGAACATGTTGAACATTTAAGATTAGCTTTAATTACCTTGAGAAGGGAACAATTATATGCTAGTCTTAAGAAATGTACTTTTTGCATGAATGAAGTTATTTTTCTTGGATATGTCGTTAGTGCTGACGACATAAAAGTTGATGAAGAAAAGGTTAAGGCTATCCGAGAATGGCCTAGACCAACGAATGCGTCCGAGGTAAGAAGTTTTCATGGCCTAGCAGGGTTTTACCGACGCTTCGTAAAAGATTTTAGCACAATTGCAGCCCCATTAAACGAACTTGTCAAGAAACATGCTAAGTTTAATTGGGGAAATGAACAAGAAAAAGCATTTAACACTCTGAAAGATAAATTGTGCACCGCACTTTTGATCTTAGCATTACCTGATTTTTCTAACACTTTTGAAATTGAGTGTGATGCTTCAGGAGTAGGAATAGGAGCAGTATTAATGCAGGGAAAAAGGCCGATAGCCTATTTTAGTGAGAAACTTGGAGGAGCTACATTGAATTACCCGACCTATGACAAGGAATTGTATGCTTTGGTTCGAGCCCTACGTACGTGGCAACACTACCTATGGCCTAAGGAGTTCGTGATTCATACCGATCATGAATCCTTAAAGCATCTCAAAGGACAGGGTAAATTGAGCAAGAGACATGTCAAGTGGTTAGAGGAAATTGAATCCTTTCCTTACATCATCAAATACAAACAAGGTAAGGAAAACATTGTCGCCGACGCTTTGTCAAGAAGGTATGTATTACTCAATACACTTTCTTGTAAACTTTTGGGATTTGATTTATTGAAAGAAGCATATGAGGGGGATAAAGATTTCCATGATATTTATGTCGCTTGCGAGAAAAAAGGAGTAGAAAAATTTTATCGGGATAATGGATTCTTGTTCCGTGAAAATAAACTTTGCATTCCTTTTTGTTCAACACGGGAATTATTGGTAAGAGAAGCACATAGTGGAGGTCTAATGGGACATTTTGGGATTTCTAAAACTTACGAAATATTGCATGAACATTTCTTTTGGCCAAAAATGAAACATGATGTTTTTAAAGTTGTAAATTCATGCATTGTTTGTAGGAAAGCAAAATCGCGAGTGTTACCGCATGGTTTGTATATGCCACTTCCGGTACCTTCCGAAACTTGGGTTGATCTTTCTATGGACTTTGTATTAGGATTACCCAGGGCGAAATCCGGTTGTGACTCCATTTTTGTTGTAGTTGATAGATTTAGCAAAATGGCACACTTCATTGCATGTCATAAAACGGACGACGCCACACATATTGCTAATCTATTTTTCAAATAAATTGTTCGTTTGCATGGTATGCCCAAAAGCATCGTATCCGATAGAGATACCGAATTTTTGAGTCATTTTTGGAGAGTCTTATGGGCAAAATTGGGGACGAAATTGCTTTATTCTACAACATGTCATCCCCAAACTGATGGTCAAACCGAGGTTGTTAACCGAACGCTTGGTCAATTGTTGCGAACTATTGTTAACAAAAATTTGAAAAATTGGGAAACATCTTTACCATTTATCGAGTTTGCCTATAATCGAACCGTACATTCTACTACGACATTTTCGCCATTTGAAATCGTGTATGGTTTTAATCCAATAACTCCTTTAGACTTGTTGCCTATTCTAATAGATGACAGGAGTAACCTTGATGGCAAGAAAAAGGCCGAGATGGTGAAGCAATTACATGCCAAAGTTCGTGAACAAATTGAGAAGAGCAACGAACACAATGCAAGAATGAAGAACAAGGGACGTAAACAAGTACTCTTTGAACCAGGTGATTGGGTTTGGGTTCATTTGAGGAAAGAACGATTTCCCATTCAAAGAAAATCCAAGCTAATGCCAAGGGAGATGGACCGTTCAGATCTTAGAGCGGATTAACGACAATGCCTATAAAGTAGATCTACAGGTGAGTATAATGTTTCCACTACTTTCAATGTTCGACTTAAGTCCTTTTGAAATTTCAGATTCGAGGACGAATCCTTTTGAGGAACGGGGGAATGATGTGAATCAAGATATTATGAAGAACCCGGATGAGGACTTGAGCATGCCGACTGGACCAATAACGAGGTCTCGATCAAAGAGGTTCAAAAATAATTTATCGACACTCATCATTGATATGTTTAAAAATAACTATGTTATCAAAGACAACAAATTCGTGAGTAGTGTCGAAGTTGTCGAACAATAAGTTTTTCGTTTATTTTATCTTAGTGTATTTTAATTTGAATTGTATTTCTTGAGTTGTATTTTTATATTTTGAGTTGTATATAATCGAGTCGTGTAATATTAATGTCGAAGACGATCGGAAAAGACGAACAAACAAACAAGGATCAAATTCCCGCGCGTAAGACTGACACGCAGCAGTCTCGTATTTTGCCCATAACTTACTCGTCCGAAATCCGATTCAGGTGATTCAGGTGTCTATGGAAAGCTAAGAAAGAGAGCTACAAATATTGTTCAGACCATAGGACTAAATTCGGAGATATTGGAGCTCAGAAATGATAAAACAGACAGCATCGGATTTATGGTGACTTGTTGTCCTTGTTTTCACACCTTAAAATCTTGGTCTTTGATATTTTGTCACCTAAACATATGTTGACTGACTTTGTATCAGATTTTAGGATCTTTGAATGTTGATTTTTCTATTTTGTAGGTTTCTAGTTGTTTCCTTGTTCACACTAGATTTAGGTGTAAGATTTTGGCTATAAATAGCCTTGAAGTTTCATTGTAAGAGGACACCAAAGATTTTATGAATTTGAGTGTTTGTATTAACAAAGCTTTGTGAGTGCTTTCTTGTTTTGTTGAGTGTGTCTCCAAAACATCTCTTGTGTGATTTATATACTTATCAAGTGCAATCTTGTTAGTATTTATATTCCACCCCTTCCGAGTTGCTACGGCGTGTCACGTAGAGGTTTGGAAGTAAAGCCCCATTTTGCTTATTTTGGAAACATCCTGGGAACGAATTCATCTAGCGGTGTCGGTTACCATAGCGTGTCGTGTGGGGGTCGCATCAGATACGGTCATGAGCGAGTCATCAACATGGACTTCCGTCAAAAAATGAAAATTATCGGAAAATCAAAATTGCGGATATTACAGTCTCAGCCGGCATTGGGAGGAACCAATGAGTGCGGGCAACACTTAGCCAGCCTAGCGGGCCGCACTATAAACCCCGATTGAGAACGAATGAACGAATCATTCCATAACCATTATGTCGTGAATACTATATATGTATAGACCCTTCATTAGATGTCCCGGTCAAGTCTTCGGGTCACGGTAAAGTCAAACCCTACTATTGACTAAACTCTATACATGTGTTAATGCAAATCAAGGCCGACTGATTAATAGTGTATCTAATACGACTATATCAGAATGATTTGGCCAAAGACTTATGATCTTATTTGCCATTAACCGTATAGGACATTCGCCTGCTCACTAACAGGAGATAGAATCCTTTCTTGGCGTTCAGCAAAGACTGCTACATGCCCGTATAGTCCGCACTTCGAGGTCGACTCAGCAATTAAGCAAATGAGTCTAACTACTCTAATGACAAACTAAACGTCACAGACACATCTTCTACTGAACCCTCAAGTCAAAGGTCCACGTATACTATCACAACCTTTCGATTCGTCATCGACTCTCCGAGAGTGAATACCGTGTGACTGAATCGAGTATGAGCCATGTTCGAGTATACTGGTCCCACCAATATACTTATAACTATGCTATCAAGACGTGCACACATCCTAGCATCAGTTATACAAGTCTTATTAAAACTTAATGTCCTGTTAAGTTTTATCGACTTGCGAACTAGTTAAGCATTCGAGCTCTAAACACTTCTAGTGCCTATCTCCTTATCTTCATAAGGAGTAGAATGTTCACTCTCAAATGCAAGGACTATTATTCTATATACCAAATCACAATGCCAGTGATATACAATAATATAGAAATAATAATTGCCTTATTAAATATAATATTCATAATTACAATACAATTGCTCTCACTCTCTCATCCTCTGAGTGGCATTCGAGGGCATATTCCTAACAATCTCCCACTTGCACTCAATGCCACAAACTATGGTATCTAATACCCATACTCTCCAGATGTCTCTCTAAGACCTTACGAGATAGTGGCTTGGTAAGCGGATCAAGAACGTTATTTCTTGTGTCTACTCTCTGCATGTAACATTCCCATCCCGAACCATTTCTCTAACAAAATGATATTTTCGCAATATGTTTGGTGTTGTGGTGAGCCCTAGGCTCCTTAGCCTCGTGCAATGCCTCCGTCGTTGTCACAAAACAGTGTCACGGGCTTCTCTGCGTTAGGAACCACTTGAAGTTCCTCGGTGAACTTCTTTATCCAAAATGCTTCTTTAGCGACCTCTCCGTGGCCGCTGGTATTCGGCTTGACATGTAGAGATAGCGATCGAACTTTGCTTGGCACTTCTCCAAGAAATCGCCCCACCATTCGAGTAAAGATATACCCCGATGTGGACATCGAGCATCCATGTCCCCAGAAAATGCGAGTCTGTATAACCCATCACTCTTAGTTCTTCACCGCCGTATGTAAGAACCAAGTCTTTAGTCCTCTTTAGGTACTTAAGAATGTTCTTTACTGATCAATGTTCCCGCCTGGATTTGGTGAAACCGACTTACTACGCTCACAAAGATAGGCAATGTCCGGTCTAGTGCAAATCATTGCATACATAAGGCTACCTACTGCCGAAGCATAAGGTACCTTGCTCATTTCCTTTCTATCTTCCTCACTTTGAGGACACATCTCTAAGGAAAGTTTGGCACCATGTTGCATAGGTAGAAACCCTCTTTTAGAATCTTCCATCCTAAATCGCTTCAGGATCTTTTCTATGTAGAGGGCTTGGGAAAGACCTAACATTCTTTTCGCTCTATCCCGATAGAGACGAATACCCAGGATATAGGTAGCTTCTCCCAAGTCTTTCATTGAGAACTCTTTAGAAAGCCAAGCTTTCACAGAACTGAGCATTCCTACGTCGTTTCCTATAAGTAGAATGTCATCTACATATAGTATTAAGAACGCAATTTTGCTCCCACTAACCTTCTTGTAAATACAGGGCTCTTCTTCGTTTCGGACAAAATCAAACTCTTTGACTGTCTCGTTAAAACGAAGATTCCAACTCCGTGAAGCTTGCTTCAGTCCATAAAAGGCACGCTGAAGTTTGCATACTTTATGAATATTGGTTTGAGATATGAATCCCTTAGTCTGTTCCATATAAATCTCCTCCCCTAGGAATCCATTTAGGAATGCCGTTTTCACATCCATTTCCCATATTTCATAATCTAAGTGGGCTGCTATAGCAAGCATCATGCGAATAGACTTAATCATAGCTACAGGCGAGAAGGTATCGAAGTAATCGATTCCTTCTCTTTGGGAATAACCCTTTGCCACAAGCCTGGCCCTATAGGTATCAACCTTGCCATCTCCATCAGTCTTTATCTTATAGATCCATTTGTTTCCAATAGGCACTATGCCTTTAGGACGATCTACTAAAGTCCAGACCTGTTTAGCATACATTGAGTCTATCTCAGCTTCCATAGCTTCTTGCCACTTGGTGGAGTCAACGTCTACCATCGCTTGGTCGTATGTAGAATGATCATTCTCTTGACTACTTTCTGTCATCTCATGGACACCCAGTTCCTCTTGATGCAGATAGCCATACCTCTCAGGTAATTGAGAAATTCTACTATACTTGCGAGGTTGTATTTGTATTTCAGAAGGTTCGGTTCTTATATCTTGCATAGGTGTCTCATTTGGTGTTTCTTTTATTTCTTCCAAAGAAATATTTCTACCTGCCCCCCCTTCCTGAATAAACTGATCTTTCAGGAAGTGTGCTTGTATAGCAACGATGATCTGATGATCTTCGTGCATGTAGAATAGATATCCCATGGAATCCCCTGGATATCTTATGAAACGACCTTTCACAGACCTAGTTTCCAATTTCTCTACTTTAGTCTTCTTGACATAAGTAGGGCATCCCCAAATCCTAATGTGATTAAGACTTGATTTCCTACCTCTCCACATCTCATGGGGAGTCTTAGGAACGGATTTGGAAGGACATCTGTTCAAGATATGCACAGCAGTAAGGAGCGCGTAACCCCACAGATAAATCGATAGATCAGTATAGTTAAGCATGGAGCGAACCATGTCCAACAAGGTTCGGTTCCTTCTTTCTGATACACCATTTAATTGTGGAGTAGCTGGAGGAGTGAATTGTGACACTATACCTAGTTCTTTTAAGAACTCATCAAATTCGGTACTCATGTACTCCCCACCCCGGTCTGACCGAAGGGTCTTAACACGGTTACCTGTTTGATATTCAACTAGGGCTTTAAATTCCTTGAATTTATCAAAAGGTTCAGACTTATGTTTCATTAAGTACACGAATCCATACCTGGTATGGTCATCAGTGAATGTAATGAAATACTGAAAGCCATCTCGTGCCACTTCAAAAGGGCCACATACGTCGGTATGGATCAATCCAAGTTTTTCAGCAGCTCTTTCAAAAGTCCCTGCGAAGGGTAACTTAGTCATTTTGCCTTGAAGGCAAGATTCACAAGTTGGATAGGGATCTGATCCCAATGGACCCGTAAGCCCATCTTTCTCCATTTTATGAACCTTGGTCTGACCGATATGACCAAGTCTAAGATGCCACTTAAGTGCTTGGTTCGTTTCATCCCTACCACGCTTCCTAGTTATAGTGTTCACACTTGTCTTATTCTTTAAATTTAAATGGTATAAACCATTTAATAATGTAGCAGTACCAACCAATTTATTTCTGAAATAAATACGACAGGACCCATCTCCAATAAAGAAGTGAAATCCCTTTCGGTCCATGACCGGAATTGATACAATATTCTTGTGCCCCTTGGGCAAAACAAGTACATCTTCTAAAGTGAGAATAAAACCAGATTCTAAATCCAACATAAGGGATCCGATATCAGAAGCCTCGACACTATGCCCACTTCCGACGGTGACCATCACCTCCCCTGAATCCAGCTTCCTACTTCGTTCCAGATCCTGATTCATTGTACAAATGTGAGAACTCGCACCGGAATCAAGTATCCAAGAAGTAGAATATACAGTTACGCAACAATTTGTTTCTAAAACTAGTAGTTCCGTACCTGAAGGCGCATTCCGGTCAAGCTTTGGACAATACCTCTTCCAGTGGCCTAGCTCACCGCAGTTGAGGCATACATCCGTTTTCTTAGTCCCTTAGGCCTTGCCCCTTTCCTTGTCGATCTTGGCTATCGGACCTAACTGCTTCTTGTTCTTTTTCTTCTTATTCTTGGACTTCCAAGTCTTAGAAGAAATCACAAGTGCAGCTTCCTTTCCCTTTGTCTTCATCTGAGACTGGGCAATCGTCAGTTTGTTCATTAGCCCAGCTAAGTTACATGCAATCTCATTGCAGTTGAAGTTCATGACAAATTAGGAAAATGAGTCAGGAAGTGACTGCAGGATAAGGTCAGTTTGGAGAGATGCATGCATCTGAAAATCAAGAGCTTCCAATCTCTCAATCATCGAGATCATCTAGAGGACATGGTCCCCAACCGTCTCTCCTTCCTTCATCCTGACGCCGAATAATTGCTTTGATATCTCATATCTAGCAGTTAGGCTATGCTCTCCATAGAGCTCAGCCAGGTGCGCTAAGATGGCTCGTGAAGACGTCATCTTTTCATAAGCACGTTGAAGCTCATTGGTCATTGAGCCTAACATGTACCCTCACACTCTTATGTCGTCTTTTACCCATTTCTCATGGGCATCGACATCTTCCTGATTGGCTCGGGTTCTTGCAGGAGCCGCTGGGATATCCGCCTCCAAGACGTATCCCAGCATTTCCATAGTGAGGATAATCCTCAAGTTCCGAAGCCAGTCCACATAGTTCGGACCAGTCAGGACGTTCTTTTCAAGTAGTATAGCGAGTGGGTTCATTGTCATATCGAGAGTTTTGTTAACTGCAGAGAATAATATGAGATTCGTTAGTGATTGTTTAATTATGATCCGAGTAAAGAATTTAAGGACTTTCTTTATTCATAACTCGGATCCCACTATTTTATCGGCATTTACACACTCCCATGTTAAATCCGAAAGTCTTGGGTGACTTCATAGTGGTGATCGATTTCTTTACAAAGTTTAATAGAGGGCAACCCATACGGTTTATATTCTATTATTCTTTATAAAGTGGTGTCTAATACCAACCCATCTAATGGATGATTCGATCTTCTTTTACCCCTAGTTCACTTGCCCTCAACCCATTCGGTTTCTATGGCTCGCTGAACTATCTAAGTTTAAACCCTCAACTCCTATTAGTCTGACAATTGAATCTTACCCGGCAACCCATACAGTTTATAGGGGTTTGATTTGTCACAACCAAAGGCATCTAATGCACTCTAGGAATTTATCAACTTTCCCCAAAAATATTACCCCGACATACTCGGAAGAATAATATTCCGGTTTAGATTTCAATTTTCCATGAGTTTGACGGAGGGTAGGAAACCTCGTAACCTTTATAACTTAGTGTTTGTAAGTGGGAGTATTAACGCGATTATATGTTACACTTTGCACATTAATCCGTTTATAAGCGCGGTTTGTGGTTTGTCAATCATTCAAAATGAAAAACAATAAATAGCAACCTAGTTACTACCAACATATAACTCATGGAGTTTTTCCTAAGTATTGAGCCAAGCAAAATAAAGAAAGGAAAAATACAGTATTGATTCTTCGTCTTCTAGTCGGTCGTCTTCGGTCTTCGTCATAGCCATATGAATAATTACATCATTGAACAATACGTCCTATAATACATATTTTCTAGTAAAAATAAATAGGCTCAAAATGGCCTTTACAACCATATCGAATCGAACAAATCAACAACTAAGTCTACGTGCTATATCACCATCACATAAGGCATTCCATACAACATGTAACAGTAAATGAAATTAAATAATCAATTAATATATTAATCCAATTAATATAAAAATTAATCTATTTAATTTCTACAATATTAATCAAATTAATATTTATAATCGTCATTTTAATCCGTTCAAAGTAATCCGGCCAAAACAATATTCTCGTCTAATAATTTTCCTTAATAAAAATATATTCCAAATATTTTATTAAATCCAATTAAATCCAATTTAAATTTCGAAAATTATTACAATGAAATATAAACACAAAAATGGAGTCGGAAAATCAGATCGAGCCCTTACGGCCCGATTCAAAATCGGGCCGAAAACCCGAGAATCGCCGGACCGAGTCACTCTCGCCACTCCCGGCAGTGGACGAGCGGCTACTGAGCCTACCGAGTCACTCTCGGCCAGCGATCGATGAGTTGTCTTTGCGTGCGTCTTCGTATCGGTATTCGTGTTTAACTCCCGCTTTACTCATTTTTTCGACTCGCCTAAAGCGAAAAAGTTTCTTAACTTCATGAAGAACTTATAAATCAACAAAAATCAAATTTTTCAGATTTATAATTCACATAAAATAGTCGAAACTTGACTTACTACGAACGATTAAATTTCTTCGATTATATCTATTATGATTCTAAATCATAAACATCATCAAATAACATTACAAATACAAAGATGATCGTATATACGATATATTTGACATCTCTCCGATACCACTGTTGGGATTCCATAGAAAATAAATGCAGCGGAAGAATAACGGAATCCCTAAGAGGATCGATCAAGTAACGTATATACGAAAAGAAAAATACGAAGATCAAGGAATCAAAGTCCCATACCTATGATGTCTCTGAAAAACCTTCGTATGATGATGATGATGATGATGAAGAGCCCTTCGTTCCAAGCACCTAAAGCAAGATGCCTCTACTTCACATGCCGGAACTTGATGAAAAAATCGACAAGCTTCCTTTCTTCAAGAATGCGGCTAGGGAAGCTTGTATGAATTTTCTCTCTCAATGTATTCTTCTTATATCTTGTCTCTAAGATCAAGATGAAGTTTTCAACCTTACTCTCTCACTCAAATTCGTGATTTTGAGTTCATTTAAGAAGAAGTTGTCCTCTCTCCTTTTTAAAGACTTTTATTTATAAAAAAATGAAAGTCTTCCTTTAACACATGATTGAGGGTATCAAATACACCTCACATATGTCACCTAGTGACATAAAATAAGTATAAAAGAGACAAGAGAGGGAGGCGGCCTTAAGGGAAATTTCAAGAAGACGGGTCGAATTTACTCGGCTCGTATCTTGGATGTTCGTCAAAACGAATCCCTCATGTAATCGGATGTTCGTCGAACGAATCCGTTTTATTTCCAATGTGTTTGGACTAATTAATTAATCCAATTAATTAATTATATCAAACACAAATATATATTTCTCTAAGAAATATAATTTATGAATAAAAGTAATCACCCAGTAACCTACTTACAATTCATAAGACCGCTATTTGATTTATCCGATAAATCAAACTTAGATATCTAATATCTAATATTATAAGAGAGATTATTAATTCACATTTATCCATCAATGATCCTATTGCGCGACTCCGTAGGTTCGTCTCGCAAGATTGGGAGGAATCAATGAGTGCGGCAAGACTTAGCCACTTTAGCGGCCCCATCGTAAACCGATCGAGAACGAATGAACGAATCATTCCAGAACCATTATGTCGTGAATACTATATACGTATAGACCCTTCATCAGATGTCTCGGTCAAGTCTTCGGGTCAAGGTAAAGTCAAACCCTACTATTGACTAAACTCTATACATGTGTTAATGCAAATCAAGACCGACTGATTAATAGTGTATCTAATACGACTATATCGTAATGCTTTGCCAAAGACTTATGATCTTATTTGCCATTAACCGTATAGGACATTCGCCGCTCACTAACAGGAGATAGAATCCTTTCTTGGCGTTCAAAGAAAGATGCTACTGCCGTATAGTCCGCACTTCGAGGTCGACTCAGCAATTAAGCAAATGAGTCTAACTACTCTAATGACAAACTAAACGTCACAGACACATCTTCTACTGAACCCTCAAGTCAAAGGTCCACGTATACTATCACAACCTTTCGATTCGTCATCGACTCTCCGAGAGTGAATACTGTGTGATGAATCGAGTATGAGTCATGTTCGAGTATACCGTCCCACCAATATACTTATAACTATGCTATCAAGACGTGCACACATCCTAGCATCAGTTATACAAGTCTTATTAAAACTTAATGTCCTGTTAAGTTTTATCGACTTGCGAACTAGTTAAGCATTCGAGCTCTAAACACTTCTAGTGCCTATCTCCTTATCTCCATAAGGAGTAGAATGTTCACTCTCAAATGCAAGGACTATTATTCTATATACCAAATCACAATGCCAGTGATATACAATAATATAGAAATAATAATTGCCTTATTAAATATAATATTCATAATTACAATACAATTGCTCTCACTCTCTCATCCTCTGAGTGGCATTCGAGGGCATATTCCTAACAATTAAATCATGGCTTTCCACAATGTTAGAAAATTTCAAAGCACCACTTTAAAATATTCGTGATACTACAGTGCCGTGGGCCCCGTGTCGGAACCCACCAGGCTAAAAATTATTTAAAAAAAATGTTCAAAATGCCAAAAAGACCGATGTCGGTAATATTCTCAAATACTCACAAAAGTCATTTATAAAATATCAAATACCGTCATAAGAATACAATCAAAACGTGCAAAATCAAAATATCAAAACTCGGTTTGCAAGACACCAAAAGCCATCTCAAAATATTCACGCAGCGGATAAATTTAACATTCATAAATTTATTCTAATAAAGTGCAGGAACAAATAAATATGCTCGACTTCCGAAGCATATTACATAACCATTTTAACTCGGACCGCATACGCATGCTATATCTTAAAACAATAATATCACCAACAAGTTTCAAATCCTTAGTTCACATTAAGTATATTAGCACTATATAATCAACTACGTATATAAAGGGACTTACGATCGGGAGACTTACCATCACGGATCGCTTGAAGATGATGTTGGAACCACGATACTAATCACAACTCTGATGCGCGCAACTTACACCTGACATGGACTTGACCCAACGGCCTAGGTTTTTCGCAAACCTAAGCTCTGATACCATAAATGTAACACCCCCAGAATACGTCCGGAAATGTTACACGCTGTAGGCCCTTCTCACAAGGAACTACCAGGCTAAACTCCACTAGACTACACAATGATTGACCGATCGAGGTCAATCTAAATACAACGCAGACCGAAAAGGTCATTAAACAATTCAGAAACTAATAAATTTTACATCTCCATGACAAAGAATAAACTTTCACACAAAAAGGGATGACAACTCCATTTAATAAAGGAAAACCTACACCCATGCAAGGGTGAATACTCAACCAAATGGAAAATACCGACCCAGATGGAATAAAAGCAAAAGACTCTGACTCTTGTGTGATTAACATCGTCATATTCCATCTCCTTCCAAGCTAATCCTGTGACTGCTCCCGAGCTGAAAACCTGAGCGCATAACCTGAGCGCATAACAGGCACCCACCCCCCCGAAAACTCGGGGGTTAGCAAACTGGAATTTTGCTAGTGCAAGTACATAATATACAAGATATACGAACAATAACAACACAAAAATCAACTATCATGAAGCCTTAACACAAACCATACATTCCCAAAGTCAACACAGTATAGCACTCGTATACACAAGGTGAAAAATAATCACATAGTCATATTCTCTATATGGAACATAACACCAATTAAACTTTAAACGAGCCCAAGGAGTCAAAAGATTTAGTTTGAAAATATATTTTTATAAAAGGAAAAGTATTTTGATAAGATAGTTTGAAAATATTATTAATGACTCGGGCCGTCTTGGGATTTTGAAAATTGAATGGGAATACCTTTAGAAAATAATTTCAAAAGCTCTCGGGTCCTCGACCCAAGATATAAAAAGCAATTACACGAAAACATGTCAATGTTATTCGGGGTCCTCGACCCAATTTATAGAACACTGTCACAAACGAAATCATTACAACATCTCACGGGGTTCTCAACCCAATCCAAATAACATCATCACGAGATCAATCATCTCAACATTTCACAGGGTCCTCGATCCAAAAGACAGAATAGCACCACAATACAATCGAAGGCACAAACTCTCATTCGAAATATCCTGCTCAAGACCCCCGATTAATTAACCCTCGGAGATTTCGTCAAACCTCCTTGGTTAATTAACCCTGATACCAACGCTTTAAAAACAAGTTGAAACAAACTTTTCAGAAACACGAATCGCGGTCTATATCAAGACAAACATTTAAGAGAGTGTTGAAAGATTTGAGATACGAACATCGTTCGGTAATGGGGTCTTAGCTATCACTCAAATACCCGAAACCAATAAGCCTGCCAGGCGCCTCCCTTGTGCACCTGTGTACCGGCGTTCACTCCACTATGTTGGCCGCTCCTTGAACATGTCACCGCGCCGGCGATCACGCCCGCAAGAGCCGCCCCTTGCGCGCGCATTAGGTAACATCGGCGTTCACCACCCATATGGAGCCGCACATTGCAGCATACACGAGGCCGGAGTCCACGCCCCGCCCTCAGAGGTTTCCGGATATGACGTTTCTCACAACAAGTATCCACATTAATTCAAACATCAAGCACACAGACAAACGTCACCACAATTATCAACTCGGTACATCAAGTTACACAATTTTCTCCGCCAGTCCATAACCACACAATTATACAATAACACGCACGTTATCAATCAAACTCAATCACAATAAGGCTTCAAGCATAACCAACCAACACCGCACATATATCCCTATATTGCGACTCAACCGAATATATTTATATATATATATATATTATAAGAATAAATATAGTTTACCCATCAATCCAAGTCGAGTACGTCATCTAGTGTTAGTATTCATCACTCGTCATTCACCAATATAGGCGCTTATATCAATATATGTATATACATATATATATTTAACATATAAATATATATACATATATAAAACTAGATATATATATACATATATATATATATATACACACATTTATACATCCGTATAAATTCATACACTTCGACAACAATGATTTCACGCAGTTACAATTCGTATATCAAGGTATTTGCCTTAATAACCGCTACCGAATACTCCGAAGAACACGATTCGACCGGGAAGCTCGGAACCCGAAGAAGACAATGAACGGAAGGGTTCCGACTCGAATTCATTGCGGGAAATCTGACCCTAACATCATACCATCAATAAATTAACGAACGAATGAGGAAGAATAATCGTAGAACGCTCGAATTCTCTTTGTGACATTTTATCGAACACTTTAAAGGCGTCGATAAAATACTCAATAAAACGACAAATCCGTGGCAATCCAACCATGGAATAACAAGGAATTAGATATAATATAGCTTAACAATCATCAATCCATCACTATTCTGAGTTAAAACGGATTAAACGGACAAATCGAACAAAATCCCCAAAACTAGATTTTAAGAAAACATGCCTTGATTCGGTCGATCGGAGCAAGTTATGGAAGGATTAATCGATGTTATGAACACGAAAACTTCATGTATTTAACCCCTAACAACATTCCTCCATGATCATTAAAGCTCCAGCCGCGGAAGAGGATGAAACGAGTGATAAAAATGAAGAAAAACCCGACTGCTCTGCCATATTTATACCCCTGCCGGACACGGCGCAAAGAAACGGCCCGGACTGGCCGGTGTCTCGGCCGTGTCTCGGCGGGCTGTCTGGCCGACATGGCGCAAGACACGGCATTGGCGCGCCGTTTCAGGCCGCTTTGCCTGGTCCGCCCGGTAGGATTCGGTCGATCCGACGGTCAGAAAAATCCGAAACTCGGACACAACGTAAACCGAAAGCACGGTTACGAAGTACTCGTAAAGACGAATCCGAACACTGAGAGAACACGTGATTCCGACCACCCGAAGGCTCGAAATTCGACAACGGAAAGTAATTACCCGAAACTTTGGGAAATTACGAAAATGGCCCAAAACGTCCGAAAATCACGATACGTGATCGAATAACCAAACCGAAGTTCACAACACGTCTAACAAAGTTAAACGGACTTACGGGAAACTCGAAATAGTAATTTCGAACGAGATTCACAAAAATCGAACTCGAGTGCGGAAAAGTCGTTAAGAAACACGGAACTTAACAAAACAATACCGAAACGAACTCGGATGACAAAAAATGCAGAATTAATCATTCTCAGAATGATAAGATGGTCCCGAGCGAGTCGTCGAAATAGACTTCCGCCGAAAAAAGAAAATTACCGGAAATCCGAAATTACGGATATTACAAGATCAACACGAGGTGGATAACCCATAATATACATATGCACAACAACAACACATGGGTAATCCGATGATCCAGCTTTCACTGCATAGATCCCAAGATGATCCTGTCGGACCAACACGAGGTGGAAAACCCATCCAGCGATCCAGCGCACATAGCATAGACTCCCATGATGATCCAGTCGGACCAACATATGGTGGACAACAACAACAATGCACAAATGCACGATAACAACAATACACACATGCCTGACAACAACAATACATGAATGTATCGGAACATGAAAGACACAAAAATGACAAAAATGATTAGAGTACTTGCCCCGAGTCCTTCGAGAGCAATACACGATGTCAAGACCATCACCAATAATTTCCTCAGTATTCGACAATTCAAAAGTACCACAGACTGTAGATAACTCATACAAGCGCATATACCACAATATACCCTCAATACTCAAGTATACCAATAATGAGTGTAAATCATATACATTATGATTTAACTCCCAAAATCGGAAAACAACATACAATCCAAATCTCCAGAATTTATACCTATACTCATTGCTATATGAATCATAAGTGAAATGAAACCGAAATCATTCATTAAATATTATAAAATGAACAAGTAATAACTTGCCTCGATATCGATGACGATAGTGAAGCGGTTACCAATTCACTGCCGTCGTCTACAAGCTCCACGACCCTGGACAAAGCAACTCACGAACATCCTCAAACTCGACCGCAACATATTATTCTAATCAACGATCAATCCTCACAACCTATTGTAATAATCGACAACAAAAAGTTCGATAACAATCAACATCAATATACTCAACCAATCAAACTCAACGGTTCCACAATATCTCGATTAAACATAAATCCGAACAACCCAAATCACTCAATCATGAATCCATAACCACAATATGATTCCAAAATCTGATAATCATATCAACAATCAATTCAACCCGATAACTAGAATTATAACATACTCAGTTCCGAAATCAATTTTATATACGGATTAACACGATTCCTCCTTGTTCTACTCTTTGTTTCATAGCAAAATTATTGTACCGATTATTCTCATCAATCCGAATCATCCAATTAGTTCCACATTATAGATAATCATATTCCAAGGCTGTCAAATAATTCAATCATTCGAATTGAACATTTATAAAATACGTATGAACTTCCAAACTCAAAGGTGAATAATCATCTCATCAAACTCGTAATCATATTCGTATTCCTATACAAGCATTATACCAAAACACATAACTTAGTTCTAGATATGAATATTCCATATTCATATCCAAAACACCAACCCCTTACACATATTCATCATATCATGCATATAATTCAAGAGTTCCTCAAGAACATGACTTAATCCATAATCAAATTCATTATCAACAAAACAACATACCCCAATGTCTTCCAACATCTAAACCATAATCTAATTCATAATCCAAGGCATATATCATCATATTCTTCAATATACACTTCAGATAACATCAAGAATCTTAACAATACCACCATAACCATCATCATACGAATTAATCATAAACAGCAACATCAAAATCCAAAAGTAAAAGGAAGGATTGTCCAACATACCTCTTGAAGATGAACAACACAATCGAACACCATAAGAATCAACAATATCTCCATATCTTCATCTCTAATCCATGCTCTCAAGCTTACAACCAAGTGGGAAGAGACTAAAATCGGTCTGGGAGGGTTGAGGGGCGAAGAAATGAAGTAGAACTCTCCAAAATGATGAAATGGCGGAGCCCTCATATTAAAAGAAATTCAGGCATTACGTATGCTACATAAACCACTTAACGTCCGTAACAATCCTTACGTACATTATCTGAGCTTTATAGTGTACGTAACGATAGTCCAGAGGCTACTGCCTCATTTCCATACCATGATTACGTACATAAGGCCCATGCCATAGCGTACGTAATACATGTGTTGACTTACTACAGTAGTATGTCCCTTTAACGTACGTAATGAGAAATCCATAGCGTACGTTATCCTCTTCGTTGACTTTCCTTTTCCACACCTGCGCCGACAGTTTCTGACCACGGGACCCACCCGTCGATCACATCCTGAACCTTCCTGATGTGACCTTTACGTATGTTAACTACCCTTCTTAACATACATAAGCTTTGTGCACCTTATGTACGTTAATAATCCTTCTAAACGTACATAAGACTTGTGCATTAGCGTACGTTAAATCCTTATATTAGCATACGTTAATCAGTCTATACTTAGCCAATTCCAATCGCTCGCTACTGCCTCTCGATATACCGGATACATATACACGACATGCTGAATACATATATTCATTCTAATAATATTCTCATACGATACACAATATCCTCAAATGCAATTGTCGACCAACTACGACGATTTTACCAATACATATGTCTCAGTCCTTCAATTATTTTATCCATACTGTACAGATTCCAAACTATACAATATAACACGGATAAAAATAACATTAAACAACCATAGTAGAAATTCAGGATATTACAGTAAGTTGCCACGGAGACTCGATTCTCTTTCGGACATTCAACCATCTCGAACAATTTTTCGGGGTGCTCGATCCAGTGGACAATATCAGCAGGCTCATAGGAGCCTTCAAAAGTCTTAGGTCGCTGACGAGAGATGTCCTTAAAGTTTCCATCATTTAGCCCACCTGCGTCATCTGAGTCATCATGCCCTACATAATAACATAAGGGTCGATGCAAGCATCTTAGTTTCGTTAGGTGTGGTGTGACTGGTTCTCAGAATGCTGAGCTCTGCTCCACATTTAAAAGTGTATTGGCTTATTGCCTCTGGATACAGCCCCTTCGGCGGCCTCGACCCCCTGTACCATGGCCTCTCAAATTTCTATCCATACAGAAAGAATCAAACAATAATCATAAGCACAATTCATGACCGTCTTTACGGCCAATCACAAATTCACGCTAAGTTAATTACAACAATGAAACTACTTATTCAAGAAAATAGTTCATCATGATTTATCGGCACCACGAGTGCTACACAAAATATCATATCGACACCAAGTCGAAACAAATTCAGTCACATAATTAATCCAAGATTCTCCTCGGAATATCAATAAGATAAATTCCGTCATATATCACTCGGAATATCATGATCAACAAAACGATCAATTCTGCCATTAACATCTTGCCATAAGTGCTCATATGCAATACTTCCTATTATTGCATTATGCCCCATTTTCTGTTGCCTTAGGCCAGAAATTGATATATCCAACACTTTGTGGGTGTTGCATCTGATCGCGTGGCATTTGACCTCTAATCCACGTCAATAGTGGGTCCCACTTTCATCCACGTCAACATTGGGTCCCACTTTCATCCACGTCAACAATGGACCCTTTTGCCATGTCAGTAATGGGTCCCACATCACTAGTGGGCTCTTTTGCCATGTCAGCAGTGGGTTCCACCAGACATAATGCAACACTTCCATTATTATATCCAACAGTAACATGGTTATTATATGCAACACTAATTTTAAAATATGCAACACTACCGAAGATAAATGCAACAATAACTGAAAGATAACTGCAACATTTTAAATAAAAATTTCGTAATAACCATTCCGTACATACATCATTCCACACAAATAAAATACCATCCAAAATTCACACCCTGCCATTCAGTACCAAATACCAATATCCCAACAAACAGTTGGTACTAAATACCAAGATCCCAACAAACAGTCAACGCAAAATACCAACTCCAACTATTATCGAACAAGTCTTATACTAACAATTCGACACGCATGATCCATTTCTTTCTTCAGTTCCTTGAAGAGGTACCTGTTGGATTCGTGCTGTTCTTCGAGGGCCAAAATGCGATTAAAAACTTTGAGTAGTTCGTTGGATGTTCTTAAGCTGTGATTTGTCTCCCCGGTCCTGACTCTTGGTTCTAAGGATCTAGTAGGGGTAACTGCTAGATTATATGGCGCTATCTAAAGAAAACGAGTTATGGATATATGTAATCTAAAAGGAAGTACAAATATGGAACAAGTAGTGTGATTTTAGTTGCTAGACAGATTGTAAATTAGTAATGCAAGAGGGATTGGTCCATCACAAAGAAAGAACAAACGAGCCTATGATTATATGCGTCTGCTTCTTTATTTGGAATGACGATAATGTCGAAGGTCGAAAAACATTTGCCACAAGGAAATTGCTTGCAAGATCTCAACGTTACTTACCTCCATTGAACTATCATAACTTGCAGGCTGCATATCATGATTGCTCGTCTCATCCTTGCGATTATGCTGCATTAGTGATGCAGCTACATGCCGCCTTAAACTACTACAACTTCCTGGCTGGCATTACAAATAATAACAAAACAAAAATTAACACAGGGAAAAGAAAAAGGAACTTGGCACTTCTCGATGGACATTAAAGATGAACCGGAAACAGATATTCGAAAATACAAAATAGAACATTTACTGTTGTGACACAACTCATTTATATTGTGAGACCGCTTGAGATTTCGATCACGGAGGTAAAACTCAACCAAAATTGCACCAATTGTATAGAGCAAAAGGACACTAATTGCAACATCATAACAAGTTCCTATTAAGCAAGAAGTAAACATGCAAACAAAGACTAAATTAGATGTCCTCCAGATCCCAATGTAATGATTGCAAATGAGGATAGAGAATGTAATAACCAAATGTACTGCTAGATAAAAAATAGCTAATCGAGGAAGCAGATGCAAACCCAATATTTTTCCTTGATCTTTCACGAGGTGGGCTATGGGCTACAACCGCACAGAGAGATGGAGTTGTACTATCTTTTTATTTTATTTTACAAGTTCTAGATGCTTTTTAAAAATTTTCAATGTGCTAAAGCCTCCCCCCCTCCCAGTGTTCGACCCCTGTATGGAAGCTCGATTTGATGTATAGCATCCGAGAAAGGATGCTCGCATCTCCGCAGGTCCCTTTTCAGCCACCTGCCTCCTCGACTTGTAAATAAAATAATTGTATGTACTTTTTTAAGCTTGTGACTATGCAAGAGGCATATATACAATCAAGAAAACACCCCTATTTGTTCTGAAAAACACTAAAACCAAAATACCACCAAAGTCCTGAAAATCTGACCACACCACTCCACATGGAATCATCAAGAATACATTTAAAAAAATTAACCTCTCATCATTAAAAGCAAAACTTTGATTCACATACACACACAAAAAAAAAGTAGAACCCAAATACTAGAAACCCAACAGAAACCAATCACATTAAGAAAATAATAATAGTAATAATAATAATAATAATAATAATAATATTAATAATAATAATAATAATAATAATAATAATAACAATAAGGATACAAAATCTTGAACCCTTATTACCAGGTCAGGTGAACTAGGTGAAGGATCAAGTGGCTCAACGCCGCCGTTCTTATCCTCATAAACCGTTTATGGTGGTGGTTGAGGCGGCGGAGCCGGTGACCTACTCCATGGTGCATTTTAGCAAGTAGCAGCTTGTGGTGATGAAGCTCCCAATGGGTGGCAGCAAGTTTTCTTGCAGAAACACGAGGAATTGGGAAAAGGGTGTCTTCAATACAATCTTTTCCACTATCATCTTGTTGGAATTGTTTAGGTGATGGTGCTAAGAGCTCTAATTACATAGGTCTTCAAAAACATACCTTGAGACCTCAAAGAAAAGAAATATGAGCAGCAATAGGCCATCCATATTACTAATTGCCATTACACACACACACACACAGTTGTTTGAAACAAACACTACATACAACCCAAGGCAAACAAACAACACATAGATCACCTAATCACCCACAGTCACAGCATCTTTAGGTTTAATCTGCACAGAGAAATCCAGGAAAGCGTTCAACTAAAATTTTGAAAAGGAAATTCATAAATGCCCTATTTAACAAACAAAATATTGTTGTAGAACAAGTTGAATGAGTGGTGATGGATATGAATTTTTACTGGGATAAAATTATTAGTCATCATATATTCGGAGTAAAAGATCATATATTCGGAGTAAAAACTCTCTCCAATAATGAATAACCCCATAGGATCTCTAAATTTGGAAAGAAAAACAAAGACCCAAAAAAAAGATTAAAATCACAACAGGTCTATGAAAACACCCAGAAACTACAAAACCAAAATGCCCAAACCTTAAAGATAAATAGAGCCAACACACAAATCGAAAATCCTCTCTTAAAAAAACAAAGAAAATCAGAAGCACCATCGGTTGATATTATCAAAAAGAGTTGATAAATATTATAAAGAATCCGGAGAATACCCCAAGAAGAAGAGAGGCCAAAGCATAGCCTCAAAATTATAACTCAAGTTTATACAAAGAGATATTGATTTCAGCACAAAATAATCCTCATGGTTCTTAAACCCTCTGTAAATTTCACCGAGGCAGAAATCTATAAATCCTCAACAACAAAATTAACAGAGAGTTGCAAAAGAGTACAAAACAAAAGAAAGACTAACCTCAAAAATAGGCCGAGTCGCAGGAACTTGTAGTGAATTGAAAGAGAAAAATCAAGAAGGAGATCGAAAAATAAACGAGGAAAGAAGACACAGATGAGTGACACGTTACCTAAGCAAGCAGGAGAAACAAATATGTTGAGAGAAACAGGTGGGAAGAGGTGAAGGAGGGGACGCACGACAAAACTGTCCAGAAAAAAACATAAAAATGAACCCATGTCTAATAAAACTAAAGTAATTTACTCCGATATATTAAAAGTGACCTGCTCACACTCGGAACGATCATAGAGAGATTCAGCCATCATGCGATTAATTAAAAAAATGAAAAGAAAAAAACTGAATCATAGTTCATATAAATCACACAAAATTGATAAATAGTTGATTCACAAAATTTACGAAACATAAAGGGATAAACGGAAAAGAAGACTACCTAGGTCTCTGCATCATCCTACGGCGCTTCCTTTTTAACCTCCTCATACACTTCTCCTTCCATTGTAAATCGGAAAACAAAAAGGAAAGAGAGAGAGATAGAGAGAGATTAAGTGTAAGAATGCAAAAAATCACTAGCAGTAGAAATGAGCGATTGAATCGCGATACCCTACCTTAGCCTTCATTGGTGAAATGGAAAAACTGATGAGAGAATGTCTCTTTCCCTTTTTGAAAAAGGTAAAAGGATGGCGATGGCCAATGGAGGGATATCGGTAATAAAGACCTAGGGTATGTGAAGAGAGAATATGATACGTTTATGAAGTAGGCAGAAGAAGCAAGGTAGTCAAGAAGAGGTGAAGCAGGAGCCGGGGTGAAGGGTAATAAGGCAGATGGCGGTGAGATTTGCAAGAAACGAGGAGGACGTGTGAGCAGAAGAGAAAGGATGAAGCACATAGTGGTGAGTGTAGGTCACAAGTCGTCCAGGAATAAATCTAGATGGGGGGTGAATAGGCTTATTGAAACTCTTTTCCACAAAAGGTGAGTTTCTCAGCTGATAGGTACAAATGACTTGAAGTCGTATGTAGACAGATGCGGAAGTCAGCTGATGACGATAGCAAATACTTAAACAATGGAATAGTAAATATGTATGCAGCAGGTAAGTATGATGATGAAAGCAGTAAAACACGCAGGTAGTTATAGTGGTCTCAGAGGTGGGGTAATCCTCTACGAATCCACTTTTCTCCAAACCAGTTGGAGATGAATTCACTATAATTCTCAACCAGTGATAAATATTACACTGATTCAACTAATTACAATAGCTTCCAACCAGTGGAATTCCTTTCCGTTGCAACTCCCTTTGACTGTCTTGCACCTCTTGATCTACAATCCTTGGATGCCTTTACAGTCTCTCGAACTTCAACCAGTGAAGTACCCCGAACTCAGGTTTTAAAGACACGAGTGATTGTATTCTCCAACTAAGAGAGTCATCAAATAATAACTTTTGAACTCTTGCTCTTTCACGATGCTATTATTCGCTTTGATTGCTTTGTTTGCTTTTATTGCTTGTAAGTGTTGTTCACATCGTACTGCTCAATTTCATATCTTCATATATATATATATAGATGTTGGTCCTTGAGCTTCCTTCATAGCCGTTGCAATTCCTGTAACAAATCTGTCTGTTGGAGAAATGGACTTCTGTGTTTTTCTTTCCGAACGTTGCAAGGCTGGATTCCCTTATTTTAATCAATTTCCGATCGTTGTGAAGA
Source organism: Orobanche coerulescens (assembly GCA_033398695.1). NCBI lineage: Eukaryota > Viridiplantae > Streptophyta > Magnoliopsida > Lamiales > Orobanchaceae > Orobanche > Orobanche coerulescens. The sequence continues at coordinate 87,523,727 of CM065809.1, forward strand.
CTTTCACGTTGTGGTGCCGAAACTTTATATTATAATATGCATAAAGTCTACAGTGGTGGCCTCGATGAATATTTAATTCATTTGCTTTCTGGGAATCTCTCCAGTCTGTCTTTCTACGCCTGCTTGTGACTTTCCGTGATTATTGACTTTTCAACGCATGCTGACGTGGACTAGATTTTAGCAGATCACTTATCTGATCTTTTTACAGTCATCCTTATATGATGTTGGACTTCTCTGATGTAACTTCTCTGAGATGAAGTTCTCTGTCCTGACTAATCTTCTCTGATCTGAAGTCTTCTGACCTGATGATCTTATCTGATCTGATGGTAAAACTTCAGTTGACTTGACTCTGACTGATCACTTGACTGCAGTTCGGTCAAACTTTCTCTGATAAATATTTTGGCTAGGACTTCTCTGATAAATCTCTTTCTTCAGAACGTTGTCTGATGATAAGTCGTCTGTGGTCAACCTTCTCTGATCAATTGAGTTGACCGGAACTTCTCTGATATGAACTTGTCTGATATTTATACTTAGCCAATTTTCGCCTAACTTATATGGCCTATAGAAGATACTCATTTGTTTCTTCTTTACATATTACCAAGTATTAAAAACATACATTTTAATAAACAAATACAGGGATGACATCATCAAAATCTAATAAGTATTCCTAACAAATTCTCCCTATTTTGATGATGGAAAAACTTAAGCAAGATATTCAAATGTAGAGCAGGTCCGCACATGATTTAGTGCAATACACAAATCAAAATTCAGTCTTGTTTTGAGACAACTGGTGGTTGTCATTCAAAAGACTGTTATAAAATCTTTCAGAGATGTTTTACAAGTACAGTGATAATACTTGTCTATGAACTTCTTCTTTACCTCTCCCCAAAGAGTCATATACTTAGTAGGAAGGAACTCCTCAACATACCATAGCTGCTTGCCTTCCCATTCATATCTCCGTTCATCCCTTACTCTGGTTCTCCTTTTCTTTATTGCAGTTTGTGTTTCAGCTGGAGCAGGAGCATCCAACTCTTTCCTCTTAAGATTAGACATCCCAACTTCAGTCAGAGGGAGGTCATTTCTCTGTTTGGTCAGCTCCTTTCTCATTTCTTCAGCTAATTGTTGAATTTGAGCTTGCAACTTATCTTCCCCCTGACCTGTTGCTTCCCTCTTTCCTCTATCTTTTCCTTTTTGCCAGCATCAACCAATATGGTTAATTGTTGTTCAACTCGGGACATCCAATCAGATATGCCAAGTGGCATTCTGGAATTTGTAGGAGGATAAGGAACACATTTCTGTAGCAATCTGTCCAGTTTTGCATGGAGGAATTGGAGGTCAGGTTTGACTGTCTATTCAACAAGGCGTCTGATTAGGTCAGCCATCTCAGGTGATATAGGTGTTGCTTGAGGGGAGTGCTCTCCAAAGCCTTCAATGCCTGCAGGTCACTTGGCGATCGACCTGCCTGACTGCAGACTCCTGTCTGCAGGAGGCTGATCAGATGGGGTTTTATCAGGGGTCCCCGATTTGTCATCCTCATCTTCTGAATGATCTGAGCTGGGGGCTTGATCAGGTGCCCCAGGCTCATCTGCATCATCTTCCTCGTCTTTCTTCTTTTCTTCTTCTTCATCCTCATCCTCTTTCTGTTTCTTTTCCTCTTCTTCTTTATCTGCTTTTTCTTCTTCCTCTTCTTTTTCTTCTTCTCCTTCTTCTACTCCTTCTCCTTCTTCTTCTTCCTCCAACTCCCCTGTCTTTTCTTCTTCCTCTTCAACAGTCTATTTTTCAACTAGTATATTTTCTTCCTCTTCTCTCACATACTCTTCAACTTTAATCTTTTCTCCTTTTTCCTCTTCCTTTTTCTCAGATTCCTCCTCCTTTTCGACTTCTTCTATTCTTATGCCTTTTTCTTCAACTCCACTTCCTTCTTCTCCATCTACTGTCCTAGCTAAAACATTTTCCATTACAAAGAAGACAAACTTGTCCATGTTGGTTTTAAAATTGGACAAGAACCACTTTGTCTGGGGCATTAAGAGAACATCTGTCTCATGACAAAAACTCATGAGAAATTGCTCTGTATCCTGGGGGAGTTCCCACCCCAGCTACTATTTTCAACAAGGGTTTGCAGTTTAGTGAATGAGAGTGATTTGAAATTTTTCCACTCTTCAAAGACAGTTATGAATGAAACTTGAAGAATGTGATGTTTTACCATGTAGAGCTATTCCACAGATAGCTCCAAGGGGTTGCTGTCAAGGAGATTGAGTGAGTAGCCTGCCTCAAGAATGTTGATGAACAGGTCAACTTCCTCTTCCTCTGTCATGCTCGGCAGGGTGAGTAGAGGAATTACATCAGCAACTAAGTCTGAGCGATCAGGCTGCTCAAATAGGTCTTCTTTAGAGTGATCAGGAGCAGGAGCTGGAGTGGTTATTATCTGCATCTGAACTGCAGAGACGGGTTCAGGTGCAGATGACTGAGGTATCTGCTCTGCATCCTCAAAGTTGAGTCGTCTGGGCCTCTTGGGAGAAGGGTCAGGTGAAGATTGGATTTGAATTAGCTCCTATGGTGCTGGTCCTTTTCTCTTGAACCTGAGGGCCATGGGAGTGTTGTCAGAATCTGAGTCGGTATGATCTGCAGGTGACTCATGAACTGCAGCTTGGTCACCGGCATCAGACTCGTCTGTATCCGAGGGGTGGTAGGGAGGAGACCCACTAGACATTTCTCTTAGCATCTGGGCTTCCTTCCTTTCTCCACCCAATCTCTTCAATGTATCTTGGTCCAGGTGACCAAGTCTCTTGTGAACGTGAAAGGGATCAACATTCCCCTTCGCCTTTCCGAGATACTCCAAGATCCAGCTTATCTACATCCCAAAAGTGAGCTTGGTCTTGAACTTCTTCTTGTCCTCCATCCAATGAACATTATTAACCTTGCAGACTAGTTGTCTGTAGATATAATCAGTCCAATCGATTGACTGATGCTGGATAAGTGCTCCCACCACCATCAATTTTGCAGACGACATCTGGTCATAGCTGTCCGCCATTCCCATCGCAATTTTGTTTGTGATGTCTAGAACATATCGATATTCCGCTTCAGGTCACTTCTCTTAGACGTTAGCTTCAGCTTGGACAGCTGTTCTTGTAACTTGATTTCGAGCCATGTTTCGGCCGCGCTCTGTTTTAGGGCTTCAATGGCCACGCCTCGAGATCACATCCCGAAAGCCTCCTTGACTGTCTGAGGGGTAATTGTAACTTCCTCTCCAAAAATTGCACTTTTGATTCCTGCTTCCAAGACCTCAGCTTCCTTAAAAAATGAAATTACAGCTTCCTTGTAGATGTATTTGGGGCTAATGTCCAAAAATTGGTAGATCCCATTTTTCTTCGTTGAGATGATCTGGTATACGCCCGTATCCAGATTCGCCTCTAGCAAGCCCTCGAAATCAACTACCACACTGAAAATGATCTGGTCCTTGACAAGCTTCAGGTTAACGCCTTCAAAGTAAGATTCCATTTCTGCAAAAGAAATTTTCGCTGAGTGTATTGAAGGTTCAAAGAAATTTTTGCTCTTAAACACCTAGGGTTTCTCGAGTTTGAAGAAGGTAAAGTTCTTGTGAAATGGGTTCGCCTACTTAAATAGCCATTTGAAATGACGTTTTGAATTTAATATTAATTAATTTAAGTGGCGGTTCATCTTTTGAGAATTTAAAAAAATGACGGTTTGAATTTTTAATTGGACATAGTGGCAGTCGTGTGAACGTGTATATGCCACGTGTAAATAAATAATAATATAATATTCAAGTGTCGGTCAGGAATAAGAAAACTTAGTTGGTTGACAGTTTGACTTCTTGACTGCTCAGCATCAGGTAGCTTGAGTCGCCTGTGGTTTTGATCAGCTAGGTTTCTTGGTCTGTCCTTCGTCTTCTTGTCTGATCTGTCCAGGTAGAATGATTGTCTGTTCTGATCAGGTGGATCCTCCTTGACTGCTTCAGGTAGCTCTTCCTTGTCTGCATAGATAAGTTCCTTCCCTTGTCTGATCTGGTCATTAGGCAACTTTCTCATCTGTACTAGATTCCCAATCTAGTAATCAAAGTTCCCTGCTTAGCTCCAAAAACCCTTCTTCTGGCAAAGGTTTGGTGAATATGTCAGCAATTTGGTATTCAGTACTGACTCTTTCCACTCTAACTCCTTTGTTAAGCACATGGTCTCTGATGAAATGATGTTTGACATCAATGTGCTTCGTCCTTGAGTGCAATACTGGATTGCTGGTTATTGCGATTGCACTGTTGTTATCACACCATATAGGGACTTCATTTGCAATGATGTTGTAGTCCCTTAGCTGTTGTCTGATCCATAGAATCTGGGCACAACAGCTACTTGCTAAACTAGGATATCAATCTGGTTCCTAGGAATTGGCACATTCCACTGGTGCTTTTCCTATTATATTTACATCATGCGAAGTCTGCATCTGAGTATCCTCATAGCTCAAAGTTATCATCTTTAGGATACCATAGTCCAACATTGAATGTAGACTTAAGGTATTTGATAATCCTTTTAGCTGCATCCTGGTGAGACTGCTTTGGCTTGGATTGAAATCTTGCACATACACCCACGGCATATGATATGTCTGGCCTGCTTGCAGTCATATAAATGAGTGATCCAGTAAGTTATCTGTAGTGGGTTTAATCCATTGATATGCCTCCTTCATCTTCATCTAGGTGTGTGCTTGTGCTCATAGAAATTCTGTTGGGAGTATGACCTCTAATGCCACTCAAAGGATATTGAGTGAGGTCATTGTACTTGTAATTATGTAAATCATTAATATAAGGCAATGAATGTTTCTTTATTTACTGGTAGTTACTGGCGTTCCTAACTCGTAAATATACATATAGAAACTAGTCCATGTATTTGAGAGCAAAATGTTCCACTCATTATTGGATAAGGAGGTCGGCATTGGAAAGGTTTATAGCTCAAATACTTAATCGTTCGCAAGTCGATGAAACTTGACTGGGCATTAAGTTTATGTGAAGACTCGTATGACGTGTTCTTTGACATGGAGAGTGCCTGTCGAACGCTAATGTTTAGTGAGAGCACACGTTATAGGTATGCTAATTGGATTAGTATACTCGAACCGACTCACCCTCGATTCGTCACACGGATTTCACTCCGGGACAGTCCATGACGGAATCGAAAGGTTGTGATATTTATTCGTGAACCTTCGACTTGAGGATTTAGTAGGGATGTGCTTGTGACATCAATATTTTCATTAGAGTAGTTCGACCCTATAAACCGGAAGGCAGGGGTCAACCTCGACGTGCATCTTGATGGGCAAGTAGCAGGTCCTATTGAATACCAAGATAGAATTCTTTCTCCTGTTAGTGAACGGGTTAAATGTCCTATGCGGTTATTGGCAGATGAGATCATAAGTCTTTGGCCAAAGCATTGGAGCTAGTTGTATTGGATACACGAGAGCTCGATGATCTCGATTTGCATTACGCATGTATAGTGTCAAGTAACAGATAGGGTTTGACTGACCGTGACCCTATAACTTGATCCGGACATTTGAAACAAGGGTTTATACGTATACTGGTATTCACGACAGAATGGTTCTTGAATGATCCCAATCATTCGTTCTCGGTTAAGTGCAGTAGGCCCAGTGGCTAGCTGGTGCTACTACTCTTTAGTTCCTCCCATTGCTGACTGAGACGGACCTACCGAGTCGCGCAATAGGATTGACCACGGAATGAATCAATCTTATTCTCTCGTAATGAATATTAGATATTGAATATCTAATTTATTGGGACATTGGATGTCTAAATTGATTTATTGGATAAATTAATTTACGGCCTAATGAAATAAATAAATTACTGGGTGATTAATTTAATTCATGAAAATAATTATTTCTTGGATAAAGTAATTATGTTATTATGTATTTGATATGATTAATTAATTGGATTAATTAATTGATATAAATACATCAGAACGGATTCGGAGTTTATCTGTTTGACTCATGAGTCAAACGACCGAACTCCACCTAACCTTATAGATGCCCCCCCCCCCCCCCAATTTCCACCACCTTTCATCTTGTCTTTTATTTCCATTTTTAAATGGAAGACAATGACTTGAAAGGCATCTCTCATGTGAGATGAGATCTTTAGTGGTTGTTGGTGAATAAAGAATGAATAAAGGGAGAAGACTTGTGACTCTCTTACACACTATTGATTCCATACGTAAGTAGTAGAGAGAGAAATAGTGAGAAATAACTTAGAGTTCTTTCCAAAATCTTCATCTCATTCTTCATCTTGTTCTTGTTGTTCTTGGAGAAAAATCAAGAAATTAATTGAGAGAAATAAATTATACACTTAGAGTGTTATAATCAAAGCTTCATCACTTGATTCTAGCCGTAACCTTAGAGGTTAATCAAGTGTTGTCATTCCATTCGTTTCACTGACGCGTGACAAGTAGAGACGCGGTTTTTTCGGCGTTGGATCATCCAAGGGCTTGGAGCATTTTGGATCGTTTGGGGAATAGCTCAAGAGAAGGAATTCCATATAATCAACGGACAACAAGGGTATGATTTCGAATCTTCCTTTGTTTATTTTATATTCGTATATGCGTAGCTCGATCGATCCTCGTAGAGATTTGGATCGAATTAATTTTCATTTTACCGCATCCGCTGGGCCTTTGTTTTAGGCACCGAATCCCAAAAGGGGTATCGGAGCGAGGTCTTGCGATCGTATATAAGATACATAGCATTTGGAATGCTTATTTTGTGATTTAAAATCACTTTGATAATCGAAGATATTTTATTGTTCGTCGTAGTGTCGTTTTTCCGTGATTTTATGTTATGGTATAAATCAGATTTTTATTGGAAATATGATTTATATTAATAATATTCAGATCAGGAATAACAGGATTTTAGAAATCTGCCCGAAAACGAGCTGTATCTAATCGTTGGACGATTTTCCATACAGCTGCCGAGTGTGGCCGAGCACGTCCGGCTTGTGGCCGGACGCTTGCTGTATTCTGCCGTCAGTGCCCGAGCACGTCCGGACCGTGGCCGGACGCTTGTTGTATTCTGCCGAGTCCTGCCGGGTGTGTTGCTGTATCGAGCCGAGTGCTCGCTGGATCAACCTGGACGCTTGTTGTATTCTGCCGAGTCCTGGCGGGCGTGATGCCGTATCGAGCCGAGTGCTCGCTGGATTCGGCCGAACGCTTGCTGTATTCTGCCGAGTCCTGCCGGGCGTGTTGCTGTATCGAGCCGAGCACTTTGTCACGCCCCGAGAGAAACGACCGACAGAGTGCTCGGACACACCCGCACAGAGGGGTGCAAGTTCCAGCGGATCAACGTGCACGGGGCACGTTCGGGACTGCAAGGCCGTGTGGAGCGGCACAACCAACTGAGGGACTTAGCCGTGTGGTGCGGCATGCATGGATGTATGGCCGAACAAGCAGGCCATCCGGGCAACAAAGTGCCCAACAGAGGGACAAGGCCATCAGGCCAGATGCGGGACTACCTGGGCGGCAGGACAAGGCACGCCGGGAACCGAACGGACGAGTGCATCGGACAGGCACGCCGCTTCGGGACAATGCGGGACAAGATGACGCGATGAGGCACATCCGAGGGCCGAGACTTGGACACGGGCAATAGACACCCGCGAGGGGTGCGCGCGAGGGATGCACGGAGCTCCCCCCTATAATAGGCTTAGCGGGATAAAGCCTTGTGAGTGCACTAGACATTGGAAAGCTGAGAAGTCCACTATGAGGAAGTTGTACTCATAACATTCCAGAAACGGACTGGGATGGTCCAGAACATCAAAGATTAATCTGGAGGCATGTGTGGAAGGCCTGGTCGGGTTACATGGAGACGCACCGAGTTGGGCCGAGCTGGCCGTGTCGGGCCGAACGAACCAGAAAGACCCAGAAACTTGTGGAAGGTGCTGGATACTCTTGGATGAGTCAAGAGACTTGTAACTTAGGACATGTTTCTAGACATTGTGTAAAGATATTGTACTTAGAATACTCTAGAACATGTAATAGTGTAGGAGGATCTAGAAGCCTCCAAATGAGGAGGTGGAGGAAGGTTCTAGTGATAGGGAGTAGTATAAATAGGGAACTTGAGGCTCATTTGCAGCCATCCTTGGGAAAGCTTTGTAAGAGACATACTTGTAATTCTTTGTAACTTAGTGGGAGAAAACATTCCATTAACCCATTACCTCTCTTTCGTTGTGCCAACTTTCATACTTAGCCAACTTCAGAGAGTTTAAGGCTGACTAGCAAGAGGGTTGCTAGGCCGCATGACGCTTAGGAGCATAGCAAACTCTAAGCCCATGACAAGTGGTATAGGAGCCATCGTTAGCCACACAAGGAGGTGTGCAAGACTGTGGGAGTCGACGCTAACGATCAGCAGGCATCATGGCCGACGGACAGATCGAGGCAGGCATCAATGTGGAGGACGGACGAGTCACAGAGGCTGACAAGGTCCGGGGACGTGGAGAAGTCCTAGCTGAAGGGAAAGCCAAGCGTGGCAAGAGCAAGGCGCGCGGTGTGGTGCTGCCGCAACACGAGGAGAACCCGGCATGAAGCCGACTTCTTGAGCATGAAGACATCCAAAAGATCATACTCACCTTAGCACACCGCCCACCCGACATCGAGGACGACATCGAAGCTCTTGGGCAGCGCATCACTAACACCCAATTGAGCACGGAGGAACGCGTGGGTACTCTCTAGAAAGCTGTTGGCCAACTGGAAGGGCACACGTTGGACCAGCTCGAGACCTTCAAGAGGGAACAACTCTCGTTGCGCAAGGAGATAGCAACGATCGAGGATCATGTGGCAGCCAGCATCACGGATATGCGCAAGCAGTATGCTGAGTTTTGCGAGGTAAGTGCCAAACGTTTTGAAGATTTTTGTGATAAAATCTGTCGGGCAAGCAACTCGGGCACCAACTCGAATGGTGGGCTGAGCTGGAACAGCACATTTGGCGGGGCGAGGTTCGAGGGACCAAGGGTCGAGGTCCCCAAACCCAAGGAGTTCATTGTCAAGAGAGACGCCAAGTCAATCGAGGAGTTCCTATGGCGAATGGAACTTTACTTTGACGGTGTGGGACTGACGGACGAGAAGGCCAAAGTACAGCAGGCTGCACTATATCTTGCTGACGATGCAGCGCTGTGGTGGCATCATCGATAGGCCGGTGTTGCAAAAGGAACTTGCCAACCGATTGGAACTTGGGACTAGTTCATGTCGGAACTCAAGACACAATTCTATCCCGGGCATACATGATATGAGGCAAGGAAGAAACTCCGCGAGCTCAAGCATAAGAATACCATTCGGGACTATGTTCGGGACTTTACATCAATCATGCTCCAGATTCCGGACATGACTGAGGATGATCGACTATTTTTCTTCCTGGATGGACTTCCGAGTTGGGTGAGGGACAGAGTACAAAGCCGCGAGGTAAAATCTGTCCATGAAGCAATCAAAGCGACTGAGTCCCTAGCCGAATTCGAGAACAGGAAGGAGCCGCGAGCTGAGGGTCAAGCCAAAGGCGGGGAAGACACCCGCACGTCAGTACAGCAACCAGCCCAACCATCACGGGGAAGATTCGGGATGAGACTGCAACACGACGCGGACAAGCCATACTACTCGGGTGAACGCAGGGGCGCTCCCGACCAACGAGGATGCTTTATGTGCAGCGGAGCTCATCGGATGAAGGACTGTCCGAAAATGGGGAAGCTCAACGCCCTGGCTGAATGCGAGGGGCCAACGATTGATCACACAGACGTGCAGCAGGTAAGCACGATCCAACAACTTAATTCTGTCGTCAGTGCAAGCAGCGAGGGACTGCGTGGAAGCAAGTTGATGTTCGTGGAAGGAACCATCAGCCACCAACCCATCAAGGCCTTGGTCGACACGGGAGCCAACTACAACTATATCACTGAGGCCGAAGCAAAGAGATTGGGACTACTTGTGCAGCCATGCAAGGGCTGGATGAAATCCAACAACGGACCAGCAGTGCCTATCACAGGAGCAGCAAACGGTGTGTGAATCGTGCTCGGAGACTGGGAAGGCCGAGTGCACTTCAAGGTCACCACGATGGATGATCGGGACCTAATTTCCCACAAGCAAAGGTACTACGGGTGAACGGTCCAAACAAACCCATCACTATCCCCTTGACAGTGGAGCAAGTACCCTACGCAGTGATGGCAACACTTCGATTTCGGAAAAAGTTGACCGAAGAGGAAATGCCGATGTACTGTCTAGGATCAATGTAGTACATCGAGGAACCGAGTAGCAGCACACGTCGACGAGGGCGTCGACGGAACAGGCGGGGGAGAGTGTCACGCCCCGAGAGAAACGACCGACAGAGTGCACGGACAGACCCGCACAGAGGGGTGCGAGGTCCAGGGGATCAACATGCACGGGGCACGTTCGTGACTGCAAGGCCGTGTGGAGCGGCACAACCAACTAAGGGACTTAGCCGTGTGGTGCGGCATGCATGGATGTATGGCCGAACAAGCAGGCCATCCGGGCAACAAAGTGCCCAACCGAGGGACAAGGCCATCAGGCTAGATGCGGGACTACCTGGGCGGCAGGACAAGGAACGCCAGGAACCGAACGAACGAGTGCAGCGGACAGGCACACCACTTCGGGACAACGCGGGATAAGATGACGAGATGAGGCACATCCAAGGGCCGAGACTCGGACATGGGCGACGGACACCCGCGAGGGGTGCGCGCGAGGCGCTGGGCGCACGCGCGGGCAGCGTGCGAGGGATGCACGGAGCCCCCCCGCCCATAATAGGCTTAGCGGGATAAAGCCTTGTGAGTGCACTAGATATTGGAAAGCTGAGGAGTCCACTATGCGGAAGTTGTACTCGGAACATTCCAGAAACGGACCGGGATGGTCCAGAACATCAAAGATTAATCCGGAGGCATGTGTGGAAGGCCGAGTCGGATCGGGTCGGGTTACATGGAGACGGGCCGAGTCGGGCCGAGCTGGCCGGGTCGGGCCGAACGAATCAGGAAGACCCAGAAACTTGTGGAAGGTGCTGGAGACTCTTGGATGAGTCAAGATACTTGTAACTTAGGAGATGTTTATAGACATTGTGTAAAGATATTGTACTTAGAATACTCTAGAACATGTAATAGTGTAGGAGGATCTAGAAGCCTCCAAATGAGGAGGTGGAGGAAGGTTCTAGTGATAGGGAGTAGTATAAATAGGGAACTTGAGGCTCATTTGCAGCCATCCTTGGGAAAGCTTTGTAAGAGACATACTTGTAATTCTTTGTAACTTAGTGGGAGAAAACATTCCATTAACCCATTGCCTCTCTTTCATTGTGCCAACTTTCATACTTAGCGAAATTCGGAGAGTTTAAGACTGACTAGCAAGAGGGTTGCTAGGCCGCACGACGCTTAGGAGCATAGCAAACTCTAAGCCCGTGAGAACTTGCTGTATCCAGCCGGGTAAGTGTTGTATCCTGCCGGGTGTGTGTGGGCATGGTCAGGCCCCCTTTCCTGTTTGGAGCCGAGCGCATCCTGTAGGCTGCCGGGCGTGGCCTGTAGGCTGCCGGGAAGGGTTCCTGGTGCTGCTGGGCAGTTTCGAGGCTGTCGGGCACTGGGTCTCATTATTCAGTATATTTTCAATTATTGAATTTTCTTGTATTAAAATCATTAATTTGGAATTTTTGATGAGGGAAAAATCAAAGAAAATATTTTAAGGGTATACTATGGACGAAAATTAAATTGTCGATTATTGTTGAATTGATTGGATCAATTCTATTTATTGTTGATTATTGATTGGATCATATGTAATCTTCTCGCTTTCCATTTGTATAGTATTTATTGGATGAATGCTTTTGAATGGGGATGTGGTTCATGGACTTAGTTTGAATTCTTTGTTTTATTCGATTGGGTTGTAAAGCCCGTTTTGAGCCTATTTATTTTACTAGAAATATTTGTATCTAGGATGCAATTTTTCAATGTAAAATTTATATGTAATGACGAAGACCGGAGGAAGATCCGTTTCGAGAAGATGAAGATTCAAGACGAAGACTTGTAATTAGATTACTGAGTTTTTGTTTTCTAATAACGGTCCATGAACCACATGTTGGTAGAAAGTAGGTTGTGAATGGTTGTTACATATTGTATGAATGCAACAAACGCGCTAAAATGATTAATGTGCAAAGTGTAACGTTAATCACGAAAATTCTCCCACAACAAATTATTAAGTTTATAAGGTTTCAAGGTTTTCCTTCCCCCCATCGAGCTTTTGGGAAATTGAAATCCAAACTGGATGTGCTATGCTTCCGAGTTATCAGGGTAGTCATTCGGGGAGGACAGATAAATTACCGGGAGCGCATTGGATGCCTTCGGTTGGAGCAAATTTTATCCCTCGAAACCTGATAGGTTGCCGGATAAGATTCAATTGTGAAACTGATTTGCGTCTATGGTATAAACTTAACTTGTTCACGAACCATAGAAACCGTATAGGTTGAGGGGAGTGAACAAGGGGACAAAGAATATCGAATCATCCATTAGATGGGTTGGTGTTGGACACCACTTTATGAAAATTAATAGACTATAAACCTGTTCGGTTGCCCTCTATTAAGATTTATAAAGAACTCGATCACCACTATAAAGTATGTTGTGTCGAGATTTATTCACCTCGACAGGCGATCGACTTCAAGGCCGAGCGACCGAGCCCACAACCAATCAAGCTACGGCGAACTCTCCTAAAGCGAAAATACCAGATCACCTTCGGGTATCTGGCGATCGACTCAAAAGGCGATCGCCATTTGGCACCTAGCGATCGACTCTGGTGCCCGACTTAGGACGATCGTCATATACCTTAGACTGAGACCATCATCCGTCAAAGTACACGAAGACGGGATCTCAAAGCAGCGCCCATGTGCAGATCCGCGACAGGCTCCGCATTTCATGGATCGTTGACCACAGCCAGTCACCACCTTTCCGCCTACCGACAAGCCCACCAAAAGTTACAAGGTGTGACCACCCGTGACAGCGACTCGGACGCGTGCCGGCTTCCAATTGGACTACGCAGCCGGCTGCCAGTAACTCCTGCAGACTTTAAGGAGACAAGCCCATGTGCTAAAAGACGATCGCCCGCTTATTATAATACAGCAAAGGCGATCGCCCAGCATGTCCAAGTGCTATAAATAGAGAACCTACATCTACTGAAAAGAGGTTAATGAATTCTTCATTCAGTTCATGCATTCTCCACTAAGTTCAGAGAATACACTCAAATACTTACATACATATTCTCTGGCTCCCGACTTCCTCACCGGAATCTACTTTAGGATTTCTCTCTCAGCACCTCTCATCCAGCAGACGGTCGGCAGAGGCAAGAAGTCTCGACAAGTCAGATTCACAAGCCCCGGAGCTCAAACAAACAGCTTATACACGCCGTGAGAGACGGTCGATCTCTCACCGCCGTCACAACTCATCAACGTTGTTACAAGAACTCACAGAGCATCACATCTGGTTCTTCCGGCAATCTACATGCTCACTAGCTTAGATAACTAGAATCGTTACACTCATTGTAATAGTATTCTAATATTAATACTTGTATCCCCGAATATTCGTATTAATAACATCTCGCGAGAGCATTCAAGCCCGGGACTAACAAACCCGGCAAATTTTGTGTTATTTACTTTCTCTACGGAAGTGCTCCCGCACTTTGTTTTCTATCCATCCATTCCAGCAATATCTATATCCGGATAATATTTTGGGTCGCAACAATTGGTGCTAGAAGGAGGGCAATCTAAACCTTCGTTTTTATTCCTACCGTCCCGAAGAACACTCACTGTTCTCGGGGCATATACTTGAAGTGACACTCACTGCGCTTCAAAGAAAACCTTCAGAATCATGGCATCCACCTCTGCACCGAAGAGAGCCACTCTCCAAACCGCCGGACACCGAGTCCCGACTCAATCCGAGCCCCAGCCGACGGCGGAGGGAAGTCGCTGGAATGCTATACTCTCGATCCCGCATCTGAGGGGTGGTCCCAGCCTCTCACTCGATCAGATCCAAACTGCGGAGCAGATTGAGGAGGCTATGGCCATCCTAAAGGAGCGACGGAGAGCATGCGCAACTCCCGCTATTACTCCCTCAGCCATCCGCCGCGTCGGCAAACGGAAATTCAAGGGGCTACTAGGCGAGCGATCGTCAGAAAGCCCCAAGTCGCAAGAAAAGGCTCTCGCTAGATCGGACGGTTCTGTGTTCAATTTCCTGGGGAGCGATCCATCATGGCGACCGGGGCAATCTGGCTCCAACCACGAGACAACGGATTCCGAGTCCGTCACCAGGAGTTTGGCCTACCTAACTCCCAGCCGAAGGCAGATCAGGCTCTTGTCCCCCATTCCGAATGCTAGGGGGTCAGTACTAGATCGCCTCGGTTCCCGCTCTGATCGCCTAGCTGCGAGCATCCAGGCCACGGCGATGGCCGCTATGCAACGCCAGCTCGACGAGATGAAAGCACTCTTGGACACTGGGGCAAGAACCAGCAGAAAGATCATCGGACCGACCGAGCTACTCGCAGTCCACATCGAGCTCTCCCCCGTACAACCAAGGATCGCTCCTCCCAAAACACCTCTATACGAAGGGAGGTCGGACCCCGAAACCCATCAAAGTAAGTTCCGGACCTACATGACTGGGTGTGGTGCATCAGATGCAACTAAATGCCGAATCTTCCCGTTAACATTGGGCGAGATGGCCCATAGGTGGTACGTCTCGCTACCACCACGATCGATCATCTCCTTTAAGAAACTGGCGAACGACTTCACGTCGTACTTCGCCGCCAAGGTTGCCAGACCAGAAGGCCCCCACCGCATGATGAAAATCAGGTAGGGGGAAGACGAATCCGATGCGGATTACATCGACCGAGTGGACGAAATCTTCCTCACCGACGAGCCCATCAGAGACGAGCTCGCTCTCTATTCAGTCCTGGGGGGATTCTACGGTCACTCACCCATGTTTAGGCACCTGACGAAGGACATCCCCCCAACTTACACGATCTTCCGCGCTAAGGCTTCCGACTTTCTGGCCAGGCAGAAGCTGCTCACCCTCCGCCTAGGCGAGGAAACGCCACCTACTGTCCGAAAGATGGTGATCGCTAAAACCAAGAAGGCGGTCGCCAAGCCGCCCGGAGATCGCAAGACCTTCGAGGACATGGAAGCCCATCTCATCCATACATTCAACCGAACTCCGGCCCGCATTTACTACGCCGTCAAAGGGCGCGAACCGCTGAACAAGCCAAAGGCGATAAGGGACCACGATCATCTGGACCACAATCAATATTGTGCCTACCATAAGAGTCCCGGCCACAGTACCAACCAATGCCGCGACCTCCTCAAACAACTTTGGAAATTGTTCGAGGAAGGCAAGTTGGACAGCTTATTGCCTTAGCCGGAGCCCCTCCAATCTCCCAACACGGTCGCCCGAGTCGAACGCAAACAGGCTGGAAATCTCATACAAGCCGACCCCTCGATCAACCTCGGCGACCGTATACTTCAATCAAGAGAAGGGAACCTCGGACGTCTGTCCCCGATTTCCCACCTCATCAAACCAAAGGCTACTGCCTGGACGAACACTTCGAAATCGGAGGACTCGTTCGCCATCTACAGTTCATCATCTAACATGGTGGACTAAAGCACGAGATCGCCTCCCCCGCACAACGTACACCGTCGAAGGTCGGCATCTACATGACGATCCGAGGTAGAAGAGTGCAGCCATGGTCCTGGTAGTCGATGGAACCGACTGCTTCGGCCATGCAAGGTCCCTTTGGGCCACGATCGCCCACCCTTCATTTAAATATGATGCCGGCGTAGTCTGAGGGCCCTCCAAAACTAATCAGTGGACACGCTCGCACATGGTGGGCCCGGACAATGCGACGCGTTCCTACCCCATCTCAACGTACACCGTCGAGGGTCGCCATCTTCATGGCGGCCCGAGGTGGAAGCAGAGCTAACAAGCCACGAAAGTGGAGTTGATTAATCCGACGACGCCCCATGCAAGGAATCTTCTAGACCGAGACCGCACGCCCTTCGTTTAAATACGAGGCGAGGCGCAGCCTTCGGAGAACCCTACCAATTAAGTAAGTCACGAGAACTTAGCCATCAGAAGGAATGTCGCTCGTGCATAAGACACTATCACGGAGGTCGGTCTATCGAACTCTGCGATCGTGCACGGCTCCTCAAGACCGAGATGGACGGCTCCTTTTGAGGATTCGACAAAGTTGAAGACCGCTCATTCAACGATTTATTTTCGTCCCCTTACTTTCACTAAGTGAACAAAAACAAGGGGGAAAAAGTGCGTAGATATATACTCGACGATCGTCCCTATTCAATTACATACGGCGATCGGGATTATTCAGATGTTTGTGCAGCGATCGAATTTGTTGTAAAAGTTATCTATATGAGTTTATCAATTCACGTAGACCTACGCTTACAACAATCTCTCCTCACACATTTGTACAAAGTCAAGCAAAAGACTCAAAAATAGCATCCATTCAAGTAAAAAATCGAAAGACCAAATATTCATTTCATTACTCGAAATCTCAAAGGTACATACAAGGTCGCCCGAAGGCCTAAGTACTAAAGGAAAGCTTCAAATTACAAGGCGATTAGCTTAAACAATAAAAGAGAAGTGCCTCGGGCCCCTGCCTGGCTTTCGCCTTCAGCCCCCGGATCCGTCCGCGACCCTTCGCCAGCCTGCGGAGCATCCTTCCCCTCCTCCGGAGCATCGGGATAAATAAGATTCGCTGGGGTCGGATACCAGCTCAGGTCCACACCGATGTCCGCAATATCCAAGATAGGCACGGAGAAGTCAGGGTGAAGAGGGTGCTCCAGCGCGTACGCTTTGAAATTTTCGGCTAGAGGGCCGACCTCCAATCCTCCTTTCTTAGCAACTCGGAGTGAATCAGCGAACGCCATATAATAGGCGAACTCACTGAAAAACTCCACATTACGAAAGGGATCGGCCTTGGTCACCTTTCGCTTTCCCTTCAGCTCTGCCATCGCATGTTTCACGCCCTGGAGCTCGGCCTTCCTTGCAGCCGTCTCTGCCTCGACTCCGCCAGCTCACTATTCAGACGAGCGATAGTCACCTTCAATCGATCGGCCTCCGTCTCAGCAGCCTTCTGCGCCCGGACGGCATTGGTCATTCAGTCCCGAAAGCGATCGACCGTCACCCGAGATAGCTCAGCATCCTTTCTTGCCAACTCAAGTTCTTGGCTCGCCCGATTAGCTGTGGCCAGGGAATCCTTCTCCATTGCCACTATCTTGTCAGCGAACTCGGCGTTCTGTTTTTGAGCCGCCTCTAGATCAGCCTGCAGGCGAATAGTGGAAGGACACCCCTCAAACTCCTGCACAGCCTGGGCAGCCATTGTCGCTGCCTGGAGAGAAAGACCAAAAGCAGCCTGCATCGAGCTCCCAGATCGCTGACGAGCGATCGCATCCAAATCCGTCGTTCAGGCGTTCGGCAGAGCGGAGATGGCCCGGTTGACGTATAACGGGATGTCACAGGTTTGGCGATGAGATCGGCTCGCTAAGAAGCCCACCACCATCGGTGGACAAGTTGGATCAGCTCTACGGACCCTGCATCAAAATAAAAAAAATTAACATACCTCCTACGCGAATGACAAGTTTCAACTCAACATGCAATGTCTACCTCTCAGCCCTCTCGGGGTCGCGACCGAGATACGGTTTCCCTCGAGGGGTCCCAGCATCGGCGATCGCCATCTCCCGCAAGAAAGTCGCGGAGGGAGTGGGCTCACTCTCCGGAGGAAGAACGGTGATCGGAGGTGCGGCGATCGGCACCTCTTTAGCAGGGGCAGAAACCGGAGTTTCTTTCGACCTCCGCGGCTTGCGGTTCATTCGAAGCCCCTCCTTAGGAACTTCCTCCTCAACCATGATCGGCTCCACGCGAGGCTCCACCTCCAGAATGATAGGCAACGCAACAGGTGGAGCCCGAGATGACTTCTTGTGGCAGAGACGGCCCAAAACTCCAGGATTCGACATGGTGATCTCTGGTGGGGGCTCCAAAAAGCGAGGAAAGCGGACCTCTACAATAAAGACAGTCGAACGATAGTTAGACATTTTCCTCAAGCGAGACGATCGCCAAAGAAATTGAAGGTCGCAGAAACTCATAGCTGATACCGAGAGATGTCTCGGGAAATGGAATAGCCGAGCCGACAACCAACGACTCTCCTTGTTGATCCGGCTAGCGTCCAGGTCGTCGTCCGACAAGCTCCGTATCTGCTCCCAGACAACCAGGAAATCAAAAGGCAGCTCCTCGATCACCGGAATATGGAAACCTACAATAACGAAATCAAATTTGATCAGTTCAGAACATATCCGAACTAAGGGAGAGTCTGAACCCTTACCGGGATTCCTCTCCCGAAAGCCAGTGGGGATTGTCGCTCGCAGAAGCCCTCCATGCACCGGCGACCCAGAACCACTTCGCCGGGTCGCCTCGCACCTTGTTCGGGACTCCAAGGATCACCCGAACGGATCGGCCTTGAATATGATAGCCTCCAATCGATCCTTTCTGAGCCGTCAGCTGGAACAGGTGGTTCATATCCAATGGCGAAGGGAGGCGGTACAGTCGGTGACCGCCGAACAAGGTGAGTGTGCAGATAATCTGGAGCCAGGCACTCGGTGTCAGCTGGAGCGGCGCCACGTTCCAAGCAGCTAGCAGATGAGGGACAGCAAAAGATAGAGGGAAACGCAGCCCAGCCTCCATAATCGCCTCGTTCACGGCGACCATACCCATCGGGGGTTGGTCGGCTCGCTCATTCTCCACCAGCGCAAATAGATCAACATCTGAAGGAATGTGGTACCTTGTCCTCCAGATGACCAGGTCTTTCCTGGTCGCTGAACTCCTGATTTGGCCAAGAGACCACATAGATCGCTGCGCAGCCCGAAACTGCGACCGTTTAGCAAGATGGTAAGGGTAAGCTATCGAATACTCCCGAAAATTGAATCTTGGAGACGGACCAGCCATCCTCTCCATAATCTCAGCGAAGGCCACATAGGCCTGGCCAAAGGCGCTATGCCGCTCCCAATAGGCTCTCACCGCTAGATCTCTCTCCGTCTGCGAGCGCCTTGTGTTCAACGGCTGCCTCCTTAGCGACGTCGGCTTCATTAAACAAAGCCTCGATTTCCGCAGGGTCAATTCCGGCCTGGATAGCCTCAGCGGCCGTCTCCACATGGAAGTCAGCAGAAGATTCTCCTGGCGCTGATGTGCCCTGCCGGCGGAATCGGTGCTCGCTCCGTGATGATGATGTTCCAGTCATTCTCGAAGAAGAAAGGAGAAAAGGAGTTTTTCTTACCCAAAGATGGAATCTATCGACGATCGGCAGTCGGATCTCTTGGAAAAAATCTTCAGGAAATCCTTCTTTCTCCGATAAATGTGCGCAAGAATGAACACTGCAACACTGTGCCTTTTTATAGGAGGTGGCAGGGGCTCGTATGCAATTAAGGAGAATCTCAGGGGTTAAAGTGCAACCATCGCATTTCTTGACCCCCTTGAAACCCGCATACGCGTCTTTTCAAGGACGCGTCAGATGAGGAGTCATAAATGACCGTCGTTCTCCCCCAACAGGAACCCGACACGTGCCCCAGAGACTTTTCCGCATCCGCTACCATTTCCCGTTCTTTTCAGCGACCTATCAGGTCGTCCAAATTTAGAATCCATCAGCTCAAAGACGATCACCATTTCAGTAAAATACAGAGTCACTCGTCATAACTCAGCGATCGCCAGCAGAACCACCTCACCCCACGTTTCCAACATAGGAGCGAGCTGGGGGGCAATTGTTGTGTCGAGATTTATTCACCTTGACAGGCGATTGACTTCAAGGCCGAGCGACCAACCCCACAACCAATCAAGCTACGGCGAACTCGCCTAAAGCGAAAATACCAAATCACCTTCGGGTATCTGGCGATCGACTCCAAAGGCGATCGCCCTTTGGCACCTAGCGATCGACTATGGTGCCCGACTTAGGACGACCATCCTATACCTCAGACAGAGACCATCATCCGTCAAAGTCCACGAAGACGGGATCTCAAAGCAGCACCCATGTGCAGATCCACGACAGGCTCCGCATTTCATGGATCGTTGACCACAGCCTATCACCACCTTTCCGCCTACCGACAAGCCCGCCGAAAGTTACAAGGTGGGACCACCCGTGACAGCGACTCGGACGCGTGCAGGCTTCTCATTGGACCGCGCAGCCGGCTGCCAGCAACTCCTGCGGACTTTAAGGAGACAAGCCCATGTGCTAAAAGACGATCGCCCGCTTATTATAATACAGCAAAGGCGATCGCCGAGCATGTCCAAGTGCTCTAAATAGAGAACCTACATCTACTGGAAAGAGGTTCACGAATTCTTCATTCAGTTCACGCATTCTCCACTAAGTTCAGAGAATACACTCAAATACTTACATACATATTCTCAGGCTCCCGACTTCCTCACCGGAATCTACTTCAGGATTTCTCTCTCAGCACCTCTCATCCAGTAGACGGTCGGCAGAGGCAAGAAGTCTCCACAGGTCAGATTCACAAGCCCCGGAGCTCAAACAAATAGCTTATACACACCATGAGAGACGGTCGATCTCTCACCGCCGTCATAGCTCATCAACTTGTTACAAGAGCTCACAGAGCATCACATCTGGTTCTTCCGACAATCTACACACTCACTAGCTTAGATAACTAGAATCGTTACACTCATTGTAATAGTATTCTAACATTAATACTTGTATCCCCGAATATTCGCATTAATAACATCTCGCGAGATTATTCAAGCCCGGGACTAACAACCCCAGCAAATCTTGTGTTATTTACTTTCTCTATGGAAGTGCTCCCGCACTTTGTTTGCTATCCATCCATTCCAGCAATATCTATCTCCGGATAATATTTTGGGTAGCAACAAAGTAGAGCGATGATACTTCCGGATTTCACATGGGAGTGTGTTGTTCCGGATAAAAATAGTGGGAACTGGGTAACAATAATAGAAAAGACCTTAATTCTATACTCAGATCATAATATAACAAGTCACTAATTAATCTGTTATCCTTAATGCAGACATAACTCTCAATATGACAATGATTCCGCTCGCAATTCTACTCGAAAAGAACACCTTAATGGGACCTAACTTTGTGGATTGGCTCCGAAATCTGATGATTGTCCTCAGTATAGAGGCACTGTGATACGTCTTGGAGACGGACATTCCGGCGTCTCCTGTGCGGACCCGAGCCAATCAGGAAGAGATTGAAAACCACAAAAAGTGAGTTAAGGATGACGTGAAAGTCCGTGCTTATATGATGGCTTCCATGTCTAATGAGCTTCAGGGATCTCATGAGAAAATGACTTCTGCTAGGCAGATTGTATCTCACTTAACCGAGCTTTATGGTGAGCACATCAGAACTGCTAGATATGAGATATCCAAGCAACTGTTCGGTACAAGGATGAAGGAAGGTGAGAAGGTTGGGGAACACGTCCTCAAAATGATATCCATGATCGAGAGATTGGAGGCTCTTGATTTTAAAATGGATACATCTCTCCAAACCGACCTTATCCTTCAGTCTCTCCCTGATTCCTTCTCACAGTTTGTTATAAACTTTAACTGCAATGAGATTGCATGTAATTTAGCTGGGCTAATGATCAAACTTGTGACCGCTCAGTCTCAGATGAAGACTCCGCGGATGAAGGAGTCTGCTCTTGTGATTTGTTCTGGACTTCGGAGGTCTAAGAATAAGAAGAAAAAGACCAAGAAGCAAACTAGACCACAAGTTAAGGACCTTAAGGGAAAGGGCAAGGGCCCGATGGTTCCAAAGAGTAAGAAGAAAGACGCTTGTCTCAAGTGCGGTGAGCTGGGCTCCTGGGCTAGAGAGTGTCTGATTCTTCATGGCACTTCAGGGAGGTTGGAGCTAAAGAAGTAATGGTCACTGTCGGAAGCGGGCATAGTGTCGAGGCAACCGACATAGGATCACTTCTTTTGGATTTAGAATCTGGGTTTGTTCTGACTTTAGAAGATGTACTTGTTTTGCCCAAGGGGCATAAAAACATTGTATCCATTCCGGTCATGGAGCGAAAAGGCTTTTCAGTTTTCATTGGTGATGGTTCCTGCAAAATTTATTTCAGAAATAAACTAGTGGGTACTGCTACATTGTTAAATGGATTGTATCATCTAAATCTCAGCAACAAAGTAGTTGTGAATACTATGACTAGAAAACGTGGTAGGGATGCAACCAATCAAATTTTGAAATGGCATCTTAGACTTGTTCATATTGGTCAGACCAAGGTGTACAAGATGGAAAAAAAAGGACTTATGGGTCCATTGAGATCAGATCCTTTCCTTCTCGTGAATCTTGCCTTAAAGGCAAAATGACTAAGTCCCCCTTCATAGGGACTTTTGAAAGAGCCACTGATAAACTGGGATTAATCCATACTGACGTTTGTGGTCTTTGGGAAGCAGCACGTGACGGATATCAATATTTCATTACGTTTACAAATGATCACGCTAGGTATGGTTATCTATACTTGATGAAACATAAATCCGAGGCCTTTGAGAAATTCCAGGAATTCAAAGCCCTAGTCGAGAAACAAACTGGTAATCATATCAAAGCACTTCGGTCGGACCGAGGTGGCGAGAATATGAGTATGGAGTTTGACGAGTTCCTTAAGGAACATGGAATAGTTTCACAACTAATACCTCCAGGTACTCCTCAGTTAAATGGTGTGTCAGAAAGAAGGAACCGGACTTTGTTGAAACATGGTCCATTCCATGCTGGGCTATACCGACTTACCGATTTACCTATGGGGGTATGCACTCCTGACTTCCGCCTGCATCTTGAACAGATGTCCTTCCAAATCCGTTCCTAAAACTCCACATGAGATGTGGGAGGGCAGGAAACCAAGTCTTAATCATTTTAGGATTTAGGGATGTCCCGCTTATGTCAAGAAGACTGTAATACCCGGTCGTAATGCATTCATTATCATTCAGTAATTATCAGTCAGTAATTGTCACTCAGTAATTTTTTCACTCATTAATAATCATTCACCATTCATGATTCATTCATTTGCGTTCATTGTGGGCGTGTTGTAACCATGTATCAGTTACCGATCGTCATTTCATCTCCGTTTATGGATCGAGACGGGAGCATTATCATTATCATTGTGATTGGTAGTCTTGTGCTGGAAGTTTCATCTTTCGACTTGTTCACTTTCACATACGTATGGTATGTCGGATCATTCATCAATCGTAGCGAAGAATCGGAGTTGTCGGATTTTCATCTTGTCCAGCAACGAGTTACGGCCATAAGAATGGTAAGTTACGGCCGTAACAGGTGTTCATTGGTTTCAGGCCATTATGGACGAATGGGACTTACGGCCATAAGGTTGAGGCATACGGCCGTAAGTTGAGCAGGTACGGCCGTAAGGCTTGGCCAGTTACAGCCGTACGAGTCGAGCAGGGTGTCCGGGTGTTTTTGGCCGAAGGGCGAGTTACGGCCGTAAGAGGGGCAGGATACGGCCGTAAGGAGTGTTTGTGTTTTTCAGGATGTGTCGGATGAGAGGGACTTACGGCCGTAAGGGTTGCGGCATACGACTGTAAGACGAAGAAGGTACGGCCGTAAGGCTTGGCCGGATACGGCTGTACGTTACAGGCAGGGTGCCTGGCCATTTTCGACGAAGGGGGCTTACGCCCGTATGTTTGGCCGGATACGGACGTATCATTCGAGTTACGCCCGTAAGGTGTGCGGGTACGGCCGTAAGGATGTCGGCAGATGTTTTAGACGAGGGCGAGTTACGCCCGTAAGTCAGGGCAGATACGGCCGTAAGGTCGCCGCGTGCTTCGACGAAGCCGAGTTACGGCCGCACGAGTTGGCCGGTTACGGCCGTAAGGCCGTTGAACTGGAATGTTACGGCCGTAAGAAGGCCGAGTTACGGCCGTAACTTCCGGCAGTTTATATATGTCTTGGACGGGACTTTTCCTCATTTTTCTCATTTCCTTCATCTTGTCCGAGAGAGAGAGCTTGAGGGAGATATTTTGTCATCATCAATCACTTGTGTGTTCGGATTTCATCATCTTGATTCGTTGGGAAGCTTAGATAGTCAATTTAACACGTTTTCATCGGATCGAAGTGTTTGGATCTTCAAAGGTAATATTCTTCAACATCTTGGATTTTGATTTTGTATTGAGATATGATGTTTTAGCCGTTAAAATCATGTTGTATGATGTGATGTACGCATGATTATGAATATGTATGATTATTCATTGGATTATTGAAGGATTATTCAAGAACACTTTGAATATTACGTTGGATTTGGGGGTTTTCGATTAATTGTCGTTGTAATCACGATTTTGGATATTCATAACGGATTATTGATCGTATTGAAGATGTTTTGTTGGTTTGAAACACTTCTTGGGGATTTGATGTTGGTATTTTTGAAGTTTGGTTATGAATAATCGAAGTTGGCCACAAAGTGTTCGATATAATGCCCCAATGAACTTGGTTTAGTCGTTTTGACGCCTTGAGTTCGTTATAATCGTGTTTGATTCATTTATTGAGCGGATTGTTGGTAATTGTGTTATTCAAGGTTGTTCGAGCGACCGACACTTCATTTAGGACGTTTTTTCGTGGAAGGACATTCTTCATCGGTATTGTGTAAGTTAATTCTTACTCGGTTAAAAGGATATTCATTCCTTTTGTTGTTGTTCATTCATAATCATAACTCATTCATCATTGTATTAACCGTATCAAAACTTGTCATTGTCAATTAATCACTTCAGTCACAAGGAACGACGGTTCCAATCATTTCATTGAGCTATCATTTATTTCTCTATCATTTCATCTCGGTGAGTCATTATTCGTTTCCGATGTCACTTTTGTTATATCGTGGCATTTCGGGTCATCTTGGGCGTGCGTTGGTATGTGTAGGATTTTCATGTCGGGCACATTTAAGTCGTGTGTTGGTTGTTGGCCTCACATTGACCGTGCACACGAGTCGATTGCTTCGTGAGATCGACAGGTACAAGACCACACGTGTATTCGATCGATACTCGTTGGTGGCTTGTGTACGGATACATTTCCATCCTGGCATAGTGTGGCGCCACCCTTTGAGCCGCATCGTTAGTTGATTCATACAGAATGTTTGTTTGCGTATGTTTTCAACAAGAATGGGTTATAATCTATCCGATTCATTTTGATCGAAATTGTGGTTTATAATACATATATATGTTTGTGTTTATTCAACTCTTGAGGATTGTTGTTCTGTGTAACTGACCCCGGCTGGGGATTTTGTTTTTCAGGTCATGGCAAGGCAAAAGCACGGGAATAGCATACTGACGTCGAGGATCCCAGTGATACTAGTAGGGGCCCCCTATCTTTCAGTTATTCATGTCGTTGTCCTTTAATTTCTGCTGCAGACTTTCATTTGGATACTCCGTTTCATTCAGTGTTGTGTATTTTATCTTCATATAAAATATACTAGTATTCGATATTGTCCTGGTGTGTTGTACTTAAACTCCTCATCGGAGTATTTGGGTAATATAATGTGGTTCGGTACTACAATTATATTATTTAATTCATCATTTTCATTCGCCGGGTGGGTCCCAGTTGGGGATTCACGGCACTGTAATATCCACCTAGTTTGGGGTGTTACAGAGTTGGTATCGGAGCGTGGTTTTGAATACTACCTTCCGAGTCATGTCTCATTTGAAATCATCGTCAGCAGACTAGTATCATTGGACTTTCGCGTCATGTGTGACCTGTGCAAATGCCGAGCCAATCAGACCGAAAGAACTGTAAGATTTCTAACGCCATGGTATAATTTCTGGCAATAATCATTCATTCCTCATTCATCCATTAACAATCCTCAAACATCATCATTCATTATCATTAGGACGATCATGTTAACTCATTAATTACTCAATTCATTTCATTATTCAATTGTCGAGCTGGACGATCATATTATTAATCATGTTAAATTGTCCAAGATAATTATTTCAAGAATTTCATCAGATAATCATGTCACTTCAGTAAATCATTCATGTAATCAGTAAGTTAGAGCATGTATGCTCATTTTCATCATCTCATGACATAATCATAACGTGATATTCATGCGGGAAATATAATCATTATGCGACCTTCCTACTTCAGTATGGAGAGAGCTGTCAGGGGATGCACGGGGAGAGACGCGGCGGGCCGAAACCCGAAATAATTACTCATCGGGAAATCGTGCCTGTGACTCGGCTCGATCGGAAGATGTTCGGGTTGATCCACTCACTTTTATGCAGCCATGATGACCCATGTGCAATTGCTCAATCATCATTGCGCCACTCGGCCGGATTAATCGAGAGAACTCTCCCGTATGAGCCTACCGCTAAGGAAATTGCCGAACAACAACCTTCATCTCACGGCAAGAAATCAATGAAGCGTAATCAATCCGAAGGCGGTCACCAACCTTCAAGAAGCCTCGTGTGAGTCCTATCGTTTCGAGCGACCTCCTACGGCGCATAATCGTGCGGGATCTCGGCCCGAGCGCCGCCGCCATCACTGTTTCAATTGTGGAACGCCGGTCATTACAAAGACTAAGTGTCTCAAACCGTCTATCACGTGCTATAATTGTGGGAATTTTGGGCATAAGTCCCGCTTTTGCCGAAAGGACTCCAAGTCGGCTCCAGCGCATCTCGTGCCCAAGCAATTAGCGATTCGAATCGATCGCTCACAACGTCGTTTAAGACAATGGAAGCAAATAAAGTTGGAGCTCGTATTTATCAGTCGGGAGCGTCCGGTTTGGGGCCCGGCAAGTCCCGGATTCATGCGATGAAGAGGATCGACGATCCGGTGACCCGAATGATCTCAGGTATACTCCTAATTTTATTTCAACCTGTGTGTACCTTTTGATACTGGTGCACCGCATTCATTCATTTTCGAATCATGTTTGAATGGACTTATTTTGGGATAGTCCTATTGCTTGTGGACCTCATACCATCGGTCTACCTGACGAAGGAAGAATTTTTGGAAATCATACCGAAGTTAGCTTAGTGACCGTGATTGGTTGGTGGACCTAATCGTGGTGAATTTATCTTATGACGATGTAATATTGGGTATTAGTTGGATTGATCGTCTTGATACTATCCTCAGTGTTTCTAAGCGTTTGGTCGCTATCTTTCCGTCGTTGGTTGCCGAATGTGTGCTTCAGGGAAGTAATCCCCGTTGTTCCAGAAGAATTATTATTATGACGAAAGCAGAGAAATTCCGCAATCGAGCTATTCAATCATTCATTGTATCATTTTCATCAATTGGCCTTTCTAAGGCAATCGAGTTATTCAATCATTCATTGCATCATTTTCATCGATTAGCCTTTCTAAGGCAATCGAGCTATTCAATTATTCATTATATCATTTCCATCGATTGGCCTTTCTAAGACAATCGAGTCATTCAATCATTCATTGTATCATTTTCACCGATTGGCGTTTCTAAGGCAATCGAGTTATTCAAACATTCATTGTATCATTTTCATCGATTGGCCTTTCTAAGGTAATCGAGTTATTCAATCATTCATTGTATCACTTTTTATCGATTGACCATTCTAGGGCAATCGAAATGTTCAATCATTCGTGGTATCATTGTCATCGATTGACGATGTATTTCCAGACGAGTTATCTGGTTGCCTTCACATAGAGTAGTGGAATTCAGGAGCGAGTTGGAGCCGGTACGTCCCCGTTATCGAAGGCACCGTATCGGATGGCCCCGACCAGAATGCAGGAGTTGAAGATTCAACTTGAGGAATAGTTCGATAAAGGTTATCTCCGACCGAGTGCGTCCCCGTGAGGAGCACCAGTGTGATCTGTCAAGGAGAAGGATGGCTCGTCTCGTGTGTGTATTAATTATCAGGAGTTGAACAGGGTGATGATCAAGATTAGTATCCTCTACCCCGTATTGAGATCTCTTAGATCAACTTCTGGGAGCTTCAATATTTTCCTAGGTCGACTGAAGATCTGGATATCATCAGCTGCGAATTCAAGAGTCGGGTATCGCAAGGACGGCATTTCGTACATGCTATGGTCATTATGAGTTCGTAGTTATGCCGTTCGGGCTTACTAATGCACCTGCGGTATTCATGGAGTTAATGAATCGGGTTTTCATCGACTTTTTGGATCAGTTTGTTGTTGTCTTCATCGATGACATTTTGATTATTCTCGTGATCGAGAGGAACACGAGGTACATCTTCATTAGGTTCTCGACGTGTTAAG
This sequence comes from Orobanche coerulescens, assembly GCA_033398695.1. Taxonomy (NCBI): domain Eukaryota; kingdom Viridiplantae; phylum Streptophyta; class Magnoliopsida; order Lamiales; family Orobanchaceae; genus Orobanche; species Orobanche coerulescens. Next base: position 87,551,988 of record CM065809.1, read on the forward strand.
ACGCGAGCAACTTTATGGAAAGTTTTCCAATTGTGAGTTCTGGATGTCCGAAGTGACTTTTCTCGGGCATGTAATTTCATCAGACAGAGTTCGTGTCGACCCTCAGAAGACGGAGGCTATCCGAGATTGACAACCTCCAAAAGATGTTAAGGAAATCCGAGGTTTCCTTAGATTAGCTGGTTAATTATCCGACCCACGACCTAGAGCTAGCAGCTGTGGTTTTCGCGTTGGAAATTTGGCGTCGTTACCTTTATGGCGTCACCTATCAGATCTTCACTGATCACAAGAGTTGAAGTATATATTTACTCAGAAGGAGTTAAATATGCGACAAAGACGGTGGTTGGAACTAATCAAAGAGTATGATATCGAGATCCTTTACCACCCGGGCAAGGCGAACATTGTCGCCGACGCCTTGAGTCGTAAGTCCGTTTAGGAGCAGATGTTTGCTCGTTTATCAGTTCAGAAGGAGCTTCAGCAGGAATTCCTTAGACCCGAGATCGAGGTCTGGCATCAGCGACTGGCAGGTATGCTGAAACCGCTCCCTATTCCAGAATGGAAGTGGGAAGACATTTCTATGGATTTCATCACGAGAGTGCCGACGAATCGTCGGTGCATGAATACGATCTGGGTGATCGTGGACCGCTTAACTAAGTCAGCTCATTTCCTTGAGATTAAGGATACGTGGGGTCCCGGGAGACTTGCCCAGCTGTTCATCAAAGAGATAGTGAGATTGCACGGTACTCCTAAGAGTATCGTTTCTGATCGTGATGGGCGATTCGTGTCTCATTTTGGAAATCAGTTCATCGTGCTATGGGAACTCATCTTAATCTCATCACCGTTTTTCATCCTCAGTCCGACGGATAATCATAGAGGACTATTCAGACATTGGAGGACATGTTGAGGGCATGCGTCCTCGATTAGAAGACGATTGGGAAGCCCAATTACCGTTGATTTAGTTCACGTACAATTATAGTTGGCATGATGTGATGAAGATAGCACCTTACGAGGCCTTGTACGGTCGTTGTTGTCGATCTCCCTTGTGTTGGGACGACCCATCAGAGTCAATCGGCACCGAGCCCGATATGCTTATAGCCGCCTGGGAGAAGGTAGCTTTGATCAGGAGTCGTCTGTTGATCGCTCAGAGTCGACGGAAATTATATGCAGATAATCGTCAACCACTAGAGTTCGTGATGGGTGACCACGTTTTGGTCAAGGTATCCCCGAGTCGAGGTATCTTCCGTTTCGGAAAACGGGGGAAGTTGAGTCCGAGATTCATTGGATCGTTTGAGATTTTGGATCAAGTAGGCGAGTTAGCTTATCGATTGGTTTTACCTCCGGCGTTGAGCCATATTCATAATGTATTGCACGTCTCGCAATTGCGGAAGTATGTTGCCGACCCGAGTCACATACTTCAGTTCGACGAAATCGAGATCGCAGATGATCATTCATACGAGGAGCGTCCTGTACGAGTTTTAGAACGGCGAATCAAACAGTTGAGGAACAAGACGATTCCTTTGGTCAAGATTCAGTGGTCTAGACACGGAGTCGAAGAGGCTACTTGGGGAACCGAAGAGAGTATGCGGGAGAGTTATCCCGAATGGTTTGGCCCTTAGTTTCGGGGACGAAACTCTTTTAAGGGGGGGAGTATGTAATACCCGGTCGTAATGCATTCATTATCATTCAGTAATTATCAGTCAGTAATTGTCACTCAGTAATTTTTTCCCTCATTAATAATCATCATCATTCATGATTCATTCATTTGCGTTCATTGTGGGCGTGTTGTAACCATGTATCAGTTACCGATCGTCATTTCATCTCCGTTTATGGATCGAGACGGGAGCATTATCATTATCATTGTGATTGGTAGTCTTGTGCTGGAAGTTTCATCTTTGGACTTGTTCACTTTCACATACGTATGGTATGTCGGATCATTCATCAATCGTAGCGAGGAATCGGAGTTGTCGGATTTTCATCTTGTCCAGCAACGAGTTACGGCCATAAGAATGGTAAGTTACGGCCGTAATGTGTTCACCGTTTCAGGCCATTATGGACGAACGGGACTTACGGCCGTAAGGTTGAGGCATACGGCCATAAGTTGAGCAGGTACGGCCGTAAGGCTCGGCCGGTTACGGCCGTACGAGTCGAGCAAGGTGTCCAGATGTTTTTGGCCGAAGGGCGAGTTACGGCCGTAAGAGGGGCAGGATACGGCCGTAAGGAGTGTTCGTGTTTTTCAGGATGTGTCGGATGAGAGGGACTTACGGCCGTAAGGGTTGCGGCATACGCCCGTAAGACGAGGAAGGTACGGCCGTAAGGCTTGGCCGGATATGGCCATAGGTTACAGGCAGGGTGCCTGGCCATTTTCGACGAAGGGGGCTTACGCCTATAAGTTTGGCCGGATATGGCCGTATCATTCGAGTTACGCCCGTAAGGTGTGCGGGTACGGCCGTAAGGATGTCGGCAGATGTTTTAGACGAGGGCGAGTTACGCCCGTAAGTCAGGGCGGATACGGCCGTAAGGCTGTCGGCAGGTTTTTGGACGAAGCCGAGTTACGGCTGTACGAGTTGGCCGGTTACGGCCGTAAGGCCGTTGACCTGGAATGTTACGGCCGTAAGAAGGCCGAGTTACGGTCGTAACTTCCGGCAGTTTATATATGTCTTGGACGGGACTTTTCCTCATTTTTCTCATTTTCTTCATCTTGTCCGAGAGAGAGAGCTTGAGGGATATTTTGTCATCATCAATCACTTGTGTGTTCGGATTTCATCATCTTGATTCGTTGGGAAGCTTGGATAGTCGATTTAACACGTTTTCATCGGATCGAAGTGTTTGGATCTTCAAAGGTAATATTCTTCAACATCTTGGATTTCGATTTTGTATTGAGATATGATGTTTTAGCCGTTAAAATCATGTTGTATGATGTGATGTACGCATGATTATGAATATGTATGATTATTCATTGGATTATTGAAGGATTATTCAAGAACACTTTGATTATTAAGTTGGATTTGGGGGTTTTCGATTAATTGTCGTTGTAATCACGATTTTGGATATTCATAACAGATTATTGATCGTATTGAAGATGTTTTGTTGGTTTGAAACACTTCTTAGGGATTTGATGTTGGTATTTTTAAAGTTTGGTTATGAACAATCGAAGTTGGCCACAAAGTGTTCGATATAATGCCCCAATGAACTTGGTTTAGTCGTTTTGACGCCTTGAGTTCATTATAATCGTGTTTGATTCATTTATTGAGCGAATTGTTGGTAATTGTGTTATTCAAGGTTGTTCGAGCGACCGACACTTCATTTAGGACGTTTGTTCGTGGAAGGACATTCTTCATCGGTATTTTGTAAGTTAATTCTTACTCGGTTAAAAGGATATTCATTCCTTTTGTTGTTGTTCATTCATAATCATAACTCATTCATCATTGTATTAACCGTATCAAAACTTGTCATTGTCAATTAATCACTTCAGTCACAAGGAACGACGGTTCCAATCATTTCATTGAGCTATCATTCATTTCTCTATCATTTCATCTCGGTGAGTCATTATTCGTTTCCGATGTCACTTTTGTTATATCGTGGCATTCCGGGTCATACTGGCGTGCCGGTTGGTATGTGTAGGATTTTCATGTCGGGCACATTTAAGTCGTGTGTTGGTTGTTGGCCTCACATTGGACTGTGCACACGAGTCGATTGCTTCGTGAGACTGATTAGGTACAAGACCACACGTGTATTCGATCGATACTCATTGGTGGCTTGTGCACGGACACATTTCCATCCCGGGCGTAGTGTGGCGCCACCCTTTGAGCCGTACTGTTAGTTGATTCATACAGCATGTTTGATTGCGTATGTTTTCAACAAGACTGGGTTATAATCTAACTGATTCATTTTGATCGAACTTGTGGTTTATACTACATAGATATGATTGTGTTTATTCAACTCTTGAGGATTGTTGTTCTGTGTAACTGACCCCGACTGGGGATTTTGTTTTTCAGGTCATGGCAAGGCAAAAGCACGGGAATAGCATGCTGACGTCGAGGAGTCCCAGTGATACTAGTAGGGGCCCCCGATCTTTCAGTTATTCATGTCGTTGTCCTTTAATTTCCGCTGCAGACTTTCATTTGGATACTCCGTTTCATTCAGTGTTGTGTATTTTATCTTCATATAAAATATACTAGTATTCGGTATTGTCCTGGTGTGTTGTACTTAAACTCCTCATCGGAGTATTTGGGTAATATAATGTGGTTCGGTACTACAATTATATTATTTAATTCATCATTTTCATTCGCCGGGTGGGTCCCAGTCGGGGATTCATGGCACTGTAATATCCGCCTAGTTTGGGGTGTTACAAAGACTAAGGTGGAGAAGTTGGAAGCTAGGTCCGTGAAGGGACGTTTCATTGGATTCCCGCCTGGGACGATGGGATTTCTATTCTATATGCCCGAAGATCGAAAGATCGTTGTTGCTTTACAAGCACACTTCCTGGAAGATGAGTTCATTCAGGAAGGCGGAGCACGTAGAAATATTTCTTTGGAAGAATACAATGAAACTCCTCATGAGACACCTGTGCAAGAAAAATGGAACCAAACCTTCTATAACACAAGTACAACCACCTCGTAGGTCAAGTAGGGTGTCTCAGTTACGTGAGAGGTATAATTTTATGCACTTGGAGGAACTAGGTTTCCTCGAGGTTCCAAGTGATAAACAAGAGACCGACCCGCGACCAATGACCTAGAAATGGTGGATGTAAACTCCATGAAATGGACTGTAGCAGTCTTCATGTAGTTGGGACCTTTATTTTGACGAGACAGTCAAAGAGTTTGACTTTTTGCAAAATGAAGAGAACCTTGTGTATACAAGAGGGTTAGTGGGAGCAAGATCGTATTCTTAGTACTATGTGTAGATGACATTCTACTAAAAGGAAATGATGTGGGAATGCTTAGTTCTGTGAAAGCTTGGCTTTTGAGTAATTTCTCCATGAAAGACTTGGGAGAAGCAACCTATATTCTTGGTATTCGACTCTACCGGGATAGAGCAAAGAGAACAATAGGTCTTTCCCAAGCCCTCTATATAGATAAAATCTTAAAGCGATTTAAGATGGATGATTCTAAAAGAGGGTTCCTACCGATGCGACATGTAATAAAACTCTCCTTGAAGATGTGTCTTCAAAGTGAAGAACAACGGAAGGAAATGAGTAATATACCATATGCTTCGGCCGTGGGTAGCCTTATGTATGCTATGTTTTGTACGAGACCTGACATTGCGCATGTTGTAAGCGTGGTGAGTAGGTTTCAGGCAAACCCAGGTAGGGAACATTGGACTGTCGTAAAGAACGTTCTCAAGTACTTTAGAAGGACTAGAGATCTGGTTCTTATTTATGGCGGTGGAGAACTGAATGTGATGGGATTCACTGTATTGAACTTCCAAGGATAGAAAGACGATTCTATGTCTACTTCTAGCTACATTTACTCTTAATGGAGGAGCAGTATCTTGACATAGTGCCAAGTATAGCGCGACTGCTAATTCCACCTGTTAGGCTGAGTATAAAGCGGCCTCGGGGGCCTCCAAAGGACGGACTTTGAAGTTACTGGGTAAACTTCACATGACACATTGTGCTGCACTGCCAGAGCGGTAGTACAGGCCTAGGAGCCGAGGTTTCATAACAGTACCAAACATATTGAGAGAGAGTATCATCTCGTGAGAGAATTTTTTCGCAAAGAGATACATTGTGCTGCATAGAGTAGAGTCATCCGACTACGTCGCTGATCCACTGACCAAGCCACTTTCTCAGATTAGCTTAGAGCGTCATCTGGAGAACATGGGTATTAGATACCATAGTGTGTGGCATTGAGTGCAAGTGGGAGATTGTTGGGAGTATGCCCTCGAATGCCACTCAGAGGATATTGAGTGAGGGCATTGTACTTGTAATTATGTAAATCATTAATATAAGGCAGTGAATTTTTCTTTATTTACTGGTAGTTACTAGCGTTCCTAACTCGTAAATATACATATAGAAACTAGTCCATGTATTTGAGAGCAAAATGTTCCACTCCTTATTGGATAAGGAGGTCGACACTGGAAAGGTTTATAGCTCAAATACTTAATCGTTCCCAAGTCGATGAAACTTGACTGGGCATTAAGTTTATGTGAAGACTTGTATGACGTGTTCTTTGACATGGAGAGTGTCTGTCGAACGCTAATGTTTAGTGGGAGCACACGTTATAGGTATGCTAATTGGATTAGTATACTCAAACCGACTCACCCTCGATTCGTCACACGAATTTCACTCCCGGACAGTCAATGACGGAATCGAAAGGTTGTGATAGGTATTCGTGAACCTTCGACTTGAGGATTTAGTAGGGATGTGCTTGTGACATCAAGATTTTCATTAGAGTAGTTCGACCCTGTAAACCGGAAGGCGGGGGTCAACCTCGACGTGCATCTTGATGGGCAAGTAGCAGGTCCTACTGAATGCCAAGATAGAATTCTTTCTCCTGTTAGTGAACGGGTTAAATGTCCTATGCGGTTATTGGCAGATGAGATCATAAGTCTTTGGCCAAAGCATTGGAGCTAGTTGTATTGGATACACGAGAGGTCGATGATCTCGATTTGCATTAATGCATGCATAGCGTAAAGTAACAGATAGGGTTTGACTGATCGTGGCCCGATAACTTGATCGGGACATTTGAAATAAGGGTTTATACGTATATTGGTATTCACGACAGAATGGTTCTTGAATGATCCCAATCATTCGTTCTCAGTTGGGGTACAGTGTAGGCCGCCAGGCTGTCTAGGTGGTGTTACTACTCTTTGGTTCCTCCCATTGCTGACTGAGACGGACCTACCGAGTTGCGCAATAGGATTGACGACGGAATGAATCAAGCATATTCTCTCATAATGAATATTAGATATTGAGTATCTAATTAAGTGGGACATTGGATGTCTAAATTGATTTATTGGATAAATTAATTTACGGCCTAATGAATTAAATAAATTACTGGGTGATTAATTTAATTCATGAAAATAATTATTTCTTGGAGAAATTAATTATGTTATTATGTATTTGATATGATTAATTAATTGGATTAATTAATTGATATAAATACATCAGAACGGATTCGGAGTTTATCTGTTTGGACTCGCGGGAGTCCGAAACGGACTGAACTCCACCTACCCTTCTAGATGCCCCCCCCCCCCTTTCCACCACCTTTCATCTTGTCTTTTGTTTCCATTTTTAAATGGAAGACAATGACTTGAAAGGCATCTCTCATGTGAGATGAGATCTTTAGTGGGTTGTTGGTCAATAAAGAATGAATAAAGGGAGAAGACTTGTGACTCTCTTACACACTATTGATTCCATACGTAAGTAGTAGAGAGAGAAATAGTGAGAAAGAACTTAGAGTTCTTTCCAAAGTCTTCATCTCATTCTTCATCTTGTTCTTGTTGTTCTTGGAGAAAAATCAAGAAATTAATTAAGAGAAATAAATTATACACTTAGAGTGTTATAATCAAAGCTTCATCACTTGATTCTAGCCGTAACTTTAGAGGTTAATCAAGTGTTGTCATTCCATTCGTTTCTCCGACGCGTGACAAGTAGAGACGCAGTTTTTTCGGCGTTGGATCATCCAAGGGTTTGGAGCATTTTGGATCGTTTGGGGAATAGCTCAAGAGAAGGAATTCCATATAATCAACGGACGACAAGGAATTCCATTTTGGATCGTTCGGAGCATTTTGGATCGTTTGAAATTTTCACCGTTGAAACTACTGTATTGAAATATTTTGATTAAAATAAATTTTACCAATTAAAGGATTTTCATTTGTACAATATTGCTGGATGTGAATCTTTTCTATGTAAATTGCTTGTTGATTTATCGAAAATTTGTTCGGTTCAGGTATTTCGACCTTTGTTAGATTTCTCGATTTTAGTTAATCTCAATTTTTGACAGCTTTTAGTTAATTTACATGCTGTCAGGATTTTCCGACTGTTTTTTAACCCGTTTCTAGTCCGAGAAGGGGAAAACTTATAAAAGTGTAAATCATGTTTTTACCTTTAAAAGTAGTGCTCGTGCACGTTGTAACTCTTAAAAACGAAGAAGTTATGGTCTATCAAAAGATATGTTGAAAATATATATTTTTCCACTATTGATAGCTTTTAGTTTATGCTGAAAATTAACTTCAAAGTCATTTTTGGACGCCTTAACATCGGAATTAGCTGAAACGGACGAAATAAAAGTTGTAATGTTTTATATATACATATACATATTAGTCAAGTCGGATACTTTTCAAAATGTTTTATACTTGTTTAGTCGCTAAAAGTGTATATTACGACTATTGATAGTCAACATCGACAACACTATATTTTACCAACTAAATCTTTATACAAACATGTACGGGCGATATAACATTTTATAGAATGCATACATAACATATCATTGTTGTGTAACCCAGTGTCAAAACAAATATAATACCATAATAGTTACATTCTTGCGGAATCTTACTAGTTACATTCTTGTTAGATGTTACTTTCGTTTTGAATATATTCTCGTCATTTGGTTTTGAAACTATTTTGTTTGTCCAAATTGATCTAAGAGTCTTAAAATGGATCGAGTTTGGATGAAAGCTAGTCGAATAAGTGATGAATATGAGAATGGAGTTGAACAATTTCTAGAATTTGCACAAAAAAATCGACCAGAACCCGATCAAAAGTATTATTGTCCTTGTATCAATTGTGTGAATGGAAGAAGACATGAAGTTGGCAAGATTCGAGAACATCTTCTTTGTGATGGAATTAACAAGAATTATAAAATATGGACATGGCATGGTGAATTGATGGACTTTTCAAGTGAGCACTCGAAAGACACTCATGACATTGATGTGGATACATATGATCGAGTTGAAGACATGATTCGTGATGTTGGACAAGAATCTTTTCAACGAGCACATGTGTATGATACGTTGAAAAGTGATTCAGAGATACCTTTATGGTCGGGATGTAAACTCTTTACACGGTTGTCGTGATGTTAAAACTGGTTAATCCGAAGGCAAGAAATGGATGGAGTGATAAAAGCTTTACTGAATTGCTTGAACTGTTGACGGAGATGCTTCCAGAAAATAACACATTACCGAATCGTAATTATGAGGCAAAGAAGATATTGTGTCCGATGGGAATGGAGTACAAGAAAATACACGCATGCCCCAATGATTGCATATTATATAGAAAAGAGTTTGAAACATTTCATAAGTGTCCCACATGCGGGGTATCGAGGTATAAATCCAAGTCTGATGATTTTAGTGGTGATAGCACAAAACGAGGTTCCCCTGCGAAGGTGTTATGGTATCTTCCAATAATTCCAAGGTTTAAGCGATTGTTTGCTAATGCAGATGATGCGAAGAACCTCATATGGCATGCGGATGGGAGAAAATGTGATGGACAGCTTCGCCATTCGGCTGATGCTTTACAGTGGAAGAAAATTGATAACTTGTTTCCAGATTTTGGGAATGAGGCAAGAAATCTTAGACTCGGACTTGCTACAGATGGGATGAATCCATTTGGTAACATGAGTTGTAAGCATAGTTCATGGCCAGTTATGCTTGTGATTTACAATCTACCTGATTGGTTGTGCATGAAACGGAAATATGTTATGTTATCTATGATGATTTCAGGCCCAAGACAACCAGGAAATGAGATACATGTTTATCTAAGTCCTTTGATTGAAGACTTGACAATGTTATGGAATGAAGGGATAAACGTGTTTGATGGGTATCGTCAGCAAAGTTTCGAGTTGCGTGCATTGTTATTTTGCACCATTAACGACTTTCCAGCATATGGAAATGTGAGTGGGTATGGTGTTAAGGGGCATCACGCATGTCCTATATGTGAAGAAAACACAAGTTACATACAACTAAAGCATGGGCAAAAGACTGCTTACACTCGACATCAAAGGTTTCTCGACATCAAAGGTGTTGATGTTGCACTTGGTATTGCGTGTGGACATCAAAGCATGTGTCACCGTAGACCTTCAACCATATCCACACATTCACACAAATAAGATATCACATCAAGGATATTCACACAATTCGCCCAGAGGCATCAAACACTTAGCAAAACACCACGTCAATCCACAATGCACCGAAATGAAATAATATACGTCCACACGCAATACCAAGTGCAACATCAACACCAAACATATCCATAGAATTCATATAGTTATTCACAAACCACACCATTCACAAAACACACGCGTTTTGAAAGAGAGCCTTTAACGAGGCCAAACCGAAATCTTTTGAAACTTCATTTCAAATAACCAAACAAACACATCAAGAGGACCACCGATCATCATATCCATAAAACGAGAAAAGTATGGGCAAGGTACTCGCCTCGAATGACCACAACACGGAGAATCGGCCGAAGTAGGTTGGCACGAACCGACTACGAACTCGCCGACTCCACCGAACGACAATCCACAACAATGAACTACGAACAAAAACAATAACAATGAAAATGAAATCCAAAGTACGACCCAAAGCCGCTGAATTCAAAGAACAAATGACGAAGGTTCAAGGATTTCCCCCAAAACGGCCAAGAACACGATTCGTCCCGACAAAACACGAAAAAGGAATTCCAAGTTGAAATATGGATATACAATCCATAAAATGTGTTTAACAACATAATTTAACCATAATCGATCCTTCAAAAACGGATGAAAAATGAGATCGAGAACAAATCCCCAAAAAGTCAATTCGAAGGAAATCAAGAAATATACTTCGATTCGACGAAGAACAATGGATTAAATGATGTTAAACACAAGAATACTACCAAGATTAATCATACCCATCATGAATTAATCAACAACACGGAATGAATCGGACAAAAATGCAAAAAACCCCAAATTCACGAAATTAGGGTTCTAAAGTAAGATTACCTTGATTCGCTGGATCAAAGGATGATAACGGATGATTGATTGATGTTATGAACTCAAGAACTTCGTGGATTTGTTTCCAAACATCATGGCTCCAAGATCTCCAAGTCTCCAGCCGCGGAAGAGAAAGGGAGGAACTGAAAAACGAGAGGAAATGTGACTGCTCTGTTACATTTATACTGGGCCGGAACTAGCGTGCGCTAGCCTTCCTGGACTAGCGTGCGCTATCGGCCGGTATCGGCCGAGTACCCTCGGCTAGGGCCCGCACGACCCGGCACCACCGACCAAACCTGCCGACCCGACTCCCGCTAGCGTGCGCTACGGCCGGAAGCTCGCGGCTAGCCGACTCCGGTAGCCTGCGGACTAAACAGCTCGCCCTAACGCACGTTAGTCGGCCGACGGCGGCGCTACCCTGGCCGGTTAGCGTGCGCTCGACCAACAAGAGCCAGCGCTACGCCGATCTGGACCGAGTCGAACCTCGTAACCCCACCGCCCGGACGATGGCGTCGTTAGGCGGCCGATAGCGTCGCTACACTGCGGTTAGCGCGCAGCCTTTCCGGCCGTGGCGTGCGCTCGCCGGTTCTGCCGCACTGTCCGGCCGGTGCCCGCCATCGTCCGGCGATCCATAACCGTCCGGCGATGCGACCACGAGGGCTCGGCGACCCGATTTCCGAAAAGCGTCACGGAGCGAACACGGCGAAAAGTTCGCGGACAACATCAACGACCTGAAATGAAAACATAATACCATAATTAATCATACACGACCAAGAAGCGGGTCGAGACAACAATTACAGATACGGATACGTAACTTTCAAGAATTTACAAAATGGCCCAAAACTCCGGAAATCACGATCGTGATCGAATAACCAAACAAAGTTCACAGCACATCTAACAAAGTTAAGCGGACTTACGGGAAACTCGAAGCAGATTTGAGCGAGATTCGCAAGAATCGAACTCAAGTGCGGAAAAGTTGCCAAAAGCACGGAACTCAACAAAAGCGACACGAAAGCGAACTCGGATGACAAAAGTACAGAATTAATCATTCTCGGAATGACGAAGCGGTCATGAGAGAGTCGTCAAAACGGACTCCGGCCGAAAAAGAAATTTACCGAAAATCGAAAATTGCGGATATTACATTCTACCCTCCTTAAATGAAGTTTCGTCCCAAAACTTAAAGCAAGTAGGGAGAAGAAATATTCTGCCAGGAAAAACTCAACGAGATACACAAGAATGCGTAACTAACACCCAACGGTGAAATGTTACAAACAACGCAAAGGAATATACGGCGTGAAAACACGCTCCACGGCGACCAACACAACGTCGCCGTTAGGGATATAATAAAACCAACAAATGACAAGCGTCATCAAATGGATAATACAATCAAGTCAATTATCCGAACAATCGCAAAACAAAACAAACGAAAATCAATACGATTGACCAACCCAATGATACATCAATCAAAACGCGAGCCAATCGCTGAACAAATACGGAATTCCACCGCCCAAGGGTTGGAAGATCGAAAACGAGACTAATTTCCTGAACTTAAGGGAATTAGGAAGGAGCCTGAATGCTCAACAATCACGAAACAAGAACAAAAATCGAACAAGCAAACGATCGAGACAACAAAGATCGAACAATCATGTCCGAAACACGAAGGATAATAAAATTCAAACAACAACTCCCAGGATGATCTGGTGAGAACTACAAGACATGCATTCCCATAAGATCCACACGAAAGGGAATAGCGATTGAAAAGTCACAACGACAAACGAGTTATTCCGAAACAATACCACACTCGTTCGATCAACAAAAGCAAGGGGTAGGACAAGCTCAGAAATGTCAACGATCATAATGAGTCGACAGAGTTGAAAACACAAGAGTTCCAAATCCGATCCAATTCGAATAAAAGAACTAATAGAACCAGATGATGTCACTCCCGAACAACGTTCACAAGAATCGAACTGAACCCGAAAAAGTCACATCGATAACCAGATCGACCCACAACAAGATCACAGCTCGTTCGGACGATGAAACCGAAATACAGAACAAGTTTATAAAGTATCAACGAACATGAGCGAATCGATAGACTGGAGAAAGAGAAAATACCGAAGTCAAAATAGTACGGGCATTACCTCCGACCTCGTCCACGAAATTCACAAAAACGGGAGCAAGGTAACAAGACATTAAACAACCGACACATAACGGAACCATCACCGAGGCACACGGTCATACCAAACCAAGATCTAACAGCTCGCACATACGCGACAACGCAGAAATCACCACGAGGCGACAACATTCAACACCAACATCCCGCCTCTCACAGGGGGCTAGCACAACCAATGTGTGGAAAGCGACTCAACGCTCACACCGCTAATTCGATCATACTCGGGAGAAAGTATCAAAATGACAACGCGAACATCATACATACATACCCAGCCCTCAGACGGGAATGGATAGGTTTTAAAAACGAAAACCTCATTTTGAAAATAATTTAGAAGAACACCGGTTGATCTTGAGTATCACCTTTCAAAAAGTACAAACGTGAAACATCGTTATCGAGACTTTGGAGAACCATTTCGCATTTGATAAAATGAGGACACTTTCTCTTAGTGAAAACTTTCAGAATATTCGACCCTCGGGTCTAATAAAAGTGTTTCTAAAACATTGAAAATATCTCAAAGCATTTTGGTCCTCAAAGTCGAAATTTTTTGAAATATATTGTGGCACCTAGGATGTACCACAAGAAAATAACTAATTTGAAAAGTATGTCTCGAAATTTATTTTTCTAAGATACTCAAGGTTTTCAAAAATCCAATAGGCCAGAATGCCCAAAACTCGCACATATCGACGTTCACTAAAAAAAACTCCTAGTACACGCATCAAAACATTCAAAATCAAGACAATACATGTCTTTAAACGGAAATAAACGATAAAATACCACATTCAGAACAAAACCACTGACCCCATTCGAGGCCTCTAAAGACCCTCCCGCACTGGCTAGTGAACAAGTCAAACGTGTATAAGCACAAAGCTTCCACAATAGAACTTGTAAAACGTGCAAATCGATTCGAAAATCATCAGCATCGGACAAAAACAACAATAAAAAGACATCACAAGCGACGACACTCCTCGTATAAATCAAATACGAGAGTCGATTAAATACATATCGTGAAATCAAAATCCACATAAGGATTCCATCACTTAACAAATAATCATAAAAATAGCTCGTGTCACACGAGGCACAACACAAAGAAGGGAGACTCACTTCCACAGGTCGCACGAAGATGATGATCGCCCCACGATACTAATCACGACCAACAAACTCAAACGACGCGTCGCGACACGACTCAGTCAGATAAAATCCGACGAAACAAGACTCAAACAACACGACTTGACCCTGACAGCCTAGGTTTCCACAACCTAAGCTCCGATACCATTTATGTAACACCCCCAATCCACTCAGGGATATTACAAGCCGTAGACCCTCTCCTCGAGGATCTACCAGGCTGATAACTAAAATCAAACATCTAAACATCGCCTTTAAGGCTAAAATGACTCAGTAGACCGATTTGGTCTTTCAATAATAACATACAACTAAAATCCAAACACATACCCTCGCAGGGGTCAAAATACAATAAACTCCGTAACGGGAAAAGATCTTGCGGCGGAAAAGAAAATACAACTAGACCAATACGACATCAACGGATCCTCGTGTGATTAGTATCGTTCATCTTTCATCATCCTTCATGCCGACCACTATGCTATGCTCCAAAACACGAATGCAAAATAGACATCCACCCCCCGAATACTCGGGGGTTAGCAAAACTTCACTGTTTTGCTAGTGCAAGAACAAAGTGCAAATACGAGCCATACAATTCACATTCCACGAATAACAATAACCAGGAATCCTCAAAGATCCAAACGTAAAGAAAAGTACTTCCCGAGGCAAGCGTTTGGGTAAACATTTCCAAAACCGAAAGATCACAAATAAAGGGAAACAATTTATAAAACAGTTTAAAATGCCATCGAGAGTTTTAATAGAAAAAAAATTAGGATTATAAAATCCTTCTCTTTCCAAAAATCAACAGGGTCACAGACCAAATGTTTTGTTTTCGCAAATAGGAAACCACCAACAATTTACAGGGTCAGAGCCCAACATCACGTGTCCTCAACGGACATAAAATCAACGAAACATAATCACGCACGCGCATCGCCTAGGACCGGGACGCCACCACAGACATCCCACCCGAGGCCTCGAAGGACCCTTCCGAGCTGGCTAGCGAAACAAATCACACACATCTCACGGTTGGATCAATCGCTTGTTGCATCCTGGCTACATGATCGCATGCCATGTGCCACCGTAGATTATCTCAGGCTCTCACGGTTGGATCAATCACTTGTTGCATCCTGACCACATGATCACGTGCCATGTGTCACCATAGACCTTCAACCATATCCACACATTCACACAAATAACATATCACATCAAGGATATTCAAACAATTCGCCTAGAGGCATCAAACACTTAGCAAAACACCACGTCAATCCACAATGCACCGAAATGAAATAATATACGTCCACACGTAATACCAAGTGCAACATCAACACCAAACATATCCATAGAATTCATATAGTTATTCACAAACCACACCATTCACAAAACACACGCGTTTTGAAAGAGAGCCTTTAACGAGGCCAAACCGAAATCTTTTGAAACTTCATTTCAAATAACCAAACAAACACATCAAGACGACCACCGATCATCATATCCATAAAATGAGAAAAGTATGGGCAAGGTACTTGCCTCGAATGACCACAACACGGAGAATCGGCCGAAGTAGGTTGGCACGAACCGACTACGAACTCGCTGACTCCACCGAACGAGAATCCACAACAATGAACTACGAACGAAAACAATAACAATGAAAATGAAATCCAAAGTACGACCCAAAGCCGCTGAATTCAAAGAACAAATGACGAAGGTTCAAGGATTTCCCCCAAAACGGCCAAGAACACAATTCCTCCCGACAAAACACGAAAAAGGAATTCCAAGTTGAAATATGGATATACAATCCATAGAATGTGTTTAACAACATCATTTAACCACAATCGATCCTTCAAAAACGGATGAAAAACGAGATCGAGAACAAATCCCCAAAAAGTCAATTCGAAGGAAATCAAGAAATATACTTCGATTCGACGAAGAACAATGGATTAAATGATGTTAAACACAAGAATACTACCAAGATTAATCATACCCATCATGAATTAATCAACAACACGGAACGAATCGGACAAAAATGCAAAAAACCCCAAATTCACGAAACTAGGGTTCTAAGGTAAGATTACCTTGATTCGCTGGATCAAAGGATGATAACGGATGATTGATTGATGTTATGAACTCAAGAACTTCGTGGATTTGTTGCCAAACATCATGGCACCAAGATCTCCAAGTCTCCAGTCGCGGAAGGGAAAGGGAGGAAATGAAAAACGAGAGGAAATGTGACTGCTCTGTCACATTTATACTGGGCCGGAACTAGCGTCCGCTAGCCTTCCCGGACTAGCGTGCGCTATCGGCCGGTATCAGCCGAGTACCCTCGGCCAGGGCCCGCATGACCCGGCACCACCGACCAAACCTGCGGACCAAACCTGCCGACCCGACTCCCGCTAGCGTGTGCTACGGCCGGAAGCCTGTGCGGGCTAGCCGACCTGTCCAGTAGCCTCTGGACTAAACAGCTCGCCCCGGTAACGTACGCTAGTCGGCCGACAGCATGCGCTACCCCTGCCGGTTAGCGTGCGCTATGACCAATAGTAGCACGCGCTACCTGCCGATCCTGACCGAGTCCAGAACCTCAGAACCCCACTGCCCAGACCCGATAGCGTGCATTAGGCCAGCCGACCCGACTCCCGCTAGCCCTGGTGGTCGGGTATTGGCCGATAGCGTGCGCTACACCTGCCGGTTAGCACGCGCAGCCTTCTGGTCGTAGCGTGCGCTACGCCGGTTCCTGCCACACCTGTCCGGCCGGTGCCCGCCATCGTCCGGCCAGTCCTGCAACCGTCCGGCCAATACCCGACCACCAGGGCTCGACGACCCGATTTCCTAAAACGTCACGGAATGAACACGGCGAAAAGTTCGCGGACAACATCAACGACCGAAATGAAAACATAATACCATAATTAATCATACGCGACCAAGAAGCGGGTCGAGACAACAATTACAGATACGGATACGTAACTTTCAAGGAATTACAAAATGGCCCAAGCGCGGAAATCACGATCGTGATCGAATAACCAAAGCAGTTCACGGCCACGTCTAACAAAGTTAAGCGGACTTACGGGAAACTCGAAGCAGTAGTTTGAGCGAGATTCGCGAATCGAACTCAAGTGCGGAAAAGTCGCCAAAAAGCACGGAACTCAACAAAAGCGACACAAGCGAACTCGGATGACAAAAGTGCAGAATTAATCATTCTCATAATGACGAAACGGTCATGAAAGAGTCGTCAAAACGGACTTCGGCCGAAAAAAGAAATTTACCGAAAATCAAAAATTGCGGATATTACACTTGTAGGATTGTGTTTAGCTTGTACTTCTTGTTGATTGAGCTTGTTAGGGTAGAGTTAGATGAGCTTGAGCTTGTTGGCTATATAGGACATCTTTGTGGCTATTTGATTAACTGTGATTGGTCATTTGGAATTTCTTTGTTGCATCATTTAATTTTGAGCTTTTTCATCTTGTCTGAGAACTTTCTTAGTAGAGGAAATATTTTAGAAATAAATATATTTCCACACATCCTGCTATTTGTTTTATATTTGAAGATGACATTTCTATAGCTTAAAAATGAATTTCTTTTATTTCATTGCTTATGATCTTCTTATTAACTTATTACTAAACAGACACATGTCTACTCCACCGAGATCTCGTTCCACTTCTCCAGCAGAGACTATATCGAGAAAAACTAGACATTCGACATGATGTATAGATATGACAAAAACACGAGTGGATGTTTCTATTTTGCACCCTAGATGGTTAGAAGTACCAGAATCGGATAAGAATATGATTTGACAGGATGTTTTGGTATGTTCAGTAAAACCTTATCCACTTAACTTGCATGTTTGGACATTTTAAGATATTTTACCATATTATTATTATTGCCTAATTGTTTAATTTTCATTGTTATTGTTAGTCCAACTTTGATATTAGCAATAACGAATAATTGAAAGATAAGATATTGCAATCAGTGGGCTTAAAGTGGAGACAGTTTAAATCAGAATTGGCACGTGACTGGGTATATGGTACATACAAGGACATGTCTCCTTGTGAAAAATACAATATCTCAGAGACTGATTGGGACGAATTCAAAAAGATTAGACTAGATCCTTCTTGGGAGGTAAATCTGAGTTTTATTGTCTACTGCAATGCTTGTGTATTGTTATTCTTGTGTTAGTGTTTCTCTTCATAATCACAGGTAAAAAGGAAAAAAGCACAGGACATCCAAAAACTGAACACGGCTCCCCATACGATGTCTCGTGGAGGTTATGATTGGCTTGAAGAGAAGATCATGGAAAGTAAACTAAAGAAACGGCAAGAGGAAGCCTAACAATCTGGTGCTGATACAATTATTGATCCTCCATCTCCTCCGACACGCCACCAAAAATATAAGTTGGGTCGAATTAAGAAATCGGGTGAGATGACATCTGATGCAGCACGCGAGATCGCTAAGAGAATTGTAAGTTATTAATTTTGTTCTGCTTTTGCTTTCTGCTTACTTGAATTCTTGATTAAGTGGCCTCTCTCGACTTTTCCTATATGTACATAATAAAACCCTCTGTGTTTAAGCTAAAATGCACTAAACAAACACCCGGCATAAAATCCTCTTAGTTGAATTTCCGCAAAAAAATTAACGGCGTTGATTTTGTTAATAAAATATAAAAATATTAAAAAATATATTTAAATTGAAATGATTTAAAAAATCTGAAATTATTTTTGAATTTCAAATTTGATCTAAAAAATCAGAAAATTAATGAATATTTTAAATTATTGAAATTCGGAAAATATATGTGACAAAATATATTTTGAATTTCTTTAATTTTTTTGAAGGAATTCCTTAAAAATTAGCATGAAATAATTACATTTTTTAAAGTCAAAAAAATATATAATTTTAGGTTAGTGTATTATTTTAGGTTCATCCTTGTAATATTGGAAATGTAGGAAGGAACACACAATCTCCAGATCTTCTACTGAATTAGAATACGGGATACATATACATGATATGAAAATTTGCTTATAGTGCCGTCTCTGGATTAAAACAAGAACTGGTACCAGAAAACATGAACAGGTAATCATAATCAGAAGGAGATCTTGTAACCATGAACAGGTAATTCACTTAGAATTCACTTTTTCTGTATCGTGGGCATGTTTTACCATGTGATCATATGAATCATTTGTTCTGCTGCAAGACTTCTGCAGGAATTGCGAAATCAACGGTACTCAGGCACTCGTTTTTTCTATTTTCTCTTAATGATGAGTTATTTGATATTCTCTTTTTGGTTCACTTTGGAATTTTATTTTATTTTATAATTTTTTTCTATTTTTTTAAAATAAGTTAATTGTTGATTTCTTTTTTTTTGAGTGTTTTATTTTTTTAATTTTTTATAATACTATAAACAAAAGTAATTCAGAAATTGTATGATCCATAATGTGAGAATTAAGAATCAATCCTAATCATTAAATGAATAAGTAGAGCACAAGTCTTGACATTAGCAGTCTTAACTGATGCAAACTTACATGCAGATGGCTGAAGATTATTACAAGTACAATAATGTTATCATCAAAAAAATAAAAAACTTAAATCACAATAACTCATTCATTCAATAACTAGAAAGCTCTAAATGCTTAAAGACCATTTCACTGTTTGACTTGTTGTTATTAATTTTTATTTAAATATATGATTGTTTTACAAGTTATTCAAATGCTCTATCTTTATTTGTTGTAGGATGAGTTTGAGGAGCAGTGCTCACAGGGTTCCTTTGTTAACGAGGGTCGCAAGGATATATTAGCAGCTGCAGTTGGGCGACCAGAGCACCCGGGTCGTGTTCGTGGTGTTGGATTCGGTGTGGGCATTCGAGAGTACTTTGGAGGTCGTTCTCGTGGGTCGGCAACATCATCAGTAAGTCCAGAATTTTTGGAGCGCCTAACACAAAAGATTACACACGAAGTCACACAAAACTTAATGAAGCAGTTCGGCCCCGCTTTGGAATCATTGAATCAATCTCAACATACTCCAGTACATAACGACACACCTCCTCTACGTGTCAGTACAAAGGGGAGTTGTATTGTCGCTGCAAACCCCTCAGGGGAGGAGAAAAACGTGGACAAGGTCGATCGAGTTGAGTTGTATATTGATGAGCATCCTCCTCGTCTGGTAGCCCTTGGGAGAATTATTGAGGGGGGGCGAACCTTACACGGTGTGCCTCTATCTGGTGATTTAGCTAGAGTGATGGTTGAAGATGTTCGAGACCCTGATGCTCCAGTCCCGGTTCCCACGTCGGAGGTAAGTTTAGTGGGGCAAGCCGTAGGTGGTTTTATTGCATGGCCAAGGTGTCTAATCAAATCTGTTTTAGCACAGTTATTTCTTCCCTTTGTTTTTATTAGAAAAAGTATACATTTTATTACATAGAAATAGAATAACTAATAATAGTCGGATATAAGGGGTCTTTTAATTGTGAACAAAAAATGACTGGATTTTTTTTGAACTTTTCTTCATTCAATAGTGAAGTTTGTGTTAGTGCCGTACTGTGATGGTTAAGTTTTTCATAGCAGGTTATTTGGTTGATTAGGGTGGTTAATATCTGATGAAGTTTCGATATTTTTCTTAGTTATTCAAAAAAAAAAAATTCCAGTGGTTTAATTTGGTAGTTCATTTCCTTAGTTAAGATGTAAGTTTATTTGTAGAGGTGTTACGTATTGCAGGATTAATTTCTGTCGAGGTAACATGTTTTGATACTGCTTGATGTTCATGTGTATCAAGAGAGAGTGGCTGTAGAATCAAGATTTTATACATGGCCCTCAATACTCTTAATTAGTTAGCCACAACATCTTCTTGTGGTTCTAGTCACTATGTCGGTTCAATAGTCGACCCAGCCTGTGTTTTCTTGTTTGATTATTGTTCGTACCCCATGACTATTGAAAGAAAAATGAAAAAAATTATGAAGCCACAAGTGTTTTTTCTTTATTGCTTTCATAGGTTTATCCTTTTTCCACAAACTTAAATTGTGGAAAGAAAAGAAAAATAAGAAAGGAAAGAAGGAAAACATAAGCAACAATTAAGCTTAAATTGTACTCTTTAGTCCATGTTTCGAAAACACTTCTCATCCCATTTAAAGAGTTCTATTGTTTTATATCCGATGTCCTTACTTTTATATTATTTCATATTTTTTAAGGATATTGTGCAACCAAAAAAAAAGTGAGTTCGACCGGTTGATGATTGAGAATCCGTACAAGATCGATTTTGGAATTGCTTAAAATTTCCCCATCCCTTTATAATAATCCTTTGCGGGTGCCATTGGGTGATTTCTTTGGCGTAGTTGATACTGAGGTGCCATTGTACATATGCCACACCGATGTTTTAGAAATCTTTCAGGGGAATGATTGGCTTAGCATCTCAGTTATGCAACTCTGGATCACGTAAGTAAATTTTATAACTAATTTTTAATAATATGAGTTTATGTTAGTGTTATGTCTGAGATTTTGTTAAATCGTTTTTCTGTGAAACGTAGCTTTATCATGATGATAGTGTTAATTGAGATACAATGTTGTTGATGATTATTACATACATTAAACACTTTTGCTAAAGTCAGTGAACAAATTGTGATTTTATAGTGTCAATCGGTTATACAACTCTGATAATAATCTGCATTTAATTTATAGTTATCAAAAGTTAAACTTCTTTTTATTGGATATTAGGTACCTAAAATCATTAATCGTAGACACGATGAATGATAATTTGTATGGATTCCTTGAGCCTCGGTCCATACAAAGTATGGGTAATAAGAAGTCTGAAGCCACATCGTACATTCTACGACATATCGAGGATTAAAAAAGCAGATTTTTCTAGGAGCTTATCACCACGAGTAAGTACAACGACCTAACATTAGCGTCGATTTTAAACAATGCAACACTTTTCGTTAAATAAGAAATTTTATAACTTGTTTATCAAAATTAGCTTGTTTCTTTTCAAAATACGGCGACATTGGCAACTCTTGGTAATTTTACCTAAGAAAGGGACTTAGTGTGGTTTTGTTCATTACATCGTAAGCCCGATCGGGATATCAAATTCATAGTGCGGAGGTAAGCACAAGAAGTGAAATGAATAAAGATAGAATGATTTATACATTTCTATTCGATTTTTTGTTAAGCGCACGTTTATGAGACCTTCCCACCCAAAGGCATTGGAGGCTCTTCAAGACTGTCCTTTCTCTCTTCTTTCCTTTGGAGGAAACCGAGGTTTTTATGAGCGGCTCAAAATTCTCTATTTGCGTAAGGAGAATCGAGATCAATGAGAAAGAGGCCCAAAGGCTTTTAGCATAGATCATGAAGCCTTCAACTTTTATCAACTTTATCAACTTCATTTGAATCTATCCATTTCAGTGATTTAGCATACCTTGATTTAGTTGACTGTCTTATAATCCTATGACTTCTTGTACTATTCATAACACAATTATGTTTTCCTTACTTCGAGTATTGTGACCTCATTGAGAGTGTTGGATGGTGCGCACACGAGTAAATCCAAGCAAGTCATTCAATGGATTTATCCCAAAGTAAGTAAAATTTCAATCCCAAAACTTACGTATAATTTTTTGTGATTTTATCTTGCTTGACAAATATTCTTTTACCGATTGCAATTTTTAATATTTTTTTTAGTGTAATAAACAAAATGGTGGTTGGGAGTGTGGATATTATGTCATGAACTGGATGCGGACCATAGTTCAGGCTGGTATTGCAGAAAATTGGATGGAGGTAATTTTATCAAGTCAAAATAATCATTTTTTTTCTGTTTTTGTACTGAAAAGTATTTTCATAAATTATATGACAAATATTTAGTGATACTCAAGCGCTTCCTGAAGAGAGCATTAAAGAAATTCGAACGCAATGGGCGAAATATTTTCTTACCAAATTTGTTTAGATTTTTTCTATGACATACAAACGGTTGGTTCTTGTTATTCTCGAATCGGTAAGTTCATGAAGTTAAAAGTTTTCGGGACTTTTATAAGGATGTGTATTTTTATTTTGTAGTTAGTTGATAATGCTTGTTGTAAACAGTTGAGATAGTTACAAAATTCATTGCTTCATAGTTGATAATACATTTGTTGCTTAAAAATTATGATTGGTTGGTTGTTGTTTGAGATGTTGTTTGGTTGGTTTTCGTTTGAGATGTTTGGTTGTTTTCATTTGTGATCAGAAAAAAATTATTGGTGTAGGTTGGGCCAATTTTTTTATACAGGAATTGACTGGGCAATTCTGGGAACCATCCACATCGGTTTTCAACTGATGTGAATAGAAACCGATGTGAATTAAGTGTTATTCACATCGGTTGCAACCGATGTAAATTCACATCAGTTATAAACCGATGTAAAAAAACGACATCGGTAGATACGACATCGGTTTTATAACCGATGTGAAACAACTAAAAAAACATATGTCTTATCCTGTTTTCATAGTAGTGGTCCCACTTCTGACGCATCAACTTCCCTTATTGCCCGAAACGGCGGTTTGAAATTATTAAATAATTTGAAAAATCGCGGCGTTTGAGATAAAATAGTCCAGATGTCGTGCAAAGCATTTAATGCAAAAGACGTTTGATTTAAAACAGGGCACGTGGACTCAAGTCTGTTTTGAAATGAATAAAATATTAAAATATAATATTAATTGAATTCCCTAGTATGTGTTGTATTCGCAAACACACAGTGTTCCCCCTTAAAAGGTACATATGAGATTCAATTCTTGCAGCAATTTTTGGATTAATACTGTATTCATGGGTCGTACTGTATTCTCCCTTAATTATTGCACACGTCAGCTGTAGAATGAATTTACGTTCTTTATCCCTACAATGTTGTCGGATTGTCTGAGTGTATAGATAATTAACGGTGGATACTATATTATTGGGTCTTACAGCATTCCCCCTAAATTGTTGAGTAAAAGCATTAAAACTTACAGGGAGTCGGGCTGTAGTAATCCCAATTCTTGTCGAAGCATACAGAATCTTGCTGTGCTGAGAGGTTTGGTAAAGATGTAGGCTAAACTACCAATGTTTATACTTTAGCCGACAATAAAAAGTTGTCGGCTAAAGTAAAAAATCATCGGCTAAAGTGGTCTGTTGTCGGCTAAAAGTCGGTCGGCCGAGGTCGGTCGACTAAACTTTAGCCGACGGCAAATAGAGAAGGTCGTCGGATAAAGTTCTAGTTTAGCCGACGGTTACATTGTCGTCGGCTAAAATAGTTCCAGTTTTAGCCGACGGATACATAGTCGTCGGCTAAAGTTCTACATTTTAGCCGACGAGTGGTCGGCTAAAATGTATAGGTTTTATCCAACGGTTACATAGTTGTTGGCTAAAGTGTTTTTTTTAAAATAAATACTTTAGCCGACGGTCTGTGCAAATGTCGTCGGCTAAAGTCCAGTGAAAAAAAAATTCAATTTCGGAATCTCCAAACCTGTTCAGATAACCTGTTATTCCAAATCTACAATACACCACCATATATCACAATCAACATAAATCAATGTACGAAAAGCATAATTTAAATACCAACCATATCAACATGTCATGTAGCAACACCAATAAAATCACTATAAATACCAACGTTAACGAACACGAGTCTAAATAAAAAATATTTAGCAAAAGAACTACTACAATGACAACTAAAATCCTCAAAGATCCATCAAATTCTTAAAGATAGAAGAAGGATTACTATCGTCTTGCATGTCGTCGTCCCGAAATTTGTGAAGAAGAGGGGGTGTTTGTGAATTGAAGAATTGAGGTGGTGGTGGTGGTACCGAAATTCCTGATTGACACACGGTCTGACTCAATTACATCATATACTGCATCATGGCCTGCTTCTGAACTAACATCTCTTGTTGAACCTTCCTTTTTTCCTCTTGGAATTTCTAGAACTGGTCTTGAGACTTCCTTTGCTCCTCAGCTCGGAGCTCCCTCTCGATCCTCAATTGCTCCTCCAAATAGGACTTTTGAGTTTCTCCCCTTTGCTTGCGCTGAAACCTTGTAGTATTCTTCAATAATCCGGTGCCTTCAGCTCCCATCATCGGCGTCCGGTGATGACTCCCTTTACGAGGGTAAATGTTAGCCCACACCCTTTCCCTAATGTAGGGATCGACCTGATCGATCTCTCGGCGTGCTAACTTGAGACCAGTGTCGTCCAAATCTGGATGCTCCTCCCTCGCCATCTCTATCAACATCCTCTCAGACTCCTCAGTCACTCTCTCCTAATTAAGTGGGAACAAAAAAAGTAACCGAATATTAATAAAGGTCAGAGGTAAAGACTGATAGCAGTATTAAAATGGTTATGATACATTTACAACTTACAAGTATATCCGGATAGTTAGGATATACCTTCTGAGTCACATAGACAAAGGCATTCACCACATTTTCATCAGAAGTGGCCTCGTGCGAAACTCTCGCTAACGACCGCGAACCTAAGTTGTAGTGCTCCGTCAAACCCTTACGGTTAATAGTGTTGGTTGAATTGCTCGCCTACATATGGAAACATGTAATTTTCATTTAACGAGGAGCAAAATTACCACAAGTAAATTTCATATAAGATACATATCTTTAAACAACAATAGCATTACGATAATATTTAGAGCTCGATTACATACAATATAGTCCGGGTCACTAAAATGTGCGCATAGCCACCTCCACTCGTACTTCCGATACTTGAACTCCTCGGGAGTAGCCTCGCGGGAATTACCCCAAACTGACCAAAATATATGTAGCTCATTTTTCCAAGATTTGTACCTATAACAAACATTTATAAATTATAATCAAACATTAGTAAAATATACTTGTAAAGTATTTTGTAAATTTTATGTATTTATTTACTGTGATTTTATGTTATTGTTTTATTCTTATTTACAATGTTATTTGTTTTATGTTATTCATAAATAATCTGTTGTGTGTATACAGTTGAATGTTAAGATTTAAGTTTTGTGATTATGTTATTCATATACAATGTTAATGTGTTGGTTTTATTATTTTTATGTATAATTAATATTATAATGTTTTATGTAATTCTAAAGTGTATGTTATAATACTCATAGTTACAAGTAAATTAGAATGTTTACTATGTTTAAATTTATCAATCAAATTATGTTCCATTTATACAAGTTGTGAATTTTAAATTACAAATTATTTTGTATTAATAAATAAATTATAAAAACATTTGACAAATACATATTTTTAACAATAACTAAAATGATGCAAAAATTTCTCGGGTAATTACTCAACTACGTATTGTGAAAATTACTTACTTGGTTGTTTGCACCTCATCACACCAAGTATGTAGTAGGAAAAAAGGAACCTCAAACCAAACCTACAATTAGCATATAATATATATTACTAAATTTTTCAAAATTTAAATACACAAAGTAGATTTCGGAATTGAGATAAACTTACCGACATAGCATTGTTCAATGCATCCTTCATACTTTGTGGCACATCCTTCCACTCAGCCCACAGTACCGGAACTCTATCACGTATGACAAACCCAACATTACGAAAATATGCCGTACAAGCATCCGAAGCCAAAATGGGTCATCGATACTTTTCATCATAGGGGACATAAATATAATCGACGGCGCACCAGAAGGCACCTCGGATGACGTGCTTGGTGTAGATCGGCCACTCCCAGATGTAGTAGGAGGGGAGTGAATGCGGTGTATAGGAGGCATACGAGGCTGAGTCGTCTCGACACTAGTGGGGGTCGTCTGCGATCTGGGAGTCTAATACGATTGCAATAGTATGTGTGTCATCCGCCGGATACAAGTTCCCATCCTTAAACTTCAGTCCACTATTCTCTACTAGTCCACGTATGCGAGCGTTACTCTAATCCAAATATTTACCGACAGGATCCGCACGATTGGAAGCTGCGGAACTATCTCCCGACTCCGGAGTCTTTGATTTTTTCTTACCACACGCTAGCCTCTTAATTTTATCCATTTAACCTGTACAAATTCGAAAACAGAAATCAATTATTTTTACATCATAAAACATCATAAACCCTAAAGATCATTTTGAATTAATAAGTACTAATGAGCATTTCTTTTTGGAAATTCACAGGTAACGAAATTATAACAAGACCTTGCCTCTTGAAAAAATCAATCGGTTATCACCATCAAGAAGCATTGAAAAACAACGATAACTAATCGATAACTAATGCTCCATCGAACAAATGCAACTTCCACTGAACCAAAAACAGCGATAAGTAATCATTCCAAAATTAGTATCATTTCAAGCATAATCTCAGCGCCACAACTTCCTCTCACATTTTATTCTCCATAAAACTAAGAACCTCAGGGAATAAAGAACGCATCACTCATTTAATATAATTGAATACATGGATAATCGAAGAAAAAATGACAATCAATTGTAGTAACTAGTTGAATCATTTATCCCAAATGTTAACAAGATAAGCAGTACCAGCCCCGATAACCAAAACCAGCAAATAAAAACATCCGAGAAAATGAAAAAAAAAACAGAAATCAAAACTCAAAAAATGAAAAAAAAAATATAAATAATAAAAACTTACCTACGGCGGACGACAGAAGGCGGCGGAGGACGAGCTGGCGGCAGACGGTCAGACGAGGGTTCCAGACGGACGGTCGGATGGGGGAGGCAGACGGACGGGATGAGGCTAACAGACGATGCAGACAGACGACGGGAGGAGCGGCGAACGGTTGGGCGGCGGAGGTTCCTGGGGAAGAAAGGAAAAAAAAATGGGGGTGGCGCAGTTCCTGGGGAAGAAAGGAAAAAACGGATGGGAGTGTCGCGTTTTTTTTTTTATATATAAGGTCACTTTAGCCGACGACAAAGGCCGTCGTCGGCTAAACTGTGGAGTACTTTAGCCGACGCCGCCGTCGGCTAAAACAGAAAAATGAGCCATCCCCACTCGGCCGTGTCGATAGACACGATCGGGTTAGCCTTCGAAACTTTTTGGAATGTAGAACACAACGACACGGGTAGTGTCAATTGATATGGGCGGTGTCACTTTAGCCGATGGTGTCGTAAGCTAAACTAAATATCGAAAAAAGTATAAATAATATATTCTTTTAATATAATTATAAATAATATATTTATACGATTTTATAAAATGATATTTATATATTTATACATTTTTACATAATAATATAGTAATAATATTTTTGACTTTAGCCGACGACCACCGTCGGCTAAACTAATTATCGAAAAAATTTTATAAATAATATATTCTTTGAATTTAATTATAAATAATATATTTATATAGTTTTTATAAAATGATATTTATATATTTATATTTTTTATATAATATATATATATATAATACAAAATTAAGATATCTATATATTTAAATTTAATAATATTTTTGACTTTAGCCGACGACAGCCGTCGGCTAAACTAAATTCTGAAAAAAAATATATAAATAATATATTCTTTGAATTTAATTATAAATAATATATTTATACAACTTTTATAAAAGGATATTTATATATTTATACATTTTTTATATAATAATATAGATATATTTAATACAAAATTAATATATCTATATATTTAAATTTAATTATAAATATATTTAATAAAAATTAAAAATATCAATACTTTAGCCGACGACCGCCGCTCGGCTAAAGTCCAAACACTTCAGCTGACGGCGATGGTCGTCAGCTATTCTTAATCTCAAAAAAAAAAAAAAACATGACCCGATTACTGTAGGAGTTCAAACTCGGGCCATTTATGTAAGTGATATGGCATTTTACCAATGGGTCATGTTTATCATTCAAACATTTTAACTTGTTTTTATATTTATATATGTCTTTTATATAATATAATATTTTACATATTTGAATTTAATTATAAATATATATATATATAATATGACTATTATTTATATAGTTTTATATAATAATATTTTGTATATTTAGATATATTTTTATATAATAATATTTTATACATATTCGAATTTAATTATAAATATATATTATATATTTAGACATGATTATATATCTGTATATTAATTTATACAATTTTTATATAATAATATTTTATAAGTTTATACTTGTTTTTTATATAATATTAATAGTTTATATATTTATACTTGTTTTATTATAAATGGAACAATGAATATAGAACAAAATAAAAAAAAATCAGGTAATAATATCACTTTTCGATTCGTTCGAGCAGCACACAACAATAAATATTTAAGGAACTTTTACAAATGATATGTCCTTCTAAGTGTAACACCCCCAAGATATTCGAGGAGAATTACAGAGCCGTGGACCCCTACATGGGACCCACCAGGCTAACACAAGAAAACACCACTCGACTAACCGCCTCGGTTAGCAAGGAAACAATTGTTAACAATAAGAACATAAAACAACACGTCCGGTACAACCGACATAAATAACATCAACCGACAAATACAGTAACTCCAACGAAGACTAATCACAATCTGAAAGGTAAAGCCTAAGTACTCGCGAGTACAATCTATAAGTTTACAATTTGGAAAACATCCACATCAAAAGAGACAGTAAGAAATAACAAGACTCGATTGCACATGTCAACAACCTTGGCCGACATCCTCGTACCATCCAGTAGCAGCTCGTCTGGTGAACATAACACAAATCCATAACAAGAATTTCCCGACAACGGGTCCCAGAGGGGTTAGCAATTACGCTAGTACAAGTAACCAAATGAACATTTTACATCTTACACATATAGTAATGCATGCCATCAAGAAATCATAATTTCCAAAACGCTCATTCCCGGAAATGCCAATGATCAAACCACATTTGTAAAATTCACCACAATTAACCGTCG
Source organism: Orobanche coerulescens (assembly GCA_033398695.1). Taxonomy (NCBI): domain Eukaryota; kingdom Viridiplantae; phylum Streptophyta; class Magnoliopsida; order Lamiales; family Orobanchaceae; genus Orobanche; species Orobanche coerulescens. The sequence continues at coordinate 87,581,982 of CM065809.1, forward strand.
ATCCACACCTCCGTGGACCCCTACCGAGACCGTCGGATCTAACCCGTAGTGGATAAAAGCAAAGCTCGTCGATCCACACCTCCGTGGACCACTACCGAGACCCCGTCGAGTCTAACCCTTAGTGAGCATACACACACACAATTTCTCATACAAAACTACTATGCCAAGATTGTAAGTTCATAAGGATACTTGCCTCGATTAATTAGACGATGACACGAGCGGAGCGGAAGAGTTGAACACGACCGCAAGGAACCGGCGAAATGAACCTAACGATTCGAATAGCACAATCACAACCACTTCTAAGCGATTACGGAAATGGAATACACCGGAAACCCGCCTACGATTCATGTATATTCGCACAAAAATAACAACGAGGGCGGACCACAACCAAACCCTCTCGATTCCGTAAAACTATGAAAATATACCATGAATCCGTAGGAAAACTAATGATATCAACAAGATTAATCATATTCATCAAGAATCCATCAACAAAGCGGAAAGAATCGGACAAAACCCCAAAATCCCCAATTATCCAAAAAGGTAGGGTTTCAAGAGATATTACCTTGAGTGATTCAAGTATTTAGATTCGTAAAACACGCGTTGGATTGATTGTCCGGGCTTCACAACCGAAGAAGAATGATGAAAATCAACCCTCCAAATGATAATGATGAGAAGCTCTCCTCCTCTCTCACTCTCTCTCGTCTAAGGAAAAAGAAGAAGGAAATGAGGCATTTCACGCTCAAAACAACACATTTATAGTGTAACACGGCAGAACCTATCGGCCAGCCTATCGGCCGATAGGCCCAACCGATACCCATACGGAATGCCGGCGGTAGAAACTATCGACCCCCTATCGGCCGAAAGGCTCATGGAAGTGATCGGCCAAAAGCGAAACGACCATAACTCTCTCGTCCGGACTCCGATTGACTCACCGTTTGAACCATTGGAAAGCTAACTCGATGTTCTATAATATTGCAAAGATTTATAATTTTTGGAGTTACCAAAAATTAATGGTGATCTAACAAAGACGAACTCATACTTAGAAAAGTCGTTTAGTAATCCTGAATTCAACAAAACGACACCGAAACCCGAACCTGAATACGAACCGAAGACACGGTTACGAAGTACTCACAAAGACGAATCTAAGAGCTAGTAGGACACACAATTCCGACCACCCGAAGGCTCGAAATTCGACAACGGAAGGTAATTACCCCAAACTTTGGGAAAATACGAAAATGGCCCAAATGCCCGAAAATCACCATACGTCAACGAATAATCAAACCGAAGCTCACAACACGTATAACAACGTTAAATGAACTTACGAAAAAACCCCAAACGACAGTTTCGAACGAGATTCGCAAGAACCGAACTCAAGCGCGGAAAAGTCGCTAAAAAGCACAGAACTCAACAAAGCAGCACCGAAACGAACTCGGATGATAAAAAGTGCAGAATTAAATATTCTCCGAATGACGAAATGGTCATGATAGAGTTGTCAAAACGAACTTTGGTCGAAAAAAAGAAATTTACGAAAATCGAAAATTTGCGATATTACATTCTACCCTCCTAAAAGAAGTTTCGTCCGAAACTTAAAACAAGTAGGGAAAAAAAATATTCCGCCAGGAAAAACTCAACAAGATACACAAGAATGCGTAACTAATGCCCAACGGCGAAATGTTACAAACAACGCAAAGGAATATACGGCGTGAAAACACGCTCCACGGCGACCAACACAATGTCGCCGTTAGGGATACAATAAAACCAACAAATGACAAGCGTCATCAAGCGGATAATATAGCCAAGTCAATTATCCGACAATCACAAAACACAACGAGCGAAAGTCGGTATGATCGACCAACCCAACGGTACATCAATCAAAGCGAGCCAATCGGCGAACTAATCTGAATTCCACCGCCCAAGGGTTGGAAGATCGAAACGAGACTAATTTCCCAAACTTAAGGGAATTAGGAAGGAGCATGAATGCTCAACGATCACAAAACGAGAACAAAAACCGAGCGAACAAGCGATCGAGACAACAAAGATCGAACAATCATGTCCAAACACGAAGGATAATAAAACTCAAACAACAACTCCCGGATGATCCGTGAGAACTACAAGGAATGCATTCCCATAAGATCCACAGGATAGGGAATAGCGATTGAAAAGTCACGGCGACAAGCGAGTTATTCCAAAACAATACCACACTCGTTCGATCAACAATAGTAAGGGATAGGAAAGTTTAGAAATGTCAACGAACATAAGCGAGTCGGCAGAGTCGAAAATACGAAGTTCCAAATCCGATCCACTTGAATAAAAGAACTAGTAGGAACAAAGATGTTACTTAGAACAAGGTTCACAAGAATCGAACCGAACTCGGAAAAGTCACAGCGATAACCAGATCGACCCAAAACAAGATCACGGCTCGTTCGAGCGATGAACCCGAAATACAAAACAAGTTGAGACGGTATCAACGAACACGAGCGAATCGATAGACTGGAGAAAGAGAAAATATAGAAGTCAAAATAGTACGGCTATTACCTTTGACCTCGCCCGAAACTCACCACAAAGGAACCAAGGTAACAATACAACAAGCAACCGACACAATGTGGAACAATCACCGATGCACACAATCATACCAACCCGATCTCTAACAGCTCGCATATATGCGATAACGCATAAACCGCTACGAGGCGACAACATCCAATACCAATCTCACACCTCGCAGAGGCTACCACGACAACCGTGTGGCGAGCGACTCAACGCTCACACCACCAATTCAACAACGCTCGGGGTTAACACCCTAACGAGAGCACGAACATCACACATATATTCCCGGACCACAAATAGGAATGATAGGTTTTGAAAACGAAAACCATCTTTTGAAAATAACTTGCAAGCACCAGTTGATCTTGAGTATCATATATCAAAAAAATAGTACAAACATCGTCATCGAGACTTAAAAAAAATCATATTGCGTTTGAAAAAAAAGAAATGAAGACACCTTTCGTTAAATTAAAACTTTTCAGCTATTTTCGACCTTCGGGTCTAAGCGAATACGTTTCTAAATCATTAGAAATATCTCAAAATATTTTGATCCTCAAAGTAGGATAATTTTGAAACATAGCGTGGCACTAGTAGGCATCTTGAGAGCACTGTGAGAAAATAATTCATTTTTAAAGTACGTCTCGAGGTTTATTTTCTAAGATACTCAAGGTTTTTCAGAAGTACAATAGGCCAAAATGCCCAAAATTCGCACGTATCAACATTCACTTAAACACATCATATCACACGCATTAAATCGCTCAAAATTACGACAATGATATACAATCCTCAGGATATGTTTAACAACATCGTTAAAACAACAATCAGTTTATCAAAACTGGATGGAAAACGATATCAAGAACAAAACTCCCGACCAAAAATACCTTTGTTAGCGTCGCTAACCCAAAGTGTTAGCGTGCGCTAACGAGAACTTCGAACCATCCGGTAGCTCTGGATCGCCTGAACTACCGGGTAGCGTGCGCTATCCTCCCCTTAGCGTGCTACCAACGCACTCTTGCGCGCGCTAGCCGCAAAGCGTAGCGTGCGCTAATGACCAACGAGACAACAACGAACATATCGGAAAGATTACATGCCGTAAACCTTTCTCACACAGTTTACTGTGCTAAGCACAATTTCCCATGTCATTTCAAAAATGCTAAAAAGACCAATGACGGTAATATTTTCCAAAACTCACAAAAATCATTTGTCAAACCATCATGAAATATTCAAGACCAAAATGCCAAAACTTGATTCAAGGAATCGGTTTCGAAATAAAACTCGGTTTGCAAAATACCGAAAGCCGTTTGAAAGAACTCACGCAATGGATAAAATACAGTGCGAAAATACATCAAGATGGATTTACACCTCGTATAAACCAAATACGAGAGTCTAATAAACACATATCGTGAAATCAAAATCCACGAAGGATTCCATCATTTAACGACTAATCATACAAATAACTCGTGTCACACGAGGCACAACACAAGGAAGGGAGTTTAACATCCATAGGTCGCACGTAAGTGACGACCACCTCGATACTAATCACGACCAATGATCTCAAGCGACGTCGCGATGCGACTAAGTCGACAAAAATCCGTTAAGACAAAACTCGACAAACACAACATGATTCGACACCTAGGTTTCCCAGGCTAATCGATTTTAAAATCGTATACTCTAGTCATTCGAAAATAAAACCGGTAAGTTAAAAATCGTTTTCAAGACCCTTTTAAACACGACAAGGGCTTAACAATGGTAGCATTTTATAAAATGTCCTAAAACACTTTTAAACATGACCTTTAAATACGACACAAGGTTTTATTTGAAAATACAAGGTAGCTCGCCCAAATTCATGTCACTTTCAAAAACCCACAATACGATCAAGTCTAAGAAATTTTCAAGCATGCACGCTACATGTATTATTATTAATAGAAACACATTGGTTGTAAATAATAATAATTAGCCAAGTACCAACAATTCCGGACACACTCATATACGACATTCAAAATCACCGGTTAAAAGCGCAACTCGGAAATACTAATTCCAAGCATATGTCAAACTATCTCTCCAAGTTTAACAACAGAACCAAAGATCACCGATTTGGACATATGTCGAAACCATACGTGAGTTTCTCAACTCATCGGTACATAGGAAGTTTAGCGATGGAAAGCTCGAAAGCGACAAGCGGTCAAGCCGAGCGGCGCACATACTCCAGAGAGACAAAGGATGTGCAATACTAGAATCAAAAGTACACGAACCGGATGGATCGAAAACAACTCGACAATAAGTACGAGAGAGGCAATCACGTTCAAGAAGTGGAATTTCAATACGAGAAAACAAGAGAATCGAGTAAGGAAAACTTACGAGCACCGGATGTCTTGAGATGCAGCGGCGGTGTGACAATGTGCAAAACAGAACACAACTAGACCCAAATAACCAACAAGCCTAGGTATCCATAAACCTAGAGCTCTGATACCATTTCTGTAACACCCCCAAGATATTCGAGGAGAATTACAGCGCCGTGGACCCCTACATGGGACCCACCAGGCTAACACAAGAAAACACCACTCGACTAACCGCCTCGGTTAGCAAGGAAACAATTGTTAACAATAAGAACATAAAACAACACGTCCGGTACAACCGGCATAAATAACATCAACCGACAAATACAGTAACTCCAACGAAGACTAATCACAATCTGAAAGGTAAAGCCTAAGTACTCGCGAGTACAATCTATAAGTTTACAATTTGGAAAACATCCACATCAAAAGAGGCAGTAAGAAATAACAAGACTCGATTGCACATGTCAACAACCTTGGCCGACATCCTCGTACCATCCCAGCACCCGCTCGTCTGGCTGAACATAACCTGAAATCCATAACAAGAATTTCCCCGACAATGGGTCCCCAGAGGGGTTAGCAATTACGCTAGTACAAGTAACCAAATGAACATTTTACATCTTACACATATAGTAATGCATGCCATCAAGAAATCATAATTTCCAAAACGCTCATTCCCGGAAATGCCAATGATCAAACCACATTTGTAAAATTCACCACAATTAACCGTCGATCCACACCTCCGTGGACCCCTACCGAGACCCCGTCGGATCTAACTCGTAGTGGTTAAAAGCAAAGCTCGTCGATCCACACCTCCGTGGACCCCTACCGAGACCCCGTCGAGTCTAACCCGTAGTGAGCATACACACACACACAATTTCTCATACAAAACTACTATGCCAAGATTGTAAGTTCATAAGGATACTTGCCTCGATTAATTAGACGATGACACGAACGGAATGGAAGAGTTGAACACGACCGCAAGGAACCGGCGGAAATGAACCTAACGATTCGAATAGCACAATCACAACCACTTCTAAACGATTACGGAAATGGAATACACCCGGAAACCCGCCTACGATTCATGTATATTCGCACAAAAATAACAACGAGGGCGGACCATAACCAAACCCTCTCGATTCCGTAAAACTATGAAAATATACCATGAATCCGTAGGAAAACTAATGATATCAACAAGATTAATCATATTCATCAAGAATCCATCAACAAAACGGAAAGAATCGGACAAAACCCCAAAATCCCCAATTATCCAAAAAGGTAGGGTTTCAAGAGATATTACCTTGAGTGATTCAAGTATTTAGATTCGTAAAACACGCGTTGGATTGATTGTCCGGGCTTCACAACCGAAGAAGAATGATGAAAATCAACCCTCCAAATGATAATGATGAGAAGCTCTCCTCCTCTCTCACTCTCTCTCGCGTCTAAGGAAAAAGAAGAAGGAAATGAGCTGTTCACGCTCAAAACAACACATTTATAGTGTAACACAGCAGAACCTATCGGCCAGCCTATCGGCCGATAGGCCCAACCGATACCCATACGGAATGCCGGCAGTAGAGCCTATCGACCCCCCCTATCGGCCGAAAGGCTCTGGAAGTGATCGGCCAAAACCGAAACGACCATAACTCTCTCGTCAGGACTCGATTGACTCACCGTTTGAACCATTGGAAAGCTAACTCGATGTTCTATAATATTGCAAAGATTTATAATTTTTGGAGTTTCCAAAATTAATGGTGATCTAACAAAGACGAACTCATACTTAGAAAAGTCGTTTAGTAATCCTGAATTCAACAAAACGACACCGAAACCCGAACCTGAATACGAACCGAAGATACGGTTACGAAGTACTCACAAAGACGAATCTAAGAGCTAGTAGGACACACAATTCCGACCACCCGAAGGCTCGAAATTCGACAACGGAAGGTAATTACCCCAAACTTTGGGAAATTACGAAAATGGCCCAAATGCCCGAAAATCACCATACGTCAACGAATAATCAAACCGAAGCTCACAACACGTATAACAACGTTAAATGAACTTACGAAAAAACCCCAAACGACAGTTTCAAACGAGATTCGCAAGAACCGAACTCAAGCGCGGAAAAGTCGCTAAAAAGCACGGAACTCAACAAAGCAGCACCGAAACGAACTCGGATGATAAAAAGTGCAGAATTAAATATTCTCCGAATGACGAAATGGTCATGATAGAGTTGTCAAAACGAACTTTGGTCGAAAAAAAGAAATTTACCGAAAATCGAAAATTTGCAGATATTACACTAAGGTTCGTAGTCAGAATCACTACTTGAGTCTGTCTCTGTGTCGGAGTAGATAACTGGCAGCATATGTCTGAACTTGTCCTCATCATCTTCATCAGAGTCTGCACGTAATTCATTTGTATCTACATCTATGAACCCATGTTCTTCACCATGTAGCTGAACTACTCGACCTTCTACAACATTATTCAGTAGTATTGTGGAGGATGGTGAAATATTAGTTGTATCCGGCTCTTGGTATGCCTCATTATCATCCTTATCGACTGCTTGTCCAAGTGTAGACGCACTATATATATTTCTCGTAGCCACATGATTTACGATCTTCCATGCTCCTTTTTTTACCAAGTCATCGAGGTAGTAAACTGGTTTAGCAGATGTTGTAAAAACAAAAGGATCACCTTCATACCAACTTGTAGAAGTATCAACAGATAATAGTCTATAATTATCCTCCCTTTCGATTTGAGGATATGTATCAAACCACCTACACTTGAACAAGTAAACTATCAAGCCTTCTCCATAAATTAGTTCCACTACTTCGATAAGAACACCGTAATATCCACCGTCAATCATAACCCCAGAATTTTGACACCTCCTTGTTTGATCTCTGTCGATACATACAAATGTCACACCATTTACCTTCGCCATTGAATAAACTCTAGATGTAACAGGCTTCATCGAAAGAAGCATTAACTCACGTGACCACATCGGGTGGCCATCACTTTGTATGTGCGTCATATGGATATTAATTAAGGTGAATGTCGTAATTAAGTAAATTATGTAAGCAAATTAAGTAAACAGTAATTAAACACTTACCCATTGTCCGAAATAATCAGAAAATATTTCATTGTGGAATTTAATGTCTCCATTCATAGCATCACATGAAAGGTGAATATCTTTCCAATATTGAACTTCTGGACAGTTAAGTAATATCCACCAATGTGCAATTCATAGCTCGTTGTAACACCCCCAATCCGCTCAGGGATATTGCACGCCGTAGAACCTTTTCTCAAGGTTCTGCCAGGCTGGTAACAAAATCGAACAACTCAACAATGCCTTTAAGGCTAAAATGACTCAGTAGACCGACTTGGTCTTTCAATAAATACATACAACTCAAACAGAATACATGCCCACGCAGGGGTCGAATACAACACACTCCTGTACAATGGGGAGAGAATAACGCAGCGGAAATAAAATACAACTAAACCAATACGACAATGTACGGGTCCTCATGTGATTAGTATCGATTATCTTTCATCATCCTTCATGCCGACCCTTTGTTATGCTCCGCAAAACCTAAATGCAAAGACAGACATCCACCCTCTGAAGACTCGGGGGTTAGCAAAATTCCACTATTTTGCTAGTGCAAGTACAAAGTGCAAATACGAGACATACAATTCAAGTTCCAAGGACAATAATAACCAGGAATCCTTAAAGATACAAATATAACGAAACAAATACTTCCCGAGGCAAGAGTTTGGTTAAAACATTTCGAAACGGAAGGATCACAATTCAAGAGAAACAATTTACAAAATGGTATAATAAGCCATCGGAAGTTTTAGTGGAAAACAATTTAGGATTAGTGGATCCTTCTCTTTTCAAATCAGCAGGGGGGTCATAGCCCAAAGGTTTTGTTTTCACAATTAAAACCAACAACAATTCACAAGGTTAAAACCCACGTCACGTCCTCGACGTACATAACATCAACACCAACTCGTGAAGTTTTTACTCGTGAATCTAGGGCGAAACCATTGGACTCCCTCCGTGGCCCCGTCGAACCCTCTCGAGGTGACCAAAATACATTCACCAAACATACACACCAACTCGTGAAGTTTTACTCGTGAATCCAGGGCGAAACCATTGGACTCCCCCCGTGGCCCCGTTGAACCCTCCCGAGGTGAGCAAAATACATTCACCAAACATACACACCAACTCGTGAAGTTTTTTACTCGTTAATCCAGGGCAAAACCATTGGACTCCCTCCGTGGCCCCGTTGAACCCTCATGAGGTGAGCAAAATACATTCACCAAACACACACACCAACTCGTGAAGTTTTTACTCGTGAATCCAGGGTGAAACCATTGGACTCCCTCCGTGGCCCCATCGAACCCCCCCGAGATGAACAAAATACATTCACAAAACATACACAACACTCGTGAATCTAGGGCGAAACCATTGGATTCCCTCCGTGGCCCCGCCGAACCCTCCCGAGTGAGCGAAATACATTCACAAATCACACAATCAACATGTCACACCAAGGATATCCAAGCAATTCACCCAAAGGCGACAAACACAAAGCACGACACCATTGTCGAATCACAACGTACCGAAATAAGATAATATATGTATATATATTATCATAGCACAACAACAACACCAAACATATTCATATGGTTCACTTACCCATTCACGAGACACGTCATTAGCAAAACACACGTATTTTGAAAGTGAGCCCTTAACGAGACTGAACCGAATCTTTTGAAAATTCATTTCAAATAAACAAACAAACAAACAAAGACGATCACCAATCATCATATCCACGAAACAAGAAAAGTATGGACAAGGTACTTGCCTCGAATAACCAAAACGCATAGAATCGGCCGAAGTAGGTTGGCACGAATCGACTACGAACCTGCCGACTCCGCCGAACGCTAACCCGCGACAATAAACTACGAACAACAATAACAACAATAAAAATGAATTCTATAGCACGACCTAAAGTCGTTGAATTGAGGGAACGAACGGCAAAAATTCAAGAGTTTCCCCCAAAATGGCCAAGAACACAAAGATACGATTACAATGAGAATCAAGGTAAAAAACAACGGAAATCCCACCAAACTATCGAAGGGAAACTCATTGGGACATTAAATCGAACACTCAATGTTCGATAACTCCCAAGAATACTCGAATCACTAATCGAGTTGAACAAACTCGATATATGGATATGCAATCTATGAAACACGATTAATAACATCATACTACACCAACCGATGTATCAAAATCGGACTAGAATTGAAATCAAGAACAAATTCCCCAAAAAGTCAACTTGAAGGAAAATCAAGAAATATACCTTAATTTGATGAAGAACACAGATTAGATGATGATATAATCAACAAGAATCTTCTAAAATGCCTTAGAAATGATTAGAACCGGCCAAGAACTCGAGTTCCCGAAACCCCATCGCCAGCCGCCGCAAGAAATGAGAAAAAGTGAAAAAATGAGGTCTGGCTGAGTCCCCTGGCCTATATATGCCGACAGGGTTACGGCCGTAACCGGCTGTGCCTTTGGGCCGTAACCGGCATTCGTCAAAAATCTGCCCAACACTGCCGATCACTTACGGTCGTAACCGACATCCCCTTACGGCCGTAACTCGGCATCGTACGGCCGTAACCAGCACGCCGTATGGTCGTAACCGGCCTTCGTCAGGCCATGCCTGCCGATCACTTACGGCCATAACCGGCACCTTACGACCGTAACTCGGCCAGGCCAGTACCTTCTCCAAAATGTGCGGCCGTGACTCGGCCGTGGCTACTTCCGACGACCCGAACGACCCCGCAACCCAAACCTGGATATGAAGCGAAGATACGGTTACAAAGTACTCGCAAAGACGAATCCAAGCGCTAAGAGAACACATGATTCCGACCACCCGAAGGCTCGAAATTCGACAACGGAAAGTAATTACCCCAAACTTTAGAAAATTACGGAAACGGCCCAAAACGTCTGAAATACACGATAAACGATCGAAACACCAAGCCGAAGCTCGCAACAAGAATAACAACATTAAATGAACTAACGATAAACTCGAAACAACAGTTTCGGACGAGATTCGCAAGAATCAAACTCAAGTGCGGAAAAGCCACTTATGAACACGGAACTCAACAAAACGATACCGAAATGAACTTGGATGACAAAAAGTGCAAAATTAATCATTCTCGGAATGACAATATGGTCATGAGTGAGTCGTCAAAATGGACTTCCGCTGAGAAAAAAAGAAATTACTGGAAATCGAAATTGCGGGTATTACACTCGTAAGGTTGTAAATGACTGTGAGGTAATCTTTCGTAAACTTAAACTTCGCTGGTGATGATGGAGAGATTAAATTGCACTGGAATTTTTGACATAGGCTCGGGTGTGGGATCCACCGCGCCTAAATAGAACTTGATATATGTTACACACTCCCATGCAAGATATGCTTTGGCTATACATCCTTCTGGTGCAGACTTATTAGTCACAGAGTCCTTGTACTCACTAAGTTGGCTTTCTATTGGAAACATCCACGTGTAGTGGACCGGTCCTATTAGTAAAAGTTGGCGAGAGAGATGGATCATGAGGTGAGGAATGAGATCAAAAAAATGCAGTGGGAATATCCTCTCAAATTTGTATAAGATATAAATGATCTCCTTTTGCATGAGACGGAGATCTGACTTCCTTACTTCCCTGGTGCATAACTTTTGAAAGAACCTGGATAACGATACACAAGGCTCGACCACCTATTTGGACAAGTATGGTCAAATAAATACAGGAAACAAACGTTGTAAGATGGTATGACAATCATGGCTCTTCAGTCCAGTTAACTTGTTATCCTTGAAGTTAACACACCTCCCTATATTTCCAGCATATCATGTGGGATACCTTGCAGCCTTTACTATTGGTCGTCGGCTAAAGTATACTAGTTGTTGGCTAAACTACATAACTTTAGCCGACGACTAACTTGACTTTAGCCGACGACCAATAGTAAAGTCATCGGCTAAACTACTTTAGTCGACAACAAGTTATCCGTTGGCCAAACTTGCTGACTTTAGCCGACGACGTCGGCTGGCCGTCGGTCGGTCTCCGGCTAGTCGTCGGCTAAAATGTTATTTTTGGTAGTGCTAACTGGATATTTGTATGAACTTTCTAGAGTCGAACATCCTTGTTCTCAACATGATTCCTACTAAAGTGATGCTTCATATGCATATGCTTAGTACGCGAGTGCAACACAGGATTGTGCGTTATTCTAATTGCACTCATGCTATCGCAGATGATCGGTGTTTCCTTGACAGTGAAGACTGATAGCAGTATTAAAATGGTTATGATACATTTACAACTTACAAGTATATCCGGATAGTTAGGATATACCTTATGAGTCACGTAGACAAAGGCATTCACCACATTTTCATCAGAAGTGGCCTCGTGCGAAACTCTCGCTAACGACCGCGAACCTAAGTTGTAGTGCTCCGTCAAACCCTTACGGTTAATAGTGTTGGTTGAATTGCTCGCCTACATATAGAAACATGTAATTTTCATTTAAGAAAGAGCAAAATTACCACAAGTAAGTTTCATATATGTTATATATCTTTAAACAACAATAGCATTACGATAATATTTAGAGCTCGATTACATACAATATAGTTCGGGTCACTAAAATGTGCGCATAGCCACCTCCACTCGTACTCCCGATACTTGAACTCCTCGGGAGTAGCCTCGCGGGAATTACCCCAAACTGACCAAAATATGTGTAGCTCGTTTTTCCAAGATTTGTACCTGTAACAAATATTTATAAATTATAATCAAACATTAGTAAAATATACATGTAAAGTATTTTGTAAATTTTATGTATTTATTTACTGTGATTTTATGTTATTGTTTTATTCTTATTTATAATGTTATTTGTTTAATGTTATTCATAAATAATCATTGTGTGTATACAGTTGAATGTTAAGATTTAAGTTTTGTGATTATGTTATTCATATACAATGTTAATGTGTTGGTTTTATTATTTTTATGTATAATTAATATTATAATGTTTTATGTAATTCTTGTAACACCCCGAGATATTCGGAGTAATTACAGCGCCGTAAACCCTTTAAGTAAGGATTTACAAGCCTAATTTAAAAGAAATGTAAATATAAGACATCAATATTGCGGAAATTCCAGTTTACAAAACCATTCAACTGGTTTAACGAGTAATTAATACAACCATATCAAAATGATATCATAAGACACGCGTACTCGAATACTGAAATCAAAACAAGAAAACAAATCACCAACAACAACAAACATCACTGAACCCTTCGTCGTCCACGCTTGCATCGCGTGGTCGCTTTCCCTGCTCCTCGGCTACCTGAACATCAAAACAAATGTCCACCCCCGAAGGGGTTAGCAAAACGATGCTAGTACAAGTATCATTTAAACGAATCAAATATGCATCAACAATACATAACAAGATACACCACACGGACTTCCGCTACCGGAATCCGATAATGCGAATCCACAAGATTCCATTAACACAGCAAGGGTATTCCAATGATCCAGCGCCCTCAGCATAGATCCCAAGATGATCCCGTCGGACCAACACGAGGTGGAAATAACCCGTCCAATGATCCAGTGCCCTCAGCCTAGATCCCAAGATGATCTCGTCGGACCAACACGAGGTGGACATCCGATCCAGCGCCCTCAGCATAGATCGTACAACGTACACAAACACAACTCATGCATACACATATGCCAAATCATTATGTTCATCAACATGAACATACAAACACTAGATAACGAATATCATGACAATTCAACACAAATAATTTCCATGTTCAACAACATGAATAAAAAACAAACATGCTCAAAATACCAATTTTAACACATTACGATACTTGCCTCGAAGATGGCAAGAACGAAATACTTCAATGATCTCAACACACTCGAAGGCCGCCTCCTTCGATCAACGTAGCAAGCTCGAACTTTAACAAAATAAATGATATATAAATCATCTCAAGTCGAACGATTGCCTAACAATTCGATCTACGGCCCAAAAGCTCAAAATATGCAATCTGCCTGAACCACTTAGCGTACGCTACGTACTCTATGTAGCGTGCGCTAAGCCTGCCTGTTAGCGTACGCTATCGTCTAATCCTAGCGTACGCTAGCCACGGACTGACAGTTCTCTCGGATCAGCCAACTGACTCGGCTGATATCATAACGTACGTTACGTACCAAACGTAGCGTGCGTTAACTTATCCCTGATAGCGCACGTTAACTTACGTATGTTAGCGTGCGCTAACCGTGCATGGCAGATTACTACTGGTAGAAAACTGGATCTAATGGTGATGAACTCATAAATTCTATGGTGATAATACAAGTCATCCCCGAGCATATCATGCTAATAAGGTTTGTGAAAGTTCTATACGTACTAAATGACTATGAGATACAAAGATACGTATAATCATCTCAACACCATAATTCATCTTAGATCTTCAAGGGATATCCTGAGTTCAATCCGTTATATGACCCAAAACGTATGATTCCTTTATATAAACGCATAAGAACTTGAAAATCTCCATATACTGATCACAAATCGGTCTGAAAATGCTTAGGAGTCCATATACTAAAACGGTTCAAAGGTTCATACGATGAATAAGTGCCGAAATGTCGAAATATCCTTTTAACACATGATGTTCGACTATTAACGAACCTAACTGACTAGATAAACATGATTAAACGTCCTTTAGAACACTACTAGTATTGGTGAAGAATCACCTACCTCAAAGTAGTGAAGAACAAGGAGGAAATCGAAACAAATCCAACGTCGAAGGCTTGAACACCAATCCTCAATGATCTATAATCTTCAACACGAGGTAAGATGCTGATATGAAGTGTTTAGGATGTTGAGAGTAATACTCTAAGTATAAGAGTTCGGATGTGGGAAAAGAAAGGATTGAAAACACGAAAAGGATCTTTGTCTTATTTATAGGAAATGGTTATTAGCGCGCACTAGTCCATGCTCGTAGCGTGCGCTAACGGCTTACTGACTTCACTGTACTCGGCACTTAGCGTGCGCTATTCTCATGTCAGTAGCGTGCGCTAAGGCGTTGACTTGGCTTTTCCCAAAAGCCGTCCAGGTTCATCCCGACACAATCCGACCAAGATCCCCGGCCTGATCTCACCTACCACACGTCTCAATCATATTGACCACGCATAGCGTGCGCTAATGCTCCTTTGTAGCGTGCGCTAAGGATTCATGTTAGCATACGCTACACGTAGCCGATAGCGTGTGCTACATGCGCAGAATTACAATTTTTAAATCACATGCATGAAATCATACGCTCAACAACATCGGATAATGAAATACGGAGAATAATACTCAGATCAAAGTACAACAATTACAATATGACAAGTTCCAAATACATATCAGAAATCTCGGGTATTACAATTCTAAAGTGTATGTTATAATAGTCATAGTTACAAGTAAATTAGAATGTTTACCATGTTTAAATTTATCAATCAAATTATCTAGCCTTCATATTGTCCTCCGTTTCCCAAGTGGCCTCTTCGACTCCGTGTCGTGACCATTGTACTTTAACCAAGTGTATTGGTTTATTCCTCAATTGTTTGATCCGACTCTCAAGTATCTTGATTGGTCTCTCTTCGAAGGTGCCATCATTAGCTATCTCGATCTCATCGAAATCAATGACGTGACTGGGGTCCGGTACATACTTCCGCAATTGGGATACGTGAAACACATTGTGAACGTGACTCAGCAATGGCGGTAAGGCCAACCTGTATGCTAAATCTCCAACCCTCTCGAGGATCTCGAATGGTCCGATATATCTAGGACTAAGCTTGCCTCTCCTCCCAAAACGGAAAATCCCTCGTAGGAGACACCTTCAATAGTACATGGTCCCTGGCCGAACTCTAGAGGGCGACGACGTACGTCTGCATAAGACTTCTGTCGACTCTGGGCAGTCAACAGTCTTTCTCGAATCAAAGCTATCTTCTCTTGAGTATGAATTATCAATTCCGGTTCCGTCCCGATCAAATCCGAAAAATCATCCCAACACAGGGGTGATCGGCATCTTCTCCCGTACAAAGATTCAAATGGTGCCATCTTAATAGAAGCATGCCAACTATTATTGTAAGTGAATTCAATCAATGGCAAATGAACTTCCCAATCAGTTGACCAATCAAAAGCACAGGCTCTAAGCATGTCCTCTACTGTTTGTATAGTCCTTTCGGACTGACCGTCCGTTTGGGGATGATAAGCCGTGCTAAAGT
Source organism: Orobanche coerulescens (assembly GCA_033398695.1). Lineage (NCBI taxonomy): Eukaryota > Viridiplantae > Streptophyta > Magnoliopsida > Lamiales > Orobanchaceae > Orobanche > Orobanche coerulescens. The sequence goes on from CM065809.1 coordinate 87,598,170, forward strand.
TGAGCTCAGTCCCCAGAGCCCTGTGAACTGCTTTCCAGAAGCGCGACACGAAACGACCATCTCAATCCGAAATAATGGTCTTCGGCGTCCCATGCAATCTGACTATCTTTGCAATAAATACTCGCGCCAATCTCTTGGGTCCCCATATATCTTTAATCCCTAGGAAATGAGCCGACTTGGTTAGTCGATCAACTACAACCCAAATCACGTTCATTCCCGGTCTAGTCCTTGGCATAATGGTGATGAAATCCATCGAGATGTCCTCCCACTTCCATTCAGGGATCGGAAGCGGCTTTAACATTCCGGCAGGTCGCTGATGTTCAATCTTAACTTGCTGATAAGTCAAGCACCTCGAAACGTACTCTGCTACATCCTTCTTCATATTCCACCACCAGAAGTTTTGTTTTAAATCCTTATACATCTTACTGCTGCCCGGGTGAATGGAATAGGGCGCGTTGTGAGCTTCCTTCAGAATAGTCCGTCTCAAATCATCATCATCGGGAACGCAAAGTCGACTCTGAAATCTCAGAACTCCATCGTCTTGTATCACGAATCCTGGGGCTTTTCCTTTCTTTACTTCATCACATAACCGAAGGATCAGAGAATCGTTCAACTGCTTAGATTTGATTTCCTCGACTAGTGACGAAGTTAGTTCCATCACATATAGTTGCCCTTGAATTCCTGGTGCCCATACTTCAATCCCTTCGCGGATCAGTTCTCGCTGAATGCTGGTTTGGGACGTAAGTGCTTCCAACACTCGAAGAGAAACAGGTTTATAACTCAATGCATCAGCTACAACGTTTGCTTTCCCCGGATGATAGAGAATCTCTAAGTCGTAATCCTTGATCAATTCCAGCCACCTTCTCTGCCTCATGTTTAAATATTTCTGACTGAAAATGTACTTGAGGCTTTTATGATCTGTAAAGATCTGACAATGAGTGCCGTACAAATAATGTCTCCAAATTTTCAAGGCAAAGACTACAGCTGCTAACTCCAGATCATGAGTCGGGTAATTTACTTCGTACGGTTTCAACTGCCAAGAAGCATAGGCAATTACCTTATCCTTTTGCATCAACACACATCCTGCACTCGATTTGAAGCGTCGCTGTAAACCATGAATCCATCAGTTCCATCTGGCAATGCTAAAATAGGTGCTGTCGTCAGTCTCTTCTTAAGTTCATCAAAACCAGCCTGGCATTTCTCATCCCACTTAAACTTTTGAGTTTTCTGTAACAGCTGAGTGAACGGACGAGAGATCTTGGAAAATCCCTCTACAAAGCGGCGATAATATCCAGCAAGTCCTAGGAAACTCCGGACTTCTTTCACATTATTAGGAGCTTCTCATTCCAAGATTACTTCGACTTTCTTTGGGTCCACCTGAACTCCGTCAGCTGATATCACATGCCCAAGGAAAATTACTTCCCTAAGCCAGAACTCACAATTTGAAAGCTTTGCATACAGTTGTTCCTTCCTCAAGGTGCTCAAAACCACACGTAAATGTTCGGCATGCTCCTCTGCGTCTCTCGAGTATATCAAGATGTCATCAATGAAGACGACCACAAATTTATCCAAGTATTCCAAGAATACCCGATTCATCAATTGCATGAATACCGCAGGAGCATTGGTAAGTCCAAACGGCATCACTACGATTTCATAAATGTCTGCATCGACACGAAAGCACTTGGTATATCCGTTTCCTTAATCCTCAACTGTTGGTATCCTGTTCGCACGTCAATCTGCGAGAATACCCTTGCCCCGTGCAGTTGATCAAACAAGTCGTCGATCCGAGGTATAGGATACTTATTCTTGATCGTCATCTTATTGAGCTCCCTGTAATCAATACACAGTCGGAGGGATCCGTCTTTCTTAGGACAAAGAGAACGGGCGCTCCCCACGGAGAAACGCTAGGTTGAATATAGCCCTTCGTAACAATTCCTCTAGTTGCTTCTTGAGTTCATACATCTCGGTTGGCGCCATGCGGTATGGTGCTCTGGAAATAGGAGCCGCTCTGTGCTCTAATTCGATAGTGACTTCCACTTCTCTCTCATGAGGTAACCTGTAGTTCGTCAGAAATACATCCGAGAACTCATTCACAATCGAAATAGACGAGAGCTCTACTCCTTCCTCTTTCCTCATGGCATAACACCAAAGTCCATGACATCCTTGCTTGATAATTTCACGGCTTTCATTGCTTTTATCAATTTTCCCGAGCTTCCCGGTCTCCACCCTCGAAATAAGTGTTCAGATCCGTCATCAGCAATGATAGAAATGACTCTCTCTCGGTAATTCAGAATAGCTCCATAACGGTTGAATCAATCGTCTCCGAGAATTAAATCGTCACTGTAGATGTCAACTACAATAAGATTCGATGGCCAATCTCTCCCTCCTATAGATACCGGAAAATCTCTAGCCTCTAGGGTTCCCACAATTCTCTCCACTCGGCAAACCCACAACATATGGTTCACAATCAAATAAGCACGAGATTTTTAAACGATTTACACAGTTCAATGATACAAAAGAATGTGTAGCTCCGGAATCGAATAAAACACTAACTGGTTGCAAAAGGATCTGAATCGTACCTGATGCAACAGCAGTGTTCTGATCGTCAGATTTCCACATCTCGTACAGGCGCGGAGGAACGGACCCAGCACTGGATGTCTCTCTCTTCCCAACATTCTGCTGCTGAAATCCACTCTATTGTGTCTGGTTCACACTTATCTCCTTCGGAACTGGCGCTGGAGTGCGAGTACCAAAAGATCTAGTAGCAACTCCACAGAAAGCCGCACGGTGCCCTTCTTGTCCACAATCGTAGCAAGTCACAGAAGATGCGGGGCAGTCACGTCAAACATGCCCTGCTCGACCACAATTGTAGCATTTCTTTGATGCGTCCGGAACTGCTGATGTAGTCCGGAACTTCTTTCCACCTCTGGAAGGATGTGGAGGTTTCTAGCCGAATAAAAGGAAGACCGAGCCTTGCGGGGCCCATCGCTCTTGTTTTACGAGAAGTTGCCGGTCACCTTCTCGCTTTTGCCTCCACCGATTTCTCCACCGCCGCCTCTTTCATGTCGTAGGCCGCTTTGTCTTGATACTCACACAACGTAGTACACTCGAATCCGACATGTACTGCTGAATCTCCGCTTCATCCGCATATCGAAATGAAAAATCTTTTACGCCTCCGTTCACCAAGTGTCGCACACAAGTCACCGATGATTAAAAGTTTTGATTACATTTGTCACGTATGTTTCGAACTCGTGGTGAGAAAAACTCTCGATCTTTGCCTCTCTAATCGGATGAGGACAATATCGTGCTTCCATCATTAGTTTGAATTCCGTCCAATCCGCATTATGATTCTCGCCTCGGATAGCTTCCCACCAATCAAAGGCCTCCCAAATGGAAAATACCGGGCAATGGGAACCTTCCGGTCCTCGGGACAGCTTAAGACCCGCGAATATCTTCTCTAACTCCTTAAGCCGCTGATCCCAAGTAAGTGCCTCACAGATCCGTCAAATTTTGGCGGTGTAATTTGACCACCTCGGAAGCCATCTGTCTCCCTGCTATCCTCGTGGTGCCGTTGTCCCATCGCCGTCTCGCATGCGGTCGACTACCTGGGCGAACTAGTTTATCTGCGCCACCACCTTTTGAAGCACTCCTGGCATGTTAGGATTTGCGTCGTCATTCGCTGATCCTTGCTGCCCTCCAGAATGGGAATCGGTTCGACTAGATGATAATTCCGGGGTAGTTGCGGAATCCTCCTGTCTCATGTTACCCCATCCGCATCCACGACCGCGTCCGCGTCCACGTCCTCCTCTCAACATATTGTAAACACAATTCTTCAATATCCAGTACAAAGTTTACGAAATAAAGCCCGTCAATACTCACAAAATAGTAATTAAGTAAAACGGTAGTATAAGAGATTAGGAGACTTACAACCACGGTCCACATGACGACTTTTGGCTGAACAGTGATGTTACAAACAACTCGTAAATCAATAACGTAAACAGACCCAACTTAAAACCCGACTGCCAAGATATCCATAAATCTTAGCTCTGATACCATATTCTGTAACACCCCGAGATATTCGGAGTAATTACAGCGCCGTAAACACTTTAAGTAAGGATTTACAAGGCTAATTTAAAAGAAATGTAAATATAAGACATCAATATTGCGGAAATTCAAGTTTACAAAACCATTCAACTGGTTTAACGAGTAATTAATACAACCATATCGAAATGATATCATAAGACACGCGCACTCGAGTACTGAAATCAAAACAAGAAAACAAATCACCACCAACAACAAACATCACTGAACCCCTTCGTCGTCACGTCGGTACTGTGGCTGTTAACTCCAGATCTCTCTCCGTCTGCGAGCGCCTTGTGTTCAACGGCTGCCTCCTTAGCGACGTCGGCTTCATTAAACAAAGCCTCGATTTCCGCAGGGTCAATTCCGGCCTGGATAGCCTCAGCGGCCGTCTCCAGATGGAAGTCAGCAGAAGATTCTCCCTGGGCAGTCGATGCCCCGGTGGCGGAACTGGTGCCTGCTCCGTGTGATGATGATGTTCCAGTCATTCTCGAAGAATAAAGGAGAAAAGGAGTTTTTCTTACCCAAAGATGGAATCTATCGACGATCGGCAGTCGGATCTCTTGGAAAAAATCTTCAGGAAATCCTTCTTTCTCCGATAAATGTGCGCAAGAATGAACACTGCAACACTGTGCCTTTTTATAGGAGGTGGCAGGGGCTCGTATGCAATTAAGGAGAATCTCAGGGGTTAAAGTGCAACCATCGCATTTCTTGACCCCCTTGAAACCCGCATACGCGTCTTTTCAAGGACGCGTCAGATGAGGAGTCATAAATGACCATCGTTCTCCCCCAACAGGAACCCGACACGTGCCCCAGAGACTTTTCCGCATCCGCTACCATTTCCCGTTCTTTTCAGCGACCTATCAGGTCGTCCAAATTTAGAATCCATCAGCTCAAAGACGATCACCATTTCAGTAAAATACAGAGTCACTCGTCATAACTCAGCGATCGCCAGCAGAACCACCTCACCCCACGTTTCCAACATAGGAGCGAGCTGGGGGGCAATTGTTGTGTCGAGATTTATTCACCTTGACAGGCGATTGACTTCAAGGCCGAGCGACCAACCCCACAACCAATCAAGCTACGGCGAACTCGCCTAAAGCGAAAATACCAAATCACCTTCGGGTATCTGGCGATCGACTCCAAAGGCGATCGCCCTTTGGCACCTAGCGATCGACTATGGTGCCCGACTTAGGACGACCATCCTATACCTCAGACAGAGACCATCATCCGTCAAAGTCCACGAAGACGGGATCTCAAAGCAGCACCCATGTGCAGATCCACGACAGGCTCCGCATTTCATGGATCGTTGACCACAGCCTATCACCACCTTTCCGCCTACCGACAAGCCCGCCGAAAGTTACAAGGTGGGACCACCCGTGACAGCGACTCGTACGCGTGCAGGCTTCTCATTGGACCGCGCAGCCGGCTGCCAGCAACTCCTGCGGACTTTAAGGAGACAAGCCCATGTGCTAAAAGACGATCGCCCGCTTATTATAATACAGCAAAGGCGATCGCCGAGCATGTCCAAGTGCTCTAAATAGAGAACCTACATCTACTGGAAAGAGGTTCACGAATTCTTCATTCAGTTCACGCATTCTCCACTAAGTTCAGAGAATACACTCAAATACTTACATACATATTCTCAGGCTCCCGACTTCCTCACCGGAATCTACTTCAGGATTTCTCTCTCAGCACCTCTCATCCAGTAGACGGTCGGCAGAGGCAAGAAGTCTCCACAGTCGATTCACAAGCCCCGGAGCTCAAACAAATAGCTTATACACACCATGAGAGACGGTCGATCTCTCACCGCCGTCATAGCTCATCAACTTGTTACAAGAGCTCACAGAGCATCACATCTGGTTCTTCCGACAATCTACACACTCACTAGCTTAGATAACTAGAATCGTTACACTCATTGTAATAGTATTCTAACATTAATACTTGTATCCCCGAATATTCGCATTAATAACATCTCGCGAGATTATTCAAGCCCGGGACTAACAACCCCGGCAAATCTTGTGTTATTTACTTTCTCTATGGAAGTGCTCCCGCACTTTGTTTGCTATCCATCCATTCCAGCAATATCTATCTCCGGATAATATTTTGGGTAGCAACAAAGTAGAGCGATGATACTTCCGGATTTCACATGGGAGTGTGTTGTTCCGATAAAAATAGTGGGAATCGGGTAACAATAATAGAAAAGACCTTAATTCTATACTCAGATCATAATATAACAAGTCACTAATTAATCTGTTATCCTTAATGCAGACATAACTCTCAATATGACAATGATTCCGCTCGCAATTCTACTCGAAAAGAACACCTTAATGGGACCTAACTTTGTGGATTGGCTCCGAAATCTGATGATTGTCCTCAGTATAGAGGCACTGTGATACGTCTTGGAGACGGACATTCCGCCTCTCAGGCGGACCCGAGCCAATCAGGAAGAGATTGAAAACCACAAAAAGTGAGTTAAGGATGACGTGAAAGTCCGTGCTTATATGATGGCTTCCATGTCTAATGAGCTTCAGGGATCTCATGAGAAAATGACTTCTGCTAGGCAGATTGTATCTCACTTAACCGAGCTTTATGGTGAGCACATCAGAACTGCTAGATATGAGATATCCAAGCAACTGTTCGGTACAATGATGAAGGAAGGTGAGAAGGTTGGGGAACACGTCCTCAAAATGATATCCATGATCGAGAGATTGGAGGCTCTTGATTTTAAAATGGATACATCTCTCCAAACCGACCTTATCCTTCAGTCTCTCCCTGATTCCTTCTCACAGTTTGTTATAAACTTTAACTGCAATGAGATTGCATGTAATTTAGCTGGGCTAATGATCAAACTTGTGACCGCTCAGTCTCAGATGAAGACTCCGCGGATGAAGGAGTCTGCTCTTGTGATTTGTTCTGGACTTCGGAGGTCTAAGAATGAGAAGAAAAAGACCAAGAAGCAAACTAGACCACAAGTTAAGGACCTTAAGGGAAAGGGCAAGGGCCCGATGGTTCCAAAGAGTAAGAAGAAAGACGCTTGTCTCAAGTGCGGTGAGCTGGGCTCCTGGGCTAGAGAGTGTCTGATTCTTCATGGCACTTCAGGGAGGTTGGAGCTAAAGAAGTAATGGTCACTGTCGGAAGCGGGCATAGTGTCGAGGCAACCGACATAGGATCACTTCTTTTGGATTTAGAATCTGGGTTTGTTCTGACTTTAGAAGATGTACTTGTTTTGCCCAAGGGGCATAAAAACATTGTATCCATTCCGGTCATGGAGCGAAAAGGCTTTTTAGTTTTCATTGGTGATGGTTCCTGCAAAATTTATTTCAGAAATAAACTAGTGGGTACTGCTACATTGTTAAATGGATTGTATCATCTAAATCTCAGCAACAAAGTAGTTGTGAATACTATGACTAGAAAACGTGGTAGGGATGCAACCAATCAAATTTTGAAATGGCATCTTAGACTTGTTCATATTGGTCAGACCAAGGTGTACAAGATGGAAAAAAAAGGACTTATGGGTCCATTGAGATCGGATCCTTTCCTTCTCGTGAATCTTGCCTTAAAGGCAAAATGACTAAGTCCCCCTTCATAGGGACTTTTGAAAGAGCCACTGATAAACTGGGATTAATCCATACTGACGTTTGTGGTCTTTGGGAAGCAGCACGTGACGGATATCAATATTTCATTACGTTTACAAATGATCACGCTAGGTATGGTTATCTATACTTGATGAAACATAAATCCGAGGCCTTTGAGAAATTCCAGGAATTCAAAGCCCTAGTCGAGAAACAAACTGGTAATCATATCAAAGCACTTCGGTCGGACCGAGGTGGCGAGAATATGAGTATGGAGTTTGACGAGTTCCTTAAGGAACATGGAATAGTTTCACAACTAATACCTCCAGGTACTCCTCAGTTAAATGGTGTGTCAGAAAGAAGGAACCGGACTTTGTTGAAACATGGTCCATTCCATGCTGGGCTATACCGACTTACCGATTTACCTATGGGGGTATGCACTCCTGACTTCCGCCTGCATCTTGAACAGATGTCCTTCCAAATCCGTTCCTAAAACTCCACATGAGATGTGGGAGGGCAGGAAACCAAGTCTTAATCATTTTAGGATTTAGGGATGTCCCGCTTATGTCAAGAAGACTGTAATACCCGGTCGTAATGCATTCATTATCATTCAGTAATTATCAGTCAGTAATTGTCACTCAGTAATTTTTTCACTCATTAATAATCATTCACCATTCATGATTCATTCATTTGCGTTCATTGTGGGCGTGTTGTAACCATGTATCAGTTACCGATCGTCATTTCATCTCCGTTTATGGATCGAGACGGGAGCATTATCATTATCATTGTGATTGGTAGTCTTGTGCTGGAAGTTTCATCTTTCGACTTGTTCACTTTCACATACGTATGGTATGTCGGATCATTCATCAATCGTAACGAGGAATCGGAGTTGTCGGATTTTCATCTTGTCCAGCAACGAGTTACGGCCATAAGAATGGTAAGTTACGGCCGTAACAGGTGTTCATTGGTTTCAGGCCATTATGGACGAATGGGACTTACGGCCATAAGGTTGAGGCATACGGCCGTAAGTTGAGCAGGTACGGCCGTAAGGCTTGGCCGCCATGCTGCATTTAGTCGAGCAGGGTGTCCGGGTGTTTTTGGCCGAAGGGCGAGTTACGGCCGTAAGAGGGGCAGGATACGGCCGTAAGGAGTGTTTGTGTTTTTCAGGATGTGTCGGATGAGAGGGACTTACGGCCGTAAGGGTTGCGGCATACGACTGTAAGACGAAGAAGGTACGGCCGTAAGGCTTGGCCGGATACGGCTATACGTTACAGGCAGGGTGCCTGGCCATTTTCGACGAAGGGGGCTTACGCCCGTATGTTTGGCCGGATACGGACGTATCATTCGAGTTACGCCCGTAAGGTGTGCGGGTACGGCCGTAAGGATGTCGGCAGATGTTTTAGACGAGGGCGAGTTACGCCCGTAAGTCAGGGCAGATACGGCCGTAAGGCTGTCGGCAGGTTTTTGGACGAAGCCGAGTTACGGCCGCACGAGTTGGCCGGTTACGGCCGTAAGGCCGTTGAACTGGAATGTTACGGCCGTAAGAAGGCCGAGTTACGGCCGTAACTTCCGGCAGTTTATATATGTCTTGGACGGGACTTTTCCTCATTTTTCTCATTTCCTTCATCTTGTCCGAGAGAGAGAGCTTGAGGGAGATATTTTGTCATCATCAATCACTTGTGTGTTCGGATTTCATCATCTTGATTCGTTGGGAAGCTTAGATAGTCAATTTAACACGTTTTCATCGGATCGAAGTGTTTGGATCTTCAAAGGTAATATTCTTCAACATCTTGGATTTTGATTTTGTATTGAGATATGATGTTTTAGCCGTTAAAATCATGTTGTATGATGTGATGTACGCATGATTATGAATATGTATGATTATTCATTGGATTATTGAAGGATTATTCAAGAACACTTTGAATATTACGTTGGATTTGGGGGTTTTCGATTAATTGTCGTTGTAATCACGATTTTGGATATTCATAACGGATTATTGATCGTATTGAAGATGTTTTGTTGGTTTGAAACACTTCTTGGGGATTTGATGTTGGTATTTTTGAAGTTTGGTTATGAATAATCGAAGTTGGCCACAAAGTGTTCGATATAATGCCCCAATGAACTTGGTTTAGTCGTTTTGACGCCTTGAGTTCGTTATAATCGTGTTTGATTCATTTATTGAGCGGATTATTGGTAATTGTGTTATTCAAGGTTGTTCGAGCGACCGACACTTCATTTAGGACGTTTTTTCGTGGAAGGACATTCTTCATCGGTATTGTGTAAGTTAATTCTTACTCGGTTAAAAGGATATTCATTCCTTTTGTTGTTGTTCATTCATAATCATAACTCATTCATCATTGTATTAACCGTATCAAAACTTGTCATTGTCAATTAATCACTTCAGTCACAAGGAACGACGGTTCCAATCATTTCATTGAGCTATCATTTATTTCTCTATCATTTCATCTCGGTGAGTCATTATTCGTTTCCGATGTCACTTTTGTTATATCGTGGCATTTCGGGTCATACTGGCGTGCCGGTTGGTATGTGTAGGATTTTCATGTCGGGCACATTTAAGTCGTGTGTTGGTTGTTGGCCTCACATTGGACTGTGCACACGAGTCGATTGCTTCGTGAGACTGATTAGGTACAAGACCACACGTGTATTCGATCGATACTCGTTGGTGGCTTGTGTACGGATACATTTCCATCCCGGGCATAGTGTGGCGCCACCCTTTGAGCCGTACTGTTAGTTGATTCATACAGCATGTTTGATTGCGTATGTTTTCAACAAGACTGGGTTATAATCTAACCGATTCATTTTGATCGAACTTGTGGTTTATACTACATAGATATGATTGTGTTTATTCAACTCTTGAGGATTGTTGTTCTGTGTAACTGACCCCGGCTGGGGATTTTGTTTTTCAGGTCATGGCAAGGCAAAAGCACGGGAATAGCATACTGACGTCGAGGATCCCAGTGATACTAGTAGGGGCCCCCTATCTTTCAGTTATTCATGTCGTTGTCCTTTAATTTCTGCTGCAGACTTTCATTTGGATACTCCGTTTCATTCAGTGTTGTGTATTTTATCTTCATATAAAATATACTAGTATTCGATATTGTCCTGGTGTGTTGTACTTAAACTCCTCATCGGAGTATTTGGGTAATATAATGTGGTTCGGTACTACAATTATATTATTTAATTCATCATTTTCATTCACGGTGGGTCCCATTGGGGATTCACAGACCGTAATATCCACCTAGTTTGGGGTGTTACGAGTTGGTATCGGAGCGTGGTTTTGAATACTACCTTCCGAGTCATGTCTCATTTGAAATCATCGTACAGACTAGTATCATTGGACTTTCGCCATGTGTGACTGTGCAAATGCCGAGCCAATCGATCAAAGAACCGTAAGATTTCTAACGCCATGGTATAATTTCTCGCAATAATCATTCATTCCTCATTCATCCATTAACAATCCTCAAACATCATCATTCATTATCATTAGACGATCATGTTAACTCATTAATTACTCAATTCATTTCATTATTCAATTGTCGAAATGACGATCATATTATTAATCATGTTAAATTGTCCAAGATAATTATTTCAAGAATTTCATCGATAATCATGTCACTTCAGAAATCATTCATGTAATCGTAAGTTAGAGCATGTATGCTCATTTTCATCATCTCATGACATAATCATAACGTGATATTCATGCGGAAATATAATCATTATGCGACCTTCCTACTTCAGATGGAGAGAGTCCGTGGATGCACGGGGAGAGGCCGCGGTGCGGGCCGAAACCCGGGAAATAATTACTCATTGTCGGGAAATCGTGCTCAGGACTCGGCTCGATCGTAAGATGTTCGGGTTGATCCACTCACTTTTATGCAGGCCATGATGACCCATGTGCAATTGCTCAATCATCATTGCGCCACTGCCGGATTAATCGAGAGAACTCTCCCGTATGAGCCGGCCGCTAAGGAAATTGCCGAACAACAACCTTCATCCGTCGGCAAGAAATCAATGAAGCGTAATCAATCCGAAGGCGGTCACCAACCTTCAAGAAGCCTCGTGTGAGTCCTATCGCTTCGAGCGACCTCCTACGGCGCATAATCGGTGATCTCACCCGAGCGCCGCCTGCCATCACCTGTTTCAATTGTGGAACGCCGGGTCATTACAGCACTAAGTGTCTGAAACCGTCTATCACGTGCTATAATTGTGGGAATTTTGGGCATAAGTCCCGTTTTTGCCGAAAGGACTCCAAGTCGGCTCCAGCGGCATCTCAGGCCCCGAAGCAATTAGCGATTCGTAATCGATCGCTCACAACGCTGCTTAAGACAATGGAAGCAAATAAAGTTGGAGCTCGTATTTATCAGTCGGGAGCGTCCGGTTTGGGGCCCGGCAAGTCCCGGATTCATGCGATGAAGAGGATCGACGATCCGGTGACCCGAATGATCTCAGGTATACTCCTAATTTTATTTCAACCTGTGTGTACCTTTTGATACTGGTGCACCGCATTCATTCATTTTCGAATCATGTTTGAATGGACTTATTTTGGGATAGTCCTATTGCTTGTGGACCTCATACCATCGGCCTACCCGACGAAGGAAGAATTTTTGGAAATCATACCGGTTAGCTTAGTGACCGTGATTGGTTGGTGGACCTAATCGTGGTGAATTTATCTTATGACGATGTAATATTGGGTATTAGTTGGATTGATCGCCTTGATACTATCCTCGGTGTTTCTAAGCGCTTGGTCGCTATCTTTCCGCCGTTGGTTGCCGAATGTGTGCTTCAGGGAAGTAATCCCCGTTGTTCCGTAAGAATTATTATTATGACGAAAGCAGAGAAATTCCGCAATCGAGCTATTCAATCATTCATCAGATCATTTTCATCAATTGGCCTTTCTAAGGCAATCGAGTTATTCAATCATTCATTGCATCATTTTCATCGATTAGCCTTTCTAAGGCAATCGAGCTATTCAATTATTCATTATATCATTTCCATCGATTGGCCTTTCTAAGACAATCGAGTCATTCAATCATTCATTGTATCATTTTCACCGATTGGCGTTTCTAAGGCAATCGAGTTATTCAAACATTCATTGTATCATTTTCATCGATTGGCCTTTCTAAGGTAATCGAGTTATTCAATCATTCATTGTATCACTTTTTATCGATTGACCATTTTAGGGCAATCGAAATGTTCAATCATTCGTGGTATCATTGTCATCGATTGACGATGTATTTCCATACGAGTTATCTGGTTGCCTTCACATAGAGTAGTGGAATTCAGGAGCGAGTTGGAGCCGGTACGTCCCCGTTATCGAAGGCACCGTATCGGATGGCCCCGACCAGAATGCAGGAGTTGAAGATTCAACTTGAGGAATAGTTCGATAAAGGTTATCTCCGACCGAAAAGGCCCCCCCGTGAGGAGCACCAGGATCTGTCAAGGAGAAGGATGGCCTGCCTCGTGTGTGTATTAATTATCGAGTTGAACAGGGTGATGATCAAGATTAGTATCCTCTACCCCGTATTGAGATCTCTTAGATCAACTTCGGGAGCTTCAATATTTTCCTAGGTCGATCAAGATCTGGATATCATCACCGCGAATTCAAGAGTCGGGTATCGCAAGGACGGCATTTCGTACATGCTATGGTCATTATGAGTTCGTAGTTATGCCGCTCGGGCTTACTAATGCACTCGGTATTCATGGAGTTAATGAATCGGGTTTTCATCGACTTTTGGATGCTTTGTTGTTGTCTTCATCGATGACATTTTGATTATTCTCGTGATCGAGAGGAACACGAGGTACATCTTCATTAGGTTCTCGACGTGTTAAGACGCGAGCAACTTTATGGAAAGTTTTCCAATTGTGAGTTCTGGATGTCCGGCGATCTTTTCTCGGGCATGTAATTTCATCAGACAGAGTTCGTGTCGACCCTCAGAAGACGGAGGCTATCCGAGATTGACAACCTCCAAAAGATGTTAAGGAAATCCGAGGTTTCCTTAGATTAGCTGGTTAATTATCCGACCCACGACCTAGAGCTAGCAGCTGTGGTTTTCGCGTTGGAAATTTGGCGTCGTTACCTTTATGGCGTCACCTATCAGATCTTCACTGATCACAAGAGTTGAAGTATATATTTACTCAGAAGGAGTTAAATATGCGACAAAGACGGTGGTTGGAACTAATCAAAGAGTATGATATCGAGATCCTTTACCACCCGGGCAAGGCGAACATTGTCGCCGACGCCTTGAGTCGTAAGTCCGTTTAGGAGCAGATGTTTGCTCGTTTATCGCCCGTATGAGCTTCAGCAGGAATTCCTTAGACCCGAGATCGAGGTCCTGCATCGCCGATCGCGTGTATGTCAAACCGCTCCCTATTCCGTAATGGAAGTGGGAAGACATTTCTATGGATTTCATCACGAGAGTGCCGACTTAATCGCGGTGCATGAATACGATCCGGTGATCGTGGACCGCTTAACTAAGTCAGCTCATTTCCTTGAGATTAAGGATACGTGGGGTCCCGGGAGACTTGCCCACTGCTCATCAAAGAGATAGTGAGATTGCACGGTACTCCTAAGAGTATCGCTTCGATCGTGATGGGCGATTCGTGTCTCATTTTGGAAATCAGTTCATCGTGCTATGGGAACTCATCTTAATCTCATCACCGTTTTTCATCCTCAGTCCGACGGATAATCATAGAGGACTATTCAGACATTGGAGGACATGTTGAGGGCATGCGTCCTCGATTAGAAGACGATTGGGAAGCCCAATTACCGTTGATTTAGTTCACGTACAATTATAGTTGGCATGATTTGATGAAGATAGCACCTTACGAGGCCTTGTACGGTCGTTGTTGTCGATCTCCCTTGTGTTGGGACGACCCATCAGAGTCAATCGGCACCGAGCCCGATATGCTTATAGCCGCCTGGGAGAAGGTAGCTTTGATCAGGAGTCGTCTGTTGATCGCCGTAGTCGGCGTAAATTATATGCGTATAATCGTCAACCACTAGAGTTCGTGATGGGTGACCACGCTTTGGTCAAGGTATCCCCGAGTCGAGGTATCTTCCGCTTCGGAAAACGGGGAAGTTGAGTCCGAGATTCATCGATCGCTTGAGATTTTGGATCAAGTAGGCGAGTTAGCTTATCGATTGGTTTTACCTCCGGCGTTGAGCCATATTCATAATGTATTGCACGCCTCGCAATTGCGGAAGTATGTTGCCGACCCGAGTCACATACTTCGCCTGACGAAATCGAGATCGCAGATGATCATTCATACGAGGAGCGCCCCGTACGAGTTTTAGAACGGCGAATCAAACAGCTTGAGGAACAAGACGATTCCTTTGGTCAAGATTCAAGTGGTCTAGACACGGAGTCGAAGAGGCTACTTGGGAACCGAAGAGAGTATGCGAGAGTTATCCCGAATGGTTTGGCCCTTAGTTTCGGGGACGAAACTCTTTTAAGGGGGAGTATGTAATACCCTTGGCCGTAATGCATTCATTATCATTCAAGAATTATCACCAAGAATTGTCACTCAAGAATTTTTTCACTCATTAATAATCATCATCATTCATGATTCATTCATTTGCGCTCATCAGGGCGTGTTGTAACCATGTATCGCTTACCGATCGTCATTTCATCTCCGTTTATGGATCGAGACGGGAGCATTATCATTATCATTGTGATTGGTAGTCTTGTGCTGGAAGTTTCATCTTTGGACTTGTTCACTTTCACATACGTATGGTATGTCGGATCATTCATCAATCGTAGCGAGGAATCGGAGTTGTCGGATTTTCATCTTGTCCAGCAACGAGTTACGGCCATAAGAATGGTAAGTTACGGCCGTAACAGGTGTTCACTGGTTTCAGGCCATTATGGACGAACGGGACTTACGGCCGTAAGGTTGAGGCATACGGCCATAAGTTGAGCAGGTACGGCCGTAAGGCTCGGCCGGTTACGGCCGTACGAGTCGAGCAAGGTGTCCAGATGTTTTTGGCCGAAGGGCGAGTTACGGCCGTAAGAGGGGCAGGATACGGCCGTAAGGAGTGTTCGTGTTTTTCAGGATGTGTCGGATGAGAGGGACTTACGGCCGTAAGGGTTGCGGCATACGGCCGTAAGACGAGGAAGGTACGGCCGTAAGGCTTGGCCGGATATGGCCATAGGTTACAGGCAGGGTGCCTGGCCATTTTCGACGAAGGGGGCTTACGCCTATAAGTTTGGCCGGATATGGCCGTATCATTCGAGTTACGCCCGTAAGGTGTGCGGGTACGGCCGTAAGGATGTCGGCAGATGTTTTAGACGAGGGCGAGTTACGCCCGTAAGTCAGGGCGGATACGGCCGTAAGGGCCGCTTGGCAGGTTTTTGGACGAAGCCGAGTTACGGCTGTACGAGTTGGCCGGTTACGGCCGTAAGGCCGTTGACCTGGAATGTTACGGCCGTAAGAAGGCCGAGTTACGGTCGTAACTTCCGGCAGTTTATATATGTCTTGGACGGGACTTTTCCTCATTTTTCTCATTTTCTTCATCTTGTCCGAGAGAGAGAGCTTGAGGGATATTTTGTCATCATCAATCACTTGTGTGTTCGGATTTCATCATCTTGATTCGTTGGGAAGCTTGGATAGTCGATTTAACACGTTTTCATCGGATCGAAGTGTTCGATCTTCAAAGGTAATATTCTTCAACATCTTGGATTTCGATTTTGTATTGAGATATGATGTTTTAGCCGTTAAAATCATGTTGTATGATGTGATGTACGCATGATTATGAATATGTATGATTATTCATTGATTATTGAAGGATTATTCAAGAACACTTTGATTATTAAGTCGATTTGGGGTTTTCGATTAATTGTCGTTGTAATCACGATTTTGGATATTCATAACAGATTATTGATCGTATCAAGATGTTTTGTTGGTTTGAAACACTTCTTAGGGATTTGATGTTGGTATTTTTAAAGTTTGGTTATGAACAATCAAGTTGGCCACAAAGTGTTCGATATAATGCCCCAATGAACTTGGTTTAGTCGTTTTGACGCCTTGAGTTCATTATAATCGTGTTTGATTCATTTATTGAGCGAATTGTTGGTAATTGTGTTATTCAAGGTTGTTCGAGCGACCGACACTTCATTTAGGACGTTTGTTCGTGGAAGGACATTCTTCATCGGTATTTTGTAAGTTAATTCTTACTCGGTTAAAAGGATATTCATTCCTTTTGTTGTTGTTCATTCATAATCATAACTCATTCATCATTGTATTAACCGTATCAAAACTTGTCATTGTCAATTAATCACTTCAGTCACAAGGAACGACGGTTCCAATCATTTCATTGAGCTATCATTCATTTCTCTATCATTTCATCTCGGTGAGTCATTATTCGTTTCCGATGTCACTTTTGTTATATCGTGGCATTCCGGGTCATACTGGCGTGCCGGTTGGTATGTGTAGGATTTTCATGTCGGGCACATTTAAGTCGTGTGTTGGTTGTTGGCCTCACATCGACCGCACACGAGTCGATTGCTTCGTGAGATCGACAGGTACAAGACCACACGTGTATTCGATCGATACTCATTGGTGGCTTGTGCACGGACACATTTCCATCCCGGCGTAGTGTGGCGCCACCCTTGAGCCGCATCGTTAGTTGATTCATACAAAGATGTTTGATTGCGTATGTTTTCAACAAGATCAAGTTATAATCTAACCGATTCATTTTGATCGAACTTGTGGTTTATACTACATAGATATGATTGTGTTTATTCAACTCTTGAGGATTGTTGTTCTCAGGTAATCGACTCCGATCGGGATTTTGTTTTTCGTGTCATGGCAAGGCAAAAGCACGGAATAGCATGCCGACGCCGAGGAGTCCTGATACTAGTAGGGGCCCCGATCTTCAGCTTATTCATGTCGTTGTCCTTTAATTTCCGCTGCAGACTTTCATTTGGATACTCCGTTTCATTCAGTGTTGTGTATTTTATCTTCATATAAAATATACTAGTATTCGGTATTGTCCTGGTGTGTTGTACTTAAACTCCTCATCGGAGTATTTGGGTAATATAATGTGGTTCGGTACTACAATTATATTATTTAATTCATCATTTTCATTCGCCGGGTGGGTCCCAGTCGGGGATTCATGGCATTGTAATATCCGCCTAGTTTGGGGTGTTACAAAGACTAAGGTGGAGAAGTTGGAAGCTAGGTCCGTGAAGGGACGTTTCATTGGATTCCCGCCTGGGACGATGGGATTTCTATTCTATATGCCCGAAGATCGAAAGATCGTTGTTGCTTTACAAGCACACTTCCTGGAAGATGAGTTCATTCAGGAAGGCGGAGCACGTAGAAATATTTCTTTGGAAGAATACAATGAAACTCCTCATGAGACACCTGTGCAAGAAAAATGGAACCAAACCTTCTATAACACAAGTACAACCACCTCGTAGGTCAAGTAGGGTGCCTCAGTTACGTGAGAGGTATAATTTTATGCACTTGGAGGAACTAGGTTTCCTCGAGGTTCCAAGTGATAAACAAGAGACCGACCCGCGACCAATGACCTAGAAATGGTGGATGTAAACTCCATGAAATGGATCAGAAGGCCTTCATGTAGTTGGGACCTTTATTTTGACGAGACAGTCAAAGAGTTTGACTTTTTGCAAAATGAAGAGGAACCTTGTGTATACAAGAGGGTTAGTGGGAGCAAGATCGTATTCTTAGTACTATGTGTAGATGACATTCTACTAAAAGGAAATGATGTGGGAATGCTTAGTTCTGTGAAAGCTTGGCTTTTGAGTAATTTCTCCATGAAAGACTTGGGAGAAGCAACCTATATTCTTGGTATTCGACTCTACCGGGATAGAGCAAAGAGAACAATAGGTCTTTCCCAAGCCCTCTATATAGATAAAATCTTAAAGCGATTTAAGATGGATGATTCTAAAAGAGGGTTCCTACCGATGCGACATGTAATAAAACTCTCCTTGAAGATGTGTCTTCAAAGTGAAGAACAACGGAAGGAAATGAGTAATATACCATATGCTTCGGCCGTGGGTAGCCTTATGTATGCTATGTTTTGTACGAGACCTGACATTGCGCATGTTGTAAGCGTGGTGAGTAGGTTTCAGGCAAACCTGTAGGGAACATCGATCGTCAGAAAGAACGCTCTCAAGTACTTTAGAAGGACTAGAGATCCGGTTCTTATTTATGGCGGTGGAGAACCGAATGTGATGGGATTCACCGTATTGAACTTCCAAGGATAGAAAGACGATTCTATGTCTACTTCTAGCTACATTTACTCTTAATGGAGGAGCAAGATCTTGACATAGTGCCAAGTATAGCGCGATCGCTAATTCCACCTGTTAGCCGAGTATAAAGCGGCCTCGGGCCTCCAAAGGACGGACTTTGAAGTTACTGGGTAAACTTCACATGACACATTGTGCCGCACCGCGAGCGGTAGTACAGTGCCTAGGAGCCGAGGTTTCATAACAGCATCAAACATATTGAGAGAGAGTATCATCTCGTGAGAGAATTTTTCGCAAAGAGATACATCAGGCCGCATAGAGTAGAGTCATCCGACTACGTCGCCGATCCATCGACTAAGCCACTTTCTCGCATTAGCTTAGAGCGTCATCCGGAGAACATGGGTATTAGATACCATAGTGTGTGGCATTGAGTGCAAGTGGGAGATTGTTGGGAGTATGCCCTCGAATGCCACTCGAGAGGATATTGAGTGAGGGCATCAGACTTGTAATTATGTAAATCATTAATATAAGGCGTTGAATTTTTCTTTATTTATCGGTAGTTACTAGCGTTCCTAACTCGTAAATATACATATAGAAACTAGTCCATGTATTTGAGAGCAAATGTTCCACTCCTTATCGGATAAGGAGGTCGACATCGAAAGGTTTATAGCTCAAATACTTAATCGCTCCCAAGTCGATGAAACTTGACCGGGCATTAAGTTTATGTGAAGACTTGTATGACGTGTTCTTTGAGATGGAGAGTGGCTGTTTAACGCTAATGTTTAGTGGGAGCACACGTTATAGGTATGCTAATTGGATTAGTATACTCAAACCGACTCACCTCGATTCGTCACACGAATTTCACTCCTGACACAATGACGGAATCGAAAGGTTGTGATAGGTATTCGTGAACCTTCGACTTGAGGATTTAGTAGGGATGTGCTTGTGACATCAAGATTTTCATTAGAGTAGTTCGACCTCGTAAACCTAAGGCGGGGTCAACCTCGACGTGCATCTTGATGGGCAAGTAGCAGTCCTACCGAATGCCAAGATAGAATTCTTTCTCCGTTAGTGAACGGTTAAATGTCCTATGCGGTTATTGGCAGATGAGATCATAAGTCTTTGGCCAAAGCATCGAGCTAGTTGTATTGATACACGAGAGGTCGATGATCTCGATTTGCATTAATGCATGCATAGCGTAAAGTAACAGATAGGGTTTGATCGATCGTGGCCCGATAACTTGATCGACATTTGAAATAAGGGTTTATACGTATATTGGTATTCACGACAGAATGGTTCTTGAATGATCCCAATCATTCGCTCTCGGTTGGGGTACAGTGTAGGCCGCCAGCCGTCTAGGTGGTGTTACTACTCTTTGGTTCCTCCCATTGCCGATCGAGACGGACCTACCGAGTTGCGCAATAGATTGACGACTAATGAATCAAGCATATTCTCTCATAATGAATATTAGATATTGAGTATCTAATTAAGTGGGACATCGATGTCTAAATTGATTTATCGATAAATTAATTTACGGCCTAATGAATTAAATAAATTATCGGGTGATTAATTTAATTCATGAAAATAATTATTTCTTGGAGAAATTAATTATGTTATTATGTATTTGATATGATTAATTAATCGATTAATTAATTGATATAAATACATCGAACGGATTCGGAGTTTATCTGCTTGGACTCATGAGTCCGAAACGGATCAACTCCACCTACCCTTCTAGATGCCCCCCCCCCCTTTCCACCACCTTTCATCTTGTCTTTTGTTTCCATTTTTAAATGGAAGACAATGACTTGAAAGGCATCTCTCATGTGAGATGAGATCTTTAGTGGGTTGTTGGTCAATAAAGAATGAATAAAGGGAGAAGACTTGTGACTCTCTTACACACTATTGATTCCATACGTAAGTAGTAGAGAGAGAAATAGTGAGAAAGAACTTAGAGTTCTTTCCAAAGTCTTCATCTCATTCTTCATCTTGTTCTTGTTGTTCTTGGAGAAAAATCAAGAAATTAATTAAGAGAAATAAATTATACACTTAGAGTGTTATAATCAAAGCTTCATCACTTGATTCTAGCCGTAACTTTAGAGGTTAATCAAGTGTTGTCATTCCATTCGTTTCTCCGACGCGTGACAAGTAGAGACGCAGCTTTTTCGGCTGATCATCCAAGGGTTTGGAGCATTTTGGATCGCTTGGGGAATAGCTCAAGAGAAGGAATTCCATATAATCAACTGACGACAAGGAATTCCATTTTGGATCGCTCGAGCATTTTGATCGCTTGAAATTTTCACCGTTGAAACTATCTTATTGAAATATTTTGATTAAAATAAATTTTACCAATTAAAGGATTTTCATTTGTACAATATTGCTGGATGTGAATCTTTTCTATGTAAATTGCTTGTTGATTTATCGAAAATTTGTTCGGTTCAGGTATTTCGACCTTTGTTAGATTTCGATTTTAGTTAATCTCAATTTTTGACACTTTTAGTTAATTTACATGTCCGTCGATTTTCCGATCGCTTTTTAACCCGTTTCTAGTCCGAGAAGGGGAAAACTTATAAAAGTGTAAATCATGTTTTTACCTTTAAAAGTAGTGCTCGTGCACGTTGTAACTCTTAAAAACGAAGAAGTTATGGTCTATCAAAAGATATGTTGAAAATATATATTTTTCCACTATTGATAGCTTTTAGTTTATGCTGAAAATTAACTTCAAAGTCATTTTCGACGCCTTAACATCGGAATTAGCTGAAACGGACGAAATAAAAGTTGTAATGTTTTATATATACATATACATATTAGTCAAGTCGGATACTTTTCAAAATGTTTTATACTTGTTTAGTCGCTAAAAGTGTATATTACGACTATTGATAGTCAACATCGACAACACTATATTTTACCAACTAAATCTTTATACAAACATGTACGGGCGATATAACATTTTATAGAATGCATACATAACATATCATTGTTGTGTAACCCAGTGTCAAAACAAATATAATACCATAATAGTTACATTCTTGCGGAATCTTACTAGTTACATTCTTGTTAGATGTTACTTTCGTTTTGAATATCTTCTCGTCATTTGGTTTTGAAACTATTTTGTTTGTCCAAATTGATCTAAGAGTCTTAAAATGGATCGAGTTTGGATGAAAGCTAGTCGAATAAGTGATGAATATGAGAATGGAGTTGAACAATTTCTAGAATTTGCACAAAAATCGACTTAACCCGATCAAAAGTATTATTGTCCTTGTATCAATTGTGTGAATGGAAGAAGACATGAAGTTGGCAAGATTCGAGAACATCTTCTTTGTGATGGAATTAACAAGAATTATAAAATATGGACAT
Organism: Orobanche coerulescens; assembly: GCA_033398695.1. Lineage (NCBI taxonomy): Eukaryota > Viridiplantae > Streptophyta > Magnoliopsida > Lamiales > Orobanchaceae > Orobanche > Orobanche coerulescens. The sequence goes on from CM065809.1 coordinate 87,620,416, forward strand.
GGCATGGTGAATTGATGGACTTTTCAAGTGAGCACTCGAAAGACACTCATGACATTGATGTGGATACATATGATCGAGTTGAAGACATGATTCGTGATGTTGGACAAGAATCTTTTCAACGAGCACATGTGTATGATACGTTGAAAAGTGATTCAGAGATACCTTTATGGTCGGGATGTAAACTCTTTACACGGTTGTCAGCAGTGTTAAAACTGGTTAATCCGAAGGCAAGAAATGGATGGAGTGATAAAAGCTTTACTGAATTGCTTGAACTGTTGACGGAGATGCTTCCAGAAAATAACACATTACCGAATCGTAATTATGAGGCAAAGAAGATATTGTGTCCGATGGGAATGGAGTACAAGAAAATACACGCATGCCCCAATGATTGCATATTATATAGAAAAGAGTTTGAAACATTTCATAAGTGTCCCACATGCGGGGTATCGAGGTATAAATCCAAGTCTGATGATTTTAGTGGTGATAGCACAAAACGAGGTTCCCCTGCGAAGGTGTTATGGTATCTTCCAATAATTCCAAGGTTTAAGCGATTGTTTGCTAATGCAGATGATGCGAAGAACCTCATATGGCATGGATGGGAGAAAATGTGATGGATGTTTTCGCCATTCGGCCGATGCTTTACAAAGGGAAGAAAATTGATAACTTGTTTCCGATTTTGGGAATGAGGCAAGAAATCTTAGACTCGGACTTGCTGAGATGGGATGAATCCATTTGGTAACATGAGTTGTAAGCATAGTTCATGGCCAGTTATGCTTGTGATTTACAATCTACCTGATTGGTTGTGCATGAAACGGAAATATGTTATGTTATCTATGATGATTTCAGGCCCAAGACAACCAGGAAATGAGATACATGTTTATCTAAGTCCTTTGATTGAAGACTTGACAATGTTATGGAATGAAGGGATAAACGTGTTTGATGGGTATCACAAGAAAGTTTCGAGTTGCGTGCATTGTTATTTTGCACCATTAACGACTTTCCAGCATATGGAAATGTGAGTGGGTATGGTGTTAAGGGGCATCACGCATGTCCTATATGTGAAGAAAACACAAGTTACATACAACTAAAGCATGGGCAAAAGACTGCTTACACTCGACATCAAAGGTTTCTCGACATCAAAGGTGTTGATGTTGCACTTGGTATTGCGTGTGGACATCAAAGCATGTGTCACCGTAGACCTTCAACCATATCCACACATTCACACAAATAAGATATCACATCAAGGATATTCACACACCCGCCTGCAGGCATCAAACACTTAGCAAAACACCACGTCAATCCACAATGCACCGAAATGAAATAATATACGTCCACACGCAATACCAAGTGCAACATCAACACCAAACATATCCATAGAATTCATATAGTTATTCACAAACCACACCATTCACAAAACACACGCGTTTTGAAAGAGAGCCTTTAACGAGGCCAAACCGAAATCTTTTGAAACTTCATTTCAAATAACCAAACAAACACATCAAGAGGACCACCGATCATCATATCCATAAAACGAGAAAAGTATGGGCAAGGTACTCGCCTCGAATGACCACAACACGGAGAATCGGCCGAAGTAGGTTGGCACGAACCGACTACGAACTCGCCGACTCCACCGAACGACAATCCACAACAATGAACTACGAACGAAAACAATAACAATGAAAATGAAATCCAAAGTACGACCCAAAGCCGCTGAATTCAAAGAACAAATGACGAAGGTTCAAGGATTTCCCCCAAAACGGCCAAGAACACGATTCGTCCCGACAAAACACGAAAAAGGAATTCCAAGTTGAAATATGGATATACAATCCATAAAATGTGTTTAACAACATAATTTAACCATAATCGATCCTTCAAAAACGGATGAAAAATGAGATCGAGAACAAATCCCCAAAAAGTCAATTCGAAGGAAATCAAGAAATATACTTCGATTCGACGAAGAACAATGGATTAAATGATGTTAAACACAAGAATACTACCAAGATTAATCATACCCATCATGAATTAATCAACAACACGGAATGAATCGGACAAAAATGCAAAAAACCCCAAATTCACGAAATTAGGGTTCTAAAGTAAGATTACCTTGATTCGCTGGATCAAAGGATGATAACGGATGATTGATTGATGTTATGAACTCAAGAACTTCGTGGATTTGTTTCCAAACATCATGGCTCCAAGATCTCCAAGTCTCCAGCCGCTAAGAGAAAGGGAGGAATCAAAACGAGAGGAAATGTGATCGCTCACATTTATATCGGGCCGAACTAGCGTGGCGCTAGCCTTCCCGACTAGCGTGGCGCTATCGCCAGATCGCCGAGTACCCTCGGCCAGGGCCCGCACGACCCGCACCACCGACCAAACCTCGCCGACCCGACTCCCGCTAGCGCGCTACTACGGCCGCGCGCTAGCCGACCTTCCAAAGAGCCTCTGACTAAACAGCCGCCTTAACGCACGTTAGTCGGCCGACAACATGGCGCTACCTCGCCGGTTAGCGTGCGCTACGACCAACAAGAGCCCGCGCTACCCGCCGATCCCGACCGAGTCCGTAACCTCGTAACCCCACCGCCTGCACTGAGCACATGGCGTTAAAGTTGGGCCGAGCGTGGCGCTACACTCGCTTAGCGCGCGCAGCCTTCCGGCCGTAGCGTGCGCTACGCCGGTTCCTGCCGCACCTGTCCGGCCGGTGCCCGCCATCGTCCGGCCAGTCCCGCAACCGTCCGGCCAGTACCCGACCACCAGGGCTCGACGACCCGATTTCCGAAAAACGTACGGAACGAACACGACGAAAAGTTCGCGGACAACATCAACGACCTGAAATGAAAACATAATACCATAATTAATCATACACGACCAAGAAACGGGTCGAGACAACAATTACAGATACGGATACCCGTAACTTTCAAGAATTTACAAAATGGCCCAAAACTCCCGGAAATCACGATACGTGATCGAATAACCAAACAAAAGTTCACAGCACATCTAACAAAGTTAAACGGACTTACGGGAAACTCGAAACAGCAGTTTCGAACGAGATTCGCAAGAATCGAACTCAAGTGCGGAAAAGTTGCCAAAAAGCACGGAACTCAACAAAACGACACCGAAACGAACTCGGATGACAAAAAGTACAGAATTAATCATTCTCAGAATGACGAAACGGTCATGAGAGAGTCGTCAAAACGGACTCCGGCCGAAAAAAGAAATTTACCGAAAATCGAAAATTGCGGATATTACATTCTACCCTCCTTAAATGAAGTTTCGTCCCAAAACTTAAAGCAAGTAGGGAGAAGAAATATTCTGCCAGGAAAAACTCAACGAGATACACAAGAATGCGTAACTAACACCCAACGGTGAAATGTTACAAACAACGCAAAGGAATATACGGCGTGAAAACACGCTCCACGGCGACCAACACAACGTCGCCGTTAGGGATATAATAAAACCAACAAATGACAAGCGTCATCAAATGGATAATACAATCAAGTCAATTATCCGAACAATCGCAAAACAAAACAAACGAAAATCAATACGATTGACCAACCCAATGATACATCAATCAAAACGCGAGCCAATCGCTGAACAAATACGGAATTCCACCGCCCAAGGGTTGGAAGATCGAAAACGAGACTAATTTCCTGAACTTAAGGGAATTAGGAAGGAGCCTGAATGCTCAACAATCACGAAACAAGAACAAAAATCGAACAAGCAAACGATCGAGACAACAAAGATCGAACAATCATGTCCGAAACACGAAGGATAATAAAATTCAAACAACAACTCCCAGGATGATCTGGTGAGAACTACAAGACATGCATTCCCATAAGATCCACACGAAAGGGAATAGCGATTGAAAAGTCACAACGACAAACGAGTTATTCCGAAACAATACCACACTCGTTCGATCAACAAAAGCAAGGGGTAGGACAAGCTCAGAAATGTCAACGATCATAATGAGTCGACAGAGTTGAAAACACAAGAGTTCCAAATCCGATCCAATTCGAATAAAAGAACTAATAGAACCAGATGATGTCACTCCCGAACAACGTTCACAAGAATCGAACTGAACCCGAAAAAGTCACATCGATAACCAGATCGACCCACAACAAGATCACACTGCTCGGACGATGAAACCGAAATACAGAACAAGTTTATAAAGTATCAACGAACATGAGCGAATCGATAGACTGGAGAAAGAGAAAATACCGAAGTCAAAATAGTATGGGCATTACCTCCGACCTCGTCCACGAAATTCACAAAAACGGGAGCAAGGTAACAAGACATTAAACAACCGACACATAACGGAACCATCACCGAGGCACACGGTCATACCAAACCAAGATCTAACAGCTCGCACATACGCGACAACGCAGAAATCACCACGAGGCGACAACATTCAACACCAACATCCCGCCTCTCACAGGGGGCTAGCACAACCAATGTGTGGAAAGCGACTCAACGCTCACACCGCTAATTCGATCATACTCGGGAGAAAGTATCAAAATGACAACGCGAACATCATACATACATACCCAAATTTCGACGGAATGGATAGGTTTTAAAAACGAAAACCTCATTTTGAAAATAATTTAGAAGAACACCGGTTGATCTTGAGTATCACCTTTCAAAAAGTACAAACGTGAAACATCGTTATCGAGACTTTGGAGAACCATTTCGCATTTGATAAAATGAGGACACTTTCTCTTAGTGAAAACTTTCAGAATATTCGACCCTGTCTAATAAAAGTGTTTCTAAAACATTGAAAATATCTCAAAGCATTTTGGTCCTCAAAGTCGAAATTTTTTGAAATATATCAGGCACCTAGATGTACCACAAGAAAATAACTAATTTGAAAAGTATGTCTCAAATTTATTTTTCTAAGATACTCAAGGTTTTCAAAATCCAATAGGCCGTAATGCCCAAAACTCGCACATATCGACGTTCACTAAAAAAAACTCCTAGTACACGCATCAAAACATTCAAAATCAAGACAATACATGTCTTTAAACGGAAATAAACGATAAAATACCACATTCAGAACAAAACCACTGACCCCATTCGAGGCCTCTAAAGACCCTCCCAAGATCAAGCTAGTGAACAAGTCAAACGTGTATAAGCACAAAGCTTCCACAATAGAACTTGTAAACGTGCAAATCGATTCGAAAATCATCAAGATCGGACAAAAACAACAATAAAAGACATCACAAGCGATTTACACTCCTCGTATAAATCAAATACGAGAGTCGATTAAATACATATCGTGAAATCAAAATCCACATAAGGATTCCATCACTTAACAAATAATCATAAAAATAGCTCGTGTCACACGAGGCACAACACAAAGAAGGGAGACTCACTTCCACAGGTCGCACGAAGATGATGATCGCCCCACGATACTAATCACGACCAACAAACTCAAACGACGCGTCGCGACACGACTCAGTCAGATAAAATCCGACGAAACACTACTCAAACAACACGACTTGACTCGACAAATTTCAGGTTTCCACAACCTAAGCTCCGATACCATTTATGTAACACCCCCAATCCACTCAGGGATATTACAAGCCGTAGACCCTCTCCTCGAGGATCTACCAGGCTGATAACTAAAATCAAACATCTAAACATCGCCTTTAAGGCTAAAATGACTCAGTAGACCGATTTGGTCTTTCAATAATAACATACAACTAAAATCCAAACACATACCCTCGCAGGGGTCAAAATACAATAAACTCCCGTACAACGGGGAAAAGATACTGCAGCGGAAAAGAAAATACAACTAGACCAATACGACATCAACGGATCCTCGTGTGATTAGTATCGTTCATCTTTCATCATCCTTCATGCCGACCCTATGCTATGCTCCAAAACCTGAATGCAAAAATAGACATCCACCCCCCGAATACTCGGGGGTTAGCAAAACTTCACTGTTTTGCTAGTGCAAGAACAAAGTGCAAATACGAGCCATACAATTCACATTCCACGAATAACAATAACCAGGAATCCTCAAAGATCCAAACGTAAAGAAAAGTACTTCCCGAGGCAAGCGTTTGGGTAAACATTTCCAAAACCGAAAGATCACAAATAAAGGGAAACAATTTATAAAACAGTTTAAAATGCCATCGAGAGTTTTAATAGAAAAAAAATTAGGATTATAAAATCCTTCTCTTTCCAAAAATCAACAGGGTCACTGCATCAAATGTTTTGTTTTCGCAAATAGGAAACCACCAACAATTTACAGTGGTCGAGCTCAACATCACGTGTCCTCAACGGACATAAAATCAACGAAACATAATCACGCACGCGCATCGCCAGACCGGACGCCACCACGCATATCCCACCCGAGGCCTCGAAGGACCCTTCCGAGCCAAGCTAGAGAAACAAATCAAACACATATCACGGTTGGATCAATCGCTTGTTGCATCCTGGCTACATGATCGCATGCCATGTGCCACCGTAGATTATCTCAGGCTCTCACGGTTGGATCAATCACTTGTTGCATCCTGACCACATGATCACGTGCCATGTGTCACCATAGACCTTCAACCATATTCACACATTCACACAAATAACATATCACATCAAGGATATTCAAACAATTCGCCTAGAGGCATCAAACACTTAGCAAAACACCACGTCAATCCACAATGCACCGAAATGAAATAATATACGTCCACACGTAATACCAAGTGCAACATCAACACCAAACATATCCATAGAATTCATATTGTTATTCACAAACCACACCATTCACAAAACACACGCGTTTTGAAAGAGAGCCTTTAACGAGGCCAAACCGAAATCTTTTGAAACTTCATTTCAAATAACCAAACAAACACATCAAGACGACCACCGATCATCATATCCATAAAATGAGAAAAGTATGGGCAAGGTACTTGCCTCGAATGACCACAACACGGAGAATCGGCCGAAGTAGGTTGGCACGAACCGACTACGAACTCGCTGACTCCACCGAACGAGAATCCACAACAATGAACTACGAACGAAAACAATAACAATGAAAATGAAATCCAAAGTACGACCCAAAGCCGCTGAATTCAAAGAACAAATGACGAAGGTTCAAGGATTTCCCCCAAAACGGCCAAGAACACAATTCCTCCCGACAAAACACGAAAAAGGAATTCCAAGTTGAAATATGGATATACAATCCATAGAATGTGTTTAACAACATCATTTAACCACAATCGATCCTTCAAAAACGGATGAAAAACGAGATCGAGAACAAATCCCCAAAAAGTCAATTCGAAGGAAATCAAGAAATATACTTCGATTCGACGAAGAACAATGGATTAAATGATGTTAAACACAAGAATACTACCAAGATTAATCATACCCATCATGAATTAATCAACAACACGGAACGAATCGGACAAAAATGCAAAAAACCCCAAATTCACGAAACTAGGGTTCTAAGGTAAGATTACCTTGATTCGCTGGATCAAAGGATGATAACGGATGATTGATTGATGTTATGAACTCAAGAACTTCGTGGATTTGTTGCCAAACATCATGGCACCAAGATCTCCAAGTCTCCAAACATAAGGGAAAGGGAGGAAATGAAAACGAGAGGAAATGTGATCTGCCTGTCACATTTATATCGGGCCGGAACTAGCGTCCGCTAGCCTTCCTGACTAGCGTGCGCTATCGCAGACGCCGAGTACCTCGGCCAGGGCCCGCATGACCCGGCACCACCGACCAAACTCGCGGACCAAACCTGCCGACCCGACTCCCGCTCGCGGGTGCTACGGCCGGAAGCTCAAGGGCTAGCCGACTGCCCAAAGAGCCTCCGGACTAAACAGCCTCGCCCGCAACGCACGCTAGTCGGCCGACAGCATGCGCTACCCCTGCCGGTTAGCGTGCGCTATGACCAATAGTAGCACGCGCTACCTGCCGATCCTGACCGAGTCCAGAACCTCAGAACCCCACTGCCCAGACCCGATAGCGTGCATTAGGCCAGCCGACCCGACTCCCGCTAGCCCTGGTGGTCGGGTATTGGCCGATAGCGTGCGCTACACCTGCCGGTTAGCACGCGCAGCCTTCTGGTCGTAGCGTGCGCTACGCCGGTTCCTGCCACACCTGTCCGGCCGGTGCCCGCCATCGTCCGGCCAGTCCTGCAACCGTCCGGCCAATACCCGACCACCAGGGCTCGACGACCCGATTTCCTAAAACGTACGGAATGAACACGACGAAAAGTTCGCGGACAACATCAACGACCCGAAATGAAAACATAATACCATAATTAATCATACGCGACCAAGAAACGGGTCGAGACAACAATTACAGATACGGATACCCGTAACTTTCAAGGAATTACAAAATGGCCCAAAACGCCCGGAAATCACGATACGTGATCGAATAACCAAACAGAAGTTCACAGCACGTCTAACAAAGTTAAACGGACTTACGGGAAACTCGAAACAGTAGTTTCGAACGAGATTCGCCAGAATCGAACTCAAGTGCGGAAAAGTCGCCAAAAAGCACGGAACTCAACAAAACGACACAAACGAACTCGGATGACAAAAAGTGCAGAATTAATCATTCTCATAATGACGAAACGGTCATGAAAGAGTCGTCAAAACGGACTTCGGCCGAAAAAAGAAATTTACCGAAAATCAAAAATTGCGGATATTACACTTGTAGGATTGTGTTTAGCTTGTACTTCTTGTTGATTGAGCTTGTTAGGGTAGAGTTAGATGAGCTTGAGCTTGTTGGCTATATAGGACATCTTTGTGGCTATTTGATTAACTGTGATTGGTCATTTGGGACTGCTGTTGCATCATTTAATTTTGAGCTTTTTCATACTGTACAGAACTTTCTTCCGTAGAGGAAATATTTTAGAAATAAATATATTTCCACACATCCTGCTATTTGTTTTATATTTGAAGATGACATTTCTATAGCTTAAAAATGAATTTCTTTTATTTCATTGCTTATGATCTTCTTATTAACTTATTACTAAATGCATACATGTCTACTCCACCGAGATCTCGCTCCACTTCTCCACAGAGACTATATCGAGAAAACTAGACATTCGACATGATGTATAGATATGACAAAAACACGAGTGGATGTTTCTATTTTGCACCCTAGATGGTTAGAAGTACTTAATCGGATAAGAATATGATTTGACAGATGTTTTGGTATGTTCAAGAAAACCTTATCCACTTAACTTGCATGTTCGACATTTTAAGATATTTTACCATATTATTATTATTGCCTAATTGTTTAATTTTCATTGTTATTGTTAGTCCAACTTTGATATTAGCAATAACGAACAATTGAAAGATAAGATATTGCAATCATGGGCTTAAAGTGGAGACAGCTTAAATCGAATGGCACGTGATCGGGTATATGGTACATACAAGGACATGTCTCCTTGTGAAAAATACAATATCTCGTAGACCGATTGGGACGAATTCAAAAAGATTAGACTAGATCCTTCTTGGGAGGTAAATCTGAGTTTTATTGTCTACTGCAATGCTTGTGTATTGTTATTCTTGTGTTAGTGTTTCTCTTCATAATCACAGGTAAAAAGGAAATAAGCACAGGACATCCAAAAACTGAACACGGCTCCCCATACGATGTCTCGTGGAGGTTATGATTGGCTTGAAGAGAAGATCATGGAAAGTAAACTAAAGAAACGGCAAGAGGAAGCCTAACAATCTGGTGCTGATACAATTATTGATCCTCCATCTCCTCCGACACGCCACCAAAAATATAAGTTGGGTCGAATTAAGAAATCGGGTGAGATGACATCTGATGCAGCACGCGAGATCGCTAAGAGAATTGTAAGTTATTAATTTTGTTCTGCTTTTGCTTTCTGCTTACTTGAATTCTTGATTCTGAGTGGCCTCTCTCAGCTTTTCCTATATGTACATAATAAAACCCTCTGTGTTTAAGCTAAAATGCACTAAACAAACACCCCGGCATAAAATCCTCTTCCGTTGAATTTCCGCAAAAAAATTAACGGCGTTGATTTTTTGTTAATAAAATATAAAAATATTAAAAAATATATTTAAATTCAGAAATGATTTAAAAAATCTGAAATTATTTTTGAATTTCAAATTTGATCTAAAAAATCGTAAAATTAATCAATATTTTAAATTATTCAGAAATTCAGAAAATATATGTGACAAAATATATTTTGAATTTCTTTAATTTTTTTTTGAAGGAATTCCTTAAAAATTAGCATGAAATAATTACATTTTTTAAAGTCAAAAAAATATATAATTTTAGGTTAGTGTATTATTTTAGGTTCATCCTTGTAATATTGGAAATGTAGGAAGGAACACACAATCTCCAGATCTTCTACTGAATTAGAATACGGGATACATATACATGATATGAAAATTTGCTTATAGTGCCGTCTCTGGATTAAAACAAGAACTGGTACCAGAAAACATGAACAGGTAATCATAATCAGAAGGAGATCTTGTAACCATGAACAGGTAATTCACTTAGAATTCACTTTTTCTGTATCGTGGGCATGTTTTACCATGTGATCATATGAATCATTTGTTCTCACGCAAGACTTCGCAGAATTGCGAAATCAACGACTCGTGCACTCGCTTTTTTCTATTTTCTCTTAATGATGAGTTATTTGATATTCTCTTTTTGGTTCACTTTGGAATTTTATTTTATTTTATAATTTTTTTCTATTTTTTTAAAATAAGTTAATTGTTGATTTCTTTTTTTTTGAGTGTTTTATTTTTTTAATTTTTTATAATACTATAAACAAAAGTAATTCAGAAATTGTATGATCCATAATGTGAGAATTAAGAATCAATCCTAATCATTAAATGAATAAGTAGAGCACAAGTCTTGACATTAGCAGTCTTAACTGATGCAAACTTACATGCAGATGGCTGAAGATTATTACAAGTACAATAATGTTATCATCAAAAAAATAAAAAACTTAAATCACAATAACTCATTCATTCAATAACTAGAAAGCTCTAAATGCTTAAAGACCATTTCACTGTTTGACTTGTTGTTATTAATTTTTATTTAAATATATGATTGTTTTACAAGTTATTCAAATGCTCTATCTTTATTTGTTGTAGGATGAGTTTGAGGAGCAAAGGCTCATGTGGTTCCTTTGTTAACGAGGGTCGCAAGGATATATTAGCAATGCAGCTTGGGCGACCAGAGCACCCGGTCGTGTTCGTGGTGTTGGATTCGTGTGGGCATTCGAGAGTACTTTGGAGGTCGCTCTCGTGGGTCGGCAACATCATCGCAAGTCCAGAATTTGAGCGCCTAACACAAAAGATTACACACGAAGTCACACAAAACTTAATGAAGCGCTTCGCCCCGCTTTGGAATCATTGAATCAATCTCAACATACTCCAAGACATAACGACACACCTCCTCTACGTGTCAAGACAAAGGGGAGTTGTATTGTCGCCGCAAACCCCTCAGGGGAGGAGAAAACGTGGACAAGGTCGATCGAGTTGAGTTGTATATTGATGAGCATCCTCCTCGTCTGGTAGCCCTTGGGAGAATTATTGAGGGGGGGCGAACCTTACACGGTGTGCCTCTATCTGGTGATTTAGCTAGAGTGATGGTTGAAGATGTTCGAGACCCTGATGCTCCAGTCCTGCTCCCACGTCTGAGGTAAGTTTAGTGGGGCAAGCCGTAGGTGGTTTTATTGCATGGCCAAGGTGTCTAATCAAATCTGTTTTAGCACAGTTATTTCTTCCCTTTGTTTTTATTAGAAAAAGTATACATTTTATTACATAGAAATAGAATAACTAATAATAGTCGGATATAAGGGGTCTTTTAATTGTGAACAAAAAATGACTGGATTTTTTTTGAACTTTTCTTCATTCAATAGTGAAGTTTGTGTTAGTGCCGTACTGTGATGGTTAAGTTTTTCATAGCAGGTTATTTGGTTGATTAGGGTGGTTAATATCTGATGAAGTTTCGATATTTTTCTTAGTTATTCAAAAAAAAAAAATTCCAGTGGTTTAATTTGGTAGTTCATTTCCTTAGTTAAGATGTAAGTTTCGACTGTAGAGGTGTTCTGTATTCTGGGATTAATTTCTGTCGAGGTAACATGTTTTGATACTGCTTGATGTTCATGTGTATCAAGAGAGAGTGGCTGTAGAATCAAGATTTTATACATGGCCCTCAATACTCTTAATTAGTTAGCCACAACATCTTCTTGTGGATCTAGTCACTATGTCGGTTCAATAGTCGACCCAGCCTGTGTTTTCTTGTTTGATTATTGTTCGTACCCCATGACTATTGAAAGAAAAATGAAAAAAATTATGAAGCCACAAGTGTTTTTTCTTTATTGCTTTCATAGGTTTATCCTTTTTCCACAAACTTAAATTGTGGAAAGAAAAGAAAAATAAGAAAGGAAAGAAGGAAAACATAAGCAACAATTAAGCTTAAATTGTACTCTTTAGTCCATGTTTCGAAAACACTTCTCATCCCATTTAAAGAGTTCTATTGTTTTATATCCGATGTCCTTACTTTTATATTATTTCATATTTTTTAAGGATATTGTGCAACCAAAAAAAAAGTGAGTTCGACCGGTTGATGATTCAGAATCCGTACAAGATCCAATTTTGGAATTGCTTAAAATTTCCCCATCCCTTTATAATAATCCTTTGCGGGTGCCATTGGGTGATTTCTTTGGCGTAGTTGATACTGAGGTGCCATTGTACATATGCCACACCGATGTTTTAGAAATCTTTCAGGGGAATGATTGGCTTAGCATCTCAGTTATGCAACTCTGGATCACGTAAGTAAATTTTATAACTAATTTTTAATAATATGAGTTTATGTTAGTGTTATGTCTGAGATTTTGTTAAATCGTTTTTCTGTGAAACGTAGCTTTATCATGATGATAGTGTTAATTGAGATACAATGTTGTTGATGATTATTACATACATTAAACACTTTTGCTAAAGTCAGTGAACAAATTGTGATTTTATAGTGTCAATCGGTTATACAACTCTGATAATAATCTGCATTTAATTTATAGTTATCAAAAGTTAAACTTCTTTTATCGATATTAGGTACCTAAAATCATTAATCGTAGACACGATGAATGATAATTTGTATGGATTCCTTGAGCCTCACCATACAAAGTATGGGTAATAAGAAGTCCAAGCCACATCGTACATTCTACGACATATCCAGGATTAAAAACAGATTTTTCTAGGAGCTTATCACCACGAGTAAGTACAACGACCTAACAGCTTAGCGCGATTTTAAACAATGCAACACTTTTCGTTAAATAAGAAATTTTATAACTTGTTTATCAAAATTAGCTTGTTTCTTTTCAAAATGCAGGCGACATTGGCAACTCTTGGTAATTTTACCTAAGAAAGGGACTGCCGTGTGGTTTTGTTCATTACATCGTAAGCCCGATCAGGATATCAAATTCATAGTGCAGAGGTAAGCTTCTGAAGAAGTGAAATGAATAAAGATAGAATGATTTATACATTTCTATTCAGTTTTTTTGTTAAGCGCACGTTTATGAGACCTTCCCACCCAAAGCTGTTGGAGGCTCTTCAAGACCTGTCCTTTCTCTCTTCTTTCCACTGGAGGAAACCGAGGTTTTTTATGAGCAGCTCAAAATTCTCTATTTGCGTAAGGAGAACTGAGATCAATGAGAAAGAGGCCCAAAAGGCTTTTAGCATAGATCATGAAGCCTTCAACTTTTATCAACTTTATCAACTTCATTTGAATCTATCCATTTCAGTGATTTAGCATACCTTGATTTAGTTGACTGTCTTATAATCCTATGACTTCTTGTACTATTCATAACACAATTATGTTTTCCTTACTTCGAGTATTGTGACCTCATTGAGAGTGTTGGATGGTGCGCACACGAGTAAATCCAAGCAAGTCATTCAATGGATTTATCCCAAAGTAAGTAAAATTTCAATCCCAAAACTTACGTATAATTTTTTGTGATTTTATCTTGCTTGACAAATATTCTTTTACCGATTGCAATTTTTAATATTTTTTTTAGTGTAATAAACAAAATGGTGGTTGGGAGTGTGGATATTATGTCATGAACTGGATGCGGACCATAGTTCAGCCGGTATTGCGTAAAATCGATGGAGGTAATTTTATCAAGTCAAAATAATCATTTTTTTCTGTTTTTGTATCAAAAGTATTTTCATAAATTATATGACAAATATTTAGTGATACTCAAGCGCTTCCTGAAGAGAGCATTAAAGAAATTCGAACGCAATGGGCGAAATATTTTCTTACCAAATTTGTTTAGATTTTTTCTATGACATACAAACGGTTGGTTCTTGTTATTCTCGAATCGGTAAGTTCATGAAGTTAAAAGTTTTCGGGACTTTTATAAGGATGTGTATTTTTATTTTGTAGTTAGTTGATAATGCTTGTTGTAAACAGTTGAGATAGTTACAAAATTCATTGCTTCATAGTTGATAATACATTTGTTGCTTAAAAATTATGATTGGTTGGTTGTTGTTTGAGATGTTGTTTGGTTGGTTTTCGTTTGAGATGTTTGGTTGTTTTCATTTGTGATCAGAAAAAAATTATTGGTGTAGGTTGGGCCAATTTTTTTATACAGGAATTGACTGGGCAATTCTGGGAACCATCCACATCGGTTTTCAACTGATGTGAATAGAAACCGATGTGAATTAAGTGTTATTCACATCGGTTGCAACCGATGTAAATTCACATCAGTTATAAACCGATGTAAAAAAACGACATCGGTAGATACGACATCGGTTTTATAACCGATGTGAAACAACTAAAAAAACATATGTCTTATCCTGTTTTCATAGTAGTGGTCCCACTTCTGACGCATCAACTTCCCTTATTGCCCGAAACGGCGGTTTGAAATTATTAAATAATTTGAAAAATCGCGCTTGAGATAAAATAGTCCAGATGTCGCAAAGCATTTAATGCAAAAGACGCTTGATTTAAAACAGGCACGTGGACTCAAGTCTGTTTTGAAATGAATAAAATATTAAAATATAATATTAATTGAATTCCCTAGTATGTGTTGTATTCGCAAACACACGTTGTTCCCCTTAAAAGGTACATATGAGATTCAATTCTTGCAGAATTTTCGATTAATACCGTATTCATGGGTCGCACGTATTCTCCTTAATTATTGCACACGCCACCGTAGAATGAATTTACGTTTTATCCCTACAATGTTGTCGGATTGTCTGAGTGTATAGATAATTAACGGTGGATACTATATTATTGGGTCTTACAGCATTCCCCCTAAATTGTTGAGTAAAAGCATTAAAACTTACAGGGAGTCGGGCTGTAGTAATCCCAATTCTTGTCGAAGCATACAGAATCTTGCTGTGCTGAGAGGTTTGGTAAAGATGTAGGCTAAACTACCAATGTTTATACTTTAGCCGACAATAAAAAGTTGTCGGCTAAAGTAAAAAATCATCGGCTAAAGTGGTCTGTTGTCGGCTAAAAGTCGGTCGGCCGAGGTCGGTCGACTAAACTTTAGCCGACGGCAAATAGAGAAGGTCGTCGGATAAAGTTCTAGTTTAGCCGACGGTTACATTGTCGTCGGCTAAAATAGTTCCAGTTTTAGCCGACGGATACATAGTCGTCGGCTAAAGTTCTACATTTTAGCCGACGAGAGGTCGGCTAAAATGTATAGGTTTTATCCAACGGTTACATAGTTGTTGGCTAAAGTGTTTTTTTTAAAATAAATACTTTAGCCGACGGTCCAGGCAAATGTCGCTTGCTAAAGTCCAAAGAAAAAAATTCAATTTCTAATCTCCAAACCTGCTCGTATAACTCGTTATTCCAAATCTACAATACACCACCATATATCACAATCAACATAAATCAATGTACGAAAAGCATAATTTAAATACCAACCATATCAACATGTCATGTAGCAACACCAATAAAATCACTATAAATACCAACGTTAACGAACACGAGTCTAAATAAAAAATATTTAGCAAAAGAACTACTACAATGACAACTAAAATCCTCAAAGATCCATCAAATTCTTAAAGATAGAAGAAGGATTACTATCGTCTTGCATGTCGTCGTCCCGAGGCTGTGAAGAAGAGGGGGTGTTTGTGAATTGAAGAATTGAGGTGGTGGTGGTGGTACCGAAATTCCTGATTGACACACGGTCTGACTCAATTACATCATATACTGCATCATGGCCTGCTTCTGAACTAACATCTCTTGTTGAACCTTCCTTTTTTCCTCTTGGAATTTCTAGAACTGGTCTTGAGACTTCCTTTGCTCCTCGCCTGAGCTCCTCTCGATCCTCAATTGCTCCTCCAAATAGGACTTTTGAGTTTCTCCCCTTTGCTTGCGCTGAAACCTTGTAGTATTCTTCAATAATCCGGTGCCTTCAGCTCCCATCATCGGCGTCCGGTGATGACTCCCTTTACGAGGGTAAATGTTAGCCCACACCCTTTCCCTAATGTAGGGATCGACCTGATCGATCTCTCGGCGTGCTAACTTGAGACCAGTGTCGTCCAAATCTGGATGCTCCTCCCTCGCCATCTCTATCAACATCCTCTCAGACTCCTCAGTCACTCTCTCCTAATTAAGTGGGAACAAAAAAAGTAACCGAATATTAATAAAGGTCAGAGGTAAAGACTGATAGCAGTATTAAAATGGTTATGATACATTTACAACTTACAAGTATATCCGGATAGTTAGGATATACCTTCTGAGTCACATAGACAAAGGCATTCACCACATTTTCATCAGAAGTGGCCTCGTGCGAAACTCTCGCTAACGACCGCGAACCTAAGTTGTAGTGCTCCATCAAACCCTTACGGTTAATAGTGTTGGTTGAATTGCTCGCCTACATATGGAAACATGTAATTTTCATTTAACGAGGAGCAAAATTACCACAAGTAAATTTCATATAAGATACATATCTTTAAACAACAATAGCATTACGATAATATTTAGAGCTCGATTACATACAATATAGTCCGGGTCACTAAAATGTGCGCATAGCCACCTCCACTCGTACTTCCGATACTTGAACTCCTGAGTAGCCTCATGAATTACCCCACACTGACCAAAATATATGTAGCTCATTTTTCCAAGATTTGTACCTATAACAAACATTTATAAATTATAATCAAACATTAGTAAAATATACTTGTAAAGTATTTTGTAAATTTTATGTATTTATTTACTGTGATTTTATGTTATTGTTTTATTCTTATTTACAATGTTATTTGTTTTATGTTATTCATAAATAATCTGTTGTGTGTATACAGTTGAATGTTAAGATTTAAGTTTTGTGATTATGTTATTCATATACAATGTTAATGTGTTGGTTTTATTATTTTTATGTATAATTAATATTATAATGTTTTATGTAATTCTAAAGTGTATGTTATAATACTCATAGTTACAAGTAAATTAGAATGTTTACTATGTTTAAATTTATCAATCAAATTATGTTCCATTTATACAAGTTGTGAATTTTAAATTACAAATTATTTTGTATTAATAAATAAATTATAAAAACATTTGACAAATACATATTTAAAAAAATGACTAAAATGATGCAAAAATTTCTAGTAATTACTCAACTACGTATTGTGAAAATTACTTACTTGGTTGTTTGCACCTCATCACACCAAGTATGTAGTAGGAAAAAGGAACCTCAAACCAAACCTACAATTAGCATATAATATATATTACTAAATTTTTCAAAATTTAAATACGTAAAGTAGATTTCGAATTGAGATAAACTTACCGACATAGCATTGTTCAATGCATCCTTCATACTTTGTGGCACATCCTTCCACTCAGCCCACAAGATCGGAACTCTATCACGTATGACAAACCCAACATTACGAAAATATGCCGCACAAGCATCCGAAGCCAAAATGGGTCATCGATACTTTTCATCATAGGGGACATAAATATAATCGACGGCGCACTGTAAGGCACCTGATGACGTGCTTGGTGTAGATCGCCACTCCTGATGTAGTAGGAGGGGAGTGAATGCGGTGTATAGGAGGCATACGAGGCCGAGTCGTCTCGACACTAGTGGGGGTCGTCTGCGATCCGGGAGTCTAATACGATTGCAATAGTATGTGTGTCATCCACGGATACAAGTTCCCATCCTTAAACTTCACCACTATTCTCTACTAGTCCACGTATGCGAGCGTTACTCTAATCCAAATATTTACCGGCTGTGATCCGCACGATTGGAAGTCATGAACTATCTCCCGACTCCTGAGTCTTTGATTTTTCTTACCACACGCTAGCCTCTTAATTTTATCCATTTAACTCGCATAAATTCGAAATGTAAAATCAATTATTTTTACATCATAAAACATCATAAACCATAAAGATCATTTTTTATTAATAAGTACTAATGAGCATTTCTTTTTGGAAATTCACAGTAACGAAATTATAACAAGACCTTGCCTCTTGAAAAATCAATCGGTTATCACCATCAAGAAGCATTGAAAAACAACGATAACTAATCGATAACTAATGCTCCATCGAACAAATGCAACTTCCATCGAACCAAAAACAATGATAAGTAATCATTCCAAAATTAGTATCATTTCAAGCATAATCTCAGCGCCACAACTTCCACTAACATTATATACTCCATAAAACTAAGAACCTCAGTGAATAAAGAACGCATCACTCATTTAATATAATTGAATACATAGATAATCTAAGAAAAAATGAAAATCAATTGTATTAACTATTTGAATCATTTATACCAAATGTTAACAAGATAAGCAGTACCAGCCCCGATAACCAAAACCAGCAAATAAAAACATCCGAGAAAATGAAAAAAATGTAAATCAAAACTCAAAAATGAAAAAAATATAAATAATAAAAACTTACCTACGGACGATGTATACGGCGGAGGACGAGCCGGGCAGACGGCCGACGAGGGTTCCAGATTTGATCGGATGGGGGAGGCAGACGGACGGGATGAGGCTAAAAGACGATGCAGACAGACGACGGGAGGAGCGGCGAACGGTTGGGCGGCGGAGGTTCCTGGGGAAGAAAGGAAAAAAAAATGGGGGTGGCGCAGTTCCTGGGGAAGAAAGGAAAAAACGGATGGGAGTGTCGCGTTTTTTTTTTTATATATAAGGTCACTTTAGCCGACGACAAAGGCCGTCGTCGGCTAAACTGTGGAGTACTTTAGCCGCCGCCGCCGTCGGCTAAAACAGAAAAATGAGCCATCCCCACTCGACCGTGTCGATAGACACGGTCGGGTTAGCCTTCCAGAAACTTTTTGGAATGTAGAACACAACGACACGGGTAGTGTCAATTGATATGGGCAGTGTCACTTTAGCCGACGGCTGTCGCCGGCTAAACTAAATATCGAAAAAAAGTATAAATAATATATTCTTTTAATATAATTATAAATAATATATTTATACAGTTTTTATAAAATGATATTTATATATTTATACATTTTTTACATAATAATATAGTAATAATATTTTTGACTTTAGCCGACGACCACCGTCGGCTAAACTAATTATCGAAAAAATTTTATAAATAATATATTCTTTGAATTTAATTATAAATAATATATTTATATAGTTTTTATAAAATGATATTTATATATTTATATTTTTTATATAATATATATATATATAATACAAAATTAAGATATCTATATATTTAAATTTAATAATATTTTTGACTTTAGTCGATTTGATTGGCCACTAAACTAAATTCTGAAAAAAAATATATAAATAATATATTCTTTGAATTTAATTATAAATAATATATTTATACAACTTTTATAAAAGGATATTTATATATTTATACATTTTTTATATAATAATATAGATATATTTAATACAAAATTAATATATCTATATATTTAAATTTAATTATAAATATATTTAATAAAAATTAAAAATATCAATACTTTAGCCGACGACCGCCGCTCGGCTAAAGTCCAAACACTTCAGCTGACGGCGATGGTCGTCAGCTATTCTTAATCTCAAAAAAAAAAAAAAAACATGACCCAGTGCCTGCCGGGGTTCAAACTCGGGCCATTTATGTAAGTGATATGGCATTTTACCAATGGGTCATGTTTATCATTCAAACATTTTAACCCAGTTTTTATATTTATATATGTCTTTTATATAATATAATATTTTACATATTTGAATTTAATTATAAATATATATATATATATATATATAATATGACTATTATTTATATAGTTTTATATAATAATATTTTGTATATTTAGATATATTTTTATATAATAATATTTTATACATATTCGAATTTAATTATAAATATATATTATATATTTAGACATGATTATATATCTGTATATTAATTTATACAATTTTTATATAATAATATTTTATAAGTTTATACTTGTTTTTTATATAATATTAATAGTTTATATATTTATACTTGTTTTATTATAAATGGAACAATGAATATAGAACAAAATAAAAAAAAATCAGGTTATAATATCACTTTTCGATTCGTTCGAGCAAAGACACAACAATAAATATTTAAGGAACTTTTACAAATGATATGTCCTTCTAAGTGTAACACCCCCAAGATATTCGAGGAGAATTACAGAGCCGTGGACCCCTACATGGGACCCACCAGGCTAACACAAGAAAACACCACTCGACTAACCGCCTCGGTTAGCAAGGAAACAATTGTTAACAATAAGAACATAAAACAACACGTCCGGTACAACCGACATAAATAACATCAACCGACAAATACAAAGAACTCCAACGAAGACTAATCACAATCTGAAAGGTAAAGCCTAAGTACTCGCGAGTACAATCTATAAGTTTACAATTTGGAAAACATCCACATCAAAAGAGACAGTAAGAAATAACAAGACTCGATTGCACATGTCAACAACCTTGGCCGACATCCTCGTACCATCCCAGCGCCCGCTCGTCTGGCTGAACATAACCTGAAATCCATAACAAGAATTTCCCCGACAATGGGTCCCCAGAGGGGTTAGCAATTACGCTAGTACAAGTAACCAAATGAACATTTTACATCTTACACATATAGTAATGCATGCCATCAAGAAATCATAATTTCCAAAACGCTCATTCCCGGAAATGCCAATGATCAAACCACATTTGTAAAATTCACCACAATTAACCGTCGATCCACACCTCCGTGGACCCCTACCGAGACCCCGTCGGATCTAACCCGTAGTGGTTAAAAGCAAAGCTCGTCGATCCACACCTCCGTGGACCCCTACCGAGACCCCGTCGAGTCTAACCCGTAGTGAGCATACACACACACACAATTTCTCATACAAAACTACTATGCCAAGATTGTAAGTTCATAAGGATACTTGCCTCGATTAATTAGACGATGACACGAACGGAACGGAAGAGTTGAACACGACCGCAAGGAACCGGCGGAAATGAACCTAACGATTCGAATAGCACAATCACAACCACTTCTAAACGACACGGAAATGGAATACACCCGGAAACCCGCCTACGATTCATGTATATTCGCACAAAAATAACAACGAGGGCGGACCACAACCAAACCCTCTCGATTCCGTAAAACTATGAAAATATACCATGAATCCGTAGGAAAACTAATGATATCAACAAGATTAATCATATTCATCAAGAATCCATCAACAAAACGGAAAGAATCTGACAAAACCCCAAAATCCCCAATTATACAAAAAGGTAGGGTTTCAAGAGATATTACATTGAGTGATTCAAGTATTTAGATTCGTAAAACACGCGTTGGATTGATTGTCCGGCTTCACAACCGAAGAAGAATGATGAAAATCAACCCTCCAAATGATAATGATGAGAAGCTCTCCTCCTCTCACTCTCTCTCGCCTCTAAGGAAAAAGAAGAAGGAAATGAGCTGCTTCACGCTCAAAACAACACATTTATAGTGTAACACACAGAACCTATCGGCCACCTATCGCCGATAGGCCCAACCGATACCCATACGGAATGCCGGCAAGAGAGCCTATCGACTTCCCTATCGGCCGAAAGGCTCATGGAAGTGATCGCCAAAATCAAACGACCATAACTCTCTCGTCCGACCGATTGACTCACCGCTTGAACCATTGGAAAGCTAACTCGATGTTCTATAATATTGCAAGATTTATAATTTTTGGAGTTACCAAAAATTAATGGTGATCTAACAAAGACGAACTCATACTTAGAAAAGTCGCTTAGTAATCCCGAATTCAACAAAACGACACCGAAACCCGAACCTGAATACGAACCGAAGACACGGTTACGAAGTACTCACAAAGACGAATCTAAGAGCTAGTAGGACACACAATTCCGACCACCCGAAGGCTCGAAATTCGACAACGGAAGGTAATTACCCCAAACTTTGGGAAAATACGAAAATGGCCCAAATGCCCGAAAATCACCATACGTCAACGAATAATCAAACCGAAGCTCACAACACGTATAACAACGTTAAATGAACTTACGAAAACCCCAAACGACAGCTAACGAGATTCGCAAGAACCGAACTCAAGCGCGAAAAGTCGCTAAAAGCACGGAACTCAACAAAGCAGAAACGAAACTAACTCTTATTATAACAAGTTCATAATTAAATATTCTCCGAATGACGAAATGGTCATGATAGACTTTTCAAAACGAACTTTGGTCGAAAAAAGAAATTTACCCAAAATCGAAAATTTTCAGATATTACATTCTACCCTCTAAAAGAAGTTTCGTCCGAAACTTAAAACAAGTAGGGAAAAAATATTCCGCCAGAAAACTCAACAAGATACACAAGAATGCGTAACTAATGCCCAACGGCGAAATGTTACAAACAACGCAAAGGAATATACGGCGTGAAAACACGCTCCACGGCGACCAACACAATGTCGCGTTAGGGATACAATAAAACCAACAAATGACAAGCGCCATCAAACGGATAATATAGCCAAGTCAATTATCCGACAATCACAAAACACAACGAACGAAAGTCAAGATGATCGACCAACCCAACGGTACATCAATCAAACGCGAGCCAATCGCCGAACTAATATCAATTCCACCGCCCAAGGGTTGGAAGATCGAAAACGAGACTAATTTCCCAAACTTAAGGGAATTAGGAAGGAGCATGAATGCTCAACGATCACAAAACGAGAACAAAACCGAACGAACAAACGATCGAGACAACAAAGATCGAACAATCATGTCCAAAACACGAAGGATAATAAAACTCAAACAACAACTCCCGTGATGATCCGTGAGAACTACAAGGAATGCATTCCCATAAGATCCACAGGATAGGGAATAGCGATTGAAAAGTCACAGCGACAAACGAGTTATTCCAAAACAATACCACACTCGTTCGATCAACAATAGTAAGGGATAGGGAAAGTTTAGAAATGTCAACGAACATAAACGAGTCGACAGAGTCGAAAATACAGAAGTTCCAAATCCGATCCACTTCGAATAAAAGAACTAGTAGGAACAAAAGATGTTACTTCCGAACAAGGTTCACAAGAATCGAACCGAACTCTAAAAGTCACAACGATAACCGATCGACTCCAAAACAAGATCACACTGCTCGAACGATGAACCCGAAATACAAAACAAGTTCGATAAAGATCAACGAACACGAGCGAATCGATAGACTGGAGAAAGAGAAAATATAGAAGTCAAAATAGTACGGCTATTACCTTTGACCTCGCCCCCGAAACTCACCACAACGGAACCAAGGTAACAATACAACAAGCAACCGACACAATGTGGAACAATCACCGATGCACACAATCATACCAACCCGATCTCTAATAGCCGCATATATGCGATAACGCATAAACCGCTACGAGGCGACAACATCCAATACCAATCTCACACCGCAGAGGCTACCACGACAACCGTGTGGCGACCGACTCAACGCTCACACCACCAATTCAACAACAGCTCGGGGTTAACACCCTAACGAGAGCACGAACATCACACATATATTCCCGACCACAAATAGGAATGATAGGTTTTGAAAACGAAAACCATCTTTTGAAAATAACTTGCAAGCACCAGCTTGATCTTGAGTATCATATATCAAAAAATAGTACAAACATCGTCATCGAGACTTAAAAAAATCATATTGCGTTTGAAAAAAGAAATGAAGACACCTTTCGTTAAATTAAAACTTTTCAGCTATTTTCGACCTTCGGTCTAAGCGAATACGTTTCTAAATCATTAGAAATATCTCAAAATATTTTGATCCTCAAAGTAGATAATTTTGAAACATAGCGTGGCACTAGTAGGCATCTTGAGAGCACCGTGAGAAAATAATTCATTTTTAAAGTACGTCTCGAGGTTTATTTTCTAAGATACTCAAGGTTTTTCGTATACAATAGGCCAAAATGCCCAAAATTCGCACGTATCAACATTCACTTAAACACATCATATCACACGCATTAAATCGCTCAAAATTACGACAATGATATACAATCCTCAGATATGTTTAACAACATCGTTAAAACAACAATCGCTTTATCAAACCTGGATGGAAAACGATATCAAGAACAAAACTCCCGACCAAAAATACACTGTTAGCGTGGCGCTAACCCAAAGTGTTAGCGTGCGCTAACGAGAACTTCGCATCACCCAAAGAGCTCTGGATCGCCCGAACTACCGTGTGTAGCGGCGCTATCCTCCCCTTAGCGTGCTACCAACGCACTCTGCGCGCGCTAGCCGCAAAGCGTAGCGTGCGCTAATGACCAACAGAGACAACAATGTAACATATCGTAAAGATTACATGCCGTAAACCTTTCTCACACAGTTTACTGTGCTAAGCACAATTTCCCATGTCATTTCAAAAATGCTAAAAAGACCAATGACGTAATATTTTCCAAAACTCACAAAAATCATTTGTCAAACCATCATGAAATATTCAAGACCAAAATGCCAAAACTTGATTCAAGGAATCGGTTTTACGAAATAAAACTCGCTTTGCAAAATACCGAAAGCCGTTTGAAAGAACTCACGCAATGGATAAAATACGGTACGAAAATACATCGAAGGATTTACACTCCTCGTATAAACCAAATACGAGAGTCTAATAAACACATATCGTGAAATCAAAATCCACGTATGATTCCATCATTTAACGACTAATCATACAAATAACTCGTGTCACACGAGGCACAACACAAGGAAGGGAGTTTAACATCCATAGGTCGCACGTAAGTGACGACCACCCTCGATACTAATCACGACCAATGATCTCAAACGACGCGTCGCGATGCGACTAAGTCGACAAAAATCCGTTAAGACAAAACTCGACAAACACAACATGATTCGACACCTAGGTTTCCCGTGCTAACTGATTTTTAAAATCGTATACTCTAGTCATTCGAAAATAAACCGGTAAGTTAAAAATCGCTTTCAAGACCCTTTTAAACACGACAAGGGCTTAACAATGGTAGCATTTTATAAAATGTCCTAAAACACTTTTAAACATGACCTTTAAATACGACACAAGGTTTTATTTGAAAATACAAGGCTCGCCCAAATTCATGTCACTTTCAAAACCCACAATACGATCAAGTCTAAGAAATTTTCAAGCATGCACGCTACATGTATTATTATTAATAGAAACACATTGGTTGTAAATAATAATAATTAGCCAAGTACCAACAATTCCTGACACACTCATATACGACATTCAAAAATCACCACTAAAAGCGCAACTCTAAATACTAATTCCAAGCATATGTCAAACTATCTCTCCAAGTTTAACAACAGAACTAAAGATCACCGATTTGGACATATGTCGAAACCAGCTACGTGAGTTTCTCAACTCATCGGTACATAGGAAGTTTAGCGATGGAAAGCTCGCAAAACGACAAACGGTCAAGCCTTAACGGCGCACATACTCCAGAGAGACAAAGGACTGCGCAATACTAGAATCAAAAGTACACGAACCGGATGGATCGAAAACAACTCGACAATAAGTACGAGAGAGGCAATCACGGTTCAAGAAGTGGAATTTCAATACGAGAAAACAAGAGAATCGAGTAAGGAAAACTTACGAGCACCGGATGTACCGAGATGCCGGCAGCAGTGTGACAATGTGCAAAACAGAACACAACTAGACCCAAATAACCAACAAGCCTAGGTATCCATAAACCTAGAGCTCGATACCATTTCGTAACACCCCAAGATATTCGAGGAGAATTACGCCGCCGTGGACCCCTACATGGGACCCACCAGCTAACACAAGAAAACACCACTCGACTAACCGCCTCGGTTAGCAAGGAAACAATTGTTAACAATAAGAACATAAAACAACACGTCCGGTACAACCGCATAAATAACATCAACCGACAAATACAAGAACTCCAACGAAGACTAATCACAATCAAAGGTAAAGCCTAAGTACTCGCGAGTACAATCTATAAGTTTACAATTTGGAAAACATCCACATCAAAAGAGGCAAGAAGAAATAACAAGACTCGATTGCACATGTCAACAACCTTGGCCGACATCCTCGTACCATCCTGGCCGCATTGTCTGGTCGAACATAACTCAAATCCATAACAAGAATTTCCCGACAATGGGTCCCCAGAGGGGTTAGCAATTACGCTAGTACAAGTAACCAAATGAACATTTTACATCTTACACATATAGTAATGCATGCCATCAAGAAATCATAATTTCCAAAACGCTCATTCCCGGAAATGCCAATGATCAAACCACATTTGTAAAATTCACCACAATTAACCGTCGATCCACACCTCCGTGGACCCCTACCGAGACCCCGTCGGATCTAACTCGTAGTGGTTAAAAGCAAAGCTCGTCGATCCACACCTCCGTGGACCCCTACCGAGACCCCGTCGAGTCTAACCCGTAGTGAGCATACACACACACACAATTTCTCATACAAAACTACTATGCCAAGATTGTAAGTTCATAAGGATACTTGCCTCGATTAATTAGACGATGACACGAACGGAATGGAAGAGTTGAACACGACCGCAAGGAACCGACGGAAATGAACCTAACGATTCGAATAGCACAATCACAACCACTTCTAAACGATTGCGGAAATGGAATACACCCGGAAACCCGCCTACGATTCATGTATATTCGCACAAAAATAACAACGAGGGCGGACCATAACCAAACCCTCTCGATTCCGTAAAACTATGAAAATATACCATGAATCCGTAGGAAAACTAATGATATCAACAAGATTAATCATATTCATCAAGAATCCATCAACAAAACGGAAAGAATCGGACAAAACCCCAAAATCCCCAATTATCCAAAAAGGTAGGGTTTCAAGAGATATTACCTTGAGTGATTCAAGTATTTAGATTCGTAAAACACGCGTTGGATTGATTGTCCGGGCTTCACAACCGAAGAAGAATGATGAAAATCAACCCTCCAAATGATAATGATGAGAAGCTCTCCTCCTCTCTCACTCTCTCTCGCGTCTAAGGAAAAAGAAGAAGGAAATGAGCTGTTCACGCTCAAAACAACACATTTATAGTGTAACACAGCAGAACCTATCGCCAGCTATCGGCCGATAGGCCCAACCGATACCCATACGGAATGCCGGCAGAGAGCCTATCGACTTCCTATCGGCCGAAAGGCTCCCGGAAGTGATCGCCAAAATCAAACGACCATAACTCTCTCGTCCGGACTCCGATTGACTCACCGTTTGAACCATTGGAAAGCTAACTCGATGTTCTATAATATTGCAAAGATTTATAATTTTTGGAGTTTCCAAAATTAATGGTGATGTAACAAAGACGAACTCATACTTAGAAAAGTCGTTTAGTAATCCTGAATTCAACAAAACGACACCGAAACCCGAACCTGAATACGAACCGAAGATACGGTTACGAAGTACTCACAAAGACGAATCTAAGAGCTAGTAGGACACACAATTCCGACCACCCGAAGGCTCGAAATTCGACAACGGAAGGTAATTACCCCAAACTTTGGGAAATTACGAAAATGGCCCAAATGCCCGAAAATCACCATACGTCAACGAATAATCAAACCGAAGCTCACAACACGTATAACAACGTTAAATGAACTTACGAAAAACCCCAAACGACAGTTTCGAACGAGATTCGCAAGAACCGAACTCAAGCGCGGAAAAGTCGCTAAAAAGCCCTAACTCAACAAAGCAAAGACCAAACGAACTCGGATGATAAAAAGTGCAGAATTAAATATTCTCCGAATGACGAAATGGTCATGATAGAGTTGTCAAAACGAACTTTGGTCGAAAAAAAGAAATTTACCGAAAATCGAAAATTTGCAGATATTACACTAAGGTTCGTAGTCAGAATCACTACTTGAGTCTGTCTCTGTGTCGGAGTAGATAACTGGCAGCATATGTCTGAACTTGTCCTCATCATCTTCATCAGAGTCTGCACGTAATTCATTTGTATCTACATCTATGAACCCATGTTCTTCACCATGTAGCTGAACTACTCGACCTTCTACAACATTATTCAGTAGTATTGTGGAGGATGGTGAAATATTAGTTGTATCCGGCTCTTGGTATGCCTCATTATCATCCTTATCGACTGCTTGTCCAAGTGTAGACGCACTATATATATTTCTCGTAGCCACATGATTTACGATCTTCCATGCTCCTTTTTTTACCAAGTCATCGAGGTAGTAAACTGGTTTAGCAGATGTTGTAAAAACAAAAGGATCACCTTCATACCAACTTGTAGAAGTATCAACAGATAATAGTCTATAATTATCCTCCCTTTCGATTTGAGGATATGTATCAAACCACCTACACTTGAACAAGTAAACTATCAAGCCTTCTCCATAAATTAGTTCCACTACTTCGATAAGAACACCGTAATATCCACCGTCAATCATAACCCCAGAATTTTGACACCTCCTTGTTTGATCTCTGTCGATACATACAAATGTCACACCATTTACCTTCGCCATTGAATAAACTCTAGATGTAACAGTTTCATCGAAAGAAGCATTAACTCACGTGACCACATCGGGTGGCCATCACTTTGTATGTGCGTCATATGGATATTAATTAAGGTGAATGTCGTAATTAAGTAAATTATGTAAGCAAATTAAGTAAACAGTAATTAAACACTTACCCATTGTCCGAAATAATCAGAAAATATTTCATTGTGGAATTTAAAGTCTCCATTCATAGCATCACATGAAAGGTGAATATCTTTCCAATATTGAACTTCTGGACAGTTAAGTAATATCCACCAATGTGCAATTCATAGCTCGTTGTAACACCCCCAATCCGCTCAGGGATATTGCACGCCGTAGAACCTTTTCTCAAGGTTCTGCCAGGCTGGTAACAAAATCGAACAACTCAACAATGCCTTTAAGGCTAAAATGACTCAGTAGACCGACTTGGTCTTTCAATAAATACATACAACTCAAACAGAATACATGCCCACGCAGGGGTCGAATACAACACACTCCTGTACAATGGGGAGAGAATAACGCAGCGGAAATAAAATACAACTAAACCAATACGACAATGTACGGGTCCTCATGTGATTAGTATCGATTATCTTTCATCATCCTTCATGCCGACCCTTTGTTATGCTCCGCAAAACCTAAATGCAAAGACAGACATCCACCCTCTGAAGACTCGGGGGTTAGCAAAATTCCACTATTTTGCTAGTGCAAGTACAAAGTGCAAATACGAGACATACAATTCAAGTTCCAAGGACAATAATAACCAGGAATCCTTAAAGATACAAATATAACGAAACAAATACTTCCCGAGGCAAGAGTTTGGTTAAAACATTTCGAAACGGAAGGATCACAATTCAAGAGAAACAATTTACAAAATGGTATAATAAGCCATCTAAGTTTTAGTGGAAAACAATTTAGGATTAGTGGATCCTTCTCTTTTCAAATCAGCAGGGGGGTCATAGCCCAAAGGTTTTGTTTTCACAATTAAAACCAACAACAATTCACAAGGTTAAAACCCACGTCACGTCCTCGACGTACATAACATCAACACCAACTCGTGAAGTTTTTACTCGTGAATCTAGGCGAAACCATCGACTCCTCCGTGGCCCCGCCGAACCCTCTCGAGGTGACCAAAATACATTCACCAAACATACACACCAACTCGTGAAGTTTTACTCGTGAATCCGTGGCGAAACCATCGACTCCCCGTGGCCCCGTTGAACCCTCCCGAGGTGAGCAAAATACATTCACCAAACATACACACCAACTCGTGAAGTTTTTACTCGTTAATCCAGTGGCAAAACCATCGACTCCTCCGTGGCCCCGTTGAACCCTCATGAGGTGAGCAAAATACATTCACCAAACACACACACCAACTCGTGAAGTTTTTACTCGTGAATGTGGTGAAACCATCGACTCCCTCCGTGGCCCCATCGAACCCCCGAGATGAACAAAATACATTCACAAAACATACACAACACTCGTGAATCTAGGGCGAAACCATCGATTCCCTCCGTGGCCCCGCCGAACCCTCTCGAGTGAGCGAAATACATTCACAAATCACACAATCAACATGTCACACCAAGGATATCCAAGCAATTCACCCAAAGGCGACAAACACAAAGCACGACACCATTGTCGAATCACAACGTACCGAAATAAGATAATATATGTATATATATTATCATAGCACAACAACAACACCAAACATATTCATATGGTTCACTTACCCATTCACGAGACACGTCATTAGCAAAACACACGTATTTTGAAAGTGAGCCCTTAACGAGATCGAACCGAATCTTTTGAAAATTCATTTCAAATAAACAAACAAACAAACAAAGACGATCACCAATCATCATATCCACGAAACAAGAAAAGTATGGACAAGGTACTTGCCTCGAATAACCAAAACGCATAGAATCGGCCAAGTAGGTTGGCACGAATCGACTACGAACCTGCCGACTCCGCCGAACGCTAACCCGCGACAATAAACTACGAACAACAATAACAACAATAAAAATGAATTCTATAGCACGACCTAAAGTCGTTGAATTGAGGGAACGAACGGCAAAAATTCAAGGGTTTCCCCCAAAATGGCCAAGAACACAAAGATACGATTACAATGAGAATCAAGGTAAAAAACAACGGAAATCCCACCAAACTATCGAAGGGAAACTCATTGGGACATTAAATCGAACACTCAATGTTCGATAACTCCCAAGAATACTCGAATCACTAATCGAGTTGAACAAACTCGATATATGGATATGCAATCTATGAAACACGATTAATAACATCATACTACACCAACCGATGTATCAAAATCGGACTAGAATTGAAATCAAGAACAAATTCCCCAAAAAGTCAACTTGAAGGAAAATCAAGAAATATACCTTAATTTGATGAAGAACACAGATTAGATGATGATATAATCAACAAGAATCTTCTAAAATGCCTTAGAAATGATTAGAACTGCCAAGAACTCGAGTTCCCGAAACCCCATCGCCACCGCCGCAAGAAATGAGAAAAAGTGAAAAAATGAGGTCTGGCCGAGTCCCTGGCCTATATATGCCGACAGTGGTTACGGCCAGAATCGGCCAGGTGCCTTTGGGCCGTGAATCGCATTCGCTGTAATCCGCCTAACATCGCTGATCACTTACGGTCAGAATCGACATCCCCTTACGGCCGTAACTCGGCATCGTACGGCCGTAACCAAGACGCCGTATGGTCGAACCGCCTTCGCTGTGCCATGCTCGCGATCACTTACGGCCATAACCGCACCTTACGATCAGAATCGCCAAAGCAAGATTTTCTCCAAAATGTGCGGCCGTGACTCGGCCGTGGCTACTTCCGACGACCCGAACGACCCCGCAACCCAAACCTGGATATGAAGCGAAGATACGGTTACAAAGTACTCGCAAAGACGAATCCAAGCGCTAAGAGAACACATGATTCCGACCACCCGAAGGCTCGAAATTCGACAACGGAAAGTAATTACCCCAAACTTTAGAAAATTACGGAAACGGCCCAAAACGTCTGAAATACACGATAAACGATCGAAACACCAAGCCAAAGCTCGCAACAAGAATAACAACATTAAATGAACTAACGATAAACTCGAAACAACAGTTTCGGACGAGATTCGCAAGAATCAAACTCAAGTGCGGAAAAGCCACTTATGAACACGGAACTCAACAAAACGATACCGAAATGAACTTGGATGACAAAAAGTGCAAAATTAATCATTCTCGGAATGACAATATGGTCATGAGTGAGTCGTCAAAATGGACTTCCGCTGAGAAAAAAAGAAATTACTGGAAATCGAAATTGCGGGTATTACACTCGTAAGGTTGTAAATGACTGTCAGGTAATCTTTCGTAAACTTAAACTTCGCTGGTGATGATGGAGAGATTAAATTGCACTGGAATTTTTGACATAGGCTCGGGTGTGGGATCCACCGCGCCTAAATAGAACTTGATATATGTTACACACTCCCATGCAAGATATGCTTTGGCTATACATCCTTCTGGTGCAGACTTATTAGTCACAGAGTCCTTGTACTCACTAAGTTGGCTTTCTATTGGAAACATCCACGTGTAGTGGACCGGTCCTATTAGTAAAAGTTGGCGAGAGAGATGGATCATGAGGTGAGGAATGAGATCAAAAAAATGCAGTGGGAATATCCTCTCAAATTTGCATAAGATATAAATGATCTCCTTTTGCATGAGACGGAGATCTGACTTCCTTACTTCCCTGGTGCATAACTTTTGAAAGAACCTGGATAACGATACACAAGGCTCGACCACCTATTTGGACAAGTATGGTCAAATAAATACAGGAAACAAACGTTGTAAGATGGTATGACAATCATGGCTCTTCAGTCCAGTTAACTTGTTATCCTTGAAGTTAACACACCTCCCTATATTTCCAGCATATCATGTGGGATACCTTGCAGCCTTTACTATTGGTCGTCGGCTAAAGTATACTAGTTGTTGGCTAAACTACATAACTTTAGCCGACGACTAACTTGACTTTAGCCGACGACCAATAGTAAAGTCATCGGCTAAACTACTTTAGTCGACAACAAGTTATCCGTTGGCCAAACTTGCTGACTTTAGCCGACGACGTCGGCTGGCCGTCGGTCGGTCTCCGGCTAGTCGTCGGCTAAAATGTTATTTTTGGTAGTGCTAACTGGATATTTGTATGAACTTTCTAGAGTCGAACATCCTTGTTCTCAACATGATTCCTACTAAAGTGATGCTTCATATGCATATGCTTAGTACGCGAGTGCAACACAGGATTGTGCGTTATTGTAATTGCACTCATGCTATCGCAGATGATCGGTGTTTCCTTGACAGTGAAGACTGATAGCAGTATTAAAATGGTTATGATACATTTACAACTTACAAGTATATCCGGATAGTTAGGATATACCTTATGAGTCACGTAGACAAAGGCATTCACCACATTTTCATCAGAAGTGGCCTCGTGCGAAACTCTCGCTAACGACCGCGAACCTAAGCTGTAGTGCTCCGTCAAACCCTTACGGTTAATAGTGTTGGTTGAATTGCTCGCCTACATATAGAAACATGTAATTTTCATTTAAGAAAGAGCAAAATTACCACAAGTAAGTTTCATATATGTTATATATCTTTAAACAACAATAGCATTACGATAATATTTAGAGCTCGATTACATACAATATAGTTCGGGTCACTAAAATGTGCGCATAGCCACCTCCACTCGTACTCCCGATACTTGAACTCCTCGGGAGTAGCCTCGCGGGAATTACCCCAAACTGACCAAAATATGTGTAGCTCGTTTTTCCAAGATTTGTACCTGTAACAAATATTTATAAATTATAATCAAACATTAGTAAAATATACATGTAAAGTATTTTGTAAATTTTATGTATTTATTTACTGTGATTTTATGTTATTGTTTTATTCTTATTTATAATGTTATTTGTTTAATGTTATTCATAAATAATCTGTTGTGTGTATACAGTTGAATGTTAAGATTTAAGTTTTGTGATTATGTTATTCATATACAATGTTAATGTGTTGGTTTTATTATTTTTATGTATAATTAATATTATAATGTTTTATGTAATTCTTGTAACACCCCGAGATATTCGGAGTAATTACAGCGCCGTAAACCCTTTAAGTAAGGATTTACAAGCCTAATTTAAAAGAAATGTAAATATAAGACATCAATATTGAGGAAATTCCAGTTTACAAAACCATTCAACTGGTTTAACGAGTAATTAATACAACCATATCAAAATGATATCATAAGACACGCGTACTCGAGTACTGAAATCAAAACAAGAAAACAAATCACCAACAACAACAAACATCACTGAACCCTTCGTCGTCACGCCGATCGCGGGTCGCTTTCCCTGCTCCTCGGCTACCTGAACATCAAAACAAATGTCCACCCCCGAAGGGGTTAGCAAAACGATGCTAGTACAAGTATCATTTAAACGAATCAAATATGCATCAACAATACATAACAAGATACACCACACGGACTTCCGCTACCGGAATCCGATAATGCGAATCCACAAGATTCCATTAACACAAAGAAGGGTATTCC
The DNA here is from genome assembly GCA_033398695.1 of Orobanche coerulescens. NCBI lineage: Eukaryota > Viridiplantae > Streptophyta > Magnoliopsida > Lamiales > Orobanchaceae > Orobanche > Orobanche coerulescens. Next base: position 87,654,948 of record CM065809.1, read on the forward strand.
AATGATCCAGCGCCTCAAAGATAGATCCCAAGATGATCCCGTCGGACCAACACGAGGTGGAAATAACCCGTCCCAATGATCCAAGGCCTCACCTAGATCCCAAGATGATCTCGTCGGACCAACACGAGGTGGACATCCGATCCAGCCGCCTCAAGATAGATCGTACAACGTACACAAACACAACTCATGCATACACATATGCCAAATCATTATGTTCATCAACATGAACATACAAACACTAGATAACGAATATCATGACAATTCAACACAAATAATTTCCATGTTCAACAACATGAATAAAAAACAAACATGCTCAAAATACCAATTTTAACACATTACGATACTTGCCTCGAAGATGGCAAGAACGAAATACTTCAATGATCTCAACACACTCAAGGCCGCCTCCTTCGATCAACGTAGCAAGCTCGAACTTTAACAAAATAAATGATATATAAATCATCTCAAGTCGAACGATTGCCTAACAATTCGATCTACGGCCCAAAAGCTCAAAATATGCACTGCTCGAACCACTTAGCGACGCTACGTACTCTATGTAGCGTGCGCTAAGCTCGCCTGTTAGCGACGCTATCGCCTAATCCTAGCGACGCTAGCCACGGATCGACAGCTTTCTCGGATCAGCCAACCGACTCGGCCGATATCATAACGCACGTTACGTACCAAACGAGCGGGCGTTAACTTATCCTCGATAGCGCACGTTAACTTACGTATGTTAGCGTGCGCTAACCGTGCATGGCGACACACCGGTAGAAAATCGATCTAATGGTGATGAACTCATAAATTCTATGGTGATAATACAAGTCATCCCCGAGCATATCATGCTAATAAGGTTTGTGAAAGTTCTATACGTACTAAATGACTATGAGATACAAAGATACGTATAATCATCTCAACACCATAATTCATCTTAGATCTTCAAGGGATATCCTGAGTTCAATCCGTTATATGACCCAAAACGTATGATTCCTTTATATAAACGCATAAGAACTTGAAAATCTCCATATACTGATCACAAATCGGTCTGAAAATGCTTAGGAGTCCATATACTAAAACGGTTCAAAGGTTCATACGATGAATAAGTGCCGAAATGTCGAAATATCCTTTTAACACATGATGTTCGACTATTAACGAACCTAACTGACTAGATAAACATGATTAAACGTCCTTTAGAACACTACTAGTATTGGTGAAGAATCACCTACCTCAAAGTAGTGAAGAACAAGGAGGAAATCGAAACAAATCCAACGTCGAAGGCTTGAACACCAATCCTCAATGATCTATAATCTTCAACACGAGGTAAGATGCTGATATGAAGTGTTTAGGATGTTGAGAGTAATACTCTAAGTATAAGAGTTCGGATGTGGGAAAAGAAAGGATTGAAAACACGAAAAGGATGCTGTCTTATTTATAGGAAATGGTTATTAGCGCGCACTAGTCCATGCTCGTAGCGTGCGCTAACGGCTTACTGACTTCACTGTACTCGGCACTTAGCGTGCGCTATTCTCATGTCAGTAGCGTGCGCTAAGGCGTTGACTTGGCTTTTCCCAAAAGCCGTCCAGGTTCATCCCGACACAATCCGACCAAGATCCCCGGCCTGATCTCACCTACCACACGTCTCAATCATATTGACCACGCATAGCGTGCGCTAATGCTCCTTTGTAGCGTGCGCTAAGGATTCATGTTAGCATACGCTACACGTAGCCGATAGCGTGTGCTACATGCGCAGAATTACAATTTTTAAATCACATGCATGAAATCATACGCTCAACAACATCGGATAATGAAATACGGAGAATAATACTCAGATCAAAGTACAACAATTACAATATGACAAGTTCCAAATACATATCAGAAATCTCGGGTATTACAATTCTAAAGTGTATGTTATAATAGTCATAGTTACAAGTAAATTAGAATGTTTACCATGTTTAAATTTATCAATCAAATTATCTAGCCTTCATATTGTCCTCCGTTTCCCAAGTGGCCTCTTCGACTCCGTGTCGTGACCATTGTACTTTATCCAAGTGTATTGGTTTATTCCTCAATTGTTTGATCCGACTCTCAAGTATCTTGATTGGTCTCTCTTCGAAGGTGCCATCATTAGCTATCTCGATCTCATCGAAATCAATGACGGATCGGGTCCGGTACATACTTCCGCAATTGGGATACGTGAAACACATTGTGAACGTGACTCAGCAATGGCGGTAAGGCCAACCTGTATGCTAAATCTCCAACCCTCTCGAGGATCTCGAATGGTCCGATATATCTAGGACTAAGCTTGCCTCTCCTCCCAAAACGGAAAATCCCTCGTGTAGGAGACACCTTCAATAGTACATGGTCCCCAGCATCGAACTCTAGAGGGCGACGACGTACGTCTGCATAAGACTTCTGTCGACTCTGGGCAGTCAACAGTCTTTCTCGAATCAAAGCTATCTTCTCTTGAGTATGAATTATCAATTCCGGTTCCGTCCCGATCAAATCCGAAAAATCATCCCAACACAGGGGTGATCGGCATCTTCTCCCGTACAAAGATTCAAATGGTGCCATCTTAATAGAAGCATGCCAACTATTATTGTAAGTGAATTCAATCAATGGCAAATGAACTTCCCAATCAGTTGACCAATCAAAAGCACAGGCTCTAAGCATGTCCTCTACTGTTTGTATAGTCCTTTCGGACTGACCGTCCGTTTGGGGATGATAAGCCGTGCTAAAGTTGAGCTCAGTCCCCAGAGCCCTGTGAACTGCTTTCCAGAAGCGCGACACGAAACGACCATCTCAATCCGAAATAATGGTCTTCGGCGTCCCATGCAATCTGACTATCTTTGCAATAAATACTCGCGCCAATCTCTTGGGTCCCCATATATCTTTAATCCCTAGGAAATGAGCCGACTTGGTTAGTCGATCAACTACAACCCAAATCACGTTCATTCCCGGTCTAGTCCTTGGCATAATGGTGATGAAATCCATCGAGATGTCCTCCCACTTCCATTCAGGGATCTAAGCGGCTTTAACATTCCGGCAGGTCTCAGATGTTCAATCTTAACTAGCTGAAAAGTAAAGCACCTCTAAACGTACTCTGCTACATCCTTCTTCATATTACACCACCAGAAGTTATGTTTTAAATCCTTATACATCTTATCACGCCTGGTGAATGGAATAGGGCGCGTTGTGAGCTTCCTTGAGAATAGTCCGTCTCAAATCATCATCATCGGGAACGCAAAGTCGACTCAAATCTCGTAACTCCATCGTCTTGTATCACGAATCCTGGGGCTTTTCCTTTCTTTACTTCATCACATAACCGAATGATCAGAGAATCGTTCAACTGCTTAGATTTGATTTCCTCGACTAGTGACGAAGTTAGTTCCATCACATATAGTTGCCCTTGAATTCCTGGTGCCCATACTTCAATCCCTTCGCGGATCGGGCCTCGTGAATCCGGTTTGGGACGTAAGTGCTTCCAACACTCAAGAGAAACAGTTTATAACTCAATGCATCACTACAACGTTTGCTTTCCTTGATGATAGAGAATCTCTAAGTCGTAATCCTTGATCAATTCCACCTTCTCTGCCTCATGTTTAAATATTTCGATCAAAATGTACTTGAGGCTTTTATGATCTGTAAAGATCCGACAATGAGTGCCGCATAAATAATGTCTCCAAATTTTCAAGGCAAAGACTACATTGCTAACTCCGGATCATGAGTCGGGTAATTTACTTCAGACGGTTTCAACCGCCAAGAAGCATAGGCAATTACCTTATCCTTTTGCATCAACACACATCCTGCACTCGATTTGAAGCGTCAGTAAACCATGAATCCATCGGGCCCATCCGCAATGCTAAAATAGGTGCTGTCGTCAGTCTCTTCTTAAGTTCATCAAAACCACTGGCATTTCTCATCCCACTTAAACTTTTGAGTTTTCTGTAACAGCTGAGTGAACGGACGAGAGATCTTGGAAAATCCCTCTACAAAGCGGCGATAATATCCAGCAAGTCCTAGGAAACTCCGGACTTCTTTCACATTATTAGGAGCTTCTCATTCCAAGATTACTTCGACTTTCTTTGGGTCCACCTGAACTCCGTCAGCTGATATCACATGCCCAAGGAAAATTACTTCCCTAAGCCAGAACTCACAATTTGAAAGCTTTGCATACAGTTGTTCCTTCCTCAAGGTGCTCAAAACCACACGTAAATGTTCGGCATGCTCCTCTGCGTCTCTCGAGTATATCAAGATGTCATCAATGAAGACGACCACAAATTTATCCAAGTATTCCAAGAATACCCGATTCATCAATTGCATGAATACCGCAGGAGCATTGGTAAGTCCAAACGGCATCACTACGATTTCATAATGCCTGCATCGACTCAAAGCGCATTTCGTATATCCGATTCCTTAATCCTCAACTGATGGTATCCTGATCGCAAGTCAATCTTCGAGAATACCCTTGCCCCTTGCAGTTGATCAAACAAGTCGTCGATCCGAGGTATAGGATACTTATTCTTGATCGTCATCTTATTGAGCTCCCTGTAATCAATACACAGTCGGAGGGATCCGTCTTTCTTCCGGACAAAGAGAACGGGCGCTCCCCACGGAGAAACGCTAGGTTGAATATAGCCCTTCTGTAACAATTCCTCTAGTTGCTTCTTGAGTTCATACATCTCGGTTGGCGCCATGCGGTATGGTGCTCTGGAAATAGGAGCTGCTCCAGGCTCTAATTCGATAGTGACTTCCACTTCTCTCTGCGGAGGTAACCCAGGTAGTTCGTCAGGAAATACATCTGAGAACTCATTCACAACTGAAATAGACGAGAGCTCTACTCCTTCCTCTTTCCTCATGGCATAACACCAAAGTCCATGACATCCTTGCTTCAGTAATTTCACGGCTTTCATTGCTTTTATCAATTTTCCCGAGCTTCCCGGTCTCCACCCTCGAAATAAGTGTTCAGATCCGTCATCAGCAATGATAGAAATGACTCTCTCTCGGTAATTCAGAATAGCTCCATAACGGTTGAATCAATCGTCTCCGAGAATTAAATCGTCACCGTAGATGTCAACTACAATAAGATTCGATGGCCAATCTCTCCCTCCTATAGATACCGGAAAATCTCTAGCCTCTAGGGTTCCCACAATTCTCTCCACTCGGCAAACCCACAACATATGGTTCACAATCAAATAAGCACGAGATTTTTAAACGATTTACACAGTTCAATGATACAAAAGAATGTGTAGCTCCGGAATCGAATAAAACACTAACTGGTTGCAAAAGGATCTGAATCGCACTCGATGCAACAAAGAAGTGTTCGATCGCCGATTTCCACATCTCGTACAAAGCGCGAGGAACGGACTCAAAGATCGGATGTCTCTCTCTTCCCAACATTCTGCTGCTGAAATCCACTCTATTGTGTCTGGTTCACACTTATCTCCTTCGGAACTGGCGCTGGAGTGCGAGTACCAAAAGATCTAGTAGCAACTCCACAGAAAGCCGCACGGTGCCCTTCTTGTCCACAATCGTAGCAAGTCACAGAAGATGCGGGGCAGTCACGTCAAACATGCCCTGCTCGACCACAATTGTAGCATTTCTTTGATGCGTCCGGAACTGCTGATGTAGTCCGGAACTTCTTTCCACCTCTGGAAGGATGTGGAGGTTTCCTAGCCGAATAAAAGGAAGACTGGCCCTTGCGGGGCCCACTGCTCTTGTTTTCTGAGAAGTTGCCGGTCACCTTCTGCTTCTTTGCCTCCACTGATTTCTCCACCGCCGCCTCTTTCATGTCGTAGGCCAGCGCTTTGTCTTGATACTGTCACAACGTAGTACACTCGAATCCGGACATGTACTGCTGAATCTCCGGCTTCATCCGCATATCGAAATGAAAAATCTTTTCTGCCTCCGTTCTGACCAAGTGTCGCACACAAGTCAGCTGATGATTAAAAGTTTTGATTACATTTGTCACAGATGTTTCCGAACTCTGTGGTGAGAAAAACTCTCGGATCTTTGCCTCTCTAACTGGATGAGGACAATACTGTGCTTCCATCATTAGTTTGAATTCCGTCCAATCCGCATTATGATTCTCGGGTCGGATAGCTTCCCACCAATCAAAGGCCTCCCCAGTCAGAAAATACTGGGCAATGGGAACCTTCCGGTCCTCGGGACAGTTAAGACCCGCGAATATCTTCTCTAACTCCTTAAGCCAGTGATCCCAAGTAAGTGCCTCAGCAGATCCGTCAAATTTTGGCGGGTGTAATTTGACCACCTCAGCAAGCCATCTGTCTCCCCGGTTATCCTCGTGGTGCTGTTGTCCCATCGCCGTCTGCATGCGGTCGACTACCTGGGCGAACTAGTTTATCTGCGCCACCACCTTTTGAAGCACTCCTGGCATGTTAGGATTTGCGTCGTCATTCGCTGATCCTTGCTGCCCTCCAGAATGGGAATCGGTTCGACTAGATGATAATTCCGGGGTAGTTGCGGAATCCTCCTGTCTCATGTTACCCCATCCGCATCCACGACCGCGTCCGCGTCCACGTCCTCCTCTCAACATATTGTAAACACAATTCTTCAATATCCAGTACAAAGTTTACGAAATAAAGCCCGTCAATACTCACAAAATAGTAATTAAGTAAAACGGTTGTATAAGAGATTAGGAGACTTACAACCACGGTCCACATGACGACTTTTGGCTGAACAGTGATGTTACAAACAACTCGTAAATCAATAACGTAAATGCACTCCAACTTAAAACCCGACTGCCAAGATATCCATAAATCTTAGCTCTGATACCATATTCTGTAACACCCCGAGATATTCGGAGTAATTACAGCGCCGTAAACACTTTAAGTAAGGATTTACAAGGCTAATTTAAAAGAAATGTAAATATAAGACATCAATATTGCGGAAATTCAAGTTTACAAAACCATTCAACTGGTTTAACGAGTAATTAATACAACCATATCGAAATGATATCATAAGACACGCGCACTCGAGTACTGAAATCAAAACAAGAAAACAAATCACCACCAACAACAAACATCACTGAACCCCTTCGTCGTCACGTCAGTCGCGTGGTCGCTTTCCCCGCTTCCTCGGCTACCTGAACATCAAAACAAATGTCCACCCCCGAAGGGGTTAGCAAAACGATGCTAGTACAAGTATCATTTAAACGAATCAAATATGCATCAACAATACATAACAAGATACACCACACGGACTTCCGCTACCGGAATCCGATAATGCGAATCCACAAGATTCCATTAACACAACAAGGGTATTCCAATGATCCAGCGCTCTCAGCATAGATCCCAAGATGATTTCGTCGGACCAACACGAGGTGGACATCCGATCCAGTGCCCTCAGCATAGATCGTACAACGTACACAAACACAACTCATGCATACACATATGCCAAATCATTATGTTCATCAACATGAACATACAAGCACTAGATAACGAATATCATGACAATTCAACACAAATAATTTCCATGTTCAACAACATGAATAAACCACAAACATGCTCAAAATACCAATGTTAACACATTACGATACTTGCCTCGAAGATGGCAAGAACGAAATACTTCAATGATCTCAACACACTCGAAGGCCGCCTCCTTCGATCAACGTAGCAAGCTCGAACCTTAACAAAAGAAATGATATATAAATCATCTCAAGTGGAACGATTGCCTAACAATTCGATCTACGACCCAAAAGCTCAAAATATGCAATCTGCCTGAACCACTTAGCGTACGCTACGTACTCTATGTAGCGTGCGCTAAGCCTGCCTGTTAGCGTACGCTATCGTCTAATCCTAGCGTACGCTAGCCACGAACTGACACTTCTCTCGGATCAGCCAACTGACTCGGCTGATATCATAACGTACGTTACGTACCAAATGTAGCGTGCGTTAACTTATCCCCGATAGCACACGTTAACTTACGTATGTTAGGGTGCGCTAACCGTGCATGGCAGATTACTACTGGTAGAAAACTGGATCTAATGGTGATGAACTCATAAATTCTATGGTGATAATACAAGTCATCCCCGAGCATATCATGCTAATAAGGTTTGTGAAAGTTCTATACGTACTAAATGACTATGAGATACAAAGATACGTATAATCATCTCAACACCATAATTCATCTTAGATCTTCAAGGGATATCCTGAGTTCAATCCGTTATATGACCCAAAACGTATGATTCCTTTATATAAACGCATAAGAACTTGAAAATCTCCATATACTGATCACAAATCGGTCTGAAAATGCTTAGGAGTCCATATACTAAAACGGTTCAAAGGTTCATACGATGAATAAGTGCCGAAATGTCGAACATATCCTTTTAACACATGATGTTCGACTATTAACGAATCTAACTGACTAGATAAACATGATTAAACGTCCTTTAGAACACTACTAGTATTGGTGAAGAATCACCTACCTCAAAGTAGTGAAGAACAAGGAGGAAATCGAAACAAATCCAACGTAGAAGGCTTGAACACCAATCCTCAATGATCTATAATCTTCAACACGAGCTAGGATGCTGATATGAAGTGTTTAGGATGTTGAGAGTAATACTCTAAGTATAAGAGTTCGGATGTGGGAAAAGAAAGGACTGAAAACACGAAAAGGATGTTGTCCTATTTATAGGAAATAGTTATTAGCGCGTGCTAGTCCATGCTCGTAGCGTGCGCTAACGGCTTACTGACTTCAATGTACTCGGCACTTAGCGTGTGCTATTCTCATGTCAGTAGCGTGCGCTAAGGCGTTGACTTGGCTTTTCCCGAAAGCCGTCCAGGTTCATCCCGACACAATCCGACCAAGATCCCCGGCCTGATCTCACCTACCACACGTCTCAATCATATTGACCACGCATAGCATGCGCTAATGCTCCTTTGTAGCGTGCACTAAGGATTCATGTTAGCGTACGCTACACATAGCCGATAGCGTGCGCTACATGCGCAGAATTACAATTTTTAAATCACATGCATGAAATCATACGATCAACAACATCGGATAATGAAATACGGAGAATAATACTCAGATCAAAGTACAACAATTACAATATCACAAGTTCCAAATACATATCAGAAATCTCGGGTATTACAATTCTAAAGTGTATGTTATAATACTCATAGTTACAAGTAAATTAGAATGTTTACCATGTTTAAATTTATCAATCAAATTATCTTCCATTTATAGAAGTTGTTAATTTTAAATTACAAATTATTTTGTATTAATAAATAAATTATTAAAATATTTGACAAATACATATTTTTAACAATAACTAAAATGATGCAAAAATTTCTCGAGTAATTACTCAACTACGTATTGTGAAAATTACTTATTTGGTTGTTTGCACCTCATCACACCAAGTATGTAGTAGGAAAAAAGGAACCTCAAACCAAACCTACAATTAGCATATAATATATATTACTAAATTTTTCAGAATTTAAATACACAAAGTAGCTTTCGGAATTGAGATAAACTTACCGACACAGCATTGTTCAATGCATCCTTCACACTTTGTGGCACATCCTTCCACTCAGCCCACAGTACCGAAACTCTATCACGTATGACAAACCCAACATTACGAAAATATGCCGTACAAGCATCCGAAGCCAAAATGGGTCATCGATACTTTTCATCATAGGGGGCATAAATAGAATCGACGGCGCACTCGAAGGCACCTCGGATGACGTGCTCGGTGTAGATCGGCCGCTCCTAGATGTAGTAGGAGGGGAGTGAATGCGGTGTATAGGAGGCATACGAGGCTGAGTCGTCTCGACACTAGTGGGGGTCGTCCCCGATCTGGGAGTCTAATCCGATTGCAATAGTATGTGTGTCATCTGCCGGATACAAGTTCCCATCCTTAAACTTCAGTCCACTATTCTCTACTAGTCCACGTATGCGAGCGTTACTCGGATCCAAATATTTACAGACAGGATCCGCACCATTGGAAGCTGCGGAACTATCTCCCGAATCCGGAGTCTTCGATTTTTTCTTTCCACACGCTAGTCTCTTAATTTTATCCATTTAACCTGTACAAATTCGAAAACAGAAATCAATTATTTTTACATCATAAAACATCATAAACGCTAAAGATCATTTTGAATTAATAAGTACTAATGAGCAATTATTTTTGAAAATTCACAGGTAACGAAATTATAACAAGACCTTGCCTCTTGAAAAAATCAATCGGTTGTCACCATCAAGAAGCATTGAAAAACAGCGATAACTAATCGATAACTAATACTCCATCGAACAAATACAACTTCCACTGAACCAAAAACAGCGATAAGTAATCATTCCAAAATTAGTATCATTTCAAGCATAATCTCAGCGCCACAACTTCCTGTCACATTTTGTTCTCCATAAAACTAAGAACCTCAGGGAATAAAGAACGCATCACTCATTTAATATAATTGAATACATAGATAACCGAAGAAAAAAATGACAATCGATTGTAGTAACTACTTGAATCATTTATCCCAAATGTTAACAAGATAAGCAGTGCCAGCCCCGATAACCAAAACCAGCAAATAAAAACATCCGAGAAAATGAAAAAAAAAATAGAAATCAAAACTGAAAAAATGAAAAAAAAAATAGAAATAAAAAAACTTACCTACGGCGGACGACGGAAGGCGGCGGAGGAAGAGCTGGCGGCGGACGCTCAGACGAGGGTTCCAGACGGATGGTCGGATGGGGGAGGCGGACGGACGGGATGAGGCGAACGGACGATGCAGACAGATGACGGGAGGAGCGGCGAACGGTTGGGCGGCGGAGGGGTAGCGGAGGTTCCTGGGGAAGAAAGGAAAAAAAATGGGGGCGGCGGAGTTCCTGGGGAAGAAAGGAAAAAATGGATGGGAGAGTCGCGTTTTTTTTTATATATATATAAGGTCACTTTAGCCGACGACAAAGGCCGTCGTCGCCTAAACTGTGGAGTACTTTAGCCGACGCCGCCGTCGGGCAAAACAGAAAAAGGAGCCATCCCCACTCGACCGTGTCGATAGACACGGTCGGGTTAGCCTTCCAGAAACTTTTTGGAATGTAGAACACAACGACACGGGTAGTGTCAATTAATACGGGCAGTGTCACTTTAGCCGACGGCTGTCGCCGGCTAAACTAAATATCGAAAAAAAAAATATAAACAATATATTCTTTGAATTTAATTATAAATAATATATTTATACAGTTTTTATAAAATGATATTTATATATTTATACATTTTATATATAATAATATAGATATATATAATACAAAATTAATATATCTATATATTTAAATTTAATTATAAATATATTTAATATAAATTAAAAATATCAATACTTTAGCCGATGACCGCCGCTCGGCTAAAGTCCAAACACTTTAGCTGACGGCGATGGTCGTCAGCTATTCTTAATGCCAAAAAAAAAAATATGACCGAGTGGCTGCCGGGGTTCGAACTCGGGCCATTTATGTAAGTGATATGGTATTTTACCAATGGGTCATGTTTATCATTCAAACATTTTAACCCAGTTTTTATATTTATATATGTCTTTTATATAATATAATATTTTACATATTTGAATTTAATTATATATATAATATGACTATTATTTATATAGTTTTATATAATAATATTTTATATATTTAGATATATTTTTATATAATAATATTTTATATATATTTGAATTTAATTATAAATATATCTTATAAATATTTAGACATGATTATATATCTGTATATTAATTTATACAGTTTTTATATAATAATATTTTATAAGTTTATTCTTGTTTTTTATATAATATTAATAGTTTATATATTTATACTTGTTTTATTATAAATGGAACAATGAATATATAACAAAATAAAAAAAATCAGGTAATAATATCACCTTTTCGATTCATTCGAGCAGCACACAACAATGAATATTTAAGGAACTTTTACAAATGATATGTCCTTCTAAGGTTCGTAGTCAGAATCACTACTTGAGTCTGTCTCTCTGTCGGAGTAGATAACTGGCAACATATGTCTGAACTCGTCCTCATCATCTTCATCAGAGTCTGCACGTAATTTATTTGTACCTACATCTATGAACCCACGTTCTTCATCATGTAGCCGAACCACTCGACCTTCTACAACATTATTCAGTAGTATTGTGGAGGATGGTGAAATATTAGTTGTATCCGGCTCTTGGTATGCCTCATTATCATCCTTATCGACTGCTTGTCCAAGTGTAGCCACACTATATATATTTCTCGTAGCCACATGATTTACGATCTTCCATGCTCCTTTTTTTACCAAGTCATCGAGGTAGTAAACTGGTTTAGCAGATGTTGCAAAAACAAAAGGATCACCTTCATACCAACTTGTAGAAGTATCAACAGATAATAGTCCATAATTATCCTCCCTTTCGATTTGAGGATATGTATCAAACCACCTACACTTGAACAAGTAAACTATCAAGCCTTCTCCATAAATTAGTTCCACTGCTTCGAGAAGAACACCGTAATATCTACCGTCAATCATAACCCCATAATTTTGACATCTCCTTCTTTGATCTCTGTCGATACATACAAATGTCACACCATTTACCTTCGCCATTGAATAAACTCTAGATTAACAGGCTTCATCGAAAGAAGCATCAACTCAGGTGACCACATCGGGTGGCCATCACTTTGTATGTGCGTCATCTGGATATTAATTAATGTGAATGTCGTAATTAAGTAAATTATGTAAGCAAATTAAGTAAACAGTAATTAAACACTTACCCATTATCCGAAATAATCAGAAAATATTTCATTGTGGAATTTAATGTCTCCATTCACAGAATCACATGAAAGGTGAATGTCTTTCTAATATTGAACTTCTGGACAGTTAAGTAATATCCACCAATGTGCAATTCATAGCTCGTTGTAATACCCCCAATCCGCTCAGGGATATTACACACCGTAGAACCTTTCCTCAAGGTTCTACCAGGCTGGTAACAAAATCGAACAACTCCACAATTCCTCTAAGGATAAAATGACTCAGTAGACCGACTTGGTCTTTCAATAAATACATACAACTCAAACATAATACATGCCCACGCACGGGTCGAATACAACACACTCCCGTACAATGGGGAGAGAATACCGCAGCGGAAATAAAATACAACTAAACCAATACGACAATGTACGGGTCCTCATGTGATTAGTATCGATCATCTTTCATAATCCTTCATGCCGACCCTGTGTTATGCTCCCCAAAACCTGAATGCAAAGACATACATCCACCCTCTGAAGACTCGGGGGTTAGCAAAATTCTACTATTTTGCTAGTGCAAGTACAAAGTGCAAATACGAGGCATATAATTCAAGTTCCAAGGACAATAATAACCAGGAATCCTTAAAGATACAAATATAACGAAACAAATACTTCCCGAGGCAAGAGTTTGGTTAAAACATTTCGAAACGGAAGGATCACAATTCAAGAGAAACAATTTACAAAATTGTATAATAAGCCATCAGAAGTTTTAGTAGAAAACAATTTAGGATTAGTGGATCCTTCTCTTTTCAAATCAGCAGGGGGGTCACAGCCCAAAGGTTTTATTTTCACAATTAAAACCAACAACAATTCACAAGGTTAAAACCCACATCACGTCCTCGACGTACATAACATCAACACCAACTCGTGAAGTTTTTACTCGTGAATCCAGGGCGAAACCATTGGACTCCCTCCGTGGCCCCGTCGAACCCTCTCGAGGTGAGCAAAATACATTCACCAAACATACACACCAACTCGTGAAGTTTTTACTCGTGAATCCAGGGCGAAACCATTGGACTCCCTCCGTGGCCCCGTCGAACCCTCCCGATGTAATATCCGCAATTTCGAATTTCGGTAATTTTCTTTTTTTTTTGCGGAAGTCCGTTTTGACGACTCGCTCAGGACCGTTTCGTCATTTCGAGAATGATTAATTCTGCACTTTTTGTCATTCGAGTTCGTTTCGGTGTTGTTTTGTTGAGTTCCGTGCTTTTTAGCGGCTTTTCCGCACTTGAGCTCCATTCTTGCGAATCTCGTCCGAAACTGTTGTTTCGAGTTTCTCGTAAGTTCATTTAATGTTATTATTCATGTTGCGAGCTTTGGTTCGGTGTTTCGATCACATATCGTGATTTCCGGGCGTTTTGGGCCATTTTTGTAATTTCCCAAAGTTTGGGGTAATTACTTCCGTTGTCGGATTCCGACACTTCGGGTGGTCGGAATCGTGTGTTCTCTTAGCGCTTAGATTCGTCTTTGCGATTACTTTGTAAGCATATCTCTGATTTTTACTCAGGTTCGGGTTTTGGGGTCGTCCGGGCCGTCGGACTGGCCACGACCGAGTCACGGCCGGAGCAGGGCCTGGCCTGGCAGAGTTACGGCCGTAAGGTGCCGGTTACGGCCGTAAGGTGTGTCAGTTACGGCCGTATGTGTGATCGTGTACGGCCGTACGGGCGCTGGGCATCTTCCGGACGAAGGCGACATTCTGGCCGTAATGTGTGCGATGACCGTGAATCGCCCGGCGCTTGCCGGATGATTTTTGACGAATGCGATTACTGGCAGAAGGCTTGCTGGCACGGCCGTATGGGCCGAGTTACGGCCGTAAGTCACTGCCGCTTACGGCCGTAAGTGTCCGGCAGTGACCGGCTATATAAGGCCTGGCAGCCCGTTTTTACTCATTTCTTCACTTTTCTCGCGGCTATCGGACGGGTGCCACGGGAAATCGAGTTCTTGGCCGATTCTAATCAATTCCAAGGCATTTTGGAAGATTCTTGTTGATTATATCATCATCCAATCCGTGTTCTTCGTCGAATCAAGGTATATTTCTTGATTTTCCTTCAAGTTGACTTTTTGGGAAATTGTTGTTGATTTCGATTCTAGTCCGATTTTGATACATCGGTTGGTGTAGTATGATGTTATTAATCATATTATATGGGTTGTATATCCATATATCGAGTTTGTTTAACTCGATTGACGATTCGAGTGTTCTTGGGAATTATTGAACATTTAGTGTTCGATTAAATGTCCCAATGAGTTTCCCTTCGATGGGTTGTTGGGATTTCCGTTGTTTTGGCCTTGATTCTCGTCGTAACCATGTGTTATTGTTCCTTCCGGAGGTCTATAGGTGTTCGAGGATTCCGATGTTGAATCTCGTTGGTGATTGATGATTCGTGTGGTGTTATTCTCGTAATACTCGTGGTGCTATCGCGTTCTTGATGGTGTTCGGGCGTTCGGGGCTATTCGACCGCGTCCTATCCGTCGTGTCATTGCAATCGTGATTTCGAGGCAAGTACCTTGTCCATACAATTCTTGTTTTATGGATATGATGATTGGAGATCGTCTTGGTGTTTTTGTTTGTTTGTTTGAAATGAGTTTTCAAAAGATTTGGTTAGCCTTGTTAAAGGCCCTCTTTCAAAACCGCGTGTGTTTTGTGATTGGTGTGTTTCATGAATGAGTATGTGACTCCTGTGGATATGTTTGGTGTTGATGATGCACTTGGTGTTGTGTGTGGATGTATATTGTTTCATTTCGGTGCATTGTGGTTTGACGTGGTGTTTTGCTAAGTGTTTGATGCCTCTGGGTGAATTGTTTGGATATCCTTGGTGTGATATGTTATTTGTGCATGATTGTTTCGCTCACCGTGGGTTGGTTCGACGGGGCCACGGCGGGAATACAATGGTAGAGCCCTGGATTCATGAGTGGTGAATGTATTTTACTCATCATGGGTTGGTTCGACGGGGCCACGGCGGGAGTCCAATGGTAGAGCCCTGGATTCACGAGTAAAAACTTCACAGGTTGGTGTATATTTAGTGAATGTATTTAACTCACCGTGGGTTGGTTCGATGGGGCCACGGCGGGAGTCCAATGGTAGAGACCTGGATTCACGAGTAAAACTTCACGAGTTGATATTGATTTTTATGTCCGTCGAGGACACGTGACGTGGGTTTTAACCCTGTGAATTCTTGTCGGTTTTCTATTTGCGAAAACAAAACCTTTGGGCTGTGACCCTTGTTGATTTTTGGAAAGAGAAGGATTCGGAAATCCTAAATTGTTTTCTATTAAAACTCTCGATGGCATTTTAAACTGTTTTATAAATTGTTTCCCTTTATTTGTGATCTTTCGGTTTTGGAATGTTTTACCAAACTCATGCCTCGGGAAGTGCTTTTCGTTACGTTTGGAACTTTGAGGATTCCTGATTATTATTGTTCTTGGAACTTGTATTGTATGGCTCGTGTTTTTGCACTTGTACTTGCACTAGCAAAACAGTGGAGTTTTGCTAACCCCCGAGTAATCGGGGGGTGGATGTCTGTTTTTGCATTCAGGTTTGGGAGCATAACACATGGTCGGTACGAAGGATGATGAAAGATGAACGATACTAATCACATGAGGATCCATATGAGGTCTTTGGTTTAGTTGTATTTTATTTCCGCTGCAGTATTCTTTCCCCGTTGTACGGGAGTGTGTTGTATTCGACCCCTGCGTGGGCATGTAATGTGTTTGAGTTGTATGTATTTATTGAAAGACCAAGTCGGTCTACTGAGTTATTTTAGCCTTAAAGGCATTGTTTAGTTGTTCGGTTTGTTACCAGCTTGGTAGAACCTTGAGGAAAGGTTCTGCGGCGTGTAATATCCCTGAGCGGATTGGGGGTGTTACATAAATGGTATCAGAGCTTAGGTTGTGGAAACCTAGGCTGTCGGGTCAGTGGTTTCTATTGAGTTTTGTCTCGTCAGATTTTGTCTGACTGAGTCATGTCGCGACGCGTCGTCTGAGTTTATTGGTCGTGATTAGTATCGTGGGCGATCATCATCTTCGTGCGACTAGTGGATGTAAGTCTCCCTCCTTTGTGTTGTGCCTCGTGTGACACGAGTTATTTTTATGACTATTTGTTAAGTGACGGAATCCTCTTATGTATTTTGATTTCGTGATATGTGGTTATTTGACTCTCATATTTCGTTCATATGAAGAGTAGTGTTGCTGGATTGTGCATGTTGAACTGTATTTCTTTTATCCGCTGTGTGAGTTCTTTTGTAATGACTTTCGGTATTTTACCGACTGAGTTTTATTTCGAAAACCGATTCCCTTAACCGAGTTTTTGGCCTTGATCGTTTTGACGGTAGTTGGGTGTTTTCAAATGTTTTTTGTGAGTTTTGGAAAATACTACCGTCATCGGCCTTCTTGTCGTTCTTCTAATTGGTTTTTAGCCTGGTGGGTTCCGTCGTGGGACACACGACGCTATAATGTTCCGTGTAATTACCTGAAATTTTTGGGCATTCTAGCCCATTGAATTATCTTTGAAAACCTTGAGTATCTTAGAAAATAAAATTCGAGACGTACTTTAAAATGGATTGTATTTTCAAGGCGCCTACTAGCGCAACTATCTGTTTCAAAATTCTTCTACCTTGAGGACCAATATATATTTTTTTTTTCTTTCCAGTAATTTTGGAAATGCTTTGGTTAGACCTGAGGGTCGAATATTTTTTTAAAGTTTTTCACTAAAAGAAAGGTGTCCTCATTTTTGTTCAAACGCAAGATGGTTTTCCAAATTCTCGATAACGATGTTTCATGTTTATATTTTTTTTTTGAAAGGTGATACTCAAGATCAACCGGTGTTTTTCTAAATTATTTCAAAGGGTGGTTTTAATTTTTTTTAAATCTATCAATTCCTGTTTGCCTTTGGGAATGTATGTATGATGTTTGCTTTGTCGATTATGATGTTGCTCCCGAGTTTGATCGAATTGGTGGCATGAACGTCGAGGCGTTGCCACGCATTTGTTGTACTAGCCCTCTGTGAGAGGTGTGAACTGGTATTTACTAATTGTCGCCTCGTAGTGATTTGCACGTTGTCGCACCTGTGTGAACTGTTAAAGCTTGGGTTTGTACGTTTGTGTACATGTGTGATTGTTTCATGATGTTTGTAATTATGTGCTAGTTATTGTTCGGACCTTTGAGGTCGCCGAACGATACCGTCGTTGCTGTAGTGTTTGTGTGTGTGTATTACTTTATGATGGTAATCGTTGTATACGGTGTGTATTATGATTCTTCGTTGTGCTGAGTTGGCATCTCCGCTATGTTGTTTTGCGACGTTATGCCCCATTGTATCTAGCATTTGTATTTTCAGTATGCCGAGTCGAGGTGTTTCAACCGTGATGTGCCGGGGCATGCATGTGTAAATTGTCCTTCTCGTCAGTAACGCGTTTCAAGTGAGGACTCGAGGGACACCGAATTCAGTTTTGCGAATTGGCTACCGAGACTTTCAGAGTTCGCACTTCAGCACAGTTATCAGAATCGGCTTTGAGAGGCCTTCGAAGAATGTTTCCGTCAGCTACTTTTGTGTTGTTGTCTTGTTTCCATTATTGTGAGTAGCGGGGACGACCTTCTTTTATAAGAGGTCGAATGTAATACCCGTATTGTTTTTAGACTTCTGCATTTCCTCTTTCTCAAGTCTATCGACTCGCTCGTGTTTGTTGATACTTTCTGAACTTATTCTGTATTTTGGTTTCATCGTCCGAACGAGCTGTGATCTTGTTGTGGGTCGATCTGGTTATCGCTGTGACTTTTTCGAGTTCGGTTCGATTGTTGTGAACCTTGTTCGGAAGTGACATCATTTGGTTCAACTAGTTCTTTTATTCGAAGTGGATCGGATTTGGAACTCCTGTGTTTTCGACTCTGTCGACTCGTTTATGTTCGTTGACATTTTCTAAGCTTGTCCTGTCCCTTGTTTTTGTTGATCGAACAAGTGTGGTATTGTTTCATAATTACTCGTTTGTCGTTGTGACCTTTCAATTTCTATTCCCTTTCCTGTGGATCTTATGTGAATCACATCTTGTTGTTTTCACCGGGTCATATGCTGTCTAGAGCCGAGACGTGAACCTGGGAGTTGTTTTTTTTTGAATTTTATTGTTCTTCGTGATTCGAACATGATTGTTCGATTTTTGTTGTCTCGATCGTTGAGTTCTATCGTTTGATTGTTTGGTTTTTGTTGATCTCGTTTCGTGATTGTTGAACATTCAGACTCCTTGGTAATTCCCTTAAGTTCGGGAAATTTGTCTCGTTTTCGATCTTCCAACCCTTGGGCGGTGGAATTTCGTATTTCTTCAGCGATTGGCTCGCGTTTTGATTGATGTACCGTTGGGGTGGTCGATCATATTGATTTTCGTTCGTTGCGTTTTGTGATTGTTCGGATAATTGACTTGACTATATTATCCATTTGATGACGCTTGTCATTTGTTGGTTTTATTATATTCCTAACGGCGACGCTGTGTTGGTCGTCGTGGAGCGTGTTTTCACGCCGTATGTCTCTTTGCGTTTCTTGCAGCGTTTCGCCGTCGGGCGCGAGTTTTCGGTTTTTGCGTGTCTCGTCGAGTTTTCCTGGCAGGGTATATTGCTTCCCCCTACTTGTTTTAAGTTTCGGGACGAAACCTCTTTTAAGGAGGGTAGAATGTAATATCCGCAATTTCGAATTTCGGTAATTTTCTTTTTTCGGCGGAAGTCCGTTTTGACGACTCGCTCATGACCATTTCGTCATTTCGAGAATGATTAATTATGCACTTTTTGTCATCCGAGTTCGTTTCGGTGTTGTTTTGTTGAGTTCCGTGCTTTTTAGCGGCTTTTCCGCACTTGAGCTCGATTCTTGCGAATCTCGTCTGAAACTGTTGTTTCGAGTTTCTCGTAAGTTCATTTAATGTTATTATTCATGTTGCGAGCTTTGGTTCGGTGTTTCGAACACGTATCGTGATTTCCGGGCATTTTGGGCCATTTTTGTAATTTCCCGTAGTTTGGGTAATTACTTCCGTTGTCGGATTCCGACACTTCGGGTGGTCGGAATCGTGTGTTCTCTTAGCGCTTAGATTCGTCTTTGCGAGTACTTCGTAACCATATCTCCGATTTTTACTCAGGTTCAGGTTTCGGGGTCGTCCGGGCCGTCGGACTGGCCACGGCCGAGTCACGGCCGGAGCAGGGCCTGGCTTGGCCGAGTTACGGCCGTAAGGTGTGCCAGTTACGGCCGTATGTGTGATTGGGTACGGCCGTACGGGCGCTGGGCATCTTCCGGACGAAGGCTGGTTACGGCGGTAATGTGTGCCAGTTACGACCGTAAGTGCCCGACAGTTGCTGGACAGATTTTTTGACGAATGCCGGTTACGGCCGTAAGGCTTGCCAAGTACGGCCGTATGGGCCGAGTTACGGCCGTAAGTCACTGCCGGTTACGGCCGTATGAGTCCGGCAGTGACCGGCTATATAAGGCCTGGCAGCCCGTTTTTACTCATTTCTTCACTTTTCTCGCGGCTATCGGATGGGTGCGACGGGAAATCGAGTTCTTGGCCGATTCTAATCAATTCCAAGGCATTTTGGAAGATTCTTGTTGATTATATCATCACCCAATCCGTGTTCTTCGTCGAATCAAGGTATATTTCTTGATTTTTCTTCAAGTTGACTTTTTGGGAAATTGTTCTTGATTTCGATTCTAGTCAGATTTTGATACATCGGTTGGTGTAGTATGATGTTATTAATCATATTATATGGGTTGTATATCCATATATCGAGTTTGTTTAACTCGATTGACGATTCGAGTGTTCTTGGGAATTATTGAACATTTAGTGTTCGATTAAATGTCCCAATGAGTTTCCCTTCGATGGGTTGTTGGGATTTCCGTTGGTTTGGCCTTGATTCTCGTCGTAACCATGTGTTATTGTTCCTTCCGGAGGTTTATAGGTGTTCGAGGATTCCGATGTTGAATCTCGTTGGTGATTGATGATTCGTGTGGTGTTATTCTCGTAACACTCGTGGTGCTATCGCGTTCTTGATGGTGTTCGGGCGTTCGGGGCTATTCGACCGCGTCCTATCCGTCGTCTCGTTGCGATCATGATTTCGAGGCAAGTACCTTGTCCATACAATTCTTGTTTTATGGATATGATGATTGGAGATCGTCTTGGTGTGTTTGTTTGTTTGTTTGAAATGAGTTTTCAAAAGATTTGGTTAGCCTTGTTAAAGGCCCTCTTTCAAAACCGCATGTGTTTTGTGATTGGTGTGTTTCATGAATTAGTATGTGACTCCAGGGCAAAACCATTGGACTCCCTCCGTGGCCCCGTTGAACCCTCCTAAGGTGAGCAGAATACATTCACCAAACATACACACCAACTCGTGAAGTTTTTACTCGTGAATCCAGGGTGAAACCATTGGACTCCTTCCGTGGCCCCGTCGAACCCTCCCGAGGTGAGCAAAATACATTCACAAAACATACACAACACTCGTGAATCCAGGGCGAAACCATTGGATTCCCTCCGTGGCCCCATCGAACCCTCCCGAGGTGAGCGAAATACATTCACAAATCACACAATCAACATGTCACACCAAGGATATCCAAGCAATTCACCCATAGGCGACAAACACAAAGCACGACACCATTGTCGAATCACAACGTACCGAAATAAGATAATATATGTATATATATTATCAAAGCACAACAACAACACCAAACATATTCATAGGGTTCACTTACCCATTCACGAGACACGTCATTAGCAAAACACACGTGTTTTGAAAGTGAGCCCTTAACGGGGCTGAACCGAATCTTTTGAAAATTCATTTCAAACAAACAAACAAACAAAGACGATCACCAATCATCATATCCACGAAACAAGAAAAGTATGGACAAGGTACTTTCCTCGAATAACCACAACGCGGAGAATCGACCGAAGTAGGTTGGCACGAATCGACTACGAACCCGCCGACTCCGCCGAACGCTAACCCGCGACAATAAACTACGAACAACAATAACAGCAATGAAAATGAATTCTATAGCACGACCTAAAGTCGTTGAATTGAGGGAACGAACGGCAAAAATTCAAGGGTTTCCCCCAAAATGGCCAAGAACACAAAGATAAGATTACAATAAGAATCAAGGTAAAAAACAACGGAAATCCCACCAAACTATCGAAGGGAAACTCATTGGGACATTAAATCGAACACTCAATGTTCGATAACTCCAAAGAATACTAGAATCACTAATCGAGTTGAACAAACTCGATATATGGATATGCAATCTATGAAACATTATTAATAACATCATACTACACCAACCGATGTATCAAAATCGAACTAGGATCGAAATCAAGAACAAATTCCCCAAAAAGTCAACCTGAAGGAAAATCAAGAAATATACCTTAATTTGACGAAGAACACAGATTGGATGATGATATAATCAACAAGAATCTTCCAAAACGCCTTAGAAATGATTAGAACCGGCTAAGAACTTGAGTTCCCGAACCCCCATCGCCAGCCGCCGCAAGAAATGAGAAAAAAGTGAAAAAATGAGGTATGGCCGAGTCCCCTGTCCTATATATGCCGACAGGGTTACGGCCATAACCGGCAGTGCCTTACGGCCGTAACCGGCATTCATCAAAAATCTGCCCAGCGCTGCCGATCACTTACGGCCGTAACCGACATCCCCTTACGGTCGTAACTCGGCATCGTACGGCCGTAACCAGCACGCCTTACAGCCATACCCGGCCTTCGTCAGGCCATTCTTGCCGATCACTTGCGGCCATAACCGGCACCTTACGGCCGTAACTCGGCCAGGCCAGTACCTGATCCAAAATGTGCGGTCGTGACTCGGCCGTGGCTACTTCCGACAACCCGAACGACCCCGCAACCCAAACCTGGATATGAAGCGAAGATACGGTTACAAATTACTCGCAAAGACGAATCCAAGCGCTAAGAGAACACATGATTCCGACCACCCGAAGGCTCGAAATTCGACAACGGAAAGTAATTACCCCAAACTTTGGAAAATTATAAAAACGGCCCAAAACGTCCGAAATACACGATAAACGATCGAAATACCAAGCCAAAGCTCGCAACAAGAATAACAACATTAAATGAACTTACGAGAAACTCGAAACAACAGTTTCGGACGAGATTCGCAAGAATCGAACTCAATTGCGGAAAAACCGCTTATGAACACGGAACTCAACAAAACGATACCGAAATGAGCTTGGATGACAAAAAATGCAAAATTAATCTTTCTCGGAATGACAATACGGTCATGAGTGAGTCGTCAAAACAGACTTCTGCTGGAAAAAAAAAATACTGGAAATCGAAATTGCGGGTATTACACTCGTAAGGTTGTAAATGACTGTCAGGTAATCTTCCTTGAACTTAAACTTCACTGGTGATGATGGAGAGATTAAATTGCACTGTAATTGTTGACATAGGCTCGGGTGTGGGATCCACCGCGCCTAAATAGAACTTGGTATATGTTACACACTCCCATGCAAGATATGCTTTGGCTATACATCCTTCTGGTGCAGACTTATTAGTCACAGAGTCCTTGTACTCACTAAGTTGACTTTCTATTGGAAACATTCACGTGTAGTGGACCGGGCCTATTAGTAAAAGTTGGCGAGAGAGATGGATCATGAGGTGAGGAATGAGATCAAAAAAATGCAGTGGGAATATCCTCTCAAATTTGCATAAGATATAAATGATCTCCTTTTGCATGAGACGGAGATCTGACTTCCTTACTTCCCTAGTGCATAACTTTTGAAAGAACCTGGATAACGATACACAAGGCTCGACCACCTGTTTGGACAAGTATCGTCAAATAAATACAGGAAACAAATGTTGTAAGATGATATGACAATCATGGCTCTTCAGTCCAGTTAACTTGTTCTCCTTGAAGTTAACACACCTCCCTATATTTCCAGCATATCATGTGGGATACCTTGCAGCCTTTACTATTGGTCGTCGGCTAAAGTATACTAGTCGTTGGCTAAACTACATAACTTTAGCCGACGACTAACTTGACTTTAGCCGACGAACAATAGTAAAGTCATCGGCTAAACTACTTTAGTCAACAACAAGTTAGCCGTTGGCCAAACTTGCTGACTTTAGCCGACGACGTCGGCTGGCCGTCGGTCGGTCTCCGGCTAGTCGTCGGCTAAAGTGTTATTTTTGGTAGTGATAACTGGATATTTGTATGAACTTTCTAGAGTCGAACATCCTTGTTCTCAACATGATTCCTAAAAAAGTGATGCTTCATATGCATATGCTTAGTACGCGAGTGCAACACAGGGTTGTGCATTATTGCAATTGCACTCATGCTATTGCAGATGATCGGTGTTTCCTTGACAGTGATTCCATAATCTGACAGTTGTTCTTGCATCCAAAGGATCTGCATTCATCAACTATCAGCAGCATAGTATTCTGATTCAGCTGTGGAAAGCGAGTTTGCTAATTGCTTCTTACTGAACCAAGATACAATTCTAGGTCCAAGAAAGTGACAAGCACCGCTTGTACTGTTCCTATCTAGCTTGCAGTCTCTGAGATCCGTGTCGCTATAGCCAACCAAATCGAATCCGCCTTCTTTAGGATACCACAATCCTACATCGACTGTTCCTTTGACGTACTACAGGATTCGTTTAGCTGTTGTGAAGTGTGATTCTTTATGTGGTACTTGATATCGAGCACACACTCCTATAGCAAACTGGATATCGGGCCTGCTAGCTGTTAGGTACAGGAGTGAGCCAATTAGCTTCATGTGGAGTGATTGATCAACCGACTTTCCATCTTCGTCAGCACTAATTTGCACAGAAGTGCTCATGGGGGTTGACGATGATTTAGAGTTATTCATCCCAAATTTGTTGAGAAGCTCCTTGTTGTACTTTTCCTGGTTGATGAAGATTTATGTAGGCAACTGCTTTACCTGCAATCCTAGGAAATAACTAAGTTCTCCCATCATACTCATTTCAAATTTACTTTGCATGAGATGATAGAACCTTTGACGGAGGTTAGTTGAACCAAATATAATATAATCTACATATATCTGAACCATCAGGAGGTCATCACCTTCCTGTATTTTAAATAAGGTCTTGTCCACAGCACCTTTCTCGAATCCATTATTGGTTAGGTAGAGGGACAGGGTCTCATACTACGCTCTAGGTGCTTGCTTAAGTTCATACAGTGCTTTCCGTAGCCTGTATACAAGGTCGCCGCCTTCTGTGTTGACAAACCCTGGTGGTTATTCAACATAGACTTCTTCGGCAAGGTCTCCATTCAGGAATGCGTTCTTGACGTTCATTTGATATACAATAAAGCTCTTATGTTATGCAAAGGCTAAATATATCCTAATGGATTCTAGTCTGGCAACAGGGGCAAAAGTTTCATCGTAGCCAATGCCTTCTTCCTGTCTGTAGCCTTGTGCATCTAGACGGGATTTGTTTCTGATAATAAGTCCATTTCCATCCTTCTTGTTTCTAAATACCCATTTTGTTCCAATTACTGCTTGATGTGTTGGTCTGGGTACTAGATACCATACATTGTTTCTTTCGAAACTATTAAGCTCTTCTTCCATAGATGTAATCCAGTAAGAATTATCTAGAGCTTCTTTGGTGGAAACAGGTTCGGATCGAGCTAAGAATACAATAATAGTACACATATTAAGTCTTCTGAGTTCAGCTAGAGACTTCCATATAGGAAATGGAGATATCTCAGACTTGGGTTCTTCTTGCGCACATAGTACATTTTCTTTTGTACTCTGTATTCTCCTATGGGTAGATACACCAGCATCAATATTTCTTATGCTCAACTCCTGTGGGTGATCTCTCAACCATCTTCTGTCGGGTTCTAATTCGGTGTCCCGTACTGTATCTTGAGTTCTTTGTAGTTTCAGCCTTGACACATGACATCGCCTTCATCTACTGCTTCTTACAGCTGCGGGGTTGATTTTTATGTCAACGACAGGCTCTATAGGAGTTGTAGGGTCATCAATGGTGAGTTGTTGGATATTCTAAGTAATATCTTCTACTCCTGTAGGATCATGGTGAGTTTCGTCGAACACCACATGAACTGATTCCTTAATTGTCAGCTTCTGTTTATTAAAGATCCTGTAAGCTTTGCTGATAGAGGAATATCCAACAAATATCCCTTCATTCGACTTCTCATCGAAGGTTCTAATTTGATCTTTCCCATTGTTCAAAACATAACACCTGCATCCAAATATGTGAAAGTACGGAAATAATGGAGTTTTGTTGTTCCATACCTCATATGCTATTTTGTTGTGGTGTTTGTTGATGATACATCGGTTTTGTGTGTAGCATGCTGTATTGGTGGCTTCACTCCAGAAACGCTGTGGCAACTTGCTTGCGGAAATCATGGTCCTTGTTGCTTCTTTGAGCGTCCTGTTCTTTCGCTGGGCAATGCCATTTTGTTGAGGTGTGCGGGCAGCTGAGTATTCGTGTTGTATCCCATTTTCCGAACAGTATTGCTCTATAAAGCGGTTAGTAAATTCAGTACCTCTGTCGGAATGAATGGACACGATACTCGACCCTTTCTCATTTTGAAACTTTGTCAGGTGCTCGGGCAGCATTGATGTTGTTTCCTTCTTCTTGCTTAGGAAGATTGTCCAAGCATACCTGTAATAATCATCAACAATAACGAGACAGTATTTCTTATCTCCCAAACTTACCGGGTCTACAGGACCGTAGAGATTCATGTGTAGCATTTCCAAAACTCTGTGAGTGAAAATATAGGATTTGCTCTTCGGGGTGGTCTCGATTTGCTTGCCTTTCTGACAGGGTCCACAAACGCTGTCTTTTTGGAATGACACATTTGGCAAACCTCTGACCATTTCCTGTCTGGCGAGCTTGTTGATCGTCTTGAAGCTGACGTGAGACATCCTCTTGTGCCATAACCAGCTTAGATCTGCAGTGCCTTTGGCAACAAAACGAGGAATTGTGGAGCTCGTAGGCATCCAGTCAGCAATATACATATTACCTTGTCTGCTTCCTGTGAGCGCAACTTCTTTGGTCAGGATGTTCTTGACTCTACACTGATCTATATAGAATTTCACCGAGAACTGTTTGTCACAGAACTGGCTAATACTAAGTAGATTGTACTGTAAGCCTTCAACATAAGCTACATCGGTGACTTTGAGTTTTCCTACAAGCAGGGTTCCTCTCCCTCTTGTTCTTCCTTTTGATTTATCATCGAAGCGCACTTTTGGACCGCAACCTTCTACGAAATCTGACAACTTGCTTTTGTCTCCTGTCATGTGCCGAGAACATCCGCTGTTGAAGTACCAGATGTCCTTCTCTAAGATATCCTGTAGGCAAAGGAATTAAGTAGATTTAGATCCCCTTTGAGTGTTGGGTCCAAGGATGTTAGTGCCTTTAGGTACCCAGATTTTCCTGACAGCAATGGGTTTACTGTGGGTTACTTTAGGTACATTCTTGTGGTATCTACGTGGGGCAGGTACATAGTCGTTGTAACCATGATAATTATTATGCATGAAAAATTCAGGGTTATTATTATTAATCCAGTACGAGTGCCGTCTTGGAGGTGGAGCCATTTTCTTCGGCCTTACAGCTTGCCTTCTGGGTCTCCAGTTAGATTCCCAAAGCCGTTGTTGATACTGTGCGGTGACCTGCTTTCACGATGGATAACAAGGCTCATGTATCCAATATCTAGGCATGCTGTACTGTTGGAAGTACTGTTGTTTGGGCCTTTGGTATTTGGGTACATCCTTCTTTCCGAACGGATGCTGGCGCTTTTGATATACTCAGGGAGCATGCTATTAGTTACGCCTTACAGGTCTGAATGGTTGAGGACTCCGCTGTCTGGAATATGACTGTGTTGGCGGAATGGCATCCTTTGCTGTTCGCGGTGCAACAGGTGCCTTCATAGGACTCAGGATTTCTTCCGATACAGAAATGGGTTCCACACCCCTGGCGGACACAGTACTAGTTTTCCCTTTATTGGAAAATGAGCTGTATCCTAAGCCACTTTTATCATGAGCATGTTGCTCGGTGCTTAGAATTTCTTCCATCCTTTTAGATGATTTCTCGAAAGATTTCAAGATGGTCTCAAGTTCTCCTTCTCGTTTTTCGAGGAACATTACACTACAGAGAATAGACATAACAAATAACCTTGCTGATCCGCTGACCAAGCCACTATCTCAGAAGGTCTTAGAGAAACATCAAGAGAGTATGGGTATTAGATACCATAGTTTGTGGCATTGAGTTCAAGTGGGAGATTGTTAAGAATACGTACTCGAATGCCACTCAGGGTCAGAGAGTGAGAGTATTGTATTATAATTATAAATATTAAAATTAAATAAGAAATTTATTATTTCTATATTATTATATATCACGGGCATTGTGATTTGGTATAATG
Organism: Orobanche coerulescens; assembly: GCA_033398695.1. NCBI lineage: Eukaryota > Viridiplantae > Streptophyta > Magnoliopsida > Lamiales > Orobanchaceae > Orobanche > Orobanche coerulescens. Next base: position 87,683,108 of record CM065809.1, read on the forward strand.
AATAATATTCCTTGCATTTGAGAGAAAATATTCCACTCCTTGTAGAGATAAGGCACTAGAAGTGTTTAGGGCTCGAATGCTTAACTGGTTCGCAAGTCGATAAAACTTAACTGGACAGTAAGTTTAGACAAGACTTATATAACGTGTACATTGACATGTAGAGTTCCTGTCTTCACTAAGGGTTATTTGGAGCACATGTTATATATATGCTAATGGGATTAGTATACTCGGACTTGGCTCACCTCGATTCAGTCACATGCATTTCACTTTGATTCTCAATGATTGGATGAAAAGGTTGTGATAGGTATACATGAACCTTTGACTTGAGGTTCCAGTAGGAGATGTGCTTGTGATATAAGTTAGTCATTAGAGTAGTTCAATTCAATCACCGGTTGGTGGGATCAACCTCGAAGTGCAACTTAGTGGAAAGGTAGCAGTCTCTACCGAGTACCAAGATATGATTTTTTCTCCTATAAGTGAGCAGGTAAATGTCCTATGTAGTTAATTGGAAATGAGTTCATAAGTCTTTGGCCAAAGCATTTAGAGCTAGTTGTATTTGATTTACGAGAGCTCCATGATCTCGGTTTGCATTAACAAATGCATAGAGTCAAGTTACAATAGGGTTTGACTTTACCGTGATCCTAATATTTGACCGGGACATATGATTGAAGGGTTTATATGTGTACGGTATTCACGACATAATAGTTTTGGAATGATCCTATCATTCGTTCTCAGTTAGGTTACGGTGTAGGCCACGAGACTATCTAGGTAATGCTAACACTCATTGGATCCTCCCAATGCTGACTGAGACGAAACTAAAGATTCGCAGCACACGAATAGATGACAGATTATATTTAACTTATTCTCTCTTAGTTAATATTGGACATTATATGTCCAATTTAATTTATTGAATAAATTAAATTGGTCTAGTGAATTAAATAAAATACTATGTAATTAATTTTATTCAAAATATTTCTTGGAGAATTTATTTATAATATGATTAATTAATTAATTGAATGAATTAATTGTATTAATATCGAAACGAATCAAGGTTTATCAAATGATTTACAAATGATTTAGCGATGTAGGTAAAACCAAATGGGTACCAACTCTTCAACCCTCTCAAGTATCTCGAACGTCACGATATACTGAGGGCTTAAATGTTTCTCTCCCACTAAAGCGATAAGCTCCTCGAGTAGGTGAAACCTTCAATAACACGTTATCACCAACCTTGAACTCGAGCGATCGACAAAGTGTCGGCATATGATTTATGTCGACTTTGAGAACTGAGAAGCCTTTCTCGAATAGCGGTGATCTTCTTCTGGATTTGCTGGATAAGATCTAGCTCGGTCCCAAGTAAATCAATGGTATCTTCCCAACGTAGGGGTTGTCTATGCTTTTTCCCACAAAACACCTTGAATAATGCCATCTTCATCGAATTATGCCAAGTATTGTTGTATGTAAATTTATTCAAAGGCAAATGTGACTCCCAATCGTACTTCCAATCTAAAGTGCAAGCCTGAAGCATATCTTCTCGCATCTGAATCGTTCTCTTAGAGTTGCTTATCTGACTAAGGATGTTACAATTTACTAAATTCAATTTGGTACCCAACGCATGATGTACTACGTTCTAGAATTGAGATAGAGATTGACCGCCTTTATCGAAAACAATGCTCTTGGTGTACCATGAAGTCTAAGTACAAGTTAATCACATAGGGAATTTCTATAATCATTTCTACATGTGGAAATAATGATACTCATGTAAATGTCACAATCTTGTTGGATATTATATATCCATTGATTCTCCCTCCTATCAATAAGTGATAATAGTGGAATGTGCAAATTAATTTATCATTGGAGATTTTATTTTTTGTCAATGACACACAAGATAGAAATAAAAGAAATATAAATTGCTATTGGAGTTTGTCTATAGTAAGTGTGTTGAGTTATCCTACAAAATAGAAGTTAACCATTTCTACTGTCAGGCAAAGTTCCTAACTGGCCTGATGTTAGGTCGGTACAAAAATTACATATTTATTCATATTTATTGATTCAATTTGTATATTCTTCTTGTTAGGGTGTAATTTCGGTTATATCAAATCATAATTATATTAGTATAATTAAAATGTATTATTTTATCGTCAGGCCAGGAAAACTTGGTCTTATACTATGTCGATATTAAAATTGCATGTTTTTTCATATTTGTTGACTACATTCTGTACAGTTCAACCCTAAAAAAAGAATAACAAATTAAAATCAAAATATGAACAAATATAAAAATTTAATACTGGCTTAATATCAGACTAAATATTCCTGGTCTGACCTTAGAAAAATCCTCATTAATCTAATTTTCAAGTTTTTCATCTGTCCTCGTACATCATTTGAAGATATCAATTGATTAAATATAAAATATTAATGCATTCAACTTAGAAATGAAGAAAATTCGACCCAACTAAAAATCTCTAGATTTTTATTATCTTTGTTTAAGAAGCAAGGATAATGCGCCTTGGATTTTTTTTTGGTTACCGAGGTTCCAAGCTTATACCTGACTAGTCCTCGGGATAACAGCCCCGGCCCCACAGTCCTGCTACTAGTTAAATCGCGAGATGTGTATCTGGCTCTCAGGTTGTTAAATATCCTCAACTACCGCGCACAAGGAGTCGTCCCCCAAGTGATTGCTCCATGCTGGACCCCTTCAAATCCAACCGCAGGGTCCCACCGAGATCTGGCCTCCCACACTGTCGGTTGAAGCCCTCAATATTTAATTATTCCACCAGCATACTCCGGAGGGCTAGGATCTCTTCTTTAATCATAGATTAAAGAGTCATAAACCCTTGAAAATTCTTGTCCCCAGAAGGACTCGAACCCGAGGGTATCCCACTTGAAGTGGAAGATCCGTAGTTCTCCTGGGATTTATTTGGGTCCCAAAAATCTTATGATGAATCCGCAAGTCAAAAGAAATTGTCAAGAAATTATCATAGCATAGTACTCTCTCTCTCTCTCTCTCTCTCTCTCTCTATATATATATATATATATATATATATATATATATATATATATATATATATATATATATATATGGGGATATAATCAAATGAGAATGGTTCTTATCATGCGAATTGTGAATATGCATGAGTTTTGTACTAATTATGCATGAAATATATGCATTTCGTGCATCAAAATTGCAATGCATTATAATATGCATTATATGCATCAAAATATCGATGTATTAAAATATTGCACTATATGTATCAAATTTTTGTGAGAATAAATCTAGGCCATTCATTTATCAAGATATATGGATGAAATTCATTCTTATTTCTTAACTTAAATTGCATTCTCACCTGAACTCACCCTTATATATATATATATATATATATATATATATATATATATATATACATATTGTAGCTTATAATAGAATCACGGATCTTCGTGGTCCGTCTCCTGCTTCAGTTGCCTGCCTCACCTCTTCTTTTCGCCTCCTTGCAACATGGTGGCCTTCGATTTCCCTCTCATATATCCTCTTCTTGGTGCGCTGGTCTCTTATCTTATCTTCTCCGCTTTTCTTCCTCGCGTCGTGTTTATGCACAGGTTATCTTCTCTTCGTTTTCTATTTTTTTTTTCGATGCTCCGTCTGGATTTGAACTGATGTTGGTTCAGTTTGCTTGCTTAATTGGTTCCTTCGGATAATATTTTTTTTTCGCTCCTTTGTTATTTAGGATTTTCCTCATTTATTTATTTTCTTTTTATTTTTTTTGGTTCTTTCTTATTTAGGGTTTTTTTTCTTTCGATTTGTTTTCATTTTTTTTCTCCTTCGATTTGTTTCCAGTTTTTTCTATTTTTGTGTGTGCTGGTGTGTTTTCTCGTTTTACACATTGTTTTTTCTTGTTTTGTGCATATTTTTTTTGCTTCTTTATATGTTATTCTTATTTAGACTTGCTTTCTTCAAATTGTTTATTGTTTGTTTCTCTTTGTTGGTTCTTATGCCTGTGTGTTTCCTGTATTTGTTTGGCTTATACTAAATCTGTTGTTTGTTTCTTCGTTGGTTTGCAGTTTGATTCTTTCGGGCTATATGTTTTCGGGCATCAGGTTGGTAGTTGTGTTTTTATTGTCGCAAATGCTTTGCCATTTGTAATTCTTTCGACATTTTGGAGTGCTCCTGCTCGCTCTTCGATTTCGGCTTTCTGTGTACCTATAGCTCTACATTCGTTGTTGTTTGATTTTGGTTTACACTGCTGGTTTTTCTCTGTGCAGCCAGTGTTTTGTGTGCCTCTTCGGGTGTTTTTTTGTCTCGATCTCTTTTCGGTGCTGGGTAGGTTTTTCTGTTTTTTGTTACTGCCCAGATCTACTTTGGTGCATTTCTATCATTAAACTTTGGATTTTATTTCGTTGATGATGTGTCTTTGGTGTCGCTGGTTTTGTAGGCTGCTGGGTCGTTCTTCAGTAGCCTTGCCTGTGTTATAGTTCGTGCTTCGAGTTATATTCGTTGGTTCTTTTTGGAGAAAATATTAGAGTGTTTGATTTGCGCTCTATTTTTTTTTCTTTTCTTTGCCGTTTTTTGTTAATTGTTGTTTCCGCTTGCCACGGGCTCCCTTGTTTCTCTAACTGGTTGGCTTCGTTTTGGGTGTACTCTCATTTTCCTACATTAAAATTCATACAAATTAAAACCTTAAAATCTATGGGCGCTAAATCTTGCACTGCCACGACCGGCAGTATCCCTCGGATCTTTGTCAAGAGCCTGCAGATCTCGGTTTTAATTTAAACATATTTTATTCTCAACATTCATATTGAGTCCCCAAATTTGATTCCTTTCAGTTGTGATAATCATACATTGTCTGTTTCAATGGGTTCTTACTCAGTTTTTATTACTGCACCATTCGATGGTAAGGGAGATTCCTGATTTTGGGAACAATTCTTTTTTTTGTGGAGGCCGTTGGCCTCGAGATCGTATTGTGAGGCTGTGTTTGTTTACTTGTTCGGTATTCGAATTTGTTTTTCTCTGCACAGGTTGTGTTTTGTGTTTTTTTTTGGAGCTTTAGGTCACCAAAGGCAGGGATACGCATTTTAGTTATTGGAAAAGATGCAAACTAGGGAAGGCTACAGTTGATTACATTAATTTTCTGCATGTGCAACAACTACAGTCTCGCTGTTTTATATTTGCATTGACATCTCATTGTTAGTGCAGACTATCTCTCTTGCCTGTGTGTTTCCTGTATTTATTTGGCTTATACTAAATCTGTTGTTCGTTTCATCTTTGGTTTGCAGTTTGAATCTCCCGGGCTATACGTTTTCGGGTATCAGGTTGGTGGTTGTGTTTATATGGTCGCAAATGATTTGCCATTTGTAATTCTTTCGACATTTTGGAGTGCTCTTGCTCAGTCTTTGATTTCGGTTTTCTGCTTAGCTACAGCTCTACATTCGTTGTTGTTTAATTTTGGTTTACACAACTAGTTTTTCTCTGTGCAGCCAGTGTTTTGTGTGCCTCTTCGGGTGTTTTTTTGTTTCGATCTCTTTTCGGTGCTGGGTAGGTCTTTCTGTTTCTTGTTACTGCCCAAATCTACTTTCATGCATTTGTATCATTAGACCTTGCATTTTATTTCATTGATGATGTGGCTTGGGTGTTGTTGGTATTGTAGGTTTCTGGGTCGTTCTTGGGTGGCTTTGCTTGTGTTATGGTTCGTGGCACAGGTTATATTTGTCGGTGCTTTCTTGTCTTGATTTTAGTTCATTATTGATGTGACTTTGGTGTTGCTGGTTTTGTAGGCTTCTGGGTCGTTTTTCAGTGGCCTTGCTGTTAGGAATACTTGTTAGATTTTGATGATGTCATTAATATAAAATCAAATGTTTATTACTTGGAAAAAATGTAAGGAAGAACCAAATGAGTATCTTCCATAGGCCAAATATGTTAAGTATAAAACTTGGCAAAATGTAAAGAAGAACCAAATGAGTATCTTCTGTAGGCCAAAAATTAGTTAGGCAAAAATCGGCTAAGTACTGAGTACAGCTAAGTCCATCCGAGAGGATCAGTCGAGTCGAGTCAGAGTAGTTCTGGTCAACACAATTTATGAGAGAAGTTTGACCAGACTGCAGCCAAGGTACCTCAGACAAGTCACCTGATCAGATAAGTCACAAACAGTGAACATCAGAGAGGTCCAGACTGCAGAGATGTTAGCTGCTCATCAGCCTAGTCGAATTCAGCCAAGTACTCCAAGTCCACGTCAGCATGCGTTGAAAAGTCAAGTATTACGGAAAGTCACATGCAACGTGAAGAGACAAATTGGAGTGATTCCCGCAAGAGATATGAATTAAAAAAACCTATCCAGACCCACCTTGAAGACTTTAAACATTTTATAATCAAAAGATTCGGCGCATCACATGCAGAGTCTTCACAATGGTCGGAAGATAGATTAAAATAATGGGAATCCAGCCTTGCAACGTTCAGAAAGATTAAACAAAAAAGTCTCCCTCCAACGGACGGATTTGTTTAAAAGATTTGCAACGGCTACAAGGAAAAAGCTCAGAGATCGTGACCTATATATATCCGAAGTTTTGAAACTGAGCAATCACCGGTGCGAACATACTTTCAAGCGATCAAAGCATTCAAGCAATCAAAAAGCAATCTATAGCATCGTGAAAAGAGTGGTTCTAAAAGTTCATACTTAAAGAAGCTCTTAGTTGGAGAAGACAAAAACTCTTGTCTATAATCCTGAGTTCGGGGTACTTCACTGGTTGAAGTTAGAGACTGTAAAGGCATCCGAGGATCGAGGATCAAGAGGTGCAAGGCAGTCAAGTGTGGTACAACGGAACGGATTTCCACCTGGAAGTCATTGTAGTTTTGTTTGAATCACTGTAATATTTATCACTGGTTGAGAATTATAGTGAATTCATCTCCAACTGGTTTGGAGAAAAGTGGATTAGTAGAGGATTACCCCACCTCTGAAACCACTATAATCGCCTGCGTTCTTTACTGTTTTATTGCATCATACTTTAAACTGCTGCATTCATTGTTAAGTGTTTCATTAGCTGTTTTCTATTCGTCATCAGCTGACTTCCGCATATATTAAAGAACAAATGACTCCAAGTCATTTGTTTACCTATCAGCTGAAGAAACTCACTCTTCGTGAAAAAGAGTTTAAGAGTTTCTACAAGTCTATTCACCCCCCTCTAGACTTGTACCTGGACGACTTGTGACCTACAAGTGGTATCGGAGAGGTTGGTTCATTTATTTCACGAACCAGATCTATATCAAAGATATATCTTTACTCTCATTTTATAATGGAACACATGCATTCTAGACTCCCTGTGTTTTCAGTTGAGGAGTATGATCTGTGGAAGATAAGGATGCAGGCACACTTATCTTCGATTCATGACGACATGTGGTGCATCATAGAGGATGGTCCATTCATCTTCGAGAAGGACAACACAGCAGAGGAGATCGCAGCAGGGAAGCCAGAGAAGATTCCTAAGAAGAGGACAGAGCTGACTCCCGAAGAAAGAAAACTGGCCAATCTTGATAACCGGACCAGAGATGTATTATATTAGACTCTTGACAAATCCACCATGGTCAAGATCAAGAACTGCAAGAATGCTAAGGAAATTTGGGACACATTAGCTTTAATGTGTGAAGGAACGGAGCTAATCAAAGAAAATAAATTGTCAATCGCCATTCAAAAGTTTGACAATTTCAAAATGAAGAACGGCGAATCCATAGATCAAGTGGACACAAGGTTCACTGAGATTATTAATGAGATCAACTCCCTCGGCAAAACCTATGGCAACAGGGAAATGGCACTGAAGGTTCTCAGATCTCTCAAACCTGAATGGAGCATGAAGGTCGTGTCCATGAGAGAGTCCAAGGACCTGAATAAGATAAAAATTCAAGAGGTGTTCTCTGATCTGAAGGCTTATGAGTTCGAGCTTCCAAGTTCATCCTCAACTGAGCCTGCAGAGAAGGGAATAGCCTTTGCAGCCGAGTCCCCTGCCAAGAGCCTATCTGATGTAAAGCCTCCAAATCCATTAGATTTTGAGGAAGAAATGACGTTTATAATGCAAAGGTTCAGCAACTTTAGAAAGAACTACTCCACATACAAGAAAAATTATAAGGAGAATCTAAGAAGGAACCAGAAAGCTGGAAGCTGGAAAGTAGAGTGTTACAATTGTCACAAGACCGGACACATCCAAATGGACTGTCCTGAGCTCAAGAAGTACGAAAGCAAGAAGGAGGTGGGCAGAAAAGAAGATAGAAGAAAGGCCCTCATCGGAGAAGACCAGGAGCATGTCGAATCAAGCAGCGGATTCTTTTCTGATGAAGATGAAGAGTCTGATTGCCTGATGGCAAACCTAGCTGATGAAGAGGTAACTTCTAAACCCACCGGTTCAAATAATAGCTCAGCCATGTCACAAGATATGGATCTGCACGAATCGGTAAATCAGTTATTTAAAGATTTTGAAACACTCAAATCTGCACACCAAACTGTATCAGCAGAGAAGACTCAGCTGCAAGATGAGAATAGGTAGCTGAAAAATGATTTCAAAAAACTCAGCCTAGATCTGAATAAGGTTGAGATAACTGCAGTTGACTTTAAAAACCAGGCTGATGTTAGTACAGCTGAGATAAACAGACTAACCATTTTACTTAAAGAAAAATCAGTTGCACTTGCTCATGCCAAAGCTGAGCTTACTAAGCTGACACAGGTAAATAAGACTCAGGCGCAGGAAATAACCTCCCTAAAGGCGTCTTCAACCCTGGAAGAATTGTGTACTAATAAAAGGCCTCTATATTTCAAATCAGGCCTTGGATATGATCCTCACAATTCGTCTAGTTCTAAAAGAAAGTTTATCAAGGGAGAAACAATTGTCTCGACTGTTGAGCCTACATATAAACCGATATTTAAAAACAGGCAACAGTCAAGTCACATGTCTAGGTTGCAGTCAGGTTACACAAGGCAGCCACCTAGACAGGCGACTAGGCAATGGCCCAGGCAAAAGCAGCAGCCCAGACAACATGCCCACTATTACCAACAACTCCCTAAAAACAGATTTCAAAATGGGAGGGGCAGATGGAAACCTCAAGGTTATCCCAATTTCCAAAATGAACAAGTGTGGATACCTCAAAGATTCAATAAATGGTCTCAGCCAAGATTTAGAAATGGCCCACACTATCAAAATTTTGAGGAATATCCAGTATACAATCCCAACAGGAGATTCAGACCTCAACCTTACACACCTTGTGAGGGTTATAATAATAATAACTACTTTCACAATCCAAGGAGAAATCAATTCTCCAGAAAACCAGCTAACCCCAAAGGACCCACACAGATTTGGGTACCTAAATCTCTGCTTGTCTGATTGTAGAAAAGGTGGAAGGACTACAACCACATCTCCACAAGCTCAAATTTTGGAGGTGAAGAATGGTTTGTAGATTCTGGATGCTCGAGGCATATGACCGGGAACAAGAAGATGCTGTCCAAATACACCAAAGAAAGAGGTCCCGATGTAACCTTTGGAGATAGCTCTAGAGGACAAACAAAGGGCTTTGGAGAGCTACACCGAGGAAATATTGTGATATCCAAAGTTCATTATGTCAAAGGGCTCAAGTACAACCTCCTGAGCATAAGCCAGTTCTGTGACGAGAAGAACCTAGTAGTCTTCACCATCTGGAAATGTATGGTGATAGATATCTTATCTGGAGAAGTAAAGCTACAAGGCTTCAGGAGGATAGATGTCTAAATGATTGATTGGAACACAGGAACACCTAACTCCTGTTTTCTATCCAAGACAATAGCTGAGAATGGATGGCTGTGGCACAAAAGACTATGTCACCTGAACTTCAAAGCCATCAACAAGATCGGTTCTCAGAAGCTGGTCAGGGGACTTCCAAATGAGGCATTCAAGAAGGAAGCGCTTTGTGATGCATGTCAGAAAGGAAAGCAGACCAGAGCATCGTTCAAGCCAGTCCAGCCTACAACTCTCACAAAAAGGATCTTAGATCTACTCCACATGGATCTATTTGGTCCTATCAAGCCAAGGACTATGAGCGGCCGAAAGCATGCACTTGCTATAGTAGATGATTATTCAAGGTACACTTGGATTATCTTCCTATATAAGAAAAGTGAAACCTTGACCAAGCTACCTGAGCTGCTGAGAAGGATCCAGAATGAGAAATCCCTCTCAATCATCAAGATCAGATCAGATAGATGAGCTGAATTTTAAACAAGGCGATCACTGATTACAGCGATCAGAATGGGATACAGCATGAGCTCTCTGCAGCCAGGACTCCCCAGCAGAATGGTGTTGCTGAAAGAAGAAACAGAACCCTGAAGGAAGCAGCTAGGTCCATGATTGCAGAAGCGGACCTACCCAAAAGGTTCTCGGGTCAAGTCGCCAACACACTGTCACACCTGCAATGTGAGTATGATAGTAGGGAGACATGGCAAAACTCCCTATGAGGTTTGGAATAATAGAACTCCTACTGTTGCTTACTTTCATGTTTTTGGTTGTAAGTGTTTCATCCACAACAAATGTAAAACACAACTAAATGCCTTTGATGACCTACGGTCATAAACACCAAAATCAGTTGTCGAGAAAATAATACCGGCACTCGAAAACCGGGAAATATCCGAAAATTTTTCAAAATAACCGGAACGAAAATCGTGGGTATTACATTCTACCCCCCCTAAAAAATAAGTTTCGTCCCGAAACTTAAAACAAAAGCAAGGCGACTCTCGAAAACACACCAGAGCTCCATGCAGTATAAAGCCACTACGATCTGATTCAATACGCAAGAATGCTTACAAAAAGCAACGAGCATGAATCGCTGCGGTTGATAAATCCGAGCAATATAAAAATCAAATCACGATTCCAACGCTGAAAGGTATGAAATTCCAGTAACTCAAAAATTTGGAAGACCAAATGCGAAGACAACTTCGCAGCACTCATGGAAATTACGAAATGGCCCGGATGTTCAATAATCACGATTACGAGATCAAATAATAATGATTGTACCATGACGAACAAATAGCAATGATCGAACAACAACGATCAACTATGAAGTTCACACCTCAAATCAAGACATCAATAAACTTGTAGGAATCACGAGGTGTTAACTTCGAACACGGTTCACAAGAAATCGATCCGAACTTGGAGAGATCACAACGATATACACATCAATTTGGAACAATATCAGAACTCGCTCGAATGACAAAGGTGAGGAACAATACAAGGTCAGAAGCATTAACGAACACAATCGCCTCAATACGATCGAACGAAACGGAAACGAGAAGAAAAAAAAATGTGGGTATTACATCATATCACCTTTAAAAGAGGTTTTGTCCCCGAAACCTAAACAACGAGTACGAAGTACTAGAATAGCAGCTTTCCCATCAATATTCTCTTGGTTCCGTATTCGATTTCCATGACCAACGGTACCGTGGTCACGACCGCATCCTCTGTACCTCGGCACACTAAGTGGATTCTCACTCAATACGATGACACGATTTCACAAAATATTATACTAAAGTACCAACTCAGCGCGACATATCACATAAGGTAACTAATAATAACTCGATAAGAAAATCCACGAGGTATCCTTTTAAAGGAAAATCTTTTGAAAATCCTCGGATTTGTATGCTATTCAAAATAAACTTTAAAAGTACTTTTGGTACCTCGGGTTGTTTCATCAAAACTTGTAAACAACATACTTTAACCGTCTCGTTTGAAATCATTTGCCAAAATAATAATTCCTTGAAACCGGCGTTATCAAAATCATCATGCCTCTACGCATCATCATCACCGTTAACAACTAACAAGTTAACCATGCAAGATCATCAAACCAATCTTACATACTCTAACATTTCCAAATCCGAGTTTGAACTTTACATCGAGTGAGATTTTTTTCATCTTTCACTATATATTTTTGAAAAAGAAATCGTATTGGTTTTTGAAAAAAAAAATTTTTGTGAAAGATTTTTAAAAAATCATGTACTCGAATTATTCGAAAATACAATAGTACGTTAAAAGTCACTTCCGAAAATTCTCCCAACACTACACAAGAATCAACGACGGTAACATTTTACAAAATGGTCAAGGTACTTTAAAACAACTCTTTCAATACCGTCGAGGTTTTATTTGAGAATCCTAGGCCGGCTCGCAAATTTCAAACAATTTCCAAACTTCATATGAAGCCGCCGAATTAATCGCAACGTCAAATTAGTTTCAAAAATTGATTTCCGCAACTTTCACAAACTTATGAAAGTTTCAGGAAAACATTTTCGAACACACACACACAGCAGACATAATTTAACAACTCACTGAGAAAAATCAATTATCTCCTAGCGCGACAAAAAGTCACAACACACATTCACACCAAACAGTTGTCATCACTAGACAACACATATTCAATACACTCACAGATGACTGGCTGCAGAAAGTTAATCCTAACGGCTAAAAACGCGGTTCCACATCCTCTGTCCAGGCTGATTAGCGCGCGTTACAACAACATTAGCGTGCGTTACTCATGCCACATTAGCGCGCGCTAGCCTTGTGCTTAGCGTGCGCTAACAGCTCTAATTCAGAAATGTGATTGCGAATATATATATATATATATATATATATATATATATATATATATATATATATATATATATATATATATATATATACGACATCATTAGAATCGATGGTCACAAATAAATGACAACACGTTCGAATCTCAAAGCCATCGATTTAACACTTCATGAGCTACCATCAAAAGACAATTGTCATTCAAAAACCGAAATCTCACCTCTTATTAAAGAGAGCTATCTCAATGTACACAAATCGAACGACTCAGCATTCACATCATAGTTTTAATCTAAAACTGGCAACACTACCCGAACAACAAGAACATCATCACGTATTTCTCGACTAACAGTCATAAAACCGATAAGTTGAAAACGAGAGTTACATCTTGTCTACATTTGTAGACTTCACTTGAGTTCAAAAATCGTGTTTTGAAAACTTATAATACAAGATGAAAATAAATATCAGTAGTTTTGTATTCTTAAAAAAAAAATTTGACCTTGAGGTCATCATACGAAAATCAAACTTTTTTTCCTCCCTTTAGAGGATGTTTTAAAACAAAATATACGTGTCTCCCCAAAAACATGTAAAATTTTGAAATATCACATTGATGAATTTTTCTTTGGGTAACCACACCAAGGCCATTACTCTTGTAAAAACAACTTATATCCGGATATGTGTATAAATACATATACGTTGGCACCACTTTCATTCTAGCATCATACGAGGATCAAACAACATAGGCCACATAATCACAAATCACCTTTAAACTTCACATCATAACATAAAATCATACAAGCTCGTATATCACAAGGCACAATATAGTAGGGAGACTTACATACATAGATCGCACGAAAATGATGGTTGCACCTTGATACTAATCACGACCGACCTCCAGACGACGCGTCGCGACACGACTTAGTCAGACAAATTCTGACAAGACAAGACAAGACAAGACCCGACGACACACAACTCGACCCGACAGCCTAGGTTTCTGCAAAACTAAGCTCTGATACCATATTCTGTAACACCCCCAAACCACTTGGGAATATTACAGCGCCGCAGACCCTATCCATGAGGATCTACCAGGCTAAATACGAAAACAATACATCACATTTAATGCCGATATGGCTAAATAATGAACCATTAGAACGATTTGGTCTTTTACCAAATTTTTTTTCCATCGAACATACAAAACTCCTTTTCCTAACTCGTACCCACGCAGGGGTTAAGATACATTAATACTTCCCGAAAATAGAAAATACCCCAACAAAAAGACAAAACAATAAGACTTCACTAAATACCCAACACGGCCTTCATGTGATTAGCATCGTCGTCTTCCATCATCCTTCGTACCGATCCTGTGATTCGCTCCCCAGCAACCTGCAAGTACCTGGACGCAATACAGACATCCACCCCCCGAATACTCGGGGGTTAGCAAAACAGTGGAGTTTTGCTAGTGCAAGTATAAAGTGCAAATACGAGCTATACACAACATACTCCAAGAATCTAAAAACTTGATTAATTCCACAATTCAACCCAATGAAGATTTCCCGAGATATTTCATTGAATAGTTCAAACCATGAAAAGTTGGAATGAGACATGCAGGCTCTTTGAAAAGCATTTAAAAAGTCTCGGGAGTTTTAGAAAGACATTTCTGGGCTAATAAATCTTTAACTCGACAAACCACGTAGGGACACGGGCCAAAGAATTGTTTTTGCTCAAAGATACCAATCTGGTCACAAACACAGGATCCACGACCCAAATCATCCATATCCCATACTCGAGTGAATAACACAACGGTCAAACTCGATACATAACCAAACCACAATGTACGGAAACAATCACAGGGCCCGTATCCTTATGCCAAAAATATCGCAACCATGAAACAAATAATATACGATGCTTATACCAGTGCCATTTTAGCCAAGTACCAAGACCTTACATATGATGTATCTCACTTCGGGAGTTTGCATATGTGATACTCCGGACATATCGTAATTATCGAAAACAACATCGTGCCATATTCATTATCACAAGACAACCTCCCGAGCTGTACCGGCCCTGTACCTTCTACGAGATACACACCCCAGGGAGTCCTCGTCAGGCCCTCTCTGGTTGTACAACCCCACCGAGTGATCCGTAGGGATACGCAGCCTACCGGACCCCAGGGGACCCTCACTCGTTTTAACTCGATTCACACACTTTCAGTAACCACATTGCACAAACCACATTTTCTGAAATTACCACTTTCACAAAATCACGATTCAAAAACATATTCCCCCGAATTACTTCAAATGTAAATCAAGGTACTTGCTAGGAATGGCCAAAACATCCGACACATACTCACGTCACACATCATCACAAACTCATCAATAGTACACACGTCCACACACATATACACTTCTTATCAGAAAGACATAACCTTAAGTCCACTATCAACATAATCACGCACAACGATACCAAACGTAAAGAAGATATTCCAAAGCACACCACTAGTACATATCCTCAGAACCACACAATCGTTCACAAACACATATGTAGATTTTATAGAGGACCTTTATCGAGAATATACCGATTCTTTTATAAGTTCATTAAAAATAATCCAATTGCACACCTAGTTAATTACCGACTATAACCACTACGAAATATGAAGTGTATAGGCAAGATACTTGCCTCAATAGTTGATACTGGACACTCTGTCGAATGTCTCTTAACCGAAAGACTTTGAATGCCCACAACTCTCCAGCGGAAACGACGGTAACACCACCGATCGGAAAACAGCGAACGGAAGGGTTCCGACTCGAGTTCTTCGCAAGGAACCTGACCCCAACATCATTCCATAAATAAATTGATGATCGAACGAGGAAGAATAATCGTAGAACACCCAAAACCCCCCTCTAAGGATTTTCACCGGACACCTTCAAGGCACCGATTAGAAACTCAATAAAACGATGAATCCTCGGCAATCCAACCATGGAAAAACAAGAAATTTGATATAAAACAACTTAATAATCATCAATCCATCACTATTCTAAGTTATAACGAATCAAACGGACGAAATCAACAAAATCCCCAATTTTTCCCAAAACTAGGATTTTAGGAAAACTAACCTTGATTCGCTGGATTGAAGGATGTTATGGAGTGATTAATCGATGACATGACCTCCAAAACTTCGTGGATTAGTTGTATATCAACATGCCTTCAAGTTCCCAAAGGATCCAGCCGCGGAAGAGAAAGGGAGAAAATGAAAACTGAGTGCAAACAGGACTGCTCGGTCATATTTATACTGGTGCAGCCTAGCGTGCGCTAGACTGCCGAGCTTGCGTGCTCTAGAGGGCGGTCATGGTCGAGAATGTTCGGTCGGGGCCCGCCATCATGCGCTGAACACGTGCGCTGTCGGCCCGGCCACAATCCAGAGACTTCCTGGCTCGGCCAGGTAGCGTGCGCAGCCTTCCGGCCGTAGCGTGCGCTACCTGCCGGCCAGAAAGCGTCTTGATGTCGGCAAGATGGCGTGCGCTACATGCCGATCCTCGATCCCGTAACCTTTCGCCCTCGCCTCGGCCGACTAGCGCACGCAGCCAACCGATCGTAGCGTGCGCTGCCTCCCGGCCGTAGCGTGCGCTACCTTCCGACCATAGCGTGCGCTACGCCGGTTCCTGCCGCACCCGCCCGGCCAGTGCTTGCACTCGTCCGGCCAGTGCCTGCAGCCATCCGGCCAGCGTCCCCAACCGTCCGGCCAGTGCCCAACCACCATGATTCAACGACTCAATTTTCCGAAATCGCACGGGACGAACACGACAAAACACTCGGGGACAACATCATCGATCCGAAATGAAAACAACGGATAACCAATCATCACCTACGGTCATAAACGCCAAAATCAGTTGTCGAGAAAATAATAATACCGGCACTCGACAACCGGAAAATATCCGAAAATCGTGGGTATTACATGAAGTCTAAATGTGATAATGATAATGGAATCTAATGCATCAACCTGAGATCACCAAACTTCATATGAGAATGATAATCAAGTTTGAATATAAGAGTTGTGATGATATTTATTTCCTTGAAATTCAAAGATGTTTGAATCTGTAAGATCATTCATAAGGTTATGACATGTAGACGGATAATGTATGTTAATCACTGAGGAGTTCGTAAGTTTCATCACAGTTAGAACAAGTCTGCTGCCCAGTAGTGAAACTGCCATGCACGCTTAGCGTACGCTAAGCTATGTAAATTAACGTACGCTATCGGGCATGTTTAGCGTATGCTACGCTTGGAACTTAGCATGCGTTATATCATCAGACGAGTTAATCGACTGATCGGTGAGGTACTGACCGTGCATGGTTAGCGTACGCTAGGCTGCGTATAATTGCGTGCGCTAACGAGTAGCCTTAACGTACGCTACATAGAATACGTAGCGTGCGTTAAGCAAGCCAAACAGATTTCATTTTAAGAACTTCCGACCGTAATTTAGATTGTTAGATGTTCGTTCGACTTGAGATGATTTCTATATTATTTTTTTGTTAAGGTTCGAGTTTAGCAACGTGATTGATCTAACGGGACGACCTTCAAGTATTTTGATATTCGTGGAAGTTTTATTCTTGTCATCGAACCGAGGCAAGTACTCTAATTAGAATTGTTTATATTATGATAGTTATATTATGATTGTATTGTGTATATGTGTTGTGATTAAATATCGACCATGCGTTGATCCAACGGGAATCATCATGGAATCTATAGCTGTGTGCGCTGGATCATTGGACAGGTAGTTCCACCATGCGTTGGTCCGACGGGATCATCATGGGAATCTATAGCTGTGTGCGCTGGATCGTTGGAATACCATCTGTATGTTGAGGCTATTGTGATGTGATAAGTGTTATTGTCATTTCTCGTTGGAGAAACTTGTTATGATGATTGCTGATTACATCACTGTTGTATGATTATTGTACTTGTACTAGCATCGTTGTGCTAACCCCTTCGGGGGTGAACATTTGTTTTTGTTCAGGATCTAGGAGAGCGGGGAAACAACCACTAGAGCTGCATGACGACGAGGGTGCAGAGTGATGTTCCGGCCGGGTTTGTTGTCTGTTGTTGGTTATTTTAATTAGCACTCGAGTACGTCGTAATTTGTGATGTTTTGATTTCAGTGGTGTATTAATATTCTCCTTTTGGATATTTGTATTTTCAGTATTGAACCAGAACTATCGTAATGTATTTTCAGTGATTTCATAATTTGGTATCTGTCATTGTCTTTTTATTTATTTAGCCTTGTAAATTCTTATGTAAAGAATTTACGGCGCTGTAATATTCTTGAATATATCGGGGATGTTACACCATGGTCGGGCCGGGGTCATAGCAGGGCCAAGGTTTTAATCGGGCCAAAAATCGGATCATAGCAGGATGGGCCGAACCTATTTTTTTTTTTTTTTAAAAAAAGTAAATTAAAAAAGAGCTTGACCTTAATTATTATAATTTTATAAAACAATTTCGAGAGAGGTTGTGGAGAATTATAAAGAATTATAGATAATTATAGTAGAGATTGAGAGAATTGGTATGAGTAAATTGGATGAATTAAGGTGTTATTTACAGGAATTGAAATATATTAAAAAAAAACATTCAAAATCAAATGCCTCCAGGGTCAGCTCCTCACATAATCCCATTCCACTTCCCCAACGGCATTGTGAGGATAACACAATAGCCTTTTTCCAAATTGCATGTGCAGAGGATTTAATTATTTTGGATTTCTCTCGTGGGTCCACAAATACATTCTTTTCTCTTAAAAAATAAATTCTTCATTTCCATCTGTAAATTGACAGACTAAGAGGCTGTTTGGCAGTTGCTGAATGATTTAGTGCAGAATGGTTGAGAGGCTCTGTATGGTTGAGTGCAGAATGAAATTTGGTTGTTTGGTAACTGTTCTGAATGGCAACCATGAATCGTAACAAATTACCATTTTACCCTTCTATATAAAAGTAGCGATTATAAATCCCATTTTTCCCTCCATTTGCGTACCAAAACCTCTCCTTTTTATAAATAAAAACCCTAATTTTTATAAATAATTGTGTATAATATTTTTAAATTTAATTCATTTAAAATAATAATAATAATAATAATAATAATAATTAATATTATTATGTATAATATTTTTAAATTTAATTCATTTAAAATAATAATAATAATTATTATTATGTATAATATTTTAATATTTAATTAATTAAAAATAATAATAATTATTATATATAATATTTTTTAATTTAGTTCATTTAAAATAATAATAATAATTATGTATAATATTTTTTATTTAAATTCATTTAAAAAATAATAATAATAATTATGAATAATAATTCTTAATTTAAGAGGAGGGGTAAATGTGAAAACTGTTTGCCTCTTAATGGTTGAGAGAGGGTATGGATGTTTAATGGTTCAGATCTCTTTGAAACCAAAAAGAGGTAAAAAAAATTTTGCCAAACAGCCATGGCCTCTGAGCGATTCAGAGGTAGGCTCTTAATGGTTACATTAAGAGCCAAACAAAGGCCCCCTAATTCCCAACGACCATAATTATGAAGTGCAAGGGAGCTTTGTGGCGGGTCGGTGCGGGCCGGTGTGGGCCGCGGGCTGGGCCATAGCAGGACGAGTTAAACGGGTCATAGCAGGATCACGGCCGGGCCTCCTCGGGCCAGGGTCGACAAAACACAACCCTGACCCTAGCCGAATAAAATCGATTCAGGGCCGGTTTTCCTACGGGCCGGACTAGTGCGGGCCGATCTCATAGCTTCCCTGCGGACTGGGCCATATCGGTTTGGACCCAGCCCGCCACAATGGCCACCTCTAATTATAAGTTTTCGGTAGCCTGAAAGGTAGTAAGAGTCACCCGAAGACAAGCAGCGATTCTCGACCCTTCTGCCTATTTCGATCCCGATTTACCAAATTAAATATATATTCATGATGTACTCAATACATAGTAAATACATACCAATTGTGTGCAGTAAATCATAAAAAAATAAATATGCATTATAGCATATTATGTGTGCAGCGAATTCGTTCTAAATATACACTGCACTCACGCTCATATC
Source organism: Orobanche coerulescens (assembly GCA_033398695.1). Taxonomy (NCBI): domain Eukaryota; kingdom Viridiplantae; phylum Streptophyta; class Magnoliopsida; order Lamiales; family Orobanchaceae; genus Orobanche; species Orobanche coerulescens. The sequence goes on from CM065809.1 coordinate 87,702,748, forward strand.
CCTATATATGTATATATATGTGTGTGTGTGTGTGTGTGAAAAATTCAGAGTGAACTTTGTCCTGGTGTGAGAACTATGATCCACTCTTATCTATTAGACTAATCAAGATGGAGGGTTCAGATGTAGGTGCGGGTTACACACGTGAGATGTGCTGGACTTAACCTATAAGAAGGGTAATTTCATCCCGGCACAAATAAATTATCTTTATTTAAAATACAATAACTTATTAATTTCTTATCTTTTTTTTTTGATAAAAACTATATCAAATTGATCGTCTTTCCGTGAGCTACAATTTAAGATGTATATTGCATAAATATATTAAATAAAAATATTAATTTTATTTTAAAAAAATATGTGGTGTCCATATTAGCACCATATTTGTTCTATAATAGCACTGTAATAAGTCTACAATATTAGTATAGTCAAAGTATTACACCGAAAATCTGTAAAAATAATTAAAAATAACTTAAAATTATAAAAAATATTACATATAATATACATCACCATCATACACAAGAACACTATATAAAATACACAATATCTAGTGTTTAGAATGAGTTCTTTTAAAAACATAATCCACAATGCTATCTCCCATCACATAAAACTGCTATTGAAATATTTTTACACTACTTAGTCCACTTTAGATCAGTACATTGTTTGGTAAATAACAATACATTTTAAGTTCAAGAAGTAGTAAGTTAGAAGTCACAGAGTGCATTGTACATCATGAAGCAATAGTTATAAGGTTAGAAGCAATATATTATAAGTCGAAGAAGAAGTATTTTATATATTATAAAATAGTATATTGTACATCATAAAGAATTACAATTATAAGTAAGTTAAAGTAGAAGTACAATGTATATGTTAGAGCACTACATTACATAATACAAAGCAGAATGTCATTAGTTTAAGAAGCAGTACTTTGTACATTATGAAGTGGTGTGTTATTATTTTTTTTTTGGGGAAAATCAATTGCATTAATATAATAAGAGTGGCCAAAAAGGTTGGCCAATACCCGGCAACCGTATAGAATGGTGCACCAAACAACATAACAAAGAGCAAGATCTAGGAATACAAAGCCTACATACAAAGAGCTACATAAGCTACAAAGCCTAGAAAAGCTACAAAAAAAGAAAAACTATCAAACTATCCTCCAAATACGACGAACAGCCACAATAGATAGAGAACGAGCGGGCCATATCTGAGAGATAATATCACGAACAAGACCTATCCCCTGGAAAGTAACCGAATGAGGATCTCGACGCCTCTGACCAAATCTCCTTTCATTCCTCTCCTGCCAAATCAAATAGACCAACGCAGCAAGGAGAATACGGTAAGCCACGTTGACCACATGCTTACCTCTCCACCTCCTAGCTGCCCACAGCACTCCCGAGCTCCACACAGAGTGAGGCCAACTAAAGCGGACGACCCTCCTAGCAATAGAAATACACCGACTAGAATAAGGGCATTGAAAGAATAGATGGGAATGAGTCTCTATCGCCATACCACAAAGGACACAAATCCCATCAACATGTTGAAGCCAAGGCTTATCCATAGTCGATAAACGCTCCTGAATAGCCAACCATAGGATGAAAGAGTGTCTCGGAATCTTCCCCGGTCCGTGCAAGAGCGGGGCCCAAGGAACAGGGGGCGAATAACCTCTGAGGAACCGAAGAGCAGAAGAGGATGAATACATACCCGAACTAAGCGGTCTCCATGAAATGTGATCCTGACCCCCATTAATATGCGGCGGAGCAGAAATAATCAGCAAAAGCGCAGGTCTATCAACCACCGGCCACTCCCAATAACCCTCAACAATAACCGAATCAAGTCTAGCACCCACATCGATGCAGGTCCACAGAGGAGCTCTAGGAACAGAATGCCTAATCACACCCATGGAATGCCAGGGGTCCGACCACAACAAGAAGGATGAGCCATCTCCAATAGAATATTGAAATGCTCCCATAACAAGGGGACGCAGTTTCAGAAGCTGCTGCCAATACCAAGCTGAAGCTGAAGAAACACTAAGATCCCAGAAAGAACACTACTGCAACCTAAAGGTCCAAACCCAATTAACCCAGACAGAGCGATTAGAGCCCGTGAGAAGAGCCCAAATATGATGGGACATCAAAGACTGATTCTGGAGCCTCAACGGACCACAATCCACTTCCAAGCAAACCTTAGCCCAAGCCACCTTGGCAAGGCCCGAATCATGAGAACCTCTCCATAGGAACCGCCTATATGTTTCTCTATCAAAGAGAGAACGCCCTTAGGCAAAATAAAGCTACCAGCCCAATAAATATGTAAAGAAGATAAGACAGAGCGAATAAGCTGGCACCGACCTGCCATGGAAAGAGCAGTACTAGCACACGAACTCAGACGACCATCAATCGAATCAATCAAAGGGGAACACATAGCATTTGTCAGCTTTGAAGAAATCAAGGGAACTCCCAAATACCTCACAGGAAGCTGACCTAGCTGAAACCCTAACAACTGCTGGAACTGGACCCCCTGCACCTGAGCACTAGCTGAAACAAAGATATTACTCTTACTCGGGTTGGCTCATAGTCCAGAAAGGGAAGCAAAGATCTCAATACTCTTCTTAAGAACACCGACAGAGACTACATCGAGACTACATAAAAGGAGAAGGTCATCGGCAAAAGCAAGCATGAAAGTGCATGTAGCCGCACACTTCCAGTGGAATCTGAACCCCGGAGTCTAAGCAATCTCATGGGCGATAATACCTTGGAGGACCTCCATAACAATAACAAACAGATACGGAGAAATAGGGTCACCCTGCCTTAGCCCCCTACGGTCCCTAAAGATACCCTCAACATCCCCATTCAAGGAGATCGAATAAGACGGAGTGGTGATACACTCTCTGACCCAAGTAATGAACGTCTGGTGAAACCCCATACATTGCAAAGCTATCAAAACAAAATCCCACTAGTGTTTCTATATGTTCAATATACTACTTATGTAGATATATTGCACTGCTACTTTTATAAGAATACACCCTTCTTATGTCAAGAATTTGCTTTTATTCTTGTCACACTGTTTTTATAATTATTGTTACAAGGCTTTCATTATTATTGTTACAGTGTTGTTTCTACTGTTATCTTTTACTTTTATTATAAACTACTTTTATTATTATAATACACTACTTTTTTGCTTTTTATATTATTAGATATACAATATACATCTTAAATCGTAGATCATGAAAATGCAATTAATTTGATATATTTTTTGTTTATATAAAATAGATAATAAATTAATTTGTAATTGTATTTTAAACAGGAAAATTTATTTGTGAAGGTGCAAAATTATCCTTCTCTTAAATCATGCCATTCACACGCCAGTTACATCGATGATGAGGCAAAATCTGGACTCTCCCAATTTCTTCATCTAATGTCTCAGATTGGTTCCTATTTATCACACAGATATGGCTCTTACCGAAACTACACACACTGTAATATCCGTACCTTTCCATTTTTAGCAGTTTTCATTTTTATCGCAAGTCTATTTTTATCAACTCACCTGTAACCATTTCAATGTTTTGAATCTATGTTGTTCTTGGTGTTTTTCCATTTGGATGAGTTTTGGAGACATTTTATGTAATTTCATTTTGAGTTATGTTTTTCGCATTTATGTTCGATTCTAGTAAAAATCGTTCGATTTCGTTGTTTCTTTGTTTACATGAGTTCTTATGGTTGAGTTGTTCATGTTGTGAGTTTCGGTTTGTTAATCCGACATTGTATCGTAGTTTTCGGATTTGGGCCGTTTTGTAATTTCTTATAAGTTTAGGAAATTTTATCTTCTTTTTCGTATTTCGGATTCCTCGGTAGTCGGAATTGCATTTTCTTTCAGCACTTAGTTTCGTCGTCGTGAGTATTTCATGTTTACTATTCTGGGTTATGTCCTTGTATTGCGTCCCGACTTCGTACCATCCTGTGCAGCAAATTGTATTCAGCAGTTGCTGGAATATTTTGTTCCATACATAAATTAAAAGTGTTTTGATGATTAATGTTGACAAACAAAACAAAACAACGAAGAGGCGAAGCAAAGCATCGAAGGAAACGAAGTGCAAAAAGCTGGAAAAACACAAAGCTAACGTATGTAACAAGGAAAGGTTAACGTACGTAATGTATGGCAATTAACGTACGTAATAGTATGTAGTTAACGTACGTAAACAAGTTCAAACCAAGTGAACGTTGGAGGAGTCAAAGTCAGAAAAGCATGCAACGGATATATGACGTCAGCAGTGATGTGAGGCTTAACGTACAGAACGAAGAAATTGTTAACGTACGTAATTAAAATGACGAAGCTCCCTGAACTGTTTTATGAAGATGCTAACGTACGTAACCAGTCATAGTTAACGTACGTAAAGGAGCCTACGTACGTAATATAGATCGGATAGCGTACGTAATGAAAGAACAGGCAGCTAACGGCTAGTTTGTTCATGGAGGCTATAAATACCATGCTTATGGTATTGATCAAGAACACAACTTCAAGCATTCTATACCTTGATCAGAGCTTGATATTCATTATATTGTTGTTGTAATATTGAGCTTACATTGAGTGATTGAGTGTTATACACAAAATCATACACGAGTGGTAAAAGAAAAGATACGATTGGATTCGGTGTTATTAGGATCAAGGATCCGGCATTATTAGAATCGCAATCGCTATCTTAAGTGAGGCTTATCTAGTGCCGATAGAAAGCTAGAGAGGTTGATTCCTTGTCCTATGAAAAGGAAAACGGTTTAACTTGGACCGACGCAAAGACAAGTACGAGTGGTTTATCACGGACCAATAGAAGACGTGATTGTAACGGTTATACCTCGACCGATAGAAGAGAGGCGTAGAGGTTGTTATCTTTAACCTATTGAAAATGATAAAGAGAGGACGTAGGCTCGTTTATAGCCGAACCTCTATAAATCCTCGTGTCCTTTATTTTCCGCACTCGATATTTACGCTTCCGCAAACGGCGCAAATATCCGACCCCGTAACTCAGTACAAACAATTGGTATCGGAGCGGTACTCCAATACGCGGCTTAACATCCTAGGAGAAGATCCACAATGGCGTTTCAATTTGCTCCTGTCGAAGGCCTTGCTCTCAACCGACCACCATTCTTCTATCGCTCAAATTATTTGACATGGAAGAAAAAGATGTCAATCTTTATTCGTGCCTACGATATAGAGATTTGGAAGATTATTTGTCTCGGCCCAAAAGTTCCTATCAAATCCGACGGTACGCTCAAATCTTTCGAAGAATACGACGATGCCGATTGGAAAAATGACCATCTAAATTATAAGGCTACTCAACTCTTATTTTGTGCCTTAAATCCGGAAGCCGTCAATCGAATCTGATCGTGTGAGAGTGCGAAAGAAATATAAAAAATTCTATAAATCACACACGAAGGGACGACTCAAGTCAAGGAGACGAAAATCAATATGCTTCTCCATGACTACGAGTTATTCATGATGAAAGGTGACGAGTCTATCACCAATATGCTCGACCGATTCTCAGTCATCACAAATGGACTTGCGTCATTCGGAAAACCATTATCTAGTAGTGAAAAAGTTAAGAAAATTTTACGATCACTACCTAGCGAATGGGACGGCACCGTGACCGCGATTATGGAATCCAAAGATCTCAACACGCTCGATTTTAGTGCCCTTGTTGGTTCACTAATAAATTATGAGATTGTATTAAAATCACGTAGTGTCAAGCCGAAGCCGAAGGAACGATCGTTAGCCATGAAGGCTAAGATATTGAGGAAGAAAGAAGAAATCCCGGTGGAGGAAAGCGACGAAGAAGCAGCATATTATGCCAAGAATATTAATAAATTCCAAACTTTATTAAACCGGAGGAAGAAGGATATCTCGAGCGAAATGAAGAAACTCGACAACTGTTGTCGACAATGTGGAAAACCAGGCCACTTCGCTAAGCATTGCCGAGCTAAACCCAAGAAAGAGGTTCTCGTGGCAACATGGAGCGATGAAGACGAAGACGACGATTTTATCGAATAAAATAATCTCGCTCTCATGGCCCGAAGTTCGTTCGACGACAGCGACGTTGAAAGCCAGGTTAGTACATCCTCCCGTGATGAACTTTTTGATGCATTTGAATTACTTCATACGGATTTTCAAAATGCATTATCGGAAATCAAATCCCTTAAGTCTAAAATTTAATCTTTGGAAATTGGAAATTCCAAAATTATCGAGAAGGAAAAATTTATCGAAATCGATCATTCAAAGTGTATTGAAAATGAAAATATTTTGAATAATGATCTCGCTAAAATCCAAACCGAGCTTAAAACTTTGACAAAAAAATTCTCGTGCGGAAACGAGAAATTTGAACAAATGCTTGGTGTTCAAAAATTTACTTTGAATAAAGAGGGGTTAGGATTCAAAACTCGTTTGAAAAATGAATCCGTTAATTTCAAGATACCCTATTACGAAAAGTGTTTAAAAATCGGGCATCACGTTTCAAATTGCAAAAGCCCTCGCCGGACGATAAAAATTAAGAAAATTTGGGTTCCTAAAGGAACAAATATTTCAAATATTGTTTATGTCTCGAAACAAAAACCAACTATAGGTTGGGTCCCCAAAAATTGATTTTTGATATTTTACTCAGGGGGAGTATAATTTTTTTTGGGAGATAATATTTTCAGGGGGAGTTTTTACCCTTTATGCATTTATCATAAATTGATATCGTGCATATTCTACATTTTGGTATCATTAAATTCAATTGCTATTTTTTTTTTACTTTTTGATGAAAACAAAAAGGGGGAGAGAAAGGAGGAAAATAAGGAAAATGGGATTTACCCTAAAAAGGGGAGAAACGAAGGAGTTGAAAAATGAAAAGGAGAAGTCGGAAAAATGACAGAAAAAGAAAAATGAGGAGACGTCGAAAAGATGATAAAAATTTGAAAAGTCGAAAAGAAAAAGAAAAGGAAAGAAGGAGAAAGAAGAAGTCGAAAAAGAAATGGGAGAAAAAACTAACGAAATGGACAAAGTCGAAAACTTTGGTCTGTACACATATACATATATTTACATTTTTTGCAGGAAAATCTCACTGACGAAGTGTTTTTTTGTAATCATCAAAAAGGGGGAGATTGTTGAAACATTTTGTTCCATACATAAATTAAAAATGTTTTGATGATTAATGTTGACAAACAAAACAAAACAACGAAGAGGCGAAGCAAAGCATCGAAGGAAACGAAGTGCAAAAAGCTGGAAAAACACAAAGCTAACGTATGTAACAAGGAAAGGTTAACGTACGTAATGTATGGCAATTAACGTACGTAATAGTATGTAGTTAACGTACGTAAACAAGTTCAAACAAAGTGAACGTTGGAGGAGTCAAAGTCAGAAAAGCATGCAACGGATATATGACGTCAGCAGTGATGTGAGGCTTAACGTACGTAACGAAGAAATTGTTAACGTACGTAATTAAAATGACGAAGCTCCCTGAACTGTTTTATGAAGATGCTAACGTACGTAACCAGTCATAGTTAACGTACGTAAAGGAGCCTACGTACGTAATATAGATCGGATAGCGTACGTAATGAAAGAACAGGCAGCTAACGGCTAGTTTGTTCATGGAGGCCAGAAATACCATGCTTATGGTATTGATCAAGAACAACAACTTCAAGCATTCTATACCTTGATCAGAGATTGATATTCATTATATTGTTGTTGTAATATTGAGCTTACATTGAGTGATTGAGTGTTATACACAAAATCATACACGAGTGGTAAAAGAAAAGATACGATTGGATTCGGTGTTATTAGGATCAAGGATCCGGGATTATTAGAATCGCAATCGCTATCTTAAGTGAGGCTTATCTAGTGCCGCTAGAAAGCTAGAGAGGTTGATTCCTTGTCCTATGAAAAGGAAAACGGTTTAACTTGGACCGACGCAAAGACAAGTACGAGTGGTTTATCACGGACCAATAGAAGACGTGATTGTAACGGTTATACCTCGACCGATAGAAGAGAGGGGTAGAGGTTGCTATCTTTAACCTATTGAAAAAGATAAAGAGAGGACGTAGGCTCGTTTATAGCCGAACCTCTATAAATCCTCGTGTCCTTTATTTTCCGCACTTGATATTTACGCTTCCGCAAACGGCGCAAATATCCGACCCCGTAACTCAGTACAAACAATTGGTATCGGAGCGGTACTCCAATACGCGGCTTAACATCCTAGGAGAAGATCCACAATGGCGTTTCAATTTGCTCCTGTCGAAGGCCTTGCTCTCAACCGACCACCATTCTTCGATGGCTCAAATTATTTGACATGGAAGAAAAAGATGTCAATCTTTATTCGTGCCTACGATATAGAGATTTGGAAGATTATTTGTCTCGACCCAAAAGTTCCTATCAAATCCGACGGTACGCTCAAATCTTTCGAAGAATACGACGATGCCGATTGGAAAAATGACCATCTAAATTGTAAGGCTACTCAACTCTTATTTTGTGCCTTAAATCCGGAAGAAGTCAATCGAATCTCATCGTGTGAGAGTGCGAAAGAAATATGGAAAATTCTATAAATCACACACGAAGGGACGACTCAAGTCAAGGAGACGAAAATCAATATGCTTCTCCATGACTACGAGTTATTCATGATGAAAGGTGACGAGTCCATCACCAATATGCTCGACCGATTCTCAGTCATCACAAATGGACTTGCGTCATTCGGAAAACCATTATCTAGTAGTGAAAAAGTTAAGAAAATTTTACGATCACTACCTAGCGAATGGGACGGCACCGTGACCGCAATTATGGAATCCAAAGATCTCAACACGCTCGATTTTAGTGCCCTTGTTGGTTCACTAATAAATTATGAGATTGTATTAAAATCACGTAGTGTCAAGCCGAAGCCGAAGGAACGATCGTTAGCCATGAAGGCTAAGATATCGAGGAAGAAAGAAGAAATCCCAGTGGAGGAAAGCGACGAAGAAGCAGCATATTATGCCAAGAATATTAATAAATTCCAAACTTTATTAAACCGGAGGAAGAAGGATATCTCGAGCGAAATGAAGAAACTCGACAACTGTTGTCGACAATGTGGAAAACCAGGCCACTTCGCTAAGCATTGCCGAGCTAAACCCAAGAAAGAGGTTCTCGTGGCAACGTGGAGCGATGAAGACGAAGACGACGATTTTATGGAACAAAATAATCTTGCTCTCATGGCCCGAAGTTCGTTCGACGACAGCGACATTGAAAGCCAGGTTAGTACATCCTCCAGTGATGAACTTTTTGATGCATTTGAATTACTTCATATGAATTTTCAAAATGCATTATCGTAAATCAAATCCCTTAAGTCTAAAATATAATCTTTGGAAATTGGAAATTCCAAAATTATCGAGAAGGGAAAATTTATCGAAATCGATCATTCAAAGTGTATTGAAAATGAAAATATTTTGAATAATGATCTCGCTAAAATCCAAACCGAGCTTAAAACTTTGACAAAAAAATTCTCGTGCGCAAACGAGAAATTTGAACAAATGCTTGGTGTTCAAAAATTTACTTTGAATAAAGAGGGGTTAGGATTCAAAACTCGTTTGAAAAATGAATCCGTTAATTTCAAGATACCCTATTACGAAAAGTGTTTAAAAATCGGGCATCACGTTTCAAATTGCAAAAGCCCTCACCGGACGATAAAAATTAAGAAAATTTGGGTTCCTAAAGGAACAAATATTTCAAATATTTTTTATGTCTCGAAACAAAAACCAACTATAGGTTGGGTCCCCAAAAATTGATTTTTGATATTTTACTCAGGGGGAGTATAATTTTTTTTGGGAGATAATATTTTCAGGGGGAGTTTTTACCCTTGATGCATTTATCATAAATTGATATCGTGCATATTCTACATTTTGGTATCATTAAATTCAATTGCTATTTTTTTTTACTTTTTGATGAAAACAAAAAGGGGGAGAGAAAGGAGGAAAATAAGGAAAATGGGATTTACCCTAAAAGGGGGAGAAACGAAGGAGTTGAAAAATGAAAAGGAGAAGTCGAAAAAATGACAGAAAAAGAAAAATGAGGAGACGTCGAAAAGATGATAAAAATTTGAAAATTCGAAAAGAAAAAGAAAAGGAAAGAAGGAGAAAGAAGAAGTCGAAAAAGAAATGGGAGAAGAAACTAACGAAATGGACAAAGTCAAAAACTTTCGTCTATACACATATACATATATTTACATTTTTTTTTTGCAGGAAAATCTCATTGACGAAGTGTTGTTTTGTAATCATCAAAAAGGGGGAGATTGTTGGAACATTTTGTTCTATACATAAATTAAAAGTGTTTTGATGATTAATGTTGACAAACAAAACAAAACAACGAAGAGGCGAAGCAAAGCATCGAAGGAAACGAAGTGCAAAAAGCTGGAAAAACACAAAGCTAACGTATGTAACAAGGAAAGGTTAACGTACGTAATGTATGGCAATTAACGTACGTAATAGTATGTAGTTAACGTACGTAAACAAGTTCAAACCAAGTGAACGTTGGAGGAGTCAAAGTCAGAAAAGCATGCAACGGATATATGACGTCAGCAGTGATGTGAGGCTTAACGTACGTAACGAAGAAATTGTTAACGTACGTAATTAAAATGACGAAGCTCCCTGAACTGTTTTATGAAGATGCTAACGTACGTAACCAGTCATAGTTAACGTACGTAAAGGAGCCTACGTACGTAATATAGATCGGATAGCGTACGTATTGAAAGAACAGGCAGCTAACAGCTAGTTTGTTTATGGAGGCTATAAATACCATGCTTATGGTATTGATCAAGAACAACAACTTCAAGCATTCTATACCTTGATCAGAGATTGATATTCATTATATTGTTGTTGTAATATTGAGCTTACATTGAGTGATTGAGTGTTATACATAAAATCATACACGAGTGGTAAAAGAAAAGATACGATTGGATTCGGTGTTATTAGGATCAAGGATCCGGCATTATTAGAATCGCAATCGCTATCTTAAGTGAGGCTTATCTAGTGCCGATAGAAAGCTAGAGAGGTTGATTCCTTGTCCTACGAAATGGAAAACGGTTTAACTTGGACCGACGCAAAGACAAGTACGAGTGGTTTATCACGGAGCAATAGTAGACGTGATTGTAACGGTTATACCTCGACCGATAGAAGAGAGGCGTAGAGGTTGCTATCTTTAACCTATTGAAAAAGATAAAGAGAGGACGTAGGCTCGTTTATAGCCGAACATCTATAAATACTCGTGTCCTTTATTTTCCGCACTTGATATTTACGCTTCCGCAAACGGCGCAAATATCCGACCCCGTAACTCAGTTCAAACAGCAGTGTTCAACTGCTGCATGCATAACGTACGTTATGCATGCTCTCTTGTGTGCGCTATCGATACCTGCATAATGTACGTTATACCTTAGTGTTAACATACGTTATGGCCCTCAGTGTTTTGGATAGTGGGTTCTGCCTAGTTTTTGCCAAGCCCTTACATATGTTAACTCGCGGGTGTTACGTACGTAAGCTCCTTATAGCTTACGCTAACTGTCTAAGTGTAGCGTACATTATCGGCCTCAGCAAATTGGATAGATTGTTCTACCGAGCCATTACGTACGCTAACACCTGAGTGTTACGTATGTAAGAGGCATAGTGTACGTTAACGTCAGCATGTTAACGTACGTAATGAGTGGTCACGTTTTATAAACCTCAGTTGACCCCGAATCGCGTCATTTTCTTCTTTCTCCTTTCCTCGTCCGAGAGATGCATTCCAAGAAGAGAATTGAGCGATTCTTCATTTTTTGTCCATGGAGTTCCTTGAGAGACGATTGTTGTGTTCCAAATGAAGTTGGAGAATCCTCTTTCTCCATCCGAATCCAAGGTATTTGGGTTCGAATCCTACCTTTATCCTTTTGGAGGTTTTTCGGGATTTGTCGAGATTTATCTCGAATTGTTCGTTTATGTTGTGATATTTCTTATCGATTATTGATGTTGGGTGATTCCCAATCCATTTCTGTCGTGTTTAATCCGTTGATTGTTGATTTGGGGAGGTTTTGTGAAAACCCTCGCCCGTATTCATCGTCCGTTATGTTTATGATTATTAGTCGGGGTTGTGGGCGTATTCCATTCGATTATTGTTATCGTGTAGGACTGAGTTGTGTTAATCCTTCGTTTAGGAATGGTCATGTTCCCTCCGGCTCATTCCTAGTCATTTTTCGTTCCGGTTTGTCGAAGATGTCTCAAAGACAAGTACTTTAGATTTATTTGCATATTCTAGTATTTGATTTATGGCTTCCCGTCTATGTTGTGGATGTGAATGCGTATGTTCACCCTAGGATGGTCTGACGGGGCCTCTGGAGATACATATTGTCGTGTGTATTCATATCGCGAACTGGGGTTAACCACTCAGGGATGGCCCGACGGGGCCTTTACGGGGTGCGGTGGCCGTGAGTTTCGTACCAACGGTTAACCTTTGAAAGTTTTGTTGGAGAAATGTGTTTTGTGCTCGTGCACCGTAATATTCCGGAATATAAATGTTTTCTAAAATGATTTTTGGCGCATATTTCATCTGACTAGAATGGTAGTTCAAATGGATTGTACTTGCACTAGCAGTTGTCGCTAACCCCTTAAATGGAGATAAATACTTTTGTATTTCAGGTACAGGTCTCGGAGGCGAACGAGCATGCGGGCAGTACGAGGATGCTGGGCAAGAGTGATTCTGTTCAATGGTCGTTCGGGATGTCATGTCTTTTACATTTTATTCATCATGTTGTTGCTTCAGTACTCGAGTACTTCCTTCTTGTGAACATCGTAATTGTTGTGTACCCGACTTGGGGTTGATTTAATGTTGCATTGTACTATTGAGTTCGGTTTACTTATTTTGTATGCCTTGGATTGAGAAGTCGTTCGTATGTTGACGATATCAATCATTGTTGTCATGTTGAGTTTGTATGTTAGCCTGGTGGATTCTAAAGGGTGGGGTCCACGACGCTGTAATATGCCCTGAACGTCTTGGGGGTGTTATAGATTATGTATCGGAGCGCCGAGTTTATGGATACCTAGGCTTTCGGTTATTTGGGACTAGTTGAGTGTCATTTTTGAACAGTATCACTACTACGCCATCATCTCAGTACGCCGGTGCTCGTAAGTTTTTCCTAACTTGACTCATTGCGTTATCCTGTTCTGTTCCTTTCTTAATGTAGTGATGTGTTTTGCGTTTGAATTGTACTCACCCGTTACCTCTTCAGAATGCCTGCTGGTAGAGGACGCAGACACAGTAGGGGATGTGGCGCAGCCGGTGGGATAGCCATGTCCGATAGCTTAGGGGCTGGTTCGACAATGCCTTCCTTGTCGAACAGTGTTCCGCCCAGTGCCGAGGGCCATCAGGACCAATCTGCTAGCTTCAGCAATGTTCATTGTAACATTGGAGTATCAAATATTCTGCAGCAAGTAGCGAATCAGTACGCTATTGACTCAGGCCGTTCTGGTCAACCAAGCTAATGCTAAGTCGGTTCCGCCTATTGGCTCCGACACCGACAAGCTACTTCAGGACTTGATCCGTATGCGTCCTCCGCAGTTCGATGGAACTTCCGACCCTTCTGGTTGGGAGAGTTGGTTATTCGAGATGGAGAAGGTGTTCGAGGCGGATAACTTCTCCGAAGATAGGAAGGTACCAATCGCTCAGTACTTCCTCGCCAAGGAGGCGGCAACGTGGTGGCAAGCGATGAAACCGCGTGACCGAGCAGCTACGTGGGACGAGTTCCGAGAATTGATGGAGGACGAATATTGTCCGTGGCCGGTGAAAGAGGGAAGGATTCGAGCCTTCTTTGAAGCAAAAACCCAGGATGTCCCCATTTCGTAGGTGATCAAAGACTACAAGCAGCAACTACATTATGTAAGGAATCATGTCCGAGATGATCTAGATAAGATCCGCCACTTCGACATGCAGATGAAGCCGAGGGTTCGTCACTACATGTCAGGCCTTGGGTGTACAACTTTGAAAGATTATCAGAACAAGGCGATGGCTTATGAGATGTCATTTTCTGCGACAGAGTCGACAATGGAGGGTAAGAGCAGAAGACTTTCGGTCAGTTTTCGGGAGGTAAGTCTGGCAGGTATCAGAAGGATCAGTCTGGTTCGCGAGTCTTACGGAATCAGTCCTCATCATTTGGGCGAGGAAATGGTTCCAATTCTTCTCCGACTGTTCCTGTTCATGGTCCTACCTGTTTTAACTGTGGTCATCCCAGACACATGATGAGTGAGTGTGACTGGCCACCACTACAGTATCTTACTTGCGGTTGGATGGGGCATCATGATAAGTATTGTGGAGAAGCGAGTTGGGCACCAGTTACTCAGGTGTCTTCCCCGGCTACAAGATAACCAAGTGTGAATCAGGCGCCGACAACTATTCAGCCTCAGCAGAGTATTGGCAGAGGTCGAGGACATGGGCAACCTTCGAGAGGGGGAGCTTCTAGTGCGGGGTCTGTTCCGCCCCGTGTGTATGATATGAGATGATCGGGAGATCCTGACGCGACGGTGGCTATAGGTACCGTTCGCATCCTTGACCATCCTATTTCCGTGTTATTCGATTCTGGTGCTACGTATTCTTTCATCTCTTTGGATTGTATGCATCGTCTGCATGTTGATTGTCTAGTTGCATGTGAACCATTTGTGTTAAACTGCCTAGTGGAGATAGTATTGTGGGGGATCATGAGATTAGAGATTTTCCGATGAGTATCGCGGGGAGGGATTGGTCTTCTAATATAATTGCGGTAGACATTAAGGATAAAGATTTGATTCTTGGTGAGTATTGGCTAGATGGATATGGGTCAATCATGAATTATAGAGCGAGAACCATTTCAATGTTAGCCTCTGACGGTACCGAGCATTCTTTTGTGGGACGTAAGCAGAGTAGTCAGAGATTTCTGATCAGCGCTATGAAAGCGGTGAGACTTCTTCGAGGAGGTTGCACTAGTTACTGGTGTTATGCTTTGAGATCGGAAGAAGGGGGAGTCAGGCTCTCATCTATTCTGGTAGTGAGTGAGTATCCTGGCGTCTTTCCAGACGAGTTGCCAGGTTTGCCACCTGACCGTGAGGTTGAGTTCACTGTTGATTTAGAGCCGGATGCGGCTCCGATTTCGAAGACGCCGTACCGCATGGCGCCTGCCGAGATGATTGAGTTGAAGAAACAGTTGGGAGAGTTGCTAGACATGGGTTATATTCGACCGAGCGCTTCACCTTGGGGCACACCAGTCTTGTTTGTGAAGAAGAAGGATGGTCCACTTCATCTATGTATCGACTATCGAGAGTTGAACAAGGTGACCATCAGTAAAAAGTATCCGCTCCAGAGGATTGATGACTTATTTGACCATTTGCAGGGAGCGACCGTGTTTTCGAAAATTGATTTGAAGTCGGGGTATTACCAGCTCCGAGTGAAGGATTCCGATATTCCGAATACGGCCTTTCGGGCGAGATACGACCGCTACGAGTTTGTGGTTATGCTGTTCGGGCTAACCAACGCCCTAGCCGTGTTCGTGCAGCTAATGAACAAGGTCTTTATCGAATATCTCGATAAGTGTGTAGTCGTCTTTATCAACGATATCCTGATCTACTCGAGGAGCGAGGAGGAGCATGCGCGTCATTTGCATATCGTGTTGGGAATCCTGAGAACTCAGCGTCTTTATGCGAAGTTCTCAAAGTGCGAGTTTTGGTTGCGAGAGGTTATGTTTCTCGGTCACGTGATCTCATCCGAGGGTGTTCGTGTGTACCCATACAAGATAGAACAGTGTTGGATTGGGCGCCACCCAAGAACATGAAGGAGGTCCATAGTTTTCTGGGTTTGGCCGGGTATTATCGTAGGTTTGTCGAGGGGTTCTATAAACTCACTCGACCGCTTACTCAGTTCGTGCAGAAGTCATAGAAGTTTGTGTGGACCGATGAGAGGCAGAAGAGCTTCGAGGAGTTGAAGAAGCGGTTGACTATTGCTCCCGTCTTGGCTTTACCGAGCGGTAATGAGGGTTTTTCAGTTTATAGTGATGCCTCAGGCCAAGAACTTGGATGTGTACTCATGCAGCACGGGAATACGATTGCCTATGCTTCCCATCAGTTGAAACCGTACGAGTTGAATTATCCTACCCACGATCTTGAGTTGGCCGCAATTGTGTTTGTGTTGAAGATTTGGCGTCATTACTTGTATGGCTCGTCATGTCAGATTTTCACCTATCACAATAGCCTGAACTATATTTTCACACAGAAAGAACTAAATATGAGATAGAGAAGGTGGCTGGAGTTAATTAAGGATTACGACCTTGATATCCTTTATCATGAAGGCAAGACAAATGTGGTGGCAGATGCCTCGAGTCGAAAATCGGTATCGCTTCGGGCACTTGACTTACTCACAGCCCAGCCAGGGCTCCATCGAGAGTTGATGGGGTTAGGCATTGAGGTTGTGCTACCAAGGAGTGCCGGACAGTTGCGCACTCTTGAGATCTCTGTAACACCCCAAATCCCATAAGGGACGTTACACGTCGTAGAACCCTCATGAGGTCTATCAGGCTAACACATGACACATAATCCACAATGAAATCCCAAATGACACAAACATCATAGTAAAATAGGGCCGTGGCCTCGGCCAAAACATTTTAATCAAGCATCATAAAGTATAAATCCACCTGAATCCATTGTCCACGCAGGGGACTTTAACCAATTTATAAAACACTCAGTCTAACTCCAATACTTAAAATGATACAATGATAAAGCATAAAATATAGACTCGAGCCTCATCATCATGCCGGTCCACCCTTTTCGTGCGTATCCCGTGCCCGCTCCTCGTCTCTTCCGATACCTAAAATGCATAAGACGCATTTCCCCCATTTAAGGGGTTAGCATTCGAATAGCTAGTGCAAGTACACAATTACACTACATTATATACGGATACGATTTACACAGTCATCTCATTCAGAAAACATTTGAAAAGCCATATTCCAGAATATCACATTGGCATTCAAACAGTTTAAGAAATCGTCATAATATCACAAATATTCACAACTGGTAACCCGTGGCCATACCCCTTAGTATCGACCTTCAGACGCCCCATCGAACGCTCCCGGTGGGAAACCACTTCCGCGGCCGTACCCCTTAGTATCAGCCCCCAGATGCCCCTTCGAACGCTCCGGGTGGAAGTTCAACCACACACGCACCCAAGTCTACTTCCTCGGCTGTACCCCTTAGTATCGACCCCAGACGTCCCGTCGAACGCTCCGGGTGGAAGGAACAAGTAACTCACATAGCCAAAATATCAAGATTCATCATTCATATCGAAACCGTAACACATATAACGGAATGTAATACATGTACTTGCCTTGAATAAAATGAGGCTAAATGAAAAGGCGAACGACAAGGTTTCGGTCCGAACAATCTTCACAAATCAGATCCTACACAACCACGATATACAGTCGATCTCAATAATGCGGAAACGTAAGAATTCGCCTTAATTATACCTGTTGGGACAATTCGTCGGACAATACAAGGTCATAACCAGTTCCCCTCTATTAATGGAGAAAAATATCGAATTCAATCCGCAAACCACAAGAGAAGTAAGGAATGGTGATTATACTATCGAAATCTAACAATCATATGAGGCAAATCGGACTAGAAGGGTGAAAACCAAAACAAAACCCCAAAATCCACAAAAGCTAGGGTTCTAACGAAATATACTCGATTCAGACAGAAGAAGATGATTACGATGATGATAAACCTTGCTGGAAGCACAACAATCGATCTAAGGAGGAACTTTATGGATTGATCTGCACAAATCGCTCCAAATCGCCCAAGGAGTACAATGGAAGGAAAAGAAGGGAAATGACGCATCTGAGGTCAACTCAGGATTTAAATACCTGACAGAGCATTACGTACACTAACATGAATAGTTAACGTACGCTAAGATGTCTTACGTACGTTACTCCTTTGAGTTAACGTACGTAAGAGTCTGGCAGAACATTCTGCCCGATTAACTGAGGTCGATAGCGTACGCTACTCAAGACCATTAATGTACGCTACACAGAACTTACGTATGTAACTCGATACAGCTAACATACGAAAGGGATAAGCAGAAACTGGGCAGAACCCATTGTCCAAACACTGAAGGCCATAACGTACGTTACCACTAGGGCATAACGTACGTTATGCAGGTATCGCTAGCGCATGCTAAAAAGCATGCATAACGTGCATTACGCATGCAGCAGTTCAATACTGCTGAACGTCATTTTCTGCACAGGACGATACGAAAATAGAACGCAACACAAGGTCAAACAAAGAAGCGAAACCACGAGATATTCACGATGACGAAGTTAATTACTGAAAGAAAATACACCCCCAACTACCAGGGAATCCAAAATACGACAAGGAGGATAAAATTACCTAAACTTCTAGGAAATTACAAAATGGCCCAAACGTCCGAAAAATCACAATACGACATCGGATTAATAATCCGAAACTCACAACATGAGCAACTCAACCATACGGACTGACGGGAATAGGGAAATAATGAAATCGAATGAGTTTTACGAGAATCGAACGTACATGCAACAAAACATGACTTAAAATGAAATTACGTAAAAACATATCCGAAACTCGTCCAAAAGGAAAAACTCAAAGAACATACTAGATTCGGAATCCCAAAACAGTGACAAGCGAGTCATCCGAAATGAACATACACCAGAAATAGAAATTATCAAAAATAGAAAGTACGGATATTACATTCTCTCCCCCTAAAAATAAGTTTCGTCCTGAAACTTACAATGCGAATAAATCGGGGTATCTCGACTTCATATTCTCCTCCGTCTCCCACGTGGATTCCTCGAATCCATGCCTCGACCATTGCACTTTAACCAAAGGAATAGTTTTGTGCCTGAGTTGCTTCACCCGATGCTCTAAGATCTGAATCGGCCTCTCCTCGATGGTAATGTCGGGTCCCAACTCGATCTCTCTAAAATCAATAATATGGCTCGGGTCCGGTACGTACCTCCTAAGCTGGGAAACTTGAAACACGTTATGCACGTGACTCAAGGACGGCGGCAAGCCTAACCAATATGCAAGTTCTCCCACTCTCTCCACAATCTCGAACGGTCCAATATATCTTGGTCTAAGTTTACCCTTCTGGCCGAAGCGGTAAACTATCCGTGTTGACGACACCTTAAGCAACACATGGTCTCCCACCTCAAACTCCAACGGCCATAGACGCGTATTGGCATAAGACTTATGTTGACTCTGTGCTGTCAACATCCTATCGCGAATCAGAGCAATCTTCTCTCTCGTCTCAACTACCATATCAGGCTCGGTGCCAATTAGCTCGGATGCATCATCCCAACATAATGGCGATCTGCACCTCCTCCCATACAATGCCTCAAATGGTGCCATTTTGATCGAGGCGTGCCAACTATTGTTGTACGTGAACTCGATCAATGGCAAGTGCAACTCCCAATCGTCCTTCCAATTTAAAGCACAGGCTCTCAACATATCCTCCAGCATCTGTATCGTCCGCTCAGACTGTCCGTCTGTCTGAGGGTGGTAGGATGTACTAAGTCTCAACTCAGTCCCCAAGGCTCGGTGAACGGCCTGCCAAAAATGTGATATAAATCGGCCATCACGATCCGAAACAATATTCTTAGGAGTCCCATGCAACCTCACGATCTCCGCAATGAATACCCGCACTAGTCTCTCTGGCCCCCAGTATCCTTAATACCCAGAAAATGAGCTAATTTGGTTAGTCGATCGACAATAACCCAAGTCATGTTCATTCCAGTCCAAGTCCTAGGCATACTGGTAATAAAATCCATGGAAATGTCCTCCCACTTCCACTCCGGAAGAGGAAGTGGTCGCAATAATCCCGCGGGTCCCTGATGCTCAATCTTAACCTGCTGACAAGTTAAACACCTCGATACAAACTCGTTCACGTCCGTCTTCAAATTGCTCCACCAGTAGTTACTCCTTACATCCTTGTACATTTTGCTCGAACCAGTATATATGGAGTAAGGTGTAGTATGAGCCTCACTCAAGATCTTCTGTCTCAACTCAATGTCATTCGGTACAAATAATCTGCCGCGAAATCTCAAAACTCCATCATCCTGAATCACAAACCCAGGGGCTTTCCCCTTCCTCACATCCTCCCTCAACTGAACTAAAAAACGGATCATCATACTGTTTCGCCTTGATATCATCAGTCAATGACAAGTGATTTCCAACACACATAACTGACCCTGAACTCTCTGAACCCAAACCTAGATATTCTGACAAATCAAATCCCGCTGGATCCTGCTCTGTGGTGTAAGTACCTCTAACATCGATAATGCTATCGGCTTCCGACTCAATGCATCAGCCACTACATTAGCCTTACCCAAATTGTAAAGTATCTCGAGGTCGTAATCTTTAATTAGATCCAACCACCTACGCTGTCTCATATTCAACTCTTTCTGACTGAAGATATACTTCAGACTCTTGTGATCCGTGTAAATCTTACACGACGATCCATAGAGATAGTGCCTCCAGATTTTTAAAGCAAAGACGACTGCATCTAACTCTAAATCATGCGTAGGGTAATTTGCTTCGTAAGGTTTCAACTGTCGGGATGCATAAGCAATAACTCTATCTCTCTGCATCAAAACATATATGAGTCCAAGGCCCTAAGCATCACTATACACCACGAAATCCTCGTTTCCCTGAGGCAAGGCTAAAATGGGTGCGGTAGTCAACCGTCCTTTCAACTCATCAAAATTGTCCTGCCTGTCTGCGGTCCACCCAAACTTCTGAGTCTTTTGAAGTAAATGGGTGAGTGGTCTAGTGATCTTGGAAAATCCTTTGACGAAACTACGGTAATAACCTGCAAGTCCCAGAAAACTCCTCACCTCCTTCACATTCTTAGGCGGTTCCCACGCCATCACTGTCTCTATCCTCTGCGGATCTACCCGAACTCCCTCCACTGAAATCACATGCCCGAGGAATATCACTTCCTTGAGCCAAAACTCACACTTAAAGAACTTCGCGTACAGTTGTTCAGCTCTCAAAATGTCTAACACAGTCCGGATATGTAAGGCGTGCTCCTCCCGACTCCAGGAATAGATAAGAATGTCGTCGATAAAGACGACTACGAATTTGTCCAGATACTCAATAAAGGCTTTGTTCATCAACTGCATGAACACTGCTGGGGCAATTAGCCTAAATGGCATAACCACAAACTTGTAATGGCCATATCTCATCCGAAAAGCAGCTTTCGGTATATCGCTATCCTAAATCCTCAACTGGTAGTAGCCCGATCGTAAGTCAATCTTTGAGAAGACTGTCGCTCCCTGAAGCTGATAAATAAATCATCGATCTGGGGCAAAGGGTACTTATTTCTGATGGTTAACTTGTTTAATTCTCTATAATCGATGCATAAATGAAGCGACCCATCCTTCTTCTTAACAAAAAGCACAGGTGCACCCCAAGGCGATGCACTCGGTCGAATATACCCTTTATCTAGCAACTCTCCCAACTGCTTCTTCAATTCTAACATCTCCGATGGTGCCATACGATATGGCGTTCGAGAAACAGGAGCCGCGTTCAGGTCTAGATCAATAGGAAACTCAACCTCCCGCTGTGGTGGTAATCCCGGCAAGTCATCCGGGAATACGTCGGGATACTCACTAACAACTGGAATCGATGACATGTGAACTCCACCATTCTCCGCCTTCAGAGCGTAACACCAGTAGCCCACACAGCCCTGGTTGATAAGTTTTATCGCTTTTAAGGCACTAATCACATTGCCCGATCTACCCGGCTTACAACCGACAAATGTATGCTCTGTGCCATCCTCAGCCACGATCGAGATAGTACGAGTCCGATAGTTCATGATGGCACCGTGACGATCCAACCAATCGTCCCTGAGGATCAAATCCTCGCCCTTAAGGTCTACAACAATGAGATTCGACGGCCAATACCAGCTCCCGATCCTCACTGGGCAATCCCTAACCTCCCGGTTCCAACCATACGATCCCCACTAGGCATACCCACTACAAACGGTTCACACTCAAACAAGCAGTCAATACCAATACAGCACACACAATCCGAAGCAATAAAAGAGTGGGTAGCACCCGAATCAAAAAGCACTGAAACTGGATGAGAAAGGATCTGAGTGGTACCTAACGCCACCGAAATGTGTGCCTCCTCCGTGCGCCTCATCTGATATAACCGAGGGTGGACTGAGCCCGAACTAGACGCATCTCTGTGGTCCAGCTGACGCCGACCCCTACCACGGCCCGAACTCTGAGAAACCTGAGTGACTGGAGTCTTCTAATCGACGCTAAGCTCCTTCTGAACGGCGGTGGTATACAGAGCTCTGGCAGCTCCGGTAGCCCTCTCACAATGAGTGGCCTAGTGCCCGGTCTGTCCGCAAGTAAAGCAAGTAACTAAAGGGAATGGGAAATCCTTCATCAAATGCTCATATTGGTTGCAGTTAAAACAAACTCTGCCGCCAGATGCAACAGACTGTACTGAACGGTTACCCTGAGATCCCCCGTCCTAATGAAATGGCCTCTCCCTGGTGTAGGAGCAGATTGAGATTTCGAAAATCGACCACTCTTGCTGGCTGAAAAACTGCCAACTGTCTTCTATTTCTTGGCCTCGGAACCCAACTCTGATTCCAGGGCAGCCATCTCGATCGCTAGGGCACAATCCTGGTATTCTTTCAAGGTGGCACACATGAGTGGTGCCATACTCTGCCTGATATGTGGATTCATGCGCATATTGAAATAACGGATTTTATCGGCCTCCGTCCTCACCTGATCCTTCACAAACCCCAACTGTTGATTGTAAGAGTTAATGGCCTGAGAAATTGGCACATCCTGAGGTGTGGCAGTAAAGAACTCCACAATCCTGCGTTCTTTGACTGGCGGCGGACAATATTCTGCTTCCATAGCAGTCTTAAATTCCTCCCAAGTGGCTGGACGGTCTCTGGGCGCCACGGCCTCCCACCATTCCGCAGCTTCCTTATCCAGGAGGTACTGAGCAATATGTACCCTCCTGTCATCGGGATAAGCTACGGCATCGAAGGTTCTACCTAACTGAAAAAGCCAATTCTCCCAACCGAGGGAGTAAGAAGATCCAGAGAAATGAGGAGGGTGCATCTTAGTCACCGTCTGAAGCCACTTACTAGCTTCTTCCTCCGGAGTCGGGGGCAGATTCTGGCGTCCTCCTTGAGCTATCTGGGCAAGTTGATCTACCAACTGCTGAAGTACAGCAGTAGCTCCCTTGTCGGCATTACCACCCGACGACTGATCCTGACTGACTGACCAAGTCTGCTGCCCGTCAGAACTCAGAGGTAAAGTGTCCGGCACTGAATGAGAGGCTGAACCTGCAGAGGACTGGGAAAGCGGAGCTCCCTCATTATCTGCACCACGACCACGGCCTCGGCCGCACCCCCTAGCTGGTCTACCGCGACCTCTCAACATACTGAAGATAAGAAGTGAAAGGAACAAGATCAGAAAAATCCACAGTTTGCAAAGTCGGTACCACAATTCATAATTCCAAACAACACAAGGAAATGAATTACATAAATATAAGAGTTCGAGGAGACTTACAGCCACAGGTCGCATGAAGAGATGGTAGCACAATGATATTAGGCTCAACAACTGACTCTAACGACACGACTGACAGACCCAAATTATCCAACAGCCTAGGTATTCATAACCTAAGGCTCTGATACCATAAATGTAACACCCCAAATCCCGTAAGGGACGTTACACGCCGTAGAACCCTCATGAGGTCTACCAGGCTAACACATGACACATAATCCACAATGAAATCCCAAAGGACACAAACATCATAGTAAAATAGGGTCGTGGCCTCGGCCAAAACATTTTAAACAAGCATCGTAAAGTATAAATCCACCTGAATCCATTGCCCACGCAGGGGACTTTAACCAATTTATAAAACACTCAGTCTAACTCCAATACTTAAACAGATACAATGATAAATCATAAAATATAGACTCGAGCCTCATCATCATGCTGGTCCACCCTTTTCATGCGTATCCCGTGCCCGCTCCTCGTCTCTTCCGATACCTGAAATGCATAAGACACATTTTCCCCATTTAAGGGGTAACATTCGAATAGCTAGTGCAAGTACACAATTACACTACATTATATACGGATATGATTTACACAGTCATCTCATTCAGAAAACATTTGAAAAGCCATATTCCGGAATATCACATTGGCATTCAAACAGTTTAAGAAATCGTCACAATATCACAAACATTCACAACTGGTAACCCGTGGCCGTAACCCTTAGTATCGACCCCCAGACGCCCCGACGAACGCTCCAGGTGGGAAACCACTTTCGCGGCCGTACCCCTTAGTATCGCCCCCCAGACATCCCGTCGAATGCTCCGGGTGGAAGTTCAACCACACACGCACCCAAGTCCACTTCCTCGGCCGTACCCATTAGTATCGACCCCCAGACGTCCCGTCGAATGCTCTGGGTAGAAGGAACAAGTAACTTACACATCCAAAAGATCAAGATTCATCATTTATATCGAAACCGTAACACACATAACGGAATGTAATACATGTACTTGCCTTGAATAAAATGACGCGATAGGAAAAGGCAAATGACGAGGTTTCTGTCCGAACAATCTTCACAAATCCAATCCTACACAACCACGATATACAATCGATTTCAATAATGCAGAAGCGTAAGAATTCGCCTTAATTCTACCTATTGGGATAAGTCATCGGACAATACAAGGTCATAACCGGTTCCCCTCTATTAACGGAGAAAAATATCGAATTCAATCCGCAAAACCGCAAGTAAGGGGGTGATTATACTATCGAAATCTAACAATCATATGAGGCAAATCGGACTACAAGGGTGAAAACCAAAACAAAACACCAAAATCCCCAAAAACTAGGGTTCTAACGAAATATACCTCGATTCGGACGGAAGAAGATGATTACAATGATGATAAACCTTGCTTGAAGCACAACAATCGATCTAAAGAGGAACTTTATGGATTGATCTGCACAAATATCTCCAAATCGCCCGAGGAGTTCACGTCACGGACAAGGGAAGGAAAAGAAGGGAAATGACGCATCTGAGGTCAACTCAGGATTTAAATACCTGACAGAGCATTACATACGCTAACATGAATAGTTAACGTACGCTAAGATGTATTATGTACGTTACTCCTTTGAGTTAACGTACGTAAGAGTCTGGAAGAACATTCTACCCAATTAACTGAGGTCGATAGCGTATGCTACTCAAGACCATTAACGTACGCTACACAGGACTTATGTATGTAACTCGAGACAACTAACGTACGTAAGGGATAAGCAGAAACTGGGCAGAACCCACTGTCCAAACACTGAAGGCCATAATGTACGTTACCACTAGGGCATAATGTACGTTTTGCAGGTATCGCTAGCGCATGCTAAAAAGCATGCATAACGTGTGTTATGCATGCAGCAGTTCAATACTGCTGAACATCGTTTTCTGCACAGGACGATATGAAAACGGAATGCAACATAAGGTCAAACCCAGAAGCGAAAACATGAGATATTCACGACGACGAAGTTAAGTACTGAAAGAAAATACACTCCCAACTACTGGGGAATCCAATATACGACAAGGAGGATAAACTTCCCTAAACTTCTAGAAAATTATAAAATGGCCCAAACATCCGAAAAATCACAATACGACGTCGGATTAATAATCCGAAACTCACAACATGAGCAACTCAACCATACGGACTCATGGGAATAGGGAAATAATGAAATCTAACGAGTTTTACGAGAATCGAACGTACATGCAACAAAACATGACTTACAATGAATTTACGTAAAAACATATTTGAAACTCGTCCAAAAGGAAAAACTCAAAGAACAAACTAGATTCAGAATCCCAAAACAGTGACAAGCGAGTCGTCCAAAATGAACATACACAAAAAATAGAAATTACCAAAAATAGAAAGTACGGATATTACAATCTCTTCGTCTCCGGTTGACGACATTAAATCGAGACAGTTAGAAGATCCGATTTTTATTCAACTCCGTGAGAGTGTGGTGAAGGGGAAGTCCTTGATATTCATGATTCATGAGGATGGTGTGTTGAGATTCCAAGGTCGACTGTGTGTTCCGAACGACTTGGAATTGAGGTAGGGTATTATGCGATGTGACACCCCAAACTAGGAGGCTATCACAGTGTCGTGGATCCCCAACTGGGACCCACCAGGCGAATGAAATACAATGATTTAAATAATATAACTGTAGTACCGAACCATATTATATTACCAATTTATCCGATGAGGAGTTTCAAGTACAATACACCCAAATACAGAATACATATATATTTCATATGAAGATGAAATATAAAACACCAAATTAAAATGAAAGTCGAAACAGAAATGCAGCGGAAAGCACACATGAAGGAAACATGAATAGCTGAAAGGACTGGCCCCCCTACTAGTATCACTGGGACTCCTCGCCGTCACCGTGCTTTTGCCTTGCCATGACCTAAAAACAACATCCCCAATGGGGTCAGTTACACAAAACAACAATCCTCAAGAGTTAAACAAATACAATAATCACATGTCTTAGTTATGAAATCAAGTTTGAAAGAGGGGCATCATAGTACGCCCGAATGAGATGTGCATGTACACAAGTCGCCGAGTGTTCGGAAAACCCGCATAAACACACGCACTTGTGCCTAATTAGTCTCACGGAGGCATGTTACCGTGTGCACGGTCTAATATGCCGGATTACCCGCATAACACATGACCATTGTGTGACCGACTAAAAATTCCATACATATACCACCCGGCAACACAATACAATCCCGGAAGGTCACAAGAACAAAAGCGACCATAATGAATAATAATGAATAGAAATCGAACAAGGGCTAAGAATGACTCATCGAGGTGGAATAATAACGCAATGAGTGATAGCTCAAATGAAATGATTGGAACCGTCGTTCCTCATGAATTAAATGATTAGTTTGATAATTACAAGTCTCAACATGATTAATATACTATGAATGAATTATATGTATGAATGAACAACAACGAAAGGAATGATTATCTTTTAACTGAGCAAGAATTAACTTGCCTGGAATGAGAGGAAAGGGTACGAACGCCGAGGTACCAAGGTTGAAGGGAAACGACAACTCCGAACCTAGACAAGTTCGTAATCAACTATCAATAACCCGTCGGTAGTAAAATAAGTTGTAATCCACCCGAAAAACACTACCCACGATACATGTATTCCGGTAATAAATTCTCTAGGTGGTGAATCACATCCAATCATCCCAACTACTCAACAATTCTGGAAATATACCAATAAATCCGTAGGAAAAACATCTATCCAAGGTAGATAATTCATACCCAACATATTCCAACACAATAGCAAGCTAACTCGAAGAGATCAGAAAGAAAACCCCCAAATTCCGAAATTCTAGGGTTATGCAAAATTTACCTTGATTTGGAGCGGTGGAGAGGATTAAACGTTGAATAATCCGAACTAGAAGCTTGAAGACGTTGATAGATGTTAGTAGCTCGAAGAGATCTTCACAAATCGCCCAAAATCGCCCAAAATCGACCAAGGAAAAGTGGAAAAATGACGAAATGGGGCTGGAATGTCCTATTTATACTAAACCCAGCTTAACGTGCGCTAGTTTATGAGAATAGCGTGCGCTAGCGGGTTCACCGGGTAGACCAGTGAACTCTGCCTGCATCGTTAGCGTGCACTACGTAAGTTGTAGCGTGTGCTAACGCCTTACTCTTAGCGTACATTAACCGAGTGTTAACGCGTGCTACCTGATAGTTGGTGTCCAGAATATTGGAGTCCAGAAGCTACTGTCCTCCGCCTGCTCGAGCCTTAGCACGTGCTACTATGATGACTTAGCGTGCGCTACTAATACAGCTAGTGTGCGCTATCTCCTACACATAGCATGCGCTACGAATTCTCCAATTCAGTCCAGTATCTACTGGACTGTCTGCCTCAAATACACTAGTAGCGTGCGCTAATGTTGATAGATAGCATGCACTACTAGTACTCAAATAGCATGTGCTATAAAGAGTACGTAGTGTGCACTACACCTCACACACAGGCTACCAAATACGATGATAAAGATAATATTCTCATCTCGATTCTGAAACAGGGTTGAAAAACGAATGATAACTGATACACGATTCAGAATACGCCGAACGGTAAACACAATGAATGAATATGAATGATGATTGATTATTAAAGAGTGAAAATTACTGAGTGATAATTAATGTATGATAATAAATGAATTCACAACTAGGTATTACATATTCCCCCCCTTAAAAAGAGTTTCGTCCTTGAAACTTAGGGTTAAAAAATTCGGGATAACTCTCCCGCATACTATCCTCGGTTTCCTAAGTAGCCTCTTCGACTCCGTGTCTAGCCTACTGAATCTCTACCAAAGGAATCGCCTTGTTCCTCAACTGTTTGACTCGTTGCTCTAGGACTCGTACAGGATGCTCCTCGTACGTATGATCATCTGTGATCTCGATTTCATCGAACTGAAGTATGTGACTCGGGTCAGCAACATACTTCCGTAACTGAGAGACGTGAAACACATTATGAACTCGGCTCAAATCTGGAGGTAAAGCCAATCGATAAGCCATACTGCCTACTCGATCCAAAATTTCAAATGGTCCAATGAATCTCGAACTCAACTTTCCCCTCTTCCCGAAACGGAAAATACCTCGACTCAAGGATACCTTGACCAAAATGTGGTCACCTGCCTCGAACTCTACTGGTCGAAGACGATTATCTGCATATGGTTTTTGTCGACTCTGAGCGGTCAACAAACGACTCCTGATCGCTACCTTCTTGCGGGCGGCTATTAGCATATCGGGATCAGTTACAATTGATTCTGATAAGTCATCCCAACACAAGGGAGATCGATAACGATGACCGTATAAGGCCTCGTAAGGTTCCATCTTAATCGAAGCATGCCAACTATTGTTATACGCGAACTCGATCAACGGTAGTTGGGCTTCCCAATCATATTTCCAATCGAGAACACATGCCCTAAACATGTCCTCCAATGTCTGAATAGTTCGCTTTGATTGTCCGTCGGACTGAGGGGGAAAAGCTGTGCCGAAATTTAGCTGAATTCCCATGGCACGATGAAAGGATTTCCAAAAATGTGACACGAATCGCCCATCATGATCAGAAATGATACTCTTAGGAGTACCATGCAATCTCACGATCTCTTTAATAAACAACTGGGTAAGTCTTTCGGGACCCCATATATCCTTGATCTCAAGGAATGAGCTGACTTAGTTAAACGGTCCACGATTACCCAAATTGTATTCATGCCACGACGACTCGTTGGCAAACTCGTGATGAAGTCCATTGAAATATCCTCTCACTTCCACTCTGGAATAGGGAGCGGTTTTAGCATACCCGCTGGTCGCTGATGTTCAATCTTGACTTGTTGACAGGTCAAACATCTCGAAACATATTTTGCGACTTCTCGCTTCATATTACTCCACCAATAATTTTGTTTCAAGTCTTTGTACATTTTTCTAGACCGCGGATGGATGGAACAAGGGGTAGCATGAGCCTCTCTAAAAATAGTGCTTTTCAACTCATCATACGTCGGAATGCATAACCGGTTCTTAAATCGCAAAAGTCCATCCTCGTGGACCACAAATCCAAGGGCTTTCCCCTGAGCCACATCCTCTCGAATGCGCAACAAAAATAGGTCTGAACCCTGTTTCATTCTGATCGCCTCTTCCAGTGGCGATGAAATCTCTAGCATGTAAAGTTTCCCATACACTTGCTATATCCATACCTCGATCTGTGGCCTTAGGAACTCTTGGTGAAGTTCCTTCTGAACAGTCAAACGAGAAAGCATTTGCTCCTGAACAAACTTACGACTGAAGGTGTCAGCGACGACATTTGCCTTACCCAGGTGGTATTGTATCTCGATATCATAATCTTTAATCAGTTCCAACCACCGTATTTGTCACATGTTTAACTCCTTCTGAGTAAATATATACTTTAAACTCTTATGATCGGTGAAAATCGGACAGGTGACGCCATAGAGATAATGACGCCATATCTTCAATGCGAAAACCACGGCCGATAGATCCAGGTCATGGGTCGGATAACTGAACTCATAAGGACTCAGTTTCCACGAAGCATAAGCAATCACCTTCTCATTTTGCATTAATACACATCCAAGACCGTGTATGGATGCGTCACTATAAACATGAACCCTTCCGTCCCTTGTGGTATAGAAAGGACAGGCGCTGAAATTAGACGGCTCTTGAGTTCCTCAAAACTCTGCTGACACGCGTCAGACCACGTGTATTTGTTATCCTTCTGCAAATGGTTCATCATAGGTTGAGCGATTTTAGAAAATCCTTCCACAAATCGCCAGTAATAGCCTGCTAATCCGAGAAAACTTTGGATTTCCTTAACATTCTTCGGAGGTTGCCAATCTCGGATAGCCTCCGTCTTCTAAGGGTCGACACGAACCCCGTATGATGAAATCACATGTCCGAGAAACATCACCTCGGACATCCAGAACTCGCATTTGGAAAGTTTCCCATAGATTTGCTCTCGTCTCAACACGTCGAGAACCTGATGAAGGTGAAGTTCGTGCTCCTCTTGGTCACGAGAATAAATCAAAATGTCATCTATGAAAACAACCATGAACTGATCCAAATAGTCGATGAAAACTCGGTTCATAAGCTCCATGAATACTGCAGGTGCATTAGTTGACCCAAACGGCATCACTATGAACTCGTAGTGCCCATAGTGTGTTCGAAATACCGTTCTTGCGATATGCCGAGATCTTAAATCGATCTTGAAAAATACTAAAGCTCCCTGGAGATGATCTAAGAGATCATCGATGCAGGGTAGGGGATATTTATTCTTGATCGTTACCAGGTTCAGCTCCCGGTAATCAATGCACAAGCGAAATGAACCAACTTTCTTCTTGACAAATAACACTGGTGCTCCCATGGGGATGCACTCGGTCGGATATAACCTTTCTTGGTCAATTCCTCCAGTTGATTCTTCAGTTCCTGCATTTTGGTCGGGGCCATATGATACGGTGCTTTCGATATTGGGGTTTTACCAGGATCCAACTCTATCGTGAATTCAACATCTCTCTGTAGAGGTAAACCAGGTAACTTGTCTAGAAATACATTGGCGTATTCTCTCACTACAGGTATATCCGCCAACGTCACTGATGATTTCTCGGTCTTGGTCATATAACACCAATAACCGACACACTCCTGATTGAGCAACTTTACTGCTTTCATCATATTAATAACTCTTTCGGAACGGCTAGGGTTACCCCCTGAAATACACACTCGACTCCATCGTCTGAAATGATAGTGACCATACGCTTACAGACACTAAGGATGGCATCATGACGACCCATCCAATCAATACCCAAGATTACGTCATCTGTAGGTAAGTCTACCACGATTAGGTCTGCCAGCCAATCACGGCCCCCAAGCTGAATCGGACAGTTCTTAACTTCATGATTTCCGATATTTCTTCTACCGTCTCGTAGACTAATAAAATAAGGTTCGCAACTAGTAGCACTAACCAGATGTAGTCTACTCAAACATGACTCGGAAATGAATGAATGTGATGCGCCAGTATCAAAAAGGGTACACACAGGTTGAGGTAGAATTTTGAGTGTACCTGAGATCATTCGGGACTCCGGATCATCGGTCCTCTTCTTCTCATAAATTCGGGGCTTGCCAGTACCTGCACCGGATGCTCCTGTCTGATAACTATGGGCTCCGCATTTATTTGCTCCCATCGTCTTAAACGACATGGACTGAGTGGCTTGATTCTGAACAACCGACTACTTTGGGGTCTGAGATGCCGTCGGAGCAGATCTGGAATCTCTTCGGCAAAAACGGGCCTTATGCCCGGCAATCCCACAGATGTTGCACGTGATAGTCTGTCTCGAACACTTAGTGCTGTAATGACCCTGTTCTCCACAATTGAAATAAGTGATGGCCGAACTGGCCACTCGGGACTGAGATTCCACAGGTTTAGGCACCGTAGGAGGTCGCTCAGAAAAAAGTAGAGCCTGTGCTAGGCTTCTTGAAGGTTGCCCAACTACCTTCGAACTGATTATGATTCTTCAATTTCTTGCCAGCAGATGAAGATTTTTGCTTAGAAATTCCCTTAGCGGTAAGCTCATAAGTAAGAGCTTTCTCGATGAATTCGACCAGGGTCACACGACGATGATTAAGCAATTGCATCCATATACGAGGTTTCAACCTCTTACTAAAGTACTTGCTTTTATCCGCCTCGGAGTGGATAACGGATGAGGCAAAGGAAAGTAGCTCCTAAAACTTCTCGGCGATGGCGAGAACATCTTCCTCATCTGAGGGGTCGGGACTGAGTAATTCCAATAACTTAGACTCCCTAAGTGGGGCCAGATAGTATCTTTCCAACATGAGGGTCTTAAACTGGTCCCAAGTGCAAGATCCGTCGGGAGGTTTCAAATATAGCCACCTTGAGTGAGCGCTCTTACCCAGATAGTAAGCCGCGACTGAGACTTTGTGACATTCGGGACACTCCACCATAGCAAATATCTTCTCGAAAAGTTCAAGCCAGTGAATAATATCCGCCGGCTCAGATGAGCCCTCAAAAGTAGGTGGCCTCTGGCGAGAGATGTCACTGATTATACTGCTCACATTCATATCTTGATTCTGAGGTGACGGCGGAGGAGCCTGCTGAGTCTCAGTGGTTGAATTCTTCATCGTCTCCATCAGACGTGCCATCTGTGTCATCTGGGCCATCATGTCCTGCATAAATATGAATGGGTCAACCCGAACACCTTCCGATTGAGCTGCATCTCGGGTACGACTCCCTGACAGTGAATGATTATCTACTGGTGAATGAGTAGCATCGTCAGCTGAGTTGGCAGCATCGCTACCTATTGAACTAATGGCATCCCTCGCGTTCGCGTGGGTATTCACATGAGCTCCCGGGTTTCGTCCCGCACCACGGCCTCTTCCCCTGCATCTTCTGATAGCTCTATCCATACTGAAGTAGGAAAGTCACATGATAATTAGAGATCTCGCATGAATATCACATTATGATTACGATATGGAATGATAATAATGAGCATACATGCTCTAACACAATGAACGCATTAATAATGCAGTAAAATGATCGTCGACATTACGCCGAAATATGATAAGATCGCATGAAAGATCAACTGAGGTGACATGATTATCTGATGAAATTCCTGATATGATTATCCTGAACAAGTTAACCGGATTGATAATACGATCCACAAAATCAACAACTGAGAAATGATATTGACTGAGTGATTAATGAGTTAACATGATCGACAAGATCTAAAAGAAAATGATGATTGGGGATTGTTGTCTGATGAATGATGAATGAGTTGATTCTTATTTCCAAAAATTACCATGGAGTCAAAAATCATACCGTTCTTTTGGTCTGAGGGGTTTGGCGCTTGCACAGGTCACACATGACGCGAAAGTCTAATGATACTAGTCTGATGAATGATGATTTTCAATGAGACATGACTCGGATGGGTAGTATACAAAACCACGCTCTGATACCAACTCTGTAACACCCCAAACTAAGCGGCTATCACAGTGCCGTGGACCCCCAACTGGGACCCACCCAGCGAATAAAATACAATGATTTAAATAATATAACGGTAGTACTGAACGACATTGTATTACCAATTTCTCCGATAAGGAGTTTCAAGTACAATACACCCAGGATTACAGAATACATATATATTTCATATGAAGATGAAATATACAACACCAAATTAAAATGAAAGTCCAAAGGGAAATGCAGTGGAAAACACACATGAAGGAAACATGAATAGCTGAAAGGACTAGGCCCCCTATGTAATACCCGTAATTTCGATTTCCGGAAATTTCCTTTTTTGGTGAAAGTTCGTTTTGACGACTATCCCATGACCATTTCGTTATTCCGAGAATGATTAATTCTGCACTTTTTGTCATCCAAGTTCGTTTCGGTGTCATTTTATTGAGTTCCGTGCTTTTTGGCGACTTTTCAGCACTTGGGTTCGATTCTTGCGAATCTCATTCGAAACTGCTGTTTTGAGTTTCCTGTAAGTCCGTTTAACTTTGTTAGACGTGTTGTGAACTTCGGTTTGGTTATTCGATCACGTATCGTGATTTTCGGGCGTTTTGGCCCATTTTGTAATTTACCCAAAGTTGTAGGTATCCGCATTCGTAATTGTTGTCTTGACCCTTTTTCTCGGTCGCGTGCGAGTAATTATTGCATTATGTTTCCATTTCGGGTCGTTGATGTTTTCCGCGAACTTTTCGTCATGTTCGTTCCGTACGTTTTCGGAAATCGAGTCCTCGGGTCATGGCGGTGGCGGTGGCCGGACAGTGCGGCTGCTGTCGTAAGTCTTTGGCAGCGGCGAGCAGGCACGGCAGAACGGCGTAAGCGCACGCTTCTGACCGGAAGGCATCTTGCGCTAGCTTCGGCAGTGTAGCGCACGCTATCGACCGTTCAGCAGACGCTATCGGAGTGCAGGCGAGAGGGTTACGAGGTTACGGACTCGGGTAGGATCGGCAGGTAGCACACGCTACTGTCGGTTGTGGCGCACGCTAACCGGCAGGGGTAGCGCACGCTGTCGGCCGACTAGCGTACGTTACCTGGGCGAGCTGTTTAGTCCAGAGGTTACTGGACAGGTCGGCTAGCGCGCGCTAGTGTCCGCGCAGCGCACGCTAGCGGGGGTCGGGCGGGCAGGTCTCGGTCGGCAGGTTTTGTCAGCAGTGTCGGGTTGCGTGGGCCCCGGCCAAAGGTGCTCGGCCGAGGCTGCCCGATAGCGCACGCTACTCGGAAGGCTTACCGCACGCTAATGCCTACTTCTATAAATATGACAGAGCAGTCGCATTCATATCATTGATTAATCATCCGTTATCATCCTTTGATCCAGCGAATCAAGGTTAGATTTCCTAGAACCCTATCTTTGGGAAATTTTGGGGTTTTGGGGTTTTTGTCCGATTCGTTCCAAATTGTTGATTAATCCATGATGGGTATGATTAATCTTAGTAGTATTCTTGTGTTTAACATCATTTAATCCATTGTTCTTCGTCGAATCAAAGTATATTTCTTGATTTCATTCGAATCGACTTTTTGGGGGATTTGTTCTTGATCTCGTTTTTCATCCATTTTGATGGATCGATTGTTGTTAAATGATGTTGTTAAACATATCCTATGTATTGTATATCCATACTTAGGTTTGGAATTCCGTTTTCATGTTTTGACGGGACAAATCATATTCTTGGCCGTTTTGGGGGAAACCCTTGAACTTTCGTCGTTTGTTCCTTGAATTCAGCAGCTTTGGGTCATACTTTGGGATTCATTTTCGTTGTTATTGTTATCGTTCGTAGTTTATCGTTGCGAGATGTCGTTCAGTGGAGTCGGCGAGTTCGTAGTCGGTTCGTGCCAACCTACTTCGATCGATTCTCCGCGTCGTGGTTTCGAGGCAAGTATTTTCTTATACGAGTTGTGTCCTACAAATAGAGTTTACATGTTGGATTTACGATGATTGGTTTATCCTCGTGATTGTGATTCGTGTGAGTTAATTTTGATTTTATAATTTTGAACGTTGAAAGTTTAATGATGTTTCCATTGGATCAATGTTGAGGAGTCGTGTATTTCATGTTAATTGTGTTGTTGTGTTTTGAAGAGTTGATAATGGTGTCGGGTAAGTGGCCATCTGTAGTAAGTATTCTTAATGAACTTATATTCTTAGCATATTAGTATTGCATGAGTAACGTGTGTGTGTGTATGCTCACTACGGGTTAGATCCGACGGGGTCTCGGTAGGGGTCCACAGAGACGTTGATCGACGAGCTTGCTTTTAACCACTATGGATTAGATCCGACGAGGTCTCGGTAGGGGTCCACATAGACGCGGATCGATGGTTAATTGTGGTGCATTTTATAAATGTGTTTTGGATTATTGGCGTTTTCGGAAATGAGTGCTTTTGAACGGTTTTCATGATTGCATGCATCGACTAAGTATGTAAAAGGTAAGTTGTTCGTTTGGCTTACTTGGCTAGGATGGCACTAGAGTATTTGTCGTCTGTGTTTAAACCTTGGGTTGTGGATTTTGATGTTGGAAAATGAACCTTGATATTATCCTAGTGTACTATGATTTGATGAGATTTGGGATGAGATCCCAATGGTTTGTAAAGGTCGTTTTATGGAAAGTAATTTTGGGCCGAGACCCGTTCATTTTGAAATGGATATTTTCAACTAAGGACTTGAGGTCTAGCAAAGTTTCTATTTTTAAAATCCCCGAAATGAGGAATTTATTTTCAAACAATTCTTTGATGGTTTCTAATTAATAAAACACCTTAGGAAGTATTTTGTAATTATTTGTCGTACCCGATTCGTGATTTCTATTTGTTAACCCCCGAGTATTCGGGGGTGGATGTCTGTATTGCATTCAGGTTTTGGAGCATAACACGGGGTCGGCATAAAGGATGATGAAAGATGAACGATACTAATCACACGAGGACCCGTTGATATCTTATTGGTTTAGCTGTATTTTATTTTCCGCTGCAGTATTCTTTCCCCGTTGTACGGGAGTGTGTTGTACTCGACCCCTGCATGGGCATGTATTGTAATTGAGTTGTATGTTTTTATTGAAAGACCAAGTCGGTCTCCTGATTTATTGTAGCATGAAAGGCATCGTTGAGTTGTTCGTTTGTTGTTACCAGCCTGGTAGATCCTTGAGGAAAGGTTCTACGGCGTGTAATATACCTGAGCGGATTTGGGGTGTTACATAAATGGTATCGGAGCTTTAGGTTATGGAAACCTAGGCTGTCGGGTTTAGTGATGTTTGTTGAGTTTTGTCTCGTCGGATTTTGTCTGACTGAGTCGTGTCGCGACACGTCGTCTGAGTTGGTTGGTCGTGATTAGTATCGTGGGGCTATCATCATATTCGTGCGACATGTGGATGTAAGTCTCCCTTGTTTGTATTGTGCCTCGTGTGACACGAGCTATTTGTTTGATTTTGTATTAAGTGATGGAATCTTTATGTAGATTCTCGGTTTCGTGATGCGTTTATGTGACTCATGTTTCATTTATTTGAGGAGTGTTGTCATTATTTACGTCCTTTTGACTGTGATATTTGACTGGTGTTTCCGGTAAAAGACAGGTGTTGTCTTGATTTTGAGCGAGTTGATGCGTGTATTATGATTGTATGTAAGTGAATATTGTTACATGTGAGTTTTTAGGCATTGTAGCCTAATAGATTTTCGAAAACCTCGAGTATCTTAGAAAATAAAATTCGAGACGTACTTTTAAATGGATTGTATTTTCAAGGCGCCTACTTGTGCAACTATCTGTTTCAAAATTCTTCTACCTTGAGGACCAAAATATATTTTTTTTCTTTCCAGTAATTTTGGAAATGCTTTGCTTAGACCTGATGGTCGAATATTTTTGAAAGCTTTTCACTAAAAGAAAAGTGTCCTCATTTTTGTTCAAACGCAAGATGATTTTCAAAGTCTCGACAATGTTTGTTCAACTTTTTGTAAAATGATACTCAAGACCAACTGGTGTTTCCAAACTGTTTTCAAAAGGTGGTTTTCGTTTTTAAAACCCATCATTTCCTGTTTGTGGTCGGAGAAGGTGTGTATGATGTTGATATTGTTGTTAGGGTGTTAGCCCTCCGAATTGTGATTGAATTGGTGGTGTGAACGTTGAGTCGTTCGCCACGCATATGTTTTGTTAGCCCTTTGTGGGAGGTGTGATGACGATCTTTAATGTTGTCATTTCGTGGTGGATTGCGTGTTATCGCACCTGTGTGAGCTGTTAAAGCTTGGGTTTGTACGTTCGTGTACATGTGTGATTGTTTCATGATGTTTGTAATTATGTGCTGGTTATTGTTCGGGCCGTTGAGGTCGCCGAACGATACCGTCGTTGCTGTAGTGTTTGTGTGTGTATTACTTTACGATGGTAATCGTTGTATATGATATGTGTTATGATTCTTTGTTGTGCTGAGTTGGCATCTCTGCTATGTTGTTTTGCGACGTTATGCCCCATTGTATCTAGCATTTGTATTTTCGGTATGCCGAGCCGAGGCGTTTCAACCGTGATGTGCCAGGGCATGCACGTGTAAATTGTCCTTCTCGTCAGTAACGCGTTTCAAGTGCGGACTCGAGGGACACCGAATTTAGTTTTGCGAATTGGCTACCGAGACTTTCGGAGTTCGCGCTTCAGCACAGTTATCAGAATCGGCTTTAAGAGGCCTTTGAAGGATGTTTCTGCCGGTTGCTTGTTGTGTTGTCACCTTGATTTCGTTGTTGTGAGTTTCGGGGACGACACTTCTTTTAGAAGAGGTCAAATATAATACCCGTATTATTTTTGGCTTCTGCATTTTCTCTTTCTAAATTCTATCGACTCACTCCTGTTCATTGATACTTT
Source organism: Orobanche coerulescens (assembly GCA_033398695.1). Lineage (NCBI taxonomy): Eukaryota > Viridiplantae > Streptophyta > Magnoliopsida > Lamiales > Orobanchaceae > Orobanche > Orobanche coerulescens. Next base: position 87,741,237 of record CM065809.1, read on the forward strand.
CTGAACTTGTTCCGTATTTCGGTTTCATCATTCGAACGAGCTGTGATCTTGTTTTGAGTCGATCTGGTTATCGCTGTGACTTTTCCTAGTTCGGTTCGATTCTTGTGAACCATGGAGTTGTTGTTTGAATTTTATTGTTCTTCGTGATTCGAACATGATTGTTCGATTTTTGTTGTCTCGATCGTTGTGGTTCGATCGTTTGATTGTTCGGTTTTTGTTGATCTCGTCTAGTGACTGTTGAACGTTCAGACTCCTTCGTAATTCCCTTAAGTTCGGGAAATTAGTCTCGTTTCGATCTTCCAACCCTTGGGCGGTGGAATTCCGTATTTGTTCAGCGTTTAACTCGCGTTTTGATTGATGAACCGTTGGGTTGGTCAATCGTATTGATTTTCGTTCGTTGTGTTTTGTGATTGTTCGGATAATCGACTTGATTGTACTATCTGTTTGATGACGCTTGTCACTTGTTGATTTTATTATGTCTCTACCGGTGGCGTTGTGTTAGTCGTCGTGGAGCGTGTTTTCACGCCGTATATTCCTTTGCGTTGCTTGTAATGTTTCGCCGATGGGCGTAAGTTATGCGTTTATTTTGTATCTCGTTGACTTTTCCTGGCGGGATATTGCTTCTCCCTACTTGTTTTAAGTTTCGGGATGAAACTTCTTTTAAGGAGGGTAGTGTGTAATACCCGTAATTTCGATTTCTGGTAATTTTTTTTTTCAGCGAAATTCCGTTTTGACGACTCTCTCATGACCGGGTCATCATTCCGAGAATGATTAATTCTGCACTTTTTGTCATCCGAGTTCATTTCGGTGTCGTTTTGTTGAGTTCCGTGCTTTTTGGCGACTTTTTCGCACTTGGGTTCGATTCTTGCGAATCTCGTTCAAAACTGCTGTTTCGAGTTTCCCGTAAATCCGTTTAACTTTGTTTGACGTGTTGTTAACTTCGGTTTGGTTATTCGATCATGTATCGTGATTTTCGGGCGTTTTGGGCCATTTTGTAATTTACCCAAAGTTGTGGGTATCCGCATTCGTAATTGTTGTCTTGACCCTTTTCTTGGTCGCGTGCGAGTAATTATTGCATTATGTTTCCATTTTGGGTCGTTGATGTTGTCCGCGAGATTCTCGGTCTGGGAAGAGGGGTTCTGAGGTTCTGGACTCGGGTAGGATCGGCAGGTGGCACACGCTAGTGTCAGTCGTGGCGCACGCTAACCGACAGGGGTAGCGCACGCTGTCGGCCGACTAGCGTACGTTACCTGGGCGAGCTGTTTAGTCCAGAGGTTACTGGACAGGTCGGCTAGCGCGCGCTAGCGTCCGCGCAGCACACGCTAGCGGGGGTCGGGCGGGCAGGTCTCGGTCGGCAGGTTTTGTCAGCAGTGTTGGGTTGCGCGGGCCCTGGCCAAAGGTGATCGGCCGAGGCTGCCCGATAGCACACGCTACCCGGAAGGCTTACCGCACGCTAACGCCTACTTCTATAAATATGACAAAGCAGTCGCATTTTCACTCGTTTTTCATTTCCTTTCTTTTCTATCCGCGGCTGGAGGTTCGGAGGAGGCGAAGCCATGTTGTTAAACAAAAAATCCACGAAGTTCTTGAGTTCATATCATTGATTAATCATCCGTTATCATCCTTTGATCCAGCGAATCAAGGTTAGATTTCCTAGAACCCTATCTTTGGGAAATTTTGGGGGTTTTTGGGTTTTTGTCCGATTCGTTCCAAATTGTTGATTAATCCATGATGGGTATGATTAATCTTAGTAGTATTCTTGTGTTTAACATCATTTAATCCATTGTTCTTCGTCGAATCAAAGTATATTTCTTGATTTCCTTCGAATCGACATTTTGGGGGATTTGTTCTTGATCTCGTTTTCCACCCGTTTTGATGGATCGATTGTTGTTAAATGATGTTGTTAAACATATCCTATGGATTGTATATCCATACTTCGGTTTGGAATTCTGTTTTCGTGTTTTAACGGGACGAATCGTATTCTTGGCTGTTTTGGGGGAAACCCTTGAACTTTCGTCATTTGTTCCTTGAATTCAGCGGCTTTGGGTCGTACTTTGGAATTCATTTTCATTATTATTGTTGTCGTTCGTAGTTTATCGTTGCGGGATGTCGTTCGGTGGAGTCGGCGAGTTCGTAGTCAGTTCGTGCCAACCTACTTCAGTCTATTCTCCGCGTCGTGGTTTCGAGGCAAGTATTTTCTTATACGAGTTGTGTCCTGCAAATAGAGTTTACATGTTGGATTTACGATGGTTGGTTTATCCTCGTGACTGTGATTCGTGTGATTTGATTTTAATTTTATGATTTTGAATGTTGAAAGTTTTAATGATGTTTCCATTGGATCAATGTTGAAGAATCGTGTATTCCGTGTTAATTGTATTGTTGTGTTTTGAAGAGTTGATAATGGTGTCGGGTAAGTGGCCATCTGTAGTAAGTATTCTTAATGAACTTACATTCTTAGCATATTAGTATTGCATGAGTAACGTGTGTGTGTGTGTGTATGCTCACTACGGGTTAGATCCGACGGGGTCTCGGTAGGGGTCCACAAAGACATGGATCGACGAGCTTGCTTTTAACCACTACGGGTTAGATCCGACGAGATCTCAGTAGGGGTCCACAGAGACGTGGATCGACGGTTAATTGTGGTGCATTTTATAAATGTGTTTTGGATTATTGGCGTTTCCGGAAATGAGTGCTTTTGAACGGTTTTCATGATTGCATGCATCGACTAAGTGTGTAAGAGGTAAGTTGTTTGTTTGGCTTACTTGGATAGGATGGCACTAGAGTATTTGTCGTCTGTGTTTAAACCTTGGGTTGTGGATTTTGATGTTGGAAATCGAACCTTGATATTATCCTAGTGTACTGTGATTTGATGATATTTGGGATGAGATCCCAACGGTTTCTAAAGGTCGTTTTATGAAAAGTAGTTTTGGGCCGAGACCCGTTTATTTTGAAATGGATAGTTTCAACTAAGGACTTGAGGTCTAGCAAAGTTTCAATTTTTAAAATCCCCGAGATGAGGAATCTATTTTCAAACACTTCTTTGATGGTTTCTAATTAATAAAATCCCTCGGGAAGTCTTTTGTAATTATTTGTCATACCCGATTCGCGATTTCTATTTGTTTGTTACATTTCGTATGATTTCATACTTGTACTAGAAAAACAATGGAGTTTTTCTAACCCCCGAGTATTCGGGGGGTAGATGTCAGTATTGCATTCAAGTTTTGGAGCATAACACAGGGTCGGCATGAAGGATGATGAAAGATGAACGATACTAATCACACGAGGACCCGTTGATATCGTATTGGTTTAGTTGTATTTTATTTTCCGCTGCAGTATTCTTTCCCCGTTGTACGGGAGTGTGTTGTACTCGACCCCTGCGTGGGCATGTATTGTAATTGAGTTGTATGTTTTTATTGAAAGACCAAGTCAGTCTCCTGAGTTATTGTAACCTTAAAGGCATCGTTGAGTTGTTCGTTTGTTGTTACCAGTCTGGTAGATCCTTGAGGAAAGGTTCTACGGCGTATAATATCCCTGAGCGGATTGGGGGTGTTACACCCTACTAGTATCACTAGGACTCCTCGCCGTCACTGTGCTCTTCCCGTGCCTTTACCTTGCCATGACCTAAAAACAACATCCCCAACGGGGTCAGTTAGACAAATAATAATCCTCAAGAGTTGAACAAATACAATAATCACATGTCTTAGTTATGAAATCAAGTTTGAAAGAGGGGCATCATAGTATGCCCGTATGGGATGTGCAAGTACACAGGGCGCCGAGTGTTCGGAAAACCCACATAAACACATGCAGTTGTGCCTAATTAGTCTCGCGGAGGCACGTTATCGTGTTCACGGTCCAATGTGCCGGATAACCCGCATAACACATAACCATTGTGTGCCCGACTAAAAATTCAACACATATACCACCCGGCAACACAATATGATCCCAGAAGGTCACAAGAACAAAATCGACCATAATGAATAATAATGAATAGAAATCCGACAAGGGCCAAGAATGACTCACCGAGGTGAAATAATAACACAATGAGTAATAGCTCAAATGAAATGATTGGAACTGTCGTTCCTCGTGAATTAAATGATTAGTTTGATAATTACAAGTCTCAACATGATTAATATACTATGAACGAATTATATGTATGAATGAACAACAACGAAAGGAATGATTATCCTTTTAACTGAGCAAGAATTAACTTGTCTGGAATGAGAGGAAATGGTACGAACGCCGAGGTACCAAGGTTGAAGGGAAATGACAACTCCGAACCAAGACAAGCTCGTAATCAACTATCAATAACCCATCGGTAGGAAAATAAGTTGGAATCCACCCGAAAAACACTATCCACGATACATGTATTCTGGTAATAAATTCTCTAGGTGGTGAATCACACCCAATCATCCTAACTACTCAACAATTCTGGAAATATACCAATAAATCCGTAGGAAAAACATGTATCCGAGGTAGTAATCCATACCCAACATATTCCAACACACTTTCAAGCTAACTCAAAGAGATCGGAAAGAAAACCCCCAAATCCCAAAATTCTAGGGTTATGCAAAGTTTACCTTGATTTCGAGCCATGGAGAGGATTAAACGTTGAATAATCTGAACTAGAAGCTTGAAGATGTTGATAGATGTTAGTAGCTCCAATAGATCTTCGCAAATCTCCCAAAATCGCCCAAGGGAGGAGGAGAAGTGGAAAAATGACGAAATGAGGCTGAAATGTCCTATTTATACTAAACACAGCTTAGCGTGCGCTAGTTTCTGAGAATAGCGTGAGCTAGCGGGTTCAACGGGTAGACCAGTGAACTCTACCTGCATCGTTAGCGTGCGCTACGTAAGTTGTAGCGTGCGCTAACGCCTTACTCTTAGCGTACGTTAACCGACTGTTAACGCGCGCTACCTGATAGTTGGTGTCCAGAATATTGGAGTCCAGAACCTACTGTCCTCCGCCTGCTCGAGCCTTAGCGCACGCTACTATGATGACTTAGCGTGCACTACTAATACAGCTAGCGTGCGCTATCTCCTACACATAGCGTGCGCTACGAATTCTCTAATTCAGTCCAGTACCTACTGGACTATCTGCCTCAAATACACTAGTAGCAAGCGCTAATGTTGATAGATAGCATGCGCTACCAATACTCAAATAGCATGTGCTATAAAGAGTATGTAGCGTGCGCTACCCCTCATACACAGGCTACCAAATACGATGATAAAGATAATATTCTCATCTCGATTCTCAAACAGGGTTGAAAGACGAATGATAACTGATACACGATTCAGAATACGCCGAACGGTGAACACAATGAATGAATATGAATGATGAATGATTATTAAAGAGTCAAAATTACTGAGTGATAATTACTGTATGATAATAAATAAATTCACAACCGGGTATTACATGCGAGAGGCTCATACGTCACCTTACTCAGTCCATCCGGGCTTGAGTAAAATGTATAAGGATTTGAGGAAGAATTTCTGGTGGAATGACATGAAGAATGAGGTAGTACAGTTTGTGGCTAAGTGTTTGACTTTTCAGCAAGTCAACATCGAGCATCAGCGGCCAGCCGGGTTGTTGAAACCACTCTCCGTCCCAGAATGGATGTTGGAGGACGTCTCAATGGATTTTGTCACAAATTTTCTGAGGACGAAGACCGGAATGAACATGGTGTGGGTGATCGTGGATCGACTGACCAAGTCAACACATTTTCTGGGTATCAAGGACACTTAGGGTCCAGAAAAATTGGCTCGTAGTTTTATCGCACAGATTGTGAGACTTCATGGTACGCCGAAGACTATTATTTCGAACAGAGATGGTCGGTTTGTATCGCATTTTTGGCCGGCGGTACATAAGGCATTCGGGATATGTTTGCGTTTGAGTACATCTTTCCATCCTCATACCGATGGACAGTCCAAGCATACCATTCAGACGTTCGAGGATATGTTGCGCGTGTGCGCACTAGACTGGAGTAGTGATTGGGAGAAACATCTGGCTCTGATCGAGTTTACTTATAATAATAGCTGGCATGCGTCGATTAAGATGGCACCGTATGAGGTGCTTTATGTCCGACGGTGTCGATCACCGATATGTTGGGATGAGCCATCCGATTTAGTTGGCACCGAGTCGGATCTTGTGTTGGATACAGGAAGAAAGTCGAGTTGATTCGAGAGAAGATGTTGGCGGCTCAGAGTCGACAAAAGTCTTATGCGGATGTTAGACGTCGACCCTTGGAGTTTGAGGTAGGGGATCATGTTTTGTTGAGAGTGTCTCCGTCGAAAGGAATTTTCCATTTTGGGAAAAAGGGGAAGCTTAGTCCAAGGTATATTGGACCTTTCAAGATATTGGAGAGAGTTGGCGAGTTAGCATACCGATTGGCATTACCTCCATCGTTGAGCCATGTGCATAGTATATTTCACGTTTCTCAGTTAAGGAAGTATGTTCCTGACTGACTCACGTTATTAACTTCGGGGAGGTGGAGATCGAGAAGGATGTTACGTTTGAGGAGAGACCAGTGAGGATTTTGGAATGTCGAGATATATAGTTAAGGCACAAAACATCCCCTTGGTTAAAGTGCAATGGTCGAGGCATGGAGTGGATGAAGCGACGTGGCAATTGGAGGAGGATATGCGTGTGAGGCACCCCGAGCTTTTTGATTATTAAGTTTCAGGACGAAACTTCTTTTTAGAGGGGGAGAATGTAATATCCGTTCCTTTTCATTTTTAGCAGTTTCTATTTTTGTCGCATGTCTATTTTTATCGACTCGATTGTAACCATTTCGAAGTTTTGAATCTATGTTGTTCTCGGTGTTTTTCCATTTGGATGAGTTTCATAGATGTTTTTGTGTAATTTCGTTTTGAGTTATGTTTTGTCGCATGTATGTTAGATTCTCGTAAAACTCGTTCAATTTCATTGTTTCTTTGTTTACATGAGTTCGTATGGTTGAGTTGTTCATGTTGTGAGTTTAGGTTTGTTAATCCGACGTTGTCTCGTGATTTTCGGACGTTTGGGCCATTTTGTAATTTCCTATAAGTTTAGGGAATTTTATCTTCTTTGTCATATTTCGGATTCTCCGGTAGACGGAATTGTATTTTCTTTCAGCACTTAGTTTTGTCCTCGTGAATGTTTCGTGTTTACGCTTCCGGGTTCTGTCCTTGTGTTGCGTCCCGACTTCGTACCGTCCTATGCAGCAAACTGTATTCAGCAGTGTTGAACTACTGCGTGCATAACGTACGTTATGCATGCTCTCTTGCGTGCGCTATCGATACCTGCATAACGTACGTTATACCTTAGTGTTAACGTACGTTATGGCCCTCAACATTTTGGACAGTGGGTTCTGTCCAGTTTTCCCAAGCCCTTACGTACGTTAACTCGCGGGTGTTACGTACGTAAGATCCTTATAGCGTGCGCTAACTGTCTAAGTGTAGCGTATGATATTGGCCTCATCAAGTTGGACAGATTGTTCTTCCGAGCCGTTACGTATGCTAACACCTAAGTGTTAAGTACGTAAGAGGTGTAGCGTACGTTAGCGTCAGCATGTTAACGTACGTAATGAGTGGTCAGGTTTTATAAACCTGAGTTAACCCTGCATCGCGTCATTTTCTTCTTTCTTTTTTCCTCGTCCAAAAGTTGCATTCCAAGAAGAGAATTGAGCGATTCTTCAAGTTTTGTCCGTGGAGTTCCTTGAGAGATCGATTGTTCTGTTCCAAGTGAAGTTTATCATCATCTTAATCCTCTTTCTCCGTCCGAATCCAAGGTATTTGTCTTAGAACCCTACCTTTATCTATTTTTGGGGGGTTTTCGGGATTTGTAAAGATTTAACTCGAATTGTTCGCTTATGTTGTGATATTTCTTATCGATTATTGTTGTTGGGTGATTCCCAATATGTTTCCGTCGTGTTTAATCCGTGGATTGTTGATTTGGGGAGGTTTTGTGAAAACCCTCGCCCGTATTCGTCGTCCGTGTATGTTTATGATTATTAGTCGGGGTTGTGGGCGTATTCCATTCGATTATTGTTATCGTGTAGGACTGAGTTGTGTTAATCCTTTGTTTAGGAACAGTCGTGTTTCCTTCGGGTCATTCCTAGTCATTGTTTGTTCCCATTTCGTTGAAGATGTCTCAAAGGCAAGTACTTTACATTTGTACAAACATGTTTGCATATTCTAGTTTTTGATTTGTGGCTTCCCGTATATGTTGTGGATGTGAATGCGTATGTTCACCCAGGGACGGTCTGACGGGTCCTCTGGGGATACATAGTGCCGTGTGTATGCGTATCGCGAACTGGGGTTAACCATCGAGGGATGGCCCGACGGGGCCTCTGCGGGGTTCGGTGGCCGTGAGTCTCGTACCAACAATTAACCATTGAAATATTTTGTTGGAGAAATGTGTTTTGTGCTCGTGCATAGTAATATTCCAGAATATAAATGTTTTCTAAAATTATTTTTGGCGCATATTTCATCTGATTAGAATGGTAGTTCAAATGGATTGTACTTGCACTAGCAGTTGTCGCTAACCAATTAAATGGGGGAAATAATTTTGTATTTCAGGTATGGGTCTCAGAGGCGAACGAGCATGCGGGCAGTACGAGGATGATGGGCAAGAGTGATTCTGTTTAATGGTCGTTCGGGATGTCACGTCTTTTACATTTTATTAATCATGTTGCTTCAGTACTCGAGTACTTCCTTCTTGTGAACATCGTAATTGTTGTGTACCCGATTTGGGGTTGATTTAATGTTGCATTGTACTGTTGAATTCGGTTTACTTGTTTTGTATGTCTTGGATTGAGAAGTCGTTCGTATGTTGATGATGTCAATAATTGTTGTCATGTTGAGTTTGTATGTTAGCCTGCACTACACCATAGATTGCATACAGTAACGTGTAAAATATGTTGCTTTATGCCCTAAATCTATTGCAATAGGGTCTATGGCAACGATTATTAAAAAATTAAGCGTGCACTTTGCTCTGGTTGCCATAGGGCCCTTATGGCAACGAATTTTGTACCATATTGCAATGCCTTTTTATTGTTGCAAATATTTTATATGGCAACGATTTAATAGCTATAGCAACAAATTTAACACCATTGCAATATCTTGGACTATCAATGGCAACCATTTTTGCGACGATTTTTTGTGTTAATTGTTGCAATACATGGACTCAGGTTGCCCTAAGGCAACATATATATGCCCAATTGCAACGTATTTTGAATCAAATACAATCAATTTTATTAACGAATACGATATATATGGCAACATTTAAGCTACTATTGCAACGCTGAATAAAAAACAGGGATGGTCTTATTTCATAAACCACCACCAATTTTAATTGGTATATCATAACATCAATCCAACCAAGCAGTATTACTGCTGTTCCAACATCAATACACAAATCACTCAAACAAGTTGATGAAAATTACCAAGTTCAAGCAAAATAACTAAGTTCAAGAAAATGACCAAGTTCAAGCAAAAATAACTAAGTTCAAGTGACACAATCTTAGTAATACATATAGACCAAATTCAATGTTAAACATTATATAAACATGAGTCGTCATGGCCCTGCTTCCTCTTCCTCTTCACATCCATCTGTCTCATCTCCGTCCTCGACAGAAGTAGTAGCACACAATTATTTTACATTGATATTCAATAATGGATTCTGCTCAGCCAATTTTCCAAGAATCTTTTCTAATTTCTGATTCATTTTATCCTCCATTTCAGAAGCTAAATCATCTCTTAAATGCTTCAGTTGTGCAGAATTTTTGTTGTCAATTTTTGACATGTCTTTCTTGCTTTTACTTGTTCTGCCACTCCTACCAACCAGCCAATTTGGTCCATGAGCTGCAAAGTTCAGTTCAGGTACTTCCCCTAGTTCTTCTCGACCCTCATCACCACTGTTACGTGCATCAATTCCATTAAAGTGGTTGTCCATCAAATCATATGCACTTGGTACAACAAAGAAAATAATGAACTAAACAGTACACACATAATGAAAAAGCTACAAAAATTTAAATGCTACATAATATAAAAATACAAAAATGAACTCTAAAAGATTAAAAAACTGTAAAAAAAACTAAAAAATAAAATAAAAGCCTTGAAATCTGGAAATCCTAAGAAAAAATATAAAACTGAAAAGAAAACCCATAGAACTGAAAAAAAACAACTAAAAGCTAAAATTTAGGCTCCGTCTCACGAAAAAAAACTTGAAATATGAAAAACTCGAAGAAAAATTAAAAAACAGAAAAGACCACCCCTAAAAAATGAAATAACAACTAAAAAACAAGTTAGGATCCATCTCCGGAATCATATGAGTTTTTGCCAAAGAAAGAAAAGATAAATTCAATTTCCTGCCAACTTAATAATCTAAGCTACTACGGAAATTTCTAACACCACAATTGAAATTTCTGATAGTACCGCATTTTTCTTAAGTAGTTTTTTTAGCAATTTAATAAGAGTTTCAGCCCCTAGACAGTCACTTGTTTGCAGAAGATTGTTCGCCTTTCCAGCCTTACCAGCTTTTGGAGCAGATTTCCATACAAGGTGTGACTTCTGTTCTTGAGTGCTGCATTTGAAGGCAACTGCCGGTAATTCTTCTCTAAGATACTTAAGCCACTTTTCAACAGCCTCACAAGGAATAAGATCTGCAATGTAAAAAAAGCAAGTCGTTGAGGATACAAAAAAATGTAACACATTTACTTCAAACCGCACACTGGAAAGGGTAAAATGAAAAAACATCAACTAGAAGTAATCTTAAATAATTATGGAAAAATAAACCATGGTCCCATATATAAACATAAATAACAAAAAGATTCCAAGATAGACCTTAACATAAGCATATTATTGATGTTACCAAAAACACCTTTTGGTGTTAGTAATCATAATATAATCTCAAAATGATACCTATCAATCCATAAATGACAGGTGTGAGAAACAGCCATACCAATTTTATTGAGCAGCAAAACAAGATGCTTATCAGGGCTGGAAATCATCACCATCTTTTCCATGTCAACACAACGAGTACCAAGTGGATCTCGAGCATCAAGGACTTCCAATATAACATCAGAAGCATCGATTGCCTTGACCAACTCCTTGTAAAAAGTCTTCTCTGAGTTGTCTGCATAAATTTTTCAAAATAGTAATAATAATAAATAAAATGGTTCCAAAACCTAAACCGAGTTGCATGAAGAAGGAATCCATCAATAATTAACAATAATTCTTTTCACGTACCGAATTTCCTAGTGGTTCCCTCTCCGACCGAACTATTTTCTTTCATTTCTTCATCATCGAAGAGGCCCAATTTTCTCTTGTGAGCCTAAACGATTATAACACACACAAAAAAAAAATGACAATTGTCAACAGAAGCTTGCAAAATCCATATGGATTTTCTTAAAATAAGTGTACTGAAAAAGAGGAATACTGGGTTAGACCGTCGGACCAGCTGGTGCATCAGAGTCCTTCCTTTTTTTTCAAATAAAAAACTTAAAAGTGAAAAATGCTCAAATAATCTCAATAAAAACTAAAAAAAAAAAGAAAAAAAAACTATAAAATAAAAATTAAATACTAAAAACTAGAAATAGCCTAAAAAATTAAAAGACTAAAATTTAGAACCGTCTTATGAAATTACATTTCGTCTTGAACACATCCCTACGGTCTCGTCTAAGTTTTTGCCAGTATGAAAATATTAAACTCCTTGAGTAGATCGAACCAACTAGCAAAAATTTGAACAAAATAGAATGAAGAATAAGGTATACCCTTTCCTTGCGAGCCGCTTTCTTCTCCTCGAGCTCCTGAATTACACGCTGGCGGCGGGCTTCGAGCGCCTTGAGATCCTGTTCCTTGAACGGCCGGTCATTTGGTATACCATGATCCTTTTCGACCTTCTGCTTCGTATTGAGGCCTAATTTTTTCGCTTCCTTGGATTTTTTCTTGCGGTGCTATTTCACTTTTCTTATTATCTTGTACTTCTTCAGCGACACGCACTTGCTCTAGCTCTCTGATTAAATTTGCCACCCACAGATGTTAAAACATATAAAAAGACCTGAATAGGGGAAAACAGTGAATGATTTACATATGAATTAAACAATTAACTGTATTTTTGCTTTTCTTCACCATGCCTGCGTGCCGACAGCCGAGTGGGAGGAAGGATGGGGTGGGGGGAAGAGAACTAGGGTTTTTCTGGGTTGGCCGTGTGGGTTGTGTCTGTGTGTTGTGCGTTTTGTTTTTTCTTTTCTTTTTTCTTTTGTTATTTTTTATAAGCTTGGCAAGAAATCCCGCTTACGCCCGCCAACATTCCCCCCCCCCCCCAAATGAATAGATATTGCAACTATTTTAAAAAAATATTACAATAGAATGCATGTTTTAAATTTTCTTAGATTTTTCCAATGGAATTGCAATGCTTTTCAAAAGCATTGCAATTTATGTGATTTGGTTTCTCAATTGCAATGGTTTGTAACAGTTTTTAGAAATGTGGTTGCAATAGGCAATCTATGGTGTAGTGCTGGTGGATTCCAAAGGGTGGGGTCCACGACGTTGTAATATGTCCTGAACGTCTTGGGGGTGTCACACACACACACACACACACACACACACACACACACACACATATATATATATATATAAATATATTGTAATATCCGATAGAAATTATTGCTTACTGTTGTATTATTCGGATAATTCAATAATGTTGTAGTCTTGTTGCATTTGTTTAATGTTTATTGATGTTGGAATATATCATAATAGACTTAATAATAACTATCACTCGCACTATGATTGAATTTTCAGCGTTGTATAGATAAGTGCATTTTTGGGCTAGTAATTCTGTACTTAACGTATGCTAACCCTTTAGCATAACATATGCTATAGTGTGAGATTTACATACGTAAGGAGGTGCCTTTTACGTACGTAATACTTGTAGTCGTATCCAATCTCAACTTTCGGTGTGTGGGGTCGGGCGTGATTCGAATATCTGATCTTTTCGAGGCAACCTAGTTGACCTACATTACGTACGTAATGCTCCAAGCAATAACATATGTAATGATGTTCGTATTTTAGTCCAGTAGCCTCTGGAACTAGCTTATGTACGTAACACTTTTGGTGTAGCGTACGTAAAGATGCTAACGTACGTTATCCTTTGGTGTGTAACGTACGTAGCGAACTATGCTGTTATAAAAAGACAACTTGTGTCTTTCATTTTTCACGTCCAACTTCGATATTTCTCTAGTATAAACATCCCCCTACCTCCCTAGATCACTTCTACCTTCTTTCCACTTGTGTTTGAGCTATACATCTTGGTTTGAAGCTTGTTGATTGGAAGTTTGGAGTCATTCTTGAAGCTTAGAGTGTATTCTTGTGATTTTGGTGTAGTGTTCTTCATTTCTGAAGGTATGTTATATGATTCCACCCTATAGTTTTGTAGTTATACTGTTAGTTTTAGAGTATACTTCACCTAATGATGAATTAATCAAGCTAAATATGTTTATAGTTGAACTTTTAACAACTTAATGATGAATATGGAGATCAAGGGTTTGATATGATGTATTCTTGATGTTTTAAATGGTAGTAATCATGGTTAACAGAAAAACACTCTTCTTGCTAAACTATTATCATCATTAACACAATAATGATCTTTAGTTTCATTGTAGATAGGTTGAGTTGTAGGATTGTTATCATTATATTGAAGCAAACCATCATGTTTAGGAAGATTCGAAAATAAATGAACTTAAGATCATCATCTAAATTGGTTGAACATTGAACCATATCAACATAAGATTTAAATCAGAGGTGTTTAATCCACCTTGATGATGATTTCATGTTAGTCTTGTGATGAATATATCGACTATATCATTAACCTATCTTGGTGGACTCATAACCGATGAACATAGTATTAATTTTACAAACTCATGATTCGTTGAACAATGATAATCACCGAGTAACCTTCGTTTTAACCAATGTTTTATGAAACATTGTTGTTCGGATTATATCTTTCAAAATATTGATGTTGTTTTAAGAAATTCTATCGGCATATCAATTTTTGAGAAGTTCTCCTTGATGATTGTTCTTGATAAATTCTCATCCGTTTGAACCATACGAATAATTGAGAACACCTTGAATGATAACCAATAATGAGTATAAATTGAAGTTAGTATGAATCTTTGAAATGGAATTAATACAAAGATAGTCGTACTAAGTGAATTAAATTTAGGATATCGATTCGCTGAACTAGACATCGATAGTTATGAAAATGTGTTATTGAATAGATTGTATCCCTTACAAGGTTGATTATTCGAGTAACCGATATTAAGTCGAGGACCGTTCATTCGTTTGACAAGGAAGGACTATTCTCGCCTTCGTATTGAGGCATGTTATCTTGCTTGGTTATAATGATGTTTGGATTCTTGTGATGATTATGCGTTTCGTGTGTATGAAACACTTATGAAATTGTGATCCGTGAATTGATATTATTTTTGATGATGTCCCGTTTTCATCGTGGGATTGCATTCCCAAGTTCGTCATTTTGAACCGTTGATGTCATTGATCCTTATTGTCATTTCGGTGAGTTTCTTGATCCTTAATCGGATATGTGATTTATTGAATTCGTTGTCATGTTGTATCGTGACATATCCGGAATCATATCTGCGTTCCGATTAGTTATTGTGTATGATTTTTAGCCAGGCATATATATAGTCATGCGTGGATGTTCCGTATTGGACTGTGCACACGAGACGTAGTTCGTGAGGCTAATTAGGTATATTGTCCCACGTATATCCTAGATTCCATATACGGGGTGGACATGTGTACTGACACATTTCCGGATCGGGCGTACTTTGATGTCCATCTTGAGCCGTACTATATTAGTCGTTCATAGTCCATTTATATATTTGGATCTGTTCGACGTTTTGTGACTAAGCGTTCATACACCCGAGGGGTATGTTCGTTAGTCGGGTTGTTTTCCTTGAAATCTTATATATGTGAATTGTATAATATCTTGAGAAACCATTTATCATGTATATCTGACCCTGTGTTGGGCGAAATACTTGTGTTGTATTTTAGGTCGAGGAAAAGGCAAGCCACGGGAAGATCATGGTGATGGCGAAGGGTTCGAAGGATATTTGTTCGGGGGGCCCAAGTCTTTTGTTGTCCGGTCATGTTCGAACCGTGTAATGTTATCTTTCTGCTTTATTTTAATTATGGACAAATGTATTGTTATTTAAAGTATATTCCATCTCCATATGGATTATACTTGTATTTTGGATCCTGTGTATAATAAGGTCGTTGGTCATACTACTGTGAACTCCTAATCGGAGTAAGTACTATGTATTGTGGTTTGGTATCACATGTATTGTGTATTTAATCTGTATTTTGGGTATCGCCTGGTGGGTCCCAGTGTGGGGTCCACGGCACTGTAATGGCCGCCTTTTTGGGGTGTTACAGAAGATGGTATCGGAGAGTTGATTTTTTTAGAGTCATTGTGTATTGAACTAGTATCAAAAGACCTTCTTGTCACGTGTGACTCGTGAGAGCGCCTGATCCTACGAGCCAAATGCGGTACGTACTTTATGAGCCATGATTTAATTAGTGACATGATATTGATATCAGAATGGATCTCTTTGTTGATCTTGGCATTTTTAAGGATTTGTGGCACGAATTATCTGATTGATAATTCGAAGAAAATTTTGAATTGATCATATGATTGAAATTGTTCGACTCAACGTCGATATGATATTCTGTGTGACCCTCGTAGTGTCGATAATTCATTACGAACTGTTTTGTTGAATATGTAATTTCTTGTTGCTATTAACTTAGCATGAATTCTGATTGGTATCATGAACTGTACTTATGGTTATCTTTATGAATTGATTCTTTCAGTATGGAAAGAAATTTGAGAGGCCGTGGCAGAGGGGGACGAGGCCGCGGAAGGGGCCGAATCCCGATACCACGAGCCAACAGGCGTGCGAATGCAGAGCATAGTTCCGCAGGCAGTGATTCGCCTTCTAGAAGCCAATCGCACCACACTGGACGCGAGGATGCTCGCGTCGATCCTTACGCTGTGGTGCAGGGCATGATGGCTCAGATGACCCAGATGGGTCAGTTAACGGAAACTATGCAGAGAGCTACTACCGACCAGCAACAGGGGCCACCTCCTGTACATGGCGGACCGGTGAGTCGGATCATTAGTGACATCTCTCCCCAGCGACCCCCGATTTTTGAAGGTTTCTCTGAGCCTGCTGATATCGTGCATTGGATTGAACATTTCGAGAAATTGTTCGATATGGTAGACTGTCCAGCAGAGAATCGCGTCTCCGTAGCAGCTTACTACCTGGGCAAGGGCGCCCACACCTGGTGGCTTTCGGTGAGGGCAGCTGATGGCGTATGTACTTGGGAGGAATTTAAGAATCTCATGCTAGACCGTTACTATCCGGGTCCTCTCCGCGAGGCCAAACTATCTGAATTGCTGAATCCAGACCCGTCTGAAGATGATGATACTATCTGTTGCCGAGAAATTCCAGGCACTTTTTCCTTTTGCCGCTACGATTGTCCGAACGGAGGCCGATAAGATTAAATATTTTCTCAAGAGGCTTAAACCTCGAATGAAAATGCAACTGCTGAATCACCACTGTACGACCCTACCGGAGTTCATTGAGAAAGCTCTGGAGTACGAATTTACCGTGAAAGAAATTTCCAAGAAGCAATCGCAGTCCAACAACAAGAAATTCAGGAACCAGAACCAAACTGATAGCAACCGGGGAACATTCAAGAGGCCCCAACTAGTGCCAAATCCTTCTGAACGGCAACCCATGGCGTCGAAGCCAACTGAATCACAACCTCGAGCGGTCAGCCTATCTGTTGTGTGTTATAACTGTGGAGACCAGGGGCACATCAATTCTAAATGCCCAAGGCCAGCCATTGCATGCCATACTTGTGGGAAGTATAGACGTCGTGCTCGTTATTGTAGGAGTGGACCAGGACGTACTCCAGCAGCACCTCATGCTCCAGTTCAGTCATCCGTCCAGGACCGTGTACCTCCGTCTGCTTCTTCTCAGACTACCGGTGCAAACAGAGGGATGGGTCGTGGAAATCAAGCTGGTGCATCTAATACCAGGGCTACAAAACCTAGAGTCTACGACGATCCCGAAGCCAGCATGATTGCAGGTACTCTCGAGATCCGATATAAGCCTGTCTGTGTTCTTTTTGATACTGGTGCTTCTCACTCCTTTTTATCTGCTTCTTGTTTAAGCCATTTACAATTAGATCATGTTACCAATTGTGAACCTTGTATAATTGGTCTACCCGATGGTAGAAGCATTGTTGGGAATCGTGAAGTGCAAAACTGTCCGATTCGCATGAACGACCGTGAGTGGTTGTCGAATTTAATTGTGGTCAACTTACCTAAAGATGATGTAATCTTGGGTATCGATTGGATGGATCGTCATGATTCCATACATAGTGTCCGCAAGCGAACAGTGACTGTCACATCTGACGATGGTGTTGAGTGTACCTTCCAGGGTGACAATCCCAGCCGTTCCGGGAGAGTCATCAGTGCTATGAGAGCAGTGAAACTGCTCAATCAGGGGTGTATTGGATATTGGTGTTTCATGACCAAAGCAGCGGATCGACCAGTCGAATTGGCCGATATTCCAGTAGTCCGAGACTACCCAGACGTATTTCCAGACGAGTTGCCAGGCTTACCTCCACATCGTGATGTAGAGTTCAATATTGAGTTAGAGCCAGGTATGTCCCCGCTCTCGAAAGCACCGTATCGTATGGCTCCGACTGAGATGCAGGAGCTGAATAGCCAACTTGAGGATTTGACCGAGAAGGGCTATATTAGACCTAGTGCGTCCCCTTGGGGAGCACCAGTGCTATTTGTACGGAAGAAAGACGGATCCCTATGTCTGTGTATTGATTATCGTGAGCTGAACAGGGTAACCATTAAGAATAAATATCCATTTCCGTGTATTGATGATTTATTGGAGCAGCTTCAGGAGGCTGCTGTGTTTTCTAAGATCGACTTGAGGTCTTGTTACCATCAGTTGAAGATTCATGAGTCTGACATTTCGAAGACCGCTTTTCGTACTCGCTATGGGGATTATGAGTTCGTAGTGATGCCTTCTGGAATGACTAATGCACCGGCAGTATTCATGGAGTTGATGAATCGAGTCTTTATTAATTATCTGGATCGCTTTGTAGTCGTTTTTATTGACGACATTCTGATCTATTCTCATGACCATGAAGAGCATGAGCATCATCTCCATCTAGTTTTCGAGGCGTTAAGGCAGGAGAAGCTTTATGGAAAATTTTCTAAATGTGAGTTCTGGATGCGTGAATTTATCTTTCTCGGACATGTGATATCAGCTGATGAAGTGCGAGTAGACCCACAGAAGACAAGCTATCCGAGACTGGCTACTACCAAAGAACGTTAAGGAAGTGCGCAGTTTCTTGGGACTAGCAGGTTATTACCGACGGTTCGTGGAAGGTTTTTCCAAAATTGCCCAACCAATGACTAATTTGCTGAGGAAGGATAAGAAGTATTTATGGTCAGAGGCATGTTAGCGGAGTTTTGATGAACTCAAGAGTCGGTTGATTTAGGCACCTATTTTGGTCCTACCGAAAGGAACGGAAGGATTTGTGGTGTGTAGTGACGCATCTAAACAGGGCCTTGGATGTGTACTAATGCAGAATGGGAAGGTGATCTCCTATGCATCGAGACAGCTACGACCTTATGAGGTCAACTACACCACCCATGATTTAGAACTTGCAGCCGTGGTGTTTGCTTTGAAAAACTGGCATCATTATATGTATGGAGTTACCTGTCAGATTTTTACCGATCACAAGAGCATGAAGTACATTTTTACTCAGAAGGAGTTAAACATGAGGCAAAGATGGTGCCTAGAACTCATCAAAGATTATTATATCGATATCTTTTATCATCCGGGCAGAGCAAATGTAGTCGCCGACGCGTTGAGTCGCAAAACAGTGCAGGAGCATATGCTTGCCCGCTTGGCAGTTCAGGGAGAATTGCAGTTAGAGTTGGTGAGGCCAGAAATAGAAGTCTGGTTGCAGCGTATTCAAGGACAACTCTGCACACTTGATATTTCATCGTCCCTTGAGGATATAATTAGATCGAAGCAGGTTACGGCCCATTCTTATCTCGAGTTCGGGATGAAGTAACTCCAGGGAAAGCCCCTGGCTTTGTGATCCACGAGGATGGATTGATACGCTTCAGGAATCGAGTTTGTGTACCAGTAGATGGAGAATTGAGGAACTCTATCCTAAGAGAAGCTCATGCTACCCCGTACTCCATTCACCCGGGGTCTAGCAAAATGTATAAGGATTTGAAACAATATTATTGGTGGGGAAGTATGAAACGTGAAGTTGCAGAGTTTGTTTCGAGGTGTTTAACCTGTCAACAAGTTAAGATTGAGCATCAGCAACCCGCAGGAATGCTGAAACCACTCTTGATTCCCGAGTGGAAATGGGAGGACATATCAATGGATTTTATCACCAGCTTGCCGACGAGTCGACGAGGGATGAATACGATTTGGGTGATTGTGGATCGTCTGACCAAATCAGCCCACTTTCTGGAGATTAAAGACACATGGGGACCCGAGAGATTGGTCCAGCTATTTATCAAAGAGATTGTAAGGTTACATGGTACCCCTAAGAGTATTGTATCAGATCATGACGGGCGATTCATGTCACATTTTTGGAAAGCAGTTCATCGTGCGATGGGTACGCAATTGAACTTTAGCACAGCATTTCATCCGCAGACGGATGATCAGACTGAGAGGACTATCCAGACTCTAGAAGATATGTTAAGAACGTGCACTCTTGACTGGAATGATGATTGGGAGGCCCAACTATCTTTGGTGGAATTCACTTATAATAATAGCTGGCACGCTTCGATTCAGATGGCACCTTATGAAGCGTTGTATGTCCGTCGTTGTAGATCCCCTCTGTGTTGGGACGATCCATCTGAAAACTTGGGTACGGAACCCGATATGTTGTTAGTAGCCCGTGAGAAGATCGCTCTGATTAGGAGTCGTTTGTTGACGGCACAAAGCCGACAGAAGTCTTACGCAGACAACCGCCGACGACCACTTGAGTTCGAGGTCGGCGACCATGTTCTAATGAAGGTGTCCCCTACTCGAGGTGTTGTTTGCTTTGGGAAGAGAGGTAAGCTGAGTCCGAGATATGTCGGGCCGTTTGAGATTTTGGAACGAGTAGGCGATCTAGCCTATCACCTGGCATTGCCACCAGCTCTGAGCCGGATTCATAACGTGTTCCATGTATCCCAGTTAAGGAAAGATGTTGCTGATCTGAGTCATATACTTCAGTTCGACAAGATCGATATAGCGGAGAATCATTCGTACGAGGAGTGCCCCGTACGGATACTTGAGAGGAGGATCAAACAATTGCAGAACAAGACGATTCCCCTACTGAAGGTTCAGTGGTCACGACACGGAGTTGAGGAGGCCACGTGGGAGACGGAGAGCAGTATGCAAGAGAGGTATCCCGAATTGTTTACCCCTTAGTTTCGAGGACGAAACTCCTTTTAAGGGGGGGAGTATGTAATATCCGACAGAAATTCTCGCTTACTGTTGTACTATTCGGATAATTCAATACTATTGTAGTCTTGTTTCATTTGTTTAATGTTTATTTATGTTAGAATATATCATAATAGACTTAATAATAACTATCACTCGCACTATGATTGAATTTTCAGCGTTGTATAGATAAGTGCATTTTTGGGCTAGTAATTCTGTACTTAACGTACGCTAACCCTTTAGCACAACGTACGCTATAGTTTGAGATTTACGTATGTAAGGAGGTGCCTTTTACGTACATAATACTTGTAGTCGTATCCGATCTTAACTTTTGGCGTGTGGGGTCGGGCGTGATTCGAATATCTGATCTTTTGGAGGCAACCTAGTTGACCTACATTACGTACGTAATGCTCCAAGTAATAACGTACGTAATGATGTTCGTATTTTAGTCCAGTAGCCTCTGGAACTAGCTTACGTACGTAACACTTTTGATGTAGCGTACGTAAAGATGCTAACATACGTTATCCTTTGGTGTGTAACGTACGTAGCGATCTGTGCTGTTATAAAAAGACAACTTGTGTCTTTTATTTTGCACGTCCAACTTCGATATTTCTCCAGTATAAACATCTCCCTGCCTCCCTATATCACTTCTACCTTCTTTCCACTTATGTTTGATCTATACATCTTGGTTTGGAGCTTGTTGATTGGAAGTTTGGAGTCATTCTTGAAGCTTAGAGTGTATTCTTGTGATTTTAGTGTAGTGTTCTTCATTTCTGAAGGTATGTTATATGATTCCACCCTATAGTTTCGTAGTTATACTGTTAGTGTTAGAGTATACTTCACCTAGTGATGAATTAATCAAGCTAAACATGTTTATAGTTCAACTTTTAACAACTTAATGATGAATATGGAGATCAAGGGTTTGATATGATGTATTCTTGATGTTTTAAATAGATTTAATTATGGTTAACAGAAACTCACTCTTCTTGCTGAACTATTATCATCATTAAGACAATAATGATCTTTAGTTTCATTATAGATAGGTTGAGTTGCAGGATTGTTATCATTATATTGAAGCAAACCATCATGTTTAGGAAGATTCTAAAATAAATGAAATTAAGATCATCATCTAAATTGGTTGAACATTGAATCATATCAACATAAGATTTAAATCAGAGGTGTTTAATCCACCTTGATGATGATTTCATGTTAGTCTTGTGACGAATAAATCGACTATATCATTAACCAAACTTGGTGAACTCATAACCGATGAACATAGTATTAATTTTACAAACTCATGATTCATTGAACAATGATAATCCCGGAGTAACCTTCGTTTTAACCAATGTTTTATGAAACGTAGTTGTTCGGATTATATCTTTCAAAATATTGATGTTGTTTTAAGAAATTCTATCGGCATATCAATTTTTGAGAAGTTCTCCTTGATGATTGTTCTTGATAAATTCTCATCCGTTTGAACCATACGAATAATTGAGAACAACTTGAATTATTACCAATAATGAATATAAATCGAAGTTAGTATGAATATTTGAAATGGAATTAATACAAAGATAGTCGAACTAAGTGAATTGAATTTAGGATATTGGTTCGCTGAACTAGACATCGATAGTTATGAAAATGTGTTATTGAATGGATTATATCCCTTACAAGGTTGATTGTTCGAGTAACCGATATTAAGTCGAGGACCGTTCATTCGTTTGACAAGGAAGGACTATTCTCGCCTCCGTATTGAGGCAAGTTTTCTTGCTTGGTTATAATGATGTTTGGATTCTTGTGATGATTATGCGTTTCGTGTATATGAAACACTTATGAAATTATGATCAGTGAATTGATATTATTTTTGATGATGTACCATTTTCATCGTGGGATTGCATTCCCAAGTTCGTCATTTTGAACCGTTGATGTCATTGATCCTTATTGTCATTTCGGTGAGTTTCTTGATCCTTAATCGGATATGTGATTTATTGAATTCGTTGTCAGGTTGTATCGTGACATATCCGGAATCATATCTGCGTTCCGATTATTTATTGTGTAGGATTTTTAGCCAGGCACATATATAGTCATGCGTGGATGTTCCGTATTGGACTGTGCACACGAGACGTAGTTTGTGAGGCTTATTAGGTACATTGTCCCACGTATATCCTGGATTTCGTATACGGGGTGGACATGTGCACTGACACATTTCCGGATCAGGCCTACTGTGATGTCCATCTTGAGCCGTACTATATTAGTCGTTCATAGTCCATTTATATATTTGGATGTGTTCGACGTTTTGTGACTAAGCGTTCATACGCCCGGGGGGTATGTTCGTTAGTCGGGTTGTTTTTCTTGAAATCTTATATATGTGAATTGTATAATATCTTGAGAAACCATTTATCATGTATATCTGACCCTGTGTTGGGCGAAATACTTGTGTTGTATTTTAGGTCGAGGAAAAGGCAAGGCACGGGAAGATCATGGTGATGGCGAAGGGTTCGAAGGATACTAGTTCGGGGGGCCCAAGTCTTTTGTTGTCCGGTCATGTTCGAACCGTGTAATGTTATCTTTCCGCTTTATTTTAATTATGGACAAATGTATTGTTATTTAAAGTATATTCCATCTCCATATGGATTATACTTGTATTTTGGATCCTGTGTATAATAAGGTCGTTGGTCATACTACTGTGAACTCCTAATCGGAATAAGTACTATGTATTGTGGTTCGGTATCACATGTATTATGTATTTAATCTGTATTTTGGGTATCGCATGGTGGGTCCCAGTGTGGGGTCCACGGTACTGTAATGTTCGCCTTTTTAGGGTGTTATATATATATATATATATATAAGGGATCAAGAGTGAACTTTGTCCTGGTGTGAGAACCAAAAACCACTCTTATCCGTTGGATTAATCAATAAGGAGAGTACAGATTTTTCCACATAATTAGTGTAAATGGCATGTGAATTGTATGAAATGAGGAGATAGATAATCTTGTTCTTTCACAAATAAATTATACGCGTTTTAAATAAATTAACTTATTTGTCATATTTCTTGATCTATCCTATAAGATGCATATGACTTAAAAATATAAGAAACAAAACAACAATGTATTATAATAATAAAAGCAGCATAAGAAATAAAAGTAGTTTAAACATATAACAATAATACAATAAGTTCAAAGTAGCAGTATAATTAACACATGATAGTAGTGTAATAAGTTCAACATAGCAGCATATTAAACACATAATAGCAGTACAATACGTTCAAAGTAGCAGTAAGCTAAACACATAATAGCAGTACAATAAGTTCAAAGTCGCAGTATGCCATCTTGTGGCCATGGAACACTTATTCAAAGTATCATAATTCTCTTTATACTTAATATTCTTTAGTGTTAATTTTTCTATTGGAAACCAGGCTCCTTTATCTTTCTAAGGGTTTATAGAATGAATCTTAATTCATAGCCAATGAAAACAGTTTATTTATTGAACATGACGGTTTTAGCCGTAACTTTATGTGGTCTCTATTCAGAGCATCATAACACTCTCCACGCTTAATATTTTTAGTGCCTCTTTTGTTGAAAGCTAGACTACTTTATATTTTTATTGGTATATGGCATAACTTCTAATTCATATCCAACAAAGTTAGTTTATTTGTTGAAGTTGATGGTTTAAGAAAAATCTTTATATGGTAGTTTCCATTTGTAATATCCTAAATTTATACTATATTTGTTTAATATTATTTTATCCGAGTTATACTACGAATTGTGGAATATGTACAGTAGGGATAAAATAATTGGAAGACTAAGACAGTTGTATTGGTATAATTGTCGTACTTGGTCGACAATTGCATTTGAGGATATTGTGTATCAAGTGTATCGTATGAGAATGTTATTGGAAGGAGTATACGTATTCAGCATGTCGTGCATACATATTTGGTATGTCGAGACGACATGCAAGAACAGTCGTAAATGGCCAAGTATAGAAGCCATAACGCACGTTAAGCATAAGAGCTTACGTACGTTAACATACAAACATAATGTACATTACGAAGAGTACATAACGTATGTTATGAGAGGAATCTGACATGATCTAGGATATGAGCGACGAATGGGCCCTGTGTCGGCAACATTCGGCGCGCATGTGGACATGAGAGTCAACGAAGAGGTTAACGTACGATATGAATTATTCCTTACGTACGTTAAATGGACATACTACTGTAGAAAGTCAACTATGTGTTACGTACGATATGTCATTGGGGTTACGTACGTAAGAAATCGAACAAATTGAGATAGTAGCCTCTCGACTGTGATTATGTACGCTATTGAGGTCAAATAATGTACGTAATGGTTGTTATGTACGCTAGGAAGATCACGTAGCTTACGTAATGTCTGAATTTTTATAAATATGAGACCTCCGTCATTTTATCATTTTGGGAGTTCATCTTCGTTTTTCGTCTCCCAACTTCCCAGACCAATTTTTGGCGTCTCTGGGTTGATTATGAGCTCGAGAACACGGAATTGGAGCTTTGTTCATAGGGTTTACGATGATTCTTGGAAGGAGTTCGATTGTTCTTCATCGTAGCTCATCAATACAAGGTAATATTTATATCCCTCTGATTGTAGCTCGGTTTTTTGGAAGGATGTTTACTTGTTAGGAAGCATGTTCTTTTACCACTCCATTTACTTTCGGATTTTGAAGTTGTTATTGATGATTAATTCGTATGATGATGGTTAAGGTGGTATTATTGTGATTCTTGACGTTAGGTGAAGTGTATGTTGGAGAATTTGATGATATATACCTTGGATTATGAGTTAGATAATGATCTAGATGTTCGAACGTATTAGATTATGTGGTTTTGTTGATTATGAATATAGTTTTGGATATAAAAATGGATTTGATGATTAGAACCGATGTTATGTTGATTGTAGTTGAAGACTTTGTACGTTCTTGATGAAATATGCATCATGATATAAGGATGAATCCGAAAATATTGTGGTTAATCTTACATGATTATCAATGGTATTGAACTATTTATATAAGTCGGATTGTCGATTATGTTGGTAGTATTATTTTACTACCACAATCTTGTCTTCTATCGGTCCAAGATAAACCGTTATGCTCTTGTCCTTTTGTCGGTCCAAGCTAAACCGTTTTCCTATTCTATTGGAAAAGGAATCAACCTATCTAGCTTTCGATTGGTACTAGACAAACCTCACTCGGATTTAGATTGTGATTTTAATAATGTCGGATCCTTGATCTTAATAACACCGAATCAAATCTACAATTCTTTTTTTTCTCTCGTGTATTGGTTGAGTGTATCGAATACTCGAACTCTAACAAATAAGTAGACCTGGCAAATGGGCGGGCTCGGCCCAAATGGATCGGTCAAAAAATGGGCGGGCTTTTTTTGGGCTGGGCCAAAAAGGCTGTTTTTTTCTGGGCCATTTTTTTAAAAGAAAAATAAGAAATATAATATTCTGAATAAATGTACGAAATTTTTTAGATCATTAATCATTATATTATTCACTACACTATCATAATCAAAAAAATAAATATACAACTAATTTTATTTTATAATTACATTATTTACTACACTACCACAATCAAAAAATAAATATACAAATATTTTTATTTGATCATTATATCATTTATTATTATTAATATTTTAAAAAAAATCATAAAATAATAGTATATATTGATGTGATATACTACAAAGTAATCACAAAGTCACATAAAAAATAAAATTACATCAATAATTAACATATAGATGTAATATAATCTAATAAAATACATAAGGAAAAAAAATTAAATATTATAATTACTCATAACTAAAAAAAATGGGCCGGGCGGGCAGCCCGCGGGCCGGGCCGGGCCTGATCGGGCGAGCAAAAACTGGGTCGGGCCAAAAAGGCCCTTTTTTTTTGGCCACAAATGTGGAGCCCAATGCCCGCACAAAAACGGGCGGGCTGGCCCGGCCCGCGGGCATGGGCCTATTTTGTCGGGTCTACAAATAAGCTCGATTACAACAACAATAGTGTAGGTAATGATATCTGAAGTATACAAGGTTTATTGAAGTTGTTGTAAGGTGAATACCATATGAAGTGGTATTTATAGGCTTCAAGGCCTAAACTAGCCGTTGGTCACTGCCTCTTCATAGTGTCTGTTATGTTACATGCATAGCGTACGTAACACTTGTTAGCGTACGTAAATCTTCCATGATGCACACGTTATCTTTTGTTGATTCAGTCAAGTAGCTTCTGTCTCTTACGTAGCGTATGTTAACATTCATCGTAGCATACGTAATGTGCTCAACGTGGCCTATGTTATCCATGTTGATTGCGTACGTTATATTAAGCTCAGATAGCCATTGATATGATGACCTACTCCAAGACATCACATGTTGTAGCGTACATTAAGCTTACTGCATAGCGTACATTATATGCTCATATCCGTTGCATGCTTTTTGACTTTCTAGAATCAATCCAACAGATTTATTTCATTTGAATTCGAACCTCAGCCTGCATAGCGTATGTTAATGTCTCTTGCTTACGTACGTTACGACCTGATCATAGCGTACGTTGATCTTTGCATGTTGCGTACCTTGATCATTCTGTATCTTCAGCTGGGTTTACATAGCGTACATTAGTCTTGTGGCTTAGCGTACGTTATTTGTGTTTTTGCTTCAATTTCAATGTTCTTATGTCCAGCTCATGCATGTTCGACTTCTTCTTGATTCATTCTTGTTTTTCTTTATTTAGCAACTTATCATCAAAACCTCTAAAATAAATGTATGGAATAAAATATTCCAATACCTTAATGATGTCTTCCATCATATGAGCTTCATCATTTTTCTTAGGAGCTCTACATTAAGATGCTTTCCACAATTGCAGCACTTTCCAGAGAACTTTTTCTTAAAATTTAGTTTCTTTTGGCACAACACTCCCTTGCCCTTTGGGGTTTCTTCTTCTGATTTTTCCATGAGCCTTCACCATGCTCGACCATGTTAACTTTAGCCTCAGGAAATTTAGCCAGTTTCTTGTCATAGCCCTTGTTGTTTTCTTCAATTCAAAGGGTAATAACAAGGTCTTCAACAGTCAACTATTTTTTCTTATGCATCAAATAGTTTTTGAAATCTTTCTAAATTGGTGGTAGCTTCGCGATGATAGCATCCACTTGGAAAGCTTCATTTACTTGCATTCCTTCATAATATATTTCACGCAAGATCACCTGAAGTTCTTGCACTTGACTGATAACAGTCTTTTAAATTCATCATCTTGTAGTCCAGAAATTGACTAATAAAAAAATTCTTGGTTCCACATCTTCCGTAGGGTATTTCTTATCTAAGGACTCCCACAATTCCATAGCCGTTTTAATGGAAGAATATACGCTATACGATGTATTGGCAAGACAATTCATTATGCTATTTCTACACAAGAAATCCTAATGATTCCAGGCATCAAGAGCACTAACTGCTTACACATCAGGATTTTCCCCAAGTTTTGGAGGATCATTTGTGAAAAAAACGGCGAGGTTCATAGTGGTCAAATAGGAGAGCATCTTTTGTTACCAACGTTTGAAGTTTAGACTGTGGAACTTCTCCAGTATGAGATCCTGGTTGACAAGAACATTGACAGGAGCAGCAACAATAGTTTTGGTATTGTCATTAGGGGTTGCCATCTGAAAAACGAGAATATGTCGTAAGATTGTTGGAATAAATAAAATCTGAGAGGGTTAACAAGAAGTCTGATGAAAGAAGAATGGAAAATATGAGGCCTGCAAGATACAATTTTCTTAAGATAGATTCGTCTCGTATGAGCGTCTATCTCCCAGGATACAACATACTGAACAGGTTCATATCATCCGGCGAACTGAAGAAATGCCTAACTATTCAGAAAAGATTTCGGAAAAGTTGAATTTGTGTTATTCTAAGAAGCACGGGTGCGGGGGTGTGGGTGCGGGTGCATAGTACGGGGATACGGGGATTCGCTAAATTTGAAAATATGGGGATTCGGGTGCGGGGGGATACGGCATATATAAAAATATTATAAATAAATAAATAAATATATATATATATATGATTTTAGATGTAACAAAAAACATTAGAACGCAAGAGTGAAGAGTTTCATTAAATAACAAATAGTACAAAGCATAACTTAAACAATCCTTAATAGTTTAAAACAATGAAATGGTGCATCTTAAAACATTATAACATTAATCATCTTGAATAATCATGGCTTCCATCTCCGGCTCATCAAGTGAAAGACTAGCTATCTCAAGCTCCTCGGCACCATCAAGTGGATCAAATTGATCGCCACCAACATTCCACAACCTTGTCTCTCCTTTTGAGTATTGTTCACTCTTTCTAGATAAAAGTCTAAGATTGGTGTGCACATACACCAAGTCTTCCACCCTAGTTGGAAGTATCTTATTCCTGCTAACCGAGCGAATGAATGAATATGTACTCCAATTCCTCTCGCAACAAGAAGAAGAACAAGGTTGTCCCAATAGCTTCAAAGCTATTTTTTGAATATTTGGTGTTGAAGCTCCATGAACAAGCCACCACATCTTTGGATCCATAATGCCTCTATCCTCTATAGAGTCGGCACTACCAAATGCATCCATTTGTCCTGAAAATCGAGCAAATTCAACATTCACAGTTGTTCTTGCCTCACTATTTGGGAAGTATCTCTTCAGACACTTGTTTCTTTCCTCAGATAGTCAATATCTTGATGTGGAGGTACACGATTTGGAGCCGCACTAAGCCATCCATCACTATAGTACCAAGACAAAATAATTATTGGAAATTACTTAAGGTCTAAAGATTTTTAAAAAACTGTACATATTAATATTGATAACTTAAAAGTTTACCTCAGATTGAGTGAGTGAGCCAAACAATGAATTGGTGTCGAACTCTTAGTCCATCTATCAATGAGAATTGCATGGGCTACATCATAAATTGTGGACTTTTCAGTGAACTCTTTTCTTTCATGACTATATATGATAGTCTACACTTTCTCAATCATGTCCATCCCATATGTCATAAATTAAATGAAGCGAAGGCTTATTTGTATCGGCAAAACAAAGCATTTCATAGATAGGAGCACTAAACTCAAGAATATAATCAACCTTATCCCACCATAATTCATCAAGCACCGTGCTCCTAATAGTTTGAGCTCTCGTGGCATCACACTCTCGATAACTACTCCATTCTTCACAAAGCACCAATCTTTCAAGAGAACGTTTGAGGAGTTTAAATATTTTGAGCATGATAATCACAGATGCAAATCTTGTTTCAGCAACAGAAAGAAGTTTCAGAGGAGTAATCTGCTTAAACATCGTCAACACCATGTTGTGATTAAGAATGTAATTCTTAATCATTAGTGCCCTCTCACCCACTTCAGTAATCCAATGACACTCATCATACACATCATGATTAGAGTCAAGATTCTTAGCACCACAAATATTCTTCAATGCCAAATTAAGTGTATGCACTACACATGGAGTCCAGAAAATATGAGGAAACTGAGTCTCAATGATCATACCTGCTGCTTTGCAAACTGGAGCATTGTCAGTGATAACCTGAACAACATTCTGAGCTCCAACCTCCATGATTACACCCTTGATTAAGTCAGCAATGAAAAACTTATCCTTGAATTCACCTTCACAATTAACTGCCTTCAAGAACATAGGACCAGTCTATGTAACTGCCATAAAATTTATTAATGGCCTCCTTTGACTATCACTCCACCCATCAGAAACTATAGTCACACCTTTCTCCTTCCAAATAGTCTTTATCGGAACCAGTAATCTTTCAACATTTGCTTTTTCTTTTTGTAACAAAGTAGTCCTCAAAGCATTATAAGTGGGAGGAAGATAGCTTGAGATGTTACTACTCGCAGCAAGATTATATGACTTGATGTAATGAGGGTTTCTAGCAAAATGAAAAGGCAAGCCACCTGAATAAAATGCTCTTGCAATCTCACCATCCACTTATGATCTAATTTCCATGTTGTATGCTTTGTTGATATGATTGTTCATGTCAACTCTATTCCTTTTTGTTCCTTGCAATTGTATCTTTTCAACTCCTCCCCAAGCACTTGATTGATTTTGACTTGTAGGGAGTGGAATGTCAACTGATCTCCTCCTTTTCCTCCGCCTCTGCCAGTTCTCTCTGAAACTCCCTTAGCTGTTCTGCATTGACTTTGGTACAAACTCCAACTCCTTGCCCTTTAATCTTCAATAGATGTGCTCTCACCCTTGAATAAGAACCAACAAATTCATTATTAAAAAAATTGCATCTGATGTAACACCCCCAAAACCATCCGGGATATTACAGCGGTGTGGGTCCCATGCCGGAACCCACCAAGCTAAAAACCATCTCAAAAACATTTAAAAATGCCAAAAGGCCGATGACGGAAATATTTTAGATACTCAAATATTTTCAAAAGCATAGTATTCAAATACTGTCATAAAATACCATTTGAAAATACAAGGCGAAATGCCAAATCTCAACAGTTTAAAATGTACGTTAAGCCACCACTTATACGTACCGATAAAATAGTTAGGAAAAAAAGATTCAACGAAATAACCCAAGTTCGCAAAATGCCAAAAGGCCATTTTGGAAGTACACACGAGTTGGTAAAGATACCGAAAAGCCATTTTAAAATACACACGCAACGGATAAAAATACAGTTCAAAATACACACTTGCAGCAGAATAAAACAACCAGAAGAGAATACTCAATACTCAAATAAATACAACAGCCAGTATCACCCGGGAAGCTCACCCCTTCACGACCGCTACTAGCTCGATCTCTGAGTACCTAAAAAATAAAGCCCACGACGGAGTCAGCCACAATACTCAACAATGATATCGATCACATCATCATAAATAATTACATACCAATGTAATAACGAAGTAAGAATACTACCAATGTAATCTTACCGTCATAATCTTA
Source organism: Orobanche coerulescens (assembly GCA_033398695.1). NCBI lineage: Eukaryota > Viridiplantae > Streptophyta > Magnoliopsida > Lamiales > Orobanchaceae > Orobanche > Orobanche coerulescens. The sequence continues at coordinate 87,772,734 of CM065809.1, forward strand.
CCAATCCACGACAATCCATAACAGATTAATCCTTACCATAATTCACATTTTGCATTCTCAAATTACGAAATGAACTCAACAACAATTATCTGTATTGTATTCCAAAAATACTGACAATCCTCAAAACATCATCATAACTCATAAGTGTGGAAATAATCCAATTTGTGCAAACTCCTGTCCGTCGGATTACACAATCAAATCTCAACCTGGATAAACCAATAATACACAACATATATGTAGATCAACTACTACATGATAATGATAACAAATCCTGAAACCTCGACGTACAGTCTGAATGTTCATACGATCAGTAACAATGATCAGCCAATACATCAACTGAGAATATCATCGACATGATAACTCCAATATGACCAACAAAGGATCAACGATAACCGAGAGTACCCTCAATATGGTAAACTCCCAACACGATCAACAAAGGATCAACAATAATCGAGAATACCCTCAACAAGGTAAACTCCAAACACGACCAACAAAGGACCAACAATAACTGCGAATACCCTCAACAAGGTAGACTCCAAATGATCAACAAAGGACCAACAATAACCGAGAATACCCTCAACAAGGTAGACTCCAAATGATCAACAATCATGGATCTCAAAGAAATAACTCTGACTGAAGAACATACCCCTCGGGCGTATGAACAACCAGTCACAAACCGTCGAACATATCCAATCATACATGGACTATGAACGACCCAACAATATGGCTCAAAAGATGGACGTCACAGTATGCCCGATCCGGAAATGTGACTGTGCACATGTCCACATCGTATACGGAATCCAGGATATACGTGGGACATGTACCTAATTAGCCTCATGAACTACGTCTCGTGTGCACGGTTCAATGCGGAAACATCCACGCATAACCGTCATGTGCCGGGCTAAAAATCCTACACAATAACCAATCGGCACGCAGATATGACTCCAGATATGTCACAACGCAACATGACAACGAAACTCAAAGAATCACATATCTAATAAGGATCAAAAGACTCACCTGTTGTGCGGCGATTTATACGCCCCGACGACGATCGTAATAAGGGCCGAGCGACCGAGTCCTCAACCAAAGGAGCTACTGCGAACTTGTCTAAACAAAGATAAACAGTCCACCATCAAGTATCTAGCGATCGACTCTCAAGGCGATCGCCTTTTGGCACCCAGCGATCGCCTCTGGTGCCCGACCCAAGATGACCGACCTGTGCCACGTACAAGACCATCATCCGTCAAAATCTACGGAGACTGGATCTTGAAGCAAGCACCCACGTGCAGATCCACGAAAGGCGTCGCGGAACATGGATCGTTGACAATCAACAGCTATCCATGACAAGGATGGCCTCACCTACTGACAGACCCGCCGAAAGGTCCTAAGTGGGGCCTCCCGGGACAGCTACACGAACGCGTGTTGGCCTCTCATTGGTTTGCACTTCTGGCAGCCAGCAACTTCCGCGGACTTCAAGGAGACCAACCCATGTGCTAAAGACGATCGCCCGCTTATTATAATACAGCAGAGGCGATTGCCCAGCAACTCCCAGTGCTATAAATAGAGGACCTCCAGCAGCTGGAAAAAGGCTCTCTCCTCTCGGTTCCTCTCAGTTGGCAACTACGATGGCAAATACATACAAACGTACTCACTTTCAGGCTCTCGGCTTCATCTCCTGAATCTATCTCAGGATTTCTCTCTCAGCACTTCTCAACCAGAAGACGGTCGGCAGAGGCAAGAACTCCCTGAAATACAGATTCAAAGAGACTCGCAAGCCCAGGAGCTCAAACTTCCAGCTAATGCACAATGTGAGAGACCGCCGATTTCTCACAGTCGTCACAGCACACCTTCGTTGTTACAAGAACTCACAGAGCATCACATCTGGTTCTTCCGGAAATATTCACGCTCAATAGCTAAGATAACTGTTAGGCGTATTTTTATGCGCTTTTATATCATTAGTTTATATCCATTTTAAGCCTAAAAATGCATAAATGAGCTTTTAATGCACTATTCTTATATGTTTTGCAGGAAATTGGAGTCCGGAAGCTCGAACGATGAAAAACAGGCGAAAACGGCAATTTTTGGCCGGGGGCCGCGGCACGAACCAAGTGAGCCGCGGCACACGAAGATGTCCAGAAAGCGCTGAACACACTGTACTGTGAGCCGCGGCACAGCCTAAGTGAGCCACGGACCAGGAGGAAAAAAGACGCACAGGCATGGGGCGCTGAACGTGTGAGCCGCGGCACAGATTAAGTGAGATGCGGCCCACCGGGCGGTTTTGCTGAATACTCCATGTTTCTAGGCCGTTTTGGAGCCTGTTCTCGACCTAATCACACGGACGCGTTTTGAAGGCTTAGGACTGCTATAAATAAGCATTGAAGGGCTGAAGAAAAAGGTGGAGGAACTGGGAGGTAGATCGATAGACAGAGAGAAGAACACAAGGAGGAGATTGGTGGGCGACGACAAGACCACGGATCCCTACGGTTTTTCTGCATCTTAGTTCCTAGATCTATTCGAGTAGGATTTTGGTTGTAGCCGATTACATGATGGTTTGATTTATTTATTATTATTTCAATTCATTCGTCATTCTATTGAATTGGATTTTTCTCATTGTTCTTAATGCTTTTTAATTGTCTGGCCAACAGTTGAATTGTTTTGAATGTCATTATGGATTCGGGAGATGAAATTTAGGGATAGTTCTTGTGAGACGAATCATAATTTTCATGAGATAGTGATATACTCATGGGAATTGTGAAGCCCATTTATTGTGGGGATTCTTGAACTGTTTTAGCTATTAATTATCTAATTCGAATAGGGATATATCGAGTTAATAGTTCGTAGTATTTTCTATCGACCTTCGGAAAGGCTTTAGAATAATTTAGGAATTCTTCGCTTACAATAAATTGAATAAAAGTGAATTGAATTGAATAAAAAATCACTCCTGATTGTTTGAGGTGAAAATCATAATCCTACACCCTTATTATTATTATTATTATTATTATTACTATTATCTATTTTTCTGCTATTAGTTTAGATATAAATTCTATTTAATTGTTTTTCAAATAAAATTTTGAGTCGACTAATTTTGGTGCATAGGGAAATCAGTCCTCGAGGGAACGATATCTTATTCATCATTTTATTACTTGTTGACACCGTGCACTTGCGGCATAGTGTGAGGGATTTCCTCACAACAAGTTTTTGGCGCCGTTGCCGGGGATTGATTTTTCGCTAATATCAAAACCAAGCGAATCTAATTTTAATTTGAAGTTTTTTTTTCTTTAGTCTCTATATTTTTATTTTTTTCATTATATTTTTCTTTGATTATCATGACCCTTGGCATTTCATAAATTTCGATGATCTCAATAATTTGCCTAATAGGGTCAGTCAGCCCCCTCCCCCAAAACAAAAGACCATGCTTGAACAATGTGTAGACGCTCTCAAAAATCCTGATAGTACCCCTCTTGAGCGAGAATGTGCACGTCGTGGTCTTGAGATTCACTATGGTTATTTTTCAGCTCATATATTTAGTAGTGAAGTTGAGGGGGAGGTTGAGAAGAAAGACATGTTGAGTTTTAGGGTCGATCCCCCAGCACCTGATAATTACATAAAGTGTGATGAGCATGTAGAAGAAGTTACCATTGATGATGTTTCCAAAGAAATTTCATTAATTTGTCATCAAACTTCGAACAATAAGGTGAACACTTTTGTGCCTAAAATTTTATTAACGGTGCCGCGCATAATTCTTCCTAAATTCATAATGGGAGAGATTGATTCCATTACTCTTGATTTTGTTGAGGCTGATTCTTTGAGTTCTAATGAAGTTGTTCATGATAAGTCTTTATTATTTACCCATTCGAACTCTGCTTATTTTTATGCCTTACAATTATTACATTCTTCCATCATTTTTTGGTTGTCCGCATAATTATTCTTACTCATTATTTTTGGCAACCGGGCATGAACCAAAGCCTCCCATATGGAATAAGAGGCTTATAGATTGCAAGAAGGGGGCATTTGGCAATCTCCCTAGAAAGTAGCCACGTTAAACTCTTTTTGCCACGTCGTGCTCAAGACGTAAAATAGAGCGCTTGATGGGAGGCAACCCATCATTTTTACTTGCTTTCTAGTTAGTTGTTTTTATTTGATTTTTAGTTATTAATTTTTTCTTTGTTTTGTTATTTATTTTGGATTCGTATTCTTGTTGGCCCTTATCTCTCTAATATTTTAACCTCAAATGAGTTATTATTCTTCATATTCTAGTCTTTCTTGATTTAATGTCTATTGTTATCTCATGACTAGAGACTAAGTTTGGGGGCCCCTGGTGATGTTGAGCATTATTTGGAGTATGGATTGACAGACGATTCCACTCAGACATGTGCTGGTGTTCAAGAAGACATTTGGAATAAGTTTCACTTTTCCTTATCTTTTTTTTTTTTCATGAGTTCTATTGTTGATGATTTTACGTGTAGTGGAATAAATTGAAGCATGCGATATTCTCTTAATTTTTCTTGGTTATAAATTGCGATTTCATCATTGCTTTATTTTTCTTGCATACTGTTGATGGTTTTTGCAAACATGTATTTTTCGTGAATTTTTTCGTGCTTCCGTGTGTAAAACTGATGTTACGATACTGATTTCTCTTGGAATAAACGGTTGAGTTTTAGTCGAGTTGCAGTCAGCGATATCTGTTTCTGTTGAGTATTCAGTTAGGTCCGAAATTTTATCGTTTTTGTAGAAATCTTAGCAGATAAGAAAGGAGAAATACGTGTCTTGAAATCGCCGCCTATACGTTTGGTTATACTTTTCGGTTAGCTAGTCGTCCAGTAACATGAGTCGTGTTGGCACTTAATTTGAGTTTAGAGTCGGATAGTTTTTCCCAAGAAAAATTTGAGATATTATTTGTTCTATGATGGGAAGTCTAGTAACCGGGGGTATTCACGTGACCCGTTGTTTACTCTCGCGTAAAACGGCAACCCTGATTAGACTAGTGGTTTAGAGATTTCGCATGTGCTGATGATGGGGAGCCTAGTAACCGGGGGTATTCGCGTGACCCGTTGTTTACTCTCGCGTAAAACAGCGACCTTGAATCGGACATGCGAGAATTGCTATTCGAGTTTTTTCTCCGCTGTAGAGGGGGACTTAGTAACTAGAAGCATCCATGTGCCCCATGAGTGTCTTTTACGTCAAACGGTTCCCCAATATATGAGAATGGAAATCCACCCTAGGATTATCCCGATGAAACACCCCGAGATCCGAACCTAGTGGTTAACTCGTATCATTTTATTGATCATATATAAGGGAATACTGTCCGAGGGTTATTTTGATGATGAAACTCTTAAATTTTGCCACTAGACTGTGGGACTGGGTGGATTGGCTTGTTTAATCTAACCCTTCATTTTGACGGTCGGTTAAATTCACGCTTGTTAATCTTTGAGCTTGATTTTCTTCATGAACGATTGATTAGGACTGTAATTGGTTACATAGTGGAATCAGTGTCCTGGATGTGACTCGCTATTACGATACTTGTACTATTCTTTGAGATTTTCAGGGTAGTATTGATTAAGTTGAGCACTATGGACTTGCATGATTATTCACGATATATTTTGTTTAAAATTGATAATTTTTGCTTGAGGACAAGCAAAGGCTCAAGTTTTGGGGTATTTGTTAGGCGTATTTTTATGCACTTTTATATCATTAGTTTATATCCATTTTGAGCCTAAAAATGCATAAATGAGCTTTTAATGCACTATTCTTATATGTTTGCAGGAAATTGGAGTCCGGAAGCTCGAACGACGAAAAACGGGCGAAAACGGCAATTTTTAGCCGGGGGCCGCGGCACGAACCAAGTGAGCTGCGGCACACGAAGATGTCCAGAAAGCGCTGAACACACTGTACTGTGAGCCACGGCACAGCCTAAGTGAGCCGCGGCCCAGGAGGAAAAAAGGCGCCCAGGCATGGGGCGCTAAACGTGTGAGCCGCGGCACAGATTAAGTGAGTCGCGGCCCACCGGGCGGTTTTGCTGAATACTCCGCGTTTCTGGGCCATTTTGGAGCCTGTTCTCGACCTAATCACACGGACGCGTTTTGGAGGCTTAGGACTGCTATAAATAAGCATTGAAGGGCTGAAGAAAAAGGTGGAGGAACTGGGAGGTAGATCGATAGACAGAGAGAAGAACACAAGGAGGAGATTAGTGGGTGACGACAAGATCACGGATCCCTACGGTTTTTCTGCATCTTAGTTCCTAGATCTATTCGAGTAGGATTTTGATTGTAGCCGATTACATGATGGTTTGATTTATTTATTATAATTTCAATTCATTCGTTATTCTATTGAATTGGATTTTCCTCATTGTTCTTAATGCTTTTTAATTGTCTGGCCAACAGTTGAATTGTTTTGAATGTCTTTATGGATTCGGGAGATGAAATTTAGGCATAGTTCTTGTGAGACGAATCATAATTTTCGTGAGATAGGGATATACTCATGGGAATTGTGAAGCCTATTTATTGTGGGGATTCTTGAACTGTTTTAGCTATTAATTATCTAATTCGAATAGGGATATATCGAGTTAATAGTTCGTAGTATTTTCTATCGACCTTGGGAACGGCTTTAGAATAATTTAGGAATTCCTGGCTTACAATAAATTGAATAAAAGTGAATTGAATTGAATATAAAATCACTCCTGATTGTTTGAGGTGAAAATCATAATCCTACACCCTTATTATTATTATTATTACTATTATTTATTTTTCTACAATTAGTTTAGATATAAATTCTATTTATATGTTTTTCAAATAAAATTTTGAGTCGACTAATTTTGGTACTTAGTGAAATCAGTCCTCGAGGGAACGATATCTTATTCATCACTTTATTACTTGTTGACACCGTGCACTTGCGGCATAGTGTGAGGGATTTCCTCACAACAATAACTAGGGTCTTTACACTCATTGTAATTGTACTCTAACATTAATATTTGTACTCCAAAGTATTCGTATTAATAATATCTGGCGAGAGCATTCAAGCTCGGGACTAACAACCCCGGCAAATCTTGTGTTATTTACTTTTCCCATGGAAGTGTTCTCGCATTTGTTTGTTACTCGACCATTCCAGCAATATTCATCTCCGGATAATATTTTGGGTAACAACAATTGGCGCTAGAAGGAGGGGTATTCTTAACCTTCATTTTTATTCCTACCGTCCCGAAGAACACTCACTGTTCTCGGGGCATATACTTGAAGTGACACTCACTGCTCTTCAAAGAAAGCCTTCAGAATCATGACGTACGCCACTACATCGAAGAGAGCCACTTTCCGAACCGCCGTACATCATATCCCGGTCCGATCCGAGCCCCAGCCGACGGCAGAGGGTAGCTGCGGCGACGCGAGACTCTCGATCCCGCACCTGAGGGGCATCCCCAGCCTTTCGCTCGACCAGTTCCAAACTGCGGAACAGATCGAGGAGGCTATGGCCATCCTGAAGGAGCGACGGAGAGCATGCGCGACGGCCGCTATAACTCCCTCGGCCATCCGCCGCGTGGGCAAACAGAAGTTCAAGGGGTTACTAGGCGAGCGATCGTCAGAAAGCCCCGATTCGTGAGAAAAGGCTCTCGCAAGGCCGTACGGTTCCGTATTCAGTCGCTTGGGAAGTGATCCATCATGGCGACCGGGGCATTCTGGCCCTAACCACAAGACGACGGAATCCAAATCCGTCAACAGGAGTTCGGCCTACCCAACTCCCACCAATGTGTCACCTGGCCCGATTCCCGCTCCGAATGCTGGGGATCAAGATTGACGCCTCGGCCTCGCTCCGTGCGCCTAGCTGCGAGCAGCTAGTCCGCGGCGATGGCCGCTATGCAAAGCCAGATCGACGAGATGAAAGCGCTCCTAGATACTGGGGCAAGCACCAGTAGAAAGATCATCGGACCGACCGAGCCACTCGCAGTCCACATCGAGCTTGCCCACATGCAACCAAGGATCGCTCCTACCAAGACACATGTGTATGAAGGGAGATCGGACCCCGAAACCCACCTAAGCAAGTTCCGGAACTACATGACCGGGTGTGGGGCATCAGATGCGACCAAGTACCGAATCTTTCCGTTAACATTGGGCGAGCTGGCCCATAGGTGGTACGTCTCACTACCACCGCGATCGATCATCTCCTTTGAGAAACTGGCGAGTGACTTTACGTCATACTTCGCCGCCAAGGTCGCCAGACCAGAAGGCCCCCACCGCATGACGAAAATCAGGCAGGGGGAAGACGAATCCGATGCGGATTACATCGACCGGGTGGATGAAATAGTCCTCATCGGCGAGCCCATCAGCGACGAGATCGCTCTCTATTCGGTCCTAGGGGGATTCTATAGTCATTCGCCGATGTTCAGACATCTCACAAAGGACATCCCCCCAACCTACGCGATCTTCCGCGCTAAGGCCGCCGACTTTCTGGCCAGGCAGAAGCTGCTCACCCTCCGCCTAGGGGAGGGAATGCCACCTCTTGTCTGAAAGATGGTGATCGCCATAACCAAAAAGGCGATCGCCAAGCCACCCGGCGGTCTCAGGGCCTTCGAAGATGTGGAAGCCCATCTCTTCCACAAGTTCAACCGAACTCCGACCCACATTTTTCACGCCATCAAGGGGCGCGAACCGCTAAACAAGCCGAAGGCTATAAGGGACCACGATCATCTGGACCACAAACAATATTGTGTCAACCATAAGAGTCCCAGCAACAACATCAACCAATGCCACGACCTCCTCAGACAACTCTGGAGATTGTTCGAGGAGGGCAAGTTGGACAGCTTATTGGCTTAGCCATAGCCCCATCAACCTCCCGATACGATCGCCAGAGTCGAACGCGAATAGGCCGGAAAGCTCATATGAGCCGACCCCTCGATCAACCTCGGTGACCGAATCCATATACTTCAATCAAGAGGAGGAAACTTTGGATGTCTCTCCCCGAATCCCGCCTCGTCAAACCAAAGGCTACTGCCTGAGCAAACACCTCGAAAAAGAGAATGACTCGCTCGCCCTCTAAAGTTCGTCATCAACATGATGGACCTAGGCAGCGATCGCCTCCCCTAGTACAATGTATACCATCAAGGATCGTCATCTGACATGATGGTCCGAGGTAGAAAAGTGCTGCCATGGTCGAGAAAATCGATGAAACCGACGATCCGTCCATGCAAGGTTCCTTTCGGCTCCGATCGCCCACCCTTCATTTAAATACGAGGCGGGCGTAGCCTGAGGACCCTCCAAAGCAAATCAGAAGATGACTCGCTCGCCCTCTAAAGTTCGTCATCAACATGAAGAACCTAGGCCAGCGATCGCCTTCCCTTACACAACGTATACCGTCGAGGATCGTCATCTGACTTGATGGTCCGAGGTAGAAAAGTGTTGACATGGTCGTGGAGGACGATGGAACCATTCTATGTGCCCATGCAAGGTCCCTTTGGGCCACGATCGCCCGCCCTTCGTTTAAATACGAGGCCGGCGTAGTTTAAGGGCCCTCCAAAACAGATCTGTGGACACGTTCGCCCGCCCTCGAAGGTCTATCACTTAACGTGGTGTGTCCTTCACGGACAATGCGACGCGTCCCTCCCCCCATCACAATGTATACCTTCGAGGGTCGCCAGCTTAATAGTGGTCCGAGGTAGAAAAGTGCTAACAATCCACAGACGTGGAGTCGATTAATCCGGTGACGCCCCGCGCAAGGAATCCTCCAGACCAAGACCGCACGCCCTTCGTTTAAATATGAGGCGAGGCGCAGCCTACGGAGGACCCTAACAATTAAGTGACTCGTGAGAACTTAGCCATCAGACGGAATGTCACTCGCGCACAAGACACGGTCGTGGAGGTTGGTCCATCGAACTCCGAGATCGTGCATGGTTCCTAAAGACCGAGATGGACGACCTTCCTCGAGGAATCTGCAAAATTGAAGACCGCTCTCTCAACGATTTATTTTCGTCCCCTTACTTTCACCAAGTGAACAAAAACAAGGGGGAAGGGCGGAGCTATGAATACAACGATCGTCCCTATTCAATTACATACGGAGATCGACATTTTTCAGATGTATGTGCAGTGATCGAATTTGTTGTAAAAGTTATCTATATGAGTTTATCAATTCACTTGGAGCTATACACGCAACAATCTCTCCTCACACATTTGTACAAAGTCATGCAAAGACTCAGAAAAGTAGTCATTCAAGTAATAAATCGAAGAAACAAACATTCATTTCATTACTTGAAGTATCAGAGTACATACACGGTTGCCCGAAGGCCTAAGTACAACAAAGCTACAAAATTACAAGGCAAAAGCTAAAACAAAAAGGACAGACTCTCAGGATGTCCCAGCCTGACCTTCGCCTTCAACCACTGGATCGGCCCGCGACCCTTCACCAGCTTCCGGAGCTGCCTCCCCATCCTCCGGGGCATTCGGATGAACAAGGTTTCTGGGAGTCGGGTACCAGCTTAGGTCCACGCCGATTTCTGGGAGATCCAAGATCGGCACAGGGAAGGCGGGATGAAGAGGGTGCTTCAGCACTTATGCCTTGAAGCTTTTAGCAAGAGGGCCGACCTCCAGCCTTCCCTTCTTTGCAGCACGGAGCGAGTCAGCAAACGCCATGTAATAGGTAAACTCGCTGACGAACTCCACATTGAGAAAGGGATCGGCCTCGGTCGTCTCCAGCTTCCCTTTCAACTCTGCAACCGCCTGTTGCGCGTCCTGGAGCTCGGTCTCCCTAGCATCCGTCTCTCCCCTCGACGACGCTAGCTCTCTAGTCAGTCGAGCGACAGTTACCTTCAGCTGATCGACCTCCTTCTGAGAGGCCGCGTGCGACCGACGGGCATCTGTCATCTGGTCCCGAAATCGGTCGACCATCGCCCGGGCTCGCTTATAATTCTCTCTCATTAGCTCAAGATCCTGACTCGCCTGTTTAGCTGCGTCCAAGGAGTCCTTCTCCATAGCCACGATCCTGTCGGCAAACTCGGTGTTCTGTTTCCGAATGTCCTCGAGGTCTGCCTGCAGACGAGTAGTAGAAGGACGCCCCTTGAATTCCTGCACAGCCTGGGCAGCCATCGTCGCCGCCTGGTGTTGTGGGAAAATCCCTCACAATATGCCGCAAGTGCACGGTGTCAACAAGTAATAAAGTGATAAGTAAAGTATCGTTCCCTCGAGGACTGATTTCACTAAGTACCAAAATATAGTCAACTGACAATTTTATTTGAAGAACAATTATATGGAATTTATACCTAAACTAATTGCCGAAAATAAATAATAGAACTAATAATAATAATAATAATACGAATAAGGGTGTAGGATTATGATTTTCACCTCAAACAATCAGGAATGATATTTATTCAATTCGATTCACTTTTATTCAATTGATTGTAAGCCAGGAATTCCTAAATTATTCTAAAGCCTTTCCCAAGGTCGATATAAAATACTACGAATTATTAACTCGATATATCCCTATTCGAATTAGATAATTAATATTTAAAACAGTTCAAGAATTTCCACAATAAAGGCTTCATAATTCTATGAGTATATCCCTATCTCACGAAAATTATGATTCGTCTCACAAGAACAATGCCTAAATTTCATCTCCCGAATCCATAAAGGCATTCAAAACAAATTAACTGTTGGCCAGACAATTAAAAAGCATTAAGAACAGTAAGAAGAATCCAATTCAATAGAATAACGAGTAAATCGAAATAATAATAAATAATCAAACCGTCATGAAATCGGCTACAATCAAAATTCTACACGAATAGATCTAAAAACTAAGATGCAGAAAAACTAAAAAAAACCGTAGGGAATCCGTGGCCTTGTCGTCGCCCACAAATCTCCTCCTGGTGTTCTTCGCCCTAGCTATCGATCTTCCTCCTTAGATGATGATTCCCCTTTTCTTCAGCCCTACCATGCTTATTTATATCAGTCCTAAGCCTCCAAAACGCGTCCGTGTGATTAGGTCGAGAACAGGCTCCAAAACGGCCCAAACCCGCGCGGAGTACACCAACACCGCCCCATGTGCCGCGGCTCACTTAATATGTGCCGCGGCACACGGCACTCAGTGGGATGCCTGGGCGCTGTTTATTTCTTCTGTGCCGCGGCTCACTAAATCTGTGCCGCGGCACAGAGTACAGTTTACTCGGCGCTCTGCTAGTCTCCTGCGTGTGCCGCGGCTCATGACCAAAACTGCTTTCACCTGCTTTTTGCTTCGGCTTCCGACTCCGATTTCCTGCAAAACATATAAAAATAATGCATTAAAAGCTCATTTATGCTGATTTAGGCTCAAGATGGATATAAATTAATGATATAAAAGCGCATAAAAATACGCCTAACAAATACCCCCAAACTTGAGCCTTTGCTTGTCCTCAAGCAAAAATTATCAATTTTAGACAAAATGTATCGTGACTAATCATGCAAGTCCATAGTGCTCAACTTAATCAATACCACCCTGAAAATCTCGAAGAATAGTACAAGTATCGTAATAGCGAGTCACATCCAGGACACTGATTCCACGAAGTAACCAATTTCAGTCCTAATCAATCATTCATGAAGAAAATCAAGCTCAAAGATTAACAAGCGTGAATTTAATCAACCGCCAATATGAAGGGTTAAAAATAAACAAGCTAATACGCCCAATCCCATAGTCTAGTGGCAAAAATTTCAAGAGTTTCATAAAAAAAATAACCTTCGGACAGTATTCCCTTATATATGCTCAATAAGATGATTCGAGTTGACCACTAGGTTCGGATCTCGGAATGTTTCATCGGGATAATCCTAGGGTGGAATTTCCATTCTCGTGTATTGGGGGAACCGTTTGACGTAAAAGACATTCATGGGGCACATGGATGCTTCTAGTTACTAAGTTCCCTTTCACAGCGGAGAAACAACTCGAATAGCTATTTCTGCATGTCCGATTCAAGGTTGCTGTTTTACGCGAGAGTAGACAACGGGTCACGTGAATACCCCCGGTTACTAGGCTCCCCATCATCGGCACATGCGAAATCTCTAAACCACTAGTCTAATCCGGGTTGTCGTTTTACGCGAGAGTAAACAACGGGTCACGTGAATACCCTCGGTTACTAGACTTCCCATCATAGAACAACTAATATCTCGGCTTTTTGGAAAAACTTTCCGACTCTAAACTCAATTTAAGTGCCAACACGACTCATGTTACTGGATGACTAGCTAACCAAAAAGTATAACCAAGCGTATAGACGGTGATTTGAAAACACGTATGTCTCCTTTCTTATCTGCTAAAATTTCTACAAAAACGATAAAATTTCGGACCTAACTGAATACTCAACAGAAACAGATTTCGCTGACTACAACTCGACCAAGAGTCAACCGTTTCTTCCAAGAGACATCAGTATCGTAACATTAGTTTTACACACGGAAGCACGAAAAATTCACGTTTTTGAACAAAACCATCAACAACATGCAAGGACAATAAAGCAATCGCAATTTATACCCAAGTAAATCAATTCCACTACACATAAAATATTCAACAATCAAACTCGTGTGAAAATAAAAGAGATAAGGAAAAGGGAAACTTATTCCAAATGTCTTCTTGAAAACCAGCACATGTCTGAGTGGAAACGTCGATCAATCCATACTTCAAATAACGCTCAGCATCACGAGGGACCCCCAAACTTAGTCTCTAGTCATGAGATAACAATAAACATTAAATCAAGAAAGACTAGAATATGAAGAATAATAACTCATTTGGGATTAAAATATTAGAGAGATAAGGGTCAACAAGAATACGAATCCAAACAAAATAACAAAACAAAGAAAAATTATAAACGAAAAATCAAATAAAAACAACTATCTAGAAAGCAAGTAAAAATGATGGGTTGCCTCCCATCAAGCGCTCTATTTTATGTCTTGAGCACGACGTGGCAAAAAGAGTTTAACGTGGCTTCTTTCTAGGGAGATTGCCAAATGCCCCCTTCGTACAATCTATAAGCCTCTTATTCCATAGGGGAGGTTTTGGTTCATGCCCGGTTGCCACAAATAATGAGTAAGAATAATTATGAGGACAACCAAAAAATGATGGAAGATTATAATAATGATAAGGCATGAAAAAATAAGCAGAGTTCGAATGGGTAACTAATAAAGACTTATCATGAACAACCTCATTAGAACTCATGGTATCAGCCTCAACAGAATCAGAAGTAATGGGGTCAATCTCTCCCATTATGGATTTAGGAAAAAATATGCGCGGCACCGTTAATAAAATTTTAGGCACAAAAGTGTTCGCCTTATTCTTCGAAGTTTGATGACAATTCAATGAAATTTCTTTGGAAACATCATCAATGGTAACTTCTTCTACAAGCTCATCACACTTTATGTAATTATCAGGTGCTGGGGGATCAACCCTAAAACTCAACATGTCGTTCTTCTCAACCTCCCCCTCAACTTCACTACTAAATATATGAGCTGGAAAATAACCGTAGTGAACTTCAAGACCAAGACGTGCACATTCTAGCTCAAAAAGGGTATTATCAGGTTTTTTAAGAGTGTCTACACATTGTTCAAACATGGTCTTTTGTTTCGGGGGAGGGGGCTGACTGACCCTATTTGGCAAATTATTAAGAACATCGAAATTTATGAAATGCCAAGGGCCACGATACTCAAAGGAAAACATAATGAATAAATAAATTATATAGACTAAAAAAGAAAAACTTCAAATTAAAATTAGAGTCGCTTGGTATTCATATTAGCGAAAAAAATCAGTCCCCGACAACGGCACCAAAAACTTGTTGTGGGAAAATCTCTCACAATATGCCGCAAGTGCACGGTGTCAACAAGTAATAAAGTGATAAGTAAAGTATCGTTCCCTCGAGAACTGATTTTACTAAGTACCAAAATATAGTCAACTCACAATTTTATTTGAAGAACAATTATATGGAATTTATACCTAAACTAATTGCCGAAAATAAATAATAGAACTAATAATAATAATAATAATACGAATAAGGGTGTAGGATTATGATTTTTACCTCAAACAATCAGGAATGATATTTATTCAATTCAATTCACTTTTATTCAATTGATTGTAAGCCAGGAATTCCTAAATTATTCTAAAGCCTTTCCCAAGGTCGATAAAAAATACTACGAATTATTAACTCGATATATCCCTATTCGAATTAGATAATTAATAGCTAAAACAGTTCAAGAATTCCCACAATAAAGGCTTCACAATTCCATGAGTATATCCCTATCTCACGAAAATTATGATTCGTCTCACAAGAATTATGCCTAAATTTCATCTCCTGAATCCATAAAGACATTCAAAACAAATTAACTGTTGGCCAGACAATTAAAAAGCATTAAGAACAGTAAGAAGAATCCAATTCAATAGAATAACGAGTAAATCGAAATAATAATAAATAATCAAACCGTCATGAAATCGGCTACAATCAAAATCCTACACGAATAGATCTAAAAACTAAGATGCAGAAAAACTAAGAAAAACCGTAGGGAATCCGTGGCCTTGTCGTCGCCCACAAATCTCCTCCTGATGTTCTTTGCCCTAGCTATCGATCTTCCTCCTTAGATGATGATTCCCCTTTTCTTCAGCCCTACCATGCTTATTTATATCAGTCCTAAGCCTCCAAAATGCGTCCGTGTGATTAGGTCGAGAACAGGCTCCAAAACGGTCCAAACCCGCGCGGAGTACACCAACACCGCCCCATGTGCCGCGGCTCACTTAATCTATGCTGCGGCACACGGCACTCAGCGGGATGCCTGGGCGCTGTTTATTTCTTCTGTGCCGCGGCTCACTAAATCTGTGCCGCGGCACAGAGTACAGTTTACTCGGCACTCTGCTAGTCTCCTGCGTGTGCCGCGGCTCAGCACATGGGTGCCGCGGCTCATGACCAAAAACTGCTGTTTTCGCCCGTTTTTCGTCGTTTCGGCTTTCGGACTCCGATTTCCTACAAAACATATAAAAATAATGCATTAAAAGCTCATTTATGCTGATTTAGGCTCAAGATGGATATAAATTAATGATATAAAAGCGCATAAAAATACGCCTAACACCTGGAGAGAGAGAGCGAAAGCATCCTGCATTGTATTCCCGGACCGCTGGCGGGCGATCGCATCCAAGTCGGTCGTCCTGGCCTTCGGCAAAGCAGAAACAGCCCGGTTGACATACAGTGGGACATCTTAAGCCGCGCGAGGAGATCGGCTCGCAAGAAAATCCAACACCAGCGGCGGGCAAGCTGGGTTAGCACTGCGGATCCTGCATCAAACAACAAAAAGTTAGCACAACTCCCACGCAAGTGATGAAACTCCACAAACAAACAAAGTTTACCTCTCGGCTCTCTCAGGGTCGCGGCCGAAGTACGTTTTCCCGCGAGGGGTCTCGGCCTCGGCGATTGCCATCTCTCGTAAGAAAGCCGCAGAGGGCGTAGGCTTATCCACCGGGGGGGCCGCGGTGATCGGAGGCGCGGCGATCGGCACCTCACCGACAGGGGCAAAAACTGGAGGTTCCCCCGACCTTTGCCGCTTGCGGTTCGATCGGAGTCCTTCCTCCCGAACCTCCTCCTCCGCCACGATCGGCTCTACGCGAGGCCCCACCTCTGGAATAAGAGGTAGCGCCACCGGAGGAACTCGAGATGACTTCTTTTGGTGCAGACGACTCAAAAACTCCGGGGTTCGACATAGATATCTCCGGTGGAGGCTCCAAGAAACGAGGAAAGCGGACCTCTGCAATAAGAAACAAGTGAACAACGGTTAGACACACTCTCCAAGCAGGACGATCGCCAAGCAAATGGAGATCGAAGAAATTCATACCTGGGACCTAAAGATGTCGCGGGAAACGGAACAGCCGAGCAGACAGCCAACGGCTCTCTTTGTTAATCTGGAGAGCATCTAAGTCATCGTCCGGCAGACTTCATATCCGCTCCCAAACGACCAAAAAATCGAAAGGCAGCTCGTCGATCGCCGAAATATGGAAACCTGCAAAAGGAAAACCGAATTAGATCAGTTCAGAACATATCCAAACAAAGGGAGAGTCAAAACCCTTACTCGGATTTCTCTCCCGAAAGCCTATGGGAATGTCCAGCTCGCCCATAGGATTGTCGCTCGCTGAGGCCTTCCAGGCACCGGTGACCCAGAACCACTTCGTCGGATCGCCCCACACCTTGTTCGGAACTCCTAGGATCACCCGAATGGATCGGCCTTGGATATGATAGCCTCCGACCGACCCCTTCTGAGCCGTCAACTTGAACAGGTGGTTCATCTCCAATGGCGAAGGAAGGCAGTACAGTCGGTGACCACCGAACAAGGTAAGGGAACAGACGATCTGGAGCCAGGCATTGGGCGTGAGCTGAAGCGGCGCCTCGTTCCAAGCAACCAGCAAATGGGAGACGGGGAAAGACAGAGGAAACCGCAGCCCAGTCTCCATGATTGCTTCATTCACGGTGACCATACCCTCTGGATGTTGGTCGGCTCGTTCATTCTCGGACGGCGCAAAAAGATCCACATCTGAAGGGATATGATACCTCGCCCTCCAGACGGCCAGGTCATTCCTGGTCGTCGAGCTCCTTATCTGGCCGAGAGACCATGGAGATCGCTGCGCAGCCCGAAATAGCGACCGCTTCGCCGACTGATAGGGGTGGGCGATCGAGTACTCCCGGTAATCAAATCTAGGAGACGGACCGGCCAACCTCTCCATGATTTCAACGAAGGCTAAATAGGCCTGGCCAAAAGCACTATGCTGCTCCCAGTACGCCTGCACCGCCAAATCCTTCTCCATCTGCGAGCGTCTTTGCTCAACCGCCGGCTCTCTGGCGGTGTCGGCTTCATTAAACAGTGCCTCGACTTCCGCGGGATCAATACCGGCGCGGATGGCCTCGGCGGCCGTCTCCAAATGGAATTCGATGGAGGATCCTCTCCGAGCAGCCGAAGTTGCGATGGCAGAGGTGGTGTCCATTCCAGACGATGAAGATACTCTAGACATTTTCGAATATAAGAGAAGAATATGAGTGTTTCTTACCAAGGGTTGAGTCAATCGACGTTTAGCAGTCAAAGCTTCAGGAAATTCATTGGCAATATCCTTCTTCTCCGGTAAAATCGCGAAAGGCTCTTAACACTGCAGCCCGGACCCCTTTTATAGGAGAAGGCAGGGACTTCCATGCAATTAAGGAGAATCTCAAGGGTCGAAGTGCAACCGTCACAATTAATGCCCCCTTGAAACCCGCGTACGCGTCGTTTCAAGGACACGCCAGGCGAGGAGTCATAACTAACCGTCAGTCTCCCCCGACAGGAACCCGACACATGCCCCGGAGACTTTTCCACGACTGCTGTAATTTCCCGCTCATTTCAGCGACCGACGAGGTCATCCAAATTCAAAGTCATTCCGCTCGAAGACGATCGCCAGTTCCATAAAATGCTGCATCACTCGTCAAAGTTAAGCGATCACCAGCAAAACCACCTCACCCCACGTTTCCAACATCGGAGCAAGCTGGGGGCAATTGTTGTGCGGTGATTTATACGCCCCGATGACGATCGTAATAAGGGTCGAGTGACCGAGTCCTCAACCAAAGGAGCTACGGCGAACTTGTCTAAATGAAGATAAACAGTCCACCATCAAGTATCTAGCGATCGACTCTCAAGGCGATCGCCTTTTGGCACCCAGTGATCGACTCTGGTGCCCGACCCAGGATGACCGACCTGTGCCACGTACAAGACCATCGTCCGTCAAAATCTATGGAGACTGGATCTTGAAGCAAGCACCCACGTGCAGATCCACGAAAGGCATCGCGGAACATGGATCGTTGACAATCAACAGCTGTCCATGACAAGGACGGCCTCACCTACCGACAGACCCGCTGAAAGGTCCTAAGTGGGGCCTCCCGGGACAGCGACACGAACGCGTGTTGGCCTCTCATTGGTTCTCACTTCTGGCAGCCATCAACTTCCGCGGACTTCAAGGGGACCAACCCATGTGCTAAAGACGATCGCCCAACAACTCCCAGTGCTATAAATAGAGGACCTCCAGCAGCTGGAAAAAGGCTCTCTCCTCTCGGTTCCTCTCAGTTGGCAACTACGTTGGCAAATACATACAAACGTACTCACTTTCAGGCTCTCGGCTTCATCTCCTGAATCTATCTCATGATTTCTCTCTCAGCACATCTCAACCAGAAGACGGTCGGCAGAGGCAAGAACTCCCTGCAATACAGATTCAAAGAGACTCGCAAGCCCAGGAGCTCAAACTTCCAGCTAATACACACTGTGAGAGACCGTCGATTTCTCACAGTCGTCACAGCACACCTTCGCTGTTACAAGAAGTCACAGAGCATCACATCTGGTTCTTCCAGCAATCTTCACGCTCAATAGCTAAGATAACTAGGGTCTTTACACTCATTGTAATTGTACTCTAACATTAATATTTGTACTCCAAAGTATTCGGATTAATAATATCTTGCGAGAGCATTCAAGCTCGGGACTAACAACCCAGGCAAATCTTGTGTTATTTACTTTTCCCACAGAAGTGTTCTCGCATTTATTTGTTACTCGACCATTCCAGCAATATTCATCTCCGGATAATATTTTGGGTAACAACATCACCGAAGTGAACAATGACAAACTGACAAAGAGAAGTCGACACGACTAATCAATATCCAAAACAATAGTCCTGGGATCATCATCCCCGATAAACAATCAACATGATCAACGATCTCAATACAATCAGACCTGGGATCATCATCCCTCAATGAAATAATCAATACGAATCCCAATATACGAAACATCATCGTACAACATATACAACAACTCAACATAAAAATTATCTTCATAACTGAACAATACTTACATTACCTCAAAGCCGAAGACAATATCCTCTCCACGAACCAACATCCCTGAACGAATACACAGTAATACGGATAATCCCGAAATAGGTATAGTCCATTTATACCAACAAACCACCATCCCGACATCAATGTCGAAACGGTAAACCAGTCTCGATATCCGACATTCCATATCACTGACCAAATATAACTCACATCTCTGTATTTACCAATACATTTAAAACATATACATTACGATTTAATTCAAACCAAGGCACAATATACAAACCATCATCCCGATAATTTATATTTATAATATCATTGCTATATGAATTATAAATGAAATGAAAGCGAAACCATTCATCTAATATTATAAACTGAACAAGTATAAACTTGCCTCGATACCGATACCACGAATCCGTTACCAAAATCTATTGCCTTAGTCTACGAGCTCCCCAGCCCCGATCAAAAGCAAACTACGAACTCCTCAGCCTCAACCGCAACACAACGGTCGTAATCCACGATCAATTATCGCAACCTAATGCAATAATAAAATGACAACACATCCGATAATAATCAACAACCGACATAACCAACCAATCGAACTCAACTGTTCAACAAAAACCTCGAATAAACGCAGTCTGAACAAACCAAATCAAACCATCACGAATTCATAATCACAACACAAAAATACTGCGCTGTCTGCCTACTTAGCGCACGTTAAACGCATAACGTAGCATGCGCTAAGTTTCTCCCGTTAGCGTGCGCTAGCCAGTAAGCTTAGCGTGTGCTAATGCTGTACAGTTGCATGCATTACAAGCATCGACTAACACCTTGCGACTATGAAAATGAATGAAAAGGAAATCATACTCCAAGATTAACAATAACTTTCCAGATCCAAACTCATCATCATACTCAAAATCATTTTCGTGTTCTTATACGAATATTATATCAAAACACATAACTTGGCTCTAGATACGACTATCCCATATTCATATCCAAAACATCAACACCTTCTATACATAATCATCATATCCTATAATTTCAGAACTCTTCAAGAACATGAAATATCCGTAATCATGTTCAAAACAACATAATCCGAGGTATATATCATAATGTTTATCATTTTCTTCATCAGGCAAATCACATAATCAAACCAACCCGATAAAAAGGATCATCTCATACATAATTTGAAATACAACCTCATATCATGATTTAACTCATCTAAATCGACCACTGAAATTATCATGATTCAGAAATCCATGATTCAACCTCATCAAGTTAAACGAATCACCATTAACATGAAGAATCTTAAATAACATCCGAAAACTCTTATCATAATCCCATAAAATCTCATATAATATCGTCACATGATTATCCAACATGTTCCTCACATGTAATCATCCTTAAAAACGAACCACTAACAAGGAATACAAATATTACCTGGATTAGATGAACCAAGAAGAAGAACACTTGAACTCCACTCCAAGAATCATGAGTAACTTGAAGAACAAGGCTTGAATCCAAGCTCTCTAACTTAATCTTGTTAAAAATCACCACATCACCGTGTTTGGGAACCTCAAGAACCTCCCAAAGCTCTCTCTATCGATTGAAGGAGAAAGAATGGACTAAATGCATCTCAAAACCTGTCTGTCCCCATTATATAATAAACATTACTAGCGCGCGCTACTCTCATAAAATAGCGTGCGTTATTGCCCTAACGTGCGCTAACTGACTTTGTTAGTGTCCGCTATCACAGCCCAAAGGCCACTGTCTTGCTCGTACATCAGCTTACGTACGTAATTCTCATGCAATAGCGTACGTAATTTATACTGTCTAGCGTACGCAAGTCTTTGCATTTTGCGTGCGCTAACATCAGTTGACTTGCTACAGTCTACCTACCACATGTGCCCCCACATGCCGATCTGACAAGGATAAGATTCCCTTTGAACGATCTAAAATTAGCGTGCGTTAAGTCTCATGTTTTAGCGTGCACTAATACTTCAGGACAAACAACCGTTGACCTTATCCGAACACGCGCCGAAAGCAGCCGGGTCCACATGCAGATTCCTTTAGCGTGTGCTATATTTTGCGTCTAGCGTGCGCTAATCATGAACGATAGCGTGCGCTATACTTAACCATTAGCGTGCGTTAATCAGGCTATACTTAGCCATTTTCCAACTCTCCTCGTCCGTCTCAACATACCAAATTCGAACATACGACATACTGAATACTTGTACTGAATCAAATAACATCATCATATGATATACCCAATATCAAAGGTACGATAACCTGATACACGATATTCTGAAAATAATTGTCGAACCACTACGACAGTTATATCAGTACAAATACAGCTGTCTCAGTTCTCAATTTATTTTATCCATACTGTATAGATACCAAACTATACAGTATATCTCAGATAAAATAACGCGAAAAATTTATACTGAAAATATGGGTATTACATCTGATCCTTGTATTGCCACCTCTTTCTTTTGATTTTGCCATTTTTGTAACATGTTTCCATAAAGAATCTACATTCCCCGTTGGTTTAGAAGCAGCAGATGAATCAGTTTCTGTTGCTGAATTTGAAGAAGACAACGATTCCATGATAAACTGAAACGGATAACAATTAACAAATGAACAGATACAAATTAGTAATTACAATTAATTAAAATTTAAAAAAAACTGTTGTTCTAATAATTTTAAGGAACGAACAGAATAAATTAATAATTTTATATTTTTATTTTTTACAGATCGACAAATTATAAATTAATAATTTTTTATTTTTATTTTTATCGAACAGAATAAATTAATAATTTAATATTTTTATTTTTACCAATCAAAGTGATAACATAACAATAACATATAATACACTGTACTGGTGTATACACAGATCAGAAGCACAAAAGTGATAAATAACATAACACTAATAATATATTAAATATACAAAGAGTTATATATATATATATATAAAGCAAAGCAACGGGGATGAGGGAAGGAAAGATCGCATCGCAGGAGAAGAAAAGAACTCATTCCCGGACCGGATCGAAGAGAAGAAACCGCCGTTGATGGCCGCCGCCGATGGAGATGGCTCAGATGGTCGATGGGGTCGCTGCCTTCCAGAAGACTTCAATTCAATTAATCGATCGATTAAGCTTCAATTAAGGTAAAGTAACCCCGTTTTATTAAAGTTGACCCAAAAATTACAGAATATACCCCTCCCGCACCCCCTCCCCCCCCCCTCCCCCACCCCTGCGTGAAAATACGGTGATACGCCACCTGGCGCACCCGTACGCACCCCGCCGCACCCCCGCACCCCCGCACCCCTACGTATGTCCTACGCAGTTCGCGGGGTATGTGAAGAATCCCTGCTTCACAGGTGTTATTTATTTTTTTAAAGGGACTAGGGGTCATGTTTATTGTTAAAAGTCTGGCGTTTCAAATAATTTTATACACTTAAATCACATATTAAGTGCTGTTTTAATCACATTCATTATGGTACTTGAAAATACATGAATCTAAAGAGGCTATATTGGTTACAACACTTAAAGAGACAAGGAAAAGGTCACAAATGTTTAATTGGAATACTAAAAATTAAAATTAATTCAGAAAAATTAATTAGAAAATGTTACCTAATCTTTAGGACCCGACCCTTTTCCGGTATTCGTGCATGCAGGTAGCGATTGCACACAAGTCAGTGGTTCAGAGTCCAAATCGGACCGTGATTCGCACCCCCTCATGTGCTCGCACATGGAGAAAGCATTTTAGCTAATACATGAATACACCTTACAAAAAAGAAAATATATATAGTAGCTTTAGCTGCATTATTTTTCCCATGTAGGACAAACCCAATTCCATATTCAGGTTGCTTACTTTGAGCTTTAATATATTCATCCAAAAATCATTTTAGATAAAGTAATATACCATTTTAATGCTCACATTTAGTAGAATAAAATTCTACATCACTCCAAGTCATTTGACGAACAACCCAAAAAGAAATTTGTGTCCAAAGATACATAATTTTCTTCAAATGTCCCAATAGCGTAATTTTCTATATTGTTGATCACACTAAAGTAAGTAATGTTGTGTGGGAGATCAAAAACGAAATAATATAATAAAATCTGGTAATGACAAAAAAATCATGCAAAACTATATCTTGGTAACTTTCTACCAAACGATATATCCCTTTTATGTAATTCACTGTATCTACATTCAATGTACTTTTACCTCGTTTGAGATGGAATAAGTGTGGTTTGGATTTTTCAATACTGAACTACCACTGACAAAACGATCATAATTTGTCGGCTAAAAAATCAAGTCCTCGGCTAAATTTCCGGCGATCAATATCCATCGGCTAAGATTTAGCCAACGACACAAGTGTCTTGTCTTCGGCTAAAGTTACTATTTTAGACAATGTTTTTTGTGTTCTCAGTCTTAAGTATAATTTGTTGAGTTTGGGGCCGCCACTAGATGAGGGGTTGAGTAGTGCGGTTAAGAGTAATGAACTCTTTTTGTGCGGAAGCATAGATAAGTGCAGAAATTAAATCACACCGAGATTTATAGAGGTTCGGCGACGTGTCTACGTCCTCTCTCCTTCACTATCTGTTTCTATAGGTTCAAGATAAATCTTTCCGCCTGTTCTTCGATTGGTCCGAGATAAACGTTAGAATATTGTCTTCTATTGGTGGAAGATAAACCGTTACAATCTTGTCTTTTTGTCGGTCAAGATAAACTATTTTTCCGTTTCTATCGGATAAGGAAACAACATTTATAGCTTTCTATCGGTGCTAGAAAAACCTCACTTAGATTTAGATTACGATTCTAACAATATCGGATCTACGATCATTATAACATCGAATCAAATCTACAATCCTTTCTTTCCTCTCGTGTATGGTTGAGTGAATTAAACACTCGAACTCTTATCAATTAAGCTCAATTACAACAACAATAATGTATACAATAATCTCAAATGTATATAGAAGTTCATTTAAATTGTTGTTCTAGTCAATACCAAATGCATTGGTATTTATAGGCTTGAAGCCTCAACTAGACATTATTGCCTCTTGTCTTTAGCCTGCGCTATCGGCTTGTTGATTTTGAAACGGTCTTGTCACACAGGTCTTTGTCCAACGGATATATTTTGAACTTAGCGTGCATTAATAATGTACTCTTTAGCGTGCACTAACGAGTCTACACTAGATTTCCAGATCTTTGACAATACACGTGATTCCCGCATTTGAAAGTCGTGCAATGGTCATCTGATCAACGGTACAAATTTGACTTTAGCGTGCGCTATTTATATCAGTTAGCGTGCGCTAACTGTGTAGTTGAACAACTCTCAAATCTTCATTTAGCGTGCGCTAATCCCTCCCATAGCGTACATTAATATCTTTTCTGAAGTATTCTGTTTTGTATATTAGCGTGCGCTAGTGTCACCATATAGCGTGCATTATCTGCTCTCATTTGCAGACCTTTCTGTCCTGATCGATAATTTGTTCTGATCTTCATAGCATGCATTTTGATACTTGTAGCATGCGCTACTTTTACTTCCATAGCGTGATCTAGTATGTATACTGGCGTGCGTTATCTGCTTCGATGAGTAAGCACATAACTCTCTATCTTGATTACTAGCGTGCGCTTGTAACGCTGTTAGCGTGCGTTAACTCCGTTTCTCTGTCCAGTTTTTCATCTTCGACTCTTGATGTTGAGTAATTATTTTTTTCTTTGTTCGTCAACACATCATCAAAAAAAATTTATAATTATATGGAATAAAATATTCCAACATAACTGATGATTCATACATATATCATTGGTTAAAATATATTTTTTTGTAAAAAATATATTTAAGTTGGACAACGTATGGAAAAAAATTGGGACAGATATGTGAGCAATATAAATTTTCCAACTTATGTGATATGAAAAATGGAAAGAATGTGTAAGCAATAAAAATGAAAGGATTTCAGTTGGACAATGGTCAAATTAATTTTCCACTATATGTAATGGATCAGATCTGTCAGCAATAGTTGGTAAGAAAAATATTCAGTAAAACCTCTCAAAACGAATACTCTATTAAGGAATAAATTTTATTTAGGAATAAAAATTTATGGTCCCAACTTGGGACTAGTTATAATTTAGAATAAACTCCATATTGTCATAATTCATATATTTTCAAATCCCAAACATAAGAAAATACACCACCATTTAGGAATAAATCATAATATATATATATATATATATATTGTTTGAGGAGAAAAGTAAAGACAGCAATCAATTGTATTGATAACAATGAATAGAGGGGCCTTTATATAGGCATTACAAAGAGAGTCTTTCCATACATAGGATTCCTAGTTAAGGTAAGACATCTAACAGTATCCAACTACTTATGGAAGAGTCTAGAACCTACCATAACTCTTATCCCCCTACAACTAGTATTAGGTAAGACACCAATACGGGAAGGATTTCCAACACTCCCGTGTCGAACGCTAATACTAACATGGTGCACAATGTGTTGCCTCGGTAAAAAACCTTTCCAAGTCAAATAAAACCCCGTGGGAAAAACAAAGACTTTGGTGAGGAAAAAGAGCGCAACGCACCAACTACAAATGTCAGAATCATGTGAAGTATACTCCCCCCTGAGGTATACATGATAACTCATTCCGTCGAGCTATCATTAGTTGAGCTCGGATAATCGATACATTCCGATGCTTCTGACATGTTTCTCAAATGTAGATTTCGGCAGAGACTTAGTGAACAAGTCTGCGATATTTTCATCGGAACTCACTTGTTTCACTTCGATATTCAGCAATTTCTGCTGCTGCTGATTATAGAAGAACTTCGGCGCAATATGCTTGGTATTGTCACCCTTTATGAAACCTAACTTCATCTGCTCAATGCATGCCGCATTGTCCTCAAAGATGCAAGTAGGAGTTGCTGTAGTGGGATCTAATCCACACGTTCCTCGTATATGGTCTATGGTGGCCGGAGCCAAATGCACTCCCTTACGGATTCGTGCAGTGCAATTATCTCTGCATGGTTCGAGGAAGTAGCAACTAGGGTCTGCTTGGTAGATCGCCAAGATATCGCCGTATTCCCAATGGTGAACACATAACCAGTTTGGGAACGTCCTTTATGCGGGTCAGAGAGATAACCGGCATCAGCAAATCCAACTAACGTGTCGTTAGGATTCTCTGCATAAGGGGTAAGCTTGGTCGCATTAGCACTTCTGGTAGTCAAGCTACCATGCTTAGCTGCAATATCAGAGGAAGATCGACGGTCGGTATGCATCGTCTTCACCTCAACAATTCCTTTCGGAATATCACTCTCTTTTGCATAGGGAAAGAACAATCCAAGGTCACTGGAGCCTTTCAAGTATCGAAAGATGTGTTTTACTCCATTCCAATGCCTTATCGTGGGAGCGGAGCTAAATCTCGCTAACAGATTCACAGAGAATGCGATGTCTGGTCGAGTACATTGAGCCAGATACAACAACGCACCGATTGCGCTAAGGTACAGTGTTTCTGCTCCAAGGACCTCTTCATCCTCCTCTTTAGGACGAAACGGATCCTTGTTCATTTCCAGACTTCGACCAATCATGGGGGTAGCAAGAGGATGTGCCTTGTCCATGCTAAATCGCCTGAGCATTTTATGGACATAGGCAGACTGATGAATGAGTATACCATCATCTCGATGTTCTAGCTCTAAGCCCAAGCAGAATCGAGTCCTCCCCAGATCTTTCATCTCGAATTCGGATTTAAGGTAGCGGGCCGTTTCATTGACCTCATCTATGGTACCGATGACATTCATGTCATCTACATAGACGGCTACAATCACGAATCCTGCATCTGTTCTTTTCACGAATATGCATGGACAGATGTCACTGTTCTTGTATCCCTTCCCAACCAAGTATTCACTTAGGCGGTTGTACCACATCCTTCCGGATTGTTTCAAGCCATACAGTGAACGACGCAATTTCACAGCGTACGCGCTCCGTGGTTTAGAGCTACTTGATTTGGGCCATGAAATCCCTTCGAGGACTTTCATATAGATATCCGTATCTAGATCCCCATAAAGATACGCTGTAACCACATCCATAAGCTGCATGTTCAGTTTTTCGGACACTACCAAACTGACTAAGTAGCGGAAAGTGATGATGTCCATAACGGGAGAATACGTCTCCTCGTAGTCAATGCCAGGGCGCTGCGAGAAGCCTTGGGCAACTAGTCTCGCTTTGTAATGCATGACCTCATCCTTATCATTGCGTTTACGAACAAAGACCCATTTATGTCCAACTGGTTTAACGCCCACGGGTATTGGCTCGATACGGCCAAATACCTCACGTTTAGCCATTGAGTCTAGTTCACTTGCATTGCATCTTTCCATTTCGCCAATCGGCTCGTTGTTGACACTCAAAGAACCGAGCGCGGCTCGGCGTCGTCGTCTTCAATAATTTCTTGAGCGACGGAGTAGGCAAAAGCATCGTCGACTAGCGTGGAC
This sequence comes from Orobanche coerulescens, assembly GCA_033398695.1. NCBI lineage: Eukaryota > Viridiplantae > Streptophyta > Magnoliopsida > Lamiales > Orobanchaceae > Orobanche > Orobanche coerulescens. The sequence continues at coordinate 87,801,022 of CM065809.1, forward strand.
GACTGTCCAATAATACGTATTCACTCGTACATTGCATCGAGATTTCTTTATTTTCCGACATCAACAAAGTTTCGACGCGCGTCCGTCGATTGTTCCATTGTTGATTCGAGGACATATCCATAGTCGAGATAATCTCGTGTGACGGAGTCACCGTGTCGATGATGAGAGGATTTTGTGCCTCCGTTCCTCTTCTCTTTCGAGGTTCGGTATCCTTTCTACCCACTGGCTCCCCCTCTTTCGAGCAGGGATAAGAGCGGCCAAGCGCCGTCCCACCACTAAGGTTGACGCCGGTGGCATCATTCCTTTGGGCGGTGAACCTTGCCCTATAACTGGGACTTCCAACCTTGCAGGAACATTCGCGGCGGGAATGGTAGATCTTGTCACTTTCGCAGATCGGTAAAGCTGTCGGGCATCGAATCCGCAACTTTCAAGGCCGAGAATACGTTGCACTTCTAGCTCGGATTGAGTCATGCGGGGATCTTGATGAGGCAAGGAGGAGCACACTGCACAATTTCTGGTGTTCAATCTGGAATCGTTCGATTCCTCTCTCCCCTAACGACGGGAAGTTTGTCTCATCAAAGTGACAATCGCAAATCTTGCGGTGAATGGATCTCTGTCAAAGGTTCCAAATAGCGGATAATTTTAGGCGATTCATAGCCAACATATATACCTAATCGTCTTTGCGGACCCATTTTAGTACGCTGTGGAGGCGTAATTGGCACATATACCGCACAACCAAAAATGCGTAAGTGTGAAATATCAGGCTCATATCCAGTTACCAACTGGTACGCACTAAACGGTTGATTGGCAGTGGGTCGAAAGCGAATAAGTATAGCCGCATGCAAAATTGCATAACCCCATGCAGAAATCGGCAAGTTGGTGCGCAATACCAATGCTCGGGCGATAAGCTGTAACCGCTTAATCATAGCCTCGGCAAGGCCATTCTGCGAATGAACGTGGGGGACGGGATGTTCAACATCAATCCCAATCGACATGCAATAGTCGTCAAAAGACTTTGACGTAAACTCTCCAGCATTGTCCAATCTTAATGACGAGATTGGGAAGTCGGGGTGGTTAGCCCGTAACTTGATGATTTGTGCTAGGAGTTTAGCAAATGCAGCGTTTCTTGTGGATAGCAGAGCGACGTGTGACCATCGCGTCGATGCATCAACCAGAACCATAAAATATCTAAATGGTCCGCACTCTGGTTGAATAGGTCCACATATGTCCCCTTGAATTCTTTGTAAGAAGCGAATATTTTGTGTTGAGTCTTTAGCAAAGGACGAAGAGGGTATCAACTTTGCTAGTGAGCAGGCTTTACAAAACGATTTATGGGCATTAGAAATTGCCACGGAAGCCTCGGTATTTACGATAGATGCACCGTCAACCTTATTAGGGCGTGCGATCTTTAGTCCCGGTGATACGGTATCAAGCTCACTCACATTAATGCCGATATCGAGTGGTGCTTCCAATCGTTTTCTGGACTTGAAAAACGGATGACCATGTGAGTTTTTCAAAATGCGAATCATCATGTCGCGTCCAGGGTGACCGAGTCGGTCATGCCATAGTTGGTATGCTTCGGAATCACACATTTCGTGACTCACAGCATAGGATTCAATAACCCTTATTGTAGTCTGGTATAAACCACTACTTAGACTCATAAGTTTCTCGAGAACGCGGCGTCTTCCGCATTCTGCCAGAGTAACACACAAAAATTCTGTTCCATTCTCACAATGTGTATCAAGGTGATAACCGTTGGCACGGATGTCCCTAAAACTTAGCAAGGTTCGGTTTGCTCTTGGGGCATAGAGAGCATTTGTGACATTAATATGCGTACCGTTAGGTAGCAAGAAATGAGCAGGTCCCCTCCCTTGAATTACTTGGGAGGAACCAATCATTGTTGTCACTGAGGATATGTATGGCACAATATCCTTGAATAATTACCTATTCCGAAGAATAGTGTGGGTTGTTCCACTATCAGCAAGGCACTCAATTTCGCCATGAGACATCTACAATAAGACATGAAACTCGATTAGTCTTATGTTTAGAGACATAGCGAAAACTCATTTACATCGAGTTTGGGGAAATTCGACCAAGTTGGTTAGGATCAAAGTTAGCACAATCGCTGGAAATAATTTCCGTGCAGCTTGACCTTTGTTCACTAAAACAGCAATAACTTCTTCGTTAAGAAGGCTATGGACGAACGGTCAGTTGTTCTGGAAACTAGACTTCCGTATCTTTCTATCCATAGGTCGTGCACTTTCTGGATCATTAAACTCAGATCTCAGTGCTCGTTTTAATTTGCTATTTTGGTATTTCCCTATTGTTGAGTGAAAGAGCAAGGTTTAAACCTTTTTCAAAGGCATTATTTTTGATACAATACTATGGAAATATGGCCATAGGAGCGTTTAGATACTTTAAAACGCGTCTTGATTTACGATTTATATCTCTACTAATGATCCTTTCGGTAACTCCAACTTGGTAGACTTGCAGAAAGTAGGAATGTCAGTCTGACTAAAAATTTGTTTAAAAACCACTGATTCCGTTTGAACTCTCAAAGCATAAACAAATACCAAGGAGGATGCGCCTAGTCTTGATCAAAAGTTTTGATGAAATCTTACCAATGTATCAAATTTTTTTTAACCAAGCAATTCGTTGCTAGCAATTATTTTGTGATAAACCAAACATGCTTTCGAAGGGAAAAATAAAATTCATCTTTGCACAATCACAGCAATTAAAAGAATTTTATTCATCATAGCCAACTTTATTACATTCATGAAAATCCAAAGTAGTTCTCGAAAACTAGAAACAAGACAAAACATAACCAAAGCGTAAAACTAGTCAAAGTCGGCAACATCCATATGTTGGTCTTTGTCCGCAATGGTGAGAGGAGGGATCTCAGTCCGGATCTCAATATGGTTTACCTCCGTATTCTCATTATCTACTTCCATGTAATTCGACTCTTGAGCCAAATATTGTTTATAGTGCTTGTAGTAAGCTTGGATGTTCTTTGGCGCTTTGCAATTGCGGTAAGTATGCTTCTTCGATCCGCAAGTATAGCAATTCCTTCCTTTGGAGTGGTTCCATTCCCGTGGCAGGAGGCGGCCCACGTGGTTGGGTTCCACTAGGTCCCGTGGCGAGCCACCTTGCCTCTTCCACACGTTGGAGCAGCGACCTCGTCTTTTCCCTTGCTTGCTCGAGTCATGCATCCGTGGTGCTTGCAAAAGCGAGTAGCGTTGCCTTTTCTATTTTGTCGTGGTGCTTTCCTGTGGTAGCTTTGATTTACTTCGAATCGGCTTCGTACGGTGGCGCGCATTGCTATTGAGAATAATCTCATGGTGCCTTTCTTTTTTCGCGAGGTGGGAGATAAGGTCACTAAAGTTCTTAATTCTCCCTTCCTCATAGGCAACGCGCAGCTGATGAGCAATTACACTTGCTCCCACGGGAAACGTGTTAAGAGTCTTCTCGATCAAATCTTGATCAGACTTCTTGACACCACAAAAACCAAGATCAGCGCGAAGATCGAGGACAGCTTGATTATAGGCTTCCATATTCGCATAATCCAAAAATCGGATTTGCTCCCACTGAAGTTGCAATTCGGGGAAGCGCTGATCATGCACATTATTAAATCGTTGTTCGAGTGTGTCCCATAGTTCTTTAGGGGTTTGTAAGTTCATATAACACTTTTTCAACAACGGATGTATATGTCTACGCAAGTACATCAGTGCATTAGCCTTGGTTTCCTCGCTCGGTTCTTGAGCGTTAGGCTCGTTAGAGGGAAAGATGGTGGTAGTAAATCTCTTACCGACGAACGCCAAGCGAACGTCTGAGACCCACCTATGGTACTTCTTACCAGCATGGTTAAGGATGTCGAACTCCGGATGAACATTGGAGCTTTGTGCCATCTACAAGATATAAACAAGAGGAAGTTAGTCTTGTTGGATTTTCAGTGACAATGTAAACGGTCACAATCGATGCTTTTAAAAGCGTGTAACATAACCGTTACTCGATTTACTTCCCTTAATTGTTGTTTAGTAAAGTCGACAAAAACGGCGATATCGGATCGCACCCAGATACGTGGTGTATGCAACAACCACAAGTATCGACTTTTCAACAATTCCGTGACTCCCCAGACCGTCACGCTTTCTTCGACACGCAGAGATACCGACTTCTCTCGCGGTCTCATCCACCGCAAAGTAGCGTGGGAGATAAAGAACCCAAAACCCGTGTCCCCAAAAGAAAATTCCCAAAAAGGAGAGAATTGAAAAGGGACGAGTCGATAGTTACCTCGATTATAAAATTAGGCACGTCTTGAATCTGTCTTGTGCTTCGATCTACGGTTGGTACTCGATGCGACGACGTGAAACCGGAGGCGCAATTTTGACGGCTCAAGATAAGTTGATGTTCGGGTTTTGGTCCGAGAGTCGGAACCGGTCGGACTCGGATTTGGAGCTGGTCGGCGGCGGTCCTTGGCGGTCGGCGGTGGTCGGCGGCGAGGCGGCGGTGGCGGCCGGTTGGTGGCGTGGTCAGCGGCTCCTGGCCGGTGGCGGTCCGGCGACGGAGGCGGTCCGGTGGCGGTGGTCCCGATTGCGGAGGCGCTGGACGTTCGCCAGCGGAGAGCGACTGGGCAGCGGCGAGGCGCGAGCTTCGGCGGCGGAGCAAGCGGGTCGCGGTGGAGCGGGCGGCGGAGCTTGGCGGCGGAGCAATCGAGTCCGGCGGGGCGAGGCTGAGCCCAGGGTCCGCGGGGCGACGGCGAACCGGGTCAGCGGGAGCTGACGGCGGCCCAGGGCGGGAGCCAGTGGAGGCGCGAGCGCGGCGGTGGCGGTGGGCGGCGGCTGGCGGCGGCGGCGGTGGGCGGAGCGGCGTAGGCTTTTGGGCCGATTTTTTTTTTTTTTTCGAGCTACGTGCGATAACGTGTTTGAGGAGAAAAGTAAAGACATCAATCAATTGTATTGATTACAATTAATAGAGGTGCCTTTATATAGGCATTACAAAGAGAGTCTTTCCATACATAGGATTCCTAGTTAAGGTAAGACATCTAACAGTATCCAACTACTTATGGAAGAGTCTAGAACCTACCATAACTCTTATCCCCCTACAACTAGTATTAGGTAAGACACCAATACGGGAAGGATTTCCCGGAACATATATATATATATATATATATATATATATATATATATATATATATATATATATGAAATAGATCATATGAAAACTAATTAACTTGTGAAATATAGAAACATTTGTAGGCCATTGATATTAGTGATCTAACGGATGTAGATGAGTAGAATTATATGCATTTATATATTTTTTTATTGCATTATATGTTGCATATACTAGCGACCAGCTTGATGCAACAAATAATAAAAAATATGCAATGAAATTATTTAATAATACAATTGGGTTCTAGATTTCACCATTAAGGGTGTTTCCACCATAGTCGATCCCTATATATATATATAATTTTTACAATAGATTTAAGTTGATCTAAAATACTTGTTCAAGGTTGATTGTGACAAAGATTTAATCTTTTGTGTTATAACCATATCCTTCAGCTTGTGTGTGCCCATTAGCTCGTCCAAATGACCACCTTCTTGTTCAACCCAAAATATTTCCAACTTGTCGAGTAAGCTTAAAGCTTCTTCCACATAAATTTTTTTGTACTTCTATGCTATCATCCTCCGGAAAATTTTCCTCATTTTCTTGCCTAATTCTGTAACACCCCCAAAATCATCCAGGATATTACAGTGCCGTGGGTCCCGCACCGGAACCCACCAGGCTAAAAACCATTTCAAAAATGTTTAAAAACGCCAAAAGGCCGATGATGGTAATATTTTAAATACTCAAATATTTTCAAAAGCATAGTTTTCAAATACCGTCATAAAATACTATTTGAAAATACAAGGCGAAGTGCCAAATCTCGACAGTTCAAAATGTACGTTAAGCTACCACTTATACGTACCGATAGAATAATTTAGGAAAAAGGGTTTAACGAAATAACCCAAGTTCGCAAAATACCAAAAAGGCCATTTTAAAGTACACACGAGTTGGTAAAGGTACCGAAAAGCCATTTTAAAATACACACGCAGCGGATAAAATGCAGTTCAAAATACATAATTGCAGCGGAATAAAATAATCAGAAAAGAATACTTGATACTCAAAAATATGCCACAACCAGTATCACCTGGGAAGCTCATCCCTTCACGACCGCTACTAGCTCGATCTCCGAGTACCTAAAAATAAAGCCCACAACGGGGTCAGCCACAATACTAAATAATGATATCGATCACATCATCATAAGTAATTACATACCAATGTAATAATATAGTAAGAATACTACCAACGTAATCTTACTGCCATAACCTTACCAATCCATGGCAATTCATAACAAATTAATCCTTACCATAATCCATATTTCGCACTCAAATGACGAAATGAACTCAACAACAATCATCTGTACTGTATTCAAATAATTCCAAGTATCATCAAAACATCATCATAACTCATAAGTGCGGAAATAATCCAATATGTGCCAAATCCTGTCCGTCAGATTACACAATCAAATCTCACCCTGGATAAACTAATAATACACAACATATCTGTAGATCAACTACCACATGATAATGATAATAAATCCCGAACATCGACGTACAGTCCGAATGCTTATACGAACAATAACAATGATCAACCAATAATTCAATCGAGAATATCATCGATATGATGAGCTCCAATAAGACCAACCCAAGGTCAAAGTACAACCGAAAATATCATCAACATGATAAATTCCAATACGATCGACAAAGGATCAACAATAACCGAGAATACCCACAACATGGTAAACTCCAAACATGATCAACAAAGGATCAACAATAACCGAGAATACCATTAACAAGGTAAACTCCAAATGATCAACAATAATGGATCTCAAAGAAATAACTCCGACTGTAGAACATACCTCTCGGGCGTATGACCAACCAGTCGCAAACCATTGAACATATCCAATCATACATGGACTATGAACGACCAAACAATATGGCTCAAAGATTAACATCACAGTACGCCCGATCCGGAAATGTATCAGTGTACATGTCCACCCCGTATACGGAATCCAGAATATACGTGGTACAATGTACATAATTAGCCTCACAAACAACGTCTCGTGTGCACGGTTCAATGTGGAAATATCAACACATAACCATAGTGTGCCCAGCTAAAAATCCTACACAATAACCAATCGGAAAGCAGATATGATTCCAGATATGTCACGATGCAATAACGAAACTCAAAGAATCATATATCCAATAAGGATCAAAAGACTCACTGAAGTGAACAAAGACAAACTGACAAAGAAAAGTCGACACGACTAATCGATATCCAAAACAACAATCATGGGATCATCATCTCTCAACGAAATAATCAATATGAATCCCAATGTACGAAACATCATCGTACAACATATACAACAACTCAATATAGTAGTTATTTTCATAACTGAACAATACTTAAATTACCTCAAGCCGAAGATAATATCCTTTCCACGAACCAACATCCCTGAATGAATACACAGTTATACGAATAATCCCGAAATAGGTATAGTCCATTTATACCAACAAACCACCATCCCAACATCAATGTCGACACGGTAAACCAGCCTCGATATCCGACATTCCATATCACTGACCAAATATAACTCACATCTTCGTATTCACCAACACATTTAAACCATATACATTATGATTTAATCCAAACCAAGGCACAATATACAAACCATCATCCCGACAATTTATATTTAAAATATCATTGCTATATGAATTATAAATGAAATGAAAGCGAAATCATTCATTAAATATTATAACTGAACAAGTATAAACTTGCCTCGATACCGATACCACGAAGCCGTTACCAAAATCCATTGCCTTCATCCACGAGCTCCTCAGCCCCGACCAAGAGCAATGTACGAACTCTTCAGCCTTAACCGCAACACAACGATCTTAATTCATGATCAAAACATCACAACCTATTGCAATAACCGATTAACACACATTCGATAAAAATCAATAACCGACATACCCAACCAACAAACTCAATGGTTCAACGAAACCTCGGTTATAAACATAAAACCAAATAATCTAACTCAACAAATACAAGCTCATATCACCAATACAAGCCGTAACTCGATGATCACAAATAACAATCAATAACCGATCGACAAACACAACGGTTCTATAATATCTCAATTAAACACAAATCCGAACAACTAAATCAATCGATCATGAAATCAAAACCACAACACGATTCACAATCCGAAAATCATATCATCAATCAATTTAAACCAATAGCAAAAGGGTCTAAACATTACTGATTCCAAATTCAGTCTTAAATACGATTACAAGTTTCCTCCTTGTACATTCATAATAAAACCCAATTACCGATTATCATCATCAATCCGGACGATCCGATTAATTCAACATTATAGATAACCATATTCCAAAGGTGTCAAATAATTCCATTATCCGATTTGAACACTTGTTCAATACGTATGAATTCTCAAACTCAAAAGTGAATCATAATCTTATCAAACCCGGAACCATATTCGTATTCCTATACGAATATTGTACCAAAACACATAACTTAGTTCTAGATATGAATATTCCATATTCATATCTAAAACACCGACACCTCTTAAAATATGTTCATCAATTCATATAGTCCAAGAGTTCCTTAAGAACACAACTTATTCCGACATCACATTAAAATCTCCAATACGACATAATCCGATGTGTTCTAACATCTAAACAATCTTCATTCATAATTCAAGATGCATATTATCATATTCTCCAATATACGATTCTCCTAACATCAAGAATCATAACATTACTACCAAGAACATCGAGAATACTATGATTCCATAATCATAACAACATAATCATGACATTGATCATCAACTCATTATCTTCCCTTAACAAAATTCCCGTAAATACCAAGAATCATCACAACAACTCCATAAACTAGCAGCAGACGAATTAATCCTCGACAACAACATCAAAAATCAAAATTCAAAGAGAGAATTATCCAACATACCTATTAGAAGATGAAATATACAAGTAAACACTTGTCTTGATTAACACGGTGCGAAGAAATCGACGAAAGAAAAGAGTCCCGATCCAACATCATTCAAAAATTTCATTCCTAAATCATAACGATACCAATTCAACCACAGTTCTACGAAAACATATAGAACTTCCCAAGTTCTACCCATTGAGGCAATTTATCGAACACTTTGAGGGCATAGTCCAATTTAATCGATTAACGGAGAAATTCTCGAATTTGTTCCACAAAACTTCAAGAGTAATGAATGATTCCGAGAATACAACAAAGTTCTATCAACAATCTGATTTAAAATGAATGAAATCGGCCAAAACACCATGAAACTTCAAAAATTCTCAAAACCAAGAGTTCAAGTGTTCTTACCTTCGATCTGGGCAAAAGAAGATGTTAGACATGAATCAAACTTCCAAAACATGTTGCTATATGATGTTCCCAATCAAATCCATCAATCTCTGATGAAGAATCGCGAAGAAACGAAGAGAAAATGTAAAAATGGCCAAGTGACCCGATCCAGGCCCTTAAATAGCCGCGACCTGTCGGTACCTTACGGCCGTAACCAGTCATGGATTACGGCCGTAACCGGCCATGGCTACCCTCCTGTCCATTTTGGCCAACAGCCTTACGGCTGTTACTGGCACCAGCTTACGTATGTAATAAGCCCTTACGGTCGTACCCAGACGCAACCTTACGGCCGTTATCGGCCAGTCCTTACGCCCAGCGAATCACTGCCGACCGTGATCGGACATCCAGCGAGTCCTCGGCCACGACTCGGCCAGCGGCCTCCTAACGTACGTAACACTTAATCCATTGCGTACGTAATACATACGTTGACATGCTATAGTATATACTCGTATTACGTACGTAATACACCCTGTATAATGTACGTAAATCCATCCGTTGACTCACCTGTCCACATCCGCGCCGGAAGCTGCCGACACAGGGCCCCACCTGCCGACCACAGCTCGAACCTGTCCGATTCCTCTCGTTACGTACGTAATGCCTTATGCATAACGTACGTAAAGTGTAGAATTTAGCGTACGTAAGTCCTTAAGCTTAGCGTACGTAATGGCCTTATGTACTTAGCCAAAATCCAACTGTTCCTGTCCGTCTCGACATACTGGATACGAACATATGGCATACTGAATACAGATAATAGATCCAATAATATTCTCATATAATATACCCGATATCAAAAATTAAAACAACCTGATATACGATATCCTCAAATGTAGTTGTCTACCAAATACGACAATTATACAAATACGACTGTCTTAGTTCTCAATTTATTTTATCCATACTGTATAGACACCAAGCTATACAATATACCTCAGATAAAATAACACGAAAAATTTATACTGAAAATCCGGATATTACATACTACCCCCCCTTAAAATAAGTTTCGTCCTCGAAACTTGCAACCTGCCACAAACAACAGATCAACCCAAAATTTCCAACTCATCACAAAAACAATCAAGCGTCGCCACAAGCGAAATAACCAAACCATTATACTTACAGGTGTGTGAAGCCGATGATCTCCCGTGATACTAGCACATGATCCCATATGAATTCTCAACACAATACCAACACACACCAATATCGCAAATAGCAGTTTGAAAATATCTCAAAAATTTTGGAACCTCCAAAAATCGGTTCGAACCAAAAGTCAGAAAAATCATTTTCAAACCTCACGCCACTACCGTACCGGTAGATCCACACAACACACATGCCCGGGTTTCACAAAACCCAAGCTCCGATACCATCTTCTATAACACCCCCAAAACCATCCGCGATATTACAGCGCCATGGTCCTGCGCCGGAACCCACCAGGCTAAAAACCATTTCAAAAACATTTAAAAACGCCAAAAGGCCGATGACGGTAATATTTTAAATACTCAAATATTTTCAAAAGCATAGTTCTCAAATACCGTCATAAAATACTATTTGAAAATACAAGACGAAGTGCCAAATCTTGACAGTTCAAAATGTACGTTAAGCTACCACTTATACGTACCGATAGAATAATTTAGGAAAAAGGGTTTAACGAAATAACCCAAGTTCGCAAAATACCAAAAAGGCCATTTTGAAAGTACACACAAGTTGGTAAAGATACCGAAAAGCCATTTTAAAATACACACGCAGCAGATAAAATGCAGTTCAAAAATACATAATTACAGCGGAATAAAACAATCAGAAAAGAATACTCGATACTCAAAAACATGCCACAGCCAGTATCACTCGGGAAGCTCATCCCTTCACAACCGCTACTAGCTCGATCTCCGAGTACCTAAAAATAAAGCCTATGACGGGGTCAGCCACAATACTCAATAATGATATCAATCACATCATCATAAATAATTACATCCCAATGTAATAATATAGTAAGAATACTACCAACGTAATCTTACTGCCATAACCTTACCAATCCATGGCAATTCATAACAAATTAATCCTTACCATAATCCACATTTCGCATTCTCAAATGACGAAATGAACTCAACAACAATCATCTGTACTGTATTCAAATAATTCCAAGTATCATCAAAACATCATCATAACTCATAAGCGCGGAAATAATCCAATCTGTGCCAAATCCTGTCCGTCGGATTACATAATCAAATCTCAACCTGGATAAACCAATAATACACAACATATCTGTATATCAACTACCACATGATAATGATAACAAATCCCGAACATCGACGTACAGTCCGAATGCTTATACGATCAATAACAATGATCAACCAATAATTCAATCGAGAATATCATCGATATTGATACAACCACGGTTGTGCTACCAAGAGAGTTAGGAACGGTTGGAACCATCATGGACCCCACTGGTCCTATCACACGTACACATGCTAGGAAGTTGAGAGAACAAACGAGTGAAATATTGAGAACGAGTGACACTAGCACCACCTCACGAAATAAACTTAATGCACGTTCCTCACCTGTTACCTTATTATCTGTTACTGACTCTTACGAAGACAACTTGGTTCCTACTCAAGAGGTTTTCTGTATGACCTCGATCAAATTCTCTCTTGAAGACCCTCACACTGAGGCTGCTTGGAGTGCACTGAATAAAGACCCCGAACCTAGAAGAATTCACGTCTAAAGAAAAGAAGAAGACAAGATCGTCCTTAAGCTTCCCGAATTGGAAGTGGAAATCATGTCTATGTTTAGTGACTGTGCAATGGTGGATCTACTTGAGATTCAAGAAGGCCCGACAGTTGTTCAAATCCTAAGCCCAGATATAGCTTTGCTTGAGGGCAGCCCAGATATAGCTAAAAACAGAAAGTTTGAGGGCGGACCCCAGATATTGCCTAAATAATGGCATGAGGGCGTCTTTGTCGTATTTCCTGAAAATGAGAGTTAAATCATAAAACTCGAAAAGAGAAATAAAAAGGATGAACAACCGAAGGTTGACTTGATGATTAAGGAAAATCCATCCTAGCTTGGAAATTAGACTTAGGCGTGAGGAAGCTTCAAGGAAGGTGTGATGTTTGGTGTTGTCTTGGAAAAGGGACTTTAGCATGTGGGAGCTTCAAAATGAACGTGATGATTGTGAAGCCCAAGACCTTTTCAATACTTCTTTATTTAATATGTCGGGATAGTTGATGTTAGTTTATTTCCTTTTAATCTAGCCACATGTGTAACCGCCCTGCATTGTCTTAGAAATAGGGACACTCTTGATTTTATTTCCTTAGTTTAATATGTCAGGGATAATATAGTTTGTTGCGTACTCTCCTATAAAAGGAGACCTTTATGTAATGAAAGACACATCACCTTTGAAATCAAAAAGATATTTCGGCCTTGTGCTAGAATTAAGAGTTGTTGCTCGAATTTTCCTGAGTATTATTCTTATAATTCTCACTTCTACATTCTTGCAATTTTAGTTCATAAAATTGTTAAGTCTTAATCACAGAAACTTGAGTTCTTAGAATAATTCCAAACGTTTCTTTAGAACAGGATTCTAAGGGGATTATAGTGATTAATTATAAGGGTTTGAAGTGCCCTCGTCATTTCCGTTATCTAGTTTCGCTGTATCAAAGTATTGCTATACCGAAGTGTAGTCCATTGCTGCTGTAATGAAATACTGTCAAAATATTGCTGTACCGACATGCGATCGACTCTCGCTGAATCGAAGTGCAATCGATTCTGTCTATATCAAAGTGGTGTCCGAGCATTGCTGTATCGAAGTGTTGTTGTACCGAAGTGCTGTATCGAAGTGCTGCTGTACCGAAGTGTTGTCCGCTATTGTTATTTGTTGTTTGGTGTTCGTTTCTTTACTCCAGAAACCCTACTTCCGCTTCGTTCAACCATGATTCACAACAGTCCCTGTATTGGTATCACTGTTGGGTATCATTTGGTATCGGATATGATGAGCTCCAATAAGACCAACCCAAGATCAAAGTACAACTGAAAATATCATCAACATGATAAATTCCAATACGATTGACAAAGGATCAACAATAACCGAGAATACCCTCAACATGGTAAAATCCAAACATGATCAACAAAGGATCAACAATAACCGAGAATACCATTAACAAGGTAAACTCCAAATGATCAATGTTGTGTCGAGAATTATACATCTCAACAGGCGATCGCCTCAGAGACCGGGCGACCAAGCCAGAACCCATCATCCAAGGCAGATTGGTCGACCGAAGGTCCCAGGACAGGTCCCAGTGCCGAGCGATCGACATTTAAAAAGATCGTCTCTCGGTACTTGGCGATCGACCCCCTGGTGACCGGCTAATGACGACCGCCTCATGCCACGCGAAGCCATCGCCCCTCCAGTTGGCGAAGGCCGAAGCCCAGAACAGTGACCCACTTGCAGATCCAGAAAAGGTGCCGCGAGACATGGATCGTTGACCACAGTCTCTCATCATCTTTCTCACCAACCGACAGACCCGCCGAAAGTTGTACAGTGGGACCGCCCGGACAGCAACTCAAGACGCGTGCTATCTCCTCATTGGACCGCACAGCTGGCTGCCAGCAGCAGCCGTAGACTTTAAGGCAGACAGCCCATGTGACATAAAGACGATCGCCCCTTATTATATTGCATAAAAGGCGATCGCCCGTCAGTAAACAGAGCATCTCAGCTCCTATAAATGGAAGGCTGCCTACACTTGAACGTCTCTCGGATCTTTGACTCTGAAACTCTCTGATTCTCTCTGGCTTTTGACAAAACATGGCTTTCTTACTCTTGACAACAGCTATCTCTCGGCTTAGCAAGAACACGCAAAGCTTCGCTCAAGAGCTAGATAAATAGGATCTTTTACACTCATTGTAATCGCATTCTTACATTAATACTTGTATCCCCGAATATTCGTATTAATAACATCTCACGAGAGCATTCAAGCCCGGGCCTAACAAACCCGGCAAAAGGTGAATCTACTTGAGAGTCAAGAAGGCCCGACAGTTGTTCAAATCCTAAGCCCAGATATAGCTTTGCTTGAGGGCAGCCTAGATATAGCTAAAAACAGAAAGCTTGAGGGCGGACCCCAGATATTGCCTAAATAATGGCATGAGGGCATCTTTGTCGTATTTCCTGAAAATGAGAGTTAAATCATAAAACTCGAAAAGAGAAATACTCTATAAAAAGGATGAACAACCGAAGGTCGACTTGATGATTAAGGAAAATCCATCCTACCTTGGAAATTAGACTTAGGCGTGAGGAAGCTTCAAGGAAGGTGTGATGTTTGGTGTTGTCTTGGAAAAAGGACTTTAGCATGTGGGAGCTTCAAAATGAACGTGATGATTGTGAAGCCCAAGACCTTTTCAATACTTCTTTATTTAATATGTCAGGATAGTTGATGTTAGTTTATTTCCTTTTAATCTAGCCACATGTGTAACCGCCCTGCATTGTCTTATAAATAGGGACACTCTTGATTTTATTTCCTTAGTTTAATATGTGAGGGAAAATATAGTTTGTTGTGTACTCTCCTATAAAAGGAGACCTTTAGGTAATGAAAGACATATCATCTTTGAAATCAAAAAGATATTTCGGCCTTGTGCTAGAATTAAGATCTGTTGCTCGAATTTTCCTGAGTATTATTCTTATAATTCTCACTTCTACATTCTGGCAATTTTAGTTCATAAAATTGTTAAGTCTTAATCACAGAAACTTGATTTCTTAGAATAATTCCAAACGTTTCTTTAGAACAGGATTCTAAGGGGATTATAGTGATTAATTCTAAGGGTTTGAAGTGCCCTCATCATTTCTGTTATCCAGTTTCGCTGTATCAAAGTATTGCTATACCGAAGTGTAGTCCGTTGTTGTTGTAACGAAATACTATCAAAATATTGTTGTACCGACGTGCGATCGACTCTCGCTGAATCGAAGTGCAATCGATTCTGTCTGTATCAAAGTGGTGTCCGAGCATTACTGTATCGAAGTGCTGTATCGAAGTGATGCTATACCGAAGTCATGTCCGCTATTGTTATTTGCTGTTTGCTGTTCGTTTCTTTACTCCAGAAACCCTACTTCCGCTTCGTTCAACCACGATTCACAACAGTCCCTGTATTGGTATCACTGTTGGGTATCATTTGGTATCATTTGGCATCGGAGAACGGTTTTGTTGTTCCTCTCTTATCTTAATTCTCATATATATATATATATAATTTTGTGATTCACGTTGGAGTTAAATTGTTGTGTTTTAAGTAAGCTATTCGATACTTGCTTCCTGTTTCGAATCACTTGGTACCATGATGACAGGATCAAGAAACTCGAAGGACGGAGAAACTGCAGCCCCTAGACGAGCTGCGAAGGATCCCGTAGATGAGGAAGAGGTCTTAAGCGACGACCCAGTTACTAATAAAATCCAAAGCTTCCGTGATGTGCAATTCCAACTCGAGGGCCTGACATCCTACATACGAAGGATGAAAAACATGATGTTGGAAATGAGAGAAGAGCTGAAATCCCATTGAATGTCACAAACTCCCGAACCTACTATTAGAAACAGGGAGGATCGAGAGAGAGAACCCATGATGGGAGGAAGGGATTCACGGTATAGAGGTAGAGGAAGGGGTAGAGTTAGAGCAGCCCCTCCACCACCCGAATACTATCCAGAAGATGAATATGACGAGTACTTTGAGGATGACAGACAGTCGAGGATCGACCAAGAACCTAGAGAACAACGAGTACGGGTAGACGATAACTTAAGTAGTGTTAAGTTTTCCATACCACCTTTTGAAGGTAAATCTGATCCCGAAACTTATTTTGAATGGGTTAGGAAGGTCGAGGGACAATTTGAGTGTCGAAATTTTTCTGATCTTAAGAGGGTTAAGATGGCCATTGTAGAGTTCACCGGGTATGCTCTTGTATGGTGGGATCATGTAGTTCAACTTAGGCATCGAAGTGGGGAAAGACCTATAGATACATGGGAAGAACTGAAGCGAGTGATGAAGGAAAGGTTTGTTCCTAGCTATTACATGAGGGACCTTAGGTATAGTCTCCAAACTTTAAGGCAAGGGACTAAGTCAGTAGACGATTACTATAAGGAGATGGAAACAGGACTGATTAGATATCGTATAGAGGAGGACCACGATAGTACCATGACTACGTTCTTAGCCGGACTTAATTTTGAGATTAGAGACCAATTAGAGCTCATGACTATGCATGACTTAGAATAAATGGTGCACACGGCTAGGAAAATAGAAACCCAAGTTTGGAGGCATCAAACTAGGAAGACCCCCACTCCTAGTATCCCATGGAAACCGAGACAGCCCACTAACCATAAGGAAGACCCAAAACCGTCGGTCGCTAGGGTCCATACATCCCCTAATCCGCCAACTAAGTCCCAACCTTCGCCAAATTCCAAATCTCAACCTAGGACACATGAGATCCGATGCTATAGGTGTCAAGGTATAGGTCACATAGCCCCAAACTGCCCAAATAAGCGAGATGTAGTCATTAAGTCAGGGGAAATAGCGACTAAAAGTGATAGTGAAGAAGAGATTAAGAATGAGGATAGTGGAGAAGAGATAGAAGAGTGTAATGAAGAGATCTTAGAAGGGAAGATTAATGTAGTGCTTAGAATGTCCTTGTCAGCTAAGGTAGTGGAAGATGAGGATAGCCAGAGGGAGAACTTGTTTCAGTGTAGGTGCTACATTAAGGAGAACCTCTGTAGTATGATCATAGATGGGGGTAGTTGTGTCAATGTCGTTAGCACAGCCTTGGCGCAGAAACTAGAACTTAAAACCAAAAGACACCCTAAACCATATAAGTTGATGTGGATGAATAACGCTAGAGAACTGAAAGTAGTGAGTAGATGCACCGTGCCCTTTAAGATAGGTAGATATGAGGATGAAGTAGTTTGCGACGTCGCCCCTATGCATGCCACCCAGATCCTTTTAGGAAGGCCATGGCAGTACGACCACAAAGTTACTCATGATGGGTTTTCGATCAAATATTCCTTCATTTTTTGGAAGAAGAAATTCAACCTATCACCTATGACCCCTAAGCAAATCCTTGAAGATCAGAGGATATTAGAACAAGCACTGAGAGAAAGTGAAAAAAAGGAGAAGGAAAAGAAAACAGTCACGGCGGTCCCTAAAGGGATAAAAACCGTCTCCCTTTGTAGGGCTAGTGAAGTTAAACGGGCCTTGCTCGCAAGACAGCATGTGGTTCTATTACTATTTCGTGATGTATTGCTTAATATTCCATCTATTCCTGATACTACTGGTCCATTGATTGTCTCTTTATTGCAGGAGTTTAAAGACATGTTTCCTGAGGAGACACTACCCAGATTGCTGCCCGTTCGAGGCATAGAACACTGTATCGACTTTGTTCCAGGATCCTCAATACCAAACCGTCCTGCATACCGAAGTAACCCCGAAGAAACTAAAGAGATGCAAAGGCAAGTGGATGAACTACTATCAAAGGGACATGTGAGAGAAAGTATGAGTCCTTGTGCAGTTCCGGTATTGCTAGTACCAAAGAAAGATGGCTCATGGAGGATGTGCATAGACTGCCGTGCAATAAACAACATTACGGTGAAATATCGACATCCCATCCCTAGACTTGAGGACATGTTAGATGAATTATATGGTTCCACGATATTTTCAAAAATTGATTTAAAAAGTGAGTACCATCAGATTCGAATGAAAGAGGTAGACGAGTGGAAAACGGCATTTAAAACTAAACATGGTTTGTATGAGTGGTTAGTTATGCCATTTGGGCTCACTAATGCACCAAGCACATTTATGAGGGTAATGAATCATGTTCTACATGCTTTTATTGGAAAATTTATTGTTGTGTACTTTGATGATATCCTAATATATAGCAAAAATTTGAATGAACATATAAATCATTTGAAGGATGTGTTGTTTGTGCCTAGAAAGGAACACTTGTTTGCTAACATTCAAAAGTGCAACTTTGGCACCGAGAAATTGGCTTTCCTTGGTTTTTTTGTTAGTTCCCAGGGGATACATGTTGATGAAGAGAAAGTGAGGGCAATTAGAGAATGAGACAGCCCCAAAAATGTGAGCGAAGTCCGAAGCTTCCACGGCTTGGCAAGTTTCTACCGCCGGTTTGTACCCAACTTCAGTACTGTAGCCGCCCCTTTGACCGAGGTAATCAAGAAGAATGTTGGATTCAAGTGGGAACAGGAACAAGAGATGGCCTTCAAAGCCTTGAAAGAAAAACTGACAAACGCTCCACTGCTAGCCCTGCCGAATTTTGCTAAGTCTTTTGAAATCGAGTGTGATGCATCCGGTACAGGTATATGAGCTGTTTTGATGCAAGAAGGTAGGCCGATTGCCTACTTCAGTGAGAAGTTGGGAGGAGCTTCGCTGAACTATCCAACTTACGACAAGGAACTGTATGCCTTGGTTCGAGCACTCAAGACTTGGCAACATTACTTATGGCCCAAAGAGTTCGTGATACACACTGATCACGAGTCCTTGAAACATCTGAAGGGGCAACAGAAGTTGAATAGGAGGCATGCTCGATGGATGGAATTCATAGAGACATTCCCTTACGTAATCAAGTACAAACCGGGAAAAGAGAACGTCGTTGCTGATGCTCTATCTCGCAGGTATACCTTCCTGACTGCTTTAGAATCGAAAATACTTGGTTTTAAATTGATTAAAAATCTGTACGAAAAATATATTGATTTTGGCGAAATTTTCATTACTTGTGAGAAGTCTGGAGTAGATAAGTACTATAAGAGTGATTGTTTTCTGTTTAGGGAAAATAAGTTATGCATACCTACTAGCTCTATACGTGAACTATTGTTACTCGAATCATATGGGGGAGGGTTGATGGGCCATTTTGGCATTGATAAAACCTTGTCTATTTTGCAAGAACATTTCTACTGTCCAGGTATGAAACGAGATGTCATTCGTATTTGTGGTCGCTGTATCGATTGTAAAATGGCTAAAAGTCGAGTTCAGCCCCACGGTTTTTACACCCCACTCCCCATTCCTAATACTCCTTGGACTGATATATCGATGGATTTTGTGATGGGATTGCCTAGAAACCAGTATGGGAGGGATTCTATATTTGTTGTGGTTGGTAGGTTTTCAAAAATGGCACATTTTATAGCTTGTCACAAAACTGATGATGCATCTCACGTGGCTAATCTTTTCTTTAGAGAGATCGTTCGTTTACATGGAATGCCTAGGACTATAGTTTCTGATCGTGATGCTATGTTCCTAAGTTATTTTTGGAAAACCTTATGGGCTAAATTAGGCACAAAGCTTCTATTTTCTACCACTTGTCACCCACAAACTGATGGGCAAACCGAAGTAGTAAATAGAACTCTTTCTACATTGTTAAGTGTTATAATAAAAACAAACATTAAAACTTGGGAAGAATATTTGCCACATGTTGAGTTTGCTTATAATCGAACAGTGCATTATGCTTCTCAATTTTCTCCTTTTGAGATTGTTTATGGATTTAATCCTTTGACCCCACTTGATCTTGTGCCTTTGCCTGTGACTGAGAGGATTAGTACAGATGGGAAGAAGAAAGTCGAACTAGTTAAGCAACTCCATGAGAAAGTAAGAGCCAACATTGAAAGGCGTACTAAGCAGTATGTTGAGCGCGCCAACCGAGGGAGAAAGGAAGTGGTCTTCGAACCTGGAGACTGGGTTTGGATACATATGAGGAAGGAAAGGTTTCCTGTACAAAGGAGATCGAAATTGCTACCAAGAGGAGATGGTCCTTTCATGATCTTGGAGAGGATAAATAATAATGCTTATAAACTAGACTTACCATGAGAATAAAATGTATCTGCAACTTTTAATGTTTCTGACTTGTCTTTATTTGAAGCAGGTGACCTTGTGGATCTGAGGACAGATCCTTCTCGAGAGGAAGGGGATGATACAACCACGGTTGTGCTATCAAGAGAGTTAGGAATAGTTAGAACCATCATGGACCCCACTGGTCCTATCACACGTACACGTGCTAGGAAGTTGAGAGAACAAACGAGTGAAATATTGAGAACGAGTGACACGAGCACCACCTCACAAAATAAACTTAATGCACGTTCCTCACCTGTTACCTTATTATCTGTTACTGACTCTTACGAAGATAACTCGGTTCCTACTCAAGAGGTTTATTGTATGACCTCGATCAAATCCTCTCTTGAAGACCCTCACACTGAGGCTGCTTGGAGTGCACTGAATAAATACCCCGAACCTAGAAGAATTCACGTCTAAAGAAAAGAAGAAGACAAGATCGTCCTTAAGCTGCCCGAATTGGAAGTGGAAATCATGTCTATGTTTAGTGACTGTGCGATGGTGGATCTACTTGAGATTCAAGAAGGCCCGACAGTTGTTCAAATCCTAATCCCAGATATAGCTTTGCTTGAAGGCAGCCCAGATATATCTAAAAACAGAAAGCTTGAGGGCGGACCCCAGATATTGCCTAAATAATGGCATGAGGGCGTCTTTGTCGTATTTCCTGAAAATGAGAGTTAAATCATAAAACTCGAAAAGAGAAATAAAAAGGATGAACAACCGAAGGTTGACTTGATGATTAAGGAAAATCCATCCTAGCTTGGAAATTAGACTTAGGCGTGAGGAAACTTCAATGAAGGTGTGATGTTTTGTGTTGTCTTGGAAAAGGGACTTTAGCATGTGGGAGCTTCAAAATGAACGTGATGATTGTAAAGCCCAAGACCTTTTCAATACTTCTTTATTTAATATGTCAGGATAGTTGATGTTAGTTTATTTCCTTTTAATCTAGCCACATGTGTAACCGCCCTGCATTGTCTTAGAAATAGGGACACTCTTGATTTTATTTCCTTAGTTTAATATGTCAGGGATAATATAGTTTGTTGTGTACTCTCCTATAAAAGGAGACCTTTATGTAATGAAAGACACATCACCTTTGAAATCAAAAAGATATTTCGGCCTTGTGCTAGAATTAAGAGTTGTTGCTCGAATTTTCCTGAGTATTATTCTTATAATTCTCACTTCTACATTCTTGCAATTTTAGTTCATAAAATTGTTAAGTCTTAATCATAGAAACTTGAGTTCTTAGAATAATTCCAAATGTTTCTTTAGAACAGGATTCTAAGGGGATTATAGTGATTAATTCTAAGGGTTTGAAGTGCCCTCGTCATTTCCATTATCCAGTTTCGCTGTATCAAAGTATTGCTATACTGAAGTGTAGTCCATTGTTGCTGTAATGAAATACTGTCAAAATATTGCTGTACCGACGTGCGATCGACTCTCGCTGAATCGAAGTGCAATCGATTCTGTCTGTATCAAAGTGGTGTCCGAGCATTGTCAGATCGGGTGTTGTTGTACCGGCGTCAGATCGGGCGTCTTTGCATCAAGTGCCGCCTTTATTGTTATTTGTTGTTTGGTGTTCGTTTCTTTACTCCAGAAACCCTACTTCCGCTTCGTTCAACCATGATTCACAACAGTCCCTGTATTGGTATCACTGTTGGGTATCACTTGGTATCAGATATGATGAGCTCCAATAAGACCAACCCAAGGTCAAAGTACAACCGAAAATATCATCAACATGATAAATTCCAATACGATTGACAAAGGATCAACAATAACCGAGAATACCCTCAACATGGTAAAATCCAAACACGATCAACAAAGGATCAACAATAACCGAGAATACCATTAACAGGTAAACTCCAAATGATCAATGTTGTGTCGAGAATTATACATCTCAATGTGCCATCGCCGTAGACCGGCGATCGAGCTGAACCCATCGCCCAAGGCAGATTGGTCGATCAAGGTCCTGTGACAGTCCGGTGCCGAGCGATCGACATTTAAGGCGATCGTCTCTCGGTACTTGGCGATCGACCCCCTGGTGAATGGCTAATGACGACCGCCTCATGCCACGCAAAACCATCGCCCGTCCAGTCGGCGAAGGCCGAAGCCCAGAACAGTGACCCACGTGCAGATCCGGAAAAGGTGCCGCGAGACATGGATCGTTGACCACAGCCTCTCAGCATCTTTCTCACCAACCGACAGACCCGCCAAAAGTTGTACAGTGGGACCGTCCGGACAGCAACTCAAGACGCGTGCTAGCTCCTCATTGGACCGCACAGCTGGCTGCCAGCAGCAGCCGTAGACTTTAAGGCAGACAGCCCATGTGACGATCGCCCCTTATTATATTACATAAAAGGCGATCGCCCGTCAGTAAACAGAGCATCTCAGCTCCTATAAATGGAAGGCTGCCTGCACTTGAACGTCTCTCGGATCTTTGACTCTGAAACTCTCTGATTCTCTCTGACTTTTGACACAACATGGCTTTCTTACTCTTGGCAACAGCTATCTCTCGGCTTAGCAAGAACACGCAAAGCTTCGCTCAAGAGCTAGATAAATAGGATCTTTTACACTCATTGTAATCGCATTCTTACATTAATACTTGTATCCCCGAATATTCGTATTAATAACATCTCGCGAGAGCATTCAAGACCGGGCCTAACAAACCCGGCAAATATTGTGTTATTCACACCCCCACGGAAGTGCTCCCGCAACTTTGTTTGTTGTCCGTCCATTCCAGCGATATTCATCTTCGGATAATATTTTGGGCAACAACAATTGGCGCTATAAGGAGGGCGAATCTACCCTCAATTTTTATTCCTAACGTCTCGCAGAACACTCACTGTTCTCCGGGGCATATACCTGAAGAAATACTCACTGTTCTTCAGAGAAAAGCTTTCAGAATCATGACTTCTGCCTCTGCATCGAAGAAAGACGCTGGTCGATCCGCCAGACGCCTCATTCCGTCTCAATCCGATCCACAGCTTATGGAGGAGGGTAGCCGCCGCGGTACGAGACTCTCGATCGCGCCCTCGAGGAACGGACCGAGCCTCTCGCTCGATCAGTTCCAAACCGCGGAACAGATCGAAGAGGCCATGGCCATCCTACAGGAGCGACGGAGAGCTTTCGACGCGCCGCCTGCTATAACCCCCTCGGCCATCCGCGGCGTGAGCAAACGGAAGTTTAAGGGGTTACTGACCGAGCGATCGCCAAGAGGCCCCGATTCACAAGAAGAGGCGCTCGCAAGCCGGGGCACCTCCGTCTTCAGCCGCCTAGGCAGCGACCCATCATGGCGACCGAGGCAGTGCGGCCCCGTCTGCGAGACGACGTAGCCCGAGTCCGTCACCAGGAGTTCGGCATACCCAACTCCCAGAAGGCAAACCAACCATTTGGCTCGTCTTCACCAAAGAACCGAGGTCGGCGACCGCAGAGTCAGGAGATCGGTACACGATCGCCTTGGCTCCCGCTCCGGAAGCCGAACCACAAGCGACCATGCTACAGCAATGGCCGCGATGCAACGCCAGCTCGACGACATGAAGGCGCTCCTAGAAACTGGGGCAGGCGCCGATAGCAAGATTGCCGAGCCGAGCGAGCCACTCGCGACCCACATCGAGCTCGCCCCCATGCAGCGTAGAATCGCTCCTCCCAAAACACCTCTGTACGAGGGGAGGTCGGATCCCGAGACTCACCTGAGCAAGTTCCGGATCTACATGACCGGGTGAGGGGCATCAGACGCGACCAGTTGCCAAATGCTCCCTCTAACGCTGGGCGACCTGGCCCATAGGTGGTACATCACATTGCCACCACGATCCATCAGCTCCTTTTAACAACTGGCGAACAGCTTCACATCATACTTCGCCGCCAAGGTCGCTCGACCAGAAGGTCCCCATCGCATGATGCAGATCAGGCAAGGGGAAGAAGAGTCCGACTCGAACTACATCGACCGGGTAGACGAGATCATCCTCAACGGCGAGCCCGTAAGCGATGAGATCGCCCTCTACTCGGTCCAAGGGGGATTCCATGGTCTTTCGCCCATATTCAGGCATCTTACGAAGGACCTCCCCCCGACCTACGCGGTCTTCCGCGCCAAAGCCGCAGACTTTTTGGCCAGGCAAAGGTTACTTCACAACCTATGAATAACGCGATCGGCAGCCGAATGACGATCACCAGTCTCCCATCCCGATCGCCATTATCAAGCAACATCATCAAACCCGGAGGACTCGTTCGCCATACACAGTTCACCATCTAACATGATGGACTAAGGCACGAGATCGCCTCCCCCGCACAACGTATACCGTCGAAGGTCGGCATCCACATGACGATCCGAGGTAGAAGAGTGCAGCCATGGTCCTGGTAGTCGATGGAACGGACTGCTTCGGCCATGCAAGGTCCCTTTGGGCCAAGATCGCCCGCCCTTCATTTAAATACGAGGCCGGCGTAGTCTGAGGGCCCTCCAAAACTAATCAGTGGACACGATCGCCCGCACTCAAAGGTTCATCATCTAACATGGTGAACCCGGACAATGTGACGGGCCACTACCCCCATCTCAACGTACACCGTTGAGGGTCGCCATCTTCATGGCGGGCCGAGGTGGAAGCAGCGCTAACAAGCCGCGGAAGTGGAGTTGATTAATCCGACGACGCCCCGCGCAAGGACTCCTCTAGACCAAGACCGCACGCCCTTCGTTTAAATACGAGGCGAGGCACAGCCTAACAGAGGACCCTCACAATAAAATGAGTCACGAGACAGACAATGTCGCTCGCGCATAAGACACGATCATGGAGTCGGTCCATCGAACTCCGCGACTGTGCACGATTCCTCAGTGATGAAACTATCAAGTTTCTACGAGGCATCGGCCAAAATTATTTTTTGCAGGTACATGACCGAAAATAGCTAGCCAATCGACCAGATCGCCCAAGTCCAAAACTAAAGTCTGCTCAATGGGTCGCCCGTCTTCATCCTACACGATCGCCAGCAAGAACCACCTCACCCCATGTCTTCAACATCGGAGCAAGCTGGGGGGCAATTGTTGTGTCGAGAATTATACATCTCAACAGGCGATCGCCTCAGAGACCGGGCGACCGAGCCAGAACCAAACATCCAAGGCAGATTGGCCGATCGAAGGTCCCAGGACAGGTCCCGGTTCCGAGCGATCGACATCTAAGGCGATCGTCTCTCGGTACTTGGCGATCGACCCCCTGGTGACCGGCTAATGATGACCGCCTCATGCCATGTGAAGCCATCGCCTGTCCAGTCGGCGAAGGCCGAAGCCCAGAACAGTGACCCACGTGCAGATCCGGAAAAGGTGCCGCGAGACATGGATCGTTGACCACAGCCTGTCAGCATCTTTCTCACCAACCGACAGACCCGCCGAAAGTTGTATAGTGGGACCGCCCGGACATCAACTCAAGACGCGTGCTAGCTCCTCATTGGACCGCACAGCTGGCTGCCAGCAGCAGCCATAGACTTTAAGGCAGACAGCCCATGTGACATAAAGACGATCGCCCCTTATTATATTACATAAAAGGCGATCGCCCGTCAGTAAACAGAGCATCTCAGCTCCTATAAATGGAAGGTTGCCTGCACTTGAACGTCTCTCGGGTCTTTGACTCTGAAACACTCTGATTCTCTATGGCTTTTGAAAGAACTTGGCTTTCTTACTCTTGGCAACAGCTATCTCTCGGATTAGCAAGAACACGCAAAGCTTCGCTTAAGAGCTATATAAATAGGATCTTTTACACTCATTGTAATCGCATTCTTACATTAATACTTGTATACCCGAATATTCGTATTAATAACATCTCGCGAGAGCATTCAAGCCCGGGCCTAACAAACCCGGCAAATCTTGTGTTATTCACACCCCACGGAAGTGCTCCCCGCAACTTTGTTTGTAGTCCGTCCAGTCCAGCAATATTCATATTCAGATAATATTTTGGGCAACAACAATCAACAATAATGGATCTCAAAGAAATAACTCCGACTGTCGAACATACCTCTCGGGCGTATGAACAACCAGTCGCAAACCATATCCAATCATACATGGATTATGAACGACCAAACAATATGGCTCAAAGATGGACATCACAGTACGCCCGATCGGGAAATGTGTTAGTGCACATGTCCACCCCGTATACGGAATCCAGAATATACGTGGGACAATGTACCTAATTAGCCTCATGAACTACGTCTCGTGTGCACGGTTCAATGTGGAAATATCAACACATAACCATAGTGTGCCCAGCTAAAAATCCTACACAATAACCAATCGGAATGCAAATATGATTCCAGATATGTCACGATGCAACATGACAACGAAACTCAAAGAATCATATATTCAATAAGGATCAAAAGACTCACTTAAGTGAACAAAGACAAACTGACAAAGAAAAGTCGACACGACTAATCGATATCCAAAACAACAATCCTAGGATCATCATCTCTCAACGAAATAATCCATACGAATCCCAATATATGAAACATCATCGTACAACATATACAACAACTCAATATAATAGTTATCTTCACAAGTGAACAATACTTAAATTACCTCAAGCCGAAGACAATATCCTTTCCACGAACCAACATTCCTGAATGAATACACATTTATACGAATAATGCCGAAATAGGTATAGTACATTTATACCAACAAACCACCGTCTCGACATCAATGTCGACACGGTAAACCAGCCTCGATATCCGACATTCCATATCACTGACCAAATATAACTCACATCTCCGTATTCACCAACACATTTAAACCATATACATTATGATTTATTCCAAACCAAGGCACAATATACAAACCATCATCCCGACAATTTATATTTAAAATATCATTGCTATATGAATTATAAATGAAATGAAAGCGAAATCATTCATTAAAATATTATAACTGAACAAGTATAAACTTGCCTCAATACCGATACCACGAATCCGTTAACAAAATCCATTGCCTTCGTCCACGAGCTCCTCATCCCCGACCAAGAGAAATGTACGAACTCTTCAGCCTTAACCGTAACACAACGATCATAATTCACTATCAAAACATCACAACCTATTACAATAACCGATTAACGCACATTCGATAAAAATCAACAATCGACATACCCAACCAACAAACTCAACGGTTCAACGAAACCTCGGTCATAGACATAAAATCAAATAATCCAACTCAACAAATACGAGCTCATATCACCAATACAAGCCATAACTCGATGATCACAAATAACAATCAATAACCGATCGACAAACACAACGGTTCTACAATATCCCAATTAAACACAAATCTGAACAACCAAATCAATCGATCATGAACTTAAAACCACAACACGATTCACAATCCGAAAATTATATCATCAATCAATTTAAACCAATAGCAAAAGGGTCTAAACATTACCGATTCCAAATTCAGTCTTAAATACGATTACAAGTTTCCTCCTTGTACATTCATAATAAAAACCAATTACCGATTATCATCATCAATCCGGACGATCCGATTAATTCAACATTATAGATAACCATATTCCAAAGGTGTCAAATAATTCCATTATCCGATTTGAACACTTGTTCAATACGTATGAATTCTCAAACTCAAAAGTGAATCATAATCTTATCAAACATGGAACCATATTCGTATTCCTATACGAATATTGCACCAAAACACATAAC
Organism: Orobanche coerulescens; assembly: GCA_033398695.1. Lineage (NCBI taxonomy): Eukaryota > Viridiplantae > Streptophyta > Magnoliopsida > Lamiales > Orobanchaceae > Orobanche > Orobanche coerulescens. The sequence goes on from CM065809.1 coordinate 87,829,045, forward strand.
TTAGTTCTAGATATGAATATTCCATATTCATTTCTAAAACACCAACACCTCTTAAAATATGTTCATCAATTCATATAGTCCAAGAGTTCCTTAAGAACACAACTTATTCCGACATCACATTCAAAATCTCTAATACGACATAATCTGATGTGTTCTAACATCTAAACAATCTTCATTCATAATTCAAGATGCATATTATCATATTCTCTAATATACGATTCTCCTAACATCAAGAATCATAACATTACTACCAAGAACATCGAGAATACTATGATTCTATAAACATAACAACATAATCAAGACATTGATCATCAACTCATTATCTTCCCCTAATAAAATTCCCGTAAATACCAAGAAACATCACAACAACTCCATAAACTAGTACCATACGAATTAATCATCGACAACAACATCAAAAATCTAAAATTAAAGAGAGGATTATCCAACATACCTCTTAGAAGATGAAATATACAAGTAAACACTTGTCTTGATTAACACGGTGCGAAGAAATCGACGAAAGAAAAGAGTCCCGATCCAACATCCTTCAAAAAGTTCGTTCCTAAATCATAACGATACTAATTCAACCATAATTCTACGAAAACATATAGAACTTCCCAAGTTCTACCCATTGAGGCAATTTATCGGACACTTTGAGGGCATAGTCCACTTTAATCGATTAACGGAGAAATTCTCGAATTTGTTCCACAAAACTTCAAGAGTAATGAATGATTCCGAGAATACAACAGAGTTCTATCAACAATCTGATTTAAAACGAATGAAATCGGCCAAAACACCATGAAGCCTCAAAAATCCTCAAAACCAAGAGCTCAAGTGTTCTTACCTTCGATCCGGGCAAAAAATGATGTTAGACATGAATCAAACTTCCAAAACATGTTGCTCTATGATGTTCCCAATAAAATCTATCAATCTCTGATGAAGAATCGCGAAGAAACGAAGAGAAAATGTAAAAATGGCCAAGTGACCCGATCCAGGCCCTTAAATAGCCGCGACCTGTCGGTACCTTACGGCCATAACCGGCCATGGCTTACGGCCGTAACCGTCCATGACTACCGTCCTGTCCATTTTGGCCGATAGCCTTACGACCGTTACCGGCACCAGCTTACGTACGTATTAAGCCCTTACGGCCGTACCCGGCCGCAACCTTACGGCCATTATCGGCCAGTCCTTACGCCCAACGAGTCACTTCCAACTGTGATCTGCCATCCCTGCGAGTCACTGTCGACCGTGATCGGCCATCCAGCGAGTCCTCGGCCACGACTCGGCCAGCTGCCTCCTAACGTACGTAACACTTAATCCATTGCGTACGTTGACTTGATACAGTATATACTCGTATTACGTACGTAATACACCCTGTATAACGTACGTAAATCCATCCGTTGACTCACCTGTCCACATCCGCACCGAAAGCTGCCGACACAGGGCCCCACCTGCCGACCACAGCTCGGACCTGTCCGATTCCTCTCGTTACGTACGTAATGCCTTATGCATAACGTACGTAAAGTGTAGAATTTAGCGTACGTAAGTCCTTAAGCTTAGCGTACGTAATGGCCTTCTGTACTTGGCCAAAATCCAACTGTTCCTGTCCGTCTTGACATATTGGATACGAACATATGGCATACTGAATACAGATACTGGATCCAATATTATTCTCATATGATATACCCGATATCAAAAATTAAAACAACCTGATATACGATATCCTCAAATGTAGTTTTCTACCAAATACGACAATTATACAAATACGACTGTCTCAGTTCTCAATTTATTTTATCCATACTGTATAGACACAAAGCTATACAATATACCTCAGATAAAATACCACGAAAAATTTATACTGAAAATCCGGATATTACAAATTTCTTCAAAGATTTCTTCATCGGTTAAAGCATAAACAATTTTCTTGCCTAATTTCTAAGTTTACAACATATTACATACATGTATCTACTAATTATAATATTTATATATTATACATGCACTTTAAAATTTTAAAAAAAAATTCTTAAAACTCTATTTAGAAATAACCTCCATTTAGGAATATTTTTTTATGTTCCCAAGGATATGACTTTAGAGAGGCTATACTGTATTATGAGGTGAAGCATGATGTAAGGAAATGTTAGGAGTATGCCCTCGAATGCCACTCAGAGGTTGTTGAGTGAGGGCATTGTACTTGTAATTATGTAAACCATTTATATAAGGCAAATGAATGTTTCTTTATTTACTGGTAGTTACTGGCATTCCTAACTCGTAAATAAACATATAGAAACTAGTCCGTGTATTTGAGAGCAAAATGTTCCACTCCTTATTGGATAAGGGGGTCGGCACTGGAAAGGTTTATAGCTCAAATACTTAATCGTTCGCAAGTCGATGAAACTTGGTAGGCGTTAAGTTTATGTGAAGACTTGTATGACGTGTTCTTTGACATGGAGAGTGCCTGTCGAACACTAATGGTTAGTGGGAGCACACGTTATAGGTATGCTAATTGGATTAATATACTCGAACCGACTCACCCTCGATTCGTCACACGGATTTCACTCCAGGACAGTCAATGATGGAATCGAAAGGTTGTGATAGGTATTCGTGAACCTTCGACTTGAGGATTTAGTAGGGATGTGCATGTGACGTCAAGATTTTCATTAGAGTAGTTCGACCCTGTAAACCGGAAGACGGGGGTCAACCTCGACGTGCATCTTGACGAGCAAGTAGCAGGTCCTACTGAATACCAAGATAGAATTCTTTCTCCCGTTAGTGAGCGGGTTATATGTTCTATGCGGTTATTGGCAGATGAGATCATAAGTCTTTGGCCAAAGCAATGGCGCTAGTTGTATTAGATACACGACAGCTCGATGATCTCGATTTGCATTAATGCATGCATAGCATCAAGTACAGATAGGGTTTGACTGACCGTGACCCTATAACTTGATCGGGACATTTGAATGGTTCTTGAATGATCCCAATCATTCGTTCTCAGTTGGGGTATAGTGTAGGCCGCCAGGCTGGCTAGGTGGTGCTACTACTCTTTGGTTCCTCCCATTGCTGACTGAGACGGACCTACCGAGTCGCGCAATAGGATTGACGACGGAATGAATAAAGCTAATTCTCTCATTATGAATATTAGATATTGGATATCTAATTTTAGAACATTGGATGTTTAAATCGATTTATTGGATAAATTGATTAAGAGCCTAATGAATTAAATAAATTACTAGGTGATTAATATAATTCATGAATATAATTATTTCTTGGAGAAATTAATTATGTTATTTTGTATTTGATATGTTTAATTAATTAGATTAATTAAACGACATAAATACATCGGAACGGAATCGGAGTTTATCTGTTTGGACTCGCGGGAGTCCGAAATGAACCGAACTTGTCCGATTTCTACATGGGCCAACCCCCACATTTCCACCCACTTTCATATGGACCCTTGTTCCATTCTTTAATGTTTTGATCATTGAGGTGGTGGGGCTTTGATTCTCATAATAATGAGATGTAACATGTGAAGAGTTGAATAAAGGGAAGAAGACATCTCACTTCTCAAATTCATTCCACTTCCAACGTGAGGATAGAGAGAGAGAGAGAGAGAGAGAGAGAGAGAGAGAGAGAGAGAGAGAGAGAGAGAGAGAGACTTTGAGTTTTACACTCATCTTCATCTTCTTCTTCATTCACTTCTTCTTCATTTTTCTTGGAGAAAAATTGAGAGAAAATCATATAGAGAAAGTAAGATTAAAACACTTAGAGTGTAGTAATATTTACATATATAGCTTCATCACTTAGCTCTAGCCGTATCCTCGGAGGATAGCAAGGTGATCGTCGTTCCGGTTGTTTCTCCGGTGCGTGGCAAGTAGAGACGCGGTGCTTTCGGTGTTGGATCGTTCAAGATCTTGGGGAATAGCTCAAGAGAAGGTTATCCATCTAATCAACGGACTACAAGGGTGAGTTTCTATATCTCTTGTGAATTCATTTTTTGATATTCGTATATACATAGCTCGATCGATCCTCGTAGGGATTCGGATCGAATTAATTTTCGTTTTACCGCTTCCGCTGGGCCTTCGTTTTAGGCACCGAATCCCAACAGTGGTATCAGAGCGTAGGTCTTGCGATCTTATATACGATATTGGCATTTGAAATGCTCGATTAGATGGTGAATGATTTGGAATCAATTTTAGTCATAATCGTGGTATATGTTTTTACGTTCGTTGTAGTTATATTTTTCGTAATTTTATGTCTAAATAAAAATCTTAATTTCTTGGAAATATGATTTATATTGAAGATATGAATGTTGGAGAATATAGATATTGGATATCCGGTCGAAAAACTAGCCCCGAAAGGGGCCGCGGAGCAGGGGGCAGGGGGCCGCGGCCCAGGCTCCAGGGGTCGCGGACCAGGGCTGCTGGGCAGCCGGCCGGCAGCTGCCGAGCGTGACTCGGCCATGCCAGGCCTGTCTGCCGGCAGTGACTTGGCCATGGCAGGCCTTTTTTGCCCCTGCTCGATTTTTTCGTGTATTCTTGAAAATTAATCTCCCTCATGTTAAATTGGATTTAATATGATTAAAATGATTTATGGTATTTCATTTTATAAGGGAAATTTGATTAATTGGAATATTTATGGTCGACCGAATGATTTTGAACGTTATCATATTACCAATTGTGTGAATCGATTGGATCGGTTCGTATTGTTGATTGGATCAATGTATCTCTACGCTTTCCATTTATATAGTATTTATTGGATGAATGCTTTTTGAATGGAGATGTGGTTCGTGGACTTAGTTTTGAATCGTTCATTTTATTCGATTGGGTTGTAAAGGCCGTTTTGAGCCTATTTATTTTACTAGAAATATTTGTATCTAGGATGCAATTTTCAATGTAAAATTTATATGTAATGACGAAGACCGGAGGAAGATTCATTTCGAGAAGACGAAGATTCAAGACGAAGACTTGTAATTATATTACGGAGTTTTTATTTTCTAGGAACGGTCCATGAACCACATGTTGGTAGCAACTAGGTTGTGAATGGTTGTTTCATATTGTATGAATGCCACAAACGCGCTTAAACGATTAATGTGCAAAGTGTAACGCTAATCGCGAAAATTCTCCCACGATAAATTATTAAGTTTATAAGGTTTCAAGGTCTTCCTTCCCTCCATCGAGTTTTCGGGAAATTGAAATCCAAACCAGATGTGCTATGCTTCCGAGTTATCGAGGTAGTCGTTCGGGGAGGACGGATAAATTACCGGGAGCACAATGGATGCCTTCGGTTGGAGCAAGTTTTATCCCTAGAAACCTGATAGGTTGCCGGATAAGATTCAGTTGTGAAACTGATTTGCGTCGATGGTATAAACTTAACTTGTTCACGAACCATAGAAACCGCATAGGTTGAGGGGAATGAACAAGGGGAAAAAGAAGATCGAATCATCCATTAGATGGGTTGGTGTTGGACACCACTTTATGAAAATTAATAGACTAGAAACCTGTTCGGTTGCCCACTATTAAGATTTATAAAGAACTCGATCACCACTATAAAGTAGAGCGACGATACTTCCGGATTTCACATGGGAGTGTGTTATTCCGATTAAAATAGTGGGAGCTGGGTAACAAGAATAGAAAAGACCTTAATTCTATACTCAGAACATAATTAAATGAGTCACTAATTAATCTATCGTACTTAATGCAGACTCAAATCTCAATATGACAATGAATCCACTCGCAATTCTGCTCGAAAAGAACACCTTAATGGGACCTAACTTTGTGAGTTGGCTCCGCAATCTAATGATTGTCCTCAGTATAGAGGCACTGGGATACGTCTTGGAGACGGACATTCCGGCGCCTCCTGTGCGGACCCGAGCCAATCAGGAAGAGATTGAAAACCACGAAAAGTGGGTTAAGGATGACGTGAATGTCCGTGCTTATATGATGGATTCCATGTCTAATGAGTTTCAGAGATCTCATGAGAAAATGACTTCTGCTAGGCAGATTCTATCTCACTTAACCGAGCTTTATGGTAAGCACAGCAGAACTGCTAGATATGAGATATCCAAGCAACTATTCGGTGCAAGGATGAAGGAAGGTGAGAAGGTTGGGGAACACGTCCTCAAAATGATATCCATGATCGAGAGATTGGAGGCTCTTGATTTTAAAATGGATACTTCTCTCCAAACCGACCTTATCCTACGCCTTCTCCCCGATTCCTTCTCACGCTTGTTATGAACTTCAACCGCAATGAGATTGCATGTAATTTAGCCGGGCTAATGAACAAACTTGTGACCGCTCGCCTCGATGAAGACTCATGGATGAAGGAGTCTGCTCTTGTGATATCTTCTGGACCTCGGAGGTCTAAGAATAAGAAGAAAAAGACCAAGAAGCGGACTGGACCGCAAGCTAAGGACCTTAAGGGAAAGGGAAAGGCCCCGATGGTTCTGAAGAACAAGAAGAAGAAGGATGCTTGTCTCAAGTGCGATGAGCTGGGCCACTTGGCTAGAGACTGTTTGATTCTTCATGGCACTTCAGGTACAGAACTTTTAGTTTTGGAAATAAATTGTTCTGCTACTGTATTTTCTACTTCCTGGATACTGGATTCTGGTGCTAGTTCTCATATTTGTACCGTGAATCAGGATCTGGAACAAAGTAGGAAGCTTGGAGCTGGAGAAGTTATGATCACAGTCGGAAGCGGGCATAGTGTCGAGGTGACCGACATAGGATCACTTCTTTTAGGTTTAGAATCCGGTTTTGTTTTGACTTTAGAAGATGTACTTGTTTTGCCCAAGGGGCACAAAAATATTGTATCCATTCCGGTCATGGACCGAAAAGGCTTTTCATTTTTCATTGGTGATGGTTCCTGCAAAATTTATTTTAGAAATAAACTAGTGGGTACTACTACATTGTTGAATGGATTGTATCATCTAAATCTCAGCAACAAAATAGTTGTGGATACTATGACTAGAAAACGTGGTAGGGATGAAACCAATCAAGTTTTGAAATGGCATCTAAGAATTGGTCATGTTGGTCAGACCAAGGTTTACAAGATGGAAAAAGATGGACTTATGGGTCCATTGGGATCGGATCCCTTTCCTACTTGTGAATCTTGCCTTAAAGGCAAAATGACTAAGTCCCCCTTCACAGGGACTTTTGAAAGAGCCGCTGATAAACTAGGATTAATCCATATTGACGTTTGTGGTGCTTTGGAAGTAGCACGTGACGGATATCAATATTTCATTACGTTTACAGATGATCATACTAGGTATGATTATGTATATTTAATGAAACATAAATCCGAGGCTTTTGAGAAATTCCAGGAATTCAAGGCCCTAGTCGAGAAACAAACTAGTAATCATATCAAAGCACTTCGGTCGGACCGAGGTGGCGAGTATATGAGTACGGAGTTTGACGAGTTCCTTAAGGAACATGGAATATTTTCACAACTAACACCTCCAGGTACTCCTCAGTTAAATGGTGTGTCAGAAAGAAGGAACCGGACCTTGTTGAACATGGTCCGTTCCATGCTGGGCTATACTGACTTGCTGATTTACCTGTGGGGGTATGCACTCCTGACTGCCGCGTATATCTTGAACAGATGTCCTTCCAAATCCATTCCTAAAACTCCACATGAGATGTGGGAAGGAAGAAAACCAAGTCTTAATCATATTAGGATTTGGGGATGTCCCGCCTATGTCAAGAATACTAAGGTGGAAAAGTTGGAAGCTAGGTCTGCGAAGGGACGTTTCATTGGATTCCCTTCTGGGATGATGGAATATCTATTCTACATGCCCGAAGATCGAAAGATCGTTGTTGCTTTACAATCACACTTCCTGGAAGATGAGTTCATTCAGGAAGGCGGAGCAGGTAAAAGTATTTCTTTAGAAGAATACAATGAAACTCCTCGGGAGACACCTGTGCAAGAAACTGGAACCGAACCTTCTGAAACACAAGTACAACCACCTCGTAGGTCTAGTAGAGTGTCTCATTTACCTGAGAGGTATGGGCTTGTGCACTTGGAGGAGCTGGGTCTCCATGAGGTTCCAAGTGATAGCCAAGAGACCGACCCGACGACCTATGACCAAGCGATGGTGGATGTAGACTCCGCGAAATGGCGTGAAGCTATGGAGGCTAAGATAGACTCGATGCATGTCAATCAGGTCTGGAATCTAGTAGAACGCCCCAAGGGCATAGTTCCTATTGGGAACAAGTTGATCTACAAGAGAAAGACTGATGGTGATGGCAAGGTTAACGCCTATAAAGCCAGGCTTGTGGCAAAGGGTTATACCCAGAAGGAAGGGATCGATTACCACGATACCTTCTCGTCCGTAGCCATGATCAAGTCTATGCGCATGATGCTTGCTATAGCTGCCTACCACGATTATGAGATATGGCAAATGGACGTAAAGACGGCTCTCCTTAATGGATTCCTCGAGGAAGAAATCTATATGGAGCAGCCTAAAGGCTTTGTGTCCGAAGTCGATATTCAGAAAGTGTGCAAGCTTCAGTGTTCCATTTATGGACTGAAGCAAGCGTCGCGTAGTTGGAACCTTCGTTTTGACGAGGCGGTCAAAGAGTTTGACTTCGTGCAAAATGAAGAGGAACCTTGTGTATACAAGAAGGTTAGTGGGAGTAAGATCGCATTCTTAGTACTATATGTAGATGGCATTCTACTAATAGGAAATGATGTGGGAATGCTCAGTTCTGTGAAAGCTTGGCTTTCGAGTAATTTCTCCATGAAAGACTTGGGAGAAGCTACCTATATTCTTGGTATTCGACTCTACCGGGATAGAGCGAAGAGAACAATAGGTCTTTCCCAAGCCCTCTATATAGATAAGATCTTAAAGCAATTTAACATGGATGATTCTAAAAGAGGGTTCCTACCGATGCGACATGGAATAAAACTCACCTTGAAGATGTGTCCTCAAAGTGAGGAACAACGAAAGGAAATGAGTAATATACCATATGCTTCGGCCGTGGGTAGCCTTATGTATGCTATGTTGTGTACGAGACCTGACATTGCGCATGCAGTAAGCATGGTGAGTAGGTTTCAGGCAAACCCAGGTAGGGAACATTGGACTGCTGTAAAGAACGTTCTCAAGTACTTAAGAAGAACTAGAGATATGGTTCTTATGTATGGCGGTGGAGAATTGGATGTGGTGGGATTCACTGATTCGGACTTCCAAGGACTGAAGGACGACTCGATGTCCACTTCTGGCTACATATTTACTCTTAATGGAGGAGCAGTATCTTGGCGCACTGCCAAGCAAAGCGCGACCTTGATTCCACTGTCAGCCGAGTATCAAGCGACCTCGGAGGCTTCCAAGGAAGGGTTCGGATTAAGAAGTTTCGGGAGAACTTCAAATGATACCATGTGCCGAGTCATTATTCCGCTGCATCGCGACAACGAAGGAGCGGTAGCGCAGGCCAAGCAGCCGAGGTTTCACAACAAAGACCAAACATATTGAGAGGAAGTATCATCTCGCAAGAGAATTTGTTCGCAAGGGATACATTGTGCTGCATAGAGTAGACTCGGCCGACAACGTCGCCGATCCACTGACCAAGCCACTTTCTCAGACTAGCCTGGAGCGTCATCTGGAGAACATGGGTATTAGATACCATAGTGTGTGGCATTGAGTGCAAGTGGGAGATTGTTAGGAGTATGACCTCGAATGCCACTCAGAGGTTGTTGAGTGAGGGCATTGTACTTGTAATTATGTAAACCATTTATATAAGGCAAATGAATGTTTCTTTATTTACTGGTAGTTACTGGCATTCCTAACTCGTAAATAAACATATAGAAACTAGTCCGTGTATTTGAGAGCAAAACGTTCCACTCCTTATTGGATAAGGGGTCGGCCTTTGGAAAGGTTTATAGCTCAAATACTTAATCGTTCGCAAGTCGATGAAACTTGACTGGGCGTTAAGTTTATGTGAAGACTTGTATGACGTGTTCTTTGACATGGAGAGTGCATGTCGAACACTAATGGTTAGTGAGAGCACACGTTATAGGTATGCTAATTGGATTAGTATACTCGAACCGACTCACCCTCGATTCGTCACACGGATTTCACTCCGGGACAGTCAATGACAGAATCGAAAGATTGTGATAGGTATTCGTGAACCTTCGACTTGAGGATTTAGTAGGGATGTGCATGTGACGTCAAGATTTTCATTAGAGTAGTTCGACCCTGTAAACCGGAAGGCGGGGGTCAACCTCGATGTGCATCTTGACGAGCAAGTAGCAGGTCCTACTGAATACCAAGATAGAATTCTTTCTCCCGTTAGTGAGCGGGTTATATGTCCTATGCGGTTATTGGCAGATGAGATCATAAGTCTTTGGCCAAAGCAATGGAGCTAGTTGTATTAGATACACGACAGCTCGATGATCTCGATTTTCATTAACGCATGCATAGCGTCAAGTACAGATAGGGTTTGACTGACCGTGACCCTATAACTTGATCGGGACATTTGAAAGAAGGGTTTATACGTATACTGGTATTCACGACAGAATGGTTCTTGAATGATCCCAATCATTCGTTCTCAGTTGGGGTACGGTGTAGGCCGCCAGGCTGGCTAGGTGGTGCTACTACTCTTTGGTTCCTCCCATTGCTGACTGAGACGGGCCTACCGAATTGCGCAATAGGATTGACGACGGAATGAATTGGATATCTAATTTTGGAACATTGGATGTTTAAATCGATTTATTGGATAAATTGATTTACGGCCTAATGAATTAAATAAATTACTGGGTGATTAATATAATTCATGAATATAATTATTTCTTGGAGAAATTAATTATGTTATTTTGTATTTGATATGTTTAATTAATTGGATTAATTAAACGACATAAATACATCGAAACGGAATCGGAGTTTATCTGTTTGGACTCGCGGGAGTCCGAAACGAACCGAACTTGTCTGATTTCTACATGGGCCAACCCCCACATTTCCACCCACTTTCATATGGACCCTTGTTCCATTCTCTAATGTTTTGATCATTCAGGTGGTGGGGCTTTGATTCTCATAATAATGAGATATAACATGTGAAGAGTTGAATAAAGGGAAGAAGACATCTCACTTCTCAAATTCATTCCACTTCCAACGTGAGGATAGAGAGAGAGAGAGAGAGAGAGAGAGAGAGAGAGAGAGAGAGACTTTGAGTTTTACACTCATCTTCATCTTCTTCTTCATTCACTTCTTCTTCATTTTTCTTGGAGAAAAATTGAGAGAAAATCATATAGAGAAAGTAAGATTAAAACACTTAGAGTGTAGTAATATTTACATATATAGCTTCATCACTTAGCTCTAGCCGTATCCTCGGAGGATAGCAAGGTGATCGTCGTTCCGGTTGTTTCTCCGGTGCGTGGCAAGTAGAGACGCAGTGCTTTCGGCGTTGGATTGTTCAAGAGTTTGAGGAATAGCTCAAGAGAAGGTTATCCATCTAATCAACGGACTACAAGGGTGAGTTTCTATATCTCTTGTGAATTCGTTTTTTGATATTCGTATATACGTAGCTCGATCGATCCTCGTAGGGATTCGGATCGAATTAATTTTCGTTTTATCGCTTCCGCTGGGCCTTCGTTTTAGGCACCGAATCCCAATAGGAAATTGATGGAAAGACCCTCTCAAATTTATTTAACATATAAATGATATCTTTAGCATGCTTTACGTGTTACTTCCTCATTTCTCTAGTGTATAACTTTGGAAAAAATGGTGACAAAGATACACAAGTGCTCCATGTAATACCCGGTTGTAACTCAGTAATTATCATTCAGTAATTATCACTCAGTACTTATCATTCAGTAATTGATGCTCAGTAATCTCATTCATCATTGATCATTTGTCACTCATATTCAGTCATGGTATTTATCATTCAAAGTAATTGTATCGTGTATCAATCGTCATTCATCACTAATCTGATTGGAGTTTCGTGCCATGTTTATCATCATTGTCATTTTCGTTGCGAGCTGTGCGTGAGGAGTAGCGCACGCTACATACTCCTTTTAGCGTACGCTAATTGGGTATAGGTAGCGCACGCTACCGCTCAGCTTTAGCGCACGCTAAGGCTTTGGCTGCGATCCCGTAAGGTACTGGACTGCAGGTGAGAATATTTGTAGCGCACGCTACGAGTGGTAAGTAGCGCGCGCTAACGGGTTGTAGTAGCGCACGCTATATGTGTGGAGTAGCGCGCGCTAGGGACGGATCAGGTTGAGTCCAGTGGCTACTGGACTACACCGGGTTAATTCATAGCGTACGCTATGCATTGTTGTTAGCGTACGCAACCGATATATTAGCGCACGCTAAACAATGGTTGTAGCGCACGCTATCGGGGTCAGATCAGAGGTCAGACAGTTTTATGGACTAAAGAACAGGGCGTCAAATATTTCGCTAGCGCACGCTAACAATGGATATTAGCGCACGCTAGTAGTATGGTCGTAGCGCACGCTACAAATAGGTACGTAGCGCGCGCTACCGTGTTCGGACAGGGGGTACTGGACTACCCAAATTACACGTTAGCGCACGCTATGCACAAGGGCTAGCGCACGCTAACCTGGACTGAGTATAAATTGGACAGTTTAGTCAGAGTTCGTCATTTTTCATCTCATTTCATTCCTTCGGTAGTTTTGGGCGATTTCGAGCGATTCGGAGAGGATTCTTCGAGGTGTAATCATCAATCATCATCTTCAAGCTCATCTTTCGGATTGATCATCATTTCATCATCTTCATCACATCGAATCAAAGGTATTAATCTCTTGGATCTAGAATTTCGGATTTTTGGGGTTTTCCTTCCGATTTCTTCGTGTAAGTTTGGATTATCAGTGGAATATGTTAGTTATGGATTATCTAACTTGTGTAAACATATTCCTACGGATTTAATGGTTATTTTCGGAATTATCTCAAGAACCCTTGGGGTTAACTTCGGTTAATTGGGGATTTTCCGATTGATGTTGTTGTAATCATGAGTTATGGATTCCTAATGGATTATTGATATCCTTGAAAGTGTTTTGATGGTTTGAAATACTCATCTTGGAGTTGGTTTCGATTCATTCGAGCTCGGATATCGTTGTGTCGATGTTTGAGTCGATTATGATCGTTTTGATTTGCGTAATGATCGGATTATTGGTAATTGTGTTATTCAAGGTTGTTCGAGCGACCGATATTTCATTTAGGACGTTCGTGGACGGACATTCATCATCGGTATTGTGTAAGTTAATTCTTACTCGGTTAAAAGGATATTCATTCCTTTTGTCGTTGTTCATTCATAATCATAACTCATTCATCATTGTATTAATCGTATCAAAACTCGTCATTGTCAATTAATCACCTCAGTCATAAGGAACGACGGTTCCGATCATTTCATTGAGCTATCATTCATTTCACCATCATTCAATCTTGGTGAGTCATTATTCATTTTCATTGTCACTTTTGTCATATTGTGGCATTCCGGGTCATACTGGCGTGCCGGTTGGTATGTGTAGGATTTTCATGTCGGGCACATTATAGTCGTGTGTTGGTTGGTGGCCTCACATTGGGTGTGCACACGAGTCGATTGCTCGTGAGACCGACAGGTACAAGACCACGCGTGTTTGATCGTTGGTGGCTTGTGCACGGACACATTTCCATCCCTGACGTAGTGTGGCGCCATTCCTTTGAGCCGATCGATTAGTCGATTCATATAGCATGTTTGATTGCGTATGTTTCGACAAGAATAATTCATAATTTTATATATCATGATTGTGTATTTTCAACCCTTGAGGATTGTTGTTACGTATCGACCGGCTGGGGGATATTGTTTTTCGTGTCATGGCAAGGCTAAAGCACGGGAGCACGGTGACGGCGAGGAGTCCAGTGATACTAGTAGGGGGCCCCACTTGCTCACCATTTATTCATCATTTATGTTTCCTTTATTTTATTCCGCCGCAGACATTCCGTTTGAATGCTCATTTCATTTAGTGTTGTTTATTTTATCGTCACATAAAATACACATGTATTCTATTTTATCACAGGTGTGTTGTATAAAACTCCTCGTCGGAGTAATTGATGTTGTAATGTGGTTCGGTACTACATTTACCTGTAATTCATTCATTTTCATTCGCCCGGTTGGTCCCAGTGGGGTCCACAGACCGTAATATCCGCCTAGTTTGGGGTGTTACAGAGTTGGTATCGGAGCGTGGTTTTGAATACTACCCTCCAAGTCATGTCTCATTTGAAATCATCGTCATCGGACTAGTATCATTGGACTTTCGCGTCACGTGTGACTGTGCAAATGCCGAGCCAATCGGACCAAGAATCGTAAGATTTCTGATGCCATGGTATAATTTCTGGCATTAATCATTCATTCATAATTCATCAGTTAACAATCCTCATTCATCAATTTCAATTGTGATCAAGTCGATAATGTTAACTCATTAATCACTCAATTCATTTCATTACTCAGTTGTTGATCTTGAAGATCATATCATCGATCTTGTTAAATTGTTCAAGATAATCATTTCAATAACTTCATCAGATAATCATGTCACGTCAATCAATCATTCATGTAATCGCTGTATTTGAGCGCGTATGCTCATTTTCATCATTTCATAATATAATCATAATGTGATACTCATGCGAGATGTATAACCATCATATGACTTTCCACTTCAGTATGGAAAGGGCTGGCAGAGGGCGTGGAGGACGAGGCCGTAGAGCGGGCCGAATCCCGAGAACTCGTGCGAATACCCGTGCAAATGCCAGGAATAATGCTAACTCATCGAGCAGCAACGCTGCCACTCACTCACCTGGACGCGATCATTCACTGTCAGGGAGTCGTACCCGGGACACGACTCAGTCAGAGGGTGTTCGGGTCGACCCACTCGCATTTATGCAGGGCATGATGGCCCAAATGACCCAGATGGCTCAGTTGATGGAGACGATGCATAACTCCGTCAATCAAAATCAGCAGGCTCCTCCGCCGCCACCTCAGAGGCAAGAGAGGGGTGTAAGCAATATCATTAGCGATATCTCGCTGGCGACCACCTACTTTTGAGGGCTCATCCGAGCCATGGATATTGTTCACCGGCTTGAGCATTTTGAGAAGTTATTTGCTATGGTGGATTGCCTGAAGGGCATAAAGTTTCGATTGCGGCTTACTATCTCGGAAGAGCGCTCATTCTTGGTGGTTATCGTTGAAGCCCACAGACGGAACATGTACTTGGGATCGGTTCAAGACTCTCATGATGGAGAGGTACTATCCGGCCCCACTCGGGAGGCCAAGTTGTCGGAATTACTCACTCCCGACCTTTCGGCGGATGATGACGCCTCGCCATCGCCGAAAAATTTCGAGAACTTCTTCCGTTTGCCTCATCTATCATTCACTCGAAGCGGACAAGATCAAGTATTTCAAAGAAGAGGTGAAACCCCGTATGAGACTTGATTGCTTAATCATAAGCTGTACCACTGCCGAGTTCATCGAGAAAGCTCTCACTTACGAGCTTACGGCTAAGGAAATTGCTAGCAAAGAACCTTCGTCTGCTAGCAAGAAGTCCAAGAACCGAATCGCCTGACGGAGTCGTGCCACTTTCAAGAAACCACGTGCGGGCTCTACTTTTTCTCGAGCGACCTCCCAGCGTCTAAACCCGCGGAATCTCGGTCGCGAGCGGCGCCCGGCCATCACTTGTTTCAACTGTGAGGAACAGGTCATTTCAGCACCAAGTGTCCGAAATTGATGCATCACGTGCCACAATCTGGGATTGCCGGGCATAGGGCCCGTTTTGCCGTAGGGACTCTAAACCCACTCCGGCGTCATCTCAAGCCCTGTGTCATTCAGGTGCGTAATCGAGCCACTCGGCTGCGTCAAGACGACACGAGCTAAAGGCGGAGCCAAAAGCTATAACACAGGAGCGTCCGGTTCGGCGGCCGGCAAGCCCCGAATTTATGAGATGAAGAAGACCGATGATCCCGAGGCCCGGATGATCTCAAGTACACTCGATATTCTATCTCAACCTGTGTGTACCCTTTTTGATACTGGTGCATCGCATTCATTCATTTCCGAGTCATGTTTGAGTAGACTACGTCTGGGTAGTGCTACTAGTTGTGAGCCTTATGTCATTGGCCTACCTGATGGTAGACGAATTGTCGGAAGTCGTGAGATTCAGAATTGTCCGATTCAGTTTCATGGTCGTATATGGCCAGCGGACCTAATCGTAGTAGATTTGCCGAGGGACGACGTCATCTTGGGTATTGATTGGATGGATCGTCACGATGCCATCATTAGTGTCCGAAAGCGTTTGGTCACTATCATTTCAGACGATGGAGTCGAATGTGTGTTTCAGGGAGGTAATCCCGGCTGTTCTGGTAAAGTCATTAATTTGATGAAAGCAGTGAGATTACTCAATCAGGGATGTGTCGGTTATTGGTGCTATATGGCCAAAACCGAGAAATCATCAGTAATATTGACGGATATCCCGGTGGTGAGGGAATATGCCGATGTTTTTCCAGACGAGTTACCTGGCTTGCCTCCACAGAGGGATGTGGAATTCACGATTGAGTTGGAGCCTGGTACGTCCCCGATATCGAAGGCACCGTACCGGATGGCCCCGACCGAAATGCAGGAATTAAAGAACCAACTTGAAGAGTTGTTCGAGAAGGGTTATATTCGACCGAGTGCGTCCCCGTGGGGAGCACCAGTGTTATTTGTCAAGAAGAAGGATGGTTCATTCCGCTTATGTATTGATTATCGGGAGTTGAGCAGGTGACGATCAAGAATAAGTATCCCTTACCCGTATTGATGATCTCTTAGATCAACTTCGGGGAGCTTGATATTTTCCAAGATCGACTTAAGATCTGGATATCATCGATTCATGGATTCGAGTCGGATATCGCGAGGACGGCGTTTCGAACACGCTATGGTCATTATGAGTTTGTTGTTATTCCCTTCGGTTTGACTAATGCACCTGCGGTATTCAAGGAGTTAATGAATCGGGTCTTCATCGACTTTTTGGATCGGTTTGTTGTTGTCTTCATTGATGACATTTTGATTTATTCTCGTGACCGGGAGGAACACGAGTCTCACCTTCATCTAGTTCTCGACGTGTTGAGGCGAGAACAACGTTATGGGAAGTTTTCCAAATGTGAGTTTTGGATGTCCGAAGTGACGTTTCTCGGACACGTAATTTCATCAGACGGAGTTCGCGTCGATCCTCAGAAGACGGAGGCTATTCGAGATTGGCTACCTCCGAAGAACGTTAAGGAAATCCGAAGTTTCCTCGGATTAGCGGGTTATTATCGGCGGTTTGTGGAAGGATTTTCTAGAATCGCTCAACCCTTAACGAACCTTTTGCGAAAGGATAAGAAATACATGTGGTCCGACGCGTGTCAACGGAGTTTTGAGGAACTCAAGAGCCGGTTAATGTCAGCACCTGTACTTTCCTTGCCGCAGGGGATGGAAGGATTTGTGGTTTATAGTGATGCGTCCGGACAGGGTCTCGGATGTGTGCTCATGCAGAACGGGAAGGTCATTGCCTATGCCTCACGGCAATTGAGACCTTACGAGGTTAATTATCCGACACACGACCTGGAGCTAGCAGCCGTGGTGTTCGCTTTGAAGATTTGGCATCATTACCTTTATGGCGTCACCTGTCAGATATTCACCGATCATAAGAGCTTAAAGTATATATTTACTCAGAAGGAGTTAAATATGCGCCAGAGACGGTGGTTGGAATTAATCAAAGATTATGATATCGAGATCCTTTACCACCCGGGCAAGGCGAATGTTGTCGCCGACGCCTTGAGTCGTAAGTCCGTTCAGGAGCAGATGCTTGCCGTTTATGATTCGAAGGAGCTTGGCGAGAATTCCTTAGACCGAGATCGAGTGCAGCCGGCGAGTTGAGGGGCTTTGCATGTTAGAGATTTCATCGTCACTCGAGGAGGAAATCCGAGAGAATCGGTGGTCGGACCCATCATTGTTGCGCATCCGAGTATGTGACTCGGGGAAAGCCCTGGATTTGTGGTCCACGAGGATGGACTTTTGAGGTTTAAGAATCGGTTGTTCGTGCCGTGACAGCGAGTTGAAAAACTCTATTTTGAGAGAAGCTCATGCTACCCCTTATTCTGTTCATCCGGGGTCTAGCAAGATGTACAAGGACTTGAAACAAAATTACTGGTGGAGTAATATAAAGCGAGAAGTCGCAGAATTTGTTTCGAGATGCTTAACTCACAACAAGTTAATATTGAACATCGGCGGCCGTGGTATCAAACCTCTTCCTATTCTGAGTGGAAGTGGAAAGACATTTATATGGATTTCATCACGAGTTTGCCGCAGTCGTCGTGGCATGAACACGATCGGGTGATCGTGGACCGCTTAACCAAATCAGCTCATTTCCTTGAGATCAAGGATACGTGGGGTCCCGAGAGACTTGCTCAACTGTTCATCAAAGAGATAGTCGAGACTCCACGGTACTCTAAAAGTATCGTTTCCGATCGTGACGGACGGTTTGTGTCGCTTTTTTGGAAATCAGTTCATCGTGCTATGGGAAATCAGCTTAACCTCAGTACCGCTTTTCATCCTCAGTCTGACGGACAATCAGAGAGGACCATTCATAAAATTGAGGACATGTTGAGGGCATGCGTCCTCGATTGGAAGACGATTGGGAAGCCCAACTACCATTGATCGAGTTCACGTATAATAATAGTTGGCATGCTTCGATCAAGATGGCACCTTACGAGGCCTTGTATGGTCGCGTTGTCGATCTCCGTTGTGTTGGGACGACTTATCGAATCAATCGGCAAGAGCCCGATATGCTTATAGCGCCGTGAGAAGGTAGCTTTGATCAGAGTCGTTTGTTGACCGCTCGTAGTCGGCGTAAAATCATATGCGAGATAACCGTAAATGCGACCATTAGAGTTCGAAATTTGGTGACCATGTGTTGGTCAAGGTATCCCCGAGTCGTGGTATCTTCCGTTTTGGGAAGAGGGGAAAGTTGAGTCCGAGATTCATTGGACCGTTTGAGATTTTGGATCGAGTAGGCGAGTTAGCTTATCGATTGGCTTTACCTCCGGCGTTGAGCCGAATTCATAATGTGTTTCACGTCTCTCAGCTGCGGAAGTATGTTGCCGACCCGAGTCACATACTTCAGTTCGACGAAATCGAGATCGCCGATGATCATTCATATGAGGAACGTCCTATACGAGTTTTAGAGCGGCGAATCAAACAGTTGAGGAATAAGACGATTCCTTTGGTTAAAATCCAGTGGTCTAGACACGGAGTCGAAGAGGCTACTTGGGAAACCGAGGATAGTATGCGAGAGAGTTATCCCGAGTTGTTTGACCCTTAGTTTCGGGGACGAAACTCTTTTAAGGGGGGGTGTATGTAATACCCGGTTGTAACTCAGTAATTATCATTCAGTAATTATCACTCAGTACTTATCATTCAGTAATTGATGCTCAGTAATCTCATTCATCATTGATCATTTGTCACTCATATTCAGTCATGGTATTTATCATTCAGAGTAATTGTATCGTGTATCAATCGTCATTCATCACTAATCTGATTGGAGTTTCGTGCCATGTTTATCATCATTGTCATTTTCGTTGCGAGCTGTGCGTGAGGAGTAGCGCACGCTACATACTCCTTTTAGCGTACGCTAATTGGGTATAGGTAGCGCACGCTACCGCTCAGCTTTAGCGCACGCTAAGGCTACCTTGGCTGCGATCCGAAGGTACCGGACTGCGGTGAGAATATTTGTAGCGCACGCTACGAGTGGTAAGTAGCGCGCGCTAACGGGTTGTAGTAGCGCACGCTATATGTGTGGAGTAGCGCGCGCTAGGGACGGATCAGGTTGAGTCCAGTGGCTACTGGACTGCACCGGGTTAATTCATAGCGTACGATATGCATTGTTGTTAGCGTACGCAACCGATATATTAGCGCACGCTAAACAATGGTTGTAGCGCACGCTATCGGAGTCGAATCGAGGTCGACAGTTTTACGGACTCGATCTTGGGCGTCAAATATTTCGCTAGCTCACGATAAAAATTGATATTAGCGCGCGCTAGTAGTATTGCAGTAGCGCACGCTACAAATAGGTACGTAGCGCGCTACCGTGTTCGGACGAAGTGCTTGGACTACCCAAATTACACGTTAGCGCACGCTATGCACAAGGGCTAGCGACGCTAACCTGGACCGAGTATAAATTGGACAGTTTAGTCGAGTTCGTCATTTTTCATCTCATTTCATTCCTTCGGTAGTTTTGGGCGATTTCGAGCGATTCGGAGAGGATTCTTCGAGGTGTAATCATCAATCATCATCTTCAAGCTCATCTTTCGGATTGATCATCATTTCATCATCTTCATCACATCGAATCAAAGGTATTAATCTCTTGGATCTAGAATTTCGGATTTTTGGGGTTTTCCTTCCGATTTCTTCGTGTAAGCTTGGATTATCAGTGGAATATGTTAGTTATGGATTATCTAACTTGTGTAAACATATTCCTACGGATTTAATGGTTATTTTCGAATTATCTCAAGAACCCTTGGGGTTGACTTGATTAATTGGGGATTTTCCGATTGATGTTGTTGTAATCATGAGTTATGGATTCCTAATGGATTATTGATATCCTTGAAAGTGTTTTGATGGTTTGAAATACTCATCTTGGAGTTGGTTTCGATTCATTCGAGCTCGGATATCGTTGTGTCGATGTTTGAGTCGATTATGATCGTTTTGATTTGCGTAATGATCGGATTATTGGTAATTGTGTTATTCAAGGTTGTTCGAGCGACCGATATTTCATTTAGGACGTTGTTCGTGGACGGACATTCATCATCGGTATTGTGTAAGTTAATTCTTACTCGGTTAAAAGGATATTCATTCCTTTTGTCGTTGTTCATTCATAATCATAACTCATTCATCATTGTATTAATCGTATCAAAACTCGTCATTGTCAATTAATCACCTCAGTCATAAGGAGCAGCGGTTCCGATCATTTCATTGAGCTATCATTCATTTCACCATCATTCAATCTTGGTGAGTCATTATTCATTTTCATTGTCACTTTTGTCATATTGTGGCATTACGGGTCATCTTGGCGTGCGGTTGGTATGTGTAGGATTTTCATGTCGGGCACATTATAGTCGTGTGTTGGTTGGTGGCCTCACATTGGGTGTGCACACGCAGTCGATTGCTCATGAGGCGATTAGGTACAAGACCACGCGTGTTTGATCGTTGGTGGCTTGTGCACGGACACATTTCCATCCGGACGTAGTGTGGCGCCATTCCTTTGAGCCGTCTTGATTAGTCGATTCATATAGCATGTTTGATTGCGTATGTTTCGACAAGAATAATTCATAATTTCGGATATATCATGATTGTGTATTTTCAACCCTTGAGGATTGTTGTTACGTATGGCGGCCCGTTGGGGATATTGTTTTTCGTGTCATGGCAAGGCTAAAGCACGGGAGAGCACGGTGACGGCGAGAGTCAGTGATACTAGTAGGGGCCCGATGCATTGATCATTTATTGATCATTTATGTTTCCTTTATTTTATTCCGCTGCAGACATTCCGTTTGAATGCTCATTTCATTTAGTGTTGTGTATTTTATCGTCACATAAAATACACATGTATTCTATTTTATCCTGGGTGTGTTGTATAAAACTCCTCGTCGGAGTAATTGATGTTGTAATGTGGTTCGGTACTACATTTACCTGTGTAATTCATTCATTTTCATTCGCCTGGTGGGTCCCAGTCGGGGGTCCACGGCACTGTAATATCCGCCTAGTTTGGGGTGTTACACTCCACCACCTGACTCGACAAATATAGTTGAATGAACAAATGAAAGAGGAATTGTAGGATGATATGATAATTATGACTCTTAATCAAGTTAATTTGTTCTCCTTAAAGAGCATAGATATCTAACAACCTTCATCCACAAAAACACCTCTGCCTTTGCTCAGGAATAACGGTGTAAGCTACTTTTGCTATTCTTTGCTTCCCCTTCGCTTCTTTCGACCACAAATGTTTCCTAATATTCATTTTTTTTTTCAGATCAATGCAAGCCTTATAGCCATCTTTTGTCTTGCCCTCCCAACACAACATTATGCCGATAAAACTGACACACATTTTTTTCCATGTGCATGATATCTAGGTACTTCCTAATCAACAACTTACTTTAATAAGACATATCTCATAATATACTTCTGTAGGACCAGTACTTATACTTATTGGGTTCTTTCAGGGGTTGTCACCACTATATCAGGATAGTCACTCAACTGTTCATAATCATACGCATTCAGCATGACCATCGAAATTAGTACAATACCATATCGTCTTAAAAGAACCCTAATTTTCTCTGAGCACAAATCATATTGAATATCTACCTACACTAAACACTCTTCAAACTGTTGCAGAAATAGACTCGAAAATGTATTTCAAGGACATCAACATTAAGTCGGTGAAGGAGCAAATTAACTATAGTATTGTAGTTGATTTCGTCGGACTGCTGGAAACATGAGACACGCTCCTGATGGCGGATTTAGTCTAAAGATGACGAAGAATAGAATATATCACTATCTCAGCATCAACCCAACTAAGATTCATAAAGAAGTTGTGGTTAGTTTCTACAAGAAAGCATACATTACCGAGCTCGGTATTCAAAGCTCGACTTTTGGTCAATAAATCTACATAACAAACTAGGTTATTGCTGATGATTTTGGAATGAAAAACCGTGGAATAACGGTTGAAGCCCTAAAAATGAACCATGAGGAAATATGGAAGTGGACCAGCCCAGCAAACTCGAAATCACTGTCGAAAACCCAGAAATTCAGAAAGATTATCATTTTATAATGAACATGTGCACCAAGATGGTGATGGGCCTGTCTAGAAGTTTCGACCAACTGTCACATCTAAATTCATGGTGATGTTATGGTCCAAATGAGAATGATCAACGGCCTGATTACATCCTTAGGTAACTGGTAAAGGAGGTGAACAAAGTCAGTTGGGACAGTGAAGAAAATAGATTCAGCCGGAAGTTGTGCTATGGTACCCAGATTAGCCATCTGCTGGAGTATCTCAATGTGACCAAAGGAAAAACAGAAAAATTCCACACAAAGAAACGCCTTGGTCACTTAGACCATGCTGCATTTTAAGCCTTAGCCAAGCAAAACCAAGAGCTGAAAAGATCCTAGCCAAAATGACTTTAGACACCTCATCCTACAAATTGTAGTCAGAATCTGAAGATTAAGATGAAGTCCAGTCAACGTTGGTTGGCCTCATCCGAGATAACCCCTGCTTATCTCACTACAGCCCAGATTCTAGCAAGTGTGTTGCCAGCTTCCGATGAAGATAATTGTGGTTGACCCAACCACCACAAACCAAGCTGAAGAGAAGAATATTGACAATGTGTCCCTATTTACTCATATTTTCAAGAGAAAAAAGCCAGAAGCAAAATAAGTAGAAGACCTCCCTCAAGTTGAAGGAGAAAAGAAAAAGAAGATGAGAAGGCTAATGAAGAGATCTGAACACCAGCTGAGACCACAATTGAGTCCTTCAGTTGAGATCGTCACTATGCTGCCCTCAGCTAGGATCCCAACTGAACTACCATCTGTTGAGATCCAAGATGATCCGTCATTGCCCATCCCAGCTGATATCCAGCTGCAATTCCTGAAGAACACAAAGAAGAAGAAGCACCTCAAGTTGAGAGACTTCCAGAGCTTCTAAGCACAAGTGAGTAAGCTGAGGAACTGGATCTTAACTTTATTACGTCCTGGAAGAGAGCAATACCTTCCAACTATCCACTCAAGAACTTAAGCAGGTTCGTGATAAAATTTTGAAATTCCCATTAAACATGCCTATTTGTGTTGACGTCTGGTTTGGTCAACGTCACGTGTACTGATCGGGACAAATGGACCGAAGACACGTAGAAAACAACAAATAAAGTGGAAGATATTTGATCACTAAATTTTATTAATGACCTTTTGATAGCATAGAACCGAGCAGAATAATGTGTGCCGGTCTATTGAGTTTGCTTGTTAATTAAGTCTTTTTTGTTCTTTTTCAGTATATCTCAGATCTCTCTTTTTTCTCTCTCTTATTAATGCTCAAAATCCAAAAGATCCTTTTTTTACTGTACATTTCTCCTAATCTGAGCCAGTGGGGAGATGACAGCTGGCGCATGTTTGGTGAATACGCCCATAACACTTGTCAGTCTGCATTTAACTCTTGGCCACGTGGCGGCCTATAAGGAGTGTCTTGGGAAGGGGCGTGACTGCATGCGTTAATTGGCATGCGGGTCTGTTTTGCCGACTTCCGGTGATGTCTATCTGACAGGGTCGGTCCTCGGGTCCCCCGCCGCTCGGGTCGGCTTCGGATCTGCCGCCGTTCGGGCCAGCCCTGCCGTAATCTCGAGCCGGGACATTTCCGTCCTTTCTCTGTTCGGCCTTCCTGGATCAGATACCGGGTCGGCCTTGGAGTCACCGTCCGTTCCGGTTTTTAGCGAGCCCGGTTGGAAATCGGTTTTTTTGTCCAGTCCGACTTCGGGTTCTGCTCGACCGGTTTCGCTGCCTGGAGTGCCTACATGGATTCTGAGTAGGATGGGCTACCAACAAGGGCCCCCGAGTCCAGGGCCGTGCCGAGCTGGCCGGGGCTGGAGTCGTTCGATGTTGAGACCGATCCGGGTTGTGGGAGGATAAGACCTTTCGAACAGACGTCTCTTCGGGAGTCGCGTCGCACCGCTTCCCTGGTTTTTAGGTGTCATCATGTGGGGGGACGCGTGGCGCAAGAATACTGGGCGGCGTGCTCAAGCGTTCTCGAATCCTGCGACGGTTCAGTAGAATTTCTCACTTCACGCGCCTGGCATTTAATGCCTATATCTCCCTATAAATAGGGGTTGTCTTCTCTTTCAGTGTTTTCTCCGCCATTTTTACGTATTGTTGCAGAGAGAGATTTTTTCGGCGACTTTTTCTTCTTTTCCGATTTCACCGACCTTCCCGGTAAGCTCTCTTTTCTTTCTTTTTTTCTTCATCTATTTAAAATGTCGGAGACAAGGGACGAGACGGAGGTGGTTTTGGCCGTGTCGCCGGACCGCACGGGTGTGGCGGATCTATCGATTGGCGAAGCTCCCGTCGACTGGAGTGTTGAGGAGGAAGGAGATGAATTTGTGAAGTCGCCAGGATCTGGAGAAGTGGAAATGGCGGCGCCGTTGACAGCTGTCGGAGAAACTCCGGCGGAGAGAGTCGAGCCGGTGGTGGTCCGGGCTCGCCCTCGTCCGGCCCCTTTGGTGGCGGCGAGTTGGGACTCAGCTTCGATCCCTAGTAACGTTACGGAGGAACAATTGGCGGCCTGGCGGCTGCGATTTAAAATTCCGGCGAGGGTGCGGATGTTTGTTCCGAATCCCGAGGAGAGGCTCTGATCCGCCCGTTGGTTGCACGGCGGTGTACTACCGCTCTTTCTTGGCGGGCTTGGTTTCGCTTAGTTGACTCTTTCCGGTGGCTAAGGCGGTGGGGCCTTCCTGTCCCAGTTCACCCGAATTCTTGGGCTCGGGTGGTGGGCCTTTTTATTCTTTTTAACGGCACGGTGGCCCGAGCCCAGCTTTGAGGAGTTCAACAGCCTCTATCTATGGAGGTCGGTTGGTAGGTCCGGCTCGGGCTGGTTTTATTTGACGGCCCGGCATGCTATGCACAAGGAGCTAGTGGGGGTACCCGAGACCATTCATAGCTGGAAAGAACAGTGGTTCTTTATCGGGGGGCCGTGGAGGAGTTCTTTGGATGAGTGGGAGCCGGGGGTGATAGATGCCGAGCTGCGGATTCCTGTGCTTTTTACGGCCAAGATGGGTGAGTAGTATTTTTTGTTTTTGTTTCCTTTTTTTGTCTAACGCTCATCATTTACTGCCTGTGCAGAACGCATTCCGGCTTCAGAGACATCTGCCGATTTCGACGACCGGGTCGAGCAGCTTTTGGGCCTTCCGCTGGAGCAAAGGAAGTCTCACCTTTTAGTGTCCGAGAAGAATCTTTGGGCGGCCGGACTTAGAGAGACCGATCCGAGCACAATGTCTTCTTCACGTAACCCCCCTTTTTTTTTTGACATGTCTTCCTTTTCCAGCTCCTCAGGCAAAGACTTCATCCGGTCGGAAGGAGACGCCCGCTCAGCGTGTGGCCAGGCTGGCTGCTGAGGCTGCCGATCGGAGGGAGCGGGCCGGCAAGCGCAAGAGGGTGGAGCCTGTGTCTGAGGATAGCGCGAATAAGGCCGAGGGTTCGTCGGCCCCTGAAGTCATATTGTCCGCCCCGACTCCTGTCCGGGCCGATCGGGAGGAGCCCGTTATTGACTTGGAGGGCCATTATCTTCCGGTCAACCAGGAGCGGGTGGAGCCATGTGACCAAATGAAGGGGCGGCGGCCGCGCTGGTTCCTGGATTACGTCCGGGCCGCTACTCCGACTCCTGAGATGCTCAGTCGGGTCCCTCCTGGGGTGGCTGTTTCTAGCCATATTCCGATCCGGGGTTGGACTCCCAAGCTGGAAATGATGACCAACGATATAGATCCGGCCGAGCAGATCCAGTTCGGGAATGCCCTGGTCGGCCGGGCCATGTGCACCTATGTGAAGGCCTCCAATGAGTTTTTGGCTTCGTCCGAGAGGCACAAGAAGACGGAGGCCGACCTCAAGGCTTTGCGGGAGGAGCATCACTTGTGCCCCTCTTTGATCAAGTCTCTCGAGGGGGAGATAACCTCCCTGAGGGGCGAGATGGAGCTTTTGGACGGTCGGGCTCTCCAAGCCGACATATGGAGGCTGAAGGCCGAGGAGCTGACCGATGCGGTCGATCAGGCGCAGAAGCAGTGCTTGGAAATCCGGGCCGAGCACGAGGCTTATTTGAAGGAGACCAAGGCCCAGGTCGAAAGCCTGACCGAGCGCCTCAACACCTGCGAGGCTTCGAGCTATGCTAGGTGTCTTAGAAGGGGTGGAGGCCTTCAAGGAGACGCCTGCTTTTGAGGAGCTGATCAATCTGAACTATGTCTCCACTTGTTTCGAGATTTTAGATCTTATGAAAGGTGGTAAGACCGTTCAGGAGATTGAGGCTTACATTACCTCTCAAGCGGCCGACCTTCATGTTGATATTGCTGGGGCCGACGAGCCGAAGGCGGCCGAGTCGAGATGCGGTCGGGCTCCGCAAGGCGAAGGCGAGGGCCATCTTTTCGGCCGGCCGGGATGATGGGGCCGAGTAGTTTCCTTTAAATTTTGCCTCTAGCATGGCCGGCGTGCCTATTTTTGTTTTTCTTTTGTTTCATCTGATGTTCGGCCTGCGTGCCAACCTGGTTCAGGTCTTTTGTAATTGTCTGTAGCTTGTAGCAATGACTTGATGAAATAAGATCTTTTTTGCCGTTTTCGTTGTGCTTTTTTATCGTTCTTGGTTGATCGCGCCGAGGCAGGCTCGGTCTTATAGTGCGGAGGAGCCGGTCTTACGAGTCTTTGAGACGAGCTCGGTCTTATAGTTCGGAGGAGCCGGTCTTACTACGTGCCGAGACGAGCTCGGTCTTATAGTGCCGGAGGAGCCGGTCTTATGAGGTGCCGAGGCAGGCTCGGTCTTATAGTGCGGAGGAGCCGGTCTTATGAGGTGCCGAGACGAGCTCGGTCTTATAGTGCCGGAGGAGCCGGTCTTATGAGGTGCCGAGGCAGGCTCGGTCTTATAGTGCCGGAGGAGCCGGTCATAGGAGGTGCCGAGACGAGCTCGGTCTTATAGTGCCGGATGAGCCGGTCTTATGAGGTGCCGAGGCAGGCTCGGTCTTATAGTGCGGAGGAGCCGGTCTTATGAGGTGCCGAGGCAGGCTCGGTCTTATAGTGCCGGCGGGCAGTCTTATGAGTCTTGGGACGAGCTCGGTCTTATAGTGCCGGAGGAGCCGGTCTTTCGAGGTGCCGAGACGAGCTCGGTCTTATAGTGCCGGAGGAGCCGGTCTTATGAGGTGCCGAGACGAGCTCGGTCTTATAGTGCCGGAGGAGCCGGTCTTATGAGGTGCCGAGACGAGCTCGGTCTTATAGTGCCGGCGGAGCCGGTCTTATGAGGTGCCGAGACGAGGTCGGTCTTATAGTGCCGGAGGAGCCGGTCTTTCGAGGTGCCGAGACGAGCTCGGTCTTATAGTGCCGGAGGAGCCGGTCTTATGAGGTGCCGAGACGAGCTCGGTCTTATAGTGCCGGAGGAGCCGGTCTTATGAGGTGCCGAGACGAGCTTGGTCTTATGAGGTGCCGAGACGAGCTCGGTCTTATAGTGCCGGCGGAGCCGGTCTTATTAGGTGCCGAGACGAGCTCGGTCTTATAGTGCCGGCGCAGCCGGTCTTTCGAGGTGCCGAGACGAGCTCGGTCTTACAGTGCTGGAGGAGCCGGTCTTTCGAGGTGTACCAGTATTGAGACAGGGAATAACATCAAATTCTTATTGATAATACCTTTTTAGATACACTGCGTTCCACGGGTAAGTTAATCTTTGGCCATTCAGATATTCCTGCCGGTAGGCTCCATTCTGAAGGACTTCGCTAACTTTATACGGCCCTTCCCACTTGGGCTTGAGCGGCCCGGGATCCGGGCCCAAAACCCTCTTGAAGACTAGGTCGCCGACCTGGAATCTTCTCGGGTGAACCTTGGAGTTGTAATATTTTTCACTCCTTCTTTTGTACACGGCGTTTCGCATTTCTGCCTGAGCTCGTCTTTCGGCAAGGAGGTCCAGGTTCACTTGGAGGACCAAGTCGTTATCCTGTTCTTCAAAATGTGCTACTCGGTAGGTAGGTGCCCCGATTTCGACCGGGATAACGGCTTCAGAGCCGAAAGCCAAGGAGAAAGGCGTTTCTCCGGTGGCGGATCTATGCGTTGTTTGGTAGGCCCATAGGGTCCCGGGGAGTTCTTCTGGCCAGGAACCCTTGAGTTCCTCTAGGCGAGTCTTGAGATGTTGCTTTAAGATCTTGTTGACTGCCTCCACCTGCCCGTTAGATTGAGGATAATAGGGCGTGGAAAAGTTATTTCGTATTTGGAGACCGTCGCAGAAAGATCGGAATTTCTTGTTGTCAAACTGTTTCGCATTATCCGAGACAATGGATTGAGGGATTCCGAACCGGCATATGATTGACTTCCATATGAAGTCGACTATCTTCTGTTCGGTTGTTCGTGCCATAGGTTCGGCCTTGGCCCATTTCGTAAAATAATCAACTGCGACGATTGCGTATTGCACTCCTCCCCGTCCCCTAGGCAGAGGGCCGATCAAGTCGATTCCCCACTTGGCGAATGGCCATGGACAATATACGGACATGAGGGCTTCCGGGGGGGATCGGATCTGCGGGGCAAAGATTTGGCACCGGACACACTTTCGTACGAGCGCAATGGCATCTTTTTTTAGATCGGGCCAATAGTAGCCTTGTCGGATTAACTTGTAGGCCAACGCCTGGCCGCCGGAGTGGTTTCCGCATATACCTTCATGCACCTCCCTGAGGGCATATTCGGCTTCTGATTCGGACAGGCATTTCAGCAGCGGAACCGAATATCCTCTTTTATATAATGCCCCGTCCACGATAGTGAACCGGGCAGACTGAGTTCGTAAGGATCTTGCTTGAGCTCGGTCTTCGGGCAAAATGCCGCTTTGAAGGTACTGCAATAAAGGCTGCATCCACCCTCGCGGTTCTGATTGCTCCGCTGCTCGGATTTCGACCATTTCCAGGGCCGATGAGGCGTGATGCCCTATGCTGACCTCATCCATATGCTCGGCCCCGGCGCTGGATGCAAGTTTGGCCAAAGAGTCGGCCTGAATGTTTTCCGTTCGGGGAATATGTTGCATAGTTCCCTGAAAACCTTGCAGCCGGGCTCGGGCCAGGTTGAGGTACTTAACCAGTTTAGGCTCTTTGGCTTCGTATTCGCCGTTGATCTGGTTGACCATCAACTGAGAATCACTCAGGATGGTGAGGCGGGTAAGGCCGAGAGAGGTCGCCATTTCTAGACCAGCCAAGAGAGCTTCGTATTCTGCCTCATTGTTGGTGGTTGGGAAACTCAGGCGAATAGCCGAGCAGAACAGGCGTTGGTCGGGACTAACGAGGACTATTCCCGCACCCGATCGGTCAGCGGTAGAGGACCCATCTACATAGAGTGACCATTCTTCTGATCGGTCGTCCTCCTGGGCAATTGCGGGCGTGAACTCTGCAATGAAGTCCGCAAGGGCTTGTCCCTTTATAGCAGTGCGCGATTCGTAAGTTATGTCAAACTGTCCCAGTTCGACGGCCCATTTTACCATCCGGCCATAAACATCAGGTCGGTGCATAACCTGTTTTAATGGATAGTTGGTTAAGACGACTACCTGGTGTTCCAAAAAGTATGGCCTCAACTTCCGGGATGCCATTATGAGCGCATAGGCCAGTTTTTCCATCGGGGCATATCTGAGCTCGGCATCATGAAGGGCCTGACTTACATAATAGACCGGATGTTGCACCGTATTCTCCGTTCGAATCAGAGCGGCGCTGATTGTGGAGTCGGAGACCGCGAGATATAAGTTAAGAAGTTCCCCTCGGGACGGTTTCTGCAGGGTTGGGGCTTCTGCTAGGACTTTTTTGATGGCCTCGAAGGCTTTTTGGCAAGGTTCTGTCCATTGAAAATCCTTATTCTTTTTTATCGCCTCAAAGAAAGGCTTGCACTTATCCGTAGAGCGGGAGATGAAACGGCTTAGTGCGGCTAGGCGGCCAGTTAGGCTTTGCACCTTTTTGACCGAGTTTGGGGGTTTTGGGGGCTTCTTCGGCCACCGATAGAAACCCTTCTGCTCGGCGCTCGGTCCGCTGATAGGAAGTGGTGGCTTCGCGGATGGATGCCTTTTTCTGGCGCTTGGACCGATGATCATCGACCTCAGCGGTGCCCATAAT
Organism: Orobanche coerulescens; assembly: GCA_033398695.1. Lineage (NCBI taxonomy): Eukaryota > Viridiplantae > Streptophyta > Magnoliopsida > Lamiales > Orobanchaceae > Orobanche > Orobanche coerulescens. The sequence continues at coordinate 87,859,880 of CM065809.1, forward strand.
CGCTAGAATTTCCCAGGGGGATTTGGGGGCCGGAGGAACCCGGTCATTCTTGGCTCTCGTCGGGTCGGCCCTATCCTGACGATCCCGAGGCGGGTTTCGGGTAAACCGCCTCAAGCCTGTCTCGTCGCATACCGCGATCAGGGCGGCAACGAGGTCTCGGCACTGCTCGGTGTTGTGACCCGCTGACTCATGATATTTACAAAAGCGGGTCTGGTCCATGTCCTTATGATCTTTATAGATCGGCCGGGGGACTGGGAGCAAGTTTTTGCCTTTTATTTGATCGAATATCGCCGCGGCTCCAATGGAATATATTTCCGCGAAATTGGCCATGAGCTCGGGCAGCGATAGCTTTGAGTGGCGGAGTCGCCGAGGAAGAGGCGGGGTTTTATTTTCCCGTCGAGGTTCTTGACGGGTCTCTTTGTAGTCACGTCTTTCTTCTTTCTTTTTATACGATCCTTTCTGATCGAAGGGCATGACTAACATTGGCGTCGGCATGGCTTCCTCAGCAGCTATGTGGGAGCTGGCGCGCTCCAGAAATTCCTGGTAGGTGTGTGGGACATTCTGGCACACCGTCCAGTGAAAGAAAGAATTTTTGTGAAGGCCGGCACAGGCAATAATGGCGGCGCATCGTCGGACATGGGCTCCGTCTCTAATATCCATTTATTAAAGCAGGATATATAATCTTTAAGGGACTCGTTCGGCCTGGATCACGGAAGCAATGGATGAGCGTGGGGCGACCCGCACTGAGGACCCCATAAAGTGGGATCGGAATGTCGCCGAAAGCTGAGCCCATGTCTGAACCGAATGATGGGGCAGCGTCCGATACCACCTCTGGGCCCTCTCCCCCAGAGTTAGGGAAAACATGCGGCATCGGAACGCGTCCTGAGACCCATGTAGATCCATCCAATAAATATAATGCCCCAGATGGGCGTTAGGGTCTGTTTCTCCGTTGTATGGCGGAATTTGAGGAATTTTGAACTTCTCCGGGAGAGGTTCCGCCAGAACGCTAGGGGCCAGGGGACTCTCCTGGCTGTTGAGCCCTTCCGAGCTTTGGGATGGCTGGAGTTGTTTATTTTCGAGCTCCGTAAGGCGCTTTTTTAGGAACTCGATCTCGCTCGAATTATCGCCCGGAGTGGGAGGCAATATTTGCATTGGATTTAGGGACGGGTGGTGAGCCTTCTCTTCCTTGCGGCTCTGACTCTGGACAGTAGGAGCCGGTGTTGCCTTCTCGATTTTCCTTCCCGCCCCGAGGCGATCAAAAACGGACGGGGGGTGTGAAGGCTTACTTTTCCGTGAGGGATGTGAGCTTTCGCCGTGGCTCTCTGCCCTTTCGCCGGCGGCCCCAGAGACCGCCCTTTTTCTGCTTCGCCCCGAGGCAGCGGGGCGGGCCGTCTGAGATTCTGCCTCGAGCTGATCCTCGGGTTTTTGAAGGGTCCCGCCCCCTGTAACTCTTGCCATAAGGGCCGCCATGCCTTGGATGAAGGCAGGGTGTTTGAAGCATTCAACCACTTTAAGGAGGTTTTCTTCCTCCGTCGCGGGCTGAGGGTTTTTCGAACTGTTGTGAGACATTGCTGGTGAAGGGTCTATCTCTACCTTTTTTTATCGAAGGTTCACGCCCCCTTCCTCTAGCGCCAATCTGTTGACGTCTGGTTTGGTCAACGTCACGTGTACTGATCGGGACAAATGGATCGAAGACACGTAGAAAACAACAAATAAAGTGGAAGATATTTGATCACTAAATTTTATTAATGACCTTTTGATAGCATAGAACCGAGCAGAATAATGTGTGACGGTCTATTGAGTTTGCTTGTTAATTACAAGTCTTTTTTGTTCTTTTTCAGTATATCTCAGATCTCTCTTTTTTCTCTCTCTTATTAATGCTCAAAATCCAAAAGATCCTTTTTTTACTGTACATTTCTCCTATATATAGACAATCTGAGCCAGTGGGGAGATGACAGCTGGCGCATGTTTGGGGAATACGCCCATAACACTTGTCAGTCTGCATTTAACTCTTGGACACGTGGCGGCCTATAAGGAGTGTCTTGGGAAGGGGCGTGACTGCATGCGTTAATTGGCATGCGGGTTTGTTTTGCCGACTTCCGGTGATGTCTATCCGACAGGGTCGGTCCTCGGGTCCCCCGCCGCTCGGGTCGGCTTCGGATCTGCCGTCGTTCGGGCCGGCCCTGCCGTAATCTCGAACCGGGACATTTCCGTCCTTTCTCTGTTCGGCCTTCCTGGATCAGATACCGGGTCGGCCTTGGAGTCACCGTCCGTTCCGGTTTTTAGCGAGCCCGGTTGGAAATCGGGTTTTTTGTCCGGTCCGACTTCGGGTTCTGCTTGGCCGGTTTAGCTGCCTGGAGTGCCTACGTGGATTCTGAGTAGGATGGGCTACCAACAATTTGGAATGGAGAGCCCTCATAATCTTGAGTTTCACTGATCTCAAAGATTTTGTGACAACTCGAGGGTGGAACTTTCCCATTGACATAGAAGATTTTCTCAAATACTTCTGGAGAGAGATCAACATTGAAAAATTAATAGATAAAGATTGATTTTTGTCAAACTTTAGAGAAAACATGAACCATTATATTTTCTTAATAATGTAAAAAGTGGACCAAGATAAATCATTGGACAATGATGAAGAAAGTGAAGATGATTGAGTTGAAAAATCTGCGGATGAAGGAGTGACTGACAAAGATGAAAATACATTTGTTGAAAAAAAGAGAAAGAAAAAGAGCAAAAAGAGGAGGAAGGAGTAGAAAAAATCTAAACATATTCATGATGATGAAGATAAGGATAGTGCAGGTGGAGGAGATTAAAATCCAGAAGGATACGAGGAAGGTATTGAAGAAGAAGCTGAAGGTGGGGAAGAAGAAATAGAAGTTTCTGAGGTAGAAACCCAGTAGGGGGAACAATCTGAGGTTCCTACTGATGAGGAAGCTGAGCTAGAAACTTTTTTTTAAGCTGAGCTCAACCCACCTCACCCATATGAATCCATCCCGGAAATTTCAACCGAGCTCTTGATCTTACCTGAGATAACAATAAGATTGATTGAAGAAGTAGTAGAAAGGGTGCTATCCAATAAGGTTGAACCTTACCTGAAGTAGTTGAGTAGCAAGATGGATGCTATTCTTAGAAGGAAAGAATCATCACCTGCACCTGCTTCAATCAGGTTGCCTCTTGGCATGCAGGATTTCATGACTAAGGTGGAAGGCCAACTTAAACAGCTCATTGATGTTGGCAAAAAGGGGAGAAGAAAGAACGAAAAAGAGACAAGGCACTCTAGCTGTTATCCCAAGAAATTCTCCACCCCCAGTCATTCACTTTCCTAAACTTGAAACCAGCTCGAGGACTCTCAAGAGATTTGTCCCAACTGGACCTATCAACCCAGCTCCAACAACCAAGAACAACATAACATAAGAAAAAACAAATTCTTAGCTGGGAGAACAAATAGCTGATTAAAGTCGAAATTTTTTGTTCTGAAGAAGCTCTTCCAATATGGCTGGAGGCAAAGAGGAGATTCACGGAGAAATATTACATTCGACAGTATTTGCAAGATCCTCAGATCTCCCCTCAGCAAATCTATATTGATTTTATGGAGCAAAACTATCCAAATCTACGATAATCCAGGTTAAGTATGCTGACAAACTATTTGATGCATTTCCATGGATCCCTTCATTCAGAGCTGAAGAGCCTCCAATTGATGTTGATGAAAAACTGGATGATGAGGCCCTTCAGCAAGAAATCAAGAATATATGCATAAAAAACAAATACTATCAGATCTTTGCTTCCCCCAGCAATGATAAGGGGAAGAGGAAGAGGAAGAGGAAGATCTTAAAATTTTGTTGTTGCAATTTACTTGTAACTTTTATTTCTGCCTTGAAAATTCAAATGTAATCTCATATAAATGGTATATATAATCGACTTGAATGACAGGTGCTAGTTATCTCAAACAGACTGAGTTTTATTAGGTGCATTTACTTATCTATTTGTGATGATCTTTACATTTGAACAAATATTAAGTTTTGCCATCATCAAAATCGGGGAAATTTATTTGGAATACACTTAGGGTTTTGATAGTACCATCCATGTACTCAAGTTAAATTTAAATGTATGTTTTAAGTACTTGACATTGTAAATAATAACTATATGAGTGTTTCTGTAAGTCTTAAAAATTTATTTTAAGTTAAGTATAGAACAAACGGGTTCATACAGCAAAGTCAAGTGAAAAGCTAAGTCCACACAACTAAGTTTGACAGTCGAGAAAACCCATCTATGAAGAGAGAGCAAAGTATGGACAGCCGGGTAACCCAGCTGTGAAGAGACAGTCGAGTATGGACAGTCGAGTATGGACAGCAAGGAACTTTTGATACTTAGTTAGTTATCAAGTATCAATCAGTTATGTCCATGTCAGCAAAATTGAAAAGTCAACAAAAACAGCAAGACACATGGAGACGTAAATAAAACAAAGAAGAGACCAATTGAGTGACTCACATAACTTGCATGAAAAGTAGGAATAAGATATTCCTATAGATTCACGCCCAAAGACATTCTTCATTAAGGAAATTAAAGATTGCAGCGTGACACCTGATATTAAAGAAAGATCTTCAAACTGGCAAATTTGAAGAAAACAACAAACTCTTGCAAAGGAAGATAGTACTAAACAAAGAAGTCCCTCTCCAACGGACTAATTTGTTCAACAGATGCAACGACTATGAAGAAGAGCTCAAGGATCGTACTATAAATATCTGAAGATTTGAGGAGCAGAAGTACGGTGCGATTAACACATACAAAGCAAACAGGAAATCAAAGCAATATACTCTACACTGTAAGCATCATGAAGAGCTGAGTTCCAAGATACAAATTCAGAGAAGCACTTAGAGTTGTAGAAAACAAAACTCTTGTCTTTGTGATTTGAGTTCGGGTTACTTTCTTGATCGAGGTTCTTGAATGTAGAGGTTGTGCGACATCCACGAGTTCTTGATTGGAAGATGATAGACAACTTGAGAGTTGTTGAGGCATCCACGGATTTTCGATCAAGAGGTGACAAGCAACCAAAAGGAAGGAGTTACAGCTGCCAAGAATTTTCACTGGTTGAAAACTGCATTAACTTAATTAATTTAACCATCATAGGTTATAGTGAATTTATCTCCAAGTCGATTGGAGAAAAGTGGACTAGTAGAGAAGTACTCCATCACCGAAACCACTATAGGTGTTGTGTGGCATACTGCTTTAAACATCATACTTAATTGCTGCATCCATCTTACCTGTTGTATTAACAAACCTGGTCAACTAAATTTTCAGTATATTTTCAGCTGACATTTGAACTGCCGGCAACTGAGTTTACCTAGCTTCTGCGCCCTACAGCTAAGTTTCAAAAACAATTCAGCTGGTAAAATTTTTTATAAGTCTATTCACCTTCCCCGATTTTTACCATACGTATTCGTGACCAACAAATATTTTAACTGCTTTCTCTTTTCTAGAAAGGGTAAGCTTATACCTCTGTGTGTCACACACTGGACATCTCGCGAGATATTCATTTGCCTATCCCGAGTATAGAGCACAATCACATCTGCAAACATGTATCTTGATATAGGAAAGCCCAAGATCTTTCACGATCCGTCTCATTTTCACATGCATATTCGGAAGATGATGACCTTTCAGTAGCATATTACCGGTGAGCTCTAAATAATCATCCACAGCCTTAATGGATACTCTATTCTTCACATTTAACCTCAGCGTTTGCATGCCACTGTCAAGAATAGTCATACTACACCCAGGATATATGTTAGGCATATTTTTATGCGCTTATTTATCATTATTTTATATCCATCTTGAGCCTAAATCTGCATAAATGAGCTTTTAATGCACTATTCTTATATGTTTTGCAGGAAATTGGAGTCCGGAAGCTCGAACGACGAAAAACGGGGGAAAACGACAGTTTTTGGCCTGGGGCCGCGGCACAAGGGAAGCGGGTCGCGGCACACGCAGGTGACCAGCAAGCGCCGAACCCACTGTACCGTGAGCCGCGGCACAACTTAAGTGAGCCGCGGCCCAGGAGGAAAATATGCGCCCAGGCATCCGGCGCTGAGCAGTAGGGCCGCGGCACAGCTTAAGTGAGCCGCAGCCCACAGGGCGGTTCTGGCTGAGCCTTCCGCGGTTCTTCGCCGTTTTGGAGCCTGTTCTCGACCTAATCACACGGACGCATTTTGAAGGCTGATAAAAGTTATAAATAAGCATTGAAGGGCTGAAAACAAAGGGGAGATCAATGAGGAAGACATCACGGGATCGAAGAACACAAGGAGGAGATTTGTGGGCGACGATAAGACCACGGATCCCTACGGTTTTTCTTAATTTTTCCGCATCTTAGTTCCTAGATCTATTCGAGTAGGATTTTGATTGTAGCCGATTACATGACGGTTTGATTTATTTATTATTATTTCAATTCATTCGTTATTCTATTGAATTGGATTCTTCTTACTGTTCTTAATGCTTTTTAATTGTCTGGCCAACAGTTGAATTGTTTTGAATGTCTTTAAGGATTCGGGAGATAAAATTTAGGCATACTTCTTGTGAGACGAATCATAATTTTCGTGAGATAGGAATATACTCATGGGAATTGTGAAGCCTATTTTTGTAGGGATTCTTGAACTGTTTCAGCTACTAATTATCTAATTCGAATAGGGATATATCGAGTTAATCATTCGTAGTATTTTCTATCGACCTTGGGAAAGGCTTTAGAATAATTTAAGAATTCATGGCTTACAATCAATTGAATAAAAGTGAATTGAATTGAATAAAAATCATTCCTGATTGTTTGAGGTGAAAATCATAATCCTACACCCTTATTATTAGTATTATTACTATTATTATTTATTTTTCTATAATTAGTTCAGATATAAATTCTATTTAATTGTTCTTCAAATAAAATTACGAGTTGACTATATTTTGGTACTTAGTGAAATCAGTCCACGAGGGAACGATATCTTACTTACAACTTTATTACTTGTTGACACCGTGCACTTGCGGTATAGTGTGAGGGATTTCCTCCAACAAGTTTTTGGCGCCGTTGCCGGGGACTGATTTTTCGCTAATATCAATACCAAGCGACTCTAATTTTAATTTGAAGTTTTTTTTGTTCGTCTCTATATTTTTATTTTTTTCATTATGTTTTCCTTTGATTATAGTGACCCTTGGCATTTCATAAATTTCGATGTTCTTAATAATTTGCCTAATAGGGTCAGTCAGCCCCCTCCCCCAAAACAAAAGACCATGTTTGAACAATGTGTAGACACTCTCAAAAATCCAGATAGTACCCCTCTTGAGCGAGAATGTGCACGTCGTGGTCTTGATATTCACTATGGTTATTTTCTAGCACATATATTTAGTAGTGAAGTTGAGGGGGGGGTTGAAAAGAAAAACATGTTGAGTTTTTGGGTCGATACCCCAGCACCTGATAATTACATAAAGTGTGATAAGCTTGTAGAAGAAGTTACCATTGATGATGTTTCCAAAGAAATTTCATTAAATTGTCATCAAACTTCGACTAATAAGGTGAACACTTATGTGCCTAAAATTTTATTAACGGTGCCACGCATAATTTTTCCTAAATCCATAATGGGAGAGATTGACTCTATTACTTTTGATTTTGTTGAGGCTGATTCTTTGAGTTCTAATGAGGTTGTTCATGATAAGTCTTTATTATTTACCCATTCGAACTCTGCTTATTTTTTCGTGCCTTACAATTATTATATTCTTCCATCATTTTTTGGTTGTCCGCATAATTATTCTTACTCATTATTTGTGGCAACCGGGCATGAACCAAAGCCTCCCTTGGGGAATAAGAGGCTTATAGATTGTAAGAAGGGGGCATTTGGCAATCTCCCTAGAAAGAAGCCACGTTAAATTTGTTTGCCACGTCGCGCTCAAGACGTAAAATAGAGCGCTTGATGGGAGGCAACCCATCATTTTTACTTGCTTTCTAGTTAGTTGTTTTTATTTGATTTTTAGTTAATAATTTTTTCCTTTGTTTTGTTTTTTCGTTTGGATTCGTGTATTCTTGTGGCCCTTATTTCTCTAATATTTTTTTCAACCTCAATGAGCATTATTCTTCATATTCTAGTCTTTCTTGACCTAATGTCTTTAGTTATTTCATGACTAGAGACTAAGTTTGGGGGGTTCCTGGTGATGTTGGGCATTACTTGAAGTATGGATTGACAGACGATTCCACTCAGACATGTGCTGGCTTTCAAGAAGACATTTGGAATAAGTTTCACTTTTTCTTATCTCTTTTATTGTCACATGAGTTTTATTATTAATAATTTTATGTGTAGTGGAATAAATTGAAGCATGCGATAATTTTCTTAATTTTTCTTGCTTATAAATTGCGATTGCTTTATTGTCCTTGCATGCTGTTGATGGTTTTGTTCAAAAACGTGAATTTTTCATGAATTTTTCGTGCTTTCATGTGTAAAACTGATGTTACGATACTGATTTCTCTTGGAAGAAATGGTTGACTTTTGGTCGAGTTGCAGTCAGCGATATCTGCTTCTGTTGAGTATTCAATTAGGTCCGAAATTTTATCGTTTTTGTAGAAATTTTAACAGATAAGAAAGGAGACATACGTGTTTTCAAATCACCGTTTATACGTTTGGTTAAACTTTTCGCGTAGCTAGTCGTCCAGTAATATGAGTCTTGTTGGCACTTGGATTGAGTTTAGAGTCAGACAGTTTTTCCAAAAAGTCGAGATATTAGTTGTTCTATGATGGGAAATCTAGTAACCGGGGGTATTCACGTGACCCGTTGTTTACTCTCGCGTAAAACGATGACCCTGAATAGATTAATAATTTAGAAATATCGCATTACCGATGATGGGAAGCCTAGTAACCGGGGGTATTCACTTGACCCGTTGTTTACTCTCGCGTAAAACAGCAACCTTGACATGCGGGAATTGCTATTCGAGTTTTTTCTCCGCTATAGAGGGGGGCTTAGTAACTAGAAGCATCCATGTGCCCCATGAGTGTCTTTTACGTCAAACGGTTCCCCGATACATGAGAATGGAAATCCACCCTAGGATCATCCCGATGAACTATTCCGAGAGCCGAAACCTAGTGGTTAACTCGAATCATATTATTGATCATACATAAGGGAATGCTGTCCTAGGAGTAATTTTGATAATGAAACTCTTGATTTGCCACTGCATTTGTGAGGCTAGGCGGGTGGCTTGTTTAATCTAACCCTTCATATTGACGGTCGGTTAAATTCACGCTTGTTAATCTTGGAGCTTGATTTTCTTCATGAGCGATTGATTAGAATTTGAAATTGGTTACTTAGTGGAATCAGTGTCCTGGATGTGACTCGCTATTACGATATTTGTACTATTCTTTGAGATTTTCAGGGTAGTATTGATTAAGTTGAGCACTATGGACTTGCATGATTATTCACGATACATTTTGTTTAAAATTGATAATTTTTGCTTGAGGACAAGCAAAGGCTCAAGTTTGGGGGTATTTGTTAGGCGTATTTTTATGCGCTTATTTATCATTATTTTATATCCATCTTGAGTCTAAATCTGCATAAATGAGCTTTTAATGCACTATTCTTATATGCTTTGCAGGAAATTGGAGTTCGGAAGCTCGAACGACGAAAAACGGGCGAAAACGGTAGTTTTTGGCCTGGGGCCGCGGCACAATGGAAGCGGGCCGCGCCACATGCAGGTGACCAGCAAGCGCCGAACCCACTATACCGTGAGCCGCGGCACAGCTTAAGTGAGCCGCAGCCCAGGAGGAAAATATGGGCCCAGGCATCCGGCGCTGAGCAGTAGGGGCCGCGGCACAGCTTAAGTGAGTCGCGGCCCACAGGGCGGTTCTGGCTGAGCCTTCCGCGGTTCTTCGCCGTTTTGGAGCCTGTTCTCGACCTAATCACACGGACGCGTTTGAAGGCTGATAACAGTTATAAATAAGCATTGAAGGGCTGAAAACAAAGGGGAGATCAATGAGGAAGACATTGCGGGATCGAAGAACACAAGGAGGAGATTTGTAGGCGACGACAAGACCACGGATCCCTACGGTTTTTCTTAATTTTTCCGCATCTTAGTTCCTAGATCTATTCGAGTAGGATTTTGATTGTAGTCGATTACATGAAGGTTTGATTTATTTATTATTATTTCAATTCATTCGTTATTCTGTTGAATTGGATTCTTCTTACTGTTCTTAATGCTTTTTAATTGTCTGGCCAACAGTTGAATTGTTTTGAATGTCTTTAAGGATTCGGGAGATGAAATTTAGGCATAGTTCTTGTGAGACGAATCATAATTTTCGTGAAATAGGAATATACTCATGGGAATTGTGAAGCCTATTTATTGTAGGGATTCTTCAACTGTTTCAGCTACTAATTATCTAATTCGAATAGGGATATATCGAGTTAATAATTCGTAGTATTTTCTATCGACCTTGGGAAAGGCTTTAGAATAATTTAGGAATTCCTGTCTTACAATCAATTGAATAAAAGTGAATAGAATTGAATAAAAATCACTCCTGATTGTTTGAGGTGAAAATCATAATCCTACACCCTTATTATTAGTATTATTACTATTATTATTTATTTTTCTGCAATTAGTTCAGATATAAATTCTATTTAATTGTTCTTCAAATAAAATTACGAGTTGACTATATTTTGGTACTTAGTGAAATCAGTCCTCGAGGGAACGATATCTTACTTATCACTTTATTACTTGTTGACACCGTGCACTTGCGGCATAGTGTGAGGGATTTCCTCACAACAATATAGAGAGGTTTGTTGAAGATGTATGAGATTGTTTTACATGTCAATGACAGCGGTGTTGAGAGGCATTGGTCTAGGAGCTTGGTGACTTGGCTCAACATCATGGTACTCATGATCATCACTAGGTACACCTGTCTGAGAATAACCAAACACGTCGTCAATCAACCTTCTTGTGGGATCTGTGAACGCGTTTCTGCTGTATTGTCCATGATCATGCGGAATAAGCGACACAGATTCTTCACTTTGGTAAATCTAACATGTATATTTTATCCCAAAAATTATTTTTTTGTGCTCCCATAAAATATCAAATGGAAAACAATACATATCATTACGACATCTACATTTATTGCATGGACAATAGTGTAATGTATTACCATTGCCGTTGTCCTTCACAAATTGCATGAACTTTTTCATTCCAACCACTACTCTAGCATCCCATCTCTGTAACTCAATCCAACTTTTGTACATCGCATCTACCGACGACATCTCCAATTTTAGCTAATGACAGCACAAAATGCCGTCGGCTAAAGTACTTTAGCGGACCAAACAACCACCATCGGTCGTTCCCCCGACTTTAACGGACAGCTTAGCAAGGTGATCGGCCGTTTTTTCTTGTGTCATCAGCTAAAGTCCTTTTTTTTGGTAGTGACTCAAGTCCTAGTACTAACAAAGTCAACATATTATATTACTTCTTTATGAGGAAGGTTGTAAGAAATTTTATCACCGGCCATATAAGTCAAATTTTTAATTTGCTTCAGACCTCTAATTTTGGCTCAAAAAGTTGTTTATCAAACGGGGTCCTTGTCTTTTATTTAAGGTATTTCTCCTCATTAAATAAAAGTGAGATTATCTATGATTTAAATTGAAATACACAAATTAAATTACATAAATTAACTAACACAAAATAAATTATTCAAAGTTAAAATACACTCATTAAATAACACAAAGTAGAAAAAACAAATTAATTACATAATTTAAAATTTGGGGAGACATCCATTCACAATTCCATTCGGGCAATTCTTATTCACGAGCAGCTTGTTCGCTTTGCATTCTCACAATTATCATATCTTGTGGATTTTCCTGGTAAGCCCTAATTGGGGGTGAATATAGTGATGAATCACTTGGCATGATTATCATCATCCACTTAAGAGATATATAGTATGGTTGAGTGTGGAATCTTGTTTCTTCAGCAAGGAGTCTCTGGTTTTTCAGTTCCTACTGCTAAAAAGCTCGTTGAATCTCTTCATTTCAGCTACAAGTATAAGGATTCGTTCCCCAACGATGTACAAGTATAAAATCATTCCCCTTGTTCAGTGTATGATATATAGATTCCGTTGCATTTTGACCAAATTGTGAGACCATAAGTGCTTTTTCCCCTGACCTTATGCAACATAGTTGAGTTTTTGTCTTATACACCCACTTACTTTTAAATGGACGCACTTTGAGAAAGATTGATTTTTTTTTTTGTTTGTTTTTCATGATTAAGCCAAACCTAAGGTAGTATTTATAACTAACCCCTAAAAATAACATTAATTTTTCGTGTTAGATTTTACAGTCGTATCACTTCATGTTTAGATAACTTTACATCAATGTTTTAAAAAAGCCCAGACTCGTACGAGTTGACTCGCGAGTCAAGGCGAGGCGAACGGGTGGCGAGTCAATACTTACGAGTCGGGTTTCTTACATTTGCGAATTTTTCTTCGAGGCATACGAGTCTGTCAAGAAAAACATCCACTTAAAAATGCCCTCGGGTCTCCCTCTTTCGCTCCGACATCTGGTTTTCTACAGCATGATTGTGATTCACACGGGATACAGCTAGGATATAAATTCGAACCTTCAATGCTGCTGGAAAGCTTGCTGGAAATTTCAATTATAGAGGGGCGATGGTATTTTTTTGTTGCAGAATTTGGTTGAGTCGTAGAGGCTGAAGAAAGAATGTAGGAGCTAGAATTTTGTTGTGCAATGGGTCACTTGGGCTTGGTCTGCAAATGGGCTTCTAATGATAGATACCATTGATTCTTGGAAGCATGATATGAAGTAGAGTTACTCCTATTAATGGGCTTCAGTTTTAATTTGAAAGTTAAATGCAAGTTTTCTTCTGAACCAACTAACATAACTTTTCAACAAAAAAAATAATTAATTAGTATTTTAGGATTGATTTTGTATTGAAAAATAAAAAATACTTATGTTATGTAGGCTGATTTTTTAGGGTTTTCATCTTTTTCATACTAAATTAACTTAAATATATATAAAATATATTCTTATTTATATTTTCGTAATTACCGTATCCTAGCCATATATCTTAATATCCTATATTTTAAAAATTCGTCTTACCACCATATCCGTATCACTCCGATACGATACCCATACCTGTACCTGTACCGTGCACATAGGTCCAGATAATTACCTTTCCAAAAAAATCATATAAATAAAAATTTTCAGATAATTATTAAATAAATTAACTAATTAATAAATTATTGTTGAACCTTATATATGTTTATTATGTTATATTTTTTTTCATGAGAAAGTTGAGGCTTACGCCTCGTTCCGCCTCGAGGCGTACGCCTCGCCTCATTTGAGCAAAACGCCTCGAATACGAGTCGCAGATTTTAAAACACTGCTTTATATAATTGCAATATATTGATAATTCCAACAATCGCTCAGGCATTCACTGTTTCATTAGTCTCCAGCACCACCAAGTTAAAATAGCCAGAAAAGAGAAGTCTGTTACAACAAGGCCTGTTATTTGAGCCGAGCGAGCCTGAGTACCTGCTCGAGCTCGACTCGAACTCTTATCGACCCGTGCCCAGCTCAGCTCAATAACATTACCGAGTAAGAAAGCTCGCTCGAGTTCACTAAAAAACGAGCCTAATGAGTCGAGCAGCGGCTAACGGGCCTAACGGAATTCCAAGACAAATCTCAGTTCTTGAGCCTAACGAGTTGAGCTCGAGCCGGCTCGTTAGTAAATCCAGCCTAATTGGGAATGCTACAAAAACCAGCCGTGCAGGCACGCCTTATCACAAATGGTGTATTAACACGTGTCCCATAATAATTGCATTTGAACACGTGCCAATACACCATTTGCGGCGATTGTTGCTTACTAAATAAATATACCAAGAATTCAATCCATTCATTTCCCATAACTCTTAATATTTCCACAACATTTATTGCTGCCTCAACTAAAGAATCAACTCTTGTATTCTATACCCCCAAAAAAATGACAAACTCCATAAACAATCGGAAAAACTTACATGAACTAGTAAAATCCTGATACTCACATGCCCTACAATCTTTACCAAAAATATTGATTTACATAAACCAGCAATAATTAATCCATCAAGTTAGAAGGTAATCACCTTGGTCCCAAAGAACCCGTAATGTCAGTTATCGTACCCATATTCTCCGCCCAATTCTGTGATTCCAAAAACATCTGGGAAATCCGAATAGCCACCTTACTCATATCCGGCCGAATATCCGGATCATCGGCCACACAATCCAACGCCAGCCGAGCCAATTTCTCAACCACCTGCACTGGATAAGAATCTCTCAACCTTTTATCCATCCACTTTCTAACCCATCCACCACCACCCTCCACCGCCACCCGCGCAGTATCCACCACCGATATCCTCGTATAACTCCCACTCTCCTCATCTATTTCATAAGTCAACGCCTCCATCCCAGATAATAGTTCGAGAATCACAACCCCGAATGCATAAACATCGCACTTTTGTGTCACTGTCCCACTTCTTTGAAATTCAGGGGCCATGTACCCTCTAGTCCCCTCGAACTTGTTAATCTTACTACTCGATCTTTTCAACGCTTTACAGTCCGTGTTATCATCACCGTCTCTCGTAATCTCACCGCAGAGCTCGGACGTGCCGTAATGGCATATCTTGGCATCCAGGGACGGTTCGACGACGATTATGCTACTACTCTTTATGTGATTGTGCACGAATTCAAACCCTAGTCCGGTCGAATTATGAACGTACTCCAAACCGTGAGCTATATCGGACGCGAGGCGCACACGCGACATCCAGTTAGACAACACCGTGAAATTAGGGTTTTTAGCATTTCTCAGACAATCGGAAAGATTAGCACCAGAAACATACTCGTAAACCAGATATATATAAGTACCAGAAATAGAAGCGCCTTTTAACTTTACCAAACTAGAGTGATGGCTTTTGCAAATTACGGACAGACGATCGACGAGCTGTGTGGTGTCCATCTGGCGCCGAAATCGGCGCTGGAAGATCATCGAGAGGTGATCGCGTACTGTGCAGCGCCAGGCGGTGGAGGAGGAGGATTTAGAGTGCGGCTTCAGCATGAAATTTTTGGTGGCGGAGATAATTTCCTGAAAATCGTAAACATGGGGCTGTTCGTGGAAAATTGAATCGCGGAGGCTGGAGAAAGATGTGCGGCCGGAGATTGAGGATTTGTACGAATCCCTGTAGAAGCTTGAGGTTGAAGCTGTGCTGGGGATCATGAATTTGTCGGTGCCAGTTGAGTATAGAGGGTTCGATGAGGAATTCTGTTGGGGGGTTTTGGATTTCCGGGATGATGGAGACGATCGTGGCTCGGCTGAGGTGGGTTCAATAACTTGTTGGGTCATTTTCCTGGATTTGCACATGGAGAAAATTACTCAAGAAAGTGGAAAAGCAGAAAAACTGGTACAGTTTTGCGATTGGGAAATTGATGACGGGTTGAGAAACAGCATGTGGGGGCGGCGGTAGGGCGGAGCAGCTGAAGTCCGCCCACTTGGGTGGAGGGTGAATTAAAAAAAAAAAAAGATTTCTTTTCAGGTGGATGGGGTGGCGGACATGGCGGTGATGGTGGCAGCGTTTGGAACTTGGAATGGAAGTATATTTTCCTCGGGGGGTCAAGTATGTTTCCTCGGGGGACTATCAAAAAGTAGTTTGAGCAAAGTTATATTAAATATCAAACTTTTCTTACAGGACTCATCGTCATCATTCATTCAAAAAGAAATTAATAGTTGAGATTAAAAACATTTAATATTTCACACATTTTTTATAATTTAAATATCTCTTATTAATCGTTAAGCGAAAATAATTACACCATCGCGACGAGTATTTAATTATCTTTCTATAGACGGGCACTTTGATATACATTCGACAAAAAAATTCGCTTTTTTCACGTTTTAAGGTAGAAATACACGTGATATATCATATATGATATTACATATCATAGATATGTAATATCATATATGATATATCACATGTGATTTTTTCGGCCACGAAAAAAAAAGTAAAAAAAGCGGGAAAATTTTTTTTGTCAAAAATATATCAAAGTGCCTATCTATAGAAAGATAATTAAATGCTCGTCGTAACAGTATATTTTTTTGACTTAACGATTAACGGTTTGAAAGATATTGATATTTGAAAAAAATGATGAAAGTGGGTTTTTTAAATTGTTGGGATTAATCTCATTCATTAGATCAAATAAAGATGGAGGTGGAGATTAGTCCCTTGGTATGTAAAAAAAGTTTGGTCCTCAAATGATCTTAAATCAAAGTATTTTGAATTTTCGTTCAATAATATTCAACCTAATGTAGAGTATGTTTGGATGCATTCACTGATAATCTAGCTGATTGTTGATAATCTAGCTGAAAACCAATAATCTAGACTATATCATATAATCTAGTTGAAAAATGATAATCTAACTGTAGTATGATAATTTAGATTATTGTATTGAAAAGTGTTTGGCAAAATTAACTATCATACTAGCTGAAATTTATAAAATGACATAAAGATACATCTTTTATAAAAACTAGAATATTATTTTTCATAAAATAAATAAAAAATCTGATCAGTTATCTTCTCCGGTGAAGTTGAATTCAAGTAATCAATCTTTATGAAGCAAGATAGTAGCCTATGGACTTCGATAGCGCACGCTAACAAAGAATGTTAGCGCACGCTGAACTGGTAACGTACGTTAAATGAAGAGGTTAGCGTACGTTAATAATGTACAGTGTATATATATATGAGTAGTTGGCTGTCATTCCCCATTTCGTCCATTCTCTTCTTGCAACCGACAGAGAGAACCTTGGGAGGACATTTGGAGTTCCTAAACACTGAGGGATGATCCTCTTTAACAATATTAAAGATGGAAATCATAGATTAAAGCTTTGTTCTTTAAATCATTGGCGATTCTTGGAAATGGATTCAACCTTGGAAATCAATCCATTCCTTCAAAAAGGTAATCACTCTTCATCTTTGGATTTCGTTTTGGATTGAATGTTAATGTTCTTGAGTTGATGATTATTACATAAACAAGTTGATATGCATGATTATGAGATGGATTACCGGAGTATGATGATATTAATGTGATTCGTATGGTTTGAATCTTATTGATTCGTCTTCTTGAGATTAGTTGGTTAATTCTTCTCCTCAGTTTCGAATGTTGATGTTATTGTTGATAATTACTCCCTGTAATGATAGATTATGGAAGTGTTGTTACGTTCTTAATGTTTCATGAGGTTGATATTGAGGAAGATGATATATGTATATAAGAATTGGAATGAGGGTTGGATGATTACTTATATGTTAAAGGATATCGGATTTCGTTGTTTTTATGGCTATGAACATGGTTTAGAATCAGTTAGTGTTCTTGATAATCGCCATATGTTGATCGGTATCTGAAAAACATGCATCTGTACAGCATTAGCGCATGCTAAGCTTACTGCCTAGCGCGCGCTAACGGGAGCAACTTAGGCACGCTACGTTAAGTGATTAACATGCGCTAAGAAGGCAGAAAATGCACTATTTTCGTGTTGTGGTTCTGAATTCGTGCTGGTTTGAGTTGGATTCATCTGACTAGTATTTAATCGAGATATTGTCAAGCCGTTGGGTTTGTGAATTGGTTTTATCGATTGTTTATTGTTATCGAACTTGTTGTCTATAGATTATTGTAACAGGGTGAGATTATTGATCAATGATTAGAACCATGCTTTGCGGTCGTATTCGAGAATGTTCATGAATTACATTTATCAGGGCCGAGGGACTTGTATATGACGGCAATGGAATTGGTAACGGCTTCATCGGTATCGAGGCAAGTGATTACTTGCTCAGTTATAATGTTTAATGAATGGTTTCAGTTTCATTTCGTTTATGATGCATATAGCAATGATTATTACTGCGAATTCTGGAGATTCGGATTATATGTTGTTTTTCTGATTCTGGGAGTTAAATCATAATGTATATTCTTTATCTCGGTTATTGGAATGTTCAGGTATCAAGGTTACGTTGCGATAAATACAAGGATATGAGTATCTATAGTCCATGGTACGTTGGGATCGCCAAGCATTGAGGATGATCATTGGTGATGATTTGACATCGAGATTGCTCCCAAAGGACTCGGGACAAATATCTTAATTTGATTTCGGTTTAATGTTGATGATGTTGATCATGCAGGTTGTCATTCATGTTGCTGAACATGAAGTCGTCCTAGTTGTTTCGTCATAGGTTCGTTCATGTTTTGATTCATATGTTGTTCATGTTGATGAACATATTGATTTGCATATGTGTATGCATAATTGCATTGTTTATGTTGTAAATGATCCGAAGGAATCATGAGGATCTATGCTGAGGGTGCTGGATCGGATGTCCACCATGCGTTAGTTCGACGGGATCATCATGGGGATCTATGCTGAGTGCGCTGGATCGTTCGATTACCAGTATTGTGTTGATGGAATCATGTGGATTCGCATCACTGATTTTTATCATATGTTGTTGTGCATATGTATATTGTTGGTTATCCATTTTGTGTTGATCTAGTAGGATCCTCTTGGGATCTATGCTGAGGGCGCTGGATCATGGGATTTCCATTGAGTATACACTGTTGTTATTGTTTTGAGCATATTGACGTTGTCATATGAGTATGCATTTGTAGGTCTTGTGTTAGGACTGTGCCAGTATATTGCTTTGATCTGATCTTGGATTAGACCGATATGATTGTCGTAGTATTGTGCATGTTCGAGGTATGTTCTGTATTTCCCTTGGTATTTGTCTTTGATGGAAAAAGTATTTTCTTGTTGTGACTTGATGATGTCACCCGACGGATTTCGGTTGGACAGAGTTAGTAGATTTTCGTAACAGTGAGTTATGATGATGTTTTGAGGATGTTGGGGTATTGTGTGAGACACAGTACGAGAGGTGAATTTTGGTAAAGTTATGACGATAAGATTACATTGGTCGTATTCTTAGTTTGTATTCTCATTGGTATGTAATTATTGATGTGATGTGATTCATATCATTATTGGATATTATGGCTGACCCCGTCGTGGGCTTTCTTTTTAGGTCCTTTGGATATCGAGTTTGTAGCGGTCATGGAGAGATGAGCTTCCCGGAGGATACTGGCTATGGCATGTGTTTGTGAATCGAGTGTTCTAATTTGATGTTGTATTTCCGCTGCTAGAGTAATTTTATTTGGTTATCCTTTCCGCTGCGTAAGTATTTTAAATGGCCTTTTGATATCTAGTAACTTAGGTTACTTTGGCAATCGTTTTCTCAACTATTTAGTCGTTACGTGTAAGCGATAGCTTAACGTATGTTTTCAAACTGTGGAGTCTTGGCATTTTGGGTCTTGCTGTTTCAAATGAGATTTCACGACAGTTCTGATAAACGAGTTTTATAACATCTTCGAATATTTTTAAAGATAATACTGTCGTTATCCTCTTGGGCATTTATTTTTGTTTGTGAAAATTTCTTTTAGCCTTGTGGGTTCCATCACGGGGCCCACAGCGCTGTAATATTCCCGGTTAAATCTGGGGGTGTTACAGTTCATACGCCCGAGGGGTATGTTCGACAGTCAGGGTTATTTCCTTGAGATCCATTATATTTGATCTTGTTTGGAGTTTACCATGTTGATGGTATTCTCGGTTATTGTTGATCCTTTGTTGATCGTATTTGGAGTTTACCATATTGATGATATTCTCGGTTATTGTTGATCCTTCGTTGGTCTTGTTTGGAGTTTATCATGTTGATGATATTCTTGGATGTGTTTTGACCTTTGGTTGGTCGTATTGGAGTTATCATGTTGATGATATTCTCAGTTGATGTATTGGTTGATCTGGTTATTTATCATATGAGCGCTTGGGCTTCGTGTCGATGTTTCTGGACTTGTTGTCTTTGGCCTTCAGATGTATTATGTATATTTGGTTCTTATCAGGATTGGTATCTGATTGTGCGATCCGAGGAACAGGATTTGGCACGGATGGATTATTCCACACTTATGAGTTATGATTATGTTTTGAGAATTCTTGGTATTGTTTGAATACAGTACAGATGGTTGTAGTTAAGTTCATTTCGTCATCTGAGAATGCAAAATGTGGGTTATGGTAAGTATTGGGTTGATATGGATTATCACGAGACGGTAAAGTTATGACGGTAAGATTACATTGGTAGTATTCTCACTTTGTAGTTACATTGGCATGTAATTATTTATGTGATGTGATCGTTATCATTATTGAGTATTGTGGCTGACCCCATCGTGGGCTTTATTTTTAGGTACTCGGAGATCGAGCTAGTAGCGGTAGTCAAGAGATGAGCTTCTTGGGTGATACTGGCTATGGCATTATTATGGGAACCGAATATTTGACTGGTTGTTTTATTCCACTGCAAATGTATATTTTGAACTGTGTTTATATCCACTTCGTGTGTATTTTAAAATGGTTTTCTGTTTTTTTTACCAACTCTTATATATTTTAAAATGGCATTTTGGGCATTTCGTAAATTTGGGTTTATCTCGTAAAACCTTTCCCCCAAACTATTCTTCATCGGTACGTGTAAGTGGTGGCTCAGCGTACATTTTGAAACTGTTGAATTTTGGCATTTTTGGCCTTTTACTTTCAAATGGTATTTTATGACGGTATGTGGAAATAGATTTTTAGAGACTATTTGAGTATTTGAATTATATTACCGTCATCGGCCTTTTTGGCGTGTTTTAAATGATTACGAAAATGATTTTAGCCTTGTGGGTTCCGGCGCGGGGCCCACAGTGCTATAATATCCCCGGATGGTTTTGGGAGTGTTACACACAATGAGGTGGACGATGCCACACATCCGAAGATGTGTCACAATGAGGTGGACGAAGCCACACAGCCGAAGCTGTATCACAATGAGGTGGACGAAGCCACACAACCGAAGCTGTATCACAATGAGGTGGACGAAGACACACAGCCGAAGTTGTATCAAAATGAGGTGGACGAAGCCACACAGCCAATGTTGTATTAGAATGAGTTGGACGAAGCCACACAGTCGAAGCCATATCACAATGCGGTGGATGAAGCCACACAGCCGAAACTGTATCACAATGAGGTCATCCAATGACCATGACCTACCGAACTGTAGGTGTTTGGAAACCAACCGCGAAGGTTCAAGCTTCAAGATTACCCGTCGAGCGCTAGCCCTAACTAGCCTCTAAAACACAAATACTCACAAATGGCAATGATCGCAAAATTACCGAATTCACTAGAATGATAGTGTGCTGCCTTGAGTCGGCCAACACAACAACAATAACTCACGGACTGGTACCGTCCTTGTCGGTCCCAATTCAAATACCTCAATTGCCTTAGAACAGCCAATCGATAACAATGATACAACGAATGGGAATCATCCTCGACAGTCCTAATTCAATACCTCAATTGCGTTAGAATGACCAATCGATAACAATGACACAACGGATGGCAACCATCCTCGACAGTCCCAATTCAATACCTCGATTGCCTTAGAATGACCAATCAATTACAATGACACAGCGGATGGGAACTATCCTCGATAGTCCCAATTCAATACCTCGATTGCCCTAGAATGGCCAATCGATAACAACAACGATAATAGATGACTTGAAGCCTTTAATAGGTCACCGAAGACAGAGATGATAATCGAATATGTCAATGCATTCAATCGGCAAATACAACATCAATAGAAAAACACCAATACCAATAGCAACACTCATATCGATGTCTTTAGTCGAACATCAATATCAATAATGACAATCGATATATTGATATCGCGATATCAACAACAACAATAATAACAAATGTCTCAATGCCTTAAATTGACCATTGACGAACAACAATAACATTCGGCATAATTGCCGAAGGGTATTGCATCAAAAAATTCCCCTGATATCAACAAAATCATGAAGAGACTACGTCTCGGAATGATACAACACATTCATACACATATATGATAACATTTAATCTCATTGACCAGTACAAGTATAAAACTTGCCTCAAACCAAAGGCGATGAAATCATCCCACGAACAATGAACGGCGTCCTTCAATAATCCCAAGCACTCGAACAACCTTGAATGAAATACAGTTCATTCAATAACACAATATCGATGTTGAAAACAACACGATTGATAACTTCGATTCAATAATGAATCGATCAAACCACATAGACGAATATCATAGTCCTCAACTACGAATTCTAACATCCTCCAATCACCTCAATGATCAATTAATATGATCATAATGTTCTTAATACTTGTGAAAAATAATTCAACAAGGATTACCAAGAACAATATCACATTAATCATCATATTATGTTGATATCATCTTATATCATCATAATCACCCCAAGATCATCATCACATTACAAACATGATGTTTAAATAACCACCAATCATGAATTATCATGAATTTCAGATTAATAAACAAGATTAACTTAACAATTTCAATATTATGATAATTATATCATAACTCATCATAATCCTACACTAAAATGGTTAAAATCTCCCAAGAACACAACTAACATCAATAATCATCTCAAAGCTATGTTAATCATCTAAAAATCTTAACATAACTCTTCATAGACATGATTATAATCTCCAAGTATTCTTAAAATATCAAGAACACACTCATCCTAAAGTCATAATCATCATGTTCTCAACATATATAGTTAAAACCCATCAAGAATTATGCTATCCTCCAACAATTAATCAATACACGAAGTAATCATCAACAACATCATCATAATCCCGAGATCAACAAAAGATTAACCAACATACCTCTAGAAAATAAAGAACAACCTCAAATCCTATAAGAAACCACCTCAATCTTCAAGCTCCCAAGCTCTAATCTAAGTTATGGAGCTCCAAAGTAAGTTGGAAGGGTCTGAAATTCACCAAGGAATGCAGATGGATGATTTCTAGAGAGAAATATCGGAATTAGATCGTGTAGAAATGAAATATAAAACATGGCTTTATAATATGGACTCTCCATTACGGCCATTATCGTCCAAGATTAATGTACGTTAAACATCCGTACATACGCCATCATCACCTCGTAGCGTACGCTATGCTCTGCCAGGAGCTACTGTCTCAAAAACGAAAGATCCTTACGTACATTGTCCAAACCGACGTACGAAACAACCCCAACATAACATACGTTAGCAGCCATGCATTGTGTACGTAATGGTAATTAACTTAGCTGTCCCAATCAAACAAAAATGTCCAGCCGTGCTCGGCCCCACATGCCGAAAGTCGGATGTGATCTAATACTCCGTATTACGTATGTAACCAACATGGTTTAACATACGTAACCATCCATCCGTAATGTACGTTATCTATGCATATAGCGTACGCTATGGCTAGTATACTTGGACAAAATAAAAACTCAACAAGCAACATCCAACCGGTAAAACAATACCGACCACAAAATAAATATTTTGACTCCGAAATATCCCAATACAATTTACATTATATCCATCTAATACAACAGCAGTCGTACAATTCCAAATGAGTACGTACAATGCTACAGTAAAAACCAAAAAAAATTACCCCGGATATTACATACTTCCTCGCTTAAAAAGAGTTTCATCCCCAAAACTAAGGGTAAACAACTCGGGGTATGAACTATCCACCCGGATCTGAAAACAACATCTCGAGGAATACTCCTCAATACGAACTACTTCACTCGAGCAACTGGGCCAACCCCTCAAGTCCCCACATCTCCTCTGCCTGAAGAAGGCAAAAAAACTCCTCTACTAGAGACCATCCAGAAAGTCGTACCACCCGCATGACTTGTAGCACCGGCGTACACATCCCAAGAGAGCCGCTCATTGTACATGTCTACACAATCATCTGTGTACACTTTCCCGTACTCGCCAGCATCGGACGCCCATGCAATCACTAACTCATGTCACACAAGGATAACAATAATGCATATATAGTCCTCAGGACCATATCCTTCGCATGCCCAATTCCCTACGACTTGATGTCTCAAATTACAACTAAGATTTACCTAGATTATCCCAAAATCTCGGGTACAACACAAAAAGATAAAATTGGGAAAAATCAAATCAGACAATCTCAAATCTCATGATTCTCAAATACTATTGTTACAAGATAGATCAACAACAAATGGTTCACAACCATAATACCACAACAAAGATTAAGTTAAACACTAATCCGAAAATCAAAGAAAGGAATACATAAATCAAGGCTATATCTCAAATGTTTCTGGCATCGATATCCTCTAGATCATCGATCTCCTCCATCTCATTGGTTCGATAAAGACCCAAATATGAGCTCGCTGCACCTCCTCGGGTGTCCTTACCTCTGGATCCCAAAGCCTGGTAGGACCACTTGGATGAAGTACAGACTGGAGTAACAAAATCTCTCGGCGCCCGTGAGCTCTCTTGAGATCTACTGGCACTAGGGCTCCTGCAGTATTTTTGGAGGCGTCCCTGCCTCCCACATGAATGACAAACAAAAGCAGGCACCATACACCGAGAGCTAACGTGCCCCGCTGAATCACGGTTAAAGCAAACAACAGTCGAACTCGTCGTCTGAGAGGAAGATGTTTTCCCAGCATGAAAGCGACTAGAAAACGACCTCTTGGATGTTGGAACCTGATGTTCCTATGAACGAATCGGCATCCTAGTCCTATTACTAGAAGGAACGGAAAGGTTCTTTCGAGCAAGCTCCTTGACCAAAAGCTCTGCTCCGAGAGCCTTCTTAATGAATTCACCAAGTGAGTTACAATTATGATTGATCAACTGCATTCTTAACTGCGGGTTTAGCCTCTTGAAAAAATACTTGAGCTTATCCGCCTCAGTACGGATAATAGATGAAGCAAAATGAAGAAGTCCATGAAACTTCTCAGCGATGACAACAACACCCTCGTCCTCGATGGATTTGGGGTTCAAAACCTCTGACAACTTGGCTTCACAAAGTGGAGCCGGATAATACCTCTCTAACATGAGAGTCTTGAAGTCGTCCTAAACACAATTACGATCGGTGGGTTTCACAGAAAGCCACTAAGAATAAGCACCCTTACTCAAAGTAGTAAGCCTCTACTGCCACCTGTCTCTTTTCTGGACATTGAACCATGTCGAAGAGTTTATAAAAATGTTCAATCCAATGAACAATGTCAGTTGGTTCCAATGAACCCTCAAAAGTAAGCGGCCTCGGTCGAGAGATATCGCCAACAATTTGACTTACACCCCCAGCTGCCCATGAAATGGCACTTGGGGTCCCTACTGCGGTGGACCACGAACCATTGAGACCTGCATGGTCTCCACTATCTGTGTCATCTGAGTCACCATGCCCTTCATAAACAAGAAAGGATCGACGTGTCCACTCTCAGTCTGACTAGCTTCTCGAGTATGACTTCCCGAAGGAGAGTCGGTCCCATAGGTAATACCACCGGCCGAACTCTGATCCATCTCGGCATTCGCACGAGCATAAATATGAGGTTCTGGGTTCCGGCCTGCTCTATAGCCTTTACCCCCTCTGTCACGTCCTCAGCTTCCTCTTTCCATACTGAAAGAATAAAGTTCAATCATGAATGTAGCTCAAATATGCCTCAATGGCCAATACAGAATGGTAAGTTAGTAGCCCAACACGAGCATACATACTCAACAGATAAAGAATCATATCAATTGCGCTAATCATCGCCGATACAGAGCCCACATGCTCCAAAACAAACAATCGTGAATCAATCGCACCACAATGTCACATACAGGTTTCAACAATACCTGTATATAAATGACATAATGAATGTATGAACATAAAAGAGAATAAAGTTCTTGCACAGGTCATACGAAGCTTCGGGTCTTGCGAAACTAGTTCCTACTGACAACGACTCAGTGAAAGAATGACTCATACAGTCGTTCAACTATCACGACTCATAAAACCCGACTGTCCAGATTGTCATAACCTGACAGCCCCGCTACTACCGCCTCAATAGAGCCACATAACACACATGTTAGGGTATCTCACAACCCATTTCTCTGATACCATCTTCTGTAATACCCCTAAAATTCCATTGGGTTATTACAGTGCCTATAACACCCCTAGAGCCATCCGGGAATATTACAGCACCGTGGGCCCCGCGTCGAAACCCACAAGGCTAAAAGACATTTTTTTACAAACATTTCAAATATGCCCAAGCGGCGATGAGGGTAATATCTATATAAAATCAATTTATCAAGTACCATCGTAAAAATTCGTTTGAAATTACCAGGCCAAAATGCCAAACTCAACGGTTTCAAAAGTAACGTTAAGCCATCATTTACATGTAATAGTTTAGGAAATCGGTTTTCCAAAATAAACACAATTTTGTAAAATACCAAAAGGACATTTTGAAAATGTAACACCCCCAAGTTATTCAGGGTATATTACAGCGCCGTGAGCCCCACCGTGGGACCCACAAGGCTATACATATGCGGAACCATGAGCTTTGACCGATAAGGTCCAAGCATAATCCAATGGAGGACCATAAAATGGCAATCAAGATAATCTTCAACAAGACAGAATACAATAAATCGAGAATCTATCCCAAGGCAACACAGGCCAAAACATCAAGAAAGCCAGACACAGTACTCGAGTACTCATAACCATTTCAAGTACAACATTACTGAATAGATTAAATAAAAAGTATAACCGGTGACAAAACACAGCATCACACTTACCCATCATCTTCATGCCGACCCAGTACATGCCTATCCGCTCTCCCGGATTTCTAAAATACATAAAAGGTATTTCCCCCAAAAGGGGTTAGCCGTCGAATAGCTAGTACAAGTATATTGAATATGAAATATAATACTTCTCGATAATAAACTAAATGCAATCATCATTCCATCAAGCTCAAGACTAGTATTTCGGAATAACTAAATCTCATAGCATTTCATTTCAATACATACGTGATTAACCGTGGAACCGCACCAAAGGTAACGAATCCCTCAGAGGCCCCGTAGGACCCTCCCAGAGTGGTTAACCCAAAATATTCGCGGAACTGCACCAAAGGCTACGGAACCCTCAGAGGACCCGTCGGTCCGTCGCAGAGTGAATATATACAATCATGCCATTCATATACCTTACTTTCAAAGTCGAGAACATACAATCATAAACATATGCTTGCCTTTGAGACATCGAGAATCGGAAGGAAAAGAATACAAGTTCGGTAGGTCCAAGAACCCACTTCCAGCACCTAAACGATTCGTAAGGAATACGATAATTAATAATCCATACTCAAATCACATGAAGAAACTCCCGAAACCCGCCTACGATTTACAAAATTCCAAGGATAATCACCTAGAGGTTTGGATATCATCCAAACCCTCTCAAGTCCGAACAATGTACATAAACATCCATATAATCGTATGGGAAACGTGGGTACGGGGTAGATATAACATAATCTCAAATATTTCAAGCTCCAAAATGGATAAATCGGACGAATCTAAGAAAATCCCCAAAAAATCCCTCAAACTAGGGTTCTAAGGAATTTAACTTGATTTGGAAGGTAGAAACGGATTAGATGTTGCATAATCTTTGTTAATCCACCTAAGATAATGATAGATGATGAGTAGCCGCCCCAAATTGCCTCGGAGTCGCCCCTCTCGTGCTCTCTAGTCGGAAGTGAAGAAAATGAAAAAAAGTGACGAATAACAGGGCTGACCGCTCTTATATACTGGGCTTATTTAGAGCGCGCTAAATCTTAAGGTTAGCATGCGCTAATGGGGCTATCTGGTAGTCCAGTGGCTTCTGACCTGCGTCGTCAGCGTGCGCTACATTTGGCGCTAGCATGCGCTGTCGATAGCGTGCATTAGTTCACACCTACCGTGCACTAGCTGCTAGTCCAGAGAGCAGAATTTAGCTACTGCCTCTGCCAGACTCAACCCATTAGCACGCGCTACTGGCAAAGCTAGCGCGCGCTACTTGACACGAATAGCGTGCGCTATCTGCTCCATCTGATAACATTGCCGCAAGGTCCAATCGATACGAACATGTTCCGAAGGGTACGAACTCTAAAATCAACAACATCTCGATAAGTGCTTACAAGAGCGACAAAAATGAAGGAACGTAAAAGCCAATAATTCAATAAAAAGTATGGGTATTACATTCTCCCCCTCTAAAAGGAAGTTTCATCCCGAAACTTAAGAAATGAAAAGTTCGGGGTATCTCGATCGCATCTTTTCTTCTGTCTCCTAAATTTCTTCCTCGACTCTCTCTCTCTTGACCATTGCACCTTAACTAACGAAATGGTTTTGTGTCGAAGCTGCTTCTCACGATGTTCAAGAATCTTCATCGGTCTCTTCTAGAAAGGTAACATCCTCGGCTACGTCAATCTCACTATAGTCAATAATATGATTTGGATCTGGCACGTACTCTCTCTATTGAGGAACATGAAAAGTGTTATGGACATGACTCAAAGCTGAAGGCAACGCCAAGCGATAAGCTAAATCTACAACACTGTCCAAAATTTCAAAGGTTTCGATATACCGCGGACTAAGTTTACCCCTTTTCCCGAAGCGTAAGACTCCTATGGTCGGTGACAACTTGAGTAGAACATGGTCTCCCACTTCGAATTTCAAAGGTCAACGACGAGTATCAGCATAAAAGTTGATATGTTGAAGGGCATTCTCAAATGACGAAATGAACTCAACTACCATCATCTATACTGTATTCAAACAATACCAAGAGTCCTCAAAACATCATCGTAACTCATAAGTGTGGAATGAACTATTTGTGCCAAATCCTGTCCGTCGGATTGCATCGTCAAATCTCAATCTGGATAAAACCCAAAAACACAAAATATATCTGTAGGTCAACTACCACAAAACAATGATAACAAGTCCCGAAACATCAACGTACAGTCCGAATGCTCACAGGATCGATAACAAAGATCAACCAATAAATCAACCGAGAATATCATCGACGTGGTAAACTCCAATACGACCAACAAAGGATCAACGATGACTGAAAATATCATCAACATGATAAACTCTTAACGATCAACAATAATGGATCTCAAAGAAATAATCCCGACGTCGGACATACCCCTCGGGCGTATGAACAACCATTCGCAAACTGTCGAACATACCGAACCATAAATAGAGGATGAACGACCAATCCTTGTGGATCAAAGATGGAGGTCACAGTACGCCCGATCCAGAAATGTGTTCATGCACATGTCCACCCTGCATACGAAATCCAGGATATACTTGGGACATGTACCTAATTAGCCTCACGAAGTAACATCTCGTGTGCACGGCCCAATGCGGAACATCCACGCATGACCATAGTGTGCCTGGCTAAAAATCCTACACAATAACTAATCGGCATGCAAATATGACTTCAGATATGTCACGATGCAACAAGACAACGAAACTCAGAGAATCACATATCCATTAAGGATCAAAAGACTAACTAAAGTGAACAATGACAACTGACAATGAAAAGTCGACACGACCAGTCAGTATCCAAACAATAATCCTGGGATCATCATCCCCAATGAATGATCAACACGATCAACGATCTCAATACAAACGGTCTTGGGATCAGCATCTCTCAATGAAATGATCAACATGAATCCCATCATACGGAACGTCAACATACGACATATACAACAATTTACGAGAATAATTATCCTCATAACGGAACAATACTTAAATTACCTCAAAGCCGAAGACAATATTCTTTCCACGAACAAACATCCCTGAATGAATACACAGTTATTTGAATAATCTCGAATGAGGTACAGTCCATTAATATCAACAAACCACCATCCCGACATTAATGTCGACACGATAAACTATCCTCGATATCCGACATTCCATATCACAAACCAAATCTAACTCACATCTCCGTCTTCACCAAACATATTTAAATCATATACGTTATGACTTAATCCAAACCAAAGCACAATATATAAACCATCATCCCGACAATTTATATTTATAATATCATTGCTATATGAATTATAAATGAAATGAAATCAAAATCATTTATATAATATTATGAACTGAACAAGTAAAAACTTGCCTCGATAGCGATACAACGAAGCCGTTACCAACTCCATTGCCTTCATCTACGAGCTCCTCAGTCCCGACCAAAAGCAATCTACGAACTCTTCTACCTCAACCGCAACACAACGGTCATAATCAACGATCAATTATCACAATCTATTGCAACAATCGATCAACACACATTCGATAAAAATCAACACCCGACATAACCAACCAATCAACTCAATGGTTCGACAATACCTCGATCATAGATAAACCGAACAATATAACTCAAACAATTACGAACTCATGTCCGCAATACACACCGCACTCGATAACTGTAATTAACAATCAATATAACCGATCGACCAACCTAGTGGTTCCACAATCCGATAATCATATCAGCTTAGCCCAATGACAAGGATTACATAACATACTCTATTCCGAATTCAACCTTAAATTCAACATGATATGTTTTACCCTTGTTCATATTTATCAACCTCACACCAATACTATACTTAAGATTATCAGTTGATCTAATCATCCGACCATTCAACTGGTATGAACGCACATACTCAAAGAAGGATAATACTCTTGTCAAATTCATAATCAAAATTCGTATATCATCAAGACCATACGAAAATCATATCACCTACTCACATAACTTGTCTCTTGACATCAACAATCATCATCAACATCCAAAAATGAGGAAAAAGATTAACCAACATATCTCCAGAAGACGAACAATGCAATTCATACCACAAGAATCATATCAATGTCCATATATGAACAACAAGGTCAACATAATTCGGCAATTCATCTCACAATCATACTTATCTTTATATGATAATCATCAACTCAAGAACACCAATATTCAATCCAAAACGAAATCCAAAGTGAATGTTAATTACTTCTTCAAAGAAATGGGTTGCTTCTCAAGGTTGAATCCATTTCCAAGCTTACTGAAGTTATAAACGATCAACTCCATGATACTCAAGTGTTTGGGAACCTCAGAACCTCCTCCAAGAATACTCTCTATCGGGTGAAGGGAAGAAATGGTCGAAAATGAGTATCAATGCCCAACTGCACATATTTATACTTCACATTATTAGCGTGCGCTACTCCACTAGATGGCGTGTGCTAACGTCCATAACGTGCACTAACTGACTTTGTTAACGTGCGCTATCGCAGTCTAGAGGCTGCTGCCCCATTTCATGCCAAGTCTTACGTACGTAAGTCCTATGCCATAACATACGTTACATGGTCGTTGACTTGCTATAGTGAAAGACTCATTAGCGTATGCTATCTCCACACGTAGCGTGCGCTAATTGTAGTTGACTTGACAGTCTGCACCTACCCCGAAGATGTCTGTGTCCCACATGCCGAAAATACCCGCGATTGCTGGGATCACTTGACTACATTTAGCATGCGCTAATCTTATGTTCAGCGTGCGCTAAATGCCGTTCACGTATGAAAACCAAAAGCTGTCGACAATCCTACCAACCACTCGGATTACTTCTGCCATGGCCTTGCGCGTGCTAGTCTATCCTTTAGCGTGCCTTAAGATTGCACAATAGCATGCGCTATGCTTGAATATTAGCGTGCGCGAATCAGGCTATACTTGGCCAATTCCAACTGTTCCTGTTTGTCGTATCAACATGCTGAATGCATATATACGACATACTGAATAAATGTACTCGTTCCAGTAACATTCTCATATGATATACCCAATATCAAAATTAAAACAACCTGATACACGATATCCTTAAATGCAATTATCGACCAAATACGACAATTACACAAATACAATAGTCTCAGTTCTCAAATTATTTTATCCATACTATATAGACACCATGCTATCCAGTATATCTCAGATAAAATAACGCGAAAAATTTATACTAAAAATCCAGATATTGCATACTACCCCCCTTAAAATAAGTTTTGTCCTCGAAACTTGCAATCCTGTCACGAACCATACATCAACCCAAAATTTCCCAACTCATCACAAGAGCAATCACTCGCCGCCACAAGCGAATAACCAAAACAGTATACTTACAGGTGCGTGAAGCCAATGATCTCCCATGATACTAGCATCCGACTCCCATACAAAGTCTCAACACAATACCAACATAGACCAATACCGCAATGAACAAATTTGAAAATATCACAAAGAAGAGTTCGCATCCCCGACCACGGTCTCGTCTCTGTCCCTTATCAGTAGACATTCTGAAGAACACACACGTGCGTAAGTATAATCCAAATCGCACGTCCTCGAAGTGACCGATTCCCAAGAATACCAAACTATAAGCGAAGCGATTAAGAAAACACAAGAAGAGTAAGAGGACTTACAAGTACCAGCCGCACTGTGATGATGGCAAAGTAGTGATACTGTAGACAAACAATGACTAAATCGACCTAAAAGACCGACATCCTAGGTATCCATAAACCTAAGCTCTGATACCATATTCTGTAACACCCCCAAGTTATTCAGAGTATATTACAGCGCCGTGAGCCCCACCTGGGACCCATAAGGCTATACATACGCAGAATCATGAACTTTGACCGATAAGGTCCAAGCATAATCCAATGGAGGACCATAAAATGGCAATCAAGATAATCTTCAACAAGACAGAATACAATACATCGAGAATCAATCCCAAGGCAACACAGGCCAAAACATCAAGAACGCCAGACACATTACTCGAGTACTCATAACCATTTCAAGTACAACATTACTGAATGGATGAAATACAAAGTATAACCAGTGACAAGACACAGCATCACACTTTCCCATCATCTTCATGCCGACCCGGTACATGCCTATCCGCTCTCCCTGATTCCTGAAATACATAAAAGGTATTTCCCCCAAAAGGGGTTAGCTGTCGAATAGCTAGTACAAGTATATCGAATATGAAACACAATACTTCTCGACAATAAAGTAAATGCAATCATCATCCCATCAAGCTCAATACTAGTATTCCGGAATAACTCAAGTATCATAGCATTTCATTTAAATACATACGTGATTAATCGTGGAACCGCTCAAAAGGCAACGGAACCCTTAGAGGCCCCGTCGGACCCTCCCAGAGTGGTTAACCCAAAATATTCGTGGAACCACACCAAAAGCTACGGAACCCTCAGAGGACCCGTCGGTCCATCCCAGAGTGAATATGTACAATCATGCCATTCATATACCTTACTTTCAAAGTCGAGAACGTACAATCATAAACATATACTTGCCTTTGAGACATCAAGAATCGGAAGGAAAAGAATACAACTTCGGTAGTTCCAAGGACGCACTTCCGGCACCTAAACAATTCGTAAGGAATATGATAATTAATAATCCATACTCAAATCACATGAATAAACTCCCGAAACCCGCCTACGATTTACAAAACTTCAAGGATAATTACCTAGAGGTTTGAAAATCATCCAAACCCTCTCAAGTCCGAACAAAGTACATAAACATCCATATCGTAGGGGAAACGTGGGTATGGGGTAGATACAACATAATCACAAAGATTTCAAGATCCAAAACGGATAAATTGCACGAATTTATGAAAATTCCTAAAAGATCCCCCAAACTAGGGTTCGAAGGAATTTACCTTGATTTGGAAGGTAGAAACGGATTAGATGTTGCATAATCTTTGTTATCCCACCTAAGATGATGATAGATGATGAGTAGCCGCCCCAAATCACCTCGGAGTCGCCCCTCTCGTGATCTCTCGTCGTAAGTGAAGAAAATGAAGAAAAGTGACGAATAACAGGGTTGACCGCCCTTATATACTGCGTCTATTTAGCGCGCGCTAAATCTCAAGGTTAGCCTGCGCTAACGAAGATACCTGGTAGTCTAGTGGCTTCTGACCTGCGTCGTTCGCGTGTACTACATCTGGAGCTAGTGTGCACTGCACAATGTCGATAGCATGCATTAGCTCACGCCTAGCATACGCTAACTGCTAGTCCAGAGAGCAGAATTCAGCTACTGCCTTTGCCAGACTCAACCCATTAGCGCGCGTTACTGGCTAATCTAGCGCACGCTATTCGACACGAATAACATGCGTTAACTCATGCCTAGCATGCGCTATCTGGTCCATCTGAGAATGAGATATAACATGTGAAGAGTTGAATAAAGGGAAGAAGACATCTCACTTCTCAAATTCATTCCACTTCCAACGTGAGGATAGAGAGAGAGAGAGATAGAGAGAGAGAGAGACTTTGAGTTTTACACTCATCTTCATCTTCTTCTTCATTCACTTCTTCTTCATTTTTCTTGGAGAAAAATTGAGAGAAAATCATATAGAGAAAGTAAGATTAAAACACTTAGAGTGTAGTAATATTTACATATATAGCTTCATCACTTAGCTCTATCCGTATCCTCGGAGGATAGCAAGGTGATCGTCGTTCCGGTTGTTTCTCCGGCGCGTGGCAAGTAGAGACGCGGTGCTTTCGGCGTTGGATTGTTCAAGAGTTTGGGGAATAGCTCAATAGAAGGTTATCCATCTAATCAACGGACTACAAGGGTGAGTTTCTATATCTCTTGTGAATTCGTTTTTTGATATTCGTATATACGTAGCTCGATCGATCCTCGTAGGGATTCAGATCGAATTAATTTTCGTTTTATCACTTCCGCTGGGCCTTCGTTTTAGGCACCGAATCCCAATAGGAAATTGATGGAAAGACCTTCTCAAATTTATTTAACATATAAATGATATCCTTAGCATGCTTTACGTGTTACTTCCTCATTTCTCTAGTGTATAACTTTGGAAAAAATGGTGACAAAGATACATAAGTGCTCCACCACCTGACTCGACAAATATAGTTGAATGAACAAATGAAAGAGGAATTGTAGGATGATATGATAATTATGACTCTTAATCAAGTTAATTTGTTCTCCTTAAAGAGCATAGATATCTAACAACCTTCATCCACAAAAACACCTCTGCCTTTGCTCAGGAATAACGGTGTAAGCTACTTTTGCTATTCTTTGCTTCCCCTTCGCTTCTTTCGACCACAAATGTTTCCTAATATTCATTTTTTTTCAGATCAATGCAAGCCTTATAGCCATCTTTTGTCTTGCCCTCCCAACACAACATTATGCCGATAAAACTGACACACATTTTTTTCCATGTGCATGATATCTAGGTACTTCCTAATCAACAACTTACTTTAATAAGACATATCTCATAATATACTTCTATAGGACCAGTACTTATACTTATTGGGTTCTTTCAGGGGTTGTCACCACTATATCAGGATAGTCACTCAACTGTTCATAATCATACGCATTCAGCATGACCATCGAAATTAGTACAATACCATATCGTCTTAAAAGAACCCTAATTTTCTCTGAGCACAAATCATATTGAATATCTACCTACACTAAACACTCTTCAAACTGTTGCAGAAATAGACTCGAAAATGTATTTCAAGGACATCAACATTAAGTCGGTGAAGGAGCAAATTAACTATAGTATTGTAGTTGATTTCGTCGGACTGCTGGAAACATGAGACGCGCTCCTGATGGCGGATTTAGTTCTAAAGATGACGAAGAATAGAATATATCACTATCTCAGCATCAACCCAACTAAGATTCATAAAGAAGTTGTGGTTAGTTTCTACAAGAAAGCATACATTACCGAGCTCGATATTCAAAGCTCGACTTTTGGTCAATAAATCTACATAACAAACTAGGTTATTGCTGATGATTTTGGAATGAAAAACTGTGGAATAACGGTTGAAGCCTTAAAATGAACCATGAGGAAATATGGAAGTGGACCAGCCCAGCAAACTCGAAATCACTGTCGAAAACCCAGAAATTCAGAAAGATTATCATTTTATAATGAACATGTGCACCAAGATGGTGATGGGCCTGTCTAGAAGTTTCGACCAACTGTCACATCTAAATTCATGGTGATGTTATGGTCCAAATGAGAATGATCAACGGCCTGATTACATCCTTAGGTAACTGTTAAAGGAGGTGAACAAAGTCAGTTGGGACAGTGAAGAAAATAGATTCAGCCGGAAGTTGTGCTATGGTACCCAGATTAGCCATCTGCTGGAGTATCTCAATGTGACCAAAGGAAAAACAGAAAAATTCCACACAAAGAAACGCCTTGGTCACTTAGACCATGCTGCATTTTAAGCCTTAGCCAAGCAAAACCAAGAGCTGAAAAGATCCTAGCCAAAATGACTTTAGACACCTCATCCTACAAATTGGAGTCAGAATCTGAAGATTAAGATGAAGTCCAGTCAACGTTGGTTGGCCTCATCCGAGATAACCCCTGCTTATCTCACTACAACCCAGATTCTAGCAAGTGTGTTTCCAGCTGCCGATGAAGATAATTGTGGTTGACCCAACCACCACAAACCAAGCTGAAGAGAAGAATATTGACAATGTGTCCCTATTTACTCATATTTTCAAGAGAAAAAAGCCAGAAGCAAAATAAGTAGAAGACCTCCCTCAAGCTGAAGGAGAAAAGAAAAAGAAGATGAGAAGGCTAATGAAGAGATCTGAATACCAGCTGAGACCACAATTGAGTCCTTCAGTTGAGATCGTCACTATGCTGCCCTCAGCTAGGATCCCAACTGAACTACCATCTGTTGAGATCCAAGATGATCCGTCATTGCCCATCCCAGCTGATATCCAGTTACAATTCTTGAAGAACACAAAGAAGAAGAAGCACCTCAAGTTGAGAGACTTCCAGAGCTTCTAAGCACAAGTGAGTAAGCTGAGGAACTGGATCTTAACTTTATTACGTCCTGGAAGAGAGCAATACCTTCCAACTATCCACTCAAGAACTTAAGCAGGTTCGTGATAAAATTTTGAAACTCCCATTAAACATGCCTATTTGGAATGGAGAGCCCTCATAATCTTGAGTTTCACTGATCTCAAAGATTTTGTGACAACTCGAGGGTGGAACTTTCCCATTGACATAGAAGATTTTCTCAAATACTTCTGGAGAGAGATCAACATGTTAATAGATAAAGATTGATTTGTGTCAAACTTTAGAGAAAACATGAACCATTATATTTTCTTAATAATGTAAAAAGTGGACCAAGATAAATCATTAGACAATGATGAAGAAAGTGAAGATGATTGAGTTGAAAAATCTGCGGATGAAGGAGTGACTGACAAAGATGAAAATACATTTGTTGAAAAAAAGAGAAAGAAGAAGAGCAAAAAGAGGAGGAAGGAGTAGAAAAAATCTAAACATATTCGTGATGATGAAGATAAGGATAGTGCAGGTGGAGGAGTTTAAAATCCAGAAGGATACGAGGAAGGTATTGAAGAAGAAGCTGAAGGTGGGGAAGAAGAAATAGAAGTTTCTGAGGTAGAAACCCAGTAGGGGGAACAATCTGAGGTTCCTACTGATGAGGAAGCTGAGCTAGAAACTTTTTTTTAAGCTGAGCTCAACCCACCTCACCCATTTGAATCCATCCCAGCAGCCCAACCGAG
The DNA here is from genome assembly GCA_033398695.1 of Orobanche coerulescens. NCBI lineage: Eukaryota > Viridiplantae > Streptophyta > Magnoliopsida > Lamiales > Orobanchaceae > Orobanche > Orobanche coerulescens. Next base: position 87,897,369 of record CM065809.1, read on the forward strand.
CTCTTCGATCTTACCTGAGATAACAATAAGATTGATTGAAGAAGTAGTAGAAAGGGTGCTATCCAATAAGGTTGAACCTTACCTGAAGTAGTTGAGTAGCAAGATGGATGCTATTCTTAGAAGGAAAGAATCATCACCTGCACCTGCTTCAATCAGGTTGCCTCTTGGCATGCAGGATTTCATGACTAAGGTGGAAGGCCAACTTAAACAGCTCATTGATGTTGGCAAAAAGGGGAGAAGAAAGAACGAAAAAGAGACAAGGCACTCTAGCTGTTATCCCAAGAAATTCTCCACCCCCAGTCATTCACTTTCCTAAACTTGAAACCAGCTCGAGGACTCTCAAGAGATTTGTCCCAACTGGACCTATCAACCCAGCTCCAACAACCAAGAACAACATAACATAAGAAAAAACAAATTCTTAGCTGGGAGAACAAATAGCTGATTAAAGTCGAAATTTTTTGTTCTGAAGAAGCTCTTCCAATATGGCTGGAGGCAAAGAGGAGATTCACGGAGAAATATTACATTCGACAGTATTTGCAAGATCCTCAGATCTCCCCTCAGCAAATCTATATTGATTTTATGGAGCAAAACTATCCAAATCTACGATAATCCAGGTTAAGTATGCTGACAAACTATTTGATGCATTTCCATGGATCCCTTCATTCAGAACTGAAGAGCCTCCAATTGATGTTGATGAAAAACTGGATGATGAGGCCCTTCAGCAGGAAATCTAGAATATATGCATAAAAAACAAATACTATCAGATCTTTGCTTCCCCCAGCAATGATAAGGGGAAGAGGAAGAGGAAGAGGAAGATCTTAAAATTTTGTTGTTGCAATTTACTTGTAACTTTTATTTCTGCCTTGAAAATTCAAATGTAATCTCATATAAATGGTATATATAATCGACTTGAATGACAGGTGCTAGTTATCTCAAACAGACTGAGTTTTATTATGTGCATTTACTTATCTATTTGTGATGATCTTTACATTTGAACAAATATTAAGTTTTGCCATCATCAAAATCGGGGAAATTTATTTGGAATACACTTAGGGTTTTGATAGTACCATCCATGTACTCAAGTTAAATTTAAATGTATGTTTTAAGTACTTGGCATTGTAAATAATAACTATATGAGTGTTTCTGTAAGTCTTAAAAATTTATTTTAAGTTAAGTATAGAACAAACGGGTTCATACAGCAAAGTCAAGTGAAAAGCTAAGTCCACACAACTAAGTTTGACAGTCGAGAAAACCCATCTATGAAGAGAGAGCAAAGTATGGACAGCCGGGTAACCCAGCTGTGAAGAGACAGTCGAGTATGGACAGTCGAGTATGGACAGCAAGGAACTTTTGATACTTAGTTAGTTATCAAGTATCAATCAGTTATGTCTATGTCAGCAAAATTGAAAAGTCAACAAAAACAGCAAGACACATGGAGACATAAATAAAACAAAGAAGAGACCAATTGAGTGACTCACATAACTTGCATGAAAAGTAGGAATAAGATATTCCTATAGATTTACGCCCAAAGACATTCTTCATTAAGGAAATTAAAGATTGCAGCGTGACACCTGATATTAAAGAAAGATCTTCAAACTGGCAAATTTGAAGAAAACAACAAACTCTTGCAAAGAAAGATAGTACTAAACAAAGAAGTCCCTCTCCAACGGACTAATTTGTTCAACAGATGCAACGACTATGAAGAAGAGCTCAAGGATCGTACTATAAATATCTGAAGATTTGAGGAGCAGAAGTACGATGCGATTAACACATACAAAGCAAACAGGAAATCAAAGCAATATACTCTACACTGTAAGCATCATGAAGAGCTGAGTTCCAAGATACAAATTCAGAGAAGCACTTAGAGTTGTAGAAAACAAAACTCTTGTCTTTGTGATTTGAGTTCGGGTTACTTTCTTGATCGAGGTTCTTGAATGTAGAGGTTGTGTGACATCCACGAGTTCTTGATTGGAAGATGATAGACAACTTGAGAGTTGTTGAGGCATCTACGGATTTTCGATCAAGAGGTGACAAGCAACCAAAGGGAAGGAGTTACAGCTGCCAAGAATTTTCACTGGTTGAAAACTGCATTAACTTAATTAATTTAACCATCATAGGTTATACTGAATTTATCTCCAAGTAGATTGGAGAAAAGTGGACTAGTAGAGAAGTACTCCATCACCGAAACCACTATAGGTGTTGTGTGGCATACTGCTTTAAACATCATACTTAATTGCTGCATCCATCTTACCTGTTGTATTAACAAACCTGGTCAACTAAATTTTCAGTATATTTTCAGCTAACATTTGAACTGCCGGCAACTGAGTTTACCTAGCTTCTGCGCCCTACAGCTAAGTTTCAAAAACAATTCAACTGGTAAAATTTTTTATAAGTCTATTCACCATCCCCGATTTTTACCATACGTATTCGTGACCAACAAATATTTTAACTGCTTTCTCTTTTCTAGAAAGGGTAAGCTTATACCTCTGTGTGTCACACACTGGACATCTCGCGAGATATTCATTTGCCTATCCCGAGTATAGAGCACAATCACATCTGCAAACATGTATCTTGATATAGGAAAGCCCAAGATCTTTCACGATCCGTCTCATTTTCACATGCATATTCGGAAGATGATGACCTTTCAGTAGCATATTACCGGTGAGCTCTAAATAATCATCCACAACCTTAATGGATACTCTATTCTTCACATTTAACCTCAGCGTTTGCATGACACTGTCAAGAATAGTCATACTACACCCAGGATATATGTTAGGCATATTTTTATGCGCTTATTTATCATTATTTTATATCCATCTTGAGCCTAAATCTGCATAAATGAGCTTTTAATGCACTATTCTTATATGTTTTGCAGGAAATTGGAGTCCTAAGCTCGAGCAGCGAAAAACGGGGAAAAGCAGCAGTTTTGGCACAGGGCCGCGGCACAAGGGAAGCGGGTCGCGGCACACGCAGGTGACCAGCAAGCGCCGAACCCACTGTACCGTGAGCCGCGGCACAACTTAAGTGAGCCGCGGCCCAGGAGGAAAATATGCGCCCAGGCATCCGGCGCTGAGCAGTAGGGCCGCGGCACAGCTTAAGTGAGCCGCAGCCCACAGGGCGGTTCTGGCTGAGCCTTCCGCGGTTCTTCGCCGTTTTGGAGCCTGTTCTCGACCTAATCACACGGACGCATTTTGAAGGCTGATAACAGGTATAAATAAGCATTGAAGGGCTGAAAACAAAGGGGAGATCAATGAGGAAGACATCGCGGGATCGAAGAAGACAAGGAGGAGATTTGTGGGCGACGATAAGACCACGGATCCCTACGGTTTTTCTTAATTTTTCCGCATCTTAGTTCCTAGATCTATTCGAGTAAGATTTTGATTGTAGCCGATTACATGACGGTTTGATTTATTTATTATTATTTCAATTCATTCGTTATTCTATTGAATTGGATTCTTCTTACTGTTCTTAATGCTTTTTAATTGTCTGGCCAACAGTTGAATTGTTTTGAATGTCTTTAAGGATTCGGGAGATAAAATTTAGGCATACTTCTTGTGAGACGAATCATAATTTTCGTGAGATAGGAATATACTCATGGGAATTGTGAAGCCTATTTTTGTAGGGATTCTTGAACTGTTTCAGCTACTAATTATCTAATTCGAATAGGGATATATCGAGTTAATCATTCGTAGTATTTTCTATCGACCTTGGGAAAGGCTTTAGAATAATTTAAGAATTCCTGGCTTACAATCAATTGAATAAAAGTGAATTGAATTGAATAAAAATCATTCCTGATTGTTTGAGGTGAAAATCATAATCCTACACCCTTATTATTAGTATTATTACTATTATTATTATTTATTTTTCTATAATTAGTTCAGATATAAATTCTATTTAATTGTTCTTCAAATAAAATTACGAGTTGACTATATTTTGGTACTTAGTGAAATCAGTCCACGAGGGAACGATATCTTACTTATCACTTTATTACTTGTTGACACCGTGCACTTGCGGTATAGTGTGAGGGATTTCCTCACAACAAGTTTTTGGCGCCGTTGCCGGGGACTGATTTTTCGCTAATATCAATACCAAGCGACTCTAATTTTAATTTGAAGTTTTTTTTGTTAGTCTCTATATTTTTATTTTTTTCATTATGTTTTCCTTTGATTATAGTGACCCTTGGCATTTCATAAATTTCGATGTTCTTAATAATTTGCCTAATAGGGTCAGTCAGCCCCCTCCCCCAAAACAAAAGACCATGTTTGAACAATGTGTAGACGCTCTCAAAAATCCAGATAGTACCCCTCTTGAGCGAGAATGTGCACGTCGTGGTCTTGATATTCACTATGGTTATTTTCCAGCACATATATTTAGTAGTGAAGTTGAGGGGGGGGGGGGGGTTTGAAAAGAAAAACATGTTGAGTTTTAGGGTCGATACCCCAGCACCTGATAATTACATAAAGTGTGATAAGCTTGTAGAAGAAGTTACCATTGATGATGTTTCCAAAGAAATTTCATTAAATTGTCATCAAACTTCGACTAATAAGGTGAACACTTATGTGCCTAAAATTTTATTAACGGTGCCACGCATAATTTTTCCTAAATCCATAATGGGAGAGATTGACTCTATTACTTTTGATTTTGTTGAGGCTGATTCTTTGAGTTCTAATGAGGTTGTTCATGATAAGTCTTTATTATTTACCCATTCGAACTCTGCTTATTTTTTCGTGCCTTACAATTATTATATTCTTCCATCATTTTTTGGTTGTCCGCATAATTATTCTTACTCATTATTTGTGGCAACCGGGCATGAACCAAAGCCTCCCTTGGGGAATAAGAGGCTTATAGATTGTAAGAAGGGGGCATTTGGCAATCTCCCTAGAAAGAAGCCACGTTAAATTTGTTTGCCACGTCGCGCTCAAGACGTAAAATAGAGCGCTTGATGGGAGGCAACCCATCATTTTTACTTGCTTTCTAGTTAGTTGTTTTTATTTGATTTTTAGTTAATAATTTTTTCCTTTGTTTTGTTTTTTCGTTTGGATTCGTGTATTCTTGTGGCCCTTATTTCTCTAATATTTTTTTCAACCTCAATGAGTATTATTCTTCATATTCTAGTCTTTCTTGACCTAATGTCTTTAGTTATTTCATGACTAGAGACTAAGTTTGGGGGGTTCCTGGTGATGTTGGGCATTACTTGAAGTATGGATTGACAGACGATTCCACTCAGACATGTGCTGGCTTTCAAGAAGACATTTGGAATAAGTTTCACTTTTTCTTATCTCTTTTATTGTCACATGAGTTTTATTATTAATAATTTTATGTGTAGTGGAATAAATTGAAGCATGCGATAATTTTCTTAATTTTTCTTGCTTATAAATTGCAATTGCTTTATTGTCCTTGCATGCTGTTGATGGTTTTGTTCAAAAACGTGAATTTTTCGTGAATTTTTCGTGCTTCCATGTGTAAAACTGATGTTACGATACTGATTTCTCTTGGAAGAAATGGTTGACTTTTGGTCGAGTTGCAGTCAGCGATATACATACATTGAGTATTCAATTAGGTCCGAAATTTTATCGTTTTTGTAGAAATTTTAACAGATAAGAAAGGAGACATACGTGTTTTCAAATCACCGTTTATACGTTTGGTTAAATTTTTCGCGTAGCTAGTCGTCCAGTAATATGAGTCTTGTTGGCACTTGGATTGAGTTTAGAGTCAGACAGTTTTTCCAAAAAGTCGAGATATTAGTTGTTCTATGATGGGAAATCTAGTAACCGGGGGTATTCACGTGACCCGTTGTTTACTCTCGCGTAAAACGATGACCCTGAATAGATTAATAATTTAGAAATATCGCATTACCGATGATGGAAAGCCTAGTAACCGGGGGTATTCACTTGACCCGTTGTTTACTCTCGCGTAAAACAGCAACCTTGACATGCGGGAATTGCTATTCGAGTTTTTTCTCCGCTATAGAGGGGGGCTTAGTAACTAGAAGCATCCATGTGCCCCATGAGTGTCTTTTACGTCAAACGGTTCCCCGATACATGAGAATGGAAATCCACCCTAGGATCATCCCGATGAACTATCCCGAGAGCCGAAACCTAGTGGTTAACTCGAATCATATTATTGATCATACATAAGGGAATGCTGTCCTAGGAGTAATTTTGATAATGAAACTCTTGATTTGCCACTAGACTGTGAGACTGGGCGAATTGGCTTGTTTAATCTAACCCTTCATATTGACGGTCGGTTAAATTCACGCTTGTTAATCTTTGAGCTTGATTTTCTTCATGAACGATTGATTAGGACTGAAATTGGTTACTTAGTGGAATCAGTGTCCTGGATGTGACTCGCTATTACGATATTTGTACTATTCTTTGAGATTTTCAGGGTAGTATTGATTAAGTTGAGCACTATAGACTTGCATGATTATTCACGATACATTTTGTTTAAAATTGATAATTTTTGCTTGAGGACAAGCAAAGGCTCAAGTTTGGGGGTATTTGTTAGGCGTATTTTTATGCGTTTATTTATCATTATTTTATATCCATCTTGAGTCTAAATCTGCATAAATGAGCTTTTAATGCACTATTCTTATATGTTTTGCAGGAAATTGGAGTTCGGAAGCTCGAACGACGAAAAACGGGCGAAAACGGTAGTTTTTGGCCTGGGGCCGCAACCTGATAGAGCGGGCGCGGCACATGCAGTGACGGCAAGCGCCGAACCCATCATGCCGTGAGCCGCACGGCTTAAGTGAGCGCGGCCAGGAGGAAAATATGGGCCTGAGCATCCGCTGGCGGTAGGGCCGCGGCACAGCTTAAGTGAGCCGCGGCCCACAGGGCGGTTCTGGCTGAGCCTTCCGCGGTTCTTCGCCGTTTTGGAGCCTGTTCTCGACCTAATCACACGGACGCGTTTGAAGGCTGATAACAGTTATAAATAAGCATTGAAGGGCTGAAAACAAAGGGGAGATCAATGGGGAAGACATTGCGGGATCGAAGAACACAAGGAGGAGATTTGTAGGCGACGACAAGACCACGGATCCCTACGGTTTTTCTTAATTTTTCCGCATCTTAGTTCCTAGATCTATTCGAGTAGGATTTTGATTGTAGTCGATTACATGAAGGTTTGATTTATTTATTATTATTTCAATTCATTCGTTATTCTATTGAATTGGATTCTTCTTACTGTTCTTAATGCTTTTTAATTGTCTGACCAACAGTTGAATTGTTTTGAATGTCTTTAAGGATTCGGGAGATGAAATTTAGGCATAGTTCTTGTGAGACGAATCATAATTTTCGTGAGATAGGAATATACTCATGGGAATTGTGAAGCCTATTTATTGTAGGGATTCTTCAACTGTTTCAGCTACTAATTATCTAATTCGAATAGGGATATATCGAGTTAATAATTCGTAGTATTTTCTATCGACCTTGGGAAAGGCTTTAGAATAATTTAGGAATTCCTGTCTTACAATCAATTGAATAAAAGTGAATAGAATTGAATAAAAATCACTCCTGATTGTTTGAGGTGAAAATCATAATCCTACACCCTTATTATTAGTATTATTACTATTATTATTTATTTTTCTGCAATTAGTTCAGATATAAATTCTATTAAATTGTTCTTCAAATAAAATTACGAGTTGACTATATTTTGGTACTTAGTGAAATCAGTCCTCGAGGGAACGATATCTTACTTATCACTTTATTACTTGTTGACACCGTGCACTTGCGGCATAGTGTGAGGGATTTCCTCACAACAATATAGAGAGGTTTGTTGAAGATGTATGAGATTGTTTTACATGTCAATGACAGCGGTGTTGAGAGGCATTGGTCTAGGAGCTTGGTGACTTGGCTCAACATCATGGTACTCATGATCATCACTAGGTACACCTGTCTGAGAATAACCAAACACGTCGTCAATCAACCTTCTTGTGGGATCTGTGAACGCGTTTCTGCTGTATTGTCCATGATCATGCGGAATAAGCGACACAGATTCTTCACTTTGGTAAATCTAACATGTATATTTTATCCCAAAAATTATTTTTTTGTGCTCCCATAAAATATCAAATGGAAAACAATACATATCATTACGACATCTACATTTATTGCATGGACAATAGTGTAATGTATTACCATTGCCGTTGTCCTTCACAAATTGCATGAACTTTTTCATTCCAACCACTACTCTAGCATCACATCTCTATAACTCAATCCAACTTTTGTACATCGCATCTACCGACGACATCTCCAATTTTAGCCAATGACAGCACAAAATGCCGTCGGCTAAAGTACTTTAGCGGACCAAACAACCACCATCGGTCGTTCCCCCAACTTTAGCGGACAGCTTAGCAAGGTGATCGGCCGTTTTTTCTTGTGTCATCAGCTAAAGTCCTTTTTTTTTGGTAGTGACTCAAGTCCTAGTACTAACAAAGTCAACATATTATATTACTTCTTTATGAGGAAGGTTGTAAGAAATTTTATCACCGGCCATATAAGTCAAATTTTTAATTTGCTTCAGACCTCTAATTTTGGCTCAAAAAGTTGTTTATCAAACGGGGTCCTTGTCTTTTATTTAAGGTATTTCTCCTCATTAAATAAAAGTGAGATTATCTATGATTTAAATTGAAATACACAAATTAAATTACATAAATTAACTAACACAAAATAAATTATTCAAAGTTAAAATACACCCATTAAATAACACAAAGTAGAAAAAACAAACTAATTACATAATTTAAAATTTGGGGAGACATCCATTCACAATTCCATTTGGGCAATTCTTATTCACGAGCAGCTTGTTCGCTTTGCATTCTCACAATTATCATATCTTGTGGATTTTCCTGGTAAGCCCTAATTGGGGGTGAATATAGTGATGAATCACTTGGCATGATTATCATCATCCACTTAAGAGATATATAGTATGGTTGAGTGTGGAATCTTGTTTCTTCAGCAAGGAGTCTCTGGTTTTTCAGTTCCTACTGCTAAAAAGCTCGTTGAATCTCTTCATTTCAGCTACAAGTATAAGGATTCGTTCCCCAACGATGTACAAGTATAAAATCATTCCCCTTGTTCAGTGTATGATATATAGATTCCGTTGCATTTTGACCAAATTGTGAGACCATAAGTGCTTTTTCCCCTGACCTTATGCAACATAGTTGAGTTTTTGTCTTATACACCCACTTACTTTTAAATGGACGCACTTTGAGAAAGATTGATTTTTTTTTGTTTGTTTTTCATGATTAAGCCAAACCTAAGGTAGTATTTATAACTAACCCCTAAAAATAACATTAATTTTTCGTGTTAGATTTTACAGTCGTATCACTTCATGTTTAGATAACTTTACATCATTTTTTTAAAAAAGCCCAGACTCGTACGAGTTGACTCGCGAGTCAAGGCGAGGCGAACGGGTGGCGAGTCAATACTTACGAGTCAGGTGATTTTCTTACATTTGCGAATTTTTCTTCGAGGCATACGAGTCTGTCAAGAAAAACATCCACTTAAAAATGCCCTCGGGTCTCCCTCTTTCGCTCCGACATCTGGTTTTCTACAGCATGATTGTGATTCAGACGGGATACAGCTAGGATATAAATTCGAACCTTCAATGCTGCTGGAAAGCTTGCTGGAAATTTCAATTATGGAGGGGCGATGGTATTTTTTTGTTGCAGAATTTGGTTGAGTCGTAGAGGCTGAAGAAAGAATGTAGGAGCTAGAATTTTGTTGTGCAATGGGTCACTTGGGCTTGGTCTGCAAATGGGCTTCTAATGATAAATACCATTGATTCTTGGAAGCATGATATGAAGTAGAGTTACTCCTATTAATGGGCTTCAGTTTTAATTTGAAAGTTAAATGCAAGTTTTCTTCTGAACCAACTAACATAACTTTTCAACAAAAAAATAATTAATTAGTATTTTAGGATTGATTTTACCAGGCCAAAATGCCAAACTCAACGGTTTCAAAAGTAACGTTAAGCCATCATTTACATGTAATAGTTTAGGAAATCGGTTTTCCAAAATAAACACAATTTTGTAAAATACCAAAAGGACATTTTGAAAATGTAACACCCCCAAGTTATTCAGGGTATATTACAGTAGTGGCGCGCGTGGGACCCACAAGGCTATACATATGCGGAACCATGAGCTTTGACCGATAAGGTCCAAGCATAATCCAATGGAGGACCATAAAATGGCAATCAATATAATCTTCAACAAGACAGAATACAATAAATAGAGAATCTATCCCAAGGCAACACAGGCCAAAACATCAAGAAAGCCAGACACAGTACTCGAGTACTCATAACCATTTCAAGTACAACATTACTGAATAGATTAAATAAAAAGTATAACCGGTGACAAAACAAAGCATCACACTTACCCATCATCTTCATGCCGACCCAGTACATGCCTATCTGCTCTCCCGGATTTCTAAAATACATAAAAGGTATTTCCACCAAAAGGAATTAGCCGTCGAATAGCTAGTACAAGTATATTGAATATGAAATATAATACTTCTCGATAATAAACTAAATGCAATCATCATTCCATCAAGCTCAAGACTAGTATTTCGGAATAACTAAATCTCATAGCATTTCATTTCAATACATACGTGATTAACCGTGGAACCGCACCAAAGGTAACGAATCCCTCAGAGGCCCCGTAGGACCCTCCCAGAGTGGTTAACCCAAAATATTCGCGGAACTGCACCAAAGGCTACGGAACCCTCAGAGGACCCGTCGGTCCATCGCAGAGTGAATATATACAATCATGCCATTCATATACCTTACTTTCAAAGTCAAGAACATACAATCATAAACATATGCTTGCCTTTGAGACATCGAGAATCGGAAGGAAAAGCATACAAGTTCGGTAGGTCCAAGAACCCACTTCCAGCACCTAAACGATTCGTAAGGAATACGATAATTAATAATCCATACTCAAATCACATGAAGAAACTCCCGAAACCCGCCTACGATTTACAAAATTCCAAGGATAATCACCTAGAGGTTTGGATATCATCCAAACCCTCCCAAGTCCGAACAAAGTACATAAACATCCATATAATCGTAAGGGAAACGTGGGTACGGGGTAGATATAACATAATCTCAAATATTTCAAGCTCCAAAATGGATAAATTGGACGAATCTAAGAAAATCCCCAAAAAATCCCTCAAACTAGGGTTCTAAGGAATTTAACTTGATTTGGAAGGTAGAAACGGATTAGATGTTGCATAATCTTTGTTAATCTACCTAAGATAATGATAGATGATGAGTAGCCACCCCAAATTGCCTCGGAGTCGCCCCTCTCGTGCTCTCTAGTCGGAAGTGAAGAAAATGAAAAAAAGTGACGAATAACAGGGCTGACCGCTCTTATATACTGGGCTTATTTAGAGCGCGCTAAATCTCAAGGTTAGCATGCGCTAATGTAACACCCCCAATCCACTCAGGGATATTACACGCCGTAGACCCTCTCCTCGAGGATCTACCAGGCTGATAACTAAAATCAAACATCTAAACATCGCCTTTAAGGCTAAAATGACTCAGTAGACCGACTTGGTCTTTCAATAATAACATACAACTCATTCCCAAACACATACCCACGCAGGGGTCAAAATAAAATAAACTCCCGTACAACGGGGAAAAGATACCGCAGCGGAAAAGAAAATACAACTGGACCAAGACGACATCAACGGAACCTCGTGTGATTAGTATCGTTCATCTTTCATCATCCTTCGTGCCGACCCTGTGCTATGCTCCAAAACCTGAATGCAAAAAATAGACATCCACCCCCCGAATACTCGGGGGTTAGCAAAACTCCACTGTTTTGCTAGTGCAAGTACAAGTGCAAAAATACGAGCCATACAATACAAGTTCCAAGAACAATAATAATCAGGAATCCTCAAAGATCCAAACGTAAAGAAAAGTACTTCCCGAGGCAAGAGTTTGGGTAAATATTTCCAAAACCGAAAGATCGCAAATAAGGGAAACAATTTACAAAACAGTTTAAAATGCCATCGAGAGTTTTAATAGAAAACAAATTTAGGATTATAAAATCCTTCTCTTTCCAAAAGATCGATAGGGTCACACATTGACGTTTGTTTTCGCAAATAGGAAATCACCAACAATTTACAGGTCAAAGCCCAACATCACGTGTCCTCAACGGACGTAAAATCAACGAAACATAATCACGCACGCGCATCGCCTAGGACCGGACGCTACCACCGACATCCCACTCGAGGCCTCGAAGGACCCTCCCGGTGGCTAGCGAAACAAATCACACACATCTCACGGTTGGATCAATCGCTTGTTGCATCTGGCCACATGATCACATGCCATGTGCCACCGTAGATTATCTCGAGCTCTCACGGTTGGATCAATCACTTGTTGCATCCGGCCACATGATCACATGCCATGTGCCACCGTAGACCTTCAACCATATCCACACATTCACACAAATAACACAATGCAACAAAGATATCCAAACAATTCACTCAGAGGCATCAAACACTTAGCAAAACACCACGTCAAACCACAACGCACCGAAATGAAATAGTATACGTCCACACGCAAATGCCAAGTGCATCATCAACACAAAATATATCCATAGGATTCACATAGTCATATACAAGACACAACATTCACAAAACACACGCGTTTTGAAAGCAAGCCCTTAACAAGGCTAAACCGATTCTTTTGAAAACTCATTTCAAACAATCAAACAACCACATAAAGACGATCACCAATTATCATATTCACAAAACAAGAATAGTATGGACAAGGTACTTGCCTCGAAACCGGCACGCAAGTATTCCGACGAACACGGCTCAACCGGAAAGCTTCGAAACGCCCAATGCTATCGAAGCGGAAGACGGCGGCGAGCGAAAGGGTTCAACACGGTTTCTTCGCAAGAAACACGACCCTAACATCATACAATCAATAAATCATCGACCATACGAGGAAGAATAATCGTAGAACGCCCGAAAACCCCTCTAAGACATTTTACCGGACACCTTCAAGGCGTCGGTCAAGGACTCAACTCAAACAACGAATCGATACGATCCAACCATGGAATAACAAGGTAAATGATATAATACATCTAAATAATCATCAATCCATCAAAATCCTAAGTTAAATCGGATTAAACGGACGAAATCGAACAAAATACCCAAAATCCCCAAAATCTCCCAAAAATGGGTTCTTAGAAGATTACCTTGGATGATTCAAGTTTTTAGATTCGTAAAACACGCGTTGGATTGATTGTCCGGGCTTCACAACCGAAGAAGAATGATGAAAATCAACCCTCCAAATGATAATGATGAGGAGCTCTCCTCCTCTCTCACTCTCTCTCGCGTCTAAGGAAAAGGAAGGAGGAAAATGAGCTGTTCACGCTCAAAACAACACATTTATAGTGTAACACAGCAGAACCTATCGGCCGGCCTATCGGCCGATAGGCCCAACCGATACCCTATACAAAATGCCGGCAGTAGAGTCTATCGGCCCCCCAATCGGCCGAAAGGCTCCTGGACGGTGCCCGACAGCTGACAGTCTTCCACTAAAACGACCATAACTCTCTCGTCCGGACTCCGATTGACTCACCGTTTGAACCATTGGAAAGCTAACTCGATGTTCTATAATATTGCAAAGATTTATAATTTTTGGAGTTACCAAAAATTAATGATGATCTAACAAAGACGAACTCATACTTAGAAAAGTCGTTTAGTAATCCTGAATTCAACAAAACGACACCGAAACCCGAACCTGAATACGAACCGAAGATACGGTTACGAAGTACTCACAAAGAAGAATCTAAGAGCTGGTAGAACACACGATTCCGACCACCCGAAGGCTCGAAATTCGACAACGGAAGGTAATTACCCCAAACTTTGGGAAATTACGAAAATGGCCCAACTGCCCGAAAATCACCATACGACGAATAATCAAACCGAAGCTCACAACACGTATAACAACGTTAAACGGACTTGCGAAACTCGAAACAACAGTTTCGGACGAGATTCGCAAGAATCGAACTCAAGTGCGGAAAAGTCGCTAAAAGCACGAGAACTCAACGAAACGACACCGAAACGGACTCGGATGTCAAAAGTGTAGAATTAATCATTCTCGGAATGACGAAACGGACATGAGCGAGTCGTCAAAGCAGACTTCCGCGAAAAAAAAGAAATTAGGAAATCGAAAATTGCGGATATTACATTCTACCCTCCTTAAAAGAAGTTTCGTCCGAAACTTAAAACAAGTAGGGAGAAGAAATATTCCGCCAGGAAAAAACTTAACGAGACACACAAGAATGCGTAACTAATGCCCAAGCGAAATGTTACAAACAACGCAAAGGAATATACGGCGTGTAAACACGCTCCACGGTGACCAACACAACGTCGCCGTTAGGGATATAATAAAACCGACAAGTGACAAGCGTCATCAAACGGATACTATAGCCAAGTCAATTATCCGACAATCACAAAACACCACGAACGAAAATCAATACGATTGACCAACCCAACGGTACATCAATCAAAACGCGAGCCAATCGCTGAACAAATACGAATTCCACCGCCTAAGGGTGGAAGATCGAAACGAAACTAATTTCCCGATCAAGGGAATTACGAAGGAGCACGAATGTTCGCCAATCACGGAACGAGGTCAATATAAACCGAACAATCAAGCGATCAAACCACAACGATCGAGACAACAAAGATCGAAGAATCATGTTCGAATCCCAAAGAACAATAAAGTTCAAACAACAACTCCCAGGATGATCTGGTGAGAACTACAAGACATGCATTGCCGAAGATCCGCAGGAAAGGGAATAGCGATTGAAAAGTCACAGCGACAACGAGTTATTCCGAAATAACACCACACTCGTTCGATCAACAAAAGCAAGGGCAGGACAAGCTCAGAAATGTCAACGAACATAAGCGAGTCGGCAGTCGAGAATACAAAAGTTCAAGATCCAATCCACTTCGAATAAAAGAACTAGTAGAACCAAAAGATGTCACTTCCGAACAAGGTTCACAAGAATCGAACCGAACTCGAAAAGTCACGGCGATAACAGTTGACTCAAAACAAGATCACGGCTCGTTCGAGCAGCGAAACCGAAATACAGGACAAGTTCAGAAAGTATCAACAAACACGAGCGAGTCGATAGACTCGAGAAAGAGAAAATGCAGGAGTCTAAAAACAACACGGGTACTACATTCGACCTCTTATAAAGGAAGGTGACGACACAACAAGCAACCGACTGAAACATCCTTCAAAGGCCTCTCTAGGCCGATTCGATATCTCTGTCTTTGCGCGAACTCCGAAAGTCTCGGTAGCCAATTCACAACCGAATTCGTGTCCTCGAGTCCACACTTGAAATGTGTCATCGACGAGAAAGACAATTTACACGTGCATGCCCCGGCACATCACGATTGAAACGTCTCGGCTCGGCATACCGAAAATATAAATGCTCGATACAATGGATCAAGACACCGCAAAACAACATACCGGAGATGCCAACTCAGCACAACAAGGAATCATAATACATATCATGTACAACGATTATCATCGTAAAATAATACACACAAACACTTCAGCAACGACGGTATCGTTCGGCGACCTCAACGGCCCGAACGATAACCAGCACATAATTACAATCATCATGAAACAATCATACATGTACACAAATGTACAATTCAAGCTTCAACAGCTCACACCCGTGCGACAACACGCAAAGCACCACGAGGCGACAAACAGTAAACACCAGTTCACACCTCTCACAGAGGGTTAACAAAACATATGCGTGGCGAACGACTCAACGTTCACACCACCAATTCAATCACAATTCGGGGTTAACACCGTAACGAAAGTTCGAAAACCATACACGCATTTCCGGTCCGCAAACAGGAATGATAGGTTTTAAAAACAAAAACCACCTTTTGAAAACAGTTTGGAAACAACAGTTGATCTTGAGTATCATTTTACAAAAAGCAGTACAAACACCATTATCGAGACTTTGAAAGTCATCTTGCGTTCGAACAAAAATGAGGACACCTTTTCTTTAGTGAAAAACTTTCAAAAATATTCGACCCTTGGGTCTAAGCAACTGCATTTGAAAATATCTCACAATATTTTTGGTCCTCAACCGGAAAATTTTTGAAATGTATTGCGGCATTAGAAAACACCTTGAAAACACCGCAAGAAAATAATTCGCTTTAAAAGTACGTCTCGAATTTCAATTTTCTAAGATACTCAAGGTTTTCAAAAATAATTCAATGGGTTAGAATGCCCAAAAGGTCGATGACGGTAGTACTTATCAAAACTCACAAAATCATTTGAAAACACCCAACTACCGTCAAAACGGTCAAGGCCAACAACTCGGTTAAAAGAATCGATTTTCGAAATAAAATTCAGTCGGTAAGATACCGAAAGCCATTACAAAGGAACTCACGCAGCGGAAAAAAAAGAAATACAGTCCAACATGCACAATCCAGCAACTACTCCTCACATGAAAGAAATATGAGAGTCAATTAGTCGCGTATCAAGAAATCAAAATCCATAAGAGGATTCTGTCACTTAGCAAATAAATCATAAAAATAGCTCGTGTCACACGAGGCACAACACAAAGAAGGGAGACTTACAGCCACAGGTCGCACGAAGATGATGATCGCCCCACGATACTAATCACGACCAACAAACTCAGACGACGCGTCGCGACACGACTCAGTCAGATAAAATCCGACGAGACAAAAACTCGATAGACACCACTGACCCGACAGCCTAGGTTTCCACAACCTTGCTCCGATACCATTTATGTAACACCCCCAATCCACTCAGGGATATTACACGCCGTAGACCCTCTCCTCGAGGATCTACCAGGCTGATAACTAAAATCAAACATCTAAACATCGCCTTTAAGGCTAAAATGACTCAGTAGACCGACTTGGTCTTTCAATAATAACATACAACTCATTCCCAAACACATACCCACACAGGGGTCAAAATAAAATAAACTCCCGTACAACGGGGAAAAGATACCGCAGCGGAAAAGAAAATACAACTGGACCAAGACGACATCAACGGAACCTCGTGTGATTAGTATCGTTCATCTTTCATCATCCTTCGTGCCGACCCTGTGCTATGCTCCAAAACCTGAATGCAAAAATAGACATCCACCCCCCGAATACTCGGGGGTTAGCAAAACTCCACTGTTTTGCTAGTGCAAGTACAAGTGCAAAAATACGAGCCATACAATACAAGTTCCAAGAACAATAATAATCAGGAATCCTCAAAGATCCAAACGTAAAGAAAAGTACTTCCCGAGGCAAGAGTTTGGGTAAACATTTCCAAAACCGAAAGATCGCAAATAAGGGAAACAATTTACAAAACAGTTTAAAATGCCATCGAGAGTTTTAATAGAAAACAAATTTAGGATTATAAAATCCTTCTCTTTCCAAAAGATCGATAGGGTCACAGCCCAAACGTTTGTTTTCGCAAATAGGAAATCACCAACAATTTACAGGGTCAAAGCCCAACATCACGTGTCCTCAACGGACGTAAAATCAACGAAACATAATCACGCACGCGCATCGCCTAGGACCGGGACGCTACCACCGACATCCCACTCGAGGCCTCGAAGGACCCTCCCGAGCTGGCTAGCGAAACAAATCACACACATCTCACGGTTGGATCAATCGCTTGTTGCATCCTGGCCACATGATCACATGCCATGTGCCACCGTAGATTATCTCAGGCTCTCACGGTTGGATCAATCACTTGTTGCATCCTGGCCACATGATCACATGCCATGTGCCACCGTAGACCTTCAACCATATCCACACATTCACACAAATAACACAATGCAACAAAGATATCCAAACAATTCACTCAGAGGCATCAAACACTTAGCAAAACACCACGTCAAACCACAACGCACCGAAATGAAATAGTATACGTCCACACGCAAATGCCAAGTGCATCATCAACACAAAATATATCCATAGGATTCACATAGTCATATACAAGACACAACATTCACAAAACACACGCGTTTTGAAAGCAAGCCCTTAACAAGGCTAAACCGATTCTTTTGAAAACTCATTTCAAACAATCAAACAACCACATAAAGACGATCACCAATTATCATATTCACAAAACAAGAATAGTATGGACAAGGTACTTGCCTCGAAACCGGCACGCAAGTATTAACGAACACGGCTCAGCGGAAAGCTTCAAACGCCCAATGCTATCGAAGCGGAAGACGACGTACGAACGAAAGGGTTCAACACGGTTTCTTCGCAAGAAACACGACCCTAACATCATACAATCAATAAATCATCGACCATACGAGGAAGAATAATCGTAGAACGCCCGAAAACCCCTCTAAGACATTTTACCGGACACCTTCAAGGCGTCGGTCAAGGACTCAACTCAAACAACGAATCGATACGATCCAACCATGGAATAACAAGGTAAATGATATAATACATCTAAATAATCATCAATCCATCAAAATCCTAAGTTAAATCGGATTAAACGGACGAAATCGAACAAAATACCCAAAATCCCCAAAATCTCCCAAAAATGGGTTCTTAGAAGATTACCTTGGATGATTCAAGTTTTTAGATTCGTAAAACACGCGTTGGATTGATTGTCCGGGCTTCACAACCAAAGAAGAATGATGAAAATCAACCCTCCAAATGATAATGATGAGGAGCTCTCCTCCTCTCTCACTCTCTCTCGCGTCTAAGGAAAAGGAAGGAGGAATATGAGTCATTCACGCTCAAAACAACACATTTATAGTGTAACACGTGAGAACCTATCGGCCGGCCTATCGGCGATAGGCCCAACCGATACCCTATACAAAATGCCGGCGGTAGAGTCTATCGGCCCCCTATCGGCGAAAGGCTCTGGGCGGTGCCCGACAGTGTGATCTTCCACTAAAGCGACCATAACTCTCTCGTCAGGACTCAGATTGACTCACCGTTTGAACCATTGGAAAGCTAACTCGATGTTCTATAATATTGCAAAGATTTATAATTTTTGGAGTTACCAAAAATTAATGATGATCTAACAAAGACGAACTCATACTTAGAAAAGTCGTTTAGTAATCTGAATTCAACAAAACGACAGAAACCCGAACACGAATACGAACCGAAGATACGGTTACGAAGTACTCACAAAGAAGAATCTAAGAGCTGGTAGAACACACGATTCCGACCACCCGAAGGCTCGAAATTCGACAACGGAAGGTAATTACCCCAAACTTTGGGAAATTACGAAAATGGCCCAACTGCCCGAAAATCACCATACGACAACGAATAATCAAACCGAAGCTCACAACACGTATAACAACGTTAAACGGACTTGCGGGAAACTCGAAACAACAGTTTCGGACGAGATTCGCAAGAATCGAACTCAAGTGCGGAAAAGTCGCTAAAAAGCACAGAACTCAACGAAACGACACCGAAACGGACTCGGATGTCAAAAAGTGTAGAATTAATCATTCTCAGAATGACGAAACGGACATGAGCGAGTCGTCAAAACAGACTTCCGCCGAAAAAAAAGAAATTACCGGAAATCGAAAATTGCGGATATTACAGCTAATGGGGCTATCTGGTAGTCCAGTGGCTTCTGACCTGCGTCGTCAGCGTGCGCTACATTTGGCGCTAGCATGCGCTGTCGATAGCGTGCATTAGTTCACACCTACCTTGCGCTAGCTGCTAGTCCAGAGAGCAGAATTTAGCTACTGCCTCTGCCAGACTCAACCCATTAGCACGCGCTACTGGCGAAGCTAGCGCGTGCTACTCGACACGAATAGCGTGCGCTATCTGCTCCATCTGATAACATTGCCGCAAGGTCCAATCGATACGAACATGTTCCGAAGGGTACGAACTCTAAAATCAACAACATCTCGATAAGTGCTTACAAGAGCGACAAAAATGAAGGAACGTAAAAGCCAATAATTCAATAAAAAGTATGGGTATTACATTCTCCCCCTCTAAAAGGAAGTTTCATCCCGAAACTTAAGAAATGAAAAGTTCGGGGTATCTCAATCGCATCTTTTCTTCTGTCTCCTAAATTGCTTCCTCGACTCTCTCTCTTGACCATTGCACCTTAACTAACGAAATGGTTTTGTGTCGAAGCTGCTTCTCACGATGTTCAAGGATCTTCATCGGTCTCTTCTAGAAAGGTAACATCCTCGGCTACGTCAATCTCACTATAGTCAATAATATGATTTGGATCTGGCACGTACTCTCTCTATTGAGGAACATGAAAAGTGTTATGGACATGACTCAAAGATGGAGGCAACGCCAAGCGATAAGCTAAATCTACAACACTGTCCAAAATTTCAAAGGTTTCGATATACCGCGGACTAAGTTTACCCCTTTTCCCGAAGCGTAAGACTCCTATGGTCGGTGACAACTTGAGTAGAACATGGTCTCCCACTTCGAATTTCAAAGGTCAACGACGAGTATCAGCATAAGAGTTGATATGTTGAAGGGCATTCTCAAATGACGAAATGAACTCAACTACCATCATCTGTACTGTATTCAAACAATACCAAGAGTCCTCAAAACATCATCGTAACTCATAAGTGTGGAATGAACTATTTGTGCCAAATCCTGTCCGTCGGATTGCATCGTCAAATCTCAATCTGGATAAAACCCAAAAACACAAAATATATCTGTAGGTCAACTACCACAAAACAATGATAACAAGTCCCGAAACATCAACGTACAGTCCGAATGCTCACAGGATCGATAACAAAGATCAACCAATAAATCAACCGAGAATATCATCGACGTGATAAACTCCAATACGACCAACAAAGGATCAACGATGACTGAAAATATCATCAACATGATAAACTCTTAACGATCAACAATTATGGATCTCAAAGAAATAATCCCGACGTCGGACATACCCCTCGGGCGTATGAACAACCATTCGCAAACTGTCGAACATACCGAACCATAAATAGAGGATGAACGACCAATCCTTGTGGCTCAAAGATGGAGGTCACAGTACGCCCGATCCAGAAATGTGTTCATGCACATGTCCACCCTGCATACGAAATCCAGGATATACTTGGGACATGTACCTAATTAGCCTCACGAAGTAACATCTCGTGTGCACGGCCCAATGCGGAACATCCACGCATGACCATAGTGTGCCTGGCTAAAAATCCTACACAATAACTAATCGGCATGCAAATATGACTTCAGATATGTCACGATGCAACAAGACAACGAAACTCAGAGAATCACATATCCATTAAGGATCAAAAGACTAACTAAAGTGAACAATGACAACTGACAATGAAAAGTCGACACGACCAGTCAGTATCCAAACAATAATCCTGGGATCATCATCCCCAATGAATGATCAACACGATCAACGATCTCAATACAAACGGTCTTGGGATCAGCATCTCTCAATGAAATGATCAACATGAATCCCATCATACGGAACGTCAACATACGACATATACAACAATTTACGAGAATAATTATCCTCATAACGGAACAATACTTAAATTACCTCAAAGCCGAAGACAATATTCTTTCCACGAACAAACATCCCTGAATGAATACACAGTTATTTGAATAATCTCGAATGAGGTACAGTCCATTAATATCAACAAACCACCATCCCGACATTAATGTCGACACGATAAACTATCCTCGATATCCGATATTCCATATCACAAACCAAATCTAACTCACATCTCCGTCTTCACCAAACATATTTAAATCATATACGTTATGACTTAATCCAAACCAAAGCACAATATATAAACCATCATCCCGACAATTTATATTTATAATATCATTGCTATATGAATTATAAATGAAATGAAATCAAAATCATTTATATAATATTATGAACTGAACAAGTAAAAACTTGCCTCGATAGCGATACAACGAAGCCGTTACCAACTCCATTGCCTTCATCTACGAGCTCCTCAGCCCCGACCAAAAGCAATCTACGAACTCTTCTACCTCAACCGCAACACAACGGTCATAATCAACGATCAATTATCACAATCTATTGCAACAATCGATCAACACACATTCGATAAAAATCAACACCCGACATAACCAACCAATCAACTCAATGATTCGACAATACCTCGATCATAGATAAACCGAACAATATAACTCAAACAATTACGAACTCATGTCCGCAATACACACCGCACTCGATAACTGTAATTAACAATCAATATAACCGATCGACCAACCTAGTGGTTCCACAATCCGATAATCATATCAGCTTAGCCCAATGACAAGGATTACATAACATACTCTATTCCGAATTCAACCTTAAATTCAACATGATATGTTTTACCCTTGTTCATATTTATCAACCTCACACCAATACTATACTTAAGATTATCAGTTGATCTAATCATCCGATCATTCAACTGGTATGAACGCACATACTCAAAGAAGGATAATACTCTTGTCAAATTCATAATCAAAATTCGTATATCATCAAGACCATACGAAAATCATATCACCTACTCACATAACTTGTCTCTTGACATCAACAATCATCATCAACATCCAAAAATGAGGAAAAAGATTAACCAACATATCTCTAGAAGACGAACAATGCAATTCATACCACAAGAATCATATCAATGTCCATATATGAACAACAAGGTCAACATAATTCGGCAATTCATCTCACAATCATACTTATCTTTATATGATAATCATCAACTCAAGAACACCAATATTCAATCGAAAACGAAATCCAAAGTGAATGTTAATTACTTCTTCAAAGAAATGGGTTGCTTCTCAAGGTTGAATCCATTTCCAAGCTTACTGATGTTATAAAC
Organism: Orobanche coerulescens; assembly: GCA_033398695.1. Lineage (NCBI taxonomy): Eukaryota > Viridiplantae > Streptophyta > Magnoliopsida > Lamiales > Orobanchaceae > Orobanche > Orobanche coerulescens. The sequence goes on from CM065809.1 coordinate 87,920,203, forward strand.
GATCAACTCCATGATACTCAAGTGTTTGGGAACCTCAGAACCTCCTCCAAGAATACTCTCTATCGGGTGAAGGGAAGAAATGGTCGAAAATGAGTATCAATGCCCAACTGCACATATTTATACTTCACATTATTAGCGTGCGCTACTCCACTAGATGGCGTGTGCTAACGTCCATAACATGCACTAACTGACTTTGTTAACGTGCGCTATCGCAGTCCAGAGGCTGCTGCCCCATTTCATGCCAAGTCTTACGTACGTAAGTCCTATGCCATAACATACGTTACATGGTCGTTGACTTGCTATAGTGAAAGACTCATTAGCGTATGCTATCTCCACACGTAGCGTGCGCTAATTGTAGTTGACTCGACAGTCTGCACCTACCCCGAAGATGTCTGTGTCCCACATGCCGAAAATACCCGCGATTGCTGGGATCACTTGACTACATTTAGCATGCGCTAATCTTATGTCCAGCGTGCGCTAAATGCCGTTCACGTATGAAAACCAAAAGCTGTCGACAATCCTACCAACCACTCAGATTACTTCTGTCATGGCCTTGCGCGTGCTAGTCTATCCTTTAGCGTGCGTTAAGATTGCACAATAGCATGCGCTATGCTTGAATATTAGCGTGCGCGAATCAGGCTATACTTGGCCAATTCCAACTGTTCCTGTTTGTCGTATCAACATGCTGAATGCATATATACGACATACTGAATAAATGTACTCGTTCCAGTAACATTCTCATATGATATACCCAATATCAAAATTAAAACAACCTGATACACGATATCCTTAAATGCAATTATCGACCAAATACGACAATTACACAAATACAATAGTCTCAGTTCTCAAATTATTTTATCCATACTATATAGACACCATGCTATCCAGTATATCTCAGATAAAATAACGCGAAAAATTTATACTAAAAATCCAGATATTGCATACTACCCCCCTTAAAATAAGTTTTGTCCTCGAAACTTGCAATCCTGTCACGAACCATACATCAACCCAAAATTTCCCAACTCATCACAAGAGCAATCACTCGCCGCCACAAGCGAATAACCAAAACAGTATACTTACAGGTGCGTGAAGCCAATGATCTCCCATGATACTAGCATCCGACTCCCATACAAAGTCTCAACACAATACCAACATAGACCAATACTGCAATGAACAAATTTGAAAATATCACAAAGAAGAGTTCGCATCCCCGACCACGGTCTCGTCTCTGTCCCTTATCAGCAGACATTCTGAAGAACACACACGTGTGTAAGTATAATCCGAATCGCATGTCCTCGAAGTCACCGATTCCCAATAATACCAAACTATAAGCGAAGCGATTAAGAAAACACAAGAAGAGTAAGAGGACTTACAAGTACCAGCCGCACTGTGATGATGGCAAAGTAGTGATACTGTAGACAAACAATGACTAAATCGACCTAAAAGACCGACATCCTAGGTATCCATAAACCTAAGCTCTGATACCATATTCTGTAACACCCCCAAGTTATTCAGAGTATATTACAGCGCCGTGAGCCCCACCTGGGACCCACAAGGCTATACATACGCAGAACCATGAACTTTGACCGATAAGGTCCAAGCATAATCCAATGGAGGACCATAAAATGGCAATCAAGATAATATTCAACAAGACAGAATACAATACATCGAGAATCAATCACAAGGCAACACAGGCCAAAACATCAAGAAAGCCAGACACAGTACTCGAGTACTCATAACCATTTCAAGTACAACATTACTGAATGGATGAAATACAAAATTTAACCGGTGACAAGACACAGCATCACACTTGCCCATCATTTTTATGCCGACCCGGTACATGCCTATACGCTCTCCCATGTCCTGAAATACATAAAAGGTATTTCCCCCAAAAGGGGTTAGCCGTCGAATAGCTAGTACAAGTATATCGAATATGAAACACAATATTTCTCGACAATAAAGTAAATGCAATCATCATCCCATCAAGCTTAATACTAGTATTCCGGAATAACTCAAGTATCATATCATTTCATTTAAATACATACGTGATTAACCGTGGAACCGCTCAAAAGGCAACGGAACCCTTAGTGGCCCCGTCGGACCCTCCCAGAGTGGTTAACCCAAAATATTCGTGGAACCGCACCAAAAGCTACGGAACCCTCAGAGGACCCGTCGGTCCATCCCAGAGTGAATATGTACAATCATGCCATTCATATACCTTACTTTCAAAGTCGAGAACGTACAATCATAAACATATACTTGCCTTTGAGACATCAAGAATCGGAAGGAAAAGAATACAACTTCGGTAGGTCCAAGGACGCACTTCCGACACCTAAACAATTCGTAAGGAATATGATAATTAATAATCCATACTCAAATCACATGAATAAACTCCCGAAACCCGCCTACGATTTACAAAACTTCAAGGATAATTACCTAGAGGTTTGGAAATCATCCAAACCCTCTCAAGTCCGAACAAAGTACATAAACATCCATATCGTAGGGGAAACGTGGGTATGGGGTAGATACAACATAATCACAAAGATTTCAAGATCCAAAACGGATAAATTGCACGAATTTATGAAAATTCCTAAAAGATCCCCCAAACTAGGGTTCGAAGGAATTTACCTTGATTTGGAAGGTAGAAACGGATTAGATGTTGCATAATCTTTGTTATCCCACCTAAGATGATGATAGTGTTGGGATTCGGTAATTAAAATCGAATTACGCAGCGGAAAATAAACCGGTCCAACCGGATAAAACCAAACCCCAAAAACGGACCGATCAAGCATCATATAAACGAATATAAATAACGAGGAAGAGAATCAAAGAATACTTACCCTCGTAGTCCTTTGATGATATAATCTTCGAAGGTGAAACCCGAACAAACTTTCTCACGATTCGACACGAACACGAATCCAATTCGTTGTAGCTTGTTGAATGATCCAACACCGAAATTGCCGAATGTCTCTACGTTATTACGCGTCGGATATTGATCGGAAAAATAAAATATCAATTCGTTCTCAAAGAACACGGCTAGGAATTGATACGGTATTTTTCTTCTCTTCTCTTCTTCCTTTTCTTTCTCTCAAAGATGAACAAAGAAAAGAAAATAATTTTTTTCTCTCCCTTCCCTTGAACTCACGGCTGAATTTTTGAAGTGTGTTTGTTTGTTGTTCAAAGTCATCACATAATGTGAAGATATATACATTATATAATGGGGATGATATCAAAATGATGAGATATGAAATCTCATCCTTTTGTCTTCAACCCATTAAATAATTAAACACACAACACACACCACATGGAAGGAAGGGAAGAAAATGAGGGGGGCGGCCCACTAGATTTTAGGTGAGAAAACGAGCCGAGCCACTCGGTTCATGTACCGGACGTTCGCGTGGCTAGTCCGTTAAATACACTTCGTTTTATCCCAAATGTATTTATACTTAATTAATTAATCCAATTAATTAATTTTATCAAATACAAAATTATAATAATATATTTCCAAGAAATAATTATTTATGAATTAAATTAATTACCCAGTAATTAATTTCAATTCACTAGACCGCATGATTTATCAAATAAATCAAATTAGATATCTAATATCCAATATTAATGAAGAGATAATAAATACATATTTATCCATCAAATATCCTTGTGCGCGACTCCGTAGGTCCGTCTTAGTCGGCAATGGGAGGAACCAAGGAGTACGGGTAACACTTAGCCGCCTAGTGCTTCGCATCAGTAACCCAACTAAGAACGAATGATCGGATCATTCCAAAACCATTATGTCGTGAATACCGTACGTATAAACCCTTCAATCATATGTCCCGGTCAAGTATTAGGGTCACGGAAAAGTCAAACCCATCAGAACTTGACACTATGCTTTGTTAATGCAACCGAGATCGTCGAGCTCTCGTGTATCAAATACAACTAGCTCTAAATGCTTTGGCCAAAGACTTATAATCTCATTTGCCATTAACCGCATAGGACATTTACTGCTCACTTACGGAGAAAGAATTCTATCTTGGTATTCGGTAGAGGCGCTACTTGCCCACTAAGTTGCATTTCGAGGTTGACCCCACCCACCGTGATTGGATCGAACTACTCTAATGACTAACTTAATGTCACAAGCACATCTCCTCAAAACCTCAAGTCAAAGGTCCACGTATACCTATCACAACCTTTCGATCCAGTCATTGACAATCCGAGTGATATCCATGTGACCGAATCGAGGTGAGTCGTGTTCGAGTATACTAATCTCACTAGCATACCTATAACGTGTGCTCCCACTAACCCTTAGTGAATACCGGCACTCTACATGTCAAAGTACACATTATACAAGTCTTGTCTAAACTTATTGCCCGGTTAAGTTTTATCGACTTGCGACGAGTTAAGCATTCGAGCTCTAAACACTTCCAGTGCTTATCTCCTTATCTCCATAAGGAGTAGAATGTTTGCTCTCAAATGCAAGGACTATTATTCTATATATCAAATCACACTGCAGTGATATACAATAATATAGAAATAATTATTGCCTTGTTAAATTTTCATAATTACAATACATATGCTCTCACTCTCTCATCCTCTGAGTGGCATTCGAGGGCATATCTCTAACAATCTCCCACTTGCACTCAATGCCACAAACTATGGTATCTAATACCCATACTCTCCAGATGTCTCTCTAAGACCTTATGAGATAGTGGCTTGGTAAGCGGATCGACAACGTTATTTGCTGTGTCTACTCTCTGCAGTATAACATTTCCTTCCTGAACCATTTCTCTCACAAAATGATATTTTCTCGCAATATGTTTGGTATTGTGGTGAGCCCTAGGCTCCTTAGCCTGTGCAACAGCTCCGTCGTTGTCACAAAACAGCGTCACGGGCTTCTCCGCATTAGGAACCACTTGAAGTTCCTCAGTGAACTTCTTAATCCAAAAGCTTCTTTAGCGACCTCGTGGCTGCCTGGTATTCGGCTTGACATGTAGAGATAGCGGTCGAACTTTGCTTGGCACTTCTCCAAGCGCCCCACCATTCGAGTGAAGATATACCCGATGTGGACATCCGAGCATCCATGTCCCCGAAAAATCTGAGTCTGTATAGCCCATCACTCTAATTTCTCCACCGCCGTATGTAAGAACCAAGTCTTTAGTCCTCCTTAGGTACTTAAGAATGTTCTTTCTGACGATCCAATGTTCACCTTCGGATTTGATGAAACCGACTTACTACGCTCACAGCATAGGCAATGTCCGGTCTAGTGCAAATCATAGCATACATGAGGCTACCTACTGCCGAAGCATAGGGCACCTTACTCATTTCCTTTCTGTCTTCCTCACTTTTAGGACACATCTCTAAGGAAAGTTTTGCACCATGTTGCATAGGAAGGAACCCTCTTTTAGAATCTTCCATCCTAAATCGCTTCAGGATCTTTTCTATATAGAGGGCTTGGGAAAGACCTAACATTCTTTTCGCTCTATCCCGGTAGAGACGAATACCCAGAATATAGGTAGCTTCTCCCAAGTCTTTCATTGAGAACTCTTTAGAAAGCCAAGCTTTCACAGAACTGAGCATTCCTACGTCATTTCCTATAAGTAGAATGTCATCTACATATAGTATTAAGAACGCAATTTTGCTCCCACTAACCTTCTTGTAAATACAGGGCTCCTCTTCGTTTTGGACAAAATCAAACTCTTTGACTGTCTCGTTAAAACGAAGATTCCAACTCCGTGAAGCTTGCTTCAGTCCATAAATGGCACGCTGAAGTTTGCATACTTTATGAATATTGATTTGAGATATGAATCCCTTAGGCTGTTCCATGTAAATCTCCTCCTCGAGGAATCCATTTAGGAATGCCGTTTTCACATCCATTTGCCATATTTCATAATCTAAGTGGGCTGCTATGGCAAGCATCATGCGAATAGACTTAATCATAGCTACAGGTGAGAAGGTCTCGAAGTAATCGATTCCTTCTCTTTGGGAATAACCCTTTGCCACAAGCCTGGCCTTATAGGTATCAACCTTGCCATCTCCATTAGTCTTTCTTTTATAGATCCATTTGTTTCCAATGGGCACTATGCCTTTAGGACGATCTACTAAAGTCCAGACCTGATTAGCATGCATTGAGTCTATCTCAGCTTCCATAGCTTCTTGCCACTTGGTGGAGTCAACATCTACCATCGCTTGGTCGTATGTAGAAGGATCATTCTCTTGACTACTTTCTGTCATCTCATGGACACCCAGTTCCTCTTGATGCAGATAGCCATACCTCTCAGGTAATTGAGAAATTCTACTAGACTTGCGAGGTTGTGTTTGTATTTCAGAAGGTTGGGTTCTAATATCTTGCATAGGTGTCTCATTTGGTGTTTCTTTTATTTCTTCTAAAGAAATATTTCTACCTGCCCCTCCTTCCTGAATAAACTGATCTTCCAGGAAGTGTGCTTGTATAGCAACGATGATCCTATGATCTTCGTGCATGTAGAATAGATATCCCATGGAATCCCCTGGATATCCTATGAAACGACCTTTCACAGACCTAGTTTCCAATTTCTCTACTTTAGTCTTCTTGACATAAGCAGGGCATCCCCAAATCCTAATGTGATTAAGACTTGGTTTCCTACCTCTCCACATCTCGTGGGGAGTCTTAGGAACGGATTTGGAAGGACATCTGTTCAAGATATGCACAGCAGTAAGGAGCGCGTAACCCCACAGATAAATCGGTAGATCAGTATAGTTAAGCATGGAGCGAACCATGTCCAACAAGGTTCGGTTCCTTCTTTCTGATACACCATTTAATTGTGGAGTAGCTGGAGGAGTGAATTGTGACACTATTCCTAGTTCCTTTAAGAACTCATCAAATTCGGTACTCATGTACTCACCACCCGGTCGACCGAAGAGTCTTAACACGGTTACTGTTTGATTTTCAACTAGGGCTTTAAATTCCTTGAATTTATCAAAAGCTTAGACTTATGTTTCATTAAGTACACGAATCCATACAGTATGGTCATCGGTGAATGTAATGAAATCGAAGCCGTCTCGTGCCACTTCAAAAGGGCCACAGACGTCGGTATGGATTAATCCAGTTTTTCAGACTCTTTCAAAAGTCCTGCGAAGGGTAACTTAGTCATTTTGCCTTGAAGGCAAGATTCACAAGTTGGATAGGGATCGATCCCAACGGACCCGAAAGCCCATCTTTCTCCAAGTTATGAACCTTGGACCGACCGATATGACCAAGTCTAAGATGCCACTTAAGTGCTTGGTACGTTTCATCCCTACCACGCTTCCTAGTTATAGTGTTCACAGTGGTTTTAGTCTTTAGATTTAAATGGTATAAACCATTTAATAATGTAGATACCAACCAATTTATTTCTAAAATAAATACGACAGACCCATCTCCAATAAAGAAGTGAAATCCCTTTCGGTCCATGACCGGAATTGATACAATATTTTTGTGCCCCTTGGGCAAAACAAGTACATCATCTAAAGTAAGAATAAAACCGATTCTAAATCCAACATAAGGGATCCGATATCGAAGCCTCGACACTATGCCCACTTCCGACGGTGACCATCACCTCCCCGAATCCAGCCTTCCTACTTCGTTCCAGATCCCGATTCATTGTACAAATGTGAGAACTCGCACCGAATCAAGTATCCAAGAAGTAGAATATACGATTCGAGAACAATTTGTTTCTAAAACCGGAGTTCCGTACTGAAGGCGCATTACGGTCAAGCTTTGGGCAAGTACCTCTTCCAGTGGCCTAGCTCACCGCAGATTGAGGCATACATCCGTTTTCTTGGCCCCCTTGCTCTTTTGAACCATTGGGGCCTTGCCCTTTCCTTGTCGATCTTGGCTATTGGACCTAATCGCTTCTTGTTCTTTTTCTTCTTATTCTTGGACTTCCAAGTCCCGGAAGAAATCACAAGTGCGACTTCCTTTCCCTTTGTCTTCATCGAGAGGCTAGGCGGTCGTCGGTTTGTTCATTAGCCCGGCTAAGTTACATGCAATCTCATTGCGGTTGAAGTTCATGACAAATTGTGAAAAGGAGTCGGAAGTGACCGCAGGATAAGGTCGGTTGGAGAGATGCATGCATCGAAAATCAAGAGCTTCTAATCTCTCAATCATCGAGATCATCTTGAGGACATGGTCCCCAACCCTCTCTCCTTCCTTCATCCGGCGCCGAATAATTGCTTCGATATCTCATATCTAGCGGTTCGGCTATGCTCTCCATAGAGCTCGGCCAGTGCGATAAGATGGCTCTCGAAGACGTCATCTTTTCATGGGCACGTTGAAGCTCATTGGTCATTGAGCCTAACATGTACCCTCGCACTCTTATGTCGTCTTTTACCCATTTCTCATGGGCATCGACATCTTCCTGATTGGCTCGGGTTCTTGTAGGAGCCTGGGATGTCCGCCTCAAGACGTATCCCAAGATTTCCATAGTTAGGACAATCCTCAAGTTCCGGCCACCCACATAGTTCGGACCAGTCAGGACGTTCTTTTCAAGTAGTATAGCGAGTGGGTTCATTGTCATATTGAGAGTTTTGCTAACTGCAGAGAATAATTAAGATTCGTTAGTGATTATTTAATTATGATCCGAGTAAAGAATTTAAGGACTTTCTTTATTCATAACTCGGCTCCCACTATTTTATCGGTATTTACACACTCCCATGTTAAATCCGTAAGTCTTGGGTGACTTCATAGTGGTGATCGATTTCTTTACAAAGTTTAATAGAGGGCAACCCATACGGTATCTATTCTATTATTCTTTATAAAGTGGTGTCTAATACCAACCCATCTAATGGATGATTCGATCTTCTTTTACCCCTAGTTCACTTGCCCTCAACCCATTCGGTTTCTATGGCTCGCTGAACTATCTAAGTTTAAACCATCAACTCCTATTAGTCTGACAATTGAATCTTGCCCGGCAACCCATACGGTTTATAGGGGTTTGATTTGTCACAACCAAAGGCATCTAATGCTCTCTAGGAATTTATCAACTTACCCCAAAAATATTACCCCGACATACTCGGAAGAATAATATTCGGTTTAGATTTCAATTTTCCATGAGTTTGACGGAGGGTAGGAAACCTCGTAACCTTTATAACTTAGTGTTTGTAAGTGGGAGTATTAACGCGAATATATGTTACACTTTGCACATTAATCCGTTTATAAGCGCGGTTTGTCGGTTTGTTTGTTTGTCATACAATATGAAAACATACACAACCTAAAACTAACAACATGCAGTTCATGGACCGTTCCTAGAACAAAAACATCATAATCTAATTACATGTCTTCGGTCTTGAATCTTCGTCTTCTCGAGCGAATCTTCCTCCGGTCTTCGTCATTACATATAAATTTTACATTTGAAAAATTGCATCCTATACAAATTTTCTAGTAAAATAAATAGGCTCAAAACGGCCTTTACAACCCAATCGAACAAAACAAACGATTCAAAACTAGGTCCATGAACTACATCCCCATTCAAAATTAATGCAACAATTACATTAAAATAAATGGCAATAATAATTAATCTAAAATTGATCTAATCAATAAAAATTAATCCAATTAATTCACTTAACCGTTAATTTTAATTTGCTAGGACAAAATAAATATTTCATTAAATTAATTCCCTTAAAATAAAATTACCATAATTATATTTTAGTCAAATTAAATCCAATTTAATTTGCGGAAAATTAATTTACCGAACGAAATATAAAACGGAGTCGAAAACACAAGCGGGCCAAGCTCATTATTGACCCGACAGGCCAATGACCGGCCAGAAACCAATGACCATTGACCATTGGCCATTAATTACCAGCCAGCCAAATTAAATTGATCCAATCCGTGAAATTGCCGGTCCTGTCAATTTCCGGCTCATTTTTTTTTTTTTGTCCGAATCCAAAAATAATATTTTTCTAATTTTTATATTACACAAATAAATCAGTTTTTCAAAAGAAAAATAGATTTATATTGTAACATAAAATCATGAAAAATAATTTTTAGATGAACAATTAAACATCAACAATTAAAATTTTTATGATACTAAATCATAAAAAAATCAAGCATTCCAAATGCAAATATCGAATATACGATCGCATAGACTGCTCCGATACCACCGTTGGGATTCGGTAATTAAAATCAATTACGCAATGGAAAATAAACCGGTCCAACCGGATAAAACCAAACCCCAAAAACGGACCGATCAAGCATCATATAAACGAATATAAATAACGAGGAAGAGAATCAAAGAATACTTACCCTCGTAGTCCTTTGATGATATAATCTTCGAAGGTGAAACCCGAACAAACTTTCTCCGGTTACTGACACGAACACGAATCCAATTCGTTGTAGCTTGTTGAATGATCCAACACCGAAATTGCCGAATGTCTCTACGTTATTACGCGTCGGATATTGATCGGAAAAATAAAATATCAATTCGTTCTCAAAGAACACGGCTAGGAATTGATACGGTATTTTTCTTCTCTTCTCTTCTTCCTTTTCTTTCTCTCAAAGATGAACAAAGAAAAGAAAACAATTTTTTTTTTCTCTCCCTTCCCTTGAACTCACGGCTGAATTTTTGAAGTGTGTTTGTTTGTTGTTCAAAGTCATCACATAATGTGAAGATATATACATTATATAATGGGGATGATATCAAAATGATGAGATATGAAATCTCATCCTTTTGTCTTCAACCCATTAAATAATTAAACACACAACACACACCACATGGAAGGAAGGGAAGAAAATGAGGGGGGCGGCCCACTAGATTTTAGGTGAGAAAACGAGCCGAGCCACTCGGTTCATGTACCGGACGTTCGCGTGGCTAGTCCGTTAAATACACTTCGTTTTATCCCAAATGTATTTATACTTAATTAATTAATCCAATTAATTAATTTTATCAAATACAAAATTATAATAATATATTTCCAAGAAATAATTATTTATGAATTAAATTAATTACCCAGCAGTTAATTTCAATTCACTAGACCGCATGATTTATCAAATAAATCAAATTAGATATCTAATATCCAATATTAATGAAGAGATAATATATACATATTTATCCATCAAATATCCTTGTGCGCGACTCCGTAGGTCCGTCTTAGTCGGCAATGGGAGGAACCAAGGAGTACGGGTAACACTTAGCCGCCTAGTGCTTCGCATCGTAACCCAACTAAGAACGAATGATCGGATCATTCCAAAACCATTATGTCGTGAATACCGTATACGTATAAACCCTTCAATCATATGTCCGGCCAAGTATTAGGGTCACGGAAAAGTCAAACCCTACGTAACTTGACACTATGCTTTCTGTTAATGCAACCGAGATCGTCGAGCTCTCGTGTATCAAATACAACTAGCTCTAAATGCTTTGGCCAAAGACTTATAATCTCATTTGCCATTAACCGCATAGGACATTTACTGCTCACTTACGGGAGAAAGAATTCTATCTTGGTATTCGGTAGAGATCGCTACTTGCCCACTAAGTTGCATTTCGAGGTTGACCCCACCCACCGGCGATTGGATCGAACTACTCTAATGACTAACTTAATGTCACAAGCACATCTCCTACTGAAACCTCAAGTCAAAGGTCCACGTATACCTATCACAACCTTTCGATCCAGTCATTGACAATCCCTGAGTGATATCCATGTGACCGAATCGAGGTGAGTCGTGTTCGAGTATACTAATCTCACTAGCATACCTATAACGTGTGCTCCCACTAACCCTTAGTGAATACCGGCACTCTACATGTCAAAGTACACATTATACAAGTCTTGTCTAAACTTATTGCCCAGTTAAGTTTTATCGACTTGCGAACGAGTTAAGCATTCGAGCTCTAAACACTTCCAGTGCTTATCTCCTTATCTCCATAAGGAGTAGAATGTTTGCTCTCAAATGCAAGGACTATTATTCTATATATCAAATCACAATGCCAGTGATATACAATAATATAGAAATAATTATTGCCTTGTTAAATTTTCATAATTACAATACATATGCTCTCACTCTCTCATCCTCTGAGTGGCATTCGAGGGCATATCTCTAACAGATAGATGATGAGTAGCCGCCCCAAATCACCTCGGAGTCGCCCCTCTCGTGATCTCTCGTCGTAAGTGAAGAAAATGAAGAAAAGTGACGAATAACAGGGTTGACCGCCCTTATATACTGCGCCTATTTAGCGCGCGCTAAATCTCAAGGTTAGCCTGCGCTAACGAGGATACCTGGTAGTCCAGTGGCTTCTGACCTGCGTCGTTCGCGTGCACTACATCTGGAGCTAGCTTGCACTGCACAATGTCGATAGCATGCATTAGCTCACGCCTAGCATATGCTAACTGCTAGTCCAGAGAGCAGAATTCAGCTACTGCCTCTGCCAGACTCAACCCATTAGCGCGCGTTACTGGCTAATCTAGCGCACGCTACTCGAAACGAATAACATGCGTTAACTCATGCCTAGCATGCGCTATCTGGTCCATCTGATAACATCGCTGCAAGGTCCAATCGATACAAACATGTTCCGATGGATACGAACTCTAGAATCAACAACATCTCGATAAGTGCTTACAAGAGCGATAAAAGTGAAGGAACGTCAAAGCCAATAATTCAATAAAAAGTACCGGTATTACAGAAAATACTCATGCAGTGGATGATAATTCCACAATTAAAAGCACAATTGGAGCGGAATAGTAATTAGACAAAATACTCAATCCGTTAAACACGCATAATAGCTAGTATCCTCTAGGAAGCTCATCTTTTCATGACTGCTACAAGCTCAATATCCAATAACCTAAAAATATAGCCCACGACGGGGTCAGCCATAATACTCGACAATAATAACGTTCTCATCACATCAATAATTACATACCAGTGAAAATCCTAAGTAAGAATACTACTAGTGTAATCTTACCGTCATAACCTTACCAATTCGTGATAATCCTCATCAAATTAATCCTCACCATATTCCACATCTCATATTCTTAATAACACACTACACTCGTACATAAACATTTGTACTGTATCCCAGACAATACCCAATATTCTCAAAACATCATCATAAGTCACTGATACGAAATATACCAAGTCTGTCCAACCCAATCCATTGGATAATATCACCAAATCTCAACATGATAATCGATTGCCAATCAACAGACAAGTACCGAGAAGAAAATACGGAACATACCTCAAGATACGCAATGCCACGAAAATTCATGTCAGTCTAATCCGAGGTCAGATAATAAACATACGAGCATGGTCCTAGAAAAGATTTACAAATGCATACTCACATGACAATATCAATATGCCCACAATAGTAACAATAATGTATACTTATGGAAATCTGATGATCCAGCGCACACAGCATAGATCCCAAGATGATCATGTTAGATCAATACGAGGTGGATAATATAACACCCCCAGAGCCATTCGGGAATATTACAGCGTCGTGGGCCCCGAGACGAAACACACAAGGCTAAAAGATATTTTTACAAACATTTCAAGTATGCCTAAGTGGCAATGATGGTAATATCTTCTTCAAATATGCAAAGGCTTTATAAAAAACCACTTATCAATACCGTCGTAAAATCTCATTTGAAAGTACAAGGCCAAAACACCAAAACTCAACAGTTTCAAAAAGTGTACGTTAAGTCATCACATGCACGTACCGACAAAATAGTTTAGAAAATAATTTTCTAAAATACTTAAGTTGCCAAAAACCAGAAGGGCATTTAAAAATACTCACATAGTGGAAATGACAAACAGTTAAAAATACTCTCACAGCAGGACATAACAACTAATCAAAGTACTCGATTCACAAGCACACGCCATAGCTAGTATCCTCCGGGAAGCTCATATCTTCACGACCGCTACAAGCTCGATATCCCAAGAACCTAAAAGAAAGCCCACGACGGGGTCAGCCATAATACTCAACAATGATAACAATCGCATCACGTCAATAATTACATACCAATGAAATTACTAAGTAAGAATACTACCAATGTAATCTTACCGTCATAGCTTTACCAGTTCGTGATAATCCTCATCAAAATAACCCTTATCATATTGCACACCTCGTAATATCGATTAACCAATAAACTCAAACATAACATCTATATTGTACCTTAAACAATACCCAAGATTCTTAAAACATCATCATAACTTGCAATACGGAAATATATCAACTCTGACCAACTCGATCCATCTGATAACATCATCAAATCCCAATATGATAATCGATTGTCCATCAAAAGACAAATACCAAAGGGAATATGGAACATACCTCAAGATATATAATGTCACGACAATCATGTCAGTCTAATCCGAGATCAGATCAATACAACATATGGACCTGGTCCTACAAGAGACCTACAAATGCATACTCACGTGATAATATCAATATGCCCACAATAATAACAACAATGTATACTCAATGGAAATTCGATGATCCAGAGCACACAACATAGATTCCAAGATGATTATGTGAGATCAACACGGGGTGGATAACCAATAATATACAAATGCACAACAACAACACATTGTAATCCAACGATCAAGCGCACACAGCTATAGATTCCCATGATGATCCCATCGGACCAACGCATGGTGGAAATACTTGTCCAACGATCCAGCGCACACAGCTATAGATTCCCATGATGATTCCGTCGGACCAACGCATGGTGGATATACGACAACAATGCACAACTGCATAAAACAACAATACACAATGCACGATAACAACAATACAAAATGTATCACAACATGATCGACACAAAATGACAAAAATGATTAGAGTACTTGCCCCGAGTCCTTCGAGAGCAATCTCAATGTCTAAACCATCACTAACAATTACCTCAATATTCGACGATCTAAAACTACCATGGACTGTAGACAACTCGTATCCTCGCATTTACCACAATGTATCCTCGATACCCAAGTATACCAATAACAAATGTAAATTATATACATTATGATTAAATTCCAAAAATCTGAAAACAACGTACAATCCCAAATCTCCAGAGTTCACAATTATAATCATTGCCATACGAATTATAAACGAATAAAACTGAAACCATTCATTAAATATTATAAACTGAGCAAGTAATAACTTGCCTCGATACTGATACGATGAAAGTGAAGCCGCTACCAATTCTTTGCCTTCGTCTACAAGCTCCTCGGTACCGGCCAAAATAATTCCCAAACATACTCGAACTCGACCGCAACATATTATTCTAGTCATCGATCAATTATTACAACCTATTGAAGTAATCAATTAACAACAATCCGATAACAATCAATAACCGACATAGCCAACCAATTGAACTCAATGGTTCAACGATTCCTGGATCATATATAAAACCAAATAATCCAACTCAACAATTACAAACTCAGATCCACAATACAAACCACAACTCGATAATCATAATTAACAATCAATATAACCGATCAACAAAACCAACGGTTCCCCAATATCCCGATTAAACACAAATCCGAACAACCCAAATCAATCGATCATGAATCCATAACCATAATACGATTCCACAATCCAATAATCATATCAATAATTAATTCAACTAAGTGTCTTAACATAATCGACTCCGACTTTAACTTTAAATACGAATTAACAAGGTTCCTTCTTGTTCGTATTCGTAAATTCAAGAAAGAAAATTAGCGGTTATTATCATGAATAATCATATCCCAAGATTAACCGTAATCTTTCCAAATTCCATCCCTTATTCATAAGATCATGACATATATAACTCAAGAGTTCTTTAGGAACATGAATTAATCCGAAATCACGTTCATAATCAACAAAACGGCATAATCTGATGTGTTCTAACATCTAAACCGTCATCTAACTCATAATACAAGGCATATATCAGCATATTCTTCAACATACACTTCACATAACATTAATAATCATAAAAACACCACTATAACCATCATCATACGAAGCAAGTAAGGATAACAATACCAAGAATCCGAAGTCAAGGTGTAGAGTTCATCAACATACCTCAAGAACATGAACAACACTATCAAACACCTCAAGGATCAACAATATCTTCACATCTCAAGCTCCAAATCCATGCCATCAAGCTCATAAAGAAGATAGAGAAGCCAAGAATCCATCTCGGGGGGTTGAAGGATGAAGAAATGAAGTGAAACTCTCAAAATATCAAAGTGATGGATATCTTATATTTATATAAACTTCAGTCATTACGCACGTTACCTAATCTACCTAACATACGTAACGAGCATTACGAACGTTATCTTACTTCGGTAGCGTACGTAACGCTACTACAGAACCCACTGCCTCTTTTCGTGCCTCGTATTACATACGTAACACCTATGCCATAGCGTACGTAACAAAGAGTTAACTTGCTACGGTAATATACCCATTTATCGTACGTAATGTACCACTAGTAACGTACGTTAACTTGAAGTTGACTTCTCCTATCTACATCTATGCTGGAAGTTGCCGACACTTCAGATCCTGTATGATTCTCTTCATAATGTACGTTATATACTCAATGTAACGTACGTTACATTTGTGACTTAATATATATAAGCTCCTATGCTTAACGTACGCTACTCTTGTATTTTGAGAAAGTCGTATGGTCAGACGGTTGCGTCTTACCTGATGCTATAACGTACGTAATGCATGATACATAACGTACGTTATACTTACCAACTTAACGTATGTAAGCTCCTCACCTTAACGTACGTAATGGCTTCTGAACTTAGCCAAAATAGCTGCTCCTGCCTGTCGTCTCAACATACCGAATACGTATACACGACATACTGAATACATATAATCGTCCCAATGATATACCCGATATCATTATTAAAACAACCTGATACACGATGTCTTTAAATGCAATTGTCGACCAAGTATGTCGTTTATACCAATACAGATGTCTCAGTCCTTTAATTATTTTATCCATACTGTACAGATTCCACACTGTGCAGTATAAATCGGATAAAATAACATTAAACAACCATAGTAGAAATTCAGGATATTACATACTACACCACTTAAAATAAGTTTCATCCTCGAAACTTGCAATCCGGTCATAATCAAAAGTTCAACCACAATATCCAGAATCATCACAAAATCGATCAATCATCATCATTAACGAATAACCAAAACAGTATACTTACAAGTATATGAAGTCGATTATCTCCCGTGATTACTAGCAAATGATTCCCCTTCAAAGCCTCAACATGCTTACTATCACAATTTCATGAATTCAACAAAATGCATTGTTATAACTCAATTATGGAATAATCCATCCATGTCACACACTATCTGCCTGATCGCACAATCAAGTCTCAATCCTGATAAAAACCAATAATACACGATACATCCTTGAAACAGTTGCTGAAAACAATGGCAACAAATACCGAATCATCCACACAAAGTATGAACGCTCATACGATCAATAACAATGATCAACCAATGAATTATCCGAGAATATCATTGACATGATAAACTCCAATACGACCAACCAAAGGTCAAAACACAACCGAGAATATCATCAACATAATAAACTCCAACACTACCTATGAAGGATCAACAATAATCGAGAATACCCTCACATGGTAAGCTCCAACACGATCAACACAAAATCATAGAGACGGATATATGAAAGAATAAAATTCTCAAAATGTTACACAAATCACATACAGTGGATCTCAAAGAAACATACCCGACTGTTGAACATACCCCTTGGGCGTATGAACAACCAGTCACAACCCGCGACATATTTCTCTTGTCTGATCAACCAACCGGTCATCCCTGAATAACCAAACTACCATACTAAAGTTCGAATCTCTTTTTATCGTACCATTGATGTGTTATCCAGTTTGTGAATCTCACTCATAACTTCACCATGATATGCATCGTGTACTAAATTTGTACGTATACCAATCACATTTTCAAAATAGCTTTGAAATCATACAATATTGTCAATAAAAATCCATTTCCGAAAGTTCTTTCAAGAATTTCAAATCTCAAAACATAAATTTTCGTAAGACCACGAAATCAATTTTCGAAAAGTTAAACCGGCTCGCTTATGTCAAGTTTTCGATGACAATTCTTTTCGAATATACACGATTAAATAAAATGATTTATGCAAATGATTGATCACATCCATACTCCTGTATACCAATTCGGCCCGTCACCAATTCCACTGACATTCGTTCGGAAAATCACATGATAGAATCCAAAATCTTATTGTATATACTTCGTTGAAATCATCTTTTCAACATATGACTCGCAACATCGACCATTATTCCATTCTGCAACACTTCAACTATGCCATAAAGAAACATGTTTTTAGAGACAACAATATTGTCTCTCAAAATAAATTTAAGAAAATATATTTTCATGACAACGAGCAAAATAGTTTATTCAAAATATATCATTTTGAAAAATATTATTTCCCGATGTTCAAAAACAGTTTTGGTGTATCTCAAAGTGAACTAGCATGATTACATGTCCCTCTCAACAATCCCCAACATTTCTCCCAAATACATAACTCCATTTTCCCAAATTTAACCGATATATTGATTTTCCATAATCATAGCTTCTCAAGATTATTGGTTTTGTCCCAACTATTATATTCGACTACCTCATACCGTAACACATAATATTCTCCCCAAATCTCAAAGTACATCAACTTATAACTGAAAATAACCTCAATGCAATTAAAAATCCAAAAACTTACATATCGTGAATCCGACGATTCTCCATGATACTGGCACATCTCAACTCTAGAAAATACACGATACAGATATTTTCAAAAGATGCGTTTTGCAAAATCAGTTCAACTAGAGAACACAAAGCATCTCTTTCTGAAGAAACACGTTAATACCATTTGGAAAAGTTTAAAACAACCATAGTACCACACTGGTAAACTACATAACACACAAGCCCGACTGAACAACAAAAACATAGGGCTCTAATATTCGTCAACCGAAAACTAGAATGCGTGACAAAACACGACTCGACTCTACCCGACAGCCTAGGTTTTCATAACCTAAGCACCGATACCATATTCTGTAATACCCCTAGAGCCATCCGAAAATATTACAGCTGCGTGGGCACTGAGACGGAACCCATAAGGCTGAAAGACATGTTTACAAACATTTCAAGTATGCCTAAGCGGCGATGACGGTAACATATTTTACAAATATGCAAAGCCTTTATAAAAATCCATTTATCAATACCGTCGTAAAATCTCATTTGAAAGTACAAGGCCAAAACACCAAAACTCAATAGTTTCAAAAGTGTACGTTAAGCCATCACTTCCACGTACCGACAAAATAGTTTAGAAAACGATTTTCTAAAATACTTAAGTTGCCAAAAACCAAAAGGGCATTTAAAAATACTCACACAGCGGAAATGACAAATAGTTAAAAATACTCTGGCAGCAGAACATAACAACTAATCAAAGTACTCGATTCACAAACACACGCCATAGCCAGTATCCTCCGGGAATCTCATCTCTTCATGACCGCTACAAGCTCAATATCCAAAGAACCAAAAAGAAAGCCCACGACGGGGTCAGCCATAATACTCAACAATGATAATGATCGCATCACGTCAATAATTACATACCAATGAAATTACTAAGTGAGAATACTACCGATGTAATCTTACTGTCATTGCTTTACCAGTTTGTGATAATCCTCATCAAAATAACCCTTATCATATTTCACATCTCGTAATCTCGATTAATAAATAAAGTCAAACATAACATCTATACTGTACCTCAAACAATACCCAAGATTCTAAAAACATCATCATAACTTGCAATACGGAAATATATCAACTCTGACCAATTAGATCCATCAGATAACATCATAAAATCCCAACACGATACTCGATTGTCCATCAAAAGACAAATACCAAAGGGAATACGGAACATACCTGAAGATGCATAATGTCACGACAATCATGTCAGTCTAATCCTAGATCAGATCAATACAACATATGGACCTAGTCCTATAAGAGACCTACAAATGCATATTCATGTGACGATATCAATATGCCTACAATAATAACAACAATGTATACTCAATGGAAATTCGATGATCCAGAGCACACAACATAGATTCCAAGATGATTATGTGAGATCAACACGGGGTGGATAACCAATAATATACAAATGCACAACAACAACACATTGTAATCCAACGATCAAGCGCACACAGCTACAGATTCCCATGATGATCCCATCGGACCAACGCATGGTGGAAATACTTGTCCAACGATCCAGCGCACACAGCTATAGATTCCCATGATGATTCCGTCGGAACAACGCATGGTGGATATACGAAAACAATGCACAACTGCATAAAACAACAATACACAATGCACGATAACAACAATACAAAATGTATCACAACATGATCGACACAAAATGACAAAAATGATTAGAGTACTTGCCCCGAGTCCTTCGAGAGCAATCTCAATGTCTAAACCATCACTAACAATTACCGCAATATTCGACGATCCAAAAGTACCATGGAATGTAGACAACTCGTATCCTCGCATTTACCACAATGTATCCTCGATACCCAAGTATACCAATAACAAATATAAATTATATTATGATTAAATGCCCAAAATCCGAAAACAACGTACAATCCCAAATCTCCAGAGTTCACAATTATAATCATTGCTATACGAATTATAAACGAATGAATCTGAAACTATTCATTAAATATTATAAACTGAGCAAGTAATAACTTGCTTCGATACCGATACAATGATAGTGAAGCCGCTACTAATTCCTTGCCTTCGTCTACAAGATCCTCGGTCCCAACCAAAACAATTCCCGAACATACTCGAGCTCGACCGCAACATATTATTCTAGTCATCGATCAATTATCACAACCTATTGAAGTAATCAATTAAAAACAATCCGATAACAATCAATAACCGATATAGCCAACCAATCGAACTCAATGGTCCAACGATTCCTCGATCATATACAAAACCAAATAATCCAAGTCAACAATTACGAACTCATATCCACAATACAAACCGCAACTCGATAATCATAATTAACAATCAATACAACTGATCAACAAACCCAACGGTTCCACAATATCCTGATTCAACACAAATCCGAACAACCCAAATCAATTGATCACGAATCCATAACCATAATACGATTCCACAATCCAATAATCATATCAATAATTAATTCAACTAAGTGTCTTAGCATACTCGACTCCAATTTCACCTTTTTATACGAATTAACAAGGTTCCTTCTTGTTCGTATTCGTAAATTCATAGAAAGCAAATCAGTGGTTATTATGATGAATAATCATATTCCAAGATTAACCATAATCTTTCCAAATTCCATCCCTTATTCATAAGATCATGACATATATAACTCAAGAGTTCTTCAGGAACATGAATTAATCCGAAATCACGTTCAGAATCAACAAAACGACATAATCTGATGTGTTCTAGCATCTAAACCGTCATCTAACTCATAATACAAGGTATATATCATCATATTCTTCAACATACACTTCACATAACATTAAGAATCATAAAAACACCACTATAACCATCATCATACGAAGCAAGTAAGGATAACAATACCAAGAATCCGAAATCAGGGTGTATAGTTCATCAACATAACTCAAGAACATGAACAACACTATCAAACACCTCAAGGATCAACAATATCTTCACATCTCAAGCTCCAAATCCATGCCATCAAGCTCATAAACAAGCTAGAGGAGCCAAGAATCCATCTCAGGGGTTGAAGGATGAAGAAATGAAGTGAAACTCTCAAAATACCAAAGTGATGGACATCTCATATTTATATAAACTTCAGTCATTACGTACGTTACCTAATCTACCTAACGTACGTAACGAGCATTACAAACGTTATCTGACTTCGGTAGCGTATGTAATGCTACTATAGAACCCACTGCCTCTTTTCGCGCCTTGTATTACATACGTAACACTTGTGCCATAGCGTACGTAACATAGAGTTGACTTACTACGATAATATACCCATTTATCGTACGTAATGTACCACTAGTAACGTACGTTAACTTGAAGTTGACTTCTCCTATCTACATTTGCGCCGGAAGTTTCCGACACTTCAGATCCTGTCTGATTCTCTTCATAATCTACGTTATATACTCAATGTAACGTATGTTACGTTTGTGACTTAATGTACATAAGCTCCTATGCTTAACGTACGCTACGCTTGTATTTTGAGAAAGTCCTCTGATCAGATGGTTGCGTCTTACCTGATGCTATAACGTACGTAATGCATGATACATAACGTACGTTATACTTACCAACTTAACGTATGTAAGCTCCTCAGCTTAACGTACGTAATGGCTTCTGAACTTAGCCAAAATAGATTCTCCTTCATGTCATCTCAACATACCGAATATGTATACACGACATACGGAATACATATACTCGTCCCAATGATATACCCGATATCATAATTAAAAAAACCTGATACACGATGTCTTTAAATGCAATTGTCGACCAAGTACGACGATTATACCAATACAGATGTCTCAGTCCTTTAATTATTTTATCCATACTGTACAGATTCCACACTGTGCAGTATAACTCGGATAAAATAACATTAAACAACCATAGTAGAAATTCAGGATATTACATACTACACCACTTAAAATAAGTTCATCCTGGAAACTTGCAATCCGGTCATAATCAAAAGTTCAACCACAATATCCAGAATCATCACAAAACCGATCAATCATCATCATTAACGAATAACCAAAACAGTATACTTACAAGTATATGAAGTCGATTATCTCCCGTGATTACTAGCAAATGATTCCCCTTCAAAGCCTCAACATGCTTACTATCACAATTTCATGAATTCAACAAAATGCATTGTTATAACTCAATTATGGAATAATCCATCCATGTCACACACTATCTGCCTGATCGCACAATCAAGTCTCAATCCTGATAAAAAACAATAATACACAATACATCTATGAAACAATTGCTGAAAACAATGGCAACAAATTCCGAATCATCCGCGCAAAGTCTGAATGCTCATACAATCAATAACAATGATGAACCAATGAATTATCCGAGAATATCATTGACATGATAAACTCCAATACAACCAACCAAAGGTCAAAACACAACCTAGAATATCATCAACATGATAAACTCCAATATGACCAACCAAAGGTCAAAACACAACCGAGAATATCATCAACATAATAAACTCCAACACTACCTATGAAGGATCAACAATAATCGAGAATACCCTCACATGGTAAGCTCCAACACGATCAACACAAAATCATAGAGACGGATATATGAAAGAATAAAATTCTCAAAATGTTACACAAATCACATACAGTGGATCTCAAAGAAACACACCCGACTGTTGAACATACCCCTTGGGCGTATGAACAACCAGTCACAACCCATTGAACATACCCAATAATATATGGAGTGGGAACGACCAATCAATATCCAAAACAACCATCCTGGGGTTACCATCCCCAAATCAACACTTACTAAGAAAGCACTCAAAATACCACCTGCGAAAAAAATCAGTTGACTCAAGAGTCAAAATCACTATACCAAAATCACGCTACTACCACACAAATAGAGCCACATAGCACATATGCCCCGGTTTCACAAAACCCGAAGTTCCAAAATCATATCCTGCACCGAATCTACAACACGCGACATATTTCTCTTGTCTGATCAACCAACCGGTCATCCCTGAATAACCAAACTACCATACTAAAGTTCGAATCTCTTTTTATCGTACCATTGATGTGTTATCCAGTTTGTGAATCTCACTCATAACTTCACCATGATATGCATCGTGTACTAAATTTGTACGTATACCAATCACATTTTCAAAATAGCTTTGAAATCATACAATATTGTCAATAAAAATCCATTTCCAAAAGTTCTTTCAAGAATTTCAAAACTCAAAACATAAATTTTCGTAAGACCACGAAATCAATTTTCGAAAAGTTAAACCGGCTCGCTTATGTCAAGTTTTCGATGACAATTCTCTTCGAATATACACGATCAAATAAAATGAATTATGCAAATGATTGATCACATCCATACTCCTGTATACCAATTCGGCCCGTCACCAATTCCACTGACATTCGTTCGGAAAATCACATGATAGAATCCAAAATCTTCTTGTATAGACTTCGTTGAAATCATCTTTTCAACATATGACTCGCAACATCGACCATTATTCCATTCTGCAACACTTCAACTATGCCATAAAAAAACATGTTTTTAGAGACAACAATATTGTCTCTCAAAATAAATTTAAGAAAATATATTTTCATGACAACGAGCAAAATAGTTTATTGAAAATATATCATTTTAATAAAATATTATTTCCCGATGTTCAAAAACAGTTTTGGTGTATCTCAAAGTGAACTAGCATGATTACATGTCCCTCTCAACAATCCCCAACATTTCTCCCAAATACATAACTCCATTTTCCCAAATTTAACCGATATATTGATTTTCCATAATCATAGCTTCTCAAGATTATTGGTTTTGTCCCAACTATTATATTCGACTACCTCATACTGTAACACATAATATTCTCCCCAAATCTCAAAGTACATCAACTTATAACTGAAAATAACCTCAATGCAATTAAAAATCCAAAAACTTATAGATCGTGAATCCGACGATTCTCCATGACATTGGCACATCTCAACTCTAGAAAATACACGATACAGATATTTTCAAAAGATGCGTTTTGCAAAATTAGTTCAACTAGAGAACACAAAGCATCTCTTTCTGAAGAAATACGTTAATACCATTTGGAAAAGTTTAAAACAACCACAGTACCACACTGGTAAACTATATAACACACAAGCCCGACTGAACAACAAAAACCTAGGGCTCTAATATTCGTCAACCGACAACTAGAATGACGTGACAATCCACGACTCGACTCTACCCGACAGCCTAGGTTTTCATAACCTAAGCACCGATACCATATTCTATAATACCCCTAGAGCCATCCGAAAATATTATAGCTCCGTGGGCACCGAGACGGAACCCATAAGGCTAAAAGACATGTTTACAAACATTTCAAGTATGCCTAAGCGGCGATGACGGTAACATCTTTTTCAAATATGCAAAGCCTTTATAAAAATCTATTTATCAATACCGTCGTAAAATCTCATTTGAAAGTACAAGGCCAAAATGCCAAAACTCAATAGTTTCAAAAGTGTACGTTAAGCCATCACTTCCACATACCGACAAAATAGTTTAGAAAATGATTTTCTAAAATACTTAAGTTGCCAAAAACCAAAAGGGCATTTAAAAATACTCACACAGCGGAAATGACAAATAGTTAAAAATACTCTCGCAACAGAACATAACAACTAATCAAAGTACTCGATTCACAAACACACGCCATAGCCAGTATCCTCCGGGAATCTCATCTCTTCATGACCGCTACAAGCTCGATATCCAAAGAACCAAAAAGAAAGCCCACGACGGGGTCAGCCATAATACTCAACAATGATAATGATCGCATCACGTCAATAATTACATACCAATGAAATTACTAAGTGAGAATACTTCCAATGTAATCTTACCGTCATTGCTTTACCAGTTCGTGATAATCCTCATCAAAATAACCCTTATCATATTTCACATCTCGTAATCTCGATTAATCAATAAACTCAAATATAACATCTATACTGTACCTCAAACAATACCCAAGATTCTCAAAACATCATCATAACTTGCAATACGGAAATATATAAACTGTGACCAATTCGATCCATCGGATAACATCATCAAATCCCAACACGATACTCGATTGTCCATCAAAAGACAAATACCAAAGGGTATACGGAACACACTACCAAAAATCAGACTTTAGCCGACGACTTAAAGTGGTCGGCTAAACCCCAAAGTCGTCGGCTAATCATGCCAGCCGTCGGCTAAAAAACCGTCGGCCGATATTCGTCGGCCAAGGTTTAGCCGACGACTTGTTTGCAGTCGTCGGCTAAAGTTCAATGATTAGCCGACCACTACTACACGGTCGTCGGCCAAACCTGTTTGAAAAAAAAAAAATTTAGCCGACGACCTTAACAAGTCGGTCGGCAAAAACCGGTTTTAAAAAAAATAGAGTTTAGCCGACGACCGTCTTATATGTCGTCGGCTAAAACCATTTTTAAAAAAAAATTAAATTATTTTGGCCGACGACCGTCTTATAGGTGGTCGGCTAAAACCCTTTTTTAAAAAAAAAATTAAATTACTTTAGCCGACGACCGTCTTATATGTCGTCGGCTAAAACCCTTTTTAAAAAAAAATAATTTACTTTAGCCGACGACCGTATTATATGTCGTCGGCTAAAACCCTTTTTAAAACAAAATAAATTACTTTAGCCGACGACCGTATTATATGTCGTCGGCTAAAACCCTTTTTAAAAAAAAAATTTAATTCAGATTTTGGGATCCCAAAACCTGTATTTTTTGCACCTGCAATTTTTATACACCAGCTCTCATTATCAACAACAATCAACGCGCAACACATTCAACTAATACCATTAATAATTTACCCAACATTATATGCATCACAATGCACAACACATTCAAGAACATTAATCTCATCAACATACTAGTAGCGTCAATAAAATCACTTACACAATTGTAACACAAATATAAATATACAAGAGTACTACAACAACACAACTACAATCCACTGGCAAAATCATCTAAATGTCGAAATGTAGTAGTAGAAGGATTACCACCATCCCCTAGATCCTCGTCACGAGGCTATGAAGATGGGGTCTGTCCGAAGAGAGAAGGCGGTGGAGCAGGTGCCTGCAGTCCAGCCTGAGTAATGGTCTGAGTCAGCGTCACCATATAGTCCATCATGGCCTGCTGCTATCTCTGGAAACTCTCTAACCGCGACTCAGTCCTCTGCTCACTCTCATGTAACCGCATCTGAGTCCTCCTTTCATTCTCAGCTCGGAGCTCCCTCTCAGCCCTCAACTGCTCCTCGAGATAGGCAGTCCGTGCATCCCGTCCGCGAGGGCGCTGGAAGCCGGGGGTATCTTTCAATACATGGTGACCCTCGGCTCCCATCATCTTAGTGCGGTATCGACTACCTCTAGGAGGGTAGACGGTACCCCACACCCTAGCGCGAACATAAGGATCGGCCTGATCGATCTGTTCAATGGCAGAATCGAGGTCAGTCTCCGCTAAGTCCGGATACTGCTCCCGAGCAATCTCAGCAAGCATCCTCTGAGACTCCTCCCGCACACGCTCCTAAGTTAATATGAAAATAAATATTTGAATATCAATAAAAGTATGATATAAAGGCATTTATTTTATTACTAAAATAAAATAAAAAAAGACTTACATGCTCCTCGGGATGGTTCGGAAATGCTTTCTGAGTCACGTAGGCAAATGCGTCCAGCGAATCAGAAGAAATGGCCTCGTGCGCAACTCTGGCTAACGACCGGGAACCCAGCATCGTGATGGTCAATGGATCAAAGACGATTGGTCGTGTTGGTCAAGCTAGTCGCCTTCAAAAAAAAATATTATTTAGAATCGAGTTTATATTTAGAATTCAAAAAAAATAAAAAATTACACCATATTATTATGTTTTATTAAATACTAGCATTTTTTTAATAAATAAAATACAATATTCAAATTTTTATTTTTTTATGGAAAATAATATTCTAGTTTTTATTTTTATTAAAACAATTTATTTCCACTTTTGAATAAAAAAATTCCGATTTTTTAATATTAATAATATTCCAGAATTTTAAAAAAATACATGAAGTTCCGATTTTTCTAATTTAAAAAAACCGGAACTTCAAGTATTTTTTATATTCTGAAACATTAATTTAAAAAAATGGAGTTTATATTTAGAATTCAAAAAAATAAAATCTGAAAGAGGAAGAATGAAATGAGGGTATTTTAGTCATGAACTCTGGGTCGCGAAAATGGGCGCGTAGCCACTTCCACTCGTACTCCCAGAACTTGAATTCTTCCGGGGTAGCCTCTGGAGTATCACCCCAGGCTGTCCAGAACATGTGCATCTCATTTTTCCAAGATTTGTACCTACAACACACGTTGCACAACATATATCATTCGTAAGAAAAAAAATTACGCAAACAATGTAGATACAAAATAAATTAAAATGACTTACTTGGTAGACTGCACCTCGTCACACCAAGTACGTAGTAGAGAGTCGGGAATGACAAACAACACCTATGAACAACATAAATACGCAATAATTTAAAAACATCACATATTGCATTTTCAAGAACTACGTGTTGATTGAAATACACTTATTAAATATTTATTAACTTACCGACATAGCATTATTCAAAGCATCCTTCACGCACTGCGGCACGTCCCCCCAATCGGGCCACAAAACGGGGACTCTGTCCCGAATAACAAAGCCAACATTACGGCTATATGACGCCGCAGCGTCAGAAGACATCACCGGCCGGCCGTGTCTGTCTAGAGGAATCTCATAACGGCCATGCTTACTTAAGTACGAGTCGAGCGCCAGACCCTTTGCTGGGCCACGAGTCTTCTTCTTTTTCTTCTCCTCCTCGACTACATTTTTCCCCTTCTCCTTCTCCCTCTCTATCTCCTCGTACAGTTTCGTCTTCGAAACCCGACAACTCCGCCAAAACATGTTGTCTGGCTAAGACTCGTAGACGTACGCCTCGTCAGGGCTAATCAATCGAATGGGAACTCGGGCTCCCGTCTCATCGACCTCTGGAATAGTCGGAACCATCGGAGGCATGAATAGAGTCGGCGGCGGACCGTGGGGCACCGCGGACGAGGAACTCCGTACATCTCCTGATGTGTGAGGGCTAGACGTGGGTCGGTGGATGGGAGGCATACGAGTCTCCGGTTGCGAGGGGGTCGGCCGTGGTGTCTGAAAGGATAAACGCCGCGCTAGTGCAGCGGGATCATCTGTCGCCCTATAAAAATCGTCAGCGTTCATGCCGGTAGCTTCTAGTATCTGGTGGGCACGAACGCTGCTCTGAGATATGTATAGTGTACCGGGATCCGCCTTACTAGAGGCTGCGGAACTCCCCCCCGAATCGGGAGTGGTCGACTTTGTCGACTTCTTCCCCAGCGCTTTCTTTATTCTATCCATAATCTAAACAAATAAATCAAATTCACAACTCAACACAACAGTAATTATCAATGCCATACCACGTTAATCTTTCGATTAACGCCGGCTATAAAATTCCTTCCTCCTCAAACAAATTCATCAAATATTTCTAAACAAATTCATCAAATAATCTAAACAAATTCATCAAATTCACAATTCAACACAACAGTAATTATCAATGTCATACCACGTTAATCTTTCGATTAATGCTGGCTATACAATCCCTTCTTCCTCAAACAAATTCATCAAATTCACAACTCATTAAACACAAAATATTGAAAATACTAAATTCATCAAATATTGCATCACAACTCATTAAACAATTTATCTAATTCATCACATAATCTAAACAAATTCATCAAACAAATACAATAAATTCAACAAACAAAATAAAAAAAAATAAGGACAAGGGTTACCGCGGCCGGGCTGGCGGGCGACGGGCGGGCGGGCGATGGGACCGGGGCTGGCGGGCTGGCGGGCGGAGGGCTGGCGGGCTGGCGGGCGGACGATCGGCTAAACCAGAAGACGGGGCGACGGGACGATCGGCTGGGTGACGATCGGCGGGACGGGGGCTAGGTGACGGGCGGCTAGGTGACGGGCGGTTGGGGCTGGGTGACGATCGGCGGGCGACGGGCGACGGGCGACGACTAAACCAGAAGAAGAAAATAACAAAAGGGAGGTACGAGAAACGTATAAAAGGTGGGGGTTTAGCCGACGACAAGATCTACGTCGTCGGCTAAAGTTTTAAAAAAAAAAATTATACTTTAGCCGACGACATATAAGACGGTCGTCGGCTAAACCCCAGTAATGACCCGACCGTGTTAGACAACACGGTCGGGCAGGCAAACAGTGTGTTTTCAATTTCTGGGCGGGTGCGACACGGGCCGTGTCGATGGACACGGTCGGGTGTTTAGCCGACGACCTTCTTATAAGTCGTCGGCTAAAGTTTATTTTTTTTTTAAAACATTAGTCGATCGTGTCAGGGGACACGGGCCATGTCGCACCTGCCCAGAATGGGAAAACAGACTGTATGACTGACCCGACCGTGTTGTCTAACACGATCGGGTCATTACTGGGGTTTAGCCGACGACCGTCTTATATGTCGTCGGCTAAACTATAATTTTTTTTAAAAAACTTTAGCCGACGATGTAGATCTTGTCGTCGGCTAAAACCCCCGTTTTTTTTAATAATATTATTGATATTATATTAATGTTATGATTATGATTATTATTTTTACTATTTTTTTTAATTATATTTAACAAATGAAAATATACATCTACTAAATTTATGGCTCGTAGTTTGAGTCATCACTACAGTCTGTCTCACTATCTGAATTGATATCCGGCAACATATGCCTCAAGTCGTCCACATTATCGTCATCAGAATTTTCAAGTAATTCGTTTGTATCAACGTCAACGTACCCGCGAGCATCACCACGGAGTCGGATGACTCGTCCTTCAGGAACATTATTCATTGTAATTGTCATTGATGGTGGAATATTTGCTGTATTTGGCTCATGATAAGCATCATCGTCATCAGTACCTGTTGTTTCTCCCAGTGTAGCAGCACTAAAAATATTCCTCGTTGTCACAACGTTCACTACCTTCCATGTGCCTTTCTTCACCAAGTCATCCAAATAATACACCGACTTTGCTGATGTAGCAAATACAAAAGGATCACTTTCTTACCATGAAGTGGAAGTGTCAACAGATAACAGCCCGTAGTCGTCTTGCATATCGGTTCCAAGACTGGTGTCGTACCATCGACACTTAAACAAGTAAATTGTCATGCCTTCCCCGTAAATTAGTTCTACCACTTCCAAAAGAACACCGTAATATCCACCATCTATCATAACCCCAGAATTTTGACATCTTCTTTTTTGGTCTCTCTCAAGGCATACGAATGTGACACCGTTGATTTTGGCCATCGAATAAATTCTTGACATAACCGGCTTCATAGAAAGAAGCATAAGTTCACGCGACCAGTTAGGGTGTCCGTCATCTTGTATGTGTGTCATCTGTCGTAAATAAACTTTTTATGTAAAAAAATATCTGAAGTCCAAAATGCAATAGCAACTGAATGTATACGTACCCATTCTCCAAAATAGTCGGCAAAAGTGTCATTGTGGAATCTAGTGTCACCTCGCACCATATCGCATGACAAGTGGATATCTTTCCAGTACTGAACTTCTGGACAATTGAGCAATATCCACCAATGTGCGATTCGTGAGTCGTACGGGTCTAATTGTCTTCCTGGCAACCTCCCATAGACGTCAACCTCAGTGGATATGATAGAAAGATTGAATTGTATTTTATCTGCTGGAATAGAGCGGGAAGGGGGCTCGAAGGTGCCCAAATACAACTTGATATGCGTAATACACTCCGATGCAAGGTAAGATTCTGCAATGCATCCTTCTGGTGCAGACTTATTGGCCACGGAGTCTTTGTAATCACCGAGTTGCCTGTAGTATTATCATTGTGTTAAAAATCATACTTAATTTGACAGTATATCATACAAAATTATGTTACCTTTCAACCGGGTACATCCACGTGTAGTGCACTGGACCAGTGACCAATAACTGCCTGGAAAGGTGGATCATGAGGTGAGGCATGAGGTCAAAAAAGTTTGGAGGAAATATTCGCTCAAACTTGCACAATATATAGATGATCTCATCTTGCATTTTACGCAAATCAGATCTCTTGACTTCTCTCGTACACACGGCTCGACCACCTGTTTTGGTAAGTACGGTCGAATAAATACCGGAAATAGGCGTTGGAGTAGGATATGACAATCATGACTCTTCAAACCAGTTAACTTGTTCTCCCTGAAATTAACACATCTTCCTATATTTCCAACATACCCGGTAGGATACCTAGCGCCTTTATCCAAAGAAAATATCTCGCCTTCTGCTCGCAGTTGATGGTGTAAGCTGCCTTAGGCATTTTTTGTTTTCCATTGACAGTTTTCAACCACAAATGTTTTCTTATGGTCATTTCTTCCAAACCTTTGCGTGCTTTTGGCCCGTCTTTGGTCTTTCCATCCCAACCTAAGGTTGTCCCAACCACACTTTCGCAAACATTATTTTCAATGTGCATGACATCCAAGAAGTTCCTTATCAGTAACTTGGACCAGTAAGGCAATTCCCAAAATATACTTTTGTGCGACCAATACTTATACTTGTCGGCCCTTTCATGGGTTGCTACAATCACATCAGGATGGTTGCTAAGCTGACCAAAATCGTACTCATTAAGAATTGATAGTATTTCATCACCTGTCCACTGTCGTGGTGGCTCGCCCATTTCTACAGTGCCATCAAATGTTGCAGCATCCATACGCCACTCATGTTCCCTCTCAAACCATATCCGATGACGCATTCGGATAACTTTCCTACAGTGGTACCTAGCATAATCTGCATTCAAACACACTGGACAACCTCTATATCCGCTAATAACAGATCCAGACAGCATTCCATATGCAGGAAAATCACTAATAGTGCCGATATACATGGCGTGCAAGTAGAACGTCTCGGACGAATAACTGTCGTACGTGGGATGGCCTTGCTCCCACAACAATTTCAGCTCCTCTATCAAAGGTCTCATATACACATCGATACACTTTCCCAGATATCCCGGCCCCGAGACTAACAAGGTCAACATATTATACTCCTTCCGCATACACATCCACGGAGGAAGATTGTAAGGAATCACTACAACAGGCCATATGGTATATGAAAGACTCATGTTACCAAAAGGGTTGAAACCATCAGATGCAATCCCGAGCCTCACATTTTGGATATCTGAAGAAAAATTCGGATACTCTCTATCTATATGCTTCCACGCTTCTCCATCTGAAGGGTGTATCATAGTATCCCTATCATTAGTGCGCGGCTCGGCATGCCATCTCATTGCTTTTGCCGTGTGAGGAGACATAAAAAGCCGTTCCAATCTGTCCTTAAGTGGAAAATACCAAAGTACCTTCACCGGTTTCTCTTTTCTAGAATGAGTGATCTTATATCTCTCTGTATCACATACAGGACATCTCGTGAGGTCTTCATTAGGATGCCCCCAGAATAGAACACAATCATACATGCAGACGTGGATCTTAATGTAGGAAAGACCAAGATCTTTCAAAATTCGTCTCATTTTTGAATATGTATTAGGAAGATGATGACCCTGTGGAAGCATATTACTCGTAAGCTCCAAGTAATCATCTACAGACTTGATGGATGATTTGTTTTCCACCTTTAATCTCATCGTTTCCATGACACAATCAAGAACAGTCATGTTACACCCTGGGTATAGAGGGGTCTGTTGGAGTTGAATTAGCTTGTTGTACCTGTCAAGCCCAGCAGTATTGCAAGGCAACGGTCTACG
Organism: Orobanche coerulescens; assembly: GCA_033398695.1. Lineage (NCBI taxonomy): Eukaryota > Viridiplantae > Streptophyta > Magnoliopsida > Lamiales > Orobanchaceae > Orobanche > Orobanche coerulescens. The sequence continues at coordinate 87,953,759 of CM065809.1, forward strand.
AGGTCGTGGGATTTGATCAGTTGGTACAAACCTCTCGGAAAAACCAAACACATCATCAATCAACCTCCTTTTCGGATCGATGAACCCATCGTTACCACTAAATTGTCCGTGATCATACGGAATAACAGAATTCGGTGCTTCACCGTGGTATATCCAACATGTATATTTACTCCAAAAACCATTCTTCTTTAGGTGTTCCCAGACCTCATCAAATGGAAAACGAAACATATCACTGCGACATCTACATTTATTACATGGACAGTAGTGCAACGTATTACCACTGTCGTGCTCTTTTACAAATCTCATAAACTGCTTCATCCCATCCATTACACTTGGATCCCATTTTCGTAACCCAATCCAACTCTTGTCCATCCTAAAAATGTATACATTTTCCAATATTAATCCAACTAACTAATATTGTTCAAATTATAAATGAAATCACAACAAACAATTAATCATAATGATTATCATCATAAAACTTAATCGTTTTACATAAAAGCTATCGAATGTAACATGAATAATACAAAATTTCGAAATCACAATAAAAATTACAATAAAATACGTACCTTAATCGAAATGGTGATTATAACCACCGATAAAACCTTCGTCATTCCAGCTAGCACAACTCAAAGTAGCAACTCACAAGCTTTTTTCGGGAATAACTGACAGGATCGGGAATAGAAATGTGATCTTTAGCGGGGAGAGGGGCAAGATTGGGTTGGTGTTCCCTGAACTATAAATAATTTTTACTTGGAGGTTTAGCCGATGACCTAGAACGAGGTCGTCGGCTAAAGTATATTAATTTTTTTTTTTGAAAAAGGGTTTAGCCGACGACCTCGATCTAGGTCGTTGGCTAAACTATTACAATATTATTTTTTTTCGGAAGGAGTTTAGCCGACGACCTCGATCTAGGTCGTCGGCTAAAGTATATTATCTTTTTTTTTCGAAAAAGTGTTTAGCCGCCGACCTCGATCTAGGTCGTCGGCTAAACTGTTACAAAATTATTTTTTTCTAAGGAGTTTAGTGACGACCTAGATCGAGGTCGGGCTAAAGTATATTATTTTTTTCTTTCGAAAAAGTGTTTAGCCGCCGACCTCGATCTAGGTCGTCGGCTAAACTATTACAAAATTATTTTTTCGGAAGGAGTTTAGCCGACGACCTATATCGTGGTCGTCGGATAAAGTATATTATTTTTCTTTCGAAAAAGTGTTTAGCCGACGACCTAGATCGAGGTCGGCAGCTAAACACTTACAATATTATTTTTTCGGAAGGAGTTTAGCCGAAGACCTAGATCGAGGTCCTCGGCTAAAGTATATTATTTTTTAAAAAGTGTTTAGCCGACGACCTAGATCTAGGTCATCGGCTAAACTGTTGCAATATTATTTTTTTTTCGAAAGGGATTTAGCCGACGACCGAGATCAAGTCGTCGGCTAATTTTTTTTTCCCGGTCGGCTAAACGTCATCTCGGTCGTCGGCTAAACCTCTTTAATATAGCCGACGAGTATTTTGAACTTTAGCCGATGACATCGGCCAAGTCTTCGGCTAAAACCCTTTAGCCGACGGTAGAACAAGTCGTCGGCTAAAATGCGAAGTTTAGCCGACGACACTTTATAGTCCTCGGCCGTATTTTTCCGGATCGTCGGCTAAAGTATTTTTTTGGTAGTGACATACCTCAAGATACATAATGTCACGACAATCATGTCAGTCTAATCCGAGATTAGATCAATACAACATATGGACCTGGTCCTACAAGAGACCTACAAATGCATACTCACATGACGACATCAATATGCCTACAATAATAACAACAATGTATACTCAATGGAAATCCGATGATCCAGCACACACAGCATAGATCCCAAGATGATCCTGTTAGATCAACACGAGGTGGATAACCAATAACATACATATGCACAACAACAACACATGGTAATCTAACGATCCAGCGCACACAACTATAGATTCCCATGATGATCCCGTCGGACCAACGCATGGTGGAAATACCTGTCCAACAATCCAGCACATACAGCTATAGATTCCCATGATGATCCAGTCGGACCAACGCATGGTGGACATACGACAACAATGCACAACTGCATAAAACAACAATACACAATGCACGGCAACAACAATACACGAATCTATCACAACATGATCAACACAAAATGACAAAAATGATTAGAGTACTTGCCCCGACTCCTTCGAGAGTAATCTCGATGTCTAAACCATCATTAACAATTACCTCAATATTCGACGATCTAAAACTGTAACACCCCCAAATCCTATTGGGTTATTACAGTGCCGTGGACCCCACGCCAGGAGATCCACCAGGCGGACATGACTAAAATACATTAAATTAAACAACAAGGGAAAATCATAGTCCCTACCATGATATCCGACACAATATTCCGATAAGGAATTCCAACGACAACGATGGGCCTACATGGCCAAGGGTAAAAATACAACATTCACGAGCATCTGCTCGGGTAATACATAATGACAATGACTGACAACTGAAGAACACTCCAACCGACTGACCAACATGAACAACTCGGACTAGTATCGCTCGAATGCCTCGTCGCCATCATCATGCCCCTATGTCTCAACTCTCTCCTCGCAAGCACCTAAAACATGAAAAACATGTTCCGCCACGGGTCAGTCATCCAGATAATGAACATCAAATACAGGTATAACATGATATGCATCCAAAGGCGTAATGAAACGGTACAATAATGATAATAATACGAGATGCTCACAAACCAAGGTAAGAACCGAGCATTCGTGAAATACTATGCCCACGGCATACTAGTAATACATTCGACAGGTCGAACATAAATGCCCAACGGCGAATCGTAATCACAGAATACCACAATGAATTAAACAACATGAACCCAACCGTAATCGAATTTAATATGAATCATAATGCCCAAAGGCTCCAATGAAAATACCAAGACATTACAAAAGGCACGAAAGTCATTCAATGAAGTTAACAAATATCATAAACACTTGAAACCGGAACAGCCCGAAGCTATAGTTAATGAGGGCTAATAAGGTCATAACCACGACCGTGACCTACTGAGTTGTAGGTGTTAGGAAGCCAACCGCGAAGGTTCAAGCCCCAAACTTACCCATAAGGTCATAAACGCGACCGTGACCTACTAAGTTGTAGGTGTTGGGAAGCCAACCGCGAAGGTTCAAGCCCCAAGCTTACCCATAAGATCATAAACACGACCGTGACCTACTAAGTTGTAGGTGATGGGAAGCCAACCGCGAAGGTTCAAGCCCCAAGCTTACCCATAAGATCATAAACACGACCGTGACCTACTAAGTTGTAGGTGTTGGGAAGCCAACCGCGAAGGTTCAAGCCCCAAGCTTACCCATAATAAGCACTAGCCGAGACTAGCCTCCAAAAATATAATAAATCACAAATGACAACGATTCGTAGATTACCGAATTCGTGAGAATGATAGTGTGCTACCTTGAGTCGCCAACACGATAACAATGATGCAATGGATGATTCCATGAATAATTGAGTGTTTCGATTACCTTAGAACGGCAAATCGATAAGAGTAATATGAAGGATACCTCGCACCTTTAATCGGTTACCGGTTTACGAAGATGAGAAATGAATACGCTAATGCCTTTAATCGCCAATACGCTTTTAATGACAACCCCAACAGAATAACAATGATTTCAACGATGTTTTAGATTGACATCTATATGAACAACAATCGATACATCGATACCGCGAACCGGCTATCGACAATGACATTAATGATGAGTAATACAATGCCTTGAATCGGCCGTTAACGAACAACAATGACATTTGGCAAAATTGGGAAGGTATCGTATCGAACGATCTCTTGATATCAATGAATTCATGAAGAGACTAAGTCTCGGAATGATACAACACATCTATACACATACATGATGACATTAGCTCATTGACTAGTACAAGTATAAAACTTGCCTCAACCGAAGGCGATGAATTCCTTCCACGAACAACGAACAGCGTCCTCCGATAAACACAAGTACTCGAACCACCTTGAATGAAATACAATTCGTTCAATAACACAATATCAATCGAAATCAACATAACGATCGAAGAAACTCTTTGAGGCATTTAATCGAACACTAAATGTTCAAAGTTCCTCAAGAGCCTAAAAATCATCAATCGGGTTGAATGAATCGAAAATATGGATATACAATCCATAGAACACGATTAATAATGTTTACTAACATCAACCGATTCATCAAAATCGGACTAGAATCAAAAATCAAGAACAAATCTCGAAAAATCAAATCCTAGGAGATTTCAAGAAATTACCTCGATCCGACGAAGAACAATGATTTGATGATGATATAATCGATAAGGATCCTCAAAACGCTTAGAAATCGAGTGGAATCGACCAAAACTCCACTTCCCGATTTTTCCGTCGCCACCGCACTCCGGTGCGTAAAAGTGATGAAATGAAGGTCCGCCCGTCCTCGGCCTATATATGGCCGACAGGTTACGGCCAGAACCGGCAGCCTTACGGCCGTAACTGACACCTTACGGCCGTACTCGGCAGCCTTACGGCCAGAATCGCATTCGTCAATCGCCAAAGACCAAATGGGACACTTACGGCCGTAATCGCCCACCTTACGGCCAGAATCGCCTTCAAAATCCGCCGGCCAGACGGCCGTACCCGATCACGCTTACGGCCGTAACTCGGGCACCTTACGGCCGTAACCGCACCTTACGGCCGTAACTCGCCAAAGCCAGCCCGGCCGTGACTCGGCCGTGGCCACTCCGACGGCCCGACGACCCCAAACCCGAACTCGAGTAGAAATCGAAGATACGGTTACGAAGTACTCGCAAAGACGAATCCAAGCACTAAGAGAACACACGATTCCGACCATCCGAAGCGTCGGAATTCGACAACGGAAATAATTACCACAGACTTTGGGAAATTACAAAAATGGCCCAAAACGTCCGAAAATCACGATACGTGATCGAAACACCGGACCAAAGCTCGCAACATGAATAATAACATTAAATGGACTTGCGAGAAACTCGAAACAACAGTTTCGGACGAGATTCGCAAGAATCGAGCTCAAGTGCGGAAAAGTCGCTAAAAAGCACGGAACTCAACAAAACGACACCGAAACGAACTCGGATGACAAAAAGTGCAGAATTAATTATTCTCGAAATGACGAAACGGTCATGAGAGAGTCGTCAAAACGGACTTCCGCCGAAAAAAAGAAAATTACCGAAAAATCGAAATTGCGGATATTACATACTACCCCCCTTAAAAGAAGTTTCGTCCCGAAACTTAAAACAAGTAGGGAGAAGCAATATCCCGCCATGAAAAATCAACGAGATACACACGAACAAGAATGATCACAATGAATGATAATGAATCGAAATCTAACAAGGATCAAAAATGACTCACCGGGGTGAAATGATAACGTAATGAGTGATAGCTCAAATGAAATGATTGGAAACATAGTTTCCCGTGAAGTGAATGATTAGTTTGATAATTATAAGTCTCAACGTGATTGATATATGATGAATGAATTATATGAATGAATGAACGACAATGAAATGAATGATTATCCTCCTACCGAGCAAGAATTAACTTGCTCAAAACTGGTGATGAATGTCCTTACCTCGGGCTCTCGAAGCCTGATAGGGCCCCTTGAATGAAGTACGGGCTGGAGTAACAAAATCCCTCGAGGCTTGTGAACCCTTTCGAGATCTACCGGCACCAGAACTCCTGCAGTATTTCTGAAGGTGTCCATGTCTCCCACACAGGAAGCAGATAACGGCCTGCATCGAGCACCGGGTACTGCGATGTCCTATTACATCACAGTTAAAGCAAACAACGGTCGAACTCGTGGCCTTGGAAGAGGACGCTCCCTCCGTACGAAGACGACTAGCAAATGACCCCTTGGATGTCGGGGTCCGATGTCCCTCTGAACGAGCCGGCATTCTAGTCCTCTCACCCAAGAAACCGAAGGATGCTTCTTAGTAAGCTCCTTGATCAAAAGCTCGCTCCAAGAGCCTTCCGATGAACTCACTAAGTGAATTACAATTGTGATTGAACAATCGCATCCTCAATCGCTGGATTTAGCCTCTTGCTAAAATACTTAATTTTATTCGCCTCGGTACGGATAATTGACGAAGCAAACAAGTAGTCCTGAAACTTCTCGGAATGACAATAACACCCTCGTCCTCGACGGATTCGGGGTTCAAAACTTCGACAACTTGGCTTCACGAAGTGGAGCAGGTAATACCTCTCTAACATGAGAGTCTTGAACTCGCTCCAAATACAATCACGATCGATGGGTTTCACAGAAAGCCACCACGAATAAGCGCCCTTACTCAAGTAATAAGCCGCTACTGCCACTTTACTCTCTTTCGGACACTGAACCATGTCGAAGAGTTTATCAAAATGCTCGAGCCAATGAACAATATCAGCTGGTTCCGACGAACCCTCAAAAGTAGGCGGCATCTGACGAGAGATATCGCCAACAATCTGATTCACTCCTCCAGTCTGTCCATGAAATGGCATCTGGCATCCCTGTTGCGGTGGACCACGAACTATCGAGGTCTGCATGGTCTCCACTATCCGCGTCATCTGAGTCATCTGGGCCATCATGCCCTGCATAAATATGAATGGATCAACCCGAACACCTTCCGAGTGAGATGCCTCTCGGGTAGGACTCCCTGACAGTGAATGATTATCTGCTGATGAATGAGTAGCCTCGCTATTTGATGAATTAATGATATCCCTCGCGTTCGTGTGGGCATGCACACGAGATCCCGGTTTCTGGCCCGCACCGCGGCCTCTTCCCCTGCGTCCTCTCGACGGCTCTATCCATACCGAAGTAGGAAAGTCACATGATGATTATAGATTCCGCATGAATATCGCATTATGATTACATTACAGAGTGACAATAATGAGCATACACGCCCTCGCACAATGAATGCATTAATGATTTAATGAAATGATCGTCAAATTACGCGAGTATGATAAGATCGTATGAGACATCAAATGAGGTAACATGATTGCACGATGAAATTCTGAAATGATTACCTTGAACAAGTTAACAAGGTTGAAAATTCGATCCTCAAGATCAACAATCGAACCGTGAGATGGGCTGAACGATTAATGAATTAACTGAACAATGAGATTGGTCGAGTGACGAGTGAATTAGCTAAACGATGATATTAATTGAGTGATGAATGAATTAGTGAACGATGAGGTTAATTGAGTGATGAACAAAGCAACCGAGCCATGATATTGATGAATGATGAATGAATTAATCGAGTGATGAATGAGTTAACTAAGTGATGAATTAACTGACTAATGATATTGGCTGAGTGATGAATGAATTATCTGAGTGATGAATTAATTAACTGAATAATGAGATTGACTGAGTAATGAATGAATTGACGGAACAATGAGATTGACTGAGTGATTAATGAATTAATATGAACAATGAGATTGACTAAGTGATGAAGGAATTAACTGAGTGATGAATGAATTAATCGAGTGATGAATGAATTAACCGAGTGTTGAATGATATTGACTGAGTGATGAAGGAATTAACTGACTGATGAATGAATTATCTGAGTGATGATATTGACTGAGTGAGGAATGAATTGACTAAGTGAGGAATGAATTAACTGAGTGATAGATGAATTATCTGAGTGATGATATTGACTGAGTGATGAATGAATTAACTGAGTGATGAATGAATTAATCGAGTGATGAATGAATTAACCGAGTGATGAATGATATTGACTGAGTGATGAAGGAATTAACTGACTGATGAATGAATTATCTGAGTGATGATATTGACTGAGTGAGGAATGAATTAACTGAGTGATAGATGAATTATCTGAGTGATGATATTGACTGAGTGAGGAATGAATTAACTGACTATTATCTGAGTGATGATATTGACTGAGTGATGAATGAATTAACTGAGTGATAGATGAATTATATGAGTGATGATATTGACTGAGTGATGAATGAATTAACTGACTATTATCTGAGTGATGATATTGACTGAGTGATGAATGAATTAACTGAGTGATAGATGAATTATATGAGTGATGATATTGACTGAGTGATGAATGAATTAACTGAGTGATGAATTAATTAATCGAGTGATGAATGAATTAACCGAGTGATGAATGATATTGACTGAGTGATGAGATCAAAATGATGATTGAAAATTATTAACTGATAAATGAGTTGATCCTTAATGCTTACACAAGTCACACGTGCTCCAAAACAATTAATCATGAATCAATTATAGCACTAATATCACATATAGGTTTCAGCAAAGCATGAACGATTAATGACATGATGGATGTATGAACATAAAGAGAATCGAGTCCTTACACAGGTCATACGAAGCTTCGAGGTCTCGCGATACTAGTCTTCACTGACGACGACGACTCGATGAATGAATGACTCGTGGCAATGCACTAATATTACGACTCACAAAACCTGACTGACTAGATTGTCATAACCTGACAATCCCACTACTACCGCGTCGGTAGGACCACATAACTCACATCTCAGGGTATTCCACAACCCAAAGCTCTGATACCATTTCTGTAACACCCCCAAATCCTATTGGGTTATTACAGTGCCGTGGACCCCACGCCAGGAGATCCACTAGGCGGACATGACTAAAATACATTAAATTAAACAACAAGGGAAAATCATAGTCCCTACCATGATATCCGACACAATATTCCGATAAGGAATTCCAACGACAACGATGGGCCTACATGGCCAAGGGTAAAAATACAACATTCACGAGCATCCGCTCGGTAATACATAATGACAATGATCGACAAATCAAGAACACTCCAACCGATGACCAACATGAACAACTCGGACTAGTATCGCCGAATGCCTCGCCGCCATCATCATGCCCCTATGTCTCAACTCTCTCCTCGCAAGCACCTAAAACATGAAAAACATGTTCCGCCCCACTGGTCGATCATCCAGATAATGAACATCAAATACAGTATAACATGATATGCATCCAAAGGCGTAATGAAACAAGATAATAATGATAAAAATACGAGATGCTCACAAACCAAGGTAAGAACCGAGAATTCGTGAAATACTATGCCCACGGCATACTAGTAATAATTGCTCGATGTGTCGAACATAAATGCCCAACGGCGAATCGTAATCACGAGAATACCACAATGAATTAAACAACATGAACCCAACAGAATCGAATTTAATATTAATCATAATGCCCAATGGCTCAAATGAATATAGCAAGACTTTACTAATGTCCTGAATGTGTTTAAGAGGAAGTTAACTAATATCATAAACACTTGAAACCGGAACAGCCCGAAGCTATAGTTAATGAGGGCTAATAAGGTCATAACCACGACAGTGACCTACTGAGTTGTAGGTGTTGGGAAGCCAACCGCGAAGGTTCAAGCCCCAAACTTACCCATAACGTCATAAACGCGACCGTGACCTACTAAGTTGTAGGTGTTGGGAAGCCAACCGCGAAGGTTCAAGCCCCAAGCTTACCCATAAGATCATAAACACGACCGTGACCTACTAAGTTGTAGGTGTTGGGAAGCCAACCGCGAAGGTTCAAGCCCCAAGCTTACCCATAAGATCATAAACACGACCGTGACCTACTAAGTTGTAGGTGTTGGGAAGCCAACCGCGAAGGTTCAAGCCCCAAGCTTACCCATAATAAGCACTAGCCGAGACTAGCCTCCAAAATATAATAAATCACAAATGACAACGATTCGTAGATTACCGAATTCGTGAGAATGATAGTGTGCTACCTTGAGTCGGCCAACACGATAACAATGATGCAGCGGATGATTCCATGAATAATTGAGTGTTTCGATTACCTTAGAACGGCAAATCGATAAGAGTAATATGAAGGATACCTCGCACCTTTAATCGGTTACCGGTTTACGAAGATGAGAAATGAATACGCTAATGCCTTTAATCGCCAATACGCTTTAATGACAACCCCAACAGAATAACAATGATTTCAACGATGTTTTAGATTGACATCTATATGAACAACAATCGATACATCGATACCGCGAACCGCTATCGACAATGACATTAATGATGAGTAATACAATGCCTTGAATCGGCCGTTAACGAACAACAATGACATTTGGCAAAATTGCCGGAAGGTATCGTATCGAACGATCTCTTGATATCAATGAATTCATGAAGAGACTAAGTCTCGGAATGATACAACACATCTATACACATACATGATGACATTAGCTCATTGACTAGTACAAGTATAAAACTTGCCTCAACCGAAGGCGATGAATTCCTTCCACGAACAACGAACAGCGTCCTCCGATAAACACAAGTACTCGAACCACCTTGAATGAAATACAATTCGTTCAATAACACAATATCAATCGAAATCAACATAACGACCAAAAGAAACTCTTTGAGGCATTTAATCGAACACTAAATGTTCAAAGTTCCTCAAGAGCCTAAAAATCATCAATCGGGTTGAATGAATCAAAATATGGATATACAATCCATAGAACATGATTAATAATGTTTACTAACATCAACCGATTCATCAAAATCGGACTAGAATCAAAAATCAAGAACAAATCTCAAAAATCAAATCCTAGGAGATTTCAAGATATTTCCTCGATCCGACTAAGAACAATGTTTTGATGATGTTATTATAGATAAGGATCCTCAAAAACGCTTAGAAATCGAGTGGAATCGACCAAAACTCCACTTCCCGATTTTTCCTGCCGCCCGCACTGGTGCGTAAAACCGATGAAATGAAGGTCCGCCCGTCCTCGGCCTATATATGGCCGACAGGTTACTGGCCAGAATCCGGCAGCCTTACGGCCGTAACTCGACACCTTACGGCCGTACTCGGCAGCCTTACGGCCAGAATCGCATTCGTCAAAAATCGCCAAGACTAAATGGACACTTACTACTGTAATCGCCCACCTTACGGCCGTAATCGGCCTTCACAAAATCCGCCTGGCACAGACGGCCGTGCCCGATCACGCTTACGGCCGTAACTCGGCACCTTACGGCCAGAATCGCACCTTACGGCCGTAACTCGCCAAAGCCAGCCCTGCTCCGGCCGTGACTGGCCGTGGCCACTCCGACGGCCCGGACGACCCGAAACCCGAACTCGAGTAGAAATCGAAGATACGGTTACGAAGTACTCGCAAAGACGAATCCAAGCACTAAGAGAACACACGATTCCGACCATCCGAAGTGTCGGAATTCGACAACGGAAATAATTACCCCAAACTTTGGGAAATTACAAAAATGGCCCAAAACGTCCGAAAATCACGATACGTGATCGAAACACCGGACCAAAGCTCGCAACATGAATAATAACATTAAATGGACTTGCGAGAAACTCGAAACAACAGTTTCGGACGAGATTCGCAAGAATCGAGCTCAAGTGCGGAAAAGTCGCTAAAAAGCACGGAACTCAACAAAACGACACCGAAACGAACTCGGATGACAAAAAGTGCAGAATTAATTATTCTCGAAATGACGAAACGGTCATGAGCGAGTCGTCAAAACGGACTTCCGCCGAAAAAAAGAAAATTACCGAAAAATCGAAATTGCGGATATTACAAAAACTACCATGGACTGTAGACAACTCGTATCCTCGCATTTACCACAATGTATCCTCGATACCCAAGTATACCAATAACAAATGTAAATTATATACATTATGATTAAATTCCAAAAATCTGAAAACAACGTACAATCCCAAATCTCCAGAGTTCACAATTATAATCATTGCCATACGAATTATAAACGAATAAAACTGAAACCATTCATTAAATATTATAAACTGAGCAAGTAATAACTTGCCTCGATACTGATACGATGAAAGTGAAGCCGCTACCAATTCTTTGCCTTCGTCTACAAGCTCCTCGGTACCGGCCAAAATAATTCCCAAACATACTCGAACTCGACCGCAACATATTATTCTAGTCATCGATCAATTATCACAACCTATTGAAGTAATCAATTAACAACAATCCGATAACAATCAATAACCGACATAGCCAACCAATTGAACTCAATGGTTCAACGATTCCTGGATCATATATAAAACCAAATAATCCAACTCAACAATTACAAACTCAGATCCACAATACAAACCACAACTCGATAATCATAATTAACAATCAATATAACCGATCAACAAAACCAACGGTTCCCCAATATCCCGATTAAACACAAATCCGAACAACCCAAATCAATCGATCATGAATCCATAACCATAATACGATTCCACAATCCAATAATCATATCAATAATTAATTCAACTAAGTGTCTTAACATAATCGACTCTGACTTTAACTTTAAATACGAATTAACAAGGTTCCTTCTTGTTCGTATTCGTAAATTCAAGAAAGAAAATTAGCGGTTATTATCATGAATAATCATATTCCAATATTAATGGTAATATTTCCAAATTCCATCCCTTATTCATAAGATCATGACATATATAACTCAAGATTTCTTCAGGGACATGAATTAATCCGAAATCACGTTCATAATCAACAAAACGACATAATTCGATGTGTTCTAACATCTAAACCATCATTTAACTCATAATCCAAGGCATATATCATCATATTCTTCAACATACACTTCACATAACATTAGGAATCATAACAACACCACTATAACCATCATCATACGAAGCAAGTAAGGATAACAATACCAAGAATCCGAAATCAAGGTGTAGAGTTCATCAACATACCTCAAGAACATGAACAACACTATCAAACACCTCAAGGATCAACAATATATTCACATCTCAAGCTCCAAATCCATGCCATCAATCTCATAATCAAGTTAGAGGAGCCAAGAATCCATATCGGAGGGTTGAAGGACAAACAAATAAAGTGAAACTCTCAAAATATCAAAGTGATGGTAAACTTCAGTCGTTATGTATGTTACCTAATCCACTTAACGTACGTAACGAGCATTACGTACGTTATCCGACTTCGGTAGCATATGTAATGCTACTCCAGAACCTACTGCCTCTTTTCGTGCCTTGTATTACGTACGTAACATCTGTGCCATAGCGTACGTAACATAGAGTTGACTTGCTACAGTAATATACCCATTTATCGTATGTAATGTACCACTCATAACGTACTTTAACTATGAGTTGACTTCTCCTGTCCACATCTACGCCTAAAGTTGCCGACACTTCGGATCATATCCGATTCTCTCACTAGTAGAATAAACATCAAAGACTTCGGTACGTCTCACTTCGGTAATGTATATTAGCAAAGTAAAAACAAACAATAACTTCGCTTTTCAATTTACTGAAGTAAAAAACCCACGTAGACTTCAGTAAATGGTACCAAACAGAAAAACAGGAGCTAGTTAGAAATTTTAAGTTACAAAGACTTCGCTAATTTGATAATTACTGAAGTAAAAAGTGTGAAATTTTATTTTTTACCAAAAATTTTTACAATAGTGAAGTGTATGTCTTGAGACCGGAAATTAATATTTTGAGGTTCAATTTTTTTTATTTGGGCTCCAAAAAACACTTAACTCAGTTTTTTTTTTATGGAAATCAAAATGTTACTTTAATAAATGGTATTTCAAAATTTGAAATATTTTGCTTCATCTTGCTTTAATTTGATTTTAAAAATTTAAATTCTCCTATTCGTCAATTAATGTGTTGATTAATTTTTAAATTTTGTAGCCATTTATCGTCTTAGTCTTACTCGGTACAAATTGACTTTCTTTAGCACGTCTCCTCAAATCTCTCGTTTCTTCTCTCACTCTCTGACCTCCGATCTCGGCTCCTCCTCTCCCCCCCTCTTCTGCTCTCTTCTCTCTATCTTTCACTCTAAAAAACTCACACACTCACACACTCGTACACACATTATCAGGGAAAAGAGATTAAATCATCTTCTCTCTCTCTCTCCCTCTCTCCTGCCCGGCTCGCCTCAATGTTCTACTTTGAGTTCAAAAAAAATCCCGCCGCGACCCGCAAGACACCGCCGCGTAACACCACGGTGACCATGCCCCCAATCGGAGTGGTGGCCGTACTCCGTGACTCAACAATTCCGTTGGGCTCCCAAGACTCATAACCGACTCCCGACATGACGGAAAAAGGAGCCCTGGTTTTGGAGTTGGTGGAATTTAGCAACATGGCGATAGGGCCGAGGGGTGAAGTTATCACGGCCGAAGAAGTCATAGGTTTGATTGTTTAAATCTGAACCTTACTGTTTTTTGTTGTTGTGATTTGGATTTTGGGTTCTAAAAATGGAATTTCTGAAATTAGGTTTTGTTCTTCTGAAACTAGTGTGTATGAGTGTGTGTTTGTGTGTGTGTGTGTGTGTGTGTGTGTGTGTGTGTGTGTGTGTGTGTGATTTCTGGTGTAGTGATTAAGATGGAACTGATATGGCCGGGAACAGAAGAATTTAGCCGGTGAAGGGCTTCGACCGAGGAATGTGATATTGATGTAGAAATGAGGATGATGTGTTTGAAATTGAAGGAAGAGAAATTTACCTGTTGTACGTATTCCAGTGTGAAGATAAGTTTTGTCGAAATTGATCATCTTTTGTACGTATTTAACTGTTGTACGTATTCTAGGTCGAAATTCACCTGTTGTACGTATTCTCTATTTCTATCCTTTTGAAATTGATCATCTTTTGCCTGTTAATAAGTTTTGTCGAAATACAAGAAATACCGATCCTATTTACCAATAGGATGGACATCCGTTTGGTGAGGAGCTATGGATGGATTTCAAATCCAAGGTAATGGAAATCTATATGTTTTGGAATACCTTATTTTTAAATCCATTGATCCAAATGGAGCCTTATTGATTATCAATAGTTGCTAGCTTGGAATTAGTTGGTGAAGTAAATTAATTATCACCTGTTGCGACAGGGATGCTTTTCTGTATTTGGAATGGGCACCTGGTAATATTCTGAGTCAAACTTCAAATGTTGGTGATAATAAAATTGGTGAACTTGATGTGAAGAGAGCTTTGCTAGAGCGGCAAGTTGAAGATATAACAGATACAGATGTTGACCCTGGTAGAATTGAGGTTTTATTTGAACCCAATTGTATTCTTCTACACTTTAGACTTGAAATTGTGAGGCTTTTTGATCGTCTTGGTCTGGTGAGCTATGTATCACTAAGATTTTTAATTATATTAATACTTGGTGGCTTGTAATCATGCATAACTCCTGGGGTAATCTTCCCCCGAATATATGATCACCTTTTCCTTTGTTTTTCCTTTTACTTGGGGTGGGGGTGGGAGGTTGAGCTTGGAGGAGTGGTCGCAACTATAATCTAAGTTCTTGGCTGAGGATTGCTACTATTGCATTATGTTTAAATTTCTTCAAAGCTCCAGGTTAATATCGAATTAATACTATTCTGCTATCATCGTCATCAACCGCACCTTCATCCTAACTATGTTGGGTCTGTGATTGTAGCGTAAGGTTTATAGTGTCAGTTAATTGTCTAAAGTTAGTCAACACTATAAATTCATTCAAATATCACAGTGGAAAGTTTTACACTGGGTGACTTTCGCCACAACCTTCAGCGAACGAAAAATGAGATGAAATACCAAAACCGTCATCATCATGGAAAATATTATTAGATGGGATGAGCTGAGGTAAGTGCTATAATCATGTCCCATTACATGATCAATATTTTAAATTTAACGTGTACATCATGGAAATGTTGATTTGTAGAGAGGAAAAATGTAAATGCAGACTCAATCTAGCATTCGTAGATGTTTCGACATAATTCGGATGGGATCCATCGTGCTTCATTTCAGTGCTTTAAGTTCGTGTTTTGGCTTGGGGTTTGGTTTTTTTATTTGTTCGTGATACGATCGGTTTGATTTATGCCTGGAAGATCGACCATGGAAGCAATTTATCTTATCCTATAGCTTGATGGAACATTATCGAGATAAAAGAAAGATCTCGCATATGGTTTTATTGATTTAGAGAAGGCATATGATAAAGTACCAAGAGAAGTACTTTGGTGGGCCTTAGCAAAGAAGGGTGTATCGCGGAAATATATTGACATTATAAAGGACATGTATGAGGGAGCTAGTACAAGTGTACGTACTAATGTTGGGAGGACAAGAATTCCCTATTACGATTGGGGTGCATCAAGGATCTGCTCTTAGTCCTTTTCTCTTTGCCATAGTCATGGACGAATTGACAAGAGAAATTCAAAATGACGTTCCGTGGTGTATGATGTTCGCAGATGATATTGTGTTGATTGATGAAACGAAGGTTGGAGTGCAACAAATTGGAACTTTGGAGGGATACTTTGGAAGCTCGAGGCTTTAGGCCGAAAGGTAAGTAAGACCGAATATATGGAGTGTAGGTTTAGCGAAAAACAGTTGATAGAGAGGCGGGGATGATCACATTTGATGGGAAAGTTGTTCATGGATCCACTTTCTTTCGGTATCTTGGATCTATTATCCAAAAGGATGGAGATCTAGATGGCGATGTGGCTCACAGAATAAAGGCTGGGTGGTTGAAGTGGAAGAGTGCCACAGGGTTTTATGTGATCCGCATGCCTCATAGATTAAAGGGTAAATTTTACCGCACGGCAATTAGGCTGCTACGTTATATGGCACCGAGTGTTGGGTCAGAAAGCAGTTGTCACGTTCAAAAGATGAATGTGGCAGAGATGCGTATGCTACGATGGATGTGTGGTCATACAAAAAAGGATCGGCTCAGAAATGAGGTGATCAGAGAGAAGGTAAGAGTTGCGTCTATAGAAGACAAGATGATGGAGAATCGATTACGATGGTTTGGTCATGTGAGAAGAAGACCTATTGATGCCCCAGTGAGGAGGCTAGAAAGTTGGGGAGCAAGTAATGTTGTGAAAGGTAGAGGAAGACCCAAGAAACTTGGATAAAGATGATTGAAAATGATATGCGGTTTCTTGGAATTGGAGAAAGTATGGCGATGGAGAGGCAAATGTGACGGGAAATAATACGGATGGTGGATGGAGTCTGATTCTTTTTTTTTTTTTTTTCTTTCTTTTATTTCATGTTATTTTTTTTTTCTTTTTTTTTCTTTTTTTTTTTTCACTCTCTTTTTTTATTTGTTTTTTTCTCTACTTTTTTCCTTTTATGTTATTTATGTAACGATTATTGACGGTTTCAAAGTTTGATTCATGTTAGCCGACCCCAAATCATTTTGGGACTAAGGCTTAGATGTTGTTGTTGTTGTTGTGATACAGTCACGCTCATTGTATGTCACGAACCTGAACTTCAAAACATCTGATCAGAGTGTGAAAAGGCATTTTTCAAAGCACGTGAAGGGAGGAAAGATTCTTAGTGTCAGGGTATTTTTCTCGTCTCTTATCTGTTTTGCACCATAATACTTGCTATGTTCTCTATCTGGCTCTTTTATTCCATTATTTCTCTCTATTGTAGGTGAAGAAGCATATAAAGAATCAGAAAACTGTATCATCGGGATTTAGTTTCGTAGAGTTCGATTGTGTTAATACAGCAGTGAATGTTTGCAAGGATTTACATGAAAGTGTTCTGGATGGGCATACCCTCGTATTGCAACTTTGTCATGCTAAAAATGATGACGTATTACCTAATAAAATTGAAAATGACAGGAGTTTAACCAAAATGATTGTGAGAAATGTAGCTTTTGAGGCAACTGAAAAGGATCTTAGGCAATTATTCATTCTGTTTGGTCGGTATAAGCTTTTCTCTTTATCTCATTTTTTTCAACTTTCATCTTATGAAATGGTTTATATAAAGATTAGTATTTGCAACTTCCAAATGAGAACTCATATTTCATTTCCTCAGCTTCTTTTTTACCTCCCTATAACATGGTAGGAATAATTGCCTCATAATATCATAGTGACGTGTCTGTTGATACTTTCAGAACCCCCACAGAGACTTAAGGAAATCTTAGGGGCAGATATTTTAAAGCTGCTTCCACGCTTTTTATCTCTATCTAATTGAGGATTGTGAGCCCCCTTGTAATTAAAAAAAAATCATCCTGTTTAAATTTTAGAGTTTGGTAGTTTATTGTTACCTTTGATGATATAATAAAAGCTTCAGTAAGATCGTTTGCTACATTTTGGTTTCTGACCTTGTATTCTTGAGTTGTAAATTGTTTTAGGCATGGATTAATTAACCATAGCTAGAGGTATGACAGTGACCCCTTCTTGTATCAACTGCTTAGTATTGCTCAGATAAGTATTCCACATGCATGGTTTATGTGAATTTGTTTGCTTCACGTGCCGATGTTGAAGATTTGAAGAAGAAAATTGATAAGTATGATCGTCTGATGAAACGCAATGATGTGCTGAAGATAGACTTGGTCGTTTCGAAGTATATGATCTTTTTTATTCCTTTTTGTCCTATTTGCGGTGTTCATGATGAAATAGATAGAATTTTATTACACATTCTGTCTTTCTTATGATATGTATCTGGTTTTGAATTGGTTGGAACGCATGTTATTTTTCTTAGATGGGATGATATGAAATTATTGGTTCTTATATTATTGCGCTCTTGTGGTTGATGGTTAGTTATAGGTGAATGTAGATTTTGGCAATGAATTTTAAATTGAAATGAAAAATACTAATATATATTACTGCATAAAATAATAATATATATTATATAATAACTGAAGTAAAAAGTCCCTTTTTACTACGCCAATTATAAAATAACTGTAGTTAAAGGCATTCTTTTACTTCACTTACCCCCATATTTGGATCATAATTAGAAAAAAAATCGAGATAGACTTCGGTTATTAGGATATTAAACTTCGCATAAAAAGAGAAGTCTAAAGTATACCTTTTACTACACGAACATAGACTTCGGTAATTATAACGTTTTTACTTCAGATATTATCCGAAGTCTTTGACGTTTATTCTTATAGTGTCTTCATAACATATGTTATATACTCAACGTAACGTACGTTACTTCGGTGTCTTAACATACATAAGCTCCTATGCTTAACATATGCTACGCTTGTATTTTGACAAAGTCCTCTTATCAGAAAACTACGTCTCACCTGATGCTATAACGTACGTCATGCATGATACATAACGTACGTTATACTTACCAACTTAACGTACGTAAACTCCTCAGCTTAACGTACGTAATGGCTTGTGAACATAGCCAAAAATAGCTGCTCCTGCCTATCGTCTCAACATATCGAATACTTATACACGATATACTGAATACATATACTCGTCCCAATGATATACCCGATATCAGAATTAAAACAACCTGATACACAATGTCTTTAAATGCAATTATCGACAAAGTACGATGATTATACCAGATGTCTCAGTCCTTGCATTATTTTATCCATACTGTACAGATTCCATACTGTGCAGTATAACTCGAATAAAATAACATTAAACAAACATAGTAGAAATTCAGGATATTACAGATAACCAACAATATACACATGCACAACAACACATGGTAATCCAATGATATAGCGCACACAACATAGATTCCCACGATGATCCCGTCGGACCAACTCATAGTGTAAAACCTATCCAACTATCCAGCGCACACAGCATAGATTCCCACGATGATCCCGTCGGACCAACACTTGGTGGACAAACAACAACAATGTACAAATGCATGATAACAACAATACACACATGCTTGACAACAACAATACATGAATGTGTCACAACATGATCGGAACTAAATGACAAAAATGATTAGAGTACTTACCCTGAGTCCTTCGAGAGTAATCTCGATGTCAAAACCATCACCAACAATTTCCTCAATATTCAACGATCCAAAAGTACCATAGATTGTAGATAACTCATATCCTCGTCTTTAACCAAATATATCCGCGATACTCAAGCATAAAATAATGAACATAAACCAGATAACTTATGATTTAAATCCAAAATCCGGAAGACAACATACTATTCAAATCTCCAAAATTCATACTTATACTCATTACTATATGAATTATAAGCAAAATTAAACCGAAATCATTCATTAAATATTATAAAATGAACAGGTAATAACTTGCCTTAAATAGCCGAGTTGGTAAAGCAGATCCGTTTTGGTCTCTGAGGTCCGGTTTCCATGCCTAAACAAAGTATTGATATTCTGATAGCAAGAACTCACTAAAAGCAATATATTACGCATTCGATTTCTGCGATCAACGACTATTCCCCAATTTTATAATTTTGGATTCCCTTTTCTCAAAATTGACGATCCTAACTTTAACAATTTCATTACTAAAACTCCAGCATATTATTTTAAATATAAAAATAATATTCAATATTTTTCGGCCGTATATATGGTATAACCATTATTTATATCAATTCGATCGAATGAAAACTTCGTATTATTTTAATACGGAATATATTTCAAAATCATCAATTTCAAAAACTCATGATCCTCATATAGAAAAATACTGACAATCATCTTTATTAAATTTTCCATCCTTAAATACATATATAAGGTATTCAACCCGTATATAGAGTTGACTTGGTATTTATAAATACATGAGTCTTAGCAGTTGAGAAAAATCAAAATCAAAATTGATTTATGATAACATATATTTTAGAGATAAATTTCATGAAACGTTATCAAGATTCTACGTGCAGGTTCAAAGATATACGTATTCAAGTTCGACACCTCGATCAACTTTTAAAGGACAGGTTGCTGGAAATGACTGATACGAACAGGGCTGACTCAGTACAAAATGGCTTATTTTGTTTAGGTATTATGAGTCAATACTGATGACACAAACTACATTCATATTAACGTGTATTTTATTTACAATATACTCGAGAGGTATTTTCAAAATAACTTACAGATTGTGAGAAAATCGTGTTCAAAGAAGGCAACCTAGTATGAAATTCTCAGACTCACTGGAGAAATTCATCGAACAGGTTCCAGTCAGTCTCCTGGAAAAGCTTGTCTGACTCACCAGAAAACAGCTCGTATTATCCAAGTATTCTGACTCAATACTTACAGCACAAATAACATTTATACTTATATGTATTTTATTTAAAAACTGCTCGAGATGTATTAATAAAATAACTTATCGATTGTGGGAAAATCGAGTTCAAATGTGGCAACCCAGTCTGGAATTCACATACTCTATGGGGAATTTCGTCAAACACCTACCGGACATCTCCTGGACTAGGCTGCCCAGATTCACTGGGTTTTTGAGCATTTTAGAAGACTTATAAATTTCAAAACTAAAATAGAAAAGTACGGTTTTGGAGATATACATATTGTCTATGGATATTGACAAACGAAATGAGAAAATAATGTTGATACTGCTGCTCTTAACAGGTTCAAAGTCCGCAAGTTAGTCAAAACAGCATCATGACGAGGCATCATGAGCGACGACCCGTGTTTCGCTCTCGCTGGAATCCCGGACACCTGTCGGCCGCTGACGCACACAGTGACGCACGGTGCCCGGCATCTGGAAGTCTTCCACTAATTTGATCATAACTTCTTCGTCCGGACTCCGATTGTAACACCCCCAAATCTCATTGGGTTATTACAGTGTCGTGTGTAATACCCGAGATCTTCGTTCTGGTTTCGTTAAATTTTTCTGTGGTTTAGCGGATTATTATCGTCCATGTATTTGGAATCGTGTGCCATGTTTGGGTGTATAATGTTTGACATGTGTTTGGTTGCGGTTCAGATCGTTGTGTGAGTTTTGGTTCATTGTAGTGTAGCGCACGCTACTAAGTGGTGTAGCGCACGCTACTGTTCCGCAGTTAGTGCACGCTACGTGGATTGTAGCGCATGCTAATTCGCAGTTCGGAGGCAGTCCAGGAGCTACTGGACCGAGACTGGTGTCTCGATAGCGCACACTAAGGTTGGTAGTTAGCGCACGCTATCGACTGTCTTAACGCACGTTATTGATCATTCTAGCACACGCTACCTGGAAGGTGCAAAACTGTCCAGAAAGCACTGGACTGGACACATGACTCATTAGCACACGCTACACATATTGGCTAGCTTAGGCTAATAGTGTTTCAGGCAGAAGGTGCTGGAAGTGCTGACCAGTTAGCGCGCGCTACGTTGCCCAGGGTAGCGCACGCTAATAACTATCCAGTATAAATAGTGGATGGTAGCTTTATTTGGTCACTTCTCGTTCTTTATTCGTCTCTTTCCATTGGGAGCGAGTTCTTGGGGCGATTTTGGACGATCTTCAGTATCAAGCTTCTCATTGGTAAGCCTTCTTTGTGTTTATCACATCATCTAACTTGTTTTCATTCCGGATTGAAGTATTTCCTTCCTAGAACCCTAGTTGAAAAATATTTGGGGCTTTTCCTTTGTTTCATGATTCTTACCCGACCTCATCCGATCGGTTATGTATTCTTGTTGTCTTGGTCGTGATCTTCGGATTGAAAACTCATTTATCGATTTTATTTCTCGGAGCATGATTTCGATTTCTTTGAGTAACCTTTGGATCCTTGTTGTTCTTTGTGTTGATTTAGGTTTCATTTAGTGTTGTTGATTCGTGGTGATGTTATTGTAGTAGTGTTCATGGGGCTGTCGGATCCTTGGTTGTTCATGGAAGTTCTGGGGCTGCTCGACCGTGTCCGTTCGTTATTCCGTTGCTCGTGGTATCGAGGCAAGTATCTTGCCCATACACTTCGTGTCTCGTAGACGTAATAGTTGGTAATGGAATATATGTGCAATTTGAATGTTTTTAATGAACTTCCAAAAGAATTGGTATATTCTCGATAAAGGTTTTCCTTCGAAGATAACTCGTATGCTTTGTGAATAAATATGTTTTCCGAATATGTTTATTAGTGTTGTATGTTGGAAGAAGTTGTAATCATATTACGTGAATATAGTAGACCGTAATCACTTGTTGAGGATTGTGTATTGATACGTGTACTCGTTCGGTGAATATGTGATGTTGTGTGATATTAGTTGTTACTCCTTTGTAAGGAGGTTGTGATGCTCAGTGTTGTTTGGAAATGGTACTTCCTTGTTATTGTATGATTGTTGTAAAGTGATGTGCCACCGGGTAATATTTGGTGAATCTCTGGGATCCGTCCTTGCTAGTACGGATCGGGCATGACCATGAGGTTATCCAGTCGGGTATGTCTTACAGAGACTCTGAGGTTCGTGGCTTGCTAGCCCGATGCCAGGATAAATTGTGGGGTTATCCAAACTGGGTATGTCGATGCGGAGACTTTGAGGTTCGTATCTTGTTAGCGTGATGCCAGGATAACTTATGGTTGTGGTTTGATTGTGTGATGTACGTGTCATGAGTTGTCCAATCGGGTATGTCTCGCGGAGGCTCGAAGGTTCGTGGCTTGCTAGCCCGATGACTGGATAACTATGAATGTATGTCATGGTTGTGGTTATGTGACTGTGTTTCATGGTAATGTGTGATGTTGTGTGGTTTTCCATTGGGTTATTCACTCCGGTATGTCTCGAGGAGGCCCTGAGGTCCATGGCTTGTTAGCACGGGATGCGAATAATCCTTGGGAGGATGTTGGATGTGGATCCCGTGTTTTGTTAATGGATTTGTATTTTGGAAAATGATCTTTGGGCTGTGTCCCTAAGTGGTTTTCGATGAGATGAGAATTCTTAAATTCCAAATGCTTTTTTTAACTCCCGAGATCTTAAATTGTTTTGCAAAATGTATATTGAGTTTCATTCCTACCTTTCATGGTTTTAACGGTGCTAATCAAGTGAATTATCCCGGGAAGTCTTTTGATACGTTTTACTGTTTGGCCGTTCTCGATTGTTATGTTCTCGGAGTATGTGATGGATGGCTCGTATTTTGCACATTATACTTGCACTAGCAAAATAGTGGAATTTTGCTAACCCCAGAGTAATCGGGGGGTGAATGTCTGTATTGCGTCCAGGTATATGTAAGTTCTTGGGGAGCAAGACACAGGATCGGTACGAAGTATGATGGAAGACAAACGATACCAATCACATGAAGGCCAATTCTGGATGAAGTGAGTCGGAGTTCATTGTATTGTCCTTTTCGCTGTCGTATTATCTGTTGTATGGGTTTGTGAGCGTATTTGACCCCTGTGCGGGTACGAGTTTTGAGTGAGATTTGTATTTGAAGTTTGAAGTTGTATGTTTGTGGTAAATACCAAATCGGTCGAATGTGTAACACCGCCAAGACGTTCAGGGTATATTACAGCGCCATGGACCCAACCCTTTGGAATCCATCAGGCTAATGCACAACTCGACACCAGGACTGATGACAAACATCACCAACATACAGACGGTTCCACAATTATAAGACATTCAAAACAAATAGACCGAGCCCGGCAGTAATAAATCAAGTATTTCCCAAACTAGGTCCACAAACAAATACAAGTCCAAAAGAAGAAGGTACTCGAGTACTGAAACAAATGACATAATTAATAAAACTAAAAGACAAGACACCAAGCAAATGACCATTGAATAGAATCACCCTTGCCCATCATCCTCGTAATGTCCGCATGCTCGTTCGCCTCCATGACCTGTACTTGAAATACAAAAGTATTTCCCCCATTTAAGGGGTTAGCGACAACAGCCAGTGCAAGTACAGTCCATTTGAACTACCATTCTAATCAGATGAATTATGCGCCAAAAATCACTTTAGAAAACATTTATATTCCGGAATATGAAGGTGCACATGCACAAAACATAGTTCTCCAACAAAATATTTCAAAGGTTAACCGTTGGTACGAGACTCACGGCCACCGCACCCCGCAGAGGCCCAGTCGGACCATTCCTGGGTGGTTAACCCTAGTTCACGATACGCATACATACGACACTACGTATCCCCAGAGGACCCATCAGACCATCCCTGGATGAACATATGCATTTACATCCACAACATACACGGGAAGCCATAAATCAAATACTAGAATATGCATACAAATGTAAAGTACTTGCCTTTGAGACATCTTCGATGAGACGGAAAATAAACGATGACTAGGAATGACCCAGAGTGAACATGTCCGCTCCTAAACGAGAGACTAACATGAATCAGTCTTAAATGACATCAATAACCGAACGGGATACGCCCACAACCCCGATTACCAACCATAACAATACACGTACGATCAATACGGGCGAGGGTTTTCACAAAACCTCCCCGAATCAACAATTCATGGAATTAACTCGATGGGAATGGATTGGGAATCACCCAATAATAATAATCGAAAAGAAATATCCCAACATAAATGAGCAACTCGAGTTTAAATAGATAAATCCCGAAAAAACCCTAAAATTGACAAAGTTAGGGTTCTAAGCCAAAATACCTTGAATTCGGGCGAAACAGGATGATTAGAATGATGGTAACATCGTTCAGAGTACTACAATCGATAAACTAAGGAACTCCACAGATTAATCTTCACAAATTGCCCAAAATCGCCGGAAATCGCTCAAGGAATGAGAAGAGATGAAAAATGACGAAAAAGCATACTGCTGAGTCCTATTTATACTAAGTATAATTAGCGTGTGCTAATTCTTGAAAATGACACGCGCTAACGGGATCGCCGGTAGTCCAGTACCTTCTGCCCAGTGTTGTTAGCGTGCGCTACTGTAACACCCCCAATCCTCTCAGGGATATTACACGCCGTAGACCCTTTCCTCAAGGATGTACCAGGTTGGTAACTAAAATCAAACATCAAAATATCGCCTTCAAGGCTAAATGACGACCCAGTAGACCGATTAGGTCTTTCAATTAATAAATACAACTCAAGCTCAATACATACCCATGCAGGGGTCAAAATACAACACGCTCCCGTACAACGAGGATAATACTGCAGCAGGAATAACTACAACTAAACCAACACAACATCGCACGAGTCCTCATATGATTAGTATCGATCATCATTCATCATCCTTCGTGTCAACCCTGTGTTATGCTTCCCAAGGCCCTGCACGTACCTGAATGCAATACAGACATCCACCCCCTGATTACTCTGGGGTTAGCAAAATTCCACTATTTTGCTAATGTAAGTACAAAATGCAAATACGAGTCATACGGATCATATTCCAAGAATAATAATAATCAGGAATCCTCAAAGATTCAAACATAACGAAACAATAGTTCCCGAGGCGAAGAGTTTGAGTAAAACTTTCCAAATCCGAAAGATCACAAATCAAGAGCAATTTATAAAATGTTTTAAACTGCCCTGGGGGTTTTAACGGAAAACAATTTAGAATTATCGAATCCTTCTCTTTCAAAAACCGAAAGGGGTCACAACCCAAATATTTGCTTTCTCAAATAAACCAACAGTAATTCACGGGGTCCACAACCCACACCACGTGTCCTCGACGGACATAAAATGAACAAAACATAACCACCCAAGATACGAAATCTCGGTAACACATCCAAGGTACTCGACCCTGGCAAAAATACATCCACAATCATATCCATGACACCGTGATTGCTTGCCACATGTCATCAGGCTCTCACGATTGGATCAATCACTTGTTGTATCCTGACCACATGATCACAAGTCATGTGTCACCGTAGTTTTCTTAGCGTCTCACGGCTGTATCAATCACTT
This sequence comes from Orobanche coerulescens, assembly GCA_033398695.1. NCBI lineage: Eukaryota > Viridiplantae > Streptophyta > Magnoliopsida > Lamiales > Orobanchaceae > Orobanche > Orobanche coerulescens. The sequence continues at coordinate 87,980,299 of CM065809.1, forward strand.
GTTTCATCCTGACCACACTATCACAGGTCATGTGTCACCGTAGTTTTATTAGGCTCTCATGGTTGGATCAATCACTTGTTGCATTCTGACCTCACAATCACAAGTCATGTGTCACTGTAGTTTTCTTAGGATCTCACAGTTGGATCAATCACTTATTGCATCCTGACCACATGATCACAAGCCATGTGTCACCGTAGACCTCGCCCAGCTTCACGGCTAGACTATGACCACAAATTCACACCATATCCCAACAATTCACCCAGAGGTAACAAATACTTAGCACGACACAAACGTCAAATCACAACGCACCGAAATGAGGTAATATATGTATATATGCATTATCAAAGCACAAAATCAACACCAATTATATCCATAGGATTCACTTAATCATTTACAAACACACCATTCAAAAATGCACACGGGTTTTGAAAGTGAGACTTTAACGAAGCTTAAGCGAATCTTTTGAAAGTTCATTTCAAACAACCCAACGAACACACTTAGACGATCAGTGATCATCATATCCACAAAACAAGAAATGTATGAAAAGGTACTTGCCTCGAAACCAACACACGAATACTCCAACGAACACGGATCGACCGAAGTGCCCCGAAACCTACAACTACCGCAACAAACAACGAGAACACTATCACAACGAGGATCCAGACCAATAATAATGGAAATCACCTCAAAACATTAAAGGAAACTCATTGAAACATTTAATCAAACATTAAATATTCAATAATTCCCAAGAATACTCAAATCGTCAATCGAGTTAAACGAACTCGAAATATGGATATACAATCCATAAAACACGATTAACAACATCATATAGAACCAACTTATTCATCAAAATCAGACTAGGATCGAGATCAAGAACAAAACTCCAAAAAGTCAACTCTAGGAAAAAATGGGAAAATTATCTTGATCCGATGAAGAACAACGGATTAGATGATGTTACAATCACCTAGAACTCCCCAAAACAGCTTGGAATGGAACAAAATCGGCCAAGACCATGAACCTAGTCGTCCTTGACTCAATCCCACGGAGAGGAGAAGAAATGAAGTGGAATGACAATTCACGACTGCTGTCCAGTTTATATACTGGACAGCTTAGCGTGCGCTAATCATTACGATTAGCGTGCACTATCGAGGCACCGAAACAAAACTTTCTATCCAAAACACACTGTTAGCGTGCGCTAACCGCAAGTGTTAGCGTGCACTAACGATACCTCCAAATCGAGTCCAGTAGCTCCTGGACTGCCCCCGAACTCTCAGTTAGAGTGCGCTATCCTCACCATAGCATGCGCTACTACTGCACCCTAGCGCGCGTTATACCACTACATAGTGTGCGCCAATCAACGTTCCAACCCAGTCCAGTAGCCTCTGGACTGTTTCTGCACCTCTAGTTAGCGTGCGCTAACTGGTCTTAGCGTGCGCTACCAATCTCAAGTAGCGCACGCTATATCTAGCCCATAGCGTGCGCTATTCCTACTCCACAAGCACTAGGATCGCACGAAAACTCATTACGACACTCTAAAAAGGTCGGAGTGGGGAATACGAAAGAAGTTCCCCAAGACTTTAGGAAATTACGAAATAGCCCGAACGACCGAAATATCACGATACGATAACGAATAACCAAACCAAAGCTCAAAACACGTCTAACAAAGTTAAACAAACTTTGAAGGAAAAGGAAACAACATTTTCGAACAAGATTCGCAAGAATCAATCTCAAGCGTGGAAAAGTTGCTAAGAAGCACGGACTCAACAAAACAACACCAAGACGAACTCGAATAACAAAAATTAATCATTCTCATAATGACGAAACAGTCACAAGCGAGCCGTTAAAATGGACTCCTGCCAAAAAAAGAAATTTACCATAAATCAAAATTGCGGATATTACAGCTACTACAGCTTACCGTGCGCTGCCTGCTAGTCGTTAACATACGCTACGAAAGCTTAGCGCGCGCTATCTGCAGTAAGAACCCAGAATTCCGAGTCCAGAACCTACTGTCCCCTGCAATACTTGGAAATTGGCGCATGCTACTGAGACGCTAGCGGGCGCTACTGAAGTACATCTAGCGTGCGTAAGGAATCATGAATAGCATACGCTATTCATGCAGCAGTTCAGTATTACTGAGTGCAACCCACTGCTGAGGAAGACGCGAAACCGAACACAACTAAAAGTTGGAATTCAAAGGCACATTTACGAAGTATTCGCAACGACGAATCTAAGCGCTAAAAGAAGGCATGATTCCGAACACTTGATGGCTCGGGATATAGAAATGGAAATAAGTTCTCTAAACTTTAAGAAATTACAAAACGGCCCAAAACGTCCGAAAATCAAGATACGACGTTGGATTATAAAATTGAAACTCACAACATGAATAACTAAATCATACAGACTCATTGGAACAAAGAAACAACGAAACCAAATGAGTTTTACGAGAACCGAACATACTTGCGACAAAAACATAACTGAAAGCGAATTACGTAAAAACACTTCGGAAACTCATCCAAATGGAAAAATACCAACAACAAAATAGATTCACAACGTCGAAACGGTTACAAGTGAGTCGTTAAAATATACATGCGCCCAAAAATAGAAACTACTAAAAATGGAAAGTACGGATATTACATTCTCCCCCTCGAAAAAGAAGTTTCTCCTCCAATTTCCATGTCGCTTCCTCCACTCTATGTCTCGACCATTGCACCTTAACCAAATGAATGGTTATGTGCCTTGACTATTTATCCTGATGGTCCAAAATCCTCATTGGCCTCTCCTCAAACGTAACATCCTTCTCGATTTCCACATTCCCAAAATTGATAACGTGAGTTGGGTCTGGAATACACTATACACATGGCTCAACGTCGGGGGTAGTGCCAAACGGTAAGCCAACTTGCCAACTCTCTCCAATATTTGGAAAGGTCTAATACACCTTGGACTAAGCTTTCCCTTTTTCCCAAATCATAAAACTCCCTTTGACGGAGACACTCTTAACAAGATGTGATCCCCTACCTCAAACTCCAAGGGTCGACGCCTAACATATGCATAGGACTTTTGTCGACTCTGAGCCGCCAACATTCTCTCTCAAATCAACGCGACTTTCCTCCTAGTTTCCAACACAAGATCCGGCTCGGTCCGAACTAAATCGGACATCTCATTCCAACATATCAGTAATCGACATCATTGGCCATAAAGCGCCTCATACGGTGCCATCTTAGCCGATGCATTCCAGCTACTATTATAAGTGAACTCGATCTGGGTCAGATGTTCCTCTCAATCACTACTCCAGTCTAGCGCACACGCACGCAACATATCCTTGAACGTTGGTACGCTCGGACTGTCCATCGGTCTGAGGATGGAAAGATGTGCTCAAACGCAAACGTGTCCCCAAAGCCTTATGGACCGCCTGTCAGAAATGCGATACAAACCGACTATCCCTGTCTGAAATAATAATTTCCGGCATGCCATGAAGCCTCACGATCTGCGCAATAAATATACGAGCCATTTTCTCTGGTCCCCAAGTGTCCTTGATGCCCAGAAAATATGCCGACTTAGTTAGTCGATCCACGATCATGCACACCATGTTCATTCCCTTCTTCGTCCTCGGCAAATTCGTGACAAAATCCATAGAGACATCCTCCCACTTCCATTCTAGGACAAGAAGTGGTTTCAACAACCCGGTTGGCCGCTAATGTTTGATTTTGACTTACTGACAAGTCAAACACTTAGCCACAAACTGCACCACCTAATTCTTCATGTCATTCCACCAAACACTCTTCCTCAAATCCTTATACATTTTACTCGAGCCTAGATGGACTGAGTAAGGTGACTCATGAGCCTCCCACATAATGCCTTGCCTCAATTCCAAGTCATTCGGAACACACAGCCGACCTTGGAATCTTAACACACCTTTGTGAATCATAAATCCCGGGTCTTTCCCCTTAACCACATTCTCACGGAGTTAAATAAACATTGGATCTTCTAACTGTCTCGATTTAATTTCGTCGACCAGCAACAAAGAAAACTCAAGGGTGCACAACCGCCCAGCATTCCTTGGTAACACAACCTCAATACTCAACCCCATCAACTCTCGATGTAGACCTGACTGAGCTGTGAGTAGCTCAAGTGCCCGAAGGGATACCGACTTCTGACTCAAGGCATCTGCCACAACATTTGCCTTGCCCGGATAATAGAGGATTCGAGGTCATAATCCTTGATCAGTTCTAACCACCTTCTTTGTCTCATGTTCAACTCCTTATGCGTGAATATATACTTCAAGCTCTTGTGATCGGTGAAAATCTGGCAAGAAGAGCCATACAGATAGTGACGCCAAATCTTCAACACAAACACGACCGCAGCTAACTCTAGATCATGTGTAGGGTAATTTAACTCATACGGTTTCAACTGACGGGAAGCATAGGCAATCATATTTCCGTGCTGCATGAGTACTGTAATATCCGTGATTTCGATTTTTGGTAAAAAAAAATTTGGGACAGGAGTCCATTGTAACGGCTCGCTTGTGACCATTTCGTCATTCTCAGAATGATTAATTCTGCACTTTTTGTCATCCGAGTTCCTTTCGATGTAGTTTAGTTGAGTTCTGTGTTCTTAAGCAACTTTTCCGCGCTTGAGTTTGATTCTTGCGAATCTTGTTCCTTTAAAGTCCATTTAACTTTGTTAGGTGTGTTGTGAACTTTGGTTTGGTTATTCGATCACGTATCATGATTTTCGGGCATTTTGGACCATTTTATAATTTCCCAAAGTTGTGGGCATCCTCCTTCGTACTTGTTCTTTCGACTCTTTTCTAGGTCGTGTGTGAGTTTGATTTGAGCTAATAAAGCTCTTAGTATGATCTTATTCTGGAGCTTTCCGTGCGTATCTTGAACTTAGTGTTTCGATCGGAGGAGTCCGTTGTTGTAACCCGTTTTGAGAGCTCTACTGCTGTGGTTTCTCGGTGCGTTGGCGCGCCCTATCTAAAAAGAGAAAGAATGTGGACTCACGCTAAGCATGTCCTTAATGCACGCTATCGAGTAGTGATATCAGAGGCCAGTAGCTGGATTCGGGCCCATTAGCGCACGCTAAGTATAGGATTGGCGCACGCTAACGAAGATCAATTTCAGAACCAGTAGGTACTGGAGTACCCCGTTAGCGCATGCTAACGCTATTGTTAGCACACGATATTCATATCCAGTTATAAAAACTGGAGCAACAGTCTTCATTTTGGTGTTTTTCTTTCCTTGTTCTCTTCGATCGGCTTTCCGACAAGGGTTTCCAGAGGCGATCCCTTGAAGTATCTTGGGTCATCAAAGCATATATTTCGATGCTTGTTATCATCATCTAATCATCCTCCTTCTTGTGAATCAAGGTATTCTCTAAAATATTAAGATTTGTAATATTTTGTGTTTGTCTCGATTTCATGATTCTAATCCGAAATTGTTGATTCCTTTGTTGTTATCTAGTCATGTTGATTATAACCCTCGATTTAAAATTTCGTTTTCAAGTTTTGTCGGGTCGATTCATGTTCTTGGCCGTTTTGGGGGAAACCCTTGAACCTTCGTCGTTTGTTCCTTGAATTCAGTGGCTTAAGGTCGCGCTATGGAATTCATTTTCATTGTTGTTATTGTCACTCATAGTTTATTGTTGCGGATTGGTCTTCAGCGGAGTCGGTGGATTCGTAGTCGGTTCGTATTGTCTTACTTCGGTCGATTCTCCACGTTTGTGATTATTCGAGGCAAAAACCTTGTTCATACATTTCTTGTTTTGTGGATATGATGTTCGGTGATCGTCTAAGTATGTTTGTTTGGTTGTTTGAAATGAACTTTCAAAAGATTTGTTTAAACCTCGTTAAAGGATCACTTTCAAAACGCGTGTGCATTTGTGAATGACGTGTTTGTAAATGATTAAGTGAATCCTATGGATATGTTGGTGTTGATATTGTGCTTGATAATGCATATATATACGTATTACCTCATCTCGGTGCGTTGTGATTTGACTTTTGTGTCGTGCTAAGTGTTTGTTGTCTCTGGGTGAATTGTTGGGATATCATTGGTGTACTGTGTTATGTCTGTGAATGTGTGGACATAGGCGAGGTCTACAGTGACACATGCCTTGTGATCATGTGGTCAGGATGCAACAAGTGATTGATTCAACTGTGAGAGCCTAATAAAACTTACGGTGATACATGGCTTGTAATCATGTGGTCAGGATGCAACAAGTGATTGATCCAACCGTGAGATGACGTGGCATGTGATCACGGTGTTATGGATATGATTTTGGAAGTGTTTTGCCAGATCGAGTACCTTGGACGTGTTACCAAGATTTCGTATCTTGGGTGGTTATATTATGTTGACTTTATGTCCATTGAGGACACGTGACGTGGGCTATGAACCCTGCGAATTGTTGTTGGTTTTTATTTGAGAAAGCAAATATTTGGGTTGTGACCCCTTTCGGTTTATCATCCTAAATTGTTTTCCGATAAAACTCCCCAGGGTATTTTAAAACATTTTATAAATCATTTTCTTGATTTGTTATCTTTCGAATTTGGAAAGTTTACTCAAACTCTCTGCCTCGGGAAGTATCTTTCATTATGTTTGAATCTTTGGGGATTACAGATTATTATTATTATTGGAATATGATTTGTATGACTCGTATTTGCTCTTTTTACTTGCACTATCAAAATAGTGGAATTTTGCTAACCCTTGAGTAATCGGGGGTGGATGTCTGTATTGCATTCAGGTACGTTCAGGGCCTTAGGGAGCATAACACAGGGTTGGTACGAAGGATGATGAATGATGATCTATACTAATCACATGAGGACTCATACGATGTTGTATTGGTTTAGTTGTAGTTATTTCCGTTGCAGTATTTTTCCCCATTGTACGAGAGCGTATTGTATTTTGACCCCTGCGTGGGTATGTATTGAGATTGAGTTGTATGTATTAATTGAAAGACCAAATCAGTATACTGGGTCACTATAGCCTTAAAGGTGATGGTTGAGATGCTTGATTTTAGTTACCAGCCTGGTAGATCCTTGAGGAAAGGGTCTACGGCGTGTAATATCCCTGAGTGGATTGGGGATGTTACATAAATGTTATTAGATCTTAGGTTGTGGAAACCTAGGCTGTCGGGTCAAGTTGTGTCTATTGAGTCTTGTCTCATCGGATTTTGTCTGACTGACTCATGTCGCGACACATCGTCTGAGTTTGTTGGTCGTGATTAGTATGCGCGATCATCATCATCATGCGACCTGTGGATGTAAGTCTCCCTTCTTTGTGTTGTGCCTCATGTACCACGAGATACTTGTATAATTATTTGTTAAGTGATGGAATCTTTATGTATATTTTGGTTTCGTGATATGCATTTATCTGACTCTCATATTTTGTTTATATGAGGAGTGGTGTCGCTGCTAATGTATTTTTTACTGTTGATTTTGTCCGCTGCTAATGATTTCCAAAATGATTTGCTCATTTTGCAAGTATTCTTGTGAAACCTTTATGCTTAACATGAAATGGTAATGTATATGTGTGTGTTTTTCTTACTCCGGGAGGATCCGACGAGGCCTCGGAGTAATTTGTGATTTCACTCCTGATTCACGTGATTGTTGGCTAGCCAGTCCGGGAGGGTCCATAGAGGCCTCGGATAGGACTAGTGGTATAGCCCCGGTCCTATGCGATGCATGTGCGTGATTTTGATTTTTAACTATGGCCAATCTAGGGTCCATAGAGGCCTCGTATGGGACCAGTGGTTTAGCCCCAGTCCTAGGCAGGTTTTAACTGTGATTATTGACCGTTTGTTTTCCGGGAAAGATGTCTTGATTTTGAAACAATTTGATGCATATACTATGAGATATATAAGCGAATGTCGATACGTGTGAGCAGAGGCTTAACGTATACTTTGTAACATGTGAGTTTTGGGCATTTTGGCCTAATGGATATTTGAAAGTCTTGAGTATTTTAGAGAATGAATCTGGAGACATACTTTTAAAATGGATTATTTCCTCGAAGTATTTTCAAGGTGCCTACTAGTACAACTGTATGTTTCAAAATTCTTACACCTTGAGGACCAAAATATTTTGAGATATTTTCAGTAATTTAGAAACGCATTTGCTTATACCCTAAGGTCAAATATTTCTGAAAGTTTTTAACTAAAAGAGAGGTGTCCGCATTTTTATCAAACACAAGACGGGTTTTCAAAGTCTCGATAATGATGTTTATATTACTTTTTCGAAATTTGATACTTAAGACCAACTGGTGTTTCAAAATTCTTTTTTTCAAAAAGTCGGCTTTCGTTTTTAAAGCTTATCATTTCTCGTTTGCGGTCATGGTCAATCGGTGGGGTTATACAACCAGATAGGGCCTGACGAGGAATCCCTGGAGTGTGTATCTCGCGTGAGGTACATGTCCAGTACAGCTCGGGAGGTTGTTTTGTGATGATGATTGTGGTATTGTATTCCGGAATATATGGGATGGCACTGTGATTCTGTTGTTTATTCACTTGTTGTACATATTATAGAATTATTGTACTTGCATCGGCTTCTTGCTGACCCCTTTGGGGGTGGATATACTTACTGTGTATTCAGGTACAGGTCTAGTGGGAGAGCCAGAACAGAGCGGACACGAGGTTGGTGGGCAGCATTGATATCATGTGTTATGTTGAGTTTGTGGACGTCTCGTGGTCAGTGTGGTATTTTGGTTTTGTACTTGCGGGGTTACTGTCATATGATGTATATCATCTCATTGTTGGTTGTTGATGATGTTGTTGTATCAGCCATGAGCTGTTGTATCAGTTGTGATCCTATGGGATGATGTGTTGATTAGTCTTGTGACGTATGTCATATTGAGATTGATGTTGGTTTTAAATGTGTTACCGTCCCAATTTTCTTGTTGTTAATGTGTTTTATGTTGGTCTAAGCCTGGTAGGTTCTCCAAAAAGAATCTATGGCAATGTAATATCTCCGTAAATCATGGGGGTGTTACAAAGAAATCTGGAAGAAATTCAAGCTAACTTGCGAGGGAACTGAGCTCTCGAAAGAAAATAAAATTTTAAAACTAACTCAGCAATTTGAATCATTTGAAAAGAAATCTTCCGAAATGTTTAAGGAGCTTGAACTGAGATTTACCGGCATTGTCGGTGAACTTGAACTATTGGGTAAAGTATATATCCAAAAGGAAAAAAAAATCTAAAAATCTTTAGATCACTCCCTGCCCGATGGGACATTAAGACCACAGCTATGCTTGTGTCTTGTAATTTAAATGACATATCTACTTTCGATCTCTTCTCTGACCTCAAAGCCTTTGAGTATGATATTGACAACAGATAGAAGATCGAAGAGTCACCTGCCAAGACTACATCACTGGCTGCTGTATCTAACAAGAGGCAAAAATTTGCACCCAACACATCCAAATCCACATGCAAGGCAGCTGAAAACGACGATGACATTCCACCACAAGACGAGATGGCCATACTCATGCATAAATTCCGAAAGTTCATCAAGAAATCTGGAAAGGCCCCATAAAGGCCCAAGCCATTCAACAAGGTGAGCTCTGAATTACCTTCGTCCATCGATTCTAACCTGTGCTATAACTATTAGGAATATGCCCTCGAATGCCACTCAGGAGATAAGAGAGTAGGGGCATTGTACTTGTAATTATGGAATAATTAATAAAAGGCAATATGATTCATTCACTGTATATTGTATTTCAAATGCATTCTTGATTTGGTAAACATTGAAGTGAAGTCCAGGTAAATAAAATCGAACATTCCATTCTCGTTATCGGATAAGAGAAAATGCACTGGAAGTGTTTAAAGTTTATTTACGTAAATCGTTCGCAAGTCGATAAACTTAAATGGGCATTAAGTATTGAAGTAAGACTTGTATAACTAATGCTAGGACGTGTGCATGTCTTGATAGTGTAATATCCGGTTGTAATTCAGTAATTATCATTCAGTAATTATCGTTCAGTAATTGTCACTCAGTAATTTTCACTCATTAATAATCATTTGTCACTCATATTCAATCATTGTATTCACCGTTCAGAGTAATTGTATCGTGTATTAATCGTCGTTCTTCATCAATCTAGTTGGAGAATCGTGTCGTGTTTATCATCATTGTCATCTTCATAGTGGGCTGTGTGTGAGGAGTAGCGCACGCTATAAATTCTCTTTAGCGCGCGCTAATTGAGTTCAGGTAGCGCACGCTACCTCACAACACTAGCACACATTAGTGTGTTTCAAGCAGGCAGTCCAGAAGGCAGTGGACTGCAGTTGGGTTGTAAGTAGCGCACGCTACGAATGGTAAGTAGCGCGTGCTAGTAGGTCGGAGTAGCGCACGCTATGCAGTTGATGTTGCGCACGCTAAGGTCGGGTCAGGCAGAGTCCAGTAGCTACTGGACTGAGCTGGATTGATTCCTAGCGCACGCTACGAGTAGTTAGCGTACGCTAATCGGTGTCAGTAGCACATGCTAAATATTGTGTGTAGCATGCGCTACCGATAGCGGATCAGAGAACAGGAGGTTCTGGACTTCAATACTGGACACCACGTAAATCGTTAGCGCACGCTAACATTTTGTGTTAGCGCACGCTAAATACATGGTTGTAGCGCACGCTACAAGAGGTACGTAGCGCACGCTACCGTGCGAACAGAGTATACTGGACTACCCAGTATACCGGTTTGCGCACGCTACGCACGGGAGCTAGCGCGCGCTAATCCGATGACAGTATAAATTGGACAGTGTAGTCCAGATTCGTCATTTGCCATTTCTTTTCATTCCTTCATCGATTTTGGGCGATTTGGAGCTTCTTGAGGAGTGTTCTTCGAAGTGAAATCAGCTATCAACATTTCTAAGCATATAATCCGGAGTAATCATCATTTCATCATCTTCAACATCATAATAAAGGTAATCAACTTTTGAATATAAGAATAAAGAGTTCAAGTGTTTTCCTTCCGATTTGTTCGTATAAGCTTGGATTATTGTTGGAATATGTTAGATATGGATTATCTACCTTGGATAAATGTATTCCTACGGATCGGATTTCACGAATTGTTGGGGGTTTGAATCAAGAACACTTTGGGGGTGACTTTGATATTTTTGGGGGGTTTCGATTAGATGTTGTCGTTAACTCGAATTGTGGATTCCTATGGGATTATTGATATCATTGAAGTTGTTTTGTTGGTTTGAAATACTGATTTTGGAGTTGGTTTCGATATATTCGGGATTGAATATTATCAAAGGATGTGTGTTTGCTAAGTGTTCGCTAGAATGCCTCAATGAGTTTAGATATTGTTGTATCGACGTTTGAGTTGGTTATAATCGTGTTTGATACTTATATTGAGTGTTTGTTGGTAATTGTCATTCAAGGTTGTTCGAGCAACCGACATCTCATTGTAGGACGTTTGTTCGAGGAAGGACATTCTTCACCGGTTGAGTAAGTTAATTCTTACTCAGTTAAAAGGATTTTCATTCCTTTCGTTGTTGTTCATTCGTAATCATAGTTCATTCATAGTGTATTAACCGTATTGAGACTTGTAATTGTCAATTAATCACTTCATTCACGAGGAACGATGGTTCCAATCATTTCATTGAGCTATCATTCGTTTCACTATCATTTCATCCCGGTGAGTCATCCTTGATTTTGTTGGGTTGTTATTCATTATTATTCTTCATGGTCATTCCTTGCCCATATGACCTTCTGGGTTCATATTGCATGGCCGGGTGGGGATGTGTGGAATTTTTAGTCGGGCACGTGATGGTCATGTGTTGGGTTCACCGACACATTGGACTGTGCACACGGTAATGTACCTCCGTGAGACTAATTAGATATAAGGGCGGGTGTGTCTGGACACTCATCTTGTGCACTTGCACATACCATTACGAGCGTACTATGATGCCTCTCTTCAGCGTCATTTCATAATTAAGATGTATCATGATTGTGTTTATTCAACTCTTGAGGATTGTTCTTCTGTGTAACTGACCCCGTTGTGGGATGTTGTTTTCAGGTCATGGCAAGGCTAAGGCACGGGAAGAGAACGCGGACGGCGAGGAGTCCCAGTGATACTAGTAGGGGGGCCCAGTCCTTTCATTCAATCATGTTTTTTTTGTTTTATTTCCGCTGCAGACTTCCATTTAGATATTCATTTCATTCAGTGTTGTATATTTTATCTTCATATAAAATATACATGTATTCGGTATTATCTTGGGTGTGTTGTAATGAAACTCCTCATCGGAGTGATTGATGATATATTGTGGTTCGGTACTACAATTATATTATTTAATTCATTAATTTTCATTCGCCTGGACCATTTTTCACCAATTACAAATGGCCTTGCGTCATTTGAAGCTCATATCTAGTAGCGACGAGGCGAAGAAGATCCTCCGATCTCTTCATCGAGAATTGGATGCCACAGTGACAGCAATTATGGAATCGAAAGACCTCAATAAAACTGAGTTTAGCGCTATCGTAGTATCTCTTATAAACTATGAGATAGTGCTAAAATCGAGAGGCTCCAAATGTATCCCCAGGAGAAAGTTGTTGCTCTCAAATCCGATAGCGACGACGACGATGAAACTCCAAAAAATGAGGACGATGAGGAAATTGAGCTATATGTCAAAAATATGAGACGATATAAAAGCTTGATTCAGAAAAGGCGAAATATTCTTGGTCAAGATCCTAAAACGACCAAAGAAAGAATCAGTTTGTTCCTACGAAAAAGTTTGACAACAATTGTCGTAGGTGCGATAAATCCAGAAACTATGCCAAAGACTGCCGGGTAAACCTCAAAGGTCAAACTGGTCGATTCAAAAAGAAGAAAGTCTTAATTGCATCTTGGATCGATGGCGAGGATGGAATTGAAGGAATCGAGGAGTCCAATCTTGCTCTTACGGATCTTGAATCCAAAGAATCCTTCAACGAGGTTAGTTCTATTTTTGACGACGATCTTTTAGATTTATGTGAATCTAGTAAAGATAATGAACTCCTAGACACCTTTGAATCACTAAACAACGAGTACGATGAAATGGTAAAAATAAATATATCTTTGAAAAAGAAAATAAAATCTCTCGAGCTAGAAAATGCAAATCTACAAAACAAAAGGAAAAATGTTGAATTCGATCATACTTCTTGTCTAAATAATGAAATATTTTGAAAAATGAGTTATCAAAAACTCAAAAGAATTACAATATATAATGAATAAATTCACTCTCGGCTACGAGAAATTGGAAAAACTTTTATCAATTCAAAAATCTCTGTTGTTAAAATACGATCTCGGTTTTGATCCTTTCAATAGAGAACAATCGCTTATAAATCCTGAAAAACTTAAGGGAACCAAGAATCCAAACTATGAACGTAAATTGAATGGAGAAAATAAAAATGAAGTTCGTTCAATATTGAGGACTATAAATGTTCGACAAATTTGGGTTCCTAAGGGAACAATAATCTGAAATGCCATAACAATTGTTAACACTGGAGGACCCAAAAGGGCATGGGTACCAAAACAGTCGCAACAATTAACTTTTGCAGGTACCTCGTTTAAAGAAAAGCATGTGGTACGTTGATAGTGGCTGCTCTAGACATATGTGTGGCACCAAAGAGTTGTTCGAAGAATTTGAATATCAAGAACAAGGATTCGTGACCTTTGGTGACAACAAAAAGGGAAAGATTACAGGCACCAGTAAGGTTGGTAAGGAACCGTCTCCCTCTATAAATAAAGTTCTACTTGTCGAAGGACTACATCATAATCTTCTTAGTGTATCTCAATTGTGCGACGAAGGTTTTAAAATACTTTTTGAAGAAATTCACTGCACTGCCTTCAAAAATAATAAAGTCGCATTTATTGGATTAAGATGTGGGAATATTTATATTGTTGACCTCAATGATGAAAACTCGTTCAGTGAAAAATGTCTTATGACCTTAGACGAAAATGCATTTTTGTGGCATCGAAAATTAGGACATACGTCCTTACCCATTATTTCAAACCTTTCAAAATATGATTTGGTTCGAGGTTTACCAAAATTGAAATTTGATCGAAAACACTTATGAGAATATTACATTAAAGGTAAACACATACGAGAATCATTTAAACCAAAATTTGAAATCTCTACTTCTCGTATTCTCGAACTTGTCCACATGGATTGAATTAGACAATTCCGATATGCTCGCCTGGATGGCAAATTTTAAACTTTAGTTATTATGGATGATTCTTCTTGATTTACTTGGGTCAAATTCCTAAACCGTAAAGACGATGTCTTTGCGAAATTTTCCAAATGGTGCCGGTTGGTACAAAATGAGAAAATCTTTCTATTTTTTCTAGTTGAACCGATCATGGAGGAAATTTTGATTGCTCTCCATTTGAAATACTTTGTGACAAATATGGTATTAATCAGAACTCTTCGGCTCCTAGAACTCCTCAGCAGAATGGAGTCATTGAAAGGAAAAACCGGTCCTTGGAAGAAATGTCCAGAACAATGTTAAACGAATACTCTCTTCCACAATATTTTTGGGCTGAGGCCATAAATACGGCGTGTTATACTATAAATCGAGTTATACTTCGGAGAGGTCAAATTAAAACCACATATGAGATTTGGAACAATAAAAAGCCTAATATTTCATATTTTCACCCTTTCGGTTGTAAATTTTTTGTATTAAATAATGGAAAGGATAATTTGGGGAAATTTGATTTAAAATCTGACACCGATATCTTCTTGGGATATTCCTTAAATAGCAAAGCATTTCATGTGTACAACCTCAGAACAAATAATGTTGAAGAATCTATTCACGTAAAATTTGATGAGTCAATCTTACCGCCAAGAAAGGTAGATCTTATTGAGGATGCAGGTACACTCCCGAAAGTTCAACTGTTAAAAGAACCAGGGAAACGGCATGATGGCTCGCTTGCCAAATTACCAAAAGATTCAAGGCATGTTCGAGATGATCCTAAGGACTTGGTAACTGGAAATATTGAAGATAGGATTCAAACTCGAAGAGGAACGCTTGAATGTCACAATAACTTTGCATTCGTGTCCGAAATCAAACCCAAGAACATCAATGAAGCACTTGATGATGAAATCTGGGTAATGGCAATGCAGGAAGAGCTTGTACAATTCGAAAGAAATAAATTTTGGGAATTAGTTCCAGCTCTTACAGATAAATCTTTCATCGGAACAAAATGGGTACATAAAATAAAGCGCAATGAAGATGAATATCTAATCAGAAATAAATCGCGGCTAGTTGACCAAGAATATAGTCAAGAGGAAGGTATTTACTATGAGGAAAGCTTTGCTCCCGTTGCTCGACTTGAAGCCATCCTACTTATTTGTGCTTTTGCATCTCACAAAAAGATTAAATTATTCCAAATGGATGTCAAAAGTGCGTTTCTCAATGGATTCATTCAAGAAGAAGTCTACGTGAAGCAACCTCCGGGATTTGAAAATTATGAGTTCCCGGAACATGTGTATAAACTCAACAAAGCGATATATGGTTTGAGACAAGCTCCACGAGCATGGTATGTTCGTTTAAGTAACTTTCTTATTTCATATAATTATAGAAGAGGTAAAGTTGATAATACTCTTTTTATAAAATTTATTAACGATGATATGCTGATTTGCCAAATTTATGTGGATGACATCATTTTTGGTGCTACTAATATATCTCTTTGTTAAGAATTTTCCGATCTTATGAAGGGTGAATTTGAGATTAGTATAAACTCAAATACTTTCTTGGTCTTCAAATTAAGCAAGGAGATAATGGAATTTTTATTCATCAAACGAAATACACCAGAGACCTGCTTAAGAAATTTAAAATGGATAATTGCAAAGCTATATCTACTCCGATGGCATCTTCACTAAAGCTTGACAAAGACGAACATGGAAAATTAGTGGATCAAAAATTCTTTCGAGGTATTATTGGTTCATTGCTCTATCTAACTGCGTCTAGACCGGATATAATCTTTGCTACTTGCGTTTGTGCTAGATATCAATCTAATCCAAAGGAATCACATTTAATTGCGTGTAAATAAATTTTTCGCTATCTTAGTGGAACCGTTGTCTTAGGCTTATGGTATCCATCGTGCCTTGATTTTAATATTGTTGCGTATAGCGACGCTGATTTTGGTGGATGCAATATAGATAAAAAGAGTACAAGTGGTACATGTCACTTTCTTGGCTCCCCTTTGATCTATTGGGGGAGTAAAAACAAACTAGTGTAGCAATTTCCATAGCCGAAGCCGAATATGTGGCCGCCGGCAGTGCGTGTGCCCAAGTACTATGGATAAAAAATCAACTTCGAGATTATGGAATAACTTTTGAAAACACTCCAATTTTATGTGATAATACTAGTGCAATAAATCTCAGCAAAAATACTGTCTTGCATAGTAGAACCAAACATATTGATATTAGACATTATTTTTTGCGCGATCATAAGATATTTGTTTAATTTTTGTCGGCACAAAAGATTAATTAGCCGATATTCTTACCAAACCTTTACCTTTAGAATCTTTTAATTCCATGAGACTTCAACTTGGTATGGGTCATCTCGATAATTTTTAAAATTCTTTTGTCTTATGAGAAATCATTTCATGGGATACTTAACGCGCACTATCCACTCTCACCAGAAATATCTCGAGCCCGATAGCATACGTTACTATCCATTCTTTGCGTACGCTAATCACTGTCTTTTAAAATTCCCTAAAGGTACTGGACAGTCTAGTAGGCTATCCAATGGTTCATAACGTACTCTATACTACGTATAACACACGCTAACGGGTCGGTCTTTCACTTATAAACCAAAAACTGACTGACCCCCTTTTCATTCTCATAAACCTTAATCTTTCTGTCGATGGAAAAACCTCAAAATTCTTCACCCATCTATGAAATTTCACCAAAATTCTTCATCAAATCATAGCTAGTGGATCAAGAGTCCCAATGAAGAAACAATACAAAGGCTCAAAACACCCACGGGATTCCGACTTCGATTCCAGCTGATTCATATCCACTATTGTATTCAAGGTGCACTCCAAAATTCTTCCACAATAACACCTCACAGACTGCTACTTCTTCAACTTCGAAAGTTTAGAATGGGTAAAAATTAATATTCATGAATCTTTTGCTTCCTTGGGTATCAAAAATTTTGTAGCATGCAAAAGGAACCTGTTTTTCCCAATCTTGTTCGTGAATTCTACACTAATATGCATTTGGGTGAGTATGGGATTATTCAAAGTTTTGTCGGTGGAACTTGTGTGAAAATATCTTCTGAAATTTTGCGTGAGTTGTTTGGATTGTCGACTGATGGATTTGAATGTTTGGAAAAATCATTGGAAGATGAATCTGATCTGACTGAGCTTGACGTATCAGATTTTCTGAACTCAAAATTGGTTTTCGAAATAACCGACGATGCTTTCAAAATTAATGATTTTGGTATTCAGATTCGTATACTGCTAGTTTCTCTTACGAAGTGCCTAATGCCGAAGGTCAATACTCAACACAAGCTTGTTGGTATTGACAAACTTGTTGTGTACCGTGTGTTGAATGGCGACAAGGTGATTTTGCCTCTATTGTGCTAAACTGGATGAAGGCTAAGGATGATGCATTCCGTTCTAAGCATTATGCCTCTTTGGTCGAGAAAAGCTGGGATGCTTTTTGGTTCAATCCTAACCGTCATTTTTCATCACTACCAGTTGGACTTGTCAGAAGAGATGTCGGTTCCGGTGTCTCGAGGACACGAAGTTTGTGACTCATCTCTGCGATGCACTATGTCGAGACGATCAATAAAGGATGGATTTTATTTTCATATCCCAGGGAGTATGATCAGGTTCCAAAGGGAACGCGTATGCCAACTCCGGCCGAGCGTATCTCGAAGAGGGCCGGAAACTCTTCGTGAAATTCAAACCAATTCATTCATTCGACCTCCCAAGACGAAAGGGAAAAGGAAGGTGAGCATAGAAGATAGGGATGAAGAGGATCTCGTTGCTCGGATGCATGGCCTCAAAAACACGCAACTCGAGATTTGTGAAGATGTTCGGGATCTTCGATTCGAAGTTCGAGGCGTCAAAACACTCCTAGAGGATTTTAGTCGATTCTCTCATCCGTTATTTGCATTTCCTTCGACTCAATCCGACCCTAACCTTTGAAGTCTCATATGTTGATTTCTCATCGAGAAAAATATTAATGATATGTATCTCGATAAATTTCTTATGCTAGTTCGTCAAACTTGTTTTATGGATGCTTGATTTGGTGATAATATACTCCGTTTTTTATGCTTGCATTTTTAATGATGTTTCAAGTCTATATTTATAATGCTCTATAATGTTTTTGGATAAATGTTTTTCAGGGTGTATTTCTAGCTTATAGCTTGATTTTTTACAGCTACTGTTTCAAAAGTAAGCTCCATTTCAGGGGAGCCTTGTTTGTCTCCTTTCTGCTCATGTCAAAAAGGGAGAGAAAAATACTCAAAAACTGAAATACTAACTCAATCGAACAAAGCACTTTGATTCGAATTTTCTTTATAGTTTTTGCAGGTATTTATTAAATATTTTGACATCATCAAAAAGGGGGAGATTGTTGAACAAATTATTAAATGTTTGTCTCCTTTTTGCTCATGTCAAAAAGGGGGAGAAAGATACTCAAAAACTGAAAATACTAACTCAATCGAACAAAGCACTTTGATTCGAATTTTCTTTATAGTTTTTGCAGGTATTTATTAAATGTATTGATATCATCAAAAAGGGGGAGATTGTTGAATAAATTATTTTGATGGTGAACGTTTTCAAAACATTTAACGAAAGTAAAAAATGCGTGAATCACATTGAAGACAAAAATTTCCAGAAAGCATTTAATAGCGCACGCTATGATATATCTGTTATCGCACGCTAACGGAAAGCTACCTAAAGTCTCACCTGATTCTCAGCGCACGATAAAAAGTCACCGGAAGCCTCACTTGATGTTTAGCGCACGCTACGTGTTCCGATTAAAAACAAGGCAGTAAGGACAGTGAGTCTGTCCACATTATTCAGCGCACGCTATGAGGAGAATAACACATGCTATCTAAAGAAGTAACGCATGCAATGGGATATAATTACGCACGCTACCTGATAGTATTTTCAAGGCAGGAGGCTCTATAGGATAAAAGAAGCAACAGACAACGCACGCTAAAATAGAGACTGACGCACGCTATTTTAAATCTATTAGCGCACATTATGTACTACGGTATAGCGCACGCTACATGTTCAAAATACTACCATTAGTCATTCAACCGTTGAATCAACAAAGTCAACACAAGAATCTCGCTCAAATATAGAAAGCATATATTGAACGTCTAACGCGCTAGGAATGATTATTAGCACACGCTAAGTTCAAAATTTATCCGTTGGAAAGAGACGTTAAGAGACAAGCCTGTTTCATGTCAACATTAGAAGAAAAGTTGGTCGACTAAGCCGGTAGTACACGCTACGCATTAGAGTTAGCGCACGCTAAACTCCACAAATCAGTAACGGCTATAAGGCTCAAAATGCCTATAAATACCATCATATTTGTAATTGATGGATACACAACTTCAAGCATACTTCCAATACTGTGAGCTTCGATTATCTTAATTTATTTACATCATATAAGTTGTGAGAAAGAGCAAAACGAGAGTTGTTCACATATTGTAACATTTCATATACCTCGTATTTTCTTGTTTTATTGTGAGTGTTGCATCACTCCTTTGAGTTCTTCAGAAAAATGATTCTAAGAGTATTAATCCAGTGTTATTAGGATCAATTGAGCCGGCATTGTTAGGATTAAACTCCAACGATCGTAAGTAAGGATTTTCTAGTTCCAATAGAACACTATAAGAAATATTTATTCTTGAGTGATTGGTTGTGCTTGGACCAATTGAAGACAAGCTGTTTAAAGGTTGGGCTCAGACCGATAGAAGATGAGACAAGGTTGTGTGTGGTTGTTCTTAAGCCAATAGAAAAAGATCGAAGATAGGACGTAGGTCACGCTTGGACCGAACCTCTATAAATCTGGTGTCATTTATTTTCCGCATTATTTTTAATTTCTTGAAAAATTTCTCTCCACTACTCAACCCCCCTTCTAGTGGGAATTTTACTCTATCACCATCAAGCAGTCATAGGAACCAAATGGGTATTGTGAAACAAAAAGGACGAAAATGGACTTGTTATCATAAACAAATCTAGACTAGTCGCCCAAGAATACAAACAAGAGGAGGGAATAGATTATGATGAAACCTTTGCCCCTGTAGCTCGACCAAAGCTATCTGGATATTCCTAGCATTTGTTGCTCACAAAAACTTTATTGTATTCCAAATGGATGTTAAGAGTGCATTCTTGAATGACGACCTAGCTGAAGAAGTCTATATTGAACAACCTACAGGCTTTGCACAGAGGGTGGAGACCTTGTGTACAGGCTAAGGAAAGCGCTGTACAGACTCAAGCCAGCACCTAGGGTTTGGTAAGAAACCCTGTAAGGCTCTGTTCTTTTGGACTAAATGAATCGGAACTGAACTGAACTGAATCGAATTGAACTGAACTGAATGAATCCGAACTGAACTGAACTGAATGGACCTGACCTAAATTGAATTGAACTGAAATATATAAAGAGTAAATAATTATAAAAATAATATAATAATAATAATTTTTTTAAAATAATAAAATAATAATAAATAATGATTAATTTAATATAATAATAATATAATTAATTATAATCAAAATAACAATAATAATAATACTAATAATAATTAACAACCATCACAACAACAACAACAACAATATAATAATAATAATAAAGGTGGAAGATGCTAAAAAATATGCCTCAAATGTCACAAAAGTATCAAATATCAATTATTATTTCTACTTTCACACTACATAATTTCATAAGAATACACACGCTTGGTATACGAGTTATACAACATGATGCAAATGGTCAAGGAAGAGCAGATTCACTTATGTTCGAAAACGATCGTAAAGAAGCCATGCCCAAGGTCCGAAATACTTTAGCAAGATAAATTTGCTGGGGAAATTGAACGGAGAGTGATCATGAGACGACGAAGATAATGTGGAAAAAAATAATGAGGGTTGCTAATAGTATTCAGGACTGGTGTTCTTTTGAGGGTTTTTAATTTTTTTAATATTTTATAATGTAATCTTTGATGTAATAATATGCTCTTGAGCATTCTCATGACTATTGTTTTTTCATTCTCACTAGCAATGGACAGTATCAACTGATTATTCTCAGGACCAATGATGATTCTTGT
The DNA here is from genome assembly GCA_033398695.1 of Orobanche coerulescens. Taxonomy (NCBI): domain Eukaryota; kingdom Viridiplantae; phylum Streptophyta; class Magnoliopsida; order Lamiales; family Orobanchaceae; genus Orobanche; species Orobanche coerulescens. The sequence goes on from CM065809.1 coordinate 88,001,548, forward strand.
AAATGCCTTTATTTTTAAATGCCTATTATTACTAATACCACACTATTGTATTATAATAATAATAATGATATTAATAACAATAACGATAATAATAATAAGAACAATGATACTAATGATAAATAATAATAATAGTAATTAACAACGATAAATATTATTAGTAATAATAATAAATATTATTAGTAATAATAATAGTAATCAACAACAACACTAATAATAATAAAAACCAAACCAAACCAAACATACCCAGTATATCCCACTCAGAGCAGGGTCTGGGGAGGGTAAGATGTACGCAGACCATGCCCCTACTTATTACGGTAGGGAGGCTATTTCTGCACAACAGAATCTTGTGTGATAAATACAAAGGAAAACATATGATTCAAAAAAGCTCGAGGCCATACCTGAGCCCATGGCTTAATCCACATGGGACTTACCTAAGCGGAATTTGGCTACTTCACTCCTGAAGAACGCTGCTCTAACAAGAGAGAGGTTGACTCTGTAACACCCCCAATCCGCTCAGTGATATTACATGCCGTAGAACCTTTCCTCAAGGATCTACCAGGCTAGTAACAACATGAAACATATCGACAATGCCTTTAAGGCTAACATGACTCAGTAGACCGATTTGGCCTTTCAATAAAAACATACAACTCGATTACAATACAAGCCCACGCAGGGATTGAATACAACACACTTCCGTACAACTGGGAAAGAACACTACAGCGGAAATAAAATACAACTAAACCAATATAACCTCAAACGGTCCTCGTGTGATTAGTATCGTTCATCTTTCATCATCCTTCATGCCGACCCTGTGCTATGATCCAAAACCTGAATGCAATACAAACATCCACCCCCCGAATACTCGGGGGTTAGCAAAACTCCACTGTTTTGCTAGTGCAAGTACAAGTGCAAAACTACGAGTCATACAATTCACATTCCACGAATAGCAATAACCTGGAATCCTCAAAGACCCAAACGAAACAAAAAGTTCTTCCCGAGGCAAGAGTTTGAGAAAACATTTCAAAATCGAAAGATCACAAATCAATGGAAATAATTTATAAAACGGTTTAGAATGCCATCGAGAGTTTTAATAGAAAACAATTTAGGATTATCAAATCCTACTTTCCAAAACCCAAAAGATGAAAGGGGTCACCGCCCCAAAGGTTTACTTTCCCTAAAATGACCTTTACAAAACTGTCAGGATTTTAGCCCCAATCTCATCAACTCACAATACACGAGAACGACAAAAAGGTTCGTCTTCCAACATCGAAATCCACAATTAAAGGATTTAACACAAACAACAAAATACTCTAGTGCCATCCTAGCCAAGTAAGCCAAATGAACAACTTACCTCTTACACACTTAGTCGATGCATGCAATCATGAAAACCGTTCAAAAATACTCATTTCCGGAAACACCAATCTCAAAACACATTTGTAAAATGCACCACAATTAACCGCGGACCCACGCCTCTGTGGACCCCTACCGAGACCCTGTCGGATCTAACCCGTAGTGGTTAAAAGCAAGCTCGCGGACCCACGCCTCTGTGGACCCCTACCGAGACCCCATCGGATCTAACCCGTAGTGAGCATACACACACACACGTTACTCATGCAATACTAATACGCTAAGAATGTAAGCTCATCAAGAATACTTACTAGAGATGGCCACTTAACCGACACCATACTCTTCAAAACACAATGACAAGATTAAACACGGAATGCACACTTCCATAACTTTAAACAACAGGGATATCATCAAAGACTTCAACTTTCAAAATAATCAAATCATAATCAATTCCCAAACACACCGTTCACAAAACACACACGCGTTTTGAAAGAGAGCCTATAACGAGGCCAAAACAATTCTTTTGAATATTCATTTGCAAATAACCGAACAAACACACTAAGACGACCACCGATCATCATATCCACAAAACGAGAAGCGTATGAACAAGGTACTTGCCTCGAATAAGAACAACGCGGAGAATCGACCCAAGTAGGTTGGCACGAACCGACTACGAACCCGCCGACTCCACCAAAAGCCAAATCGCGATAATAAACTACGAAGGACAATAACAACAATGAAAATGAATTTCATAGCACGACCTAAAGCCGTTGAATTCAAAGAACGAATGACGAAAGTTCAAGTGTTTCCCCCAAAATGGCCAAGAACACGATTCGTCCCGACGAAACACGAAAACGGAATTCCAAGTTGAAATATGGATATACAATCCATAGAATATGTTTAACAACATCATTTAACCACAATCTATCCATCAAAAATGGATGAAAAATGAGATCGAGAACAAATCCCCCAAAAAGTCGATTCGAAGGAAATCAAGAAATATACTTCGATTCGACGAAGAATAATGGATTAAATTATGTTAAACACAAGAATACTACCAAGATTAATCATACCCATCATGAATTAATCAACAATACAGAACAAATCGGACAAAAACGCAAAAACCCCAAAATTCAAGAAACTAGGGTTCTAAGAAAGATTACCTTGATTCGCTGGATCAAAGGATGATATATGATGATTGATTGATGTTATGAACTCAAGAACTTGGTGGATTTGTTGTTAAACAACATGGCTTCGCCACCTCCGAATCGCCAGCCGCGGACAGAAAAGGAAGGAAGTGAAAAAATGAATGAAAATGCGACTGCTCTGTCACATTTATACTGGGCCGGACTAGCGTGCGCTAGGCTGCCGAGCTAGCGTGCGCTATCGGCCCAGGCCGCAATCCATAGACACTGCTCGGCCAGGTAGCACGCACAGCCTTCCGGCCGTAGCGTGCGCTACCTGCCGGTCGTAGCGTGTGCAGTGTCCGGCAGTAGCGTGCGCTACCTGCCGATCCACCGAGTCCAGTACCCCACTGCCCTGCTGCCTTGGCCCGCTAGCGCGCGCAGACAACCGGCCGTAGCGTGCGCTGCCTCCCGGCCGTAGCGTGCGCTACTCCGGTTCCTTCCGCACCCGTCCGGCCGGTGCCCGCAATCATCCGTCCAGAACCCGCAACCGTCGTCGGGCCTCCGCAACCGTCGGCGGTGCGACCACCGTGGCTCGACGACTCGATTTCAAAAACGCATTTTAACGAACACGATGAAAAGTTCGCGGACAACATCAACGGCCTGAAATGAAAACATAATGCAATAATTAATCATACGCGACCAAGAAAATGGTCGAGACAACAAATACAGATACGGATACCCATAACTTTGGGTAAATTACAAAATGGCCCAAAATTCCCGAAAATCACGATAGGTGATAGAATAACCAAACCGAAGTTCACAACACGTCTAACAAATTTGAACGGACTTACGGGAAACTCGAAACAGCAGTTTCGAGCGAGATTCGCAAGAATCGAACTCAAGTGCGGAAAAGTCGCCAAAAAGCACGGAACTCAACAAAACGACACCGAAACGAACTCGGATGACAAAAAGTGTAGAATTAATTATTCTCAAAATGACGAAATGGTCATGATAGAGTCGTCAAAATAGACTTCCGCCGAAAAAAGAAATTACCAGAAATCGAAATTACGGGTATTACAGACTCTGCGCACAGCTCCCTATCAAAAATACACCACATGCAAAGACAATAGGATAAAATATACAATAAAAGTAAAAATGCAATGCTCTAGGTCAAAGCTAACCGAGACAACCCAACCCTGAGGCTCTCAACTACAACATTGCTCCCTACAAAAGAATCTGCAACTCTGATCTGGCGCCTCCAAGTGCACCTATCAACAGTCATGGTCTCGAAAAGGTTTAAGGTCTTCAAATCTAATCTCAGTTGCTCCTTCCATGTCCTCCTCGGTCTGCCTCTCCTCCTCTCCCCGACAACCAATAAACTCTCGACCCTTCTCACCGGAGCAGATGCCTGCCTCCTGCGGACGTGGCCAAACCATCTCAATCTCCCTTCCCTAACTTTCGCTGAAATGGGCGCCACTTCCAGCGCGTTCCTGGAAACCCTGTTCGCGATTCTATCTAACATTGTGCGACCACACGACCAACGTAACATTCTCATTTCATCCACTTCCAACTTGCTCTCAAGCGACTTCTTCATCGCCCAATATCCGGAGCCATACAACATTGCAGGTCGGATTTCCGCTCTATAGAATTTACCCTTCAACTTTAGAGGGACTTTCTTGTCGCACAGGACCCCTGTTGCTGCTCTCCACCTTAGCCACCCCGCCTTGATGCGATGCGTGACATCATCTTCACACACACCTTCCTTCTGAATGATCGAACCCAAATACTTGAACTTATCCGTACGGGGTACGATCTGATCCGCAATCCTTACCTCTACATCTTCCTCGTTGGCCTCACCACTAAAGTTACACCAGAGATACTCGGTCTTAGACCGGCTCACAACAATAATAATAATCAAGATTAATAATAAGAAGAATAAGAAGAAGAACAGAACTGAACTGAAATGAACTGAATTGAATGGACCTGAACTGAACAGAACTGAACTGAACCGAAAAATAAGTCCAAAAGAACTGGGCCCAACTATATCTGATCAATAATGGATCTGAGAAAGGTGCAGTTGACAAAACCCTTTTTAAAACACAGGAAGGCGACGATCTCCTTATGGTTCAACTATACATAGATGATATTATTTTCGGTTCAACTAACATTGCTTTATGTCAAAGGTTCTCTCATCTCATGCAAAGCAAATTTGAAATGAGTATGATGGGATAACTTAGTTATTTCTTAGGATTGCAGGTGAAACAACTTCCTATAGGTATATTTATCAACCAAGAGAAATACAGCAAGGAGATGCTCATTTAAGTTCGGGATGAACACTTCCAAATCATCGTCCACCCCCATAAGCACTTCCACAGAGATAAGTGCTGACGAAGCTGAAAAGCCGGTTGATCAGTTACTCTACATAAAACTTATAGGTTCACTCCTGTACCTAACAGCCAGCAGGCCCAATATCAATTGATGTAGGTGTTGGAACAATTTTTTTTTTCATTTTATACATTTTGATGATATGTTATTAAAACCAAAATTTACTTAAAACATATTTTTTCTTCAGTTAACATACGTAAACCATACCATTATAACGTACGTAACATTCATTGTTCTCGTAAGATTTTCTGTACAGGTAACATACGTAACTCGCCCAACTTAACGTATGTAACATTCATAGTTTTTGTAAGATTTTCTGTACAGGTAACGTACTTAACCAGCTCTAGCTAACGTACGTAATGTTTGAAATATTATGACCGTTGGAATAGTCATTAGCCATTACAACAAGTCGTCACACTCAACGAATCTCTGACTTTAAGATAACGTACGTAACCATACAGTACGTAACGTACGTAACGAATATTATCAGATCTCACTGGACCATTTCTTCTCTATTCGTTACGGCCGCTACTCAAAGCATATAACGTACGTAACGATGATAACGTGCGTAACTCAAAGCGCCTAACGTACGTAAGCAGTGAAACTGCTCCAACGGGAAAATTAGCTCAAGAAGGCTATAAATAGCTCACTTCAAGGAGATGGAAGACACACAAGTATTCTGAGCTTACAAGCATACTCAAACAATTCCAAGCAAATAATTCGAGATTTATACTTATTCTATAATGTGATACGAGAAGATTTGCTCCATTATTTCCAATCTTTATTCTTGTATCAAAGAGTGATATATCGTGTAAAGTCGAGTTCCTACTCGCATTTGTTTTTGTAAAGGTTATCTTGTACCCGGAAAAATAAGAGAGTTTTAGTGAGGTTGTTCTTGAGCCCGGAAATCAAGAAATTGTAAGAGTTGGCACTAAACTAGAAAGTGCATTCTAAGTTCTAAGAAAAGTCCTAGTCTATAAAACTAGGTAGGGGACGTAGGCTTCGTTAATAGCTGAACCTCTCGAACAATTTCTTGTGTTCTTTCTTTTCCACATTTTAATTACTCCGATATTTTTGCTTCCGCACAAAAAGAGTTCAATACTCTTATCCGCACTATTCAACCCCCCTTCTAGTGGCGGTACCAATCTAAAAATTGGTATCGGAGCGGTCTCTTTATCACCGGATTAACACCCGCTAGAGAAAAGATCCAAAAATGGCCTTTATCCACTCCTCCGTTGAAGGCAACGCTCTCAATCGCCCTCCCTTCTTCGATGGTTCAAACTTTATGACATGGAAGAAGATGTCCATCTTCATCCGAGCTCACGACATTGAAATATGGAAGGTCATTGCCCTTGGACCTACCATTCCCAAGAAGACGGATGGCTCTCTCAAAAGTTTTGAAGATTACGATGATGCCAACTGGAAGAATGATCACTTCAATGGTAAAGCCACTCAATTGCTTTACTGTGCTCTCAATCCAGAAGATCACAATAGAATTTCTTCTTGCGAGACGGCGAAAGAAATCTGGAAAATGTTAGAGATCACCCATGAAGGTACGAGTCAAGTTAAGGAAACCAAAATCAATATGCTTCTTCACGATTATGAACTCTTCACTATGAAAGAAGAAGAAAGCATTACCACTATGCTTGACCGTTTCTCGGCAATCACTAATGGGCTAGCTTTATTCGGGAAACCGATATCAAGTAGTGATAAAGCCAAGAAAATCCTTCGGTCTCTACCAAGAGAATTGGACGCTACTGTTACGGCTATCATGGAGTCAAAAGACCTCAACACCATAGAATTCAGCGCTCTCATTAGATCTCTCATTAATTATGAGATTGTCATTAAATCTCGAAGTTCGAAACCAAAACCCAAGGAGAGAGAAAGGACAATCGCCTTCAAAGCCAAAGAAGAAAGCGATCTAGAGGATGAACCTGTCGAAGAAGAGGACGAAGAAACCGCCTTTTATGCCAAAAACATAAAGAAATTCAAAAATCTTCTACAAAGGCGCCGGAGAGACATCAAGCAAGAATCAAGGGATGAATCCAAAAAGACTCACTTCCCTCAAAACAAAAAGTTAGACAACACTTGTCGAAGGTGCGGCGTTCCAGGCCATTTTGCAAAAGATTGTCGTGCTGCAGCTCCAATAAGTTCATCAAAACCACCTCACGAAAAGTTCAAAAAGAAGGAAGTTTATGTCGCCACATGGAGCGATGATGATGAGGATGATGAACCACAAGTCCAAACCAATCTTGCTCTAATGGCCCGCGCATCCGAAGATAGTGACGATGAAGTCGAGGTTAGTGATTCTCATGAAGAACTACTTGATGCTTTTGAATCCCTAAATAATGAATACGAAAAGGCTTGCAATAGTAATAAAGATTTGAAAAAGAAAATAAAACTCCTTGAAAATGAAAATGCTAAATTATTGAAAAACAAGGAAGTTTCGATTGATCATACGAATTGTTTGGAAACCGAGAAAATTTTGAGAGATGATTTGCACAAAGCTCAGAAAGAATTAAAAATTTATGTTCGAAAATTCTCATGTGGTAATGACAAATTCGAGCAACTATTATTTGGTCAAAAATTTTCTCTTTCAAAACAAGGACTTGGGTATAATTCATTTCCAATGAAAAGGTCCTTAGAAATTACCACGAAAGATTCGGACACTTTAAAAACGGGAATTCCATCATGTCCAAAATGTTTTAAACCTGGACATACCGAAACTTACTGTCGTAGTGCTAGACGTACTATAAGGGTTAAGCAAATTTGGGTACCAAAAGGGACCGTTGTTAAAAATCAAGTTTTTGTATCTAACTCCTCAGGACCCAAATTAGCCTGGGTACCTATAAAACAGAAGAAAATTATTTTTGTAGGTACAAGCAAGGAAGACAACCTTATCAAATAATTGATATGTTGATAGTGGATGTTTAAATCACATGAGTGGAAATGAACATCTCTTCACGGAGCTAAAAAAGGAAGATCGTGGTTGTGTTACCTTTGGCGATAAGAAAAAGGGCCAAATAAAAGGGACAGGTAAAATTGGTAAGAAACCTTTACCTACTATTGAAAATGTTCTATTTGTTGATGGACTTTGCCATAATCTTCTAAGTGTTTCCCAACTTTGTGCACCGGTCTTAAATTAATTTTTGAAATTACGCATTGCACGGCAATGAGAAAAGACCAAATCATTTTTACTGGATTGCGTTATGGAAATATTTACATTGTTGATCTCCAAGATGAATCTTCTTTCAACGAAAAATGTCTACTTTCATACGATGAAAATGCCGTTATTTGGCACCAAAAATTGGGACATGCCTCTTTACCACTTCTTTCAAAATTGGCCAAAAATGATATTGTCTGTGGTCTACCAAAATTAAATTTCAGAAAAGACCACATTTGTGAGGCCTGTATTAAAGGTAAACATGCAAAAGGCTCATTTAAACCGAAAATGAAAATTTCTACTAGTAGCATTCTTAAATTAATTCATATGGATTTAATTGGTCCGTCTCGACATGCCAATCTAACAGGTAAACTTTATACTTTAGTTCTTGTCGATGATTTTTTGAGATTTACTTGGGTAAAATTCTTAGCTAATAAAGATGATGCTTTTAACTAGTTTGTTAAGTGGTGTAAGGTTACCTAGAAGGAAAAAGAATTACCCGTTATCGCCATTCGAACCGATCATGGTGGAGAATTTGATTCTAATCTCTTTGAAGATTGGTGCGATATATATGGTATTGGGCATAACTTTTCGGCACCTCGGACACCTCAACAAAATGGAGTTGTCGAGAGGAAGAATCGCTCTCTAGAAGAAATGAGCCGGACAATGCTCAATGAGTATGGTCTTCCTAAATATTTTTGGGTCGAAGCCGTTAACACCGCTTGTTATGTTATTAATCGTGTCCATCTCAGGAGAAACAAAATGATGACTCCCTATGAGATTTTTAAAGATAAAAAGCCCAATTTATCTTATTTTCATCCATTTGGTTGTAAAGTGTTTATTCATAATAATGGTAAGGATACTTTGGGTAAATTCGATTCAAAATCAGATATTGGAATATTTCTTGGTTATTCTACTAACAGTAAAGCGTATCGTGTATTTAATTGTAGAAGAGGCTCGGTAGAAGAGTCTATTCATGTAAAATTCGATGATACAGTTTTACCCCCGACAAAGGTTGTTTTTGATGATGATGCAGGTATAGTTCCAGCTAACGAAGTATCCGAAGTATCAAAGGAGTTGGAGAAGCTCGACGTAAGCTCGGACAAGCAGGAGGAAAATACTTACAACCTTCCTAAAGATTGGGCAAATGTGAAAGACCATCTAATGGAATAAATTCTCGGAAAAATCGATGAAGGTGTACGAACTAGGAGGAATATAAATGATTGTATTAACAAGATTGCATTTATTTCTCTTACAGAACCAAAGAATATCGGTGAGGCCATAAATGATGAGAATTGGGCTATTGCTATGCAAGAAGAGCTAAACCAATTCGAAAGAAATAATGTTTGGGAATTAGTTCCGGCATCGGTAGACAAATCAATCATTGGCACCAAATGGGTTCATAAAATCAAAACCGATGATGATGGTCTCCAAATTAAAAATAAATCGAGGTTGGTCGCCCAAGGCTATAATCAAGAAGAAGGGTTGGATTATGAAGAAACGTTTGCTCCTGTTGCTCGTCTTGAAGCTATTCGTCTTCTCTGTGCCTTTGCCACATACAAGAAGATCAAACTCCATCAAATGGATGTAAAAAGTGCGTTCCTAAATGGAATCATCCAGGAGTAAGTGTATGTCAAGCAACCGCCGGATTTTGAAGATTATGATCATCCGGATCATGTGTACAAGCTCCATAAAGCTCTCTATAGATTAAAACAAGCTCCGAGAGTATGGTATGATCGTTTAAGCTCTTTTCTTATTTCAAATGGGTATAAAAGAGGTAATGTTGATAATACCATATTCATTAAGATTTTAGGTAATGATATGCTAATTTGTCAAATTTATGTGGACGATATTGTTTTTGGTGCAACTAACGAATCTCTGTCCAAAGAATTTTCAAATCTTATGAAGGGAAAGTTCGAAATGAGTATGATGGGAGAGTTGAAAAACTTTCTCGGACTCCAAATTAGGCAACTCAATGACGGAATATTCATTCATCAATCCAAGTACGTCAATGAGCTCCTAAAGAAATTTAAGATGGAAGATTGCAAAGAAATATCTACTCCTATGTCTTCCACTCTTAAACTCGACAAAGATGAAAAAGGTAAATCTGTTGACCAAAAACAGTATCGAGGTATGATCGGCTCTTTACTTTATTTAACTGCATCTAGACCCGATATAATGTTTGCTACTTGTCTATGTGCTCGCTTTCAAGAAAATCCTAAAGAATCTCATCTCATTGCATGCAAGAGGATTTTTCGATATTTAAAATATACTGCTAGCTTAGGCATCCTTCTAGCATTGATTTTCAACTTTTTGCATATAGTGATGCCAAATTCGGTGGATGTAAAATTGATAGAAAAAGCACCACCGAAACTTGTCATTTTATGAGTTCATGTTTAATTTCATGGGGGAGTAAGAAACAGACTAGTGTCGCTACTTCCACAGCAGAAGCAGAATATATGGCTGCGGGAAGTGCATGTGCACAAGTCCTTTGGATCAAAAATCAATTACTTGATTATGGCATTGAACTTAAAAATACTCCTATTTTTTGTGACAATAGGAGTGCCATCAATTTAAGCAAAAACCCCATTTTGCATAGTAGGACAAAACACATAGAAATTCGTCACCATTTTATTTGTGACCATGTCCAAAACGGGAATGTTCGTCTACAATTTGTTGGTACTAATGAATAATTGGCGGATATTTTTACAAAACCATTACCCGAAGAGGCTTTCAATTTTATTCGCATAAATTTAGGAATGGGACATGTTGATCATTTTTAAATGTTGCATACTCATCATAGTTACATTAAATGGTCATTTAAATCGAGACATCGTCGAAAGGAAAAGACTGTTCATTTGGTCTTGCTTACGGACGTTAAGGACGGTCCATTACGTACGTAATAGGACCTTACGTACGTTACAGACATTCATGTTACATACGTAACAAAATGGAGGTTTTAGTCCAGAGGCTTCAGGTTTTCTCGTTATGTACGTTACAAAGAGAGTATAATGTACGTAATCTGCCTTTGACCCTAATACTTATAAACCCATTTCGACCGTCTCTTTTCATTTCACTTCAATCCCTAGAATCGACGGCGACGAACTCACCTCAAAACCGACCAAAACTCCAATTTCGTCCGACATCTCCACTTTTCCGGCCGATTCACTCAAGATGGCATCCAGAACCGGCAAGAAATGAAGAGGAGAAACCTCTCAACCGTCTTCCTCGCCTTCCAGAGAACCTACTTTTCGGAACGCGCAAGCTACTAAAATATTCAACGAAATTCTTATTAACGAAGAGGTAACTCCGAGTCATCATTTTGATTTCGAATCCTTAAATTCTATTGGTGTTGCTATCGAAGAATTCTTCGATATGCTTGGAATTAACCGGTTTGTTAGCCTTGCCCGTCCGATATATGTGGATTGTGTGAAAGAGTTCTATGCAAATTTCTTTGTCACTTATGATTCCGATGGATTAGCCGTGGTTAATTCTCTTGTCCGTGGTAAGCCTATCTCTTTTGATGCCGCAAAGCTTTCGGAACTTTTTGGTCTCCCCAATGAGGGATTTTCTTGTAAAGGCGTGTTTGCGGATCCTGATGAAGTTGTTGATTATTCCATGTATAGTGATGAAAATCATAATGTCCATGAAAGTGAAGTGTGAGATTTTTTGTTAAGAAAAGACGTTCTCGATGTTCATTCGGGACGTTTTGACAACAATGATTTTGGGATAAACATCTGCTTGCTTCATGATGCCATTACTCGCTGTCTAATGCCAAAAGTGAACGCTCAACATCGGTTGGTGAATATCGATATGGAAATCATATATCACGTGTGGCAATATCATCAAGTTAACTTTGCGTTTATTGTGCTTCAATGGTTTTTTGGAAAAAGGACAAATTTTCCATAAAAAGAGTTATGCGAAAGTTGATCGCCAAAGAAAATCCGGAATGCCATTTGGGTCTATCTTGACGGAAATCTTTGAGAATGCCGGAGTTGATTTAACGGGGCTTCATGGGGTTCCTATTCCGAGGGGGAGCTTAGTCACCGAGGGGACTATTCGGACGATGAGGTGTCTACGCACAAGAAACCGTGGGTGGATATACTTTGCGTACCTCAAGGATGACGATCGCCTTGTGTATGGTGGTGCTCTTCCGAGACTGGAGGAGAGGATCATGTCTAGGGGGATTGAGCATACTAGACCTCGCCCTTCATCTCAGCTCGGTTCCTCTCGCCCACGTCAGGAAAGCTCTTCATCTCAAATGGCTACTCGGATGGATAGACTGGAGAAAGAGATGAGTGAAATCAAAATCATGGTCAAAAGCATCTGCACTCACTTTGGGATACCGCCGACACCTCCAGATGCGGACCTTGACTAGTCGTGTTATCTTTCTTATGATGATGTTTCCTTTTTTTTATTATTAAGACCAAACATTTCATTTCATTTCATTTTCATGCATGAACTCTATTGGTTTTTATTTTGAATGTGTTTTGATTGTATTGACTATCTTTGTTTCTATGCATTATTATGGTTATTCGTTGCTTTGGATCCTGTTGATTATTCTGTGTTTCGCTGATTTTTGCAGGATCTCTCGACTTTTTGTTAATGACAAAAAGGGGGAGAAAAATATGTATCGTTTTTTAAATTGTTTTTGAAATAACCCTTGCTCGTTTTCAGGGGGAGCCTTATTCAAGGGAAAAGCTTATTAAATTTTTTGAATCTTCCAAAACTCATATTTTTTTAAAAACTCCCACACTTAAATTTTGTCATCATCAAAAAGGGGGAGATTGTTGGAACAATATTTTTTTTCATTTTATACATTTTGATGATATGTTATTAAAACCAAAATTTACTTAAAATATATTTTTCCTTCAGTTAACGTACATAAACCAAACCATTATAACGTACGTAACATTCATTGTTCTCGTAAGATTTTCTATACAGGTAACGTACGTAACTCGCCCAACTTAACGTACGTAACATTCATAGTTTTTGTAAGATTTTATGTACAGGTAACGTACGTAACCAGCTCTAGCTAACGTACGTAATGTTTGAAATATTCTGACCGTTGGAAAAGTCATTAGCCGTTACAACAAGTCATCACACTCAACGGATCTCTGACTGGAAGATAACGTACGTAACCATACAGTACGTAACGTACGTAACGAATATTATCAGATCTCACTTGACCATTTCTTCTCTGTTCGTTACGGCCGCTAATCAAAGCATATAACGTACGTAACGATGATAACGTACGTAACTCAAAGCGCCTAACGTACGTAAGCATTGAAACTGCTCCAACGGGAAAATCAGCTCAAGAAGGCTATAAATAGCTCACTTCAAGGAGATGGAAGACACACAAGTATTCTGAGCTTACAAGCATACTCAAGCAATTCCAAGCAAATAATTCGAGAGTTATACTTATTCTATATTGTGATACGAGAAGACTTGCTCCATTATTTCCAATCTTTATTCTTGTATCAAAGAGTGATATATCGTGTAAAGTCGAGTTCCTACTCGCATTTGTTTTTGTAAAGGTTATCTTGTACCCGGAAAAACAAGAGAGTTTTAGTGAGGTTGTTCTTGAGCCCGGAAATCAAGAAATTGTAAGAGTTGGCACTAAACTAGAAAGTGCATTCTAAGTTCTAAAAAAAGTCCTAGTCGATAAAACTAGGTAGGGGACGTAGGCTTCGTTAATAGCCGATCCTCTCGAACAATTTCTTGTGTTCTTTATTTTCCGCATTTTATTTACTCCGATATTTTTGCTTCCACACAAAAAGAGTTCAATACTCTTATCCGCACTATTCACCCCCCCTTCTAGTGGCGGTACCAATCTAACAGTAGGAGTGTGTGCTCGGTATCACGTCGCACCTAAAGAGTCACATTTCACCACAATCAAATGAATCCATAAGTACATAAAAGGAACAATTGATGTAGGATTGTGGTATCCTAAGGAATGGACGATTCGATTAGGTAGGCTACAGCGACTCGGATCTCGGAGGCTGTAAGTTGGATAGGAAGAGTACGAGCGAGACTTGTCACTTCCTTGGACCAAGACTTGTATCATGGTTCAGTAATAAATAATTGGCCAACTCACTTTCTACAGCTAAGTCGGAATACTATGCTGATGGAAGTTGTTGTATACAGATTCTCTGGATGCAGTAGCAGTTACAATTCTATGGCATAAATGCAAGAGAGACTCTAATCATGTGTGATAGCACGAGTGCAATTGCAATTAAGCACAATCCTGAATTGCACTCGCGGAAGAAGCATATTGATATGAAGCATCATTTCATTTGGAATCATGTTGAGAATAAAGATGTTCGTATTGAGAAGATCCATACAGACATCCAGTTAGCCGACATCTTTACAAAACCTCTCAACACGACCAGATTCTACATGCTTTACCAAGAATTGATGAGTTGGGAATGCTATAGCTCGACTCCTTGTAAGTTTTTACATTTTACTCATCAATTGATGAGAAATGCTATAAGACCCATGAATACAGTGTCCACTTTAATTAATCATACACTCAGAACTCCAAGTTATATCCTTATTGTAGGAAGAAGAAGGCATTATTACCTTTCTACAGATGACGTATGCACTAATTAAGGGAGAACACAGTATGACCCAAGAATACAGTATTAATTCCAAAATTGCTGTAAGAATTGAATCTTGTATGTACATTTTAATGGAATGTTGTATTTTTGTGGATACAGCACATACACTGTAGGATTTCAATTGATATTTTAAGTGTATCTAAATTTATACTCTTGAACTTTACAAACTATTTTCTATCCACATGCATTGTATGAATTTAAAACGATTTATCTCCCAATAATGAAACAACACCTATACTTTAATGCCTGAAAAATTGCAATTTCAAAATTTAAACCGCAGTATCGTGCAATAGTGGAAGTCGAACTGCGTCATAAGGGGGACCGATCGTTAATTTCAAAAACTGATAGATTAGACGTACCGGTTACATCTAAATTCATCATATATGTTCACATAAAGACGGTTCCCTTCCCTTAATCATTGTGTTTGAGCGCATGTGCTCATTTTCATCATTTCATAACGTAATCATAATGTGATTTTCATACGAGATATATAATCATCTTGTGACTTTCCTACTTCAGTATGGAAAGAGCTGGCAGAGGACGCGGGGGAAAAGGCCTCGGTGCAGGCCAAACCTCAAGAACTCGTATGAACACGCGTGCGAATGCGAGGAATAATGCTAATTCATCAAGCAGCGATGCCGTGTGTTACCTACGTACGTAACTTGATGGTGTAACATACGTAATCAAGGTCAGAATCAGGACAGTTAACTATTAGGATGATAGCATACGCTAAATTATGCTGTGTAGCGTACGCTAAGAGGCTAACGTACGTTATGCATGAAGGCTAACATACGTTAAGGATAGAAAATTATAAATAAGACATCACACCATTTCATTTCAGCTCGTCATTTCACCTATCCTTCGGCATACTTCATGCCCAGAGATATCCCAGCCCCCCTTAAACACCTTTAGAACACCTTTTCTTGATCATTGAAGATTGGAGATTACTTATTGAAGTGGAGAATCATTTTTGGATTGTCACACAAGCAACCGGAGTTGGATTCTATCTATTGTCTCGGTGTTTCTTCATCTTAAGGTATGTTATACTATCTCCAATCTTGGATTCGTGTTATTAAGGATATAATGATCATTCTATCAAGATATTAATTTCCACGGATGAATTATTCAAACAATCATCATGTTTAGAGGTTGGAATGTTTATGCTTTAGATATCGTCGTTCAAAGCATCATAGTTGGAATCCTATTAAGTCAAATGAGTAAAGTAATGTTCTGAGATTGATTATCCAAGTTGAATAATATTGCCTTATTGAATGAATCATAGACTTGGAGTTGATATCACTTTTGTTTAGCGGACTTAAGAAAGAATCATCGAAGGTTGTATCCTTTCTTATAATTTGGATATGTTAGTTCATCTTTGTAATGAAGTCTGAAGGTAATGATGATAATGGAATCTAGGGCATCAACCTGAGATCACTGAACTTCACATGAGAATGATAATCGAGATTGAATATAAGTGTTGTGATGATATTCATTTCCTTGAATTCAAAGATGTTTTGAATCCGTACGATTATTCATAATCGTATGAACATGATATGTATGGAGATAACGTACGTTAATAACTGAGGATTTCGTAAGCTTCATCACTGTTAGAACGATCGTCTGCCCAGTGAGAAACTGCCATGCATGTTTAGCATACGCTAGACTATATAGTTAACGTACGCTATCGGGCTTAGTTAACGTACGCTATAGGGCTTAGTTAACGTACGCTACATTTGGTACGTAACGTACGCTACGTTTGGTACGTAACGTACGTTATATCATCAGACAAGTCAAGTCGACTGATCAGAGAGGAACTGTCGATACATGGTTAGCGTACGCTAGACTTTGTAGATTACGTATGCTAACGAGTAAGCTTAACGTCCGCTACCGAGGGTATGTAACGTACGTTATGCAAGTCAGGCAGGTTACATTTTTATGAACTTTCGACTGTAATTTGGATTGTTAGATGTTCGTTCGACACGAGATGAATTCTATATTATTTCTGTTGTTAAGGTTTGAGCTTAGCAACGTGATTGATCGAAGGGGGCGACCTTCGAGCATTTCGATATTCGTGGGAGTTTTATCCTTGTTATCGAATCGAGGCAAGTACTTTAATTAGAATTATCCGTATTATGTCGGTTATGTTATGATTGTACTGTGTACATATGTTGTAATTAATTGTCCACCATGCGTTGATCCGACGGGAATCATCATGGGAAATCTATAGCAGTGTGTGCTGGATCGTTGGACACGTAGTTCCACCATGCTTTGGTCCGATGGGATCATCATGGGAATCTATAGCTATGCGCGTTGGATCGTTGGAATACCATGAGTATGTTTTGGACTGTTATGATGTGATGTGTTGTTGTTATTTCTCGTTGGAGAAACTTATTATGATTATTGTTGATTAAATCATTGTTGTATGATTATCATACTTATACTACCATCGTTGTGCTAACCCCTTTGGGGGTGAACATTTGTTTATGTTCAGGATCTAGGAGAGCAGGGAGACAACCACTGGAGCTGCATGACGACGAGGGTGCAGAGTGATGTTCCGGCCGGGTTTAATTGTCTGTTGTTTGTGTTTTTTTTATTAAGTACTCGAGTACGTTGTCATTGTGATGATTGATTTCGGTGATGTATTAATATTCCTCTTTCGAATACTGTATTCTCGGTATTGACCCAGAACTGTTTTATTTTTAATTCAGTTACTTTTATATGTTGGTATCTCTTATTGTATTTTCTTTCCTCCAGCCTTGTAAATTCTTATGTAAAGGATTTTCGGCGCTGTAATATCCCTGAATACATCGGGGGTGTTACAGAATATGGTATCAGAGCTAAGATTATGGATATCTTGGTCATTGGGTTAAAGTAGGGGTCATATATATCTTTTGAGGTAACCGGCCGTGAATAACATCACTGTACTGCCTACGTCTTCGTGCGAATGGTGGTTGTAAGTTCCTAAACTCTATCTCGTCATTTACCTGTTGTACCTCTTTATACATGAATATTTGAACGATATTGTTTCCTGTATATTGAGTATTTATGCTTACAGTATGTTGAGAGGCGGACGTGGACGCGGTCGCGGACGCGGAAGAAGGAATGCCGAAAGAGAAGCTTCGCCTTCTAATCAGGCCAGCCACAGCTCAGGCGAGCCACAAAGATCTACTAATAATGAACCCGAGCCTGCTGTGCCCAGAATCCTTCATCAGGTGGTAAACCAGATGACTCAGTTTGCCCAGGTTGTGGACCGGATGCAGGCGGTGGTATTACAGCAGGGAGATAGACAGCAAGGAATCCCAGACATGGGAAATTGAGGCGACCGATGGCTGCAGGAGGTGGCAAAGATTCAACCACCTAAATTCGACGGTATTTCTGAGACTCCCACCTGGGATCATTGGTTGAGGGAATTGGAGAAAATTTTTGCCGGGATTAATTGCCCAGACGACCGGAGAGCCTCTATTGCTCAATATTTTCTGATAGGTGAAGCATCCGAATTGTGGGAAGCCATTAGGCCTGTAGATCATGATGCTGACTGGACAGAATTTAAATTGATGATGGAAGCTCAGTATTTCCCTCATCCTGTGAGGGAAGCCAAAGTTCGGGAATTTTTCTCCGCATGACGATCGACGAGCGATATCGATCAATTAAAACGTTTAATCAGCAGATGGCGTTTGTTCGACACCTGGTCAGAACAGACGCGGAAATGATGATCCATTTTGATATGAGGATGAAACCAGAAATTCAGAGGTACATGTCCGGTTTTGAATATACCACTCTTCGTCAATATCAGGATAAGGCATTGGCGTATGAAATCAAGGAAGCAGCAATGGAGAAGTTTACAGAATCCAAGAAGCAGAAAGTCTCCGGTAGTTTCACGGAGCACAAGAGTGGTGGGCCCCGCAAGGCCCAGTAATCTTTTCATTCTTTCAAGAAACCTCCGCACCCATCCAAGAGCGGAAAGAACTTTGGAGCAGTATCAGCCACGACGGATACATCTAGGAAGTGCTTTAACTGTGGTCGCCCAGTCCACCTTTGGCGTGATGACATGGAAGGATTGATACATGATTCATTGTTAGCATCACATTACCATGGTAAATATCATGAAAATGCTGGTAGTTTCGGTACTAATTCTGATGAAGTACCTGGAGGACAAACACAGTACCCTCAGAATCATTTTGATGAAAACACTGAGAAGTTTTTTAAACTCTTAAAGCATGCTGAGTGTGAGTTATTTCCTGGATGCAAAACATTTACTACCTTATCATTTATAGTAAGATTGTTGCATGTGAAGTCACTTTGCCGATGGGGCAATAATTCCTTTACAATGTTAATGGAAGTCTTGAAAGAGGTATTTCAGGAAAATGAGATATTCCCAAACTCTTATAGAGAAGCTTGTAATATAATTAAAGAATTAGAACTTGAGTATAAAAAGATTCATGCATGTCCTAATGATTGCATGTTGCATTGGAAAGATACAGAGAAGGATGAGATTTGTAAACATTGCAATAGTTCTAGGTATAAGTCATTCGAGGCGCATGATAAGAGTTCAAGTAAAAGGGAAAATAGAATTCCAGCAACAGTTATTCGTTATTTTCCCTTGAAACCTAGGCTCCAGAGGCTGTTTATGTCTTCAAAATCTTATTTGACGAGATGGCATGAAGAGGACCGCATTAAAGATGGGAAACTTAGGCATCGAGCAGACTCTCAAGTTTGGAAACATTTTATGAAAAGTATCCTGACTTTGCTAGTGATTGTCGTAATGTTCGAGTTGGTCTAGCTGCGGATGGTTTTAATCCAATTAAGTCAATGAGCATCGCTCATAGTACTTGGACTATTGTTCTCATACCTTACAATTTACCTCCTGGTAGATGTATGAAACAAACATCGATTATTTTATCCACCCTCATTAATGGTCCTCGAGGTCCAGGGAATGATATTGATGTTTATTTGCAACCCTTGATTGATGAACTTCAAGAATTATGGAATCCTGGAGTTCCTACTTATGATGCAACAGAAAAATGTATGTTCCAACTATGTGCTGCATTATTTTGGACTATAAATGACTTTTCAACTTATGCTATCATTTCAGGTTGGAGTACAAAAGGTAAATATGCATACCCTTGTTGTAACAAAAACTGCCAATCTATGTGGCTAAAACATGGGAAGAAACATTGTTACATGGGGCATCGTCGGTTTCTTCCAAACGGACATAAGTATCGTACAGATCGGATACATTTTGATGGATCTATTGAGAAAGTTCTTAAGCCTAAAAGATTTATCTAGTTCAGAGATATTAAACAAGTTGAATGGTATGGTGAACTCATTTGGGAAGCCTGCAGCTAAAAATATGGGGAAAAAAAGAAAAAGAAATGAAGAATCTGAACCTGATTCTTCAACTTGTAGATACAACTAGAAGAAGGTGAGTATATTTTTCAATTACCATATTGGAAAGAGAATCTTATTACCCATAATCTTGACATAATGCATATAGAGAAAAATGTGTCGGAAAATATCTTATGGACTTTGCTTGGTGTTGCTGCGAAGACAAAAGACAATCTTAATTCTAGATTGGATCTTAAAAACTTAGGCATACGAAAATCGCTTCATCCTCATAGAGAAGGTGATAACGTTTGTTTGCAATCTGCTTGTTTCACATTGGGTAAAAAAGAGAAGGATATATTCTTACAAGTCTTAAATAATGTAAAGGTACCTGATGGTTATGCATCCAACATCTCAAAGTATGTTAATTTAGCAGAATGGAACATATTTGGTCTTAAAAGTCATTATTGTCACATTCTAATGCAACAATTGCTATTAGTTGCTCTAGGAAGATGTGTTCCTAAGTAAGTTTGCAAATCAATTATTGGCTTGTGTGAAGTTTTCAAGCAATTATACTCAAAGGTGCATGCAGTAGCTGATTTTGAAGTTTTAGAGGATCGCGTTGCACTAGTGCTTTGTGAGTTGGAGAAAATTTTTCCTCCTTCATTTTTTGATGTTATGGAGCATTTGCCTATTCACTTACCAGAAGAGGTTAAACTTGCTTGACCTGTTCAGTTCCGTTCTATGAATTATTTAAACTTGCTTGAGCGGTAATATGTAATATATGAATTATTTCAATTCACATTATATGGATCAGATGAACGATATTACAATATTTTTCTTATTCAGATATCTATGCACATTGAAAACTATGTTCGTACTCGAAGTCATCCAGAAGGATTTGTAGTTGAGGGGTATCTTGCTGAAGAATGCATGACATTTTGTTCTATGTATTTAAGTGATATCGAGTCCAAATTGAATAGACCAATAGAAACCATGGGACCGGTGAGAATGGCCCAACCCAAGATGGTCGTGCTTGGGGAAAAGAAGAAATATTTATGTTGGATAACATTGAATGGATTCAAGCACATAGATATATTCTCAATAATCTATCAATTGTCGATGATTATAAAAGGTTTGTATGCATGTTACATTTGATTTATATTTTTAAAATATAGAGTGCTAAGTGACTAATATTCTACTGTTGCAGGGAACACTTACGAGTCCTACAATGCAAAAATCGGCGCATATCAAGTTATGACAGACAAAAGCTACATACTGAAACCTTTCATGATTGGTTTAAAAGTCATGTAAGTATATCAATTAATTTAATTAAATTTAGGGCTATATATTTATTTTTAATATGTAACTCATACATATTTATATCACTATATTTTGTTTACATACATAGGTAAATGAAACAACAAACAAACATAATGGGACAAGTGTACATCAAGATATTCCATCCTTAGCTACTGGACCAAGTAAATGGGCTCGTCGTTATACTGGATATCTTGTAAACGGTTTGCGTTTTCATACTAAAAAATGAGAGATGAGGAGAAAAACGCAAAATAGTGGAGTGTTCTTGACTGCTACTACTAATAGTTTCTCAAGTAGTAAGGTCAAGAATCCTATATCAGGTGATATATCATTTTATGGTGTTTTGCAGGATATAATAGAAGTGAGGTACACCAATCATTTGAAATTTATATTGTTTAAGTGTGATTGGCTTGACTATAATATGGGATTGAAATATGATGAGTTTAATTTCACCTTGGTGAACTTTTCTCAGTTGCTATATAGAGGAAATAAAAAAATAGATTAACCGTTTATTCTGGCATCTCAAGCTCAACAAGCATGGTATATTCAAGATCCAGTTGATTCAGATTAGCATGTAGCTTTGAAGATGACTTCTCGAGCTATATTCAATGTTGACCCTGGGGTTAATGAATTTGAAAGCATTGAGGATGAACAGATAATAACAATGAAAACTTGTCATGGGCTAGAGAAGATGTTGAGGGGATAACACTTGAAGGAATAGGTTATTCTATTGATGAAGATAATGTTGATGATAAAGATGACGGAGATGATGGATATGATGAAGATGAAGGTGAAGATGAAGATGATGATGAAGTAGAATATTTTACAAGTGAGAGTTCAGATTCAAACGGTGATGGTGATGACTTCTTTGAAGATATTATACAAACAGATGATGAGAATGAAAATGATTAGAAAATTCGGTAAGCGCTAAATTTGATTTCTAATATTTTAATATCACTATACTTTGTATGCTTTTATACTTTTAATTTTATATCTTGTTTAACTATTCATTGATTAAATTAGGTACTGAAATCTTGGAGAGTTATGTGATAGAATAGTTTATAATGAATGTAATAATTTGATGGTGATTCTCATTTTTGTGCATAAGTGTGTGCGTTTGCACTGCTGCTTTACGTATGTTTGTTGTTGCTGCTATGTCTGGTGTGTATTTTGTTGCGGGTTGTGCAGACTAGTAAAGGTGTGTGTAGCTCCTTTGTGTGTGTGTGCTGCTGCTATGTGTGCAGAGCAGCAATGGTGTGCTGCTGATATGTGTGCAGAGCAGCAATGGTGTGTGCTACTGGTATATGTACAGAGCAGCAGAGTTGTGTGTGATGTCCCCTGGCTCCGTGTGTGTGCTGCTACAGCGTGATATTGCTGTGTATACGTATGTGTGTGTACGTATGTGATGTTGCAATGTGTGTGTGTTCAGAGCAGCAATGTATGTGTATGCAGAGCAGCAATCTGTGTGTGCAGAGTAGCAATGTATGTGTGTGTGTGCAGAGCAGCAATGTAATGTTGTTGTGTGTATGTATGTGTTGTTGCTGTGTGCAGAGCAACAAAGCTGTGTGTCTGCGTGTATGTTCTATGTTGTGTCGAGCTATGAAGTGATATTGTATTTAAATTTTTATTTATTTCTTCAGTAATATCATATCATTGACAGGAGCCCACAATTAACTTTTGTACACTCTTGGCTATTACAGGAGCCCAGATTTAAAGACGTTAAAGTGGTAAAGGAGATCATTTGCTTAATTCCATAAAATATCGTGACAGAGGTGGGAAGATCAATATTTTGGCAAGCTTTCTTAGATGCAACGTGTGTTGCAACTATAAACGACCTGGTGAATTCAATAGAGGTAGACTGAGAGGTTGTTCAAGAAGCATTGAGGCCTTTTGAATTGAATATGGTTTCGGTATAGGTTGAATGAGGCAGCGTCAGAGGTTGCGTTTTTGTGCTTTACTTGGAAAAATAATATGTACTTTTTTTTATCATAAAGGATATCATAAATCTTTTAGGCAATTCTCATTGTCTCTGGTTTGTTAGCTGGCAAAATCACTTTGTTAGAATTTTTGTTCCCGTGTAGCTTGTTATATTTCTTTATTCTTCACTTTTATAATGTGAAAAATCAATCATGCATTGCAGTTTTTTCACTAATATTATCTTAGTCAATTCAATGAAGGTCTTTGACTTAAAGTTTGAAAATTACGGATCACATTAAACATGGTATAAAGAAAAAATATCAAGATGGATTACGAGATCTAATTAAGTATATTTATAATGATTATATTTTTTTATAATTATTTTTTCTACTATAAATTAATTGAATTTTATCATTATTGTTTAATTTTATCATAAATTAAAGTTCGCATTAATTAAAAGAGTTTTTTAGCACATATTCAACTTAGTGCTCTAAAATATTCAATATCTTTAGAATTTATTAGAGCTATAATTTTGTAAGTGAGAAAAGTAAATGGGTAGAACAAAAGAATCACAAAAATGATAGTATGACATAAAAGAAAAAAAAAATTGAAGAAAAATATATAAATTAATCTATAATCGTCCAATTTTATTAATATTTATAACAAAGTCATACAGATTTATGGATATCTTCTTTTAATTTTGAAAAACTAAAAACATAAAATAAAAAGAAAAAAACATATTTCATCCATAAATAAGTGGGTGAATCTTTTATTCAAACCATTCGTCCTCATCAGCACAATTCTTTCATCCAACCTTGATAGAAAAAAATTGATTCCGATCTATTAATAAAATAATGCAAGTGCCGATTTTTAATAATCAATTCAACGATATTTTTTCTTGAATGTAAAAAAGCAGCCTATTTTGGTCATTGATGGGTGAATTAGGTAAAAACTGGCAATCTAGGCATAAATCGCGATCATATTAAATTTTTTACTGATATGGCATTATATTATTAGTGGGCAACATCATCAAAAAAGGACTAAGATAACAGAGAACCTTTGTTAGTCTCTTTGTTATACAATGCTAAACTGGAACCATTATGTTCGACTAAATTAAAGTCAGATTAATTACTAGTCTTGGTCCGTTAAGATTGCTAGTACATTCTTTTATCAGTAAATGCATTTTTTTAAAAGCTTCTAAATTCTATATGATTCATATAATGAGTGTCACACCCGTGTTGCTAAACTACTACATCACATCTCAATGACGCATAATTGACGTAAATATATGACACTAAATGCAACATTATTCTCATTATGTTGTGTAATTATGACATATTATAAAGGTGTCCTTACAAAATAGTCGTAATTTTGAGACATAAAAATCAGTGTCACGTTTGTGTCACTAAAATATGACACAATAATTATGTGACACAAAATTGACGTAAATATACAACATTAAATGCAACACTATTACAAATATGTAGTAGAAATATGACATTTTACTCAAGTGTCGCATATAAACTGTCACTATTTTGAGACATAAAAATGAGTGTCGCACTTGTATAACTAAACTACGACATAATATTTAGATGATTCAGAAGTGACGAAATTATACAACATTAAAAGCAAAAGTGTGGTAATTTTAAAACACAAAGTTATAATGTCGCATACGTATGTGTCGCAATAGCTCTGTTTTCTTGTAGTGAATC
Source organism: Orobanche coerulescens (assembly GCA_033398695.1). NCBI lineage: Eukaryota > Viridiplantae > Streptophyta > Magnoliopsida > Lamiales > Orobanchaceae > Orobanche > Orobanche coerulescens. Next base: position 88,026,461 of record CM065809.1, read on the forward strand.
AGATGTTCCAAGATTGTCCCATCTCCCTCAGGCTTCGCCCTTCCCATCTATAAAAGGGGGACTCTAGACTCCCTTTCTCATTTTTGCACCCGTGTTGTATTTGTACCAGAGCGATTTAAATATTTCTGGTGATACACCCAATTATAGCTATGGCCCCGCGACTGTAATATCCGCGATTTCGATTTCCGGTAAAAAAAAATTTTTGGTGTAACTCCATCTTAGCAACTCTATTGTGACTGTTTCGTCATTCCGAGAATGATTAATTCTACACTTTTTGTCATCCGAGTTCGTCTCGGTGTCAATCTGTTGAATTCCATGTTCTTAAGCGACTTTTCAACGTATGAGTTCGACTTTGTAAAATCACCATTAAATCTTGAAAGCTCCAAAAATTCTGAATCTTTTCAGTATTATATAGCATCAAGTTAGCTTTCTAATGGTTCAAACGGTGAGTCAATCGGAGTCCGGACGAAGGAGTTATGGTCGAAATAGCTAAGGCAGCACCATGTGCCTTTTTGTGCTGGAGCGGGCTGTACCGCGGGCCGCGGCCCCTTTTGGCTAGGCCGCGGCACAAACGCAGTTTCTGGGCAGTTTTTGGCCGTGGGCCGCGGCACACTCATCCTGTGCCGCGGCACACAGTACATTTTTGCCTATTTCAGCGGGTTTCATGAGAATCAAGCTCATTTCATCACTTTCCTTCTTCCTCTCCTCCTTGGGCGATTTGTGGGCGATATTTTGGGCGATTTAGTATCATAAAACTCAGATAATTTCATCTTCTTCAAGTTGTTGTGTGGATCATCAACATATTTATGGATTCATCATCCTAATCTAAGGTAAATTCTTCAACCCTTGAATTCGATTTTTTAGTTGGACCATGATGTTATGGGTGGTATAATCATGATTTGTGATGGATATACGTATGATTATGACTTTTTATGAGTTATCATCGGATTGTTGGAAGTTTTTCTCAAGAATACTTTGAAGGTTGACTTGAAATTGGGATTTTCGATTAAATGTTATCGTAAGCTCGATTTGAGTATTCCTATTGGATTATCGATTGTATTGAAGGTGTTTTGTTGGATTGAATCATTGGTTTGAAGTTGGTTTTCGATACAATTGGGTTTGGTTGTTTAGGATGGAAGATTGTATTCAAGGTGTTTGTCGAAATGCCTTAATGAGTTTGGAATTTATTGTATCGACCTCTTGAATTGGTTGTAATCATGCTTGATTCGTGTATTAAACGAATTGTTGGTAATTGTGTTATTCAAGGTTGTTTCGAGGACCGATAATCACATCAAGGACGTTCCTCGTAGAAGGACTTTCTAGCCATCGGTTTGAGGCAAGTTTTATACTTGTACTAGTCAATGAGATTAATGTTATCATATATGTGTATGAATGTGTTGTATCATTCCGAGACTTAGTCTCTTCATGAGTTCATTGATATTAAGGGATCGTTCGATACGATACCTTTCGGCAATTATGCCAAATGTTGCTATTGTTCATTAATGGCCGATAAGGCAATGAGATACTCGTTGTTAATGTTATTGTCGATAGCCGGTTCGCGGTATCGATGTATCGATTGTTGTTGTTAATATTGATGTCGATCTAAGACATTGTTGTAATCATTGTAATTAACGTTGGCGTCCTGTCATTCATGTTGTATTAGCCAATTGAAGGCATTGTTGTATTCGTTCTCATCTTTGTCGTCGGTAGCCGATTAAAGGTGTCGAGACATTCATTATATCATTTTTATCGATTGGCCGTTCTAAGGAAATCGAGGAGTTCAATCATTCATTATATCATTGTTATCGATTGGCCATTCTAAGGCAATCGAGGAGTTCAATCATTCATTATATCATTGTTATCGATTGGCCGTTCTAAGGCAATCGAGGAGTTCAATCATTCATTGTATCATTGTTATCGATTGGCCGTTCTAAGGCAATCGAGGAGTTCAATCATTCATTGTATCATTGTCATCGATTAGCCGTTCTAAGGCAATCAAGGTACTCTATTACTCATTGTATCATTGTTATTGATTGGCCGTTCTAAGGCAATCGAGGTGCTCAATCATTCATTGTATCATTGTTATCGATTGGCCGTTTTAAGGCAATCGAGGTATTGAATCATCCGCTGCATCATTGTTATCGGTTGGCCATTCTAAGGCAATCGAGGTATTGAATTGGGGCTGTCGAGGATAATTCCCATCCGTTGTGTCGTTGTTATCGATCGACCATTCTAAGGTAATCGAGGTATTGAATTGGGATCGCCGAGGACGGTGCCCATCCGTGAGTCATCATTATCGTGTTGGCCGACTCAAGGCAGCACACTATCATTCTCGTGAATTCGGTAATCTTGGGATCGTTGCCGTTTATGATTAATTGTGTTTTGGAGGCTAGTCTCGGCTAGTGCTCGATGGGTAAGCTTGGGGCTTGAACCTTCGCGGTTGGCTTCCCAACACCTACAACTCAGTAGGTCATTGTCGTGTTTATGATCTTATTATGGGTAATCTTGGGGCTTGAACCTTCGCGGTTGGCTTCCCAACACCTACAACTCAGTAGGTCACGGTCGTGTTTATGATCTTATTATGGGTAAGCTTGGGGCATGAACCTTCGCGGTTGGCTTCCCGACACCTACAGCTCAGTAGGTCACGGTCGTGGGTATGACCTTATTAGCCTCATTAACTACAGCTTCGGGCTGTTTCGGTTTCATGTGATTGTGATATTTCACAGCTTCGGCTGAGTGGCTTTCAGGACTTTGTGATTGTCTTGGTAATTTCATTGGAGCCTTCGGGCATTGTGATTCATAATTAATTCAGTTCTGGTTTGGTTCATGTCGTGTAATTCATTGTGGTACTCTATAATTATGATTCGCCGTTGGGCATTTACATTCTAACCTGTCGAACAGGTATTAATAGTATGCCGTGGGCATAGTTTTTCACGAATGCTCGGTTCTTACATTGGTTTGTGAGCATCTCATATTATTATCATCATTGTACCGTTTCATTCTGCCTTTGGATGCATATCATGTTATACATGTATTTGGTGTTCATTATATGGACGACTGGCCCCATGGGGGCGGAACATGTTTTCATGTTTTAGGTGCTTGCGAGGAGAGAGTTGAGACACAGGGGCATGACGATGGAGATGAGGCATTCAAGCGATACTAGTCCGAGTTGTTCATGTTGGTCACTCAATTGGAGTGTTCTCCAGTTTTTCAGTCATTGTCACTATGTATTACCCGAGCAGATGCTCGTGGATGTTGTTGTATTTTATTTTTGGCCACGTAGGCCCATCGTTGTCATTGAAATTCCTTATCGGAATATTGTGTCGGATATCATGGTAAGGACTATGATTTTCCCTTGTTGTTTAATTTAATGTATTTTATTCATGTTCGCCTGGTGGATCTCCTGGCATGGGGTCCACGGCACTGTGATAACCCAATAGGATTTGGGGGTGTTACAGAAGATAGTATCGGAGACTTTGGGTTGTGAGATACCCTGATATGTGAGTTATGTGGCTCTAACGATGCGGTAGTAGTGGGACTGTCAGGTTATGACAATCTGGACAGTCGGGTTTTGTGAGTCGTAATATTAGTACGACTGCATGAGTCATTCATTCATCGAGTCGTCGTCAGTTGAGACTAGTATCGCGAGACCTCGAAGCTTCGTATGACCTGTGTAAGGACTCGATTCTCTTTATGTTCATACATTCATCATTTGTTCATGCTTTGTTGAAACCTATATGTGATATTAGTGTTATGATTAATTCATGACTAATTGTTTTAGAGCACGTGTGACTTGTGTAAGCATTAAGGATCAACTCATTCATCAGTTAATAATCCTCAATCATCATTTTGATCTCATCACTCAGTTAATTCATTCATCACTCAGTCAGTATCATTCATCACTCAGTTAATATCATTCATCACTCAGTTAATTCATTCATCACTCAGTTAATTCATTCATCACTCAGTCAATATCATTCATCACTCAGTTAATTCATTCATTACTCAGTCAATATCATTCACCACTCAGTCAATATCATTCAGCACTCAGTTTTCATTCATCGCTCAGTTAATTCATTCATCGCAGTCAATATCATTCATCACTCAGTTAATTCATTCATCACTCAGTTAATTCATTCATCACTCAGTCAATATCATTCATCACTCAGTTAATTCATTCATCACTCAGTTAATTCATTCATCACTCAGTTAATTCATTCGTCACTCAGTCAATATCATTCATCACTCAGTTAATTCGTTCATCACTTAGTCAATATCATTACTCAGATAATTCATTCATCACTCGGTTAATTCATTAATCACTCAGACAATCTCATTGCTCAGTCAATTCATTCATCACTCAGTTAATCTCATTGTTCAATTAATTCATTCATCACTCAGTCAATCTCATTGCTCAATTAATTAATTCATCACTCAGTTAATCTCATTATTCAGTTAATTCATTCATCAGCTAGTCAATCTCATTGCTCAGTTAATTCATTCATCACTCAGTCAATCTCATTGCTCAATTAATTCATTCATCACTCAGTCAATCTCATTGCTCAATTAATTAATTCATCACTCAGTCAATCTCATTATTCAGTTAATCCATTCATCAGTTAGTCAATCTCATTGCTCAGTTAATTCATTCATCACTCAGTCAATCTCATCGCTCAGTTAATTCATTCATCACTTAGTCAATCTCATTGCTCAGTTAATTCATTAATCATCCAGCCCAACTTACGGTTCAGTTGTTGATCTTGTGGATCGAATTTTCAACCTTGTTAACTTGTTCAAGGTAATCATTTCAGGAATTTCATCGGATAATCATGTTACCTCACCTGATCTTTCATACGATCTTATCATATTCCGATGTAATGTGAGACGATCATTTCATTGCATCATTACTGCATTCATTGTGCTAGAGCATGTATGCTCATTATCATCATTCTATAACGTAATCATAATGCGATCTTCATACGGGATCTGTAATTATCATGCGATTTTCCTGCCTTGGTATGGAAAGAGCTGTCAGAGGGACATCGGACTCCGACGTCCAAGAGATCGTTTTCTAGTCGTATTCGTGCTGGGAGAGATTCTTCTCAGATGAAGAGTTCGACTGTTGTTTACTTTAATTGTGATTCAGTAGGGCACATTAGTACTCGGTGTACGGTGCCAGTTATTGTCTGTTTTATGTGTGGGAGGCCGGGACACCTACGGAAATACTGCAGAAACTCTAGTACCGATAAATCTCGAGAGGGCTCAAAAGCCTCGAGGGATTTTGTTACTACGGCTCGTGCATCATCTAATGGGTCCTATCAGGCTTCGAGAGACACAGAATCATATTGAGCAGTGAGTTCAGATTTGGGTCTACCTTGAATCAATGGGACCGAGGAGATCGATGATATGGAGGATATCGATGTTGGGTACATTTGAGATGTAACCTTGTTTTTCGGATAACTGTATAACTCAATCCGTAATAATGTATCGTGGTTGTGGATCATTTATTGTTGATCTATTTTATAATGATCGTATTTGAGAATCTTGAGATTTTGAGATCATTTGATGCATTCCTTTTGGTGTTGTACCGATATTTCGTGATAATCTGGGTGATTGTTCATTATGATTCGAGACGTCAAGTCATGGGGACTTGGGCGTGCGATAGATATGGTCCCGAGGACTATATGTGCATTTCTGTTCTTCTTTGGAGGTGTAAATCAGTGTTTGTATGGGCATCCGATGCCGAAGAGAAGCGAGTTTTCAGTTCGGGTGTATCTCATTGAGTTTTCCTGTCTGGATATTGCTTCTCCCAACTTGTTTTAAGTTTCGGGACAAAACTTCTTTTAAGGGGGGTAGTATGTAATATCCACGATTTTGATTTCCGGTAAATTTTTCTGGTGTAATTCCATCTTAGAAACTCTATTATGATCGTTTCGTCATTCCGAGAATGATTAATTCGACACTTTTTGTCATCCGAGTTCGTCTCGGTGTCGTTCTGTTGAATTCCTGTTCTTAAGCGATTTTTCAACGTATGAGTTAGACTTTGTAAAATCACCATTAAATCTTGAAAACTCCAAAAATTCTAAATCTTTTCAGTATTATAGAGCATCAAGTTATCTTTCCAATGGTTCAAACGGTGAGTCAATCGGAGTCCGAACGAAGGAGTTATGGTCGAAATAGCTAAGGCTGCACCATGTGCCTTTTTATGCTGGAGCGGGCTGTACCGCTGGCCGCGGCCCCTTATGGCCGGGCCGCGGCACAAGCGTAGTTGCTGGGCAGTTTTTGGCCGTGGGCCGCAGCATACTCATCCTGTGCCGCGGCATACAGTACAGTTTTGCCTATTTCAGCGGGTTTCATGAGAATCAAGCTCATTTCATCACTCTCCTTCCTCTCCTCCTTGGGCGATTTGTGGGCGATATTTTGGGCGATTTAGCATCATCAAACTCAGATAATTTCATCTTCTTCAAGTTGTTGTGTGGATCATCAACATATTTGTGGATTCATCATCCTAATCTAAGGTAAATTCTTCAACCCTTGAATTCGATTTTGGAGTTGGACCATGATGTTATGGGTGGTATAATCATGATTTGTGATGGATATACGTATGATTACAACTTTTTATGAGTTATCATCGGATTGTTGGAAGTTTTTCTCAAGAATACTTTGAAGGTTGACTTGGAATTGGGATTTTCGATTAAATGTTATCGTAAGCTCGATTTGAGTATTCCTATTGGATTATCGATTGTATTGAAGGTGTTTTGTTGGATTGAATCATTGGTTTGAAGTTGGTTTTCGATACAATTGGGTTTGGTTGTTTAGGATGGGAGATTGTATTCAAGGTGTTTGTCGAAATTCCTCAATGAGTTTGGGATTTATTGTATCGACCTCTTGAATTGGTTGTAATCATGCTTGATTCGTGTATTAAACGAATTGTTGGTAATTGTGTTATTCAAGGTTGTTTCGAGGACCGATAATCACTTCAAGGACGTTGCTTGTAGAAGGACTTTCTAGCCGTCGATTTGAGGCAAGTTTTATACTTGTACTACTCAATGAGATTAATGTTATCATATATGTGTATGAATGTGTTGTATCATTCCGAGACTTAGTCTCTTCATGAGTTCATTGATGTTAAGGGATCGTTCGATACGATACCTTTCGGCAATTATGCCAAATGTTGCTATTGTTCATTAATGGCCGGTAAGGCATTGAGATACTCGTTGTTAATGTTATTGTCGATAGCCGGTTCGCGGTATCGATGTATCGATTGTTGTTGTTAATATTGATGTCGATCTAAGACATTGTTGTAATCATTGTAATTAACGTTGGCGTCCTGTCATTCATGTTATATTAGCCGATTGAAGGCATTGTTGTATTCGTTCTCATCTTCGTCGTCGGTATCCAATTAAAGGTACCGAGACATTCATTGTATCATTGTTATCGATTGGCCGTTCTAAGGCAATCGAGGAGTTCAATCATTCATTATATAATTGTTATCGATTGGCCATTCTAAGGCAATTGAGGAGTTCAATCATTCATTATATCATTGTTATCGATTGGCCGTTCTAAGGCAATCGAGGAGTTCAATCATTCATTGTATCATTGTTATCGATTGACCGTTCTAAGGCAATCGAGGAGTTCAATCATTCATTGTATCATTGTCATCGATTAGCCGTTCTAAGGCAATCGAGGTGCTCTATTACTCATTGTATCATTGTTATCGATTGGCCGTCCTAAGGCAATCGAGGTGCTCAATCATTCGTTGTATCATTGTTATTGATTGGCCGTTTTAAGGCAATCGAGGTATTGAATCATCCGCTGCATCATTGTTATCGGTTGGCCATTCTAAGGCAATCGAGGTATTGAATTGGGGCTGTCGAGGATAATTCCCATCCGTTGTGTCGTTGTTATCGATCGACAATTCTAAGGTAATCGAGGTATTGAATTGGGATCACCGAGGACGGTGCCCATCCGTGAGACATCATTATCGTGTTGGCCGACTCAAGGCAACACACTATCATTCTCGTGAATTCGGTAATCTTGGGATCGTTGCCGTTTATGAATAATTGTGTTTTGGAGGCTAGTCTCGGCTAGTGCTCAATGGGTAAGCTTGGGGCTTGAACCTTCGCGGTTAGCTTCCCAACACCTACAACTCAGTAGGTCACGGTCGTGTTTATGATCTTATTATGGGTAAGCTTGGGGCTTGAACCTTCGCGGCTTCCCAACACCTACAACTCAGTAGGTCACGGTCGTGTTTATGATCTTATTATGGGTAAGCTTGGGGCTTGAACCTTCGCGGTTGGCTTCCCGACACCTACAGCTCAGTAGGTCACGGTCGTGGGTATGACCTTATTAGCCTCATTAACTACAGCTTCGGGCTGTTTTGGTTTCATGTGATTGTGATATTTGACAGCTTCGGCTGAGTGGCTTTCAGGCCTTTGTGATTGTCTTGGTAATTTCATTGGAGCCTTCGGGCATTGTGATTCATAATTAATTCAGTTCTGGTTTGGTTCATGTCGTGTAATTCATTGTGGTACTCTATAATTATGATTCGCCATTGGGCATTTACGTTCTAACCTGTCGAACAGGTATTAATAGTATGTCGTGGTCATAGTGTTTCACGAATGCTCGGTTCTTACATTGATTTGTGAGCATCTCGTATTATTATCATCATTGTACCGTTTCATTCTGCCTTTGGATGCATATCATGTTATACATGTATTTGGTGTTCATTATCTGGATGACTGACCCCGTGGGGGTGGAACATGTTTTCATGTTTTAGGTGCTTGCGAGGAGAGAGTTGAGACACAGGGGCATGACGATGGCGATGAGGCATTCAAGCGATACTAGTCCGAGTTGTTCATGTTGGTCAGTCAGTTGGAGTGTTCTCCAGTTTGTCAGTCATTATCACTATGTATTACCCGAGCAGATGCTCGTGGATGTTGTTGTATTTTATTTTTGGCCACGTAGGCCCATCGTTGTCATTGAAATTCCTTATCGGAACATTGTGTCGGATATCATGGTAGGGACTATGATTTTCTCTTGTTGTTTAATTTAATGTATTTTAGTCATATTTGCCTGGTGGATCTCCTGGCGTGGGGTCCACGGCACTCTAATAACCCAATAGGATTTGGGGGTGTTATAGCGACATCTCTGTTCCTTGATCTCCGGAGTCCTTCTTCCTCCGTCCCCAGCATCCTTCTTTCTCCTCCTGTCGTGCTTATGGGTATGTTCTTCTGAACTTCTTCTCCATGTAACTTCCTCATCTTTTTATTTTTCCTTTACTAAGATTTATTTCTGGGTATAATGTCATCCCCCTCCGACTCCCAAAATCTTTACGGCCAGTTGGCCTCCATAGACATTGATTTTTTTGGGATAGTCATCCTTATCGAAAGAGGATTTAGGGCCTTTAGCTAGTAGTTCACCCCTAATAGCTTGCTTATCTTTTCGCCCGGTAGATGATCTTGTTGGGGACGTGGATTGGTTCGAGTGTCCAAGTTAGGGGATCTACCTGATACTCTTTATTCTGGCATCCCCTTCATTTTTGTGGACCCCTCATCTCCTACATCTTTTGGTCAGGTAACCATTACCATCCTCTGAACTGATTTCAGTCAGGTAGGTGTCGTGGCTACTCGCGTCCTTCCCACTAATCCTCTGTCAATGAATTGCCTAGATGCTTTATAAGGCTTTATAAAATTCCTTAGGCTTCCTAGGGGAAGGGATTTTGTCAAGCTTTAGGCCATTGATTTACCTGATCATCCTCCTACAGGTCATATTACTTGGTTTGTGGATTAGGTGAATAGTGTCCTTTGCTTTCCCCTTCATCCTTTTCTTATTTCTATTTCGACCAAGTATAAACTTCCTCTTAGTCAGTTCTCCCCAAACTCTTTTCATTATATAGTCAGTTTTCTCGTGATGTTATTATAAGAACGATAAATCCGGCCTAGATTTTTTTATTTTTCCTTTGGGTTGAAGAGCTTCAAGGGCTCTTTCTATTTTTGACCTTCTAGAATGATGCCCACTTTTTACCCACCTCCCTTCCAATGTGAAGGACTTGAGAATCCGGTTCCTTTTCCTTCATTTGCCACTCGGAAAATCTTTGGGTTCTCGACATAATGGGTGCAAGTCACTCCGAGCCATGATCCGATTCCAAAAAGTGGTTCAGTCGAGGTCGCCTGGATTAGTAAAGTACAAGAGCGGAATGCCACTTTTTATAATGTCTTCCAACTAACGTATTTCCTTGAACTATTATTTCAATGTGGATTAAGTTCCAATCCCTACGCACCCATTTCGGATATTGGTAGCTCTAATTTTTTCCATTTGGTTTTATACCTCTCCTCTTCTTTTCCTTTATATATGTTGATTGTAATTTTGTTTTTTTTATATTGTTTCATGAGGACTTGACAAGCTGATGCCACCAAGACCGCCGAGCCTACGAGGGATAAGGCGGCCAGTGTTTCCAAGCCGCTGAAGCATGCCAAGGATAAGGCAGCGGGTTCTTTCCTCTGGGAAAGCAGAAACCTTCTGGTTCTAAGGTGGCGAAGGTTGTGGTAGCTCTTACCTATGAATCGGATCCCTTCTAATCATTGGGTTGAGTCTGGTCAGCTCAGTGGGGAAATCTAAAGGGGTCAAGCAAGCCCGACCTCCGAGTCCTCCAATTCCTCCCAAGCGGTCAAGAGTTATTGGTGCTGCTGCTCCTTCCTCTAGTTCTAGCCTAGAGACCCTATTACGGTGTAAGGAGTTCGAGAAGTTCTTGTACATCTTCAGGTCTCTAGTTCCTGATAAAGATATGGAGATATTGTGGGGCTCTTGGAAGGATACCTGAGTCGATCTAATGATGATGTATTTTGGGAAGGTAATCATCATTCACCCCTCTTTCGCTTGGTTTTTTTGTATCTTTTGGGTTTTACTTTGCTTATTCCTTTCTCTTTTATTTTCAGCTTTGATCTACCTTGGTGTATCTGGCCGAGGAGCAAAAGAGTGAAGGCCCTTATCCATCTGCCTCCCAAATGGTTCATTTATCAGGTGAATGAAGCCTTCCAAAACTTTTGAGGATCTTGACCTCAAATTAACTGCATTGTCGCTGAGATTGAAGCACTGGGCAAAGTATACTCCCAAAATGATAAAAACCTCAAAATATTTAGATCACTCCCTGCCCGATGGGACATTAAGACCACATCTATCTTTGGTCGAGCAGGAGAATCGTTTGGACATCATACCAAAGAAAATCGCCGACCGGGAAGCCATTGTTAAACGTGCTCAAATGGTCAATGTTCAGCTAAACAATGAGTTGAAGGTCGTGAAGGCTCACGCCAAGGATGAGTCTGGAAAGATGTCCTATCTCGAGGCCCAGCTTGAGGAGACCAAGGTTGAAAAGTCCTTAGCTTATGAGCGGGGGGTTTATGATGGCCAGCGTTTCTTCATGAACACCGAGGTTGGTTCATTCTTTTTGGGAGCTTATCGCTCATCTATTTTAGCTTGTTGTCATAACCCGGCACCTTTCTAGTCCGCCTTGACCCCCCTGCGAGAAAATACTTTAATTTTTCCTTATCTTGCATTTGAAAACCCCTGGCAGCCTTGGGCTTTATCGGCGAGATAGATAGAGAAGCGACTCTGGAAGGAGCTCCTATCCCAGCGGGCTGGGCTAGCTATGTGAATGAGCCCTCTGAAGCTGCTTGGTGGGAGGTTGTTCCAGGGGATGTGGTAATCAAGACCGATCTTGATTTGGAGAGGCGAACTACCTCTTTGGCCCAAGAATGAGATCTCGGCTCGCTTATGAGGGGTGATGCTTTTGAATAATTAAATTTTACTGAGTCAGTGTAGCTCGGGGCTACCCATTATCGACCCTAATAAAACATAATTTTATAAAGCCATGTATTTCTGGGTTATCCGTTACTGACCTTAATAAAACATAATTTTATAAAGTCAATGTAGCTAGGGGCTACTCGTTCCAACCTTATTAAAACGTAATTTTGTAAAGTAAATGTAGCCTGGTGCTACCTATTATCAACCTTTAATTAGATATTATTTAGTCGGTGTATCTCGGGACTACCCATTACCAACCTTAATAAAACATAATTTTATAAAGTCAATATAGCTCGGGACTACCTGTTTATAATTTCAATCATTTTTCGAATTTGAGGGCGTTTCACCCGATCATATTTTAGGACAGTTCCCCTTTATTTCAATCTGCTGGCATTTCACCCAATTAGATTTTAGGGCAGTTCACCCTTGTTTAAATCCGAGGGTGTGCCACCCGATCAGATTTTAGGGTAGTTCACCCTTGTTTCTTGGAGCTTGATCAGACTACCGATCAAGTTTCTTAAGTAATGAATTTTTATTAAAATTTTACAAAGTACACCGCTATTTTTATGAGCTCACACAAAATACTTCGTTAAATGACATGTATTCCATGTCGTAATAGACTGTCCTTCAATGTCTTCGAGCTCGTAGGCTCATCCAGCAAAAATTCGGACTACTGTGTAAGGGCCTTCCCAGTTAAGTTCTAGTTTTCTTTAGGGCATCAGCTCGTCTTAACACAAGGTCGCGTACTTGGAACTGTCATTTTCTCACCTTACGGTCATGCGCTACTTTTACCAGACTCTTGTATCTTTCAGTTCGGGCTGCGGCTATTTTGCTTCTCTCTTCTATGGTGTCCAACGTCTCCTTCATCATTTTTGTCATTTTTTCATTAATCCATTGTACTTGATGTGACCTTTATCCATTGTACTCATCAACCCATCATTCCCCTGTTTTATCTAAACGGATCTTTATTTCTTGTAATATGATCCTGTTTGTGACCTCCACATGCCCATTAGCCTGTGGATGGGCCACCGTGGCAAATTGCTGTTTGATATGCATCCTTTCGCACCAAGCTTGGATTCTCCTCCCATTTGAACTATGTCCGTTTATCCAAGATGAGTATCTAGGGTTCTCCATACCTGCAACAGATATTGCTAAACAAAAGCCTTATGATTTTTTGCTCAGTAATGGTGTCTACTGGTTGAATTCCATCCATTCACTTAAATCTCAATGGCGACCACCAAAAATTTTCTTCTTCCCGAGGCCATTGTGAACTGACCCACAACGTCGATCCCCTTTTTAGCAAATGGGCATGGTGCGCCCATAGTAATCATATATTCTGCAAGAATATGTATTATAGGTGCATGGATTTGACATTTTGGCAACACTTTACCATGTGGATTGTCTTTCTGCTTATCGTAGGCCAGCAGAAACCGGCCCTCAATGTTTTTCTGATCAATGCTCTTCCTTTTGTGTGGTCACCACAACACCCCCTCATATATCCCTTCTAGGATACATCCTCTTTCTTATTCTGAGACACACCTTAGATAAGGCCCAAGGTAAGATCTTTTGTATAGCTCACCACTGATGCAACAAACATGGCAGCCCAGCACATGATTTTGGCTCTTTCCTGCTTGTAGATCGGCAACTCCCCTGTATTTAATAAGCTATCAGTGGGACTCACCTGACCATAATTTCGTTTATTTCCATCACCTGTTCCGAGATGCTACTCTGAGCTACTTCCAAAGATGTTATTTTTCGTGAGTGACAATCTAAAAATGAGCTTCCCATTTTAGCCATATAATCAGCTCTTATGTTCTTCGCCCTGGGGATATGGACCTGTTCCCACTCTCCTAATTTTTTGAAGCTTCTCTTATTTTCTCGACGTACCTCCTCATGCGTTCTTCATTTATTTCAATTTTTCCTCCTACTTGTTGAGTAACCAACTAGGAGTCAGAATAAGCGATCATTCTTCGTGCGCCCAACTCTATCCCTAGTTACATTCCCTTGACTAGAGATTCATGCTCAACTTTATTACTACATACTTTAAATGCCAATTTTAAAGCATATTCAAAATCATTCCCTTTCGGGCTGGTGAGGATTATACCTACTGCGGAATCACCCGCAGTGGCTGATCCATCAACATATAGGAGCCACCGACTTTCTGGAAGCAATAGCATAGCCATTTCCTGAATAAAATCTGTTAAAGCCTGGGCCTTAATAGATATCCTAAGCTCAGACTTCATGTCATATTCCCCCATTTCTACAGCCCATTTTTCCAGGTGACCTGAAGCGTTAGGCTGTCCCAATGTCTCTCTCAAGGGTAATTTGGTTTGAAACTTTATGATGAGCCATAAAGTAACGCTGTAGCCTCCAGGTTGTGATTACCAGCAGTAGAGCTCCTTTCTCCAGGTCAGACTAATTTTATTTGGCCCCCTGCAAGATCCGGCTAGTGTAATAAATAGGTTTATGCTGACCCCCCCCCCCACCCTCTTCCCTCAAAAAGACTGAGATAACCATCTCATTTCTGACATATAAATACAATATTAGCTCCCCCCCCCCTATATTGATTTGATGAGTAGGGGCAGCTCGGCCAAGAATTCCTTCAGTTTGTTGAATGCTGCTTGTGCTTCCGATGTCCATTCAAACTTGTTTCCCTTCCTTAAGAGTTTAAAGAAGGGGAATCCCTTCTCCACTGAGCAAGAGATAAATCAGCTGGGCCCGACAATTCTTTCTATTAATATTTGAATATTTTTTATGTTTTTTGGCGGGTTCATCAGTAATACAACCTTTACTTTCTCCAGATTGACCTCAATCCCCTGTGACCACATATTCTAAGAACTTTCCCAACCCTACTCTAAAAGAACACTTTGACGAATTAAGTTTCATCCCATATGTATGCAAGCTCTCAAAGGTTTTTTCTAAATCTTTTCCGTGCCCCCTTAACTTTATGATTTTGACAAGCATATCATCCACATAGACCTCCAAATTTCATCCGATTTTAGATTTGAAGATTTTGTCCACCATCTTTTAGTACGTTGCGTCTGCATTTTTCAGCCCGAAAGGCATACGTACATAGCAAAAAGTAACCTTTGACACTATAAAGCTGAACCTTTTCCTATATTTAGGTGCCAAGGGGATTTGATGGTATCCCCGGGAAGTATCCATCATGGTGAGCAGCTCGCACCCCGAGGCAGAGTCAAAGAGTTGATATATACGAGGTAAAGGATAATGATCCTTAGGGCATGCCTTATTCAGGTTGCAGAAATCCATTCACAATCTCCATTTTCCCTCGCTTTTGCCACCATGACTACGTTGGATAAACACTCCTAGAACTGGATTTCAGTTATGTGTCCATCTCGGAGAAGCTGGTCCACCCCTTCTCTAATAATCACATCCATCTCTGGCCCAAAGTGTCTTTTTTCTGCTTCATCAATCTCACCAACATATCGATATTCAATTTATGCTCGCCGATTTTAGGACTTACTCCTACTAGGTCCTCGGTTGGAAATGCAAAAATATTGACAAATCTCTTTAATAAGAGAATTAGGTCTTCCTTTAACAGGCTATTTAACCGACTTCTCATGCGAGTTTTTGTTTTCGGCTTGCCCGGGATTAGTTCTATCTCCACTATTTCTTCATTAGGCTAAACACCTTTTTCTTGGGTTTCCTCCATCAATTTCAGCTTCTTCTCTTGGATCTGAGCCCCTGAGCTCGGGTGCTCTTTTATTATTTTCTTCGTCGTTCTTCACCATTGTTTGTTAGTAGGATTGATAGATGAATTGGTCTCTGGCTACTTCACTAATCTCGTTTCGAACTAGGAATTTCACCTTCATGTGGAACGTAGATGCCACTGCCTCGAACTTGTTAAGTCCCATATGCCCAAGGATGACATTGTATGCAGACTTGGTGTCGACTACTAGAAATCTGACTATCTTGACCTTTCTGTTAGGTGCCCGGCCTAAGGCTTCTAGGAGTATCACCTCACCCATTGGATGGACCGCAGTCATATAAAACCCATAAAGTGGTGTATCCATTTTCCTCAACTCTACCTCAAAATTCATTTGTTTGAAATAATCATAATGGAAGATATCTACTGAGATTCCCATAGCAATGAGAATCCTCTGTACGTCATAAACTTGCAAATAGTACTAACGAGAGCGTTATTATATGGTGTGTGTATCCCCTTATAGTTTGAAGGACCAAATTGGATAATGGGGCTTCTACTTACGGCAATGATTTCCTCAAACCAATGGTGCTTTATTTTCTGATCATGATATTTTCTAGCTTGATTAGAAATACTTTCAGTTTCCCCCTTGATATCATATGAATTACTCCTATTTTGGCGGTAGGGGTAGGAGGCCTTCGAGGATCCTCCCTTTTATCCCTGGACCTCCTGGTGGCATGGGTAGCTTCTTCGAGGCTCCATTTCTTTCTTAGTACACGAAATCTACCAGGTCACCTGCTCGGATGAGCCTTTCTATCTCATCCTTGAGGTTTTTATAGTCGTCTATTTTATGTCCATAACCATTATGGAATTAGTAGTAGAGCTCTAATATCGGCTTGGTGGGACCGTTAAAGTGAGATGTGGACCAATCAATAATTTTTTATCATCTTACCTTCTACTGCTTCTAAGTTATGTGCCCTCCTCAGCATCAATGGGCAATATTGATCAAACGGTGGCCTTTTTAGACCAACACTCTTCCTACGATCAATGTTTCGACCCACCCTTCTCCATAATACCTCATGTTGTTCCACCCATTTAGTTTCTCCTTTTCTCATTTCGTGCCATCGTTGCGATTCTTCCATGTCTCTCTCAGATTCTTTGATATTGATGTACTTTGAGCACCGGGATAGGACTTCATCATAAGTTATGGCCGGTTTCTTAGCCAGCGAGGTACATAGTAGACTTGCATGCAATCTTTGCGCCAGGGCACTCACCTTTACATCTTCATATGCTGAGGGTACCTCTGAACATGATTTTGTTAATCGGGTTACATAAGCCCTTTGTGCTTCCCGACTGTACTGCTTGATACTAAATAGATCCATGAATGTTTTTCGCTGAGATCTCGCACTTGCGAAGTGGGTTAAGAATGCTGAGCTAAAAGCTCGAGAGCTGTACATCGTTCCAAGTGGTATTTGGTGGAACCAATCTTGAGATTGTAACACCCCCAGAGCCATCCAGGAACATGACAGCGCCGTGGGGCCCGAGATGGAACCCACAAGACTGGAGGAAATTTTCGTAAACATTTACAAACGCCCAAGAGGCTAATGACGATATTATCTATTTAAAACATTCGAAGACTTAATAAAATCCGTTTATCAAAACCGTCGTAAAATCTCATTTGAAACCATAAGGCCTGAAATGCCAAAGCTCAACAGTTTAAAAACATACGTTAAGCTATCGCTTACACGTACCGACAGAATAGATTTAGAAAACGATTTCCAAAGTAACCAAAGTTACCAGATACCAAAAGGCCACTTTAAAATACTCACGCAGCGGAAAAAGACAAACAATTAAAATACTCTAGCAGCGGAATACAAGAACTGATCAGGAATCTCAAAACACAAATACATGTCCTAGCCAGTATCCTCCGCGAAGCTCATCTCTCCACGACCGCTACAAGCTTGATAATCCAAGAACCTAAAAAGAAAACCCACGACGGGGTCAGCCATAATATCCAACAATGATAACCATCACATTTCGTCAAAAATTACATATCAATGAAAATACTAAGAAAGAATACGACCAATGTAATCTTACCGCCATAACTTTACCAATTCATAATATTTACCAAAGTTCACATCTCGTATCCTTTAACAACACAATACTTTCATACCGAAATATTTGTATTGTATCTCAACAATACCCAAGGTTCTCAAAACATTATCATAACTCACTGTACGAAATCTACTAACTCTGTCCAACCCAATCGCATCTCAACATGATAATCGACTGTCCGTCAAAGACAAATACCAAAAGAAATACGGAACATACCTCGGGATATGAAATGCCACGACAAAATCACGTCAGTCTAATCCAAGATCATATCAACACAACATACAGACATGGTCCTAACACAAGACCTATAAATGCATACTCATATGACAACGTCAATATGCTCACATCAATAACAACACTGTATACTTATGGCAAACCCATAATATACATATGCAGAACAACAACACATATGGTAATCCAACGATCCAGCTCACACACCTATAGATTCCCATGATGATCCCGTCGGACCAACGCATGGTGGCATGATCCAGCGCACACAGCTATAGATATCCCATGTTGATCCCGTCGGGACAACACATGGTGGACATATGACAACAATGCACAAGTACAGAAAACAACAGTACACAATGTACGACAACAACAATGTACAAATGCATGACAACAACGATACAGGAATGTACCATAACATGATCGACACAAAAGACGACAATGATTAATATACTTGCTCTGAGTCCTTCGAGATCAATCTTGATATCTAACCATCACCAACCATTATTCCGAATACTCGACGATCCAAAATGTCACGGATTGCATATAATTCATATCTTTGTCTTTATCATAATGTATCCTCGATACCCAAGTATACCAATAACAAAAGTAAGTCACATACATCATGATGTAATTACCATAACTCGAATACAACTTATAATCCCAAATCTCCTGTGATTACGATTATAAACATTGTTATACGAATTATAAACGAATGAAACAGGAACCATTCATTAAATATTATAAATTGTGCAAGTAATAACTTGCCTCGATACCGATATAACGACGAGGAAGCTGTTACCAAATCTATTGCCGTCATCTACAAGTCCCTCAGCCCTGATCAATGAAATTCGCAAACACTCTCGAACACGACCGCAATGCATGGTTCTAATCACCGATCAATAATCTCAACCTATTACAATAATCGACAAACAACATGTTCGATAACAATAAACAATCGATATAACCAATCCACAACCCTAACGATTCCAAAATATCTTGATTAAACACAAGTCCGAACAACTTAACTCAAACAATTACGAATTCATTCCATGATTCCGCAAGGTCCATATATCGATTCGATACGGTGAGTATACAAACTTAACTAAAATATTCCAATCAATTTCTCTTTCAAAACTTCAATCAAACATCTTGAAGGCGGAATTCAAAGTTATATTCGAATCATCAATCAATAAACACCAACCATGTCAAGAACACGAAGAACACAATCACAAATATATATCTGTCAACATATAGTCCATATAACCTCACGAATCGTAACAACAAAACCATAATCATCTTCATACGAATCATTCATCCACAATAACATCAAAATCCGAATTCAAGGAGTGGATTACCCAACATACCTCTTAGAAGATGAAATACACAAGTAAACATTTCCCTTGATTAACACGGTGCGAAGAAATCGATGAAAGGAAAAAGTCCCGATCCAACATCCTTCAAAAAGTTCGTTCCTAAATCACAATGATATCAATTCAATCACAATTCTATAAAAATATATAGAACTTCCCAAGTTCTACCCATTGAAGCATTTTATCGGACACTTTGAGGGCATAGTCCAATTTAATCGATTAACGGAGAAATTCTCGAATTTGTTCCACAAAACTTCAAGAGTAATGAATGATCTCAAGAATACAACGAAGTTCTATCAACAATTCGAGTTAAAACGAAAGAAATCGGCCACAACATCAAAAAATTCCAAAAATTCCCAAAACCAAGAGTTCAAGTGTTCTTACCTTCGATCCGGATGAAAGATGATGTTAGACATGAATCCAACTTACAAAAAATGTTGCTCTATGATGTTCCCAATCAAATCCGTTAATCTCTGATGAAGAATCACGAAGAAACAAAGAGAAAATATAAAAATGGCCAAGTGACCCAGTCCAGGCCCTTAAATACCCGAGACCCGCTGATTCCTTATGGACGTAACCGGCCATGGCTACCCTCATGTCCAGTTTGGCCGACACCCTTACGGCCGTTACTGGCAGCAGCTTACATACGTAATAGGCCCTTACAGCCGTACCCAGCCACAACCTTACGGCCATAATCGGCTAGTCCTGATGCCCAGCGAGTCACTGCCGACCGTGATCGGCCATCCAGCGAGTCATCGGCCACGACTCGGCCAGCTGCCTCCTAACGTACGTAACGCTCAATCCATTGCGTACGTAATACGTACGTTGACTTGCAACAGTATATGCTCGTATTACATACATAATACACCCTGTATAGCGTACGTAAATCCATCAGTTGACTCACCTGTCCACATCCGTTGCCGAAAGCTGTCGACACTGGGCCCACCTGTCGACCATATCCGGATCCTGTCCGATTCCCTCTGTTCTGTACGTAATGCCTTATGCATAACGTACGTAAAGCGTAGAATTTAGCATACGTAAGTTCTTAAGCTTAGCGTACGTAATGGCCTTCTGTACTTGGCCAAAATCCAACTGCTCCTGTCCGACGTCTCGACATACATAATACAAATATACGGCATACTGAATACATATACTGTATCTAATAATATTCTCATATACAATTGTTGACCAAATACGACAATTATACCAATACAGATGTCTTAGTCCTTTAATTATTTTATCCATACTGTAGAGATTGCATGTTGTACAACATAACTCGGATAAATAACATTAAACAATAGTAGAATAAATTCCATACATTACATACTACACTACTTAAAATAAGTTTCGTCTCGAAACTTGCAATTCGTCATAGTAAAACAACAAACCGTTCAACCAAAATATTTCGAAACCATCACGACAAAAATCAATCATCATTATTAACGAATAACCAACACGGTATACTTACATATGCGCCAAGTCGACGATGTCTTGAGATACTAGCAAGTGACTTCACTGTTAAGTCTCAATACACTTACAATCACAATTCCATGAGTCTCAACAAAATATATTTCATCTTCGGATGAAATAATTTATCCGTGTCAAACAATGACACAAATCCCGAAACATCGACACAAAAATCGAACGCTCATACGATCATTAACAATGATCAATCAGCAACTTAACTGAGAATATCATCAACATGATAAACTTTAATATGACCAACCAAAGGTCAAAACACAACTGAGAACATCATCAACATGATGAACTTCAATATGACCAACAAACGATCAACGATAATCGAGAATACTTTCACACGGTAGTCCAACACGATCAATACAGAACCACAGAAACAGATATACGGACGAATAAAATTATCAAAACGTTACACAAATCACATACAGTGGATCTCAAAGAATCACACCCGACTATTGAACATACCCTTCGGCATACGAATAACCAATCGCAAACCGGCAAACATACCCAATCATACATGGAGTGGGAACGACCACTCAATATGAGAAACAACTATCATGGGGTCACCATCCCCAAATCCACACTTACAAAGGAATCATTCAAAAATCACTATGGTAAAATCGCGCTACTACCATACCAATGAAATCATATAAACATACGTCCCGGTTTCACAAAATCCAAAGTTCCAAAATTACATCCTGCGCATGAATCTACAACACGCAGCATATTTCTCTTATCTAATCAATCAACCGATCATCCCTAGATAATCAAACTACCATACTAAAGTTCGAATCTCTTTTCCTCGTACCATACTGATGTCTCCTCCAGTTCGTGAGTCACACTCAAAACTTCATCATGATATGCACTATGCACTAAATGCGTATATATATCAGTCACATTTTCAAAATCAGTTTGAAATCATATAGTCTTGTCAAGAAGACAAACTTTCGAAAGTTCTTTCAAAAATTTCAAAGCTCAAAACATAAATTTTGGTAAGACCACAAAATCAATTTTCGAAAAATTAAATCGGCTCGCTGGTGCCAAGTATTCGATAATAGTTTCCTTCGACTCCACACGATTAAATAAAATGGAATCATGCAAATGCTTGACCACATTCATACTCCTGTATACCAATTCGGTTCGTCAGCAATATCCACTGATATTCCATCGGAAAACCACACGATAGAGTTCCAAAATCTTAATATATAGACTCCAATAGAAATTCCTTTTTCACATATGACTCGCAACGTCAACCATTAATCCATCCTGGATCACCTCAAATATGCTATGACAAAACATTGAAACAAATCAACATAGCGAAAGACTTCCCGAGAGGTTTCATTTGAATAAATAAATCAAAACCCCGGAAGGCGGAAATAGATAAATGATTGGTAAAGTGTTTTACAAATCTCGGGAGTTTAGAAAACAGTAAAGCCTTTTGAAACAATAGGGTCTCAGCCCGGAAATCATTTACGGTAAAACATACGTAAAACATTCATTTTGAAAAATATCATTTTCAAATGCTCAAAAACAGTTCATATATCTCAAAATGAAATAACATGACTACATGTTCTTCTCAACCATTTCCAACATTTCTCCCAAATGCACAATCCCGTTCCAAAATCTAACCAATATATTGATTTCCAAAATCATAGTTTCTCAAAATCATCAATCCTGTCTCAACTCTGTCACCTCATACTGTGACGCATAATATCTTTCTGAATCTCAAAACATATCGGCTTAGAATGACAATAAATCTCAATACAATTCAAGAATCCAAATACTTATAGATCGTGAAGCCGACGATTCCCCGTGATACTGGCACATGTCTCGACTCAAGAAAATACTCGACACAAATATATTCAAAACTCACATTTTGCAAACTCAGTTCAACTCGAGAACACAACACAACTCTATCTGAGAAACACGTTAACACCATTTGGAAAAGTTACAACAATCCCAGTACCACACTGGTAAATCACATAACGCACAAGCCCGAGTGAACAACAAAAACCCAGAGCTCAAACACTTGTCAACCGACAACTCGAATGACACGACAAAAGCACGACCCAACTCGACCCGACTGCCTAGGTTTTCTCAACCTAAGCTCCGATACCATATTCTGTAACACCCCCAGAGCCATCCGGGAATATTACAGCACCGTGGGCCCCGAGATGGAACCCGCAAGGCTGGAGGAAATTTTCGCAAACATTTACAAACGCCCAAGAGGCTAACGACGGTATTATCTATTTAAAACATTCGAAGACTTAATAAAATCCGTTTATCAAAACCGTCGTAAAATCTCATTTGAAACCACAAGGCCCGAAATGCCAAAGCTCAATAGTTTAAAAACATATGTTAAGCTATCGCTTACACGTACCGACAGAATAGATTAAGAAAATGATTTCCAAAGTAACCTAAGTTACCAGATACCAAAAGGCCACTTTAAAATAATAACGCAGTGGAAAAAGACAAACAATTAAAATACTCTAGCAGCGGAATACAAGAACTGATCAGGAAACTCAAAACACAAATACATGTCATAGCCACTATCCTCCGGGAAGCTCATCTCTCCACGACCGCTACAAGCTTAATAATCCAAGAACCTAAAAAGAAAGCCCATGACGGGGTCAGCCATAATATCCAACAATGTAACCATCACATCTCGTCAGTAATTATATATCAATGAAAATACTAAGTAAGAATACGACCAATGTAATCTTACCGCCATAACTTTACCAATTCATGATAATATTTACCAAAGTTCACATCTCGTATCCTTTCAACAACACAATACGCTCATACCGAAATATTTGTATTGTATCTCAAGAATACCCAAGGTTCTCAAAACATTATCATAACTCACTGTACGAAATCTACTAACTCTGTCCAACCTAATCGCATCTCAACACCATAATCGACTGTCCATCAAAGACAAATACCAAAGGAAATACGGAACATACCTTAGGATATAAAATGCCACGACGAAATCATGTCAGTCTAATCCAAGATCAGCTCAACAAAACATACGGACATGGTCCTAACACAAGACCTACAAATGCATACTCATATGACAACGTCAATATGCTCACATCAATAACAACAATGTATACTTATGGCAAACCCATAATATACATATGCACAACAACAACAACATATATGGTAATCCAAAAGTAAGTCACATACATCATGATGTAATTACCATAACTCGAATACAACTTATAATCCCAAATCTCCTGTGATTACGATTATAAACATTGCTATACGAATTATAAACGAATGAAATGGGAACCATTCATTAAATATTATAAACTGTGCAAGTAATAACTTGCGTCGATACTGATACAACGACGAGGAAGTTGTTACCAAATCCATTGCCGTCATCTACAAGTCCCTCGGCCCTGGTCAATGAAATTCGCAAACACTCTCGAACATGACCGCAATGCATGGTTCTAATCACCGATCAATAATCTCAACCTATTACAATAATCGATAAACAACAAGTTCGATAACAATCAACAATCGATATAACCAATCCACAACCCAAACAATTCCAAAATATCTTGATTAAACACAAGTCCGAACAATCTAACTCAAATAATTACGAATTCATTCCCATGATTCCGCAAGGTCCATATATCGATTCGATACGGCGAGTATACAAACTTAACTAAAATATTCCAATCAATTTCTCTTTCAAAACTTCAATCAAACACCTTGAAGGCGGAATTCAAAGTTATATTCGAATCATCAATCAATAAACACCAACCATGTCAAGAACACGAAGAACACAATCATAAATATATATATCCGTCAACATATAGTCCATATAACCTCACGAATCGTAACAACAAAACCATAATCATCTTCATACGAATCATTCATCCACAATAACATCAAAATCTGAATTCAAGGAGAGGATTGCCCAACATACCTCTTAGAAGATGATATACACAAGTAAACATTTCCCTTGATTAACACGGTGCGAAGAAATCAATGAAAGGAAAGAGTCCCGATCCAACATCCTTCAAAAAGTTCATTCCTAAATCACAATGATATCAATTCAGTCACAATTCTACGAAAACATATAGAACTTCCCAAGTTCTACCCATTGAAGCATTTTATCGGACACTTTGAGGGCATAGTCCAATTTAATCGATTAATGGAGAAATTCTCGAATTTGTTCCATAAAACTTCAAGAGTAATGAATTCTATCAAGAATACAATGAAGTTCTATCAACAATTCGAGTTAAAACGAAAGAAACCGGCCACAACATCAAGAAACTCCAAAAATCCCCAAAACCAAGAGTTCAAGTGTTCTTACCTTCGATCCGGATGAAATATGATGTTAGACATGAATCAAACTTCCAAAAAATGTTGCTCTATGATGTTCCCAATTAAATCCATTAATCTCTGATGAAGAATTGCGAAGAAACGAAGAGAAAATGTAAAAATGGCCAAGTGACCCGTTCGAGGCCCTTAAATAGCCGAGACCTGCCAGTTCCTTACGGCCGTAACCGTCCATGTCTTACGGCCGTAACTGGCCATGCCTTCCCTCCTGTCCAGTTTATACGACACCCTTACGGCCGTTACCGGCAGCAGCTTACGTACGTAATAGGCCCTTACGGCCATACCCGGCCATAACCTTACGGCCGTAATCGTCCAGTCCTGACACCCAACGAGTTACTGCCGACCGTGATTAGCCATCCCTGCGAGTCACTGTCAACCGTGATTGGCCATCCAGCGAGTCCTCG
This sequence comes from Orobanche coerulescens, assembly GCA_033398695.1. Lineage (NCBI taxonomy): Eukaryota > Viridiplantae > Streptophyta > Magnoliopsida > Lamiales > Orobanchaceae > Orobanche > Orobanche coerulescens. The sequence continues at coordinate 88,051,873 of CM065809.1, forward strand.
GCCATGCCTCGGCCAGCTGTCTCCTAACGTACGTAATGCTTAATCCATTGCATACATAATATGTACGTTGACTTGCTACACTATATGCTCGTATTACGTACGTAATACACCCTGTATAGCGTACGTAAATCCATCTATTGACTCACCTATTCACATCCGTTGCCAAAAGCTGTCGACATGGGGCCCACCTGTCGATCATATCCGTATCCTATCCGATTCCCTCTGTTACGTATGTAATGCCTTATGCATAATGTACGTAAAGCGTATAATTTAGCGTATGTAAGTCCTTAAGCTTAGCGTACGTAATGGTCTTCTGTACTTGGCCAAAATCCAACTGCTCTTGTCCGACATCTTGACATACATAATACAAACATACGACATACTGAATACATATACTGTATCTAATAATATTCTCATATACAATTGTCGACCAAATACGACAATTATACCAATACAGATGGCTTAGTCCTTTAATTATTTTATTCATACTATACAGATTCCACGTTGTACAACATAACTCGGATAAAATAATATTAAACAATAGTAGAAGAAATTCCGGATATTACAGAGATGACTCTGTCAGTATAGCTAAGAATGTCCTGCGACTGTTGGATTCGGAATAGAGATGTAATACTGCCATATTCTCAAACCGATACAAGTGTATGTGTTGGGATAACAATCTCTTTATCGAAAAATCTTGACAGAATGTTTTGATAATGTGCCAATCCAGCATATAGCAAATAGCTGTATCGAAAAGCTGATCAAAGGTGTCAACCTGTATCGAAGACTTCTCGTAGTCCCAGCATACAGTGAATCAATCATACAGCAAAGGAGTCTCATAAGACTAAGTATGGAAGCTGTCTCGAATCGACAATACAGCTATCATACCATACAGTATCCAAACAGGACAAGAAGGAATCTTTGTTATTCGCTAAAGTCAAAGTCTCGTTTAAGAATATATATTTAAATACTAAAGGATAAAGTATTTAAATATTAAGCCGTCAGAGATCTTCAATCAAGCGCAAAATCCGGATTGTGTTTTATTCAAACACATCATCCCGTTGGAACGGACGTTTGCTCAACGGATCTATCTCAACGGATATATTCAAGAAGGCTATATATATATATATATCCCCAGACTTTGAATATCAGAACACAAAGAAATCAACAACAACGAAGTTATCATCATATACATCAAAGCAAACATATCTCCCAAAGCATACTGCTATTCTAAAAGAAGAGATATACAAGTGCTCAAACCGTGAACAACACATCATCAGCTAAAAGCTCAAAAAGTCAAAGCTGTTGTTCAAACATTGTTCTATCCTTGAACAAAACCCATCAGCCCTGTGTGGACTGAGAAACCTTGCTATTCCTAAAGTGTGTGTGACGGACTTGTATTGAAGAGACGAACTTCATAACTGTGTGTGAAGAAGCCAGTCAAGTGAAAGCTTAAACCAATCTGTGTGAACGGATGAAGGCTAAGATCATTGTATCAATCTGTGTGAATGATATATTGATTAAGTTTGATTATAAATACGTAGTTGTGTATGTAGTATTTATAATAAACATTTTCACTCTTGTGTGGAGGAACATTGGATGCAGAGGGGCTTACCTCGAACCACTTTAATTACTGTGTGATTTAACTTCTGCATTTACTGTTTTAATATATGTGATTAATTTTAAGTATAGACTTCATTTCTAGTTGCTGTATTTACAGCAACTTACTTTAAACAAGACTTCCGCTACGCACTTAGATTTGTAAATCGTACAGCCTGTTGTTTAAAACACTTTCCAAGCTGTATTCTGTATACTTAGTGGCCAACAAGTGGTATCAGAGCAGTTGATTCTAAAAAGAATCAGTCGTATTTTTGATTGAATCATATCCTTAAATCACTTTTTTGCAAAACAGTCTTTTTCTTCCTTATTCTCGTATGGATACATCAATGATCAATAAAGTTCCTATATTTTCTATTAATGAATGTGATGATTGGAGAATTAGGATGGAGGCTAATCTTGCAGCAATGCACGAAGAGATGATTTTTGTCATACAGGATGGCCCCATAAAGATCATGAAGGTAAATCTGGACCCAAGAACTGAAGGCCAGGCTCATGCAGAGATGCTCGAGAAAGAGCGCGAACAATGGACTTCTGACGAAAAAAAACGCGCCAACCTCGACAATGTCGCAAAGAATACACTATTTGTCACTCTTGACAAAGACACATTCTCTAAGGTAAAGAGCTGCAATTCAGCCAAGGATATCTGGGATAAACTCAAGTTAATTTGTGAGGGAACTGAGCTCTCAAAAGAAAACAAGATTTCAAAATTAACTCAGCAATTTGAATCTTTTGAAATGAAACCAACTGAAACACTTGAGGAACATGACCTCAGATTCACTGGCATTGTTGGTGAACTTGAAGCATTAGGTAAGATTTATACCCAAAGGGAGAAAAACCTAAAAAAATTCAGATGACTCTGTGCCCGATGGGACATTAAGACCACAACTATGCATGTGTCGTGCAATCTTAGTGAAATATCTACTTTTGATCCCTTTTCTAACCTCAAAGCATTTGAGTACGATATAGACAGGAGAGATAAAGCTGAAGAATCTCCCGCCAGGACTACAGACTTAGCCGCTGTATCCAACCGAAGACACAACATGCCGAGTTCATCAAAGCCCATTCATAAGAATGCTGACAGCGACGATGACATCCTGTCGCAAGACGAAATGGCGCACCTCATGCATAAGATCAAGAAGTTTATCAAGCAGTCGGGCAAGACCCCATACAGGCCCAAACGTTTTCACAAGGTAAGTACCGAAACTTCCTCTGGTGATGCTAACCTATGTTATAATTGCAAGAAACCAGGACATTACGCAAATAAATTTCCTCATCCCAAAGTTCAAAGGTTGCCGAAAGCCGAGCAACAAGAAAAAGATGAAAGAAGACGTGCTTAGAAAAATAAGCTCAAGGCCCTGATTGGTGAATCAGAAGCCTCCCCCGCACCATCAAAATCCGAAGAATGTATTCAGGTAGTCACTGACAGTGATTCATCTGATGATGATTTCGAAGATAAAGCCTATATGTGCTTTATGGCCAAGGACATTCCGGGAGATGAAGATAGCGATGATGAGGTAAGCTCAACCTCAGCTATTCCTTCCAATGCATCTAATACTTTTGCAAACATTATGAATGAGTTTAACAACATTCAAATGGCCCATGAGATATTGAAAAATGAAAATATACAGCTCCAACTTTTCAACTTAGAGCTGAAAGAAGAAAACGAATTGCTGAAAGTAAATTACAAAATATGTCTGTTGATTGTGAAAACAGCAAAGTCGAGTATGAAAACTCATGGAGATCAATCATCAACTTGCTCATGAACTCAGTGAGACCAAATCTCATAGTGAATGCAATACAAATGATTTTGTTCTGCTTCAAGCCAAAGTAAAAACTCTCGAAAAACGAGAAGGAGAACTTGAGACCATTCTGAAATCTTTCGAGAAATCATCTAAAAGAATGGAAGAAATTCTAAGCACTGGGCAACATGGTCATGATAAAAGTGGCTTAGGATACAACTCATTTTTCAATAAAGGGAAAACTAGTACTGTGTTCGTCAGGGGTGTGGAACCCATTCCTATATCGGAAGAAGTTCCGAGTCATGTGAAGGAACTCGTTGCACCGCAAACAGCAAAAGTTGCCATTCCGCCACCACAGTCATATTCCAGACAGCGGAATCACCAGTCATTCAGACCTGTAAGGCGTACCCAACAGCATGCTCCCCGAGCATTTCAACAGCGCCAATAGCCATTCAGAAAGAAGGCTGTATCCAAATATCAAAGGCCCGTAGGTCATTAATTTCAGTATAACATGCCTAGATATTGGATACAGAAGCTGCAGTATCCCTCGCGAAAGCAAGTATCCTCACAGTATCAACAACAGCTTTGGGAATCTAACTGGAGACCCAGAAGGCAAGCTGTAAGGCCAAAGAAAATGGCTCCACCTCCAAGATGGCATTTGTACTAGACTAATAATAACCCTGTATTTGACATGCATAATAACTATCATGGTTATAATAACTACGTACATGCCCCACATAGAAATCACAATTACGGACCTAAACCATCCTACAGTAAACCTATTACTGTCAGGAAAATTTGGGTACCTAAAGGCACTAACATCCATGGACCCAACAATCAAAGGGGACCTAAATCTACCTAATTTGTTTGCATACAAGACATTTTGGAGATGGACATCTGGTACTTCGACAGCGGATGTTCCCAGCACATGACAGGAGATAAAATCAAGTTGTCATATTACGTAGAAGGTCGCGGTTCAAAAGTGCGCTTCGTTGATAAATCTATAGGAAGAACAAGAGGGAAGGGAACCCTACTTGTAGGAAAATTCAAAGTCACTGATGTAGCTTATGTTGATGGCTTACAGTACAATTTACTTAGTATTAGCCAGTTCTGTGACAAACAATTCTCGGTGAAGTTCTATATAGATCACTGTAGAGTCAAGAACATCCTGACCAAAGAAGTTGTGCTCACAGGAAGCAGATCAGGTAATATGTATATTGCTGACTGGATGCCTACGAGCTCCACAATTCCTTGTTTTGTTGCCAAAGGCACTGCAGATCTAAGCTGGCTATGGCACAAGAGGATGTCACACGTCAACTTCAAGACTATCAACAAACTCTCCAGACAGGGAATGGTTAGAGGATTGCCAAATGTTTCATTCCAAAAAGACAGCGTATGTGGACCCTGTCAGAAAGGCAAGCAAATCAAGACCACCCTAAAAAGCAAATCCTACCTTTCCACCCACAGAGTTTTGGAAATGCTACATATGGATCTCTATGGTCTTGTAGACCTGGTAAGTTTGGGAGGCAAGAAATACTATCTCGTTATTGTTGATGATTATTCCAGGTATGCTTGGACAATTTTCCTAAGCAAGAAGAAGGAAACAACATCAAAACTGCTCGAGCACCTGAGAGAGCTTCAAAATGAAAAAGGGTCGAGTATCATATCCTTTCGTTCCGATAGAGGTACGTAATTCACTAACCGCTTTATTGAGCGATACTGTTTGGAAAATAGGATACAACACGAATACTCAGTTGCCCAAACATCTCAATAAAATGGTGTTGCCGAGCGAAAGAACAGGACGCTGAAGGAAGCAACAAGGACAATGATTTCCGCAAGCAAGTTGCCACAGCGTTTCTGGGGCGAAGCCACCAATACAGTGTGTTATACACAAAACCATTGTATCATCAACAAGCATCACAACAAAATAGCATACGAGGTATGGAACAACAAAACTCCGTTAGTTTCGTACTTTCACATATTTTGACGCAGGTGTTACGTTTTGAACAATGGTAAGAATCAACTTAGAACCTTCGATGAGAAATCGGATGAAGGGATATTTGTTGGATATTCCTCTGTTAGCAAAGCTTATAGGATCTTTAATAAAAGGAAGCTAACAATTGAGGAATCAGTTCATGTAGTGTTCGATGAACCTAACCATGATCCTACAGGAGTAGAAGACATTTCTCTGAACATCCAACAACTGTCCATCATAGACCCACCAACTCCATTAGAACATGTCGTTGACCTAGAAATCAACCCCGCAGCTGTAAGAACTGACGTAGATGAAGTTGATGCTATACAAGCTGAAGCCGAAACTACCGCAACTCAAGATACAGTACGGGACCCCGAAGTAGAACCCGACACAAGATGGTTGAGAGATCACCCACAAGAGCTGATCATAGGAAACATTGATGCTGGTGTTTCTACCTGTAGGAGAATACAGAGTACACAAGGAAATGTATTATGTGCGCAAGAACACCCCGAGTCAGAGATATCTCTATTTCCTAAATGGAAATCTCAATCCGAGCTTAGAAGACTTAATATGTGCACTATTGCTGTATTCTTAGCCCAATCTGAACCTGTTTCTACCAAAGAAGCTCTCAACAACTCTCATTGGATAACATCTATGGAAAAAGAGCTTAACGGTTTCGAAAGAAACAACATATGGTATCTTGTACCCAGACCTACGCATCAATTAGTAATTGGAACCAAATGGGTATTTAGTAAGGGTGGGCATGGGACGGGATGGGACGGGCCTGGGGTCATCCCACATCCCGTCCCGTGTTATAACAAGCGGTACGGGACGGGATTGGTGATTTCAAAATTTCACCCCGCGCGGGCCTTATCCCGGTTGGGACGGGACGGGTTTAGTCCCGCATAAAAAAGTTCAAAATATAAATTAGAAAAAAGTAAGAAAATCTATAATTTTATACATCTAAATTCGGGAAAAATATCCAACAAACTAATTTAATAGCCTAAATTAAACTTTTAAAATAACAATCATTAACATTGAATACAACATATCTTTTTTTTTTTTTGAAAAAATATCGGTTACGAACTTTATATCGGTTAATTAGGTTTGTGTATAATTATAAAATATAGATAGTGAAAAATAAAAATAGTTTATTATTAAAAATTAATTACAAAAGGGTTACAAATAATAAAAATATATGGTTTTAAAAAGGGTTAAAAACTTAGCGGGACGGGACGGGCCTTACGGGCCTCAGATTTTTTGTCCCGTGTCCCGTCCCGTCTAATGGGACGGGACGGGATGGGCCTAGTGTTTTTAATTTTGGATCTCATCCCATCCCGGGTAATTTTGGGACGGAACTGGGACGGGATCGGGATTTTGATTTTTTATGCCCACCCCTAGTATTTAGAAATAAGAAGGATAGAAATGGACTCATTATCAGGAATAAAACCCGACTAGTCGCCCAAGGCTATAGACAAGAAGAAGGCATAGACTATGATGAGACATTTGCCCATGTAGCCAGACTAGAAGCCATTAGGATATTTTTAGCCTTTTGATAGAACAAAAATAGTGTGCTAAAATCATTGTTAATTATAAGGTTTTAATGGATTTTATGTTGGCACACTTGGTTATTTTCCATATATTTGTATTTTGGATGCAATTTACTTCACTTGGCAATTTGTTGTTTAATTTAGGTGTTTGATGGAGTTTTTAAGCTTAAGGAATAATTTGGATCATCAAACGGACCAAGCCAAGGTGATTTGGGGCTTAAATGAAGAAAATATCGTGCGACACTGGGTGGCCCAGTGTCAGTTCGCTGACCCAGAGCCAGTCCTGTTACGAAAATAACCTTACTTAGGGTCCAAGAAACGACTCAAAAATCGCCCAATCAGTTCCACAAGGCAATAAATCGGTCCATATGATGGAAAAAGAATTGGAATAGATTTGGGAAGAAAGACTCCAAGGAAAATAAAACTCAAGAAGGAAGGAGTCCTAATTAAAGAAGGAAACTAGGAGATAAGGAATAATTATAAAAGGGAGGAGGGCTGGAATAAAAACACACCTTGGAACAGCAAACTTATGGCTGGAGGGAAGAATTCACGGCTGGAGCAGAAGAATTCATAAGGGACGACCGAACTGATTTCCGCCGGAGCAACCGAGCCGATTCCGACGTGTGAAGAAGAAGATTATACCGTTTGAATTTCTTTCTTCTCATGTCTATTATTAATTTTCTGTTTTCTAAAGCCAACATGTCCGGCTAATTTTCTATTCTAGTTCTTAGTGAAGTTTGAAACCGTATTTAAATTATTCATGTTTTAATCCCGCATCGTATTCTAAACTCGAATTCTCTTGAATTACTTTTGTGTTATTGAATTCACGACTATGCCATTTAATTTCTTGATTTGGTTTGGCCAACTAGATTAGGAGTTTTATGTCTTATGCTAGAAATTGAGTTGTAATCCGTAATTGTTGCAGTTTTAATTTCACAAGTAGCAAACAATTGATTTTTCCCAATTGGGTAACACAAAATCGAGATCCCTTAAGTCGAGCTTATGAACTTAATATCTTGCCTATTCCATTATTTTGGTTTTTAATGCATCTAGCGAGCGAGATTCGAAGAGCTTGTTTTGAATCCACCGTATAGATAGGTTTGATTAAAGAGCTTGTTTTAATTGAATAAACTTAAGAAATAATTGAGGTCAACAGAGCTTGTTGTTGGCTTCGGAATAGGAGTTCATGAGATTAGAGAAGAGATAAGCGCTGCATTGAAACTTGAATTAATTCGAAACGGTGGATAACGGAGCTAAGGACTAGATTATTCTTTAATTGATATTTCCGTATTTTATTTCCTTTGTTTATTTTAATTTAATTTATTTTACGCAATTTATTTTAGTTAAGGTCAGAAATCGAACCCCCCTCTCGTTTTTATTTTGTTTTAATTGCTAAAAGTATTTAATCCTTAGTTAGTCCAATTGATTTACCGTTCTCCGTGGGATCGACCCTTACTTGCCGATACTACTAGTTAGTAGAAGTGAGCCAAGGAAAAATATAAATAACTAATTTTGGTGCGTCACGACTACGCGGTCAAAATTTTGGCGCCGTTGCCGGGGAACGGTGTTAAATTAATTTTACTTATTTTGGGTTAAAAACTTTCTGCAATTTCGACACTAGGTGACCCAGTGTCAGTTCTGGAAATTTACTATAATTGTCAGTTGTGCACTAATCCGTTTGTTTTAAGCTTTGCATGAATACAAGGTCACGTGGAGATAAGAATTTACAATATTTTCCAGAAATCACCAAGCGAGATCGTGTTTTCAGGTGGGAAGCAAAAGAAGTCAAAGAAGCACTGAGGACTTTACCATTTTCCCTCGATACATCACCCAGCGAATCAGAGGACGAATTTGGAGTCATGGCAAATAACGCTGAAAAGACGCTGAAGCAATTAGCCAACCCAGAGCTACCTCAACAACCACTGTGCATCACGATCCCGGCTATTGACAACAACAACACCTTTGAACTAAGTCGGGATTGATTCACTTGCTACCGGCATTTCATGGTCTATCAGGAAAGGATCCGCACAAACATCTCAAGGAATTTCATGTCGTTTGTTCAAGCATGAAGCCGAACGGTGTCACCGAAGAACAAATCAAGCTTAGGGCCTTTCCGTTCTCATTGAAAGATTCGGCCAAGGATTGGTTATTTTATTTACCGTCGGCCACCATCACAACGTGGAACGAGATGGAGATCTTATTTCTACAAAAATATTTTCCAGCCTCTCGAGCGGCCAACCTAAGGAAAGAAATATGTGGTGCAAGGCAAATGACCGGAGAAACGTTGCATGAATATTGGGAAAGGTTCAAACAGTTGGTGTCTCGATGCCCGCAACATCAAATTAGCGAGCAACTCCTGATTCAGTATTTTTATGAAGGACTTAATCCGATGGAGCGGAACACGATAGATGCAGCAAGTGGAGGAGCTCTAGTGGAAAAATCTCCCACGGCCGCAAGGGCGCTCATATCCAACATGGCGGCTAATTCACAACAATTTGGATGTCGCGATGCACCGATCAGGATGGTGAAAGAGATGCATGACTCGTCCCTTGAGGAAAAATTGAATGAGCTAACTACTTTTGTCAGAAAACTTGTTGTAGGTAATAAGATCGCAATGCCGCACCTGTCGCATTTGCAAAACCACGGAGCATACAACGGACAATTGTCGGATTTTGCTTGATGAAATCGAGGCACACGCCAATGCAATTGGAACCGAAAATTCTTATGGGAGGAAGAACGATCCGTACTCAAACACATACAACCCAGGATGGAGGGATCACCCTAACTTTCGATGGAGAAATCAACAAGAGGCGGCCCTACAAAATAAAGGACAATTCTACAAGCAGCCCACGGAAAATTCGACACAATCTATGGAGGATATGATGAAGACCCTTATGGCAAACACTATGCAGCTATAACAGGGCATGAATCAGTTCCAGCATGACACTAAATCGAGTATCAAAATTCTCGAAAATCAAATGAGTCAACTAGCCACCACTGTGAGCCGTTTGGAGAACCAAAATAGTGGGAAATTGCCATCCCAACCTGAACCAAACCCAAGGAACGTGAGTGCTGTAACTCTAAGGAGTGGGAAGCAGCTCAAGGAGCCTGAGAAGGTGAAGGAAGCTGAAAACGAGGAGCAAAAATCCACTGAACAGATCAACACTGGGACACCAAAGGCGTAACCAAAGACACCAAGTGCACTGCCGGACAGCAAGGTAAAATCATCCAAAACTGCTCCTTTTGAGACTAACGAGTTACCTTTTCCATCCAGGTTCAAAAAGGCAGCGATCGTGAATAAAGAGAAGCAAATCCTCGACGTATTCCGAAAGGTTGAGATCAATATTCCCTTACTCGGCGCAGTTCAACAAATTCCAAAATATGCAAAGTTCCTTAAGGACTTATGCACCAGCAAACGGAGGTTAAAAGGGAACGAAAAGGTGATGATGGGAGAAAATGTGTCCGCTGTATTCCAAAAGAAATTGCCACCAAAACGGGAAGATCCTGGTATGTTCGCTATTCCATGTCGAATTGGAAATACGGGTTTTGAACGAGCTATGCTAGATTTAGAGGCATCAATAAATGTTATGCCACGCTCTATATACACCTCCTTAAATCTAGGACCTCTTCGGGAAACAAGAATAATTATACAATTGGCGGATCATAGCCTTGTATATCCCGAAGGGGTAATTGAGGACGTTCTTGTCCAAGTCAACAAGCTCGTATTTCCAGCCGACTTCTATGTTCTCGACATGCAACATGAGTCATCAGATTCCACACCTATTTTGTTAGGAAGGCCTTTTTTAAACACGGCCAATACCAAAATAGATGTTCGTGAGGGATCCCTCACGATGGAATTTGATGACCAAATCGTACGGTTTAATATTTATGATGCTATGAAATTCCCTGAGGAAGATTGCTCTCTTTTTGCATTAAGCGTGATTGACCCTCTTATCGAGGAAGTGTTTGATTTGAATTTCAGGGACGCACTCGAGGTAGCACTCACAAGGGACGTAGGAACCAACGATGAGGAAGCATTTGAAATTTCAAGAGAGCTGCTCGAAGTCGTAGGTGCCGTGAAGGGGGCGGGACCGATCATAACGAAAGGGGAAGCAAACTTCATTTGACTTAATGAGGAACGCCAAGCCCTATGCATGCATCGAATTAGTCCAGCCCTATGCATGCATCGAATTCTATTAACGGAGGACGCCAAGCCCACACGAGAAGCCCAACGAAGGTTGAATCCACCAATGATGGAGGTAGTGAAAAAGGAAATTCTTAAGCTCCTCGACGTAGGACTGATCTTTCCAATATCCGATAGCAAATGGGTAAGCCCAACGCAAGTCGTCCCAAAGAAATCCGGAATTACCGTGGTCGAGAATGAAGAAGGAGAACTTGTTCCTAGTCGTATACAAATTGGATGGAGGGTTTGCATCGATTTCCGCAAGCTGAATTCAATGACCCGAAAAGATCATTTTCCCTTGCCATTTATAGACCAAATGATTGAAAGGCTTGCCGGACATGCGTACTATTGTTTCTTGGATGGGTTTTCGGGATACTTTCAAATTGCAATCGCACCCGAAGACCAAGAAAAGACGACATTCACTTGCCCCTTCGGCACATTCGCCTATCGACGGATGCCCTTCGGACTATGCAACGCACCCGCTACTTTCCAAAGGTGTATGGTAAGCATTTTTACCGAGTACGTAGGAAATATCATTGAAATATTCATAGATGATTTTAGTGTGTATGGGGATTCATTCGATATATGCCTAGAAAATCTCACCCTTATTTTAAAACGTTGTGTAGAAACTAATCTCGTACTTAATTGGGAAAAATGCCATTTTATGGTAAAACAAGGAATAGTTTTAGGGCATGTAGTCTCGAAAAAAGGAATTGAAGTTGATAAAGCCAAAATTGATATTATTGCCGCTTTGCCTTCCCCCGCCACGGTACGGGAAGTACGTTCTTTTCTTGGCCATGCAAGTTTTTATAGGAGGTTCATCAAGGATTTTTCGAGGATAGCGGCACCCTTATGCAAGCTTCTCCAGAAGGAAGTAGAGTTTAACATGAACGACGAATGCAAGGCCGCCTTTGACAAGTTGAAGCAATTGCTAACAACATCACCCATAATTCAACCACCAAATTGGGAATTGCCATTCGAATTGATGTGCGATGCAAGCCACTACGCGGTAGGGGCTGTCTTGGGCCAAAAAGTGGGGAGAGCGCCCCATGTAATTTATTACGCCTCAAAAACACTGGACCCGACCCAAGCAAATTATTCTACAACCGAGAAGGAGTTTTTGGCCGTGGTCTTTGCACTAGAAAAATTCCGTTCCTACCTACTCGGGACCAAGGTCATTATTTTCTCAGATCATGCTGCCCTACGATATTTGTTAGCCAAAAAAGAGGCGAAACCGAGACTTATTCAATGGATCCTACTTCTTCAACAATTCAACGTGGAGATCAAGGACAAGAAAGGGTCCAAAAATTTGGTGGCCGATCACCTGAGCCGGTTAGCCTTAGAAAATGATGGAAAACCTATGTGTGACAGTTTCCCCGACGAACAATTATATTCCGCCACTCAACACTGGGAGGACTGTTCGACACTGGGTGACCCAGTGTCAGACTCTGCAGCACCATGGTATGCCGATTTAGTGAATTTTCTCGTAGCCAATATTTTTCCTGCTGGAATGACACGGGCCAGGAGGGATAAACTCAGAAGTGATGTCAAATACTACGTGTGGGATGATCCTTATCTATGGAAGCATTGTTCAGATCAAATGATTTGAAGATGTGTACCAGAGGCTGAATTTCATTCAATTCTCGCTTTTTGTCACTCGTATGAATGCGGAGGACACTTCGGTTCAAGAAGGACAGCACATAAGGTTTTGGAAAGTGGTTTTTATTGGCCTTCACTATTTAGAGATGCTTATGATTTTTGCAAGACGTGTGATAATTGTCAAAGAACGGGTAATATTTCTCGACGCAATCAAATGCCTCAAAATCCTATCTTGGTTTGTGAAATCTTCGACGTCTGGGGCATGGACTTCATGGAACCCTTTCCCTCCTCATATGGGAATCTTTATATTTTACTCTTCGTGGATTACGTATCCAAATGGGTGGAGGCGACCGCCTCACGGACCAATGATTCTAAAGTAGTGGCCCAATTTATTAAGACTAACATCTTCGCTAGATTCGGAATTCCAAGGGCTATAATAAGCGACCAGGGAAAGCATTTCAAAAATAGAATAATTGAGGCACTCCTAAGGAAATATCGAGTCTTGCACAAGGTGTCCATGTTGGCCACTAAGTATACTGGATACAGTTTGAAAAATAGTTTAAACAACAAACTGTACGGATTCTAAATCTGAGTGCGTAGCGGAAGTCTTGGATACAGTAGGTTGCTGTGGATACAGCAACTAAGTGTATAGTGTATACTTAATATATCACAGTAATTAAAAACAGTAAAAGCTGAAGGTAAATAACACAGTAATTAAAGTGGTTCGAGGTAAACCCCTCTACGTCCACTGGTCCTCCACACAGGAGTAAAAGTTTATTATAATTACTGCGTACACAACTACATAATTATAATCAAACCTATCCTTGTATCGTTCACACAGATTGATACAAAGAATGTCTCTTTAAACCGTTCACACAGATTGGTTAAAGCTTCCTTCTTGACTAGCTTCTTCACACACAGTTCCAAAGCTTCGTCCTTATTCGTCCCACACAGGTCAGAATAACTTGTTGAGTTCACACAGAGCTCAGTTTTTACACAGAGGTAAAAGGTAGGTAACCAGGTAAGAACAGCAGCTTTGAATATGAAGTTCTTGAGCTGATGATGGTTGTTCTTGATATTGAGCACTGTATATCTCTTTCGTTCTTAATTGCAGTAAGCTTTGGAGATATGTTTGCTCTGATGATAACTTTTGATAGCTTGAGAGTTAGGTTACTTGGTGACTGATCTTCAATGCCTTCATAAGATATATATAGTCTCTGAAGAAAGTATCCGTTGAGATGTATCCGTTTGAATGAGATTTCGTTCCAACGGGTTTATGACACGATCCGGATTTCGCGGGATTCTGAATATCTGAGGACTGGCAGTATTTAAATACTTTATCCTTGAGTATTTAAATACTTCTTTATTCCACGGGACTTGACTTCTATTCCTTCTTTGTCCTGTTGTGAGCTGTATGGAAGATAACTGTATTTTGAGTTACGAGACAGTTTCCATACTTGGTCTTTTTACAAGACTTCTTGCTGTACTGAAGAGCTTCACTATATGCTGATTCGAGGCAGGTCTTCGATACAGGATAAAGCCTCAAAGATTCGATACAGTTTCCTTTACTGTATTCGGATTGGCATATATGTCAAAACCTCTTTATCAAATATCATTCGATACAGGGATCGGGTATCCCGGCTGTTTCGATACAGGGTCTTTGTTTTCCCAACAGTCCACTTCCTATCACCCGCAATCAAATGGGCAAGTCGAAACATCCAATAAGGAGATAAAAGCAATCTTGGAGAGAAGAGTTCAACCAAATCGGAAGGATTGGAGTTTACGACTCGACGACGCGCTTTGGGCCTATAGGATGGCATATAAAACACCAATTGGCATGTCACCGTATCGCTTGGTCTATGGCAAACCGTGACACCTTCCCGTCGAGCTCGTGCATCGTGCCTTTTGGGCAATCAAGAAGTGCAATATGAATTTTGACGAATCAGGCACCCACCGGAAGTTGCAATTGCAAGAATTGGAAGAGATACGAAATGATGCGTTCGAAAATGCAGCAATTTATAAAGAAAAGGCAAGGGCGTTCCACGATTCAAAAATAATAAGGAAAGACTTCGTCGTAGGTGAAAAAGTGCTACTCTACCACTCTCGACTCAAATTATTTCCGGGCAAGTTGCGATCCCGCTGGATTGGTCCATTTATAATTACCAATATTTATCTTCATGGAGCGATTGAAGTTCAAAGTCTAAAGACACGAAAAATTTTCAAGGTTAACGTCCATCTCCTAAAACCCTATCGCGAAGGATTTACGGCGACTAATATGAAAGAATTCAAACTCGAGGACCCATTCGAAATATAAAACAGGGAGTTCGTCGAGCCAACGACGTAAAAAAAAGGCGCTTATTGGGAGGCAACCCAATTTTATTTATTTTTCGCATATTTGTTTTCCTTAGTCGTCAGTTTTTTTTAACTTTTAAGAAAATCTTTTACCTGCTTATTTCCTTTTCTACTTATTTCCTTCTTTTAAAGTCTTCTTCCCTTTTTACTCCTTATTACTTATTAATTTCTTTTTCCTAAAAAACAACCCCTTCTCCCTCATAGATCAGTAGTCGATTATCCCCCCCCCCCCCCCCCCGCTCGGTCTTCCCAATTGATGTAGCCACCCCTGTTTTCTGCAGACACCATCGCCGACCATCATGACCGGAAAAGAAACAAGGAACGTCAATCGGCCGCTGAATCGAATCACTCGGAGCGGAGGCTGGAGGAATAACCCTAGGGCGCCGACCTTCTACGACCTCACCAAGCCCGAAGCACCCGCGACAAAACCCTCCACCGCCGGAAAACGAAGGGTCGGCCGACCAGCAACCGACGAACCACTCACAAAAAAACCGAAGCGGCGGGCGCCGGGTCAAACTTCAAAAAGGGGGAAATAAATCCAGACATCGCCAAGCCGTGGCTTGAAAGATGAGCCCACACCGCCACCATCTCCGCCCTCGTCGGTCGCACCACCAGTCACCGATGACGATACGGCCCCTGAGCTAATCTATCAATTATTACCGCTGCCCCCGTTGCTACTTACATGGTATGGCGCAGAGACATCGAGTTCCACAACAGTCGAGGGGAATGGTTCGGAACATCCACCCCAACCCGAACGCAATTCTGAAGACGAGCCGCGACCGACAGACGAAAGAGGAAAGGAAAAGGAGACCGACCAGCAGCACGACTCTATGCAAACCGGGAACCCAGCTCCACCTCCAGTAAGAGAAAGGCGCAAGAGTCTCCTCGGCCTACCGAACCGTTATAATGTCGTCTTTGGCTCCCCCGGACAGGTTACACGCTACCGCAAACTCACGGAACGAAAGGTAATTCCCTCAGTCTATCTTGATGAGATTATTTTGAGACAATTGGGATTGTATGATGATGTTATGGCGTTGTTGAGTGTGCTGGGGTGGGAGAAATTGGCAACTGGGAACTGGGAAGTTTATGAGAATCTCACTTATGAATTTTTTAGTTCAATTTGGAAAGGAGATTTTGAAAAAAAAGGGACCTTTTATTTTCGTTTGAATGGTAAGGGGTATACATGGGGGGTTGAGCAGTTCGGCTGAGCACTTGAGCTGACTGCCGAACCCGAGGAAGAAGATGACATACCACCCAAGAATGAGATTTGGCAAATGATTATGAATGATGCCGGTCCATTTGCTGCGGGAAAAACTAAGGCCACCGCCATTCGAAACCCAGTGATCCGTTACGTTCAACGACTTATGGCATACACGATCACCGGGAGATACTCAAATCAGAATGTTGTGCAGATTTTTGAGCTGAGGATGATTTATGCGATGGTTTTTAGAAAAAGGGTGAAATATGTTAAAGATTTATTGATGATGCTTATTGGGGATGATGTTTCGAAAAATCCAATTGTAATGGGGGTCGGTCACACCGTAGCTCAGATATCGGGCCGATTTCAGTGGCGGTTTTCAGTGGCAATGAAAAGCGGATGAAATCTTCTTACAAAAATGGGCATTTTAGAAAAAAATGAAAGAACTTTTAAGTTGCGAATATCGGCAAGTGAGATGATAGCTTTACCAAACACCGCATACACTTCGCCATGGGAGGAGAGAAATTTAAAAATGTTGCACAGGAGCCTTCCTTCCATTCCTTCAGACAGCCCGGCGGCAAGGGCTCAGACATCCGGTGCGAGCGCAAGCCGAGCAGGAGAGTCGGCTACAAAGGCCGAGCTGAGGCGTCGGATCGAGCAGCTTGAGGAGGGACATCGCGCGCTTCAAGCCAAGGTGGATCGTTTGACTGAGCAGTTGGAGGCCCGTCGTCCTCATTAGCCCGGTGATTCCTATTCTAGACTTTCTTTTACTATGCTTTATTTTTCTTTTCCTTCGTTTATTTGGAGTATGTACTTAATTTTAAGTTTGGGGAAGTTGGATTTGGAACGTTTGGTTGAAATTGAAAATTGTGATGAATTTAATTTTGCGTCCTTAGCTAAATTTATGTGATTGATTCAAGTGCGTGTATTGGGGATTTGAGTGTGGCTTGACATAGGAAATGAATATGATTGGCTAGTTTGATTTTAATTAGGGTAGTTCACTAGTCTTGATTTTGGATTTGGATACAAGTGTGAGGGATTCATGGCACAAGCCTTTTTATTCGTGAGTTTTGAGCCATAGAGCAAAATATATATACACACATATATATGCTCACTAATTCTTCTTGTGGGGTCAAACGTGTTGTGTTCATACTAGAACTTAATCAATTATTCATGTCAAGACTATGTTCGTGTTCTCATGCAGTAAAGTGATAAAGGCAATTTAGGAATAACCCACTTGGCCTTTATTTTCCCACCGCGACATAATCACCATTAGAAGCCCATTTGGACCTAAGCCTTATTCTTTGATCCAGCACATTTTATTAGCCATTATCTAATTTTTGGTGAAAATTCATCCGTTTGAACCCTTGGTCAAGATTTGGTTGTGAATTAGGTGTATAACAAGTCGAGGGAAGAACGAAGAATTATCAAGAAATAGGTGGTGAAGTGAAAATAAAAAGAAAAAAAATGCTGAAATTAAGATGAAAAAAATCAAGGCCGCAACAAAAAAAAAAAGTAGGGGGGCGGCCGTAAAAATACCCCCATCGAATGTTGTTAAAGCCACTGACCTCTATTAATCTTTCGTGGCTATGCGATTACGTGTGCCTCAAAGGGTGCTCAAGGAAAGGATGGTGCTTCATTGTTTGTAGGATTTGTTATACATTTAATTTCATGATTAGTCTCGGCCAATGAATCCTTTATTTATCCTTTTTATCCTACCCATACCTAAAGCCCCTTTACAACCATAAAATCCCTTTTAATTATATGCATGAGTTCTTCTACGTAGTGGAGATTTGATTTTTGTGCGAGTATATGGTAAGGACACACCATGTTTTGACGTGAGTGATTGCTTAATAATCCCTATATCTACTTGAGCGAGAGTGACCCCTTGTGAGGCCATTGAATTTTCTCTCACTTGATGCCAATGAAGATGTTGAGATTGGTTGAGGTACTTTAATTGTCTTCTTACTTGTTCATAATTATTTATTCTCCCTTGAATATGGCTATCATCTTGGATTTTTCAATACATGTTTCTTGAATTTCTTTCACTGGAACTATGCTTGAGGACAAGCATTGGTTTAAGTTTGGGGAGATTTGATAGAACAAAAATAGTGTGCTAAAATCATTGTTAATTATAAGGTTTTAATGGATTTTATGTTGGCACACTTGGTTATTTTCCATATATTTATATTTTGGATGCAATTTACTTCACTTGGCAATTTGTTGTTTAATTTAGGTGTTTGATGGAGTTTTTAAGCTTAAGGAATAATTTGGATCATCAAACGGACCAAGCCAAGGTGATTTGGGGCTTAAATGAAGAAAATATCGTGCGACACTGGGTGGCCAAGTGTCAGTTCGCTGACCCAGTGCCAGTCCTGTTACGAAAATAACCTTACTTGGGACCCAAGAAACGACTCAAAAATCGCCCAATCAGTTCCACAAGGCAATAAATCGGTCCATATGATGGAAAAAGGAATTGGAATAGATTTGGGAAGAAAGACTCCAAGGAAAATAAAACTCAAGAAGGAAGGAGTCCTAATTAATGAAGGAAACTAGGAGATAAGGAATAATTATAAAAGGGAGGAGAGATGGAATAAAAACACACCTTGGAACAGCAAACTCACGGCTGGAGGGAAGAATTCACGGCTGGAGCAGAAGAATTCATAAGGGACGACCGAACCGATTTCCGCTGGAGCAACCGAGCCGATTCCGACGTGTGAAGAAGAAGATTATACCGTTTGAATTTCTTTCTACTCATGCCTATTATAAATTTGCTGTTTTCTAAAGCCAACATGTCCGGCTAATTTTCTATTCTAGTTCTTAGTGAAGTTTGAAACCGTATTTAAATTATTCATGTTTTAATCCCGCAGCGTATTCTCAACTCGAATTCTCTTGAATTACTTTTGTGTTATTGAATTCACGACTATGCCATTTAATTTCTTGATTTGGTTTGGCCAACTAGATTAGGAGTTTTATGTCTTATGCTAGAAATTGAGTTTTAATCCGTAATTGTTGCAATTTTAATTTCACAAGTAGCAAACAATTGATTTTTCCCAATTGGGTAACACAAAATCGAGATTCCTTAAGTCGAGCTTATAAACTTAATATCTTGCCTATTCCATTATTTTGGTTTTTAATGCATCTAGCGAGCGAGATTCGAAGAGCTTGTTTTGAATCCACCGTATAGATAGGTTCGATTAAAGAGCTTGTTTTAATTGAATAAACTTAAGAAATAATTGAGGTCAACAGAGCTTGTTGTTGGATTCGGAATAGGAGTTCATGAGATTAGAGAATAGATAAGCGTTGCATTGAAGCTTGAATTAATTCGAAACGGCGGATAACGGAGCTAAGGACTAGATTATTCTTTAATTGATATTTCCGTATATTATTTCCTTTGTTTATTTTAATTTAATTTATTTTACGCAATTTATTTTAGTTGAGGTCAGAAATCGACCCCCCCCCTCTCGTTTTTATTTTGTTTTAATTGCTAAAAGTATTTAATCCTTAGTTAGTCCAATTGATTTACCATTCTCCGTGGGATCGACCCTTACTTGCCGATACTACTAGTTAGTAGAAGTGAGCCAAGGAAAAATATAAATAACTAATTTTGGCGCATCACGACAGCGCGGTCACCTTTGTCGCCCATAAGAGCTTATTGTATACCAAATGGATGTCAAAAGTACATTCCTGAATGGAGACCTTGCTGAAGAAGTATATGTTGAACAACCACTAGGGTTTGTCAATCCAGAAGGCGAAGACCTAGTATACAGGCTAAGGAAAGCGTTGTATGGACTTAAACAAGACCCTAGAGCATGGTATGAGACTCTGTCCCAGTATCTAACCAATAATGGATTCGAGAAAGGTGCTGTGGACAAGACCTTATTCAAAATACAGGATGGTGATGACCTCCTGATGGTTCAAATATATGTAGACGATATAATATTTGGTTCAACTAACCTTGCTTTGTGTCAAAGGTTCTCTCATCTCATGCAAAGTAAATTTGAAACGAGTATGATGGGAGAACTTAGTTATTTTCTAGGATTGCGAGTAAAGCGGGTTGCCTGTGTATTTTCATCAACCAGAAAATACAAAGAAGGAGCTTCTCAACAAGTTTGGAATGAATACTTCCAAATCATCGTCAACCCCCATGAGCACTTCCGTGCAAATTAGTGCTGCTGAAGCTGGAAAGCCGATTGATCAATCACTCTACAGAAAGCTTATTGGCTCACTCCTGTACCTAACAGCTAGCAGGCCCGATATCCAGATTGCTGTAGGAGTGTGTGTGCGGTATCAAGTAGCACCTAAAGAATCACACTTCGCAACAGCCAAACGAATCCTGAAATACGTCAAAGGAACAGTCGATGTAGGACTGTGGTATCCTAAAGAAGGTGGATTCGATTTAGTTGGCTACAACGACTAGGATCTCAGAGGTTGCAAGCTAGATGGGAAGAGTACAAGTGGAACGTGTCACTTTCTTGGACCTAGACTTGTGTCTTGGTTTAGCAAGAAACAATTGGCAAACTCGCTTTCAACAGCTGAATCAGAATACTATGCTGCTGGCAGTTGCTGTATGCAGATCCTTTGCATGCAACAACAGCTGTCAAACTATGGAATTGAAGCCAAAGAAACGCCAATTATGGGCGATAGCACGAGTGCAATTGCTATCACGCACAACCCTGTATTGCACTCGCGCACCAAGGATATTCACATGAAGCATCACTTCATTAGGAATCATGTTGAGAACAAGGATATTCGTCTAGAAAAAGTTCATACAGATATCCAGTTAGCCGACATCTTTACCAAACCTCTCGACACAGCAAGATTCTGCATGCTTTGACATGAATTGGGATTGCTACAGCCTAACTCCCTGTAAAATTTTAATGCTTTTACTCAGCAAATTGAGGGGGAATGCTGTAAGACCCAAGAATACAGTATTCACCGTTAGTTATATGTACACTTAGTCTATCAGAACAGCACTGTAGGAACAAAGAGACATGAACTATCCTATAACTGACGTGTGCAATAACTAAGGGGGGATCCAGTACGACCCAAGAATACAGCATTAATCCGAAAGCTGCTGTGTGGAATTGAAACCCGTATGTACCTTTTAAGGGGGAAACACTGTATTTTAGCGGATATAGCACATACTATGGGAAATCAATTATCATAACGATTTTTGTGTCCACGTGCCATGTTATAATTAAAAAGTCTTTTGCGTTAAATGCTTTACACGACATCTGTACATTGGTATCTTCAAAGCCGCAATGTTTTATATTATTTTATTAATTTTACACCGTCATTTCGGGCAATAAGGGAAATTTGATAAGTCAGAAGTAGGACCCGCTCTTATTTCAAAATTAGATGGATAAGTTGTACCGGTTACACTCAGTCCATCGTGGTCGTCCATTTTAAAACAACGGTTCCCATCCCTTAAATCTGATCGTCCATTATCTGTAAACCCTTCTTCGCCGCCCACTATAAAAAGACTGTAAATGCCATTTGAGACTCTTTACGCTTTTTGCATATTGAACGAGTCCTTGAGCATACAGCCTACAACTCTCTTTGCTTTTACTGCATTTCTCTTTGAATCCCCTTTTCTTTCTTCGAGAATCGTCAATGGCATCTTCTCAGAACTCTTCCATATCTCTCAAGAAGTCCTCCAACATCATCGACGAACAGATCTTTTCTAGATCTGTTGTGCTTAAACGTGTTCGTTCCGAAGGTGATGACATCGAATCAATGGAGTACGTCATTACGAGGATATGTCAGCAAGGCTTTTATCGCCTTGGAAGTCACACCGCTAAACGCTTTGACGCTCACCTAGTTGAGGAATTCTACCTCAAAGTTGCTGTCTGTTTCTTCTCGCTTGCTCAGGGAGGAAATGTTGCTGACATCACTGCTGTCATTCACGGAGTCAATATCTGTGTCGACCAAGAGCTACTTCATAATCTCTACAGGCTTCCTGCTGATGGCCTAACAATGGAAGATCTTGAGACCTTTGGGTCCCAAGAACTCTTGACCGAATACTATGGGTTGTTCACCGGTTCAGCATCGGTTGAAACAGTTCACACCTATTGCACAAGAAACACTTTTGTTTACCTTTTGTTTATTTACACGATTTCTGTTGCCGTGTTTTTGAGAATAGAACAGGTGTGTTCGAGATGTGCACCAATCTAAGGTTCAGAATGATAGTTGCAATCATGACCTGTGAAAAGGTCAATTGGTGTCAAATAATACTCAAACGGTTGCAGGAAGAAGTTTATAAGCCTGCCTCGCAGAAGAAATCTTTTGGTTTGCTTCTGAATTACATTCTGACGAAATGCGGTGTTCCGCAAGCCGAAAAAGCAAAGAAGATCACTTCTCGGATATATGGGAAGCGTCAGACCCTCCGTTTTCAACAAAGGACCTCTGATTGCAAACAGACCTTTCATCTGAAATTGCCCCTTTCTGCCGATCCAAGGGATGTGTCTTCGAAGTCCCAAAGTGAAGAAACTTCAAGGAAGAGAAAGAGATCTCACAGCAAAACTCTCGTTGCTGTTGAGAAGCCAAAAAGGAAGCTAAGGAGGCTTTCAAAAGTTAAAGCTACAGAAACCTCCAAGGATGCTCCTTCAACAGCCCAACCCACTGTATCGAACCCCCAGGGCGCAACCCATGCGGAAGAGATGATTGCTACTGTCGCGACAGTAGATCCCAAGCCTTTGGCGGCTATGATGGATGCTCAGACATCTGCCAACTTACAAGACTCTGGCGAGTCGGCTTCCCCTATGGAGCCTAAAGCTACTTCTCCTGTAGGGGATTCCCCACCCGTTAAGGATCCATCTCCCATCAGGGTACCAACCACTGTTCGGGATCCAGCTCCGACACAAGTACCCATACCTGTCGAGGAATCCATGCATACAACGGACCCAAGCGTTGTACGCAGCCCCTCCCCAGACACCATTATCAATAAGACTTTTCTCTCTGTGCAGATAGAGCAAGCTTATGATCGCTTCGTACAATAGAAAGCCTACATGCTCGCTCCATATAGCACCCTGTATAACTGGAGCGATTGGTGCGAAGAAGAACGATTTGTGTTGGAAGTGACGGACTCACCATATGTTGAAGTCCTGATCCAATGGGACAACCTAATCTGCAAAGAGTTGATCACGAGCCACCTGATGGACAAAGCAGATGCCCGTCAGAAAGGAAAAGCTAAATCCGGTGATCAAGCTCCCAAAAGTCCAAAATCAGATCACGACTTGGACGATGATGATGATGCCCTTCAGGCTGGTCTAAGAATGAGTCGCGAGGAATCTGAATCTCATATGGGCGAAGGAACTTCTAGTCAACACCAAAATCCTCCCCATCAACAAGACTATGTTCCCAACAGAGAGGATTCAGTCTCTCCTGTAGCAGAGGAACAACCGGCTACCCAACAGGCACCTGAGCCTGTCGCCGCCCAAGCCGAAGAAGAACCCCAACACCATCCCGCATGAGGAATCAGTCCCTCTGCCGGAGCAGGCGGAAGCTGAGAGACAGCAGGAGGAATTAGTCCCTCCTGTACCTTTGTCTTCAGAACCCACTGCCAAACAAGAGAAAACAACAACCCCTGTCGCCGAGCCAGCCTCTGATGCTCCCGAAACCTCAATTGTTTTGGAATCCGACGACGGTATAATACCTGAAGATGTCCAACTCAACTCACGTCTCAATGTGAACTTGAGACGGTTGAATGGAGTTGAAGATTTCGCCCATCCAGATTCTCCAAGGATGGCCGCAAAGAAAGAGCGATTACATGCTCTTGGCCTTCAAACAGTTTTCATCCAGGATGCCATCAACTTCCTATATTCTGTCAAAAAAGCTCTTGATTGGATGCACCAATCAGCCGTTGAAGAGATGACAGGTCTAAGGCACGAAGTTTCCCGAGTGGAAGAAGCCTTCAGAATCTTACCATCAGTCTTCAAGCAGGCCCTAAGCCAATTGCAAGAACGATAGGAGCAGATCTTGAGAGAAGAACAATCTAAGCTACGCGTGTCCGAGGCCAAGACAGCATCAGCTATAATTGAATCCGGTTCCCAGCTTCAAGCCCACGACAAGAAAATTCAAGATATGTCGCAGGTGCTCACCTCCCTAGTTGAGAAAATGACAAGTTTTGAGACGAAACAGGATGCTGCTATGCAAATCTTGTAACACCTTGATGAGAAGGTGTCATACCTTGATGACGCCAAAAAGGGGGAAGAATCGAGGGAATCTGCAAGGAGAACAAGGCTTGAGCAAGAGATGGAAATGCTAGCTGCTTTTGAAGACAGCATCACTGCTGATATTGCCCGTCTTTCATCTCCAAATGTTCCAAGACCCTAAGTTTCCTTGGAAGAACCTCGTTTGAAAAACGCAAGCTATGAACCTCCCGGCCAACCGACAGCCTACTACATAAGAAATCAAAAACTGGAGGAAGAATCAACTGCTAAGATACTTTGTAGTTCTTATCAGGGAATATTCAATATTCAACAGATACAGGACGGTACAGGAAGCCGCTGAGGAATATAAGAAAGGTTGGAAGAAGGAACGCTCCCGCTCCAGTAGAAGATGAAGTCTAAACATAGACAAGGTGACTTGGTTACCCATCCAGAAGATTGGATCCTAGTCTTCGATAAGTCATATGATGGACGAGCATTATATATGAATCGAGATAGGGACGCTCATCAGAACTGATGGAAGAATACCAAGAATGACCCTAATGGGCCATGGAGACACTCAGATTACAGGAGTTGAATTTCCTGGTATTTTTTTGTAATTTTATTTTCAAAACAGCAAAATATTGTACTCTTTATTTCATATCAATAAAATATTTGCCTGTCTTAAAAGATTACAACTCGTAATCTACTGTGTTATTGTATGTTTACAAACACTAAATTTATCCTAATACATAAGCTGTAAGAACTTGTCTGCGAACAGTTCATAGTTGAAGTTGTATGTATCTAGAATACTATGTAAGATTGTGCCTGCACGCCAATCATAAGTTTAAATCATGTAACACTCTTTTGATAAAAGCTGAACTTGCCTACGAGCAATTCTTAGTATTAGGCTAATTGCTGAAGGCCAGAACATTCGAACATAAGACCAAGAAGTCTGCCCTCCTTCAAGATGCTAAGTGTCAAAGTTTTGGCATCATCAAGGATGTTTGGATAATATCAAAAGGTTTTTAAGGAAGACTTGGCAAATTATCAAAAATGGGGAAATTGTTTGGATAACAATCCCTGTATCGAAAAATCTTGACAGAATGTTTTGAAAATGTGGCAATCCAGCATACATCAAATAGCTGTATCGAAAAGCTGATCAAAGGTGTCAACCTGTATCAAAGACTTTTCATAGTCCCAGCATACAGTGAATCAATCATACAGTAAAGGAGTCTCATAAGACTAAGTATGAAAGCTGTCTCGAATCGATAATATAGCTATCATTCCATATAGTATCCAAACAGGACAAGAAGGAATCTTTGTTATTCACTACAGTCAAAGTCCCGTTTAAGAAGATATATTTAAATATTACAGAATAAAGTATTTAAATATTAAGCCGTAGAGATCTTCAATCAAGCACAAAATCCGGATCGTGTTTTATTCAAACACATCATCCCGTTGGAATGGACTTTTGCTAAACGGGTCTATCTCAACGGATATATTCAAGAAGGCTACATATATATATATATATGTTGGGAAAAATAATGTTGTTTTGATAATTACCAAACAACAAAGCTTGATACAGTAAGCCGTTGTATCGAAAGTCCGATCGAAGTTGTCAATCCTGTATCGAAGACCTTCTCATAGCGCCAGCATACAGCGAGCTCTCGCTCTACCAAGATACAGAAACAAAGTCTAAGTAAACACCAAGTATGGAAGCTATCCGAATACAGCATCTTTCCATACAGCATCAGACTACTCCAATATGCCTACAGCATAATTAGATACAACATTCAAATCGGAACAGGACTGAAGACCGTTTGGAAAGGAATCTTTGGTATTCACTAAAGTCAAGTCCCGTTTAATAAAGAAGTATTTAAATACTAAAGGATAAAGTATTTAAATACTGAACCTGTCAGAGATCTTCAAATCCCGTAATATCCGGATCCTGGTCCTTTCAAGTCAACTATCAAATTGTTACAGAATCTTGCTCAACGGATCTATCTCAGCGAATATATCCAAGAAGGCTATATATATCCCCAGAGTTTGAACATAATTACGACGAACACATAAGGACACATAGAAGCTTACAAGCGATATTCAAACCATCGAAAGACTGAATATTCATTATCATCAGATCAAGCTTACAAGAGCAAATATATTTTCTAGCATCAATCCATATCTGACAAAGAAGAAATATACTCAGTCATCAAGAACAGCTATCATCAGCTCAAGATCTTCATATTCAAGCTGTTGTTCTTACCTGTTTACCTACCTTTTACCTTTGTGTAAAATCTGAGCTCTGTGTGAACTCAACAAGTTATTCTGACCTGTGTGGGATGAATAAGGACGAAGCTTTGGACTGTGTGTGAAGAAGCAAGTCAAGTGGAAGCTTTAACCAATCTGTGTGAACAGTTGAAAGCGACAGTCTTTGTATCTATCTATGTGAACGATACAAGGATAGGTTTGACTATAAATACATAGTTGTGTACGCAGTATTTATAATAAACATTTTACTCTTGTGTGGAGGACCAGTGGACGTAGAGGGGTTTACCTTGAACCACTTAATAACTGTGTTATTTACCTTTTGTCATTACTGTTTTCATAAACTGTGATTTGTATAAGTATACACTGCAAAACCCTGTACGCACCAAGCTAACAGGAGAATAGACCGAGTTGTCAGACGACAAAGAACTCATCAAGGTAAGACTTCCGCTACGCACTCAGATTCAAAAATCATATAGCATGTTGCTTAAGCATTTCCGAAGCTGTATCCTGTATACTTCCAGTGGACCAATAAGTGGTATCGGAGCGGTTGATTCTAAAAAGAATTAGTCGTATTTTTAACTGAATCAGATTCTTAAAATCACTTACTTTTCGAAAACAATTTATCTTTCCTATTGCCTCACATATGCATACCTCATTAATAAGCAAGGTACCTATGTTTTCTATTAAAGAGTTTGATGACTGGAGAAACAGGATGAAGAACAAACTCAAGGCCTTCATTGGAGAATCAAAAGCTTCACCCGCATCAACAAGGACTGAATGTCTTCAGGTGGTCACTGACAGTGACTCGTCTGATGATGAGCTAGAAGATAGAGCCTATATGTGCTCTATGGCCAAAGTTAAAGAGGAAAATGAAGACGACGATGATGATGAGGTAAGCTCTACCTCAACTATTCCTGTAAATACTTCTCATACCTTTGAAAATATGTTGAATGAATTTAATAACATTCAAAAGGCCCATGATATATTGAAAAGAGAAAACATACAACTTGAAATTTCTAACTTAGAGCTGAAAGAAGAAAACGACTTGCTGAAGGATAATTACGAAAATATGTCAGTCGATTGCGAAAACAGCAAAGTCAATTTAGAAAAACTCATGGAGAGCAATCATCAACTTGCTCAAGATCTAAATAAGACTAAGTCTAATCTTGAAAGCAAGACAAATGATTTGGCTCTACTCGAAGCCAAAGTAAAATCGCTCGAGAAACATGAAGGAGAATTAGAGACAATCTTGAATTCTTTCGAGAAATCCTCTAATAGAATGGAAGAGATCCTAAGCACTGGGCAACATGCTCATGATAAACGTGGCTTAGGGTACAACTCGTTCTCCAACAAAGAAAAATCTAGTACGGTATTCGTCTGGAGTGAGGAATCCATTCCTGTATCGGAAGAAGTTTCGAGTCCTGTGAAGGAACCAGTTGCACCGCGAATAGCAAAGGCTGACATTCCGCCACCACAGTCATATTCCAGACAGCGGAATCACCAGCCATTCAGACCTGGAAGGCGTATGCAACAGCATGCTCCCCGAGTATATCAACAAATAAATGCTCAGAAGAGGGTCAGATCCAAATATCAAAAGCCCGCATGCAAAGATTTTTCAATACAGCGTGCCTAGATATTGGATACAAGAGCCCCGTTATCCATCAAGAAAATAGGTCGCAGCGCAGTATCAACAACAGATTTGGGAATCCAACTGGAGACCCAGGAGGCAATCTGTAAGATCTATGAAAATGGCTCCACCTCCGAGACAACAATCGTACTGGAATAACAACTATAATTCTCGATTTTTCATGCATTATAATTATCATGATTACAATGACTACGTGCCTGACCCACGTAGATATCGAAATAATGGACCAAAAGTAGCCTACAACAAACCAATTGTTGTCCGGCAAATTTGGGTACCGAAAGGCACTATCACACCAGGACCCAAATTTACTTGAATTCTATGCTTCAACAAGAATTGGGAACACTACAGCTAGACTCCCTGTAAGTTTTTATGCTTTTACTCATTAATTAAGAAAGAATGCTGTAAGACCCAAGAATACAATATCTACCATTAATTAACTGTACACTCAGAACAGTCAAGACAGCACCGTAGGACAAAGAAGGCATGAAACCTTCCTACAGCTGACGTGTGCATTAATTAAGGGGGAATATAGTACGACCCATGAATACAGTGTTAATCAGAACATTAATGTAAGAATTGAATCCTATATCTACCTCTTAAGGGGGAACGCTGTATTATTCACGGATACAGTACTTACACTACAGGACATCAATTATGCTTGATAGTTTTATTCTATTGTGTATTGCAAACAGTTTTAAGTCCACATGCCCTGTTTTTATATTTAAAATTTTAAACACTTTGCACGACATCTGGACTTCTCATTCAATTTTTATTACTGCAATCCAACAAGTTTAAGTATTAAGCTGTAAGAACTTGTCTACGAACAGTTCATAGGTTCAGTTGTACTCAACTAGATCATACTGTAAGATTGTGCCTGCGCGCCAATCATAGGTTTAAGATGTAAATACACTTCCCTATTTGATGTTATCATTTTTAGAACTTACCTGCAAGCAGTTAACATTTCTTTTAGACTAAGTGCTGAAGACCAGATCATTCGAATAGAAGATCAAGAAGTCTGCTCAAGATGTTATCAAAACAGAAGGAAGCTGATGAGATAAACAAACTCCTGTATCGAAGTCTTCTCAAATTACCAACAAGTGGTTCTCGAAAAAGAAGAGGAAATTGTTTTAGTCTAGGGATGGTCTTGGCATCAAAGTTTTGGGATCATCAAGATGTTTTGGAAATTATCAAAAAGGGGGAATTTGTTGGGAAAAACAATGTTGTTTTGATAATTACCAAACAACAAAGCTTGATACAGCAAGCCAGCATACAGCAAGCCGCTATATCGAAAGTCCGATCGAAGTTGTCAATCCTGTATCGAAGACCTTCTCATAGCGCCAGCATACAGCGAGCTCTCGCTCTACCAAGATACAGAAACAAAGTCTAAGTAAACGCCAAGTATGGAAGCTATCCGAATATAGCATCTTTCCATACAGCATCAGACTACTCCAATATGCCTACAGCATAATTAGATACAGCATTCCAATCGGAACAGGACGGAAAACCGTTTGGAAAGGAATCTTTGGTATTCACTAAAGTCAAGTCCCGTTTAATAAAGAAGTATTTAAATACTAAAGGATAAAGTATTTAAATACTGAACCTGTCAGATATCTTCAAATCCCGCAATATCCGGATCCTGGTCCTTTCAAGTCAACTATCAAGTTGTTACAGAATCTTGCTCAACGGATCTATCTCAATGGATATATCCAAGAAGGCTATATATACCCCCGAGTTTGAAGATAATTACGACGAACACATAAGGACACATACAAGCTTACAAGCGATATTCAAACCATCGAAAGACTGAATATTCATTATCATCAGATCAAGCTTACAAGAGCAAGTATATTTTCTAGCATCAATCCATATCTGACAAAGAAGAAATATACTCAGTCATCAAGAACAGGTATCATCAACTCAAGATCTTCATATTCAAGCTGTTGTTCTTACCTGGTTACCTACCTTTTACCTTTGTGTAAAATCTGAGCTCTGTGTAAACTCAACAAGTTATTCTGACCTGTGTAGGATGAATAAGGACGAAGCTTTGGAACTGTGTGTGAATAATCAAGTCAAGTGGAAGCTTTAACCAATCTGTGTGAACGGTTGAAAGCGACAGTCTTTGTATCTATCTGTGTGAACGATACAAGGATAGGTTTGATTATAAATACATATCTGTGTACGCAGTATTTATAATAAACATTTTACTCCTGTGTGGAGGACCAGTGGACGTAGAGGGGTTTACCTCGAACCACTTAAATACTTTGTTATTTACCTTTTGCCGTTACTGTTTTCATAAACTGTGATTTATATAAGTATACACTGCAAAACCCTGTACGCACCAAGCTAACAGGAGAATAGACCGAGTTGCTATATCGACAACAACTTACTGTTGCAAGACTTCCGCTACGCACTCAGATTCGAAAATCATACAGCCTGTTTCTTAAGCATTTCCCAAGTTGTATCCTGTATACTTCCACTGGACAAAAAATATATATATCCCCAGACTTTGAAGATCAAAACACAAAGAAATCAACAACAACGAAGTTATCATCATATACATATGAGCAAACATATCTCCCAAAGCATACTGCTCTTCTGAAAGAAGAGATATACAAGTGCTCAAACCGTGAACAACACATCATCAGCTAAAAGCTCAGAAAGTCAAAGTTGTTGTTCAAACATTGTTCTATCCTTGAACAAAACCCATCAGCCCTGTGTGGACTGAGAAACCTTGCTATTCGTGAACTGTGTGTGATGGACTTGCATTGAAGAGACGAAGCTTCAGAACTGTGTGTGAAGAAGCCAGTCAAGTGAAAGCTTAAACCAATTCGTGTGAACAATATATTGATTAAGTTTGATTATAAATACGTAGTTGTGTATGTAGTATTTATAATAAATATTTTCACTCCTGTGTGGAGGACCAGTGGACGTAGAGGGGTTTACCTCGAACCACTTTAATTACTGTGTGATTTAAATTCTGCATTTACTGTTTTAATATCTATGATTAATTTTAAGTATACAATTCATTTCTATTTGCTGTATTTACAGCAACTTACTTTAAACAAGACTTCCGCTACGCACTCAGATTTGAAAATCGTACAGCATGTTGTTTAAAACACTTTCCAAGCTGTATTCTGTGTACTTAGTGGCCAACAGTATGGTAGGTTCAGAAAGCCCATCAAGGTAAAGTTGAGCTCTCTGAAACCATAAGGAAGCTAAACTTGTAGTATTTTTTTTTTTGAAAACGGGTGGCACAGTTTGATCCGAGTTCAGGTACTGGATTGTGCAAAATAATGCCAAAATCTGGGCAGAAATCTGGACAAAATAACAGCAGTTCCCAGAAAACCACATTTAAATATATTGAAACAACAACAGCGGTTCCCTAAAAAACGCTGTTAACGTGTAAAAATAATGGCGGTTCGAAAACCGCCGTTAAATATCCGCTGTTAAAGCGGTTCTTTATAACCGCTGTTAATTGACATGTTTAATAGTGGTTAAGAAGAACCGATGTTAATTATCTACAACAATGGTGGTTGCTAAAACCGCTGTTAAAATTAAGAGCGGGACATTCAACGGAGGTTCTGGAACCGTTGTTAATTGGCCACCAGAACTGCTGTTAAAAGCCTGTGTTGTAGTAGTATTTGTACTCAAACTATGCTCAAGGATTACGAGAACAATAATACTCGTGCTCAGTAAAATGAGAATTATGGTACGCATATAATATGAATTTTATTTTATCATGTAATATGAGAACTTGAACCAAATATATATGCATTTAAAGTTTGTTTATTATACGTTTATATGTGCAGATATCTGATGATGTTGGAGCACTATCTAATGATGTTATTCATAAAATTCGAGCTGATTGGGGACACTATTTTTTGGAGGTTCGAAAATGTCTTGCGACATGATTTTGTGTATTTGTATGAATTATACATTTGATATTTGTATGAATTATTTGGATGAATTGGTGGATTTTTTTTGGTATTATCTCCAATGAATTTATTGTTGGTTAGTTCATTTCTGGTGTGTTTTGTAATATCCGGAATTTCTACTACTGTTGTTTGATATTATTTTATCCGAGTTATATTGTACAGCGTGGAATCTGTACAGTAGGGATAAAATAAATAAAGGACTGAGAAGTCAGTATTGGTATAATTGTCGTATCTGGTCGACAGTTGCATTTGAGGATATCGTGTATCAGGTTATCGTACTTTCGATATAGAGTATATCGTATAAGAATATTATTGGATTCAGTGTTTGTGTTCAGTGTGTCTTATGTTCGTTTTTGGTATGTCGAGACGTTGGACAAGAATAGCTGAAAATGGCTAAGTGTAACATTATTAGCGCACGCTAATAATCATGAGTAGCGCACGCTATCGTGCAGGTTTAGCGCACGCTACGGATATAAGATAACGCACGCTAATGCAGTCTGATCGTAAGGAATCTACGCGTGGACCAGGCCACTTTCGGCGCACGTTCTGATAAGTCAACGGATGTTGTAATGTAGTGTTAGCGCACGCTAATGCATGTTGATTAGCGCACGCTAACTGTATATCGGTCAACAGGGAATCTTAGCTTTATTGGTTGCTTTCGGCATGTGGGGTCACGAGCATCTTCGTGGTAGGTGTAGACTGTAGCAAGTCAACTGGTATTAGCGCACGCTAAATGTAAGGACTTGCGTACGCTAGACAGTGTAAGTTACGTACGCTAATGCATGGGCATTACGTACGTAAGCACATGTACGAAGCCAAACAGTTGCCTCTGGACTGCGATAGCGCACGCTAACAAAGTCAGCTGGCGCACGCTAAGGCTGTTGCGCACGCTAGTAATATACTTTATAAAAAGGGACAGAAGGGTGTTATGAAGCATTTCGTCCATTCCTTCCTTGCAACCGAGAGAGAGAGTTTTTAGAGAGAAGTTTGAGGTCCCAAACACTGAGAGATGATAATCTTTAACAAAGATTAAGCTGAGGAACATAGATTAAAGTCTTGTTCTTGAAATTATTGATGATTCTTGGAATGAAGTTGATTGTTCTCCTTCATGGTTCGTTTATACAAGGTAATAGTTCTTCACTTTTGGATTTCGTTTGGATTGATTATTGATGTTCTTGAGTTGATGATTATCATATATTCGAGTTGATGAGCATGATAACGAGTTAGATTACCATACTAAGTTAGTGTTGTTATCAATATATGAGTATTGATATGTTTCGTATGGAATTCAAGAGATATGTTGATGTAATTCCCTTCTTCAATTCGGATTTTTGATGTTTTGTCGTTGGTTACTTCGTATGGTAACGATTATGGTGGTGCTATTGTGATTCTTGAAGTTATATGAATTGTATGTCGAAGAACATGATGAATAAGGATTTTTAGATGTTAGAACACATCGTATTTTGTCATTTTATGGATCATGAACGTGAATTCGGATAATTCGTGTCCTTGAAGAACTATTGAATTATATGTCATGATTGTTATGAAATCCTTAATATCGAGATGAGTTGATCATTGACATGATGGAAGTGTTAGACGATGCTTGAAATGCATGCCACTGCACAGCATTAGCGCACGCTAAGCTTACTGGCTAGCGCACGCTAACGGGAGCAACCTAGCGCACGCTACGTTATGCGTTTAACGTGCGCTAAGTAGGCAGACAGTGCAGTATTTTTGTGTTTTGATTATGAATTCGTGATGGTTTGACTTGGTTTGTTCTGACTGTGTTTATTCGAGGTTGTGTTGAACCGTTGAGTTCGATTGGTTAGTTTTGTCGGTTGTTGATTGTTATCGGATATGTGTTATTTGATTTCTTCGATAGGTTGAGATTATTGATCGGTGATTATAACCGGATGTTGCGGTCATGTTCGAGTATGTCCATTGTATTGCTTTTGATCGGGGCTGAGGAGCTCGTAGACAAAGGCAATGTGTTCGGTAGCAGCTTCGTGGTATCGGTATCGAGGCAAGTTATTACTTGCCCAGTTATAATATTTAATGAATGGTTTCAGTTTCATTTCGTTTATAATGCATATAGCGATGATTATTATTATGAACTCTGGGTATTCGGATCGCATATCGTTCTTTCGATTCTGGGAGGTAAATAATAATGTATATGCTTTATCTCAGTTATTAGTATGTTCGGGTATTGAGGTTACATTATGGTAAAGACGAGGATATGAGTATCTGTAGTCCATGGTACGTTTGGATCGCCGAGCATTGCGGATACTCGTCGGAGATGGTTTGATATCGAGATTTCTCCCGAAGGACTCGGGGCAAGTATCTTATATCGATTCAGTTAGTGTTAGTGATTTGATCATGCATATTGTCATTCATGTTGTCGAACATGAGGTCGTCTTAGTGGATTTGTCATATTGTCGTTCATGTTCTGTTGTTCATGTTGATGAACATTTCGATTTGCATATGTGTACGCATAATTATGTTGTTTGTGTTGTGTTGATCCGATGGGATCGTGTGATCTATGCTGAGGGCGCTGGATCAGATGTCCACCTCGTGTTGGTCCGACGGGATCATCTTGGGATCTATGCTAAGGGCGCTGGATCATTGGACGGGTTTTTTCCACCTCGTGTTGGTCCGACGGGATCATCTTGGGATCTATGCTGAGGGCGCTGGATCGTTGGATTACCCAGTGTTGTGTTGTTGTATGTATATTATTGGTTATCCACCTCGTGTTGATCTTGTAGGATCATCTTGGGATCTATGCTGAGGGCGCTGGATCATGGGATTGCCATTGAGTATACAATGTTATTCTTTTTGATCATATTGACGTTGTCACATGAGTATGAATTTGTAGGTCTTGTGTTAGGACCGTGTTCGTATGTGCTTTGATCTGATCTCGGATTAGACTGACATGAGTGTCATGAGATTGTGCATCTTGAGGTATGTTCCGTATTTCCCTTGGTATTTGTCTTTGATGGGCAATTGGTTTTCGTGTCGAGATGTGATGATGTTACCCGACGGATTTGGATTGGGCAGAGTTAGTAGATTTCGTAACAGTGAGTTATGATGATGTTTTGAGAACCTTGGGTACTGTGCGAGATGTGAATTTTGGTAAGGTTATGATGATAAGATTACATTGGTCGTATTCTTATGTTGTATTCTCGTTGGTATGTAATTATTAATGTTTTGTGACGGTTATCATTGTTGGATATTATGGCTGACCCCATCATGGGATATCTTTTTAGGTTTTTGGAGTATCGAGCTTGTAGCGGTCGTGAAGAGATGAGCTTCCCGGAGGATACTGGCTAGGACATGTTTTGTGCATTGAGTTTCTTGATTGGTTCTTGTATTCCGCTGCTAGAGTATCTTTATGGTTGGTCTTTTTCCGCTGCGTGAGTATTTTGAATTGACCTTTTGGTATCTGGTAACTGAGGTTTCTTTGGAAATCGTTTTCTAAACTTTTGAGTGTCGACCGTTTGGCCTTGCGATTTCAAATGAGTTTTTACGACGGTTTTTGATAAATGGATTTTGTATTTATGCATTTTTAAAGATAGTACCGCCGTTGGCCTCTTGGGCATTTGTAAATGATTGTGAAAATTTCCTTTAGCCTTGTGGGTTCCATCTCGGGGCCCACGGCGCTGTAATATTTCCGGTTAAATCTGGGGGTGTTACAGAATATGGTATCGGAGCTTAGGTTGAGAAAACCTAGGCATTTGGCTCGAGTTGGGTCGTGTTTTGTCGCGTCATTCGAGTTGTCGATTGACTAATTCTAGAGCCTTGAGTTTTTGTTGTTCACTCGGGCTTGTGCGTTTTGTGATTTACCAGTGTGGTACTGGGTTTATGGTGAACCTTTCCAAATGGTGTTAACGAGATTCTCTGGAATGAGATGTATTGTGTTCTTGAGTCGAACTGATTTTACAAAACGTGTGTTTTGAAAATATCCATGTCGAGTATTTTCTAGAGTCGGGACATGTGCCAGTATCACGGGGAATCGTCGGCTTCACGATCTGTAAGTAATTGGATTCTTGAATTGTATGGAGATTTATTACCGTTCTAAGTTGATATGCTTTGAGATTCAGCAGATATTATGCGTTACAATATAAGGTGACAGAGTTGGGACAGGATTGATGATCTTGAGGAGTTATGATTTTGAGAAGCAGTATGTTGGTTAGATTTTGGAACGGAATTGTGTATTCGGGAGAAGGACTGTGGATTCGGGAGAAAGACTGTGGATTGTTGAGAAGAACATATAATCATGCTAATTCATTTTGATAGATGAACTGCTTTTGAGCATTTGAAAATATACTTTTCAAAATGAATATTTCACGGATGTTTTACGGAAAATGACTTTTGGGCCGAGACCCAATCGATTTTGAAACAGTTTTATAACCCAGGACTTGGAGTCCGAAAAGGGTTTTCTACTTGTTAAACTTCTTGTAATACGGAATGAGATACGGGCTGAGACCCTAATGTCTCAAAAGACTTTTCTGTTTTCTAAAACACCCGAGAGTTGTAAAACACTTTACCGATCGTTTATGCATTTTATTTCTATCTTTCGGGGTTTTGATTTATTTGTTCAAATGAAACTTCTCGGGAAGTCTTTCGCTGTGTTTGACTTGTTGATATTTCAATGTTTTGTCATAGCATGGTTGAGGTAATCCAGGATGGGTTAATGGTTTGTTGCGAGCCATATGTGGAAAAAGGAATTTTTATCGGAGTCTATACATTGAGATTTTGGAACTCTACCGTGTGGTTTTCCAATGGAATGTCAGTAGAATTGGTGACGAACCGAATTGGTATACAGGAGTATGGTTGTGGTCAATCATTTGCATGATTCCATTTTTATTTAAACGTATGTTTTCGAAAAGAATTTTTATCAAGAACTTGGCACCAGCGAGCCGATTTAATTTTTAAAATTGATTTCGTGGTCTTACGAAAATTTATGTTTTGAGTTTTCAAACTCTTGAAAGAATTTTCGAAAATTTGTCTTTTGACAAGACTATATGCATGAAAAACAGTAAATAGCAACCTAGTTACTACCAACATATAGCTCATGGACTTGTGATAAAGTTTTGAAATCAGTTACTACTTACCTTGTTCAGGTGATACCTTTGCTTTTATACCAATAAGAGGTGGTTGTGCTGATATGTCTTCAGAGCCTTGATTGTCAACTTAATTGAGGTGTTGATGTTTTTTATGATTTCTCCTCGATTTCTTGATGGATTTTCGAAGTGTGGAGCTTATGGATCGAGTTCAGAGTGTCTATAAGAGTTTAGAGTCCGTTTACTACCTTATCTAAGTGGAAGAGTCGGTTTATAAGTGTGAAAGTACTAAAATACCCCTCAATGGCCTCCAGACGTCACGTTTAGAAGAATGGACCGGTTGAAGTTGTTATAATCCAGTTCTTGGATGTTTTAAACCGGTTATTAGTAGGGATTGATCATGTTTAGAGTATGGATGTATGGTCCAAGGTTTTTGATAAAGTTTAATATGTATTTTTATTGTTTAAACTCAACTACTTTTGCAAATACATTCGAAAGTGGTAGAAAATGAGTTTGTTGTTATCTTTATGAAATTTTATATAATTAACCCTAGAAATAAGAGTCCGAGTACTCATTTATAAATATGACATTATTCGACAATGAACTAAAGGACAAATTTATTTCTACCCGACCGCATTTGGGATGAATAAGATACTTACAAATCGAATGACTTAACAAAGGTTATCACTGAGACCCTGAATTTCATCATTGATGGTATTCACAAGTATCAAGATGCTTGACACGTGTTATCGAAATAATAAAGGGTTATTTACTTGAATCATCAATCCAAATTGACTCAGTATACCCGCCGACTAAAACCCCGAGACCAACCGATAGACACGTCACTGATATTATTTACTGCTTATAGGCTTACCGCTTGAACTTGGGGTTATGTTTAATGCTTAGCCACTTCAATGCCGTTAAATTAACTATCAAATAAGGTGAATCATGAAATGTCAAAATAATACTTACTAACAAGGAATGCATGAATCATATTATTCAAATAATAGCAGTTTCATGTCACCCTGTCACATTTTTATACGATTAAGCATGAAGTCTTGCATGTTTTAAGATTAATATGCTATTATTGACTAGACCTTGTGTGTGAGAGTGCTTGGGCATCACAATCTTCCCTCCGTATAAAAATTTCATCCTCTAAATTTACTTACCGAATAGAGCCGGATATTTATGCCTCATTTCATCTTCTTTTTCCCACGTGGCTTCTTCAACTGAGTGATTCTTTCACAACACCTTAACTAACGACATCTTTTTGTTCCTCAATTCTATTTGCTTACAATCCAAGATCTTAACCAGTGTCTCTTCATAATTCAAGTCCTCACTTAACGGTAATTGCTCATAGCTCAATATATGTGATGGATCCAAGTCGTACCTTTTCAACATTGAAACGTGAAAGACGTCGTGAACATTTGTTAGTGATGGCGGAAGTGATAACATGTATGCCACTTCTCCAATTCTTTCCAGTACCTCAAATGGGCCTATATATCTTGGATTTAATTTCCCTTTCTTTCTGAATCTCATAATGCCCTTCATTGGTGCCACCTTGAGAAATACTTTGTCTCCGACATCAAACTCAAGCATTCGTCGTCGGTTGTCCGCATAGCTCTTCTGCCGACTCTGAGTTGTAAGCATTCTTTTTCTAATTTTCTCGATGGCTTCTTTGGTTTTCTGCACCAATTTTGGTCCAAGAAACTTCCTCTCACCAGCTCATCCCAATGAATCGGTGATCTGCACTTTCTGCCATAAAGAGGTTCATAAGGCGCCATGCCAATAGTAGAGTGGAAGCTGTTATTATACACGAACTCTATCAAAGGCAGGTAGGTATTCCAGGACCCTTGGAAATCCAATATGCACGCCCTTAACATGTCCTACAGAGTCTGGATAGTTCTCTCCGACTGACCATCAGTTTGTGGGTGAAACGCTGTAGTGAACGCCAACTTTGTTCCCAGAGCTTTATGTAAGCTCTTATAGAATGATGAAGTAAAACGGGGATCTCTGTCTGATACAATTGATAAAGTCACACCATGCAGTCTTATAATTTCTCTAACGTATAGATTCACCAACTTATCCATGGAATACGTAGTATGTACCGGAAGAAAATGAGATGAGTTTGTAAGGTGATCAACTATAACCCATATGGCATCGTGACCTTCTCTGGTTCTTGGAAGTCCAACTACAAAGTCTATAGTGATGTCTTCCCATTTCCATTTAGGAACATCCAGTGATTGTAATGACCCTGTGGGTCTTTGATGTTCTGCCTTTACTTGTTGACAAGTTAGGCACTAAGCCACAAATTTAACCACATAGTTCTTCATCCCAGGCCACCAATAGTGTATCTTTAGGTCCTTGTACATCTTGGTGGTTCTAGGATGTACTGTATATGGAGCATTGTGAGCTTCTGAGAGTATCTCCTTCTTCAGACTACTATTATCCGGTACACATAGCCGCCCCTTGAAGTTGATAACTCCATCTGGTGTAATTCCGAAATCCTTGGATTTGCCTGTCTCAACTTCTTCCTTCAAATGAGACAGATAGGATCCCTAAGTTGATCCTGTTTAATCGTCTCAAGTATGGTAGGTTGCAGCGTCATTGAAAATAGTTTTCTGACATGCCCTTCTTGCACAATCTGCAATCCCCACTTTTCCATCTCTCGTAATAATGGTTTCTGGGTCCCTATTATTGCCGATATGCTAGCATTAGACTTTATACTTAAAGCATCTGCAACAACATTTGCCTTACCTGGATGATAGTTTATTGTGCAATCATAATCCTTAACCAATTCCAGCCATCGCCTTTGCCGCATATTGAGTTCCTTCTGTGTGAAATAATACTTTAAGCTCTTATGATCCGTGTAATTTCACATTTTTCTCGATAGAGGTAATGTCGCCATATTTTCAAGGCAAATACTACGGATGCCAATTCAAGATCGTGAGTTGGATGGTTTTTCTCACAATCCTTCAGTTGTCGTGAAGCATAAGCAATTACTCTTCCATCTTGCATAAGCACAGCTCCCAATCCTGACTTTGACGCATCACTATAAATAACAAATCTTCCCATAGTTGTTGGAATCGAAAGGATCGGTGCAGATGTTAACCTCTGTTTCAGTTCTTCAAAGCTCTTATCACATGCGTCAGACCACTGAAACTTAACGTTCTTTCTCATCAGTTGAGTAAGCGGTGAGGCTATCTTGGAGAATCCTTCAACGAGTCGTCTATAATAACCTGCTAACCCCAAAAAACTGCGTACCTCATGAACACTCTTCGGTCTGGGCCACTTACTCACGGCCTCCACTTTCCCTGGGTCAACTGAAATTCCTTCCTTCGACACTACATGCCCAAGGAATGCCACTTGTTCCCTCCAGAAGTCGCATTTCTTAAGCTTAGCATATAGCCGTTTATCCTTTAGGATACCCAACACGGTTCTCAATGTTCCTTGTGTTGAGCCAATGATCGAGAGTAGATAATTATTTCATTAATAAAGACAATGACAAATTTATCTAAGTACTCTCTAAAGACTCGATTCATTAAATCCATGAAAGCAGCAGGGGCATTAGTGAAACCAAAAGGCATCACTAGAAATTCATAGTGTCCATACCTGGTTCGAAATGCGTCTCTGGTATATCATCTTATTTGATCTTCAATTGATGGTAACCCGACCTTAAATCGATCTTTCAAAATATTGCAGCTCCCTGAAGCTGGTTAAATAAATCGTCAATTCTTGGTAAGGGATATTTGTTCTTGATGGTCACCCTATTCAATTCTCTATAATCGATACAGAGTCTCATGGTGCCATCCTTCTTCTTGACGAAGACTACTGGGGCTCCCCATGGTGAAAAACTGGGTCGTATGAATCCTTTATCAAGCAGTTCCTGCAATTGAATTTTTAATTCTTTCAATTCCGTAGGAGCCATTCTGTACGGTATTTTCGATATTGGGGCTACTCCTGGAATCAACTCAATGTTGAATTCAATTTCTCTGTCTGGAGGTAGCCCTGGTAAATACTCTGGGAATACTTCTAGAAATTCCTGTACCACAGGTACATCTTCGGGTTTGTGGATCTGATCCTTCTGTGTGTCCACCACACTGGCTAAATAACCAACACATCCATTTCTAAGTAATTTTCGTGCCATTGCTGAAATTATTCTCGTTCTCAATTTGCTGCTAATGCCAACAAACACAAACTCCTCTTCATCTGGTGGTTGTAATGTAACAATCTTCTTTTTACAATCCATGGTAGCATGATGCTTGGATAACCAATCCATCCCTAGGATCACTTCATAATCCGACATGTTGAGCACAATGAGATCAGCATCTAGTTCCCGGTTATTAATTACTACACTACAGGATCTGAGAACTTTGTCCGAGGTCAAGAGTTCTCCTGAAGGGGTAGACACATTAAACTGCCCACCAAACTCTTCCAGTGGTTTGCACAACCTTCTCACATACTTGGTCGATGCAAATGAATGTGTTG
The DNA here is from genome assembly GCA_033398695.1 of Orobanche coerulescens. Taxonomy (NCBI): domain Eukaryota; kingdom Viridiplantae; phylum Streptophyta; class Magnoliopsida; order Lamiales; family Orobanchaceae; genus Orobanche; species Orobanche coerulescens. Next base: position 88,093,641 of record CM065809.1, read on the forward strand.
CTCCTGGATCTAACAATGCATATGCAGGAATACCACAAATTAGTATGTTACCTGAGACGACTGCACGGTTGGCATCAGCCTCTGCCTGCGTGATTGCAAATACTCTTCCTTGTACTTTCTTCTGCTCAGAGTAATTAGAGGTACACTCCTTCGAAAAATGACCCATCTTTCCACATTTGTACCAGGCCCCGGGTCCTTCTATGCAGACGCCAAAGTGATATCTTCCGCATTTTGCACATTTTGGATTTTGTTTACCTCCAGTGGATGGCTGTCCTCTGTTGTTGTCCTTAAACTGTTTCTGGCCATTACCTTTGTAGAACTAGCCTTGCCTCTTGTTACCCTTGTTTGAGTGTTGCCACTTGCCTTGGCCCTGTTGATAATTCGGCTGGTTCTGCTTTTCTTTAGCCTCTTTCTCCTTTCGTTCCTCCATGATTTTCCTTTGAGCCATTTCTGCATTTAGAGCTCGCTGAACCACTGCCACATATTTTGAGCCTCCAATTTCCCCGACTTGCACATATCTATATATCTCTGGTTTCAGATCCTCGATGAATTGCTAGACCTTTAGCTCATCCGTGCTTACCATGTGTGGCGCATACCTTGATAGCTCCTCAAATTTTCTGACATATTCATCAACTGACATGTCACCTTGCTTCAAGTTTGAAAATTCCTTCCGTTTTGTAGCTCATGCATATTTCCTAAGGTATTTTGCCTCCAAAAGCTCTTTAAATTCCTCCCATGTCAGCCTAGGAACATCATATATACCCATCATGGTGTCCCATCAGTAACTAGCATCATTACGGAGGTAAAACACCGCACATGAAACCTTGGCCTCAACTGGGATTCTGCCATAGCTGAACATCCTTTCCATAGTTCGGAGCCAATTCTCAGAGATGCTCGTATCTGTAACACCCCCAAGTTATTCAGGGAATATTACAGCACCGTAAGCCCCGCCATGGGGCCCACAAGGCTAAACATACGCGGAACTGTAAACTTTGACCGAGGAGGTCTACACACAATGGAATGAAAACAATACAAAGGTATTCAAAAACATAACCAATGTATTCACAGACATCACAACACGAATCAATACTTCGGCAAACACAGGCCCGAACATCAAAGAAAATGGAAAACAATACTCGAGTATTCAATAGCCAATCCAGTACAACAACACTGAACGGAAAACTCATAACATAACTGGAAGAAAGACACAGTATCACACTTGCCCACCATCTTCATGCCGACCCGATACCTGCCTGTCCGTCCTCCTGGAACCTGAAATACATGAAACGTATTTCCCCCATAAAGGGGTTAGCCGTCGAATAGCTAGTGCAGGTATATCAATATGAAACACAATACTCCTCGACAATAAAGTAAATGTAACCGTCAATTCATCAATTCAAGACTAGTATTCCGGAATAACTAAAATCTCATAGTGCCACAACAAGACGTATGTGAATGCCGTAGAAACGGTTCGTTCATATCATACGCCAATACGTATGGGAATGCCGTAGAAATGGTTCGTTCATATCATACGCCGATACATGTATGAATGCCGTAGAAACGGTTCGTTCATATCATGCCATCAATACATACATGAATGCCGTAAAAACGGTTCGTTCATAATATGCCATCAATATATCTATGAATGCCGTAAAAACGGTTCGTTCATATCATACCATCAATATTTCTTACTTTCAAAGTTGAGAACGTACAATCATAAATGTATACTTGCCTTTGAGACATCGAGAAATCGAACGGAGGAAAGGTATGAGTTCGGTAGGTCCAAGAACGCACTTCCGGCACCTAAACGATTCGCAAGGAATATGACAATTAATTATCCATACTCAAATTACACGAAGAGACTCCCGAAACTTGTCTACGATTCAAGAAAATATACGGGTGAACAACTCAAGGCTTGGAAATCGCCCAAACTCCCACAAGTCCGAAAACGGCACAATCCAACCCGTAAAATCGTAAGAAAACACGCATACGATATAGATATATCATAATCTCAAGGTTCTCAAGCTTCAATCGGATAAATCGGACGAATCTACGAAAACCCCCAAAATCCAACACAAAAATCAAAGTGTTCTTGAATAATCTTTCAATAATCCGATGAATACTCAAACATGTCCATAATCATGCATATATCACTTCATACTCCATGATTTTATCATCCAAAACGTCAATACCCATACAAAATCGAGAAATCAAGATGTTGAAGAAATTACCTCTTGAATATCCAAGCTCTATGATCTAAGGAATACGCGTTAGATCGACTATCCGGGCTTCCCAACCGAATGAAAATGGTAAAAATCCAACACACAAGTGATAGATGTGAGAAAACTCCTCCCCTCAAACTCTCTCTCTCGCAAGTGGAAGAAGAAAATGGTGAGATGAGCTGCATCTCGCTCAAAAAGCACAATTTATGCAGTTGACCGCATTATGTGCCGCGGCTCAGCCAATATGTGCCGCGGCACAGGCCTAAAAATTGCTCCCAGGGTTCGGCAGTGTGCCGCGGCTCAGCTGGAGTGCGTCGCGGCACCGGGTACAGTCGGTTTTTGGCTGAGGATGCAACACAAGTGTGCCGCGGCTCAGCCTAGGTGTGCCGCGGCAGTGACTCGGTGTGTGCAGACCACTGCCGGCATGTGCCGCGGCACCGTCTGATCCGCTCGGCCAGGTTTAGGAAATGTGTGTGCCGCGGCGCACACTCCTTGTGCCGCGGCTCACACCCCCCCTCGGGTCCTAAAATGATGAAAAATGACCCGGGAAGAGAATAAAAGCAATAGGACTCAATATCTGGGCAACAATAACACGAGATAGAAGTACGGAAACCCCAAAACGGTGGTTCCAAGCAATGATTACAAGGGTTCTCCCAACAAATCATGATTCGAAGAAAATGAAGAGGTTTGAAATGACATGACTATCGACCGGGTATTACATTCTCCCCCTCTAAAAAGAAGTTTCGTCCCGAAACTTAAGAAATAAATAGTTCGGGGTATTCCACTCGCATCTTCTCTTCCGTCTCCCAAGTCGCCTCTTCGACTCCATGCCTCGACCATTGCACTTTAACTAGTGGAATGGTCTTATGCCGAAGTTGTTTCTCGCGGCGCTCAAGAATCTTCACGGGTTTCTCCGGAAAGGTAATATCCTCGGCTACGTCAATCTCACTGTAGTCGATAATGTGGCTCGGATCCGGTACGTACTTTCTCAACTGAGACACATGAAAAACACTGTGGACGTGACTCAAAGCTGGAGGCAATGCCAAGCGATAAGCTAAATCCCCAACTCTGTCCAAAATCTCGAAGGGTCCGATGTACATCGGACTAAGTTTCCCCTTTTTCCCGAAACGAAAAACTCCCCTGGTCGGCGACACCTTGAGCAAGACATGATCTCCCACCTCGAACTCCAAAGGTCGACGATGAGTATCTGCATAAGATTTCCGACGACTCTGGGCAGCTAACAATCGATCTCGGATAATAGAAATCTTTTCCTTAGTCTCCATCAACATATCCGGATCCATCCCAACTAGCTCAGAAGCCTCGTCCCAACATAATGGCGACCTACATCGCCTACCATAGAGTGCCTCGAAGGGTGCCATTTTGATCGACGCATGCCAACTATTATTGTAAGCAAACTCGATCAACGGTAAGTGAAGCTCCCAATCATTACTCCAATCCAAGGCACAAGCCCGTAACATATCTTCCAATGTCTGAATCGTCCTCTCTGTCTGACCGTCCGACTGAGGATGAAAGGAAGTGCTCAATCTCAACTCCGTACCCAGAGCCTGGTGAACGGCCTGCCAAAAATGCGATACGAAACGGCCGTCTCGATCAGAAACAATGGTCTTGGGGGCACCGTGTAACCTCACGATCTCAGCAATAAAGGTTCGAGCCAATCTATCCGGTCCCCAAGTATCCTTAATACCCAAGAAGTGTGCAGACTTGGTCAACCGATCGACAATCACCCAAATCATATTCATTCTGGCCCGAGTTCTCGGCATGCCAGTGATGAAATCCATTGAGATGTCTTCCCACTTCCACTCGGGAATGGGAAGTGGTTTCAACAACCTCGCCGGTCGTTGATGTTCGATCTTGACTTGTTGACACGTCAAGCATCGTAGTACAAACTCCGTAACATCCTTCTTCATGTTATTCCACCAAAAATTGCGCTTCAAATCTTTGTACATCTTACTCGTTCCGGGGTGGATTGAGTAAGGCGTAGCATGATATTCTCGGAGAATCCTCTGTCTCAACTCCAAATCGTTCGGAACACAAAGCCTGCCCTGAAATCTCAGAATACTATCCTCGTGAACCATAAAGCCAGGAGCTTTTCCTTTAATTACATCTTCCTTCAGTTGAGAAATCATCGGGTCACTCCACTGCTTCCCTTTGATGTCGTCAACTAAGGACGAAGTAATTTCGAGAGTACACAACTGTCCTTGTACTCGTCGAAGCCAAACTTCTATCCCTTGTTCAATTAAATCCTGACGAATTTATGTCTGGGATGTAAGAACCTCGAGCATTTGAAGAGATGCAGATTTGCGGCTCAAAGCATCTGCAACGACATTGGCTTTTCCGGGGTGGTAAAGAATTTCCAAATCATAATCCTATATCAACTCTAGCCGACGTCTCTGTCTCATATTCAGCTCTTTCTGACTGAAAATATACTTCAGGCTCTTGTGATCGGTATAAATCCGGCACGGTGAACCATACAAATAATGCCGCCAAATCTTGAGTGCGAAGACAATTGCGGCCAACTCTAAATCGTGAGTAGGATAATTCATCTCATAAGGCTTTAATTTTCTTGACGCAAAAGTTATTGTCTTATCATGCTGCATAAGGACACAGCCCAGGCCTTGACCCGAAGCGCCATCAGAACCGCAAAGCCTTCGCTACCATGTGGTAAAGTTAGAATCGGCGCTGAAGTCAATCGTCTCTTCAGTTCATCGAAACACTGTTGTCTCTCATCCGTCCAAATAAACTTTTCGTTCTTCCGGAGTAATTTCGTAAGCGGTCGAGTGAGTTTCGAGAACCCCTCGACAAACCGACGGTAATACCCAGCAAGGCCCAAAAAGCTACGAACTTCCTTAACATTTTTAGGCGGTGCCCAATCTAGCACTGCCTCGATCTTCTGCGGGTCTACACGAACCCCTTCGGCCGAAATCACATGGCCGAGAAACATAACTTCTTCCAACCAAAACTCACATTTCGAGAATTTTGCATAGGGGTGCTCGGTTCTAAAAATGTCTAAAACCAAACGCAAGTGTCGGGCATGTTCCTCCTTATCTCGAGAATAGATCAAGATGTCATCAATAAAGATGACTACACACCTGTCGAGGTACTCGATGAATATTTTATTCATTAACTGCATGAATACTGTCGGCGCATTCGTCAACCCAAAAGGCATAACCATAAATTCATAATGCCCATATCTCGTCCGAAACGCCGTCTTCGGAACGTCGGACTCCCTCACCCTAAGTTGATAATACCCGGATCTTAAATCAATCTTCGAGAAAACCGCAGCTCCTCGCAATTGATCAAATAGATCGTCTATACGAGGCAAAGGATATTTATTCTTGATGGTTACTTTATTCAGCTCACGGTAGTCGATGCACAAACGTAGTGAACCATCTTTCTTCCTCTCGAAGAGGACAGGCGCGCCCCAAGGCGAAGCGCTCGGTCTGATGTACCCTTTTTCCAAAAGTTCTCCCAACTGAGTCTTCAATTCCTGCATCTCGGAAGGTGCCATCCGATAAGGTGCTTTAGAAATCGGAGCCGCATCTGGCTCTAAGTCTACGGTAAATTCTATCTCTCGATCTGGCGGTAGTCCCGGGAGATCATCCGGAAAAACATCGGGATACTCATTAACAACCGGAATCGAAGAGAAATCGACTTCGTTTCCTTCCGTTTTTAAAGCATAACACCAATAGCCCGTACAACCTTTATTCAAAAGTTTTACGGCCTTCATGGAACTGATAAGTAACTTGGATTGGCCCGACTTACGTCCCAAAAACGAGTACTCAGATCCGTCTTTAGTCATCATGGTAATAACCTTGGTACGGTAATTCATAATCGCTTGGTGATTATTAAGCCAATCCTCGCCGAGGATTACGTCCTCGCCTTCCATATCAACTACAATTAGATTCGATAACCATTCCATACCGGATATAACCACTGGAAAATCTCTAATCTTCCGATCCCCCACAATCCTATCCTCGCTAGGCAGTTTCACGATAAAGGGATCGCAAGCAGTCAAACAAGTTATATTCAAACGGCGTACACACTCCAAAGAAATAAAATAATGTGTAGCACCCGTATCAAAGAGTACACGGACTGGATAAGATAAAATATGGATGGTACCTGAAGCCACCGCCGCGTCGGGTTCGTCTGTTCGACGCATCTCATAAACCCGTGGTTGCACCGAGCCGATGCTAGAGTTTCCCCCTCCAGCGACCCCGTCCCCGGCCCCTGCCAAAATTCTGCTGAGGTTGACCAAAAGATTGTCGCTGATTAATACCTTGATCAAGTGGTGTTGGGGCAGAAGCCCGAGTGTCCAAAGTCTGGTTCGGCTCGGAACAATAGACCGCTCTATGCCCCATCTTTCCACACGTGTGACACTTTAATGGTGGAAAGTTGCATTCCGAATTAAAGTGGCCTGGACGACCACAATTATAGCAAGTCACTGTGCGATTTGAGGTACCCGGAGTGGGACGGTAACCCCTCTTCCCTTTATTAGAACGTGACGACTGTCCGGCAAAACGGTTAGTCATCTGTGACTTCTGAAAGTTTCCACCCTTAGAGCCAGAAAAATTTCCCGCGACTTTCTGCTTCTTCGGTTCTTCAACGGTATCATTGTCGGGGCTCAACATATCATGGGCTAAAGCTCTGTCCTGATACTCTTTCAGTGTGGTATAAGCAAATCCGGCCATATACCGCTATAAGTCCAAATTCATCCGCATATCAAAATAACGGATCTTATCACGCTCGTTACGCACTTGATCCTTCACATGGATCAATTGTTGGTTGTACTCCACGATCGCCTGCGAAACGGGAATATCTTGTCGTTTAGCCTCGAAAAAGGCTCGGATTCGGCCCTCTCGCACCGGCCAAGGACAAAACTCGGCCTCCAAGAGCTCCTTAAATTCATCCCACGTGGCAATATGATCCTGTGGCTTGATGACCTTCCACCAAGTAGCGGCCTCCTTAGTGAGGAAATACTGAGCAATCGGTACTTTCCTCACCTCGGGGCAATCAACCGCCTCGAAAATCTTCTCCAATTCCGCTAGCCAGTATTCCCAGCCTAACGGGTCTGTGGCACCGCCAAACTGTGGAGGGTGCATGCGGATTACATTCTGAAGCAAGGCATCCGTGTTTGGGTTCGGATTATTCAGTTGAACAGTTTGGGCTAAAATAGTCATCTGGGTAGCCAATTGTTGAAGCGCATTCGTAACTCCAGCGTCCGCGTTGTTCCCTTGACCGTTTGATTGGTCGTGCTGACTTTCGGTGTCAGGATGCACCGAGTTCGACAAACTGGGATTGGTCGACCCCGCAACTGAATTGATGGAAGCGGCCGTGCCACGACCTCTTCCTCGTCCACAGCCACGACCACGGCCACGGCCCCTACCAGCTGACATACTGAAGAACACACAAGGTACGTAAGCATAATTCAATCGCACGTCATTAAGGTGATCGATTCTCAAGAATATCCATAGAAGAAGCATAATGAATAAGGAAACATCAGAAGAGTAAGAGGTCTTACAAGTACCGGTCGCACTGTGATGATGGCAGAGTAGTGATACTGTGGACAATTGACGACTCATTCGACCCAAAAGACCGACAGTCTAGGTATCCATAGACCTAAGCTCTGATACTATATTCTGTAACACCCCCAAGTTATTCAGGGAATATTACAGCGCCGTAAGCCCCGCCATGGGGCCCACAAGGCTAAACATACGCGGAACTGTAAACTTTGACCGAGGAGGTCTACACACAATGGAATGAAAACAATACAAAGGTATTCAAAAACATAACCAATGTATTCACAGACATCACAACACGAATCAATACTTCAGCAAACACAGGCCGGAACATCAAAGAAAATGGAAAACAATACTCGAGTATTCAATAGCCAATCCAGTACAACAACACTGAACGGAAAACTCATAACATAACTGGAAGAAAGACACAGTATCACACTTGCCCACCATCTTTATGCCGACCCGATACCTGCCTGTCCGTCCTCCTGGAACCTGAAATACATGAAACGTATTTCCCCCATAAAGGGGTTAGCCGTCGAATAGCTAGTGCAAGTATATCAATATGAAACACAATACTCCTCGACAATAAAGTAAATGTAACCGTCAATTCATCAATTCAAGACTAGTATTGTTCATATCATACCATCAATATTTCTTACTTTCAAAGTCGAGAACGTACAATCATAAATGTATACTTGTCTTGAGACATCGAGAAATCGAACGGAGGAAAGGTATGAGTTCGGTAGGTCCAAGAACGCGCTTCCGGCACCTAAACCATTCGCAAGGAATATGACAATTAATTATCCATACTCAAATTACACGAAGAGACTCCCGAAACTCGTCTACGATTCAAGAAAATATACGGGTGAACAACTAAAGGTTGGGAAATCGCCCAAACTCCCACAAGTCCGAAAACGGCACAATCCAACCCGTAAAATCGTAAGAAAACACGCATACGATATAGATATATCATAATCTCAAGGTTCTCAAGCTTCAATCGGATAAATCGGACGAATCTACGAAAACCCCCAAAATCCAACACAAAAATCAAAGTGTTCTTGAATAATCTTTCAATAATCCGATGAATACTCAAACATGTCCATAATTATGCATATATCACTTCATACTCCATGATTTTATCATCCAAAACGTCAATACCCATACAAAATCGAGAAATCAAGATGTTGAAGAAATTACCTCTTGAATATCCAAGCTCTATGATCCAAGGAATACGCGTTAGATCGACTATTCGGGCTTCCCAACCGAATGAAAATGGTAAAAATCCAACACACAAGTGATAGATGTGAGAAAACTCCTCCCCTCAAACTCTCTCTCTCTCGCAGGTGGAAGAAGAAAATGGTGAAATGAGCTGCATCTCGCTCAAAAAGCACAATTTATGCAGTTGACCGCATTGTGTGCCGCGGCTCAGCCCAGGTGTGCCGCGGCACAGGCCTAAAAATTGCTCCCAGGGTTCGGCAGTGTGCCGCGGCTCAGCTGGAGTGCGCCGCGGCACCGGGTACAGTCGGTTTTTGGCTGAGGATGCAACACAAGTGTGCCGCGGCTCAGCCTAGGTGTGCCGCGGCAGTGACTCGGCAGTGTGCCGCGGCCCTGCCGGCATGTGCCGCGGCACCCGGTACAATCCGCTCGGCCAGGCTTAGGAAATGTGTGTGCTGCGGCGCACACTCCTTGTGCCGCGGCTCACACCCCCCCTCGGGTCCTAAAATGATGAAAAATGACCCGGGAAGAGAATAAAAGCAATAGGACTCAATATCTAAGCAACAATAACACGAGATCGAAGTACGGAAACCCCAAAACGGTGGTTCCAAGCAATGATTACAAGAGTTCGCCCAACAAATCACGATTCGAAGAAAATGAAGAGGTTTGAAATGACATGACTATCGACCGGGTATTACAGTATCGAGCCCACCTTCAAATGTGGGAGGTTTTAGTTTCTGGAACCTCTCACTAACCAGATCAATGGCATCATTTCGAGGAGGTGGAGAATGGCAAAACTCGGCTTCACGTCTAACATCCCGTTCTATAAGCCTTTCCACAAGATCCGTCAGTCAGTCGATACGGTTATCCCCCACTCCTTCGGCACTACCTTATGTTCCATTGTCTTCCATAATCTTGTAATAGCCTTCACTTCTCACACAAGGATCTTTTATTAGCCAATATTAACATAAACACGCAAATAGTAAGTAAAAAAAATAAATGAAACCATTAACTGATTGGTTGCTCCTCTTCTCCAAGCGATTGTTGTATATGAACGGTCTTCATAAACGCTTTAAACCTTCGCTCCGATACCAAGTCTATCACCCCCCTAGATTTGTCTATCAGATACCGGATTTTAAAAATATCCTTATTATATATTACAACACAGCGGAAAACTTAAAACCTTAAAGAGGAAAGTCCTTTTACACACCAAAAGTTACTTTTACACATTAGCCGACTATTATTTTAAAACCAAAATAAAACATCGGCTGTATAGGTTTATAAACAAACTTATACTTAACACACACAGAACACTCCACAGGTCTGATGTTCATATACAATGGCTCGTTGGCGTAGAGAAGCGTCCCGGACATCAACATATGCCTGATACCCCGAATTATTACCTGTATCACAAGAATTCAACTAAATGAGCGAAAGCTCAGTAAGTAGTGACACACAATGCATGAATGCATTTATGAATGAGTTTATGAAATGCAGTTTCATTTTCCTCTAACTTTTGAAAACTTTTTTATAGCGTGCTGCTATGTACATCTCGCGTTCCTGACCCGGGCCAAAAGTGTGCATGTCCAACCATAGCCAGAATAAACTGCCCAATCATAACACATGGGTTAGCCTGGCGTGTCCCAGACTCCACCAGGATCATGGATATAAAGGTTCCCAATCATACACATGAGTCACCACGGTGTGTCCCAGACTCCACCACAAAACATCACACAAAGTGTCCAATCATAACACATGGATCACTATGGCGTGTCCTAGACTCCGCCACAAAACAGCCCCTTACCAGTAGCCCGCGATGCACATAACCAAAACAGTTTGTTCTGATCACCTTTAGAACGCCTGTACTATGATCAATGCATGCGACAGCAACCTCCAATGCTATTCTATGATCATATGGGTCATGATAATACCACATGTATAAATGCTCTATTGGACACATCACACAATAAAAATAAAGCAATATGTTATACACATATACACAAGGTATGAGCAATATCCAAAACAACAATTATTAACACATATTTCATACAAATGCTCTTGTGATACAGTTTTGAAATCAGTTACTACTTAGCTTGTTCATGTGATACCTTTGCTTTTATACCAATAAGAGGTGGTTGTGATGATATGTCTTCAGAGCCTTGATTGTCAACTTAATTGAGGTGTTGATGTTTTTTTATGATTTCTCCTAGATTTCTTGATGGATTTTTGAAGTGTGGAGCTTATGGATCGAGTTCAGAGTGTCTAGAAGAGTTGAGTCCATTTCCTCCCTTATCTAAGTGGAAGAGTCGGTTTATAAGTGTGAAAGTACTAAATACCCCTCAATGGCCTCCAGAAGTCATGTTTAGAAGAATGGACCGGTTGAAGTTGTTATAATCCGGTTCTTGGATGTTTTAAACCGGTTCTTAGTAGGGATTGATCATGTTTAGAGTATGGATGTATGGTCTAAGGTTTTTGATAAAGTTTAATATGTATTTTTATTGTTTAAACTCAACTACTTTTGCGAATACATTCGAAAGTGGTAGAAAATGAGTTTGTTGTTATCTTTATGAAATTTTATATAAGTAACCCTAGAAATAAGAGTCCGAGTACTCACTTAGAAATATGACATTATTGGACAATGACTAAAGGACAAATTTATTTCTACCCGACCGCATTTGGGACGAATAAGATACTTACAAATCGAATGACTTAACAAAGGTTATCACTGAGACCCTGAATTTCATCATTGATGGTATTCACAATTATCAAGATGCTTGACACGTGTTATCGGAATAATAAAGGGTTATTTACTTGAATCATCAATCCAAATTGACTCAGTATACCCGCTGACTAAAACTCCGAGACCGACCGATAGACACGTCACTGATATTATTTACTGCTTATAGGCTTACCGCTTGAACTTGGGATTACGTTCAATGCTTAGCCACTTCAATGCCGTTAAATTAACTATCAAATAAGGTGGATCATGAAATGTCAAAATAATACTTAATAACAAGGAATGCATGAATCATATTATTCAAATAATAGGAGTTTCATGTCACCCTGTCACATTTTTATACGATTAAGCATGAAGTCTTGCATGTTTTATGATTAATATGCTATTATTGACTAGACCTTGTGTGTGAGAGTCCTTGGGCATCACACGGCGCATATACCGATTTTGCTCTAACAATTGGTATCGGAGCGGTACCTCCAATACACAGCTTAACATCCGAGGAGTCGATCCAAATGGCATTTCAACTTGCTCCAGTCGAAGGCCTTACTCTTAACCGACCACCATTTTTTGATGGCTCTAACTTCATGACGTGGAAAAAAAAGATGTCAATATTCATCCGAGCATATGACATCGAGCTTTGGAAAGTAATGTGTCTTGGTCCGAAAATTCCTCTCAAATCCGATGGTACGCTTAAATCTTTTGAAGAATATGATGATGCGGATTGGAAGAACGACCATTTAAATTGTAAGGCTACTCAATTTCTATTTTGTGCCTTAAATCCGAAAGAGGTCAATCGTATCTCATCGTGTGAAAGTGCTAAAGAGATATGAAAAATTCTTGAAATCACACACGAAGGGACAACTCAAGTCAAGGAGATGAAGATCAATATGCTTCTCCACGCTCCGGCACTCCTCTCGATGAAATCCGAGTATCTGCATCGCCTCATCTCTCTGGCCGCGGTACATGCCAGTGTCCTGCCTAGCTCCAATCAGCTCCTCGGTCAGGGTCTGAATTCTTTGTTCGAGCGACTCGATTCGATCCTGGTCTCTTAGCTTCGCCCTAAACTGGTCTGCCCAGCTCTCTCTACAGTGATTAGCCTGCTCCTCCAAGAGCTTCAGCTTCTCGGTCAGGCGCATGACCTTAGCGACCATATCCATTTCGAAATCCATACCTACCAAACTAAGTTTTAAGTCAGTATTTCGTACAAATCTAATGTCCGATATAAACCCTATTAAGCATGAATAATCATCAAGGTAGTGAACTTAATGATTCAATGAATATGCTTATGTGACACTAGCAATCAAGGAATATTAATACCTAATTTTAGAAGAGTAAGGAGGTTCAATAGATTTCAGATAAACCGATAAGTAACATATACTATATCCATTTTAAGAGTTCAATAGAGGAATTGATTCAATCGGGGAATGCTATGAATACTTAATCAAGTATCTTAGCCGATGACTTAGGAACTTTTGAATATGACTGTGCATATTCCAAATGAATTGCGACAAGCTGAAAGAGGTTTTTAATGGAAGTTGACTCGAGAAATCTACCTTAGGTCTCAGTCCTATGGTTCACTTCGCCCTAGGTAGAATTCCCATCTAAGTCCGAAAAATCTTATCCTATAAAAGCTCGATGTAAGTGTCCTTCTTACAAACGAGCTCTGATACCACATCTGTCACGCCCCCACACCGGGGTTGGACGAGAACGCGACAGCTAACATAATTAAATAACGTTTGTGATAATAGAATTACAGTAGAGCATTCAAATGCCAGATCTTAGCCCGGTGAACTAAGTCCGGTTATTCGATGGAATAAACATTCATGAGTACAGCGGAATAGTTACATAAAGTTCAAAGAGTACAGCGGAGATCAGAACACTTTATTGATACAAGAATAAAAAGGATCATTTATTTCAACATTCTAATACTTATGTCTCGACAGTTCTTCAACGATGATCTTCACAGGTCATCAGCATTCGTCTCGTCATCTTCTTGGGTCTCCTCATCTAGTGGGGTTTTAGAAAAACAATACAAATTGGGATGAGAATAATGGATTCTCAGTGAGTTAGGTTGAGTATATTTTCTGAAATTATACGTATATAATTATTTTGAAATATATACTATTTTACTCCCACCTTTGAAAATTTATCATTTATGGATGGCATAAGTTTCAAAATATAATGCAATGAATTAGGTTATGAGTGAATAGTCAATCTCCGTAGATTGCTGTTAAGTATGACAATATGTGGCGTCGAGTGCCTAGTGAGTATTTAGCTTCGGGAGGTCGTCTATATGACTAAGTCCCTCGGCCTCCTTATAACATCTTAGACTGTTATCAGTGTTTGGCCTTTGACTATCGCCACGACCTTTGGTTTAATGACCGTAGCCTTGGGCGTTTGTCGGACCGTCACTATAACTTTGGCCTTTGAGCTTATCGCTCTCACGCTTGGTGACGTGCTTTCTTATCTGGGCTCGGCATGTTCTTAATTGTGGGTCAGTGCCCGGATCATACCATAATCGCGATTATACCCTAAGTCTACGACCCAGTCACCTCCGGAACACTCCGTCCATTGGCTTCAAGGGAATAGGAAACAACGGTAGCCTTGTTCATGAACCGCAGCCGCGCTGCTCGATCCAATACTCGGTCTAACCATCCCTGACACAAATTTGGGACTCTAGAGGTGGCCCCTACAACTCAAGAGGTGGCCCCTAGATTGTAGGTCGGCACTCTGTTTCATATGGACTCAAGAGGTGGCCCCCGTCCGTCGACGTGGCACTTTGTTCCGATAGAGTTAGATACAGACCTGTCTGTGGCACTTTGTTTGTATGACACTTAGTTTCCGGTTAGATGTGATTATACGTTAGTCACATTGCGGTGAATGCACATAATATGGTCAGAGTTATATATCCAATACTTAGCGTAAATTGATTATACGATTGCGATTTGGAGTTTATTCGTGGCACGAGTTTTTATGAAATTATGGTTCCGTTATAGACATATCTTTGGAATATAATTGTGATTATTGATTCCAGACTTGATAAATTCCAATATTTGATTTTTGGTTTAAATTTTCCCAATTTACGGTTATGCCCATAATTCTTGCGAAACGAATTATTATGCCCATGAGGTTTGGTTTTCGTCACGGATGGTGACGAAACTTATGGGAGAGTTCATGTTGAACTTGGAACTTCTGTGTTTGAGTGAACTTTCCAAAATTTTCAGTTTCTGACTGATTTTCTAAAATTTTCAGTTTTGCTCCAAAATTATTTAAAATATAGTTTTGACCCCAAAACCCAAAATTTGCTCTTATTGTTATAGGGTTTTTCGGATATAATATTTATCCTTTGATAATTAACATTCTGGTCCATAGACCTGAAAATTTATCTTATAATTCCATTTTTATTGAAATTTACTAATTGACCGCAATTTTACCAATTATTGCATTTTTGCCCCAAATTCTTGAATCGACTTCCTCTCTCTACAAAATTTTAAGGTTAGAATATTTGTCTATATATAAGTTATGTCTTCAGTCCAGAAGGTGAACTTTTTACTTTGGTTCCAAATTTTTGAGGAATTTATCATTTGACCCCCTTATTTTGTCTTAATTTACACTTTTGGTCTGTAAACACCGGAAATGGATTCCGATTACTACGAAATTTTTAGGACAGAGGATAAACGTGTTATTATGTCCACTTTGATGTTCCAAACAGAAATATATGGATTTGATTTAGTAGTTTCACCATTTTGATGGATTTACACAATCTTCGTGTTTTGCCGATTTTAACCCGTTGACTTAGTAAATAATTTATGTTTCTTATAAAATTTTAAGGGTAGGTGATTAATAAGTTAATATATTGTATTTTCTGATCTTAAGTCAGATTACATCTCTTTTATTTGTAATAATTCTCATAATTTTCTTTATCTTCACTTAATTCTTGTTTTGTGTCCGTTTTGATCATCCAATTTTTGTTAGGCCACAAATTAAAATCCAACTTCACATGCATGATCATATAACACAAATATACCTTTTCAAACATAATTTCTAGAATATAAAGGAAGACAAAATCATACTTAATTGATAAGAAGTTTTGGGACATTTCGCTTAAATCATCAAAATTGGCTAATTTCGCATGCAACAAGCTATAAACCATTATGCATGCTATTAGTATGAGAAAAGTAGACTATATGAACTCCATGGGAGGGACATGCATCTTTGTTTAAGATAAATTGCATATTCAAGTGAGAAGAATAGTTTTACCCACTTTAGTTCTTGAAGTGGTGAAGAGATCTAAGTCTTTGAACTAGTTGCACCAACCATTTCTTTGCCTCTCCTCTTTTTATTTTGACCAATGTATACCGTACCATGGATGATGAAGATGTGGGTTAAGTTAGTGTATGTAAGATATATCTAGGTATATATATATATATATATATATTAAAGTTACATATAGATAGTGAAATTACCTCCTTAAGTTGAATCTTTCTTCTTCTCTTCTTTTCTTCTTCTTCTTGATTTCAGCCTCCTCTCTCCTTTACTCTCTCTAATTTTCAGATTTTGTTTGTGTAAGGTTGAAAGGAATGAGGGTGTTTGATTTTTAAAAGGGTTTAATGGGGTTGGGAGGTGGAATACTTGGGAAGAGAAATGTAAGATATTGAGTCTTGCATGGGGGACAAGGATTTCCCTCCCCTTGAACGTGGCTTATGTGTGTGTGTGTGTGTGTGTTATTATAATTTTTTTGTATTTTAGGTGTATATAGATATAGGTATTAAGTATGTGTTAAATGAAGTGGCTAGTGATTAAATTGGGCTTTAAATTGTGATTCCAAGCCTAAGGGATTTTATTTAGTTTGGGCTTGAGTCTTATGGTGTGTTTATGTGTGTATGTGTTGATACACATGGCCTATTAGGAATTTTATGTTCCCACTTCAAATTTTAATTAATTTGATTATTTGGTTCATAAAATAATTTATGAGTAAATGAGTAAAACAAATGAAACTAGATGTAGATTAAAACAATTGTTATTGGAGTACATCATGATTTAACAATTATACATGTAGTAAACTATCGAGTTTTAGGGATTTTACATCCTCCCCTCCTTAAAGAATTTGGTCCCCAAATTCCTACTCAAATAATTCTGGATACGATTTCTTCATTTCTTCCTCAGCTTCCCACGTCGCATCTTCCTCTCTGTTGTGATTCGACCAGATGACTTTAACCAAAAGAATTCGCTTCTTCCTCAATTCGCGGACTTGTCGGTCGAGGATCTTGATTGGCTTCTCTTCATAAGACAAGTTATCCTTGTCGGCGGAATATCAGAAGTAAGAATGTGCGTTGGGTCTGGATGATACTTCTTTAATCTCGAAACATGGAAAACGTCGTGCATTCCAGACAGGTTGGGCGGTAGTTCCAATCGGTACGCTAGTCGTCCAATCCTTTCCGTGATTTTGAATGGTCCTACATATCGGGGACTTAACTTTCCTCCTTTTCTTGATACTATCAAACCTTTCCGTGGTGTTAACCTCAGGAAGACTTGATCTCCTACTTCAAATTCTAGATCCTTCCGACATTGATCGGCGTAACTCTTCTGTCTGCTTTGCGCTATGCGGATCCTATCCTTGATTAGTCGTACTTTATATATGGCTTCCTTCACCAAATTTGTGCTCATTGCTGAAGGTTCTGTTCGTTGAGTCTTCGGCATCCACTGGTCATCGATTTCCTAATGGAGCCGGGATCGACACTTCCTCCCATACAGAGCTTCATAAGGTGCCATTCCAATTGTCGCTTGGAAACTATTGTTGTATGCAAACTCGGCTAATGGCAGGTGGTGATCCCAATTTCCTTGAAAGTCCAGTACGCAAGCTCG
Organism: Orobanche coerulescens; assembly: GCA_033398695.1. NCBI lineage: Eukaryota > Viridiplantae > Streptophyta > Magnoliopsida > Lamiales > Orobanchaceae > Orobanche > Orobanche coerulescens. The sequence continues at coordinate 88,111,217 of CM065809.1, forward strand.
TAACATGTCTTCAAGGGTTTGAATGGTTCGTTCAGATTGCCCGTCAGTTTGGGGATGCGCACTTGTGCTGAAGCTTAAGGAAGTTCCTAATTCCTTATGAAAGACTTTCCAAAAACGAGATACGAATCTAGGGTCTCTGTCCGATACTATGTCTGTTGGCACTCCATGAAGTCGAACGATTTCTCTAATATAGGTCCTAGCCAGCTTTGGCAAACTATCGTCCTTTTTAACTAGCACGAAATGTAATGTTTTCGTCAGCCTGTCGACGATCACCCAAATGGTGTTATAACCTCCTCTTGTGGCTGGTAAATCCGTGATAAAATCCATGGTTACCATTTCCCATTTCCATTCAGGGACTTCTAGTGGCTGTAGTAGTCCTGAGGGTCGCTGATGCTCAGATTTGACTCTCTGACATGTGAGGCATCGCGCCACGAATTCTGCCACTTGGTTCTTCATGTTCACCCACCAAAAGTGTTTCTTCAAGTCTCGGTACATGTTGTTTTACCTCCTGGGTGTATCGTATATCTCGAGCAATGAGCTTCCTCGAGAATTCGTCTTTTGAGATCCTCGTCATGAGGTATGCATAATCGTCCCTTAAACCTTACAATTCCATCCTTGGTAATTGTAAACGCGGGTTTCTCGCCCTTAGCAATCTTGTCCTTAAAATCTTGAAGTTTTGGATCTCTCTCCTGGGCTAATCGAATATCGTTCAATAGATTCGACTTAACTATGAGGTTGGCGCAATTTAAACGAGTATCTTCATGAATGGGTTTCAGGTAGCTCAGTTCCTTGAGAGCTTTCCATTCTCGAACCATGAGTCGGGCCACTCTAGCCTTTCTAATTAGGGCATCGGCCACGACATTTGCTTTCCCTGGGTGGTGTTGAATTTCACAATGGTAATCTTCTAAAAGCTCTACCCATCTTCTCTGTCGGAGATTAAGTTCCTTTTGAGAAAATAAGTACTTGAGACTTTTATGATCCGTAAACACGGTGAATTCCACGCCATATAAATGATGTCGCCATTTCTTTAAGGCGAACACTATTGCAGCAAGTTCGAGGTCGTGTATTGGATAATTCTTCACGTGCGTCTTGATTTGCCTGGAAGCATACGCGATAACTTTACCATTCTGTATTAGAACGGCACCGAGGCCATCCTTTGAGGTGTCACTATATATGCCAAATCATTGGGTTCCTTCTGGAAGTGTTAGTATAGGTGCGGTGGTAAGTCTCTTCTTGAGTTCCTGGAAACTTGACTCGCATTTATCCGTCCATTCAAATTTTACTTGTTTCTGGGTTAGCTGGGTGAGGGGTCCCGCTATCTTCGAGAAGTCTTTGATGAATTTACGGTAGTAGCCTGTAAGTCCAAGAAAGCTTCGGATCTCAGTTACATTTTCTGGCCTCTTCCAATCCATAATAGTTTCTATCTTAGATGGATCAACTGCAATCCCTTCTCCAAAAATAATATGGCCTAGAAATGCCACTTCCCTCAACCAAAATTCACACTTGCTGTACTTGGCGTACAACTTGTGCTGCCTTAGTGTATCCAACACTAGTTTAAGATGTCTTTCGTGATCTTTTTCCGACTTAGAGTACACGAGTATGTCATCGATGAAAATTACTATGAATTGGTCGTGATATGGTTGAAATACTCTGTGCATTAAATCCATAAATGCCGCAGGAGCATTCGTGAGTCCAAAAGGCATCACTGCGAACTCGTAGTGGCCGTATCTAGTTTGGAATGCAGTTTTAGGAACATCTTCGTTCCTAATCTTTAACTGGTAGTATCCTTGTTGAAGATCGGACTTGGAATACACCGTAGCTCCTCGGAGTTGTTCAAACAACTCATCTATCCTCGGGAGAGGATACTTATTTTTAACTGTAATGTTGTTGAGTTCACGGTAATCTATGCAAAGCCTCAATGTTCCGTCCTTCTTTTTGACAAATAATACCGGAGCTCCCCATGGTGATACACTGGGTTGCACAAAACCCACGTCGAGTAACTTCTGCAGTTGGACCTTCAACTCTTGTAGCTCCAGTGGTGCCATTCGGTATGGTGCCTTTGCAATGGGTGTCTTCCCAGGTATGATTTCGATATTGAATTCAACCTGTCTGTCAGGTGGTAGGGAGGTCAATTCTTCGGGAAATACATCAGGGTATTCGGATACCACACGTATAGTTTCTATGCCCGACTTACTCATGGGTTTGTTGATGATGAAGGCTAAAAATCCAGTCGCCCCTTTGGCAACTGCCTTACTAGCTTTGATAGCTGATATTATAGGTGATAGGTTGACTCTAGCGTCTCCAATTAATTCCACGGTCGGCTTGTTAGGTTCGCAAAACCTAACTATTTTAGAATGACAATCCAATTGTGCGTAATGTTTAGATAACCAATCCATACCAAGTATGAGGTCATACTCAAGTATGGGAAGAAGTATTAGGTCAGCAGGGAAGCATTGACCCTCAACTACAACTTCACAATTCCTAAATACCGAATCCGTTTCCTGGCTTGCACCCATAGGTGTGGACATCTCTAAGCTTACAGGCAGTGATTCCATACATACATTCAGTTTTTGTGCGTAATGGAGTGCAACAAAAGAATATGATGATACTGGATCTAATAATGCATGTGCACAGTGGTTTGACATAAGAAATGTACCTTCCACCACGTCTGTCGCATTAGGAGCTTCTTGTCCAGCTAAGGCAAAAACTCTCGCTGGTGCTTTCCCTTTGCCCTTGCGATCATCCTTCTTGGCCACATTTTTCTGCTGATTGTTGTCCGGTGTCTCCCACTTCGGGCATTCTCTAGTATGATGCTGATTATCTCCACAGTGCAGGCACCTCCCTTGTTTCTTCCAGCAGTCCTCGGGTTTATGTCCCATCTTATTACAGTGCGGACAGGGTGGTAGATTGTTCACAGGTCTCTTTTCGGTATTCTGGCCAGAAGTCTTGCGTTGGAATTTCTGGGGTGGTCTAGATGATAGGTTTGGTGCGGATCTCTTAAACTTCCCAGTGGTGCGCTCCTTCGCCTGTCCCAGACATGTCATCCCACTTTCGATTCGGGTTGCAGCTTCGACTGCTTCCGCCATAGTTGTTACTCTCACTGGCAGCAGACTCTGTTGTATAGAAAACCTCAATCCTCGGGTAAACTTGTACAGCTTATCCTCCTCTGTACTTACTAGTCCTAGTGCGAACTTGGAGAGTCGGTTGAACTGTGACTCATACTGAGCTACAGTCAAAGATCCTTGCTTCAGATGATAAAATTCATCTCGACGAGCCTCTCTAGCTGTTGTTGAGACGTACTGGGTCCGAAAATCAGTTAAGAAATTAACCCATGTTCTGGCACGATCCTCTCTTATCCAGCGGGCATTAACGATCTTCCACCAATCATGCACGGCAGCCTCGAGTCGAAACGTAGCCAATGTTATACGTTGATCATCGGTGTAAATAAGACTTGTTTGGCATCCCGGGCTAGGCCTCCTGCTTGGAAGGTCATAGCAGTTCCAAACTCTTTGCCCTCTTGTCTTAAGCATATGTTATTGATAGGATGGCCCTCCCAGGGTTATGGGATGAAAGCAGTCATACTTGCATGTCTTAAGTCAAGGTCGGGTTCAGCTAGGATTTTGAGTCCATGAAGCGGCCAATGGGATAGTGGTTTGACTCTTTGCTCAATTTGTAAATCGGTACAATCTGGGATGCATTGAATATGCTCTCTATCCTTTCTACCCATAATTCTGCCTTGATGTCATCTGGTTCTCCGTCAAAAGTTGGCGGACTGAAACGTAAGAATCTCTCCAACATGCAGTCTTGTGTGCCTCCCGAAGTCCGATTGTTGTCAGCTTGTTGTTGCAGGAAGTTTGTCAGTTGGGTTAGTGCTTGTGCTATGGCATCATTTGCAGCTCCTCCTTCGTTATTGCGTTGGTCTTGTTGTCCATCACGGTTAACTCGCGGGCGTCCTCTACGTCTATCAGCCATCTGTAGCGGCTAATGATTTTTTATAGTTAGCTTAGTTCGAGTTGTAAATACAGGGAATTTGAATGTGCACACATTATTTTAAATCATTATTATCGTAGAATATGAAAATTGCATAATAATAATAATGCATTCTAATAGTTTGTTGTGGCATAGAAACTACATTTTCTGATAAAGATAATTAGAAACTTAACCTACTTAATCGTCGTCCAAAATACCATAGACAAAACATTAAGTACATCACATCGTTATCATAATCAATTAAACATCATGACGAGATCGTAGAAACAACATCCTCAATCCTCTCCCGGCTCCATCGGCTCCTCCTCGAGGTCCTCCTCCTCAGAGCTAGAGGATGCTGCAGACGTCCCTCCGAGCGGTGTGATCAGAAACTCAGGAATCAGCTCAGTCAGCTTGGCCATGTGACCTCTCATCGCATTAGAAAACTCCATATGTCTCTGGCGCTCTGAAGCCAAGGTGCCCTCAAGCGCCTCCACATGGGAACTGAACTGGGAGCATGCGCGTTGAAGGTTCTGAATGACGGCCTCCTGCATCTTCACGTAATCATTTCGCTCATGTAATGCTATCTCCAAGCTCCAGCACTCCTCTCGACGAAATCTGAGTATCTGCATCGCCTCATCTCTCTGGCCGCGGTACATGCCAGTATCCTGCCTAGCTCCAATCAGCTCCTCGGTCAGGGTCTGAATTCTTTGTTCGAGCGACTCGATTCGATCCTGGTCTCTTAGCTTCGCCCTAAACTGGTCTGCCCAGCTCTCTCTCCAGTGGTTAGCCTGCTCCTCCAAGAGCTTCAGCTTCTCGGTCAGGCGCATGACCTCAATGACCATCTCCATTTCGAAATCCATACCTACCAAACCAAGTTTTAAGTCAGTATTTCGTAAAAAATATAATGTCCGATATAAACCCTATTAAGCATGAATAATCGAATAATCATCAAGGTAGTGAACTTAATGATTCAATGAATATGCTTATGTGACACTAGCAATCAAGGAATATTAATACCTAATTTTAGAAGAGTAAGGAGGTTCAATGGATTTCAGATAAACCGATAAGTAACATATACTATATCCATTTTAAGAGTTCAATAGAGGAATTGATTCAATCGGGGAATGCTACGAATACTTAACCAAGTATCTTAGCCGATGACTTAGGAACTTTTGAATATGACTGTGCATATTCCAAGTGAATTGCGACAAGTTGAAAGAGGTTTTTAATGGAAGTTGACTCGAGAAATCTACCTTAGATCTCAGTCCTATGGTTCACTTCGCCCTAGGTGGAATTCCCATCTATGTCCGAAGAATCTTATCCTATAAAAGCTCGATGTAAGTGTCCTTACAAACGAGCTCTGATACCACATCTGTCACGCCCCCACACTGGGGTTGGACGAGAACGCGACAGCTAACGTAATTAAATAACATTTGTGATAATAGAATTACAGTAGAGCATTCAAATGCCAGATCTTAGCCCGGTGAACTAAGTCTGGTTATTCGATGGAATAAACATTCATGAGTACAGCGGAATAGTTACATAAAGTTCAAAGAGTACAGCGGAGATCAGAATACTTTATTGATACAAGAATAAAAAGGAGCATTTATTTCAACATTCTAATACTTATGTCTCGACAGTTCTTCAACGACGATCTTCACAGGTCATCAGCATTCGTCTCGTCATCTTCTTGGGTCTCCTCATCTAGTGGGGTTTTAGAAAAACAATACAAATTGGGATGAGAATAATGGATTCTCAGTGAGTTGGGTTGAGTATATTTTCTGAAATTATATGTATATAATTATTTTGAAATATATACTATTTTACTCCCACCTTTGAAAATTTATCATTTATGGATGGCATAAGTTTCAAAATATAATGCAATGAATTAGGTTATGAGTGAACAGTCAATCTCCGTAGATTGCTGTTAAGTATGACAATATGTGGCGTCGAGCGCCTAGTTAGTATTTAGCTTTGGGAGGTCGTCTATATGACTAAGTCCCTTGGCCTCCTTATAACATATTAGACCGTTATCAGTGTTTGGCCTTTGACTATCGCCACGACCTTTGGTTTAATGACCATAGCCTTGGGCGTTTCTCGGACCGTCACTATAACTTTGGCCTTTGAGCTTATCGCTCTCACGCTTGGTGACGTGCTTCCTTATCTCTTATCTGGGCTCGGCATGTCCTTAATTGTGGGTCAGTTCCCGGATCATACCATAATCGCGATTATACCCTAAGTCTACGACCCAGTCACCTCCGGAACACTCCGTCCATTGGCTTCAAGGGAATAGGAAACAACGGTAGCCTGGTTCATGAACCGCAGCCGCGCTGCTCGATCCAAGACTCGGTCTAACCGTCCCTGACACAAATTTGGGACTCTAGAGGTGGCCCCTACAACTCAAGAGGTGGCCCCTAGATTGTAGGTCGGCACTCTGTTTCATATGGACTCGAGAGGTGGCCCCCGTCCGTCGACGTGGCACTTTGTTCCGATAGAGTTAGAGGCGGACCTGTTTGTGGCACTTTGTTTGTATGGCACTTAGTTCCTGGTTAGATGTTATTATACGTTAGTCACATTGCGGTGAATGCACATAATATGGTCAGAGTTATATATCAAATACTTAGCGTAAATTGATTATACGATTGCGATTTGGAGTTTATTCGTGGCACCAGTTTTTATGAAATTATGGTTCCGTTATAGACATATCTTTGGAATATAATTGTGATTATTGATTCCAGACTTGATAAATTCTAATATTTCATTTTTGGTTTAAATTTTTCCAATTTACGGTTACGCCCATAATTTTTGCGAAACGGATTATTATGCCCATGAGGTTTGGTTTCGTCACGGATGGTGACGAAACTTATGGGAGAGTTCATGTTGAACTTGGAACTTCTGTGTTTAAGTGAACTTTCCAAAATTTTCAGTTTCTGACTGATTTTCTAAAATTTTCAGTTTTGCCCCAAAATTATTTAAAATGTCGTTTTGACCCCAAAACCCAAAATTTGCCCCTATTGTTATAGGGTTTTTCGGATATAATATTTAACCTTTGATAATTAACATTCTGGTCCATAGACCTGAAAATTTATCTTATAATTTCATTTTTATTGAAATTTACTAATTGACCCCAATTTTACCAATTATTGCATTTTTGCCCAAATTCTTGAATCGACTTCCGCTCTCTACGAAATTTTAAGGTTAGAATATTTATCTATATATAAGTTATGTCTTCAGTCCAGAAGGTGAACTTTTTACTTTGGTTCCAAATTTTTGAGGAATTTATCATTTGACCCCCTTATTTTGTCATAATTTACACTTTTGGTCTGTAGACACCGGAAATGGATTCCGATTACTACGAAATTTTTAGAACAGAGGATAAACGTGTTATTATGTCCACATTGATGTTCCAAACTGAAATATACGGATTTTATTTAGTAGTTTCACCATTTTGATGGATTTACACAATCTTCGTGTTTTGCCGATTTTAACCCGTGGACTTAGTAAATGATTTACGTTTCTTATAAAATTTTAAGGGTAGGTGACTAATAAGTGAATATATTGTATTTTCTGACCTTAAGTCAGATTACATCTCTTTTTTTTGTAATAATTCTTATAACTTTCTTTATCTTCACTTAATTCTTGTTTTGTGTCCGTTTTGATCATCCCATTTTTGTTGGGCCACAAATTAAACATCCAACTTCACATGCATGATCATATAACACAAATATACATTTACAAACATAATTTCCAGAATATAAAGGAAGACAAAATCATACTTAATTGATAAGAAATTTTGGGACATTTCACTTAAATCATCAAAATTGGCTAATTTCGCATGCAACAAGCTATAAACCATTATGCATGCTATTAGTATGACAAAAGTAGACTATATGAACTTCATGGAAGGGACATGCATCTTTGTTTAAGATAAATTGCATATTAAAGTGAGAAGAATAGTTTTACCCACATTAGTTCTTGAAGTGGTGAAGAGATCTAAGTCTTTGAACTAGTTGCACCAACCTCTTCTTTACCTCTCCTCCTTTTATTTTGACCAATGTATACCACACCATGGATGATGAAGATGTGGGTTAAGTTAGTGTATGTAAGATATATATATATATATATATATATATATATATATATATATTGAAGTTACATATAGATAGTGAAATTACCTCCTTAAGTTGAACCTTTCTTCTTCTCATCTTTTCTTCTTCTTGATTTCAGCCTCCTCTCTTCTTTACTCTCTCTAATTTTCAGATTTTGTTTGTGTAAGGGTGAAAGGAATGAGGGTTTTTTATTTTTAAAAGGGTTTAATGGGGTTGAGAGGTGGAATACTTGGGAAGAGAAATATAAGACATTGAATCTTGCATGGGGGACAATGATTCCCATCCCCTTGAACGTGGCTTATGTGTGTGTGTGTGTGTGTTATTATAATTTTTTTTGTATTTTAGGTGTATATAGATATAGATATTAAGTATGTGCTAAATGAAGTGGCTAGTGATTAAATTGGGCTTTAAATTGTGATTCCAAGCCTTAGGGGTTTTATTTAGTTTGGGCTTGAGTCTTATGGTGTGTTTATGTGTATATGTTTTGATACACATGGCCCATTAGGAATTTTATGTTCCCACTTCAAATTTTAATTAATTTGATTATTTGGTTCATAAAATAATTTACGAATAAATGAGTAAAACAAATGAAACTAGATGTAGATTAAAACAATTGTTATTGGAGTACATCATGATTTAACAATTATACATGTAGTAAACTATCGAGTTTTAGGGGGTTTTACAATTAAAATTAAAAGGATTTGGGTTCCTAAAGGAACAAATATTTCAAATATCGTCTATGTTTCAAATGAAAAACCAACTCTCGGTTGGATCCCCAAAAATTGATTTTTATCAAAATATATTCTACTTAGGGGGAGTAATAATTTCTCAAATAGGAGATAATATTTTCAGGGGGAGTTTTTACCCTATTCATATTCATCATTTGGTATCGCACATTTTTTATACATCAATTTGGTATTTATCATTTTATTGTCATTTATTATACTTTTTGATGAAAACAAAAAGGGGGAGAAATGAGAAATTGAAGAATGGGATTAACTCTGAAAGGGGGAGAAAATCGAAGAAAAATTCGAAAAGAAAAAGAAAAGGAAAGAAGGAGACGAAAAAGAAATGGGAGAAGAAACTAACGAAACGGATAAAGTCGAAAACTTTAGTCTGTACACATATACATATATTTGTATTTTTGCAGGTAAATCCCATTGACGAAGTATTGTTTTGTAATCATCAAAAAGGGGGAGATTGTTAGAACATTTTGTTCTATACATCCTTAATAGTGTTTTGATGATTAAGTTGTTAAACAAAACAAAACAACAAAGAGATGAAGCAAAGCATCGAAGGAATCGAAGTGCAAAAAGCTGGAAACTGCATGCCTAACGTACGTAACTCATATATCATAACGTACGTAAAGGCGGGAGATTAACGTACGTAATGCGGACATGTTAACGTACGTAATGTGTTCAAATCAGATGAACGTTGGGAAAAGCCGGTCAAAGTCAGAATAGCAGCAGCGGATATATGATGTCAGCAATGACGTAACCGTAGCGTACGTAATGGTGTTTTATTAACATACGTAAATGAGGAAACGAATGCAACTAGACTGAAACTGGACTAAGCTAACGTATGTAACGAAGTTTGGTTAACGTACGTAATATCAATAACGTATGTAATATTGAAGTGCTAACGGCCGTAATGAAGAGTCGGGGAGCTAACGGCTAGTTTGATAAACCTATAAATACCATTCTTATGGTATTGTTTCACTACAACAACTTCAAGCAAATGATACATGCATCAGAGATTGATACACTTACATTGTTGTTGTGATATTAAGCTTATATTATTAGTTTGAGTGTTTATACATTCAACACATACACGAGAGGTAAAAGAAAAGATACGATTGGATTCGGTGTTATTAGGATCAAGGATCCGGCATTGTTAGAATCGCAATCACTATCTTAGTGAGGTTTATCTAGTACCGATAGAAAGCTAGAGTGGTTGATTCCTTGTCCAATAGAAAAGGAAAACGGTTTAACTTGGACCGACACAAAGACAAGTACGAGTGGTTTATCACGGACCAATAGAAGACGTGCTTGTAACGGTTATCTCTCGACCGATAGAAGAGAGGTGCAGAGGTTTATATCTTTAACCTATAGAAAAAGATACCGAGAGAGGACGTAGGCTCGATTATAGTCGAACCTCTATAAATCCGTGTGTCATTTAATTTCCACACATTTAATTTACGCTTCCGCAATATGGCGTATATACCAATTTTGCTCCAACACATTACGTACGTAATGTATGTCAACTTAGCTACCTCGAAAAGGCCATTTATCCGAATCATGTCCGCGCCCCACGCCGAAAGTTGAGATCGGATAAGATTCCAAGCATTACGTACGTAACCAGCATTCCATTACGTACGTAAAGCCAACGAATTAGCGTACGTTAAGTTAAATCCTTAGCATACGTTAAACACAGAAAACCTAGCCAAAAAATGTAACAATCTACACAACGTCAAGAAATCAACCACAATGCGAATGACAGTTATAATCAAGTCTATTCTGATGTATCCCGACATTAATAAACATTAACTAAATATAACATGATTACAACAATACTTAAATTATCCGAATAATACAACTGTATATAAGAAATTACTATCGGATATTACAATGTGATGCTATCCCAGCCTAGAATTCATGTTCTTATACGGATTATAAACATTACTACTGGAGCTATTAAGGTTTATTGATAACTTATAGAATCGAACACCATGTTTTAGGAGGAGTGGAAGAAGTTATACTTAGGATTTCCATTGTTAAGAAGGACTAGAGTTGAGCCTTGATTTTGTTAAACACCGAGATGGAGTTTGCTAAAATCGTAACATGCCATTGACGATGAATTTGAAACACTCTTTTGAGGAATGATTTGTTAAGGTTATCACATGTGTCAGATGAATTCAAGAAGATAAATGTAGTGGGTGTTCTTCAAGTATAGTTCATGATTTGTATGGGTTTTTTGATGTGATAATCTTCATATTGATGGTTAGAACGAAGTGATTAGTTTGGTGATAATTGTTTTGAACTTAAAACTTTGACAAGAAGGATCACGTATAGAAGAACGAAATCATAGAGATGAACTAATCTAGAACTTGGTCGAAATGTGTTAAAATAACCGAACCAAGTATTGGAATTGATACCCAGAATTTGAGTGTGGATTTATGATGAATTGAATATCTTTGAATTCGTAGACGTCGACATTTCATCTCCGTTATGGTCATTTAATTCGAATGAAGTATGTCATTAGTTCGACCGAGCGTTCGTCGAGTAGTTGAACCGTAAACCGACCAACTTAGAATGTTAACTCGGCCGTAGTAGATGTTAGATGTTCGTACGTTAGAATTGTTATGTGAGTTGTGTTGTCATTATTTACTTTTGTGTAAGGTTCGAGGTTTGCAAAAGGTCGACCGAAGGAGCGGCCTTCGAGTTTGTTGAAATCGTGAAGTATTTATTTCTTGCCATCTTTCAAAGGTAAGTATTTTAATTATGTTTTATGTATTGATGATATACATGTTGACGTGCATATGTGTCGTTGTTGTATGTCCACCTCGTGTTGGTCCGACAGGATCATCTTGGGATCTATGCTAGCTTGCGCTAGATCATTGGACAGGCTTTTCGACCTCATGTTGGTCCGACGAGATCATCTTGGGATCTATGCAGTGAACGCTGGATCATCGGAATTACCATGTGTATGTTGTATCATGTTGTGGTTCTCATATTGTGTATAGTATTGTGAGTTTTCTATTAGTAGAGACTCATTGTCCTTGTCGTTGATGATGGTGTCGTTATTCTTCATGAGATGTTGAATAATTTGTTGTTGTATAATTATCATACTTGTACTAGAATTGTTGTGCTAACCCTTCGGGGGTGGACATTTGTTGTATGTTCGGGATACAAGAGGACCAGGAAACAACCACTAGAGCTGCATGAGGACGAGGGTGCAGAGTGATGTTACGGTCGGGATGATTTATCAGATTGTGTTTTGTTTTAATAAAGTACTCGAGTATGCTGTTGTTTTGTTTGTCTTTTGAGGTTGTATTTCGTATGTTGGTTGATTTGTACGTTTCAGAATGGTGATGTAATAATTTATTTTACGGTTGATATTTATCAATGCTGTTTTTAAATTCTTAGCCTAGTAAATCTTTATATCAAGGATTTACAGAGCTGTAATAATCCTGAATATCTCGGGGTGTTACAGAATTTGGTATCGGAGCTAAAATTATAGATATCTTGGACGTTGGGTTAAATTCGGGTTCAAATGTGTCTTTTTGAGTTAACCGGCCGCGAATAACATCACGGTATTACCGTCATGTGAGCGGTGGTTGTAAGTTTTTTAAACTCTATCTTGTCCTTTACAAGTCATGTCGTTTTTTGATAATTGAACATTAGAACCATATTATTTCCTGTATATTGAGTATGTATGCTTACAGTATGTTGAGAGGAGGATGTGGACGCGGTCGCGTACGTGGACGCGGATGTAGAAATGCTGAGAGGGAAGTTTCACCCTCTATCCCTGATTCGCTGTCAAATCAGGCTAGCCACAGCTCGGGCAAACAATAAGAGTCCGTAAACAATGAACGAGAGAAAACCGTGGACACGAATGCCAAGCTTGCTATTCCCGACATCCTTCGTCAGGTGGTCAACCAAATGACCCAATTTGCTCAAGTTGTGGACAGAGTGCAAGTGGCGGTAGGATTACAGCCGGGAGAGAGACAGCAAGGCGTCCCAAACTTAGGAAACTGAGGAGATAGATGTCTACAGGAGGTGGCAAAGATGCGCCCACCAAAGTTCGATGGTTTTTATGATACACCGACATGGGTTCACTGGCTGAGAGAGCTGGAGAAAGTATTTGTAGGGATTAACTGCCCGGACGACTAGAGAGCCCCCATTGCCCAGTATTTCCTGACGGGAGAAGCGTCCGAGTGGTAGGAAGCCAGCCGACCTATCGATCATGATGCCGATCGGGGAGAGTTCAATCGTCCGGTGAGAGAAGCCAAAGTTTGGGAATTTTTCTCCGTGCAACCTTCGGATGTGCCGGTGGCTCAGACGATTAAGACATTTAATCAGCAACTGGCGTTTGTTCGACACCTGGTCAGAACTAATGCAGAAATGATGATTCACTTTGATATGAGAATGTGGCCGGAGATACAGAGGTACATGTCAGGTTTTGAATGCACCACTCTCCGCCAGTACCAAGATAAATCTCTGGCATATTAAATGAAAGAAGCAGCTATGGAAAAGTTCTCTGAGTCCAAGAAACAGAAAGTCTCTAGTAGTTTTACAGAGCACAAGAGTGGGCCTCGTATAGCCCAGTCATCCTTTCATTAATTCAAGAGCCTCTGCATCCATCCAAAGGTGGAAAGAACTGTTGGGATTCGGTGCCTAAAACGAAGGCCCAGCGGAAGCGGTAAAACGAAAATTAATTCGATCCGAATCCCTACGAGGATCGATCGAGCTACGTATATACGAATATCAAAAATGAATTCACAAGAGATATAGAAACCCACCCTTGTAGTCCGTTGATTAGATGGATTCCTTCTCTTGAGCTATTCTCCAAGCTTTAGTTTGATCTCTACGAATTTAATCTGCTCCAAGCTCTTGAACGATCCTACGCCGAAAGCACCGCGTCTCTACTTGCCACGCGCCGGAGAAACGATCGGAACGACAATCACCTTGCTATCCTCCGAGGATACGGCTAGAGCTAAGTGATGAAGCTTCCAATATGAAATTATAACACTCTAAGTGTATAACTCACAATCTCTCTTTTATTTCTCAATTTTCCTCCAAGAAAAATTAAGAACTTGATGAATAAAGAAGAAGATGATGAAGAAGACTTCTCTCTCTTTCCTCTTGAAGTTCACATATGAAATCAAGTATTGGTTTATTGAGATTGTCTTCTTATCCCTTTTTATTCAACTCTCCACATGTACATCTCATTATTATGAGAATCAAAACCCCACCACCTCAATGATCAACCATTAAAGAATGGAACAAGGGTCCATATGAAAGTGGGTGGAAATGTTGGGGCGGCCCATGTAGAAATCGGACAAGTTCGGTTCGTTTCGGACTCCCGCGAGTCCAAACAGATAAACTCCGATTCCGTTCCAATGTATTTATATCAATTAATAAATCCAATTAATTAATCATATCAAACACATAATAACATAATTAATTTCTCCAAGAAATAATTATATTCATGAATTAAAGTAATCACCCAGTGAAATATTTAATTCATTAGGCCGTAAATCAATTTATCCAATAAATCGATTTAGACATCCAATGTCCCAAATTAGATATCCAATATTTAATATTCATAATGAGAGAATTAGCTTGATTCATTCCGTCGTCAATCCTATTATGCAACTCGGTAGGTCCGTCTCAGTCAGCAATGGGAGGAACCAAAGAGTAGTAGCACCACCTAGCCAGCCTGGCGGCCTACACTGTACCCCAACTGAGAACGAATGATTGGGATCATTCAAGAACCATTCTGTCGTGAATACCAGTATACGTATAAACCCTTCTTTCAAATGTCCCGATCAAGTTATAGGGTCACGGTCAGTCAAACCCTATCTATACTTGACGATATGCATGCATTAATGCAAATCGAGATCATCGAGCTTTCGTGTATCTAATACAACTAGCTCCAATGCTTTGGCCAAAGACTTATGATCTCATCTCCCAATAACCGCATAGGACATATAACCCGTTCACTAACGGGAGAAACAATTCTATCTTGGTATTCAGTAGGACCTGCTACTTGCCCGTCAAGATGCACATCGAGGTTGACCCCCGCCTTTGGGTTTACAGGGTCGAACTACTCTAATGAAAACCTTGACATCACAAGCACATCCCTACTAAATCCTCAAGTCGAAGGTTCACGAATACCTATCACAACCTTTCGATTCCGTCATTGACTGTCCCGGAGTGAAATCCGTGTGACAAATCGAGGGTGAGTCGGTCCGAGTATACTAATCCAATTAACATACCTATAACGTGTGCTCCCACTAACTATTAGTGTTCGACAGGCACTCACATGTCAAAGAACATGTCATACAAGTCTTTTCATAAACTTAACCCCCACTCAAGTTTCATCGATTTGCGAACGATTAAGTATTTGAGCTATAAACCTTTCCAGTGCCGACCTCCTTATCCAATAAGGAGTGGAACGTTTTGCTCTCAAATACACGGACTAGTTTCTATGCGTATATTTACGAGTTAGGAATGCCAGTAACTACCCGTAAATAAAGAAACATTCATTGCCTTATATAATGGATTTACATAATTACAAGTACAATGCCCTCACTCAATCATCCTCTGAGTGGCATTCGAGGGCATACTCCCAACAATCTCCCACTTGCACTCAATGCCACACACTATGGTATCTAATGCCCATGGTCTCCAGATGATGCTCTAAGCTAATCAGAGAAAGTGGCTTGGTCAGTGGATCAGCGACGAAGTCGGATGACTCTACTCAGCACAATGTATCTCTTTGCGAACGAATGCTCTTACGAGATAATACTCTCTCAATATGTTTGGTACTGTTATGAAATCTCGGCTCCTAGGCTGTGCTACCGCTCTGGCAGCACAGCACAAGGTGTCACGTGAAGTTTACCCAGTAACTTCTAAATTCTTCCTTTGGAGGCCTCCGAGGCCGCTTTATACTCAGCCTAACAGGTGGACTTAGCAGTCGCGCTATACTTGGCACTATGCCATGATACTGCTCCTCCATTAAGTGTAAATGTAGCCAGAAGTAGATATAGAATCGTCTTTCTATCCTTAGAAGTACAATACAGTGAATCTCATTACATTCAGTTCTCCACCACCATATATAAGAACCAGATCTCTAGTCCTTCTAAAGTACTTGAGAACGTTCTTTATGGCGGTCTAATGTTCCCGAACTGGGTTATCCCAAAACCTACTTACCACGCTCCCAGCATGCGCAATGTCAAGTTTCGTACACAATAAAGTATATATAAGGCTACCCACTGCCGAAGCATATGGTATATAACTCATTTCCTTTCATTGTTCCTCACTATGAGGACACATCTTCAAGGTGAGTTTTATTCCATGTCGCATCGGAAGGAACCCTCTTTAAGATCTAATCTATATAGAGGGCTTGGGAAAAACTTATCATTCTCTTCGATATATCCTAGTAGAGTCGAATCCAAAGAATATAGGTTTCTTCTCCCAAGTCTTTCATGGAGAAATTACTCGAAAGTCAAGCTTTTACAGAACTGAGCATTCCCACATCATTTCCTATTAGTAGAATCTCATCTACATATAGTACTAAGAATGCGATCTTGCTCCCACTAACCCTCTTGTATACACAAGGTTCATCTTAACTTTGCACGAAGTCAAACTCTTTGACCGTCTCATCAAAACGAAGGTCCCAACTACATGAAGACTGCTACAGTCCATTTCATGGAGTCTACATCCACCATTGCTAGGTCATTAGTCGCGGGTCGGTCTCTTGTTTATCATCTGGAACCTCGTGGAAACCCAATTCCGCCAAGTGCATAAAACTATACCTCTCAGGTAAACAGACACCCTACTAGACCTACGAGGTGGTTATACTTGTGTTTCAGAAGGTTCGGTTCCAGTTTCTTGCACAGGTGTCTCCCGAGGAGTTTCATTGTATTCTTCTAAAGAAATACTTCTACCTGCTCCGCCTTCTTGAATGAACTCATCTTCCAGGAAGTGTGCTTGTAAAGCAACAACGATCTTTCGATCTTCGGGCATGTAGAATAAATATTTCATCGTCCCATACGGGAATCCAATGAAACGTCCCTTCGTGGACCTAGCTTCCAACTTCTCCTCCTTTGTCTTCTTCTCCTCCTTTAGCTTCCTGCCCTCCCACATCTCATGTGGAGTTTTAGGAACGGATTTGGAAAGACATCTGTTCAAGATATACGCGGCAGTCAGGAGTGCATACCCCCACAGGTAAATCAGCAAGTCAGTATAGCCCAGCATGGAACGGACCATGTTCAACAAGGTCCGGTTCCTTCTTTCTGACACACCATTTAACTGAGGAGTACCTGGAGGTGTTAGTTGTGAAACTATTCCATGTTCCCTAAGGAACTCGTCAAACTTCGTACTCATATACTAGCCACCTCGGTCCGACCGAAGTGCTTTGATATGATTACCAATTTGTTTCTCGACTAGGGCCTTGAATTCCTGGAATTTCTCAAAGGCTCGGATTTATGTTTCATTAACCATACCTAGTATGATCATCCGTAAACATAATGAAATATTGATATCCGTCACGTGCTGCTTCCAAAGCACCACATACGTCGGTATGGATTAATCCCAGTTTATCAGCGGCTCTTTCAAAAGTCCCTGTGAAGGGGTACTTAGTCATTTTTCCTTTAAGGCAAGATTCACAAGTAGGAAAGGGATCCGATCCCAATGGACCCATAAGTCCATCCTTTTCCATCTTGTAAACCTTGGTCTGACCAACATGACCAAGTCTTAGATTCCATTTCAAAACTTGATTGGTTTCGTCCCTACCACG
Organism: Orobanche coerulescens; assembly: GCA_033398695.1. Taxonomy (NCBI): domain Eukaryota; kingdom Viridiplantae; phylum Streptophyta; class Magnoliopsida; order Lamiales; family Orobanchaceae; genus Orobanche; species Orobanche coerulescens. The sequence goes on from CM065809.1 coordinate 88,128,823, forward strand.
TTTTCTAGTCATAGTATTCACAACTACTTTGTTGCTGAGATTTAGATGATACAATCCATTTAACAATGTAGCAGTACCCACTAGTTTATTTCTGAAATAAATTTTGCAGGAACCATCACCAATGAAAAACGAAAAGCCTTTTCGGTCTATGACCGGAATGGATACAATGTTTTTGTGCCCCTTGGGCAAAACAAGTACATCTTCTAAAGTCAAAACAAAGCCGGATTCCAAACTCAAAAGAGTGATCCTATGTCGGTCGCCTCGACACTATGCCCGCTTCCGACTGTGATCATAACTTCTCTAGCTCCAAGCTTCCTACTTTGTTCCAGATCTTGATTCACAGTACAAATATGAGAACTAGCACCAGAATAAAGTATCCAGGAAGTAGAAAATACAGTAGCAGAACAATTCGTTTCCAAAACTAAAAGTTCTGTACCTGAAGTGCCATGAAGAATCGGACAGTCTCTAGCCCAGTGGCCCAGCTCACCGCACTTAAGACAAGCGTCCTTCTTCTTTTTGCCTTTTGGAACCATCAGGGCCTTGCCCTTTCTCTTGAAGTCCTTAACATGTGATCCAGCCTGCTTATTGGTCTTTTTCTTCTTGTTCTTAGACTTCCGAAGTCCAGAAGAAATCACAAGGGCAGACTCCTTCATTCGCGGAGTCTTCATCTGAGACTGAGCGGTCACCAGTTTGTTCATTAGCCCAGCTAAGTTACATGCAATCTCATTGCAGTTGAAGTTCATAACAAACTGTGAGAAGGAATCAGGGAGAGATTGAAGGATAAGGTCGGTTTGGAGAGAAGTATCCATTTTAAAATCAAGAGCCTCCAATCTCTCGATCATGGATATCATTTTGAGGACGTGTTCCCCAACCTTCTCACCTTCCTTCATTCTTGCACCGAACAGTTGCTTGGATATCTCATATCTAGCAGTTCTGCTGTGCTCACCATAAAGCTCGGTTAAGTGAGATAGAATCTGCCTAGCAGAAGTCATTTTCTCATGAGCTCTCTGAAGCTCATTAGACATAGAAGCCATCATATATGCACGGACTTTTACGTCATCCTTAACCCACTTTTTGTGGTTTTCGATCTCTTCCTGATTGGCTCTGGTACGCACAGGAGGCGCCGGAATGTCCATCTCCAAGACGTATCCCAGTGCCTCTATACTGAGGACTATCATCAGATTGTGGAGCCAGTCCACAAAGTTAGGTCCAATCAGGGTGTTCTTCTCGAGTAGAATTGCGAGTGGATTCATTGTCATATTGAGAGTTAGTCTGCATTAAGTATAACAGATTAATTAGTGACTTGTTATATTATGATCTGAGTATAGAATTAAGGTCTTTTCTATTCTTGTTACCCAGCTCCCACTATTTTTATCGGAACAACACACTCCCATGTGAAATCTGGAAGTATCGTCGCTCTACTTCATAGTGGTGATCGAGTTCTTTATAAATCTTAATAGAGGGCAACCGAACAGGTTTCTAGTCTATTAATTTTTATAAAGTGGTGTCCAACACCAACACATCTAATGAATGATTCGATCTTCTTTTTCCCCGTGTTCACTCCCATCAACCTATACTGTTTCTATGGTTCGTGAACAAGTTAAGTTTATACCATCGACGCAAATCAGTTTTACAATTGAATCTTATCCGGCAACCTACCAGGTTTCTAGGGATAAAATTTGCTCCAACCGAAGGCATCCAATGTGCTCCCGGTAATTTATCCGTCCTCCCCGAATGACTATCCCGATAACTCGGAAGCATAGCACATCCGGTTTGGATTTCAATTTCCCGAAAGCTCGATGGAGGGAAGGAAAACCTTGAAACCTTATAAACTTAATAATTTGTTGTGGGAGAATTATCGCGAATAGCGTTACACTTTGCACATTAATCATTTAAGCGTGTTTGTGGCATTCATACAATATGAAAAAACCATTCACAACCTAGTTCCTATCAACATGTGGTTCATGGACTGTTCCTAGAAAACAAAAACTCCGTAATCTAATTACAAGTCTTCGTCTTGAATCTTCATCTTCTCGAAATGGATCTTCCTCCGGTCTTCGTCATTACATATAAATTTTACATTAAAAATTGCATCCTAGATACATGAATTTCTAGTAAAATAAATAGGCTTAAAACGGCCTTTACAACCCAATCGAATAAAACGAACGATTCAAAACTAAGCCCACGAACCACATCCCCATTCAAAAGCATTCATCCAATAAATACTATATAAATGGAAAGTGTAGAGATACATTGATCCAATCAACAATACGAATCGATCCAATCGATTCACACAATCGGTAATACGATAACGTTCAAAATAATTCGGTCGACCATAAATATTCCAATTAATCAAATTTCCCTTATAAAATGAAATACCATAAATCATTTTAATCATATTAAATCCAATTTAACATGAGGGAGATTAATTTTCAAGAATACATGAAAAATTCGAGTCGGGGCGAAAATAGCCTGCCATGGCCGAGTCACTGTTGGCAGTGTCCTAGACCTTCCTGCCAGACTCGGCCGTGTCGCCTGACACGGTCGAGTCACTTCCGGAAGCTGCCGGCCAGACACGGCCCATGTCGCTTGACACGGTCGGGTCTGCCTAGCAGTGGCCTGGGGACTGTTGGACACGGCCCGTGTCACCAGACACGGCCGAGTCACCCTGGCAGCTTCCTGCCCTTTGTCCGAAAAGTCGTCCGACGATGATTCGGAGCTCGATTTTCGACCGGATATCTAATATCAATATTTTTCAACATTCATATCTTCAATATAAATCATATTTCCCAGAAATTTAAGATTTATATTTAGACATAAACTTACGAAAAATATAACTACAACGAACGTAAAAACATGTACCATGATTATGACTAAAATGATTCCAAATCATTCACCATCTAATCGAGCATTCCAAATGCCAATATCGTATATACGGTCGCAAGACCTACGCTCTGATACCATTGTTGGGATTCGGTGCCTAAAACGAAGGCCCAGCGGAAGCGGTAAAACGAAAATTAATTCGACCTGAATCCCTACGAGGATCGATCGAGCTACGTACATACGAATATCAAAAACGAATTCACAAGAGATATAGAAACTCACCCTTGTAGTCCGTTGATTAGATGGATTCCTTCTCTTGAGCTATTCCCCAAGCTTTAGTTTGATCTCTACGAATTCAATCCGCTCCAAGCCCTTGAACGATCCAATGCCGAAAGCACCGCGTCTCTACTTGCCACGCGCCGGAGAAACTACCGGAACGACAATCACCTTGCTATCCTCCGAGGATACGGCTAGAGCTAAGTGATGAAGGTTCCAATATGAAATTATAACACTCTAAGTGTATAACTCACAATCTCTCTTTTATTTCTCAATTTTCCTCCAAGAAAAATTAAGAACTTGATGAATAAAGAAGAAGATGATGAAGAAGATTTCTCTCTCTTTCCTCTTGAAGTTCACGTATGAAATCAAGTATTGGTTTATAGAGATTGTCTTCTTATCCCTTTTTATTCAACTCCCCACATGTACATCTCATTATTATGAGAATCAAAACCCCACCACCTCAATGATCAACCATTAAAGAATGGAACAAGGGTCCATATGAAAGTGGGTGGAAATGTGGGGGCGGCCCATGTAGAAATCGGACAAGTTCGATTCGTTTCGGACTCCCACGAGTCCAAACTGATAAACTCCAATTCCGTTCCAATGTATTTATATCATTTAATAAATCCAATTAATTAATCATATCAAACACATAATAACATAATTAATTTCTCTAAGAAATAATTATATTCATGAATTAAATTAATCACCCAGTGAAATATTTAATTCATTAGGCCGTAAATCAATTTATCCAATAAATCGATTTAGACATCCAATGTCCCAAATTAGATATCCAATATCTAATATTCATAATGAGAGAATTAGCTTGATTCATTCCGTCGTCAATCTTACTGCGCGACTCGGTAGGTCCATCTCAGTCAGCAATGGGAGGAACCAAAGAGTACTAGCACCACCTAGCCAGCCTGGCGGCCTACACCGTACCCCAACTGAGAACGAATTATTGGGATCATTCAAGAACCATTCTGTCGTGAATACCAGTATACATATAAACCCTTCTTTCAAATGTCCCGATCAAGTTATAGGGTCACGGTCAGTCAAACCCTATCTGTACTTGACCCTATGCATGCGTTAATGCAAATCGAGATCATCGAGCTGTCGTGTATCTAATACAACTAGCTCCAATGCTTTGGCCAAAGACTTATGATCTCATCTGCCAATAACCGCATAGGACATATAACCCGTTCACTAAAGGGAGAAAGAATTTTATCTTGATATTCAGTAGGACCTGCTACTTGCCCGTCAAGATGCACGTCGAGGTTGACCCCCGCCTTCCGGTTTACAGGGTCGAACTACTCTAATGAAAACCTTGACATCACAAGCACATCCCTACTAAATCCTCAAGTCGAAGGTTCACGAATACCTATCACAACCTTTCGATTCCGTCATTGACTGTCCCAGAGTGAAATCCATGTGACGAATCGAGGGTGAGTCGGTCCGAGTATACTAATCCAATTAACATACCTATAATGTGTGCTCCCACTAATCATTAGTGCTCGATAGGCACTCACATGTCAAAGAACACGTCATACAAGTCTTCTCATAAACTTAACGCCCAGTCAAGTTTCATCGACTTGCAAACGATTAAGTATTTGAGCTATAAACCTTTCCAGTGCTGACCTCCTTATCCAATAAGGAGTGGAACGTTTTTCTCTCAAATACACGTACTAGTTTCTATGCGTATATTTATGAGTTAGGAATGCCAGTAACTACCGGTAAATAAAGAAACATTCATTGCCTTATATAATAGATTTACATAATTACAAGTACAATTCCCCCACTCAATCATCCTCTGAGTGGCATTCGAGGGCATACTCCCAACAAGAACTCCAGATCAGTATCAATAATGGCGGATGCAACCAGGAAATGTTTTAATTGTGGACGGATAGGGCATTATCGACTTGATTGCTCACTTCCCTCAGTGACGTGTTATAATTGTGGACGAGAAGGACATCATGAGGTGTTCTGTGAAGAGGATGCGAAATCTTTTGGAGCTCGTACTTCGTAGCCAATTCAGAAAGAGGCAAGTGTCCCTCAGACGCAACAGAGTGTTCAGCCACCCCAGAATTTCGGCCGAGGTAGAGGCAGAAGATAGTACGACCGAAAGGAAGCATCGAGTGATGGGTCCGCTCCTCTACGCCTTTATGAGATGAGAAGGATAGATAATCAGAATGCAGTTGTCGCATCAGGTACCGTTCAGATCCTTTCGCAACCAGTTAGTGTTTTGTTCGATACAAGAGATACACATTCATTTATATCATTGTCTTGTATTAATCGCTTGAACATTTCTTGTTTTCATGAATGTGAGCCTTTTATTGTGGGTTTACCGAGTGGGGGAAGAATTGTTGGGAATTTAGAAACTAGAGATTTTCCTGTAACAATTGGAGGTAAAGAGTGGCCCTCAAATCTGATTGTAGTAGAGATACAAGGAGACGATCTGATCCTTGGAGACGATTGGCTTATCCGTTGTGGAGCTATTATGAAATACCAGAAGAGGAATATCTTGATGATATCCGAAGATGGTTCGAAATTATTATTCGAAGGATGGAGACCAGGAAGCTCATGAAAAGTAATCAAAGCTATGAAAGCCGTCATACTACTAAAGCAGGGTTGTACCGGGTACTGGTTGTTGGGTACCAAATCGGATATTTGCGCCGTTTTATGCGGAAGCGAAAATAAATTGCCGAAAATAAAGGACACGAGGATTTATAGAGGTTCGGCTATTAACGAAGCCTACGTCCTCTCTCGATGTATCTTTTTCCTTAGGCTTAAGATCAAAACCTCTACGCCTCTCTTCTATCGGTCGAGGGATTACTGTTACAATCACGTCTTCTATTGGTCCGTGATAAACCACTCGTACTTGTCTTTGCGTCAGTCCAAGTTAAACCGTTTTTCCTTTTCTATTGGATAAGGAATCAACCACTCTAGCTTTCTATCGGTACTAGATAAACCTCACTTAAGATAGCGATTGTGATTCTAACAATGCCGGATCCTTGATCCTAATAACACCGAATCAAATCGTATCTTTTCTTTTTATCGCTCGTGTATGATCTTGTGTATAACACTCAATCACTCTTAATTAAGCTCAAGAACAACAACTATAATGTTTACAATGATATAACACGTATGTATGCTTTGCTCAATGTTGTTGTGTGGAATAATACCAACTCCTTGGTATTTATAGCCTTCTTCCTCCTTACTAGCCGTTCTTTGCCGGTTGACTAGCTAGCGTGCGCTAGCCTTCCTTCTTAGCGTGCGCTATCGCACATTTTGCTCTAGCGTACGTAAAGGCTTTCATGTAGCGTCGTTAATCACTTTATATTTCATCCGGTAGCTCGCCTTACTGATTAGCGTGCGCTACCACTTCCTTTGTAGCGTGCGCTAATCCAATATATCCGTTGCATGGATTGTCAAAGTGACCGTTTGATATGCCGACTTTGACCGCTTTTCACAACGTTCGGATTGACTAGATTCAAATATCTTAGCGTGCGCTAATCATCCTTTGTAGCGTGCGCTAATGATGACTTCATTGCATACGTCATTCTGTGTTTGAATATATCCACAACAGTAACATGGCTCGATAGCGTGCGTTAATAATAGAGGGTAGCGTGCGCTAATAATAGAGTGTAGCGTGCGCTATCCATCTGCTGACTTCACTGCAGCTTACTTCGATACTAGGCTGGAATGCAGCTGACTCCTCGTTAGCGTGCGCTAACATATGTCCCTTAGCGTGCGCTAATGCGATCCAGTTGCAATTTTGCGTCTTAAATGCCTTCGCCGTTTTGCTTCGCCTCGATGTTGTTTTGTAGTTTAGCAACTTTAATCATCAAAACACAAATTAAATAATGTGTGGAATAAATATTCCAACAATCTCCCCCTTTTTGATGATTACAAAACAACCCTTGAATTGGATAATCTGTAAAAAATAATATCTGTATATTTATACGAATCAAAGTTTTCGGCTTTGATCGTTTCGTTAGTTTCTCCATTTCTTTTCTCTTTTTCTCCTTTTTCGACTTCTTCATTTTTCAACTCCGTCGTTTTTCGTTTTTCAATTTTTTCAACTCCCCCTATTTGTATGCTTTTCTTTTCTTTTCGACTTCTTCGATTTTTCTCATTTTTATCTCCGCTTCATCTCCTTCTCATTTTTATCATTTTTATCTCAATTCATATCTTTCTCCCCCTTTTTGTTTTCATCAAAAAGTAAAAAAATATAAAGGATACCAAATGAAATATAAATATGCATGATACCAATTTATGCATTAGTAAGGGTATAAACTCCCCCTGAAAATATTATTTCCTTCTCCCCCTTTGTAAAATATCATTTGTCAAAGTTTATTTTTGGGGATCCAACCGATAGTTGGTTTTTCTTTTGAAACATAGACGATGTTTGAAACGTTTGTTCCTTTAGGAACCCAAATCTTTTTAATTTTTATCGTCCGTCTTGGGCTTTTGCAATTTGAAATGTGATGCCCAATTTTCAAACATTTTTCACATCGGGGTATTTTGAAATTGACGGATTCATTTTTCGAACGTGATTTGAATCCTAACCCCTCTTTATTTAGAGTATATTTTTGAACACATAACATTTGTTCAAATTTATCGTTGCCGCACGAGAATTTCTTTGTCAAAATTTTTAGTTCATCTTGAACTTTTAAAAGATCATTTTTTAAAATATTTTCATTTTCAAGGCATTTCGAATGATCAATTTCGACAAGTTTTCCCTTTTCGATAATTTTGGAATTTTCAATTTCCAAAGTTTTATATTTAGACTTGAGGGACTTAATTTCATTTAAAGCATTTTGATAGTCCGTATGAAGTAACTCGAATGCTTCAAAAAGTTCGTCGTAAGAATTACTTACTTGGCTTTCGACGTCGCTATCGTCGAATGAACTCCGGGCCATGAGCGCGAGATTATTTTGTTCAAGAAAATCTTCATCGGGATCTTCGTCGCTCCATGTTGCGATTAGAACCTCCTTTTGCTTTACTCGACAGTTCTTAGCGAAGTGGCCTGGTTTACCACATAATCGACAAGTGTTGTCGAATTTCTTAGGTTCGCCCGCTTGAATGTCCTTCTTCCTCCGGTTTAATAAGTGTTGGAACTTATTAATATTTTTGGCATAATATGCCATTTCTTCGTCACTTTCGTCCACCGGGATTTCTTCTTTCTTTCTTGGCACCTTAGCCTTGAAGGCTATCGACTTTTCCTTCGGTTTCGGTTTGGCATTCCGAGATTTTAGAACAATCTCGTAGTTGATAAGAGAACCAACGAGAGCACTAAAATCGAGAGTATTTAAATCTTTTGATTCCATTATTGCCGTAATCGTACCGTCCCATTCTCGAGGTAGTGATCGGAGAATTTTCTTTACTTTCTCACTACTCGAAAGTGGTTTTCCGTAACATGCTAATCCATTAGTGATGACCGAAAATCGGTCGAGCATAATCGAGATGGATTCATCGTCCTTCATTTGGAATAATTCATAATCGTGAAGGAGCATGTTTATCTTCATCTCTTTAACTTGAGACGTACCTTCGTATGTTACCTCAAGCATTTTCCAGATTTCTTTGGCACTATCACACGATGATATCCGGTTGTGTTCTTCCGGATTTAAGGCACAATAGAGAAGTTGAGTTGCCTTACAATTGTAGTGGTCGTTTTTCCAATCGGAATCGTCATATTCTTCGAAGGTTTTGAGCGTACCGTTGGAATTTGTTGGAATTTTCGGACCAAGAAAAATCACCTTCCAAAGCTCGATGTCATATGCTCGGATGAATATAGACATCTTCTTCTTCCACGTCATGATGTTTGAGCCATCAAAAAATGGTGGTCGGTTGAGAGCAAGGCCTTCGACGGGAGCCATTTGAAACGCCATTGGATCTTTTCTCCTCGGATGTTAAGCCGCGTATAGGAGTACCGCTCTGATACCAATTGTTGGGTACCAAATCGGATATTTGCGCTGTTTTATGCGGAAGCGAAAATAAATTGCCGAAAATAAAGGACACGAGGATTTATAGAGGTTCGGCTATTAACGAAGCCTACGTCCTCTCTCGATGTATCTTTTTCCTTAGGCTTAAGATCAAAACCTCTACGCCTCTCTTCTATCGGTCGAGGGATTACCGTTACAATCACGTCTTCTATTGGTCCGTGATAAACCACTCGTACTTGTCTTTGCGTCGGTCCAAGTTAAACCGTTTTTCCTTTTCTATTGGATAAGGAATCAACCACTCTAGCTTTCTATCGGTACTAAATAAACCTCACTTAAGATAGCGATTGTGATTCTAACAATGCCGGATCCTTGATCCTAATAACACCGAATCAAATCGTATCTTTTCTTTTTATCGCTCGTGTATGATCTTGTGTATAACACTCAATCACTCTTAATTAAGCTCAAGAACAACAACTATAATGTTTACAATGATATAACACGTATGTATGCTTTGCTCAATGTTGTTGTGTGGAATAATACCAACTCCTTGGTATTTATAGCCTTCTTCCTCCTTACTAGCCGTTCTTTGCCCGGTTGACTAGCTAGCGTGCGCTAGCCTTCCTTCTTAGCGTGCGCTATCGCACATTTTTGCTCTAGCGTACGTAAAGGCTTTCATGTAGCGTCGTTAATCACTTTATATTTCAGTCCGGTAGCTACGCCTTAACGATTAGCGTGCGCTACCACTTCCTTTGTAGCGTGCGCTAATCCAATATATCCGTTGCATGGATTGTCAAAGTGACCGTTTGATATGCTGACTTTGACCTGCTTTTCCCAACGTTCGGATTGACTAGATTCAAATATCTTAGCGTGCGCTAATCATCCTTTGTAGCGTGCGCTAATGATGACTTCATTGCATACGTCATTCTGTGTTTGAATATCTCCACAACAGTAACATGGCTCGATAGCGTGCGCTAATAATAGAGGGTAGCGTGCGCTAATAATAGAGTGTAGCGTGCGCTATCCATCTGCTGACTTCACTGCAGCTTACTTCGATACTAGGCTGGAATGCAGCTGACTCCTCGTTAGCGTGCGCTAACATATGTCCCTTAGCGTGCGCTAATGCAGTCCAGATTGCAATTTTTGCGTCTTCGTCTGCTTCGCCGTTTTGCTTCGCCTCGATGTTGTTTTGTAATTTAGCAACTTTAATCATCAAAACACAAATTAAATAATGTGTGGAATAAATATTCCAACACTGGTGTTATGCAATGAAGAAAGAAGAAGGAAGAGTAGAGCTTTCGTCTATTCCGGTTGTGAATGAATTTCCAGGTGTGTTTCCTGGCGAATTACCTGGACTACCTCCACAACGAGATGTAGGGTTTACCATCAAGTTAGAGCCGGGAGTTACACCAATTTCTAAGGCGCCGTATCGAATAGCACCCACCGAGATGTATGAACTGAAAAAGTAACTGGAAGAATTGTTGGAGAAAGGTTATATTCAGCCAAGTGTTTTGCCTTGGGGAGCACCAATTCTTTTTGTTCGAAAGAAAGATGGATCGCTTCGATGTGCATCGACTACCGAGATATAAATAGGATGACAGTCAAGAATAAGTACCCGTTGCCATGGATTGATGATTTGTTCGACCAGTTACAAGGAGCGACAGTGTTTTCGAAGATTGATTTAAGATCAGGATACCATCAATTGAGGATTAAAGAATCAGATGTCCTGAAGTCAGCATTCAGGACTCGTTATGGACGCTATGAGTTTGTAGTGATGCCGTTTGATCTCACTAATGCACCTGCTGTGTTTATGCAGTTAATTAATCGAATGTTCATAGAGTACTTGAACAAATTCGTAGTTGTGTTTATCGATGATATCTTGGTCTACTCTAAGTGTCCGGAAGAGCATGAGAAGCATTTACAGATCATTTTGAACCTCTTGAGGATCGAGCAGTTATATGCCAAACTTTCTAAATGTGAATTCTGGCTAAAGTAAGTGAAGTTCCTTGGTCACGTGGTGTCAGCGGAAGTGTTCCGAGTAGATCCCCAGAAAGTCGAGGTAATTTTTGAATGGAAGTCTCCTAAGATCGTGAAGGAAGTTAGAAGTTTCTTAGGACTTTATGGGTATTATCGTCGGTTCGTGGAATGGTTTTCCAAAATTACCCGTCCACTTACTCGATTACTACAGAAAACCCAAAAGTTTGAATGGAATGAGATATGTCAGGCCAATTTTGATGAATTGAAGAAGAGATTGACAACGGCTCCAATCTTAATTTACCGCAAGGAGCCAAAGGATTCATAGTTTATAGTGACGCTTCAAATCAAGGTCTCGGGTGTGTATTGATGCAGAATGAGAAGCTGATCTCATACGCTTCACGACAGTTGAAACCATATGAAGTAAATTATCCAACTCATGATTTGGAACTAGCATCTGTTGTTTTCGCCTTGAAGATATGGAGACACTATCTGTAGGGGACTCACTGTCAGATCTTAACATATCATAAGAGTCTTAAATACATTTTTAATCAGAAATAGTTAAACATGCGGCAAAGTAGATGGCTGGAATTGATTAAAGACTATGATTTGGAAATTCTCTATCATCCAGGAAAAGCGAACTTAGTGGCTGATGCACTGAGCCACAAACCCGTTTCTATTCGAATGCTAGAGACGCTCACATCCCAGTCCAGCATTCAATGAGAGTTGATTCATGAAGGAATTGAAGTATGGTTACAAGGCATTCAAGGACAATTATATGTGATGGAATTAACTTCATCATTGACCGAAGAAATCAAATCTAAGCAATTAGATGATCCTCTGATGATTCGGTTACGTGAAGAAGTGAGCAAGGGAAAGGCCCCAAGATTTGTAATTCATGAAGATGGAGTTTTGAGCTTTCAAAGTCGACTTTGAGTTCTCGATATTGATGTTTTAAAGCAGACAATAATGAAGGAAGCTCACAGTACGCCCTATTCTATTCACTCAGGCACTAGTAAGATGTATAGGGATGTGAAGCATAATTTTTGGTGGGGCAACATGAAGAAAGATGTGGCGGAATATGTCTCGAAGTGTTTAACTTGTCAGCAGGTTAAGATCAAACATCAGCGACCGTTCGGAATGTTGAAGCTACTTCCGATTCCTGAATGGAAGTGGGAAGATATATCAATGGATATTATCACCAACATGCCGAAGACCAGGATGTGAATGAATATGATTTAGGTGATAGTTGATCGCTTAACCAAATCGGCTCATTTTCTGGGCATTAAGGATACTTGGGGACCAGAGAAGTTGGCACGAGTGTTTATTGCGGAGATAGTCCGATTGCATGGTATACCGAAGACCATTATTTCAGATCAAGATGGTCACTTCGTGTCACATTTTTGGAAAGCGGTTCATAGAGCCTTGGGAATGGAGCTGAACTTTAGCATAACTTATCATCCTCAAATCGGTGGACAGTCCGATAGGACTATTCAGGCAGTAGAAGACATGTTGAGAGCTTGTGCCTTAGATTAGTCGACTGATTGGGAAATTTATCTACCGTTGATTGAATTCACCTACAACAATAGTTGGCATGCTTCCATTAGGATGGCACCTTTTGAAGCATTGTATGGAAGAAGATGCAGATCACCCCTGTGTTGGGACGATTCATATGACTTAATTGGGATGGAACCAGAGTTGATATTACAGACTCAAGAGAAAGTAGCTCTGATTCGCAAAAGACTGTTGACTGCCCAGAGTCGGCAGAAGTCTTATGCCGACGTCCGCCGTCGCCCATTAGAATTTGTAATTGGGGATCATGTACTTCTGAAAGTTTCTCCTATCCGAGGAATTTTTCATTTTGGGAGGAAAGGAAATTTGAGCCCGAGATATATCGGACCATTCGAGATTCTTGAAAGAGTTGGGGAGTTAGCTTACAGGTTGGCCTTGCCGCCATCACTGAGTCATGTTCATAATGTGTTTCACGTATCTCAGTTACGGAAGTATATACCGGATCCCAGTCATGTCATCTATTTCAGCGAGATCGAAGTAGCTAATGATGGCACGTTCGAGGAGAAGCCAATTAAGATACTCGAGAATAAACTCATCTCCTTGGTTAAAGTTCAATGGTCACGACATGGAGTAGAATAAGCAACTTGGGAGACTGAAGATAATATGAAGTCGAGATACCCAGAATTATTTCCATCTTAAGTTTCGGGACGAAACTTCTTTTAAGAGGGAGAGTATGTAATACCCGGATAATTATCATGTATTTTATCTATATTTGAAACTTGTAGCATTTGATTATGAGGTATTAATAATCAAAGTGTGATTTTCCCATATTCGTATTCCTACATTTGTGAGTTTCCAAAACATGCATGCATGCATCTGCACGTCATAACGTACGCTAGCAGTTGAGCATAACGTACGTTTTGAGCTGAAGATAACGTATGCTATGAGCTGAAGATAACGTACGCTATAAGCGAGGCATAGCATACGTAACAGGCAGTCAAAGGCAGACAAGTCTAATCGGCACATGGGGCTAGATAGGATATTGTCGGGTAAGGATTCCCCACGTGAACCTGGACAACTTTTGATAAAGCAAGTCAACGAGGCGTAGCATACGTTAAAGGAGTATAATAACGTATGCTAGACTGAACACATTACGTACGTAAAAGTGATTGTTAACGTACATTAAGGAAGTCAGAAATGAGACAGTGAGCTACTGGCGAACGTTAATGTACATAAGGAATTGCCCATAACGTACGTTAAGGATATAGCGTACGCAATATATTGTGGCTAACGTACGTAAAGTTCATAATCTTATAAATAGGACGTCAACCCACTTCATTTCACATCTTTTTCCTTTGCTCCTTGTCCGAATTCTGTGAGTCCAGAGAGCCTATCCCGCAACATAACCCTTGATTTAGCCTCTCTACTTGGTGGTTGAGGTTGGGAAGCATCTTAAATTGGTGTTCAAGCTTCCGGTGTTGAGTTCCTCTGAGTGTTTCATCATTTTTCCCCCGTAATAAGGTATGTGATGGTATCCCATCCTAGAATCGTGTTCTTATACTGATTATAAACATTACTACTGGAGCTATTAAGGTTTATTGATAACTTATAGAATCGAACACCATGTTTTAGAAGGATTGGAAGAATTTATACTTAGGATTTCCATTGTTAAGAAGGATTAGAGTTGAGCCTTGATTTCGTTAAACATCGGGATGGAGTTTTTTGAAATCGTAACATGCCGTTGATGAGAATTTGAAACACTCTTTTGAGGGATGATTGTTAAGGTTATCACATGTATTAGATGAATTCTAGAAGATAAATGTAGAGGGTGTTCTTTAAGTATAGTTCATGATTTGTAGAGGTTTCTTGATGTGATAATCTTCATATTGATGGTTAGAACGAAGTGATTAGTTTTGTGATAATTGTTTTGAACTTAAAAGTTTAACAAGAAGGATCGCTTATAGAAAAATGAAATCGTAGAGATGAACTAATCTATAACTCAGTTGAAATGTGTTAAAATAACCGAACCAAGTATTGGAATTGATACCCAGAATTTGAGTGTGGATTTATGATGAATTGAGTATCCTTGAATTCGTAGACATTGACATTTCATCTCCGTTATGGTCATTTGATTCGCATGAAGTATGTCATTAGTTCGACTGAGTGTTCGTCGAGTAGTTGAACCGTAAACCGACCAACTTAGAATGTTAACTCGACCGTAGTAGATGTTATATGTTCGTACGTTAGAATTGTTATGTAAGTTGAGTTGTCGTTATTTCCTTTTGTGTAAGGTTTGAGGTTTGCGAACGGTCGATCGAAGGAGCAGCCTTCGAGTTTATTGAAGTCGTGAAGTATTTATTTCTTGCCATATTTTAAAGGCAAGTATTTTAATTATGTTTTATGTATATATGATATATATGTTGTCGTGCATATGTGTCGTTGTTGTATGTCCACCTTGTGTTGGTCCTACGGGATCATCTTGAGATCTATGCTAGCATGTGCTGAATCATTGGATATGTTTTCCACCTCATGTTGGTCCGACGGGATCATCTTGGGATCTATACAGTGAACGCTGGATCATCGGAATTACCATGTGTGTTGTATCATGTTGTGGTTATCATATTGTGTATAGTATTGTGAGTTTTCTATTAGTAGAGACTCATTATTCTTGTCATTGATGATGGTGTTGTTATTCTTAATGAGATGTTGAATAATCTGTTGTTGTATAATTATCATACTTGTACTAGAATCGTTGTGCTAACCCCTTCGGGGGTGGACATTTGTTGTATGTTCAGGATACAAGAGGACCGGGAAACAACCACTAGAGCTGCATGTGGACAAGGGTGCAGAGTGATGCTACGGCTGGGATGATTTGTCAGATTGTGTTTTGTTTTAATAAAGTACTCGAGTACGCTGTTGTTTTGTTTGTCTCTTGAGGTTGTATTTTGGATGTTGGTTGATTTGTACGTTTCAGAATGGTGATGTAATAATTTATTTTACGATTGGTATTAACCAATGTTGTTTTTATATTCTTAGCCTAGTAGATCCTTATATCAAGAATTTATAGCGCTATAATAATCCTGAATATCTCGGGGAGTTACAAGGGTAACTATCAAATTCGAGGCTCCATCAGCACGAGGATCGATGCTTTAAGTGTGCTCTACCAGGATCGATGGTCCACTAGTGCCGGGACGCACACCCTCAGTCTACTCGGTGGGATCCGACACTCCATCAACACGACTCTGTCGGTATCGATGCTCTGTCAATGCTTGGGACGCTCTTAGTCTGCTCGGGGGGGGGGGGGGTCGGCACCCGTCAAATTGAGGCTCTATTGTAATCGAGGCATGATGAGGAGAACCACGCAAAAAATCATTAATACCTCCAAAGTCCCATGGTGGCGTAGCAAGGCGAGCACTCTGGCCCAATGCGTCATCAACATATCGATGTAGCTGCTGGTATCACCCCATTACACACTAAATTGATATATGCACCCAAGCGTGAATATGGTATCAAAATCAGTAATATGTGTAGTCTGCTGAGTAACCCGTGCCGGAGATGGTGCAGTCTGGTGAGTACCTCGTGTTGGAGAACTCTGGCGTTGCGAATCAATATGCACAGGCTCATGAGCCTCTTTTAATAGCTCAAGTCCAGATGTAGGATCTGTAGGCTCAGAAATAACCGGACCGGATGTTCGCTGCCAGACAATATGCTCTTCTGCTGGATCACCGGCAGAATCATAATCATCACGAGGCCTCCCCTTCCCCTTCCACTTTCCCTTCCCATCCCCCTTCCCCTTCTTGCATATGGCCATCATATGTATATACTGTACTCGCTCTCTCACATCATCAATAATAGACTGCATATATAGCTCCTGCCCCTCCTTAGGTGTTGGAGCTAACACCTCAAAACAGTCATTCTAAATGCAATTCAAATATACATTCAGAATTTTTTACCTAAAAATCTACATGAGTATTTATGTATTGAAAATCTATAATTCATTACCTCATGATCGAAGAATGTGGTAAAAGCAACGTCACCCAGCTTCTTCAACTTCCAGCATGTACAACGAGGTTGCTGGATGAAAGAAGCTCTGAGCATGGTCCCACATATGGCACCTAATGAAGGTATAGCCTCGCAAGCCCATATCTGAAAATAATAATTGAACTCCCAACATAAGAAATAATAACAATAATATTTATGGATTATTTCAGTATATAATTAAGTTAATAAATACGAGGACGTATCATAATATAACATATATGTTACCATAAAAATGGTAACTAGGATCTAAACCAGCGGAGACCTCAGTGGGGACATCGCTCAAATACGTAACAGTATCTGGTATAGATATAAGCCCCATGGAAAGCTCTCCCACCAAGTCTGGTCCTCAACTAACATCCACAACTACCGGTCAGCAATGCGCTTCCCACACCCAAATAGCAGACACAAAGTACCTTAACGAACTTCAGCGCATCACCCAGCTGTTCTCTAAAATATCCAGCAGTAAATTTATCACGGATATGGTCTAACATCTGCCCCCCACAATTGAGCAGCGAATACCGATCGTACACACTCCCTTCCAGCGGAACATCATCCCTATGTACATCAAAGTCGGGATCACCGAATCGCAAGCTGGTGACTAGCGCATACTCATATCTAGAAAATCAAATCGAGAGATGACCGATCTAAACCAAAACTCATCGGCCTGTTCATCCGGTCTAACCACCTCGTTCGAGAAAAAGGCATGCAATGCAGCATTAAAGACAAACCACCCCACTCCTCCTAGATAAAATGTCCAAGACACGACTCTCTAAACTCTCTAATAATATCATCACCTACACTCCACAACTCAGCGATGATAGTCTTAACAATCACTAATGTAACATACTCATTTATCGAGCATTTTGAACCCTGCATATTCGGCTTCTTCCAAGCAACCCGACGATTAAAATATATCCTTATTTTAGCTTAGATAGGGTGTATTCGGGTAATATGTAATCGGAAAAAAGTAACTTGAGCGATTCGAGTAACATTAAAATTTTTTTGGTTTATTTCCATCGAGTTATTCTAATTCAACTTGAGACATCCTAATTCAATTCCAATCATCTAATTCAATTCGAGACATCCTAATACAATATGAGTCATCCTAATTCGAGTCATTCTAATTCAATTCGAGTCATCCTAAATCAATTTGCGTCATTCTAATTGTGGAAGAACATTAGTCATCTAAATCAATTTGAGAAATTCTAGTTGATTAATTCTTCCAATTTGAGTAATATATAAACTATTTTCGAAAAATACAAACAAAACAAACGAAATAAAGTAACTAAACAGAAAATAACTAACTATCTGTATTTCTAAATAAAAAAACAATAACATTTGTCGTTACCTAATATTGTGTCGAGTAATCCTAAACAGGAGTTCGAGTTCACAAATTGAGTCACGATAAATTCGAGTAATACAGGTAATTTGAGTCACATTAAATTGAGTAATCATAAACTGTAGTTCGAGTTCATAAATCGAGTAATACGAAACAGATTGATAAAATGAGATTCTTTTTCCCTAAATTTGGGACGTAAAAGTTTTACTCCAAAATTTGAAATAAAAAAATAACAAAACAAAAATATGAAAAAATAATTTTTTTTTGAAAATTTCATTAGAAAAAACTGAAAATTCCAAAAAAAAATGATCTGACTATTTTCAGATTATATGTATATCTATTTTATCTTAATAATTAAATAGACTAAAAATATATAAAAAGTAAAAATAAAAAAATAAAAAATAATAATCTGAAAAGGTAAGATTTTTTTATGAAAGAATCATAAAAAAAAAAAAAACAATAAAAAAAATCCGAAGAAAAGAGAAAAATAGCCTTTGAAGGCAGGATTAAATAAAATTAAAAAAATTGAAAAAACTTTTAATTTGACGTTCAATGTCCCTTTGTAGAATTCTTAGATTTCACGTTAACATTGAAAACGAATATTCGAGTAACATTGAAAACCTATTTGGGTAACATTGAAAACTAACATTCGAGTAACATTGAAAACTTGTTCAAGTAACATTGAAAACCTATCGAGTAACATTGAAAAGCTATCGAGTAAAATCGAAAACAAACATTCGTGTAACATTGAAATCAATTTGAGTAGACGGAAAACCATTCGATAAACTAGGTTCTTCGAGTTAGATTTCATATTACCTGGTTTTCAGCAGATCCAACTGCGACATTGGCGGCGACGATAGTGGTAGAGTCGGCGGCGACGTTAGCGGCGGTATCAGCAGCGCCATTCGGGGATCGTCTCACATTCG
Source organism: Orobanche coerulescens (assembly GCA_033398695.1). Lineage (NCBI taxonomy): Eukaryota > Viridiplantae > Streptophyta > Magnoliopsida > Lamiales > Orobanchaceae > Orobanche > Orobanche coerulescens. The sequence continues at coordinate 88,147,659 of CM065809.1, forward strand.
AGGAAGTAGAATTCGCCATCAAGAAATCAGGTAACTAGAATGATTTAGTGTCGATTTTTCTCTCGTGAAACTCATATTCTTCTTGTTCGAATGATTCAGAGGTCGAAGGCGCAGCAATATTTAACGAGTTACTCACCCATTCGAACCGTATGCCTTATTCGGGTAACTCTAAGTCTTACTCGAGTTATATTTCGTGTTATCTTACTTGTGTTACTCGATTTCATACTCGAGTCTGTTTTCGGGTTACCCGATAAGTCATCGTGTTATTCGAATCCGATAATTTGGGTAGCCAAAGAGTTGGTGTTAAACTTGGGACAAAAAAACTTAATACTATATGTAAAAGGGCAAAATCAGCTATTCCCACTATTTAATGATACAAAGTTGGTCCGTTTGATGTAGAACATCATACAATTATAACTATACATGGTACTTCTTGACATTTACAAATACTGTTAATATTTTCTTTAATTAATTTATTTGTGTTGACTTAATTGGTTATTTTTAAAAGTGAGAATCAATTTTTTAATACCAAACCATAAAATTGATAAGTTATATATCCTCATTCATAAGAGTGTAAGTTATTGATACCATTTTGTTTAAAAAGACTAAAATATCCTCCAAAAAGGTGTTGATGTTGACTTTCCTTTTTTACCTTTTAGTGATAGATTTAAGGGTATTAATGTCTTTTGGTATCAAAAACTTATACTCTTATGAATGAGGATATATAACTTGTTACTTTTATGGTTTGGTATTATAAAAGATAGAACCCTTTTTAAAATGCTCAACCAAATAAGAACTCTCACGCGTACGGTACTAAACCAAGATGTCATGCATAGGCCTGGGACTTTCCGGTTTCTCGGAGAAAAATACAGGAATCGGAACTGAACCGCATAGTTTTTTTGCGGTTCTGTTTTTCCAATTTTTTTGTTCGAACCGCACAGGAACCGAACCGAACCGGAACCGAACCGGAACCGATTTTGTATGGTTTGGACGAAATATATTATATTATATTTTATTTTATTAAGAATATATTATATTATTTTATATTATATTAATTATGTTTAATAAGAATATATTATATTATATTATATTATATTCAGAGGGTCGGTTTCCTGGTTCGGTGCGGTTCGGACGGTTCCTTGCGGTTCAGATCAGTTCCTCTTTAAAACAGACAGGAACCGCGAACCGAACCGAACCGAATACTAACAGTACGAACCGAACCGGAAAAAAAATTTGTTGCTAGGAACCGAACCGAACCATCGGTTCCGATGCGGTTCGGATCGGTTCTGCGGTTCCCGATTCCAAAAGTCCCAGCCCTAGTCATGCATTCTAAACAAAACTAAAGTATAACAAGCCATAGATGCATCATTCATGCTGAGTTATTTTGGTATTTCCTTTTATTTATCTTCAATTTTCAACTGGAAGGTTTTAGAGAAGAAAGGAGTTTGTGTTGCATATGTCGAAACAATCAGCAACATGTATGAGGGAGTGGTGATATCAGTTAAGATAGTGGAGGAGAGAGTAAAGAATTTTCTATTACATTTGGATTATACCGAAACTCTGCTCTGATCCCTTACTTATTTGTTTTGGTTGTGAATGAACTCACGAGGTATGTTCAAGATGATGCGCCCTGGTGTATATTATCTGTAGATTACATTGTTTTAGTAGATGAGATGAATACATGTGTTAATATAAAGTTAGGGATATGGAGAGAAGCATAAATAATTTAAAATAAGTTGTATTAAGACGGAGTATGTACACTGTAGTTTCAATAAGAACAGAAATACACGTACTACATAAGTAAGTATTTTTAGAATGATGAAAAATTGGATACAGATGTGTAACGCCCGAGAATTTTGTTCCGTTTGTCTAGAATAAATTGTTGTTTTGTGTTGAATATTTTTTCTTCGATAACGATTACGTGGACCCATTTCTCCATTGTGTACGGTGTAGTGCATCATGTTTTAGTTTTCATCGAGTGCGACTTGTCGTGGCATTAATCGAATTGATTGTAGACTTGCACACGCGACAATATATGTTGTGTTTCGTCGTATGATTGTTCTCATTGTGGATCGTCTAAGCTTCGGTGCTAGTTATGGGTCGTGGTATCTTGCCAGGAAGTTAGGTTGTCGTACAGTTTTCAGGATTATGCTGATGTTAACACATGTAGCGTACTTTATGGCTTTGAGCAACATACGTTAACATACTTGTTTGTTGAGGCAGTAGCCTCTGGAGAGACTTTAGCATACGCTGCATGAGGCAAATAACGTACGTTATCCCTCGTTTACGTACGTAACACTTGGCTATTACGTACATTAACATACATGTAGGATCGAGACAGTGGCCTCTGAGTAGACATTACTTAAGGAATATTAGATCGTTTGCACACGTAAGTACTGATGCGTACGTTAACCATGCGACGCTGCGTACATAACATGTTGCGGCTTATATATAGGCGGGCAGCAGACTTCATTTTTTGTTTTTCATCACGTTCTCTTCATTTCCTTCTTGTGGCCAGTCGGCATGATTTGGGGGCAAGAGTGGGTCAGAATTTCATCATCCATCAACGTATTTGAGTTCCTAACAAGGATTAACATCATCTAATCCTTTGTTCTTCGTCGGATAGAAGGTAATGTTCTTGAATCTCTAGAGTTAACTTTTTGGGGTTTGTTCTTGATTTTAATTGTAGTCCAATTTTGTTAAACTGATTGGTGTTATTTGATGTTGGTCGTATTCTATGGATTGTATGTCCATATCTTGTATTCACTCAATTCGGTCGATGGCTTTTGTATTCTCGAGAAACTTTGAACATTTAATGTTTAGTTAAATGTTTCAATGAGTTTTCGTTCAGGTGGTGGGTGTGTTTTCTGTCATTATTGGTTGTCGTTCTTGTAGTAATCGTAATTTTGGTGTTCTATCACGAAGGTTGTAGGTTTTGGGGCTTTCCGTCGAGCCATGTTCATCAGAATATTCGAATGGTGATTATGTGGCAAGTATTCTTGTCCATATGATTTATATCTTATGAATTGAAGTTGAGTAATGAATTGATGATAGTTCCTCGTTCTTGTTGATTGTGCATTATGTTAATTGTCGTCGTTAGTGCCTAGTTCTGTACTGATATATCTGATCATTCCTTGTTGTGGTATCATGTCAATTGTGATGATTTAGTTGGTTTATTATGCTGAGTCGGGATTGATGGATATTTGTTGAGTTGGTACGCTCGTATACTTAGATGTGTATTTTAATTACGGGTTGATCGATAGACGTGTTGTGTTGATGGTGTGTTGTTGTAATAATTGTCGTGACGTTGTTTGTGTATCCTGGAGTAATTGAACGTGTACTATTCTTGATGGCTGTTGTGATGTTGATTATGTATATAAGTGGAAATGATTGCTGAGCCGAGATCCACCTAGGGATGTCCGACGGGACGTATAGGGTTTTGTACATTAAGGGGTGAAACACGGATAATTACCGGATCATGCATATGAGTGATAAAGGTTGTAATGTTCACCCAGGAATGCCTGCCGGGGCTTATGGGAATTTATACCTTGAGGGGCGGATCGTGAACATGAGGTTATCCACCTAGGGATGCCCCACAGGGCGTATAGGGCTTCATACCTTGAGGGACGGAAGACGGATAACCATTGATTGTTGTGTAAATGAATGTTGAATCGAGATTATCCACCTAGGGATGTCCGACAGAGTGTATAGAGTTTCGTACCTTGAGGGGCAGAACATGAATAATCATCAGAGTGACATGAAACTGTTTTGGGTTGATGAACCCTCAACGATTTATGTGATGAAATAAAAAATATGCTGGAATACTAAATTGTTTTGAAGTTAAGTATATCGAAATGATGTTTTAAGGAAAACGAGATTTGGGCTGAGACCCTAATGTTTTGAAATGGTTTATAACTTCGGACTCGAAGTCTTAAAAAGGCTTTTCCATTTTCCACAATGCCCGAGATGATGATTCATTTTCAAAAGACTTGAGTTGTTTTCTAAACATTAAAACCTCTCGGCAATTTCTCTTAATGTTTGTTGTTGTTTGACTATGACTAATATTTGCATGGTATATTTTATATGATTAGGATACTTGTATTAGCAAATTCTAATTGCTAACCCCTTAAATGGGGAACTTGCATTTTATGCATTTCAGGTATGCTTAGTTCGAGGAAGCAGTCACAGGGTTGGCATGAAAGATGACAAGCTTCGATACTAATCAATCGGGAGTTAGAGTTCTTTATATTGTTGAGTTGTATCCCATTTTTGTTACTGTATATTGGCCCCTGTGTGGGTATATAATGGAATTTGCTCATGATATGTTACTTATGTCTTAAGTGTGACCTCAACGGTCCGTGTATTTTGAGTTTTTGACCTTATCAGTCTGTATTGTTATGTAGTTTGAACTTGGCTGGTCAAACATTATGATGTCTACTGCAACGTCTAGCCTGGTAGATCCTTGTGAGAAGGGTCTATGATGTGTGATATTCTCATATAGTTTTGGGGGTGTTACATTTAGGGTATCAGAGCTCAGGTTGTGGAAACCTAGGATGTCGGGTCGAGACGAGTCATGACAGGTCGAGTCGTGTTTTGTCGCAGTCATTTGAGTTATTAGGAATATGCCCTCCAATGTATACTTAGAGAATGAGAGAGTGAGAGCATTGTATTGTAATTATGAACATTAATTGAATAAGGCGTTTATTATTGCTATATTATTGTATATCACTAGAATCGTGATTTGGTATATAGAATAATAGTCCTTGCATTTGAGAACAAACATTCCACTCCTTATAAAGATAAGGAGATAGGCATTAGAAATGTTTAGGGCTTGAATGCGTAACCAGTTGACAAATCTTCAAAACTTAACTGGACAAAAGTTTAGACAAGACTTGTATAACTTGTACTTTGACATGTAGAGTGCTTATCTTTACTAAGGGTTAGTGGAAGCACACGTTATAGGTATACTAATGAGATTAGTATAATGGGACTCGACTCACCTCGATTCGGTCACATGGATTTCACTCCAGGATAGTCAATGACTGAATCGGAAGGTTATGATAGGTATACATGAACCTTTCACTTGAGGATTCAGTAGGAGATGTGCTTGTCACATTAAGTTAGTCATTAGAGTATTTCAATCCAAACATCAGTTGGTGCGGTCAACCTCAAAATATAATTTAGTGGGCAAGTAGCACTCCCTACTGAATACCAAGAGGATTCTTTCTCTTGTAAGTGAGCAGGTAAATGTCTTATGCGGTTAATAGCAAATGAAATCATAAGTCTTTGGCCAAAGTATTTGGAGATAGTTGTATTTGATACAGAGAGCTCGGTGATCTCGGTTTGTATTAACAAATGCATAGAGTCAAGTTATAATAGAGTTTGACATTATTGTATACTTGATCGAGACATTTGAAAGGTTTGTACGTATACGGTATTCATAACTAAAAAGTTTTGGAATGATCCATATCATTCGTTCTCAATTGGGTTACAGTGTGAGCTAGGGACTGGCTAAGTGTTACTCACACTCTTTGGTTCCTCCCATTGCCGACTGGGACGAACCTATGGAGTCGCGACATAAGATATGTGACAAATTAAATTTACGGTATTCTCTCTTAATGAATATTAGACATTAGATGTCTAATTTAAATTATTGAATAATTGTTATTTAATTTGTTAGATAAATTAAATCGGTCAAGTGAATTAAATAAATTACTGTGTAATTGATTTAGTTCACATTATTTCTTAGAAAATTTATATTTAATATAATTATTTAATTGGATTAATTAATTATTGTGTGTGTGTGTGTGTGTAGTGTGGTAATAAAATTAAATTTATGTTATATTTGGTAATTGTGAGGTTATTTTTAATATTGACGGTAATAAAATTTTATTTATGGTATGTTAATAAAATATTATTATTTCGTTATCTACTAATTTGACCTATAGATTTCTAATCTAAATATCCCTAATATGAACTATTGTTTATGTATTGCAATCAGTACGTATTAGATGATCTAAAATTATGTTTTTTATTAAAAAAATATATTAATTTTGATCACAAAGATTAATATATTTATGGAATATTAGTTAAACACAAAAATAATTTTTGTTATATATATATATATATTAAATTTAGGATAATATAACAAAATATATTATGGTATATTAGTTAAACACTCACACTCACGCAGGCGCGCGCCCGCGCACACGCACATATATACATATATATGTACATAAATTTATACAGGGGTGAGTTCAGGTAATAATGCAATTTAAGTTAAGAAATAAGAATGAATTTCATCCACAGATCTTGATAAATGGATGACCTAGATTTATTCTCAAAAAAAATTGATGCATATAATGCAATATTTTGATGCATCGATATTTTGATGCATATAATGTATATTTTAATGCATTACAATTTTGATGCACGAAATGCATCTATTTCATTCATAATTAGTACAAAATTCATGCATATTCGCAATTCACAGGATAAGAACCATTCTCATTTGATCCTAAAAGGTGGTTCTCGCAGTTCTTGCACTTAACAGAGTTCTGAAAATAAAGTTACACAATATATATATATATATATATTAATTTCGATTGTTTATTTTTTTAATAAGATTATATTTATGGTATATTAGTTATATGTATCTATTTTAATATATTTATATATTACGAAATCACTCTGATATATAAAATCTACAATATTAAAATTATATTTATGGTGTATTAGTTGAAAGAAATTTTTATTTTTAAAATATATTTGATGATAACTCAAAAAACAACCAAACGAAAAATATTATATACAAATAAGTATTTAAAAACATATAAAGTTTATGTGGCATGTTTTATATTTTGTAATATAAAATTATATTGGTTCCGTGCACTTCCTTACTTTACATTATACTCCGTGCATTGGACGAGCCAAGCTCTAGTTCTTATCCTAAAAGGATCAAACCAAATCAAACCAAAATACCCAGTATATCCCGGCAGTGCAGGGAGGAGTAAGATGTCTGTGACCATGCCCTACTTATTACGGTAGGGAGGCTATTTAGTGAAGGCAGAACAGTCTTGTGCAATGATCTTGTGTGATAAATATAAAGGAAAACATATCTTGAAAAAGCTCGAGACCAATCACAGAGTCATGGCTTGATCCACATGGGACTTACCAAGCGGAATTTGCTACTTCACTCGATGAGCAACGCTCTAACAAAGAGAGGTTGGCTCTGTGTGATTTCACTGTCAAAAATACACCACACGCATGAGCAATAGGATAAAATATACAATAAAAGTAAAAATGCAATGCTCTAGGTCAAAGCTAAGAGACAACCCAACCTGCAGGCTCTCAACTACTGACCGCTCCCTACAAAAGAATCCACAACTACGATCTGGCGCCTCCAAGCGCACCTATCAAGATCGTGGTCTCGGAAAGGTTTAAGGCGCCCAAATCTAATCTCGATTCTTCCTCTCACGTCCTCTCAGTCTGCCTCTCCTCCTCTCCCGACAACCATTAAACTCTCGACCTCTCCTCACCGGAGCGGATGCCCGCCTCCTGCGGACGTGGCCAAACCATCTCAATCTCCTTCCCTAACTTTCATTTGAAATGGGCGCCACTTCCAGCGTTCGAAAACTCCGTTCGCAATTCTATCTAACATTGTGCGACCACACGACCAACGTAACATTCTCATTTCAGCCACTTCCAACTTGCTCTCAAGCGACTTCTTCATCGCCCAACATTCGGAGCCATACAACATTACAGGTCGGATTGCCGCTCTATAAAATTTACCCTTCAACTTTAAAGGATCATTTGCTTTAAATATCCATTTGGAAGACTCTCATAAATGGTTCATATATACGAGATTACCAACAACGTCAACGCTAAAAATAGAGAATGCAAACCGGGAAATAAGAACATCTTAATGATGTGTAACCTGCAAATTGAAATAACCCAACAGGTGATAATATTTATACACTAAATAGATGATTATATACCATTTTCATGATCTTAAAATAGAAATCATTTCTCATTTGTTCCCACACCTGCCGCCGCCCATACAACAAACATAGTTTTTCAAAGGTAAATAATCAAAAAATAATTTATAAGATATGAAGAAAAAGTGAAAACACATATAAAAGAGTTACCCACATTTTATGTATGCATTATGTCATATAAGTTTGGCATATAAGCTATTAGAATATGTAATAGATTTATAGGACTAAGCATAAAAAATGCAGAACAAAATCACCCAATTAATAAGGGTTAATTTACTTAAAATGAACAAATTATCTGACATTTTGAAATTAGACATGTCTTTCTAAAACGTCCTGTAAATTCATAAGTATTTTGCCCTTTTGATTTTAGACACCAAATGCAAGAGAAAATAAATTACGCCCGAGGTGGCAACCGGAATGAGTGATGTGGCATTGTCGCACAGCTAGATGAAACTACATTATTTTGACATAATAAAATGATGCCGTTCTGGCAGAAATTAATATTTTTCAAGATTGGGAATCGAAGTGGTGTGGCCCAGGCCTTGATGAAACGGACGATGGTGCTGGTGTCGCCGATGATGGGTGGTTGGTGAACCCTAAACAAATTATGTGGCTAGGGAACAATGTCACATGAAGCGCAAGCACAGGCAAAAAGACGGCGTCCGACGAGTGTTTCGCCAACGGCAGTTGAGGAACGCAGGCGTAGAACTTATCGCATGAAACGGGGGTGGTTACGAGTGGGGTGCTTGAAATCCTTATTGCACTTGGAGGCGGTGAATCGAGAGAAAGGTTGGCCTGAGTTAATGGGATGGACTATGTTCCCGGCGAGTGGGAGGAAATGGTTTAGGGTTCGAATGAGAAAATCTTTAAGCTTGGGAATGATGATTTCTATGAAATAGGGTTTCGAGCAAGGAAAATCAAAGAACAGAATGCGCTGGACGAGGTGGAAATAGAGCTAGGTCACACGGTTATGGGTCATTTAAAAAAACCCAGGTCAATATGGGTCATTTAAGAAAACTCAGGTAAAAACAAATCCACGTCATTTAAAATACGTCATGTAGAGGCCGGAGGACGTCAACGTGTCTAAAATCAAAACAGCAAAAAGCTCGTGAATTTACCGAACGTTTTAGAAGGACATGTCTATTTTCAAAACGACAAATATTTTGTGTATTTTAAGGAAATTAACCCTGCTAATAACAACCATGTCTATCACACTCCAGAGCTGAAACTGAAAAAAAAAACGTGAAAATACTTGAAATACTTCATTTCGATATCAAAGGTGATTTTGATCAATTGCTTCGTCATATAGCTGTTCAACTGGGAAAATTTTGTTAAGAAATGTTAGATCCATATGATTGACTCTTAATCTGATCGATTAAACCAATTACAAAGAAAGGCAATGATTCGAGAAAAATTAAGAGATAAAAAATAAAAATTCCAAGCAGTCTTCTAATTTATAGAAATCAGGAATATTATTAGCTATGTCGATCACATAACCAATAAAATCATAGTGGTGGTTCAAAGAACAATTGCTTACCTTGACTAATGATACGAGAAAATAATAATTAGGACTCATAAACTTAACTGTTCAAATAATATTACTATGCATAAAATTAAGAGAATAGACAATACATCAAGACTTCTTAAGACAACTTAATAACAATTACGGAGTTATGTACCAAAACATGTATTTTTTTGACGTGGAAACATTCTCGTTATATTAAATGAGACGGATTGAGAGCCCAACACATTTTAGATGCTTTTTGTGGAGAGGGGTCGCCGATTGCCGCTGATGAGTCGATTCTTGATCGACTCATTCTGTTCTTTCTAGTCGTGTTTTTGTTTGCTTTTTAGTATTTTTGTTCTTTTTTATGCGTGGTATGTGTGTTTTTAATTTATAGGTAGCCAAGCGAAGATTGTGGTGAAATATGCGCTTTCATAGCTAATATTGGAGTCCATGACGATCAAAAGCTAAAACGGGGCCTAAAACGACGAAAGATTTAAGCAGTATCGGCCGAATCTCCTAAATCCCAGAATCTCCACTCCGAATCGAGATGTATTCTCCTTTGATATAAATTCCTCGTGAAATTAGCTTCGAAACGGTATATCATATGCTAAAATCCGAGGTGAATTGATACAAGAACGAAGGATCTAGCCGAAGAAGACCAAAACCGGACTTGGCTGCACTGGCGACTCAACTAGGCCGCACTGTGCGACTCGAGCCACATCAGTAACTCGGCCGTGTCACAGACACGGCCGGGTCTCATTCCAGCAAGAACCGCACTTTCCGGATGAGAAGAACTCGACCGTGCCTTTTGGGACACGGCCGAGTCACTATCGACCATTTCGCCTTTCCCGCATAGTCTTGCACGGCCGTGTCACGGGACACGGCCGAGCCCTCGACAGACTACCTTTCGATTATTCAACAGTGACACGGCCGTGTCCTAGGACACGGGCCGTGCCACTTTTTGTTTCATGTCACTTTCCTTGACATCTTTGCATATTTTTAGCCTTTGTCTTGATTTTTTGGCTATAAAACAAAGTGGAGTGACCCCTTGAGAGGTGTGCTTGTCTTGTGAAGAAGATATTTTGTGGAAAAACACAAGATTAGGGAGGAAAAACACCAAAAGAGTGGGAAAGAGAGAGATTTTCATCATCTTCCTTGTGTGTTCTTGGAGTGAGAAAAATACTTTTGTGAGATATAATAATTCCTTGTATAAATTTGTTGTGAGTTCTTGTAAGAAGATCATCAAACCTTTATTGGGAATTCGATTTCGGCATTTACAAGGGAAGTTTTTACCATGTTTTGTTCTTCAATTTCCATTATTGTTGTTGAATTAATCATGTGTGGCTAAACACTTCATATGGGTTTTTAGATATAGCCACACACATGTTTTTGATTGGTAGTTCCTTTTGATTTTCGGATAAAAGTTTGGGATTGTTCCTCTTGTTCGTTCTTCGTTTAAGAACTTTTGAATTAGATCATCAAACCTTTTTCATTGTTGTTATTATTATTCGAATCGAGGGTTTTTATCGGTGTTCGCCATCAAACGACCCGAAAGAAACGATTGTGAATGTTCTCGAGCTTTTTCGCGCGATCTTTTAACGATTTACCTCATCAAAAGTAGTCGGTTAATTGATTGTTAGCTAGGGTTTCGTCCCCATCAAAAGAGTATCCCTTAATTTTCGTTGGGAACAATCGTGATTTTTAGAATTTCCGCCATCAAACGGATTTCTTTTAATCGTGAGCAATCGATAATTCCTAACCTTATTTATTTGAGTATCGGAACTAATAATTGATTATGTGTGTGTCGGTGACTCCAAATTCCCATATTAATCTCATTATTATTATCTCTCATTTATCCGACTATCAAATTGGTGTTGTTATCACTTAGTTCAATTTAAATTTTGTGCATTAGTAATTGTAATCATAATCAACCAATGATGTATTTTAATTTAATTTACTTTTGTTCACTCGACTATTTGCCGAACATTATCGAATTTTAAACCGTTTCCAATTCCTCGAGAGATCGACCTCGGAGTTACTTGCCGCTTACTACAAGAGCGATTCGTACACTTGCGAGTATTTAATTTGAATCCATCAAGTTTTTGGCGCCGTTCTTGGGAATTGGCGTTTAATTTTTAATCTTGTTTTAATGATAGTTGAATTGCTATTCTTGATCAATACTATTTCGATAAAATTCGCTCTTACTTCCTTTGTTTATGCTTGGTAGGAGATCGTTGGGTAACCCGATTCTTCCACCGATAGACGAAGTTCAAAGAATTAGAGCACCAAAAATAATGGCCACAACATCAATGGAAAACGACGAGGTGAATCCGGACTTTGAAGAGCGACTTTTGATCCAAGAAGAAAACACTCGTCAACCAAGGGTTGAGAATGTTGCACAAAATATAGATGAGGAAGAAATTCGTCAACCAAGGTTTAGAGATATGATAATGTTGGGCGCAATCAAGGGATACCTAGGAAGCTCAACAAGGGAGGTACTTTTATCCGAGACAACCACCCGTCGGAATGCAATATGGAGCGAATTATTATCCCGGACCTCAATATGGGATGGAGGCGAACTATAACATGCCGCAACAACCTCCGGTCGAACATCTTATGAGGGACTATGCAAAGCCCGTAGTGAACACCGCCATTTCATGCATCCAATTAGCACCGACGCAAGGAACTACCACATAAGCGGATTTCACATCGAGCAATTGCCCTCATTTCACGGATTAGCACGAGAGGATCCGTTATCATTCATCCGAGATTTCTATGTGGCGATTGATAACTTCCCATTGAATGGGTTGAGCGAGGATCAACTACGAATGAAGTGTTTCCCTTATACACTCAAAGACGGGGCGAAACAATGGTTGATGACTTTGGCGCACGGATCACTAAGAACATAGGATGAAGTTTACGATAAATTCATTACCAAGTACTTCTCCCATTCAAAAACGCAATTGAGAACTCAAATCTCAACTTTCGGACAACAAGACGGAGAGGCATTTCACGAAGCGTGGGACCGATTCAAAATGCTACTCATTCAATGCCCACACCAACACTATCCTTCAACTACTCAATCAATTCTTCTATGACGGATTGACTCAATATTGCCAAGGAGCGGTAGATAATGCAGCCGGTGGTTCGTTTTGGGGTTTGACGGAGAGACAAGCATATGACGTGTATGAAACATTGGGAGCAAATTCTCAACAAAAAAGTGTACGTGTTCGTAGGGGAGCCATGCACCAAGTGAGCGAGAAGGACGAGATGCAATCTAAAATCGATGAGTTGACAAATGAAATAAGACAACTCAAGACTCAAAATAAACCTTCTAGCTCACGACTTTGCGAGATTTGCGGAGCACCCGGACATGATGCCAATTCATGCCCTCATACTTTTCCAGGAGAACAAACCGAACAAGTTAATTGGGCTATAGGGCAAAGCACGGGAAGGCCCGAATGGGAAGAGAGGAGAAATAATTATGGCGGAAACGCAAGAAATGTACCTCTCCCAAATACTTATCATCCTGGGCTAAGAAACCATCCGAATTTCTCATGGAGAAACAACAACCCGGTGCCATACGACACAAACGCCCAAGCTCAATACAACGGAGGAAACCGAGCCCAACAACCAACGCGAAGTGAACCACCTCCACAACAAAGGAACTCTCTTGAGGAGAGTATAGCGGCATTCATTAAGGAGAGCAAGGAAAACCGAGAGGAGAACAATAAAAGGTTCGAATCTTTAGAAGCTTCGATGAAGAAAATGGAGGTCCAAATTGGGCAACTTGCTACCGAGGCACGTAGACAAGAAAGGGGTAAACTACGAGTCAACCCGAGCTAGCTCAAGGCATAACCACTCTCGGAAGTGGAAAAGTGATTAATAAAGAAGTTATATCCTTAGTAAAAGAAAGAGTCTATGAGAAAGAAGACGATTCGGGAAATCAAGAAGAGTAATTAGTCGAAGAAACTTCAACTGCAAAGCTTCAAAAATCCGCTCAACCATATAAGCCACCAATTCCTTTCCCGAGCCGTCGAGAAAAGCAAAGCAAGATGAGCAATTTTCCGAAATCTACGACATGCTTTCGAAGGTTCATGTCAACTTACCTCTTTTGGATGTTGTGAAGAACATTCCCGCTTATACAAAATTTTTCAAAGAGTTGACCTCGAACAAAAGAAGATACAATGGGAACGAGAAAGTAGTGCTCTACGAGGTAGAAGCAAGGGGTCAAAAGAAAGGCGATCCCGGAAGTTTTATGATCGACATTACTATGGGAGACAAGAGAGTTGCTCGTGGGATGCTAGATTTGGGGGCAAGTGTGAATCTCATGCCATACTCGACCTATTTGAGGCTTGGACTCGGGGGAATAAAACCGACAAGAATGACTCTTCAAATGGCGGATAGGTCGGTGAAATACCCCAAAGGAGTCATTGAAGACCTATTAGTGCAAGTGTATAAGTTGGTGATTCCGGCCGATTTTGTTATCTTGGAGATGAGCGATTTCGGGACAAGCGAAAATGAAGGGACAATACTTCTAGGACGGCCGTTCATGCGTACAACAAAAACAATCGTCGATGTTGATGAAGGAAAGGTCACCATGACCGTCTTGGGCGAAACCGTGGAAATCAACGTGTTCGGTTCATCTCCTATCCCTTCTCATATTTATGCTTCCCATGATGTGAATTTTGTTGATTGCATTGATTCTTTGGTTGATGATATATATTTTCATGATGATGTAGGTGACACGTTGCATGATGCTCTAACCGTTGAGCATGATATGGGGCTTAATAATCTAGAAATTGAAAGATATGTTGCGTTATTAGATAATTCCGAAATAATTGATGAAGTTGACGGTTTTAAGATACCGTTGGAATTAAAATTTGAGGAGCCCATTGAAATCACCCCACCCCAACTTGAATTAAAAGAACTTCCGACACATCTTAAATATGTTTTCTTAGGCAAAAGTGATACTTACCCTGTAATTGTCTCTTCCGAATTAACTCCTTTGCAAGAAAACAAATTAGTAGAAGTTCTAACTAAGTTAAAAGAAGCGATTGGGTGGAGTATTTCCGATATCAAGGGAATAAGTCCAGTTAGGTGCATGCATAAAATAATTCTTGAGGAAAATGTTAAACCGGTTAGGCAACCTCAAAGGCGTTTGAATCCGAACATGCAGAAAGTTGTGAAAAAGGAAGTTTTAAAATTGCTAGATGTCGGAGTCATCTACCCGATATCCGACAGTAAGTGGGTGAGTCCTGTGCATGTAGTGCCTAAGAAATCTGGAATAACGGTGGTTCGTATGATAAAAATGAATTGGTGCCCACTAGAACGGTAAGGTTGGAGGATGAGCATTGATTAGGAAATTAAATGCCGTAACAAAAAGGATCATTTTCCTCTACCTTTCATTGATCAAATGTTGGAGCGTTTAGTGGGCATGATTATTCTGTTTTCTAGATGGTCTTTCAGGTTTCTATCAAATTCCTATTGCTCCGGAAGATCAAGAGAAGACCACTTTCACTTGCCCTTTTGGCACTTTTGCCTTTAGGAGGATGCCGTTTGGTCTTTGCAATGCCCCCGCCACTTTTCAAAGGTGCATGCTATCTATATTCTCCGACTTGTTAGAAAGATCCATCGAGGTATTCATGGACGACTTCTCTGTATTTGGAACCACTTTCGATGATTGTTTAAATAATTTGACTATTGTGCTAGAACGATGTATTGAGTGTAATCTTACACTTAGTTGGGGAAAGAGTCATTTTATGGTAAAACAAGCTCTTGTTCTAGGTCATATGGTTTCAAATAAAGGAATGGAGGTTGATAAGGCTAAAGTCGATTTGATTGTTAAATTACCGCCACCTTCTTGTGTCAAAGAGGTTCAAGCTTTTAGGGCATGCCGGGTTTTATAGGCGTTTTATTAAAGATTTTTCGAAAATTGCCCGCCCTTTGAGTAACCTTTTGTGCAAAGATGCTAAATTTGATTTTACCGAGGAATGTTTAGTCGGTTTCAACGCTTTGAAAGAAAAGTTAACTTCAACACCGATTGTTGTCGCTCCCGATTGGTCTCTCCCTTTTGAAATTATGTGTGATGCGTCGACTTTGCTATAGGTGCCGTTTTGGGGCAAAGAGTGAATAAATTCTTCCACGTGATTTACTATGCGAGTAAAACGCTCGATGAAGCTCAAAGCTAATTACACCACCACCGAAAAGAATTTTTAGCCGTTGTATTTTCTTTAGACAAATTTCGATCCTACTTGGTTGGCTCAAAGGTGATTGTGCATACGGATCACGCCGCATTGAAATATTTACTAAAAATCCGATGCAAAACCAAGATTGATTCGGTGGGTTCTTTTCAAGAATTTGATTTGGAATTCAAAGATAAAAAGGGTCGGAAAACGAGTGGCCGACCATCTATCTAGGCTAACCGAGGGTGATAATTTTAAGCTTGATAATCATTTGCCAATTGTTGAAACTTTCCCCGATGAGCAATTATTCGATGTAACAAGGACACCTTGGTATGCTGATATTGTCAATTACATTGTTAGTGGTGTTTTGCAGCCCGACTTAACCTATCAAGGGAAGAAGAGGTTCGTTTCCATGTGCAGGCATTACTTTTGGGACGAGCCCTATTTATTCAGGCTGGGGCCTGATCAGATATTCCGACGTTGTGTCCTGGAGGAAGAGCACGAGAGCATATTGTTATTTTGCCATGAGTTGCACTGTGGAGGACATTTTAGCGCAAAGAAAACGGCTCACAAGGTCCTTCAATCGGGATTCTACTGGCCAACATTGTTTAAGGATGCCTATTTCCATTGCAAGAGTTGCGATCGTTGTCAACGAACGGGGAATATAAGCAAAAGGAATGAGATGCCATTGACAAACAACCTCGTTGTGGAACTTTTCGATGTTTGGGGAGTAGATTTTATGGGTCCTTTTCCAATTTCCCATGGTTTTGAGTATATTCTAGTTCTCAGAGACTACGTCTCTAAATGGGTGGAAGCAATTCCAACCCGAACTAACGATGCTAACGTGGTTTGCAATTTTTAGGGATGTGATTTTTGCAGTTCGGACGCCTAGGGCCGTAATCGACAGAGGCACGCATTTTTGCAATAAACAACTTGCGAGGCTTGCTTAAGAAGTACAATATGATGCATAAGGTCGCAAACAGATCATCCACAAACTTCCGGGCAAGTAGAAGTAAGCAATCGGCAAATAAAGGCGGTTTCGAAAAGACGGTGAAACCAACAAGAAAAGACTGGGCATTAAAGTTGAATGACGCTTTATGGGCATACCGCACGGCCTACAAAACTCCAATCGGAATGAGTCCGTATCGCCTAGTATTTGGGAAAGCATGTCATCTACCCGTTGAGCTAGAACACAAGGCGTATTGGGCAATCAAAGCGCTCAATTTATATCAAGAAAAGGCGGGCGAGGAATGACTTTTGCATTTAAACGAGCTTGATGAGATGCGATATGAGGCGTACGAAAACGCTAAACTCTACAAAGAACGGACGAAACGGTATCATGATAAGCGTATCGTTCGTAAATCTCTCGAACCCGGTATGGATGTTTTGCTACATAACTCCCGTCTCAAACTTATGCCCGGAAAATTGGTATCGTGATGGGGCGGACCATTCAAAGTCGTTAAAGTATGGCCGCACGGAGCGGTTGAACTTCTTGATCCTCGGAAGAATGAGCATTTTAAAGTAAATGGGCATAGAGTGAAGCCGTATTTCGGACGAACCGAAGAAATCAATGTGTTCGAGTGCATAGAGGTGCACGACGTTGAAGCTTGAGCAGTGGGAAGAAGTCGAGCTAATGACTATAAAAAAGCGCTACTTGGGAGGCAACCCAACGTTTTAGTTAGATTTTTTTTTTGTCTTTTATTTTTCGCATTTATTTTCCTTGTTTGTTTTTATCCGATTCAAAATCGGCTGGTTCGTGTGGGTACTAAAATTGCAGAAACCAAGACGTTTTGAAACTAATAACTGGAGAGGAAGGACACGGCCGAGTTGCCACAGGACACGGCGGGCCTCAAAACAAAGGGGAATTTGATTATTTCAACAGACGACACGGCCGTGTCACAGGACACGGTCGGGCCTCAATACAGCAAGAGTTGGATTTCCGTGATAGTACGACACGACCGTGTCGTAGGACACGGCCGAGTCGGCCGACAGAAGGTTTTGAGTTATTCCGCACAGCACGACACGACCATGTCATATTCAACACGGCCGTGTCAGTCGGTCAGTATAAAAAGGAAACACGGCCGTTTCCCCAATTTTACCTTCTCCAACTTTTATCTTTCTCCCTCCCTGTGAAACCTGCGAACCCTAGCTGCTGCAGCATCGATTTTTCTCTTCCTTTTTAAAGAAATTTTATGCAAAATCAAGAAGAGATACAAGAATCAACTATATAATCATCATCTTTCAACCAATTTCACTCATCTAAGGAGCAACTCGGACGAATTTGGACCAGGGTTTAATTTTCTTTCTTTCTTCAAATTCTCCGATATCAAGGTATGATTCTCATGTTTTTGATGATTATTCTTTGTTCTGAACATGCCATGATGATTTGAATCGATAGTCCTTAATTATCTAGGGTTCTTGAGTAGATTGAAGTTGATGAAATTTGGGGTTTTTGAATAATTCTTCATGCATTAATGATTAAATCTTTCGATTGAAAATTTTTGTAATTAAGAGATAGTTTTCCATGATAAAGATGATGAATTTAAACGATAATTTTGCTTGGGAGACGTTTTGATCGATAGGGGGAATTTTATTGCTTGCTATAAGTTTGGGGGAGGGATACGTTCTGAAATACTTGGTTAATGATAGATTAAATTTTTGCAGAAATGGCACGCGGAAGAGGACGTGGAAATGCTCAACGCGGAAGGGGTAGGAATGGCGGGGAACAAGTGCAGTCGGTAAGAAGGACTATTCAAAGGGCTGTGGAAACCCCGGAATCCTATGGAATCAATCTACCGGAAACGCAATATGAGAGGTGGGAAATGCTTGGACAGAAAAAAATGCTCCCTACAAGATGGCCCGATGACGAATGCATGAATGCAATGGGGATAAGGGAAGATGTAATGAAATTCCTTGGAAGAGTGCATTGGGCGTGGATGATGACTCAACGATGGCCGACATATAGGTGTCTAACGATGGAGTTTCTAAGCACTCTAACTGTAAGAAGAGATCCGGTAGAGAGAGAACCGTCCAAAATGACATTAGGATCAACAACGAAGAGACACTGACTATCGTCCAGTTGGAGGAAATATATCATGCAAGACACGAGGGACATTACCCGATAAATCGATTCGCTTGTGAAACTTACTGGAGGGCCATGGTAGAATACCCGGGTAGTGAGGCGCGATATTACATGGCAAGATCGGCAAAAGGATCGAATATTCGCAATCCCGTGCTCAGATACTTACACAAGGTGGTTGCGAATACAATATATGGCCGAAAGGAAACCGGGCCGATTTCACTGCGGGAGTTGTATATCCTGACTCATATGCTCGACGACTCGATTCCGGCAACCGGGGCCATGGTAGCGGAGCATTTTGAGGATGTCGCGACAAAACCCAAGGGGGAGATATGGATAGGGGGTTTGATTACCCCTATCGCACTACACTTCGGTATTTCATTAGCCCAGAGGACCCCCCTTCCTGGAAATATGCTTCTCTCAATCTCCGTGATGAAAGTGATGAATATCCTGGACTACGAACATCGCATGGTCTTCATGCAGACGGATAACGACCATTTCCTCCTCCCAAATCCACCTTTGACAACCATAAATAACATTCGGGATATGGGAAATCTTCAAATGGCTACGGAGGCACACCGTCGGGCACGGTGGGCAGCCGGCTTGGCTCCCCCAGGTTATAGCGCTGTCGACCGAAACGTTCGACCTAGGCGTATTACGGATGATGAGGATAGAGCCGAGAGGATGGAGGAGGAGGAGGCTTATGAAAGAGGCCCGGATGACGAGGAAGAAGAGAGTGAAGAAGAAGAGGAAGAAATCACGAGAGATCGGCCCGAGACGTCAAGGCGAGCCGAAATTGGACGTGCCCCATCCCGCCCATCATTGAGGGAGGAATTCGAAGCCTACCGAGAGGAGGATAGACGGGACCGAGAGGAGGCTAGATAGGAGCGACGCCAGATATTATCTCTTGTGAGACAAATGGTCGATTGGCATGTCCAGCAAGGCCACTTCCCTCCGCCCGAGCAGTAAACCGGTCGTAAGTATTTCTTGACCAATGAAATTCTTTTCTTTAAATACTATACCCCCTTCGTTCGTATATTCTTTAATTCAAGTTTGGGGGGGTCGGTCAAGAAATACTTCATTACTCTCGATTTTTTTTATTTTGCTTGTTTGATTATTTTTGGTGTGTTTTGAACATTTTGCACTTATTTGTGGTGTGTTTTTACTTGGTGTGTTTTTACTTGGTGTGTTTATCTTGCAAACTTGAAGAAAACTTTGAAGTGTGTATTTTTTTTGGAATGCCTCGGGATTTATTTCATTGTTCTGATATACAAATCGAGAATAATTTGTTGAGGAAACAAATTATTGATAATCGAAACGGGTGTGAAATTGAATAAGTGGTTTTAATATCTTGGAAGTATGAGCAAACCTACTTGTGAGCTATTGAGCCTTCGTGCATTTTCTTAAATGCAAGTTTCATTGTCGAGTGTTTCATTCTTGATTTAAAACTCTAGAACTTGCCTTGGTATCTTGTTTAAAACCACTGGTGTGTGTGTGCAAATTGAGTGAAAATGATTTTTGGCGCCTTTGATCTTTACCCTTCGATTTTGGCCAACCCGACATTTGATCATTTATTAAATAAACCCAATTGAGGTCATTGTCTATTTCATTGTTAAACCACATATCGAGCTTTCATTTACTATAATCCTTCGATCCCTACTTGAACAATTAGAAATATTTTTGACGAGGATGCAAAGATTGTGGTGACATTGGGTGCCATTTATATTGTCGGGAGTGTTGAATTGGTGAAAATAATTACTCCGCTATTTTTGGGAACCTAGTAACCGGGTGTATTCATGTGACCCATCGTTTACATTCGCGTAAAACGGATCCCTTAGATATGAGTATGCTTGGAAGTAGTTGCGTATATTTTGATCCTAGTAACCGGGTGTATTCATGTGACCCATCGTTTACATTCGCGTAAAACGGATCCTTAAACAACCCAAGCCAAAAAAAAAAAAAATCGGAGCAATAAGGAGGGTATGACGCTGCGTTTTTCACTTTCGATAGTGCTTGTTACAAGTGGTTCATAATTAAGGGGATGAAAGAAGCAAATCTCAAAGCTTGAGCTTCTAAAGCGACTATGGTGATTCAAATTCTAAAAATTGCTCGAGTCAAGTTACTTTAGCCATATATATCCCGGCCGGACCAAAGCCTACATTTCAAGCCGAGTAATGCCCATTTTGATTCACAAAATTTTTGCATACACAAAACAGTGGTAGAGATTAAGACGATTGGCAAGCCTATGGGGTTCCTTATTTCATTGAATAAGTTCCGAGCGTATACTTATCCATATCACTTTGAGAGTGAGCGAATACACTTGACCAGTGAGGTTTATATTGCCAAGTATGGACTATGATGTTAAGGAAGCACCCCGGAGGTTTGAAAACTTTGTAGAACTCGACTTATTTTACTTGTGAGAATTGATGAAATTTTGAAGAGATCCTTTGAGGTATTTTAACAGTTGAGTTCCCCTTTTCAGAATGGTTATTTTAAAGTGATTTGCTCGGGACGATCAAAGTTCAAGTTTGGGGGGGTTTGATGAGTCGATTCTTGATCGACTCATTCTGTTCTTTCTAGTCGTGTTTTTGTTTGCTTTTTAGTATTTTTGTTCTCTTTTATGCGTGGTATGTGTGTTTTTAATTTATAGGTAGCCAAGCGAAGATTGTGGTGAAATATGCGCTTTCATAGCTAATATTGGAGTCCATGACGATCAAAAGCTAAAACGGGGCCTAAAACGACGAAAGATTTAAGCAGTATCGGTCAAATCTCCTAAATCCCAGAATCTCCACTCCGAATCGAGATGTATTCTCCTTTGATATAAATTCCTCGTGAAATTAGCTTCGAAACGGTATATCATATGCTAAAATCCGAGGTGAATTGATACAAGAACGAAGGATCTAGCCGAAGAAGACCAAAAACCGGACTTGGCTGCACCAGGCGACTCAACTAGCTGCGCACTGTGACTCGAGCCACATCAGGTAACTCGGCCGTGTCACAGGACACGGCCGGGTCTCATTCCAGCAAGAACTGCACTTTCCGGATGAGAAGAACTCGACCGTGCCTTTTGGGACACGGCCGAGTCACTATCGACCATTTCGCCTTTCCCGCATAGTGTCACGGACACGGCCGAGCCCCTTGACAGACTACCTTTTCGATTATTCAGCGCAGTGCGACACGGCCGTGTCCTAGGACATGGGCCGTGCCACTTTTTGTTTCATGTCACTTTCCTTGACATCTTTGCATATTTTTAGCCTTTGTCTTGATTTTTTGGCTATAAAACAAAGTGGAGTGACCCCTTGAGAGGTGTGCTTGTCTTGTGAAGAAGATATTTTGTGGAAAAACACAAGATTAGGGAGGAAAAACACCAAAAGAGTGGGAAAGAGAGAGATTTTCATCATCTTCCTTGTGTGTTCTTGGAGTGAGAAAAATACTTTTGTGAGATATAATAATTCCTTGTATAAATTTGTTGTGAGTTCTTGTAAGAAGATCATCAAACCTTTATCGGGAATTCGATTTCGGCATTTACAAGGGAAGTTTTTACCATGTTTTGTTCTTCAATTTCCATTATTGTTGTTGAATTAATCATGTGTGGCTAAACACTTCATATGGGTTTTTAGATATAGCCACGCACATGTTTTTGATTGGTAGTTCCTTTTGATTTTCGGATAAAAGTTTGGGATTGTTCCTCTTGTTCGTTCTTCGTTTAAGAACTTTTGAATTAGATCATCAAACCTTTTTCATTGTTGTTATTATTATTCGAATCGAGGGTTTTTATCGGTGTTCGCCATCAAACGACCCGAAAGAAACGATTGTGAATGTTCTCGAGCTTTTTCGCGCGATCTTTTAACGATTTACCTCATCAAAAGTAGTCGGTTAATTGATTGTTAGCTAGGGTTTCGTCCCCATCAAAAGAGTATCCCTTAATTTTCGTTGAGAACAATCGTGATTTTTAGAATTTCCGCCATCAAACGGATTTCTTTTAATCGTGAGCAATCGATAATTCCTAACCTTATTTATTTGAGTATCGGAACTAATAATTGATTACGTGTGTGTCGGTGACTCTAAATTCCCATATTAATCTCATTATTATTATCTCTCATTTATCCGACTATCAAATTGGTGTTGTTATCACTTAGTTCAATTTAAATTTTGTGCATTAGTAATTGTAATCATAATCAACCAATGATGTATTTTAATTTAATTTACTTTTGTTCATTCGACTATTTGCCGAACATTATCGAATTTTAAACCGTTTTCAATTCCTCGAGAGATCGACCTCGGAGTTACTTGCCACTTACTACAAGAGCGATTCGTACACTTGCGAGTATTTAATTTGAATCCATCAGCCGCCGAGGTTCTCAAGGCTATCTCCGTGGTGGTTAATTTATTGTTGGCGGGGAGGTGCCCTAAGGTTTTGGCGGAGTTTGTTGCTTCAGCGCCCCTCACGCCGTTGCTCAAACCGGACAATGGGATTAGGCCTATTGCCGTAGGCGCATTTTGGAGGAGGCTTGTCTCGAAGGTGGCTATGAGGGGTGTCAGGAAGGAGATGTCCAAATACCTTTTTGATTTTCAGTTTGGGGTAGGAGTCCCAAGAGGAGCTGAGGCCGTGCTTCATAGCGCGAATAGATTCTTAAATGTGTTTCACTCGGATGGGTCGTTGGCTATGCTTACTGTTGATTTCTCTAATGCCTTCAACTTGGTGGATCGAACTACCCTTCTACACGAGGTTCGGACTCGAAGCCCGTCTATTTCCCTATGGGTGGAATTTTTATATGGTCAGTCGGCGAGGTTATATGTGGGTAATGACCTTATTTGGTCCACCACTGGAGTTCAGCAGGGGGACCCCTTAGGGCCTCTTCTTTTTGCTTTAGTTTTGCACCCATTGGTTCACCGGATCAGGGATTATTGCAAACTTCTTTTCCATGCTTGGTATTTGGATGATGGTACGATCATTGGTGACACTATAGAGGTAGCTAAAGCCTTAGATATTATCAGGACTGAGGGGCCTCGCCTGGGCCTTGAACTCAACATTAAGAAAACAGAAGTTTTTTGGCCGTCATGCAATGGGGTGAAGGTGCAGGATGGGTTGTTCCCTCGTGGGATTGGGAGACCGTCGCTGGGTGTAAAACTCCTTGGAGGTGCTGTTAGCAAGGATGCTGGGTTTATTAGTAGTTTGGCGGCGAACAGGGCATCTCGATCTGTGGAGCTCATGAGTCATCTCCCAAGTCTACGGGACCCTCAATCCGAGCTCCTGTTGCTCCGCTCATGTATGGGTGTCGCAAAACTATTGTTCGGTCTTAGAACGTGCCAACCTATGTATATGGGGGAAGCTGTTTCTATTTTTGACAATGGCCTTCGGAGGGCGATAGAAGATATTGTGGTTTGCGGTGGTCCTTTTTTTGGGGATTTTCAATGGAGGCTAGCATCACTTCCGACTCGATTTGGTGGTTTGGGTTTATGTTCTGCTGAGGATGTATCTACATGCTTTTGTGGCCTCGAGGGCTCAATCTTGGAGTTTGCAGGACCACATTCTTGAGGGATGTGTTATTGATGGAGTTGACTCTGATTATGGGTATGCGATGGATCGCTTGCGCATGTCCCTTCCTGATTTCGATCTTAGCGGCTTCTCTAATAAGGACACCGCCCCCCCTAAAGCCCAGAATGTTCTGGCGTGTGCCCTATTTAGTGAAATCGTCAAGAGTTTGGGAGGGAAGTTTGATTTATCCCCTCGCCAAAAAGCGGTGTTTGAATGTCTCCGTGCTCCTCATGCTCATAATTTTTTGACGGTTACCCCCATTGAAGGTCTAGGCCAACATATGTCGGCCCTGGAGTACCGGACTATCCTTAAGTACCGGCTTATGATCCCTCTGTTTCCAGCTGATGAGCCTTGCCCAGTCTGCCGAAAGGTTTGCTTGGATTCTTTTGGCGAGCATGCGGTCCATTGCAAGGAGTTACCTGGTTTCAAATATAGGCATGATTTGGTCAGGGATGTTTTATATGATGTTCTTAAGAGAGCAGGTATTTCTTCTAAAAAAGAGGCCCCCGTGAA
The DNA here is from genome assembly GCA_033398695.1 of Orobanche coerulescens. Taxonomy (NCBI): domain Eukaryota; kingdom Viridiplantae; phylum Streptophyta; class Magnoliopsida; order Lamiales; family Orobanchaceae; genus Orobanche; species Orobanche coerulescens. The sequence continues at coordinate 88,172,479 of CM065809.1, forward strand.
CTTTTTGACGGATCCGCTTGAAGGGAGGTCTACTTTACGGCCAGCTGATATACTTGTGTTTGGGCGGGCTGGGGCGAAACATGATTGTGTAGATCTTACTGGAGTGTCCCCTCTTGTTGGGCTCAGGGACAATGGGTTTATTGCAGGACAAGCTGCGTTCAAAGCTGAATCGAGCAAAGTGGCTAAACACGAGAAAGCTTGCTTGGAGAATCAACACGTGTTCATCCCTTTTGCCTTTGATACATTTGGTTTCTTAGCTCCTGAAGCAGCGAAGTTTTTGTCCAGAGTTCAACGGGTGGTGCAAAGTAATTTTTCGGTCCTCAAGAATCATAACTTCATTTTTAGTAGGATTGGTTTTGCAATTCAAAAGGGGGTTGCGGCGCAACTTTTTGCCCGTTTGCCTGCCATCTTATTGTAATGTGTTATTACATATTCAATATTTACTATAACCTACTAAAAAAAAATTAAAAAAAAAATAATTGAAATCAATGTCAAAAAAAAAAAATGAGAAGAAAGGGAGTCAATAGCATCCTCTTACAGAGTTACAAGGTTCCAGGACATATCCCTGCCAAACCTTTGGACCCAACAAAATGGACATCCCTACAAGTGCATGAGTTGCACGGTTACAAGTTCTACTAACAAAGGAACACTAGAATTAGACAGAGAATTCAACAACTTACAATCTAAGACAATGGGATAAAAGGGTGTATCCATAATCAAACCATGTAATCACTTAACCACACATTCAGCATCTGTTTCAAAACAAACATCATGAAGTTCTTGATCTTTGGCCCAATTGATTGCCCATCTTAAACACATAGCTTCAGCAACTGATGGTGACACAGAGATATGCAGGAGATTTGTGGTAGCAAACAGAATATTGCCATCATGGTCTCTCGCTATAAAACCCCAACCATAAAGCCATTGGGAAAACATCCTGCATCAATGTTGATTTTAATTGATCCTATAGCTCGAGGCAACCAACAGTTATGAGGGCTTGAAATCTTCCACAAACTCCACGCTCTTAGATGCAATAGTAATAGGATTGAACTGAGAATTGTTGAAGATAAGATCATTTATATCTTTCCATATTTTCCACAAAGTAATGTAGAAAATATGTTTAGCCAAAGAGTTATCCATAGAGAGCCAATGCAATAACCAGTCCAAGAAATCAATTTGATCAGGAACCCAAATACCAAGAACAGATGAGAACCAAATCTGCTTCACAAAAGGACATTGCATAAAAAGATGGCTGGAATTCTCCTTTGCAAAGTTGCAGATGGGGCAAGAGGTACCAATGAGCAGGCCCTTTCTTTCAAGTCTTCCCATAATAGGTAATATGTCCTTAGCTTACTCTCCACAAGAAATTCTTGACACAATTGGGCACATTGGATTTCCACACAGCTTTTCAAAGGGATTCATTTGAGGAGGAAGATGATTCAGGGACATTTATCCTACCAACATTATTCAGGAGATGATAGGTAGACTTAACAATATACTTCCCATTCTTTCCCAATGCCATAACAGATTATCTTCAGGCAGTCTCCAGGAGATTGGGATATTCAGAATCTGGTTGGCCCCAAACCTATTGAACACATTGAACACCAGTTGCCTGTTCCATTGCTTTGTATCACTATCAATCAGCTCACTCACAGTTGCCTCAGCATCCAGAAAATTAACAGGACTACACATTTTAAATGAAGCTTGATCTGGAAGCCAATTATCTAACCAGATTTTTGTATTCAATCCATTACTAATAGCCCACCTAGAACCATTAAGAACCAAATCTCTAGCACTGAAAATACTTCTCCAAGTAAAGCTTGGTTGGAAGCCAATGGTATCCTGAGATAGATTAGTTCTAGGATAATACCTTGCTTTGAAAACTCTGTCCATGAGAGATTGGTCATCAGAAAGGAGCCTCCACACTTATTTGCCAAGAAGAGCAGAGTTGAAATCATTGAAGCCTCTGAATCCCATTCCGCCTTTTCCTTTAGAGGCACCCATTTTGTCCCAGCTGAGCCAATGAATTTTCCTTTGATTCTCAGTAGATCCCCACCAGAATTTAGCAACCATGGACTCCACTGTAACACCCCAAACTAGGCGGATATTACAGTGCCGTGGACCCCCGACTGGGACCCACCAGGCGAGTGAAAATGAATGAAATACACAGGGTAAATGTAGTACCGAACCACATTACATCATTAATTACTCCGATGAGGAGTTTCATACAACACACCCAAGATAATATAGAATACGTGTATATTTTATATGAAGATAAAACATACGACACTGAATAAAATGAGTATTCAAACGGAAGTCTGCAGCGGAAATAAAATAAAGAAAACACGAGTGAATGAAAAGGACTGGGGGCCCCTACTAGTATCACTGGGACTCCTCGCCGTCAACGTTCTCTTCCCGTGCCTTAGCCTTGCCATGACCTGAAAACAAAATTCCCCAACGGGGTCAATTACACAGAATAACAATCCTCAAGAGTTGAACAATCACAATCCTGTTGAAAACATACGCAATCAAACATGCTATATGAATCAACTAACAGTACGGCTCAAAGGAATGGCGCCACACTACGTCCGGGATGGAAATGTGTCCGTGCACAAGCCACCAACGAGTATCGATCGAATACACGTGTGGTCTTGTACCTGTCGATCTCACGAAGCCATCAACTCGTGTGCAGTCCAATGTGAGGCCACCAACCAACACACGACTATAATGTGCCCGACATGAAAATCCTACACATACCAATGGCACGCCCGATATGACCGGAATACCACGATATAACAAAAGTGACAACGAAAATGAATAATGACTCACCAAGATGAAATGATGGTGAAATGAATGACAGCTCAATGAAATGATTGGAACCGTCGTTCCTCGTGCATGAAGTAATTAAGTGACAATTATAAGTTTTGAAACGGTTAGTGCATTATGAATGAATTTATGATTATGAATGAACAACAACGAAAGGAAATAATATCCTTTTAACTGAGTAAGAATTAACTTACCTTAACACCGGTGATGATACGCGATCTCTCTCGAACAACGTCCTAAGGAAGCTACCGGTCGCTCGAACAACCTTAGATCCAACGAACGCGATTCCCGATCACGGGATAGCTCACGAGCTCAATGGTCCCCCAAATTACGTCCGATTATCATACCTTAATACACGATTTATAAATCAAGATACTATCATTAATTTATTTGATTCTGATAACTCGATTAATTATCACTGGATAATATTTTAATGACATCATACCTTGAATTGGGTCAAAATCGAAAGGTAGCTGAATTTACTTGAAATTTGGTATCAATTTAGGAACACCAATGGACAATGACCGATCAACTCTCAAACCCAAATTAATCTCCGTTTCCCAACTCTCCAAATTGATGAATCCGGCCTAACAATATTTTCCAACACCAACACATACACACACATACAACACTCACAAACACACAACATATATATATATATATATATATACATATGTGCACACACATACACATTAATATATATATATATACCCACTACACAGCACCCACACTGTACACCCATCACACACACAACTTATATATATTTATCTATATATATATATATAAATATATATATATATATATACTCCTCTAGCTAGTTCACTCATCTACCTGTGGTCATCGGCTTTATCAGACCAGAGAAAGTCCCGTAGCATCAAAGGCCTAGTAAAAGAGTGCACAACTTTTATATATATATATATATATATATATATATATATATATATATATATGCACACACCTAACTCACACAAACCACACACCACAGTCCGTGACTCACGCGTGGCGACACATGATCGGCCAAATAATCAACCTTTTTGTCATCTCCCTGCATCACTGGATTTTGGGTCGCCGGAAAACCGACCCGTCGAAACTCGTCCAGCTCCAACTCAGTTCCGACTATGGCCAAACTTTGCCAACTCCAGCCCCGCCTGCAACTCTTTGTCGGAAGTCTCGCCGCGCCTCCGTTTATCTCGTCCGTTCAGGTCAAAAGATCTCTCTCCGATCGTCGGAAATCTATCTCACCAGATCACCATCTCCAGGTCAAGAACCCAGTACATATCCGACTCCATCCGGACCTCTATTAACTCCGAACCGAGACTCAGAATCCGGCCTCTTTTGAACTCTGACGCCGTCGGAAGTCCGGCCCCAAGTCCCGCTACCTCGCCCTCCTTCGCCGTCGCCTGAAACTCGTCGATAGGGACGGATAGAGAGAGATGGGGAGGAAAGAGAGATTGAGAGAAATAGAGATGAGAGAGCTGGTGAGAGAGAGAGAAACGTGAGGGGGAGATATGAGAGAAATAGAGAGGAGAGTTGGTGTGAGAGAGAAACGTGAGGGAGAGAGCTGGTGAGAAACGTGAGGGAGAGAGCTGGTGAGAGAGAGAGAATCCAATGTTTAATAATGATAATAATAATAAAATAAAATAATAATAGAATACTACTTAATGATTAAGTAAGTGGTGTATTAAAATGGTACATCTCATATCATAAATGGATTCAATGATCCATTAAATAAATTATTCAGTCGAATTGACACATTTTTGTCTGGCCTACATTAATCGTTTTAATCATTTAATAAGAAAATAAATCTCTATTAATTCACGCCTAATGTCAAGAGAACTCGTCTGATTTTTAAATAGTCAGCTAATAAAATAAAGAGAGATAATTAAATAAAAATTATATCATCAAAAATCGAATTTAAAATATTCCGGATATTACATATTATCCCCCTTAAAATAAGTTTCGTCCCGAAACTTAAGATAGAACGACTAGAGTACCAACCCCTAATATCGGACTCTGTTCACCATGTAATCTTTCTGCACTTTTACCATTACCACCTGACTCTCACAAGAGGTGTAACTTCGATCTGTAAGTTAATTAGTATTAAATCGTTTCATCGATTGATCCAACAGCCGACTCAATACAATAATAATAAGCCAATGTGGATATCATTAGGTAATTATATCATCCGTATATGTAAAATTACTGAACATTCAGAATGACTCCGTCAAATCTGTATAGCTATTCTCAACGACCTAAGCACTGAACTATCCATAATATAAGTAATATCCTTGTGACTTAGCCCATTATTCGCTCGATAAGCACGCTCTGAACATACGTCCAAACACGGCCCGGATAGTTCCTATAACCTTCGCCAAATAATTCATCGGGGGACTAAACGTTGGCCACCGCCATATCACACCAACAATTATCCAAAAACATCAGAGAATACCATCTGACATCTTACATTACATCGGCTTAATAATATAAATCAATAAATATCATATACATTCTAAAAACTTTCTGTCAAAATATTTTTATTCTCAAATATTTATCATATACTAAATATCATCACGATATCACAGTAATCATCAATCATCTCAAACCATATTATCCAATATTGTCATGCTCGCATTAACTCGTAACTCAAACCACGCATATGTAGTATCTATATATACTTTTCTAGGTTTTCACTAGTACCCGTTAAATTATAAATTCTCAATTATCAAGTTTCTTAATCAATACGTATAAACGCCTCAAAAACAGAATAACCTGATTAAGATATCGACACATATGTTATAAAATATTTCTATGACTCAAAATAATAGGTCGTCCGCAAAGAAGTTCGAAGATTAGTTCCACAAGAAAATATTCATTTAAATTTTTTTTCCAAGGTTTCAAAATTGCACAATAAGAATTTTGATATCATTTATTTTTTAATTGCACTGCCATCACCTTTCGGAAATAACTTCATTTAGAGATTATTATAAATACTTTCTTGAAAAATAAAATGTTCAAAATATATTTGTCTTAAATATATTTCTGATCGTAATACGATAGAAGAATTTTAAATACTTCAATTATTTGCTTTAAAATAATATACTGCGGACTTTAACTTTCTCAAAATAAAAGTACTCGGTATATATATATATATATATATATATATATATATATATATATATATATATATATATATATATATATATATATACCGTTTTAATTCAAAATACAAAAATTCTCATTTCCGAAATTAAATCTGAACTAATATAATGATATTATATCGCACTATCTAAGTTCATATTCTCTCAACTTTGGACGTCGTGTACTCTGCATAAATAATTCATCCACTATGAATTGAATTTTTTTTTTTAAGGACATAGAACAAAGGCAGTTCGTCGCCTATTCTGTATCCCGCCAAAACTGATATATGTCACTGATAATGACGTTTTACTGTGACTACACGAGCAAGTGTCGTTCTATAGATTTTTAAAATCTTTTTTCTCGTAATTAGTAATTCCACTTGCCTTGATTCACGCTGCCTTTCCACTATAAATAGTCGCATCAGTGAGAAATTAATCGTATTCAACTCATTCAATTTCTTTCTTTATTCTCATTCTCATTATCATATACCTCCCTTGAATATAACTTCCATCGATAAATCAATGGCATCATCACCTTTATATAACATCCAATCCGTCTGTGTCTTTGCCAGAGCTACTCTTGGGAAAGATGTCCGCTTCCGAAAAGCAGCTGACAATTTCGGAGAAGTGTTGGCCGCAAAAAAAATCAGTTTAATTTACGAAGGAGGAAATACAGGTTTAAGGGGTCGTGTGGCAGCCTCTGCTTCGATGGGCGATGTAAAAATCTTAGGGGTAATATTGAAACCCTTCGCAGATTCACCACTTGTTGGCCCTACTTATGGGAATGAGTTTAGAGTGTTATCCATGCATGATCGAATCATGAGCATGGGTAATAATCTTGTCGTTAAATGCGTCCTTCCGGAGGTTTCGTCTGTTGGAGGATTTATTCCAGATGCTCTCATGGGCACAGCTGAACATCCACCAAAAGCCGGTGGGAATACTCAACGTCGATGGATTCTTTGATGGCCTTCTCGTTTTCCTGGATTCTCTAGTGGAAAAAGGTTTTGCATCTCCACTGTCACGAAGACTCCTTCTTTGTGCAACAACACCTGAGGAATTGATCGATAAATTCCTCGCATATACACCTGAACCTGATCCAAGTGCAATTCGCATCGTACGCACTGATGCTAGCACGAGTCGGAAACGTGCTTTGGATCTAGCACTCTCTCTGTGAGGTTCATTCGTGAATCTAACATTTTAAGTTTGTATCTTGATTGCAGTTTGTTTCCACAGTATTTCTATCATAATAAAGTCAATATGATTCAGAATTCTCAACACCATTTTTATTGTCTTGTATCTTGACATAAAGTCCGAACGAAGCCAAAAATTTAATTCATAGGATCAATAAACCGATAAACTTCAATAACAAGATCCGAGAATATCAAAAGATAAACTCTAATAAAATTCAAAAACATCAATAAATGATAACTTCCAAAAATAAAAATAAATGATAAACTCCAATAAATATGAAAATACAAATAAAATGATAAACTCCAAAAATGAAATTCGAGAATATCAAAAAAATGATAAACTCCAATAAAATCAGTAGAGAATAGCATCACTATGATAACTCTAACAAAGTCAATCGAGAATATCAATACCATGATAAACTCCAACAAATCGACAGAAGGATCAACAAGTCATCAATTCATATTGCCTATAATTAAATTATGGCACAAAATCACATACCGTACACCGTAGGTGGGGTTTGGCACTGGCACAGGTCACACGTGACGCGAAAGTCCAATGATACTAGTCTGATGAATGATGATTTCAAATGAGACATGACTCGGAAGGTAGTATTCAAAACCACGCTCCGATACCAACTCTGTAACACCCCAAACTAGGCGGATATTACGGTCTGTGGACCCCATTGGGACCCACGAGCAGTGAAAATGAATGAAATACACAGGGTAAATGTAGTACCGAACCACATTACATCATTAATTACTCCGATGAGGAGTTTCATACAACACACCCAAGATAATATAGAATACGTGTATATTTTATATGAAGATAAAACATACGACACTGAATAAAATGAGTATTCAAACGGAAGTCTGCAGCGGAAATAAAATAAAGAAAACACGAGTGAATGAAAAGGATTGGGGGCCCCTACTAGTATCACTGGGACTCCTCGCCGTCAACGTTCTCTTCCCGTGCCTTAGCCTTGCCATGACCTGAAAACAAAATTCCCCAACGGGGTCAATTACACAGAATAACAATCCTCAAGAGTTGAACAATCACAATCCTGTTGAAAACATACGCAATCAAACATGCTATATGAATCAACTAACAGTACGGCTCAAAGGAATGGCGCCACACTACGTCCGGGATGGAAATGTGTCCGTGCACAAGCCACCAACGAGTATTGATCGAATACACGTGTGGTCTTATACCTAATCAGTCTCACGAAGCCATCAACTCGTGTGCACAGTCCAATGTGAGGCCACCAACCAACACACGACTATAATGTGCCCGACATGAAAATCCTACACATACCAATCGGCACGCCAGTATGACCCGGAATGCCACGATATAACAAAAGTGACAACGAAAATGAATAATGACTCACCAAGATGAAATGATGGTGAAATGAATGACAGCTCAATGAAATGATTGGAACCGTCGTTCCTCGTGCATCAAGTAATTAAGTGACAATTATAAGTTTTGAAACGGTTAGTGCATTATGAATGAATTTATGATTATGAATGAACAACAACGAAAGAAAAGAATATCCTTTAACTGAGTAAGAATTAACTTACCTTAACACCGGTGATGATACGCGATCTCTCTCGAACAACGTCCTAAGGAAACTACCGGTCGCTCGAACAACCTTAGATCCAACGAACGCGATTCCCGATCACGGGATAGCTCACGAGCTCAATGGTCCCCCAAATTACGTCCGATTATCATACCTTAATACACGATTTATAAATCAAGATACTATCATTAATTTATTTGATTCTGATAACTCGATTAATTATCACTGGATAATATTTTAATGACATCATACCTTGAATTGGGTCAAAATCGAAAGGTAGCTGAATTTACTTGAAATTTGACTGTCAATTTAGGAACACCAATGGACAGTCAACCGATCAAATCTCTAACCCAAATTAATCTCCGTTTCCCAACTCTCCAAATTGATGAATCCGGCCTAACAATATTTTCCAACACCAACACATACACACACATACAACACTCACAAACACACAACATATATATATACATATGTGCACACACATACACATTAATATATACATTAATATATATATATATATATATATATATATATATATATATATATATATAGGGAAGAGTTCAAATAGAAACTTTTCCTTAGGTGTTAACTAGGAACTGATTTGAGCCCTTCAATTTTTTCGATCAATGGTTACAATTAATTAGTGATTAATAATTTAGTAAGAGCTTAATTTCTATGCGTAAGGGCATTAGTGTATTTGTATAAACATTTATATAGGGAAGAGTTCAAATAGAAACTTTTCCTTAGGTGTTAACTAGGAACTGATTTGAGCCCTTCAATTTTTTCGATCAATGGTTACAATTAATTATTGATTAATAATTTAGTAAGAGCTTAATTTCTATGCGTAAGGGCATTAGTGTATTTGTATAAACATTTATATACAGTGATTCACGGCTGATTGAGGCCATCTTAATTATCCTTTACACATTGTATTAAATATGGAGATATTTATTTTCTCTCATAATAGGTTATTAATGTTTAAATTAATTGCTTCACCCTTAATCAGTGGGATGCTTCAAATATTCTTTTTTTAGGGGCCGATGCTTGCTATCTTAAAATTAAATGTGTAGAAATTTGGTATCTTTAAAAAGAAAAACAATAAGCAATAATTAATATTTTAATAAGCAAAGCATAAACAAAATATAAGCAATGTACATATAAATAATATGTTAATAAGCAATACATAAAATAACATATAAGCAATGTATATATCAATAATAAGCAGTACATCAATATTAATAAGCAATACATAAATAAAATATAAGCAATGTATATATCAATAATATGTTAATAAGTAATACATAAATAAAAATATAAGCAATGTATATATCAATAATAAGCAATAATATATTATGTTAATAAGCAATACATAAATAAAATATAAGCAATGTATATATCAATAATAAGCAATAACATTTTATTTTCATAAATAATACAAAAATAAAGAAAAAATATTAAGCAATGCATTAACAACATGTTGGATACATGCCATAACTAATACAATAAAAAAATAGCATCATGCGATTTAAATAAAAATACCTCAATTTTTAGTTGTACTCCTTGTATAGCGTTTCCACAAATCACGTCTGGAAAAATTATGGTAAGTTTGATGGTAACACAATTTAACATCCTTAACCTTGTTTGACTAATTTAGGTAATTTTCGGTCAAAGTTATATAGTCTTCCTTATTTTAAAAATATATCTCATCCATCTATATTGATTCAATAAATGGTTAATATTGGTTCCTAGTTAATATATAGGGGATGGTTTTTATTATAACCCTTCCATATATATATATATATATATATATATATATATATATATATATATACCCACTACACAGCACCCACACTGTACACCCATCACACACACAACTTATATATTTATATATATATATATATATATATATATATACTCCTCTAGCTAGTTCACTCATCTACCTGTGGTCATCGGCTTTATCAGACCAGAGAAAGTCTCGTAGCATCAAAGGCCTAGTAAAAGAGTGCACAACTTATATATATATATATATATATATCTGCACACACCTAACTCACACAAAACACACACCACAGTCCGGCCAACTCACGCGTGGCGGACACACCTGATCCGGCCAAATAATCAACCTTTTTGTCATCTCCCTGCATCACCGGATTCTGGGTCGCCGGAAAACCGACCCGTCGTCCAGCTCCAACTCAGTTCTGACTATGGCCGAACTTTGCCAACTCCAGCCCCGCCTGCAACTCTTTGTCGGAAGTCTCGCCGCGCCTCCGTTTATCTCGTCCGTTCAGGTCAAAAGATCTCTCTCCGATCGTCGGAAATCTATCTCACCAGATCACCATCTCCAGGTCAAGAACCCAGTACATATCCGACTCCATCCGGACCTCTATTAACTCCGACCCGAGACTCAGAATCCGGCCTCTTTTGAACTCTGACGCCGTCGGAAGTCCGGCCCCAAGTCCCGCTACCTCGCCCTCCTTCGCCGTCGCCTGAAACTCGTTGATAGGGACGGATAGAGAGAGATGGGGAGGAAAGAGAGATTGAGAGAAATAGAGATGAGAGAGCTGGTGAGAGAGAGCGAAACGTGAGGGGGAGATATGAGAGAAATAGAGAGGAGAGTTGGTGTGAGAGAGAAACGTGAGGGAGAGAGAGCTGGTGAGAAACGTGAGGGAGAGAAATAGAGAGGAGAGTTGGTGTGAGAGAGAACTGTTGAGAGAGAGAGAGAATCCAATGTTTAATAATGATAATAATAATAAAATAAAATAATAATAGAATACTACTTAATGATTAAGTAAGTGGTGTATTAAAATGGTACATCTCATATCATAAATGGATCCAATGATCCATTAAATAAATTATTCAGTCGAATTGACACATTTTAAATGCAGCCTACATTAATCGTTTTAATCATTTAATAAGAAAATAAATCTCTATTAATTCACGCCTAATGTCGAAGCTAAATGCGATTTTTAAATAGTCAACTAATAAAATAAAGAGAGATAATTAAATAAAAATTATATCATCAAAAATCGAATTTAAAATATTCCGGATATTACATCCACTTCTTTACAGATACCAACAGGAATTCTGAAGCAGCTCATCACATAATTTGGGATTGCTTTAGCTATGGATTTAATAAGTATCTCCTTCCCTACCCTAGATAAAGACTTCTCTTTCGAACTCTTTAGTTTCTTCCAAATTCTCTTCTTCACAAACGAGAATACCACCTTCTTTGACCTTCCAAATACCACAAGAAAAGCCAGGTATCTATCATGATGAGTCACAACCTTTATCCCAATCTTGTTACAGATGATTTCCTTCTCATTGGTAGGGACATTTCGGCTAAATGACATCTCAGATTTGTCAAAATTAACCAACTGACCCGAATCCAATTGATAGGAGTGAAGGATCTGAATTATGGAGGCAATCTCTCTTTCATTAGCACGGGCAAAGAGAAGACTATCGTCAGCAAAAAACAAATGAGTAATCGGAGGGGCAGCTCTTGCAATCTGAATAACATGAAGATTCCTGCTCTGGCTCGCTTTGTGGAACATCCCAGATAGCACATTAGCACATAAGATGAAGATGTAGGGACAGAGGGGATCCCCTTTCCGAATTCCCCTTTCAGGAGTAAAACTCCTGTTGGGTTGCCCATTAATTAGCACTTGATAAGATACTGAGTTGATACATGAGAGAATCAAAGAAGTGATCTTAGGGGGAAAACCAGTAGCCTCCAGAGTTGCTTTGATAAAGGGCCATTCAAGCTTATCATACCTAACTTGAGGGCCATCATCCCTTTTTTCCTTTACTTCTTCTTTAACCAGTGGAAACATTCCATGGCAATAAGAGCATTGTCAGAAATCAACCTACCCTGCACAAATGCACTTTGTTCTACATCAGTCGCACTAGGAAGGAGACTCTTGATCCTGTTTGCAATGGTCATGATGACTATTTTCATGACAACATTACAAAAACTAATTAGCCTGAATTGCTTTGGGGAAGATAGACTTTTGCATTTAGGAATTAAGGCAATAAAGGTCTTATTGATAATGTCAGGAGGCTTGTCAAGGTTTAGAATATCAAGGACCATCTTTGAATATTAGACCCAATTACATGCCAATACTTCTAATAGAACAGAGCAGGAAGGCCATCAGAGCCAGGAGCTTTTAAGGGATGCATTTGGTCAATAACATCTTTAATCTCATCACCCGTGAAATCCTGATCACGCCAAGTTTGCTGATTAACTGAGAGTTTCTTTTGAATTCCTTTACACACATTTTCACTGTGAACAGATCCACCAGAGGAGAAAATACCATAACAATAATCGAGGATGATTCTTTCAACATGTTTTTCTCCATACCACCAGACACCATCATCATCACGAAGTTTCTTAATGGGATTAGTTGTATTTCTCTGACTTGCTTTCATGTGAAAGAATTTTGAATTTTTATCTCCCACTTTGATCCAAACTGCCCTGCTCCTCTGACGCCAAATAGTTTCCTGATTTTGGAGAAGGTCAGCATGAGTTCTTTCCACGTTTCTATAGTTAGCAATGCTCTCAGCATCACTATTCCAAAGATTGTCATCTTTTAGGAGGCCCTCCACCCTAGAGATTTCCTTCTTGAGCTCACTGGTTCTATACTCTTTGACTTCAGCATACTGCCTTAACACATCTCAACTTTTCCACACAATTTCTACCCGAATCAGCCCAATTTCTTCTCACAACATCCTCACACTTAGGTATAATACCCGGTTGTGAATTCATTATTATCATTCAGTAATTGTCACTCAGAAATTTTTCACTCACTAATAATCATTCATCATTCATATTCATTCAATTGTGTTCACCGTTCGGCGTACGTTAGAATCGTGTATCAGTTGTTATTCGTCATTCATCACTGTTTGAGATCGATACAGGAATATTGTCATCATCATCATATTTTGGTAGTTTGTGTGTGAGATAGCACACGCTACGTACTCTTGTTAGCACGCGCTAATGGAGTACAGGTAGCGCACGCTATGCATCATCATTAGCGCACGCTAGCGCAATTGAGGCACAGAGTCCAGTAGGTACTGGACTGGAATTGGAAATTCGTAGCGCACGCTATGAGTGGTAAGTAGCGTATACTAATTGTACTGGTAGCGCATGCTAAGTCATCTTACTAGCGCGCGCTAAGACAAGCAGGCGGAGGACAGTGGGTTCTGGACTCCAATATACTGGACATCAACTATCAGGTAGCGCACGCTAACACAAGGTTAACGCACGCTAAGAGGAGGCGTTAGCGCACGCTACCAAGTTCGTAGCACACGCTAACACGGCATGCAGAGTTAACTGGACTACCCGGTGAACCCGCTAGCGCACGCTAATCACAGGAGATAGCGCGCGCTAAACTGGGTATTGTATAAATAGGACACTTCACTCTTCATTCCGTCATTTCTTCATTTCTCAACCATTCCGGGCGATTTTGGGCGATTCGCGTAGATCTTTCCGAGATGTAATCATCTAGCATCATCTTCAAGCTCCTAGTTGTTGTGTCGAGATTTATACACCTCAACAGGCGATCGACACAAAGACCGGGCGACCGAACCAGAGTCAAATAGACCAAGATAAACTTGCCGATCGAATGACCCAGAACAGGACCCGGCGCCGAGTCGTTCCGAGTGCCCGATCAGGGACGACTGCCTCATGCCACGTGAAGCCAACATCCCCCAAGTCTACGAAGGCCGAAACTCGGGATAGAGACCCACAAGCAGATCCAGAAAAGGCGCCGCAGGATAGGGCCCTTTGACCCCAGCCTGTCACCATCTTTTCACCTACCGACAGACATGCCGAAAGGTCCAATGTGGGACCTCCCGAGACAGCGACAAGAGATACGTGTTGTACTCTCATTGGTTCGCTTAGCTGGCTGCCAGCAGAAGCCGCGGATTTCGAAGCAACCAACCCATGTGCTACAGACGATCGCCACCTTATTATAATACAGGAAAGGCGATCGCCCATCTGGATTAAGACATCCCAGCTCCTCCTATAAATAGAAGGCTTCCTGCACTTGGAAAAGTGCAGCACCTGCTGCTTTACCCTTGGCTCCGCTTCTCTATCTTGGCCACGCTATAAACTTCGGACATCTTTCTATCTCTCACTCTCGAAATCTATTAACCCAAAGACGGTCGGCAGAAACGAGAACAAGAACTCACAGAGCTTCAACTCTGGTTCTTCCGGCAATCACCAGCACTCAAGAGCTAGATAACTAGAGTCTCTACACTCATTGTAATTGTACTCTAACATAAATATTTGTACTCCCAAGTATTTGTATTAATAACATCTCGCGAGAGCATTCAAGCCCGGGCCTAACAAACCCGGCAAATCTTATGTTATTTATTTCCCCACGGACGTGCTCTCGCATTTTGTTTGTTACTCATCCATTCCAGCAATATCATCTCCGGATAATATTTTGGGTAACAACAATTGGCGCTAGAAGAAGGGGATCTTAACCTTCATTTTCATTCCTACCGTCTCGAAGAACACTCACTGTTCTCTGTGACATATACTTGAAGAAACATTCACTGTTCTTCAAATAAAAACCTTCAGAATAATGGTGTCTGCCACCACAGCGAAGAGAGCCACTCTCCGAACCGCCGGACATCCTATTCCGGCTCAATCCGAGCCTCAGCCTACGACAAAGGGTAGCCGCGGCGACGCGAGACTCTCAATCCCGCCCCCGAGGGACGGCCCTAGCCTCTTGCTCGATCAGTTCCAAACAGCGGAACAGATCGAGGAGGCCATGGCCATCCTGCGGGAGCGACGGAAAGCATGCGGTACGCCCGCAATTACCCCATCAGCCATCCGCCGCGTGGGCAAATGGAAGCTCAAGGGGTTACTTGTCGAGCGATCGTCAGGAAGCCCCGATTCACGTGCAGAAGCACTCGCGAGGCGGGACAGTTCCGTTTTCATCCGCCTAGGCAGCGACCCATCATGGCGGTCGGGGCATTCTGGCCCCAGTCATGAGACGACGGTGCCCGAATCCGTCACCAGGAGTTTAGCTTACCCAACTCCCAGAAGGCAGACCAGCCATCTGGATCCTCCTCGACGAAGAACCGAGATCGGCGGTGACAACCTCATCGCCTACAGCGGAGCCAGGGGATCAGTACTTGATCGCCTCGGCCCCCGCTTCGAGCGCCTATCCGCGAGCAGCCAATCCGCAGCGATGGCCGCTATGCAGTGCCAACTTAACGAGATGAAAGCACTCGTGGAAACTGGGGCAAATGTTGTAACACCCCAAACTAGGCGGATATTACAGTGCCGTGATTCCCCGACTGGGACCCACCAGGCGAATGAAAATGATGAATTAAATAATATAATTGTAGTACCGAACCACATTATATTACCAAATACTCCGATGAGGAGTTTAAGTACAACACACCAGGACAATACCGAATACTAGTATATTTTATATGAAGATAAAATACACAACACTGAATGAAACGGAGTATCCAAATGAAAGTATGCAGCGGAAATTAAAGGACAACAACATGGATAACTGAAAGATCGGGGGCCCCTACTAGTATCACTGGGACTCCTCGACGTCAACATGCTATTCCCGTGCTTTTGCCTTGCCATGACCTGAAAAACAGAATCCCAAATGGGTCGATACGTGAACAACAATCCTCAAGGGTTGAAAAATACACAATCATGATTTAAGCGAAGTTATGAAATATCCTTAGTTATGAATTACGGCAAGAGGAGTATCATAGTACGCCCGTAGTGTTCTGTGCAAGTGTACAAGACGGATGACCGGACACACCCGTCCTTGTACCTAATTAGTCTCACGGAGTTAATCTTTACCGTGTGCACAGTCCAATGTATCACTCCCAATACATGGCCATCACGTGCCCGACTAAAAATTCCACACATCCGCACCCGGCCACACAATATGAACCCAGAAGGTCAAATGAACGAGAATGACCATAATGAATATCAATGAATAATAATCTGAAAAAGTCAAGAATGACTCACCGAGATGAAAGTGATAATGAAGTGATTGATAGTTTCAATGAAATGATTGGAACAGTCGTTCCTCGTTAATGAAGTGACTATTCGACAATTACAAGTCTCAATATGATTAATACAATGATGAATGAGTTATGATTATGAATGATCAACAACAAAAAGGAATAAATATCCTTTTAACTGAGTAAGAACTAACTTACACAATACCGATGAAGAATATCCTTCCACGAACAAACGTCCTAAATGAAGTGTCGGTCGCTCGAACAACCTTGAATAACACAAATACCAACAATCCGCTCAATAAACGAATCAAACACGATTATAACGAACTCAAGGCGTCAAAACGACTAAACCAAGTTCATTGGGGCATTATATCGAACACTTTGTGGCCAACTTCGATTGTTCATAACCAAACTTCAAAAATACCAACATCAAGTCCCCAAGAAGTGTTTCAAACCAACAAAACATCTTCAATACGATCAATAATCCGATATGAATATCCAAAATCGTGATTACAACGACAATTAATCGAAAACCCCCAAATCCAACTTAATATTCAAAGTGTTCTTGAATAATCCTTCAATAATCCAATGAATAATCATACATATTCATAATCATGCGTACATCACTTCATACAACATGATTTTAACGGCTAAAACAACATATCTCAATATAAAATCGAAATCCAAGATGTTGAAGAATATTACCTTTGAAGATCCAAACACTTCGATCCGATGAAAACGTGTTAAATCGACTATCCAAGCTTCCCAACGAATCAAGATGATGAAATCCGAACATACAAGTGATTGATGATGACAAAATATCTCCCTCAAGCTCTCTCTCTCGGACAAGATGAAGGAAATGAGAAAATGAGGAAAAGTCTCGTCCAAGACATATATAAACTGCCGGAAGTTACGGCCGTAACTCGGCCTTCTTACGGCCGTAACATTCCAGGTCAACGGCCTTATGGCCGTAACCGGCCAACTCGTACGGCCGTAACTCGGCTTCGTCCAAAACTCGCTGACACTCTTTACGGCCGTATCCGCCCTGACTTACGGGCGTAACTCGCCCTCGTCTAAAACATCTGCCGACATTCTTACGGCCGTACCCGCACACCTTACGGGCGTAACTCGGATGATACGGCCGTATCCGGACAAACTTACGGGCATAAGCCCCCTTCGTCGAAAATGGCCAGGCACCCTGTCTGTAACGTACGGCTGTATCCGGCCAAGCCTTACGGCCGTACCTTCCTCGTCTTACGGCCGTATGCCGCAACCCTTACGGCCGTAAGTCCCTCTCGTCCGACACATCCTGAAAAACACGAACACTCCTTACGGCCGTATCCTGCCCCTCTTACGGCCGTAACTCGTCCTTCGGCCAAAAACACCCGGACACCCTGCTCGACTCGTACGGCCGTAACCGGCCAAGCCTTACGGCCGTACCTGCTCAACTTACGGCCGTATTCCAAAACCTTACGGTCGTAAGTCCCGTTCATCCTAAATGGCCTGACATCAACAAACCCTTGTTACGGCCGTAACCTACAATCCTTACGGCCGTAACTCAATGCTGGACATGGTGAAAAATCCGATAACTCTGATTCCTCGCTACGACTGATGAATGATCCGACAAATCATACGAATGTGAAAGTGAACAGGTCCAACACATGCCAAAAATGATACTCCCAGTACAAGACTACCAATCCCGATGGAAATGATAATATTCCCGTCTCGATCTATAAACGGAGATGAAATGACGATTGGTAACTGATATACGATTTACAACATACCAACGGTGAACACAATGAATGAATCATGGATGATGAGTGATTAATAATGAGTGAATTTTACTGAATGATAATTACTGACTGATTAATATTGAATAAAAATGAATGAAATACAACCAGGTATTACATACTCCCCCCCTTAAAAAGAGTTTCGTCCCCGAAACTAAGGGCCAAACAACTCGGGATGACTCTCCCGCATACTCTCTTCGGTTCCCCAAGTAGCCTCTTCGACTCCGTGTATAGACCACTGAATCTTGACCAAAGGAATTGTCTTGTTCCTCAACTGTTTGATTCGCCGTTCTAAAACTCGTACAGGACGCTTCTCGTACGAATGATCATCCGCGATCTCGACTTCGTCGAACTGAAGTATGTGACTCGGGTCGGCAACATACTTCCGCAACTGCGAGATGTGCAATACATTATAAATTTGGCTCAACGCCGGAGGTAAAGCCAATCGATAAGCTAACTCGCCTACTTGATCCAAAATCTCAAACGGTCCAATGAATCTTGGACTCAACTTCCCCCGTTTTCCGAAACGGAAGATACCTCATCTTGGGGATACCTTGACCAAAACGTGGTCACCCATCTCGAACTCTAGTGGTCGACGATTGTCTGCATAATTTCTGTCGACCTCGAGCAGTCAACAGACGACTCCTGATCAAAGTTACCTTCTCCCGGGCGGCTATAAGCATATCAGGCTCGGTGCCGATTGACTCTGATGGGTCATCCCAACACAAGGGAGATCGACAATGACGATCGTACAAGGCCTTGTAAGGTGCTATCTTCATCGCAGCATGCCAACTATAATTGTACGTGAACTCAATCAACGGTAATTGGGCTTCCCAATCGTCTACTAATCGAGGACGCATGCCCTCAACATGTCCTCCAATGTTTGAAAAGTCCTCTCTGATTGTCCGACGGACTGAGGATGAAAAACGGTAATAAGATTAAGCTGAGTTCCCATAGCACGATGAACTGATTTCCCAAAATGAGACACGAATCGCCCGTCATGATCAGAAACGATACTCTTAGGAGTGCCGTGCAATCTCACTATCTCTTTAATGAACAACTGGGCAAGTCTCTCGGGACCCCACGTATCCTTAATCTCAAGGAAATGAGCTGACTTAGTTAAGTGGTCCACGATCACCCAGATCGTATTCATGCCCCGACGACTCGTCGGCACTCTGGTGAAGAAATCCATAAAAATGTCTTCCCACTTCCATTCTGGAATAGGGAGCGGTTTCAGCATACTCGCCAGTCGCTGATGCCAGACCTCGATCTCGGGTCTAAGGAATTCCTGCTGAGGCTCCTTCTGAACTGATAATCGAGCAAGCATCTGCTCCTGAACGGACTTACGACTCAAGGCGTCGGCGACAATGTTCGCCTTGCCCGGGTGGTAAAGGATCTCGATATCATAATCTTTGATTAGTTCCAACCACCGTCTTTGTCGCATATTTAACTCCTTCTGAGTAAATATATACTTCAACTCTTGTGATCAGTGAAGATCTGACAGGTGACGCCATAAAGGTAACGACGCCAAATTTCCAACGCGAAAACCACGGCTGCTAGCTCCAGGTCGTGGGTCAGATAATTAACCAGCTAATCCGAGGAAACTTCAAATTTCCTTAACATCTTTCGGAGGTTGCCAATCTCGGATAGCCTCCGTCTTCTGAGGGTCGACACGAACTCTGACAGATGAAATTACATGCCCGAGAAAAGTCACTTCGGACATCCAGAACTCACATTAAGAAAACTTTCCATAAAGTTGCTCGTGTCTTAACACGTCGAGAACCTGATGAGGACGTACCTCGTGTTCCTCTCGATCACGAGAATAAATCAAAATGTCATCGATGAAGACAACAACAAACTGATCCAAAAAGTCGATGAAAACCCGATTCATTAACTCCATGAATACCGCAGGGGCATTAGTTAGCCCGAACGGCATAACAATGAACTCATAATGACCATAGCGTGTACGAAACGCCGTTCTTGCGATACCCGACTCTTGAATTCGCAACTGATGATATCCAGATCTTAAGTCGATCTGGGAAAAATATTGAAGTTC
Source organism: Orobanche coerulescens (assembly GCA_033398695.1). Lineage (NCBI taxonomy): Eukaryota > Viridiplantae > Streptophyta > Magnoliopsida > Lamiales > Orobanchaceae > Orobanche > Orobanche coerulescens. The sequence continues at coordinate 88,193,056 of CM065809.1, forward strand.
CCTGAAGTTGATCTAAGAGCTCATCAATATGGGGTAGAGGATACTAGTCTCGATCATCACCCTATTCAACTCCTGATAATTAATACACACACGAGACGAGCCATCCTTCTCCTTGACAGATCACACTGGTGCTCCTCACGGGGACGCACTCGGTCGGAGATAACCTTTCTCGAACTATTCCTCAAGTTGAATCTTCAACTCCTGCATTTCGGTCGGGGCCATCCGATACGGTGCCTTCGACAACGGGGACGTACCGGGCTCCAAATCACTCCTGAATTTCACTACTCTATGTGAAGGCAAACAGATAACTCGTCTGGGAATACATCGTCAGTCGATGACAATGATACCACGAATGATTGAACATTTCGATTGCCCTAGAATGGTCAATCGATAAAAAGTGATACAATGAATGATTGAATAACTCGATTGCCTTAGAAAGGCCAATCGATGAAAATGATACAATGAATGTTTGAATAACTCGATTGTCTTAGAAAGGCCAATCGATGAAAATGATACAATGAATGATTGAATGACTCGATTGTCTTAGAAAGGCCAATCGATGGAAATGATACAATGAATGATTGAATAGCTCGATTGCCTTAGAAAGGCCAATCGATGAAAATGATGCAATGAATGATTGAATAACTCGATTGCCTTAGAAAGGCCAATCGATGAAAATGATGCAATGAATAATTGAATAACTTGATTGCGGAATTTCTCTGCTTTCGTCATAATAATAATTCTTCTGGAACAACGGGGATTATTTCCCTGAAGCACACATTCGACAACCAACGACGGAAAGATAGCGACCAAACGCTTACAAACACTGAGGATAGTATCAAGACGATCAATCCAACTAATACCCAAAATTACATCGTCCTAAGATAAATTCACCACGATTAGGTCCACCAACCAATCGCGGTCACTAAGCTTACTTCGGTATGATTTCCGAAATTCTTCCATCATCAGGTAGACCGATGGTATGAGGTCCAGAAGCAATAGGAATATCCCAAAATAAGTCTATTCAAACATGATTCGAAAATGAATGAATGCGGTGTACCAGTATCAAAAGGTACACACAGGTTGAAATAAAATTACGAGTATACCTGAGATCATTCGGGCCACCGGATCGTCGATCCTCTTCATCACATGAATCCGGGACTTGCCGGCCCCCGAACCGTACGCTCCCGTCTGATAAATATGAGCTCCAACTTTATTTGTTTCCATAGTCTTAAACGACGTTGACAGAGCAGTCTGATTCTGAATCGCTAATTGCTTCGGGGCCTGAGATGCCGCCGGAGCCGACTTGGAGTCCTTTCGGCAAAAACGGGCCTTATGCCCAAATTCCCACAATTATAGCACGTGATAGATGGTCTGAGACACTTAGTGCTGTAATGACCCGGCATTCCACAATTGAAACAGGTGATGGCCGAACTGGCCGCTCGGGACTGAGATCCCGCACGATTATGCGCCATAGGAGGTCGCTCAGAAATGATAGGACTCACACGAGGCTTCTTGAAGGTTGACTGACCGCCTTCGGATTGATTACGCTTCGTTGATTTCTTGCTGACAGATGAAGGTTGTTGTTCAGCAATTTCCTTAGCAGCCGGCTCATACGGGAGAGTTCTCTCGATTAATCTGGCCAGAGTGGCGCAATGATGATTGAACAATTGCACATGGGTCATCATGGCCTGCATAAAAGTGAGTGGATCAATCCGAACATCTTCTGATCGAGCCGGGTCCTGGGCACAATTTCCCGACAGCGAGTGATTATTTCCCGGGTTTCGGCCCGCACCGCGGCCTCTCCCCGTGCATCCCCTGATAGCTCTCCCCATACTGAAGTAGGAAGGTCGCATAATGATTATATTTCCCGCATGATTATCACGTTATGATTATGTCATGAGATGATGAAAATGAGTATACATGCTCTAACTTAGTGATTATATGAATGATTTACTGAATTGACATGGTTATCTGATGAAATTCTTGAAATGATTATCTTGAATAACTTAACAAGATTAATAATATGATCATCCAGATCGACAACTGAGTAATGAAATGAATTGAGTAATTAATGAGTTAACATGATCGTCCTGATCATTAACTGAGTAATGAAATGAATTGAGTGATTAATGAGTTAACATGATCGTCCTGATCATTAACTGAGTAATAAGTGAATTAAGTGATTAATGAGTTAACATGATCATCCTGATCATAATGAATGATGATGTTTGAGGATTGTTAATTGATGAATGATGAATGAATGACTATTGCCAGAAATTATACCATGGCATTAGAAATCTTACAGTTCTTTCGGTCTGATTGGCTCGGCATTTGCACAGGTCACACGTGACGCGAAAGTCCAATGATACTAGTCTGATGACGATGATTTCAAATGAGGCATGACTCGGAAGGTAGTATTAAAAACCACGCTCCGATACCAACTCTGTAACACCCCAAACTAGGCGGATATTACAGTGCCGTGATTCCCCGACTGGGACCCACCAGGCGAATGAAAATGATGAATTAAATAATATAATTGTAGTACCGAACCACATTATATTACCAAATACTCCGATGAGGAGTTTAAGTGCAACACACCAGGACAATACTGAATACTAGTATATTTTATATGAAGATAAAATACACAACACTGAATGAAACGGAGTATCCAAATGAAAGTATGCAGCGGAAATTAAAGGACAACAACATGGATAACTGAAAGATCGGGGCCCCCTACTAGTATCACTAGGACTCCTCGACGTCAACATGCTATTCCCGTGCTTTTGCCTTGCCATGACCAGAAAATGAATCCCAAATGGGTCGCATACGTAACAACAATCCTCAAGGGTTGAAAAATACACAATCATGATTTAACTGAAGTTATGAAATATCCTTAGTTATGAATTACGCTGAAGAGGAGTATCATAGTACGCCCGTAGTGTTCTGTGCAAGTGTACAAGACGGATGACCGGACACACCCGTCCTTGTACCTAATTAGTCTCACGGAGTTAATCTTTACCGTGTGCACAGTCCAATGTATCACTCCCAATACATGGCCATCACGTGCCCGACTAAAAATTCCACACATCCGCACCCGACCACACAATATGAACCCAGAAGGTCAAATGAACGAGAATGACCATAATGAATATCAATGAATAATAATAATCTGACAAAGTCAAGAATGACTCACCGAGATGAAAGTGATAATGAAGTGATTGATAGTTTCAATGAAATGATTGGAACAGTCGTTCCTCGTTAATGAAGTGACTATTCGACAATTACAAGTCTCAATATGATTAATACAATGATGAATGAGTTATGATTATGAATGATCAACAACAAAAAGGAATGAATATCCTTTTAACTGAGTAAGAACTAACTTACACAATACCGATGAAGAATGTCCTTCCACGAACAAACGTCCTAAATGAAGTGTCGGTCGCTCGAACAACCTTGAATAACACAAATACCAACAATCCGCTCAATAAACGAATCAAACACGATTATAACGAACTCAAGGCGTCAAAACGACTAAACTAAGTTCATTGGGGCATTATACCGAACACTTTGTGGCCAACTTCGATTGTTCATAACCAAACTTCAAAAATACCAACATCAAGTCCCCAAGAAGTGTTTCAAACCAACAAAACATCTTCAATATGATCAATAATCCGATATGAATATCCAAAATCGTGATTACAACGACAATTAATCAAAAACCCCCAAATGCAACTTAATATTCAAAGTGTTCTTGAATAATCCTTCAATAATCCAATGAATAATCATACATATTCATAATCATGCGTACATCACTTCATATAACATGATTTTAACGGCTAAAACAACATATCTCAATACAAAATCGAAATCCAAGATGTTGAAGAATATTACCTTTGAAGATCCAAACACTTCGATCCGATGAAAACGTGTTAAATCGACTATCCAAGCTTCCCAACGAATCAAAGTGATGAAATCCGAACATACAAGTGATTGATGATGACAAAATATCTCCCTCAAGCTCTCTCTCTCTCGGACAAGATGAAGGAAATGAGAAAATGAGGAAAAGTCCCATCCAAGACATATATAAACTGCCGGAAGTTACGACCGTAACTCGGCCTTCTTACGGCCGTAACATTCCAGGTCAACGGCCTTATGGCCGTAACCGGCCAACTCATACGTCCGTAACTCGGCTTCGTCCAAAAACTCGCGCTGACCTCTTTACGGCCGTATCCGCCCTGACTTACGGGCGTAACTCGCCCTCGTCTAAAACATCTGCCGACATCCTTACGGCCGTACCCGCACACCTTACGGGCGTAACTCGGATGATACGGCCGTATCCGGACAAACTTACGGGCGTAAGCCCCCTTCGTCGAAAATGGCCAGGCACCTTGTCTGTAACGTACGGCCGTATCCAGCCAAGCCTTACGGCCGTACCTTCCTCGTCTTACGGCCGTATGCCGCAACCCTTACGGCCGTAAGTCCCTCTCGTCCGACACATCCTGAAAAACACGAACACTCCTTACGGCCGTATCCAGCCCCTCTTACGGCCGTAACTCGTCCTTCAGCCAAAAACACCCGGACACCCTGCTCGACTCGTACGGCCGTAACCGGCCAAGCCTTACGGTCGTACCTGCTCAACTTACGGTCGTAAGTACCGTTCATCCTAAATGGCCTGACATCAACGAACCCTTGTTACGGCCGTAACCTACAATCCTTACGGCCGTAACTCAATGCTGGACATGGTGAAAAATCCGATAACTCTGATTCCTCGCTACGACTGATGAATGATCCGACAAATCATACGAATGTGAAAGTGAACAGGTCCAACACATGCCAAAAATGATACTCCCAGTACAAGACTACCAATCCCGATGGAAATGATAATATTCCCATCTCGATCTATAAACGGAGATGAAATGACGATCGGTAACTGATATACGATTTACAACATACCAACGGTGAACGCAATGAATGAATCAGGGATGATGGGTGATTAATAATGAGTGAAGTTTACTGAATGATAATTACTGACTGATTAATATTGAATAAAAATGAATGAAGTACAACCGGGTATTACAAATGCCAATAAAAAGATCATCGGACCGAGTGAGCCACTCGCAGTCCACATCGAGCTTACCCCCGTGCAACCAAGGATCGCTCCTCCTCAAACACCTTTGTACGAGGGGAGATCGGACCCTGAGACTCACCTAAGCAAGTTCTGAATTTACATGACTGGATGTGGGGCATCAGACGCGACCAAGTGCCGAATGTTCCTGTTGACACTGGGCAATCTGGCCCATAGGTGGTACATTTCATTGCCACCGTGATCCATCAGTTCCTTTGAACAACTGGCGAGCGACTTTAGATCGTACTTCGCCGCCAAGGTCGCTCGACCAGAAGGTCCCCACCGAATGATGAAAATCAGGCAGGGGGAAGACGAATTTGACAAAGACTACATCGACCGGGTGGATGAGATAATCCTCAACGGCGAGTCCGTAAGCGACGAGATCGCCCTCTACTCAGTCCTAGGGGGATTCAATGGTCTTTCGCCCATGCTCAAGCACCTTACGAAGGACATCCCCCCGACCTATGCAATCTTCCGCGCCAAGGCCGTAGAGTTTTTGGCCATGCGGAGGTTGCTCGCCCTTCGCCAAGACGAAGGGGCAGAGACGGCGATCGCCAAGTCCAATAAGGCGGTCGCCAAGCCACCCGGTGATTTCAGGACCTTCGAGGATGTGGAAGCCCATCTCTACCACAACCTCAATCTATCTCCAGCTCATATTTTCTACGCCATCCAGGGGCGCGAGCGGCTAAGCAAGCCGAAGGCGGTAAGGGACCACAGTCATCTAGACCGCAACAAATTCTGTGCATACCACAAGAGTCCCAGCCACAACACCGTTCAATGTCGCGACCTCCTCAGATAACTCTGTAGATTGTTCGAGGAGGCCAAGCTGGACAATCTAGTAACTTAGCCGGAGCCTCGGGCGAAAAGAACCAAGTGCCGCGATCGGCGTCAGAATGACGACCACCAGTCTCCCAAACCGATCGCTAGAATGAAACACGGCGAGCCAGAGGATTCATACGAGTCGATCCTCCCGATCAACCCAGACGGCCATATCTTTATGCTTCAATCAAGAGGTGGAAACTTCGGAGGTCTTTTCCCAATTTACACCATGTCAAACGAAAGGCCACTGCCCAAAGCAACGTCTCTAAAAAATGGAGGATTCGCTCGCCATCTAAAGTTCATCATCTAACATGATGGACCTAGGAACGAAATTGCCTCCCTCAGCACAACGTATACCGTCGAGGATCGCCATCTAACATGACGATCTGAGGTAGAAGAGTGCAGCCATTGTCCTGGAGGTCGATGGAACCGACAGCTTCGCCCATGCAAGGTTCCTTTGGGATGCAATCGCTCACCCTTCATTTAAATATGAGGAGAGCGTAGCCGAAGGACCCTCCAAACAAATCTGTGGACACGCTCGCCCGCCCTCAAAGGTTCATCATCTAAACTTGGTGGACCCGGACAATGCGACACATCCCTACCCCCGTCACAACGTATACCGTCGAGGATTGCCATCTAACATGACGATCTGAGGTAGAAAAGTGCTAACAAGCCGCGGTCGTGGAGTCGATTAATCCGACGACGCCCCGTGCAAGGACTCCTCCAGACCAAGACCGCTCGCCGTTCGTTTAAATACGAGGCGGGCGCAGCCTAATGGAGGACCCTCACAATAAAGTGAGTCGCGAGACAAACCTACAGGTGGAATGTCCCTCGCGCACAAGACACGGTCATGGAGGTCGGTCCATCGAACTCCGCGACCGTGCACGGTTCCTCAAGGTCGAAGCAATCGGCTTTCCACGAGGGATCTGCAAAATTGAAAATCACAAGAACAAGACCAAAGATAGCTTGCCAAACGATCATGTCGCCTAAATCCGAGACCAAAGTCCGCTCAACAGATCACCCGTCTTTATCTTAAACGATCGCCAGTGGAACCACCTCACCTCATATCTTCAAACATCGGAGCAAGCGGGGGGGCAAATGTTGTGTCGAGATTTATATACCTCAATAGGCAATCGGCACAAAGACCGGGCGACCGAACCAGAGTCAAATAGACCAAGGCAGACTTGCCGATCGAATGACCCAAAATAGGACCCAGCGCCGAGTGATCGACTGCCAAGGCGATCACCTCCCAGCAACTAGCGGTCGTTCCGAGTGCCCGATCAGGGACGACCGCCTCATGCCACGTGAAGCCAACATCCGCCAAGTCTACGAAGGCCGAAACTCGGGATAGAGACCCACAAGTGTAATACCCGTGATCTTCTCTTTCGGTACTTTTTCGTTTCTGGCATCTTTCTGGTTTCCAGAAGCTCACTTGCGAGCGTTTTGACATTTTGATAATGTTTCGTTCTGCGTGTTTGGTCATTCGAGTTGTTCTGGGGCTATTTTACCCGAATCCGTGTCTTGAGCGACTTTTCCCGCTATTTGATTCATTTCATGTGATAATGGTTCGAAACTACGGTTTCATGTTTTCTATAAGTCCGTTGAGCTTTGTTATACGTGTTGTGAGTTTCGGTTCGGTTGCTTGATGTCATATTGTGATTTACGGACGTTTTGGGCCGTTTCGTAATTTCTCAAAGTTTGGGGGTGATCACTACATTATCGTATTCGAACCTTCGGGTAGTCGGGAATAGGTTTTCCTTCAACACTTAAGTTCGTCGCCTCGAATCCTTTACGTTCGTACTATCGGGAGTTGTTCACCATTGCATATTGATTTTTTCGGTTCCTTTCTTGCCTTCTTGTGCTAGTTGCTGTACTCCCCAAATAGGCACCTTACGTACGTAATGCATGTCTCGATTACGTACGTAACGGCCTTTGTAAAATAGTACAGAATTCTCGATTTACGCACGTAAGCATGGGAGTCTTACGACGTTAACAAGCTAACGACGTTAGCCGCCATGCTAACGACGTAACACGACTTGGGTTTATATACCCAGGAGTTGACCGAATTCGTCATTTCTTCACCTACACTTCGTCTCTCCGTGGCTGGGCGACTCGTAGGCGATTGGAAGGTGATTTTGGGGTCCTGTAACTCCAAGTTTACATCTTGCTTGAATTCTTGGTGTTGTTTAACATCCTTAATCCGTGTTCTTCACCTTCGATTCGAGGTAAACATCTTGTAAACCCTTCCTCTATATTTCTGGAATCTTCGAGTTTCGGGTTCTTCTTCTTGATTCTTGTTGTTGTATATCATCAATCGATTATATCGATTCTCTTCCTATGATTTGATTCGTATTTCTTACCGTATTCGGGTCCGGATTATGTTCTTGTTGTTCTTGGGGAAATATTGAACCCCAAGTGTTCGATCTTTTGTTTCTACGAATTCTTGTTGAGAATTTCGTATGTTTTCCATCCCTCTTGTGATTGACTTCGTAGTAATTATATTGTTCTTGTGATTTCGACCTAGTTGGAAGATTCGAGGTTGCGGTCAAGCTTTTCAAGCGCTTCGCGTGCTTTGGATTTGAGGCAAGTACCTTTATATACGAATTATAACTATGTGAAATCATTGTTGCCGAAGTGTGTGAATTATATATATTTATACACTAAATATATGTATGTATAAAGTTATACGTGTATATATATATATATATGTAAGTATGTATGTATATAGATATACACATACCTATGTCGTGTGATTAATATCGATGATAGTTGACGTACTCAACTTGGATTGATGGATGAACTATACTTATTTATATATATATATATATCCGGTTGAGTCACAATATAGCGATATATGTGCGGTGTTGGTTGGTTATGCTTGAAGGCTTATTGTGATTGAGTTTTGATTGACAACGTGCGTGTTATTGTTTATTTGTATGGTTATGGACTGGGGGAGAAATTGTGTGATTTGATGTACTGAGTTGATAATTGTTGTGACGTTTGTCTGTGTGCTTGATGTCTGAAATAATGTGGATACTTGTTGTGAGAAACGTCGTATCCGGGAACCTCTGAGGGCGGGGCGTGCACTCCGGCCTGGTGTATGCTGCAATGTGCGGCTCCATATGGGTGGTGAACGCCGGTGTTACCTAATGCGCGCGCAAGGGGCGGCTCTTGCGGGAGTGATCGCCGGCGCGGTGACATGTTCAAGGAGCGGCCAACATAGTGGAGTGAACGCCGGTACACAGGTGCGCAAGGGAGGCGCCTGGCAGGCTTATTGGTTGCGGGTATTTGAGTGATAGCTAAGACCCCGTTACCGAACGATGTTCATATCTCAAATTCTTTCAACTCACTTTTAAATGTTGTCTTGATATAGACCGCGATTCGTGTTTTTGAAAGTTTGTTTCAACCTGTTTTTAAAGCATTGGTATCAGGGTTAATTAACCAAGGAGGTTTGACGAAATCTCCGAGGGTTAATTAATCGGGGGTCTTGAGCAGGATATGTCGAATGAGAGATTGTGCCTTTGATTGTATTGTGGTGCTATTCTGTGTATTGGGTCGAGGACCCTGTGAAATGTTGAGATGTTGGTTCTCGTGATGATGTTATTTGGATTGGGTTGAGAACCTTGTGAGATGTTGTAATGATTTCGTTTGTGATGTTGTTCTATAAATTGGGTCAAGGATCCCAAGTAACATTGACATGGTTTTCGTGTAATTGTTTTCCTTATGTTGGGTCAAGGACCCGAGAGCTTTTGAAATTAATTTCTTAAAGTATTCCCATTCGATTTTATAAACCCCAAGACGGCCCGAGTCATTAATAATGTTTTCAAACTATCTTATCAAAATACTTTCCCTTTATTAAAATGGATTTTCAACTAAATCTTTTGACTCCTTGGGCTCGTTTAAAGTTTAATTGGTGTTATGTTCCATAAAGAGAATATGACTATGTGATTATTTCTCACCTTGTGTATGCGAGTGCTATCTTGTGTTGACTATGGGAATGTATGGTTTGTGTTAGGGCTTATGGCCGTTGAGTTTTGTGTTGTTATTATTCGTATATCTTGAACATTATGTACTTGCACTAGCAAAATTCCGGTTGCTAACCCCGAGTTTTCGGGGTGGGTGCTGTTATGCGCTCAGTTTTGGCAACTCGGGAGCGATCCATGGATTGGCTTGGAAGAAGATGGAGGACAACGATGCTAATCACACCAGAGTCAGAGTCTTTTCTTTTGTTTCATCTTGGTCGGTATTTTTCCCATTTGGTTAAGTATTCACCCTTGCACGGGTGTAGTTTTCATTTATTGAATGGAGTCGTCATCCCCTTTTGTGTGAAAGTTTATTTTTGTCATTGAGATGTAAAATTCATTAGTTTCTGAATTGTTTAATGACCTTGTCGGTCTACGTTGTATTTAGATTGACCCCGGTCGGTCAATCATTGTGTAGTCTAGTAGAGTTTAGCCTGGTAGATCCTTGTGAGAAGGGCCTACGGCGTGTAACATTTCCGGACGTATTCTGGGGGTGTTACAATTATGGTATCAGAGCTTAGGTTTGCGAAAAACCTAGGCCGTTGGGTCAAGTCCATGTCCTGTGTAAGTCGCGCGTGTCAGAGTTGTGATTAGTATCGTGGTTCCGACATCATCTTCAGGCAATCCGTGATGGTAAGTCTTCCGATCGTAAGTCCCTTTATATATGTATTTGATTATATTGTGATAATGTGTTTAATGTGAACTAGGGATTGTAACTTGTTGGTGATATTATTGTTTTAGGATGTAACATGCGTATACGGTCCGATTGAGAATGGTTATGTAGTATGCTTCGGAAGTCGAGTGTACTTACCAATGTCTACATTTTATTACAATAAATCTTTGAGTGTTAATTTTATCCGTTGCGTGAGTATTTTGAAATGACTATTGGTATCTTGCAAACTGAATTTTATTTCGTAAAACCGATTCCCTAAACCGAGTTTTGGCATTTTGTCTTGCATGTTTTGACGGTATTCTTATAACGGTATTTGATATTTTATATATGACTTTTGTGATTACTTGAAAATACTACCGTCATCGGCCTTTTGGCATTTTGAACGTTTAAAAATAGTTTTCAGCCTGGTGGGTTCCGGTGCGGGGCCCACGGTGCTGTAATGGCACGAACATTTTAAAGCGGTGATACGAAATTTTATAATATTGTGAAAACCCATGATTTAATGTAGTCATGTCAAATGGTCACGTATTTCGGCGAAAAATCCTTTCGATTAGACATTTTGGTAGAAGTGGAAAGATTTTCAAATTGTGGTATTTGGAACTCAACACTTGAAATATTTCAAATTAGTTACGATTCAACTTTCAATTTTCTTTTATGCATTGCTCGAAAATAATTTTTAAGGTCGTTGTATAAACTCCCTCTTCCAAATAAAGGACAGTATTTACAAGCTTTGGGCGTAACGTGACTCGCTCTCTTTTTCAAAAATTTGTTTTCATTAAGCTATATATATAATGATCATCCTAGTCGAATGACCGGAGTTAACTTCATAAAACTTGGTGCTTTACGATATTACCGTTATTCTATAGATGTTAACTAAACCTTGTATTGATAAGTGTGGTATACTGTACGACTGATTATTTGATAATGCTGAATGGTACTATCTGTATTAGTATGTCGAGCCTTGGCGGACGTAAGTGTGATGACGGAAGTGGAAGCGACAAGGTGGTTCGTACGACAACTATCCATGCTACAGTGAAGGAGTATCGAGATCAAACGATATCCTATGAAATCTCCTCAGTGATCGAGCCCACGAGCGAAGCAAAGAGACCGAGGATATCGGGAAAATTTCGGGGCGATGAAGAGACTAAGGCTCCCAAGCCCTCACGTTGTTCGAAAGCGTCATCTTCGCGGTCGGGAGTGAACGCTGGAAATCCCAAACCAGCATCGGTGACTCGCGGTAAGAAGAGAAGATGTTTCAACTGTAACTGTCAGGGACATGTTCGTGCAAATTGTCCCTCTCCACTCTTGACTTGTTACCAGTGTGGATGTGAAGGTCATCGGGAGAAACACTGTGAGACAGTTTCCGAATTGGCAAAGAATGCCGCCCTGAGAGAGAGCAGAGCTAGTGATCGGGAAGTGTCCCGAAACCCTATGTTTCCTTCTGAAGATCCTAGCATGGGAGAATGAAGATTTTGTACTATGTCTTAATCGTTCTTTGCTTCAAACAATCGTGACTTCGATCGTATTTCGTTTCATTGCTTTACGTTTCCAACTCTTATTGTTCTAAGTTTCGGGGTCGTAATATCTTTTTAGTATGTGGGAATGTATTACCCGTACTTTTCTTGATATTTTCAGTATGGTGTGACCTTTCATTGTTGGTAATTCAATTGTGATCCCCTCGACGATTTTAAACTACCTTGTTTTACTTAGCCTACCGTCCTCCGAACGAATTTCGGGGCTGTTTTGCTAAATCTCGTGGATTACTGTGGCCTTTTCTCATCCGAATTTGATTCTTGCAAATTTTGTTTGAAACTGTTGTTCCATCGCTCTCTATTTTAAGTTTCGGGACGAAACTTCTTTTAAGGAGGGTAGAATGTAATACCCGTGATTTTCTCTTTCGGTACTTTTTCGTTTCTGGCATCTTTCTGGTTTCCAGAAGCTCACTTGCGAGCGTTTTGACATTTTGATAATGTTTCGTTCTGCGTGTTTGGTCATTCGAGTTGTTCCGGGGCTGTTTTACCCGAATCCGTGTCTTGAGCGACTTTTCCCGCTATTTGATTCATTTCATGTGATAATGGTTCGAAACTACGGTTTCATGTTTTCTATAAGTCCGTTGAGCTTTGTTATACGTGTTGTGAGTTTCGGTTCGGTTGCTTGATGTCATATTGTGATTTACGGACGTTTTGGGCCGTTTCGTAATTTCCCAAAGTTTGGGGGTGATCACTTCTGTTATCGTATTCCGAACCTTCGGGTAGTCGGGAATAGGTTTTCCTTCAACACATAAGTTCGTCGCCTCGAATCCTTTACGTTCGTACTATCGGGAGTTGTTCACCATTGCATATTGATTTTTTTTCGGTTCCTTTCTTGCCTTCTTGTGCTAGCTGCCTGTACTCCCCAAATAGGCACCTTACGTACGTAATGCATGTCTCAGTTACGTACGTAACGGCCTTTGTAAAATAGTACAGAGAATTCTGCGATTTTTGTTACGTACGTAAGCATGGGAGTCTTACGTACGTTAACAAGCTAACGTACGTTAGCTGCCTATGGCTAACGTACGTAACACGGCTTGGGTTTATATACCCAGGAGTTGACCGAATTCGTCATTTCTTCACCTACACTTCGTCTCTCCGTGGCTGGGCGACTCGTAGGCGATTGGAAGGTGATTTTGGGGTCCTGTAACTCCAAGTTTACATCTTGCTTGAATTCTTGGTGTTGTTTAACATCCTTAATCCGTGTTCTTCACCTTCGATTCGAGGTAAACATCTTGTAAACCCTTCCTCTATATTTCTGGAATCTTCAAGTTTCGGGTTCTTCTTCTTGATTCTTGTTGTTGTATATCATCAATCGATTATATCGATTCTCTTCCTATGATTTGATTCGTATTTCTTACCGTATTCGGGTCCGGATTATGTTCTTGTTGTTCTTGGGGAAATATTGAACCCCAAGTGTTCGATCTTTTGTTTCTACGAATTCTTGTTGAGAATTTCGTATGTTTTCCATCCCTCTTGTGATTGACTTCGTAGTAATTATATTGTTCTTGTGATTTCGACCTAGTTGGAAGATTCGAGGTTGCTGGGTCAAGCTTTTTCAAGCGCTTCGCGTGCTTTGGATTTGAGGCAAGTACCTTTATATACGAATTATAACTATGTGAAATCATTGTTGCCGAAGTGTGTGAATTATATATATTTATACACTAAATATATGTATGTATAAAGTTATACGTGTGTATATATATATATATATGTAAGTATGTATGTATATAGATATACACATACCTATGTCGTGTGATTAATATCGATGATAGTTGACGTACTCAACTTGGATTGATGGATGAACTATACTTATTTATATATATATATATATCCGGTTGAGTCGCAATATAGCGATATATGTGCGGTGTTGGTTGGTTATGCTTGAAGGCTTATTGTGATTGAGTTTTGATTGACAACGTGCGTGTTATCGTTTATTTGTATGGTTATGGACTGGGGGAGAAATTGTGTGATTTGATGTACTGAGTTGATAATTGTTGTGACGTTTGTCTGTGTGCTTGATGTCTGAAATAATGTGGATACTTGTTGTGAGAAACGTCGTATCCGGGAACCTCTGAGGCGGGCGTGCACTCCGGCTGGTGTATGCCGCAATGTGCGGCTCCATATGGGTGGTGAACGCCGGTGTTACCTAATGCGCGCAAGGGGCGGCTCTTTCGGGAGTGATCGCGGCGCGGTGACATGTTCAAGGAGCGGCCAACATAGTGGAGTGAACGCCGTACACAGTGCGCAAGGGAGGCGCCCGGCGTGCTTATTGGTTGCGGGTATTTGAGTGATAGCTAAGACCCCGTTACAGAACGATGTTCATATCTCAAATTCTTTCAACTCACTTTTAAATGTTGTCTTGATATAGACCGCGATTCGTGTTTTTGAAAGTTTGTTTCAACCTGTTTTTAAAGCATTGGTATCAGGGTTAATTAACCAAGGAGGTTTGACGAAATCTCCGAGGGTTAATTAATCGGGGGTCTTGAGCAGGATATGTCGAATGAGAGATTGTGCTTTTGATTGTATTGTGGTGCTATTCTGTGTATTGGGTCGAGGACCCTGTGAAATGTTGAGATGTTGGTTCTCGTGATGATGTTATTTGGATTGGGTTGAGAACCTTGTGAGATGTTGTAATGATTTCGTTTGTGACAGTGTTCTATAAATTGGGTCAAGGATCCCAAGTAACATTGACATGGTTTTCGTGTAATTGTTTTCCTTATGTTGGGTCAAGGACCCGAGAGCTTTTGAAATTAATTTCTTAAAGTATTCCCATTCGATTTTATAAACCCCAAGACGGCCCGAGTCATTAATAATGTTTTCAAACTATCTTATCAAAATACTTTCCCCTTTATTAAAATGGATTTTCAACTAAATCTTTTGACTCCTTGGGCTCGTTTAAAGTTTAATTGGTGTTATGTTCCATAAAGAGAATATGACTATGTGATTATTTCTCACCTTGTGTATGCGAGTGCTATACTGTGTTGACTATGGGAATGTATGGTTTGTGTTAGGGCTTCGCGGCTGTTGAGTTTTGTGTTGTTATTATTCGTATATCTTGAACATTATGTACTTGCACTAGCAAAATTCCAGTTTGCTAACCCCCGAGTTTTCTGGGGTGGGTGCCTGTTATGCGCTCAGTTTTGGCAAATCGGGAGCAATCCACAGATTGGTTGGAAGAAGATGGAGGACAACGATGCTAATCACACCAGAGTCAGAGTCTTTTCTTTTGTTTCATCTTGGTCGGTATTTTTCCCATTTGGTTAAGTATTCACCCTTGCACGGGTGTAGTTTTCATTTATTGAATGGAGTCGTCATCCCCTTTTGTGTGAAAGTTTATTTTTGTCATTGAGATGTAAAATTCATTAGTTTCTGAATTGTTTAATGACCTTGTCGGTCAGCGTTGTATTTAGATTGACCCCGGTCGGTCAATCATTGTGTAGTCTAGTGGAGTTTAGCCTGGTAGATCCTTGTGAGAAGGGCCTACGGCGTGTAACATTTCCGAACGTATTCTGGGAGTGTTACAACAAGCAGATCCAGAAAATGCGCCGCAGGATAGGGCCATTTGACCCCAGCCTGTCACCATCTTCTCACCTACCGAAAGACATGCCGAAAGGTCCAAGGTGGGACCTCCCGAGACAGCGACAAGAGATGCGTGTTGTACTCTCATTGGTTTGCTTAGCTGGCTGCCAGCAGAAGCCGCGGATTTCGAAGCAACCAACCCATGTGCTACAGACGATCGCCCCCTTATTATAATACAGGAAAGGCGATCGCCCATCTGGATTAAGACATCCCAGCTCCTCCTATAAATAGAAGGCTTCCTGCACTTGGAAAAGGGTCTGCTTTTCTGCTGCTTTACCCTTGGCTCCGCTTCTCTATCTTGGCCACGCTATAAACTTCGGACATCTTTCTATCTCTCACTCTCGAAATCTATTAACCCAAAGACGGTCGGCAGAAACGAGAACAAGAACTCACAGAGCTTCAACTCTGGTTCTTCCGGCAATCACCAGCACTCAAGAGCTAGATAACTAGGGTCTTTATACTCATTGTAATTGTACTCTAACATTAATATTTGTACTCCCAAGTATTCGTATTAATAACATCTCGCGAGAGCATTCAAGCCCGGGCCTAACAAACCCAGCAAACCTTGTGTTATTTATTTCCCCACGGATGTGCTCTCGCATTTTGTTTGTTACTCATCCATTCCAGCAATATCATCTCCGGATAATATTTTGGGTAACAACACTAGTTCAGATTAATCAACATTCAATCCGCTCCATCACCCCTAATCAAGGTAACTTTTCATTGAATCTTGAATTTCGGGATTTGAGAGTTTTCTTCCAAATCTCTTCGAGTTAGCTTGATATCATGTTGGAATATGTTGAATTTGGATTATGTACCTTGGATACTTGTATTTTTACTGATTCATTGATGTAAATTTCGGAATTTTTGAATATTTAGGGAATTGTTCAAGAACACCTTGGGTGTTGACTTTGGAATTTTGGGGGTTTCGACTAGATGTTGTCGTAATCTCGAATGGAGTATTCCTATTGGATTATTGATGGTATTAATGATGTTTTGTTGGATTAAATCACTCATTTGGAGGTTGGCTTTCGATATAATTGGGATTAGTTGTAAACAATGAGAGATTGTTTACAACATGTTTGTTTAAATGCCCCAATGAGTTTTGGGTAGTGTTGTATCGACTTTGAGTTGGTTGTGATCATGCTTGATTTGTATATTAAGTGTATTGTTGGTACTTGTGTCATTCAAGGTTGTTCGAGCGGCCGGTATTTCCATTAAGGACGTTGATCGTGGAAGGACTTCCTCGCCTTCGGTTTGAGGCAAGTTTTATACTTGTACTAGTGAATGAGATTAATGTTATCATATATGTGTATAAATGTGTTGTATCATTCCGAGACTTAGTCTCGTCATGAGTTCATTGATATTAAGGGATCGTTCGATACGATACTCTTCGGCAATTATGCCAAATGTTTATTATTGTTCATTAATGGCCGGTTCAAGGCATTGGGATACTTGTTGTTAATGTTATTGTAAATGGCCGGTTCGTGGTATCGATGTATCGATTGTTGTTGTTGATATTGATGTCGATCTAAGACATCATTGTAATTATTGTTATTGATGTTGGTGTTTTGTCATTGACGTTGTATTGGCCGATTGAAGGCATTGGCGTATTCATTTCTCATCTTCATTGTCGGTAACCGATTAAAGGTGTCGAGGCATTCATTGTATCATTGTTATCGATTGGCCGTTCTAAGGCAATCGAGGTATTGAGTCATTCACTGTATCATTGTTATCGGTTGGCTGTTCTAAGGCATCGAGGTATTGGATCATCCGCTGCATCATTGTTATCGGTTGGCCATCCTAAGGCAATCGAAGTATTGAATTGGTACTGTCGAGGACGGTGCCCATCCCTGAGTTACTATCTTCGTGTTGGCCGACTCAAGGCAGCACATTATCGTTCTTGAGAAATTCTGTAATCTTTGGATCGTTTCCATTTGTGATTAATTGTATTTTGGAGGCTAGTCTCGGCTAGTGCTCATTATGGGTAAGCTTGGGGCTTGAACCTTCGCGGTTGGTTTCCCAACACCTACAGCTTAGTAGGTCACGGTCATGTTGATGATCTCATTATGGGTAAGTCTTGTTAGGAGTATGCCCTCGAATGCCACTCAGAGGTTGTTGAGTGAGGGCATTGTACTTATAATTATGTAAATCATTTATATAAGGCAATGAATGTTTCTTTATTTACTGGTAGTTACTAGCATTCCTAACTCGTAAATATACATATAGAAACTAGTCCGTGTATTTGAGAGCAAAACATTCCACTCCTTGTTGGATAAGGGGGTCGGCACTGGAAAGGTTTATAGCTCAAATACTTAATCGTTCGCAAGTCGATGAAACTTGACTGGGCATTAAGTTTATGTAAAGACTTGTATGACGTGTTCTTTGACAAGGAGAGTGCCTGTCGAACACTAATGGTTAGTGAGAGCACACGTTATAGGTATGCTAATTGGATTAGTATACTCGAACCGACTCACCCTCGATTCGTCACATGGATTTCACTCCGGGACAGTCAATGATGGAATCGAAAGGTTGTGATAGGTATTCGTGAACCTTCGACTTGAGGATTTAGTAGGGATGTGCTTGTGACGTCAAGATTTTCATTAGAGTAGTTCGACCCTGTAAACCGGAAGGCGGGGGTCAACCTCGACGTGCATCTTGATGGGCAAGTAGCAGGTCCTACTGAATACCAAGATAGAATTCTTTCTCCTATTAGTGAACGGGTTATATGTCCTATGCGGTTATTGGCAGATGAGATCATAAGTCTTTGGCCAAAGCATTGGAGCTAGCTGTATTAGATACACGAGAGCTCGATGATCTCGATTTGCATTAACGCATGCATAGCGTCAAGTACAGATAGGGTTTGACAGACCGTGACCCTATAACTTGATTGGGACATTTGAAAGAGGGGTTTATACGTATACTGGTATTCACGACAGAATGGTTCTTGAATGATCCCAATCATTCGTTCTCAGTTGGGGTACAGTGTAGGCCGCCAGGCTGGCTAGGTGGTGCTACTACTCTTTGGATCCTCCCATTGCTGACTGAGACAGACCTACCGAGTCGCGCATTAGGATTGACGACGGAATGAATCAAGCTAATTATCTCATTATGTGTATTAGATATTGGATATCTAAATTTGGGACATTAGATGTCTAAATCGATTTATTGGATAAATTGATTTATGGCCTAATGAATTAAATAAATTACTGGGTGATTAATTTAATTCATGTATATAATTATTTCTTGGAGAAATTAATTATATTATTTTGTATTTTATATGTTTAATTAATTGGATTAATTAATCGATATAAATACATCGAAACGGAATCGGAGTTTATCTGTTTGGACTTTCGGGAGTCCGAAACGAACCGAACTCGTCCGTTTTTCATCATGGCCACCCTCCTCTTTTCCACCTAATTTCCCATTGTCTTTTGTTTCCATTTTATATGGATGATATTGACATGGTGGGGATACCTCTCATGTGAATGATTTGTATAAGTTGGTGGAAGGTGTATAAAGAATAATATGTAGACTTGTGATTGAGTAGATATAATATCACATACATATTTCACACTTTGAGGAAGAGTGAGACGTAAGAGAGTTTGAAGGAGAGAGAGAAAAGAACTTAGAGTTCATTTCATGGTGTTCATACTCATCTTCATCTTCTTCACTAACTTCTTATTCATTTTTCTTGGAGAAAATTGAGAGAAAAATATTGAGAGAATTTTGATAAACATACTTGGAGTATATTCATCAAAATCAAAGCTTCATCACTTGATTCAAGCCGTAACCTTAGAGGTTAATCGGGTGTTGTCATTCCGGTCGTTTTTCCGGCGCGTGACAAGTAGAGACGCGGTGCTTTCGGCGTTGGATCGTTCAAGGACTTGGAGCGGATTGAACTCGTAGAGATCAAACTAAAGCTTGGGGAATATCTCAAGAGAAGGTTACCATTTAATCAACGGACTACAAGGGTTAGTTTCTATATCTCTTGTTATTCGTTTTGATATTCGTATATACGTAGCTCGATCGATCCTCGTAGGGATTCGGATCGAATTAATTTTCATTTTACCGCTTCCGATGGGCCTTCGATTTAGGCACCGAATCACAACAGTGGTATCGGAGCGTAGGTCTTGCGATCGTATATACGATATTGGCATTTGGAATGCTCGATTAGATGGTGAATGATTTGGAATCATTTTAGTCATAATCGTGGTATATAGTTTTTTCGTTCGTAATAATTGTATTTTTCGTAACTTTATGTCTAAATATAAATCTTAAATTTCTGGGAAATATGATTTATATTGAAGATATGAAAGTCGAAAAATATTGATATTGGATATACGGTCGAAAATCTAGCCCCGAATCATCGTCGGACGACTTTTTGGTCAAAAGGTGCATTCTGGCCGAGAGTGACTCGACCGTGTCCTGGGTGACTCGGTCGTGTCCGATACCTGCCAAAGCACTGCACTGGGAGACCCGACCGTGTCGGCGACACGGGCGTGTCCGGCCTAAGGCTTCGAAGTGACTCGGCCGTGTCGGGCGACACGGCCGTGTCTGGCAGAATGTTCGGGACACTGCCGGCATGACCGACCGTGTCGCGACACGGGCCGTGTCTGGCAGTCGCCAGCGATGACTTCGGCAAGCGTAGACCATTTTTTCATTTCGATTTTTCGTGTATTCTTGAAAATTAATCTCCCGCATGTTAAATTAGATTTAATATAATTAAAATGATTTATGGTATTTCATTTTATAAGGGAAATTCGATTAATTGGAATAATTGTGGTCGACCGAATTATTTTGAACGTTATCATATTACCGGTTGTGTGAATCGATTGGATCGGTTCGTATTGTTGATTGGATCAATTTATCTCTACGCTTTCCATTTATATAGTCTTTATTTGATGAATGCTTTTGAATGGGGATGTGGTTCGTGGACTTAGTTTTGAATCGTTCGTTTTATTCGATTGGGTTGTAAAGGCCGTTTTGAGCCTATTTATTTTACTAGAAATGTTTGTATCTAGGATGCAATTTTCGATGTAAAATTTATATGTAATGACGAAGACCGGAGGAAGATCCATTTCGAGAAGACGAAGATTCAAGACGAAGACTTGTAATTAGATTACGGAGTTTTTGTTTTCTAGGAACGGTCCATGAACCACATGTTGGTAGCAACTAGGTAGTGAATGGTTGTTTCATATTGTATGAATGCCACAAACGCGCTTAAATGAATTAATGTGCAAAGTGTAACATTAATCGCGATAATTCTCCCACAACAAATTATTAAGTTTATAAGGTTTCAAGGTTTTCCTTCCCTCCATCGAGCTTTCGGGAAATTGAAATCCAAATCGGATGTGCTATGCTTCCGAGTTATCGGGGTAGTCGTTCGGGGGGACGGATAAATTACCGGGAGCGCATTGGATGCCTTCGGTTGGAGCAAATTTTATCCCTAGAAACCTGATAGGTTGCCGGATAAGATTCAATTGTGAAACTGATTTGCGTCGATGGTATAAACTTAACTTGTTCACGAACTATAGAAACCATATAGGTTGAGGGGAATGAACAAGGGGAAAAAGAAGATCGAATCATCCATTAGATGGGTTGGTGTTGGACACCACTTTATGAAAATTAATAGACTAGAAACCTGTTCGGTTGCCCTCTATTAAGATTTATAAAGAACTCGATCACCACTATGAAGTAGAGCGACGATACTTCCGGATTTCACATGGGAGTGTGTTGTTCCGATAAAAATAGTGGGAGCTGGGTAACAAGAATAGAAAAGACCTTAATTCTATACTCAGAACATAATTGAATGAGTCACTAATTAATCTATCGTACTTAATGCAGACTCAAATCTCAATATGACAATGAATCCACTCGTAATTCTGCTCGAAAAGAACACCTCAATGGGACCTAACTTTGTGGATTGGCTCCGAAATCTGATGATTGTCCTCAGTATAGAGGCACTGGGATACGTCTTGGAGACGGACATTCCGGCGCCTCCTGTGCGGACCCGAGCCAATCAGGAAGAGATTGAAAACCACGAAAAGTGGGTTAAGGATGACGTGAAAGTCCGTGCTCATATGATGGCTTCCATGTCTAATGAGCTTCAGAGAGCTCATGAGAAAATGACTTCTGCTAGGCAGATTCTATCTCACTTAACCGAGCTTTATGGTGAGCATAGCGTAATCGCTAGATATGAGATATCCAAGCAACTGTTCGGTGCAAGGATGAAGGAAGGTGAGAAGGTTGGGGAACACGTCCTCAAAATGATATCCATAATTGAGAGATTGGAGGCTCTTGATTTTAAAATGGATACTTCTCTCCAAATAGACCTTATCCTACAGTCTCTCCCTGATTCCTTCTCACAGTTTGTTATGAACTTCAACTGCAATGAGATTGCATGTAATTTAGCTGGGCTAATGAACAAACTTGTGACCGCTCAGTCTCAGATGAAGACTCCACGGATGAAGGAGTCTCGCCTTGTGATTTCTTCTCGACTTCTAAGTCTAAGAATAAGAAAAAAAGACCAAGAAGCGGATGGACCACAAGCAAAGGACCTTAAGGGAAAGGGCAAGGCCCCGATGGTTCCAAAGAACAAGAAGAAGAAGGATGCTTGTCTCAAGTGCGGTGAGTGGGCCACCGGGCTAGAGACTGTCCGATTCTTCATGGCACTTCGTCTGTAACTTTTAGTTTTGGAAACAAATTGTTCTCTACCGTATTTTCTACTTCTGGATACTGGATTCTGGTGCTAGTTCTCATATTTGTACCGTGAATCAGGATCTAGAACAAAGTAGGAAGCTTGGAGCTGGAGAAGTTATGATCACAGTCGAAAGCGGGCATAGTGTCGAGGCGACCGACATAGGATCACTTCTTTTGGGTTTAGAATCCGGCTTTGTTTTGACTTTAGAAGATGTACTTGTTTTGCCCAAGGGGCACAAAAACATTGTATCCATTCCGGTCATGGACCGAAAAGGCTTTTCATTTTTCATTGGTGATGGTTCCTGCAAATTTATTTCAGAAATAAACTAGTGGGTACTGCTACATTGTTAAATGGATTGTATCATCTAAATCTCAGCAACAAAGTAGTTGTGAATACTATGACTAGAAAACGTGGTAGGGATGAAACCAATCAAGTTTTGAAATGGCATCTTAGACTTGGTCATGTTGGTCAGACCAAGGTTTACAAGATGGAAAATGATGGACTTATGGGTCCATTAGGATCGGATCCCTTTCCTACTTGTGAATCTTGCCTTAAAGGCAAAATGACTAAGTCCCCCTTCAAGGGACTTTTGAAAGAGCCGCTGATAAACTGGGATTAATCCATACTGACATTTGTGATGCTTTGGAAGCAGCACGTGACGGATATCAATATTTCATTACGTTTACAGATGATCATACTAGGTATGGTTATGTATACTTAATGAAACATAAATCCGAGGCCTTTGAGAAATTCTAGGAATTCAAGGCCCTAGTCGAGAAACAAACTGGTAATCATATCATAGCACTTCGGTCGGACTGAGGTGGCGAGTATATGAGTACGGAGTTTGACGAGTTCCTTAAGGAACATGGAATAGTTTCACAACTAACACCTCCAGGTACTCCTCAGTTAAATGGTGTGTCAGAAAGAAGGAACCGGACCATGTTGAACATGGTCCATTCCATGCAAGGCTATACTGACTTGCCGATTTACCTGTGGGGGTATGCACTCCTGACTGCCGCATATATCTTGAACAGATGTCCTTCCAAATCCGTTCCTAAAACTCCACATGAGATGTGGGAAGGAAGGAAACCAAGTCTTAATCATATTAGGATTTGGGGATGTCCCGCCTATGTCAAGAAGACTAAGGTGGAAAAGTTGGAAGCTAGGTCTGCGAAGGGACGTTTCATTGGATTCCCGTCTGGGACGATGGGATATCTATTCTACATGCCCGAAGATCGAAAGATCGTTGTTGCTTTACAAGCACACTTCCTGAAAGATGAGTTCATTCAGGAAGGCGGAGCAGGTAGAAGTATTTCTTTGGAAGAATACAATGAAACTCCTAAGGAGACACCTGTGAAAGAAATTGGAACCGAACCTTCTGAAACACAAGTACAACCACCTAGTAGGTCTAGTAGGGTGTCTCAATTACCTGAGAGGTATAGTTTTATGCACTTGGAGGAACTGGGTTTCGTCGAGGTTCCAAGTGATAAACAAGAGACCGACCCACGACCAATGACCTAGCAATGGTGGATGTAGACTCCATGAAATGGTATGCTTGATCTTCATGTAGTTGGGACCTTCATTTTGATGAGACGGTCTAAGAGTTTGACTTCGTGCAAAATGAAGAGGAATCTTGTGTATACAAGAGGGTTAGTGGGAGCAAGATCACATTCTAAGTACTATATGTAAATGACATTCTACTAATAGGAAATGATGTGGGAATGCTCAGTTCTGGGAAAGCTTGGCTTTAGAGTAATTCCTCCATGAAAGACTTGGGAGAAGAAACCTATATTCTTGGGATTCGACTCTACTGGGATAGATCGAAGAGAATGATAAGTTTTTCCCAAGCCCTCTATATAGATTAGATCTTAAAGAGGGTTCCTTCCGATGCGACATGGAATAAAACTCACCTTGAAGATGTGTCCTCATAGTGAGGAACAATGAAAGGAAATGAGTTATACACCATATGCTTCGGAAGTGGGTAGCCTTACATATGCTTTATTGTGTACAAGACCTGACATTGCGCATCTTTGGGCGTGGTAAGTAGGTTTCGGGCTAACCCAGTCAGGGAACATTAGACCGCCGTAAAGAATGTTCTCAAGTACTTTAGAAGTACTAAGAGATCTGATTCTTATATATGGTGGTGGAGAACAGAATGTGGTGGGATTCACTGTATTGGACTTCCAAGGACAGAAAGACGATTATATGTCTACTTCTGGCTACATTTACTCTTAATGGAAGAGCAGTATCTTGGCATAGTGCCTAGTATAGCGCGACTGCTGATTCCACCAGTTAGGCTGAGTATAAAGCGGCCATGGAGGCCTCCAAAGGAAGGGTTAAGAAGTTACTAGGTAAACTTCTCGTGACACCTTGTGCTGCGCTGCCAGAACGGTAGCACAGGCCTAAGAGCCGAGGTTTCACAACAGTACCAAACATATTGAGAGAGTATCATCTCGTAAGAGTATTTGATCGCAAAGAGATACATTGTGCTGTATAGAGTAGAGTCAGCCGACTACGTCGCTGATCCACTGACCAAGCCACATTCTCAGATTAGCTTGGAGCATAATTTGGAGAACATGGGTATTAGATACCATAGTGTGTGGCATTGAGTGCAAGTGGGAGATTGTTAGGAGTATGCCCTCGAATGCCACTCAGAGGTTGTTGAGTGAGGGCATTGTACTTATAATTATGTAAATCATTTATATAAGGCAATGAATGTTTCTTTATTTACTGGTAGTTACTGGCATTCCTAACTCGTAAATATACATATAGAAACTAGTCCGTGTATTTGAGAGCAAAACATTCCACTCCTTATTAGATAAGGGGGTCGGCACTGGAAAAGTTTATAGCTCAAATACTTAATCGTTCGCAAGTCGATGAAACTTGACTGGGCGTTAAGTTTATGTAAAGACTTGTATGACGTGTTCTTTGACAAGGAGAGTGCCTGTCGAACACTAATGGTTAGTGAGAGCACACGTTATAGTTATGCTAATTGGATTAGTATACTCGAACCGACTCACCCTCGATTCGTCACACGGATTTCACTCTGGGACAGTCAATGATGGAATCGAAAGGTTGTGATAGGTATTCGTGAACCTTCGACTTGAGGATTTAGTAGGGATGTGCTTGTGACGTCAAGATTTTCATTAGAATAGTTCGACCCTGTAAACCGGAAGGCGGGGGTCAACCTCGACGTGTAACTTGATGGGCAAGTAGCAGGTCCTACTGAATACCAAGATAGAATTCTTTCTCCTGTTAGTGAACGGGTTATATGTCCTATGCGGTTATTGGCAGATGAGATCATAAGTCTTTGTCCAAAGCATTGGAGCTAGCTGTATTAGATACACGAGAGCTCGATGATCTCGATTTGCATTAACGCATGCATAGCGTCAAGTACAGATAGGGACAGACCGTGACCCTATAACTTGACGGGACATTTGAAAGAAGGGTTTATACGTATACTGGTATTCACGACAGAATGGTTCTTGAATGATCCCAATCATTCGTTCTCAGTTGGGGTACAGTGTAGGCCGCCAGGATGGCTAGGTGGTGCTACTACTCTTTGGATCCTCCCATTGCTGACTGAGACGGCCCTACCGAGTCGCGCATTAGGATTGACGACGGAATGAATCAAGCTAATTAACTCATTATGTGTATTAGATATTGGATATCTAAATTTAGGACATTAGATGTCTAAATCGATTTATTGGATAAATTGATTTACGGCCTAATGAATTAAATAAATTACTGGGTGATTAATTTAATTCATGTATATAATTATTTCTTGGAGAAATTAATTATATTATTTTGTATTTTATATGTTTAATTAATTGGATTAATTAATCGATATAAATACATCGAAACGGAATCGGAGTTTATCTGTTTGGACTTTCGGGAGTCCGAAACGAACCGAACTCGTCCGTTTTTCATCATGGCCACCCTCCTCTTTTCCACCTAATTTCCCCTTGTCTTTTGTTTCCATTTTATATGGATGATATTGACATGGTGGGGATACCTCTCATGTGAATGAGTTGTATAAGTTGGTGGAAGGTGTATAAAGAATAATATGTAGACTTGTGATTGAGTAGATATAATATCACATACATATTTCACACTTTGAGGAAGAGTGAGACGTAAGAGAGTTTGAAGGAGAGAGAGAAAAGAACTTAGAGTTCATTTCATGGTGTTCATACTCATCTTCATCTTCTTCACTAACTTCTTATTCATTTTTCTTGGAGAAAATTGAGAGAAAAATATTGAGAAAATTTTGATAAACATACTTGGAGTATATTCATCAAAATCAAAGCTTCACAACTTGATTCTAGCCGTAACCTTAGAGGTTAATCGGGTGTTGTCATTCCGGTCATTTTTCCGGCGCGTGACAAGTAGAGACGCGGTGCTTTCGGCGTTGGATCGTTCAAGGACTTGGAGCGGATTGAACTCGTAGAGATCAAACTAAAGCTTGGGGAATAGCTCAAGAGAAGGTTACCATTTAATCAACGGACTACAAGGGTTAGTTTCTATATCTCTTGTTATTCGTTTTGATATTCGTATATACGTAGCTCGATCGATCCTCGTAGGGATTCGGATCGAATTAATTTTCATTTTACCGCTTCCGCTGGGCCTTCAATTTAGGCACCGAATCCCAACAAGTCTGGGGTTTGAACCTTCGCGGTTGGTTTCCCAGCACCTGTAATTCAGCAGGTCACGGTCACTGGGTGATCTCATTATGGGTAAGTTTGGGGCTTGAACCTTCGCGGTTGGTTTCCCAACACCTACAACTCAGTATGTCACAGTCATGTTTATGATCTCATTATGGGTAAGTTTAGGGCTTGAACCTTCGCGGTTGGTTTCCCAACATCTACAGTTCAGTAGGTCACGACCATTGGATGGTCTCATTGTGATACGGCTTCATGCCGTGGATTCCGCCCTCATTGTGATACGGCTTCGTGCCGTGGCTTCGGCCCTCATTGATACAGCTTCGGGCTATTTTGGCTTCAGGTGATTGTGATATTTGACAGCTTCGGCTGAGTGGCTTTCAGGCCTTTGTGGTGTCTCGGTATTTCATTGGAGCCTCCGGGCATTGTGATTCATATCTAATTATGTTCTGGTTTGGTTCATGTCCGTGTAATTCATTGTGGTGTTCTATAATTATGATTCGCCGTTGGGCATTTATGTTCTAACTTGTTGGACATGTATTAATAGTATGCCGTGGGCATAGTGTTTCACGAATGCTCGGTTCTTACCTTGGTTTGTGAGCATCTCGTATTATTATTATCATTGTACCGTTTCATTCTGCCTTTGGATGCATATCATGTTATACATGTATTTGATGTTCATTATCTGGATGACTGACCCCGTGGGGGGGAACATGTTTTCATGTTTTAGGTACTTGCAAGGAGAGAGTTGAGACACATGGGCATGATGATGGCGACGAGGCATTCGAGCGATACTAATCCGAGTTGTTCATGTTGGTCATTCAGTTGGAGTGTTCTCCAGTTTGTCAGTCATTGTCATTATGTATTACCCGAGCAGATGCTCGTGGATGTTGTTGTATTTTTATTTTGGCCATGTAGGTCCATCGTTGTCGTTTAAATTCCTCATCGGAATATTGTGTCGGATATCATAGTAGGGACTATGATTTCCCTTGTTGGTTAATTTGATGTATTTATTAGTCGTTTTCACCTTGTGGGTCTCCTGGTGTGGGGTCCACGACACTGTAATAACCCAATAGGATTTGGGGCTGTTACAGAAGATGGTATCAGAGCTTTGGGTTGTGAGATACCCTGATATGTGAGTTATGTGGCTCTACCGACGCGGTAGTAGTGGGACTATCAGGTTATGACAATCTGGACAGTCGGGTTTTGTGAGTCGTGATATTTGTATGACTGCATGAGTCATTCATTCATCGAGTCGTCGTTAGTTGAGACTAGTATCGTGAGACCTCGAAGCTTCGTATGACCTGTGTAAGGACTCGATTCTCTTTATGTTCATACATTCATTATGTCATTAATTATACATGCTTTGTTGAAACCTATATGTGATATTAGTGTTACGATTGATTCATGACTAATTGTTTTGGAGCACGTGTGACCTGTGTAAGCATTAAGGATCAACTCATTCATCAGTTAACAATCCTCAATCATCATTTTTGATCTTGTCGATCATGTTAATTCATTAATCACTCAGTCAATCTCATTACTCAGTTGTTGATCTTGTGGATCGAATAATCAATCTTGTTAACTTGTTCAAGATAATCATTTCAGGAATTTCATCAGATAATCATGTCACCTCACTTGATCTTTCATGCGATCTTATCATATTCCGGCGTCATGTCGACGATCATTTTATTGCATTATTAATGCATTAATTATGTTAGAGCGTGTATGCTCATTATTGTCATTCCGTAACGTAATCATAATGGGATATTCATGCGGGATCTATAATCATCATGTGACTTTCCTGCTTCAGTATGGATAGAGCTGTCAGAGGACGCAGGGGAAGAGGCCGCGGTGCGGGCCGAAATCGGGGATCTTGTGTGAATGCCCGCGCGAGTACGAGGGATAACATTGGTTCAACAGTTAGTGAGGCTACTCATTCACTGTCAGATAATTATTTACTGTCAGGGAGTCGTACCCGAAATGCTGCTCAATCAGAAGGTGTTCGGGTGGACCCATTCATATGCATACAGGTCATGATTGTAATATCCGGATTTATTACGGTGTATTTCATCTGTATTTCAAACCCTGTATTATTCGGATTTGTGGTTTTGATTATTGGAGTATGATGTTTCTTGCATTGATATCTTTGTACATAAGTATGGAAACATGCAAAATTTCTCATGCAGACTCGTGATAGCGCACGCTAGGAATGTAGCTTAACGCGCGCTATCGGGCTATTACTAGCGCACACTATGCAGGAAGGAGTTGCGTGCGCTAAGAACTCAATTATTGAGCGGGACGGCTAGCACATGCGCCAGCCGGGACATGGATCCGGATAAGATTCCCGCGGACGAACCTGGACAGTTCTGAAGTCAACTATTATTAGTGCACGCTAAGGATAGCTTAGTAGCGTGCGCTAACTTGTTAAAATGCAGAATATTATAAATGGGACAACAACCCGTTTTGGCTTACATTTTACTCGTCCATTCTGCATTCTTGAGAGGCCAGAGAGCTGAAATAATCCCCCTACACACTTAGAACTCATCTTGTTGGTGTTTATATATTGGTTATCACTTGGGAGTAATCATTGAAGCGGAATAGCACCTTGGAGTGGCATACAACCAACCGGAGTCGGATTCTACCTTACGGATCAGTGATTTTCATCATATTAAGGTATGTTCAATCTATCTCTAGACTTAGAGTTGGATTCTAAAGAATTGGATGATCATAGTAACGAGTTGATTTTCATAAGTGAATTATCTAAAGTACATCATGTTTGGAATATTGAGATGAATAAGCCTTAAGTACCTTGATTATGATCATCATGATTCGAATCTTATTACATTGAATATGTAAAGGAAGCTTCTATCATTGGTAATCCGAATCTAGTAGATGACTTCATAGCAATCTTGGACTTGACTTTAACATCATTATTGTTAGATAAATCTAAAGGATTGATCATGCAAGGATTTATCTAGTATAGATGGAACGTTTAACAACTTCAGCATGATAATATTGATTGATATAGAGGTGTTGATATCAACCGTTAAGCCTTTCAAATTGTCGTATGAAGATTTGTAGTCGAAATGGAATATGGTTTTATAATGGTATGTATATCCTC
Source organism: Orobanche coerulescens (assembly GCA_033398695.1). Classification (NCBI taxonomy): domain Eukaryota; kingdom Viridiplantae; phylum Streptophyta; class Magnoliopsida; order Lamiales; family Orobanchaceae; genus Orobanche; species Orobanche coerulescens. The sequence continues at coordinate 88,223,297 of CM065809.1, forward strand.
GAATCCGAAGTTGTTGCTATCCGTAAGATCATTCATAATCGTATGAACAAGATATTCATGGAGGTAACATGAATTATCACGGAAGATTTCATTGTTTTGATCATGATGAGAATAAGCATCGCCCAAAGAATCGCCATGCATAGATAGCGCACGCTAAGCTATGAAGATTAACATGCGCTATCGAGCACGAGTTAGCGTACGCTACGTTTGGTGTGTAACGTACGCTAAGACATCAGACGAGTCAGTCGACTGATCAGTGAAGTACTGACCATGCATAGTTAGCGTACGCTAGGCTTTGTTGTTTTCGTGCGCTATCGAAAGCGTACTTAACGACGCTACAGCAGTACTTAGCGTGGCGCTAAGCGGTCAGAAGAATTACATTTTATGAAATTTTGGCCGTAAATCGAATTGTTAAACATTCGTACGACGTGAGATAAATCCTATATCATTTCTTTTGTTAAGGTTTGATCTTGTTGCGTGATTGATTGAGGAGGACGACCTTCGAGTGTTCGTTTTCGTGGAAGTATTGTTCTTGTCTTCAAATCGAGGCAAGTACCTTAATTGTTTTATGTATTGTTGTTATACATATTGTCGTGCATGTATGTCGTTATTGTATGTCCACCTCGTGTTGGTCCGACGGGATCATCGGGGGATCTATGCTAGCGTGCGCTGGATCATCGGACGAGTTTTTCCACCACGGGTAGGTCTGACGGGATCATCGTAGGTTCTAGGCAGTGAACGCTGGATCGACGCAATTACCATGTGTATGTTATGATATCATGTTGTGATTATCACTTGTGTATGTCATTTATGAGTTTCTCGTAGGAGAAGACTCGTTGGTATTTTGTCGTTTACGTTATTATTCTTCGTGAGATATGAATAATATGTTGTGGTACTTGTACTAGCATCGTTGTGCTAACCCCTTCGGGGGTGAATATTTTGTTTATGTTCAGGATCCAGGAGAGCGGGAAAACAACCACTGGAGCTGCATGACGACGAGGGCGCAGAGTGATGTTTTGGCCGGGTTCATTTGTCTGTTGTTTATTGGTTATTTCAATAAGTACTCGAGTACGAAGTCATTTATGCTGAATTTGAATTTGGTGATGTATTATTAAGTTCTGTGAACAATCGTACTTTCGGTATTTGGTCAGAACCGTTGTATATTCATTCCGTTATTTCCATTCGTTAGTACCTTTTAATGTCTGTTCAATTCTTCAGCCTTGTAAATCCTTATGTAAAGGATTTACGGTACTGTAATATTCTGAATATATCGGGGTGTTACGAATATGGTATCAGAGCTAAGATTATGGATATCTTGGTCATGGGGTTAAAATAGGGGTCATTTATGTCTTTTGAGGTAACCGACCGTGAATGACATCACTGCACTGCCTACGTCTTCATGCGAACGGTGGTTGTAAGTTCCTAAACTCTATCTCGTTCTTTACATGTTGTGTCTCTTTATACTCGAATATTAGAACGATGTTGTTTCTTGTATATTGAGTATTTATGCTTACAGTATGTTGAGAGGCGGACGTGGACGTGGTCGCGGTCGTGGACGCGGACGAAGAAATGCTGAAAGGGAAGCGTTGCCTTCTAATCGTGCTACCATAGCTCGCCGAGCCGCAACAATCTATTAATAACAAACCAGATCCTGCTGTACTGCAGATCCTTCGTCAAGTGGTGAACCGGATGACCTGGGCCGCCAAGTCGTGGACCGAATGCAAGTAGCGGTGGGACTACAGCAGGGAGAGAGACAGCAAGGGATCCGAGACATGGGAAATCGAGGTGACCGGTGGATGCAAGAGGTGGCGAAGATGCAACCACCCAAATTCGACAGTATTTATAAGACTCCCACCTGGGATCATTGGTTGAAAGAATTGGAGAAAATCTTTGCCGGGATTAACTGCCCAGACGACCGGAGAGCCTCTATCGCTCAATATTTTCTGATAGGGGAAGCGTCCGAATGGTGGGAAGCCATCCGGCCTGTAGACCATGGTGCCGATTGGACAGAGTTTATATTGATGATGGAAGCTCAGTATTGCCCTCGTCCTATGAGGGAAGCCAAAATTCGGGAGTTTTTCTCCGCCGCCTTTCCGATGTGCGGTATCCTGCAATTAAGACGTTTAACCAAGAAATGGCATTTGTTCGACATTTGGTCGTAATGTATGCGTAAATGATGATCCATTTCGATATGAGGATGAAAGCGAAATCCAGAGGTACATGTCCTGATTTGAATGTACCACACTCCGTCAATACCAGGATAAGGCGTTAACGTATGAGATCAAGGAAGCAAATATGGAGAAATTTTCTAATCCAAGAAACAGAAAGTCTCGGTACTTTTACAGAGCACAAGAACAAATGGGCCCCGTAAGGCCCGGTCATCCTTTCACTCTTTCAAGAAACCTCCGCACCCAGCTAGGAGCGGAAAGAACTTTGGAGCGACATCAACTATTACCGATGTTACCAGAAATGCTTTAATCTGCGCCAGACGGGCACTATCGACGGAATTGCCCTTCCCGCCGTGACTTGTTTTGATTGTGGACGAGAGGGACATCGGGCGTTGTTTTGTGAAGAGGCCGCAAAGTCTTTTAGAGCCCGTACACCACAGCAAGCGAAGGAAGCCAAGATCCAATGACGCAAGAAAGTGTTCAGATGCCTCAGAATTTTGGCGCCGACGAGGCAGAGGACAATGGGACCGAAAGGGGACATCGAGTGCCGGATCTGCTCCCCACGCCTGCACGAGATGAGAAGGACAGACGATCAGATGTCATTGCCGCATCGTGCACTGGCCCAGATCCTTTCCCAGCCAGTTAGCGTTTTATTCGATACAGGAGCTACACATTCTTTTATATCTTTGTCTTGTGTAAATCGTTTGAATATTTCCGGTTTTCATACTTGTGAACCTTATGTTGTTGGTTTACCGAGTGGAGAGAGGATTGTCGGAAACTTAGAAACTAGAAATTTCCCTATATCATTTGGAGGCAGAGAGTGGCTCTCAAATCTGATCGTGATAGAAATGCAAGGAGACGACCTGATACTCGGAGACGATTGGCTTAATCGATATGGAGCAATTGTGAACTACCGAAGGAGGAGTATCTCGCTGATCGCTGACGATGGTTCCGAAATATTGTTCGAGGGGTGGAAACCGGGAAGCTCAGGAAAATTGATCAAAGCGATGAAAGCTGTCAGATTGTTGAAACAGGGCTGTATCGGGCACTGGTGTTATGCAATGAAGAAAGAAGGCGAAATTGTGTAACTTTCATCCATTCCTGTTGTGAACGAATTTCCAGATGTATTTCCTGACGAGTTACCTGGACTACCTCCACGAAGGGATGTGGAATTTACCATTGAGCTGGAACCCGGAGCTACACCAATTTCTAAGGCGCCGTATCGTATGGCACCTACTGAGATGTACGAACTGAAGAAGCAGCTGGAGGAGTTACTGGACAAGGGCTATATTCAGCCAAGCGTTTCACCCTGGGGAGCGCCAGTTCTTTTTGTCCGAAAGAAGGATGGGTCGCTCCGACTGTGTATTGACTATCGAGAGCTGAACAAGATGACGATTAAGAACAAGTATCCGTTGCCACGGATTGATGATCTGTTTGACCAGCTGCAAGGGGCAACAGTATTTTCTAAAATCGATCTGAGATCAGGATATCATCAGCTGAGGATTAAGGAATCTGATGTTCGAAATCGCGCTCGTAACTCGCTACGGACATTATGAGTTTGTAGTAATGCCGCTTTGGTCTCACTAACGCACTTTGTATTTATGCAATTGATGAACCGTGTTCATTGAATTTTGGATAAATTTGTGGTCATGTTCATTGATGACATTCGTGTATTCTAAGAGCCCTAAGAACATGCGCAAAGATTTGCAGATTGTATTGGAACTTTTGAGAAACGAGCAATTGTACGCCAAACTTTCTAAGTGTGAATTCTGGCTAAAGGAAGTAATGTTCCTCGGCCATGTGGTGTCAGCTAAAGGAGTCCGAGTAGATCCTCAGAAGATCGAAGCAATTATGGATTGGAAGTCTCCAAAGAACGTGAAAGAAGTCCGAAGCTTCTTGGGACTCGCTGGATATTATCGACGATTCGTGGAAGGATTTTCTAAAATTTCCCGCCCACTTACTCGACTCCTGCAAAAAACTCAAAAGTTTGAGTGAAATGAGTTGTGTCAGGTTAGCTTTGATGAATTAAAGAAGAGATTGACGACGGCACCGATTCTATCACTTCCACAGGGAACTGGAGGATTTATAGTTTACAGTGATGCTTCGAACCAAGGACTCGGGTGCGTATTGATGCAAAATGATAAGGTGATCGCTTATGCGTCACGACAGCTGAAACCTTATGAAGTAAATTACCCAACACATGATTTGGAGCTAGCAGCAGTGGTTTTTGCTTTGAAGATCTGGAGGCATTATCTGTACGGGACTCATTGTCAGATCTTTACGGATCACAAGAGTCTCAAGTACATATTCAGTCAGAAACAATTAAACATGCGGCAAAGAAGATGGTTAGAACTGATTAAGGACTATGACTTGGAGATTTTATATCATCCAGGCAAAGCGAATGTAGTGGCCGATGCACTTAGCCGCAAGCCTGTTTCTATTCGGGATCTCGGAGACGCCGACCTCCCAACTTAGCCTTCAACGAGGGATGATTCGTGAAGAAATTGAAGTGTGGTTACAAAGAGTCCAAGGACAATCATGCGTGATGGAGATAACTTCATCATTAACCGAAGGAATCAAATCTAAACAGCAGATGATCCTCCGATGATTCGGTTACGTGATGAAGTGATCAAAGGAAAGGCCCCGGATTCATAATTCATGATGATGGAGTTTTGAGATTTGAACCGACTCTTCGTTCCCGATGTTGATGTTCAAAGCAGACGATTATGAAGGAAGCTCACGGTTCCTATTCTATCCACCGGGCACCAAGAAATGTATAAGGACTTGAAGCAGAATTTCTGGTGGGGCAACATGAAGAAAGACGTAGCGGACTATGTTTCGAAATGCTTGACTTGTCAGCAGGTTAAGATCGAGCATCAACGGCCTGCCGGAATGTTGAAGCCCAATTCCTGAATGGAAGTGGGAGGACATATCGATGGACTTTATCACTAATATGCCGAGAACCAAGACGGGAATGAACATGATTTGGGTGATAGTTGATCGTTTAACCAAATCAGCTCATTTCCTAGGCATTAAGGACACATGGGGACCAGAGAAATTGGCGCGAGTATTTATTTCGGAGATAGTTCGATTGCATGGTACGCCGAAAACCATTGTTTCTGATCGAGATGGCCGTTTTGTGTCTCACTTTTGGAAGGCAGTTCATAAGGCCTTGGGGACCGAATTGAACTTCAGTATAGCTTATCACCCGCAGACTGACGGACAATCCGAGAGGACCATTCAAACGGTGGAAGATATGCTGAGGGCTTGTGCCTTAGATTGGTCAAACGATTGGGAAGTTCATCTACCGTTGATTGAATTTACCTACAACAATAGTTGGCATGCTTCCATTAAGATGGCACCGTTTGAGGCATTATACGGAAGGAGATGCAGATCGCCCTATCTTTGGGACGATTCATCGGACTTGATCGAATGTAACCAGAGTTGATCGTGCAGACTCGAGAGAAGATAGCCTTGATTCGTAAAAGGCTGTTGACCGCCCAGAGTCGCCAGAAATCCTACGCGGACGTACACCGTCGCCCATTGGAGTTCAATACTGGAGACCATGTACTTTTGAAGGTTTCTCCTACTCGGGGAATCTTTCGTTTCGGAAGGAAAGGAAAGTTGAGTCCGAGATATATCGGACCATTTGAGATCCTCGAGAGAGTTGGGGAGTTGGCATACAGATTGGCATTGCCGCCGTCATTGTGCCATGTTCATAACGTGTTCCACATATCCCAGTTACGGAGGTATATACCAGATCCCAGTCATATCATTGATTTCAGCGAGATCGAAGTCGAGTAGGATGGGACGTTTGAAGAAAGACCGGTCAAGATACTCGAGAGTCGAGTTAAACAGCTGAGGAACAAACCAATCGTTTTGGTCAAAGTTCAATGGTCACGTCACGGAATGGAAGAAGCCACCTGGGAAACAGAAGCTGATATGAAGTCTAGATATCCCGAATTATTTTCATCTTGAGTTTCGGGACGAAACTCCTTTTTAGTAGGAGAGTATGTAATATCCGGATTTATTACGGTGTATTTCATCTGTATTTCAAACCCTGTATTATTCGGATTTGTGGTTTTGATTATTGGAGTATGATGTTTCTTGCATTGATATCTTTGTACATAAGTATGGAAACATGCAAAATTTCTCATACAAACTCGTGATAGCGCACGCTAAGAATGTAGCTTAACGCGCGCTATCGGTCTATTACTAGCGCACGCTATGCAGGAAGGAGTTGCGTGCGCTAAGAACTCAATTATTGAGCGGGACGGCTAGCACATGCGCCAGCCGGGACATGGGTTCGGATAAGATTCCCGCGGACGAACCTGGACAGTTCTGAAGTCAACTATTATTAGCGCACGCTAAGGATCGCTTAGTAGCGTGCGCTAACTTGTTAAAATGCAGAATATTATAAATGGGACAACAACCCGTTTTGGCTTACATTTTACTCGTCCATTCTGCATTCTTGAGAGGCCAGAGAGCTGAAATAATCCCCCTACACACTTAGAACTCATCTTGTTGGTGTTTATATATTGGTTATCACTTGGGAGTAATCATTGAAGTGGAATAGCACCTTGGAGTGGCATACAACCAACCGGAGTCGGATTCTACCTTACGGATCAGTGATTTTCATCATATTAAGGTATGTTCAATCTATCTCCAGACTTAGAGTTGGATTCTAAAGAATTGGATGATCATAGTAACGAGATATTGATTTTCATAAGTGAATTATCTAAAGTACATCATGTTTGGAATATTGAGATGAATAAGCCTTAAGTACCTTGATTATGATCATCATGATTCGAATCTTATTACATTGAATATGTAAAGGAAGCTTCTATCATTGGTAATCCGAATCTAGTAGATGACTTCATAGCAATCTTGGACTTGACTTTAACATCATTATTGTTAGATAAATCTAAAGGATTGATCATGGAAGGATTTATCTAGTATAGATGGAACGTTTAACAACTTCAGCATGATAATATTGATTGATATAGAGGTGTTTATATCAACCGTTAAGCCTTTCGAATTGTCGTATGAATATTTGTAGTCGAAATGGAATATGGTTTTATAATGGTATGCATATCCTCGAATCCGAAGTTGTTGCTATCCGTAAGATCATTCATATGTAACACCCCCAAATCCTATTGGGTTATTACAGTGTCGTGGACCCCACACCAGGAGATCCACCAGGCTAACACGACCAAAAATACAACTAACTGACCAAAAGGGGAATCACAATCCCTACACTGACATCCAACATAATATTCCGATATGGAATTTCAATGACAACAGTGGGCCTACATGGCCCAAATAAATTACAACGACATCCACGAGCCTTGCTCGGATAATACAAAATGATAATAACTGACAAAACTGGAGTACTCCAACTGTCTGACTGACATGAACACCAAAACATCTCGGACTAGTATCACTCGCATGCCTCGTCGCCACGTCATGCCCCTGTGTCTCAACTCTCTCCTCGCAAACACATAAAGCATGAAAACATGTTCCGCCACTGGTCGGGCCATCCAGATAATGATTATCAAATACATGTACAACATGATATGCATCCAAAGGGCAGAATGAATAGTATAGTAATGGTAATACGAGATGCTCACAAACCAAAGTAAGAATCGAGCATTCGTGGAATACTATGCCCACGGCATACAAGCAATACCTGCTCAACAGGTTAGAACACAAGTGCCCAACGGCGAATCATCAATACAGAACACAACAATACATCACCCGAAGGTAACCCAAGCCAAACACTGAAATAGATACGAATCACAATGCCCGAAGGCTCCACCAGGAATACCGATACATCACAATGGCCTAACAAATTAACAAATCAAGCCGTTTATCATCATAATACCCTGAATGTCATTCAGCTAAAGCTGTCAATCACCACAATGGCCCGAAGCCAAAACAGCCTGAAGCTGTATCAATGAGGGCCGATGCCACGGCACGAAGCCGTATCACAATGAGATCATCCAATGACCGTGACCTGCTGAATTGCAGGTGCTGGGAAACCAACCGCGAGGGTTCAAGCCCCAGACTTACCCATAATGAGATCACCCGGTGACCGTGACTCATCGAACTGTAGGTGTTTGGAAACCAACCTAGAAGGTTCAAGAACCAAGCTTAACCATAATGAGATCATTAACATGACCGTGACTCATCGAATCGTAGGTGTTGGGAAACCAACCGCGAAGGTTCAAGCCCCAAGCTTACCCATAATGAGATCATTAACATGACCGTGACTCATCGAATCGTAGGTGTTGGGAAACCAACCGCGAAGGTTCAAGCCCCAAGCTTACCCATAATGAGATCATTAACATGACCGTGACTCATCGAATCGTAGGTGTTGGGAAACCAACCGCGAAGGTTCAAGCCCCAAGCTTACCCATCGAGCACTAGCCGAGACTAGCCTCCAAAACATAATTAATCACAACAAGAATAATCCCAAGATTACCAAATTCACAAGAGTAATAGCGTCTCGCCTTGAGTCGGCCAACACGACGACAACAACTCATGGATGGGCACCGTCCACGACGGTCCCAATTCAAATACCTCGACTGCCTTGGAATGGCCAATCGATCACAACAACTTAACGGATGGAAATTATCCTTGACAGTCCCAATTCAATACGTCGATTACCTTAGAACGGTTAATCGATAACGATGACACAACGGGTGGGAATTAACTTCGATAATCCCAATTAAATACGTCGATTACCTTAGAACGGTTAATCGATGACCAATGATACAACGGATGGGAATTATCTTCGATAATCCCAATTAAATAAATCGATTACCTTAGAACGGTTAATCGATAACCAATGATACAACGGATGGGAATTATCTTCGATAATCCCAATTAAATAAATCGATTACCTTAGAACGGTCAATCGATACACAATGATACAACGGATGGGAATTATCTTCGATAATCCCAATTAAATAAATCGATTACCTTAGAAGGGTCAATCAATACACAATGATACGGTAGAGTGGATGTCCCGGCATCTTAAACTGACCACCGAAACAGATATAATAAACGAATATATCAAACGCCTTCAGTCGGCCAATGAAACATCATAGTGACAGTTCCAATTCAATAATAACGATTCAACGATGCCTCAGAACGACATTCACGTCAACAATAATAATCGATACATCGATGCCGCGAACCGGCTATCGACAACAAGAATCTCAATGCCTTAAACCGGCCGTTAACGAATAACAATCACATCTAGCATAATCACCGAAGGGTATTGCATCAAACAATTCCCGAATATCAACAAATCACGAAGAGACTAAGTCTCAAAATGATACAATACATTCATACACATATATGATAACATTAATCTCATTGACCAGTACAAGTATAAAACTTGCCTCAAACCGAAGACGAGAAAGTCCTTCCACGATCAACGTCCTGGCACGAAACGATGAACGGCGCCTCCCGACGAACACAAACACTCGAACAACCTTGAATGAAAACGATTCATTCAAAAACACAAAATCAATAGAAAATAACGACAAGGACAAAGTCCGATTCAAACACGAATCGATCACACCGCACGAACGAGTATCATAGTTCTCAACTATGAATTCTAACGTCCTCCAACACCTCGATGATCAATTAACATGATCATTACGTTCTTAACACTTGTGAAATCCATTCAACAAGATTCACTTAAAAACAATGATCAAAACAATCATCTCAAGATAATAATATCACCAATATCATCAAATTGATCCTCCTACAATGATAATATTATCACTATTATCATTATCACCCCAAGAACATCATCAACTCAATAATCATGATGTCTGAAAAGAAATCCTTCATCAATGCATCATGAATTCGGATTAAACAACAAGATTCACTCAACCATTTTCAAATTATGATAATCACCTCCTGGATCATCATAAATCCTTACTAAAATGGTTAAAATCTTACAAGAACACCACCAACAATAATAATCATCTCAAGACTATGTTAATCATATAACAATCTTAACATAATATTTCCTAGACATGATTAAAACCTCCAAACAATCTAAAACATCAAGAACATAATCATCCTCAAGCTATACCAACATGTTCTTCATCAAAAGTTCATCCAAACTATGAAGAATCATGATATACTCCATTAATCAAACAATACCCGAAGAAAACAACAACAACTCGAAAATCACTTGAAGAACAAGAGATTGAGGGAACTTACCAAAGAAGAACAAGAAGAAGCCTCCAAACACCAAAGGAGCACCAACAAGCTTCCAACTTCAAGCTTCAATCCAAGCTAGGATGATCAAGATTGAGTTGGAAGAGGCTAAACATCAATAACAAGTCCAAACGGACGATTCTAGGGAGAGAAAATGTGTTTTGGTTTGTGAGGAAATGAAAGACGAAACCAAGATAAATAGACTGACCAATTCATTACGTACGTTATACACTATGGTTAACGTACGTAAGAGGCATTACGTACGCTATGCTAAGACATTAACGTACGTAATGAAAAATCCAGAACTAATCGACTAAAATACGAAGGCCTTAACGCACGAAACAAGAACTTATTACGACGTTAACAAGACCTACATTACGACGTAAAGCTCACCTCTTAACGCACGTAAGGGTCCGCCGATCGCAATAGTGAGATCCGATCGGAAGATGCTCGACCCACCTACCGAAAGTGACTACGAGGAAGGTTCCCGCCACCTACCAAGCATTACGCACGTAACCTGCTGTGCATAACGTACGTAATACTCAACCCATAACGTACGTAAGTCTACACATATAGCGTACGTTAAGGCTAGTGTACTTAGCCAAAAATCCAAATTCTCCAACCAACATTCAAACGATGAAACTAACCCGATGACAAGTAAAATATTTCGATCCCGAAATATTCCAATACAATATACATTGTATCAGTCCAAAACAACAACACTTGTTCAATTCCAAATGAATATGTACAACTCAACAGTAACACGAAAAAAAAAAAAAATTATCCCCGGATATTACATACTCCCCCCCTTAAAAAGAGTTTCGTCCCCGAAACTCAGGGTGCAAAAACACGGGGTACGAACTATCCATCAGGATAAGAAAACAACATCTCCAGGAATACTCCTCAATGCGAACCACTTCGCCTGAGTAATCGGGCCAACCCCACAGGTTCCCGCATCTCCTCTGCCCTAACACGGCGAAAAACAAGGGATAAAAACACTCAACCAACTGCGAGATCAGCCGAAACATAACTCTCCCGCTAGAGACCAGCCGGGAAGTCGTACCAATCGCATGACTAGTAACACCGACGTACACACCTCGCGGGTGCCGCCCATTGTACATGTCTACAATCATCGGTGTACACTCCCCCGTTCTCATCAGCATCGGACGCCAATGCAATCACTGACTCATGTCACAAAAGGAAAATAACAACGCACATGTGGTCCTCGGGACCATATCAACTGCACACCCAAGTCCTCACGACTCGGCGTCTCGGATTGAAATGAACAATTACCCAGATTATTAAAAAATCTCGGGTACAACACCAAAAGGAAGGAAAAACACATCACACGACCTCAAATCTCAAGATTCTCAGATACAATCATTACAAGATAGATCAACCATAAATGGTTCGCAACCACAAGATTAAAGTACGCATCGAGTCAAACATCAATCCGAAAATAAAGAAAGAAATTAAGGCTACATCTCAAATGTATCCAAAATCAACATCCTCTAGGTCATCGAACTCCTCGATCGGATCGACTCGAGGAAGATCCAAATCTGAGCTCGCCGCTCCTCCTCGAGTGTCCATACTTCTGGCTCCCGAAGCCCGATACGACCCCTTGGATAGAGTACGGACTGAAGAAACAAAGTCTCTCGAGGCCCGTGATTTCCCTTTAGATCTACTGGCACTATAACCCTGCAGATTTCGAAGGTGTCCCCGCTCCCACACGTAAAACAAGCAATAGACCGCATCGAGCACCGAGTGCTGCGATGTCCTATCAGACACAGTTAAAGCAAACAACGGTCGAACCCGTCGCCTGAGAAGAAGATGCTTTCCCAGCACGAGGACGACTAGAAAACGACCTCCTAGATGTCGGAGCCCGATGTCCCTCTAAACGAACCGGTATCCTAGTCCTCTCACCGGAAGAAACTGAAGGGTTCTTCCGAGAAAGCTCCTTGATCAAAAGCTCTGCTCCAAGAGCCTTCTCGATGAATTCACCAAGTGAATTGCAATTATGGTTGAACAACTGCATCCTCAACTGCGGGTTCAGTCTCTTGCTAAAATACTTGATCTTATCCGCCTCAGTACGGATAACAGATGAAGCAAACTGAAGGAGTCCCTGAAACTTCTCAGCGATAACAATAACACCCTCGTTCTCAATGGATTCGGGGTTCAAAACCTTTGACAGTTTGGCTTCACGAAGTGGATCCAGATAATACCTCTCTAACATGAGAGTCTTAAACTCACTCCAAGCACAATCACGATCGGTGGGTTTTACAGAAAGCCACCAAGAATAAGCGCCTTTACTCAAATGGTAAGCCGCTACTGCCACCCTACTCTCTTCCGGACACTGAACCATGTCGAAGAGTTTATCAAAATGTTCAAGCCAATGAACAATATCAGCTGGTTCCGACGAACCCTCAAAAATAGGCGGCCTCTGACGAGAGATGTCGCCGATAATCTGACTCACTCTCCTGGACTGTCCATAAAATGGCACCTGGGATCCCTGCTGCGGTGGACCACGTACCACTGAGGTCTGTATGGTTTCCATTATCTGCGTCATCTGAGTCATCTGGGTCATCATGCCCCTCATAAGCAAGTAAGGGTCGATGTGGTCACTCTCAGTCTGGTCGACTCCTCGAGTATGACGTTCCGAAGGGGAACCGGTCGCATAAGTCACATCTCCGGCTGAATTCTGATCCCTCTCGGCATCCGCACGCGCATAATCACGAGGTTCTGGGTTTCGGCCTGCTCCGCAGACTTTACCCCCTCTGCCACATCCTCGGTTTCTTCTTTCCATACTGAAAGAATAACGCTCGATCATGAACAAAGCTCAAATATGCCTCAACGGCTAATCCCCAATGCTATGTCAATAGCCAAACACGAGTATATATACTCAACAAATAAACAATCGCTTCAAACATGCTAATTATAGCCAATACTGAGCCGACACGCTCCAAAGCAATTAATCATGAATGGGTCGTAACATAATGTTACATACAGGTTTCAACAAAACATGTATAATCAATGGCATAATGAATGTATGAGCATACAAGAGAATCGAGTCCTTACACATGTCATACGAAGCTTCGAGGTCTTGCAATACTAGTCTTCACCGGACGACTCGATGAAAGAATGACTCATACGCCGTCCAACTACCACGACTCACAAAACCCGATCTGCATTGTCATAACTCGACAGCTCACTACTACCGCGTCGATAGAACCGCATAACTCACATATCGTGGTATCTCACAACCCAACTCTCTCGATACCATCTTCTCGTAACACCCCAAATCCTATCAAGTTATTACAAAGCCTTGGACCCCACACCAGAGATCCACCAAAGCTAACACGACCAAAAATACAACTAATCGACCAAAAGGGGAATCACAATCCCTACACCGACATCCAACATAATATTCCGATATGGAATTTCAATGACAACAGTGGGCCTACATGGCCCAAATAAATTACAACGACATCCACGAGCCTTGCTCGGATAATACAAAATGACAATAATCGACAAACCGGAGTACTCCAACCGTCTCGATCGACATGAACACCAAAACATCTCGACTAGTATCGCCGCATGCCTCGCCGCAACGTCATGCCCCGTGTCTCAACTCTCTCCTCGCAAACACCTAAAACATGAAAACATGTTCCGCCACGGGTCACCATCCGTATAATGATTATCAAATACATGTACAACATGATATGCATCCAAAGGGCGTAATGAATAGTATAGTAATGGTAATACGAGATGCTCACAAACCAAAGTAAGAATCGAGCATTCGTGGAATACTATGCCCACGGCATACAAGCAATACCGCTCAACGAGTTAGAACACAAGTGCCCAACGGCGAATCATCAATACGTAACACAACAATACATCACCCGAAGGTAACCCAAGCCAAACACCGAAATAGATACGAATCACAATGCCCGAAGGCTCCACCAGAATACCGATACATCACAACGGCCTAATGACCAATGCTCAAGCCGTTTATCATCATAATACCACGAATGTCATTCACCAAATCATTAATCACCACAATGGCGAAGCCAAACAGCCCAAGTCAGATCAATGAGGGACGAAGCCACGCACGAAGCCGTATCACAATGAGATCATCCAATGACCGTGACTGACCGCAGTGCCGGGAAACCAACCGCGAGGGTTCAAGCCCCAGACTTACCCATAATGAGATCACCCGGTGACCGTGACTCATCGAATCAGAGGTGTTGGGAAACCAACCGCGAAGGTTCAAGCCCCAAGCTTACCCATAATGAGATCATTAACATGACCGTGACTCATCGAATCGTAGGTGTTGGGAAACCAACCGCGAAGGTTCAAGCCCCAAGCTTACCCATAATGAGATCATTAACATGATCGTGACTCATCGAATCGTAGGTGTTGGGAAACCAACCGCGAAGGTTCAAGCCCCAAGCTTACCCATAATGAGATCATTAACATGACCGTGACTCATCGAATCAGAGGTGTTGGGAAACCAACCGCGAAGGTTCAAGCCCCAAGCTTACCCATCGAGCACTAGCCGAGACTAGCCTCCAAAACATAATTAATCACAACGGTAACAATCCCAAGATTACCAAATTCACAAGAGTAATAGCGTGCTGCCTTGAGTCGGCCAACACGACGACAACAACTCATGGATGGGCACCGTCCACGGCGGTCCCAATTCAAATACCTCGACTGCCTTGGAATGGCCAATCGATCACAACAACTTAACGGATGGAAATTATCCTTGACAGTCCCAATTCAATACGTCGATTACCTTAGAACGGTTAATCGCTAACGATGACACAACGGATGGGAATAAACTTCGATAATCCCAATTAAATACGTCGATTACCTTAGAACGGTTAATCGATGACCAATGATACAACGGATGGGAATTATCTTCGATAATCCCAATTAAATAAATCGATTACCTTAGAACGGTTAATCGATAACCAATGATACAACGGATGGGAATTATCTTCGATAATCCCAATTAAATAAATCGATTACCTTAGAACGGTCAATCGATACACAATGATATAACGGATGGGAATTATCTTCGATAATCCCAATTAAATAAATCGATTACCTTAGAACGGTCAATCGATACACAATGATACGGTAGAGTGGATGTCCCGGCGTCTTAAACTGACCACCGAAACAGATATAATAAACGAATATATCAAACGCCTTCAGTCGGCCAATGCAACATCATAGTGAGCCCAATTCAATAATAACGATTCAACGATGCCTCAGAACGACATTCACGTCAACAATAATAATCGATACATCGATGCCGCGAACCGGCTATCGACAACAAGAATCTCAATGCCTTAAACCGGCCGTTAACGAATAACAATCACATCTGGCATAATCACCGAAGGGTATTGCATCAAACAATTCCCGAATATCAACAAATCACGAAGAGACTAAGTCTCAAAATGATACAATATATTCATACACATATATGATAACATTAATCTCATTGACCAGTACAAGTATAAAACTTGCCTCAAACCGAAGACGGGAAAGTCCTTCCACGATCAACGTCCTGGCACGAAACGACGAACGGCGCCTCCCGACAAACACAAACACTCGAACAACCTTGAATGAAAACGATTCATTCAAAAACACAAAATCAATAGAAAATAACGACAAGGACAAAGTCCGATTCAAACACGAATCGATCACACCTCACGAACGAGTATCATAGTTCTCAACTATGAATTCTAACGTCCTCCAACACCTCGATGATCAATTAACATGATCATTACGTTCTTAACACTTGTGAAATCCATTCAACAAGATTCACTTAAGAACAATCATCAAAACAATCATCTCAAGATGATAATATCACCAATATCATCAAATTGATCCTCCTACAATGATAATATTATCACTATTATCATTATCACCCCAAGAACATCATCAACTCAATAATCATGATGTCTGAAACGAAATCCTTCATCAATGCATCATGAATTCGGATTAAACAACAAGATTCACTCAAC
This sequence comes from Orobanche coerulescens, assembly GCA_033398695.1. Taxonomy (NCBI): domain Eukaryota; kingdom Viridiplantae; phylum Streptophyta; class Magnoliopsida; order Lamiales; family Orobanchaceae; genus Orobanche; species Orobanche coerulescens. The sequence continues at coordinate 88,239,738 of CM065809.1, forward strand.
CATTTTCAAATTATGATAATCACCTCCTGGATCATCATAAATCCTTACTAAAATGGTTAAAATCTTACAAGAACACCACCAACAATAATAATCATTTCAAGACTATGTTAATCATATAACAATCTTAACATAATCTTTCCTAGACATGATTAAAACCACCAAACAATCTAAAACATCACGAACATAATCATCCTCAAGCTATACCAACATGTTCTTCATCAAAAGTTCATCCAAACTATGAAGAATCATGATATACTCCATTAATCAAACAATACCCGAAGAAAACAACAACAACTCGAAAATCACTTGAAGAACAAGAGATTGATGGAACTTACCAAAGAATAACAAGAAGAAGCCTCCAAACACCAAAGGAGCACCAACAAGCTTCCAACTTCAAGCTTCAATCCAAGCTAGAATGATCAAGATCGAGTTGGAAGAGGCTAAACATCAATAACAAGTCCAAACGGACGATTCTAGGGAGAGAAAATGTGTTTTGGTTCGTGAGGAAATGAAAGACGAAACCAAGATAAATAGACTGACCAATTCATTACGTACGTTATACACTATGGTTAACGTACGTAAGAGGCATTACGGACGCTATGCTAAGACATTAACGTACGTAATGAAAAATCCAGAACTAACTGGACTAAAATACGAAGGCCTTAACGTACGTAAACAAGAACTTATTACGTACGTTAACAAGACCTACATTACGTATGTAAAGCTCACCTCTTAACGTACGTAAGGGTCCGTTGACTGCAATAGTGAGATCCGATCGGAAGATGCTCGGGACCCACCGGCCGAAAGTGACTACGAGGAAGGTGTTGGGAATAGTGCCCTAGGACATTCGATGTGCCTAGATTTGTAATTGTCACATTTAAATAAAGTTATTTGATATCATTTATTTCTCGTTGATTATTATAATGTGTGCATGTTTTAATATTATAATAATCGAATAATAGTTATTCACGAATAATAAGATTATTCAAATGTCCCTGGTAAAATCGCGTTGAGTAGAGACTCAAGTGATTAATATACTAGTATAAGTTTGATTGATAATCATCGGATGATTATGCGTATGGTACGGATCAATCTTATGGGTATTGGTTGGAGAACTAATACTGGACCGACCCGCATTGAGATCACTGCATGGAAATGTCATAAGTGAATCTCAATACGATGTCAATAAATCCTTGAACCCGAGATTATCATAGAGTCCAACATGATAATTGCTATGCCTTGACGTAATCCAACGTCATCCGAAACATGGTGATCATAAAGGTTAGCGATCGGGATTAGTGGGAGTCATGTAGAGGGCAATGAATAATCAAGATGGGGATTTGTCCTCTCTTAAGTGAGAGAGATATTCTTGGCCTCGATAAGTAGGATCAAGGAAATGCATGGCCATGCTCAAATGAAGAGTCATTTGATTCAATCACTACTTAAGATCGAGAAAGCATTTGAACATAAATAAGTATGACAGACTCCATGACTTAGTTCAAATATGATATCGCGTGACAAAGGGATTTGACACGTTAAAAGGTTTAATGGACTATTAACTTATATTATTTGGGTAATCATAATGTCTTGCTAGAGGCCGCTTATGATTTATTATTTAATAAGATATTAAATAATTGCCAACATAATATAAGCCTTTTGGGTCGCATATACGACAATTATAGACAAGTAGGAATAAATATCAATCGGGAATAATAAATATAATATTGATATTATATTTATAAGGAGATTAAATAATAAGTAATATATATAATATCGATATTATATATATTGTATTATTTAATAAGTTGAGGGGCAACTAAGCAAATACTAGATTATTGAATCTAGGGTTTACTTAGTATAAATATAAGGTCTTGGACAAGGAGTTGTAATTAGAAAACAAGACCTAAAATCGGCCCTTCAAGGAGAAGAATAATCGGCCATCTACATTATACTTGTAGGAGAACGAGTCGGTCGTTCCTCTTCCTTAGTTGATCTTGATCAATAGTACAATCCTTCTAGTAAGGAATTTGTGTTGTACTATTTATCAATATTATTCGTAAGGATCTAGCAATCCGCTTGTGGAATTGTTCGTGTGGATCACCAAAAGAGGAAGGAGATATTCATCTACTTCTAGTCCGGATCTAGAATTGTTCAATCGGATTAAGGTAATTCGATTAACTCTTTAATTAAACAATTAAATTAATCGCATGCGATCCTAAATTGGGTTTTCACTTTTATTGTTCACGCGCTTTTACTCCGATTATTTTGTATTCGATACATAGAAACTCAACAAAGGGTATCGAGCCAACTTGCATGTAATTTAATTGTTTATGTAGAACATATTTATGTGTAAATTATGTTCCTGATTATGTTTATAAAATATAGATTTTATAAAATATTTTTTCTGGTTTAATTTGATTAAATCGGATCGTCAAAAATAATTTTCTGGACTGTTTTTCGCAAAATCGCTGCCCGTAATCGCTCGGAACAAGACAGCAGTGTGTCGTATTCGGGTCCGGGTCCGGGTCGGGTCGGGCCTGGACCCGCGGGTTGTATTAATTAGCAAAAATGATTTTGCATCACCAGGGGTTCGAACCCTGGTGGTCCAGGCCAGCGGCCTTGCTACTTACCAAGTGCGCTGCAATTTTGTTTTGGAATTATTCTCACGGATGTTTTATTAAAGGCAGGAAATCTGTTTTAATATTGCAAAATTAATTCCGCAAAACACGGGATTCGAACCCGAGTCCATTGCCTTAAAATCCGGCGATTTTCCATCTCTACTGAATCGCTTTTGGTAATTTCAAAAGTAATCCTTTATTATAAGCCCTTTAATATAAAAGTAAATTTGGAAATAATAGTTGCAAAATGTTGCAACCGCAATCACGTTTCGAACCCGGCAAACCTGCCCAAATCGCTACTGGCACCATCTCGCCAGAGTCCGCTTTTGTTCATGTGATGACTCAAATTTTAATTATTGTCCGATTGTCAGATAAATTGATTATTTAGTATATTACATGCTTTATTAATTATTTGATAATTATTTATGGTATGTGTGTGGTGTATGGCATGACCATAAATTGACCAATGTGATTGGATAATTTAATTTCTTATGGGTTGGTTTTACGGCCTGCGTGTCGCTTAATTATAATTGGTTTTACGGCTCATGAGTCGTCTATTTAAATTATTTATTATTTTACGGCTGCGTGTCGCTTGCACTTCTTGTAATTTAATTTATTAGTGTAGTATTAAATTTCATTAATGTAATGAAGACAAGAAGGACGAGAAAGACGGACTCGAGGAGCAAATTGATCGCGTATGACGTTCCAAGGAGTTGGAAGATCAATGAAGACCATATTTAACCCTTTAGATGACCTTTGTGATTTTCATGTTGGCTCATGAAAATCACGTTAGATTATGGTCATGCTATACACGGTCTATGCTTTATTGTCATGTGATGCGATGTATGTTTAAATTTATGCATGTATGTGATGCTATGTATGTTTAGATGTATGTTAGCAAACATAGACATTAACATAGGATAAAAATCCCTTGTTAAAATTTTAATGCCGTTCATTTGAAAAACACCTATCAAGACTTCGATCATCATGAGTGGGTCATGCCAAAGCTGGGCACTCGGATTATCTTAGTAAGGTAGGATAGGTAATGGTGATACCTATACGTTTAATGAATTTGGAAATCAAAATAGTTTTGAACCTTAAGGCATAAGATGGGATTATAACATGCTTGGGCATACGATGCCAAATCCCATGACATAATCTAAGAGTTACATATGATGTAATCGATAAAGAGTTATCCACCTAAAGTAGTTCAATTCTAGGCGTCATGCCAAAGCTGAGTTTAGGATTGTGCGAAATGGGATCTTAGCCCACTAAAATTACAAATGTTGTAAATTGAGGGTACTTTGTTTTAGTGGGAGTATTTTTCGAGAAATAAAATAATGTGACTAAATATTTTGCATATTGAATTTTGTAGAATGGCATCAAACAACACATCCACCATTTCATCGCGATCCGTCCTGAGAAGGACAAGTTGAAAGAAAATGGCAAAGAACTATCTGGATTGGATCCGAGCGAGAATAGTTCTCAAGCAAGCAAGAAAGTCAGTATGTTCTTGAGGAAGAAATTCCCGATGAGCCACCGACAATGCAAATAAAGCAACAAAAGACAAATGGAAGAAACATTGTGATGATTCCATTGATGTCGGTTGTCTTATGTTGGCCACCATTTGTCCGTAACTTGTAAGAACTGAGGAAATGGAAGCTTATGAGCTAAATGCTCACCTCAAGGAAACTTTCTCGAAACATGCTAGGCAAGTGAGGTATGAGACCTTTCAAGACTTGTATGCTTGCTAGATTGTTGAGGGGACATCTGTCTGAGCTAACGTTATCATGATGTAATGATATATTGATCATCTTGATAGACTTGGTTTTCCTCTTTCTAAGGTTCACTCCACGGTTGTGATCCTACTCTCATTGCCCGAAAGTTTCGGTCAGTTCATTATGAACTATAATATGAATGAGATGGAGAAGTCCATTCCGAGCCGCATGGGATGCTTAAAACGGCCGAAAGAATATTAAGAAGAAACCAAACCATGTGTTGATGGTCGCAAAGGGAAATCCTTTAAGAACAAAGGCAAGGGCAAGGGTAAGGCAAAAGTTGCCAAATCTAAAGACCCTACTAGGCCGGGTTTCAAGGCTAAAGCTCCCAAAGATGGAAATTGCCATCATTGCAATAAACCAGGACATTGGAAAAGAAATTGCAAGATTTACTTGGAAGAGCTAAAGCGTACCAAGGGCGGTGAGACCGCCACAGTATATTTGTTATAGAAGTTAACTTATCTACCTCTAACTCCTGGGTATTAGATACTGGATGTGGATCTCACATTTGTACAAATGTGCAGGGGTTGAGAAGCAGAGAGAATCAAGAAAGGGGAAGTAGATCTAAGAGTCGGCAATGGAGCAAGAGTTGCCGCACTAGCCGTAGGAACTTATGATCTAGTTTTGCCCAATGGGCTTTTGTTAGTTTTGAACAATTGCTATTATGTTCCCGCTATGAATAGGAATATTATTTCGCTTTCTACATTAGATTGTGAAGGTTACGCTTTTCTTATTAAGAATAAGATCATTCGTATTTTCTTTGATGACTTGCTTTATGGTACCGCAGTTATATAATCGCCTTTACAATATTGATCTAGATGAGTCCGACACTTTGAAGTCTATAACATTGCATCCAAGAAACCTAAGCTCAATGATTCTAATCCGACTTACTTATGGCATTGTCGACTTGGTCACATAAACGAACGCATTTCTAAACTCCATAATGATGGACTTTTAGACTCTTTTGACTATGAATCATATGGGACATGCGAATCTTGTTTATTGGGCAAGATGACGAAGAATCCTTTCACCGGTCATGGAGAAAGGGCTAGTGATCTATTAGGCCTAATACATACCGATGTGTGCGGACCTCTTAGCACTCATGCCGAGGCGGATACCAATACTTCATTACATTCACCGATGATTTTAGCCGATATGGATATGTTTATCTTATGAAGTATAAACATGAATCTTTGAAATGTTCAAAATATTCCGTAATGAAGTACGTAATCAACTTGGCAAGACAATTAAAGCCCTTCGATCAGATCGAGGTGGGGAATACTTGAGCCAAGAATTCAATGATCATCTTAGGAGTTGTGGAATTGTTTCGCAACTTACTCCTCCGAAGCACACCTCAAAGATAACGGAGTGTCCGAGAGGAGGAATCGAACTTTATTAGATATGGTTCGATCCATGATGAGTCAATGCATCTTCCATTATCATTTTGGGGCCACGCCTTAGAAACAAAGCATTCACCCTTAACCGTGTTCCATCTAAAGCGCTTGAAAAGACACCATTTGAGAAATGGACTGGTAAAAGACCAAACTTGTCTTTTCTAAAGATGCGGGGTTGCGAAGCGCTCGTAGAAGGCGCCAAGTGTTTGACAACCGGGCCAGATTCGAAAGATGTTTATTTGTGGGATATCCTAAGGAAACTAAAGGATATTACTTTTACAAGCCCGCAGAGAACAAAGTGTTTGTTGCTCGAAATCAGTATTCTTAGAAAGGGAATTTATTTCCAAAAGAGACAGTGGGAGAAGATTAATTCTCGAGGAAAATCGAGAACCACAGGAAGACATCGCTTCACCGATGGAAACCGAACAAGCTCAACAAACAGTTGAAGAGCCCATTCAAAGTACACAAGTCCCACACAGATCTGATAGGATGCGACATGAACCTGAGAGATATGGTTATCTCGTAACGGAGGATGATGATGCATCGCTCATAGATGATGAGCCTAGTACCTATACGTGAGCCGCCTGTGACCGTAGTCCGAGGAATGGCTAGAAGCCATGAAGTCGAGATGCAATCCATGTATGACAATCAAGTTTGGAACTTGATAGATCCACTGAGGGTGTTAAAACCATTGGGTGCAAATGGGTCTATAAAAAGAAGAAAGACATGGATGATAATGCAAGCCTATAAAGCTAGACTAGTGGCAAAAGGTTATATGCATTCATGGTGTTGACTATGATGAGACCTTTTCGCCAAGAGTCATGCTTAAATCAATTAGAATTTTATTTGCCATTGCCGCATACTATGATTATGAAATATGGCAAATGGATGTCAAAACAAGATTCCTTAATGGAAACTTACTCGAGGATGTGTATATGACACAACCTCGAAGGTTTTGTTCATCCGTAAAATTCTAAAAAGGTTTGCAAGCTTCAAAGATCCATTTATGGGTTGAAGCAGCTTCTGAGAGCTGGAATCTTCGTTTTGATGAAATCACAAAGAGTTTGGGTTCATTCAAATGAAGATGAACCTTGTGTGTACAAGAAGGTTAGTGGGAGAATAGTTGTTTTCTTAGTCTTATATGTAGATGACATATTACTCATTGGAAATGACATTCCCACCTTGCATACCAAGACTTGGTTGGGAAGTTGTTTCTCAATGAAAGACTTAGGAGAAGCCGCTTATATTCTTGGGATAAAGATCTATAGAGATAGATCAAAGAGATTGATTGGTCCGAGTCAAAGTACATACATTAATAAAATATTGAAGAGGTTCAATATGCAAGACTCCAAGAGAGGACTCTTGCCAATGTCACATGGCATTCATCCGAGTGAGACTCGAGTCCTAAGGCTCCTGATGAGCGAGCACGTATGAGCAAGATACCATACGCATCGGCTATTGGATCGATCATGTATGCCATGATTTGTACTCGACCAGATGTATCGTTTGCTCTTAGTATGACAAGTCGATACCAATCGAATCCAGGTGAAAGTCATCGATAAAGAAAGGAAAACCATCCTAAAGTACTTGAGAAGAACCAAGGATGATTTCCTAGTTTATGGAGGGTGGGAAACGAGTCGGGTAAGAGGTTACGCCGATGCAAGTTTCAAACCGACAGAGACGATTTCAAATCGCAAACCGGTTATGTGTTTGTATTGAATGGAGGTGCCGTGAGTTGGAAGAGTTCCAAGCAAAGCACGGTTGCCGATTCTGCTACGTAAGAGGCACCGGCAAGACGGATGCGCTAAGGAAGTCGTATGGATCAAGAAGTTCGTTACCCAACTAGGAGTGGTGCCAACCATCCAGGGTCCCATAAGCCTTTATTGTGAAAATAATGGTGCTATTGCACAAGCTAAAGAGCCTAGGTCCCATCATAATTCCAAACATATACTCAGAAAATATCACCTAGTCAGAGAGATCGTCAGACGAGGAGATATTACAATATGCAAAGTAGCAACAGAAGAGAATGTTGCATCCACTTACCAAGCCTCTCTCACAAGGAAAGCATGTTGAGCATGCTAGAGCGATAGACTAAAAGTCATGTATGAATGGTCCTAGTGCAAGTGGGAGATTGTTGGGAATAGTGCCTCAGACATTCGATGTGCCTAGATTTGTAATTGTCACATTTAAATAAAGTTATTTGATATCATTTATTTCGTTGATTATTATAATGTGTGCATGTTTTAATATTATAATAATCGAATAATAGTTATTCACGAATAATAAGATTATTCAAATGTCCCCGGTAAAATCGCGTTGAGTAGAGACTCAAGTGATTAATATACTAGTATAAGTTTGATTGATAATCATCGGATGATTATGCGTATGGTGGATCAATCTTATGGGTATTGGTTGAGAACTAATATCGACCGACCCGCATTGAGATCACCGCATGGAAATGTCATAAGTGAATCTCAATACGGATGTCAATAAATCCTTGAACCCGAGATTATCATAGAGTCCAACATGATAATCATATGCCTTGACGTAATCCAACGTCATCTCAAACATGGTGATCATAAAGGTTAGCGATCGGGATTAGTGGGAGTCATGTAGAGGGCAATGAATAATCAAGATGGGGATTTGTCCTCTCTTAAGTGAGAGAGATATTCACGGGCCCTCGATAAGTAGGATCAAGGAAATGCATGGCCATGCTCAAATGAAGAGTCATTTGATTCAATCACTACTTAAGATCGAGAAAGCATTTGAACATAAATAAGTATGACACTCCATGACTTAGTTCAAATATGATATCGCGTGACAAAGGGATTTGACACGTTAAAAGGTTTAATGGACTATTAACTTATATTATTTGGGTAATCATAATGTCTTGCTAGAGGCCGCTTATGATTTATTATTTAATAAGATATTAAATAATTGCCAACATAATATAAGCCTTTTGGGTCGCACATACGACAATTATAGACAAGTAGGAATAAATATCAATCGGGAATAATAAATATAATATCGATATTATATTTATAAGGAGATTAAATAATAAGTAATATATATAATATTGGATATTATATATATTGTATTATTTAATAAGTTGAGGGGCAACTAAGCAAATACTAGATTATTGAATCTAGGGTTTACTTAGTATAAATATAAGGTCTTGGACAAGGAGTTGTAATTAGAAAACAAGACCTAAAATCGGCCCTTCAAGGAGAAGAATAATCGGCCATCTACATTATACTGTAGGAGAACGGAGTCGGTCGTTCCTCTTCCCTTAGTTGATCTTGATCAATAGTACAATCCTTCTAGTAAGGAATTTGTGTTGTACTATTTATCAATATTATTCGTAAGGATCTAGCAATCCGGCTTGTGGAATTGTTCGTGTGTGGATCACCAAAAGAGGAAGGAGATATTCATCTACTTCTAGTCCGGATCTAGAATTGTTCAATCGGATTAAGGTAATTCGATTAACTCTTTAATTAAACAATTAAATTACTGCATGCGATCCTAAATTGGGTTTTCACTTTTATTGTTCCGCTGCGTTTTTACTCCGATTATTTTGTATTCGATACATAGAAACTCAACAGAAGGTTCCTGCCACCTACCAAGCATTACGTACATAACCTTACAGGCATAACGTACGTAATACTCAACCCATAACGTACGTAAGTCTACCCATATAGCGTACGTTAAGGCTAGTGTACTTAGCCAAAAATCCAAACTCTCCAACCAACATTCAAACGACGAAACTAACCCGACGACAAGTAAAATATTTCGATCCCGAAATATTCCAATACAATATACATTGTATCTGTCCAAAACAACAACACTTGTACAATTCCAAATGAATATGTACAACTCAACAGTAACACGAAAAAAAAAAAAATTATCCCCGGATATTACATCATAATCGTATGAACATGATATTCATGGAGGTAACATGAATTATCACGGAAGATTTCATTGTTTTGATCATGATGAGAATAGTTTACTGCCCAGCAGTAAACTGCCATGCATAGATAGCGCACGCTAAGCTATGAAGATTAACGTGCGCTATCGAGCACGAGTTAGCGTACGCTACGTTTGGTACGTAACGTACGCTAAGACATCAGACGAGTCAGTCGACTGATCAGTGAAGTACTGACCATGCATAGTTAGCGTATGCTAGGCTTTGTTGTTTGCGTGCGCTATCGAGCAGACTTAACGCACGCTACACAGAGTACTTAGCGTGCGCTAAGCAGTTCAGGAATAATTACATTTTATGAACTTTTGGCCGTAAATCGAATTGTTAAACATTCGTACGACGTGAGATAAATCATATATCATTTCTTTTGTTAAGGTTTGATCTTGTTGCGTGATTGATTGAGGAGGACGACCTTCGAGTGTTCGTTTTCGTGGAAGTATTGTTCTTGTCTTCAAATCGAGGCAAGTACCTTAATTGTTTTATGTATTGTTGTTATACATATTGTCGTGCATGTATGTCGTTATTGTATGTCCACCTCGTGTTGGTCCGACGAGATCATCGTGGGATCTATGCTAGCGTGCGCTGGATCATCGGACGGGTTTTTCCACCACGGGTTGGTCTGACGGGATCATCGTGGGTTCTAGGCAGTGAACGCTGGATCGACGGAATTACTATGTGTATGTTATGATATCATGTTGTGATTATCAGTTGTGTATGTCATTTATGAGTTTCTCGTAGGAGAAGACTCATTGGTATTTTGTCGTTTACGTTATTATTCTTCGTGAGATATGAATAATATGTTGTGGTACTTGTACAAGCATCGTTGTGCTAACCCCTTCGGGGGTGAACATTTTGTTTATGTTCAGGATCCAGGAGAGCGGGAAAACAACCACTGGAGCTGCATGACGACGAGGGTGCAGAGTGATGTTTTGTCCGGGTTCATTTGTCTGTTGTTTATTGGTTATTTCAATAAGTACTCGAGTACGAAGTCATTTATGCTGAATTTGAATTTGGTGATGTATTATTAAGTTCCTGCTGAACAACTGTACTTTCAGTATTTGGTCAGAACCGTTGTATCTTAATTCCGTTATTTCCATTCGTTAGTACCTTTTAATGTCTGTTCAATTCTTCAGCCTTGTAAATCCTTATGTAAAGGATTTACGGCGCTGTAATATTCCTGAATATATCGGGGGTGTTACAATGATGGCCCAGATGACTCAGATGACGCGGATGATGGAGACCATGCAGACCTCGATGGTTCGTGGCCCACCGCAGCAGGGATTCCAGGTGCCGTTTCATGGACAGACTAGAGGAGTGAGTCAGATTGTTGGCGATATCTCTCGTCAGAGGCCGCCTAACTTTGAGGGTTCATCGGAACCAGCTGATATTGTTCATTGGCTTGAGCATTTTGATACACTATTCGACATGATTCAGTGTCCGGAAGAGAGTAAAGTGGCAATAGCAGCTTACTACTTGAGTAAGGGTGCTTATTCTTGGTGGCTTTCTGTGAAACCCACCGATCGTGATTGTGTTTGGAGCGAGTTCAAGACCCTCATGATAGAGAGGTATTATCCGGCTCCACTTCGTGAAGCCAAGTTATCAGAGGTTTTAAATCCCGAACCCATCGAGGATGAGGGTGTTATTGTCATTGCTGAGAAGTTTCAGGGACTTCTTCAGTTTGCTTCGTCTGTTATCCGTACTGAGGCGGATAAGATCAAGTATTTTAACAAGAGGCTAAATCCGCAGTTGAGGATGCAGTTGTTCAATCACAATTGTAATTCGCTTAGTGAGTTCATCGAGAAGGATCTTGGAGCAGATCTTTTGATTAGGGAGCTTGCTCGGAAGCACCGTTCAGTTTCTTCCGGTGGGAGGACTAGGATGCCGGTTCGTTCTGAGGGACATCGGGCTCCGACGACCAAGAGGTCGTTTTTTAGTCGTCTTCATGCTGAGAAAGCATCTTCATCTCAGACGATGAGATCGACTGTTGTTTGCTTTAACTGTGATACAATAGGACATCGTAGTACCCGGTGCTCGATGCAGGCCGTTGTATGTTTTCTGTATGGGAGGCAGGGACACCTTCAGAAATACTGCAGGAGTTCTAGTGCCAGTAGATCTTGAGAGAGCTCATAAACCTCGAGAGATTTTGTTACTCCATCCCGTGCATCATCCAAGGGGTCCTATCAGGCTTCGAGAGCCAGAGTTAAGGACATTCAGCACCGGTTTTGAACAAGTTAATTCTTGCTCAGTAATAGTATAATAATTCACTTAATTGTCGTTCATTCATTTGTATAATTCATTCATCATACATCAATCATGTTGAGACTTGTAGTTATCAAACTAATCATTCAATTCACGAGGAACAGCGGTTCCAATCCCTTCATTTGAGCTATCACTCATTGCGTTATTAGTTCACCTCGGTGAGTCATTCTTGATCCTTGTCGGATTTCTAGTCATTTATCATTCATCATAGTCACTCTCGTTCTTGTGACCTTCCGGGTGTTAGGATTGTATACAGCAAAGCATACTTTATGCTTGTATTACCTAATTTCCCTGTTACTACCTATGAGGATATTAATTACATTTAATCACATGTTTTGCATATTTATTCACGTTATGGTTATGCAAAAGAAATATCTAATTATTTTATATTGTAGATAATGTGGTGTGTTGGTGTCACACGGAAGATCACATTATCGGTGCCTTATAAAATAATATAATAGTTCACAACCTATATAATTATTAGATAAATTATATAAAAGCTTGTAGTGTATGCTTGAGAATAGTTGGTCTTGACTATTAGCATACATTAGCGTATTTGCATACGTTGAACTGGATCGAGGTGAGATAGTATCTTCTGTACTGATTGTAAGAAAAACGTAAATCTCGGATAATTATTATTTCTTAATTCTAAGTATATAATATTTAATTGTGTATTTATAATAATTATTGCTTTGATTTACCATAGGTGAGAGTCAAAATAATCTACTCAATAAGCCTCGTATCTTGGGCAATAATATTGTTTATACGACAATTATTATTATTACTAGAAATTGTGTCCCGACTCGTGCGGGTTGATGATGTCCCCTTGAGGAGCTCAATAATAATTATTATATTAAACCCTGTAGGTGGATTTAATTCCGATATAATAATAAGGTTCGAGTGGTACTACTCTTGGATAAGATATTAATTAATTAAAGCTGTCAGTAGCTTATAATTAATTAATGGACATTCGATATCTTAAACACGGGAAATAATATATTTAATAAGGAGCCCATTTTCGTAATTTGGGATTTTGGTAGTGTAACACCCCCGATATATTCTGGGATATACAGCGCCGTAAATCCTTTACATAAGGATTTACAAGGCTGAAGAATTTAACGGACATTAAAAGGTACTAACAAATGGAAATAACGGAATTAAGGTACAACAGTTCTTACCAAATACTGAAAGTACAATTGTTCAACTGGAACTCAATAATACATCACCAAATTCAAATCCATCACAAATGACTTCGTACTCGAGTACTTATTGAAATAACGAATAAACAATAGATAAATAAACCTGGCCGAAACATCACTCTGCACCCTCGTCGTCATGCAGCTCCAGTGGTTGTTTTCCTGCTCTCCTGGATCCTGAACATAAACAAGATGTTCACCCCCGAAGGGGTTAGCACAACGATGCTAGTACAAGTACCACAACATATTATACATATCTCACGAAGAATAATAACGTAAACGACAAAATACCAACGAGTCTTCTCCTACGAGAAACTCATAAACGACATACACAACTGATAATCACAACATGATATCATAACATACACATGGTAATTCCTTCGATCAAGCGTTCACTGCCTAGAACCCACGATGATCCCGTCAGACCAACCCGTGGTGGAAAAACCCGTCCGATGATCCAGCGCACGCTAGCATAGATCCCCCGATGATCCCGTCGGACCAACACGAGGTGGACATACAACAACGACATACATGCACGACAATATGTATAACAACAATACATAAAACAATTAAAGTACTTGCCTCGATTTGAAGACAATAACAACACTTCCACGAAAATGAACACTCGAAGGTCGTCGTCCTCAATCAATCACGTAACGAGACCAAACCTTAACAAAAGAAATGATATAGGATTTATCTCATATCGTACGAATGTTTAACAATTCGATTCATGGCCAAAAGTTCATAAAATGTAATCTGCCTGAACTGCTTAGCGCACGCTAAGTACTCTGTGTAGCGTGCGTTAAGTCTGCTCGATAGCGCACGCAAACAACAAAGCCTAGCGTACGCTAACTATGCATGGTCAGTACTTCACTGATCAGTCGACTGACTCGTCTGATGGCCTAGCGTACGTTACGTACCAAACGTAGCGTACGCTAACTCGTGCTCGATAGCGCACGTTAATATTCATAGCATAGCGTGCGCTATCTGTGCATGGCAGTTTACTGCTGAGCAGTAAACTGTTCTCGCCATGATCGAAACAATGAAATCTTCCGTGATACTTCATGTTACTTCCATGAATACCATGTACATACGATTATGAATGATCTTACGGATAATAACAACTTCGGATTCAAGGATATGCATACCATATAAACCATATTCCATTTCGACTACAATTCTTCATATGACGATTCGAAAAGCTTAACGGTTGATATCAACACCTTTATATCAATCAATATTATCATGCTGAAGTGGTTTAAATGTTCCATCTGTACTAGATAAATCTTTCCATGATCAATCCTTTAGATTTATCCAACAATAATGATTTGTTAAAGTCAAGTCCATGATTATTATGAAGTCATCTACTAGATTCGATTTACCATTGATAGAAGCTTCCTTTACATATCCAATGTAACAAGATTCGAATCATGATGATAATAATCAAGGTACTTAAAGTTTAATCATTTCAATATTCCAAACATGATATACTTGGATAATTCATCTATGAAAATCCATATCTCGTTAATATGATCATCCAAAACGTTAGAATCCAACTCTAAGTCTTGAGATAGATTGAACATACCTTAATATGATGAAAATCACTGAACCGTAAGGTAGAATCCAACTCCGGTTGGTTGTATGCCACTCCAAGGTGCTATTCCTCTTCAATGATTACTCCCAAGTGATAGCCAATATATAAACACCAACAGTATGTGTTCTAAGTCTGTAGTAGGATATCTCAGCTCTCTGGCCTCTCAAGTATGCAGAAGGAACGAGTAAAATGTAAGCCAAAACGAGTTGTTGTCCCATTTATAATATTCTGCATTTTAACAAGTTAGCGCACGCTACTAAGCATTCCTTAGCGTGCGCTAATAATGGTTGACTTGAATTGTCCGGCAAGGCCCGCGGGAATCTTATACGGACCCATGTCCCGGCTGGCGCATCTGCTAGCCGTCCCGCTCAATAATTGAGTCCTTAGCGCACACAACTCCTACCTGCATAGCGTGCGCTAATAATAGCCCGATAGCGCGCGTTAAGATACATTCTTAGCGTGCGCTATCACGAGGTTGTTTGAGCAATTTTGCATGTTTCTATACTTATGTACAATGATATCAATGCACGAAATATCATACTCCAATAATCAAAACCACCAATCCGAATAACACATGGTTTGAATACAGATGAAATACACCGTAATAAATCCGGATATTACAGGTAGGAAGTGCAATATCAAGTTTTTAGTGGACTAAGTTGATATTAATAGATTCATCATATATTAGGAAGAGTCCTAATAAGGTAAGATGAATTAATTGGGAGTCCTTCCATAATCCTCCTTTAGATCCCTAGTAGTAGTCCAAGAGCCTATAAATAGGACATATGGAGTGTTGGCCGACTTTTATGATATACTTACACAAGGAATTTCGATTTTTCGTCTAAGTGTTTAATTGTGGATCTTGACTTGTGTCTTTGATTCCACAATTGAGAGAACACTTTAATTCTTGCTACATATCGGAATTACTTGAAGAAAAGAAAATCGAGAATTGTGAGATATAGAATTCGGCCGATCCATAGGTGTCCAAACAAGATCCGGTAGCTCGTTGCCCACACAAAATCCGGTTCAAGGCGGATCATACTCTAGAAGATCCAAAGGTAGAAATACAAGGCGATCAAGACGGAAGTAACCAACACGCTTCAAAAGGTAATATCCTATGATCTTGGATCTAGATTAGGATATTTTAATTATCAACATATTTAATTAATAAATAATAAATAATATTTAAATTGCTTATTAGTCTTAGTAATTAATTAATTAGCATGCCTAAATAGATCTAATGCTCGTAGATGCGTAAAACGCTATCATCAACTTTCCCAAACTTCGCTTCCGCTGCGTTTTACTTCCCAACAATTGGTATCGGAGCCGGATTTTTAGGCTTTTGCTATTTTAATTAATTTTAGTGATTAATTGATAGCAATTTAAATATTCATATATTTTGATGTTGGAATATTTTGCTAGATGTGTTCTTGCAGGTGATATGATCCAATTATCATGGTTTATATGAATGGTGTATTTATTTATTTATTTTTATTAATTATGCAATTGTTGGTTTGGCCCGTTTTTTGAGACATGTAATGGTTTTTCCCGTGAGAAAATCCGCGGGTAGTTCTAGGTGGTTTTATTTTTCGTGTAATCGTGATGTAATTTCGATGTATTTTATTTCGTATAAAATTGTAATCGACCAAAAAGACGGATCACGAAGAAATAGAGCGTAACCGGATCACGGATCGGCTGGCGACTGACAAGAACAGCAAAGGCCGCCGAAAGCCGAAGCGGCCGCCATGTCGCGGCACTGTCCGGTCGGTTCGGCCGTTCGGCCGGGTCGTCTAGTTTTGGTCCGGTCCGTTGTCGCTGCTCGCGTCATTGAAGTCGGATTTAAAATTAAATTTTTTTATGTAATTAATTTTGCATAAAAGTGAAATTTTAATTTTGGAAATCCACGGCTACGGGAGGAGCGACGAGATGCTTGATTCAGTGGGAGAGATCGAGTCGAAGATTTTCTCGGATTCAACTCAAGGAAGAAGACCATGATAATTGGATAATTAATTATCCATGCTTTATTTTTGGTTTTTATTGTTTTGATGTATGGCATGTATGGATGTATGCGTGATATGTTTCCTTGCATGTTAGGACGAGAAAATTAAAAACCTTAAGGCTAAAATAACTAAGTGATTAAATTGATTTATTTTAAATAAAATCAAATTGGCCTCCATAATTAATTTAAATTGTGAAGTAATTAGCATGCGCGTTGATATTAGAGTCTTCCTCCATATCGGATGTGCTAATTATAGGTTCACTAGTTTTAAATTTTAAAATGATAACATAAGGTAAATATTACTTTTTATGATAGGACCTCTCCATCTGTAGGACTATTATTTAAAAGATAATATTTTAAGGATGTTAAATTATGGTGTTCACTTAGGTGTATTAATTAATAAGCTCCCCATCGGAGTCTATGTTAATTAATACATGGCCAAGAGGAACCAACTATTAATTTTACTTGTCATAACCTAATTTGACGAGATAGTAAAATTAAAGACGTAAAACTCTACTTGAGAAATGTGTGTGTAAACGTCCACACGATCGTGGCTTGCATGTGCGGATTTTTCGAGGTGTTGGTTGCTAGCATATATATTGTGTTTTGAGGTTTTTCGATATATTTTGCTATGCATTATGTGATGGATGTTTTTAATTTTTATCTCAGATGTCTTTCAATCCACTAGCTGTTATTCTCAAAGAAAATAAACTTGATGGCACTAACTTAGCCGATTGGAAAAAAAATCTTGACATTGTCCTGACTGCTGAGGGGCATAAATTTGTCTTAATCGAGGAGAGCCCTCTAGAACCAGAACCGGATGCCACTCCCGAAGAGTTGGTTGAATTCCGAAAATGGAAAAAGTCAGATGAGATGGCTCGCTGTTACATTTTGGCTTCACTGACAAATGTATTGCAGCATCAGCATCAGACGATGGGCTCGGCCGCGGAAATGATGAAAAGTCTCACCGAGATGTTTGGTCATCAGAACTGGGTGGCTAGACAAAATGCAATGAGGGTATTGATGACAACCCAAATGTCTGAAGGGACTCCAGTGAGGGATCATGTTCTAAAAATGATGTCACATTTGAACTGAGCATACTGGGGGCTACTATCGATGCGGAAACGCAGGTCGATATTATCTTAGGCATCTTACCTAGAAGCTTTGAGCAGTTCCGCCTTAACTACAATATGAACCGTAGGACATATAGTTTGGCGGAACTTCTGACAGAGCTTCAGTCTGCTGAAGGTCTCTTCAAACAAGGTTATCATCATATTCTTGCGGCAACCGGTGCTACTTCTTCCAAACCAAAATGGGGAAAGAAGAAGAAGCAGGTTGGCCAGAAGCAAGTGGCGACCCTCAAGGTGAAAACCAAGGCTCTTCACCCCGAGGCGAACAAAAAGCCAAAGGGAAAGTGCTACAAGTGCGGTCAGAAAGGACATTTTAAAGCGGACTGCCCTGCTCTTAAGAAAGGTATGTCTCGTACACTAGTAGTCAAAACATGTTTGGCAGCTTGTTCTTCCACTTCGTGGATAGTTGATTCAGGCTCCACTGATCATGTTTGCTTTGACTCGCATGGTTTTCAGGTAACCAAGCAGCTTAGTGCGGCCAAGATTACCATCAACTGGGGCGATTATTCCAGGCTTATGGCAGTTGCAGTGGGAGTCGTGTAGTTGAAGATTAATGATAAATTATTTGTTCTCAATAATGTATTATTAGTACCGGATTTTAGAATGAATTTAATTTCGGTTTCTAAATTAAAAAGCGATGGTTATTCAGTTTCTTCTGATGATGATGCCATTATTAAGAAAAGAAGTGGTGAATATATTTGCAAAGGTACTTTTAATGATGGACTATATGTCGTTAATACTGCACAAACTCCTATGCATAAATCACTTAACTCTTTGTCTAAACCTAAAAAGAGAAAAGAACCTTCAAGCATAAACCAAACATATATGTGGCATTTACGGTTGGGACATGTAAACCTTGGAAGAATTCAAAGATTGGTAGATGATGGCCCATTGGATGACCTCCAAGTTGAGTCATTTCCAATTTGTGAATCTTGTCTGGAAGGTAAGATGACCAAAAGGGTTTTCAAAACCAAGGGAAACCGTGCTCATGAATGTGTTAGAATTGGTTCATACGGATGTATGTGGTCCAATGAATATCCAGGTGAGGGGTGGTTTCGAATACTTCATCACGTTCATAGATGATTATTCGAGATATGGATACATCTATTTGATGCGACGTAATTCTGAAGCCTTTGACAAGTTCAGAGACTTCAATACTGAAATGGGGAAGCGTCATGGGAAGAGTATCAAGTCACTACGATCTGATCGTGGTGGCGAATACCTTAGTGGAAAGTTTTTGGATTTCTTGGCGAATGAGGGGATTTCATCCCAGCTCACCGCGCCGGGAACTCCACAACAAAATGGTGTGGCTGAAAGAAGGAATAGGACTCTTTTAGAAATGGTTAGATCAATGATGAGTTATTCAGATTTACCTATTTCGTTTTGGAGATACGCCTTAGAAACAGCGGCGTACATTCTAAACCTGGTGCCTTCGAAATCAGTTCCAAAAACACCCACAGAACTGTGGAGTAGGCGTAAGCCCAGTCTAGGACATGTTCGGATTTGGGTTACTCCAGCACATGTGCTGAATAAGGAAGCTGATAAGTTGGCATCTCGCATGTATACGAGTGTTTGTGGGATATCCTAAGGGAACGAAGGGTGGCTTGTTCTATAGTCCCCAGGATCAGAAGGTCATTGTTAGCACCAGTGCCCGATTTCTGGAAGAGGATTATATGATTAGTCACAAGACCATGAGCGAGATAATTCTGGAAGAGCTGAGGGGCGAGACTCCGTCTATACCAAGCGTACAAGCGCCAACTGACACTGCACCACGTATCGATTCTGATACTTTTACACCAACTCAGGATTTGCCTCGTCGTAGTGGGAGGGTTGTTCGTCAGCCCGAACGATTCATAGGCATGGGAAAGTCTTCGGACTCAATCCCAGGCGAAGATGAATCAAATCCCTGGACCTATAAGGAGGCAATCCAAGATAAAGATGCTGACTCCTAGCAAGTAGCAATGGAATCAGAAATGGGATCTATGGATTCCAATCAAGTGTGGGAGCTAGTAGAGCTACCTGATGGTGTACAAGCCATTGGGAGTAAATGGGTCTACAAGCGAAAGAAAGTACGTGACGGGAAGGTTGAAACCTTCAAAGCGAGGCTTGTTGCAAAAGGTTACACTCAGAAAGAGGGTATCGATTATGATGAAACCTTTTCACCGGTAGCCATGCTTAAGTCAATTCGGATTCTTTTAGCTATAGATGCGCATTTAGATCTGGAGATTTGGCAGATGGATGTCAAGACTGCATTCTTGAATGGGAGTCTAGACAATGAAATCTATATGCGCCAAGCAGAGGGATTCATTGCTGAAGGAGAAGAGCACTTGGTGTGCAAACTTAAGAAATCCATTTATGGACTTAAGCAAGCATCTAGATCTTGGAACACTCGTTTTGACGAAGTTGTCCAGTCATATGGATTCGTCCAATGTCCGAGTCAGAGTTGTGTGTATAAGAAATGTGATGGAAACGTGTTGGTGTTTCTTGTACTGTATGTAGACGATATCCTTCTGATTGGAAACAACGTGAAGGAATTGTCGGACGTACGGGTATGGCTATCTGAGCAGTTCGATATGAAGGATCTAGGAGAAGCAGGACACATCCTTGGAATTAGGATCTTTCGTGATCGGAAGAATAGGATGTTGTGCTTATCCCAGGCATCCCATATCGATACAGTGCTGAAGCGGTTTAGCATGGAGAATTCCAAGAAAGGTTTTCTACCTTACAGACATGGAATTCAACTATCTAAGAACATGTGTCCTAAGACACAAAAGGAGATAGATGACATGAAGATGGTCCCGTATGCATCTGCTGTAGGAAGTCTCATGTATGCTATGCTTTACACTAGACCAGATATCTGTCATGCCGTGGGCATGGCTGCTAGATATCGGGCCAAACCGTGACTGGACACTGGATTCATCAAGCACATACTCAAGTACCTGAGAAGGACTAGGGAGTACATGCTTGTATATCAATCAGACGACCTGTTTCCGGTGGGTTACACTGACTCAGATTTTTCATCGGACAAAGAAAAGTCCAAGTCTACTTTGGGTTATGTGTTTAGCCTGAGACTTAGATGTGATTCCCGATTTGCCAAAGATTATTACACTTTATTGTGACAATACTGATGCAGTCGCAAATTCAAGGGAACCACGAGCCCATCAGGCAAGTAAACATATCAACCGCAAGTACCACACCATACGACACTTCGTAAAAGAAGTAGACGTAGTTGTAGCCAGGGTTACATTGGAAGATAATCTTGCTGATCTTTTCACAAAAGGCCTACCTTCAAAAGTTTTTGAAAGGCATGTGGAAGGAATGGGATTACGGTGTATGACAGCATTGCTTTGAGTATAAGTGGGAGATATGAGAGACTATGTAATAGAGTAGTATACTTAAAAGCATGCTTTGAGTATAAGTGGGAGATTGTTAGGATTGTATACTGCAAAGCATACTTTATGCTTGTATTACCTAATTTCCCTGTTACTACCTATGAGGATATTAATTACATTTAATCACATGTTTTGCATATTTATTCACGTTATGGTTATGCAAATGAAATGTCTAATTATTTTATATTGTAGATAATGTGGTGTGTTGGTGTCACACGGAAGATCACATTATCGGTGCCTTATAAAATAATATAATAGTTCACAACCTATATAATTATTAGACAAATTATATAAAAGGTTGTAGTGTATGCTTGAGAATAGTTGGTCTTGACTATTAGCATACATTAGCGTATTTTCATACGTTGAACTGGATCGAGGTGAGATAGTGTCTTACATCTTGTTGTAAGAAGAACGTAAATCTCGAATAATTATTATTTCTTAATTCTAAGTATATAATATTTAATTGTGTATTTATAATAATTATTGCTTTGATTTACCATAGGTGAGAGTCAAAATGATCGACACAATAAGCCTCGTATCTTGGGCAATAATATTGTTTATATGACAATTATTATTATTACTAGAAATCGTGTCCCGACTCGTGCGGGTTGATGATGTCCCCTTGAGGAGCTCGATAATGATTATTATATTAAACCCTGCAGGTGAATTTAATTCCGATATAATAATAAGGTTCGAGTGGTACTACTTTTGGATAAGATATTAATTAATTAAAGCTGTCAGTAGCTTATAATTAATTAATGGACATTCGATATCTTAAATACGGGAAATGATATATTTAATAAGGCGCCCATTTTCGTAATTTGGGATTTTGGTAGGAAGTGCAATATCAACTTTTTAGTGGACTAAGTTGATATTAATAGATTCATCATATATTAGGAAGAGTCCTAATAAGGTAAGATGAATTAATTGGGAGTCCTTCCATAATCCTCCTTTAGATCCCTAGTAGTAGTCCAAGAGCCTATAAATAGGACATATGGAGTGTTGGCCGATTTTTATCATATACTTACACAAGGAATTTCGATTTTTCTTCTAAGTGTTTAATTGTGGATCTTGACTTGTGTCTTTGATTCCACAATTGAGAGAACACTTTAATTCTTGCTACATATCGGAATTACTTGAAGAAAAGAAAATCGAGAATTGTGAGATATAGAATTCGGCCGATCCATAGGTGTCCAAATAAGATCCGGTAGCTCGTTGCCCACACAACGTCCGGTTCAAGGCGGACCATACTCTAGAAGATCTAAAGGTAGAAATACAAGGCGATCAAGACGGAAGTAACCAACACGCTTCAAAAGATAATATCTTATGATCTTGGATCTAGATTAGGATATTTTAATTATCAACATATTTAATTAATAAATAATAAATAATATTTAAATTGCTTATTAGTCTTAGTAATTAATTAATTAGCATGCCTAAATAGATCTAATTCTCGTAGATGCGTAAAACGCTATCATCAACTTTCCCAAACTTCGCTTCCGCTGCGTTTTACTTCCCAACACCGGGATCATATTAAGCAGTGAGTTCAGATTTGGGTCTTCCTTGAGTCGATGAGATCGAGGGGATTGATGATCCAGAGGGTATCGATGTTGGGTACATTTGAGATGTAGCCTTGTTTTTTTTCAGATTACAATTTAACTTAATCTGCATTGTAGAATTGTGGTTGTGAACCATCTGTTGTTGATTTATCTTGTAACTATAGTAATTGAGAATCTTGAGATTTGGGTCATTTGTTGGGATTTCTTCCCTTTGGTGTTGTAACCGAGATTTCGTGATAATCTGGGTAATTGTTCATTGTGATTCGAGACGTCAAGTCATGAGAACTTTGGCGTACGATTGATATGGTCCCGAGGACTATATGTGTAATACCCAGGATTTTTATTCTGATTAATTTGAAATTTTCTTTTTAGACCGGAAATTTCTCGGTTGTCGAGCGTTGGTATTATTTTCTCAACAATTGATTTTGTGTTTATTGAAATAACCCTGTATTTCATGTGTATCATTTTGGAATTTATCTTGTTGTATTGTGGCTATTTGTATTTGAGGGACATGATGAGTGTTCTTGGAATATTCATGGTTGGTAATCATTGAGTTTTGTGATTTTCGGATTTTGTGTTCGTATGGCCGGACTTCGCGAATTTAATACTGGGAAGTAGCAGTAGCGCGCGCTAGACTGCATTTCTAGCGCATGCTAATAATATGTGAGTAGCGCACGCTACTCTTGTGCGTAGCGCACACTAGGCCTGCTGGGCAGTGAGCTTTCTGGACTCTGGAATGGGGCGTTAGCGCATGCTAATGTAGCGTATGCTATTTCGTTGTATTAGCGCACGTTATTAGTGAGTTAGCACGCACTATGTCGGCAGGACAGTAAGGGCAGAACGTTTCTGGACTGCAGGTGATAGCAGGTAGCGCACGCTATTGTTTGGAGCTAGCGCGCGCTAGTGTCGATCGATAGCGCACACTAACATGTGGGTAGCGCACGCTACCGGAGTCAGACAATAGATTCTGGACTACTTTTTTCTTTTTCAATATACCGACTTTCAGCCCGTTAGCGCACGCTAAACTTTAAGCGTAGCGTACACTAATCCCTCCCAGTATATATATGGGAGGCAGGGTCTAGAAATGTCATTTTTCTTCTCTCCTTCTTCTTATCCGGCGGCTAGGCGACTTGGAGCGTAAGAAGGCATAGTTTTTGACCAGATTTCACCATCCAACAACATTTCTGAGTTCCTAGTCTCGATCTAACAATATTTCATCAAGTTCATCATCCAAATCATGGTAAGATTGTCCAATCCCTAGTTTTTGGAAATTTTGGGGATTTGTTAAGATTTTTCTTCTCTAGTCCGTTTTGGCCTTGATTTGGGTTAGATTACGATTATGAAGTTATAATCCCTTGCTTTCCTTGAAGTCTACATATTTTGTTTCGAGTTTTCATCCATTAAATGGAGTATGAACGACTCCTTCCCCATAGTGTTCGATTAAATGTTCTGAAGGGTAGAACTTAGGGTGAATCCTTCCGTTTCCATGGTGTTGTGTTCTGATTCGGTATTTCGATGTGTTAGGATCGAATTGTTGAAGGAAGTGCGGACTGTACGTTCATCCATTTGTTGTTTCCCGTATCATTCGAATTGAGGCAAGTACCTTGATATACGAATTGTAACTACGTGAAATCATTGTTGTCGAACTGTATGAATTTATACGGATGTATATATGTATATACATATATATGTATGTGTATATATATATATATATATATATATTTATATATTTATATGTTAAGTATATGTATGTATATACATATATTGCTATATATATGCCTATGTCGGTGAATGCCGAGTGATGAATGCTAATACTAGTTGATGTACTCAACTTGGATTGATGGATGAATTATACTTATAGATATAATATAGTAAGGTTATATATATATATATATATTCGATTGAGTTGCAATATAGGGATATATGTGCGGCATTGGTTGGTTATGCATGAACTCTTATTGTGGTTGAGTTTGATTGATAACGTGCGTGATATTGTTTAGCTGTGTGGTTATGGACTGATGGATAATTTGTGTGACTTGGTGTACTGAGTTGATAATTGTGGTAACGTTTGTCTGTGTGCTTGATGTTTGAAATAATGTGGATACTTGTTGTGAGAAACGTCGTATCCGGGAACCTCTGAGGGCGGGGCGTGTACTCCGGCCTGGTGTATGCTGCAATGTGCGGATCCATATGGTTGGTGAACACCGGTGTTGCCTAATGCGCGTGCAAGGGGCGGATCATGCAGGAGTGATCGCCGGCGCGATAACATATTCAAGGGGCGACCAACATAGTGGAGTGAACGCCGGTGCACAGGTGTGCAAGGGAGGCGCCTGGCAGGATTATTGGTTACGGATATTCGAGTGATAGCTAAGACCCCGATACCGAACGATGTTCGCAATTCAATATTCTTTCAACTCGCTTTAAAATGTTGGTCTTGATATAGGCCGCGATTCGTGTTTCAGAAGGTTTGTTTCAACTTATTTTAAATGTTGGTATCAGGGTTAATTAACCAAGGATATTTGACGAGATCTCCGAGGGTTAATTAATCAAGGGTCTTGAGCAAGACTTGTCGAATGAGAGGTTGTGTCCTTGATTGTATTGTGATGATATTATTTGGATCGGGTCGAGAACCCCGTGAGATATTGTAATGAATCGCTTGTGACAGTATTTCATAAATTGGGTCGAGGACCCCGAATAACGTTGTAATGGTTTCCTTGCAAATTGTTTTACACATGCGGGGTCGAGGACCCAAGAGCTTTTGAAGTTATTTTTTAAAAGTATTCCCATTCGATTTTCAAAACCCCAAGACGGCCCGAGTCAATAATAACGTTTTCAAACTATCTTATCAAATTGCTTTTCCTTTTATAAAAGGGGTTTTTCAAGCTAGATCTTTTAACTCATTGGGCTTGTTTAAAGTTTCATTGGTGTTATAATCCGTAAAGAGAATATGGCTATTTGATTACCTTTCACCTTGTGTAAATGAATGCTTTGATGTACTATTTGTGTGATGTGTGGTTTGTGGTAGGGCTTCATGGCTGTTGAATTTGTATTGATACTTTTTGTATATCCTGTACCTTATGTACTTGCACTAGTAAAATTCCAGTTTGCTAACCCCCGAGTTTTCGGGGGTTGGGTGCCTGTTATGCGCTCAGGTTTTGGCAGCTCGGGAGCAGTTACTTTGCCTTGGAAGGAGATGGAAGACGACGATGCTAATCACATAAGAGTCAGAGTCTTTTTCTTTTGTTTCATTTTGGTTAGTATTTCTCTTTCGGTCGAGTATCCACCCTTGCATAAGTGTAATTTTCATTCATTAAATTAAGTTGTCATTCATTTATGTGTTCAAGTTATTTATTGTCATTGAGAAGTAAATTTCGTTAGTCTCTAAATTGTTTAATGACCTTGTCGGTCTACTTTGTAATTAATTTTGACCCCGATCGGTCAGTCATTGAATAGTCTTTTGGAGTTTAGCCTGGTAGATCCTTGTGATAAGGGTCTACGACGTGTGACATTTCCGGACGTATTCTGGGGGTGTTACAATATATGCGTTGTTGTTGTTCTTTTGAGGCATGAGTCAATGCTTGCATTGGCATCCGACGCCGATGAGGACGGGGAAGTGTACACCGATGGATTGTATACATGTACAATGAGCGGCTCCCTCAGGATGTGTACGCTGGTGTTTCGAGTCATGCGGTTGGTACGACTTTCTGGCTGGTCTCTGGCGGAGTGTTTCGCATTGAGGAGTATTCCTGGAGATGTTGTTTTCAGATCATGATGGATAGTTCATATCCCGAGTTGTCTACCTTTAGTTTCGGGGATGAAACTCTTTTTAAGGAGGGGAGTATGTAATACCCGGTTGTGAATTCATTATTATTATTATTATTATTCAGTAATTGTCACTCAAAAATTTTTCACTCAGTAATAATCATTCATCATTCATATTCATTTAATTGTGTTCACCGTTCAGCGTACTTTAGAATCGTGTATTAGTTGTTATTCGTCGTTCATCACTGTTTGAGATCGAGACGAGAATATTGTCATCATCATCATCATATTTTGGTAGTCTGTGTATGGGATAGGACACGCTACGTACTCTTGTTAGCGCGCGCTAATGGAGTACAGGTAGCGCACGCTATGCATCATCATTAGCGCACGCTAGCACAATTGAGGCACAGAGTCTAGTAGGTACTGGACTGGAATTGGAAATTCGTAGTGCACGCTATGAGTGGTAAGTAGCGTACGGTAATTGTACTGGTAGCGCACGCTAAGTCATCTTAGTAGCGCGCGCTAAGGCAAGCAGGCGGAGGACAGTGGGTTCTGGACTCCAATATACTGGACATCAACTATTAGGTAGCGCACGCTAACATAAGGTTAATGCATGCTAAGAGGAGGCATTAGCGCATGCTACCAAGTTCGTAGCGCACGCTAACGCGGCATGCAGAGTTCACTGGACTACCCGGTGAACCCGCTAGCGCATGCTAATCACAGGAGATAGCGCGCACTAAGCTAGGTTTTGTATAAATAAGACACTTCACTCTTCATTCCGTTATTTCTTCATTTCTCAACCATTCCGGGCGATTTTGGGCGATTCGCTTAGATCTTTCTGAGATCATAAACATGATCGTGACCTACTGAGCTGTAGGTGTTGGGAAACCAACCGCGAAGGTTCAAGCCCCAAATTTACCCATAATGAGATCACCAGTGACCGTGACCTGCTGAATTGCAGGTGCTGGGAAACCAACCGCGAAGGTTCAAGCCCCAGACTTACCCATAATGAGATCATAAACATGACCGTGACCTACTGAGTTGTAGGTATTGGGAAACCAACCGCGAAGGTTCAAGCCCCAAGCTTACCCATAATGAGCACTAGCCGAGACTACCCTCTAAAACATAATTAATCACAAACGGCAATGATCCAAAGATTACCGAATTTCTCAAGAATGATAGTGTGCTGCCTTGAGTTAGCCAACACGAAGACATTAACTCACGGATGGGCACCATCCTCGACAGTCCCAATTCAATACTTCGATTGCCTTATGATGGCCAACCGATAACAATGATGCAGCGGATGATCCAATACCTCGATCGCCTTAGAATGGCCAACCGATAACAATGATACAGTGAATGACTCAATACCTCGATTACCTAAGAACGGCCAATCAATAACAACGATACAGTGAATACCTCGGCACCTTTAATCGGTTACCGACGACGAAGATGAGAAATGAATGCGCCAATGCCTTCAATCGGCCAATACAACGTAAATGACAAAACACCAACATCAATAACAATGATTACAACGATGTCTTAGATCGACATCTATATCAACAACAACAATCGATACATCGATACCGTGAAACCGGCTATCGACAATAACATTTACAACAAGTATCTCAATGCCTTGAACTGGCCATTAATGAACAATAATAAACATTTGGCATAATTGCCGAAGAGTATCGTATGGAACGATCCCTTAATATCAATGAACTCATGAGGAGACTAAGTCTCGGAATGATTCAACACATTCATACACATATATGATAACATTAATCTCATTGACTAGTACAAGTATAAAACTTGCCTCAAACCGAAGGCGAGGAAGTCCTTCCACGATCAACGTCCTTAATGGAAATAGTGGCCGCTCGAACAACCTTGAATGACACAAGTACCAACAATACACTTAATATACGAATCAAGCATGATCAAAACCAACTCAAAGTCGATACAACACTACCCAAAACTCATTGGGGCATTTAAACAAACACGTTGTAAAAAATCTCCCATTGTTTACAACTAATCCCAATTATATCGAAAGCCAACCTCCAAATGAGTGATTCAATCCAACAAAACATCATTAATACCATCAATAATCCAATAAAAATACTCCATTCGAGATTACGACAATATCTAGTCGAAACCCCCAAAATTCCAAAGTCAACACCCAAGGTGTTCTTGAACAATTCCCCAAATATTCAAAAATTCTGAAATTTACATCAATGAATCCGTAAAAATACAAGTATCCAAGGTACATAATCCAAATTCAACATATTCCAACATGATAGCAAGCTAACTCGAAGAGATCGGGAAGAAAACTTTGAAATCCCGAAATTCAAGATTCAATGAAAAGTTACCTTGATTAGGAGTGATGGAGCGGATTAAATGTTGATTAATCTGAACTAGGAGCTCGAAGATGATATCGTGACATATCCGGAATCATATCTGCGTTCCAATTGGTTATTGTGTAGGATTTTTTAGCCAGGCACATATATAGTCATGCGTGGATGTTTCCGTATTGGACTGTGCACACGAGACATAGTTCGGGAGGCTAATTAGGTACATTGTCCCACATATATCCTGGATTCCGTATACGGGGTGGACATGTGCACTGACACATTTCCGGATCGGGCGTACTGTGATGTCCATCTTGAGCCGTACTATCTTAGTCATTCATAGTCCATTTATATATTTGGATGTGTTCGACGTTTTGTGACTAAGCGTTTGAGGGTGTTACATTAGGATCTCTAGTCCAACATTATTCAAATCTAAATACATGGATTTTTTTCACTCTTAGATGATCATGATCTTCTAAGTTAATCCTCACAACTAAGTGATCAGAACCATATCTTGGGAGATGAGTGACTCTAATGGGATCAAACCTTATGAAAAAACTCTCTCTAGCCAAAGCTCTGTCAAGTCTGCATTGGATGTTGTCCAACCCTTCTCTACTATTTGACCATGTGAAAGGATAACCCAAATACCGCAAATCATTGAAACCACGCAATTCAATAGCATCTCTACCCACCTTCAGTTGATCAAAGGTTCTGTCATTACTCCCAATCTTCTCAGCAGAACAAATGGTATCATTGAGATCACCAAAGCAAACCCAATTAGGAATTTGGGGGTTCAATAGCTCTGAATTAATAACCAAGTGTCTTTCTTGTGAACTTCATCTGGAAAACCATAAATATCAGTAACCAAGCTAGAAACACCAGACCCATCAAACCTAGCAGACCACCAGCCCTATCTGGATCAGTCCCACGGCAACCCACCACTAAACCAGAACTGAAGCCACATCAAACACATCAAACAGAGTAGGAGATCACAGAGAAATTAATCATATCAAACCACATCAAACACAGACCACCAGCCCTATCTGGATCAGTCCCACGACAACCCACCACTAAACCAGAACTAAAGCCACACCGAACTCTAACTCTATTCATTTCAACTTCTGACAATTTAGTCTCCATAAGGAAGACCAGCTGAGGATTTTCAAGGTTTTTGAGCCTTAACAAGGCTCGAATTGCCCGAGGGTTCCCCAACCCCCTGCAATTCTAACTAATGATTTTCATTGGTTTAGGAGACCAAAAAATGCTTATTATTAGTTGTACTACTACCTAAAATCTCTAAGTAACACAACGAAACATTAGTAATAATCTTAAGAATTGATACGACACTTGTTGGGCTTGTCCTAATGGCCACTCCAAGTGAGAGATCCGAATTCGAATCCCATTATGGATACAAATTTTTTAGGGGTCTATGACCCATTAGTTTCGACTAAGGGCTAGGCCCTAGTCTTCTAGGGTACGCTGGTGGAATAATTAAATATTGAGGACTTCAAGCGGCAGTGTGAGATGTTTGATCTCGGTGGGAACCCACGACCGGATGGATGTGATTCAGCATGAAGCAATCACTGGGAGACGACTGAACTCGGTGGGAACCTGCATGGATAGTGATAAATGAAGCAATCGGCAGGGGGCATTTCGCGCGGTAGTTGAGGATATTTAAGAACCAGAAAGCCAGATATACATCTCGCGATTTAACCGCTAGCAATTCTGAGGGACTAAAGCAGTTGTCCCGAGGACTAATCAAGTGCAAGCTTGGAACCTCGATATATAAAAAAACTAATACGACCAAATAGGAAAAAAATAGAGCACTCTTTTTTATAGAATTACGTGCTTTTTGCGAAACTGACCTAATAAAAAATAATATAATTGTATTTCAAGATTAAAATCATTCAAGTATTTACATATTCCACATGGCTAAATGAATCCAAATCAAATTAGTACCCACAATTTAAACAATTATAAATTCGTCTATAAATTTAACCCTACTAAATAGTTCCAAATCAAATTAGTACACAGAATTCAAAGAAATATAAATTCGTCCAAATGTCAATATCGGAGGTGAGATATGTGTATGGATATGATTGTTCAAATAAATATCCACATTAGCAAACAGTTTGAACCATTACAAATTCGTTCAAAAATCATTATCGGAGGTGAAATTTAGATGTAAATATAATTGTTCAAATTATAGATACTAATATATAATTGTACCAAACAATAAGAATATTCCGTATAAACCACCTTTCAAATTATATATCCAAAATAATTTTGTAATCCAATTAATCTAGTTGCAAAAATAATATATTAGGGGCTTGTTTGATACATGTGATTAAGGTATATAATATATCTAATACACATTTATATCTTGTTTGGTAGCCCTTGATAAAATTCGGACCCGTATAAATAATACTGATTTTTGGTATTACGTATCACACCTAAGAGGTGGTATTAGGTAATATTATACAATACTGCAACTAATAAATTCATTAAACTACCATGATATCTATATTTTATAGATAATTTAATACATCGTACCAAATATGATATTAATTTCTTAGATTTTATATGAAATCCCAGTCAATCTTATCAAGCTTTATCCTATACAACTTAGCAAACTCGAGTAATGGTATTCAGGCCTTGCTAACTCGAGTAATGGTGTGGGTATTCTTTTGTCTAAAGAGTTTAAGGACAACGTCGTGGAAATGAAGATGTGTAATGATAGGATTATGTCCGTTGCAGTGGTGGTTGGGGAGAAGGTGGTTAACGTGATATGTGCGTATGCCCCTCATGTTGGTTTGGGTGAGCTTGTTAAGGAAGCTTTTTGGGTCTGTTTAGATGAGTTGTTCGGGTGTATTCCGGACGATCAATTTATTGTTTTGGGGGGCGATTTCAATGGGCACATTGGTGAGGGGGTGGATGGTTACCATAGTGCACATGGGGGTTTCGGCTTCGGAGTTAGGAATGCAGGAACTGTTGGAGTTTGCCACTGCGCATGAGTTGGTAATTGCAAACTCTGTTTTTCAGAAGAGAGCTGAGCACCTCATCACCTTCAGTAGTGGGGGGCACAACACCCAAATTGACTACCTTCTTTTGCGCAGTCGTGATGCTAGGGCGTGCGTGGACTGCAAGGTGTTCCGGAGTGAGGCCTGTGCTTCTCAACACCGGCTGCTGGCTATGGATTTATCCATGGGAGGTCGTGTTGTTAGCAGAGCTAGAGAAACTAGACCTAGGATTCTCTGGAAGGATCTAAAGGGTGAGAAGGGGGCAGTATTCAAGGAGTCTTTGACCCGCAAAAGAGGTTTTTTGCAAGGGGGCGATGCTAACCTTATGTGGACCAGCATGACCAATGCTTTTAGGAGGGTGGGCGAGAAGGTGGTGGGGGTTTCTTCGGGCAGGTCTAGTGGACCTAGGGAGGCATGGTGGTGGAATGAGGAGGTCCAAAAGAAGATTATAGCTAAACAAGCGCTATTTAAGGACCTTTTGTCGGTTAGTGCTGGGGAGGAGAGAATCTTGAAGATTGTAGTGTACAAGGTGGCGAAAAGAGAGGCTAAGAAGGCAGTGGCTAAGGCTAAAGGGGAGGCTTACAAGGAGATGTACAAGCGCCTAGACACTAAAGAAGGAGCAAATGCTATTTTTAAACTAGCGAAAGCTAGGGATAGAGGGCGGCGCGACCTGGGTCCCGTTAAGTTTATTAAGGATGATTTGGGCCAAGTATTAGTGAATGATGTGGCTATTAAGGAGAGGTGGAATAGGTATTTTTTTGAACTTTTCAATGAGTCTAGGGGTAGTGACTCGGTGGTGCAAGGAGTTAGTTTATCTTCTGCCCGTTCGTTTAGTTTCTGTGAAAGCATCAGCAAGGAGGAAGTAAATGGTACTCTAATGAAAATGGGTAGAGCTAAGGCGGCAGGCCCGGATCAGATCCCTATTGAAGTTTGGCTTTGTCTGGGGGAAGTCGGAGTTCAGTGGCTAGCAGAGCTGTTCAACATCCTCCTCAGAGGTTCTAAGATGCCGACGGAGTGGAGGCATAGTATTTTCGTGCCGTTTTTCAAGAACAAAGGCGATGCTCAGAGTTGTAGTAACTATATGGGTATTAAACTCCTCAGTCTTACTATGAAACTTTGGGAAAGAGTGGTGGAATACAGGGTTAGAAGAGAAGTTGAGATCTCAGAGAACCAATTTGGCTTCATGCCGGGGAGGTCCACGACTGAAGCCATTCATCTCGTCAGACGCCTTATGGAGAAGTTTAGAGAGCGGCGTAAGGACCTCCATATGGTGTTCATAGATCTAGAGAGAGCTTATGATAGCATTCCGCGCGATGTTATTTGGAGGAGCCTAGTAGAGAGGAGGGTGTCGTTGCCGTTCGTTAGGGCGATCCAAGACATGTACTCCCTAGCCAGGACGTGCGTTAGGACCCCAGCGGGTGACACCCAGTATTTTCTGGTTGAGATAGGGCTACAACAGGGGTCGGCGCTAAGCCCTCTTCTCTTCGCTCTGATCCTTGACATCATTTCGCGGGGGATATAAGATGGCGTCCCGTGGTGCATGCTTTTTGCTGATGACATTGTGTTAGTGGCGGAGTCGAGGAGGGAGGTGAACTCGAAGTTGGAGATATGGAGGTCTAAGTTAGAATCCCAGGGCTTGCGTGTGAGCAGGTCTAAGACAAAGTATCTCTGGTGTAACTTTAGTGGTTAGGCCAACGAGGAAGATGTAGAGGTAATGATTGCGGATCAGATCGTTCCCCATACGGATAAGTTCAAGTATTTGGATTCGATCATTCAGAAGGAAGATGAGTGTGAAGATGATGTCACTCATCGCATCAAGGCGGGGTGGCTAAGGTGGAGAGCAGCGACAGGGGTCCTGTGCGACAAGAAAGTCCCTCTAAAGTTGAAGGGTAAATTCTATAGAGCGGCAATCCGACCTGCAATGTGGTATGGCTCTAAATGTTGGGCGATGAAGAAGTCGCTTGAGAGCAAGTTGGAAGCGGCTGAAATGAGAATGTTATGCTGGTCGTGTGGTCGCACAATGTTAGATAGAATCTCGAACGGGGTCTTCAGGAACGCGCTAGAAGTGGCGCCCATTTCAGCGAAAGTTAGGGAAGGGAGATTGAGATGGTTTGGCCACGTCCGCAGGAGGCAGGCATCTGCTCCGGTGAGGAGGGTCGAGAGTTTAGTAGTTGTCGGGGAGAGGAGGAGAGGCAGACCGAGGAGGACGTGGGAGGAGCAGCTGAGATTAGATTTGAAGGCCTTAAACCTTTCCGAGACCATGACTGTTGATAGGTGCGCTTGGAGGCGCCAGATCAGAGTTGTGGATTCTTTAGTTGGGAGTGGTGCTGTAGTTGAGAGCCTCAGGGTTGGGTTGTCTCGGTTAGCTTTGACCTAGAGCATTTTATTTTTATATTTATTGTATATTTTATCCCATTGCCTTTTGCGTGTGGTGTATTTTTGACAGGGAGCTGTGCGCGGAGTCAACCTCTCTTCTGTTTGAGCAGCGTTCATCGGGAGTGAAGTAGCCAAATTCTTCTTAGGTAAGTCCCATGTGGATTAAGCCATGGGCTCATGTATGGTATTGAGTTTTTTCGTATCATAGGCTTCCCTTTGTATTTTTCACTCAATATGTTGTTGGGCCAATTTAAGCTAAGTCTTGTGAAACAGCCTCCCTCTAGTAATAATTAGGGCGTAGTGCGTACATCTTATCCTCCCCAGATCCTGCTCTGAGCGGGATATACTGGGTATGTTTGGGTTGATTTGGTTTTAATTTAGCAAACGAGTCCTAGGGCAAATTCCAAATAAATTACTTTTGTTGAGAAAGAATCAATTATCCAATTGACAATTTAAATCTACCAAAAAAAAACCAATTGACAATTTTAAAGGGTTTTAGGCTTGTAGGGTTTTTGAGTTTGGACGTCTGTGGTTATGGGAGAAAACGAAGAGGAAATACTCCCAAAATTCACGTTCAAAATGAGCCACGAAGCCAAGCTCAAGGAGCTTCTCCGTAACCTGGCATCGGTTGAATCACAACGTTTTTCCGAAGCCTCAAAAGAATTTATAAAAATCCTAAAATCCGATTCAGGCCCCGAATTTCTGTATGTATACCTTCGGGCATCGTCCAAATTGATTGAAATATCTCATGCTTGGGAAGTTCGAAAAGGTAAACCCGGCTTTTCGCACATTCTGAATTTATCTGCTGCGATTCTGAAGCATGGGAAGGATAATAATGTGGTTGGTAATGGCGGTGCGTATATTAGTCAGACGTTGGATGAATTCGCGTTGGCTTTGATTAAGGAGAAGATGGGGGACTTTTATAAGGAGTTGAGTAGTACAGAGGCCAACGCCAAGCGGCAGAATGCTGTGCTTTTGTTGCTGGCAACTATTGTCAAGCGTAGTTCACATTTGGCCTGGGAAGTAGCAAATGTTTTTGATTTCAAGATTGCCGGTTTTCCTCAACTGGCAGAAGTACGGTTGAGGGCCAAGAAATTTGCAGAGGGAAAAAGGAAGAGTCACTCTACGAGGAAAGCATTTGTGAGTTTTGCTATGTCGTTTTTGGAAATTGGGAATCCGAGATTGTTGAGGGGTGTTTTGCAGAAGAAGGAGATGTATTCAGGGGTTTTGCGTGGGTTAGGGAATGATGATGAGGAGACTGTAATTTATGTTTTGTCAGTTTTGCGCGATAGAGTGCTTGTTCCGGAGTCCCTTGTGCCTCCAGGGCTCCGGAGTGTGTTGTTTGGAAGTGTTACTTTGGAGCATTTGGCTAAAATTTCAGGGAGGGATGATTTTGGGGATGCAGCAGAATTGGCACACAATGTGTTGATTATGGTGTGTACTGACGCTGTGAATGGGTTGATGCCGGATATGGATAGGCAGCTGAGTCCTCTCCGTGGGAATTTGAAGCGACTTTTGGATTTAATGAAGAAGTTAAAGGCAACAGATGTTGAGTACCATATGGGCCTGCTGCTGGCCATTGTGAAAGGACGTCCTTCATTTGGCTCTGCCTATTTGGATGAGTTCCCTTACAGTCTTGAAGATCTTACATCAAATAATTGGTTAGAGTTTTTATGAACTGTTTTGTTATATTTCTTGAGATTTATTATGGCATTAGGCTGATATTCACACGACACCCAATTGAACCTGTGTTTGTCTCTATGTACACATCACATGCACACGTACACAGAGACACACACACTAATACTGTAATACACTCATGTGATTGTTGGTTTCTGCTTGTTTTAGAATACAATAAGTGGAGTGACTGTGTTACTGCAGGGTTGCCGCTATCTCTTTGGCTGCAGATGTAGTTTCCTCTGTCAGTGATGGGCTTTCATTTGGCTTTCTTGATAAACCACCTGCATATGACAGTCTACATGTGCAAAGTATTCTAAAATGCATAGCACCACGCCCTCTCACCAAATTAGTTATTAACAAAGGGTTACTTCATGCTGATTATCTTGTGAAACATGTGACGTTGAAGTTTGTGGTGGAGGCCTTAAAGTTATTGGATTCTTTGATAAGAAATTTGGACAGTTCTTCTCGTTCAAACGAACAAACGAGGCATAGCTGGAAAGCTTTAATAGCAGATATTCAGGATGGAGTCCTGCTGTCGCTTCCTGATCCCCAAGTTTTGTTTTCTTTACTTTCTCCTCTAACTAGCCACTTCAAGAGTCTTGAGTCTACTACAAAAAGGAAGGCTGAAACAGAAATTTCATCAGGAAGTTCTTTAAATGTTAATAAGAGGTTGAAAAGTTCTGCTACAGATGAAGACTTGGATATTCTTATAAGTGGGGTTAATTCCTCTGAGTTAGATTTAACAAGTAATGGCGGAGTTTCTCATTCAGGTGACGAGCAACAACCAGAAAATGGAGCTGGCGTCGTGAAATGTGGTAGAGATATATGGGGTTTACATCAACAACCCATGCCACATATGGATGTAAAAGATGCGGATGCATATTTTTACTCCAAGATATTGGACTCCCTTAAATTATGTTATGTAAGTTGTCACACCTAAATCTTGATGCGACTTTTGTAATTGTGTTAGAGCTCTTTAAGATATCTAGAGAAGTAGTTAATCTTAAGAGTGTCAAAAGATGGATCATGTATTTCTAATCCCAAGATACTTTATTCTCTTGAGGTCTTCTATATAAGTTTTGATTTTTATTTTTTTCCTGATTTGGATCTAAAAGATGGTGATCTATTTTTACTGCGAGATGTGACTCTTAAAATCTATCAAGTATGTGAAAATAATTTGTATGGTAGAATATAAATGCTATATCTATGGAAGCAGTAGTCATTATTTCCTAATTTTTTATTTTCACATAATTTTTGTATGGGGTCCTATAAGAGACAGTCTGTTGCTGAAGGACAGATTTTTTTTTTTTCTTCCTGAGGAGGATTTGATGCACAATACCTTTCTAGAATAAATTAGGTCAACGTCCACGTTAGATTTTATTACGAATACATGGGACATTCGTCTAGTGAGCTATTTATCGTAGTGCATACAGATTATTGACATCTCTCTTACTTATTTATTTTCTCTTGAGCAAATTTTTGATGTTGGGGAAACTTAGTTCTTATTTATTCAATCTCCCTACACCCCATATTTAGTTCTCCCTAAAGTTTGATTTCCTAGTCAAATTGCGTCCGATGCTTATTACTCACTGGAAAGTTATGTACCGTCTTGCAGCGGACCTTGCCTACGGCCGTGGGAGGACTATTCGATTTGTTTAGATTTCTACCTAACAACCCTCTAGTATTACCAACGATTCTGCAGCAGTCTTTATTGCAACTGCTTAATGAACATGTCAGTCAGTTTTCTAAAGGTGTGACCCCTATGAGAACTCCACCACAAATGTACAAGCACCTACATCCATTTATCGTCTTGTTAATGTGTTCACGGGTCAGACATATTAAGAAACAAGCTTATGCCTTAGCAAAGGCAGCAATGTTAAGCACTGGTGCTTTTGATAGTAATACGAAGGAAATTTGTGCATGGTTCTTATTTATATCTGGCCCTAATGGAGATCATGTGTATGTTGAAGGCCTGGAAGAAGAAATATTCCAGAAGTTGTCGTCAGTTGTTGTTTCATTTCTATGTGATGCCGTTTCCACCACTGGAAATAACTTATACAAGTATATGCAATTCTTGAAGCCTTACATCTATGATTCAGAAGGTGGTGAAGGTAATTGAAATGATGTCCAATCTCTCTATTGCTTTACATATGTTTTCATCAAGTTTTCTTGTTCAAATTCTTCATTTAGATGTTTTTTATGTCGTTCATAGATAATGATTTAGATACCAGTGAGTCAGTGACTGGTTTTCATTTCGCTTGTTGCTGCTTTTTACCTCTCAATGTTGCCTCATATACTTGTTCAACAAAGTATCATGCTTCACAGTTTGTTATCATCGTTCGCTTCTAAAAAAAATGAAGTTTTTCATGGCGTATTTAAAAATATCTCCACCTTCTCTACAGCCGCACCTGTTATAGTTGTGAAGGGTGCGCCTGAGGGAGAAAGGTGCTTAAGCCTTCCGTGCTTAACCCGTGCTTAAGGATTTTTAGTACTCCGGTACCCATGTACTCTGACAAATGAGTACCTGAGTACTAATGTACTCGGTCAAATGAGTACGCGAGTACTCATGTACTTGGTCAAATGAGCACTATTGTACTCATAATATGAGCAGTATTTTACTTACGTAATATGTATAAGTACATGAGTACTCATGTATTCGACGAAATATGTACACGAATACTCAACACGAGTACTCATGTACTCAGCCAAATGAGTACACGAGTACTCATGTACTTGGCCAAATGAGTACAGTGGTATACATATAGCTATTTGAATACACCAACACTCTTTGGTCGAGCAATATGAGTACTGCGATACATTTAAGCATGACTTAAGCATGGAAGGATTTAAGCACCAGATTTCTTCCCACGCACCTGAGGTGCGGGGCGCAGCCTACTTTGCCTTACAAGCCCAAAGGTGGTCGCCGTGTCAAAGATGTGTGCCTCGGCGTGACTTTCGTATATGCTATCTATCTCCCTACTTTTTATATGTTGTTAGAGTTGTTCGACACTTTTTAACAACCCACAAGAATATAACAGACACAGAAACTGAATCTAAGCAATTAAACAGAAGAATAATGAAGTAGGGTTTTAGGGCTAGAAATAACACAGATCTTATAATTTTTATTAGGTCACTATAATTGTTATTAATTGTGTGTGTTTTTAGTGTTTGTTTTTCTCTTATGAATTGCCTGGATTATGTTTTTAATGAAATATATCTAATTGTAGTCTTGTGTTTGCTTGATGGTAGTCTAAAAACAAAATATATATTTCTTGAACTTTTTTGGAATTTTTGCGCCTCATGTGCAAAAGGCACGCGCCTCGCCTTGCGCCCCAGGCTCCAGGGGAACTTGCGCCTTGGTTCCTTTGATACCTATGACACCTGTGTTTACACGTGTAATTCCAGCTGCTTTCCGAAATGTATCGTTTGTTTCACTTAGTTGACTTATTTCTCTGATAATTTATATTATATATGATCAGAGTTCTGTAGTTGCTGAGCGTGCCAACCCAATAATGATGTTTTATTTTATCCAGTACAACTGTCAGTATTGGAGTTGCACGACTCTCCAAGAATCCTTGTTTACAACAACCTGATATCTTTAGATGGTCTAGTGCCTTGACATCTTCACTGGGTGGATTACATTGCATTTTGGCATAGTTAGTTTTCTGAATTGTACTCTTCATGAAAATAGTAAGGGAATGATAGATGACATTAATGATTATAAATGCTCTTGAATCTAAATTAATAAATTACGATCTGTTTGAAGTTTGTGGGTGGTCAAGGTTTACAGTTTGACTGCTCGTTTATATGGATTTTTGGGATGAAATCTTGGGAAGGAGTTCAGATGCAAGGGCCTTATTTGAGAGATTTTGAGATGAGTAGGGAAGGAATGCAAATAAGATCTCCCTGTTTCGAATATTTGATCGCAGCTAAATTTAATATTACTAGTTATTTTCCCCGCTCTACTGATGTTTAACACAGTTAAATTAGTTGTTTGCAATTGACAAAGAGAAGTTTTTGTTGCTTTACAAGTCTACTTCTGATGCCCCTTTTATGATTAAAATTTAATTTGCATTTTAATTATTTCCTGATATTCTAGCAGTTTTATCTCCGAAAGTCAGCCCTTTCATGATATGTGTTCTGGAAAAATGTCTAAGGTTGCTCAGCTCTGAGTCTGGATGCTTCACGATACCTCAGAAGTCATTGATATCACATTATGTTTGTAACACAATCAAATATCTATTGGATACACAGGTAAAAATTGCATGCTTTTGTTTTTTTAATCTGTCTTCCTTCTCAACATCTTTGATATTTGATAAATGGAACAAGGCAATAAGCTTTTTGCTAGGTTAATGCAGGAACATTGTCTTGTCTAGTTGATCGTGTATTGTCAGAGAAACTCCAGAATTGTAGCAGCAGAGTTAATATCTTGGAACTTGTCGATTGTCCTTGTGAGTGGAGGCCGCTGAAGATTTTACTGCGTTTGACACGTGATATTATGCATCAGGCGTATTATAGCATTTATTCCAGTGTTGAGGATGTTATGCCATCAAAAGGTTCTTTTATCAATACGCTTGGGGACATTAAAGGAGTTCTAAGTAGTGAGTATGATAGTGGACTTGTTGGATTGACAGTGGCATTTTCCTTCTCCTTGACGTGCACAAGACCCGCTGAACTATTACAGAATTTTCCACTCGTCTTATCCATCTCAAATAACCTACTTGAGATCCCTTTCTCGGTTTTATCATCTATCTTTTT
This sequence comes from Orobanche coerulescens, assembly GCA_033398695.1. Lineage (NCBI taxonomy): Eukaryota > Viridiplantae > Streptophyta > Magnoliopsida > Lamiales > Orobanchaceae > Orobanche > Orobanche coerulescens. The sequence continues at coordinate 88,280,577 of CM065809.1, forward strand.
CCTTGAACCGAGTTATCTCACTGATGTTTTGAAAGTATTTCCTGAAATGTTCATTGCTGCTCTGGATGGTGCTATTCTTTTCGAAAAAGAGAAAATAATGTCCTACAAAGTTGATATGGATTCAACAGAAGCCGTTTCTGTTGCGTTTGCTCGATTCTTAAAAGTTGCTCCATTTTGTGTACTCTTTTCATCTATTGCACAAAGTAACAGCTTACATCTGCTGGAGCTGTCGGGCGTTCAAAAGTTACTTTTGGATAAACTGACTGGGATTCAGTTTGATGATCTGATTTCTTCATTATGCAATGTCCTCTTCTGGATAAATCATACAAGCTCATGCTACAGGGTCAGGTTGTTGGACGAACTTAAGATGCTTTCTAAGATATGCTTTATACTTGCTGAGCACTTGTTGAAACAGTTATTGGTTGAAAATATGGACAATTTGAATCCAGCTCGTGTTGAGGCTCCTCTACAACTACATTATGCTGCCGAGGTCGCAGAAATCATATTTAATCATCCTACTGTTGCATCGTCACTAAGTTGTCCTTTGTCTGGCGATATGGAGTTTTCAGATTCTGTCTTTGGGGAAACTTTGGAAAAACTTCTTGTATTATCTGAGCAAATAGTTCACCAAATGGATCACCATGTCCTGAATTTGATAATAACTGCTTCTGAGATTTTGTTTCAGATGTGCGTTGATCAAGTAAACGAACAAGTTATGAATGGTAGAAAGCGAATAGTAAGAGCATTTAAATCACTGGAACAGAAACTGTTTCTGATATTCAAGGCTAAGTTTGATGCATGCATCCAATCCGTGGACTTTAAGCCTTTTGTCCCAACATTTTATGCTTTACACAGTTTGATTAGATTTACATCTCCATTTGAGCTGCTTGACTTGGTGAACTGGTTGTTTTCTCGGATTGATTTGGACAATACAACCTTTCACCAATCATCCAAAGGAAATGCTCTCTTTGTTGGTTTACACTTAGCTAGTAGCACTTTTGATTTGCTCTTGGCGTCTATGAGGCAGCCATGCACAGAGAGCAAATCATTTAGTTCTTTGGGTGGCACTGCGGCACATTTTGATGTTTCGCTGTTTGAAGAGATTTTTTTCAAAATACTAGAAATTAGCTGTCGTTTTAAACTAGATATTGCTGATAAGTGTCTGCTTAAAGCTGTCAACATTGTTAAAATGCACAAAGCCATTCAACATCCAGAACTTCCTTCTATCATGGTTATATCAAGAGCTATGGCGAGCACCCCTGTAGATATAATCTCTTATTGCTTGCACAAGATGAATAGAACAAAAGCTGACTTGTTGTATCTTATTGCTGAAATGAACCCCCTGTATGTGTCCGTCTTTGGATTTATGACCTATGAGATATTACATAAATCGTGGCTTCATAATGCCAATAGGATGCAAGAAACCTACTCTTTTTCTGATGAAGAACTAGTGATGCTTTTGCCCACCGTCTTCTTGTACTTGCATTCAGTTACTTCCAAATTTGGGAAACAGCAGAGCAAGCCCTTTCAAGTTATAATAGCAGAGTATAGTCGTGTACTCTTTGGTGGTTTTTCTAAGTGGAATATCTTTGTCTCGGGTATTATTTTTGAAATTGGAGTAGATGGACCTTTGACTGCTGCCACAGAAGAATTTTCAAATATTTTCTCGGACAGTCTTCTTGGAAAGTCGATTCTTATGGCACAAGACTGTCTGGCACTAAGTGAAGATACAATGAAGGTTGATGGGAGATTGGGTCTTTTTAATTCTGTTTGCCCATCTAATGCAGATGATATTTTTGACTACTTGCATGGTGAGACTGGACTTTGTTCACTAAGACGGCCTTTAGAGTTTGTGAACAGAGTTGTTGCAAAGATAAACTTTTGCAGGATGCTCTTATTTTCACACCATAATCATAATCATCCTCAGCTAGATAATGGAGACGAGAAAACAATTTTTCCACAAGTTACCTCTGATATAGAAAAGTTAAGGGGACGGCTTTTGAGGATGTTAGTTAATTCCTGGAAGTTGATTGTCCAGAAATTCCAGTATAGTAATGATTACTCTGGGGACATTGATGGCCATAATCTTTCAATTTTTAGATTTTTGGAAGTTTTCGTAATGAACAATATATTGGAATTGACAACAAAGATGCACGATTGTCTGACCAAGTTGGATTCTCTTCCCTTCATAGAACAACTTGTGAAATCATTTCTTCGTTATAGGTTTGGTGATCTTGCGACTCTGAAGATGCTGAGAAATGTGCTCACTTCTTTATCTCATGGTAAATTTTCATGTTCTTCAGTAATCCAGTTGTTGCTTGCTCACTCGCAATTTGCAGAGTCTATTCATTTGGCCTGTGAGTCACTTGTGTCTACTCAGTTTGGTTTGGTTATGACTCCTATGCAGAGCGTTCTGAGATCATTGTCTGTTCATCATAATGAACCAGATGCCTTGGATTGCAAAAATGAAAAATCAACATCTCAAGAGTGTCTAATTTTGCTGGAACTTGTTAAGTTCCTCAGAGTACTTTTTCAAATCTATGCACAGCAGAAAATATTAAATTTTGCAGAAGACATTGACATAAACTCGAAGGAGTTGGTCTATCTTCTGTTGTCTTCGTATGGGGCAACATGTGCCGAAGTTGATATGGAAATATACTATCTAATTTTAGAAATTGAGGCCACTGATAAGTCAAGTGCTGGAACTGTTGCTCAAATGGATTATTTATGGGGTATTGCTTCTTTGAAGGTGAGAAAAGAGTGGGAACAGGACAGAGATATGCAGTCTGTTGAACGAAGCATGGAACTCTCCGAAGAACGTAGAAAGACTAAATACAGGGAGAACATTCCCATTGACCCTAAGTTGTGTACTCAAACTGTGCTTTATTTTCCTTACAATAGATTTGTGAATGAAGGAATTTCGCACAAACTTCAAAAATTTAGTTCGACAGTTATGCACGAGGTACTTTTTCAGCAAGCTCTCTGCACTAGTTATTAATATGCTGATTTGATATGTATACCATTTTACATTTGAACGATTTGTATTCTTCAGATAAGGAAGTGTTTTTTTTCCTGCAATCCGATAACTTCGTTTGTAATACTTCCTGCAGGTCAGTTTTCAAACTCATAATCCGCAAATATATGACCCTGTATTCATCCTCCGATTCTCGATTCACTGTCTTTCAGTGAGCTATATTGAACCTGTTGAGTTTGCTAGTTTAGGATTGCTTGCCATCACGGTTGCCAGTTTATCTTCACCCGATGATGATATGAGAAAGTTGGGGTATGAAGCACTTGCACAGTTCAACTGTGCACTCGAGGTGGGTCACTTTTATCAGTCATTGTGCTTGTTAGTTCCAATACTACATATTTATTGGTGCAAAATCTAATGTCTCTATGTTTTTCCTTTTATAATCTTTTTACCAGAAAGGATTGAGCTGAATGTGAAAAAATAATTTTTTGGTAGATACTTGATACTTTATCATGTAATCCGACTTCATGTGTTTGTAGGGGCCTTAATGGCCAATATCTATATTGCACAATATTATTTTGGTAAGTTATTGCCCTAAGGTTTAGCCATGTACCTATCTATGATTTGAATATTATTCTGTGTGGATATTAATTATTATTTTTTTATATTTTTTTTCTCATTATTGCCAAATTTCTATATTTTTTCTTATAGTTTAAACTGTCACATATGGTACACATACAAACTATTTTTAAATAGTCACTCAAACTCTGTTTATTGCGTATTTAACGTCCAAAGATTGTTATGACTTGGTGGGTGAATAGAAAATGCTAGGGACTTTGCTTGAAAGATAAATTAATATTTTGAAGTTCAAATCATTCTTTTTTTCCGTGTGCTTGAAAGATAAATTAATATTTTGAAGTTCAAATCATTCTTTTTTTCCGTGTGCTAGTACTATCTTGAAAATTCTTTGTAGTATTATGAAATTTTGTGCATCAATCTTTTACCAGTTTGAAATATTCATATCGTCATTAACAGAAATGCCAAAAGAACGTTGTACAACTTCGTCTCGTACTGTCATGTTTGCAAAATGGAATAGAGCAACAATGGCAAAGGATTCCATCCATTATTGCTGTTTTCTTTGCAGAGGCTTCTTTGGCAATCTTGGATTCATCACATGACAAGTACTCAACCATAAGCGATTATCTCAGTAACTCTCCTAGTGTGAACATGAAGGTATGGTGCTTAATTTTAAGTTTACATTTGCAGTTTTAATTGGCTTCTACATAAACAAATAGACTTAATGTTATAATATTGTGCTGTTAATGACAGGCTATACCCTTATTCCAGAATCTTTTCTGGGGTAGCTCCACTAGTTTTAGAGAAGACAGGTTGTGGATGCTGCGGTTGTTGTATGTGGGGCTGAATACGGAAAATGATGCTCAGACATACATCAGAAACTCCATTTTTGAGACCCTCATGAGTTTTTATTCATCTTCTCTTTCAGATGATGACTCAAGGGAACTTATTATTCAGGTCTGCTTGGTTATGGTGGCACGTAAACCTTTTTTCTCTATTACATAGATTTGAGCATATATGTCTATTTATTTCTAGTTATGCACATATTTCGTTGAATATAGTATCTGTTGCTACTATAGCTTCTGGACTTCTAATGTTTCATTTTAATTATGTTTTGCCTCTTTTAGATGCTGCTACATATGCATTACTAGAATTGTGCAAATACAAGACTCTAGTTCATTGCTTATGTTTAATAATTTCTTGATACGGCTAATTGCATTTGGTTTTTTGAATAGTGGAACTGTATATCTAAAATACTTGGTTGGAATTCTTTGCTTTGCTCATGAATCTAAGCAATGATCATTGAATGACATTAGACGGTAAAACTTCAAGTTGCTAATAATTAGACACTCTCCCTTTCTTGCATGCCAGAGATGTTTTGAATGTAAAACTAAGTGCGACTTTGATTTACCTTTTAGTGCCCTCATGCACATGCTCGGTCATGTTGTAAGAAAATTCTCATGGTGTTTTATGTTGTAATTAACATCTGCCAATCTTTGTGCTTTCGTTTCTTCCTATTGAAATGTATATTTACTGGTTTTCCTTTGAGCTGTTTAATGAAGCTGGACTTTTTAGACCTTTTCTGGTTATGTTATTTTCTCTGACTAGCTACTCAGTGGGGAGCTAAATCCAAATGAATGATGCCTTCTGCAGATAGTGAAGAAAGCTGTTCAATTACATAAAGCAGTCTGGTTTTTAGTTGAACACTGTGGTCTGGTTTTATGGTTGTCATCTATTGTTCCGTCTCTCTACTGGAGCGAATGCCAAGACCGGATAAAATTTACCCGCAGACAATTTCCTATAATATTGGAGGTACTGGTTCTCTCATTTTGCATGTTCTTAGATAGAACATTGTGTTCTTTCTCTGTACAGCTTTTGCTGATACCATCTTGCCAAATTGGTTGATCATTTGTTTCATTTCTTTGATGGTGATGTGGTGACACATTGACTTGTAAACTAGTAAATAATCCTGATCTCTTCCATAAGAAAACTTCAACGGTTCTCCCTTTTCTCCCCACATTGGAGTGTCAAAGCCATGGAAATTATGTGAAAGATTAAGTGGGGTTTGGAACCATTTGAGTCCTGGGGCTTTCATGATGGCAGGTTTGTGGAGAAGAGAATATGGTTAATGGTATATAGTTTCAGAGAAAAATGCATCTTGGTTTCATATCCAGATATAGTATTTTTCTGTTTTGGATTTAATATCATGTAAGAGTTTGTCCGTGTCCCATCAACCTTCTTTTTTTAATTAATGATGGGTAGTTATATTTATATTCAGGTAATCACTGAATACATTAAACAATATATATTTTATGACATAATTGTTTGATATAATGGAAACATATGTTGGTAATGCTTGGACGATATAAAGAATTATGTTATTTACATTTAAGAATCAGGACATTCTTAAACACTTTTCTGGGAAGATGGAGACTTTGGGAAATAGAAATGTCATTTTGGAAAGGAGTTTTACAAACATGCTTCCGCACCTGGGATGGAATTGTGCGCCCTTTTGGAAACCAAGCATTGCGTACACTATTGACATTTTCTGACTTATGTCTCATCCTCTCTTTACTATAGAATGCGTTCTGGCAGCTGATGCATTATTTGTCTTATCGTGAACTTTTTTCTTTTCAATTTTCAAAACTAGGTTGTCCATTATATTACATCACCCAGAAATATTGTTGAGTGGCTGCAAAACCATGCTATGGAGCAGCTTTCAGAACTCTCATCACATTTGTACAAGGTCCTAATTGGTGGTGTTGAACTCATTAAAGAACAAAGCATCTTGTGCAACTCAATCCTGAAAATACTGATGTTAGTGCTGAAGATATCACAGAAGAGGAAGACATATCAACCACATTTTACACTGTCACAGGATGGTTTGTTTCAGCTGTATGAGGCTGTTGCAGTATGCTCCAAAACAAGGTGCTGTCCGAGTATGGGTTTGGGACTCAAAGCTGTGCTCATGAGTACACCTCCAGTCACCAGTCTCTGGATGGTATTTGCTTATGATTTTTGTTCTAATATTATGCCCCTTTCAGTAATTTCCCTGCATTAACTCTTTGTTTTTAGTTACATTCACTTGCACTGCATTGCTCTACATATCATATATCATATTCTTGATTCATCTCCTCTTCTGCCTAGCACATGTTGTACTGATTGTTTTCCTACATAAACATTAGTTGTATTCATTCTGTTGGTTGATTGCTGTCTGTTTTCATTTTTCATCATTTTCTGCAGTACTTAAAATTGTTCCTATTTCTCTGGTCGTGATGGTCCTAATAGATATATCAAATATCAAAAATCACAAGTAACAACAATATAAGAAAGCTGTGGATGCATGTTCAAATGTGAAGCTAACTTGATCTGTTTAAGCAACATAGATAGTTTTATTGCTATGGAAGTTAACATGTATCCATGTAAATTATTACTATCATTATTACTATTTGTTCCTGTGCTGAGATTAGCAACATCAATTGTTTCTCACTCCCTGTGGCTTTTCATCCAAATGTCCCACTTCCATCCGTCTTTAATCTTGCACAAAATGTTTTGCAGAGAACAACCAACCCTCCCCCTCCCCCATCATGATTATTGGTATGCAACTCTGTTTGCCTAGCGTTTTTAAACTTCAAGCAAGTCGAGTTACTTTACCTATATTAGACAGGGAATTAGATGGCTATTCAGATAACGACTTGTGCATTCCAGTAAGTGGGTAACTTCATATTTATATATCACTTTCTTTGGGGAATTTTGAAATTTCAGAGCCTGTATCCTACTTTGACTTTAGGCCTCAGCTACTGAAAGATTCTCTCTTTTTTTTTTTCCTTCCAAAATCTATAGTAAATTCTTATTGTTAACAGTATTATTTTTGGATCAATGTTTTTCTTTGGAAAGTTTAGTATATTGAAAATTGGTTCTAAAAATACTGGTAATTAGGATTCAGCTGTGCAGGATCATTCTTCTGTGGGGTCTGAAGTCTGAACCATTAATGAAGTGGGTCTTGACAAGTTTTATATAGAAAAAACAATTGTCAGTTTAAATTGTATACTGCGGATGCCTGTGATTTCCCAGGTGTCTTGATGTAAAACACATGCTTCATGAGCATGTTCTTTCGTGGGAGGTGATTAGAAGTACTTAGGGCTGTAAACTGACAGAACTATACCGAACTATGGTACGTTTGAGTATACGTTTGAAAATGTCGAACCTTAGGTTCGAACCGTTTGAAAGTGTCGAATCTTAGAATTTAACGTTTGAGTATACGTTTGAACACCACGAACCGAGCCGAACTTTTGCGAATCGAGCCGAACCGTTTGACTAAACGTTTCAAATTTTTTACGAGTGACTGAATTAAATGGATGAGAGTTGCTGGGAAATGAAATAAATGAGATAAATGATGATAAATTTGTATCTTTATCAGATTTTCCACATAGGTTTACATCATATCTAAGGCATGAAGCAAAAATATTGCATGAAGCATCTAGAAATTTGACTAGGATATCTCGAACCGGATCGAGCTTTCAGGTTCGTTTACAGCTCTAGAAGTACTTATGGCTCCCATGAAAAGCTGATGGAGAATGTGTTTAGGACCTCCTAAGGGGGTAACTGGAAAGTCAATGTATACAACTAGTTGAATCCACCCTCTAATTGCAAATGTGCAGCATTACAAGTATAAACAGAAACTTACTCCACTTCTAGGGCAACCTATTTTACATTAAAGTTTCACAATGAATTTCCATTTACCCCCTTAGGACGTCCTACACACCTGTTCAAATATGTTTGGAAAGGTAAAGGTCCTGTTTATAATTAGAGCCATACACCTTGAGGTGGAAGCTATGAGGCACCACTTACATCACCTCCATAAGGCTGAACACGTTTTACGCTCTTTTGTCCCTTTGTTGGCGCCTTGTTAGAAAAGATCACTAGAAGATCTTTGCAGCAGCCTATGAGATTTCGCTACCCAAGAGAATATCTTATGTGCTTGAGTTGTCTCTTTTGTTTTATGTGAGACAACAACAATGTTCCTAAAACCTTCATTATCTCCGATATCTTTTTACTGTATGCACAACAATATTTACCTGATCGCCTTTTATTTGCATATTTTATAGTCGATTCTCCTCCATTGGTAAGAAATTTGAGTGACAGAGGAAATAAGGATATTTCATTATGTAAAATTTATTATTTACCCCCCCCCCCCCCCCCAAATAAAAAATGGTTTTTTAACTATCCTAACACAAGTGTTTGCCATTTTTTTTTTGCAGAGTTTGAGCCTACTAGGATTCTTCCATTGTATGTCTTGTAATTGGAACTCAGATGTTTCATATATATATTTTGCAGGATAAGGAAAAGTTTTCAAAGTTTTTGGTGTCGGCAGTTACAACTGCAACTGATTCGAAGTCAAAAAAGGTGCTTCACTCTGAAGGTTCTGATTACCATAAGATAGCAGTCTCAGTGAAACGAGAACCTAAAGAATCCCTTGTATCGAAGCTTTTGCGCTGGCTGACTGCCTCAGTGATCCTTGGAAACATATCTTGTAAATTGAACAAACTTAACAATGACCGTTTTCTGGAAAGGCCGAGCCTCCACACTTTGCGTTCTTGGCTGGGTTGCGATGAGAAAGGGTTTGGAGAAAATGTGATTTGTGGCTGTGAAGATGTATTAGCTGCCTCAATATTTTACCTGCTACAGCTGGTGGGATTTACTCATAGTTTGCTTCCATCAGCTGTTTCTGCTCTCTGTTTCTTACTTCTTTCTGATTCCTCATCAGGTTCGCTTTTCGTCGTGTACCTCTTTTAATCACTTATGCCTGTTGTAGTGTACTGCCTTGTTTTTTCATATATCCAAGATCCACGGGGGTTATTTTCTTGTCCTCGGTCTAATGAGTGAAAATGTCTGTGAAAGATGTTGCACTAGAAATATTTTTTAGCATGCTTGTGTGGAAAATTAACCAGAAAATGGTAACTTGCGTAACTTCAATTTGATTCTCTTATTCTTGAGGATATCTGCAAATCTCAAATTCATTTTAGGATTTTGTTTTGACTCAAAATCTTAGTAGGAATTTTGTTTTAGTATCATACTATTGTGATTTTTGAGTATTACATGCTCAAGAATGTTATGAGGTGACATCGTCACGTTTTGTCCTCCATCCTTCCCGTAAAAAGAGTCCACTTTGATTAAGATACACCTTAATTTTAGTTATATGGGCTCCCCCCCCCCCCCCCCCCAAGGTGGACTCTTTTTATGGGACAGAGGGAGTACTTAAAGTCATAACTTACATTAATATGATTGATTATTCACTTTTCTCTATGTTTACGTCATTTAATCATTTTTTATCTTCTTCGTTGCTGCGATTTATTTGAAGCTGCTTATAACTAGTGGGTGACTTTTTAACTGTTTTTTTGTTTACTATTATTATATATAGAGTTGGAGCCTTTTGTTGGTTCGGAAATTTCTTTGCCATCGGTTTGTACGAAGATACACTGTCCTGTTGAAGCAAATCCTGCCTGGAGATGGTAAGATAACCTCCTCAAAAAAATCACAGAAATATTTTATAGTATGTCGTGGAAATGTATATATAAATTATATTAAAAACGTTGGTGCATCTACTGGCCGATGTGTGTAATTCTTTGTGAAAAAAGCACCCTAATTTTCACAAAGCTCGAAAGAAAAGCATCTCTGTAAAATTTGTTTTAGCTGCTGCTATGGATAAAAGTGCCCCTCATGTTTTTGCTTTTTTCGTCTTGAAGTAGTAATGGAGTGGCACGGCTATAAATATAGGGACGTTTACAAAGTGTACTTGTTAAGTTTACTACATTTACCTTGCAGTATTAGGTTTGTTGTGTATGTTTTCATGAATATCCCCTTAAAAAGGTACAAATTGTGAGTGGAAAAATATTTCAGCTGGGAATTTGTAATTTGGTTAATGTCGAGGTTAGTTACTTGTAAGGGCATCTAGGGGCATGCGAAAATAATGACTAGGTCTCCTGCAAGACGTGATTGGTCTCACTGTGAGACCAGTCCCCCAAACTAAATTCTAAAATAGAAAATTAAAAAAATGCAAAAAATAGAAAACTCTTAGAAAACCTAAACTTATTAAAATACTTGAAAAATGATCCAAAAAAAACTAAACTAAAAATAAAAATGAAACCTAAAAAAAATCCTAAAGAAAACACTAGAGAAGGCAGAATAAAAAACCCTAAAATTTACAAAAACCCTGAGAAAAAATTGAAGAACTAAAAAACTGTATATCTCTAAAAAACGAAAAAACAACTAAAAAGCTAAAATTCAAGCTCTGTGCCACACACTCAGACCAAATTGATGGTTTCACCAAAGTATTTGTCGGATAAATGGTCATATCGAAACGACACTGCCAATAGTTATGAAAACTAAATCGAACCCCATTTCATATATTTGTTTCTTTTCCTTTTGTTTTCATTTACTCTTGCATCAATAAGGAATTACTTATTGACATTTAGGTGTGGCTGAATTGTCTGCATATTGCACAGGTCTTATTACCAGCCATGGAGAGACCAATCTATGGAACTAAGTGATGTTGAGAAACTGGATGAAATCCATGCTTGTGAAAAACTACTGATAGTGGCCTCTAATATTCTCTTAGAAAAATCCGGATGCTCGCATTTTTTCCCGCTTAAAGACATCAACAACTTGCACGTACATGAATGGGAAAAAAGTACAATTCAATCGGATAATTTTGGTAAGGTACATTTAATTGTCTCGTTTCAAATCTAATTGAGATTGCAGTTGCTTTGACTATTTTTATTTACTATCACCTTCTGGCAAAAGAAAATTCTGAAACAAGTTTACTCGCGCTTTAATCAACATTTTCATGTATCCTCCTGTTAAAAAAAAGAAAAGAAAATAAAACAAAACGAATTGGCGATCGGGACCGAAACCATCCTGAATTTATTGGTTTCAGAAATTGGCATTTAACTGGGTATTCTATCGTTTAAGGGTCGATATATATTTAACCCTTGTACCAGAATGTAGGATAGGCCGAGTGAACTAAACCTGTTTTTTTTATTAAAAATATTATCATATAAGTCTTAACTTTTTTTTCCTAACTTTTTTTTTTTATAGCTTCTTAACACCTGATCGGACGGAGGCTACAATGGCATAAGTAGTGGTTTGACAGTTGACACAAACAAGACCGAAGTTGTTGTGGCATTATCTATCTGCGTTTCCTGTATTGATATTCACTGTCCAATTTAGCAAAAGAGGCAATACCATGGGAGTTTGTAATTTAGGGTAATTTTTTCATATAGTTCCTTATAGAATTTTTAATTCTCATTTAATCAGCTTAATTAATTTCACATCATACCATTACAGCATATCCTCAAAATATTTATTTATCATATACAACAAGAGAAGAAATGCCGCTGCTGACTGGCCAGCAAAAAAAGCAGTGGCCGGACGGCGGTGATTGGTTTGTGTAATAGGTAATGGACAGTGTTATTAAAGGCACGTTTAAGTGTGCGATTAATTGCGCTTCGGCGCAAAATCTACGTGTTAAAATGTGCGATTTAGTGCGATTCTGAAATTGGAAAAAAGGTGCACTTGAAGGGTGCTTAAGCGTACAAATGCGCTTCTGAGCTCAAATAGAAGAAATACCTAAATAATAAAAAGAAAAAACAAAAAAAAATCCATCTCAAACACAACTCAGGGAGCTTCTTTTTCGGACGAAGATGCTGAAGAGAAGAGCGAGAATCTAAGGGGCCAGAGATTGAGTTAAATGATTCTGAAGCTTTTGAATTATGAATGTTATTGATTGATATATCTATTATGTTTGAGATAATTTATTATATGAAAGTTGAAACTTAAACCATGTCGAGTACTATTTTCTTATCAGTTCAGCAACAAATTTGTTTCAAGTATATAGAAATATAAATATCTATATTTATATTAACATATTCTATTTTTGGCAAAAAATGCTCGCTCGCTTCAAATTCGGTGTTGTGGTTTTCTCGGTTTTGCGCATTTCATCGCACTGGTAAGAGTAAAATCAAGTTTGATTAAATGGTAGAAAATATTTTCCTAATTTCATATGGTCAAGTCCCTATGATTTAGTACTCTTCTGCCCATTGTTGAATGTACTTTTCATCGTTAACAAATCTATAATTCGCTTTTAAAACATAATGTTCTTACTTTTTTTTAGTTTTATTTCTAATGAGCTACCTACTATTCTTAATTACATAGTAAAAGACAATAACTTCAGGAATATTATATTTTAATTAGATGTTAATCCTTTATTTTGAAATTGACTCTCATATTGAGGTGAAATCATATTTTTGATATTAGTCTTTTCAAATGGAATAAATGGAGTTTTATTTAGTCATGGGAATATGTTTTCCCGCCCAACAATGGTCATATTTCCTCTTTTTGGCCTTTGGTCGGGAAGGATTGATCCTTTACCCTTTGTTGTAGGAGAAGGAGGAGAGGGGAGGGGAGGGATTTTAATACTTATTAAGTTTGGTTCGTATGAGGGGGAGAAAAGGAAAATAACTTATTTTTATTTGGTTCATGGAGGAAGGAAGAGATTTTATGATTAAAATTACTTTTATACCCTTTATATATTTACTTTTATAATAAATTTTGCAACAATTAAGATAAAAATCAAATTTCACAAAGTCCAATAAATATTTAGAGCAAAATACTACAAAGTACTTTAAAAATGTTCAAGTATCCAATCAAGGGCATCAATTGGTAGGTGGATTTGAGGAGCCAAACACCATATACATGATCACATCCTTGCGTGCTTCAATCGGACATCGAAGAACTGTTTTAAGTCCGTCAACATCTTTCATTAATTTGCAAGAAATCATAGGCCATAATTTTTCATCGCATCCGCATTCCTTGATGAACTTCCAAGCTTACTCCCCATAAATTGGAGGGCTGTGACGCTCTTTCATTATAACATTTTCTTCTCTTAGTGCTGCTGCAACCTCTTGCATTGCTCCTTTAATTTCAGATATGTCGTCATCTTTCCCTTTTTTGTTAGACACTTTTGATTTCTTCCTTTTGTTGTTGTGTAGGTGAAGGATCTTGATATTGAATTCCAGGAGAAAAATTATCATTACCATTATAAGCATCAAAGTCCTCCAATGTCACCTCATTCCGAAGTATACGATGATCATCAATGGATTCAAAAATATCAGATCCAGTGGTTAAATTAAGTCGCTTTCTCATTTCTGATGCATTTTCAGCTTCCTCTCCAGTAGCTCGATCTTTCCTATAAAGTATCACCATCGCCTCATAGTTTGGAAATGGGGTATTTTTATAATATGTTGCTTTAGGTTTTGACTAATAAAAGTATGAATATCACAAAAGTTAGTCAACAATTCAATAATGACATATTAGTAAATAAAAATACATGCATGTTACCTGAATTAGAGCATCCCAAACTTCTGGTTCAGCATCCCATAAATGAGTAGATGTGTTCCAAGCAAACCCACTCATACCATTCTTAAAAATATCATAAAATTCAGAAACTTTTTTTTTCAATGTTTTCGAGATGTTTTTGATCTTACTCTTGTCAATTTTCATCGCGAACAATGCACTCAGCTCACTCGCGATGTTGTCAAGTGCTTTGGTGGTGAACTGACCATTAACTGTTACCGGCTTTAAACTCATGCATGAAAGCATTGATAAGAGCATCATCCATGGCTCTTGTCCAATTGATGTTATTACCACTGCTAGTTGTTGATTGTTTTTTAGGTGAACCTTAAATCAAATGTGCATGCTGCTAACACATTTTGGGTTGGGTGATCTTTTCTACCATGATATCGGGGAGCATTTTTAAGAGATACTTTGACACGTATGTGTGTACCGTCAAGGGCACCAACACAATCCCGACACTTAATATATTTATATTAATATAATCAAAGTTTATTGTTCATATATTTTAATCAATAATAATTCAATGATGAATTTTATCTTAAAATATGGGTAGAATCTACTATGACCAGAAATTTTATGAGGAACTGTTGTACCATCAGGTTGCACAATAAATTTTGCTTCCAATTGGAGGAGGGCTCTCAACACTTGATAAAGATGATGACTAATCGTCTCACCAGATCGACGAAACCAAAAATTTACTTCACGATTTTTAGCATTATGTGTTAATATATAAATTATTTTTTGCAACTTGTTCTTCACACTTGACCATCTTGTGGGTTGTAAGTCTCTCTCTTTCTAACATACCACACAACGTTAAAAAGGCTTGAGGACCCATTCTTAATATATTTCTACTGGTTTCACTACTACTGATTGTACACATTATTTTCTTCTCGCACCATTTCTCTCTTGGAGCTCATACTTCAACTAATTTTTCTCTTACGAGACCTCTGTAGGACAAGGAAATAAACAACATTGCATATGAACTGAGCTACAACACTTCTTCGACGCAAATCGTACCATATAGTTAGATTCGATTCTTCAGCATCCATCTAATATAGTAAAATATTTTTATAAGTATACAATAAACAATTCAGAGTTGCATTTCAATTGAGACTTGTAATGGAGCACAACAATTTAGATCATGAAGTTCACAAACATCATCATCCTCATCAATCATCACCAATAATAAAATCATCATCCTCATAAATTTAGACACATAATAAAGATCATGAAGTACACAAACATAATAAGATCCTCATCCTCATCAATAATACCCAACAATAAAATCATAGACCAGATAACCTGGATTCGAAATTCATAAAAACTAAATTCATAAAAATAAAATTAAAAAAAAAATCAAAATCGATTAAAATATAGACAATAAAATCAATTTACGTACTGGAAAGTACTTTCGAAAAAAAAAATTGCAGGGAACTACGGAAGACTTGTGCAAATAACCTGGAAAGTACTTTCGAAAAAAAACCTGGAAAGCGGCGGACTTGTGCGACAGCGGCCTCTGTTTGCGTCGGTGCCAGGTTTTTTACGAGGCTGACTGGAAAGAGACAGACTTGTACGGCAGACTGTGTGCGACAGCAGACTTTCTGGGTTTTCTTAAAATCACGAACAGACTTGGAAGAAGAAGGGGAACTGCAGGGTTATTTTTATCCGAAATTTATTTTTCCTCCTAATTCCCCCACTTTTGGAGGGAACAGAAAATTGAGGTTGGAGGGATTTTACGCCCCTCCGTTTCTCTCCCCTCCCCTCCTAAAATTTCAACCAAACAAAATTAATTTTTAAAAATCCCTCCCCTCCCCTCCCATCCCCTCCATTCCCCTCCAACCAAACAAAGCGTTAGTGTTCTCTTTGGATTCAAGCTCACTCCGGATCTAAAAATGTGTCGATGATCCAGTTGGCCACCACATGAGTGTAAAAACTCATGTGTGAGTGGAGGTCAGGAGTTCTTTCCCTCTTTGTCTCCACCTTAAAAAATCTTTCCCGGGGCATATACGCTCTAATTAAGCCTTTGACAGAACCTCATACTGAATATCATCCGTGTGGGTTCGATTCGGGGGGAGGACTTCATGTTCTCTTTACCTGGGAGGATCTAGTTGTATGTCAACAGAACCCGACAAGACACTGGTCAGTTCGTGCACATCCCGCGATTTAACTTGGTGGCAGTAATGAGAAAGCGAAGCTGTTACCCTCGGACATAGTTAGGTGTAAGCCTAGAAACTGAGTTATCAAAAAAAAAGTGTCGATGCTTATATGTTGCAGCCACATTATTAAATAGAATCCAATTAAAAATTTCATTTATTACCTCAAAATAGTCTTTTAATTCTTTTTAAAGGTAGTCGCAATCACATTAATAATACTAGGAAAAATCCCCCTCTCTCTCTCTCTCTCTCTCTCTCTCTATATATATATATATATATATATATATATATATATATATATATATATATATATTGTAAACTAGAGAGAATGAGAGGAGAATGTAGAGAGAATCATTTTGTATTCAAGAGTGTGTCCGTAAGTATACAATGAGAGGACTAAGAGCCTCTATTTATAGGGAGATACAAACTAGGGTTAGGGTTAGGAATCACAGTATACAAGGTAGGTCAAACTTTCTATAATACTCTCCCTTGATGACTAACCCTAAAAGACATTGCCTCGTTAAAACATTGCCAAGAAAAATCCAATGGGATAAAAATTTGGTCGAAGGAAAAGAGTACAACTGCTCCCCCTGAAAACAATCATTGCAATCATTGCAGAACTTTGAGCCGGTGCATGTCGATCTTGTGTACCGACTTTTTGAATGTTGAGTTGGTAATGCCTTCGTGAATAAGTCAGCCAAATTATCTCTTGTGCGACTCTTTGATGTATCTTCCTTTGAGTTGTCTTCATCGAATAGTTCCCTGAACTTTATGATGTTCATTCCTCATTAAAGAGTTCATCGGAAAAATTCAATGGGAAAAATCCGATGGAAAAAGTACATGGCATAAATTTGCTCATGTTTTAGTTGTTTCATTAAAAACTTTAACTAAGAAAACCCGTTGGGAAAAACTTAGAAAGGGAAAATGAGTACAACCATGGTCTTCAAGATCATTTGACCTTCAAGGTCGAACTAACTTTTGGATAATTTAAAAGTTATCACTTCTCCCCCTCAAGATGACAATCTTGCATTTCATGATTGAATATATTTTGTATATGGGGTGATTTAGTAAATAAATATGCTAAATTATCCCCACCGCTCTTCAGGATCTTATGTGGAAAATAAATTTCCTTTTACTTGCCCAAACATTATGGCAACACAAAATATGCAAATATATCTCATATCATATTATAACTAGTATGAGAATAAACGGTAAGGAGATTATATAAATAACATCCAAAGTAGCCACCAATATCGAATCTCGATTTCTTTCATGTAATAGCCCAATATGGTTAACACCATTGTAATTTCTCTTTGAAGAAACATTAACACTTACTAGCAAGTTAACTTCAAATCCTATATCAAGCTTGATAAAATAGTATTTCAATAGCACACAAGTAAGGAACTTCTGGTCCTCTCTTTATTATTTTCTCGAGGTCTACATGAGTCATTTCCATTTCAAGTGGCAAGACAATCATTGGGTAGCTAAATGGATAAGATTTCTCCATCAAATATGCTCGATGTACAAGTCGAGACAATAATTAGTTCGTCTTTAGGAATGTATTTAAT
Source organism: Orobanche coerulescens (assembly GCA_033398695.1). Taxonomy (NCBI): domain Eukaryota; kingdom Viridiplantae; phylum Streptophyta; class Magnoliopsida; order Lamiales; family Orobanchaceae; genus Orobanche; species Orobanche coerulescens. The sequence continues at coordinate 88,298,258 of CM065809.1, forward strand.
ATAATATTCATATATCCTCTTCAGGAGAAATTCACTTAGTCGGTTGTTTAACCAAACTATATAAAATATGTCTAACTCGAAATAATACATGTTGCGAGTTTAATGTTCCTACGGTTTTAGGATTCTCAAGCCCTTCGGGGACTTTTATATAGATATTCGAGTCCAATGATCCATAGAAAAATGTGGCTCCGATGTCCACTAATAGAATATCTAAAATTATGACGATTGCCACATGAATATTGAATAACGGAACGTGCCAACGAAAAAATGTGTTTTGGGTATGCGCTTAAACCCTTGATATGCTAAACTCATTTATTTTGCACCACTTTCTTGGTTTTATTTAGCGAGCCAAGCATTGCTCGAATTGCTTATATATTTTATGTAGTGCTTCCGGCACTCTACTAGCAATTGTTGAGGCACAAAGTGTTGTCGATGTAACACTCCTGATATATTCAGGAATATTAAAGCGCCGTAAATCCTTTATATAAGAATTTACAAGGCTGAATAAATGAAATGACAATAACAGATACTAACTTATAAAATCACTGAAATAAAATACAACCGTCTGGTTCAATACTGAGAATACAAATATCCAATGAAGAGTTATTAATACATCACCAAAATCCAAACATCATAAACTGACGACGTACTCGAGTACTTATTGAAATAACCAACAAACAACAGACAGTAAACCCGCCGGAACATCACTCTGCACCCTCGTCGTCATGCAGCTCCAGTGGTTGTTTCCCCTCTCTCCTAGATCCTGAACATAAACAAATGTTCACCCCCGCAGGGGTTAACACAACGATGCTAGTACAAGTACAATAATCATACAACGGTAATATAATCAACAATTATATCATAACAAGTTTCTTCAACGAGAAATATCAACAACACATATCATATCATAATAGTTTCCAACATACTGATGGTATTCCAACGATCCAGCGCACACAACTATAGATTCCCATGATGATCGCGTCGGACCAATACATGGTGGAACTACCTGTCCAACGATCCAGCGCACACAGCTATAGATTCCCATGATGATTCCCGTCGGATCAACGCATGATGGACATATAATCACAACACATTTACACAATACAATCACATCATAACTGTCATAATATACACAATTCTAAGTAGGGTATTGCCTCGGTTCGTTGACAAGAATAAAACTTCCACGAATATCAAAATACTCGAAGGTTGTCCCCTTCGATCAATCACGTAACAAGCTCGAACCTTAACAAAAGAAATAATAAAGAATTTATATCACGTCGTACGAATGTCTACCAATTCAATTTACGGCCGAAAGTTCATAAAATTCAATCTGCCTGAACTTCTTAGCGTACGCTAAGTATTCTGTGTAGCGTGTGTTAAGGCTGCTCGATAGCGCACGCAATTAACAAAGCCTAGCTTACGCTAACTATGCATGGTCAGTACCTCACTGATCAGCTGACTGAATCGTCTGATGGCCTAACGTACGTTACGTACCAAACATAGCATACGTTAACTCATGCTCGATAGCGCACGTTAATCAACGTAGCTTAGCGTGCGCTAACTGTGCATGGCAGTTCACTACTGGGTATTAGACTGATCTCATCATGATCAAACCAATGAAATCTTCAGTGTTAATTCATGTTACCTCCATGAATATCATGTTCATATGGTTATGAATGACCTTACGGATAATAACAACTTCGGATTCAAGAATATGTATATTATTATAAAACCATATTCCATTTCGATTACAATTCTTCATGCGATAATTCGGAAGGCTTAACGGTCGATATCAACACCTATATATCAATCAAAACTATCATTCTGAAGTTTGAATAACGTTCCATCTTTACAAGATAAATCCTTCCATGATCAATCCTTTAGATTCGTCTAACAATAATGATGTTAAAGTCAAGTTCATGATTGCTATGAAGACACTTACTAGATTCGGATTTACCAATGATAGAAGCTTCCTCTACTTGTTCAATGTAATAAGATTCGAATCATGATGTTCATAATCAAGGTACTTAAGGCATAATCATCTCAATATTCCAAACATGGTGTGCTTTGGATAGTTCACCCAAGAAGATCAATATTTCCTAACATGACCATCTTATTCTCCATAACACGAATCTAGAGTTGAAGATAGAATCAACATACCTTAATATGACGAAATCACTGAACCACAAGGTAGAATCCGACTCCGGTTGGTTATATGCCACTCCAAGGAGTTACTTCTCTTCAATGATCACTCACAAGTAATATCCAATGTTCAAGGATCAAGTAGATGTGTTCTAAGTGTGCTAGGAGGACAATTATTGCTCTTTGGTCTCTCAAGACTGAAGAATGAACGAAGGAAATGGGAATAAAATGGAGTGCTGGCCCATATATAAACTTTCTGCACAAAGCAGATTAGCGCACGCTACTAAGCATCCTTAGCGCGCGCTAATAAGGGTTGACTCCAAAACTATCCAGGTTCGTCCGCGGGAATCTTATCCGGACCCATGTCCCGGTTGGCGCATGTGCTAGCCGCCCAACTCAATAATTGAGTGCCTAGCGCATGCAACTCCTACATACGTAGCGTGCACTAGTAGTAGCCGATAGCGAGCGTTAAGCTACATTCTTAGCGTGCGCTATCACGAGTTTCCATGAGAAATTTTTGCATGTTGTTATACTTATGTACAAAGATACCAATGTATGAAATATCATACTCCAATTATCAAGATCACAAATCCGAATAATACAGGGTTCGAATACAGATGAAATACACAGTAATAAATCCGAATATTACAGTCGACAACTATCATTCTTATAAACAAGTTTCATGTATTCACAAAGTTGGCAACTTTAACAAAGTCAAATATTTAACATTTCCCATAATATTTGATTTAATCATTCCATAATCCCAATGTTATAGTTTTTGAGTGCACATGCAAATATATTGGGATTCTCGTCTTCAAGACGATCCTCTTCGGGAGGTTTTTGAAATGACTGAATTTCTTTAATCGAGTCTTGTATTCCATGGAATGCATCTTTAACAACAATAGATCTCTTGTGCTTCCTACTTCAAGAAGCACCAATTGATTCAAATAGTCCATCAAGGATTTCAATTCTTAATGCATATACATCATATGAGATTTAGTCACTCATTTGACAATATTTGACTTGTTGAACTTCTAGTGCATAGTACGTCAATTTAAATAATTAATCCATCGAGAACTTTGCGATATTATTTCATTTATATTTCATATCTCTCCCTAATTTCGGGGATATTTTGAGTTGGATTACAAAACAATATATCAATTGATCGATGAACACCAATTTCGGGCTCATCAAAATATGTATATTGATATAGTATACATATCTTTTTTCATATAGCCCATATAGGTACGTGATTATCATATGAGAAATCCTCTTCTGAAGGTATTTAATCAAGCACTAATTACATATTGATCCAAATATTCATGCCTTAATAATTTGGATCTTTGAATTAGAAATTCATCGCAACATGTTTATTAGATACATATTACATCATCTAATGAGTTTGATACTCAGTTGAAGCTCTTCTAGAGCGAAGAATTATCATTGAAATTATATCAATCCTTCAGGATTGTTATGACAAAACATTACAACTTGTAATTGTAGAAATCCTTTGGGGATTGTTTTAATAAGATATTACAACTTGAAACTGTTGCAATCTCTTGGGGATTAATCTAATAATATATTGCAGCTTTGAAATTGTAGCATAATCCTTCAGGATTATTTTAATAAGATATCACAACTTCATTTTAATATCATTTCTCAAGTATGAATCGACTACACAATGCCAATATGACATAAATGTCATGTTTTTCTATTAGGAATAAACATGTATCACTTGAAATGTGAATTGTTTTTCAAGAAACACATAATATTCCTCAAGAATATTAATTGTGCTACTTTGGGAGCAACAATTTAAATCAATACAACCATAATACATAAAACCATTTAAGAACAACGGGAAATTGACTCGCATGCGCATTATCATATTACACATGATTTATTCCATACTGCAGAATCTCAAATCAAAACAATTTTTCCACATTTCAATTCCCTTATGATTTCTTTCTTTCTTTTATCACATAACAATTCAAATGCATAAATACAATCCTCCAGGGACATTCGTCACAAGACTTGAAGACAACCTCGTGTTTTCTAAAGGGTTTTGGCATTATCAAAAAGGGGGAACAATGTTGTAGGTATTTTAATTAGGAAAAGTAAACCACAAAACCAACAGGACAGAAAAGGAACTTTAAACCATTGTGAAATAACTTTCTTTATTCATAAAGTATTCACAGTTTTAAAGTAGTATTTAACGCTTTTAATACGGCCGAAGAGACTGTTGGGATTCGGTGCCTAAAATTAATTCGATCTGAATCCCTTAAGAGGATCGATCAAGCTACGTATATACGAATATAAAACTAAATAAAGGAACATTCGAAATCATACCCTTGAAGTCTGTTGATTAAAGGGTTGTCTCCTCCACGAATCCGATTCGCCAAGCTTTTTGAAATCCCGAGCACCGAAGCACCGTGCCTCTACTTGCCACACGCCGAAAGTCGACCGGAATAACTCTTACCTAGTTATCTTCCATAGATACGGCTAGAACAAAGTAGTCAGAACTTACTAAATTTATTTATATCACTTCAAGTGAAAAATAAAATTTCTCTAATTTTCTCACAATTTTACTCTAAGAAAACTTGAAAAAGAAGCATGAAGAAGATAAAATGAAGAAGAAAGAATTATTGAGAAAAATGAATTTCTCTCTCTATCCTTCCTTCTCAAAATTGCCGTGAGTGTTTTTTCACCAAGTGAGTAAGTCACTCTTTTATTCTTCAACTTTACTTCTTTTTAATTATTCTCCAAGAATAATTCTATTCCCCATTTTTCATGGTCTTCCACCTATTAAGGTGGAAAGTGAAGAACAAGACAAAACCAAAAAGGGTGGTTCGGCCATCTAGAAGGACCGGAGGAATCCGGTCCGTTTCAGACTCTCTCGAGTCCAAACAGATAAATTCCATTCCGTTTCGATGTATTTATATCAATTAATTAATCTAATTAATTACTTCAAATACAAATTAATATAATTAATTTCTCTAAGAAATAATTATATCTATAAATTAAATTAATAACCCAGTAATTTATTTAATTCATTAGGCCGCAAATTAATTTATTCAATAAATTAATTTAAGCATCCAATGTCCCTAAATTAATTAGACATCCAATGTCCAATAAATTAGATATCCAATATCTAATATTCATAAAGAGAGAATAAGCTCGATTCATTCCGTCGTCAATCCTATTGCGCGACTCGGTAGGTCCATCTCAGTTAGCAATGGGAGGAACCAAAGAGTAGTAGCACCACCTAGCCAGCCTGACGGCCTACACTGTACCCCAACTAAGAACGAATGATTGGGATCATTCAAAAACCATTCTGTCGTGAATATCAGTATACGTATAAACCCTTCTTTCAAATGTCCCGATCAAGTTATAGGGTCACAGTCAGTTAAACCCTATCTGTACTTGACGCTATGCATGAGTTAATGCAAATCGAGATCATCGAGCTCTCGTGTATCCAATACAACTAGCTCCAATGCTTTGGCCAAAGACTTATGATATCATCCGTCAATAACCGCATAGGACATATAACCCGTTTACTAACAGGAGAAAGAATTCTATCTTGGTATTCAGTAGGACCTGCTACTTGCCCGTCAAGATGCACGTCGAGGTTGACCCCCACCTTCCGGTTTTTTGGGTCGAGCTACTCTAAGGAAAATTTTAACGTCACAAGCACATCTCTACTAAATCCTCAAGTCGAAGGTTCACGAATACCTATCACAACCTTTCGATTCCGTCATTGACTGTCCCGGAGTGAAATCCGTGTGATGAATCGAGGGTGAGTCAGTTCGAGTATACTAATCTAATTAGCATACCTATAACGTGTCTCCTACTAACCATTAGTGTTCGACAGGCACTTTCAAGTCAAAGAACACGTCATATAAGTCTTCACATAAACTTAACGCCCAGTCAAGTTTCATCAACTTGCGAACGATTAAGTATTTGAGCCATAAACCTTTCCAGTTCCAATCCCCTTATCTAATAAGGAGTGGAATGTTTTGCTCCCAAATATACGGATTAGTTTCTATATATATATTTACGAGTCAGGAATACCAGTAAATAAGGAAACATACAATTACCTTATGATAATGATTTACATAATAACAAGTACAATGCCTTCACTCAACATCCTCTGAGTGGCATTCGAGGGCATACTCCTAACAATATCCCACTTGCACTCAATGCCACACACTATGGTATCTAATAACCATGTTCTCCAGATGACGCTCCAAGCTAATCTGAGAAAGTGGCTTGGTCAGTAGATCAGCGACGTTGTCGGCTGAGTCTACTCTATGCAGCACAATGTATCCCTTGCGAACAAATTCTCTTACGAGATGATACTTCCTCTCAATATGTTTGGTACTATTGTGAAACCTCGACTCCTTGGCTTGCGCTAAAGCTCCGTCGTTGTCACAGAAAAGCGGAATAGGCAGCTCAACACATGGTATCACTTGAAGTTCTCACAGGAACTTCTTAATCCAGAACCCTTCCTTGAAAAGCCTCCGAGGCTGCTTGATACTCAACCTGACTGGTGGAATCAGCAGTCGCGCTTTGCTTGGCGCTACGCCAAGATACTGCTTCTCTATTAAGAGTAAATATGTAGCTAGAAGTAGACAATGAATCGTCTTTCTATCCTTGGAAGTCTGAATTAGTGAAGTCCATCACATCAAGTTCTCCACCGCCATACATTAGAACCAGATCTCTAATCCTTCTCAAGTACTTAAGAATGTTCTTTACGGCAGTCCAATGTTCCTTGCCTGGGTTTGTCTGAAACCTACTTACCATGCTCACAGTATGTGCAATGTCAGGTATCGTACACAACATTGCATACATAAGGCTACCCACAGCCGAAGCATATGGCATATAACTCATTTCCTTTCGTTGTTCCTCACTTTGAGGACATATCTTCGAGGAGAGTTTTATTCCATGTCGCGTCGGTAGGAACCCTCTTTTAGAATCATCTATCTTAAATCGCTTTAAGATTTTATCTGTATAGAGGGCTTAGGAAAGACCTATCATTCTCTTCGCTCTATCTCGGTAGAGCCGAATACCAAGAATATAGGTTCTCCCCAGTCTTTCGTAGAGAAATTACTCGAAAGCCAAGCTTTCACAGAACTGAGCATTCCCACATCATTTCCTATTAGTAGAATGTCATCTACATATAGTACTAAGAATGCGATGTTGCTCCCACTAACCCTCTTGTATACACAAGGTTCCTTTTCATTTTACACGAAGTCAAACTCTTTGACTGCCTCGTCAAAATGAAGGTTCCAACTATGCGAAGCTTGCTTCAGTCCATAAATGGAACGCTGAAGTTTACACACTTTCTGAATATCGATCTCGGACACAAAGCCTTTAGGCTGCTCCATATAGATTTCCTCCTCGAGGAATCCATTTAGGAAAGCCGTCTTTACGTCTATTTGCCATATATCATAATCATGGTAGGCAGCTATAGCAAGCATCATGCGAATAGACTTGATCATAGCTACGGGCGAGAAGGTATCGTGATAATCGATCCCTTCTTTCTGGGTATAACCATTTGCTACAAGCCGGGCCTTATAGGCGTCAACCTTGCCATCTCCATCAGTATCTCTCTTGTAGATCCACTTGTTCCCAATAGGCACTATGCCCTTGGGGTGGTCTACTAGACCTGATTGACATGCATCGAGTATATCTCAGCTTCCATAGCTTCACGCCATTTCGTGGAGTAAACATCCACCATCGCTTGGTCATAGGTCGTTGGGTCGGTCTCTTGGTTGTCACCTCAAACCTCATGGAGACCCAGACCCTCCAGGTGCACAAGGCCATACCTCTCAGGTAAATGAGACACCTTAATAGACCTACGATGTAGTTGTACTTGTGTTTCAGAAGGTTCGGTTCCAATTTCTTGTACAGGTGTCTCCTGAGGAGTTTCATTGTATTCTTCCAAAGAAATACTTCTACCTGCTCCGCCTTCCTGAATGAAATCATCTTCCAAGAAGTGTGCTTGAAAAGCAACAATGATCATTCGATCTTCGGGCATGTAGAATAGATAACCCATCATCCCATATGGGAATCCAATGAAACGTCCCTTGACGGACCTCGCTTCCAACTTTTCCACCTTAGTCTTCTTGACATAAGCGGGACATCCCCAAATCATATTGTGATTAAGACTTGGTTTCCTCCCTCCCACATCTCATGTGGAGTTTTAGGAATGGATTTGGAAGGACATCTGTTCAAGATAGAAGCAACAGTCAGGAGTGCATACCCCCACAAGTAAATCGGTAAGTCAGTATAGCCTAGCATAGAACGGACCATGTTTAACAAGGTGTGGTTCCTTCTTTCTGACACACTATTTAACTGAGGAGTACTTGGAGGTGTTAGTTGTGATACTATTCCAAGTTTCTTTAGGAACTCGTCAAACTCTGTAATAATATACTCGTCACCTCGGTCCAACCGAAGTGCTTTGATATGATTTCCATTTTGTTTTTCGACTAGGGCCTTAAATTCTAGGAATTTCTCAAAGGCCTCGGATTTGTGTTTCATTAAGTATACATAACCATACCTAGTATGATCATCTATAAACGTAACGAAATACTGATATTCGTCACGTGCTACTTCAAAAGCACCACATACGTCGGTGTTGATTAATCCTAGTTTATCAGCGGCTCTTTCAAAAGTCCCTGTGAAGGGGGACCTAGTCATTTTGCCTTTAAGGCAAGATTTACAAGTAGGAAAGGGATCCGATCCTAATGGACCCATAAGTCCATCCTTTTCCATTTTGTAAACCTTAGTCTGACCAACATGACCAAGTCTAAGATGCTATTTCAAAAATTGATTAGTTTCATCCCTACCACGTTTCATAGTCATAGTATTCACAATGACTTTGTTACTTAGGTTTAGATGATACAACCCATTCAACAATCTAGCAGTGCCCACTAGTTTATTTCTAAAATAAATTTTGCAGGAACCATCACCAATGAAAAATAAAAAGCTTTTCCGATCCATGACCGGAATGGAAATAATGTTTTTATGCCCCTTGCGTAAAACAAGTACATCACCTAAAGTTAAGACAAATCCGGATTCCAAATACAAAAGAAGTGATCCTATGTCAGTTGCCTCGAAACTATGCCCGCTTCCGACAGTAATCATCACTTCCCCAGCTCCAAGCTTCCTACTTTATTCCAGATCCTGATTCACGGTACAAATATGAGAACTAGCACTAGAATCCAGTATCCAAGAAGTAGAAAATACAGTAGCAGAAAAATTTCTTTCCAAAACTAAAAGTTCTGTACCTGAAGCACCATGAAGAATCGGACAATCTCTAGCCCATTGGCCCAACTCACCGCATTTGAGACATGCGTCCTTCTTCGTCTTGCTCTTGGGAACCATCGGGGCCTTTCCCTTACCCTTAAGGTCCTTGACTTGTGGTCCCGTCTGCTTCTTGGTCCTTTTCTTCTTATTCTTAGACCTCTGAGGTCCAGAAGAAATCACAAGGGCAGACTCCTTCATCCGCAGAGTCTTCATCTGAGATTGAGCGGTCACCAGTTTGTTCGTTAATCCTGCTAAGTTGCAAGCAATCTCATTGCAGTTGAAATTCATAACAAAGTGTGAGAAGGAATCAGGAGGAGACTGTAGGATAAGGTCGGTCTGAAGAGAAGTATCCATCTTAAAATCAAGAGCCTCCAATCTCTCGATCATAGATATCATTTTGAGGACGTGGTCCCCAACCTTCTCACCTTCCTCCATCCTTGCACCGAACAGTTGCTTGGATATCTCATATCTAGCAGTTCGACTATGCTAAGCATAAAGCTCGGTTAAGTGAGATAAAATCTACCTGGCAGAAGTCATTTTATCATGAGCTCTCTAAAGCTCATTAGACATAGAAGCCATCATATAAGCATAGACTTTTATGTCATCCTTAACCCACTTTTCATGATTTTCAATCTCTTCCTGATTGGCTCTTGTCCGCACTGGAGGTGCCGGAATGTCCGTCTCCAAGACGTATCCAAGTGCCTCTATACTGAGGACTATCATCAGATTGCTGAGCCAATCCCCAAAGTGAGGTCCGATCAAGGTGTTCTTTTCGAGTAGAATTACGAGTGGGTTCATTGTCATATTGAGAGTTATGTTCATCTGCATTAAGTATGATAAATCAATTAGTGACTCATTCAATTATGATCTGAGTATAGAATTAAGGTCTTTTTCTATTCTTTTAACCCAACTCCCACTAATTTTATTGGAATAACACACTGCCATGTGAAATCCGTAAGTATCGTTCGCACTACTTGATAGTGGTGATCGAGTTCTTTATGAATCTTAATAGAGGGCAACCGAACAGGTTTCTAGTCTACTAATTTTCATAAAGTGGTGTCCAACACCAACTCATCTAATGGATGATTCGATCTTCTTTTTCCCCTTGTTCACTCCCCTCAACCTATACGGTTTCTATGGTTCATGAACAAGTTAAGTTTATACCATCGACGCAAATCAGTTTCACAATAGAATTTTATCCGACAACCGAACAGGTTTCTAGGGATAAAATTTGCTCCAACCGAAGGCATCCAATACGCTCCCGGTAATTTATCCATCCTCCCCGAACGACTACCTAGATAACTTGGAAGCATAGCACATCCGGTTTGGATTTTAAATTTCTGAAAGCTCGATGGAGGGAAGGAAAACCTTGAAACCTTTTAAACTTAATAATTTGTCGTGGGAGAATTTTCGCGATTAATGTTACACTTTGCACATTAATTCATTTAAGCGCGTTTGTAGCATTCATACAATATGAATAAACATTCACAACACAGTTGCTACCAACATGTAGTTCATGGACCGTTCATAGAATCAAAAACTCCGTAATCTAATTACAAGTCTCGGTCTTGAATCTTAATCTTCTCGAATGGATTTTCCTCCGGTCTTTGTCATTAGATATAAATTTTACATTAAAAATTTCCATCCTAGATACAAATATTTCTAGTAAAATAAATAGGCTCAAAACAGCCTTTACAATCCAATCGAATAAAACCGAACGATTCAAAACTAGGTCCATGAACCACATCACCATTCCAAATTAATGCATCAAATGCATTATAATAAATGACATTCATAATTAATCTAAATATTGATCCAATCAATATAAATTAATCCATCCATACGAATTAATCCAATTAATTCAAACAACCGTTAATTTTAATTTGTTTCGGACAAAATAAATATTTCATTAAATTAATTCCATTAAAATAAAATTACCATAATAATATTTTAGTCAAATTAAATCCAATTTAATTTGAAAGAAATTAATTTTCCGAACGAAATATAAAAATGGAGCCGAAAACACAAGGCCCGGGCCAAGCCCGCTGACAGGGGTCATGAAATTGACCGGCCACCACCAAATGACCGCCCCAACCCATCCCAGCTTGCTGCCGGCAGTAGTCTTTAGTTACTGCTTTGATTACGATTCATAATGAAATATTTACCAAGTATAAAAGCTTATTAAGTCTCAAGCTGTAAGAACTTGTCTGCGAACAGTTCATAGATTATGTTGTATTCAAGTAAGATTATTTACTGTAAGATTGTGCCTACAAGTCAATCATAATTTAAGTTGTAATACACTTAGTTCTGTAGGATTTATAATTTTAGAACTTGCCTGCAGGCATTTCAAATTTTAGTCTAAGTCTGGAAGATCAGATCATTCATCAAAAGACTTGAAGACAACCTCGTGTTTTCTAAAGGGTTTTGGTATTATCAAAAAGGGGGAACAATGTTGTAGGTATTTTAATTAGGAAAAGTAAACCACAAAACGAGCAGGACAGAAAAGGAACTTTAAACCATTGTGAAATAACTTTCTTTATTCACAAAGTATTCACAGTTTTAAAGTAGTATTTAATGCTGACATGACAACATTTAATACGGCCGAAGAGGCTGTTGGGATCCGGTGCCTAAAACGAAGGCCTAGCGAAAGCGGTAAAATGAAAATTAATTCGATCCGAATCCCTTAAGAGGATCGATCAAGCGACGTATGTACGAATATAAAACTAAACAAAGGAAGATCCGAAATCATACCCTTGAAATCCATTGATTAAAGGGTTGTCTCCTCCAAGAATCCGATTCGCCAAGCTTTTTGAAATCCCGAGCACCGAAGCACCGTGCCTCTACTTGCCACGCGCCGGAAGTCGACCAGAATAACTCCTACCTAGTTATCTTCCAAATATACGGCTAGAACAAGGTAGTCGGAACTTACTAAATTTATTTATATCACTCCATGTGAAAAATAAATTTCCTCTCTTTAATTTCCTCACAATTTTACTCTAAGAAAACTTGAAAAAGAAGAAGCATGAAGAAGATAAAATGAAGAAGAAGAAGTCTTGAGAAAAATGAATTTCTCTCTCTATCCTTCCTTCTCAAAATTGCCGTGAATGTTTTTTCACCAAGTGAGTAAGTCACTCTTTTATTCTTCAACTTTACTTTTTTTTAATTATTCTCCAAGAATAATTCTATTCCCCATTTTCCATAGTCTTCCAACTATTAAGGTGGAAAGTGAAGACCAAGACAAAACCAAAAGGGGTGGTTCAGCCATCTATAAGGACCAGAGGAATCTGGTCCATTTCGGACTCTCTCGAGTCCAAACAGATAAATTCCATTTCATTTTGAAATATTTATATCAATTAATTAATCTAATTAATTAATTATATCAAATACAAATTACTATAATTAATTTCTACAAGAAATAATTATATCTATAAATTAAATTAATTACCCAGTAATTTATTTAATTCATTAGGCCGTAAATTAATTTATCCAATAAATTAATTTAGACATCCAATGCCCCTAAATTAATTAGACATCTAATGTCCAATAAATTAGATATCCAATATTTAATATTCATAATGAGAGAATAAGCTCGACTCATTCCGTCGTCAATCCTATTGCGCGACTCGGTAGGTCCGTCTCAGTTATCAATGGGAGGAACAAAAGAGTAGTAGCACCACCTAGCCAGCCTGGCGGCCTACAATGTACCCCAACTGAGAACGAATGATTGGGATCATTCAAAAACCATTCTGTCGTGAATACCAATATACGTATAAACCCTTCTTTCAAATGTCCTGATCAAGTTATAGGGTCACGGTTAGTCAAACCCTTTCTGTGCTTGACGCTATGCATGAGTTAATGCAAATCAAGATCATCGAGCTCTCGTGTATCCAATACAACTAGCTCCAATGCTTTGACCAAAGACTTATGATCTCATCCGCCAATAACCGCATAGGACATATAACCCGTTCACTAACCGGAGAAAGAATTCTATCTTGGTATTCACTAGGACCTGCTACTTGCCCGTTAAGATGCACGTCGAGGTTGACCCCTACCTTCCGGTTTTCTGGATCGAACTACTTTAATGAAAATCTTAACGTCACAAGCGCATCCCTACTAAATCCTCAAGTCGAAGGTTCACGAATACCTTTCACAACCTTTCGATTCCGCCATTGACTGTCTCATAGCGAAATCCGTGTGATGAATCGAGGGTGAGTCGGTTCGAGTATACTAATCCAATTATCATACCTATAACGTGTGCTCCCACTAACCATTAGTGTTCGACAGGCACTTTCAAGTCAAAGAACACATCATACAAGTTTTCACATAAACTTAACGCCCAAGCAAGTTTCATCGACTTGCGAACGATTAAGTATTTGAGCCATAAACCTTTCCAGTGCCAATCTCCTTATCTAATAAGGAGTGGAATGTTTTGCTCTCAAATACACGGACTAGTTTATATATATATATATATACATATACATATATATATATATATATATATATATATATATATATATATATACCAGTGACTACCAGTAAATAAAGAAACATACAATTGCCTTATGATAATGATTTACATAATAACAAGTACAATGCCCTCACTCAACATCCTCTAAGTGGCATTCGAGGGCATGCTCCTAACAGAGACTACAGACAAAAGAGCATTTAATGCGAATCAAAGAGAACGTCTAAATTATTAAATGCGAAACACCTTTAATTCAAACAATCTGAAGCCGCCAATCAGAGCTGTGTAAATCTCACCAACCGTCCAATGATTACATTTATAACGGATCTCTTTCCAAGGTTATAAATAGCCTAAAGAGGACATTGCTAACATTGACACTACTGAACAACTCAGAACTGAAAACTGAACATCAAGATTAAAGAGTAATATATTTTTTTAAGCATACATCGTAAATATCGAGTGAAGACATATTCAAATCCTCAACAACGAACAACACATCTATAGCAAAAGCTTACCAAGACTACAACTGTTGTTCGATTCTTGATACTTCATAAACTATCTGTTGAGATCCTTAGCCCTGTGTGTACTAAGCCAAGCTAGTCCGACATGTGTGGGAAGACTAGATTTCAGGATGAAGCTTCAATCTGTGTGAGAAGAAGCGAGTCGAAGAAGCCCAAGCTAATCTTTGTGAAAGACCAAATCTAAAGTCGACGAGTTTAGTTAAAATCATAAAGTTGTGTACGCCTTGATTTTAATAAACATATTGCTCCTGCATGGAGGACCTGTGGACGTAGATAGGTTTACCTCGAACCACATTAAACTGTGTGTCATTACTTACTCCACTTATTATATTCCTACTGCCTGCGATTTTAGTATTCCTATCTTGAAAACCATGTTAGCACCAAGCTATAGGAGATTACCAAGTTGCTATATTTAAAGGTACTTAGTTTCAGACTTCCGCTACGCAAACTTAAACTTTGAAAAAGAATACAACTTATTCAAACCCCCTTCTAAGCTGTATAATTGTATACTGTGGCCAACAAGTGGTATCAAAGCGGTTGATTCTACAAATAATCAGTTGATTTTAACTGGAATCAGATCCACAAATCACTATCATTCATCATACTATTACCGTGGATACATCTATGATCAACAAAGCTCCCATGTTTTCGATTAACGAATTTGATGACTGTAGCATCATGATGGAAGCCCATCCTGCCGCAATGCACGAAGAAATGATCTTTGTCATTCAATAAGGACCTATCAAAATCATGAAGGTCAATCCAGCCGCCAGAATAGAAGGACAACCTCATGCATAAATACTTGAGAAAGATAGGGAACAGTGGAGAACCGATGATCGCAAACGTGCTCTAGACAACATAGCCAATAATGCATTATTTGTCACTCTTGATAATGGCACATTCTCTAAGGTAAAGAGCTCCAAGACAGCCAATGAAATCTGAGAGAAACTCAAGTTACTATGCGAGGAAACTGAGCTCTCAAAGGAAAAAAAAATTTCAAAACTCACTCAGCAATTTGAATACTTTGAAATGAAATCTTCCGAAACAATTGAGGAACTTGACCTCAGATTTGCCGATATTGTCGGTAAACTCCAAGCATTGGGTAAAGTGTATACCCCAAAGGAGAAAAATCTTAAAATATTTTGATCACTATCTGCTCGATGGGATATTAAGACCACAGCTATGCGTGTGTCTTGTAATTTAAATGATATATCTACTTCGATCTCTTCTCTGACCTTAAAGCTGTTGAGTATGATATTGACAGGAGAGAAAAAACCAAAGAGTCACCTGCAAAGACTACAACACTCGCTGATGTATCCAACAGGAGACACAACTTTGACCCCAGCACATCCATAACCACATCAAAGGCAACTGGTAGTGATGATGACATCATGTCACAAGATGAAATGGCCTTGCTCATGCACAAATTTTGAAAATTCATTATGAAATCCAGAAAGGCTCCCTACAGACCTAAACCCTTCAGCAAGGTGTGTTCTGAATCGCCATCATCTGTAGATTCTAATCTTTGCTAAAATAGCAGGAAACCAGGATACTATGCAAATAGATGTCCTCATACGAAAGTACATAAGCTGCCCGAAGCCAAGCAACAGGAGAAGGACTAGAAAATGCGTGTCTGTAGAAACAAACTAAAGGGACTGATCGGAGAATCAGAAGCCTCACCCACACTACTGGATGGATGAGAACTGAAAACTGAACATCAACCTTAAAGAGCATAATATTTCTTCAAGCATACAACGTATATCTTGAGTGAAGAAATATCGAAGTCCTCAATAATGACCAACACATCTACAACAAAAGCTTACCAAGCCTACAACTGCTGTTTGATTCATGATACTTCATAAACTATCTATTGAGCTCCTTAGCCCTGTGTGGACTAAGCCGAGCTATTCTAAACTGTGTGGGAAGAATAGAGTTCAGGACGAAACTTCAATCTGTGTGAGAAGAAGCGAGTCGAAAAAGCCTAAGTCAATCTGTGTGAATGGCCAAAGCTACAAACGGCTGTATCAATCTGTGTGAACGATACAGCGATGAGTTTAGTTAAAATCATACAGTTGTGTATGCCTTGATTTTAATAAACATATTATTCATGTGTGGAGGACCTGTGGACGTAGAGGGGTTTACCTCGAACCACACTAAACTGTGTGTCATTACTTATGTTTTCCTACTGCCTATGATTTTAGTATACTTGTATTGAAAACACACTACACCATAGATTAGCTATAGCAACCAGATTTCAAAAATTTCATCAGAAAACGTTGCTATTGATACACCACCTCGGATATATTGCAATGCATTTATAAAGTGTTACAATTGAAGCGAAAAATTTGGAAATAGTATAAAATTTACATTCTATTGCAACAATTTAAGAATTCGTTGTTGTACATAGCAAATTGGGGCCCAAAATTTAGGCGGATACTAAAGAAATTGAGCGGGCTTTTGAAAGATTTTGCCGGCTGAATAAAACCAATATTAAAAAAAGCTTAATAATAGCACAGAGCAACGACGGAGCTGGAGGGGGCTTTACTGGGCTGTAGCCCAGGGCTGGGCCATATGGGAGGTATATTTTTTAATAATAGTAGTAGCCCATTTATTTTAGCCCAGTAAATGGGTTTGGTAATCTACCCCAAAAGTCTTTCCTGGACGGGGACATCATTTCAATGAGAAAAAATAAATTGCAGAACAAGAAAGAAAAGAATTCAGAAAGGATTTATCCTCCTAACACATCACAGAAGAGCAGAAGAGAAAATAAATCGCTCCACCACTTCGTAGAGTCCGCGACGGCGAATCGACAAGGTACTCAAGACATCTTTGTAGCTCTATTCCTAATTTCTATTCCGTTAACCTAGGTATAAAATCTTTTTATCTATTGCATTAAATTGTATTTTTGAAGCCCAATATTGAGAATTTATTGATTAATCTAGGTATTTCTCATCAAATTGTTTAGTTTATTCTTCAATTGTGAATTGTGATTTGGATTTTGGGGATTTTTTTTAATTCAGTTTGTTCTCAGATTTTTTTAAGCCATGTTTAAGGATTTTGTACAGAAATTTTGAGTAATATGGGGATTTTTTTACAACAGCCTAGTTCTTTAATGAGTTAATAGATATTTGTTGTGGAGGTATATTAATTTTTTTGTTTGTCACAGAATTAAAAAATTAATGGATATCGGACAATCATCTTCAACAAATAAGATTGGTATCTTCGCCACGTTTCCCGCCGATTCAACACCAACTTTAGAGAAGGTACTCAAGCTGCACCAAGGAAGAAGGCAGTAGCTGCTTCTGCTTGAGGGTCTAATTCGGAGGGTACTTTCAGTTGTACTTTAGGGTTTATATTTTGTGGTTTACTTGGGATTTATGATGTTTAATGAGGATATACTTTCACTTTTGATTTTTAGAATTATTCTCCTCATTAAAACATCAAAATATTGTTAGTTCTTTGGTGATAAGGAGGTCAAGCAAGCGGCCATGGATGTAGGGGATGTCGTATGCTAACCCTAATAACAATAACTGCAAATAATAATAATCCGCGCATGTTGGGCCTGCCTCATCCACGGCCCGTGGCCTATAATCTGTCCCTTCGCCTGTAGACGAGCCTAAATCGCTCCCGCTACTTATCAGAAATTATATCAGATGGTTGGACCCTTAACTTATATCATTGTGACTTATGTTTTGCCTTGGCGAATGGCTTAAAATTGACATTGCTCTTTGCTTTATTTGGTGCTAACTGTATATACATAGGTGCTGTATTTGGCCATAGAGTCTTTTCCTTAACTTAGGTTTGTTGTTTTTTATTTATTAAGTGGTTATCTTCAGGAGTTTCTGATTTTTTTCTGCTGCTGAAATTTATGTCAATTAATGTAATTATGATTACTATGTACAAGCAGGTTGGTTCCGGGGTCGGATTGGTAGGAATCTGTCTATCTTATGTGAAAGCATTTAAGGTAAGCTTGTGCATGCATGATATGATGTTATAAACAGATTCCCTTGGATATTTTCAGTGGTAATATCATAAAAAGATTCATGTATTAGTAACATCCTATAATATCCATCTAGTTACACATATGTAATACATAGGCCATGAAGCTACCATGCTTTTGTGAAATGATTGTATGCTTTCATGCTTTGATTGCTTAAAATTGAAAACTTAAAAATGGTACCCAAGTGGTTGCTTTTGCTTTTTGTTAACATATAACTTTACAATCTTGTGTTTGTCCTTGCCTTTCAGGCATTCCAAGGTAAACACTCCAAGGATGCAGGCAAGAAGATGTTTCAACAGTAACTACCATGGACAAAGAGGACTACTGGTACATCATCAAGAATTCTGGGTCATCAACGGGTGCAAACAAATGGAGATTTCTGATGAGGATGCAGATGAAGAGAGCAAATATTAACTATATTTTGGTTTTTAGTTATTAAAGTTATTGTAAAAGAATTGTGTGCTACTACTTCTATTGAGGACGTAGATGAGATAGATGAAGATGAAGATGAAGAGGAAGAGGAATAGGAAGAGGAACAAGAGCCATCACTCATGCTTATATAATGTTTAACTAAGAATTTGGTCTATGTATTACTAAGTTAGATTGTGTGTCACTTGAACTTAGTTATTTTGCTTCAACTTGGTCATTTTCCTAAACTTAGTCTGAGTGAATTTATTGATGTTGGAACAGCAGTAATATTGCTCGGTTTGATTGATGTTATGATATACCAATTGAAATAAATCTAATGGCCATGCCAGTTTTTTTATTTAGCATTGCAATAGAAGCTTAAATGTTGCCATATATGTCATATTCATTAATAAAATTAGATTACATTTGATTCTAAATACATTGCAATTAGGCATATATATGTTGCCTTAAGGCTGCCTGAGTCCATATATTGCAACAATTAACACAAAAAAATAGTTGCAAAAAAATGTTGCCATAGGTAGTCCAAGATATTGCAATGGTGTTAAACATATTGCTATAGCCGTTAAATTATTGCCATATACTATAATTGCAACGATAATATGGCGTTGCAATATGGTACCAAATTCATTGCCATAAGGGCCCTATGGCAACCAGAGTAAAGTGCACGCTTGATTTTTGCATAATCGTTGCAATAGGCCCTATTGCAATGAATTTAGGGCATATTGCAATGTATTTTACACGTTGCTGTATGCAATCTATGGTGTAGTGACACTGTTAGCACCAAGATACATGAGATGACTCAGTTGTTGTATTTACAACAACTTAGTTTCAGACTTCTTCTACACAAACTTAAACTTCGAAAAAGAATACAGCGATGGCCACAACTAATTGGGAGAAGTAATTTAAATATAATATCCCATACAAACATATACTAGCTCCCAATTTATATCAATTAATCTACCCATAAATATTTATACTTTGAACAAACTGATATTAATTGAAAAAAAGCATCTTCATACATTTCATGCACATCAAGGATTTCGGTATCCTCATAAATAATAAATAATCAGATGTTGTGCACGTGGTGCGAACATTCTTCAGAAAAAGAAAATAATAAATAAAAAACAAAACAAAATTGAACAAATCGAGCGTGAGGCTTACGCTGGAAGAGAATCAACCGTGAACCCAAGAGAGAAGAGAGTAGCACACATTGCATTCGGCCGGAAGAGAAGCAGGGGACGCTGGAAGAGAAGTAGAGGTGGCATCGTGTGAGAAAGAGAAGCAGATTTCTGAATCAGATTTTGAAGGTCGTGAACGCAAAGGTGAGAAAGAGAAGGGGTGGCGTACGTAGTGAGTAACTAGGGTTTTTTGGGCAGTTTTCTTATTTGCTCTTCAGACATGTTTTCCCAAAGTCTTCAATCAATAGAAACTCCCCGAAAATAAAATTGAGCGGCAAAGAATTGGGCTAAGGCGCCAATACTTGTGTATTGTCATGGCCCACCTAAAATTTATGACGTCTAAAAAATATCATTGAAACAATATTCAATGATACTTATAAACTGTCGTCAATAGACATACTATGACGTCCGGAATTCATCATGGAAATTAGTATATGACATTTATAAAATGTCATAAATTTTATGACGATTTTTAAACATCATGAAATTGATTATTCACGATGACTGTTACTAAACATCATAAAACTAAACTCCAATCCAAATTTATGATGTTTGCTGCTGGAAACGTCATGGAAAGACGTTACAATGACGTTTTTGGCAAAACGTCATAAAATTTCTGTCAGTAAAAATCATATTTGTAGTAGTAGATGCAAATTCCTGGTCTTGAGAAGAGGTATATTTGTTCTTCATGCAGAGTCTTGATTTCCTTCTAAAGGGCTTCATCATCCAACTTTCCATTAATGTCAGTTGGAGGATCCCGTGCTCAGAAGGGATTCTTGGATAAGCATTGAAGTCCTCTTAAGCAACCTTTTCCAGAATCTCCCATGGATTTGTCCAATTCATTTCCATGTAGTCTATGAAGATTTGCTGAGGAGTACAATCAGGGTCTTGGAGGATTTCCCAAAGATAATATTTCTCAATGAAGTCATTCTTGGCTATCCCCCATTTATCTCCATCTTCTTCTGGAATAACCTCCTCAACGTATTACAACTCTTTGCCTTCCCAGCTCAGTGGCACATCTGATTCCTGCTTAGTTCTCCTTTTCTTTGCTACAGGGCCTTCAGTCAAGAAGAAGTATGGGCTGATCCATGTGGTTCAAAAACCAATTGGATCTAAACCACTGAAGACACTCCCTCCTGCAAGAATAAGAGGAAGAGGAAGAGGAAGAGGGAGAAGTTAATTTTTATCTATCATTTACTTGTAATTTTCTATTTACTTGTAATTTTTTATTTTACAAAAAGGATTATAATGTATTGAAATTACTAAGTATTAAAAGTATATACAGTCAACTTGGATGACAATTCTTGGTTGTCTCAAACAGACTGAGTTTTTACATTTCAGTTTATTTTACTTATCTCTGTGATGACTTTATTACATTTGAAACATAAGTTTTGCCATCATCAAAATAGGGGGAATTTGTTAGGAATACTTTTTCAGATTTTAATGATGTCATTCATGTATTCAAAGTTTATTTCAAATATATGCTTAAAGTACTTGGCATTGTAAAGAAGAACCAAATGCGTATCTTCTATAAGCCTTCTAAAAATTAGGCTAAGTATTGATCATGTTGATCATAATTTTGGCCAAGTATAGGACAACCTAAAAATCAGTCGGGCAACCTATCAGCTGAGCTTGACCAGATATGTAACACCCCCAAAACCATCCGGGATATTACGGCGCCGTGGGTCCCGCGCCGGAACCCACCAGGCTAAAACCATTTCAAAAACGTTTAAAAATGCCAACAGGCCAATGACGGTAATATTTTAAATACTCAAATATTTTCAAAAACATAGTTCTCAAATACCGTCATAAAATACCATTTGAAAATACAAGGCGAAATTCCAAATCTCAACGGTTTAAAATGTACGTTAAGCCACCCCTTAAACGTACCGATAAAATAGTTAGGAAAAAGGGTTTAACGAAATAACCCAAGTTCGCAAAGTGCCAAAAGGCCATTTGAAATACACACGAATTGGTAAAAATACCGAAAAGCTATTTTGAAATATACACACGCAGCGGATAAAAATACAGTTCAAAATACACATTTGCAGCAGAGAATAAAACAACCAGAAATACATACTCAAAACATGCCACAACCAGTATCACTCGGGAAGCTCACCCCTTCACGACCGCTACTAGCTTGATCTCCTAGTACCTAAAAATAAAGCCCACGATGGGGTTAGCCACAATACTCAATAATGATACCGATCACATCATCATAAATAATTACATACCAATGTAATAATACTGTAAGAATACTACCAATATAATCTTACCGTCATAACCTTACCAATCCAAAGCGATCCATACCAATTCAATCCTTACCATAATACACATTTCGCATTCTCAAATGACGAAATGAACTCAACAACACTCATCTGGACTGAACCAAAAATTATACTCAAAATCCTCAAAAACATCATCATAACTCATAAGCGGGAAATAATCTATCTGTGCCAAATCCTGTCCGTCGGATCGAACAATCAAATACCCATCCTGATAGGAACCAAACATACACAATACATCTGTAGATCAACTACCACAAAATAATGATAACAAATCCGAAACATCGATGCAAAGCCCAAATGATCATACGATCAATAACCAGATCAACCAATACGTCAACTGAGAATATCACCAACATGACAAACTCCAAGCAAGACCAACAAAGAATCAACAGCGACCAAGAATCTCATCAACATGATCATATCCAACATGACCAACAAGGATGGATCAACGATGACCAAGAATACCATCAACATGGTAAACTCCAACACGACCAATAAAAGATCAACAACGACTGAGAATACCATCAATATGGTATACTCCAACATGAACAAATATAATGGATCTCAAAGAAATAACCTCGACTGTCGAACATACCCCTCGGGCGTATGAACAACCAGTCGCAAACTGTCGAACATATCCAATCATACATGGACTATGAACGACCAAAACAATATGGCTCAACGATGGACGTCACAGTGCGCCCGATCCGAAAATGTGTCCGTGCACAATCCACCCCGGGTATCGATCAAATACACGTGTGGTCTTGTACCTAATTAGCCTCACGAACTACGTCTCATGTGCACGGTTCAATGCGGAAATATCCACGCATAACCATCATGTGCCCGGCTAAAAATCCTACACAATAACCAATCGGCACGCAGATATGACTCCAGATATGTCACGACGTAACATGACAACGAAACTCAAGAATTACATATCCAATAAGGATCAAAAGACTCACCGAAGGGAACAACGACAATCTGACAAAGAAAAGTCGACACGACTAATCAATATTCAAAACAACAATCCTGGGATCACAAACCCCAAAGGATAATCCATACGATCAATAATCTCGGATAACGCCTGGGATCAACATCCCTCGATGAGACGATCAACACAACCATTAATACCAACAATAGTCCTGGGATCAACACCCCTCAACGAACAACCAATACGAATCTCAATATACGAAGCCTCAACGTACAACATATACAACAACTCAACATAATAATTATCTCATAACTGAACATAAATTACCTCAAGGCCGAAGATAACATCCTTTCCACGAACAACGTCCCTGAACGAATACACAGTTATACGAATAATCTCAAATAAGATACCATCCATTCAATACCAATAAACCTTTATCCCGATACTTATGTCATCGCGATAACTATCCTCGATATCCGATATACTATATCCTTGACCAAAGATAACTCACGTCTTGCTTGAACACAATTAAATCATATACCTTATGATTTAATACAAACCAGAGCACGATATACAACTCATTATCCAACAACTTACATTTCTAACAACATTGCTATACGAATTATAAATGAAATGAAAACGAAACCATTCATCAAATATTCTAAACTGAACAAGTATAAACTTGCCTCGATACCGATACCACGAAGCTGTTACCAGAATCCATTGCCTTCGTCTCCGAGCTCCTCAGCCCTGACCAAAAGCAACCTACGAACTCTTCAACCTTGACCGCAACACAACGACCATAATCAACGCTCAATTAACGTGACCTAATGCAATAATCAAATGACAACACATTCGATAATAATCAATAACCGGTATAACCAACCAATCAAACTCAGCGGCTCAACAATACCTCGATCATTTACAAAACCGAACAATACAACTCAAACAATTACGAACTCATATCAACAATACAAGCCGAAATCCGATAAATCCTAATTATCAATCAATAACCGATCAATAAACCCAACAGTTCCACAATATCTCGATTAAACACAGTCTTAAACAATCCAGTTCAAACCATCACGAATTCATAATCACAATACGAAAATACTACACTATCTGCCAACTTAGGGCGCGTTAAATGCATAACGTAGCGTGCGCTAAGTTGTTCCCGTTAGCGTGCACTAGCCAGTAAGCTTAGCGTGCGCTAATGCTACACAGTGGCATGCATTCCAAGCATCGACTAACACCTTGCGACTACGAATCCGAATGAAAAGGAAATCATACTCCAAGATTAACAATAACTTTATAGATCCAAACTCATCATCATACTCATATTCGTATTCTTATACGAATATTATATCAAAACACATAACTTGGCTCTAGATACGAATATCCCATATTCATATCCAAAACACCAACACCTTCTATACATAATCATCATATCCTGTAATTTTAGAGATCATCAAGAACACGAAATAACCGACATCACGTTCAAAACAACATAATCCGAGGTGTATATCATAATGTTTATCATTTTCTTCATCATGCAAATCACATAATCAAACCAACCCGATAACAAGGATCATCTCATACATAATCTGGAATACAACCTCATATCATGATTTAACTCATCTAAATCGACCACTGAAATTATCATGATTCAGAAATCCAAGATTCAACCTCATCAAGTTAAACGAATCACCATTAACATGAAGAATCTTAAATAACATCCGAAAACTCTTATCATAATCCCATAAAATCTCATATAATATCGTCACATGATTATCCAACATGTTCCTCACATGTAATCATCCTTAAAAATGAACAACTAACAAGGGATACGAATATTACCTGGATTAGATGAACCAAGAAGAAGAACACTTGAACTCCATTCCAAGAATCATGAGTAACTTGAAGAACAAGGCTTGAATCCATGCTCTCTATCTTAATCTTGTTAAAAATCACTGTAACACCCCAAACTAGGTGGATATTACAGTGCCATGGACCCCCGACTAGGACCCACTAGGCGAATGAAAATGAAAGAATTACACAGAGTAAATGTAGTACCGAACCACATTACAACAATAATTACTCCGATGAGGAGTTTCATACAACACACCCAGAATAATACAGAATACATGTATATTTTATATGGAGATAAAATATACAACACTGAGTGAAATGAGTATTCAAACGGAATGTGTGCAGCGGAATAAATGAAGGAAACATAAATGACTGAAAAGACTGGGGCCCCCTTCTAGTATCACTGGGACTCCTCGCCGTCAACATGCTATTCCCGTGCTTTTGCCTTGCCATGGCCTGAAAACAAAATCCCCAAACGGGGTCAGTTACACAGAACAACAATCCTCAAGAGTTGAAAATACACAATCATGAGTTATCTTTAGTTATGAAATATCCTGTCGAAACATACACAATCAAACATGCTATATGAATCAACTAACAGTACGGCTCAAAGGAATGGCACCACACTACGTCCGGGATGGAAATGTGTCCGTGCATAAGCCACCAACGAGTATCGATCGAATATACATGTGGTCTTGTACCTAATCAGTCTCACGAAGCCATCAACTCGTGTGCACAGTCCAATGTGAGGCCACCAACCAACACACGACTTAAATGTGCCTGACATGAAAATCCTACACATACCAACCGGCACGCCAGTATGACCCGGAATGCCACGATATAACAAAAGTGACATCGAAAATGAATAAATGACTCACAAAGATGAAATGATGGTGAAATGAATGACAGCTCAATGAAATGATTGGAACCGTCGTTCCTCGTGAATGAAGCAATTAAGTGACAATTAAAAGTTTTGAAATGGTTAGTACCTTATGAATGAATTATGATTGTGAATGAACAACAACGAAAGGAATGAATATCCTTTTAACTGAGTAAGAATTAACTTACACAACACCGGTGACAATTATCCTTCCACGAACAACGTCCTAATTGAGATATCGATCGCTCGGACAACCTTGAATAATACAATTACCAACAATCCGTTCAATATACGAATCAAACACGAATATAACGAACTCAAAACGTCGATATGATTAAACCAAGTTCATTGGGGCATTATATCGAACACTTTGTGGCCAAACTTCGATTGTTTAAAACCAAACCTCAATAATACCAACATCAAATCCCCAAAAAGTGTTTCAAACCAACAAAACATCTTCAATACGATCAATAATCCATCATGAATATCCAAAATCGTGATTTCAACAACAATTAATCGAAAACCCCCAAATCCAACACAATATTCAAAGTGTTTTTAATAATCCTCCACTAATCCAATGAATAATCAAACATGTTCATAATCATGCGTATATCACTTCATACAACATGATCTTAACATCCAAAACATCATATCTCAAAACAAAATCGAAATACAAGAGGTTTGATGAATATTACCTTTGAAGATCCAATTACTTTAATCTGATGAAATCACGTTAGATCCACAATCCGAGCTTCACAACCAAATGAAAATGATGAAAGATGAATACTCAAGTGATTGATGATGAAGATTCTCTCCCACAAACCCTCTCTCTTTGACCAAAGTGAAGAAATGGAAAAAAATGAGTTGTTCCACGCAAAAATCGCAAATTATAGTGCTGACTGCACTGTGTACCGCGGCCCGGTCGAAGTGTGCAGCGGCACAGGGCCAAAATTGCCCCCAGTGATCGGTAGTGTGCCGCGGCCCGGACGAATGTGCCGCGGCAGTGACTCGGCAGTGTGCCGCGGCCCTGTCGGCATACAGACGGGTCGGCCAGAACAATTGCAACACGAGTGTGCCGCGTCCCGGACGGGTGTGCCGCGGCAGTGACTCGGCAGTGTGCCGCGGCCCTGACGGCATGTGCCGCGGCTCACGGTACAGGCTACTCGGTCAAAAATTGGAAAATGTGTTTGCCGCGGCGCACACTCCTTGTGCCGCGGCCCACACCCCCCTTGGGTCCTAAAATGAAGAAAAATGACCCGGGAAGGGAAAGAAGCAATATGAATCAATATTTGGGAAACAATAACACGAAATGGAAGTGCGAAAACCCCAAAACAGTGGTTCCAAGCAATGATTACAAGGGTTCGTCCACAAAAACACGATTTGAACAATGAAGAGATTTGAAATGACATGAATTCCAACGTCAACATCAACTAATGAATCAATTACAACAATCAAGATAATACTCTTGTCTCGATCCCCGAATAAGGTAGATATACTGAACAATATCGATACACAACTCGAAGTTATTCCGAACGGTGAACACGGATGAAAGATTATTAACAAGTGAAAAGTTACATAGTGACAATTACCGAATGAAATTACTGAATGATAAAGACTGAATTACAACCAGGTATTACATACACCCCCCCTTAAAAGAGTTTCGTCCCCGAAACTAAGGGTCAAACAACTCGGGATAACTCTCCCACATACTATCCCCTGTTTCCCAAGTAGCCTCTTCGACTCCGTGACTAGACCACTGAATTTTAACCAAAGGAATAGTCTTATTCCTCAACTGTTTGATTCGCCGTTCTAACACTCGTATGGGATGCTCCTCATACGAATGATCATCCGCGATTTCAATTTTGTCGAACTGAAGTATGTGACTCGGGTCGGCAATATACTTCCGTAGCTGAGAGACGTGAAACACATTATGAATTCGGCTTAATGCCGGAGGTAAGGCTAAACGATAAGCTAGCTCGCCTACTCGTTCCAAAATCTCAAACGGTCCAATAAATCTTGGACTCAACTTCCCCCGTTTTCCGAAACGGAAAATACCTCGACTCGGGGATACCTTGACCAAAACGTGGTCACCCGTATCGAACTCTAGTGGTCGACAACGATTGTCTGCATAAGATTGCTGTCGACTCTGAGCGGTCAACAAACGACTCCTGATCAAAGCTACCTTCTTACGGGTGGCTATAAGCATTTCGGGCTCGGTGCCGATTGATTCGGATAGGTCATCCCAACACAAAGGAGATCGACAACGACGACCGTACAAGGACTCGTAAGGTGCCATCTTAATCGAAGCATGCCAACTATTATTATACGTGAACTCGATCAATGGTAGTTGGGCTTCCCAATCGTCTTTCCAATCGAGGACGCATGCCCTCAACATGTCCTCTAATGTCTGAATAGTCCTCTCTGATTGTCCATCGGACTGAGGATGAAAAGCTGTACTGAGATTAAGCTGAGTTCCCATAGCACGATGAACTGATTTCCATGAATGGTACACAAAGCGTCCGTCACGATCGGAAATGATACTTTTAGGAGTACCGTGCAGTCTCACTATCTCTTTGATGAGCAGCTGGGCAAGTCTCTCGGGACCCCACGAATCCTTAATCTCAAGGAAATGAGCTGATTTAGATAGGCGATCCACAATTACCCAGATTGTGTTCATGCCACGACGACTCATCGGCAAACTCGTGATGAAGTGCATTGAACTATCCTCCCATTTCCACTCCGGAATAGGGAGCGGTTTCAGCATACCTGCCGGTCGCTGATGTTCTATCTTGACATGATGATAGGTTAAGCATCTCGAAACAAATTCCGCGACTTCTCGCTTCATATTACTCCACCAGTAATTTTGTTTCAAGTCTTTATACATCTTGCTAGACCCCGGGTGAACGGAATAAGGGGTAGCATGAGCTTCTCTCAAAATCGAGTTTTTCAACTCGTCATTTGCCGGTACGCACAACCGATTCTTAAGACGCAAAAGTCCATCCTCGTGGACCACAAATCCGGGGGCTTTCCCCTGAGTCACATCCTCTCGAATGCGTAACAAAAATGGGTCCGAACCTTGATTCTCTCTGATTGTCTCCTCAAGTGGCGATGAAATCTCTAACATGCAAAGTTGCCCTTGCACTCGCTGAAGCCAGACCTCGATCTCGGGTCTAAGGAATTCCTGTTGAAGCTCTTTCTGAACTGTTAAACGAGCAAACATCTGCTCCTGAATGGACTTACGACTCAAGGCATCGGCGACAACATTCGCCTTGCCCGGGTGGTAAAGGATCTCGATATCGTACTCTTTGATCAGTTCCAACCACCGTCTCGGTCGCATATTTAACTCCTTCTGAGTAAATATATACTTTAAACTCTAATGATCGGTAAATATCTTACAAGTAACGCCATAAAGGTAATGACGCCAGATTTTCAAAGCGAACACCACGGCTGCTAGCTCCAGGTCATGGGTCGGATAATTAACCTCGTAAGGTCTCAATTGCCGTGAAACATAGGCAATAACCTTCCCATTCTGCATGAGTACACATCCGAGACTCTGCCCGGACGCATCACTATAAACCACAAATCCTTTCGTCCCTGTACAGGTGCTGAAATTAACCGGCTCTTGAGTTCCTCAAAACTCTGCTGACATGCGTCGGACCACGTGTATTTCCTATCCTTTCGCAAAAGGTTCGACATTGGTTGAGCAATTTTAGAAAATCCTTCCACAAACCGCCGATAATAACCGGCTAATCCGAGAAAGCTTCGGATTTCCTTAACATTCTTCGGAGGTAAACAATCCTGGATAGCCTCCGTCTTCTGAGGATCAACACGCACTCCATCTGATGAAATTACATGCCCGAGAAAAGTCACTTCGGACATCCAGAAATCATATTTGGAAAACTTTTCATAAAGTTGCTCTTGTCTTAACACGTCGAGAACCTGATGAAGATGAACCTCGTGTTCCTCTCAGTCGCGAGAATAAATCAAAATGTCATCGATGAAGACAACAACCAACTAATCCAAAAAGTCGATGAAAATCTGATTCATTAACTCCATGAATACCGTAGGTGCATTAGTTAGCCCGAACGGCATAACTACAAACTCATAATGACCATAGCGTGTACGAAACGCTGCCCTTGCGATGTCCGACTCTCGAATTCGCAACTGATGATATACAGGCCTTAGGTCGATCTTGGAAAATACTGAAGCTCCCTGAAGTTGATCTAAGAGATCATCAATATGGGGTAAGGGATACTTATCCTTGATTGTCACCCTGTTCAACTCCCGATAATCAATACACAAGCGAAATGAACCATCCTTCTTCTTGATAAACAACACTGGTGCTCCCCACGGGGACGCACTCGGTTGGATATAATCTTTCTCGTACAACTCCTCTAGTTGATTCTTCAACTCCTGCATTACGGTCGGGGCCATCCGATACGGTGCCTTCGAAATCGAGGACGTACCGGGCTCCAACTCAATCGCGAATTCCACATCTCTCTATGGAGGTAAAACAGGTAGCTCGTCTGGGAGCACATCATCAAATGATAACAATGATACTACGAATGGTTGAACAACTCGATTACTTTAGAATGGTCAATCAATGACAATGATATAATGAATGATTGAATATCTCGATTGCCTAAGAACGGCCAATCGGTGACAATGAGGTAATGAATGATTGAATTTCTCGATTGCCTATGAACGGCCAATCGATGACAAGGATACAATGAATGATTGAACACCTCGATTGCCTAAGAATGGCCAATCGATGAAAATGATACAATGAATGATTGAACACCTAGATTGCCTAAGGACGGCCAATCGATGAAAATGATACAATGAATGATTGAACACCTCGATTGCCTAAGAACGACCAATCGATGAAAATGATACAATGAATGATTTAACACCTCGATTGAGTAATTACACTGTCTCCCTCATATTAATAATTTACCTAGAACACCGGGGATTACCTCCCTGAAATACACACTTGGCTCCAATGACTAAAATGATAGTGACCAAACGCCATCGTCCTAAGGTAAGTCCACCACGATTAGGTCCGCCAACCAGTCGCGGTCATTAAGCTTAATTTGGTATGATTTCCGAAAATTCTTCCATTACCAGGTAGACCGATGGTATGAGGTCCACAAGCAATAGGACTATCCAAATTAAGTCTATTCAAACATGATTCGAAAATGAATGAATGCGGTGCACCAGTATCAAAAGGTACACACAGGTTGAAATAAAACTACGAGTATACCTGAGATCATTCGGGCCACCGGATCGTCGATCCTCTTCATCACATGAATCCGGGACTTGCCGGCCCCCAAACCGGATGCTCCCATCTGATAAATATGAGCTATGACTTTATTTGCTTCCATCGTCTTAAATGACGCTGACAGAGTAGTCTGATTTTGAATCGCTGATTGCTTCGGGGCCTGAAATGCCGTCGGAGCCGACTTGGAGTCCTTTCGGCAAAAAGGGCCTTATGCCCCGCAATTCCGCATTTGTGGCACGTGATAGTCTGCCTCGAGCACTTGGCGCTGACATGACCCGGTTCTCCACAATTGAAACAGGTGATGGATGAGTTGGCTGCTCGGGACTGAGATCCCGTAGGATTAGGCCCCGTAGGAGGTCGCTCAGAAACGTTAGGGCCCGCACGAGGCTTCTTGAAGGTTGACTGACTGCCTTCGGACTGATTACGCTTCGTTGATTTCTTGCTGACCGATAAAGGTTGTCGCTCAGCAATTTCCTTAGCAGCAGGCTCATACGGAAGAGTTCTCTCAATTAATTCGGCCAGAGTGGCGCAATGATGATTAAGCAATTGCATATGGGTCATCATGACCAGCATAAAAGTGAGTGGATCAACCCGAACATCTTCCGATCGAGCGGAGTCTCGGATACGGTTTCCCGACAGTGAGTGATGTTGGGATTCGGTGCCTAAAACGAAGGCCCAGCGGAAGCGGTAAAACGAAAATTAATTCGATCCGAATCCCTACGAGGATCGATCGAGCTACGTATATACGAATATATAAACGAAAAGCAAGAGTCGTAAGAAACTAACCCTCGAAGTCCGTTGATTAAATGGTAACCTTCTCTTGAGCTATTCCCCAAGCTCTTGAACGATCCAACGCCGAAAGTACCGCGTCTCTACTTGCCACGCGCCGGAGAAACGACCGGAACGACGATCACCTTGCTATCCTCCGAGGATACGGCTAGAGCTAAGTGATGAAGCTTCCAATATGAGATTATCACACTCTAAGTGTATAACTCACAACTCTCATTAATACTCTTGAATTTTCTCTAAGAAAACCAAGAGGAAAGTGAAGAAGAAGAAGACTATTTTGAGAAGAACTTTTCTCTCTCTTTAACTCTCTTACATCTCACGTATGAAATGCACAAATGAATACATGTGAGAGTTTGGTCTTCTTCTCATTCTTTATACACATTATAACCACCAACAACTCATCTCACATGAGATGTCTTCCCCACAAGTCACTATCATCCATTATAAAATGGAAACCAAAGACCAAAGGGAAGGTTGGTGGAAGGGGGCTATCAAGAAGAAATCGGACAAGTTCGGTTCGTTTCGGACTCTAGCGAGTCCAAACAGATAAACTCCGATTCCGTTCCGATGTATTTATATCGATCAATTAATCCAATTAATTAATCATATCAAATACATAATAACATAATTAATTTCTCCAAGAAATAATTATATCCATGAATTAAATTAATCACCGTGATATATTTAATTCATTAAGCCGTAAATCAATTTATCCGATAAATCGATTTAAATATCCAATGTCCCAAATTAGATATCCAATATCTAATATTCATAATGAGAGAATTAGCTTAATTCATTCCGTCGTCAATCCTAATGCGCGACTCGGTAGGTCCGTCTCGATCGGAATGGGAGGAACCAAAGAGTAGTAGCACCACCTAGCCACTGGTGGCCTACACTGCACTTCAACCGAGAACGAATGATTGGGATCATTCAAGAACCATTCTGTCGTGAATACCGTATACGTATAAACCCTTCTTTCAAATGTCCCGATCAAGTTATAGGGTCACGGTCAGTCAAACCTTATCTGTACTTGACGCTATGCATGCGTTAATGCAAATCGAGATCATCGAGCTGTCGTGTATCTAATACAACTAGCTCCAATGCTTTGGCCAAAGACTTATGATCTCATCTGCCAATAACCGCATAGGACATATAACCCGCTCACTAACGGAGAAAGAATTCTATCTTGGTATTCGATAGGACTGCTACTTGCCGTTAAGATGCACGTCGAGGTTGACCCCGCCTTAGGTTTACGTGGTCGAACTACTCTAATGAAAATCTTGACGTCACAAGCACATCCCTACTAAATCCTCAAGTCGAAGGTTCACGAATACCTATCACAACCTTTCGATTCCGTCATTGATCCGGAGTGAAATCCATGTGACGAATCGAGGGTGAGTCGGTTCGAGTACACTAATCCAATTAGCATACCTATAACGTGTGCTCCCACTAACCATTAGTGTTCGACAAGCACTCTCCATGTCAAAGAACACGTCATACAAGTCTTCACATAAACTTAACGCCCAGTCAAGTTTCATCGACTTATGACGATTAAGTATTTGAGCTATAACCTTTCCAAGGCGACCCCCTTATCCAATAAGGAGTGGAACGTTTGCTCTCAAATACACGGACTAGTTTCTATATGTTTATTTACGAGTTAGGAATGCCGGTAACTACCATAAATAAAGAAACATTCATTTGCCTTATATAAATGGTTTACATAATTACAAGTACAATGCCCTCTCTCAACAACCTCCGAGTGGCATTCGAGGCATACTCCTAACAATCTCCCACTTGCACTCAATGCCACACACTATGGTATCTAATACCCATGTTCTCTAGATGACGCTCCAAGCTAGTCGAGAAAGTGGCTTGGTCGATGGATCGGCGACGTTGTCGGCCGAGTCTACTCTGTGCAAGACAATGTATCCCTTGCGAACAAATTCTCTTACGAGATGATACTTCCTCTCAATATGTTTGGTGCTGTTGTGAAACCTCGGCTCCTTGGCTGCGCTACTGACTCCGTCGTTGTCGCATGATCAATGGAATAGGCGGCTCGGACATGGTATCATTTGAAGTTCTCCCGAAACTTCTTAATCCGAACCCTTCCTTGGAAGCCTCCGAGGTCGCTTGATACTCACCGACAGTGGAATAAGCGGTCGCGCTTTTTGCAGCACTACGCCAAGATCTGCTCCTCCATTAAGAGTAAATATGTAGGCAGTGGACATCGAGTCGTCCTTCGGTCCTTGGAAGTCCGAATCGGTGAATCCCACCACATCCAAATCTCCACCGCCATACATAAGAACCATATCTCTCGTTCTTCTCAAGTACTTGAGAACGTTCTTTCTGACGATCCAATGTTCCCTACAGGTTTGCACGAAACCTACTCACCACGCTTACGGCATGCGCGATGTCAGTCTTGTACACAACATAGCATACATAAGGCTACCCACGGCCGAAGCATATGGTATATTACTCATTTCCTTGCGTTGTTCCTCACTTTGAGGACACATCTTCAAGGTGAGTTTTATTCCATGTTGCATCGGTAGGAACCCTCTTTTAGAATCATCCATCTTAAATCGCTTTAAGATCTTATCTATATAGAGGGCTTGGGAAAGGCCTATTGTTCTCTTCGCTCTATCCGGTAGAGCCGAATACCAAGAATATAGGTTGCTTCTCCCAATTCTTTCATGGAGAAATTACTCAAAGCCAAGCTTTTACGTAATCGAGCATTCCCACATCATTTCCTATTAGTAGAATATCATCCACATATAGTACTAAGAATGCGATCTTGCTCCCACTAACCTTCTTGTATACACAAGGTTCCTCTTCATTTTGCACGAAGTCAAACTCTTTGACCGCCTCGTCAAAACGAAGGTTCCAACTACTGTGACGCTTGCTTGATCCATAAATGGAATGAAGCTTGCACACTTTCTGAATATCGACTTCAGACACAAAGCCTTTAGGCTGCTCCATATAGATTTCCTCCTCGAGGAATCCATTAAGGAAAGCCGTCTTTACGTCCATTTGCCATATCTCATAATCGTGGTAGGCAGCTATAGCAAGCATCATGCGAATAGACTTGATCATGGCTACGGGCGAGAAGGTATCGTGGTAATCGATCCCTTCCTTATGGGTATAACCCTTTGCCACAAGCCTGGCCTTATAGGCGTCAACCTTGCCATCACCATCTGTCTTTCTCTTGTAGATCCACTTGTTCCCAATAGGCACTATGCCCTTGGGGCGGTCTACTAGAGTCCAGACTTGATTGACATGCATCGAGTCTATCTCAGCTTCCATAGCTTCACGCCATTTCGCGGAGTCTACATCCACCATCGCTTGGTCATAGGTCGTCGGGTCGGTCTCTTGGCTATCACTTGGAACCTCATGGAGACCCGGCTCCTCCAAGTGCACAAGCCCATACCTCTCGTAAATGAGACACCCTACTAGACCTACGAGGTGGTTGTACTTGTGTTTGAAAGTTCGGTTCAGTTTCTTGCACAGTGTCTCTCGAGGAGTTTCATTGTATTCTTCTAAAGAAATACTTCTACCCTCCGCCTTCTGAATGAACTCATCTTCCAGGAAGTGTGCTTGTAAAGCAACAACGATCCTTCGATCTTCGGGCATGTAGAATAGATATCCCATCGTCCTGCACAGGAATCCTATGAAACGTCCCTTCGCAGACCTAGCTTCCAACTTTTCCACCTTAGTCTTCTTGACATAGGCGGGACATCCCCAAATCCTAATGTGATTAAGACTTGGTTTCCTTCCTTCCCACATCTCATGTGGAGTTTTAGGAACGGATTTGGAAGGACATCTGTTCAAGATATACGCGGCAGTCAGGAGTGCATACCCCCACAGGTAAATCGGCAAGTCAGTATAGCCCAGCATGGAACGGACCATGTTCAACAGGGTCCGGTTCCTTCTTTCTGACACACCATTTAACTGAGGAGTACCTGGAGGTGTTAGTTGTGAAACTATTCCATGTTCCTTAAGGAACTCGTCAAACTCCGTACTCATATACTCGCCACCTCGGTCCGACCGAAGTGCTTTGATATGATTACCAGTTTGTTTCTCGACTAGGGCCTTGAATTCCTGGAATTTCTCAAAGGCCTCGGATTTATGTTTCATTAAGTATACATAACCATACCTAGTATGATCATCTGTAAACGTAATGAAATATTGATATCCGTCACGTGCTGCTTCTAAAGCACCACATACGTCGGTATGGATTAATCCAGATTATCGGCTCTTTCAAAAGTCCTGTGAAGGGGACTTAGTCATTTTGCCTTTAAGTCAAGATTCACAAGTAAGAAAGGGATCCGATCCCAATGGAACCATAAGTCCATCTTTTCCATCTTGTAAACCTTGGTCCGACCAACATGACCAAGTCTAAGATGCCATTTCAAAACTTGATTGGTTTCATCCCTACCACGTTTTCTAGTCATAGTATTCACAACTACTTTGTTCTTGAGATTTAGATGATACAATCCATTCAACAATGTAGCAAGACCCACTAGTTTATTTCTAAAATAAATTTTGCAGAACCATCACCAATGAAAATGAAAAGCCTTTTCGGTCCATGACCGGAATGGATACAATGTTTTGTGCCCTTTGGGCAAAACAAGTACATCTTCTAAAGTCAAAACAAAGCCGGATTCTAAACCCAAAAGAAGTGATCCTATGTGGTCGCCTCGACACTATGCCCGCTTCCGACCGTGATCATAACTTCTCGGCTCAAGCTTCCTACTTTGTTCCAGATCCGATTCACGGTACAAATATGAGAACTAGCACGAGAATCCAAGATCCAGAAGTAGAAAATACGAAGAGAACAATTTGTTTCCAAAACTAAAAGTTACGTGCACTGAATTGCCATGAAGAATCGGACAGTCTCTAGCCCGGTGGCCCACTCACCGCACTTGAGACAAGTATCCTTTTCTTCTTGTTCTTGGAACCATCGGGGCCTTGCCCTTACCCTTAAGGTCCTTAGCTTGTGGTCCAGTTTGCTTCTTGGTCCTTTTCTTCTTGTTCTTAGACCTCCGAGGTCCGAAGAAATCACAAGAGCAGACTCCTTCATCCGCGAGTCTTCATCCGAGACCGAGCGGTCACAAGTTGTGCATTAGCCGGCTAAGTTACATGCAATCTCATTGCGTTGAAGTTCATAACAAGCTGTGAGAAGGAATCGGAGAGAGGCTGTAGGATAAGGTCGGTTTGGAGAGAAGTATCCATTTTAAAATCAAGAGCCTCCAATCTCTCGATCATGGATATCATTTTGAGGACGTGTTCCCAACCTTCTCACCTTCCTTCATCCTTGCACCGAACAGCTTGCTTGGATATCTCATATCTAGCGATTCACTGTGCTCACCATAAAGCTCGGTTAAGTGAGATAGAATCGCCAGCGAAGTCATTTTCTCATGAGCTCTCTGAAGCTCATTAGACATGGAAGCCATCATATAAGCACGGACTTTCACGTCATCCTTAACCCACTTTTCGTGGTTTTCAATCTCTTCTGATTGGCTCGAGTCCGCATAGGAGGCGGAATGTCCGTCTCCAAGACGTATCCCGGTGCCTCTATACCGAGGACAATCATCGACATGGAGCCAATCCACAAAGTTAGGTCCCATTAAGGTGTTCTTTTCGAGTAGAATTGCGAGTGGATTCATTGTCATATTGAGATTTGTGCATTAAGTATAACAGATTAATTAGTGACTCATTCAATTATGTTCTGAGTATGGAATTTAAGGTCTTTTCTATTCTTGTTACCCAGCTCCCACTATTTTTATCGGAATAACACACTCCCATGTGAAATCCGGAAGTATCGTCGCTCTACTTCATAGTGGTGATCGAGTTCTTTATAAATCTTAATAGAGGGCAACCGAACAGTGTTCTAGTCTATTAATTTTCATAAAGTGGTGTCCAACACCAACCCATCTAATGGATGATTCGATCTTCTTTTTCCCCTTGTTCACTCCCCTCAACCTATACGGTTTCTATGGTTCGTGAACAAGTTAAGTTTATACCATCGACGCAAATCAGTTTCACAATTGAATCTTATCCGGCAACCTATCAGGTTTCTAGGGATAAAATTTGCTCCAACCGAAGGCATCCAATGCGCTCCGGTAATTTATCCGTCCTCCCCGAACGACTACCCCGATAACTCGGAAGCATAGCACATCCGGTTTGGATTTCAATTTCCCGAAAACTCGATGGAGGGAAGGAAAACCTTGAAACCTTATAAACTTAATAATTTATAGTGGGAGAATTTTCGCGATTAACGTTACACTTTGCACATTAATCATATTAGCGCGTTTGAGGCATTCATACAATATGAAAAAACCATTCACAACCTAGTTGCTACCAACATGTGGTTCATGGACCGTTCCTAGAAAACAAAAACTTCGTAATCTAATTACAAGTATTCGTCTTGAATCTTCGTCTTCTCGAAATGGATCTTCCTCCGGTCTTCGTCATTACATAAAATTTTTACATCGAAAATTGCATCCTAGATACAAACATTTCTAGTAAAATAAATAGGCTCAAAACGGCCTTTACAACCCAATCGAATAAAACGAACGATTCAAATCTAAGTCCACGAACCACATCCCCATTCAAAAAGCATTCATCCAATAAATACTATATAAATGGAAAGCGTAGAGATACATTGATCCAATCAACAATACGAACCGATCCAATCGATTCACACAATCGGTAATTTGATAACGTTCAAAATAATTCGGTCGACCATAAATATTCCAATTAATCAAATTTCCCTTATAAAATGAAATACCATAAATCATTTTAATCATATTAAATCCAATTTAACATGAGAGATTAATTTTCAAGAATACACGTAAAATCGAGTGGGGTGAAAACGGCCAAGATGACCGAGTCACCTCGGCGACTTACCGATCACGCCGCTTGGCCGAGTCACGCTCGGAAGAATACGGCCAGACACGACCGAGTCCCTGACACGGCCGTCGCCTGGCGATGACTTGGTAGATCGGACACGGCCGTGTCATCCAGACACGGTCGAGTCACCTTCGGCCAGACATGCCCGTGTCTCGACACGGTCGGGTCTCCAGGCGTGGTCCGCCATCGCTGACACGACCGTGTCACCCAGGACACGGTCGAGTCATTCTCGGCCAAAATACCCTTTTTGTCCAAAAAGTCGTCCGACGACGATTCGGGGCTAGATTTTCGACCGGATATCCAATATCAATATTATACGACTTTCATATCTTCAATATAAATCATATTTCCCAGAAATTTTAAGATTTATATTTAGACATAAACTTACGAAAAATACAATTATTACGAACGAAAAACATATACCACGATTATGACTAAAATGATTCCAAATCATTCACCATCTAATCGAGCATTCCAAATGCCAATATCGTATATACGATCGCAAGACCTACGCTCCGATACCACTGTTGGGATTCGGTGCCTAAAACGAAGGCCCAGTGAAGCGGTAAAACAAAAATTAATTCGATCCAATCCCTACGAGGATCGATCGAGCTACGATATACGAATATATAAACGAAAAGCAAGAGTCGTAAGAAACTAACCCTCGAAGTCCGTTGATTAAATGGTAACCTTCTCTTGAGCTATTCCCAAGCTCTTGAACGATCCAACGCCGAAAGTACCGCGTCTCTACTTGCCACGCGCCGAGAAACGACCGAACGACGATCACCTTGCTATCCTCCGAGGATACGGCTAGAGCTAAGTGATGAAGCTTCCAATATGAGATTATCACACTCTAAGTGTATAACTCACAACTCTCATTAATACTCTTGAATTTTCTCTAAGAAAACCAAGAGGAAAGTGAAGAAGAAGAAGACTATTTTGAGAAGAACTTTTCTCTCTCTTTAACTCTCTTACATCTCACGTATGAAATGCACAAATGAATACATGTGAGAGTTTGGTCTTCTTCTCATTCTTTATACACATTATAACCACCAACAACTCATCTCACATGAGATGTCTTCCCCACAAGTCACTATCATCCATTATAAAATGGAAACCAAAGACCAAAGGGAAGGTTGGTGGAAGGGGGCGGCTATCAAGAAGAAATCGGACAAGTTCGGTGCTTTGGACTCTAGCGAGTCCAAACAGATAAACTCCGATTCCGTTCCGATGTATTTATATCGATCAATTAATACAATTAAATAATCATATCAATTACATAATAACATAATTAATTTCTCCAAGAAAAAATTATATCAATTAATTTAATTAATCACCCGGTGATATAGTTAATTCATTAAGCCGTTAGTCAATTTGTCCGATATATCGATTTACATATCCCATGTCCCAAATTAGATATCCAATATCTAATATTCATAATGAGAGAATTAGCTTAATTCATTCCGTCAATCCTAATGCGCGACTCGGTAGGTCCGTCTCGATCAAGAATGGGAGGAACCAAAGAGTAGTAGCACCACCTAGCCACTGGTGGCCTACACTGCACCCAACCGAGAACGAATGATTGGGATCATTCAAGAACCATTCTGTCGTGAATACCAAGATACGTATAAACCCTTCTTTCAAATGTCCCGATCAAGTTATAGGGTCACGGTCACCAAACCTTATCTCGTACTTGACGCTATGCATGCGTTAATGCAAATCGAGATCATCGAAATCGTGTATCTAATACAACTAGCTCCAATGCTTTGGCCAAAGACTTATGATCTCATCCGCCAATAACCGCATAGGACATATAACCCGCTCACTAACGGAGAAAGAATTCTATCTTGGTATTCGTAGACTCGCTACTTGCCCGTTAAGATGCACGCCGAGGTTGACCCCCGCCTTCCGGTAAGGTGGTCGAACTACTCTAATGAAAATCTTGACGTCACAAGCACATCCCTACTAAATCCTCAAGTCGAAGGTTCACGAATACCTATCACAACCTTTCGATTCCGTCATTGATCGTCCCGAGTGAAATCCATGTGACGAATCGAGGGTGAGTCGGTTCGAGTACACTAATCCAATTAGCATACCTATAACGTGTGCTCCCACTAACCATTAGTGTTCGATGTGCACTCTCCATGTCAAAGAACACGTCATACAAGTCTTCACATAAACTTAACGCCTACCAAGTTTCATCGACTTGCGAACGATTAAGTATTTGAGCTATAACCTTTCCAGTGCCGACCCCCTTATCCAATAAGGAGTGGAACGTTTTGCTCTCAAATACACGGACTAGTTTCTATATGTTTATTTACGAGTTAGGAATGCCAGTAACTACCAGTAAATAAAGAAACATTCATTTGCCTTATATAAATGGTTTACATAATTACAAGTACAATGCCCTCTCTCAACAACCTCTGAGTGGCATTCGAGGGCATACTCCTAACAAGTGATTATTCCCCAGGTTCCGGCCCGCACCGCGGCCTCTCCCCGTGCATCCCCTGACAGCTCTCTCCATACTGAAGTAGGAAGGTCGCATGATAATCATAGATCTCGTATGAGTACCGCATTATGATTTACGTCATGAAATGATGAAAATGAGCATATGCGCTCTAACACAGTGATTACATGAATGATTAACTGAGGTGACATGATTATCTGATGAAATTTTTGAAATGAGTATCTTGAACAAGTTAACAAGATTAATGATATGATCTTCCAGATCAACAACTGAGTAATGAGATGAATTGAGTGATTAATGAGTTAATATGATCAACATGATTAAAATGAAAATGATGTTTGAGGATTGTTAACTAGTGAATTATGAATGAATGATTATTGCCAGAAATTATACCATGACATTAGAAATCTTACAGTTCTTGGTCTGATTGGCTCGGCATTTGCACAGGTCACACGTGATGCGAAAGTCCAATGATACTAGTCCGATGACGATGATTTCAAATGAGACATGACTCGGAAGGTAGTATTCAAAACCACACGCCGATACCAACTCTGTAACACCCCAAACTAGGCGGATATTACAGTGCCGTGGACCCCCAACTGGGACCCACTAGGCGAATGAAAATGAATGAATTACACAGAGTAAATGTAGTACCGAACCACATTACAACAATAATTACTCCGATGAGGAGTTTCATACAACACACCCAGGATAATACAGAATACATGTATATTTATATGGAGATAAAATATACAACACTGAGTGAAATGAGTATTCAAACGGAATGTCTGCAGCGGAATAAATGAAGGAAACATAAATGACTGAAAAGACTGGGCCCCCCTTCTAGTATCACTGGGACTCCTCGCCGTCAACATGCTATTCCCGTGTTTTTGCCTTGTCATGGCCTGAAAACAAAATCCCCAAACGGGGTCAGTTACACAGAACAACAATCCTCAAGAGTTGAAAATACACAATCATGAGTTATATTTAGTTATGAAATATCCTGTCGAAACATACGCAATCAAACATGCTATATGAATCAACTAACAGTACGGCTCAAAGGAATAGCGCCACACTACGTTCGGGATGGAAATGTGTCCGTGCACAAGCCACCAACGAGTATCGATTGAATACACGTGTGGTCTTGTACCTAATCAGTCTCACGAAGCCATCAACTCGTGTGCACAGTCCAATGTGAGGCCACCAACCAACACACGACTTAAATGTGCCTGACATGAAAATCCTACACATACCAACCGGCACGCCAGTATGACCCAGAATGCCACGATATAACAAAACTGACAGCAAAAATGAATAATGACTCACCAAGATGAAATGATGGTGAAATGAATGACAGCTCAATGAAATGATTGGAACCGTCGTTCCTCGTGAATGAAGCAATTAAGTGACAATTACAAGTTTTGAAATGGTTAGTACCTTATGAATGAATTATGATTATGAATGAACAACAACGAAAGGAATGAATATCCTTTTAACTGAGTAAGAATTAACTTACACAACACCGGTGGCAATTATCTTTCCACGAACAACGTCCTAATTGAGATATCGGTCGCTCGGACAACCTTGAATAATACAATTACCAACAATCCGTTCAATATACGAATCAAACACGAATATAACGAACTCAAAACGTCGATACGATTAAACCAAGCTCATTGGGGCATTATATCGAACACTTTGTGGCCAAACTTCGATTGTTTAAAACCAAACCTCAATAATACCAACATCAAATCCCAAAGAAGTGTTTCAAACCAACAAAACATCTTCAATACAATCAATAATCCATCAAGAATATCCAAAATCATGATTTCAACAACAATTAATCGAAAACCCCCAAATCCAACACAATATTCAAAGTGTTCTTGAATAATCCTCCACTAATCCAATGAATAATCAAACATGTTCATAATCATGCGTATATCACTTCATACAACATGATCTTAACATCCAAAACATCATATCTAAAAACAAAATCGAAATCCAAGAGGTTTGATGAATATTACCTTTGAAGATACAAGTACTTTAATCCGATGAAATCGCGTTAGTTCCACAATCCG
This sequence comes from Orobanche coerulescens, assembly GCA_033398695.1. Lineage (NCBI taxonomy): Eukaryota > Viridiplantae > Streptophyta > Magnoliopsida > Lamiales > Orobanchaceae > Orobanche > Orobanche coerulescens. The sequence continues at coordinate 88,341,793 of CM065809.1, forward strand.
AGCTTCACAACCGAATGAAAATGATGAAAGATGAATACTCAAGTGATTGATGATGAAGATTCTCTCCCACAAACACTCTCTCTCGGACCAAAGTGAAGAAATAGAAAAAAATGAGTTGTTCCACGCAAAAATCACAAATTATAGTGCTGACTGCACTGTGTGCCGCGGCCCGGCTGAAGTGTGCCGCGGCACAGGGCCAAAATTTCCCCCAGTGATCGGCAGTGTGCCGCGGCCCGGACGAATGTGCCGCGGCAGTGACTCGGCAGTGTGCCGCGGACCTGTCGGCATGAGCCGCGGCTCACAGTACAGACGGGTCGGCCAGAACAATTGCAACACGAGTGTGCCGCGGCCCGGACGGCATGTGCCGCGGCTCACGGTACAGGCTACTCGGCCAAAAATTGGAAAATGTGTGTGCCGCGACGCACACTCCTTGTGACGCGGCCCACACCCCCCATTGGGTCCTAAAATGAAGAAAAATGACAAGGGAAGGGAAAGAAGCAATAGGAATCAATATTTGGGAAACAATAACACGAAATGGAAGTGCGAAAACCCCAAAACGGTGGTTCCAAGCAATGATTACAAGGGTTCTTCCACAAAAACACGATTTGAACAATGAAGAGATTTGAAATGACATGAATTCCAACGTCAACATCGACTAATGAATCAATTACAACAATCAAGATAATACTTTTGTCTCGATCCCCGAATAAGGTAGATACACTGAACAATATCGATAGACAACTCGAAGTTATTCCGAATGGTGAACACGGATGAAAGATTATTAACAAGTGAAAAATTACATAGTGACAATTACCAAATGAAATTACTGAATGTTAAAGACTGAATTACAATCGGGTATTACAATCACCACCTCACCGTGTTTGGGAACCTCAAGATCCTCCCAAAGCTCTCTCTATCGACTGAAGGGGAAAGAATAGACTAAATAAATCTCAAAACCCGTCTGTCCCCTTATATAATAAACATTACTAGCGTGCGCTACTCTCATAAAATAGCGTGCGTTATTGCCCTAGCGTGCGATAACTGACTTTGTTAGCATGCGCTATCGCAGCCCAGAGGCCACTGTCTTGCCTCATGCATCAGCTTACGTACGTAATGCCCATGCATTAGCGTACGTAACTTACACTGTCTAGCATACGCAAGTACTTACATTTAGCGTGCGCTAACATTAGTTGACTTGCTACAGTCTACCTACCGCATGTGCCCCCACATGCCGATGTGACAAGGATAAGATTCCCTTTGACCGATCTACAACTAGCGTGCGTTAAGCCTCATGCTTTAGCGTGCGCTAATACTTCAGGACAACAACCGTTGACTTATCAGAACGTGCGCCGAAAGCAGCCGGGTCCACACGCAGATTCCTTCCGATCTGACTGCATTTAGCGTGCGCTACATTCTGCCTCTAGCATGCTCTAACCATGAACGATAGCGTGCGCTATACTTGAACATTAGCGCGCGCTAATCAGGCTATACTTAGCCAATTTCCAACTCTCCTTGTACGTCTCGACATACCAAATACAAACATATGACATACTGAATACATGTACTGAATCCAATAACATCATCATACGATATACCCAATATCAAAAGTACGATAACCTCATACACGATATCCTCAAAGTAATTGTCAAATCACTACGACAGTTATACAAGTACAAATACAGCTGTCTTAGTTCTCAATTTATTTTATCCATACTGTATAGACACCAAGCCATCCAGTATATCTTAGATAAAACAACGCGAAAAATTCATACTGAAAATTCGGGTATTACATACTACCCCCCTTAAAATAAGTTTCGTCCTCGAAACATGCAACCTGTCACAAACAACAGATCAACCCAAAAATTCCAACTCATCATGAAAACAATCAATCGTTGCCACAAGCGAATAACCAAAACGATATACTTGTTAGGAGTATGCCCTCGAATGCCACTCAGAGGATGTTGAGTGAGGGCATTGTACTTGTTATTATGTATATCATCAATATAAGGCAATGGATGTTTCTTTATTTACTGGTAGTTACTGGCATTCCTAACTCGTAAATATACATATAGAAACTAGTCCGTGTATTTGAGAGCAAAACGTTCCACTCCTTATTGGATAAGGGGGTCGGCACTGGAAAGGTTTATAGCTCAAATACTTAATCGTTCGCAAGTCAATGAAACTTGACTGGGCGTTAAGTTTATGTGAAGACTTGTATGACGTGTTCTTTGACATGGAGAGTGCCTGTCGAACGCTAATGGTTAGTGGGAGCACACGTTATAGGTATGTTAATTGGATTAGTATACTCGAACCGACTCACCCTCGATTCGTCACACGGATTTCACTCCGGGACAGTCAATGACGGAATCGAAAGGTTGTGATAGGTATTCGTGAACCTTCGACTTGAGGATTTAGTAGGGATGTGCTTGTGACGTCAATATTTTCATTAGAGTAGTTCGACCCTGTAAACCGAAAGGTGGGGGTCAACCTCGACTTGCATCTTGACGGGCAAGTAGCAGGTCCTACTGAATACCAAGATAGAATTCTTTCTCCCGTTAGTGAGCGGGTTATATGTCCTATGCGGTTATTGGCAGATATGATCATAAGTCTTTGGCCAAAGCATTGGAGCTAGTAGTATTGGATACACGAGAGCTCGATGATCTCGATTTGCATTAACGCATGCATAGCGTCAAGTACAGATGGGGTTTGACTGACCGTGACCCTATAACTTGATCGGGACATTTGAAAGAAGGGTTTATACGTATACTGGTATTCACGATAGAATGATTCTTGAATGATCCCAATCATTCGTTCTTGTAATACCCCCGATATATTCAGGAATATTACAGCGCCGTAAATCCTTTACATAAGGATTTACAAGGCTGAAGAATTGAACAGACATTAAAAGGTACTAACGAATACAAATAACGGAATTAAGATACAACAGTTCTTACCAAATACTGAAAGTACAATTGTTCAACAGGAACTCAATAATACATCACCAAATTCATATCCATCGCAAATAACTTCATACTCGAGTACTTATTAAAATAACGAATAAACAACAGATAAATAAACCCTGCCGAAACATCACTCTGCACCCTCGTCGTCATGCAGCTCCAGTGGTTATTTTCCCGCTCTCCTGGATCCTGAACATAAACAAAATGTTCACCCCCGAAGGGGTTAGCACAATGATGCTAGTACAAGTACCACAACATATTATTCATATCTCACGAATAATAATAACGTAAACGACAAAATACCAACGAGTCTTCTCCTACGAGAAACTCATAAATGACACACACAACTGATAATCACAACATGATATCATAACATACACATGGTAATTCCGTCGATCCAGCGTTCACTGCCTAGAACCCACGATGATCCCGTCAGACCAACCCGTGGTGGAAAAACCCGTCCGATGATCCAGCGCACGCTAGCATAGATCCCACGATGATCCCGTCGGACCAACACGAGGTGGACATACAATAACGACATACATGCACGACAATATGTATAACAACAATTCATAAAACAATTAAGGTACTTGCCTCGATTTGAAGACAAGAATAACACTTCCACGAAAATGAACACTCGAAGGTCGTCCTCCTCAATCAATCACGTAACGAGACCAAACCTTAACAAAAGAAATGATATAGGATTTATCTCACGTCGTACGGATGTTTAACAATTCGATTTACGGCCAAAAGTTTATAAAATGAAATCTGTCTGAACTGCTTAGCGCACGCTAAGTGCTCTGTGTAGCGTGCGTTAAGTCTGCTCGATAGCGCACGCAAACAACAAAGCCTAGCGTACGCTAACTATGCATGGTCAGTACTTCACTGACCAGCCGACTGACTCGTCTGATGGTCTAGCGTACGTTACGTACCAAACGTAGCGTACGCTAACTCGTGCTCGATAGCGCACGTTAATATTCATAGCATAGCGTGCGCAATTTGTGCATGGCAGTTTACTGCTGAGCAGTAAACTGTTCTCGCCATGATCGAAACAATGAAATCTTCCGTGATAATTCATGTTACCTCTATGAATACCATGTTCATACCCTTATGAATGATTTTACGGATAATGACAACTTCGGATTCAAGGATATGCATACCAATATAAAACCATATTCCATTTCGACTACAAATCTTTATAGGACAATTCGAAAGGCTTAACGGTTGATATCAACACCTTTATATCAATCAATATTATCATGCTGAAGTTGTTCAACGTTCCATCTATACTAGATAAATCTTTCCATGATCAATCCTTTAGATTTATCTAACAATAATGATGTTAAAGTCAAGTCCAAGATTGCTATGAAGTCATCTACTAGATTCGGATTACCAATGATAGAAGCTTCACTTACATATTCAATGTAATAAGATTCGAATCATGAAGAGCATAATCCAAGTACTTAAGGCTTATTCATCTCAATATTCCAAACATGATGTACTTTAGATAACTCACTTATGAAAATCAATATCTCATTACTATGATCATTCAAATCGTTAGAATTCAACTCTAAGTCTTGAGATAGATTGAACATACCTTAATATGATGAAAATCACTGAACCGTAAGGTAGAATCCGACTCCGGTTGGTTGTATGCCACTCCAAGGTGCTATTCCACTTTAATGAATACTCCCAAGTGATAACCAATATACAAACACCAACAAGATGTGTTCTAAGTGTGTAGGAGGATTATTTCAGCTCTCTGAACTCTCAAGGATGAAGAATAGGCGAAAGAAATGAATGCCAAAATGGTTGTTGTCCCATTTATAATATTATGCATTTTAACAAGTTAACGCACGCTACTAAGCTTTCCTTAGCGTGCGCTAATAATGGTTGACTTCAGAATTGTCCAGGTGCGTCCGCGGGAATCTTATCCGGACCCATGTCCCGGCTGGCGCATGTGCGAGCCGTCCCGCTCAATAATTGAGTTCTTAGCGCACGCAACCCCTATCTGCATAGCGTGCGCTAATAGTAGCCCGATAGCGCGCGTTAAGATACATTCTTAGTGTGCGCTAACACGAGTTTGCATGAGAAATTTTGCATGTTTCTATACTTATGCACAATGATATCAATGCAAGAAATATCATACTCCAATAATCAAAACCACCAATCCGAATAATACAGGGTTTGAATACAGATGAAATACACCGTAATAAATCCGGATATTACATACTCTCCTACTAAAAAGGAGTTTCGTCCCGAAACTCAAGTCGAAAATAACTCGGGATATCTAGACTTCATATCAGCTTCCGTTTCCCAAGTGGCTTCTTCCATTCCGTGACGTGACCATTGAACTTTGACCAAAACGATTGGTTTGTTCCTCAACTACTTAACTCGACTCTCGAGTATCTTGACCGGTCTTTCTTCAAACGTCCCATCCTGCGCGACTTCGATCTCGCCGAAATCAATGATATGACTAGGATCTGGTATATACCTCCGTAACTGGGATACGTGGAACACGTTATGAACATGGCACAATGACGGCGGCAATGCCAGTCTGTATGCCAACTCCCCAACTCTCTCGAGGATCTCAAATGGTCCGATATATCTCGGACTCAACTTTCCTTTCCTTCCGCAACGAAAGATTCCACGAGTAGGAGAAACCTTCAAAAGTACATGGTCTCCAGTATTGAACTCCAATGGGCGACGGCATACGTCTGCGTAAGATTTCTGGCGACTCTGAGCGGTCAACAGTCTTTCACGAATCAAGGCTATCTTCTCTCGAGTCTGCACGATCAACTGCAGTTGCTCCGATCAAGTCGACGAATCGTCCCAAAGATAGGGGCGATCTGCATCTCCTCCCGTATAATGCCTCAAACGGTGCCATCTTAATGGAAGCATGCCAACTATTGTTGTAGGTAAATTCAATCAATGGTAGATGAACTTCCCAATCGTTTGACCAATCTAAGGCACAGGCCCTCAGCATGTCTTCCACCGTTTGTATAGTTCTCTCAGATTGTCCGTCTGTCTGAGGGTGATAAGTCATCATCAAGTTCACCCGGTCCCCAAGGCCTTATGAACTGCTTTCCAAAAGTGAGACACAAAACGGCCGTCTCGATCAGAAACAATGGTCTTCGGCGTACCATGCAATCGAACTATCTCCGAAATAAATACTCGTGCCAACCTCTCTGATCCCCACGTATCCTTAATGCCTAGAAAATGAGCTGATTTGGTTAAACGATCAACTATCACCCAAATCATGTTCATTCCTGTCCTGGTTCTCGGCATATTAGTGATAAAGTCCATCGATATGTCCTCCCACTTCCATTCAGGAATCGGGAGTGGCTTTAACATTCCGGCAGGCCGTTGATGCTCGATCTTAACCTGCTGACAAGTCAAGCATTTAGAAACATAGTCCGCTACCTCTTTCTTCATGTTGCCCCACCAGAAATTCTGCTTCAAGTCCTTATACATTTTACTGGTACCCGGGTGGATAGAATAGGGCGAACTGTGAGCTTCCTTCATAATCGTCTGTTTCAAAACATCATCATCGGGAACACAGAGTCGGTTTTGAAATCTCAAAACTCCATCATCATGAATTATGAATCCGGGGGCCTTTCCTTTGATCACTTCATCACGTAACCGAATCATCAAAGGGTCATCTGCCTGTCTAGATTTGATTCCTTCGGTTAATGATGAAGTTATCTCCATCACGCACGCTTGTCCTTGGACTCTTTGTAACCACACTTCAATTCCTTCACGAATCATCTCTCGTTGAAGGCTAAGTTGGGAGGTCGGCATCTCCAAGATCTCGAATAGAAACAGGCTTGCGGCTAAGTGCATCGGCCACTACATTCGCTTTGCTGGATGATATAAAATCTCCAAGTCATAGTCCTTAATCGTTCTAACCATCTTCTTTGCCGCATGTTCAATTCTTTTCCGATGAATATGTACTTGAGACTCTTGTGATCCATAAAGATCCGGTGAGTCCCGCATGCATAATGCCTCCAGATCTTCAAAGCAAAAACCACTGCTGCTAGCTCCAAATCATGTGTTGGGTAATTTACTTCATAAGGTTTCAGCTGTCGTGACGCATAAGCAATCACCTTATCATTCTGCATCAATACGCACCCGAGTCCTTGGTTCGAAGCATCACTGTAAACTATAAATCCTCCAGTTCCCTGTGGAAGTGATAGAATCGGTGCCGTCGTCAATCTCTTCTTTAATTCATTAAAGCTAATCTGACACAACTCATTCCACTCAAACTTTTGAGTTTTCTGCAGGAGTCGAGTAAGTGGGCGGGATATTTTAGAAAACCCTTCCACGAATCGACGATAGTACGCTAACTATGCATGGTCAGTACTTCACTGACCAGCCGACTGACTCGTCTGATGGTCTAGCGTACGTTACGTACCAAACGTAGCGTACGCTAACTCGTGCTCGATAGCGCACGTTAATATTCATAGCATAGCGTGCGCTATCTGTGCATGGCAGTTTACTGCTGAGCAGTAAACTGTTCTCGCCATGATCGAAACAATGAAATCTTCCGTGATAATTCATGTTACCTCCATGAATACCATGTTCATACCCTTATGAATGATTTTACGGATAATGACAACTTCGGATTCAAGGATATGCATACCAATATAAAACCATATTCCATTTCGACTACAAATCTTTATATGACAATTCGAAAGGCTTAACGGTTGATATCAACACCTTTATATCAATCAATATTATCATGCTGAAGTTGTTCAACGTTCCATCTATACTAGATAAATCTTTCCATGATCAATCCTTTAGATTTATCTAACAATAATGATGTTAAAGTCAAGTCCAAGATTGCTATGAAGTCATCTACTAGATTCGGATTACCAATGATAGAAGCTTCACTTACATATTCAATGTAATAAGATTCGAATCATGAAGAGCATAATCCAAGTACTTAAGGCTTATTCATCTCAATATTCCAAACATGATGTACTTTAGATAACTCACTTATGAAAATCAATATCTCATTACTATGATCATTCAAATCGTTAGAATTCAACTCTAAGTCTTGAGATAGATTGAACATACCTTAATATGATGAAAATCACTGAACCGTAAGGTAGAATCCGACTCCGGTTGGTTGTATGCCACTCCAAGGTGCTATTCCACTTCAATGAATACTCCCAAGTGATAACCAATATACAAACACCAACAAGATGTGTTCTAAGTGTGTAGGAGGATTATTTCAGCTCTCTGAACTCTCAAGGATGAAGAATAGGCGAAAGAAATGAATGCCAAAATGGTTGTTGTCCCATTTATAATATTATGCATTTTAACAAGTTAGCGCACGCTACTAAGCTTTCCTTAGCGTGCGCTAATAATGGTTGACTTCAGAATTGTCCAGTAAGGCCCGCGGGAATCTTATCCGGACCCATGTCCCGGCTGGCGCATGTGCGAGCCGTCCCGCTCAATAATTGAGTTCTTAGCGCACGCAACCCCTATCTGCATAGCGTGCGCTAATAGTAGCCCGATAGCGCGCGTTAAGATACATTCTTAGTGTGCGCTAACACGAGTTTGCATGAGAAATTTTGCATGTTTCTATACTTATGCACAATGATATCAATGCAAGAAATATCATACTCCAATAATCAAAACCACCAATCTGAATAATACAGGGTTTGAATACAGATGAAATACACCGTAATAAATCCGGATATTACAGTTCTCAGTCGGGGTACAGTGTAGGCCGCCAGGCTGGCTAGGTGGTGCTACTACTCTTTGGTTCCTCCCATTGCTGACTGAGACGGACCTACCGAGTCGCGCATTAGGATTGACGACGGAATGAATTGAGCTTGTTTTCTCATTATAAATATTAGATATTGGATATCTAATTTATTGGACATTGGATGTCTAATTGATTTTGGGACATTGGATGTCTAAATTGATTTATTGGATAAATTAATTTACGACCTAATGAATTAAATATATTACTGGGTGATTAATTTAATTCATGAATATAATTATTTCTTGGAGAAATTAATTATGTCATTATGTATTTGATGATTAATTAATTAGATTAATTAATCGATATAAATACATCGGAACGGAATCGGAGTTTATCTGTTTGGACTCACGGGAGTCCGAAACGGACCGAACTTGTCCAATTCCTTCTAGAAGCTGCTCCACCTCATACTTTTCCCTCATGGTCTTGTTCTCATCCTTGGTAGGTTGATGACTAAAGACATTTTGAGATATCATATCTCATTTTATATAGAAAGGTGATTTGAGGTGGTTGAAATGAGATAATATTGAAGACTTTGAAAACACTCACACACCCAAAATAAAAACACATATCCAGCCTTGGGTTTTAAAAATGGGAGAGAGAATATAGTTTTCATTTTGGTCTTCAACTTCATCTTCATCTTGTTCAACTTTCTTAGAGAAAGATTGAGAAAAAAATAGAGAGAACAAGATTATACACTTAGAGTGTAATAATAATAAAAAGCTCCATCACTTGATTCTAGCCGTAACCTTAGAGGTTAATCAAGTGTTGTTATTCCGGTCGTTTTTCCGGCGCGTGGCAAGTAGAGACGCGGTGCTTTCGGCGTTGGATCGTTCAAGAGCTTGGGGAATAGCTCAAGAGAAGGTTATCCATTTAATCAACGGACTACGAGGGTATGTTTCTCGTATCTCTTGTATTTCGTTTTGATATTCGTATATACGTAACTCGATCGATTCTCGTACGGATTCGGATCGAATTAATTTTCATTTTACCGCTTCCACTGGGCCTTCGTTTTAGGCACCGAATCCCAACAGTGGTATCGGAGCAAGGTCTTGCAATCGTATATACGATATATTGCATTTGGAATGCTTTATTAAATGATTAGTGATTTGGAATCACAACCGTTTAATTCGTTGTTTTAATTGTTCGTCGAAAATTTAATTTTTCCATGTTTTTATGTTACTATATAAATCGGTTTTATTTATTAAAACTGAATTATATGGGTAATATTAAATTAGAAAAATATAATTTTTGAAATCGGACGAAAAGAGTGGGAAAATCGTCGCCTGGGATCGCCTGGCCGCCTGGCCGCCTAAGGCCGACCGCCCGGCAGCTTGTTTCTCAGATCGCGTATCAGCCCTCGGCTAAGGACCGGCCGTGATGCCGGACCACGGACTAGGCCTGTGCGATTTTATTTCGATTCCGTTTTGTGTTTATGTTTCGTTATAATAATTTCCGGAAATTAAATTGGATTTAATTTGACTAAATAAAATACTTGGTTTTTTATTTTGAGGAAATTTATTATTGTGAAATATTTATCATCCGGTTTATACGAACGAATTAAAACTACCATGTTTGTGAATTAATTGGATTAATTCTAATAGATGGTTATTTTTTATATTGGTTGGATCAATATATTTAATGTTTAGTCCATTTATTTAGTATTTATTGGATGAATGCTTTTGAATGGGGATGTGGTTCGTGGACTTAGTTTTGAATCGTTCGTTTTATTCGATTGGGTTGTAAAGGCCGTTATGAGCCTATTTATTTTACTAGAAATGTTTGTATCTAGTATGCAATTTTCGATGTAAAATTTATATGTAATGACGAAGACCAGAGGAAGATCCATTTCGAGAAGACGAAGATTCAAGACGAAGACTTGTAATTAGATTACGGAGTTTTTTGTTTTCTAGGAACGGTCCATGAACCACATGTTGGTAGCAACTAGGTTGTGAATGGTTGTTTCATATTGTATGAATGCCACAAACGCGCTTAAACGATTAATGTGCAAAGTGTAACGCTAATCGCGAAAATTCTCCCATGATAAATTATTAAGTTTATAAGGTTTCAAGATTTTCCTTCCCTCCATCGAGTTTTCGGGAAATTGAAATCCAAACCGGATGGGCTATGCTTCCGAGTTATCGGGGTAGTCTTTCGGGGAGGACGGATAAATTACCGAGAGCGCATTGGATGCCTTCGGTTGGAGCAAATTTTATCCCTAGAAACCTGATAGGTTGCCGGATAAGATTCAATTGTGAAACTGATTTGCGTCGATGGTATAAACTTAACTTGTTCACGAACCATAGAAATCGTATAGGTTGAGGGGAGTGAACAAGGGGAAAAAGAAGATCGAATCATCCATTAGATGGGTTGGTGTTGGACACCACTTTATGAAAATTAATAGACTAGAAACCAGTTCAGTTGCCCTCTATTAAGATTTATAAAGAACTCGATCACCACTATGAAGTAGAGCGACGATACTTCCGGATTTCACATGGGAGTGTGTTATTCCGATAAAAATAGTGGGAGCTGGGTAACAAGAATAGAAAAGACCTTAATTCTATACTCAGAACATAATATAACAAGTCACTAATTAATCTGTTATGCTTAATGCAGACATAACTCAATATGAAAATGAATCCACTCGCAATTCTACTCGAAAAGAACACCTTAATGGGACCTAACTTTGTGGATTGGCTCCGCTATCTGATGATTGTCCTCAGTATAGAGGCACTGGGATACGTCTTGGAGACGGACATTCCAGCGCCTCCTGTGCGGACCCGAGCCAATCAGGAAGAGATTGAAAACCACGAAAAGTGGGTTAAGTATGACGTAAAAGTCCGTGCATACATGATGGCTTCTATGTCTAATGAGCTTCAGAGAGCTCATGAGAAAATGACTTCTGCTAGGCAGATTCTATCTCACTTAACCGAACTTTATGGTGAGCACAGCAGAACTGCTAGATATGAGATATCCAAGCAACTGTTCGGTGCAAGGATGAAAGAAGGTGAGAAAATTGGGGAACACGTCCTCAAAATGATATCCATGATCGAGAGATTGGAGGCTCTTGATTTTAAAATGGATACTTCTATCCAAACCGACCTTATCCTACAGTCTCTACCTGATTCCTTCTCACAATTTGTTATGAACAACAACTGCAATGAGATTGCATGTAATTTAGCTGGGCTAATGAACAAACTTGTGACCGCTCAGTCTCAGATGAAGACTCCGCGGATGAAGGAGTCTGCTCTTGTGATTTCTTCTGGACCTGGGAGGTCTAAGAACAAGAAGAAAAGGACCAAGAAGCAAACTGGACCACAAGTTAAGGACCTTAAGGGTAAGGGCAAGGCCCCGATGGTTCCCAAGAACAAGAAGAAAAAGGATGCTTGTCTCAAGTGCGGTGAGCTGGGCCACTGGGCTAGAGACTGTCCGATTCTTCATGGCACTTCGTGCATGTAACTTTTAGTTTTGGAAACAAATTGTTCTCACATCGTATTTTCTACTTCCTGAATACTGGATTCTGGTGCTAGTTCTCATATTTGTACCATGAATCAGGATCTGGAACAAAGTAGGAAGCTTGGAGCTCGAGAAGTTATGATCACAGTCGGAAGCGGGCATAGTGTCGAGGCAACCGACATAGGATCACTTCTTTTGGGTTTAGAATCCGGCTTTGTTTTGACTTTAGAAGATGTACTTGTTTTGCCCAAGGGGCACAAAAACATTGTATCCATTCCGGTCATGGACCGAAAAGGCTTTTCATTTTTCATTGGTGATGGTTCCTGCAAAATTTATTTTAGAAATAAACTAGTGGGTACTGCTACATTGTTGAATGGATTGTATCATCTAAATCTCAGCAACAAAGTAGTTGTGAATAATATGACTAGAAAACGTGGTAAGGATGAAACCAATCAAGTTTTAAAATGGCATCTTAGACTTGGTCATGTTGGTCAGACCAAGGTTTACAAGATGGAAAAAGATGGACTTATGGGTCCATTGGGATCGGATCCCTTTCCTACTTGTGAATCTTGCCTTAAAGGCAAAATGACTAAGTCCCCCTTCACAGGGACAATTGAAAGAGCCGCTGATAAACTGGGATTAATCCATACCGACGTATGTGGTGCTTTGGAAGCAGCACGTGACGGATATCAATATTTCATTACGTTTACAGATGATCATACTAGGTATGGTTATGTATACTTAATGAAACATAAATCCGAGGCCTTTGAGAAATTCCAGGAATTCAAGGCTCTAGTCGAGAAACAAACTGGTAATCATATCAAAGCACTTTGGTCGGACCGAGGTGGCGAGTATATGAGTACGGAGTTTGACGAGTTCCTTAAGGAACATGGAATAGTTTCACAACTAACACCTCCAGGTACTCCTCAGTTAAATGGTGTGTCAGAAAGAAGGAACCGGACCCTGTTGAACATGGTCCGTTCCATGCTGGGCTATACTGACTTGCCGATTTACCTGTGGGGGTATGCAATCCTGACTGCTGCGTATATCTTGAACATATGTCCTTCCAAATCCGTTCCTAAAACTCCACATGAGATGTGGGAGGGAAGAAAACCAAGTCTTAATTATATTAGGATTTGGGGATGTCCCGCCTATGTCAAGAAGACTAAGGTGGAAAAGTTGGAAGCTAGGTCTGCGAAGGGACTTTTCATTGGATTCCCGTCTGGGACGATGGGATATCTATTCTACATGCCCGAAGATCAAAGGATCATTGTTGCTTTACCAGCACACTTCCTGGAAGATGAGTTCATTCAGGAAGGCGGAGCAGGTAGAAGTATTTCTTTAGAAGAATATAATGAAACTCCTCAAGAGACACCTGTGCAAGAAACTGGAACTGAACCTTCTGAAACACAAGTACAACCACCTCGTAGGTCCAGTAGGGTGTCTCATTTATCTGAGAGGTATGGGCTTGTGCACTTGGAGGAGCTGGGTCTCCATGAGGTTCCAAGTGATAGCCAAGAGACCGACCCAACAACCTATGACCAAGCGATGGTGGATGTAGACTCCGCGAAATGGCGTGAAGCTATGGAAGCTGAGATAGACTCGATGCATGTCAATCAGGTCTGGACTCTAGTAGGCCGCCCCAAGGGCATAATGCCTATTGGGAACAAGTGGATCTACAAGAGAAAGACTGATGGTGATGGGAAGGTTGACGCCTATAAGGCCAGGCTTGTGGCAAAGGGTTATACCCAGAAGGAAGGGATCGATTACCACGATACCTTCTCGCCCGTAGCCATGATCAAGTCTATTCGCATGATGCTTGCTATAGCTGCCTACCACGATTATGAGATATGGCAAATGGACGTAAAGACGGCTTTCCTTAATGGATTCCTCGAGGAGGAAATCTATATGGAGCAGCCTAAAGGCTTTGTGTCTGTTAGGCGTATTTTTATACGCTTATTTATCATTATTTTGTAGTATTTTGGAGAATGAAATCATCTAAATGAGCTTTTAATGCCTTAATTTTGTATGATTGACAGTAAATTGAAGTCCGGAAGCTAAAACGAGGCAAAACGGGCGAAAACGGCAAATCTGGACTCTGAGCCGCGGCACAAGGATGCTGAGCCGCGGCACAGGAAGACACCTAGCCGAAGGCCGAGTACATCAGACTGTGTCGCGGCAGCCGCCAGGTGAGCCGCGGCACGTAAGAAATTTATGACGCCTGTGTTTAAAGCTGAAGGCTCTGTGCCGCGGCACAGGTTTAGTGCGCCGCGGCACACTTGGCGGTTTTTGTATGTCCGCGCGGATTTTGGGCCGTTTCGAAGCCAGTTTTCGACCGACTGATACGGACGCGATTTGTGGATGTGCTGAGCTATAAATAGGGTTTAAGACCCTAATTAATAAATCTTTGGATCTTTAATCTTTTGAGAGCTTAAGCTTGGAGACGGCAGAAGAAGAGGGAAGCAGAAGACTTCAAGGGCAGAGGGCGGAAGCTGAAGAACGGAGGAATCCGAGCTTCATCTGCGTTTGAATTTTATGCTTTCATTTATTTATTCTGTAATTTCAATTATTAGTATGTCAGGCTAAAGCCCTAATCTAGGGTTTTGATGAAACCTATGTTTTGACGAATTTCTTGAGATTATCCAATTAATTACCTTTTTATTGAGTTTTCCCAATTGTGTTTAATGCTTGCAATTATCTGGCCAATAGTTGTATTGATTAAATCATTCACTTCGAATCGGGAGAGGAGATTTGGTGAGGAACTATTGGTGAGGACCGTTTTATTCTGTGAGATAGGAATATACTCATAGGAACTACGTGGCCTTTGGGAGATTTCATGCTTTTTGCCTATCGACGAAATAATTCACCTAGGGATAGAGTGCGTTATTCGCCTTTAGATAAATCTATTGACCTCGGGAGAGGCGGTAGAATATATTAGCAATCTCCGCCTTCAATAAATTGGGAAAATTATTTATTACGGATAATCGAGAGTAAATTCGGATAAACTAAGGTGGATTCAGAACCCTAGACTTATTCATCATTTGATTTCTTTTATTCAAGCTATCGTTTTCTACTAGTCTTTTAGTAATTCCTTTAGTTATTAATTGCACAAACCCAAATTCGATTGTTCAAATAAAATTGGAATACGAAGAAATCGGTAGTTAGAGATTCAGTCCTCGTGGGAACGATACTCTACTTATCACTTTATTACTTGTAAACGATGACGTGCACTTGCGTGTAAAGAATTATCGCAACAAGTTTTTGGCGCCGTTGCCGGGGACTGAAATTTTCTAATATCGATTTAAGTATTTCCAGTCTTAATTTGAACGTTTTATTTTTATTTTTGTGTATTTAATTTCGTTTATTTGTTTTTCCTTTCAGGACCTTTCGTGTAGTGCATGAGAAAACTCGGTAACGAAGGCCTACTACCTTTGGATACCGAGCTCGAGCGCACTCTAAGAAGGAACAAAAAGGAGAAAAGAGAGTTGCAGACGACGGTCAACATGGCTGAGAATATCGAAGTCCAAGGAAGATATAACCAAGTGCGGTAAGTTCAACCGGAACTAGCTCTTCGAGATTATGCCATGCCGCAGATCAATGCTAATTTTTCGGGAATTCGGCGTCCCACTATCCAAGCCAATAATTTTGAGATCAAGCCTGCTATTATTCAGATGGTGCAGGCGAGCCAATTCTGTGGACTGCCGAATGACGACCCGAATGCCCATATTGCTTCTTTCCTTGAGATATGCGACACGTTCAAGACTAATGGTGTCACCGACGATGCCATCCGATTGAGGCTTTTCCCTTTCTCTTTGAGGGATAAAGCAAAATTCTGGTTAAATTCCTTACCGCCGGGGTCGATTACAACATGGGAGAGGTTAGCGCAAGCCTTCCTTGCCAAATTCTTCCCACCTGCTAAGACGGCGAGGTTGAGAAACGAAATAACCACCTTTGGTCAGTACGATATGGAATCGCTCCACGAGGCGTGGGAGCGATATAAAGATTTGCTACGAAGATGCCCTCATCACGGCATTCCTGATTGGCTTCAGCTTCATACGTTCTATAATGGTTTGAGTGCTTCTACACGCACCCTCGTGGATGCGGCCTCTGGTGGGGCCTTGATGGGAAAATCTATGGCCGAGGCACACGTGCTTTTGGAAGATATGGCCGCAAACGCATACCAATGGCCATAGGAAAGATTGACACCGAAGAGAGTCATGGAAGTTTCAAGCAATGATCCGATTTCCACCTTGTCAGCTCAAGTCGCCGCTTTGACCCAACAGCTCCAGGCATTCTCGCACGCACCTTCCCCCGTTACCATTGAGACATGCAATTGGTGTAACGGATCACACCCGAGCGCGGAATGTCAAGTTGGAAACCCGTTCGAGCAAAATCAGATGGAGCAGGCTCAATTTGTGGGAAGTGGGAATCGGCCGAATAACCCGTACTCCAACACTTATAATCCGGGGTGGCGCAATCATCCCAACTTTTCATGGAGAAACGGACAGAACTCACACCAGCCCCCATTCGTCCAGAATCAACAGCAGCCCCCTCCCGCTCGCAAAGTGTCTCTCGAGGAAGCACTTGCAAAATTGGCGGCAAATACGAGTCAATTTATGACTCGTACAGAAGCAACATTGCAAAATCATTCCGCTTCCATTCAGAATTTGGAGGTCCAGCTGGGCCAAATTGCTAATGTGTTGACAGCTCGTCCGGAGGGAGCATTGCCGAGTACAACAGAGACAAATCCTAGAGAGAGTCTAAACGCAATCAGCTTAAGAAGTGGGAAAGAGGTGCTGGATCAGCCCGAGCGGTGTGAAAAGAAGAAGGAAATTGAGGAAGAGAAGGATTTAAAGCCAGAGGAGTCGAAGGATTTGAAGCCGGACAACTCGAAGACATGTGTGTCCCCCGTCCCGTTTCCGCAGAGATTACAGCAAAGAAGGGCGGACAAACAATTTTCTAAGTTCCTTGATGTGTTTAAAAAGCTTCACATAAACATTCCGTTCGCCGACGCATTGGAACAGATGCCGAGTTACGTCAAGTTCATGAAAGAGATATTATCGAAGAAAAGAAAGCTTGAGGAGTTTGAAACGGTCGCCTTGACAGAGGAGTGCAGTGCAATTCTTCAAAAGAAGCTCCCACCTAAATTGAAAGATCCGGGAAGCTTCAACATACCGTGCACCATGGGGAATCTTTCATTTAATAAGGCACTATGCGATCTTGGTGCTAGTATCAACCTCATGCCTCTGTCGATTTTCAAAAAGCTGAATATTGGGGAAGCCAAGCCAACAACAGTCTCCTTACAATTGGCGGATCGATCGATAAAGTATCCGAGGGGAGTGATCGAGGATGTATTAGTCAAGGTTGATAAGTTCATCTTTCCAGCCGATTTCATCGTACTCGACATGGATGAAGATGAAGATATTCCAATCATCTTGGGACGACCATTTCTAGCGACGGGCCGAACCCTTATAGACATGGAAAAAGGGGAGTTAACTCTGAGGGTCCAAGACGAGCAAGTTACTTTTCAAGTATTCAAATCGTTTCCATGTCCCGGAAGTGTTGATAAAAGGTCACAAATTGAAAGTGTGGATGTTGTTGAAAGAGGAAAGCACCGAAAAAATCGTCGTTTGGAAAATTCAGATTTTGTGTTAAATGATCCAAGTCTTAAGAAGGATGTAGAACGAGTGGCGTTCCTCGAGCATGAGGACAAATCTGCTGCAGTCTTGAGTGCGTTTGTGAAGGAGGAGAGTAAGCCGAAAGCCCAGCGGAAAATTAGTCATGGAAAAACCGGGTGTTTCGGGAAGTTATTCACGTCGAAACCTTTTCGCAAACAACATTTGATGACCGAACCGAAAGTCGAATCGCTAACGACCAATGGTCATAATTTTAACAAAAATATGAACGGTTCGATGAACGGGGCGGAAACCAAATGGAGTTTGCGAAAAGCGAACTAATGTTTTCCAATAGGTCCGGCTGAAGACTATAAACTTAGCGCTTCTCGGGAGGCAACCCGAGTTCGTAGTTGTAGATTTTTTTGCATTTCTTTATTTTTCTTGCATTCGTGATTCTTATTTTTCATCATTTTTGTGCTTCAATTTGCTTCTGCCTCTCGCTTTTAACGTTTTCTTCTCAAAATTCTGTGCAGGAAAGTCCTGTGGAAGAAATCAAGTCTGAGCCGCGGCACAGGTATTGTGAGCCGCGGCACACATCAATAGCAAGGGGAGGCTAAACCAACTGTACCCTGTGCCGCGGCACAACATAAATGAGCCGCGACACACTTGAGCATTGAGCCGCGGCACACGAAATCTGTGCCGCGGCACACGACAAAACGAGAACACAGGTAAAAGGGACTGTACCCTGTGCCGCGGCTCAATTTAGCTGTGCCGCGGCACACTATGCGGAATCTGAAAAGGCCTGGTAGCTTATAATTCACAATCGGCCGAGCACCCAGGTATTATTTTCTTCCTTTCTCCTTCCCTCCCCAGCGCGCGAACCGGCCGACGAAGTTCTTCCAATTTTTCTTGCGATTTCTTCTTGCATTCTTCACAAAACCAACCAAAAGGTATGTTCAAATCTTTACTCTCCACTTGCTTATGGTTTAAATTTGGAAGTTGTTTATGCTTTGGATGAATTGAACATATTATTTTCCTTCAAAAGGTTTTATGATTGTTAGAGAATAACTTGGTAGTTTTAATCAATTTTTCATGGTTAGATCGGAATATCAATGAGTTGAGAGTGTTGTGTTGATAATGATTGAATTGCTTTTCTGTTCTTGGGGGTTGAATCGAGCTATAACCATGTTTATTCTTCAAGTAAACTTGTGCCCTCAAGGTGTTTGATAAATTGCCTAAGTGAAAAATTTTCTTTGGAAAAGCAATCTTTTGAATATGTCGTGCAACGTATACGTTTTGAATTTACAGCAAGCCCTACCCTTACATCCAGGTTAAACATTTAAGTCCAATTTCATCCTTCTCTCACCTATGCGTTTTTGTTGTTAAATTCGGGATTTCTGACTGGACATCCTTAGCCGAGCGTAGATCATTGTTATTATTGTTGCGTAAATAAACCCTCGTGTTTTACTTTTCAGGACTGATTATGGCGAGAACAAAGAAACTGAGCAAGAGAGCTAGGACCGAGTCATCCCCTACTCGAGGGGAGACCTCTCGTGGTCGGGCCGAGGTGGAGGGGCACCAATTTTCGGACCCTGAAATTCACAAGATATTCAATGAAAAGATCCGGCCACGACCGCTTATTCCAGAGAGGGGTTTTACTCCAGCTCCTCAGGACGGGGAATTGCTCACTATGATTGATGAGATGGGGTGGGCCAGATTTGCCGCACCTCCCTAGCCAGCGGTTATCTCGATTGTGCAGGAGTTCTACGCTAGTGCACTGCTGAAGCACATTCGGGCAGGGCATACGTTGCCGTCTTTAGAGTCTCGGACTCAGGTCGACGTCCGAGGGGTTACGGTTGATTTCTCCACGGCTGCTATTCGGAGGCTTTTTGGGCTTCCGGTGGTTGATGAGTCGGCCTATGACCGAGTGATGACCAGCCTCACGAAGGAGGCCCTGCTTGAGACCATTGCACAGCCCGATACCGACTGGGAGCAGCGAGCACAGGGTTCTTCCACTTTTCACTTCAGGAGCTCGCGCCTCAGCCGGCTCGGGCGTGCCTGGCTTTATTTTATCTGCGCACGCATTGACCCCACCTCCCAGATCCGTACTGTCTTTCTCTCCCGCGCCCGGACTCTTTATGCTATCACGTCCGGGCTGCGTTTCGATGTGGCACCCATCCTGGTCCGATCTATCTTCCAGTGTATCCAGGGGGGGCCAAGACGGGGTTGAAGCACCCCTCTCTCATCTGCGCTTTGTGCCGGCAGTCGGGGTTGACGTGGTCAAACGACGAGCCGATGCTTGCCCCCCAGGCCCCGATAGACCACCGCATCATATCACACTTCGACCAGTGGGGAGGAGCGCCGGCGCACGCTCGGGGGAGAGGATTTCTGCTAGAGGAGGCCCACGAGGGATCCCCCGAGCCGCTTTTGTTGACACATGGAGATGCCGGCCCGCCACCCGACCGAGCGAGGTTGCAGGAGTTGTTTGATGAGCTGCGGGAGGATCTGAGGAGAGAGAGAGGAGCTGAGAGAGGAGACGAGGAGAGAGAGAGATGAGATGAGGAGAGAGAGAGAGCTTGATGGCTGCCAAGCGGGAGGAGCAGCGGACGGAGCGGGAGAGCGTTGTAGCTGCCGTCAGAGCCGAGATGCGAGAGCAGGCCCGCCGGGCCAGCCGACGAGAGGCGAGGCGTCTTGCTGCGAGGGATGCTTATCATCAGGAGCACCTCGCCGCATGGACGGCCCATATCCTGCATCCCGACGGGCCATTTATTGCGCCCGCCCGACCAGCCACACACCACCCTCCTCACCGGACGATGCCGGCACTGCCTCTGAGCATCGGAGGGGAGTACTTGACCTTTTACTTTTATTGCATATCATTTTTCTGTCCATTGAGGTCAATGTACGTCCTAAGTTTGGGGGGGTATTTACTTTCAGTTGCTACATTCATTGCTGTACTTTATTTTCTTGCTGTACTTTATTTCGTTGCACTTTTCATTACTTTGCGTAAATTTTTTTTTTAGATAGCCTTGCTTGTCTTAGTTTTTCTTTATTCGTGAATTTTTCATGCTTCTATTTGTGTGATACTGATGTTACGACACTGTTTTTCTCTCTGAAGAAACGGTCGAGTTCCAGTCGAGTTGTAGTCAGTTATTTCTGTTCTGCTTAGTATTCATTTAGGTCCAAAATTTTTCGTGATTGTAGAAGTCTTGGCAGATAAGAGACGATACATACTTGTTTTAAAATCACCGTCAATACGTTTGGCTACATTTTCCAGATAGTGAGTCGTACTGTTTATTTAGTCGTTTTGGCACTTAGATTGAGTTTAGAGTCGGTCAGTTTTTCCCAAAAAGTCGAGATAATGTGTTCTATGAAGGGAAGTCTAGTAACCGGGGGCATTCGCGTGACCCGTTGTTTACTCTCGCGTAAAACGACGACCCTGATTAGACTAGTGATTTAGATATTTCACATGTGCCAATGAGAGGGAGCCTAGTAACCGGGGGTATTCGCGTGACCCGCTGTTTACTCTCGCATAAAACGGCAACCTTGATTCGGACATGCGGAAATTATATATTCGAGTTGTTTCTCCGCTGTAGACGGGAACTTAGTAACTAGAAGCATCCATGTGCCCCATGAGTGTCTTTTACGTCAAACGGTTTTCCAATACATGAGAATGGAGTTTCCACCCTAGGATTATCCCGATGAAACATCCCGAGATCCTAACCTAGTGGTCAACTGGAATCAAATTCTTGAACATATATATAAGGAAAAACTGTCCGAGGTTTAATTGTTATGAAACTCGTGAAAATTGTGCCGTTAGACTGTGGAACGGGACGAACTAGATTGTTTATTTTAGCCTTTCATATTGACGGTCGATTTGACTCACGTTTTGTTAATCTTTGAGCTGGATTTTCTTCATGAACGAGCGATTAGGACTGAACTTGATTACTTTGCGGAATCATTATTCTGAGTGCAGCTCGCTTTTATGACACTCGTATTATTTAGAGAGAATTACAGGATAGTATTGATTAGGTTGAACACTATGAGTTGCACGATGATTCACGACATTCTTTTATTGAATTTAATTCTTTTTGCTTGAGGACAAGCAAAGGCTTAAGTTTGGGGGTATTTGTTAGGCGTATTTTTATACGCTTATTTATCATTATTTTGTAGTATTTTGGAGAATGAAATCGTCTAAATGAGCTTTTAATGCCTTAATTTTGTATGATTGACAGGAAATTGAAGTCCGGAAGCTAAAACGAGGCAAAACGGGCGAAAACGGCAAACCTGGACTCGAGCGCAGACAAGGAAGCCGAGCCGCGACACAAGAAGACACCCACCAAGGCCGAGTACATCAGACTGCACTGCGCACATCCTGTGAGCCGCGTACGTAAGAAATTGATGACGCCTGTGTTTAAAGTCAAGGCTCGTGGCCGCGCACAGTTTAGTGCGCCGCGGCACACTTGGCGGTTTTTGTATGTCCGCTGATTTTGGGCCGCTTGATTCGGCCACCGACTGATACGGACGCGATTTGTGGATGTGCTGAGCTATAAATAGGGTTTAAGACCCTAATTAATAAATCTTTGGATCTTTAATCTTTTGAGAGCTTAAGCTTGGAGACGGCAGAAGAAGAGGGAAGCAGAAGACTTCAAGGGCAGAGGGCGGAAGCTGAAGAACGGAGGAATCCGAGCTTCATCTGCGTTTGAATTTTATGCTTTCATTTATTTATTCTGTAATTTCAATTATTAGTATGTCAGGCTAAAGCCCTAATCTAGGGTTTTGATGAAACCTATGTTTTGACGAATTTCTTGAGATTATCCAATTAATTACCTTTTTATTGAGTTTTCCCAATTGTGTTTAATGCTTGCAATTATCTGGCCAATAGTTGTATTGATTAAATCATTCACTTCGAATCGGGAGAGGAGATTTGGTGAGGAACTATTGGTGAGGACCGTTTTATTCTGTGAGATAGGAATATACTCATAGGAACTACGTGGCCTTTGGGAGATTTCATGCTTTTTGCCTATCGACGAAATAATTCACCTAGGGATAGAGTGTGTTATTCGCCTTTAGATAAATCTATTGACCTCGGGAGAGGCGGTAGAATATATTAGCAATCTCCGCCTTCAATAAATTGGGAAAATTATTTATTACAGATAATCGAGAGTAAATTCGGATAAACTAAGGTGGATTCAGAACCCTAGACTTATTCATCATTTGATTTCTTTTATTCAAGCTATCGTTTTCTACTAGTCTTTTAGTAATTCCTTTAGTTATTAATTGCACAAACCCAAATTCGATTGTTCAAATAAAATTGGAATACGAAGAAATCGGTAGTTAGAGATTCAGTCCTCGTGGGAACGATACTCTGCTTATCACTTTATTACTTGTAAACGATGACGTGCACTTGCGTGTAAAGAATTATCGCAACAGTGTCTGAAGTCGATATTCAGAAAGTGTGCAAGCTTCAGCGTTCCATTTATGGACTGAAGCAAGCGTTGCGTAGTTGGAACCTTCGTTTTGACGAGGCAGTCAAAGAGTTTGACTTCGTGCAAAATGAGGAGGAACCTTGTGTATACAAGAGGGTTAGTGGGAGCAAGATCGCATTCTTAGTACTATATGTAGATGACATTCTACTAATAGGAAATGATGTGGGAATGCTCAGTTCTGTGAAAGCTTGGCTTTCGAGTAATTTCTCCATGAAAGACTTGGGAGAAGATACCTATATTCTTGGTATTCGACTCTACCGGGATAGAGCGAAGAGAACAATAGGTCTTTCCCAAGCCCTCTATATAGATAAAATCTTAAAGAGATTTAAGATGGATGATTCTAAAAGAGGGTCCCTACCGATGCAACATGGAATAAAACTCTCTTTGAAGATGTGTCCTCAAAGTGAGGAACAACGAAAGGAAATGAGTAATATACCATATGCTTCGGCCGTGGGTAGCCTTATGTATGCTATGTTGTGTACAAGACCTGACATCGCGCATGCTGTAAGCGTGGTGAGTAGGTTTCGAGCAAACCTGTAGGGAACATTGGACGGCTGTAAAGAACATTCTCAAGTACTTGAGAAGAACGAGAGATATGGTTCTTATGTATGGCGGTGGAGATTTGGATGTGGTGGGATTCACTGATTCGGACTTCCAAGGACTGAAGGACGACTCGATGTCCACTTCTGGCTATATATTTACTCTTAATGGAGGAGCAGTATCTTGGCGTAGTGCCAAGCAAAGCGCGACCGCCGATTCCACTGTCAGCCGAGTATCAAGCGGCCTCGGAGGCTTCCAAGGAAGGGTTCTGGATTAAGAAGTTTCTGAGAACTTCAAGTGACACCATGTCCGAAATGCCTGTTCATTTGTACTGCGACAACGACGGCGCTGTAGCGCAGGCCAAGGATCCGAGGTTTCACAACAGCACCAAACATATTGAGAGGAAGTATCATCTCGTAAGATAATTTGTTCGCAAGGGATACATTGTGCTGCACAGAGTAGACTCGGCCGACAACGTCGCCGATCCACTGACCAAGCCACTTTCTCAGACTAGCTTGGAGCGTCATTTGGAGAACATGGGTATTAGATACCACAGTGTGTGGCATTGAGTGCAAGTGGGAGATTGTTAGGAGTATGCCCTCGAATGCCACTCAGAGGATGTTGAGTGAGGGCATTGTACTTGTTATTATGTAAATCATCAATATAAGGCAATGGATGTTTCTTTATTTACTGGTAGTTACTGGCATTCCTAACTCGTAAATATACATATAGAAACTAGTCCGTGTATTTGAGAGCAAAACGTTCCACTCCTTATTGGATAAGGGGGTCGGCACTGGAAAGGTTTATAGCTCAAATACTTAATCGTTCGCAAGTCAATGAAACTTGACTGGGCGTTAAGTTTATGTGAAGACTTGTATGACGTGTTCTTTGACATGGAGAGTGCCCGTCGAACGCTAATGGTTAGTGGGAGCACACGTTATAGGTATGCTAATTGGATTAGTATACTCAACCGACTCACCCTCGATTCGTCACACGGATTTCACTCCGGACGATCAATGACGGAATCGAAAGGTTGTGATAGGTATTCGTGAACCTTCGACTTGAGGATTTAGTAGGGATGTGCTTGTGACGTCAAGATTTTCATTAGAGTAGTTCGACCCTGTAAACCGGAAGGTGGGGGTCAACCTCGACTTGCATCTTGACGGGCAAGTAGCAGTCCCATCAATACCAAGATAGAATTCTTTCTCCCGTTAGTGAGCGGGTTATATGTCCTATGCGGTTATTGGCAGATAAGATCATAAGTCTTTGGCCAAAGCATTGGAGCTAGTAGTATTGGATACACGAGAGCTCGATGATCTCGATTTGCATTAACGCATGCATAGCGTCAAGTACAGATGGGGTTTGACTGACCGTGACCCTATAACTTGATCGGGACATTTGAAAGAAGGGATTATACGTATAATGGTATTCACGACAGAATGGTTCTTGAATGATCCCAATCATTCGTTCTCAGTCGGGGTACAGTGTAGGCCGCCTGGCTGGCTAGGTGGTGCTACTACTCTTTGGTTCCTCCCATTGCTGACTGAGACGGACCTACCGAGTCGCGCATTAGGATTGACGACGGAATGAATTGAGCTTGTTTTCTCATTATAAATATTAGATATTGGATATCTAATTTATTGGACATTGGATGGCTAATTGATTTTGGAACATTGGATGTCTAAATTGATTTATTGGATAAATTAATTTACGGCCTAATGAATTAAATATATTACTGGGTGATTAATTTAATTCATGAATATAGTTATTTCTTGGAGAAATTAATTATGTCATTATGTATTTGATGATTAATTAATTAGATTAATTAATCGATATAAATACATCGGAACGGAATCGGAGTTTATCTATTTGGACTCACGGGAGTCCGAAACGGACCGAACTTGTCCAATTCCTTCTAGAGGCTGCCCCACCTCATACTTTTCCCTCATGGTCATGGTCTCATCCTTGGTAGGTTGATGACTAAAGACATTTTGAGATATCATATCTCATTTTATATAGAAAGGTGATTTGAGGTGGTTGAAATGAGATAATATTGAAGACTTTGAAAACACTCACACACCCAAAATAAAAACACATATCCAGCCGTGGGTTTTAAAAAAGGGAGAGAGAATATAGTTTTCATTTTGGTCTTCAACTTCATCTTCATCTTGTTCAACTTTCTTAGAGAAAGATTGAGAAAAAAATAGAGAGAACAAGATTATACACTTAGACTGTAATAATAATAAAAAGCTTCATCACTTGATTCTAGCCGTAACCTTAGAGGTTAATCAAGTGTTGTTATTCCGGTCGTTTTTCCGGCGCGTGGCAAGTAGAGACGCGGTGCTTTCGGCGTTGGATCGTTCAAGAGCTTGGGGAATAGCTCAAGAGAAGGTTATCCATTTAATCAACAGACTACGAGGGTATGTTTCTCGTATCTCTTGTATTTCGTTTTGATATTCGTATATACGTAGCTCGATCGATTCTCGTAGGGATTCGGATCGAATTAATTTTTGTTTTACCGCTTCCGCTGGGCCTTCGTTTTAGGCACCAAATCCCAACAATACTTACAGGTGCATGAAGATGATGATCTCCCGTGATACTAGCACACGACTCCCATACGAAGTCTCAACACAACCAACACACACCAATATCACAAATAACAATTGGAAAATATCTCAAAAATTTTGGAACCTCCAAAAATCGATTTGACTCAAAAGTCAGAAAATCATTTTCAAAAGCCATGCTACTACCGTACTGGTAGAGCCACATAACACACAGGCCCGAGTTTCACAAAACCCAAGCTCTGATACCATCTTCTGTAACACCCCCAAAACCATCCGGGATATTACAGCGCCGCGGGTCCCGCGCCGGAACCCACTAGGCTAAAACCATTTCAAAAACATTTAAAAATGCCAACAGGCCAATGACGGTAATATTTTAAATACTCAAATATTTTCAAAAACATAGTTCTCAAATACCGTCATAAAATACCATTTGAAAATACAAGGCGAAATGCCAAATCTCAACGGTTTAAAATGTACGTTAAGCCACCCCTTAAACGTACCGATAAAATAGTTAGGAAAAAGGGTTTAACGAAATAACCCAAGTTCGCAAAGTGCCAAAAGGCCATTTGAAATACACACGAATTGGTAAAAATACCGAAAAGATATTTTGAAATATACACACGCAACGGATAAAAACACAGTTCAAAATACACATTTGCAGCGGAGAATAAAACAACCAGAAATAAATACTCAAAACATGCCACAACCAGTATCACTCGGGAAGCTCACCCCTTCACGACCACTACTAGCTCGATCTCCTAGTACCTAAAAATAAAGCCCACGATGGGGTCAGCCACAATACTCAATAATGATACCGATCACATCATCATAAATAATTACATACCAATGTAATAATACTGTAAGAATACTACCAATGTAATCTTACCATCATAACCTTACCAATCCAAAGCGATCCATACCAATTCAATCCTTACCATAATGCACATTTCGCATTCTCAAATGACGAAATGAACTCAACAACACTCATCTGGACTGAACCAAAACAATACTCAAAATCCTCAAAAACATCATAACTCATAAGCGGGAAATAATCTATCTGTGCCAAATCCTGTCCGTCGGATCGAACAATCAAATACCCATCTTGATAAGAACCAAACATACACAATACATCTGTAGATCAACTACCACAAAATAATGATAATAAATCCGAAACATTGATGCAAAGCCCAAATGATCATACGATCAATAACCAGATCAACCAATACGTCAACTGAGAATATCACCAACATGACAAACTCCAAGCAAGACCAACAAAGAATCAACAACGACCAAAAATATCATCAACATGATCATCTCCAACATGACCAACAAGGATGGATCAACGATGACCAAGAATACCATCAACATGGTAAACTCCAACACGACCAATAAAAGATCAACAACGACTGAGAATACCATCAATATGGTATACTCCAACATGAACAAATATAATGGATCTCAAAGAAATAACCTCGACTGTCGAACATATCCCTCGGGCATATGAACAACCAGTCACAAACTGTCGAACATATCCAATCATACATGGACTATGAACGACCAAAACAATATGGCTCAAATATGGACGTCACAGTGCGCCCGATCCAGAGATGTGTCCGTGCACAAGCCACCCCGGGTATCGATCAAATACACGTGTGGTCTTGTACCTAATTAGCCTCACGAACTGCGTCTCGTGTGCACGGTTCAATGCGGAAATATCCACGCATAACCATCATGTGCCCGGCTAAAAATCCTACACAATAACCAATCGGCACGCAGATATGACTCCAGATATGTCACGATGCAACATGACAACGAAACTCAAGAATTACATATCCAATAAGGATCAAAAGACTCACCGAAGTGAACAACGACAATCTGACAAAGAAAAGTCGACACGGCTAATCAATATTCAAAACAACAATCCTAGGATAACAAACCCCAAAGGATAATCCATACGATCAACAATCTCAGACAACAGTTCTGGGATCAACATCCCTCGATGAGACGATCAACACAACCATTAATACCAACAATAGTCCTGGGATCAACACCCCTCAACGAACAACCAATACGAATCTCAATATATGAAGCCTCAACGTACAACATATACAACAACTCAACATAATAATTATCTCATAAATGAACATAAATTACCTCAAGGCCGAAGATAACATCCTTTCCACGAACAACATCCCTGAACGAATACACAGTTATACAAATAATCTCAAATAAGGTACCATCCATTCAATACCAATAAACCTTTATCCCGATACTTATGTCATCGCGATAACTATCCTCGATATCTGATATACTATATCCTTGACCAAAGATAACTCACGTCTTCTTTGAACACAATTAAATCATATACCTTATGATTTAATACAAACCAGAGCACGATATACAACTCATTATCCAACAACTTACATTTCTAACAACATTGCTATACGAATTATAAATGAAATGAAAACGAAACCATTCATCAAATATTATAAACTGAACAAGTATAAACTTGCCTCGATACCGATACCACGAAGCTGTTACCAGAATCCATTGCCTTCATCTACGAGCTCCTCATCCCTGACCAAAAGCAACCTACAAACTCTTCAACCTTGACCGCAACCCAACGACCATAATCAACGCTCAATTAACGCGACCTAATGCAATAATCAAATGACAACAGATCCGATAATAATCAATAATCGGTATAACCAACCAATCAAACTCAGCGGCTCAACAATACCTCGATCATTTATAAAACCGAACAATACAACTCAAACAATTACGAACTCATATCAACAACATAAGCCGAAATCCGATAAATCATAATTATCAATCAATAACCGATCAATAAACCCAACAGTTCCACAATATCTCGATTAAACACAGTCTTAAACAATCCAGTTCAAACCATCACGAATTCATAATCACAACACGAAAATACTACACTGTCTTCCTACTTAGAGCGCGTTAAACGCATAACGTAGCGTGCACTAAGTTGTTCCCGTTAGCGTGCGCTAGCCAGTAAGCTTAGCGTGCGCTAATGCTACACAGTGGCATGCATTCCAAGCATTGACTAACACCTTGCGACTACGAATCCGAATGAAAAGGAAATCATACTCCAAGATTAACAATAACTTTCTAGATCCAAACTCATCATCATACTCATATTCGTATTCTTATACGAATATTATATCAAAACACATAACTTGGCTCTAGATACGAATATCCCATATTCATATCCAAAACACCAACACCTTCTATACATAATCATCATATCCTGTAATTTTAGAGATCTTCAAGAACACGAAATATCCGACATCACGTTCAAAACAACATAATCTAAGGTGTATATCATAATGTTTGTCATTTTCTTCATCATGCAAATCACATAATCAAACCAACTCGATAACAAGGATCATCTCATACATAATCGGGAATACAACCTCATATCATGATTTAACTCATCTAAATCGACCACTGAAATTATCATGATTCAGAAATCCATGATTCAACCTCATCAAGTTAAACGAATCACCATTAACATGAAGAATCTTAAATAACATCCGAAAACTCTTATCATAATCCCATAAAATCTCATATAATATCGTCACATGATTATCCAACATGTTCCTCACATGTAATCATCCTTAAAAACGAACAACTAACAAGGGATACGAATATTACCTAGATTAAATGAACCAAGAAGAAGAACACTTGAACTCCATTCCAAGAATCATGAGTAACTTGAAGAACAAGGCTTGAATCCATGCTCTCTATCTTAATCTTGTTAAAAATCACCACCTCACCGTGTTTGGGAACCTCAAGATCCTCCCAAAGCTCTCTCTATCGACTGAAGGAGAAAGAATGGAATAAATGAATCTCAAAACCCGTCTGTCCCCTTATATAATAAACATTACTAGCGTGCGCTACTCTCATAAAATAGCGTGCGTTATTGCCCTAGCGTGCGATAACTGACTTTGTTAGCGTGCGCTATCGCAGCCCAGAGGCCACTGTCTTGCCTCATGCATCAGCTTACGTACGTAATGCCCATGCATTAGCGTACGTAACTTACACTGGCTAGCATACGCAAGTCCTTACATTTAGCTTGCGCTAACATCAGTTGACTTGCTACAGTCTACCTACCGCATGTGCCCCCACATGCCGATGTGACAAGGATAAGATTCCCTTTGACCGATCTACAACTAGCGTGCGTTAAGCCTCATGCTTTAGCGTGCGCTAATACTTCAGGACAACAACCGTTGACTTATCAGAACGTGCGCCGAAAGCAGCTGGGTCCACACGCAGATTCCTTCCGATCTGACTGCATTTAGCGTGCGCTACATTCTGCCTCTAGCGTGCGCTAACTATGAACGATAGCGTGCACTATACTTGAACATTAACGCGCACTAATTAGGCTATACTTAGCCATTTTCCAACTCTCCTCGTCCGTCTCGACATACCAAATACGACATACGGCATACTGAATACATGTACTGAATCCAATAACATCATCATACGATATACCCAATATTAAAAGTATGATAACCTGATACACGATATCCTCAAAATAATTGTCGAACCACTACGACAGTTATACAAGTACAAATACAGCTGTCTCAGTTCTCAATTTATTTTATCCATACTGTATAGACACCAAGCCATCCAGTATATCTTAGATAAAATGATGTGAATCAAGATATTATGAAGAACCCGGATGAGGACTTGAGCATGCTGACTGGACCAATAACGAGGTCTTGATCAAAGAAGTTCAAAAATAATTTATCGACACTCGTCATTGATATGTTTAAAAATAACTATGTTATCAAAGACAACAAATTCGTGAGTAGTGTCGAAGTTGTCGAACAATAAGTTTTTCATTTATTTTATCTTTGGTGTATTTTAATTTGAATTGTATTTCTTGAGTTGTATTTTTATATTTTGAGTTGTATATAATCGAGTCGTGTAATATTAATGTCGAAAATGATCGGAAAAGACGAACAAACAAACAAGGATGCAAATTCCCGCGCGTAAGACTGACACGCAGTAGTCTCGTATTTTGGCCATAACTTACTCGTCCGAAATCCGATTCAGGTGATTCAGGTGTCTATGGAAAGCTAAGAAAGAGAACTACAAATATTGTTCAGACCATAGGACCAAATTCGGAGACATTGGAGCTCAGAAATGATAAAACAGACAGCATCGGATTTATGGTGACTTGTTGTCCTTGTTTTCACACCTTAAAATCTTGGTCTTTGATATTTTGTCCCCTAAACATATGTTGATTGAATTTGTATCAGATTTTAGGATGTTTGAATGTTGATTTTTCTATTTTGTAGGTTTTTAGTTGTTTTTTTGTTCACACTAGAGTTAGGTGTAAGATTTTGGCTATAAATAGCCTTGAAGTTTCATTGTAAGAGGGCACCAAAGATTTTATGAATTTGAGAGTGTTTGTATTAACAAACCTTTGTGAGTGCTTTATTGTTTTGTTGAGTGTGTCTCAAAAACATCTCTTGTGTGATTTATATACTTATCAAGTGCAAACTTATTAGTATTTATATTCCACCCCTTCCGAGTTGCTACGGCGTGTCACGTAGATGTTTGGAAGTAAAGCCCCATTTTGCTTATTTTGGAAACATCCTGGGAACGAATTCATCTAGCGGTGTCGGTTACCATAACGTGTCGTGTGGGGGTCGCATCAGTTGGCTTCGGAGCTCGGTTATTCCAAAACTAAGTGGTATCATCTATTTTCCTTCATTACCATAATCTTCCTATCTTATCATCCTATTATTTCCTTTATCTTCTAAATCTTCCATCTTCTTCACACACACACAAAAAAAAAAGAAAAAAAAATATAAGTGGTGAAGGTTTTGATTGTTTTTGATAACTCTTCAAGCCGAGGCCAGGGGAAGAACTTGTTCCTTAGCCTTCGGGCGTCTGGTGATTTTAAGCTTGCGGATCGAATATCAAATGTCAATCCATTCATTTCATTACTAAAAAAAAAAAATTATAAGTCGTGAAGGTTTTGATTGTTTTTGATAACTCTTCAAGCCGAGGCCAGGGGAAGAACTTGTTCCTTAGCCTTCGGGTATCTGGTGATTTTAAGCTTGCGGATCGAATATCAAATATCAATCCATTCATTTCATTACCAAAAAAAAAAGAAGAAAAAAATATCAAGGAAGAAGAGAAGAACGAATTTTGATCGATCTTATCAAACAATTATCATACTTTTCGTTCCGTTCCATATTCTAAACTATTCCAAAATCTTTTGCTCCCATCTTTCCATTTTTTTATCTTATCTTCATTCGCAATCGTTGGGGGGATCGTGGGATTTGAGTTCTTTCAAGAAGAAACTTGATTTGAATCCCGTAAAATCACCTTGTAAGTTGTTTGGAAAAAGGCAAAAAAAAAATTGTGAGGAATTAAGAAAAAGCCAAACGAGAGATACGCGAGTGTGAGCGATCGAGCGATACACGTGAGGATCTTGTGAGGAAATTTTCTTGTAGAAAAAAAAGGAAAAAAAAAAAAAAAAAAAAAAAAAAAAAAAAAAAAAAAAAAAAAAAAAAAAAAAAAAAAAAAAAAAAAAAAAAAAAAAAAAAAAAAAAAAAAAAAAAAAAAAAAAAAAAAAAAAAAAAAAAAAAAAAAAAACAAAAAAAAAAAAAAAAAAAAAAAAAATATCAGGAACCGAAGGAAACGAGCAAAATCTTATCCTTCAAAATATTTTACAACAACTTGCTCAAATAGTCAAGACTAGATAAACAAGAGGAAACAATTGCTACTCTCACGAAGGGTAGAGAAGAGGAGCCCGCACGAAGGGGACCGGAACCCATTCGATTTGGAGGCTATGATGATGAAGATTCGATGAATTCCGAGGAGGAAACTCGAGGTTTGTACATCGAGGAGGCGAGAAGGACGAGGAGGAAGGAGAGAGTATGAAGGAAGACGAGGAAGATATGTCCGAAACGAGGAGGATCGGAATATGGGAAACATCAAAATGAAAATCCCATCTTTCGAAGGGAGAAGTGATCCGGACACATATCTCGATTGGGAAAGGAAGTTGGAGACCATTTTCGATTGCCACAACTATTCCGATGAGAAGAAAATGAGGTTAGCAATAACCGAATTTTCAGAATATGCAAGCATTTGGTGGGACCAACTTGTGACGGAGAGAAGGAGGAGTCGGGAGAGACCGGTTAGCGGTTGGGAAGAATTGAAGGTTGTTATGCGGAAAAGATTTGTTCCTAATTACTATCTTAAGGAACTATTTTCTCGCTTACAAACTTTAAAACAAGGCTCGAGAAACATTGAAGATTTTCGAAAGGAAATGGAGATGTTGATGATCTGGGCCAATGTTCGTGAATCGAGAGAGGCCACCATGACGCGGTTTTTACACGGGATGAGAGCCGATATAGCTAAAGAAGTTGACAAACAACACTTTGTTGAATTCGAGGACATGGTATATGCGGCGGTAAAAATCGAGCGGAGCTTACGAAGAGGGAGCAATAACAACTATTCCACGGGATACTCTACTCCTTGGAAACAACAATCTCAAGTAAGTTCAGACAAATTTAAAAATTTTGATAAAAGAGAAGGGAGTGTCTTGAAAGGAAAGTTTGAAGTTGGGAGTACTAGCAAACCAAAATTTGATGGGAAACCTAAACCCGTCGAAAGCACCCAAAGGAGAAACCGGGACATCCAATGCTATAAGTGCCAGGGTCGTGGACATATAGCATCCGACTGCACCAACAAACGGGTGATGGTACTTCGGGATGGGCAGATTGAAACGGAAAGCAAAAAAGAAGAAGAAGAAGAGACAAGAGAGGTGGAGAGTGATGATGAGACGTATGAGTATGCACCCGAACTTGTTGTTCGGAGGGTGTTAAGTTCTCAAGCAAAAGAAGAGGAAGTTAACGAATAAAGAGAAAATCTATTTCACACACGTTGTTTTATTAAAAATAAAAATTGTAGTGTGATAATAGATAACGGGAATTACACTAATGTCATTTGCGCTATGCTAGTGGAAGAACTCGATCTTCCAACAAGAAGACACCCTAAATCGTATCGTTTACATTGGCTAAATAATTGTGGGGAAGTTCGAGTTAATAAACAGGTACTAGTGGCTCTCACCATCGGAAGGTATCAATACGAAATCCTATGTGATATCGTTCCGATGCATGCTTGCCATATCTTGTTGGGAAGACCATGGCATTTTGATCGAGATGCTACTTTGAGCGGAAGGAAAAATCGTTACTCATTCGAGAAGGACGGAAAGAAAATTACCTTAGATCCCATGACTAAGGTACAAATACAAGAAGATCAACTTCGTCTTGAAAAGGAAGTTGAAGGAAAATCGAGAAAAGAGAAGGAAAAGAAAAATGAAAAAAATGAAAAAAGCGAGAAAAATGAAAAAAATGAGAAAAATGAGAAAAATGAAAAAAAAAGAAAGAAAAAGAAAATTTGAGAAAATGCATGCTTGTAAGTGCAAAGGAACTTGAAGAAGAGTTTGCGCTACTACTAACCCCGGGAACCGGATAATTCCGAGTTCTATTGAATCTTTATTGCAGGAATTTGTTGATGTTTTTCCTGAAGAACTACCTGTAGGGTTGCCACCAATCCGAGGGATTGAACATCAAATAGACTTTGTGCCCGGAGCGGTCATTCCAAATATACCGGCATACCGACACAACCCCGAAGAGACCAATGAAATCCAAAGACAAGTCGAGGAGTTGTTAAGTCTTGGGTATATCCGGGAGAGTCTAAGTCCTTGTGCCGTTCCTGTGATCGTCGTGCCAAAGAAAGATGGAACGTGGAGAATGTGCACCGATTGCCGAGCAGTAAATAATATCACGGTTAAGTATCGACACCCTATTCCAAGGTTAGATGATATGTTAGATGAATTACATGGTTCATGTGTTTTCACTAAAATTGACCTAATGAAAGGATATCACCAAATTCGTATGAAAGAAGGAGATGAATGGAAAACGGCTTTCAAAACTAAATATGGATTATACGAATGGTTGGTAATGCCCTTTGGACTAACGAACCCAAGTACTTTTATGAGATTAATGAATCATGTTTTACGTGCATACATCGGAAAATTCGTTGTTGTATACTTTGAGGATATACTCATTTACAGCAAAAATGTTGAAGAACATGTTGAACATTTAAGATTAGCTTTAATTACCTTGAGAAGGGAACAATTATATGCTAGTATTAAGAAATGTACTTTTTGCATGAATGAAGTTATTTTTCTTGGATATGTCGTTAGTGCCGACGGCATAAAAGTTGATGAAGAAAAGGTTAAGGCTATCCGAGAATGGCCTAGACCGACGAACGCGTCCGAGGTAAGAAGTTTTCATGGCCTAGCAGGGTTTTACCGACACTTCGTAAAAGATTTTAGCACAATTGCAGCCCCATTAAACGAACTTGTCAAGAAACATGCTAAGTTTAATTGGGGAAATGAACAAGAAAAAGCATTTAACACTCTGAAAGATAAATTGTGCACCGCACCTGTCTTAGCATTACCTGATTTTTCTAACACTTTTGAAATTGAGTGTGATGCTTCAGGAGTAGGAATAAGAGCAGTATTAATGCAGGGAAAAAGGCCGATAGCCTATTTTAGTGAGAAACTTGGAGGAGCTACATTAAATTACCCGACCTATGACAAGGAATTGTATGCTTTGGTTCGAGCCCTACGTACGTGGCAACACTACCTATGGCCTAAGGAGTTCGTGATTCATACCGATCATGAATCCTTAAAGCATCTCAAAGGACAGGGTAAATTGAGCAAGAGATATGCGAAGTGGTTAGAGGAAATTGAATACTTTCCTTACATCATCAAATACAAACAAGGTAAGGAAAACATTGTCGCCGACGCTTTGCCAAGAAGGTATGTATTACTCAATACACTTTCTTGTAAACTTTTGGGATTTGATTTATTGAAAGAAGCATATGAGGGGGATAAAGATTTCCATGATATTTATGTCGCTTGCGAGAAAAAAGGAGTAGAAAAATTTTATCGGGATAATGGATTCTTGTTCCGTGAAAATAAACTTTGCATTCCTTTTTGTTCAACACGGGAATTATTGGTAAGAGAAGCACATAGTGGAGGTTTAATGGGACATTTTGGGATTGCTAAAACTTACGAAATATTGCATGAACATTTCTTTTGGCCAAAAATGAAACATGATGTTTTTAAAGTTGTAAATTCATGCATTGTTTGTAGGAAAGCAAAATCACGAGTGTTACCGCATGGTTTGTATATGCCACTTCCGGTACCTTCCGAACCTTGGGTTGATCTTTCTATGGACTTTGTATTAGGATTACCCAGGGCGAAATCCGGTTGTGACTCCATTTTTGTTGTAGTTGATAGATTTAGCAAAATGGCACACTTCATTGCATGTCATAAAACGGACGACGCCACACATATTGCTAATCTATTTTTCAAAGAAATTGTTCGTTTGCATGGTATGCCCAAAAACATCGTATCCGATAGAGATACCAAATTTTTGATTCATTTTTGGAGAGTCTTATGGGCAAAATTGGGGATGAAATTGCTTTATTCTACAACATGTCATCCCCAAACTGATGGTCAAACCGAGGTTGTTAACCGAACGCTTGGTCAATTGTTGCGAACTATTGTTAACAAAAATTTGAAAAATTGGGAAACATCTTTACCATTTATCGAGTTTGCCTATAATCGAACCGTACATTCTACTACGACATTTTCGCCATTTGAAATCGTGTATGGTTTTAATCCAATAACTCCTTTAGACTTGTTGCCTATTCCAATATATGACAGGAGTAACCTTGATGGCAAGAAAAAGGCGGAGATGGTGAAGCAATTACATGCCAAAGTTCGTGAACAAATTGAGAAGCGCAACAAACACAATGCAAGAATGAAGAACAAGGGACGCAAACAAGTACTCTTTGAACCAGGTGATTGGGTTTGTGTTCATTTGAGGAAAGAACGATTTCCCATTCAAAGAAAATCGAAGCTAATGCCAAGGGGAGATGGACCATTCCAGATCTTAGAGCGGATTAACGACAATGCCTATAAAGTAGATCTACCTGGTGAGTATAATGTTTCCACTACTTTCAATGTCGCTGACTTAAGTCCGTTTGAAATTTCAGATTCGAGGACGAATCGTTTTGAGGAACGGGGGAATGATGTGAATTAAGATATTATGAAGAACCCGGATGAGGACTTGAGCATGCCGACTGGACCAATAACGAGGTCTCGAACAAAGAAGTTCAAAAATAATTTATCGACACTCGTCATTGATATGTTTAAAAACAACTATGTTATCAAAGACAACAAATTCGTGAGTAGTGTCGAAGTTGTCGAACAATAAGGTTTTCGTTTATTTTATCTTGGTGTATTTTAATTTGAATTGTATTTCTTGCATTGTATTTTTATATTTTGAGTTGTATATAATCGATTCGTGTAATATTAATGTCGAATACGATCGGAAAAGACGAACAAACAAACAAGGATGCAAATTCCCGCGCGTAAGACTGACACGCAACAGTCTCGTATTTTGGCCATAAATTACTCATTCAAAATCCGATTCAGGTGATTCAGGTGTCTTTGGAAAGCTAAGAAAGAGAGCTACAAATATTGTTAAGACCATAAGACCATATTAGGAGACATTGGAGCTCATAAATGATAAAACAGACAGCATCGGATTTATGGTGACTTGTTGTCCTTGTTTTCACACCTTAAAATCTTGGTCTTTGATATTTTGTCCCCTAAACATATGTTGACTGA
Organism: Orobanche coerulescens; assembly: GCA_033398695.1. Classification (NCBI taxonomy): domain Eukaryota; kingdom Viridiplantae; phylum Streptophyta; class Magnoliopsida; order Lamiales; family Orobanchaceae; genus Orobanche; species Orobanche coerulescens. Next base: position 88,379,954 of record CM065809.1, read on the forward strand.
CTTTGTATCAGATTTTAGGATATTTGAATGTTGATTTTTTTATTTTGTAGCTTTCTATTTGTTTCCTTGTTCACACTAGAGTTAGGTGTAAGATTTTGGCTATAAATAGCCTTGAAGTTTCATTGTAAGAGGACACCAAAGATTTTATGAATTTGAGAGTGTTTGTATTAACAAACCTTTGTGAGTGCTTTCTTGTTTTGTTTAGTGTGTCTCTAAAACATCCCTTGTGTGATTTATATACTTATCAAGTGCAAACTTGTTAGTATTTATATTCCACCCCTTCCGAGTTGCTACGGCGTGTCACGTAGAGGTTTGGAAGTAAAGCCCCATTTTGCTTATTTTGGAAACATCCTGGAAATGAATTCATCTAGCAGTGTCGGTTACCATAGCGTGTTGTGTGGGGGTCGCATCATAAAATAACTCGAAAAATTCATACTGAAAATTCGGGTATTACAAGATAAAAATATCAGTCGGGTTTTGGTCAAAGCAAAATCTCAGCTATGTTTGACCAAATGAAACATCAGTCGGGTTTTGGTCAAAACAAAATGTCAGCCGGGTTTGACTAGTAATAAGTACAACTGAACATCACTGAAGACAATTTAGCTAAGTATAAAAGAGTCAAACATCAGTCGGGTTAGGTCAAAGGAGAATATCAGCTGAGGTTGACCAGACAAACATCAGTCGACATTCGGTCAAAATGAACTATCACCCTACTCTATTCAAGACGAAATATCAGTCGACTTTACCAAGGCAAAACATCATCCAAGGTTTTATCAAGAATTAACATCATTCGAGTTTTTGGACAACAACTATGTCCACATCAACAATCATTGAAAAGTCAACAAAGACAGTAAATAATATGCAGACGTAAAGCCAAGGAGACAAGGTGATTGATTCCCTAAATTTAAGGAATAGAATATTCATTGAGTTTCACGCCCTGAAGACTTTTCAAATATATTAATCAAAGAAAGACGGTGTAGTAATCCTACATCTTCAAAGATCGAATTTGAAGAAAGAGACAAAGCCGTACAAGGGGGAGAAAAGATAAACAATGATGTCCACTCTCCAACGGACAGATTTTTTCCAAGATGCAATGGTTATAAAGAGCTCAAAGATCGTACTATAAGTATCTGAAGAACATTTGAGAAAAAGTACGACGCGAACTACACTTACAAGCAATCAAAGCTAACGAGAGCAATATACAACTATAGCATCGTGAAGAGTAAGATCATAAATTATGATATACATAGAAGCTCTTAAGTTGGCGAAGACAAACACTCTTGTCTTAAAGTTTGATCACATGGTACTTTCTTGAACTAGGTTCTTGAGAGTAAAAGGTTGTACGGCATCTACGGGTTCTTGATTGGAATGTGATAGGCAACTTGCGAGTTGTTGAGGTATCCAATGGTTTTCGATCAATAGGTGTTAGGCAACCAAGGGAAGGAGTTACAACAGCCACGAATTTTCACTGGTTGAAAGTTGTTGTAACTAAGTTCATTGTAACACGATTTCACTTGTTGAAAGTTATAGTGAATTTATCTCCAACTGGTTTGGAGATAAGTGGACTAGTAGAGGATTACCCCACCTCTGAAACCACTATAAGTGTTGTGTGATTTATTGTCTTTAACATCATACTTAACTATTGCATTCATATTAATTGTTGCATTAAAAGTCAGCTGTCTTCCGCAAAACAATTTTACAGCTGACAAACCTTAGCTGCATTTTATTACAGCTGTGTTTTTCAAATAGATATTTAGTGAAAAGATTTTATAAGTCTATTCACCCCCACCCTCTAGAGTTAACCTGACGTCTTGTGACCTACAACAACCCTTCAAAGACCTAGCTTCCAACTTCTCTACTTTAGTCCTCTTGACATAAGCAGGACATCCCCAAATCTTACTGTGATTAAGACTTGGATTCCTAGCTCTCCACATCTCATGTAGAGTCTTAGGAATGGCTTTATAAGGACATATGTTCAAGATATATGCATCAGTAATAAGCGTATAACCCCACATGTAAATTAGTAGATCAGTATAGTTAAGCATGGAGTGAACCATGTCTAACAAGGTTCGGTTCCCTTTTTCTGACACACCATTTAATTGTGGAGTAGCTAGAGGAGTAAATTGTGACACTACCTAGTTCTTTTAAGAACTCATCAAAGTCATTATTCATATACTCGCCATCTCGGTCCGACCGAAATGTTTTAATATGATGTCCTGTTTGATTTTCAACTAGGGCCTTAAATTTCTTGAATTTATCAAAGGCTTTGGATTTATGTTTCATTAAGTAAACGAATCCATACCTAGTATGGGCTCAGTGAATGTAATGAAATACTGAAAACCATCTCGTGCCACTTTAAAAGGGACACATACATCGGTATGGATCAATCCAAGTTTCTCAGCAGCTCTTTCAAAAGTTCATGTGAAGGGTAACTTAGTCATTTTTGCCTTGAAGGAAATATTCAAAAGTTGGGTAGTGATTCAATCCCAATGGACCCGTAAGCCCATCTTTTCCATTTTATGAACCTTGGTGTGTCTAACATGACCAAGTCTAAGATGCCACTTAAGTGCTTGGTTTGTTTCATGCCTACCACACTTCCTAGTTATAGTGTTCACATTTGTTTAATTTTTTACATTCAAATGGTATAAACCATTCAATAATATAGTAGTATCAACCAATTTATTTTTAAAATAAATTCGGCAGGAATCATCTCTAATAAAGAAATGAAACCTTTCTGTCCATGACCGAAAATTGATACAATATTTTTATGCCTCCTGGACAAAACAAGTACATCACCCAAATTAATAATAAAATGAATTCTAAATCCAACATAAGCGATGACGTCAGTAGCTTCGACACTATGCCCACTGCCGACTGTCACCATCACTTTTCCAGCTTCGAGCTTTCTACTTCATTCCAGATCCTGACTCATTTTACATATATGAGAAATTTCACCAGAATCAAGTATCCAAGAAGTAGAATAAATAGTTACAGAACAATTCTTGTCCAAATCTAGTAGTTCCGTACCTGAAGGCGCATTGCGGTAAAGTTTTGGACAATGCCTCCTCCAGTAGCCCAGCTCGCCGCAGTTGAGGCAAGCATCTGTCTTCTTGTCCACCTTACACTATTAAAACATTGGCGCCTTCTCGTTATCTTTATGTACGCCACATTTGAGCTTGAACTGCTTCTTGCCCTTCTTCTTATTGTTTTTGGACCTCCAAGGCCCAACATAAATGACAAGAGTAGCCTCATTTGGCCTAGTCTTCATCTGAGACTTTGTCGTACTCAGTTTGTTCATTAGACCAGCCATATGGCATGCAATCTCATCGAAGTTCAAGTTCATTACAAATCGAGAGAAAGAGTCAGTAAGTAACTGTCGGATAAGGTCGGTCTGGAGAGAAGCATGCATCCTAAAATCAAGAGCCTCCAATCTCTCAATCATGGATATCATCTTGAGGACGTGATCCCCAACTTTCTCACCTTCCTTCATCCGAGCACCAAATAACTGCTTCGATATCTCATATCAAGCAGTTCGACTGTGCTCCCCATACAATTCAATAAGATGTGCCAGAATCGCCCTTGAAGAGGGCATGTTCTCATGGGCCCTCTGAAGCTCATTGTTCATTGAGGCCATCATGAAACTTCGGACCCTGACATCATATTTAACCCATTTCTCATGGGCATCAACATCTTTCTAACTAGCCCTGATCCTTGGAGGATCCGGTGGGATGTACACCTCTAAGATGTATCCCAACGTCTCCATTCTGAGGACTATCTTGAGATTCTGGAGCCAGTACACAAAGTTGGGTCCAGTTCGAGTGTTCTTTTCGAGTAAAATTGTGAGTGGGTTCATTGTCATTTTGAGAGTGTTTTTATTAACTGCAGAGGATAATAATAGATTCGTTAGTGATTATTTAATTATGATTCTCATAAAGAATTTTAGAACTTTCTTTATTCATAACTTGGCTCCCAATATTTTATCGGCATTACATACTCCACGTGAAATCCGGAAGTCATGGTTGAGTTGATAGTGGTGATTGAGTTCTTTACAAAGTTTAATAGAGGGCAACTCATTCGGTTTCTATTCTATCATTCTTTATGAAGTGGTGTCTAACAACAACGCATCTAATGAATGATTCGATCTTCTTTTACCCTTAGTTCACCTGCTCTCAATCCATACGATATATATGGCTCGTTGAACTGTCTAAGTTTAAACCATGAACTCCTATCAGCCTGATAATTGAATCTGACCCGATAACCCATATAGTTTCTAGGGGTTTGATTTGTCACAACCGAAGGCATCTAATGTACTCTAGGAATTTATCAACCTTCCTCAAAAATATTACCCTGGTATACTCGGAAGAATAATATTTCAGTTTAGATTTCAATTTTCCATGAGTTTGATGAGGGGTAGGTGTAGGTCACAAGTCGTCCAGGAATAAGTCTAGAGGGGGGGGGGGGGTGAATAGACTTATTGAAACTCTTAAACTCTTTTTCACGAAGAGTAAGTTTCTCAGCTGATAGATATGCAAATGACTTAGAGTCGTTTGTACTCAATACGTGCGGAAGTCAGCTGATGACGAATACAAAACAACCAATGAAACACTTAACAATGAATGCAGCAGTTAAAGTATGAAGCTATAAAACAGTAAAATACGCAGGCAGTTATAGTGGTCTCAGAGGTGGGGTAATCCTCTACTAATCCACTTTTCTCCAAACCAGTTGGAGATGAATTCACTATAATTGTCAACCAGTGATAAAGATTACAGTGATTCAACCAATTACAATGACTTCCAACCGGTGGAAATCCTTGCCGTTGCAACTCCTCGATCGCCTTGCACCTCTTGATCCGCGATCCTTGGATGCCTTTACAGTCTTGAACTTCAACCAGTGAAGTACCCCGAACTCAGGATTAAAGATACGAGTTTTTGTCTTCTCCAACTAAGAGCTTCTTCAAATATAAACTTTGAGTACTGCTCTTTTCACGATGCTATAGTTCGCTTTTTGATTGCTTTGAATGCTTTGATTGCTTGAGATTTTTGTTCGCACCGTACTGCTCATCTTCAAATCTTCGGATATATAGGTGTTGATCCTTGAGCATTCTTCATAGCCGTTGCAAATCCTGTAACAAATCCGTCCGTTGGAGAAATAGACTTTTTTTGTTTATTTTTCTGAACGTTGCAAGGCTGGATTGCCATATTTTAATCCATCTTTAGACCGTTGTGAAGACTTTGCATGTGAGGCGCCGGATGTTTTGAATATAATAAGATTAAAGTCTTCAGTGGTAGACCTGGATGAATTATTCAATTCATATCCTTGCGGGAATCTCTCCAATTTGTCTCTTCACGCTTGCATGTGACTTTCCGTAATATTTGACTTCTCAATGCATGCTGATGTGGACTTGGAGTACTTGGATGATCAAGTTGGCTGATGTACAGTCATCTTCTCTGCAGTTTGGACTTCTCTGTCGGTGGATGATTGAGACTCGCCTGATCAGATGACTTGTCTGAAGTCACTTGACTGCAGTCTGGTCAAACATCTCTGATGAACTTTTGTTGAGCAGAACTTCTCTGACTTGACTCGGCTATACTTCTCTGATGTACTTAGCTGTACCTTTGTACTTAGCCGATTTGAGCCTAACTTATTTGGCCTATAGAAGATACTCATTTGGTTCTTCTTTACATTTTGCCAAGTATTTAACTTAACACAATTTGGCCTATGGAAGATACTCATTTGGTTCTTCCTTACATTTTGCCAAGTAATAAACATTTGAATTACATTAATGACATCATCAAAATCTAACAAGTATTCCTAAAAAATTCCCCCTATTTTGATGATGGCAAAACTTAAGCAAATTATTCAAATTAACAAGTCTGCACTTGAGTGCAAGACACAAACTAAAATCAGTCTACTTTTGAGACAACTGGGAATTGTCATTCAAAAGAATGTTATAAAAATTTCTGTATTGATTTACAAATACATGTCTTTCAATGATCAAAACAATTACAGAAAATTTACAAGTACAAAAGGATATGAATACAAAACAAATCATCTGCCTCTGCCTCTGCGAATTGACTGCTTGGCAGGTCTGATAGGCTTAGCTCCAATTGGCCTTATCTTGACAGGGGCAAGACCATATTTTCTTCTGACAACGAGAGCGTCAAAGTCTTGTTCTTCTTGTGAGGAGAACTTATGCTCATCACAAAGTTTCTTAATTTTCCTCCGAAGTGCTAATTCATCCAATTCATCATTTTCCAAGGTGGGAGGATCTTTAGGCCTGAAAGGAGGGATCATTGGGTATGCATTACGTTCCTTTGCATGTTTTAGTAGGACAACCCACAGTTTTGGATGTGCTTCCTCCATGAAGTTAATAAAAGTCTGCTGTGGGGAGCAATTTTTATCCTTGAGTAACTCCCAGATATAAAAATCTCTGATGAACCTTTTCTTTGCAGTTCCCCACATAGGTAAAGCTTCGATAAGAAGAAACTCTTCAACATACCATAACTCTCTGCCTTCGTATTCTAGTGTAGGCTGGTCCCCAATTCTGATTCTCCTTCTTTTGTGTGCAGGCTGATCATCAGCCTGTTCTAGTTCAGCTTCTCCCTTCCTTTTTGCCGACGATGTCCCAGCTGTGATCATTTGGACATCTTGCCTCTTCTTGGTACTCATATCTTGATCTCCTCTAATTGCCCCCTGCTTGCTACCTTTCTCCTATAACCTTTCTTCCCCCTTTTTGCCAGCATCAACCAGGGTGGTCAATTGCTGCTCCATTCTAAGCATCTAGTCAGACATGCCAAGGGGCATTCTGTTGTTTGTAGGAGGAGGTGGTTGAGGGATGTTCCCCTGTAGCAAGGTGTCAATTTTGGCATTGATCGACTGCAGATCAGGAGTTATTTGAGAAGCAAGCAGCTCTCCAATAGTGTCTTTCACAATCTGTCGGATCAGCTCAGTCATCACAGGTGTAATTTGTGATGTCTGTGGAGAGTACTCGCCTGAACCTTCTACTCCTGCAAGTGGGTGTGCGAATGACCCACCTGTCTGCAGACTCCTGTCTGCAGCTGGCATACCAGATGGGGTCTGTTCTGGGGTCCCCGATCTGGAGTCTTCAGCCAAGTCTGCTTCTAGGCTGGTATATCGGGCAGGTGGCCCAGCCTTCTCTGATGCAGCTTCCTTTTCTGCCACCTTTTCTGGCTCCTTCTCTTTTTCCCCTTCTTTCTTTTCCAACTCCTTCTCTCCTTATTCCTTTTCTTCCTATTCATCATTCTCCTTTTCTTTCTCACCTTCTTTTTCTTCTCCTTCATCTTTACCATCATCATCATCATCATCATCATCATCTTTTTTTTTCATCTTTATCATCCTTTTTCTCATTATTATCATCTTTATCATCATCCTCCTTTACTTCTTCATCCTCCTGATCAACTTCATCTCCTTCTTCTTCTTCTTCATCCACTAATTCGACAGTTTTTTCGACTTCTTCTTCTCCAGATTGTTTTTCAACTGAGATATTTTCTTCTCTTTCTTCCAGTCTCCCCTCTTCACCATCAATAACAATAATTTCTTCTTCTTCTGGCACTAACTCCTCTATTCTTATTTCTTTCTCTTCAACTTCTCCTTCTTTATCAACAAACCCGTCAAATATACTATACATAATGGTATGGATAAATTAGTCTATGTGAGTTTTAAAATTGGACATGAACCAATTTTCCTGAAGAAGCAAAATTGCGTCTGATTCATCAAAAAAATTGATCAGCGCTTCTACATTGGCCTGGGGATACTCCCAACCACTCACCTCAATGAAAGTTTGTAGTTGAGTGAAAGAATAGGATTTAAAAGTTTTCCACTCCTCATAAATGTGAACGAAAGAGTGTTTTAGAGCAAGGGTTTTTACCATTTTAAGCTGCTCTATATATAGGTTGAAAACATTGTTATCAAGTAGGTTGAGCTGTAATTTGCCTCAGGTATGTTGATGATTAGGCCTGCTTCCTCTTCTTCAGAAATGTACTGGGGGGTGAGAAGGGAAACAATCTGGGTCTCCAGGCTGGCAGGAGCAGGCTGGTCCTCCAAATGTGTAGGAGACTTAGGTGCAGGGCTGAAGAATCGCTCTGGCTGCTCCTCTTCACTGAACTGCAATCGCCTGGGCCTCTTCGGAGAAGGTTCTGGTGAGGAATGAATTACGGAGGGCTCACCAGGGGCTGGTCCCCTTCTCTTAAATCAAACAGCAATAGGTGTATTGTCCGACTCTGTATCAGACTCGGCTGCAGGTGGGTTGCGGGCTGCACCCTGGTCGGACTCGTCTGATGATTCAGGGTATTTGTAAGTGGGTCCCTGATCAGACAACTCTTTTAAGATCTGAGCTGCTCTTCTTTCGCTTCCTAGCCTCCTCAAAGTTTCTTGGTCTAGATGACCAAGTCTTTTGTTGATGTGGAAGGGGTCAGTATTTCTCTTTGCCACACCAAGCTTCTCCAGAATCCAACTTAGCTATGTTCCAAACGCCATCTTGGATTTGAACTTCTTCTCTTCAACAAGCCACTCGGCCTTGTTGACTTCGCGCACCAACTGCCTGTAAATGTAGTCCATCCAGTCAATTGGCGTGTCTTGAATAAGTGCTCCCAGCACCATGAATTTAGCGGACGACAGTTGGCCGTAGCTACCGGCCATGCCCATGACTATTTGGTTGGTTATGTCCAACACATAGCGATATTCTCTTTTAATCTCACTTGTCTTGGCGGTCAGCTTAAGTTTATCCGGTTGGTCGACCGCCTTAATCTTCAGCCAGGTCTCGGCTGCGCTCTGTCTGAGGGCTTCGACCGCCAAGCCACGATTCTTTATTCCAAAAGATTTTCCAATCGTCTCCGGCAATATGTCCACTTGGATGCCGCCGACAGTGCTTCGAATCCCCGATTTAATCACACAGGCTTCTCAGAAAAATGCAATAACGTCCTCCTTAAACAAATGCTTGGGACTGATATCCAAAAATGGGTAGATCCCATTCATCTTCATCGAGCGGATAAGGTTGCGCACTTTGTTGTTCTCCAGATTCGATTCCAGGAGCCCCTCAAAATCAACGACCAGGGAGAAAATGATCTGGTCCTTGACTACCTTCAGGTTTATACCTTCAAAATAAGATACCATTTCTGCAAGATAGACGTTTTCTTAGTGTATTGAGAATTCAAAGGATTTTCTGCTATGTAAATTAGGGTTTTCGAAATTTTGGTGAAGGTAAAGTGAAAGGGTTTTCCGTCCTTATAAGGAAAATGAAACGATGCTGTAATTAAATAATCATTTATTTTAATCGGTGGTCCACCTTTTGAGATCCCTTTTTAAAATTCAAATTTTAATCGGTGCTCCAGGTTTTGAGTTTGAAAATAGACGGTTGGATTTTAATTTATCACAGTGGAGGTCGATTGAACCTGTGATTGCCACGTGTATTTTTAAAGCTTATAGTATTATGCCACTTGTGATCCAAAAATAATATGATACTATTTAAATAAATAGCAGATAATAATATAATATTTAGAAGTCGGTTAGGTTTAGAAAACTTAGCTGGTTGACCGTTGACCGTTGACTGCTCTGCATCAAGTGAGTTGACTCCTTTGACTTCTCGCCTGTGGTTTTGATCAGCTAGGTTCCTTCGTCCTTCGTCTTCTTGTCTGCACCAGGTAGGATCAGATTCCTATGATCATCTAGGTCCGTCCTTCGTCTGATCTGTTTCAGCTAGCTTTTTCTTCTGTACTAGATTCCCAATCTAGTAAACCAAGTTCTCTGCTCAGCTCCAAAAACCTTTCTTCTGGCAAAGGTTTGGTGAAGATATCAGCAATTGGGTAGTCTGTGCTGACTCTTTCAACTCTGACTCTCTTGTTAAGCATGTGATCTCTGATGAAGTGATGCTTAACATCAATGTGCTTGGTCCTTGAATGCAATACCGGGTTGTTGGTTATTGCCATAGCACTGTTGTTGTCACACCAGATAGGATCTTCATTGGCAATGATGTTGTAGTCCCTCAGCTGTTGTCTGATCCATAAGATCTAGCCACAACAACTACCTGCAGCTAGGTATTCTGACTCTGTGGTGGAGATAGAGTTAGAAACCTGCTTCTTCCGAACAGGGATATCACCGATTCTAGGAATTAGCACGTTCCACTAGTGCTTTTCCTATTAATTTTGCATCCTGCGAAATCTGCATCTGAATATCCTGATAGCTCGAAGTTATCGTCCTTAGGATACCATAGTCCAACATTGACTGTAGACTTAAGGTATTTAATTATTCTCTTGGATGCATCTTGGTGCGACTGCTTTGGCTTGGATTAAAATCGCGCGCATACTCCTACGGCATAAGATATATCTGGTCTGCTTGCAGTGAGGTATAGCAATGATCCAATAACTCCTCTATAGTGGGTTAAATCCACTGATATGCCTCCCTCATCTGCATCTAGGTGAGTACTTGTGCTCATAGGAATTCTTGCTGGTTTGGCTGATTCCATTCCAAATCTCTTGATGAGGTCTCGGGTATATTTGGCTTGATTGATGAAAATTCTATTTTCCATCTGCTTGACTTGTAATCTAAGAAAGAAGTTAGGCTTTACCATCATACTTATCTCAAACTCTCCTTGCATGAGGTTTGAGAATTTCTCACACAGCTCTGGGTTGGTTGAGCCAAATATAATGTCATTCACATATATCTGAACTATTAATATGTGGCCTTCGTGCTCCACTCTGAATAAGGTCTTGTCCACTTTCCCTTTGCAGAAACCGTTCTTCTCAAGAAATACAGATAAGGTTTCATACCAGGCTCTTGGTGCTTGCTTAAGTCCATATAGAGCTTTCAACAGCTTGTAGAATGTGTCTCCTTTGACAAATCCTGGGGGTTGCTCCACATAGACTTCTTATTCTAGGATTCCATTAAGGATTGAACTTTTTACATCCATCTGATAGACTTCAAAATCCTTGAATGCAGCATATGCGAGGAATAGTCTGATGGCTTCTAGTCTTGCAACAGGTGCATAGGTTTCATCAAAATCTATTCCTTCACACTGTGCATATCCTTTAGCAACAAGTCTGGCTTTATTCCTAACAACAGCTCCATCTTCGTCGCTTTTGTTTTTGTACACCCATTTAGTGCCAATAACCTTCTTATGATTTGGTCTGTCTGTTAGTGTAACACCCCAAACTAGGCGGATATTATAGTGCCGTGAATCCCCGACTGGGACCCACCAGGCGAATGAAAATGATGAATTAAATAATATAATTGTAGTAACGAACCACATTATATTACCAAGTACTCCGATGAGGAGTTTAAGTACAACACACCAGGACAATACTGAATACTAGTATATTTTATATGAAGATAAAATACACAACACTGAATGAAACGGAGTATCCAAATGAAAGTCTGCAGCGGAAATTAAAGGACAACAACATGAATAACTGAAAGATCGGGGCCCCCTACTAGTATCACTGGGACTCCTCGCCGTCAACATGCTATTCCCGTGCTTTTGCCTTGCCATGACCTGAAAAACAATATCCCCAAACGGGGTCAGTTATACAGAACAACAATCCTCAAGAGTTGAATAAACACAATCATATATATGTAGTATAAACCACAAGTTCGATCAAAATGAATCGGTTAGATTATAACCCAATCTTGTTGAAAACATACGCAATCAAACATGCCGTAGGAATCAACTAACAGTACGGCTCAAAGGGTGGCGCCACACTACGCCTGGGATGGAAATGTGTCCGTGCACAAGCCACCAACGAGCATCGATCAAATACACGTGTGGTCTTGTACCTAATCAGTCTCACGAAGCAATCGACTCGTGTGCACAGTCCAATGTGAGGCCAACAACCAACACACGACATAAATGTGCCCGACATGAAAATCCTACACATACCAACCGGCACGCCAGTATGACCCGGAATGCCACGATATAAAAAAAGTGACATCGGAAACGAATAATGACTTTCCGAGATGAAATGATAGTGAAATGAATGATAGCTCAATGAGATGATTGGAACCGTCGTTCCTTGTGACTGAAGTGATTAAATGACAATGACAAGTTTTGATACGGTTAACAAAATGATGAATGAGTTATGATTATGAATGAACAACAACAAAAGGAAATGAATATCCTTTTAACTGAGTAAGAATCAACTTACACAACACCGGTGACAATTATCCTTCCACGAACAACGTCCTAATTGAGATATCGGTCGCTCGAACAACCTTGAATTATACAATATCCAACAACCCGTTCAATATACGAATCAAACACGAATATAACGAACTCAAAACGTCGATACGATTAAACCAAGTTCATTGGGGCATTATATCGAATACGTTGTGGCCAAACTCCGATTGTTTACAATCAAATCTCAATATGCCATTATCAAATCCCCCAAGAAGTGTTTCAAACCAACAAACATCTTCCAAATGATCAATAATCCAAAATGAATATCCGAAAACGTGATTATAACGACAATTAATCGAAAACCCCCAATTTCAACTCGATATTCAAAGTGTTCTTGAATAATCCCTCAATAATCCAATGAATCCTTATACAAACTCATAATCATATACATATCCCTTCATATAACCTGATTATAACGTCCAAAACATCATATCTCAACACAAAATCGAAATCCAAGATGTTGAAGAAATTACCTCTTGAAGATCCAACCACTTCGATCCGATGAACACGAGTTAAAACGAGTATCCAAGCTTCCCAAATGAATGAAGATGATGAAGATTACACACTCAAATGATTGATGATGGCAAAATCTCTCCCTCAACCCTCTCTCGGATAAAAGTTGGAGAAATGAAGAAATGAGGAAAAATGTCCCGGCCAAATCCTTATATACTGCCGGAAGTTACGGCCGTAACTCGGCCCTCTTACGGCCGTAACATTCCAGGTCAACGGCCTTACGGCCGTAACCGGCCAACTCGTACGGCCGTAACTCGGCTTCGTCCAAAAGCCTGCCGATAGACTTACGGCCGTAACCGCTCCTGAGTTACGGGCGTAACTCGCCTTCATCAAAAACATCTGCCGACATCCTTACGGCCGTACCCGCACTCCTTACGGGCGTAACTCGGATGATACGGCCGTATCCGGCCAAACTTACGGGCATAAGCACCCCTCGTCGAAAATGACCAGGCACCTTGCCTGCAGCGTACGACCTTATCCGGCCAAGCCTTACGGCCGTATCTCCCTCGACTTACGGCCGTATGCCGCAACCCTTACGGCCGTAACTCGCCTTCGGCCAAAAACGCCTGGGCACCCTGCTCGACACGTACGGCCGTAATCGGCCAAACCTTACGGCCGTACCTGCTCAACTTACGACCGTATTCCGAAAACTTACGGCCGTAAGTCCCGTTCATCCAAAATGGCCTGACATAAACGAACCCTTGTTACGGCCGTAACCTACAATCCTTACGGCCGTAACTCAATGCTGGACATGGTGAAAAATCCGACAACTCCGATTCCTCGCTACGACTGATGAATGCTCCGACAATTCATACGAATTTGAAAGTGAACAGGTCCAACACATGCCAAAAAAGATACTCCCAGTACAAGACTACCAATCCCGATGAAAATGATAATATTCCCGTCTCGATCTATAAACGGAGATGAAAAGACGATCGGTAACTGATATACGATTACAACGTACCAACAGTGAACGAAATGAATGAATCATGAATGATGAGTGATTAATAATGAGTGAAGTTTACTGAATGATAATTACTGACTGATTAATATTGAATAAAAATGAATGAAATTCAACCGGGTATTACATACTCCCCCCTTAAAAAGAGTTTCGTCCTCGAAACTAAGGGTCAAACAGCTCGGGATAATTCTCCCGCATATTCTCCTCGGTTTCCCAAGTGGCCTCTTCGACTCCGTGTCTAGACCACTGAATCTTGACCAAAGGGATCGTCTAGTTCCTCAACTGTTTGATTCGCCGCCCTAAAACTCATACAGGACGTTCCTCGTATGAATGATCATCCGCGATCTCGATTTCGTCGAATTGAAGTATGTGACTCGGGTCGACAACATACTTCCGCAACTGAGAGACGTGAAACACATAATGAATTCGGCTTAACGCCGGAGGTAAAGCCAAACGATAAGCTAGCCCGCCTATTCCTTCCAAAATCTCAAACGGTCCAATAAATCTCGGACTCAACTTCCCCCGTTTCCGAAGCGGAAAATACCCCGACTCGGGGAACCCTTGATCAAAACGTGGTCCTCCGTCTCGAACTCTAGTGGTCGACGACGATTGTCTGCATAAGATTTCTGTCGACTATGAGCGGTCAACAAACGACTCTTGATCAAAGCTACCTTCCCACGGGCGGCTATAAGCATATCGGGCTCGGTGCCGATTGATTCTGACAAGTTATCCCAACACAAAGGAGATCGACAATGACGACCGTACAAGGCCTCGTAAGGTGCCATCTTAATGGAAGTATGCCAACTATTATTATACGTGAACTCGATCAATGGTAGTTGGGCTTCCCAATCGTCTTTCCAATCGAGGACGCATGCCCTCGACATGTCCTCTAATGTCTGTATAGTCCTCTCTGATTGTTCGTCGGACTGAGGATGAAAGGCGGTACTGAGATTGAGCTGAGTTCCCATAACACGATGAACTGATTTCCAAAAATGAGACACAAATTGTCCGTCACGATCGAAAACGATACTCTTGGGGTTACCGTGCAGTCTCACTATCTCCTTGATGAACGACTGGGCCAGTCTCTCGGGACCCCACGTATCCTTGATCTCAAGGAAATGAGCTGATTTAGTTAAGCGGTCCACAATCACCCAGATCGTATTCATGCCACGACGACTCGTCGGCAAACTCATGATGAAATCCATAGAAATGTCTTCCCACTTCCATTCTGGAATAAGGAGAGGTTTCAGCATACCCGCCGGTCGCTGATGTTCAATCTTGACTTGTTGACAGGTTAAGCATCTCGAAACAAATTCTGTGACTTCTCGCTTCATATTACTCCACCAGTAATTTTGTTTCAAGTCCTTGTACATCTTGCTAGACCCCGGATGAACAGAATAAGGGGTAGCATGAGCTTCTCTCAAAATCGAGTTTTTCAACTCGTCATTGGCCGGTACGCACAACCGATTCTTAAATCTCAAAAGTCCATCATCGTGGACCACGAATCCAGGGGCTTTTCCCCTGAGCCACATCCTCACGGATGCGCGACAATGCTGGGTCTGAACCCTGATTCTCCCTGATTTTCTCCTCAAGTGACGATGAAATCTCTAACATACAAAGCTGTCCCTGAATTCGCTGAAGCCAGACTTCGATCTCGGGTCTAAGAAATTCCTGCTGAAGCTCCTTCTGAACTATTAAACGAGCAAGCATCTGCTCCAGGACGGACTTACGACTCAAGGCGTCAGCGACCACGTTCGTCCTGCCCGGGTGGTAAAGGATCTCGATATCATAATCTTTGATTAGTTACAACCACCGCCTATGTCGCATATTTAACTCCTTCTGAGTAAATATATACTTTAAACTCTTGTGATCAGTGAAGATCTGACAGGTGACGCCATAAAGGTAACGACGCCAAATTTCCAACGCGAAACCCACGGCTGCTAGATCCAGGTCGTGGGTCGGATAATTAAACAGCTAATCCGAGGAAACTTCGGATTTCCTTAACATCTTTCGGAGGTTGCCAATCTCGGATAGCCTCCGTCTTCTGAGGTTCGACACGAACTCTGTCTGATGAAATTACATGCCCGAGAAAGTCACTTCGGACATCCAGAACTCACATTAAGAAAACTTTCCATAAAGTTGCTCGCGTCTTAATACGTCGATAACCTGATGAAGACGTACCTCGCGTTCCTCTCGATCACGAGAATAAATCAAAATGTCATCGATGAAGACAACAACAACTGATCCAAAAAGTCGATGAAAACCCGATTCATTAACTCCATGAATACCGCAGGTGCATTAGTTAGCTCAAACGGCATAACTACGAACTCATAATGACCATAGCGTGTACGAAACGCCGTCCTTGCAATACCCGACTCTTGAATTCGCAACTGATGATATCCAGATCTTAAGTCGATCTGGGAAAATATTGAAGTTCCCTGAAGTTGATCTAAGAGATCATCAAAATGGGGTGGAGGATACTAATCTTGATCATCACCCTGTTCAACTCCTGATAATTAATACACACACGAGACGAGCCAACTTTCTCCTTGACAGATCACACTGGTGCTCCTCACGGGGACGCACTCGGTCGGAGATAACCTTTCTCGAACTATTCCTCAAGTTGAATCTTCAACTCCTGCATTTCGGTCGGGGCCATCCGATACGGTGCCTTCGATAACGGGGACGTACCGGGCTCCAACTCACTCCTGAATTCCACTACTCTAAGTGAAGGCGACCAGATAACTTGTCTGGAAATACATTGTAAACCGATGACAATGATACCACGAATGATTGAACATTTCGATTGCCCTAGAATGGTCAATCGATAAAAAGTGATACAATAAATGATTGAACATCTCGATTGCCTTAAAACAGCAAATCGATGGAAATGATACAATGAATGATTAAATAACTCGATTGCCTTAGAAAGTCCAATCGATGAAAATGATACAATGAATGATTGAATAACTCGATTGCCTTAGAAAGACCAATCGATGAAAATGATAAAATGAATGATTGAATAACTCGATTGCCTTAGAAAGACCAATCGATGAAAATGATACAATGAATGATTGAATAACTCGATTGCCTTAGAAAGACCAATCGATGAAAATGATACAATGAATGATTGAATAACTCGATTGCCTTCGAAAGACCAATCGATGAAAATGATACAATGAATGATTGAACAACTCGATTGAGGAATTTATCTGCTTCCGTCATAATAATAATAATTCTTCTGGAACAACGGGGATTACTTCCTTGAAGCACACATTCGACAACCAACGACGGAATGATAGTGACCAAACGCTTACAGCACTAAGGATAGTATCATGACGATCCATCCAACTAATACCCAATATTACATCGTCCTCAGATAAATTCATCACGATTAGGTCCACCAACCAATCGCGGTCTTTAAGCTTACTTCGATATGATTTCCGAAAATTCTTCCATCGTCAAGTAGACCGATGGTCTGAGGTCCACAAGCAATAGGACTATCCCAAAATAAGTCTATTCAAACATGATTCGAAAATGAATGAATGCGGTGTACCAGTATCGAAAGGTACACACAGGTTGAAATAAAATTGCGAGTATACCTGAGATCATTTGGGCCACCGGATCGTCGATCCTCTTCATCACATGAATCCGGGACTTGCCGGCCCCCGAACCGGACGCTCCCGTCTGATAAATATGAGCTCCAACTCTATTTGCTTTCATTGTCTTAAACGACGTTGACAGAGCAGTCTGATTCTGAATCGCTGATTGCTTCGGGGCCTGAGATGCCACCGGAGCCGACTTGGAGTCCTTTCGGCAAAAACGGGCCTTATGCCCAAAATTCCCACAATTATGGCACGTGATAGACTGCCTCGGGCACTTGGTGCTAACATGACCCGGTTCTCCACAATTAAAACAGATGATGGCCGAACTGGCCGCTCGGGATTGAGATCCCGCACGATTATGCACTATAGGAGGTCGCTCAGAAACGATAGGACTCACACGAGGCTTCTTGAAGGTTTACTGACCGCCTTCGGATTGATTACGCTTCGTTGATTTCTTGCTGACAGATGAAGGTTGTTGTTCAGCAATTTCCTTAGCAGCAGGCTCATACGGGAGAGTTCTCTCGATTAATCCGGACAGAGTGGCGCAATGATGATTGAGCAATTGCACATGGGTCATCATGGCCTGCATAAAAGTGAATGGATCAACCCGAACATCTTCTGATCGAGCCGAGTCCTGGGTACGATTTCCCGACAGCGAGTGATTATATCCCGGATTTTGGCCCGCACCGTGGCCTCTCCCCGTGCATCCCCTGACAGTTCTCCCCATACTGAAGTAGGAAGGTCACATAATGATTATATTTCCCGAATGATTATCACGTTATGATTATGACATGAGATGATGAAAATGAGCATACACGCTCTAACACAGTGATCACATGAATGATTAGCTGAGGTGACATGATTATCTGATGAAATTATTGAAATGATTATCTGATGAAATTATTGAAATGATTATCTAGAACAAGCTAACAAGATTAATTATATGACCTTCCAGATCAACAACTGAGTAATGAAATGAATTGAGTGATTAATGAGTTAAAATGACCGTCCTGGTCAAAATGAAATGATATTTGAGGATTATTAACTGATGAATTATGAATGAATGATTATTGCTAGAAATTATACCATGGCGTTAGAAATCTTACAGTTCTTGGTATGATTGGCCCGGCATTTGCACAGGTCACACGCGACGCGAAAGTCCAATGATACTAGTCCGATGACGATGATTTCAAATGAGACATGACTCAAAAGGTAGTATTCAAACCACGCTCCGATACCAACTCTGTAACACCCCAAACTAGGCGGATATTACAGTGCCGTGAATCCCCGACTGGGACCCACCAGGCGAATGAAAATGATGAATTAAATAATATAATTGTAGTACCGAACCACATTATATTACCAAATACTCCGATGAGGAGTTTAAGTACAACACACCAGGACAATACTGAATACTAGTATATTTTATATGAAGATAAAATACACAACACTGAATGAAACGGAGTATCCAAATGAAAGTCTGCAGCGGAAATTAAAGGACAACAACATGAATAACTGAAAGATCGGGGCCCCCTACTAGTATCACTGGGACTCCTCGCCGTCAAAATGCTATTCCCGTGCTTTTGCCTTGCCATGACCTGAAAAATAATATCCCCAAACGGGGTCAGTTATACAGAACAACAATCCTCAAGAGTTGAATAAACACAATCATATATATATGTAGTATAAACCACAAGTTCGATCAAAATGAATCGGTTAGATTATAACCCAATCTTGTTGAAAACATACGCAATCAAACATGCTGTAGGAATCAACTAACAGTACGGCTCAAAGGGTGGCGCCACACTACGCCCGGGATGGAAATGTGTCCGTGCACAAGCCACCAACGAGCATCGGTCAAATACACGTGTGGTCTTGTACCTAATCAGTCTCACGAAGCAATCGACTCGTGTGCACAGTCCAATGTGAGGCCAACAACCAACACACGACATAAATGTGCCCGACATGAAAATCCTACACATAACAACCGGCACGCCAGTATGACCAGGAATGCCACGATATAACAAAAGTGACATCGGAAACGAATAATGACTCACCGAGATGAAATGATAGTGAAATGAATGATAGCTCAATGAGATGATCGGAACCGTCGTTCCTTGTGACTGAAGTGATTAAATGACAATGACAAGTTTTGATACGGTTAACACAATGATGAATGAGTTATGATTATGAATGAACAACAACTAAAGTAAATGAATATCCTTTTAACTGAGTAAGAATCAACTTACACAACACCGGTGACAATTATCCTTCCACGAACAACGTCCTAATTGAGATATCGGTCGCTCGAACAACCTTGAATTATACAATATCCAACAACTCGTTCAATATACGAATCAAACACGAATATAACGAACTCAAAACGTCGATACGATTAAACCAAGTTCATTGGGGCATTATATCGAATACGTTGTGGACAAACTCCGATTGTTTACAATCAAATCTCAATATGCCATTATCAAATCCCCCAAGAAGTGTTTCAAACCAACAAACATCTTCCAAATGATCAATAATCCAAAATAAATATCCGAAAATGTGATTATAACGACAATTAATTGAAAACCCCCAATTTCAACTCGATATTCAAAGTGTATTTGAATAATCCCTCAATAATCCAATGAATCATTATACAAACTCATAATCATATACATATCCCTTCATATAACCTGATTATAACGTCCAAAACATCATATCTCAACACAAAATCGAAATCCAAGATGTTGAAGAAATTACCTCTTGAAGATCCAACCACTTCGATCCGATGAACACGAGTTAAAACGAGTATCCAAGCTTCCCAAATGAATGAAGATGATGAAAATTACACACTCAAATGATTGATGATGGCAAAATCTCTCCCTCAACCCTCTCTCACGGATAAAAGTTGGAGAAATGAAGAAATGAGGAAAAATGTCCCGGCCAAATCCTTATATACTGCCGGAAGTTACGGCCGTAACTCGGCCCTCTTACGGCCGTAACATTCCAGGTCAACGGCCTTACGGCCGTAACCGGCCAACTCGTATGGCCATAACTCGGCTTCGTCCAAAAGCCTGCCGACAGACTTACGGCCGTAACCACTCCTGAGTTACGGGCGTAACTCGCCTTCGTCAAAAACATCTGCCGACATCCTTACGGCCGTACCCGCACACCTTACGGGCCTAACTCGGATGATACGTCCGTATCCGGCCAAACTTATGGGCATAAGCACCCCTCATCGAAAATGACCAGGCACCTTGCCTACAGCGTACGGCCATATCCGGCCAAGCCTTACGGCCGTATCTCCCTCGACTTACGGACGTATGCCGCAACCCTTACGGCCGTAACTCGCCTTCGGCCAAAAACGCCTGGGCTCCCTGCTCGACACGTACGGCCGTAATCGGCCAAACCTTACGGCCGTACCTGCTCAACTTACGGCCGTATTCCGAAACCTTACGGCCATAAGTCCCGTTCGTCCAAAATGGCCTGACATTAACGAACCCTTGTTACGGCCGTAACCTACAATCCTTACGGCCGTAACTCAATGCTGTACATGGTGAAAAATCCGACAACTCCGATTCCTCGCTACGACTGATGAATGATCCGACAATTCATACGAATGTGAAAGTGAACAGGTCCAACACATGCCAAAAAAGATACTCCCAGTACAAGACTACCAATCCCGATGAAAATGATAATATTCCCATATCGATCTATAAACGGAGATGAAAAGACGATCGGTAACTGATATACGATTACAATGTAACAACAGTGAACGAAATGAATGAATCATGAATGATGAGTGATTAATAATGAGTGAAGTTTACTGAATGATAATTACTGACTGATTAATATTGAATAAAAATGAATGAAATTCAACCGGGTATTACAGTTAGTTCCCAAACATTGTTCCTTTCCATTTGTTCAAGTTTCTCTTGCATGGCATTGATCCAAGAATAATCTTACAAGGCTTGTTCTGTTGTCTTGGGTTCTATTTGAGACATGAAGCAAGAGAACATTGCCATTCCTGCGGGTAGAGTAGACTGTTTTGTCTTAACTTCATCAGTAAGCTTCCCAATGATTTGTTGGATTGGATGGTCTTGGAGCCACTTGGGGATATCATCTTCTTCAGGGTCTGTTCCCCCTGTAGATATGCTCTGGTGAATTTCTTTTCTGTCTGCATCAACTTGGATCTGGTCTCCTTGGTCTGCAACTGGATCAGCTGCCGTCTTGTCATCTGTAGGTTGGGTCTAGTCTGCAGATGAGTCTTTATCAGCTACAGATGGGTCTTCATCAGCGGCAACTGGATCAGGTAGGTTTGGTGTTCATGTCTGATATGCAGTTGGGTCTTCAACAACTACAGATGGGTCTTCAGGCTGATCTGCAGATGAGTCCACCATTTCAGTGTCATGTATAATGACTTCTTCGAGGGATGCGGATTTGAGCTTATCCTCAATTAGCTCAACTTTCTTCCTGTAATCAACAGTAGATTCATCAAATACAACATGGGGTGTTTCCTCCACAACTAAGGTTCTTTTGTTAAAGACTCTATATGCCTTGCTTCTTTGTGAGTATCCCATAAAGAAACCATCATCAGTTTTAGCATCAAAGGCATTTAGTTGTGTTTTACTGTTGTTGTGGATGAAACACTTACAACCAAAGATATGAAAGTAAACAATAGTAGGTGTTCTGTTATTCCAAACCTCATAGGGAGTTTTGCCATGTCTCCCTACTATCATACTCCTGTTCTGAGTATGGCAAGCTGTGTTGACAGCTTCAGCCCAGAACCTCTTGGGCAGGTCTGCTTCTGCAATCATGGACCTGGCTGCTTCCTTTAGGGTTCTATTTCTTCTTTCGGCAACACCATTCTGCTGGGGGGTCCTGGCTGCAGAGAGCTCGTGCTGGATTCCATTCTGATCGCTGTAATCAGTGATCGCCTTGTTGAGAAATTCACCTCCTCTATCTGATCTGATCTTGATGATTGAAAGGGATTTCTCATTATGAATCCTTCTCAGCAGCTCAGGTAGCTTGGTCAAGGTTTCACTTTTCTTGTACAGGAAGATAATCCATGTGTAGCTTGAATAGTCATCCACTACTACTAGGGCATGCTTTCTGACACTTAGAGTCCTCGGCTTGATAGGGCCAATTAGATCCATGTGAAGTAGATCTAAGATCCTCGTTGTGAGGGTTGTAGGCTGGACTGGATTGAATGATGCTTTGGTCTGCTTCCCTTTCTGACACGCATCACAGAGAGCTTCCTTCTTGAATGCTTCATCTGGAAGTCCTCTGACTAGCTTCTGAGAACTAATTTTGTTGATGGCTTTGAAGTTCAGATGACATAATGTTTTGTGCCACAGCCATCCATTCTCAGCTATTATCTTAGATAGAAAGCAGGTATTGGGAGTTCCTGTGTTCCAATCTATCATGTAGACATCTCTCCTTCTAAATCCTTGTAGCTTCACCTCTCCAGATAGGATATCAATCACCATACATTTCCAAATGGTGAAGACTACTTGATTCTTTTCATCACAAAACTGGCTTATGCTCAGGAGATTATACTTGAGCCCTTTGACATAGTGAACTTTAGATATAACAATATTTCCTTGGTGCAGCTCTCCAAAGCCCTTTGTTTGTCCTCTAGAGCTATCTCCAAAGGTTATGTCTGGATCTCTTTCTTTGGTATATTTTGTCAGCATCTTCTTGTTCCCGGTCATGTGCCTCGAGCATCCGGAATCTACAAACCATTCTTCACCTCCAAAGTTTGAGTTTGTGGAGATATGGTAGTAGTCCTTCCACCTTTTCTGCAATCATACAAGCAGAGATTTAGGTACCCAAATCTGTGTGGGTTCTCTAGGGTTAGATGGTTTCCTGGAGAATTTATTCCTCCTTGGATTGTGAGAATTGTTATTATTATTACCCTTATAAGGTGTGTAAGGTCTGGGTCTATATCCTCTGTTAGGATTGTATACTGGATATGCCTCATAATATTGATAGTGTGGGCCATTTCTAAACCTTGGCTGAGACCATTTATTAAGTCTTTGAGGTCTCCACACTTGTTCATTTTGAAAGTTAGGATGAGGTTTCCATTTGCCCCTCCCATTTTGAAATCTATTTTTGGGGAGTTTTTGATAATAATGGGCATGTTGTCTGGGCTGCTGCTTCTGCCTTGGCCATTGCCTAGTCGCTTGTCTAGGTGGCTGCCTTGTGAATCCTGGATGCAGCCTAGACTTGTGACTTGGCTGTTGCCTATTTTTAAATACTGGTTTGTATATAGGCTCAGCAGACGAGACAATTGTTTCTCCCTTGATCAAAGTGGTTTTAGAACTAGAGGGAGTGTGAGGATCATATCCAAGGCCTGATATGGAATATAGTGGCCTTTTATTACTACACAGTTCGTCCAGAGTTAGAGATGCTTTCAGGGAGGTTATTTCCTGCGCCTGAGTCTTACTTACCTGAGTCAGTTTAGTAAATTCGACTTTGACATGAGCAAGTGCAGCTGATTTTTCACTATTCAAAACAGTTAATCATTTTATCTCAGCTGTAGTGACATAAGCCTGGTTTTTCAAGTTAACTGCAGCCTGGTTTTCAAGATCAGATTTGACTTTATTTAATTTTAGGCTGAGTTTTCCAAAATCATTTTTCAGCTGCCTATTCTCATTTTGCAGCTGAGTCTTCTCAGCTGATACAGATAGGTGTGCAGATTTTAGTGTCTCAAAATCCTTAAGTAGCTGATTTACAGATTCGTGCAAGTCCATATCTTGTGACATGGCTGAACTATTATTTGAAGAAGAGGGTTTTGATGTTACCTCTTCATCAGCTAGGTTGGCCATCAGGCAATCATACTCTTCATCATCATCAGAGAAGAATCCGCTGCTTGACTCTACACGCTCTTGATCTTCTCTAATGAGGGCCTTCCTTCGGTCTTGTTGTTTGCTCACCCCCTTCTTGCTCTTGTCCTTCTTAAGATTAGGACAGTCGATTTGAATGTGTCCTGTCTTATGGAAGTTGTAACACTCCACCTTCCAGCTTCCGGTTTTTGGTTTCTTCTGGGATTCTCCTTGTAATTATTTTTATATTTGGAGTAATTTTTCCGAAAGTTGCTGAACCTCTGCATTATGAATGCCATTTCTTCCTCAAAATCTAATGGATTTGGAGGCTTTACACCAGATAAGCTCTTGGCAGGGGACTCGGTTGCAAAGGCTATTCCCTTCTCTGCAGGCTCGGTTGATGATGAACTTGGGAGCTCGAACTCTTAAGCCTTCAGGTCGGAGAATAGCTCTTGGATCTTTATTTTATTAAGATCCTTGGATTCTCTCATGTCCACTGCCTTCATGCTCCATTCAGGATTGAGAGATCTTAGGACCTTCAACGCCATTTCCCTGTTGCCATAAGATTTACCAAGGGAGTTGATCTCATTGATGATCTCAGTGAACCTTGTGTCCACTTGGTCTATTGATTTGCAATTCTTCATTTTGAAGTTGTCAAATTTTTGAGTAGCAATTGACAACTTGTTCTCTTTGATCAGCTCAGTTCCCTCACACATTAAGGCTAATGTGTCCCAGATTTCCTTGGCTTTTTTGCAGTTTTTGATCTTGACCATTGTTGATTTGTCAAGAGTTTGATACAACACGTCTCTGGCATGGTTGTCTAGGTTGGCCAACTTTCTTTCTTCTGGGGTCAGCTCTGTCCTCTTCTTGGGGATCTTCTTTGGCTTTCCTGCTGCAATTTCCTCGGGAGTGTTGTCCTTCTCGAAGATGAAGGGACCGTCCTCTATGATGCACCACATGTCATCATGGATTGAAGATAAGTGTGCCTGCATCCTTATCTTCCAAAGATCATACTCGTCAACTGAAAACACAGGTAATCTAGAATGCATGTGTTCCATTTTATAATGAGAGATAAAAAATATATATATCCTCGATATATGGATCTGGTTCGTGAAATAAATGAACCAACCTCTCCGATACCACTTTAGGTCACAAGTTGTCCAGGAATAAGTCAAGAGGGGGGGGGGGGGTGAATAGACTTATTGAAACTCTTAAACTCTTTTTCATGAAGAGTAAGCTTCTCAGCTGATAGATATGCAAATGACTTAGAGTCGTTTGTACTCAATACGTGCGGAAGTCAGCTGATGACGAATACAAAACAACCAATGAAACACTTAACAATGAATGCAGCAGTTAAAGTATGAAGCTATAAAACAGTAAAATACGCAGGCAGTTATAGTGGTCTCAGAGGTGGGGTAATCCTCTACTAATCCACTTTTCTCCAAACCAGTTGGATATGAATTCACTATAATTGTCAACCAGTGATAAAGATTACAGTGATTCAACCAATTACAACAGCTTCCAACCAGTGGAAATCCTTGCCGTTGCAACTCCCTTGACTGCCTTGCACCTCTTGATCCGCGATCCTTGGATGCCTTTACAGTCTTGAACTTCAACCAGTGAAGTACCCCGAACTCAGGATTAAAGACACGAGTTTTGTCTTCTCCAACTAAGAGGTTCTTCAAATATGAACTTTGAGTACTGCTCTTTTCACGATGCTATAGTTCGCTTTTTGATTGCTTTGAATGCTTTGATTGCTTGAGATTTTTGTTCGCACCGTACTGCTCATCTTCAAATCTTCGGATATATATAGGTGTTGATCCTTGAGCATTCTTCATAGCCATTGCAAATCCTGTAACAAATCCGTCTATTGGAGAAATAGACTTCTTTGTTTATTTTTCTGAACGTTGCAAGGCTGGATGAATTATTCAATTCATATCCTTGCGGGAATCTCTCCAATTTGTCTCTTCACGCTTGCATGTGACTTTTTCGTAATTTTTAACTTTTGAACGCATGCTGACGTGGACTTGGAGTACTTAGCTGATCAAGTTGGCTGATGTACAGTCATCTTCTCTGCAGTTTGGACTTCTCTGTCGGTGGCTGATTGAGACTCCCTGATCAGATGACTTGTCTGAAGTCACTTGACTGCAGTCTGGTCAAACATCTCTGATGAACTTTTGTTGACCAGAACTTCTCTGACTTGACTCGGCTGTACTTATCTGATGTACTTAGCTGTACCTTTGTACTTAGTCGATTTGAGCCTAATTTATTTGGCCTATAGAAGATACTCATTTGGTTCTTCTTTACATTTTGCCAAGTATTTAACTTAACACAATTTGGCCTATGGAAGATACTCATTTGGTTCTTCCTTACATTTTGCCAAGTAATAAACATTTGAATTACATTAATGACATCATCAAAATCTAACAAGTATTCCTAACAGTACGAAACCACGTAACCTTTATAACTTAGTGTTTGTAAGCGGAAGTATTATGCGATTATGTGTTACCCTTTGCATATTAATCCTTTTATAAGCGTGGTTTGTCGGGTTGTTTGTTTGTCATACAATATGAAAATATCCACAACCTAAATCGACCAACATGCAGTTCATGGATCGTTCCTAAGTACCAAGTCATCATCGACTTGATAACAAAAAATACAAGTATCAAATTACATATCTTGAATCATCGTCTTCTTGGTGGTTCGGCCTCATCTCTTCGTCATAACTAATTTATTATATTAATAAAATTGCATCCTATATAATTTATTAACAAAATTATATTGGCTCAAAATGGCCTTTACAACCCCATCAAATAAATATTCTGTTGCCACAGTATACAATCCGCTCTGGGGTTTGCAATACGAAACACCAACACAACAATAAATGAGCTTCGGAAGAGAGAGACATATTTCAAATAATATTTTTTTTGGCAATATCCAGTTTCTTCTAGGGCTTGTTCTGGATTTTGCTCAAAGTACCCACGCTTCATTCGCAATAATAGAACACACGCCTTTCACGCAGTAGCATGACATGCCAACAAAATGCATGAGCTTTTTGAGCAAAACACAGATCTTCAAGCGCCTCGTCGCCGAAAAGGGCTATCAAGTGCAATTTCGCGCTACATAGCGCATGTTTGTCACTTTTGAGGCCATTAGTCTTAATGTTGTCTGTAATTGTTTTATTTGTTATAGACTGTGTTATGCCTTTTTCTATTGTAGAGATGGTATATATTGTTTTCCTCACCCACCCACGTGTTATGCTGAAGATGTTACTTCTAGACGAGTTCTCTCTATTGTTCAGAGTACTATGTTATGCTTGCTTCTTTGAGATCTTCCATCACCTACTTCATCTTTCTCTAGTTTATTAGTTTCACTTAATATAAATTGCTATTATTTTTACGACAACTTTCTACCTTTCTGTAAGGTTTTGGAAGGAATAAGTGATATACGTGATGAGAGTTATCAATCTGGAATGCGCATAGTCACCGAGGTAACATTTTTATGTTAATTGGTGGTCGTGCATTTTGTTTAGCATTCTTGAAGACACTAAATGACACTTTTAGAAGCTCAGTAGTTTTAACAGGTTACTATAACACTTTTTTTATATCCATTATTTATGTGCAGAGTGCATTTGACAAGTAATGACTCATGTTTGTTTTTACAGATTTTTAGTTTTTACGGAATGCTGTCGCAGTTTTTACCAAGTCTTTAGATAATTAATCACTTAATATTGAATTTTTTTCCTTTATCTCTTAAAATCTTTGAATTATTAAACAGCAAAATATGTATTAAGACCACAGAAATTTTGATTGTTTAGAGCATTTTCGGATTGAAGAAAACTTTGTCTGGCCATGAAAAAAAGATATCATCAATTTATATATCTGGTCATAGTTACATAAAAGTCTAACTAATCCTTTATACAAATATTTATGCTCGTAAATGTCCATTTGGCTACATTTCAATCTCAAAAAATTTAATATGCTGACTTAGAAACTTTTGGATGGTATTATGGGTCTTTTCCATGGCTATTAAGTCGCCCGACTAGTCGCGACTAGTTGATGACTAGTCGAGCAGTCGGTCCGGAAGGATCGACTAGAGCCCTCGACTGGCTGTGTGTCACTATTTCGAGTGACTCGCCATCGACTGGTCGACTGAGTTGACTAGGCGGTCCGACTTAGCGACCCAGTCGCTTGACTGGTTCAGAATTTCCGACCCTGTTGCAAAAAACAAAGTATTAAGTAATCTAATTTTAACCTAATTGTATTTGTATACATAAGCTCAGAAATCGCGACCCGTCTCCATCGCTTCGTGACCCAGTCAGCTCCATCGTCGTCGCCTCCATTGTCAGTAAATATACGGTATATATATATACTCTATTTATCTGTTTATAATATATATATATATTATATATATAATTACATATACAATACAGACTAGTTGATTGTTATATATGTTGAATGTTATAATTTGGCTGCCTGCTGCTGTATAATATATGTTAGAAACATATATTATTCTACATGTATAATTATTATTTATTATTTATACCTTGTCGACTAGGGTCGACTAGTCTATGACTAGTCACGACTAGTCTACGACTTGACTTGTCGGACCCTCCGTCGACTGGGCTCGACTGGTCGACGTAACAACCATGGTCTATTCACCCTGTAACAACTCTAAGAACAATTTATTATGCAGAATGTATAATTACAAGAGGTTTATGATAATTTTTTTTATGATTTTGTTTGTATATGAAACCTAAATATGTTACTGGTGTGGTGGTTCTGTATTTGTGTTGTAAACACATGTGAGAAGGAAAAAGTGATATCTATTACCTTATAACAATTTCAATTCATGAGGTATCTTTCCCATTGATTACCTTCATAACACTATATTTCCTGGCCTGCTATTTTCAAAAGCATATTTTGCAGTGTAGTTTGGTCACTTTGAAAACTAGAAACCACAGTGGAACCGGAACGCTGTAAACCGGTCTGGTTTTTGCGGTTTCTCGATTCCTAATCGATTGTTAAATCCAACAAAAAAAATCCTATTTTCAACAACATTTTCTATGTTTTGATCAGGACATTTAGCTATATCATAACCTACTGCAATTTTAAAGCTCAAACGAAGTCCAGAAACAAAAGTTCGTAAACTTGAATCAAAATTAACATCATTCTAACAAAAAGACTACCAAAACCATAGTAAAATTCAGCAAAATGCCTCTGCTAGTTTAGCAAAATGTCTCAAATAGTTTAATAAATTGTCCCGACAACAAAACCAACTTACAATCAAACAAAAAGTCTAAAATTCGGTCTGAGTCACTATGAAATTTAGATTACAGAATAACTCCCAGTTCTTGTTTCATCAGCCTCCTTCCCTACATATATCAAATAAACAAATTAGTCAAATAATCATATACAAGTATACAACAACAATTCTTTGTAAGTTTGTATAATTAAGAAGACTATAAGCCGGAAGACTATATAATTCTATATATAATTAATAATTAAGAAGACTATTCACAATAGTTTAGATTAGATAGCTAACTTTTATTTTGGTATTTTCTTCTTTTGTTTGGATAGTTGAGCAGACCTTAGAGCATTTGATGTAGTAGCCACTTTAGCAATATTTGGAGGCTTTGGGGGAATTGCATCATATGATGTAGCTGGAGGCTCCCTTGTACTTGATTTTGATATCCTACAAGTTGACATTTTTGTCTTGGGTTTGCTCTACACTCATAAAAAATTACATGATGAACTCATTAAGTAATTAACAAAACTGAAGCTCAAAGTAAAATTATGTAGGGTATAAGAATGTAAAGTACCTCTTGTCATAGATTCAAAAAACTCACATCTCCTACAGGAGGAAGATAAGGATGCTACCTGACTTGAGACAATTTTGAAGGCAAATCAATGCCTTCAAGGTAACTTGGTAAAAGACCCTCAAAAATAAAAACTCCTGCTTACTTATGTGACAACGTCAATATGCTCACATCAATAACGACAATGTATACTTATGGCAAACCCATAATATACATATAGACAACCACAACACATGGTAATCTGATGACGTATACTCATATGACAATGTCAATATGCTCACATCAAGACCTACAAAGGCATACTCATATGACAAAGTCAATATGCTCACATCAATAACGACAATGTATACTTATGGCAAACCCATAATATACATATGCACAACAACAACGCATGGTAATCCGATGATGTATACTCATATGACAACGTCAATATGCTCACATCAAGACCTATAAATGCATACTCATATGACAACGTCAATAAGCTCACATCAATAATGACAATGTATACTTATGGCAAACCCATAATATACATATGCACAACAACAACACATGATAATCCGATCATCCAGCGTTCACTGCCTAGATCCCACGATGATCTCTTCAGACCAACCGTGGTGGAAAAAACCTGTCCGATGATCCAGCGCACGCTAGCATAGATCCCAAGATGATCCCGTCGGACCAACCCTGGTGGACATATGACAACAATGCACAACTGCACAAAACAATGATACACAATGCATGACAACAACAATACACAAATGTATCACAACATGATCGACACAAATGACAAAAATAATTAAAGTACTTGCTCCGAGTCCTTCGAGAGCAGACTCGATATCTAAACCATTACCGACCATTGTTCTGAATATTCGACGATCCAAAATGTCATGGACGGTAGATAATTTACATCTTCATCTATACCGCAATGTATCCTCGATACCAAGTTTACCAACAACAAATTTAAATCACATACATTATGATTTAATTCTCGAAATTCAAATACAACTTCTAATCCCAAATCTCCTGTGATTACGATTATAAAAAGTGCTATACGAATTATAAACAAATGAAATGGAAACCATTCATTAAATATTATAAACTGAGAAAGTAATAACTTGCCTCGATACCGATGAAGCCGTTACCAATTCATTGCCATCATCTACAAGTCCCTCGACCCTGATCAATGCAATTCACGAACATTCTCGAACACGACCGCAACGCATGGTTATAATCACCGATCAATATTCTCAACCTATTATAGTAATTCGATAAACAACAAGTTTGATAACAATCAATAATCAATAAAACCAATTTACAAACCCAACGGCTCAACAATATCTCGATTAACCACTAGTCTGATCAATCTAACTTAAACGATCACAAATTCATAACCGAAACAGGATATACTACACTGTATGTTGACTTAGCGCATGTTAATCACTTAACATAACGTGTGCTAAGTCGCTTCAATTAGCGTGCGCTAGCCAGTAAGCTTAGCGTGCGCTAATACTGTACAGTGGCATGCTTTATAGGTGCCGACCAACATATGGCGATTATCAAGAACACTAATTGATTCGAAACCATGTTCATAGCTATCAAAACAACGAAATCCGATATCCTTTAACATATAAACAATCATCCAACTCATAATCCAAGTCATATATTCATAGATCATCTTCTTCCTCAATATCAACATATGAATACCAAGAATTCATAATCATCGCCATGTTCATCATCATATGAAGAAACCACCAACAACAACATCAACGACCCGAATTGAAGGAATACATTAGCCAACATATCTCTTTGAAGATAAACAACACAGTTCGAAACCATTCGAGTCATATTAATACCCGTATATCAACAATAACATCAACATAACTCGATAACCAATCTCATAATCATGTTTATCAACTTGCTTATATGATAATCATCAACTCAAGAACATCATATACAATTCTAAACGAAATTCCAAAGTGAAGAGTAATTACCTCTTTGAAGGAATGGATTTATTTCCAAGGTTGAATCCATTCTCAATCACTTCCAAGCTTCAATTGTTGTTAGGAACGATCAACTCAAGTGTTTGGAACCTCAAAATCTCTGTAAGAACTCTCTCTATCGGTTCACATGAAGAAATGGATGGAAATGACGAATAATGCCCAACTGCACATATATATACTGTACATTATTAGCGTGCACTAACATCTTCATTTAGCGTACGTTACATGCTTAGCGTGCGCTAACTTACTTTGTTAGTGTGCGCTATCGAGGTCCAGAGGCTAGTGACTTAGTTCGTACAATGATTTACGTACGCAATGCCCATGCAATAGCGTACGTAATTGCCTCTATTTCGCATACGCTAGTGTCCGATCATAGCGTGAGCTACTCATAGTTGACTCGTTTGTCTGTATGCTCTGAAGACGGGTCCACGCGCCGAAAGCATCTGACAAGGATAAGATTCCTTTTGGACCGATCTGATATTAGCGTGCGCTAATAAGGCTATACTTAATCATTTTCAGCTATCCTTGTCCAACGTCTCAACATACTGGATACGTATACACGACATACTGAATACACACACTCCTTCCAATAATATTCTCATATGATACACACTATCCTTAAATGCAATTGTTGACCAAGTACGACAATTATACCAATACAGATGTCTCAGTCCTTCAATTGTTTTATCCATACTGTACAGATTCCATGATGTACAACATAACCCGGATAAAATAATATTAAACAACAGTAGAAGAAATTCCGGATATTACATACTACACCACTTAAAATAAGTTTCGTCCTCGAAACTTGTAATCCGTCATAGACAAAACAAACGAACCGTTCAACCAAAATATTCCAAAACCATCACGACAATGATCAATCATCATCATTAATGAATAACCAAAACAGTACACTTACATATGCGCCAAGTCGACGATCTCCTGAGATACTAGCAAGTGACTTCATTGTAAAGCCTCAACACGCATACAATCACAATTCCATGAGTCTTAACGAAAATATATCATCTTTGGATGAAATAATCTATCCGTGTCAAATCCTGTTTGCCTGATCGCACAATCAAGTCCCAATTCCAATAAAACGAATAATACATGATACATCTGTGAAACAACTGTCCAACACAATGACCCAAATCCCGAAACATCGGCATAAAATCCGAACGCTCAGATGATCACCAATAAATTAACCGAGAATATCATCGACATGATAAACTATAATACGACCAATCCAAAGGTCAAAACGCAACCGAGAATATCATCAACATGATAAACTCCAATATGACCATCCAGAGGTCAAAACACAATCGAGAATAGCATCAACATGATAAACTCCAATATTACCAATGAAGGAGCAACAATAATTTAGAATACCCTCACATGGTAAACTCCAACAGGATCGACACAGAACCACAAAATCCGATATACGAATGAATAAAGTTCTCAAAACGACACACCAATCACTTACAGTGGATCTCAATAAACATACCCGACTGGTGAACATACTCCCAGGCATACGAACAACCAATCACAAACCGACGAACATATCCAATCATACATGGAGTGGGAACGACCACTCAATATCCAAAACAACCAGCATGGGGTTACCATCCCCAAATTTATATTTACAAAGAAATCATTCAAAAATCACTATGGTAAAATCGCGCTACGACCATACCAATGGAATCACATAGCACATATGTCCCGGTTTCACAAAATCAAAGTTCTAAAATTACATCTTGTGCATGAATCTACAACACACAGCATATTTTTCTTATCCAATAAATCAACTGATCATCCCTGGATAACCAAACTGCCATACTAAAGTTTGAATCTCTGTTCATCGTTCCATACTAGGGTCTTATCCAGTTCGTGAGTCACACTCATAACTTCACCATGATATGCATTATGCACTAAATGCATATGTATATCAGTCACATTTTCAAAACCAGTTTGAAATCATGTAAACTTGTCAGGAAGACAAATTTTCGAAAGTTCTTTCAAAAATTTCAAAACTCAAAACATAAATTTTCGTAAGATCACGAAATTAATTTTCAAAAAAATTAAACTGTCTTGCTAATGCCAAGTATACGATAACAGTTTCCTTCAAATCCACATGATTTCGAAGTTTAAAATGAAAACTATGCAAATGATTGACCACATCCATACTCCTGTATACCAATTCGGTTCGTCACCAATTCCACTAACATTCCATCATAAAACCACACGATAGAATTCCAAAATCATAATGTATATACTTCGACAAAAACTCCTTTTTCCACATATGGCTCGCAACGTCGACCATTATCCCATCCTGGATCACCTCAACCATGCTATGACAAAATATTGAATAATCAATAAATCAAACACAACGAAAGACTACCCGAGAAGTCTCATTTGAACTAATAAATCAAAACCCCGAAAGGTTGTAATAAAGTAGATAAACGATTGGTAAAGTATTTTTCAAATATCAGGAGTTTTAGGAAACAGAAAAGCCTTTTGAGACATTTGGGTCTCAGCCCGTATCTCGTTCCGCATTAGAAGAATTTTAAAAAGTAGAAAACCCTTTTGGACTCCAAGTACTGAGTTATAAAACTATTTCAAAATCGATTGGGTCTAGGCCCAAAATCATTTTCCGTAAAACATCCAAAAAAACATTCATTTTGGAAAGTATCATTTTCAAATGCTCAAAAACAGTTTCATATATCTTAAAATGAACTAACATGACTACATGTTCTTCTCAACAATCCACAGTCCTCCTCCCAAAACACAACTCCATTTCCAAAATTTAACCGACATATTGATTTCCAAAATCATAACTTCTCAAGATCATCAATCCTGTCCCAAATCTGTCACCTTATACTGTAACGCATAATATTCTGCTGAATCTCAAAGCATATCAACTTAGAACGGCAATAAATCACAATGGAATTCAAGAATCCAAATACTTACAGATCTTGAAGCCGATGATTCTCCGTGATACTGGCACATGTCTCAACTCTAGAAAATACTCGACACAGACATTTAAAAAACACACATTTTGCAAACTTAGTTCAACTCGAGAACACAACTCATCTCTATCCGAAGAAACACGTTAGTATCATTTGGAAAAGTTTACAACAACCCCAGTACCACACTGGTAAATCACATAACACACAAGCGCAAGTGAATAACAAAAATCTAGGGATCTAGTATTAGTGAAATCGAAAACTCGAATTACGCGACAAAAACACGACCCAACTCGACCCGACTGCCTAGGTTTTCACAACCTAAGCTCCAATACCATATTCTATAACACCCCCAGATCCGACCTGGAATATTACAGTGCCGTGGGCCCTGAGATGGAACCCACAAGGCTGAAAATTTTTTTCGCAAATATTTACAAATGCCCAAGAGGCTAACGACGGTAGTATCATTTAAAAACATACGAAGACTTATATAAATTCGTTTATCAAAACCGTCGTAAAATCTCATTTGAAAGGACAAGGCCTGAAATGACAGGACTCAACAGTTTAAAAACATATGTTAAGTTATCACTTACACATACCAACGAAATAGTTTAGAAAACGATTGCCAAAGTAACCTAAGTTATCAGATACCAAAAGGCCATTTAAAAAAATACTCACGCAGCGGAAAAGACAAACAATTAAAAATACTCTAGCAGCGGAACACAACAACATATCAGAAACTCTATACACAAATACATGCCATATCCAGTATCCTCCGGGAAGCTCATCTCTGCACGACCGCTACAAGCTTGATATTCCAAGAACCTAAAAAGAAAGCCCACGACGGGGTCAGTCATAATACCCAACAATGATAACGATCACATCACATCAATAATTACATACCAATGAAATTACTAAGTAAGAATACGACCAATGTAATCTTACCGCCGTAACTTTACTTACTCGAATAATCCTCATCAAAATAACCATCATCATATTGTACATCTCGTAATCTCGATTAACTAATAAACTCAAACATAACATCAGTATTGTTCCTTAAACAATACTCAAGATTATCAGAATATCATCATTAACTCATGATACGGAAAAATACCAGCTCTGACCAATTCGATCCATCGGATAACATCATCAAATCCCAACACGATAATCGCTTGTCCATCAAAAGACAAATACTAAAGGAAATACGGAACATACCTCAAGATATGAAATGCCACGACGAAATCACGTCAGTCTAATCCAAGATCACATCAATACAACATATGGACATGGTCCTAACACAAGACCTACAAATGCATACTCATATGACAACGTCAATATGCTCACATCAATAACGACAATGTATACTTATGGCAAACCCATAATATACATATGCACAACAAAAACATATGGTAATCCGATGATCCAGCCTTCACTTCCTAAATCCCACGATGATCCTGTCAGACCAACCGTGGTGGAAAAACCTGTCCGATGATCCAGCGCACGCTAGCATAGATCCCAAGATGATCCCGTCGGACCAACCCTGGTGGACATATGACAACAATGCACAACTGCACAAAACAATGATACACAATGCATGACAACAACAATACACAGATGTATCACAACATGATCGACACAAATGACAAAAATGATTAAAATACTTGCTCCGAGTCCTTCCAGAGCAAACTCGATATCTAAACCATTACCAACCATTGTTCTGAATATTCGACGATCCAAAATGTCACGGGTGGTAGATAATTCACGTCTTTGTCTATACCACAATGTATCCTCGATACCAAGTATACCAACAACAAATGTAAATCATATACATTATGATTTAATTCTCAAAACTCAAACACAACTTCTAATCCCAAATCTCCTGTGATTACGATTATAAAAATTACTATATGAATTGTAAACGAATGAAACGGAAACCATTCATTAAATATTATAAACTGAGCAAGTAATAACTTGCCTCGATACCGATGAAGCCGTTACCAATTCATTGCCGTCATCTACAAGTCCCTCGGCCCTGATCAATGCAATTCACAAACATTCTCGAACACAACCGCAACGCATGGTTATAATCACCGATCAATATTCTCAACCTATTACAGTAATTCGATAAACAACAAGTTTGATAACAATCGATAATCAGTAAAACCAATTCACAAACCCAACAGCTCAGCAATATCTCGATTAACCACTAGTATGATCAATCCAACTTAAACGATCACCAATTCATAACCGAAACAGGATATACTACACTGTCTGTTGACTTAGCGCACGTTAATCACTTAACGTAGTGTGCGCTAAGTGGCTTCAATTAGCATGCGCTAGCCAGTAAGCTTAGTGTGTGCTAATGCTGTACAGTTGCATGCTTTACAGGTGCCGACCAACATATGGCGATTATCAAGAACACTAAGTGATTCGAAAACATGTTCATAGCTATCAAAACAACGAAATCCGATATCTTGTAACATATAAACAATCATCCAACTCATAATCCAAGTCATATATTCATAGATCATCTTCTTCCTCAATATCAACATATGAATACCAAGAATTCGTAATCATCGCCATGTTCATCATCATACGAAGAAACCAACAACAACAACATCATCAAAGACCCAAACTGAAGGAAGACATTAGCCAACATATCTCTTTGAAGATAAACAATACAATTCGAAACCATTCAAATCATATCAATACCCGTATATCAACAATAACATCAACATAACTCGGTAACCAATCTCATAATCATGTTTATCAACTTGCTTATATGATAATCATCAACTCAAGAACATCATATACAATCCAAAAACGAAATCCCAAAGTGAAGAGTAAGTACCTCTTTGAAGGAATGGATTGATTTCCAAGGTTGAATCCATTATCAATCACTTCCAAGCTTCGAATGTTGTTATGAACGATCAACTTAAGTGTTTGGAACCTCAACTTATCTCTAAGAACTCTCTCTATCGGTTCACATGAAGAAATGGAAGGAAATGACGAATAATGTCCAACTGCACATATACATACTGTACATTATAAGTTTGCGCTAACATTTTCATTTAGCATACGTTACATGCTTAGTGTGCACTAACTTACATTGTTAGCGTGCGCTATCGAGGTCTAGACGCTACTGAATTACTACGTACAATGATTTACTTACGCAATGCCCATGCAATAGCGTACGCAATTGCCTCCATTTAGTGTACGCTAGTGTCCGATCATAGCGTGTGCTACTCGTCGTTGACTCGTTTGTCTGTATGCTCCGAAGATGGGTCCACACGCCGAAAGCATCTGACAAGGATAAGATTCCCTTTGGACCGATATGATATTAGCGTGCGCTAACGATATGCATTAGCGTGCGCTAATCCTTCATAACAAACATCTGTTGACCTTATCGGAACATGCGCCGAAAGTATCCGGGTCCACACGTAGATTCCTTCTGATCTATTCTGCACTAGCGTGCGCTAACTTTCTCTTTTAGCGTGCACTAAACTTGCACGATAACGTGCGCTATTCTTAAATATTAGCGTGCGCTAATAAGGCTATACTTAGCCATTTTTAGTTATCCTTGTCCAACGTCTCAACATACTAGATATGTATACATGACATACTAAATACATATACTCCTTCCAATAATATTCTCATATGATACACACTATCCTCAAATGCAATTGTCGCCCTAGTACGACAATTATACCAATACAGATGTCTCAGTCCTTCAATTGTTTTATCCATACTGTACAGATTCCATGCTGTACAACATACTCGGATAAAATAACATTAAACAACAGTAGAAGAAATTCCAGACATTACAATTAATGATTTCCCGGCTTATGGGAATTTAGCTGGGTTGACTAATAAAGGGGAATTTTCTTGTCCTATATGTGGGCCTGAAACGTGTTCTTACTGGCTGCCACTTGCTCAGAAGACTATCTATGTGGATCATAGAAGATTTTTGCCATCAAACCATATGTTCCGGAGAAAACCTAAGTGGTTCAATGGAAAAAATGAGAGAAGGGTGCGACCAAAGATCTTTACAGGGAGAGATATGATTCATGCTTTAGTCGGGTTCACAAATAAGTGGGGGAAAAAAGAAAAAAACAGAAGAAGCTTAAAAAAGGAGACCCAACAAAGTTATTAAAAAAGAAGTCCTTATTTTTTGACTTGCCGTATTGGGAGGTCAGAGTTATATTCTTACTATTATTTACTACTTTAATTCAATAAGATTATGATGAAACATTATAATTAAGTTTGATATGTATTTTGTTTGCTAACTATAGGAACTACTTGTGCGACATAATTTGGATGTTATGCACATTGAAAAAAATGTTCGTGAGAGTGTTTTAGATACACTTTTAGCTATGAAGAGAAAATCTAAAATTGGGGCAGATTCACGTACAGATCTAGAATTACAACAATTAATGGTAGATGTTGTATTAGAAGCAAGAGCAGATAAGTTAGATGCTTCTGGTACTTACACCTTTACAAAGCTTGAGAAGGAAAATTTTCTTTGGAGGCTATGGATGCAAATGTTTCCTGATGGATATTGCTCTAATATTGGAAACTGCATCAAGATTATATCTGGAAAAATTCTAGGGATGAAGTCTCATGATTACCATGTCCTAATGCAACAACTATTGTCTGTTGCTATTAAGGGTCTTTTACCTGAAGGGTTACGAAAATCATTATTTCGTTTATCTTCATTTTTTCACAAATTGTGTCAAAGAGTAATTGATAAGAAGAGATTAGAGGAGGTGGAAGATGAAATTATTGAGACCTTGTGCTTGTTCGAGAGGTACTTACCTCCATCATTTTTCTCCATAATAATTCACCTTACAATTCATATAGGAAGAGAAGCAAAATTATGTGGTCCTGTCCATTACATGTGGATGTACCCTTTTGAGAGGTATTATTTAGTGCTTATAACTTTCATCATAAACTATATAATGGTTGTTATATATGTTTAGCTTACTGTTATTTTAACTTAATGAACTTTTAGATACATGAAGGTCCTCAAAGGTTATGTTAAGAATCGTGCTGCTCCGGAAGGAAGTATTGCAGAAAACTACTTGGCTGATGAGTGTGTCAGGTTTTGTGGCAGATACATGAAAAACTCTTCTTTGTTTGGTAACAAACGAAAACGTAATGATGTCATTGAAAATGAAATAATAATCGAAGGATCTGCACTACATAAAGGCCGACCTTTACAATTGACTGATGAGTTGCATATGGCTGAACATCTACGTAAATATCCAGTGACTTATATTTATTTCCTTTAATTAATGGATATTTTATAGATACCTTATTTATATATATATATATATACATATATATATATATATCTGCACATCTCGGTTTGTTTTCTCATTAAGGTTCATAAGGAAGAGTTAAGGTGCTCTGACCAACGGTTGATATCTAATTCAAACATGCTAGAGAAAATACATTTACAGAATTTTCTGCAATGGTTGCAAGCTAAGGTTTGGTCCATTGATGTCTTTTTTTTGGGACTAATGATTAAACTTCAATATATACTTGACACAAAACTTGTTGCTTTGGGTTCTTCAGATTAAACTTGACGCTGATGGTACTGGTGTCGAGTCATCTGAAATGCTAAAGTACCTTGTTAAAGGGCCAAGACATTGTGCAATGTCCCACTCTGGTTTTATTATTAATGGAAACCGCTTTCATACTGTGGATGCTAATGTCTCTACGCAAGACTATGGTGTATACGTACAAGCAGATACTTTATCAACTTATTATGGGATAATCAAACAAATTTTCATCTTAGACTTTTATAAGTTCCGTTTGGCTGTATTCATTTGTGATTGGGCAAACATTACTTGTGGTGTGAAGAAAGTAGATGGATTCGCCTTAGTTAACCTCAATGAAGGTCTAAGTAAAAAAGATCCATTTATTTTAGCATCACATGCTAAACAAGTTTTTTACTCTCGAGATAATGAAAAATCTAGTTGGTATGTCGTGCTGAAGGAACCACAAAGAGGTTTTGATGATCTGGAACAATTTGATCAGATATTTTATGGTTCTTTTGTTGATCAAGAACCATCTGCACTTGACATTGACAATGAAGATAAAGTTGAGTCCTGAGGCAGCATAACTACTGATCCTTTTGTGGTAACCACTGTACTGACATCTTTCGTACTAGAATTTTGTACTTGATAATATTGACATCTTAGTAATGCTTGAAATATTTGTTCATATACGTAATGATAATTTCATAACATCAATATTTTACTAATATGTTAGTTATTGTTGTCATTTACTTAAAATTTGTATTGTAGGTTACATAATGATAATATTGTCCTTCGTGTTTTAGTTATCTAATGAATTTTTTTCTATGTATACATATAGATCTATGGCAACAGGCAGAAAAAGAAATAGAATAGGAGTGTATCTTGAGATTGAGGATACTCCAAGGGCAGAAGTTGTTGCTGATATCCAACAAGAAGGTCATAACGGTGAGCTAACTCCAAATGATGGCAAAGGGAAAAAAAGAGGTAAAACTACTTTGCAAGTTATTCCTACTGGAGAATCACAGCGTCAAACCATTGAGTGGAATGATATAGGACAACTTGTTGGACCATAATCAATCAAGTTTAGCTCATCTGTTGGGTGCATAGTCAGGGAGCAAGTGCCGATCAACGTAAAAGACTGGCGTTTATTTACAGATAATCCCAAAAATGAAATTTAGGGTCTTCTGTTGGTAATGTTATTGCATATTTTTTTTATTTTGTTCCTGCTATAACATTATACAAATATTTTAACTATGTAATTTACCAAGTATTTTAACTGGTTCTTTTTATCTGTTTTTGTGTAGCAACAATATAAGGTGAATGAGATTCATAAGCCATATATCTTCCAACAAATGGGAAGGCTTTGGAGATATTATAAGAATGAACTCACTAATAGTGTGTTGGGCTTTAGATTCTCGTCGTAGTAGGACAGACACTGCACGACTAATTGGCTCGATTAGGCCTGCTTGTGTGCCACATGACGAGTGGGATGAATTCATGGCAGAAAGAAGCTCCCCTGAATGGAGAGTAAGTCAATTTATATTATGTTCGTGTGTTAAATTAGCAGTGAAATGAAAAAATATATGGTACATAATCACTGTTATCACATTGACAACTAGTTGTCGGCTAGTCGACCAGTCGCCCAAATTGAAGCAGTCGTCCATGACTTATAAAGTAAGTCGACTAGAGGTTTTTACCAATGACCTGAACCATTACCAACTGCTGAAACATACCCGCCCAGTCCTTTTTTAAAGAGTATTGAGCCTAAAACACGACTGGTCCAAGTCCAAATCGTGACTGCTGCCTCCCAAATTGAAGAATCAGTCGTTTTCTTCCAGATCTGGTCATTTTCTTCGGCTAGGTCTTTATTTAGAAACGCACTTCCAGATCTGATCTATCATCTTTTATGGATATTTGTCATGGATATTTGTTGAATTTAAACTTATTATTATGTTTAATTTGAACTTATATCATTATATTTAATTATGTCATATGCTCATATATTGAATTTAAAAAATACATGTATAAAATACACTTGGCGACTAGTTACGAGTAGTAGACTCGACTTGTCGACTAGTCTTTACGAAGGTATTTAGGAGATTGAGCTCGACTTACCGACTTAATAACCTTGTACGTAATGTGAAATTTGTTTCTTATAATTTACAGGTAAAGAGGGAAAAAATGCAGGAAATAAGGGCTAAACAACTTCTTCCGCACACTTTAAGTAGAAAAGGATATGGAAGGGAGGAATATAATCATGTAAGTAAAAAGAATTCATCCTACAATACTAAAGTATTTATATTTAATCTATAGAACCTTAATATGTTAGATGTCCTGTGTTTTTCTGTTGTTTAAAGAAAAAAAAATAGGAGAAACGCTCTGTAGAACACAGTCATTTCTTAAAGGCCATGAGAAGTCCAAAAAAAATATGTTCAAGACATATGTGTAAGTACTCTCCCCAACATGTTTGTTTCTTCAAGTTTAGGTACAAAGTTTAATTTCTATTGTGATATGCATGATTTTGATTTTGTATTATGCTGTTTAGGCTGAGTTAGAAGTGAAACTTGCTGAGCGACCTCCTTCTGAAGGGCCTATTCCTACAAAGCACGATGTGCTGAGTCAAGTACTTGGTAAGGATAAAAATGGTCGTGGTCGAGGTATGGGAGCCGGCGTCACACCTTCAAGGGTAGATGGAATACTACAAAATGCTACTACCTTACAAGCATTTCAGGACAAACTTGATGCAACTTGTGAAAGGACAAAGAGGCTTGAAGAAATGTTTCTACAACTGGTAGTTATTCACTGTCTTCATATATATATATATATATATATTCTATATTTGTTCCTCGCTGAAATAGTTATCATTTTCATATTTTGAAAGACTGGAAATAAGCAAATAGGAAGTCCTAGTGATGCTGGAAGTAAGCATAGAAGCAGTCATGATAATGCAGAGGCAAGTTACTTTACAGTTAGCTTTAAAATCATATAGTAGTTTGTTATATTGTTAATATCCTAATGGCTTGCCTATATTTTGTAAGTAGGATGGGCATGTCAATGGCGAAAGGAGTACAGCAGGCCCTATGTCTGGAAATTCTAAAGTAAGTTTAATTTTCTACATTTGAGGTCTCTTTTTTTGTCTATGAGTTGTAATATTTTCCATTTTAAAATGTCATGATTTTATAGTCAAGAAAGTGTAATTGCTAATGTAATGTTAGGAATTCGTAAGATTATGTTAGAAAATGCTCAAATTTTTTCATCAGCTCACCTCTTTGTTATTCTGAAAAAAAAGATATTTTACTTTGTTCTCAGTTTCTTCTCTCTCTGGCATAATAGATGGAAACTTAAGATGGTTTAGATTGGTTCTGAGCTCGTGTAATGCATGATTTAACTGCTAAGCTATCATTCATAGCTGAAATTTATGTTATCAAATTGATTAATGTACATAACTACCGGAAAGCGTAGCTATGCTCAAAGCATTTTCATGCATATGTGCATATTATCGGTCAAGTTTTCTGCCTACATATTGTAACACCCCAAACTAGGCGGATATTACAGTGCCGTAGATCCCCAACTGGGGCCCACCAGGCAAATGAAAATGAATGAATTACACAAGATAAATGTAGTACCGAACTACATTACAACAATAATTACTCCGATGAGGAGTTTAGTTACAACACACCAGGACAATACCGAATACTAGTGTATTTTATATGAAGATAAAATACACAACCGAATGAACGGAGTATTCAAATGAAAGTCTGCGTGGAAAATAAAGGACAATAACATGAATAATCTGAAGATCGGGGCCCCCTACTAGTATCACTGGACTCCTCAACGTCGGCGTGTTCTCCCGTACTTTTGCCTTGCCAAGACACGAAAAACAAAATCCCCAAACGGTCGATTACAAAGAACAACAATCCTCCGAGTTGAATAAACACAATCATGATTATATACGAAATTATGAAATATCCTGTCAAAACATACGCAATCAAA
Organism: Orobanche coerulescens; assembly: GCA_033398695.1. Lineage (NCBI taxonomy): Eukaryota > Viridiplantae > Streptophyta > Magnoliopsida > Lamiales > Orobanchaceae > Orobanche > Orobanche coerulescens. The sequence goes on from CM065809.1 coordinate 88,424,358, forward strand.
CATGCTATATGAATCAACTAACAGTACGGCTCAAAGGGTGGCGCCACACTACGCCCGGGATGGAAATGTGTCCGTGCACAAGCCACCAACGAGTATCGATCGAATACACGTGTGGTCTTGTACCTAATCAGTCTCACGAAACAATCAATCTCGTGTGCACGACCCAATGTGAGGCCATCAACCAACACACGACTATAATGTGCCCGACATGAAAACCCTACACATACCAACCGGCACGCCAGTATGACCCGGAATGCCACGATAACAAAAGTGACATCGAAAATGAATAATGACTCACCGAGGTGGAATGGTAATGGAATAAATGACAGCTCAATGAAAAGGTTGGAACCGTCGTTCCTTATGACTGAAATGATTAATTGATAACAACAAGTTTTGATACGGTTAATATAATTATGAATGAGTTATGATTATGAATGAACAACAACAAGAGGGATGAATATCCTTTTAACCGAGTAAGAATTAACTTACACAACACCGATGAAGAATGTCCGTCCACGAACAACGTCCTAAATGAAGTGTCGGTCGCACGAACAACCTTAATTCAATACAATTACCGACAATCCGATCAATATACGAATTAAACACGAATATAACGAACTCAAAACGTCGATACGATTAAACTAAGTTCATTGGGGCATTATATCGAATACGTTGTATCCAAACTCCGATGGTTTACAATCAAACTTCAATATACCTATCTCAAATTCCCCAAGAAGTGTTTCAAACCAACAAAACATCTTCCAAATGATCAATAATCCGAAATGAATATCCGAAAACGTGATTATAACGACAATTAATCGAAAATCCCCAATTCCAACTCGATTTTCAAAGTGTTCTTGAATAATTCCTCAATAATCCAAAGAATCCTTATACAAACTCATAATCATATACATATCCCTTCATATATCATGATTATAACATCCAAAACATCGCATCTCAACACAAAAATCGAAATCCAAGGTGTTGAAGAATATTACCTTTGAATATCCAATCACTTCGATCCGAAGAACACGAGTTTAATCGAGTATCCACGCTTCTAGAATGATTGAAGGTGAAGAAAAATATACTCTCAAATGATAATTGATGAAGAAATCTCTCCCTCAAGTATTTCTCTCTCGGTTGCGAGTGAAGAAGATGGAAAAAATGGGAGAAATGAGCTCAAAATGCTCAAAAATGAATTTATAGGGGTTGACTCGGCCCAGCGAGGCTCGGCCGTGCCCGCTGACACGGTCGTGGCGCGCAGGCCGGCAGCGAGGACTCGACCGTGTCTGCTTGACACGGTCGAGGCGCGAAGGGGCCTACCGACAGTGACCGTCGCGGCGCTCGACAATGACTCGGCCGTGTCCCGAACACGGTCGGGCCTGCAGGCGTCGCTACGAGCTAATCCGGAAGAGCTCGACTCGGCCGTGCCGGCTGCACGGTCGGGTCCCGAGGCAGATGCTTGGCACTTTCCGGACGAGTACGGCACGGGCCGTGTCGGACGACACGGCCGAGTTCGTTCGCGGTGATCGCCAAACGAAAAATGAGCGGTTGAGCTAAAACGACCATAACTCTCTCGTCCGGACTCGATTGACTCACCGTTTGAACCATTGGAAAGCTAACTCGATGCTCTATAATATTGCAAGATTTAGAATTTTGGAGTTACCAAAAATTAATGGTGATCTAACAAAGTCGAACTCAAATGAGGAAAGTTGAAGCGATGAACAATAACGATACTCAACTCGAAGTTTATACGAGCGGTGAACACGGTGAATGAACATGATTGATGAATGATTATAATTGAGTGAAAATACACCGAGTGACAATTACAGGCTGATAATTCTTGAATGAAAATGAATGAATTACAACCGGGTATTACATACCCCCCCCTTAAAAAGAGTTTCGTCCCCGAAACTAAGGGTCAAACAACTCGGGATAACTCTCCCGCATAATCTCCTCGGTTTCCCAAGTGGCCTCTTCGACTCCATGTCTGGACCACTGAATCTTGACCAAAGGAATTGAATTATTTCTCAACTGTTTGATTCGCCGCTCTAAAACTCGTATAGGACGCTCCTCATATGAATGATCGTCGGCGATCTCTATTTCGTCGAACTGCAGTATGTGACTCGGGTCGGAAACATACTTCCGCAACTGAGAGACATGAAACACATTATGAATTCGGCTCAGCGCCGGAGGTAAAGCCAATCGATAAGCTAACTCGCCTACTCGATCCAAAATCTCAAACATTCCAATGAATCTCGGACTCAACTTCCCCCTCTTCCCAAAACGGAAGATACCACGACTCGGGGATACCTTGACCAACACATGGTCACCAGTCTCAAACTCTAATGGTCGACGACGGTTATCTGCGTATGATTTCTGTCGACTCTGAGCTGTCAACAAACGACTCCTGATCAAAGCTACCTTCTCACGGGCGGCTATAAGCATATCGGGCTCGGTGCCGATTGATTCTGATAAGTCGTCCCAACACAACGGAGATCGACAACGACGACCATACAAGGCCTCGTAAGGTGCCATCTTGATTGAAGCATGCCAACTATTATTATACGTGAACTCGATCAATGGTAGTTGGGCTTCCCAATCGTCTTTCCAATCGAGGACGCATGCCCTCAACATGTCCTCTAATGTCTGAATGGTCCTCTCTGATTGCCCGTCGGACTGAGGATGAAATGCGGTACTGAGATTAAGCTGAGTTCCCATAGCGCGATGAACTGATTTCCAAAAGTGCGACACAAACCGTCCGTCACGATCGGAAACGATACTTTTAGGAGTACCGTGCAGTCTGACTATCTCTTTAATGAACAACTGGGCAAGTCTCTCGGGACCCCACGTATCCTTGATCTCAAGGAAATGAGCTGATTTGGTTAAGCGGTCCACGATCACCCAGATCGTGTTCATGCCACGACGACTCGTCGGCAAACTCGTGATGAAATCCATAGAAATGTCTTCCCACTTCCACTCGGGAATAGGAAGAGGTTTCAGCATACCCGCCGGTCGCTGATGTTCAATCTTAACTTGTTGACAGGTTAAGCATCTCGAAACAAATTCTGCGACTTCTCGCTTCATATTACTCCACCAGTAATTTTGTTTCAAGTCCTTGTACATCTTACTAGACCCCGGATGCACAGAATAAGGGGTAGCATGAGCTTGCTTCAAAATCGAGTTTTTCAACTCGTCATTCGCCGGTACGCACAACCGATTCTTAAACCTCAAAATTCCATCCTCGTGGACCACAAATCCAGGGGCTTTCCCTTGATCCACATCCTCTCGGATGCGCAACAATGATGGGTCCGAACCCTGATTCTCTCGGATTTCCTCCTCGAGTGACGATGAAATCTCTAACATACAAAGCTGCCCCTGAACTCGCTGAAGCCAGACCTCGATCTCGGATCTAAGGAATTCCTGCTGAAGCTCCTTCTGAACTGTTAAACGGGCAAGCATCTGCTCCTGAACGGACTTACGACTCAAGGCGTCGGCGACAACATTCGCCTTGCCCGGGTGGTAAAGGATCTCGATATCATAATCTTTGATTAATTCCAACCACCGTCTCTGGCGCATATTTAACTCCTTCTGAGTAAATATATACTTTAAGCTCTTATGATCGGTGAATATCTGACAGGTAACGCCATAAAGATAATGACGCCAAATCTTCAAAGCGAACACCACGGCTGCTAACTCCAGGTCGTGGGTCGGATAATTAACCTCGTAAGGCCTCAATTGCCGTGAAGCATAGGCAATAACTTTCCCGTTCTGCATGAGCACACATCCGAGACCCTGTCCGGACGCATCACTATAGACCACAAATCCTTCCGTCCCCTGCGGCAAGGAAAGTACAGGTGCTGACATTAACCGGCTCTTGAGTTCCTCAAAACTCCGTTGACACGCGTCGGACCACGTGTATTTCTTATCCTTCCGCAATAAGTTCGTCAATGGTTGAGCAATTTTGGAAAATCCTTCCACAAACCTCCGATAATAACCGGCTAATCCGAGAAAGCTTCGGATTTCCTTAACATTCTTCGGAGGTAACCAATTCTGGATAGCCTCCGTCTTCTGAGGATCAACACGCACTCCATCTGATGAAATTACATGTCCGAGAAAAGTCACCTCGGACATCCAGAACTCGCATTTGAAAAACTTCCCATAAAGTTGTTCTCGTCTCAACACGTCGAGCACTCGATGAAGGTGAGACTCGTGTTCCTCCCGGTCACGAGAATAAATCAAAATGTCATCGATGAAGACAACAACAAACCGATCCAAAAAGTCGATGAAAACCCGATTCATTAACTCCATGAATACCGCAGGTGCATTAGTCAATCCGAACGGCATAACCACAAACTCATAATGACCATAGCGTGTTCGAAACGCTGTCTTCGCGATGTCCGACTCTCGGATCCGCAACTGATGATATCCAGACCTTAAGTCGATCTTGGAAAATACTGAATCTCCCTGCAGTTGATCTAAGAGATCATCAATACGGGGTAAGGGATACTTATTCTTGATTGTCACCCTGTTCAACTCCCGATAATCAATACACAAGCGAAAAGAACCATCCTTCTTCTTGACAAATAACACTGGTGCTCCCCACGGGGACGCACTCGGTCGAATATAACCCTTCTCGAACAACTCCTCAAGTTGGTTCTTTAATTCCTACATTTCGGTCGGGGCCATCCGGTACGGCGCCTTCGATATCGGGGACGTACCAGGCTCCAACTCAATCGTGAATTCCACATCCCTCTGTGGAGGCAAACCAGGTAACTCGTCTGGAAAAACATCGGCATATTCCCTCACCACCGGAATATCCGTTAACATTACTGATGACTTCTCGATTTTGGCCATATAGCACCAATAACCGACACATCCCTGATTGAGTAACCTTACAGCTTTCATTGAATTAATGACTTTACCAGCAGTAAGGATTACCTCCTGAAACACACATTCAACCCCATAAATGCGAAATGTTAGTGACCATGCGGTTTCGGACACTATTGCTGGCATCATGACGATCCATCCAATCAATACCCAAGATGACGTCGTCCCTCGGCAAATCTACCACGATTAGGTCATTTGGACATACACGACCATGGCCAGATCGGACAATTACAGATCTCACGATTACCGATAATTCGTCTACCATCGGGTAGGCGATGACATAAGGCTCACAACTAGTAGCACTACCCGGGCGTAGTCTACTCAAACATGACTCGGAAATGAATGAATGCGATGCACCGGTATCGAAAAGAGTACACGAGGTTGAGATAGAATATCGAGTGTACGAGATCATTCGGCCTCTGGATCATCGGTCTTCTTCATCTCATAAATCCGGGGCTTGCTAGTCCCAGACCGACGCTCTGTCGATGGCTAAAAGCTCCACCTTTAGTCGCTCCGTCGTTTTAAGCAGCCCGATTGAAATGGCCTTTGATTACGAGCAGTGACCGCTTAGGTGCACGAGATGACGTCGAGTAGGTTTGGAGTCCCTACGGCAAAACGGGCCCTATGCCCGGCAATCCTGATTGTGGCACGTGATGATCGCCGGACACTTGGTGCTGAAATGACCACTGTTCCTCACAGGTTGAAACAGTGATGGCCGAATCGCCGCTCATGTGAGATTCCGCGGGTTTAGACGCCGGGAGTCGCTCGAGAAAAGTAGAGCCCGCCGCGGTTTCTTGAAAGTGGCACGACTCCGTCAGGTGATTACGGTTCTTGGACTTCTTGCTAGCGAGACGAAGGTTGCCGCTTAGCAATTTCCTTAGCCGTAAGCTCGTAAGTAAGAGCCTTCTCAATGAACTCGGCAGTGGCACGATTATGATTAAGTGGCGAAGTCTCATACGGGGTTTCACCTCTTGTGAAATACTTGATCTTGTCCGCTTCCGAGTGAATGATATATGAGGCGAACGGAAGAAGTTCCTGAAATTTTTCGGCGATGGCGAGAACGTCATCATCCGCCGAAAGGTCGGGAGTGAGTAATTCCGACAACTTGGCCTCCCTGAGTGGGGCCGGATAGTACCTCTCCATCATGAGAGTCTTCAACTGATCCCAAGTACATGTTCCGTCTGTGGTCCTAAACGATAACCACCATGAATGAGCGCTCTTACCGAGATAGTAAGCCGCAACTGAAACTTTATGCCCTTCGGGGCAATCCACCATAGCAAATAACTTCTCAAAATGCTCAAGCCAGTGAACAATATCCGCCGGCTCAGATGATCCCTCAAAAGTAGGTGGTCATTTGGCGAGATATCGCTAATGATATTGCTTACACCCCTCTCTTGCCTCTGAGGTGGCGGCGGAGGAGCCTGCTGATTTTGATTGACGGAGTTATGCATCGTCTCCATCAACTGAGCCATGTGGGTCATTTGGGCAATCATGCCCTGCATAAATGCGAGTGGGTCAACCCGGACATCCTCTGACTGAGCCGTGTCCCGGGTACGACTCCCCGATAGTGAATGATCGCGTCCAGGTGAGTGAGTGGCAGCATCACTGCTCGATGAATTAGCATTATTCCTGGCATTTGCACGTGTATTCGCACGAGTTCTCGGGATTCGGCCCGCTCCACGGCCTCGTCCTCCACGTCCTCTGCCAGCCCCTTCCATCTTTGAAGTGGAAAGTCATATGATGATTATATATCTCGCATGAGTATCACATTATGATTATATTATGAAATGATGAAAATGAACATACGCGCTCAAATACAGCGATTACATGAATGATTAGTTGACGTGACATGATTTCTGATGAAATTACTGAAATGATTATCTTGAACAATTTAACAAGACTGATGATATGATCTTCAAGATCAACAACTGAGTAATGAAATGAATTGAGTGATTAATGAGTTAACATTATCGACTTGATCACAATTGAAATTGATGAATGAGGATTGTTAACTGATGAATTATGAATGAATGATTAATGCCAGAAATTATACCATGGCATTAGAAATCTTACAGTTCTTGGTCTGATTGGCTCGGATTTTGCACAGGTCACACGTGGCGCGAAAGTCCAATGATACTAGTCTGATGACGATGATTTCAAATGAGACATGACTTGGAGGGTAGTATTCAAAACCACGCTCACGATACCAACTCGTAACACCCCAAACTAGGCGGATATTACTGTGCCGTAGATCCCCTACTGGGACCCACCTGGCAAATGAAAATGAATGAATTACACAAGATAAATGTAGTACCGAACTACATTACAACAATAATTACTCCGATGAGGAGTTTAGTTACAACACACCAGGACAATACCGAATACTAGTGTATTTTATATGAAGATAAAATACACAACCGAATGAAACGGAGTATTCAAATGAAAGTCTGCGGCGGAAAATAAAGGACAATAACATGAATAAGCTGAAGATCGGGGCCCCTAATAGTATCACTGGGACTCCTCGGCGTCAGCGTATTCTCCCGTACTTTTGCCTTGCCAAGACACGAAAAACAAAATCCCCAAACGGGTCGATTACAAAGAACAACAATCCTCCGAGTTGAATAAACACAATCATGATTATATCCGAAATTATGAAATATCCTGTCCGAAACATACGCAATCAAACATGCTATATGAATCAACTAACGATGCGGCTCAAAGGGTGGCGCCACACTACGCCCGGGATGGAAATGTGTCCGTGCACAAGCCACCAACGAGTATCGATCGAATACACGTGTGGTCTTGTACCTAATCGATCTCACGAAACAATCAATCTCGTGTGCACGGTCAATGTGAGGCCACCAAACAAAACACGACAATAATGTGCCCGACATGAAAAACCTACACATACCAACCGGCACGCCAAGATGACCGGAATGCCACGATAACAAAAGTGACATCGAAAATGAATAATGACTCACCGAGGTGGAATGGTAATGGAATAAATGACGACTCAATGAAAAGGTTGGAACCGTCGTTCCTTATGTGAAATGATTAATAGACAACAACAAGTTTTGATACGGTTAATATAATTATGAATGAGATATGATTATGAATTAACAACAAAAACAGGGATGAATATCCTTATAAACGAGAAAGAATTAACTTACACAACACCGATGAAGAATGTCCGTCCCACGAACAACGTCCTAAATGAAGTGTCGGTCATACGAACAACCTTAATTCAATACAATTACCGACAATCCGATCAATATACGAATTAAACACGAATATAACGAACTCAAAACGTCGATACGATTAAACTAAGTTCATTGGGGCATTATATCGAATACGTTGTATCCAAACTCCGATGGTTTACAATCAAACTTCAATATACCTATCTCAAATTCCCCAAGAAGTGTTTCAAACCAACAAAACATCTTCCAAATGATCAATAATCCGAAATGAATATCCGAAAACGTGATTATAACGACAATTAATCGAAAATCCCCAATTCCAACTCGATTTTCAAAGTGTTCTTGAATAATTCCTCAATAATCCAAAGAATCCTTAGACAAACTCATAATCATATACATATCCCTTCATATATCATGATTATAAATTCCATAACATCGCATCTCAACACTAAAATCGAAATCCAGGTGTTGAAGAATATTACCTTTGAATATCCAATCACTTCGATCCGAAGAACACGAGTTTAATCGAGTATCCAAGCTTCCCGAATGATTGAAGGTGAAGAAAAATATACTCTCAAATGATAATTGATGAAGAAATCTCTCCCTCAAGTATTTCTCTCTCGGTTGCAGGTGAAGAAGATGGAAAAAATGGGAGAAATGAGCTCAAAATGCTCAAAAATGAATTTATAGGGGTTGACTCGGCAACGAGGCTCGGCCGTGCCCGCGACACGGTCGTGGCGCGCAGCCGGCCGGCGAGGACTCGACCGTGTCCCGCTTGACACGGCCGAGGCGCGAAGGGCCTACCGACAGATGACCGTCCGCGGCGCTCGACAATGACTCGGCCGTGTCCCGAACACGGTCGGGCCTGCAAGCGATCGCTACGAGCTAATCCGGAAGAGCTCGACTCGGCCGTGCTGCGACTGCAGTCGGGTCACGAGGCAGCCCGGCACTTTCCGGACGAGTGCGGCACGGGCCGTGTCGGACGACACGGCCGAGTTCGTTCGGCGATGATCGCAAACGAAAAATGAGCGGTTGAGCTAAAACGACCATAACTCTCTCGTCCGGACTCCGATTGACTCACCGTTTGAACCATTGGAAAGCTAACTCGATGCTCTATAATATTGCAAAGATTTAGAATTTTTGGAGTTACCAAAAATTAATGGTGATCTAACAAAGTCGAACTCAAATGAGGAAAGTTGAAACGATGAACAATAACGATACTCAACTCGAAGTTTATACGAACGGTGAACACGGTGAATGAACATGATTGATGAATGATTATAATTGAGTGAAAATACACTGAGTGACAATTACAGGCTGATAATTACTGAATGAAAATGAATGAATTACAACCGGGTATTACATACCCCCCCCTTAAAAAGAGTTTCGTCCCCGAAACTAAGGGTCAAACAACTCGGGATAACTCTCCCGCATAATCTCCTCGGTTTCCCAAGTGGCCTCTTCGACTCCATGTCTGGACCACTGAATCTTGACCAAAGGAATTGAATTATTTCTCAACTGTTTGATTCGCCGCTCTAAAACTCGTATAGGACGCTCCTCATATGAATGATCGTCGGCGATCTCTATTTCGTCGAACTGCAGTATGTGACTCGGGTCGGAAACATACTTCCGCAACTGAGAGACATGAAACACATTATGAATTCGGCTCAGCGCCGGAGGTAAAGCCAATCGATAAGCTAACTCGCCTACTCGATCCAAAATCTCAAACATTCCAATGAATCTCGGACTCAACTTCCCCCTCTTCCCAAAACGGAAGATACCACGACTCGGGGATACCTTGACCAACACATGGTCACCAGTCTCAAACTCTAATGGTCGACGACGGTTATCTGCGTATGATTTCTGTCGACTCTGAGCTGTCAACAAACGACTCCTGATCAAAGCTACCTTCTCACGGGCGGCTATAAGCATATCGGGCTCGGTGCCGATTGATTCTGATAAGTCGTCCCAACACAACGGAGATCGACAACGACGACCATACAAGGCCTCGTAAGGTGCCATCTTGATTGAAGCATGCCAACTATTATTATACGTGAACTCGATCAATGGTAGTTGGGCTTCCCAATCGTCTTTCCAATCGAGGACGCATGCCCTCAACATGTCCTCTAATGTCTGAATGGTCCTCTCGATTGCCGTCGGACCGAGGATGAAATGCGGTGCGAGATTAAGCCGAGTTCCCATAGCGCGATGAACTGATTTCCAAAAGTGCGACACAAACCGTCCGTCACGATCGGAAACGATACTTTTAGGAGTACCGTGCGGTCGACTATCTCTTTAATGAACAATGGGCAAGTCTCTCGGGACCCCACGTATCCTTGATCTCAAGGAAATGAGCTGATTTGGTTAAGCGGTCCACGATCACCCAGATCGTGTTCATGCCTGACGACTCGTCGGCAAACTCGTGATGAAATCCATAGAAATGTCTTCCCACTTCCACTCGGGAATAGGAAGAGGTTTCACATACCCGCCCGATCGGCGATGTTCAATCTTAACTTGTTGTGAGTTAAGCATCTCGAAACAAATTCTGCGACTTCTCGCTTCATATTACTCCACCAGTAATTTTGTTTCAAGTCCTTGTACATCTTACTAGACCCCGGATGCACAGAATAAGGGGTAGCATGAGCTTGCTTCAAAATCGAGTTTTTCAACTCGTCATTCGCCGGTACGCACAACCGATTCTTAAACCTCAAAATTCCATCCTCGTGGACCACAAATCCAGGGGCTTTCCCTTGATCCACATCCTCTCGGATGCGCAACAATGATGGGTCCGAACCCTGATTCTCTCGGATTTCCTCCTCGAGTGACGATGAAATCTCTAACATACAAAGCTGCCCCTGAACTCGCTGAAGCCAGACCTCGATCTCGGATCTAAGGAATTCCTGCTGAAGCTCCTTCCGAACTGTTAAACGGGCAAGCATCTGCTCCTGAACGGACTTACGACTCAAGGCGTCGGCGACAACATTCGCCTTGCCCGGGTGGTAAAGGATCTCGATATCATAATCTTTGATTAATTCCAACCACCGTCTCGCGCATATTTAACTCCTACGAGTAAATATATACTTTAAGCTCTTATGATCGGTGAATATCGGCGAGTAACGCCATAAAGATAATGACGCCAAATCTTCAGCGAACACCACGGCTGCTAACTCTGGTCGTGGGTCGGATAATTAACCTCGTAAGGCCTCAATTGCCGTGAAGCATAGGCAATAACTTTCCCGTTCTGCATGAGCACACATCCGAGACCCTGTCCGGACGCATCACTATAGACCACAAATCCTTCCGTCCCCTGCGGCAAGGAAAGTACAGGTTCTGACATTAACCGGCTCTTGAGTTCCTCAAAACTCCGTTGACACGCGTCGGACCACGTGTATTTCTTATCCTTCCGCAATAAGTTCGTCAATGGTTGAGCAATTTTGGAAAATCCTTCCACAAACCTCCGATAATAACCGGCTAATCCGAGAAAGCTTCGGATTTCCTTAACATTCTTCGGAGGTAACCAATTCTGGATAGCCTCCGTCTTCTGAGGATCAACACGCACTCCATCTGATGAAATTACATGTCCGAGAAAAGTCACCTCGGACATCCAGAACTCGCATTTGAAAAACTTCCCATAAAGTTGTTCTCGTCTCAACACGTCGAGCACTCGATGAAGGTGAGACTCGTGTTCCTCCCGGTCACGAGAATAAATCAAAATGTCATCGATGAAGACAACAACAAACCGATCCAAAAAGTCGATGAAAACCCGATTCATTAACTCCATGAATACCGCAGGTGCATTAGTCAATCCGAACGGCATAACCACAAACTCATAATGACCATAGCGTGTTTGAAACGCTGTCTTCGCGATGTCCGACTCTCGGATCCGCAACTGATGATATCCAGACCTTAAGTCGATCTTGGAAAATACTGAAGCTCCCTGCAGTTGATCTAAGAGATCATCAATACGGGGTAAGGGATACTTATTCTTGATCGTCACCCTGTTCAACTCCCGATAATCAATACACAAGCGAAAAGAACCATCCTTCTTCTTGACAAATAACACTGGTGCTCCCCACGGGGACGCACTCGGTCGAATATAACCCTTCTCGAACAACTCCTCAAGTTGGTTCTTTAATTCCTGCATTTCGGTCGGGGCCATCCGGTACGGCGCCTTCGATATCGGGGACGTGCTGGCTCCAACTCAATCGTGAATTCCACATCCCTCTCGTGGAGGCAAACCGAGTAACTCGTGCGGAAAAACATCGGCATATTCCCTCACCACCGGAATATCCGTTAACATTACCGATGACTTCGATTTTGGCCATATAGCACCAATAACCGACACATCCTCGATTGAGTAACCTTACGGCTTTCATTGAATTAATGACTTTACGAGCAGTAGGATTACCTCCTGAAACACACATTCAACCCCATAAATGCGAAATGATAGTGACCATGCGCTACGGACACTAATGCGGCATCATGACGATCCATCCAATCAATACCCAAGATGACGTCGTCCCTCGGCAAATCTACCCGCGATTAGGTCCGCCGGACATACACGACCATGGCCCGAATCGGACAATTACGAATCTCACGATTACCGATAATTCGTCTACCATCGGGTAGGCCCGATGACATAAGGCTCACAACTAGTAGCACTACCCGGGCGTAGTCTACTCAAACATGACTCGGAAATGAATGAATGCGATGCACCAAGATCGAAAAGAGTACACGAGGTTGAGATAGAATATCGAGTGTACACGAGATCATTCGGGCCTCTGGATCATCGGTCTTCTTCATCTCATAAATCCGGGGCTTGCTAGTCCCAGGACGCTCTGTCGATGGCTAAAAGCTCCACCTTTAGTCGCTCCGTCGTTTTAAACAGCCCGATTGAGTGGCTTTGATTACGAGCAGATCGCTTAGGTGCACGAGATGACGTCTGAGTAGGTTTGGAGTCCCTACCGCAAAAGCGGGCCCTATGCCCGGCAATCCTGATTGTGGCACGTGATGCATCGCCGGACACTTGGTGCTGAAATGACCTGTTCCTCACGGTTGAAACAGTGATGGCCGAGCGGCGCTCGCGGCCGAGATTCGCGGGTTTAGACGCCGGGGAGTCGCTCGAGAAAAAGTAGAGCCGCCCGCGGTTTCTTGAAAGTGGCGACTCCGTCGACCGACACGGTTCTTGGACTTCTTGCTAGCAGACGAAGGTTGCTTAGCAATTTCCTTAGCCGTAAGCTCGTAAGTAAGAGCCTTCTCAATGAACTCGGCAGTGGCACGATTATGATTAAATGGCGAAGTCTCATACGGGGTTTCAGCCTCTTGCTGAAATACTTGATCTTGTCCGCTTCCGAGTGAATGATATATGAGGCGAACGGAAGAAGTTCCTGAAATTTTTCGGCGATGGCGAGAACGTCATCATCCACCGAAAGGTCGGGAGTGAGTAATTCCGACAACTTGGCCTCCCTGAGTGGGGCCGGATAGTACCTCTCCATCATGAGAGTCTTCAACTGATCCCAAGTACATGTTCCGTCTGTGGTCCTAAACGATAACCACCATGAATGAGCGCTCTTACCGAGATAGTAAGCCGCAACTGAAACTTTATGCCCTTCGGGGCAATCCACCATAGCAAATAACTTCTCAAAATGCTCAAGCCAGTGAACAATATCCATGGCTCGGATGAGCCCTCAAAAGTAGGTGGTCATTTGGCGAGATATCGCTAATGATATTGCTTACACCCCTCTCTTGCCTCTGAGGTGGCGGCGGAGGAGCCTGCTGATTTTGATTGACGGAGTTATGCATCGTCTCCATCAACTGAGCCATGTGGGTCATTTGGACCATCATGCCCTGCATAAATGCGAGTGGGTCAACCCGGACATCCTCTGACTGAGCCGTGTCCCGGGTACGACTCCCCGATAGTGAATGATCGCGTCCAGGTGAGTGAGTGGCAGCATCACTGCTCGATGAATTAGCATTATTCCTGGCATTTGCACGTGTATTCGCACGAGTTCTCGGGATTCGGCCCGCTCCACGGCCTCGTCCTCCACGTCCTCTGCCAGCCCCTTCCATGCTGAAGTGGAAAGTCATATGATGATTATATATCTCGCATGAGTATCACATTATGATTATATTATGAAATGATGAAAATGAACATACGCGCTCAAATACAGCGATTACATGAATGATTAGTTGACGTGACATGATTTACATGAAATTCAAATGATTATCTTGAACAATTTAACAAGACTGATGATATGATCTTCAAGATCAACAACTGAGTAATGAAATGAATTGAGTGATTAATGAGTTAACATTATCGACTTGATCACAATTGAAATTGATGAATGAGGATTGTTAACTGATGAATTATGAATGAATGATTAATGCCAGAAATTATACCATGGCATTAGAAATCTTACAGTTCTTGGTCTGATTGGCTCGGATTTTGCACAGGTCACACGTGGCGCGAAAGTCCAATGATACTAGTCTGATGACGATGATTTCAAATGAGACATGACTTGGAGGGTAGTATTCAAAACCACGCTCTGATACCAACTCTGTAACACCCCAAACTAGGCGGATATTACAGTGCCGTAGATCCCCAACTGGGACCCACCAGGCAAATGAAAATGAATGAATTACACAAGATAAATGTAGTACCGAACTACATTACAACAATAATTACTCCGATGAGGAGTTTAGTTACAACACACCAGGACAATACCGAATACTAGTGTATTTTATATGAAGATAAAATACACAACACTGAATGAAACGGAGTATTCAAATGAAAGTCTGCAGCGGAAAATAAAGGACAATAACATGAATAACTGAAAGATCGGGGCCCCCTACTAGTATCACTGGGACTCCTCGACGTCAGCGTATTCTCCCGTACTTTTGCCTTGCCAAGACACGAAAAACAAAATCCCCAAACGGGGTCGATTACAAAGAACAACAATCCTCGAGTTGAATAAACACAATCATGATTATATACGAAATTATGAAATATCTGTCGAAACATACGCAATCAAACATGCTATATGAATCAACTAACGATGCGGCTCAAAGGGTGGCGCCACACTACGCCCGGGATGGAAATGTGTCCGTGCACAAGCCACCAACGAGTATCGATCGAATACACGTGTGGTCTTGTACCTAATCGATCTCACGAAACAATCAATCTCGTGTGCAGTCAATGTGAGGCCATCAACCAACACACGACTATAATGTGCCCGACATGAAAACCCTACACATACCAAGCACGCCGCTTGATATGACCGGAATGCCACGATAACAAAAGTGACATCGAAAATGAATAATGACTCACCGAGGTGGAATGGTAATGGAATAAATGACGGCTCAATGAAAAGGTTGGAACCGTCGTTCCTTATGATGAAATGATTAATTGATAACAACAAGTTTTGATACGGTTAATATAATTATGAATGAGTTATGATTATGAATGAACAACAACAAGAGGGATGAATATCCTTTTAACCGAGTAAGAATTAACTTACACAACACCGATGAAGAATGTCCGTCCACGAACAACGTCCTAAATGAAGTGTCGGTCGCACGAACAACCTTAATTCAATACAATTACCGACAATCCGATCAATATACGAATTAAACACGAATATAACGAACTCAAAACGTCGATACGATTAAACTAAGTTCATTGGGGCATTATATCGAATACGTTGTATCCAAACTCCGATGGTTTACAATCAAACTTCAATATACCTATCTCAAATTCCCCAAGAAGTGTTTCAAACCAACAAAACATCTTCCAAATGATCAATAATCCGAAATGAATATCCGAAAACGTGATTATAACGACAATTAATCGAAAATCCCCAATTCCAACTCGATTTTCAAAGTGTTCTTGAATAATTCCTCAATAATCCAAAGAATCCTTAGACAAACTCATAATCATATACATATCCCTTCATATATCATGATTATAACATCCAAAACATCGCATCTCAACACAAAAATCGAAATCCAAGGTGTTGAAGAATATTACCTTTGAATATCCAATCACTTCGATCCGAAGAACACGAGTTTAATCGAGTATCCAAGCTTCCCGAATGATTGAAGGTGAAGAAAAATATACTCTCAAATGATAATTGATGAAGAAATCTCTCCCTCAAGTATTTCTCTCTCGGTTGCAGGTGAAGAAGATGGAAAAAAATGGGAGAAATGAGCTCAAAATGCTCAAAAAATGAATTTATAGGGGTTGACTCGGCAGGCTCGGCCGTGCCCGCGACACGGTCGTGGCGCGGCCGACGGCGAGGACTCGGCCGTGTCCCGCTTGACACGGTCGAGGCGCGAAGGGCCTACCGACGATGACCCGTCCGCGGCGCTCGACAATGACTCGGCCGTGTCCCGAACACGGTCGGGCCTCTGGCGTCGCTACGAGCTAATCGGAAGAGCTCGACTCGGCCGTGCCCGACGACAGTCGGGTCACGAGGCGACGCCGGCACTTTCGGACGAGTACGGCACGGGCCGTGTCGGACGACACGGCCGAGTTCGTTCGGCAGTGATCGGCCAAAACTGAAAAATGAGCGGTTGAGCTAAAACGACCATAACTCTCTCGTCCGGACTCCGATTGACTCACCGTTTGAACCATTGGAAAGCTAACTCGATGCTCTATAATATTGCCAAAAATTAATGGTGATCTAACAAAGTCGAACTCAAATGAGGAAAGTTGAAACGATGAACAATAACGATACTCAACTCGAAGTTTATACGAACGGTGAACACGGTGAATGAACATGATTGATGAATGATTATAATTGAGTGAAAATACACTGAGTGACAATTACAGGCTGATAATTACTGAATGAAAATGAATGAATTACAACCGGGTATTACACATATTTTCAAGTCTTGATACTTATGTTTTAAGTTAGGAATTAAACATTTCGCTGCGTTGTGATTTAGAATGTTCAATTTGTTGATTGTGAGAGCAACTTGTTGCATATTGTAAAATCTTGCTGGTTTTGAAGTTAGTTTGGATTGTGTAGTCTGTACAAGCAAGCAACCTTTGTCTTCTTAATCAATCATGCAACATACTTAGTGTAACACCCCAAGATAATCGGAATAATTACAGCGCCGTAAACCCTTTAAGTAAGGATTTACAAGGCTGATTAAAAGAAATGTTAATATAAACCAACAATATCACCGACATTCAAATTTCAAAATTGGTTCCAAATGCTTTATTACAACCATATCGAAAAGATCTTAAAAAAAAAGACACGCGTACTCGAGTACTGAAAATGAACCAAGAACGAACAATTAACATCACTGGGCCACTTCATCATCATGATGGTACTGTGGCTGCTTCCGTGCTCCTCGGCTACCTGAACATCAAAACAAATGTCCACCCCCGAAGGGGTTAGCAAAACAATGCTAGTACAAGTATCGAAACACACAAATATGCAACGACAATGCATAAAAACATACACAATAAGGACTTCCGCTACCGGAATCCGACAATACGAATCCACAAGATTCAATCAAGACAACATGGGTATTCCAACGATCCAGCGCCCTCAGCATAGATCCCAAGATGATCCCGTCGGACCAACACGAGGTGGAAAAACCCGTCCAATGATCCAGCGCCCTCAGCCTAGATCCCAAGATGATCCCGTCGGACCAACACGAGGTGGACATCTGATCCAGCGCCCTCAGCATAGATCGCTTGATCCCTTCGGATCACCACAACTTACACATAACACAACTATGCATATACATATGCGAGAAAATCGACATACTTATCAATATGAACGTACGTTAAATCGACAGCAATTGTCATGATAATCTCATATCAACAATATGAATAAACCATATGCATGATCAAATTCATCAATTGCTCACAAACTTTCAAAATACGATACTTGCCTCAACAATGGCGACAAGAATTTCTACTATCAACAGTCTTCAATCCGTTCGGAGAATTCTCACTCGGTCGGCTCACCGGAATGCAAACCTTCATCGAACAATAACGTCGGTATGACCCACGGTTCCGGATAATCGTTGAAATCATCAAATGAATCATAAAAAGGCATGATGCATCTATCATGGCGTTGGACTATTCTGTCCTAACACAATCCCTTCGGTCGATTGTTACTACATAACATGGAATTCATCCTAGGAGAATTCTAATCATGTTTTATAATAACAAGATATCCGAACTTCGATGAATCATCAAAAAGACTAGTTCCAAAATCAACTCCTTCTACGAATTAATCCTTAAGTTCAATCCATTAATTCTTCTCCGAAATGTTCGATCATAACATTCTCCTGAACTAAGATAATCTTCGAAAACTAGATATGATTGGTTATAAATCTCAATATACACTAATCAATAGTCTAATCACTAGAGGTTTGCTCAACGATTACTACAATCAAGAGGAATCGAAAATAATTGAATTCAATCTTCTAAACCATGATGAAAGGCTCCTCAAGAAGAAAACTGGTTTGACCTACTCAAAACAGGTCCAAAACATTACTAAGATCATGCTAAATTAGTTGGTGAAGGATCACATACCTTAAGAAATGGATGAACAAGGAAGAACTTGAATAAACTCAACCACCGGAAGTTTGAACACTAATCTACAAGGCCTATGCTTCACAAGAATCGTCCCAAAAGATGATAGGAAGGATAAGAGGTGATGAAAGATCTCCAGAACACGAAAAATCGGCCAAAGGAAAGGTGAGAAATGAAATAGGGTCGAAGTTTATAAATAGAATTCTGGACATTACGTACGTTATGCAATTAACCTTATGTACGTAATAAGCTTAACGTACGTTATACCCTAACTATAGCATACGTAGTCGTCTGACCAGAACTCACTGGCCTGATTTCGCCATTTCCTTACGTACGTAATCTCAAGGGTTTTACGTACGTAATATTCATGTCCTTAGCGTACGTAAAACATGCACCATAGCGTACGTAACCCTATGTCCAGGTTCATTCGGAAATCACACGGATCTTCCTCGGCCCCTTCCTCAGCCCCCACATGCCGACCCTTATCCGATCCCAAGTTGACTTAGCTTACGTACGTTAACCACTTTAGATAACGTAAGTAATACTGCAGTCTTAGCGCACGTTATGGACGTCTGATAACGTACGTTAACACGTGCAGAAACATGCATGCAGAATACTGTAGATACCAAAAAAACGTAAGGATACGAAATACAGGAAACCAACCTCCGAATAATAACATTACAAAGTTGATTCCTACAAGATAAATACACAGTAATTATCCGGGCATTACATACTACCCCTCTAAAAAGAAGTTTCGGCCCAAAACTTAAATCGCAAACAATTCCGGGTACCTGGACTTCATACTATCTTCCGTCTCCCAAGTTGCTTCTTCGACCCCATGCCGAGACCACTGAACTTTAACCAAAGGTATTGGTTTATTCCTCAATTGCTTGACTCGACTCTCAAGTATCTTGATTGGTCTCTCCTCGAAGGTGCCGTCATTAGCTATCTCGATCTCGTCGAAATCAATAACATGACTGGGATCTGGCACATACTTCCGCAATTGGGATACGTGAAAAACATTATGAGCATGACTCAGCGATGGCAGTAAGGCCAACCTGTATGCTAAATCTCCAACTCTATCGAGGATCTCAAATGGTCCGATATATCTCGGACTTAGCTTACCTTTCCTCCCAAAACGGAAGATTCCCCGAGTAGGAGAAACCTTCAATAGCACATGATCCCCGGTCTCGAATTCCAGTGGGCGACGGCGCACATCTGCATAAGACTTCTGTCGACTCTGGGCAGTCAACAGTCTTTCCCGAATCAAAGCTATCTTCTCTTGAGTCTGGACTATCAATTCTGGTTCCGTCCCGATGAAGTCCGAAGAATCATCCCAGCACAGAGGTGATCGGCATCTTCTCCCGTACAAAGCTTTGAATGGTGCCATCTTAATAGAAGTATGCCAACTATTGTTGTAGGTGAATTCAATTAACGGCAAGTGAGCTTCCAAATCAGTTGACCAATCCAAGGCACAAGCTCTAAGCATGTCTTCTACTGTTTGTATAGTCCTTTCGGACTGACCGTCCGTTTGAGGATGATAAGCCGTGCTAAAATTTACCTCAGTCCCTAAATCCCTGTGAACTGCCTTCCAGAAGTGTGACACGAAGCGACCATCCCGATCTGAAATAATAGTCTTCGGCGTCCCATGCAATCTGACTATCTCTGCAATAAATACTCGTGCCAATTTCTCGGGTCCCCATGTGTCCTTAATTCCTAGGAAATGAGCCGACTTGGTTAGTCGATCAACTATAACCCAAATCATGTTCATTCCCGTCCTGGTCCTTGGCATATTGGTGATGAAGTCCATCGAGATATCCTCCCACTTCCACTCAGGGATCGGAAGCGGTTTTAACATTCCGGCAGGTCGCTGATGTTCAATCTTAACCTGCTGACAAGTCAAACACTTCGAAACGTATTCTGCTACGTCCTTCTTCATATTTCCCCACCAGAAGTTTTGTTTTAGATCCTTGTACATCTTACTGCTGCCCGGGTGAATAGAATAGGGTGCGCTGTTGTAACACCCCCAATCCGCTCAGGGATATTACACGTCGTAGAACCTTTCCTCAAGGATCTACCAGGCTGGTAACAACATATAACAACTCAACCATGCCTTTCAGGCTAAAATGACTCAGTAGACCGATTTGGTCTTTCAACAAATACATACAACTCAAATACAACTCATGCCCATGCAGGGGTCAAAATACAACCACACCCGTACAACAGGAAAATATAGCAGCGGAAAAAATGGAGTACAACTGAACCAATAAACAAAGTACGGTTCCTCATGTGATTAGTATCGATCATCTTTCATCATCCTTCGTGCCGACCCTGTGTTATGCTCCAAAACCTGAATGCAAAAACAGACATCCACCCCCTGAATACTCGGGGGTTAGCAAAACTCCACTGTTTTGCTAGTCTAAGAACAAAGTGCAAATACGAGCCATACAATTCACATTCCACGAGTAACAATAACCAGGAATCCTCAAGGTTCCAAACGAAACGAAAAGCACTTCTCGAGGCAAGAATTTGAGAAAACGTTCCAAAATCGAAAGATCACGAATCAATGGAACAATTTATAAAACAGTTTAGAATGCCATCGAGAGTTTTAATAGAAAACAATTTAGGATTATCAAATCCTACTTTTCAAAATCCAAAAGACAAAAGGGGTCACCGCCCCAAAGGTTTACTTTCCAAAAAATGACATTTACCAAACCATTGTGATTTTAGCCCCAAATCCGTCAAATGACCTTTACAAAACCGTTGGGATTTTAGCCCCAAATATCATCAACTCACAGTACACGAGAACGACAACAAGGTTCGTCTCCCAACATCAAAATCCACAAATAAAGGATTTAAAACAAACAACAAAATACTCTAGTGCCATCCTAGCCAAGTAAGCCAAACGAACACTTACCTCTTACACACTTAGTCAATGCATACAATCATGAAAACCGTTCGAAAGCACTCATTTCCGGAAATGCCAATATCAAATCACATTTGCAAAATGCACCACAATTAACCGGACCACGCCTTCGTGGATCCCTGCCGAGACCCCGTCGGATCTAACCCACAGTGGTTAAAAGCAAGCTCGCGGTTCCACAGCTTCGTGGAGCCCTACTGAGACCCCGTCGGATCTAACCCGTAGTGAGCATACACACACACACGTTACTCATGCAATACTAACATGCTAATAATGTAAGTTCATTAAGAATACTCACTAGAGATGGCCATTAACTCGACACCATTACCAAACTCTTCAAAAATACAATAACAAGATTAAATACAGAATACACGATTCCATAACTTAAACAATAGGAGTATCATCATAAAATCCTTCAACGTTCAAAATAACCAAATCATAATCAATTCTCAAAACACCGTTCACAAATCACACTCGTTTTGAAAGAAAGCCTTTAACGAGGCCAAACCGAAATCCTTTGAAACTTCATTTCAAATAACCAAACAAACACATCAAGACGACCACCGATCATCATATCCATAAAACGAGAAAAGTATGGGCAAGGTACTTGCCTCGAATAAGAACAACGCGGAGAATCGACCGAAGTAGGTTGGCACGAACCGACTACGAACTCGCCGACTCCACCGAACGACAATCCACAACAATGAACTACGAACGAAAACAATAACAACGAAAATGAATTCCAAAGAACGACCCAAAGCCGCTGAATTCAAAGAACAAATGACGAAGGTTCAAGGATTTCCCCCAAAACGGCCAAGAACACGATTCGTCCCGTCAAATCACGAAAACGGAATTTCAAGTTGAAATATGGATATACAATCCATATAATATGTTTAACAACATCATTTAACCATAATCGATCCATCGAAAACGGATGAAAAACGAGATCGGGGACAAATCCCCCAAAAAGTCAATTCGAAGGAAATCAAGAAATATACTTCGATTCGACGAAGAACAATGGATTAAATGATGTTAAACACAACAATACTACCAAGATTAATCATACCCATCATGAATTAATCAACAACACGGAACGAATCGAACGAAAATGCAAAAATCCCCAAATTCACGAAATTAGGGTTCTAAGGAAGATTACCTTGATTCGCTGGATCAAATGAGGATAACGGAAGATTGATTGATGTTATGAACTCAAGAACTTCATGGATTTGTTGTTAAACAACATGTCTTCGTCACCCATGAATCGCCATTCGCGGACGGAGAAGGAAGGAAGTGAAAAACGAAATGAAATGTGACTGCTCAGCCACATTTATACTGGGCCGGACTAGCGCGCGCTAGGCTGCCGAGCTAGCGTGCGCTATCGGCCCAGGCCGCGACCCAGTAGCCTTCTGGACTAGGCTGCTCGGCCAGGTAGCGTGCGCAGCCTTCCGGCCGTAGCGTGCGCTACCTGCCGGCCGTAGCATACGCAGCGTCCGACAGTAGCGTGCGCTACCTGCCGAGCATGACCGAATCTAGAACCCCCATGACTCCACTGTCCGGACCCGCTAGAGTGCGTTAGGCCATCCGGTAGCGTGCGCTATGTAATACCCGGTTGTAATTCAGTAATTATCATTCAGTATTTATCATTCAGTAATTGATACTCAGTAATTTTCACTCATTATTAATCATTTGTCACTTAGATTCAGTCATGGTATTCGTCATTCAGAGTAATTGTATCGTGTATCAATCGTCATTCATCACTAATCTGATTGGAGTTTCGTGCCGTGTTTATCATCATTGTCATTTTCGTTGCGAACTGTGCGTGAGGGGTAGCGCACGCTACGTGCTCCTTTTAGCGTACGCTAATTGGGTATAGGTAGCGCACGCTACCACTCAGCTTTAGCGCACGCTAAGGTTACCCTGGCTGCAGTCCAGAAGGTACTGGACTGTAGGTGAGTTATATATAGCGCACACTACGAATGGTAAGTAGCGCGCGCTAGTGAGTTGTAGTAGCGCACGCTAGATATGTGGAGTAGCGCGCGCTAAGGACGGATCAGGTTGAGTCCAGTGGCTACTGGACTGCACTGAATTAATTCATAGCGCACGCTATGAGTGATTTTAGCGTACGCAAGCGGTGTAATAACGTACGCTACTTGATGGTTGTAGCGCACGCTATCGAGGTCAGATCAGAGGACAGACAGTTTCTGGATTCCAGTACTGGGCATCAAATTATTCGTTAGCGCACGCTAACTATGAGCATTAACGCACGCTAATGTTATGGCCGTAGCGCACGCTACAAAAAGGTACGTAGCGCGTGCTACCGTTTTCGGGCAGTGGGTACTGGAATACCCAAATTTCCCGTTAGCGCACGCTACGCATTAGGGCTAGCGCACGCTAACCTGGACTGGCTATAAATTGGACAGTTTAGTCAGAGTTCGTCATTTATCATTCTAATCTCATTCTCTCGCCGGTTCTTGGCGATTTGGGCGATTTAGAGAGTGTTCTTCAAGGTGTAATCATCAATCATCATCTTCAAGTCTTTGAGTTGGATTAATCATCACTTCATCATCTCCAAAACATCGAATCAAAGGTATTAATTTCTTGGATCTAGAATTTCGGATTTTTGGGTTTTCCTTCCGATTTCTTCGTGTAAGCTTGGATTATCATTGGAATATGTTAGATATGGATTATCTACCTTGGATAAATATATTCCTACGGATTTAATGGTTATTTTCGGAATTATTTTCAAGAACCCTTGGGGTTGACTTCGGTTAATTGGGGATTTTCCGATTGATGTTGTTGTAATCATGAATTATGGATTCCTAATGGATTATTGATATCATTGAAGTGTTTTGTTAGTTCGAAATACTCAATTTGATGTTGGTTTCGACATTTTCGGGATTGGATATTTCCGGAGTTGTGTGGTTGGTTATGTATTCGTTGGAATGCCCTATGAGTTTGATTATCGTTGTTTCGACCTTTGGGTTAGTCGTGTTTTGTTGCTTGATACGTGTATTGAACGATTGTTGGTAATTATTGTTATTCAAGGTTGTTCGAGCGACCGGTATCTTGGTTAGGACGTTGTTCGTGGACGGACATTCTTCATCGGTATTGTGTAAGTTAAATCTTACTCGGTTAAAAGGATACTCATTCATTTTGTTGTTGATTGCTCATAATCATAATTCATTCATCATAATATTAATCAATTTGAGACTTGTAATTGTCGAATAATCATTTCATTCACGAGGAACGACGGTTCCAAATCATTTCATTGGGTTATCAATCACGTCACTATTACTTTCATATCGGTGAGTCATCTTGGCCTTGTCTAATTATTATTCATTGATATTCATCATGGTCATTCTCGTTCATGTGACCTTCCGGGTTCATATTGCGTGGCCGGGTGTGGCTGTGTGGAATTTTTAGTCGGGCACACGATGGTCATGTATTGGGTTCACCGATACATCGGACCGTGCACACGGTAACACTTACATCCGTGAGACTAATTAGGTACAAGGACGGGTGTGTCCGGTCATTCTTCTTGTACACTTGCACAGGACATTACGGGCGTACTATGATACTCCTCTTCAGCGTAATTCATAATTAAGAATATTTCATAACTTCGGTTAATTCATGATTGTGTAATTTCAACTCTTGAGGATTGTTGTTCTGTGTAACTGACCCCGTTGGGGGATTTTGTTTTCAGGTCACGGCAAGGAAAAGGCACGGGAAGAGCATGTTGACGGCGACGAGTCCCAGTGAAACTAGTAGGGGGCCCCAGTCATTCCGTTTGTTTCAGTCATTTCAGTCATTTCAGTTATTCTGTCATTTGTATTTTCCGCTACAAAATTCCGCTTGAGATGCTTATTTGTTCAGGGTGGTGTATTTTATCTCCATATAAAATATACTAGTATTCTGTTTTGTCCTGGTGTAATGTACTTAAACTCCTCATCGGAGTATTTGGTAATATAATGTGGTTCGGTACTACAATTATATTATTTAATTCATCATTTTCATTTGCCTGGTGGGTCCCAGTCGGGGATTCACGGCACTGTAATATCCGCCTAGTTTCGGGTGTTACAGAGTTGGTATCGGA
The DNA here is from genome assembly GCA_033398695.1 of Orobanche coerulescens. NCBI lineage: Eukaryota > Viridiplantae > Streptophyta > Magnoliopsida > Lamiales > Orobanchaceae > Orobanche > Orobanche coerulescens. The sequence goes on from CM065809.1 coordinate 88,450,016, forward strand.
GCGTGGTTTTGAATACTACCCTCCAAGTCATGTCTCATTTGAAATCATCGTCATCGGACTAGTATCATGGGACTTTCGCGTCACGTGTGACCTGTGCAAATGCCGAGCCAATCAGACCAAGAACTGTAAGATTTCTAATGCCATGGTATAATTTCTGGCATTAATCATTCATTCATAATTCATCAGTTAACAATCCTCAATCATCATTGTCATTTTGACCAGGACGGTCAGGTTAACTCATTAATCAGTCAATTCATTTCATTGTTCAGTTGTTGATCAGGAAGATCGAATCATTAATGTTGTTAACTCATTCAAGATAATCATTTCAATAATTTCATCAGATAATCATGTCACGTCAATTAATCATTCATGTAATCGCTGTATTCGAGCGCGTATGCTCATTTTCATCATTTCATAATATAATCATAATGTGATACTCATGCGAGATATATAATCATCATATGACTTTCCACTTCAGTATGGAGAGGGAAAGAAGAGGACGTGGAGGACGAGGCCGTGGAGCGGGCCGAATCCCGAGAGCTCGTGTGAATACACGTGCAAACGCGAGGAATAATGCTAATTCATCGAGCAGCGACGCTGCCACTCATTCACCTGGACGCGATCATTCACTATCGGGGAGTCGTACCCGGGACACGGCTCAGTCAGAGGGTGGCCGGGTTGACCCACTCGCTTTTATGCAGGGCATGATGGCCCAAATGACGCAGATGGCTCAGTTGATGGAGACGATGCATAACTCCGTCAATCAAAATCAGCAGGCTCCTCCGCCGCCACCTCAGAGGCAAGAGAGGAATGTGAGTAATATCATCGGCGACATCTCTCGCCAGAGGCCATCTACTTTCGAGGGCTCGTCTGAGCCGGCGGATATCATTCATTGGCTCGAGCATTTCGAGAAGTTGTTTGCTATGGTAGAGTGTCCCGAGGGACACAAAGTTTCTGTTGCGGCTTACTACCTGGGTAAGAGCGCACATTCTTGGTGGTTGTCGTTGAAGCCCACCGAAGGATCATGTACTTGGGATCAGTTCAAGACTCTCATGATGGAGAGGTATTATCCGCCCCCACTCAGAGAGGCCAAGCTGTCAGAATTGCTCACCCCCGACCCCTCAACAGACGAGGATGTTATCGCCATTGCCGAGAAATTTCAGGAACTTCTCCCTTTCGCCTCATCTATCATTCATTCAGAGGCGGATAAGATCAAGTATTTCAGCAAGAGGCTGAAACCCCGTATGAGACTTCAGTTACTTAATCATAATTGCACCACGTTGGCCGAATTCATTGAGAAAGCTCTCACCTACGAGCTTACTGCTAAGGAAATTGCTAAGCAGCAACCTTTGTCTGCTAGCAAGAAATCGAAGAATCGTAATCAGTCTGAAGGCGGTCAGACAACTTTTAAGAAACCCCGTGCGGGCTCTGCTTTTTCTTAGCGACCTCCTGTGTCGTCTAAACCCGCGGAATCTCAGTCTCGGGCGGCCAATTCGGCCATCACCTGTTTTAACTGTGGGGATCTTGGTCATCTCATTACCAAGTGTCCGAGACAGACTATCACATGTCATAATTGTGGAATTGCTGGGCATAAGGCCCGTTTTTGCCGTAGGGACTCCAAACCTACTTAGACGTCATCTCAGGCACCTAAGCAGTCAGCCGTTCAGAATCAGGCCACTCAATCAGCGTCGTTTAAAACAACAGGAGCGACTAAAGGTGGAGCTTTTAGCCAGCAGACGGGAGCGTCCGGTTCTGGGACTAGCAAGCCCTGGATCTATGAGATGAAGAAGACCGATGATCCAGAGGCCCGAATGATCTCAGGTACACTCGATATTCTATCTCAACCTGTGTGTACCCTTTTCGATACTGGTGCATCGCATTCATTCATTTCCGAGTCATGTGTGAGTAGACTACGTCTGGGTAGTGCTACTAGTTGTGAGCCTTATGTCATTGGCCTACCTGATGGTAGACGAATTATCGGTAATCGTGAGATTCAGAATTGTCCGATTCAGTTTCATGGTCGTGTATGTCCAGCGGACCTAATCGTGGTAGATTTGTCGAGGGAAGACATCATCTTGGGTATTGATTGGATGGATCGTCATGATGCCATCATTAGTGTCCGTAAGCGTATGGTCACTATCATTTCAGACGATGGGGTTGAATGTGTGTTTCAGGGAGGTAATCCCGGTTGTTCTGGTAAGGTCATTAATTCGATGAAAGCAGTAAGGTTACTCAATCAGGGATGTGTCGGTTATTGGTGCTATATGGCCAAAACCGAGAAGTCATCAGTAATGTTGATGGATATTCCGGTAGTGAGGGAATATGCCGATGTTTTTCCAGACGAGTTACCTGGTTTGCCTCCACAGAGGGATGTGGAATTCACGATTGAGTTGGATCCTGGTACGTCCCCGATATCGAAGGCACCGTACCGGATGGCCCCGACCGAAATGCAGGATTTAAAGAACCAACTTGAGGAGTTGTTCGAGAAAGGTTATATCCGACCGAGTGCGTCCCCGTGGGGAGCACCAGTGTTGTTTGTCAAGAATAAGGATGGTTCATTTCGCTTGTGTATCGATTATCGGGAATTGAACAGGGTGACGATCAAGAATAAGTATCCCTTACCCCGTATTGATGATCTCTTAGATCAACTTCAGGGAGCTTCAGTATTTTCCAAGATCGACTTAAGGTCTGGATATCATCAGTTGCGGATTCGAGAGTCGGACATCGCGAGGACGGCGTTTCGAACACGCTATGGTCATTATGAGTTTGTGGTTATGCCGTCCGGATTAACTAATGCACCTGCAGTATTCATGGAGTTAATGAATCGGGTTTTCATCGACTTTTTGGATCAGTTTGTTGTTGTCTTCATCGATGACATTTTGGTTTATTCTCGTGACCGGGAGGAACACGAGTTTCACCTTCATCAAGTGCTCGACGTGTTGAGACGAGAACAACTTTATGGGAAGTTTTCCAAATGTGAGTTCTGGATGTCCGAAGTGACTTTTCTCGGACATGTAATTTCATCAGACGGAGTTCGTGTCGACCCTCAGAAGACGGAGGCTATTAGAGATTGGCTACCTCCGAAGAACGTTAAGGAAATCCGAAGTTTCTCGGATTTGTGGGTTATTATCGGCGATTTGTAGAGGGATTTTCTAGAATCGCTCAACCCTTAACGAACCTTTTGCGGAAGGATAAGAAATACACGTGGTCCGACGCGTGTCAACGGAGTTTTGAGGAACTCAAGAGCCGGTTAATGTCAGCACCTGTACTTTCCTTGCCGCAGGGGACGGAAGGATTTGTGGTCTATAGTGATGCGTCCGGACAGGGTCTCGGATGTGTGCTCATGCAGAACGGGAAGGTTATTGCCTATGCTTCACGGCAATTAAGACCTTACGAGGTTAATTATCCGACCCACGACCTAGAGCTAGCAGCCGTGGTGTTCGCTTTGAAGATTTGGCGTCATTACCTTTATGGCGTCACCTGTCAGATATTCACCGATCATAAGAGTTTAAAGTATATATTTACTCAGAAGGAGTTAAATATGCGTCAGAGACGGTGGTTGGAATTAATCAAAGATTATGATATCGAGATCCTCTACCACCCGGGCAAGGCGAACGTTGTCGCCGACGCCTTGAGTCGTAAGTCCGTTCAGGAGCAGATGCTTGCCCGTTTAACAGTTCAGAAGGAGCTTCAGCAGGAATTCCTTAGAACCGAGATCGAGGTCTGGCTTCAGCGAGTTCAGGGGAAGCTTTGTATGTTAGAGGTTTCATCGTCACTCGAGGAGGCAATCCGAGAGAATCAGGGTTCGGACCCATCATTGTTGCGCATCTGAGAGGATGTGGCTCAGGGGAAAGCCCCTGGATTTGTGGTCCACGAGGATGGACTTTTGAGGTTTAAGAATCGGTTGTGCGTACCGGCGATTGTCGAGTTGAAAAACTCGATTTTGAAAGAAGCTCATGCTACCCCTTATTCTGTTCATCCGGGGTCTAGTAAGATGTACAAGGACTTGAAACAAAATTATTGGTGGAGTAATATGAAGCGAGAAGTCGCAGAATTTGTTTCGAGATGCTTAACCTGTCAACATGTTAAGATTGAACATCAGCGANCGTGGGTATCTTGAAACCTCTTCCTATTCCCGAGTGGAAGTGGGAAGACATTTCTATGGATTTCATCACGAGTTTGCCGAGTCTTCGTGGCATGAATACGATCGGTGATCGTGGACCGCTTAACTAAATCAGCTCATTTCCTTGAGATCAAGGAGACGTGGGGTCCCGAGAGACTGGCTCAGATGTACATCAAAGAGATAGTCGATCGCACGGTACTCCTAAAAGTATCGTTTCCGATCTTGACAGAATGGCGTGTCTCATTTTTGGAAATCAGTTCATCGTGCTATGGGAACTCGGCTTAATCTCGATGCCGCTTTTCATCCTCGGTCAGACGGACAATCGAGAAGGACCATTCAGACATTAGAGGACATGTTGAGGGCATGCGTCCGCGATTGGAAAGACGATTGGGAAGCCCAACTACCATTGATCGAGTTCACGTATAATAATAGTTGGCATGCTTCGATCAAGATGGCACCTTACGAGGCCTTGTATGGTCGTCTTTGTCGATCTCCGTTGTGTTGGGACGACTTATCAGAATCAATCGGCACCGAGCCCGATATGCTTATAGCCGCCCGTGAGAAGGTAGCTTTGATCAGGAGTCGTTTGTTGACCGCTCAGAGTCGACAGAAATCATACGCAGATAACCGTCGTCGACCATTAGAGTTCGAGGCTGGAGACCATGTGTTGGTCAAGGTATCCCCGAGTCGTGGTATCTTCCGTTTTGGGAAGAGGGGAAAGTTGAGTCCGAGATTCATTGGACCGTTTGAGATTTTGGATCGAGTAGGCGAGTTAGCTTATCGATTGGCTTTACCTCCAGCGTTGAGCCGAATTCATAATGTGTTTCATGTCTCTCAGCTGCGGAAGTATGTTGCCGACCCGAGCCACATACTTCAGTTCGACGAAATCGAGATCGCCGACGATCATTCATATGAAGAGCTTCCTATGCGAGTTTTAGAACGACGAATCAAACAGTTGAGGAATAAGACGATTCCTTTGGTTAAAATTCAGTGGTCTAGACACGGAGTCGAAGAGGCTACTTGGGAAACCGAGGATAGTATGCGGGAGAGTTATCCCGAGTTGTTTGACCCTTAGTTTTGTGGACGAAACTCTTTTAAGGGGGGGTGTATGTAATACCCGATTGTAATTCAGTAATTATCATTCAGTATTTATCATTCAGTAATTGATACTCAGTAATTTTCACTCATTATTAATCATTTGTCACTCAGATTCAGTCATGGTATTCGTCATTCAGAGTAATTGTATCGTGTATCAATCGTCATTCATCACTAATCTGATTGGAGTTTCGTGCCGTGTTTATCATCATTGTCATTTTTGTTGCGAACTGTGCGTGAGGGGTAGCGCACGCTACGTGCTCCTTTTAGCGTACGCTAATTGGGTATAGGTAGCGCACGCTACCACTCAGCTTTAGCGCACGCTAAGGTTACCATTTGCCGATCCGTAAGGTACCGGCTGCAGTGAGTTATATATAGCGCACGCTACGAATGGTAAGTAGCGCGCGCTAGTGAGTTGTAGTAGCGCACGCTAGATATGTGGAGTAGCGCGCGCTAAGGACGGATCAGGTTGAGTCCAGTGGCTCTTTGGGCGCCGAATTAATTCATAGCGCACGCTATGAGTGATTTTAGCGTACGCAAGCGGTGTAATAACGTACGCTACTTGATGGTTGTAGCGCACGCTATCGAGGTCAGATCAGAGGACAGGCAGTTTCTGGATTCCAGTACTGGGCATCAAATTATTCGTTAGCGCACGCTAACTATGAGCATTAACGCACGCTAATGTTATGGCCGTAGCGCACGCTACAAAAAGGTACGTAGCGCGCGCTACCGTTTTCGGGCAGTGGGTACTGGAATACCCAAATTTCCCGTTAGCGCACGCTACGCATTAGGGCTAGCACACGCTAACCTGGACTGGCTATAAATTGGACAGTTTAGTCAGAGTTCGTCATTTATCATTCTAATCTCATTCTCTCGCCGGTTCTTGGCGATTTGGGCGATTTAGAGAGTGTTGTTCAAGGTGTAATCATCAATTCTTCAAGTCTTTGAGTTGGATTAATCATCACTTCATCATCTCCAAAACATCGAATCAAAGGTATTAATTTCTTGGATCTAGAATTTCGGATTTTTGGGTTTTCCTTCCGATTTCTTCGTGTAAGCTTGGATTATCATTGGAATATGTTAGATATAGATTATCTACCTTGGATAAATATATTCCTACGGATTTAATGGTTATTTTCGGAATTATTTTCAAGAACCCTTGGGGTTGACTTCGGTTAATTGGGGATTTTCCGATTGATGTTGTTGTAATAATGAATTATGGATTCCTAATGGATTATTGATATCATTGAAGTGTTCTGTTAGTTCGAAATACTCAATTTGATGTTGGTTTCGACATTTTCGGGATTGGATATTTCCGGAGTTGTGTGGTTGGTTATGTATTCGTTGGAATGCCCTATGAGTTTGATTATCGTTGTTTCGACCTTTGGGTTAGTCGTGTTTTGTTGCTTGATACGTGTATTGAACGATTGTTGGTAATTATTGTTATTCAAGGTTGTTCGAGCGACCGGTATCTTGGTTAGGACGTTGTTCGTGGACGGACATTCTTCATCGGTATTGTGTAAGTTAAATCTTACTCGGTTAAAAGGATACTCATTCCTTTTGTTGTTGATTGCTCATAATCATAATTCATTCATCATAATATTAATCATTTTGAGACTTGTAATTGTCGAATAATCATTTCATTCACGAGGAACGACGGTTCCAAATCATTTCATTGGGTTATCAATCACGTCACTATTACTTTCATATCGGTGAGTCATCTTGGCCTTGTCTAATTATTATTCATTGATATTCATCATGGTCATTCTCGTTCATGTGACCTTCCGGGTTCATATTGCGTGGCCGGGTGTGGCTGTGTGGAATTTTTAGTCGGGCACACGATGGTCATGTATTGGGTTCACCGATACATCGGACCGTGCACACGGTAACGCTTACCTCAGTGAGACTAATTAGGTACAAGGACGGGTGTGTCCGGTCATTCGTCTTGTACACTTGCACAGGACATTACGGGCGTACTATGATACTCCTCTTCAGCGTAATTCATAATTAAGAATATTTCATAACTTCGGTTAATTCATGATTGTGTAATTTCAACTCTTGAGGATTGTTGTTCTGTGTAACTGACCCCGTTGGGGGATTTTGTTTTCAGGTCACGGGAAGAGCATGTTGACGGCGACGAGTCCTAGTGATACTAGTAGGGGGCCCCAGTCATTCCGTTTGTTTCAGTCATTTCAGTTATTCTGTCATTTGTATTTTCAGCTGCAAAATTCCGCTTGAGATGCTTATTTGTTCAGGGTGGTGTATTTTATCTCCATATAAAATATGCTAGTATTCTGTTTTGTCCTGGTGTAATGTACTTAAACTCCTCATCGGAGTATTTGGTAATATAATGTGGTTCAGTACTACAATTATATTATTTAATTCATCATTTTTATTTGCCTGGTGGGTCCCAGTCGGGGATTCACGGCACTGTAATATCCGCCTAGTTTGGGGTGTTACACGCTACACCTGCCGGTTAGCGCGCGCGGCCTTCCGGCCGTAGCGTGCGCTACGCCGGTTCCTGCCGCACCCGTCCGGCCGGTGCCCGCAATCGTCCGGCCAGTCCCGCAACCGTCAGGGCTCGACGACCCGATTTCTGAAAACGCACGGAACGAACACGACGAAAAGTTCGCGGACGACATCAACGACCCGAAATGAAAACATAATACCATATTTAATCATACGCGACCAATAAACGGGTCGAGACAACAATTACAGATACGGATACCCGTAACTTTCAAGAAATTACAAAATGGCCCAAAACGCCCGGAAATCACGATACGTGATCGAATAACCAAACCGAAGTTCACAACACGTCTAACAAAGTTAAACGGACTTGCAAGAAACTCGAAACAGCAGTTTCGGACGAGATTCGCAAGAATCGAACTCAAGTGCGGAAAAGTCGCTAAAAACACGGAACTCAACAAAACGACACCAAAACGAACTCGGATGTCAAAAAGTGTAGAATTAATCATTCTCAGAATGACGAAACGGTCATGAGCAAATCGTCAAAACGGACTTCGGCCGAAAAAAGAAATTTACCGAAAGTCGAAAATTACGGATATTACATTCTACCCTCCTTAAAAGAAGTTTCGTCCCGAAACTTAAAACAAGTAGGGGAAAGAAATATTCCGCGAGGAAAAACTCAACGAGATACACAAGAATGCGTAACTAATGCCCAACGGCGAAATGTTACAAACAACGCAAAGGAATATACGGCGTGAAAACACGCTCCACGGCGACCAACACAACGTCGCCGTTAGGGATATAATAAAACCAACAAGTGACAAGCGTAATCAAATGGATAATACTATCAAGTCAATTATCCGAACAATCGCAAAACACAACAAACGAAAATCAATACGATTGACCAACCTAACGGTACATTCATCAAAACGCGAGCCAAACGCTGAACAAATACGGAATTCCACCGCCTAAGGGCTGGAAGATCGAAAACGAAACTAATTTCCCGAACTGAAGGGAATTACGAAGGAGCCTGAATGTTCACCAATCACGGAACGAGGTCAATAAAAACCGAACAATCAAACGATCAAACCACAACGATCGAGACAATAAAAATCGAAGAATCATGTTCGAATCACGAAGAACAATAAAGTTCAAACAACAACCCCCAGGATGATCTGGTGAGAACTACAAGACATGCATTCCCATAAGATCCACAGGAAAGGGAATAGCGATTGAAAAGTCACAACGACAAACGAGTTATTCCGAAATGATACCACACTCGTTCGATAAACAAAAACAAGGGGCAGGACAAGCTCAGAAATGTCAACGAACATAAATGAGTCGACAAAGTAGAATATACAGAAGTTCAAAATCCGATCCCTTCGAATAAAAGGACTAGTAGAACCAAATGATGTTACTCCCGAACAAGGTTCACAAGAATCGAACCGAACTCGAAAAAAGTCACATCGATAACCAGATCGGCCCACAACAAGATCACAGCTCGTTCGAACGATGAAACCGAAATACAGAACAAGTTCATAAAGTGTCAACGAACATGAGCGAATCGATAGACTGGAGAAAGAGAAAATACAGAAGTCAAAATAGTATGGGCATTACCTCCGACCTCGTCCACGAAATTCACAAAAATGGGAGCAAGGTAACAAGACATTAAACAATCGACACATAACGGAACGATCACCGATGCACACGGCCATACCATACCAAGCTCTAACAGCTCGTACATACGCGACAACGCAGAAATCGCCATGAGGCGACAACATTCAATACCAACATTCCGCCTCTCACAGGGGGCTAGCACAACCAATGTGTGGAAAGCGACTCAACGCTCACACCGCCAATTCGATCATACTCGGGAGAAATTATCAAAATGACAACGCGAACATCACACATACATACCCAGCCCTCAAACGGGAATGGATAGGTTTTAAAAAAATGAAAACCTCATTTTGAAGATAATTTGAAGAATACTGGTTGATCTTGAGTATCACCTTTCAAAAAGTACAAATGTGAAACATCGTTATCGAGACATTGTAGAACCATTTCGCATTTGATAAAAATGAGGACACTTTCCCTTAGTGAAAACTTTCAGAATATTCGACCCTCGGTCTAAATAAAAGTGTTTCTAAAACATTGAAAATATCTCAAAGCATTTTGGTCCTCGAAGTAGAAAATTTTTGAAATATATTGTGGCACCTAGGATGTACCACAAGAAAATAAGTCATTTGAAAAGTATGTCTCGAAATTTTTTTTTTTTTTTTTTTTAAGATACTCAAGGTTTTCAAAAATCCAATAGGCCAGAATGCCCAAAACTCACACATATCGACGTTCACTAAAACAACTCCTAGCACACGCATCAAAAGGTTTAAAATCAAGACAATACATGGCTTTAAACGGAAATAAAAGATAAAATACCACATTCAGAACAAAACCACTGACCCCATTCGAGGCCTCTAAAGACCTCCTGCACTGGCTAGTGAACAAGTCGAACGCGTATAAGCACAAAGCTTCCACAATAGAACTTGTAAAACGTGCAAATCGATTCGAAAATCATCAACAACGGAGAAAAACAACAATAAAAAGACATCACAGCGACGACACTCCTCGTATAAATCAAATACGAGAGTCGATTAAATACATATCGTGAAATCAAAATCCACATAAGGATTCCACCACTTAACAAATAATCATAAAAATAGCTCGTGTCACACGAGGAACAACACAAAGAAGGGAGACTTACTTCCACAGGTCGCACGAAGATGATGATCGCCCCACGATACTAATCACGACCAACAAACTCAAACGACGCGTCGCGACACGACTCAATCAGATAAAATCCGACGAAACAAGACTCAAACAACACGACTTGACCCGACAGCCTAGGTTTCCTCAACCTAAGCTCTGCTACCATTTATGTAACACCCCCAATCCGCTCAGGGATATTACACGCCGTAGAACCTTTCCTCAAGGATCTACCAGGCTGGTAACGACATATAACAACTCAACCATGCCTTTCAGGCTAAAATGACTAAGTAGACCGATTTGGTCTTTCAACAAATACATACAACTCAAATACAACTCATGCCCACGCAGGGGTCAAAATACAACCACACCCGTACAACAGGAAAATATAGCAGCGGAAAAAATGGAGTACAACTGAACCAATAAACAAAGTACGGTTCCTCATGTGATTAGTATCGATCATCTTTCATCATCCTTCGTGCCGACCCTGTGTTATGCTCCAAAACCTGAATGCAAAAACAGACATCCACCCCCCGAATACTCGGGGGTTAGCAAAACTCCACTGTTTTGCTAGTGCAAGAACAAAGTGCAAATACGAGCCATACAATTCACATTCCACGAGTAACAATAACCAGGAATCCTCAAGGTTCCAAACGAAACAAAAAGCACTTCTCGAGGCAAGAATTTGAGAAAACGTTCCAAAATCAAAAGATCACGAATCAATGGAACAATTTATAAAACAGTTTAGAATGCCATCGAGAGTTTTAATAGAAAACAATTTAGGATTATCAAATCCTACTTTTCAAAATCCAAAAGACAAAAGGGGTCACCGCCCCAAAGGTTTACTTTCCGAAAAATGACATTTACCAAACCATTGGGATTTTAGCCCCAAATCCGTCAAATGACCTTTACAAAACCGTTGGGATTTTAGCCCCAAATATCATCAACTCACAGTACACGAGAACGACAACAAGGTTCGTCTCCCAACATCAAAATCCACAAATAAAGGATTTAAAACAAACAACAGAATACTCTAGTGCCATCCTAGCCAAGTAAGCCAAACGAACACTTACCTCTTACACACTTAGTCAATGCATGCAATCATGAAAACCGTTCGAAAGCACTCATTTCCGGAAATGCCAATATCAAATCACATATGCAAAATGCACCACAATTAACCGCGGACCCACAGCTTCGTGGATCCCTGCCGAGACCCCGTCGGATCTAACCCACAGTGGTTAAAAGCAAGCTCGCGGTTCCACAGCTTCGTGGAGCCCTACCGAGACCCCGTCGGATCTAACCCGTAGTGAACATACACACACACGTTACTCATGCAATACTAACATGCTAAGAATGTAAGTTCATTAAGAATACTCACTAGAGATGGCCATTAACTCGACACCATTACCAAACTCTTCAAAAATACAATAACAAGATTAAATACGGAATACACGATTCCATAACTTAAACAATAGGACTATCATCATAAAATCCTTCAACGTTCAAAATAACCAAATCATAATCAATTCTCAAAACACCGTTCACAAATCACACTCGTTTTGAAAGAAAGCCTTTAACGAGGCCAAACCGAAATCCTTTGAAACTTCATTTCAAATAACCAAACAAACACATCAAGACGACCACCGATCATCATATCCATAAAACGAGAAAAGTATGGGCAAGGTACTTGCCTCGAATAAGAACAACGCGGAGAATCGACCGAAGTAGGTTGGCACGAACCGACTACGAACTCGCCGACTCCACCGAACGACAATACACAACAATGAACTACGAACGAAAACAATAACAACGAAAATGAATTCCAAAGAACGACCCAAAGCCGCTGAATTCAAAGAACAAATGACGAAGGTTCAAGGATTTCCCCCAAAACAGCCAAGAACACGATTCGTCCCGTCAAATCACGAAAACGGAATTCCAAGTTGAAATATGGATATACAATCCATAGAATATGTTTAAAAACATCATTTAACCATAATCGATCCATCGAAAACGGATGAAAAACGAGATCGGGGACCAATCCCCCGAAAAGTCAGTTCGAAGGAAATCAAGAAATATACTTCGATTCGACGAAGAACAATGGATTAAATGATGTTAAACACAACAATACTACCAAGATTAATCATACCCATCATGAATTAATCAACAACACGGAACGAATCGAACGAAAATGCAAAAATCCCCAAATTCACGAAATTAGGGTTCTAAGGAAGATTACCTTGATTCGCTGGATCAAAGGAGGATAACGGACGATTGATTGATGTTATGAACTCAAGAACTTCATGGATTTGTTGTTAAACAACATGGCTTCGTCACCCATGAATCGCCATTCGCGGACGGAGAAGGAAGGAAGTGAAAAACGAAATGAAATGTGCTGCCACCACATTTATCTCGGGCGGACTAGCGCGCTAAGTCGCCGAGCTAGCGTGCGCTTCTCGGCCCGTGCCGCGACCCAGCCTTCGGACTAGGCGCTCGGCCAGGTAGCGTCGCAGCCTTCCGGACGTAGCGTGCGCTACCTCGGCCAGAAGGCGTCTGCCCGACGTGAAGCGTGCGCTACCCGCCGAGCATGACCGACCTAGAACCCCTGTGACTCCACTGTCCGACCGCTAGGCGTCGTTAGGCCGTGCTCGTAGCGTGCGCTACACTGCCGGTTAGCGCGCAGCCTTCCGGTCAGCGTGCGCTACGCCGGTTCCCGCCACCGTCCGGCCGTGCTCGCAATCGTCCGGCCGCCCGCAACTGATCCATGGGCCCCGCAACCGTCAGGGCTCGACGACCCGATTTCCGAAAACGCACGGAACGAACATGACGAAAAGTTTGCGGACGACATCAACGACCCGAAATGAAAACATAATACCATATTTAATCATACGCGACCAAGAAACGGGTCGAGACAACAATTACAGATACGGATACCCGTAACTTTCAAGAAATTACAAAATGGCCCAAAACGCCCGAAAATCACGATACGTGATCGAATAACCAAACCGAAGTTCACAGCACGTCTAACAAAGTTAAACGGACTTGCGGGAAACTCGAAACAGCAGTTTCAGACGAGATTCGCAAGAATCGAACTCAAGTGCGGAAAAGTCGCTAAAAACACGGAACTCAACAAAACGACACCAAAACGAACTCGGATGTCAAAAAGTGTAGAATTAATCATTCTCAAAATGACGAAACGGTCATGAGCGAGTCGTCAAAACGGAATTCGGCCGAAAAAAGAAATTTACCGAAAGTCGAAAATTACGGATATTACATTCTACCCTCCTTAAAAGAAGTTTCGTCCCGAAACTTAAAACAAGTAGGGGGAAGAAATATTCCGCGAGGAAAAACTCAACGAGATACACAAGAATGCGTAACTAATGCCCAACGGCGAAATGTTACAAACAACGCAAAGGAATATACGGCGTGAAAACACGCTCCACGGCGACCAACACAACGTCGCCGTTAGGGATATAATAAAACCAACAAGTGACAAGCGTCATAAAATGGATAATACTATCAAGTCAATTATCCGAACAATCGCAAAACACAATGAACGAAAATCAATACGATTGACCAACCTAACGGTACATTGATCAAAACGAGCGGCCCGAACAAATACGGAATTCCACCGCCTAAGGGCTGGAAGATCGAAAACGAAACTAATTTCCCGAACTGAAGGGAATTACGAAGGATCCTGAATGTTGACCAATCACGGAATGAGGTCAATAAAAACCGAACAATCAAACGATCAAACCACAACGATCGAGACAACAAAAATCGAAGAATCATGTTCGAATCACGAAGAACAATAAAGTTCAAACAACAACCCCCAGGATGATCTGGTGAGAACTACAAGACATGCATTCCCATAGGATCCACAGGAAAGGGAATAGCGATTGAAAAGTCACAACGACAAACGAGTTATTCCGAAATGATACCACACTCGTTCGATAAACAAAAACAAGGGGCAGGACAAGCTCAGAAATGTCAACGAACATAAATGAGTCGACAAAGTAGAATATACAGAAGTTCAAAATCCGATCCCTTCGAATAAAAGGACTAGTAGAACCAAATGATGTTACTCCCGAACAAGGTTCACAAGAATCGAACCGAACTCGAAAAAAGTCACATCGATAACAAGATTGGCCCACAACAAGATCACAGCTCGTTCGAACGATGAAACCGAAATACAGAACAAGTTCATAAAGTGTCAACGAACATGAGCGAATCGATAGACTGGAGAAAGAGAAAATACAGAAGTCAAAATAGTACGGGCATTACCTCCGACCTCGTCCACGAAATTCACAAAAATGGGAGCAAGGTAACAAGACATTAAACAATCGACACATAACGGAACGATCACCGATGCACACGGTCATACCATACCAAGCTCTAACAGCTCGTACATACGCGACAACGCAGAAATCGCCATGAGGCGACAACATTCAATACCAACATTCCGCCTCTCACAGGGGGCTAGCACAACCAATGTGTGGAAAGCGACTCAACGCTCACACCGCCAATTCGATCATACTCGGGAGAAAGTATCAAAATGACAACGCGAACATCACACATACATACCCAGCCCTCAAACGGGAATGGATAGGTTTTAAAAAAATAAAAACCTCATTTTGAAGATAATTTGAAGAATACTGGTTGATCTTGAGTATCACCTTTCAAAAAGTACAAACGTGAAACATCGTTATCGAGACATTGGAGAACCATTTCGCATTTGATAAAAATGAGGACACTTTCTCTTAGAGAAAACTTTCAGAATATTCGACCCTCGGTCTAAATAAAAGTGTTTCTAAAACATTGAAAATATCTCAAAGCATTTTGGTCCTCGAAGTAGAAATTTTTTGAAATATATTGTGGCACCTAGGATGTACCACAAGAAAATAAGTCATTTGAAAAGTATGTCTCGAAATTTTTTTTTTATTTTTTTTTTTTAAGATACTCAAGGTTTTCAAAAATCCAATAGGCCAGAATGCCCAAAACTCACACATATCGACGTTCACTAAAACAACTCCTAGCACACGCATCAAAAGGTTTAAAATCAAGACAATACATGGCTTTAAACGGAAATAAAAGATAAAATACCACATTCAGAACAAAACCACTGACCCCATTCGAGGCCTCTAAAGACCCTCCTGCACTGGCTAGTGAACAAGTCTAACGCGTATAAGCACAAAGCTTCCACAATAGAACTTGTAAAACGTGCAAATCGATTCGAAAATCATCAACAACGGAGAAAAACAACAATAAAAAGACATCACAGCGACGACACTCCTCGTATAAATCAAATACGAGAGTCGATTAAATACATATCGTGAAATCAAAATCCACATAAGGATTCCACCACTTAACAAATAATCATAAAAATAGCTCGTGTCACACGAGGAACAACACAAAGAAGGGAGACTTACTTCCACAGGTCGCACGAAGATGATGATCGCCCCACGATACTAATCACGACCAACAAACTCAAACGACGCGTCGCGACACGACTCAATCAGATAAAATCCGACGAAACAAGACTCAAACAACACAACTTGACCCGACAGCCTAGGTTTCCTCAACCTAAGCTCTGATACCATTTATGTAACACCCCCAATCCGCTCAGGGATATTACATGCCGTAGAACCTTTCCTCAAGGATCTACCAGGCTGGTAACGACATATAACAACTCAACCATGCCTTTCAGGCTAAAATGACTTAGTAGACCGATTTGGTCTTTCAACAAATACATACAACTCAAATACAACTCATGCCCACGCAGGGGTCAAAATACAACCACACCCGTACAACAGGAAAATATAGCAGCGGAAAAAATGGAGTACAACTGAACCAATAAACAAAGTACGGTTCCTCATGTGATTAGTATCGATCATCTTTCATCATCCTTCGTGCCGACCCTGTGTTATGCTCCAAAACCTGAATGCAAAAACAGACATCCACCCCCCGAATACTCGGGGGTTAGCAAAACTCCACTGTTTTGCTAGTGCAAGAACAAAGTGCAAATACGAGCCATACAATTCACATTCCACGAGTAACAATAACCAGGAATCCTCAAGGTTCCAAACGAAACAAAAAGCACTTCTCGAGGCAAGAATTTGAGAAACCGTTCCAAAATCGAAAGATCACGAATCAATGGAACAATTTATAAAACAGTTTAGAATGCCATCGAGAGTTTTAATAGAAAACAATTTAGGATTATCAAATCCTACTTTTCAAAATCCAAAAGACAAAAGGGGTCATCGCCCCAACGGTTTACTTTCCGAAAAATGACATTTACGAAACCATTGGGATTATAGCCCCAAATCCGTCAAATGACCTTTACAAAACCGTTGGGATTTTAGCCCCAAATATCATCAACTCACAGTACACGAGAACGACAACAAGGTTCGTCTCCCAACATCAAAATCCACAAATAAAGGATTTAAAACAAACAACAAAATACTCTAGTGCCATCCTAGCCAAGTAAGCCAAACGAACACTTACCTCTTACACACTTAGTCAATGCATGCAATCATGAAAACCGTTCGAAAGCACTCATTTCCGGAAATGCCAATATCAAATCACATTTGCAAAATGCACCACAATTAACCGCGGACCCACAGCTTCGTGGATGCCTGCCGAGACCCCGTCGGATCTAACCCAAAGTGGTTAAAAGCAAGCTCGCGGTTCCACAGCTTCGTGGAGCCCTACCGAGAGCCCGTCGGATCTAACCCGTAGTGAGCATACACACACACGTTACTCATGCAATACTAACATGCTAAGAATGTAAGTTCATTAAGAATACTCACTAGAGATGGCCATTAACTCGACACCATTACCAAACTCTTCAAAAATACAATAACAAGATTAAATACGGAATACACGATTCCATAACTTAAACAATAGGAGTATCATCATAAAATCCTTCAACGTTCAAAATAACCAAATCATAATCAATTCTCAAAACACCGTTCACAAATCACACTCGTTTTGAAAGAAAGCCTTTAACGAGGCCAAACCGAAATCCTTTGAAACTTCATTTCAAATAACCAAACAAACACATCAAGACGACCACCGATCATCATATCCATAAAACGAGAAAATTATGGGCAAGGTACTTGCCTCGAATAAGAATAACGCGGAGAATCGACCGAAGTAGGTTGGCACGAACTGACTACGAACTCGCCGACTCCACCGAACGACAATCCACAACAATGAACTACGAACGAAAACAATAACAACGAAAATGAATTCCAAAGAACGACCCAAAGCCGCTGAATTCAAAGAACAAATGACGAAGGTTCAAGGATTTCCCCCAAAACGGCCAAGAACACGATTCGTCCCGTCAAATCACGAAAACGGAATTCCAAGTTGAAATATGGATATACAATCCATAGAATATGTTTAACAACATCATTTAACCATAATCGATCCATCGAAAACGGTTGAAAAACGAGATCGGGGACAAATCCCCCAAAAAGTCAATTCGAAGAAATCAAGAAATATACTTCGATTCGACGAAGAACAATGGATTAAATGATGTTAAACACAACAATACTACCAAGATTAATCATACCCATCATGAATTAATCAACAACACGGAACAAATCAAACGAAAATGCAAAAATCCCCAAATTCACGAAATTAGGGTTCTAAGGAAGATTACCTTGATTCGCTGGATCAAAGGAGGATAACGGACGATTGATTGATGTTAGGAACTCAAGAACTTCATGGATTTGTTGTTAAACAACATGGCTTCGTCACCATGAATCGCCATTCGCGGACGGAGAAGGAAGGAAGTGAAAAACGAAATGAAATGTTACTGCTCAGCCACATTTATACTGGGCCGGACTAGCGCGCGCTAGGCTGCCGAGCTAGCGTGCGCTATCGGCCCAGGCCGCGACCCAGTAGCCTTCTGGACTAGATCGCTTCGGCGAGTAGCGGCGAAGCCTTCCGGCCAGAAGGCGCTACGCCCGGCCAGAAGCGTAGCTGGCCCGTCAAGCGAGCGTGCGCTACTCGCCGAGCATGACCGAATCCGTAATCCCTGGACTCCACTGTCTCGACCCGCTAGCGTGCGTTAGCCGTCCAGAAGGCGGCGCTACACTGCCGTTACACGCAGCCTTTCCGGCCGTAGCGTGCGCTACGCCGGTTCCTTCCGCACCGTCGGCGGTGCCCGCAATCGTCTGGCGATCCGCAACCGTCCGGCGATCCGCAATCGTCGTGGCTCGGCGACCGATTTCCAAAAACGCACGAACGAACACACGAAAAAGTTCGCGGACGACATCAACGACCCGAAATGAAAACATAATACCATATTTAATCATACGCGACCAAGAAACGGGTCGAGACAACAATTACCGATACGGATACCCGTAACTTTCAAGAAATTACAAAATGGCCCAAAACGCCCGGAAATCACGATACGTGATCGAATAACCAAACCGAAGTTCACAACACGTCTAACAAAGTTAAACGGACTTGCGGGAAACTCGAAACAGCAGTTTCGGACGAGATTCGCAAGAATCGAACTCAAGTGCGGAAAAGTCGCTAAAAACACGGAACTCAACAAAACGACACCAAAACGAACTCGGATGTCAAAAAGTGTAGAAGTAATCATTCTCAGAATGACGAAACGGTCATGAGCGAGTCGTCAAAACGGACTTCGGCCGAAAAAAGAAATTTACCGAAAGTCAAAAATTACGGATATTACAGCTGTGAGCTTCCTTCAGAATCGTCTGCCTCAAAACATCACCATCGGGAACACAATGTCGACTCTGAAATCTCAGAACTCCATCATCTTGTATGACGAATCCTGGGGCCTTTCCTTTCTTTACTTCGTCACATAACCGAAGGATCAGAGAATCGTTCAACTGCTTAGATTTGATTTCCTCGACTAGTGACGAAGTCAATTCCATCGCATATAGTTGCCCTTGGATTCCTGGCGACCATACTTCAATCCCTTCGCGGATCAGTTCTCGTTGAATGCTGGTTTGGGAAGTAAGTGTTTCCAACACTCGAAGAGAAACAGGTTTACGGCTCAATGCATCAGCCACTACGTTTGTTTTACCCGGGTGATAGAGAATTTCCAAGTCGTAATCCTTGATCAATTCTAGCCACCTTCTATGCCTCATGTTTAATTCTTTCTGACTGAAAATGTACTTGAGGCTTTTATGATCTGTAAAGATCTGACAACGAGTGCCGTATAAATAATGTCGCCAAATTTTCAAAGCGAAGACCACAGCTGCTAACTCCAGATCATGAGTCAGGTAATTAACTTCGTACGGTTTCAACTGTTGAGAGGCATAGGCAATCACCCTATCCTTTTGCATCAACACACATCCCAGACCCTGATTTGAAGCATCGCTGTATACCATGAATCCATCAGTTCCATCTGGTAACGCTAGTATAGGCGCTGTCGTCAGTCTCCTCTTGAGATCATCAAAACTAGCCTGGCATTTCTCATTCCACTCGAACTTATGAGTTTTCTGTAATAGCTGAGTGAGCGGACGAGCAATTTTGGAAAATCCCTCTACAAAACGGCGATAATATCCAGCAAGTCCTAAGAAACTACGGACTTCTTTCACATTATTTGGAGATTCCCGCTCCAAGATTGCCTCGACTTTCTTCGGATCTACTTGAACTCCGTCAGATGATATCACATGCCCAAGCAAAGTCACTTCCTTAAGCCAGAACTCACATTTAGAAAGTTTCGCATACAACTGTTCATTTCTCAAGGTGCTCAGAACAATACGCAAATGCTCAGCATGTTCCTCAGGGTCTTTCGAATAGATCAAGATGTCATCAATGAAAACGACCACAAACTTATCTAAGTATTCTAAGAATACCCGATTCATAAATTGCATAAATACTGCAGGAGCATTGGTAAGTCCGAATGGCATCACTACAAATTCATAATGCCCATACCGGGATCTGAAAGCAGATTTCGGTATATCCGATTCCTTAATCCTCAGTTGATGATATCCGGATCGCAAGTCAATCTTAGAGAATACTCTGGCCCCCTGTAGTTGATCAAACAAGTCGTCGATCCGAGGTATAGGATACTTGTTCTTGATCGTCACCTTGTTTAGCTCTCTGTAATCAATACATAATCGGAGGGATCCATCTTTCTTCCGGACAAAGAGAACGGGTGCTCCCCAAGGAGAAACGCTAGGTTGAATGTAACCCTTCTGTAACAATTCCTCCAGTTGCTTCTTTAGTTCATACATCTCGGTTGGCGCCATACGGTATGGTGCTCTGGAAATAGGAGTGGCTCCTGGCTCTAATTCGATGTTAAACTCTACCTCTCTCTGCGGAGGTAACCCAGGTAGTTCGTGAGGGAATACATCTGAGAATTCGTTCACAACTGAAATAGATGAGAGCTCTACCCCTTCTTCTTTCTTCATGGCATCGCACCATAATCCGTGACAACCCTGCTTCAGTAATTTCACTGCCTTCATAGCTTTGATCAAATTTCCCGAGCTTCCTGGTCTCCATCCTTTGAATAAATGTTCAGACCCGTCATCGGCAATGATAGAGATGACTTGTTTTCGGTAATTCAAAATAGCTCCATAACGGTTGAGCCAATCGTCTCCGAGAATTAAATCGTCACCATGGATGTCGACTACAATAAGATTTGATGGCCAATTTCTCCCTCCTATAGACACTAGAAAATCTCTAGTTTCTACCCACAATTCTCTCTCCACTCGGCAAACCCACAACATATAGTTCACAATCAAATAAGCACGAGATTTTCAAACGATTAACACAGTTCAATGATATGAAAGAATGTGTAGCTCCTGAATCGAATAAGACACTAACTGGTTGCAAAAGGATATGAATCGTACCTGATGCAACAGCAGTGTTCCGATCGTCAGATTTCCTCATCTCGTATAGGCGCAGAGGAACGGACCCAGCACTGGATGTCTCTCTCTTCCCAACATTATGCTGCTGAAACCCACTCTGCTGCGTTTGGTTCACACTCACCTCCTTCGGAACTGGCGCTGTAGTGCGAGTGCCATATGATCTAGTCGCAAATCCATAGAAAGCCGCACGATGCCCTTCTTGCCCACAATCGAAACAAGTCACAGAAGATGCGGGGCAATCACGTCGAACATGCCCTGCTCGACCACAATTATAGCATTTCTTTGATGCGTCCGAAACTACTGATGTTGTCCGGAACTTCTTGCCACCTCGAGAAGGATGTGGAGGTTTCCTAGATGAATAAAATGAAGACTGCCCCTTACGGGGCCCACCATTCTTGTTTTCCGAGAAGTTGCCGGACACTTTCTGCTTCTTTGCCTCCATCGATTTCTCCACCGCCGCCTCTTTTATGTCGTAGGCCAGTGCTTTGTATTGATACTGCCGCAACGTAGTACACTCGAATCTGGACATGTACTGCTGAACCTCCGGTTTCATCCGCATATCGAAATGAAAAATCTTTTCTGCCTCCGTTCTGACCAAGTGTCGCACACAAGTCAGCTGATGATTAAAGTCTTGATTATATGCATCACGGATGCTTAGAACTCTGTGGTGAGAAAAACTCTCGGATTTTTGCCTCTTTAACTGGACGAGGACAATACTGGGCTTCCATCATTAGTTTGAATTCCGTCCAGTCAGCATTATGATTCTCGGGTCGAATAGCCTCCCACCAGTCAAAAGCCTCCCCAGTCAGAAAATACTGGGCAATAGGAACTTTTCGGTCCTCGGGACAGTTAATACCCGCAAATATCTTCTCTAACTCTATTAGCCAATGATCCCAAGTAAGTGCCTCAGCAGATCCGTCAAATTTTGGCGGGTGTAATTTGACCACCTCAGCAAGCCATATGTCTCCCCGGTTATCCTCGTGGTGCTGCTGCCCTATCGCTGTCTGCATGCGGTCAACTACCTGAGCGAACTGGTTTATCTGAGCCACCACCTGTTGAAGCACTCCCGGCATGTTAGGATTCGCGTCGTCATTTGCTGATCCCTGTTGTCCTCCAGAATGGGAATCGGTTCGACTAGCCGATAATTCTGGGGTAGTTGCGGAATCCTCCTGTCTCATGTTACCACGTCCGCGTCCACGACCGCGTCCGCGTCCACGTCCTCCTCTCAACATACTGTAAACACAATTTCTCAATATCCAGGATAAAACTTTCAAAAATAAAGCCCGCCAATACTCACAAAACAGAAATTAAGTAAAACGGTAGTATAAGAGATTAGGAGACTTACAACCACGGCCCACATGATGACTTTGGCTGAACAGTGATGTTACGAACGACCCGAAAACCAAATAACATAAATAGACCCAACTAAAACCCGACTGCCATGATATTCATGAATCTTAGCTCCGATACCATATTCTGTAACACCCCGAGATAATCGGAATACTTACAGCGCCGTAAACCCTTTAAGTAAGGATTTACAAGGCTGATTAAAAGAAATGTGAATATAAACCAACAATATCCCCAACATTCAAATTTCAAAATTGGTTCCAAATGCTTTATTACAACCATATCGAAAAGATCTTAAAAAAAAAGACACGCATACTCGAGTACCGAAAATGAACTAAGAAGACAAATCACAAAGACGACGAACAATTAACATCACTGGGCCACTTCATCATCATGATGGTACTGTGGCTGCTTCCCCGCTCCTCGGCTACCTGAACATCAAACCAAATGTCCACCCCCGAAGGGGTTAGCAAAACAATGCTAGTACAAGTATCGAAACACACAAATATGCAACGACAATGCATAAAAACATACACAATAAGGACTTCCGCTACCAAAATCCGACAATACGAATCCACAAGATTCAATCAACACAACATGGGTATTCCAACGATCCAGTGCCCTCAGCATAGATCCCAAGATGATCCCGTCGGACCAACACGAGGTGGAAAAACCCGTCCAATGATCTAGCGCCTCAGCCTAGATCCTAAGATGATCCCGTCGGACCAACACGAGGTGGACATCCGATCCAGCGCCCTCAGCATAGATCGCTTGATCCCTTCGGATCATCACAACTTACACATAACACAACTATGCATATACATATGCGAGAAAATCGACATACTTATCAATATGAACGTACGTTAAATCGACAGCAATTGTCATGATAATCTCATATCAACAATACGAATAAACCATATGCATGATCAAATTCATCAATTGTTCACAAACTTTCAAAATACGATACTTGCCTCAACAATGGCGACAAGAATTTCTACTATCAACAGTCTTCAATCCGTTCGGAGAATTCTCACTCGGTCGGCTCACCGGAATGCAAACCTTCATCGAACAATAACATCGGTATGACCCACGGTTCCGGATAATCGTTGAAATCATCAAATGAATCATA
The DNA here is from genome assembly GCA_033398695.1 of Orobanche coerulescens. Classification (NCBI taxonomy): domain Eukaryota; kingdom Viridiplantae; phylum Streptophyta; class Magnoliopsida; order Lamiales; family Orobanchaceae; genus Orobanche; species Orobanche coerulescens. The sequence goes on from CM065809.1 coordinate 88,473,795, forward strand.
AAAAGGCATGATGCATCTATCATGGCGTTGGACTATTCTGTCCTAACACAATTCCTTCGGTCGATTGTTACTACATAACATGGAATTCATCCTAGGAGGATTCTAATCATGTTTTATAATAACAAGATATCCGAACTTCGATGAATCATCAAAAAGACTAGTTCCAAAATCATCTCTTTCTACGAATTAATCCTTAAGTTCAATCCATTAATTCTTCTCCGAAATGTTCGATCATAACATTCTCCTGAACTAAGATAATCTTCGAAAACTAGATATGATTGGTTATAAATCTCAAGATACACTAATCAATAGTCTAATCACTAGAGGTTTGCTCAACGATTACTACAATCAAGAGGAATCGAAAATAATTGAATTCAATCTTCTAAACCATGATGAAAGGCTCCTCAAGAAGAAAACTAGTTTGGCCTACTCAAAACAGGTCCAAAACATTACTAAGATCATGCTAAATTAGTTGGTGAAGGATCACATACCTCAACAAATGGATGAACAAGGAAGAACTTGAATAAACTCAACCACCGGAAGTTTGAACACCAATCTACAAGGCCTATGCTTCACAAGAATCGTCCCAAAAGATGATAGGAAGGATAAGAGGTGATGAAAGATCTCCAGAACACGAAAAATCGGCCAAAGGAAAGGTGAGAAATGAAATAGGGTCGAAGTCTATAAATAGAATTCTGGACATTACGTACGTTATGCAATTAACCTTACGTACGTAGTAAGCTTAACGTACGTTATACCCTAACTATAGCGTACATAGTCGTCTGACCAGAACTCACTGGCCTGATTTCGCCATTTCCTTACGTACATAATCTCGAGGGTTTTACGTACGTAATATTCATGTCCTTAGCGTACGTAAAACATGCACCACAGCGTACGTAACCCTATTTCCAGGTTCATTCGGAAATCACATGGATCTTCCCCGGCCCCTTCCTCGGCGCCCACATGCCGACCCTTATCCGATCCCAAGTTGACTTAGCTTATGTACGTTAACCACTTTAGATAACGTACGTAATACTGCAGTCTTAGCGCACGTTATGGACGTCTGATAACATATGTTAACACGTGCAGGAACATGCATGCAGAATACTATAGATACCAAAAAAAACGTAAGGATACGAAATACGGGAAACTAACCTCCGAATAATAACATTACAAAGTTGATTCTTACAAGATAAATACACAGTAATTATCCGGGCATTACACTTAGCTGGATGGGTACAAATGAAGTGGTGGCAAAAGGGAGAGTATCTGTAATTGATCCTTAAAGCAAAGTGCATGGCTATGTGTTGGGACCAGATTGTCATAGAGTTGAGGTCGAGGAATCTGTCAATCCTAGAGCACAATTTTACCGATTCTAGCCAGAGTTTTCAGTCATGGAAGATGCAGTTGGGAGTAAGATTGCATGGATAATTAAGTATATTATCCCACGCACTTGAATAATTTGTAGTTATGTTCTTTTCTAGTTTTTTGCTATATGCATATAACCGAATTTTTGTTGAGCTTGTGCATTATTTTGATGTTGGCACACTATAGTCCATGACAATTTGATTAGGATGTTCGTGTATAGGTGGCATCACAATGTTTATGCAAATATCAATGCTTGGATCTATGATGTAATTGAACATTTGGATCTCTAACTAGAAATATTAATGCTATTTTGACCCCTGTAAATTGTAATATTTTTTTTGTACAAATTATATTTCTAATAACATGTAAAAACTATCATTAAAATGTTTCAGTGATGGAAAGTAACTGTCATATAAATAAATATAATGACATATTGAGAGTTACAATGATAGGGTAAATTTTTTTTTGAAAATCTTTAATAACAATTTAGAAACGTTGTTGAAAATATTTAATAACAGTTGCAAAATGTCAATAGATAACTTCTTTGATGAAATAAGAGTGTCATCGTAAACTATATTATGACGTTTATCAAACGTCGTTGAAGTCCGCCACAATGACACTTCTATGACGAAAAAAGTTTGTCATCATAAATTATATTATGACGTTTAACAAACATCGTTGAAGGCCGAGCTTACAATGACACTTCTATGACGGAAATAGTGTCATCATAAACTATATTATGACATTTAACAAACGTCGTTGAAGTCCGCCCCTAAAATGACACTTCTATGACAAAAAAAGTTTGTCATCATAAACTATATTATGACGTTTAACAAACTTCGATGAAGGCCGAGCTTACAGTGACACTTCTATGATGGAAATAGATATCATCATAAACTATATTATGACGTTTATCAAACGTCGTTGAAGGCCTCCCCTACAATGACACAGGCTTTAATGATGTTTCGAACGACACACAAGAACTGTCATTGAAGGCATTCCATGACATTTTTTATGTGTCATTGAAAGGGTCATTTCTACTAGTGGGAGGTTCAGTTATGCTTTTCCTTTTATGAGAACTTGAGGCTTCAGGCAGGTCGATGACTTTTGGTGGTGTACTTTTGGGAACCACAACTAAGGACTCTTGCTTCCATTTTGATCACATCTCTTCCCCCTTTTTGCCAGCATCAATGATCTGTGCTAGCTGCTCTTCAACCTTAGTAATAAAATCCTGCTTGCCAAGAGGCATTCTGACAAAATGTAGGTGGTGGGGAAGGTTCCTTTATGTTGAGCATAGAATCCATCTTGCTGTTCAGAGAGAGCAAGTGTGGTTCAACCTTGGTGGGCAAAAGCTTCTCCACCATTTCTTCAACTATTTTGTAGATCAGTTCAGTGAAGCTTGAGGGTAGCTGACGTTCAGTTGCCTCTGCCTGGGGAAAATTCTCAGCTATGATTTCATGTGCAGCTGAGTTTTAAGCGGCTGACTTTCCAGTTGATATCTCATGAGTAGCTGACTTTTCAGCAGCAGGGGTTCTTTTAGAAGCATGCTCCCCCTGCTTTCATAACTTCTTAGCTTGGGATTGTGCAGCTGAACTTGATCCTTGATCAGGTGCATCCTGATCCTCATCATGATCAAAATCTTCTTCTTCTTCTTCTTCTTCTTCTTCTTCTTCTACTTTAACAACTGTTGGAAATAAAACACAGCAGAAGCGAAGTTGGAGAAAGCTCGATGAAAGCATTTTACGCATCCACGAGCACAAAACCTATTTAGGCATGCTAATTAATTAACTACTAAGATAAATAAGTAATTTAAATATTATTTATTATTTATTAAATAAATATGTTGGTAAATTAAATATCCTAATCTAGATCAAAGATCATAGGATATTTACCTTTGAAGTGTAGTGGTTGCTTGCTCCTTGATATTCTTGTATTTCTACCTTTAGATCTTCTAGAGTATGATCCGCCTTAATCTGGACGTTGTGTGGACAACGAGCTACCGAATCTTGCTTGGACAAAAATGAATCAGCCAAAATCTTGTCTCTCACAACTCTCGATTTTCTTTAAGTAATTCCGATATGTAGCAAGGTGTTATCTCAATTGTGGAATCAAAGACACAAGTCAAGATCCACAATTAAATACCAAGAAGAAAAAATCAAAATTTCATTTGTATGAAGAAGTTATTTCACCCGAACCAATAATGTCCCTATTTATAGGCTTTTGGATTACTCTAGGGACCCTAAGGAGGATTAGTGTTAGGCGTATTTTTATGCGCTTATTTATCATTATTTTATGTCCATCTTGAGCCTAATTCAGCATAAATGAGCTTTTAATGCACTATTCTTATATGTTTTGCAGGAAATCAGAGTCCGGAAGCCAAAACGATGAGAAACGGGCGAAAATAGTAGTTTTTGGTCATGAGCCGCGGCACAAACCAAGTGAGCCGCGACACACGAATACAACCAGCGAGCGCTGAAGCACACTGTACTGTGAGCCGCGGCACAGCGTAAGTGAGCCGCGGCCCAGGAGCAAAAATGCGCCCAGGTATAGGCGCTGGGCGTTAAGGGGCCGCGGCACAGCCTAAGTGAGCCGCGGCCCACCGGGCGGTTTTGCTGAATATTCCGTGTTTCTGGGCCGTTTTGGAGCCTGTTCCCGACCTAATCGCACGGACACATTTTGGAGGCTTAGGACTGATATAAATAAGCATTGAAGGGCTGAAGAAAAGGGGAGATCGATCGGGAAGAACAAAGGACGGGATTGAAGAACACCAGAAGAGGAGATTTGTGGGCGACGACAAGACCACGGATCCCTACGGTTTTTCTTAATTTTTCCGTATCGTAGTTTCTAGATCTATTCGAGTAGGATTTTGATTGTAGCCGATTACATGACGGTTTGATTATTTATTGTTATTTCGATTTGCTCGTTATTCTATTGAATTGGATTCTTCTTACTGTTCTTAATGCTTTTTAATTGTCTGGCCAACAGTTAATTTGTTTTGAATGTCTTTATGGATTCGGGAGATGAAATTTAGGCATAGTTCTTGTGAGACGAATCATAATTTTCATGAGATAGGGATATACTCATGCGAATTGTGAAGCCTGTTATTGTGGGGATTCTTGAACTGTTTTAGCTATTAATTATCTAATTCGAATAGAGATATGTCGAGTTAATAATTTGTAGTATTTTCTATCGACCTTGGGAAAGGCTTTAGAATAATTTAGGAATTCCTGGCTTACAATCAATTGAATAAAAGTGAATTAAATTGAATAAATATCATTCTTGATTGTTTGAGGTGAAAATCGTAATCCTACTCCCTTATTAGTATTATTATTATTATTAGTACTATTATTTAGGTATAAATTCCTTTTAATTGTTCTTCAAATAAAATTGTGAGTTGACTACATTTTGGTACTTAGTGAAATCAGTCCTCGAGGGAACGATACTCTACTTATCACTTTATTACTTGTTGACACCGTGCACTTGCGGCATATTATGAGGGATTTTCCCACAACAAGTTTTTGGCGCCGTTGCCGGGGACTGATTTTTCGCTAATATCAATACCAAGCGACTCTAATTTTAATTTGTAGTTTTTTTCTTTAGTCTCTTTATTTTTATTATGTTTTGCTTTTAGTATCGTGGCCCTTGGCATTTCATAAATTTCGATGTTCTTAATAATTTGCCAAATAGGGTCAGTCAGCCCCCTCCCCCAAAACAAAAGACCATGCTTGAACAATGTGTAGACGTTCTCAAAAATCCTGATAGTACTCTTTTTGAGCTAGAATGTGCACGTCGTGGTCTTGAGATTCACTATGGTTGTATTCCAGATCATATATTTAGTAGTGAAGTTGAGGGGGAGGTTGAGAAGAAAAACATGCTAAGTTTTAGGGTCGATCCCCCAGCACCCAATAATTACATAAAGTGTGATGAGCCTATAGAAGAAGTTACCATTGATGATGTTTCCAAAGAAATTTCATTAAATTGTCATCAAACTTCAACTAATAAGGTGAACACTTTTGTGCCAAAATTTTTATTAACGGTGCCGCGCATAATCTTTCCTAAATCCATAATGGGAGAGATTGACCCCATTACTTCTGATTTTGTTGAGGCTGATTCTTTGAGTTCTAATGAGGTTGTTCACGATAAGTCTTTATTATTTACCCATTCGAACTCTGCTTATTTTTTCATGCCTTATCATTATTATATTCTTCCATCATTTTTTGGTTGCCCTCATAATTATTCTTACTCATTGTTTTCGGCAACCGGGCATGAACCAAAGCCTCCCTTATGGAATAAGAGGCTTATAGATTGCAAGAAAGGGGCATTTGGCAATCTCCCTAGAAAAAAGCCACGTTAAACTCTTTTTGCCACGTCGTGCTCAAGACGTAAAATAGAGCGCTTGATGGGAGGCAACCCATCATTTTTACTTGCTTTCTAGATAGTTGTTTTTATTTGATTTTTCGTTTGTAAGTTTTCTTTGTTTTGTTATTTCGTTTAGATTCGTGTATTCTTGTTGGCCCTCATTTCTCTAATATAATTTTTTAACCCCAAATGAGTTATTATTCTTCATACTATAGTCCTTCTTGATTTAATGTCTATTGTTATTTCATGACTAGAGACTAAGTTTGGGGGTCCCTCGTGATGTTGAGCGTTATTGGACGTATGGGCAGTCGATTCCACTCGGACATGTGCTGGCTTTCAAGAAGACATTTGGAATAAGTTTCACTTTTCCTTATCTCTTTTATTTCCACATGAGTTTTATTATGGATGATTTTATGTGTAGTGGAATTGATTTTCTTGGTTATAAATTGTGATTTCATCATTGCTTTACTTTTCATGAATTTTTCGTACTTCCATGTGTAAAACTGATGTTACGATACTGATTTCTCTTGGAAGAAATGGTTGACTTTTGGTCGAGTTGCAGTCAGCAATTTCTGTTTCCGTTGAGTATTCAATTAGGTATGAAATTTTATCGTTTTTGTAGAAATCCTAGCAGATAAGAAAGGAGACATACATGTTTTCAAATCACCGTTTATACGTTTGGTTAAACTATTCGCGTAGCTAGTCCTCCAGCAATATGAGTCTTGTTGGCACTTGGATTGAGTTTAGAATCGGACAGTTGTTCCAAAAAGTCGAGATATTAGTTGTTCTATGAGGGGAAGTCTAGTAACCGGGGGTATTCACGTGACCCGTTGTTTACTCTCGCGTAAAACGACAACCCTGAATAGGTTAATAATTTAGAAATATCGCATTACTGATGATGGGAAGCCTAGTAACCGGGGGGTATTCACGTGACCCGTTGTTTACTCTCGCATAAAACAGCAACCTTGACATGCGGGAATTGCTATTCGAGTTTTTTTTTTCTCCACTGTAGAGGGGGGGCTTAGTAACTAGAAGCATCCATGTGCCCCATGAGTGTCTTTTACGTCAAACGGTTCCCCGATACATGAGAATGGAAATCCACCTTAGGATCATCCCGATGAAATATCCCGAGAGCCGAAACCTAGTGGTTAACTCGAATCATATTATTGATCATACATAAGGGAATGTTGTCCTAGGAATAATTTTGTTAATGAAACTCTTGAATTTTGCCACTAGACTGTGGGACTGGGCGAGTTAGCTTGTTTATTTCAACCTTTCATATTGACGGTAGGTTAAATTCACGCTTGTTAATCTTTGAGCTTGATTTTCTTCAGGAACGATTGATTAGGACTGAAATTGGTTACTTAGTGGAATCAGTGTCCTGGATGTGACTCGCTATTACGATACTTGTACTATTCTTTGAGATTTGCAGGGTAGTATTGATTAAGTTGAGCCTGTTATATCCGGAATTTCTACTACAGCTGTTTGATATTATTTTATCCGAGTTATATTGTACAGCGTGGAATCTGTACAGTAGGGATAAAATAAATAAAGGACTGAGATGTCAGTATCGGTATAATTGTCGAATCTGGTCGACAGTTACATTTGAGGATATCGTGTATCAGGTTATCGTACTTTCGATATAGAGTATATCGTATAAGAATATTATTGGATTTAGTGTTTGTGTTCAGTGTGTCTTATGTTCGTTTTTGGTACGTCAAGATGTTGGACAGAAATTGCGGAAAATGGCTAAGTGTTCATTAGCGCACGCTACTGGGTACAGGTAGCGCACGCTACGAAGTATTGATAGCGTACGCTAAGAGGTTCGGTTATGTACGCTAAGAAGGACCCCTAACGTACGTAACGACTTGCTTGGTTAGTTCCGGAAGGTGGACGACAGGTAGGCCCATGTTGATTTTTATATTCAGTTAGCGCACGCTAACGTATGTTGGTTAGCGCACGCTAACATCAGATCGCCAATAATGGAATCTTAGCTTTCGGCGGGTGGACCCGGCCACTTACGACGCGTGTCCAGATAAGGTCAGCGGGTGTTTGTCATGTAGGGCTAGCGCACGCTAAATCGTATGGTTAGCGCACGCTAATTCCAGATCGGTCAAAGGAATCCCGATAATCGCGGATGCTTTCGGCATGTGGGGGCACGAGTGGTAGGTGTGTACTGTAGCAAGTCAACTTCGGATAGCGCACGCTAAGGTAAATGACTTGCGTACGCTAAGCAGGATGTTTTACGTACGTTAATGCATGGGCATTACGTACGTAAGCTAGTTTACGAAGGGAGGCAGTAGCCTCTGGGCTTCGATAGCGCACGCTAACAAAGTCAGTTAGCGCACGCTAAGGCGGTAGCGCACGCTAAACATGAGATGATAGCGCACGCTAATAATGATTATTATAAAAGGGGACAGAAGGGTGTTAAGAAGCATTTCGTCATTTTCTTATTTCAGTCTAGAGAGAGAGAGAGTTGGGATATATTTGAGGTTCCCAAACAATGTATAATGATAATCTCTAACAACATTAGATTGAGAGCTTGGATTCAAACCTTGTCCTTCAAGTTGTTCATGATTCTTTCGATGGAGTTCTAGTGTTCTTCTTTTTGGTTCATCTAAACAAGGTAATCTTCGTATTCCTTCGTTAGTGGTTCGTTTTTCTTGGATGATTTCATGTAAGGAGCATGTTGGATAATCATATGATGATGTTATATGAGATTCAATGGAATTTTGATAAGAGTTTCGGATGTTAGTTAAGATTCTTCATACCATAAGGATGTTGATTCATTTAACCCGATCTAAGAAGGATTTCTGAATCTTGGTAATTATATTGGTCGATTTAGATGAGATGAATCATGATACTAGGTTGAATTCTAGATTAAGCATGATACGATCCTTGTTATCGAGTAAGTTTTATTGTTGATGTTGTTATTGATATGTGGACATTGACATGATCATTGTGATAATTATGGGGTCGTTTATCTTCAAGAGATATGGAGATTTATGTCTCCCTTCATTCGGATTCGTAGTCGCAAGATGTGAGTCGATCTTTGGAATGCATGTAAATGCACGTCATTAGCGCACGCTAAGCCTACTGGCTAGCGCACGCTATCGGGAACAACTTAGCGCATGCTACGGTAAGAGATTAACGTGCGCTAAGTCAACAGGCAGGGTAATATATTCTGTTTCGGTTATGAATTCGTGATGGTTTGATTTGGTTTGTTCTGACTGCATTTATTCGAGGTTGTGTTGAACCGTTGAGTTCGATTGGTTAGTTTTGTCGGTTGTTGATTGTTATCGGATGTATGTTATTTGATTACTTCGATAGGTTGAGATTATTGATCGGCGATTATAACCGGATGTTGCGGTCGTGTTCGAGCGTGTTCGTGAATTGCATGGTCAGGGCCGAGGAGCTCGTAGACGAAGGCATTGTGACTGGTAGCGGCTTCATCATCATCGTATCGATATCGAGGCAAGTTATTACTTGCTCAGTTATAATATTTAATGAATGGTTTCAGTTTCATTTCGTTTATAATGCATATAGCGATGATTATTATTGTGAAATCTGGGTATTCGGATCGCATATTGTTCCTTCGATTCTGGGAGGTAAATCATAATGTATATGCTTTATCTCAGTTATTGGTATGTTCGAGTATCGAGGTTACATTATGGTAAAGACGAGGATATGAGTATCTATAGTTCATTGTACGTTTGGATCGCCGAGCATTGAGGATAATCGTCGGTGATGATTGGACATCGAGGTTGCTCCCGAAGGACTCGGGGCAAGTATTCCATATTGATTATGGTTTAATGTTATTTATTTTGGTCTCGTACATTTTCTTTCATGTTGTTGAACATGAAGTCGTCCTAGTAAATTGTCATGTTGTCGTGCATGTTATGTTCCTCATGTTGATGAACGTGTTGATTTGCATATGTGTATGCATATTGTGTTGTTTATGTTGTGTAAATAATCCGATGGGATTATGAGGATCTATGCTGAGGGCGCTGGATCGAATGTCCATCACGTGTTGGTTCGACGGGATCATCATGAGGATCTATGCTGAGGGCGATGGATCGTTGGACAGGTTTTCCACCATGCGTTGGTTCGACGTGATCATCATGGGGATCTATGCTGAGGGCGCTGGATCGTTGGATTACCAGTATTGTGTTGATGGAATCTTGTGAATTCGCATCATTGATTTTATCATGTGTTGTTGTTCATATGTGTATTGTTGGTTATCCACCTTATGATGATCTGATAGGATCATCAAGGGATCTATCCGAGGGCTGGATCGTCGGATTTCCATTGAGTATACATGATTGTTATTGTCGTGATCATATTGACGCGGTCATATGAGTATGCATTTGTAGGTCTTGTGTTAGGACCGTGTCCGTATTGCATTGTTCTGATCTCTGATTAGACTGATATGATTGTCGTGGCACTTCATATCTCAAGGTATGTCCCGTATTTTCCTTTGGTATTTGTCCTTGATGGACAATCGGTTATCGTCTTGAGATTTGATGATATTATTCGATGGATCGTATTGGTCAGAAATGGTATATTTCTGTATCGTGAGTTGGTTATGATAGTTTGAGAATCTTGAGTATTGTTTGAGGTACAATACAGATATTATGTTCGAGTTTATTGGTTAATCGAGTACAGGATGTGAAATGTGATAATGGTTATTCTGATGAGAATTACTTGAGTAAGTAAAGTTATGGCGGTAAGATTACGTTGGTCGTATTCTTATTTTGTATTCTCATTGGTATGTAACTATTAATGTGATGTGACGGTTATCATTGTTGTATATTATGGCTGACCCCGTCGTGGGATTTATTTTTAGGTTCTTGGAGTATCGAGCTTGTAGCGGTCGTGAAGAGATGAGCTTCCCGGAGGATACAGGCTATGACATGTTTTGTGTATTGAGTTTCTTGATTGGTTCTCGTGTTCCGCTGCTAGAGTATCTTTATGGTTGGTCTTTTTCCGCTGCGTGAGTATTCTGAAATGCTCTTTTGGTATCTGGTAACTGAGGTTACTTTAGAAATCATTTTCTAAACTTTTGAGTGTCGGCAGTTTGGCCTTGCGATTTAAAATGAGTTTTTACGACGGTTTTCGATAAATGGATTTTATAAGTCTTTGTGAATTTTTAAAGATAGTACCGTCGTTGGCCTCTTGGGCATTTGTTAATGTTTGCGAAAATTCTTTTAGCCTTGTGGGTTCCATCTCGGGGCCCACGGCGCTGTAATATTTCCGGTTAAATCTGGGGGTGTTACAGAATATGGTATCGGAGCTTAGGTTGAGAAAACCTAGGCATTTGGGTCGAGTTGGGTCGTGTTTTTGTTGCGTCATTCGAGTTGTCGATTGACAAATGTTAGAGCCGTTAGTCTTTGTTGTTCACTCAGGCTTGTGCGTTATCGGATTTGCCAGTATCGTACTGGGCTTGTTATAACTTTTCCAAATGATGTTAACGAGATTCTCTGGAATGAGATGTATTGTGTTCTTGAGTCGAACTGATTTGGCAAACGTGTGTTTTGAAAATATCCATGTCGAGTATTTTCTAGAGTCGAGACATGTGCCAGTATCACGGGGAATCGTCGGCTTCACGATCTGTAAGTATTTGGATTTTTGAATTTCATTGAGATTTATTGCCGTTCTAAGTTGATATGTTTTGAGATTCAGCAGATATCATGCGTTACAGTATGAGATGTCAGAGTGGGACAGGATTGATGATCTTGAGAAACTATGATTTTGGAAATCAGTATGTTGGTTAGATTTTGGAACGGAATTGTGCATTTGGGGAGAAATATTGTGCATGGTTGAGAAGAACATGTAGCATGTTAATTCATTTTGAGATATATGAACTGCTTTTGATCATTTGAAAATGATACCTTTCAAAATGAATGTTTTAAGGATGTTTTACGGAAAATGATTTTTGGGCCGAGACCCAATCGATTTTGAAATAGTTTTGTAACTCAGGACTTTGTCCGAAAAGAGTTTTCTACTTTTCAAACTTCTTGTAATGCGGAACAAGATACGGGCTGAGACCCTAATGTTTCAAAAGAAAGCTTTTATGTTTTCTAAAACTCCCGAGATTTGTAAAACTCTTTATCAATCGTTTATTTATTTTGTTCCTACCTTTTGAGGTTTTTGGTTCACTTGTTCAAATGGAACTTCTCGGGAAGTCTTTCGTTGTGTTTGATTTGTTGATTTGTTTCAATGTTTTGTCATATCATATTTGAGGTGATCCATGATGGATTAAGGATTGACGTTGCGAGTAGTATGTAGAGAGGAGTTTTTATCAGAGTCTATATATTTGAGATTTTGGAACTCTATCGTGTGGTTTTCTGATGGAATATCAGTAGATATTGGCGACGAGCCGAAGTGGTATACAAGATTATGGATATGCACAAGAATTTGCATAAATTCCATTTTACTTAATTGTGTCTATTCGAAAAGAATTTTGATCGAGAACTTGGCACCAGCAAGCCGATTTAATTTTTTAAAATTGATTTCGTGGTCTTACGAAAATTCATGTTTTGAGTTTTCAAACTCTTGAAAGAACTTTCGAAAATTGTCTTCGTGACAAATGATTTCAAACTGGCTTTGGAAATGTTATTGATGTACATACGCATTTAGTGCATCGGGCATATCATATCGAGGGTACAAGGAAAAGAGATTCGAAGTTTAGTATGGTAGATTGGTTATGCAAGGATGATCGGTTATTTGATCAGATAAGAGAAATATACTGCGTGTTGTAGATTCATGTGCAGGATGTAAATTTGAAACTTTGGACTTTGTAAAACCGGGACATACGTGCTATGTGAGTCCATGGGTGCGGTAGTAGCGCAATCTTACCATAGTGATCTTTGAATGATTTCTTTGTAAGTGTAAATTTGGGGATGGTGACCCCATGCTGGTTGTTTTGGATATTAAGTGGTCGTTCCCACTCCTTGTATGAATTGATATGTTCGTCGATTTGCAATTCGTTATTCGTATGCCGAGGGAAATGTTCGCCAGTTGGGTATGTTTATTGAGATCTACTGTACGTGATTGATTTGTCGTTTTGAGAATGTTATTCTTTCATATATCTGTTTCTGTGGTTCTGTGTTGATCGTGTTGGAGTTTACCGTGTGAAGATATTCTCGATTTTCGTTGATTGTTCGTCGGTAATATTGGAGTTTATCACGTTGATGATATTCTCGAGTGTGTTTTGACCTCTGGTTGGTCATATTGGAATTTATCATGTCGATGATAAATTCAGTTGATTGTTGATCATTGTTGGTGATCATCTGAGCATTCGGATTTTGTGTCGGTGCCTCAGGATTCGTGTCGTTTTGGGTAGTTGTTTCACAGATATATCGGATATTATTCGTTTTATCGGAATTGGAATTTGATCATGTGATCAGGCAAACAGGATTTGTCACGGATAGATTATTTCATCTGACAATGATATAATTTTGTTGAGACTCAAGGAATCGTGATTGTAAGCGTATTGGGACTGTATAGTGAGATCGCTTACCAGTATCTCAGGAGATCGTCGACCTGCGTATTGTAAGTGTACTCTCTTGGTTATTCAGTAATGATGATGATTGATCGTTGTCGTGATGGCTTGGGATATTTTGGTTGAATGGTATGTTTGTTTGTTTTTATGACGGATTGCAAGTTTCAAGGACGAAACTTATTTTAAGTGGTGTAGAATGTAATATCCGGAATTTCTACTAGAGCTGTTTGATATTATTTAATCCGAGTTATATTGTATAGCGTGGAATCTGTACAGTAGGGATAAAATAAATAAAGGACTGAGATGTCAGTATCGGTATAATTGTCGTATCTGGTCGACAGTTACATTTGAGGATATCGTACTTTCGATATAGAGTATATCGTATAAGAATATTATTGGATTTAGTGTTTGTGTTCAGTGTGTCTTATGTTCGTTTTTGGTATGTCAAGATGTTGTACAGAAATTGCGGAAAATGGCTAAGTGTTCATTAGCGCACGCTACTGGGTACAGGTAGCGCACGCTACGAAGTATTGATAGCGTACGCTAAGAGGTTCGGTTACATACGCTAAGAAGGACCCCTAACGTACGTAATGACTTGCTGGGTTAGTTCCGGAAGGTGGGGGACAGGTAGGTCCAGGTTGATTTTTATATTCAGTTAGCGCACGCTAACGTATGTTGGTTAGCGCACGCTAACATCAGATCACCAATAATGGAATCTTAGATTTCGGCGGGTGGACCCGGCCACATACGACGCGTGTCCAGATAAGGTCAGCATGTGTTTGTCATGTAGGGCTAGCGCACGCTAAACCGTATGGTTAGCGCACGCTAATTCCAGATCGGTCAAAAGAGGATGCTTTCGGCATGTGGGGCACGAGTGGTAGGTGAGTACTGTAGCAAGTCAACTTCGGATAGCGCACGCTAAGGTAAATGACTTGCGTACGCTAAGCAGGATGTTTTACGTACGTTAATGCATGGGCATTACATACGTAAGCTAGTTTCTGGCGGCGGTAGCCTGCAGGCCCGATAGCGCACGCTAACAAAGTCAGTTAGCGCACGCTAAGGCGGTAGCGCACGCTAAACATGAGATGATAGCGCACGCTAATAATGAATATTATAAAAGGGGACAGAAGGGTGCTGAGAAGCATTTCGGCATTTTCTTATTTCAGTCGAGAGAGAGAGAGATAGAGTTGGGATATATTTGAGGTTCCCAAACAATGTATAATGATAATCTTTAACAATATTAGATTGAGAGCTTGGATTCAAGCCTTGTCCTTCAAGTTGTTCATGATTCTTTGGATGGAGTTCTAGTGTTCTTCTTTTTGGTTCATCTAAACCAGGTAATCTTCGTATTCCTTCGTTAATGGTTCGTTTTTCTTGGATGATTTCATGTAAGGAGCATGTTGGATAATCATATGATGATGTTATATGAGATTCAATGGAATTTTGATAAGAGTTTCGGATGTTAGTTAAGATTCTTCATACCATAAGGATGTTGATTCATTTAACCCGATCTAAGAAGGATTTCTGAATCTTGGTAATTATATTGGTCGATTTAGATGAGATGAATCATGATACTAGGTTGATTTACAGATTTAGCATGATACGATCCTTGTTATCGAGTAAGTTTGATTGTTGATGTTGTTATTGATATGTGGACATTGACATGATCATTGTGATAATTATGGGGTCGTTTATCTTCAAGAGATATGGAGATTTATGTCTCCCTTCATTCGGATTCGTAGTCGCAAGATGTGAGTCGATCTTTGGAATGCATGTAAATGCACGTCATTAGCGCAAGCTAAGCCTACTGGCTAGCGCACGCTATCGGGAACAACTTAGCGTACGCTACGGTAAGAGATTAACGTGCGCTAAGTCAACAGGCAGGGTAATATATTCTGTTTCGGTTATGAATTTGTGATGGTTTGATTTGGTTTGTTCTGACTGCGTTTATTCGAGGTTGTGTTGAACCGTTGAGTTCGATTGGTTAGTTTTGTCGGTTGTTGATTGTTATCGGATGTATGTTATTTGATTACTTCGATAGGTTGACATTATTGATCGGCGATTATAACCGGATGTTGCGGTCGTGTTGGAGCGTGTTCGTGAATTGCATGGTCAGGGCCGAGGAGCTCGTAGACGAAGGCATTGTGACTGGTAGCGGCTTCATCATCATCGTATCGGTATCGAGGCAAGTTATTACTTGCTCAGTTATAATATTTAATGAATGGTTTCAGTTTCATTTCGTTTATAATGCATATAGTGATGATTATTATTGTGAACTCTGGGTATTCGGATCGCATATTGTTCCTTCGATTCTGGGAGGTAAATCATAATGTATATGCTTTATCTCAGTTATTGGTATGTTCGAGTATCGAGGTTACATTATGGTAAAGACGAGGATATGAGTATCTATAGTTCATTGTACGTTTGGATCGCCGAGCATTGAGGATAATCGTCGGTGATGATTGGACATCGAGGTTGCTCCCGAAGGACTCGGGGCAAGTATTCCATATTGATTATGGTTTAATGTTATTTATTTTGGTCTCGTACATTTTCTTTCATGTTGTTGAACATGAAGTTGTCCTAGTAAATTGTCATGTTGTCGTGCATGTTATGTTGTTCATGTTGATGAACGTGTTGATTTGCATATGTGTATGCATATTGTGTTGTTTATGTTGTGTAAATAATCCGATGGGATTATGAGGATCTATGCTGAGGGCGCTGGATCGAATGTCCATCATGCGTTGGTTCGACGGGATCATCATGAGGATCAATGCTGAGGGCGATGGATCGTTGGATAGGTTTTCCACCATGCGTTGGTTCGACGGGATCATCATGGGGATCTATGCTGAGGGCGCTGGATCGTTGGATTACCGGTATTGTGTTGATGGAATTTTGTGAATTCGCATCATTGATTTTATCATGTGTTGTTGTTCATATGTGTATTGTTGGTTATCCACCTTATGATGATCTGATAGGATCATCAAGGGGATCTATGCTGAGGGCGCTGGATCGTCGAATTTCCATTGAGTATATATGATTGTTATTGTCGTGATCATATTGACGCGGTCATATGAGTATGCATTTGTAGGTCTTGTGTTAGGACCGTGTCCGTATTGCATTGTTCTGATCTCTGATTAGACTGATATGATTGTTGTGGCACTTCATATCTCAAGGTATGTCCCGTATTTTCCTTTGGTATTTGTCCTTGATGGACAATCGGTTATCGTCTTGAGATTTGATGATATTATTCGATGGATCGTATTGGTCAAAAATGGTATATTTCCGTATCGTGAGTTGGTTATGATAGTTTGAGAATCTTGAGTATTGTTTGAGGTACAATACAAATATTATGTTCGAGTTTATTGGTTAATCGAGTACAGGATGTGAAATGTGATAATGGTTATTCTGATGAGAATTACTTGAGTAAGTAAAGTTATGGCGGTAAGATTACGTTGGTCGTATTCTTATTTTGTATTCTCATTGGTATGTAATTATTAATGTGATGTGACGGTTATCATTGTTGTATATTATGGCTGACCCCATCGTGGGATTTATTTTTAGGTTCTTGGAGTATCGAGCTTGTAGCGGTCGTGAAGAGATGAGCTTCCCGGAGGATACCGGCTATGACATGTTTTGTGTATTGAGTTTCTTGATTGGTTCTCGTGTTCCGCTGCTAGAGTATCTTTATGGTTGGTCTTTTTCCGCTGCGTGAGTATTCTGAAATGCTCTTTTGGTATCTGGTAACTGAGGTTACTTTAGAAATCATTTTCTAAACTTTTGAGTGTCGGCAGTTTGGCCTTGCGATTTCAAATGAGTTTTTACGACGGTTTTCGATAAATGGATTTTATAAGTCTTTGTGAATTTTTAAAGATAGTACCGTCGTTGGCCTCTTGGGCATTTGTTAATGTTTGCGAAAATTCTTTTAGCCTTGTGGGTTCCATCTCGGGACCCACGGCGCTGTAATATTTCCGGTTAAATCTGGGGGTGTTACAGAGCCCTATGGACTTGCATGATTATTCACGATACATTTTGTTTAAAATTGGTTTTTGCATGAGGACAAGCAAAGGCTCAAGTTTGGGGGTATTTGTTAGGCGCATTTTTATGCGCTTATTTATCATTATTTTATGTCCATCTTGAGCCTAATTCAGCATAAATGAGCTTTTAATGCACTATTCTTATATGTTTTGCAGGAAATCTGTAACAGCCCAAAAACAGCGGCTATTACAGTGCCGTGGATCCCTCCTGGGACCCACCAG
The DNA here is from genome assembly GCA_033398695.1 of Orobanche coerulescens. Lineage (NCBI taxonomy): Eukaryota > Viridiplantae > Streptophyta > Magnoliopsida > Lamiales > Orobanchaceae > Orobanche > Orobanche coerulescens. The sequence continues at coordinate 88,491,282 of CM065809.1, forward strand.
GCAATATCACAATATACACTTAAAATCTGACAACGTGGCACCGTACCACAATATTTATTATAACCCCGGTGTGGAGTATGAGTTATTCATATTTTTAAATACAAGCAAACATACACAGGATCCAAACACGGTACAGACCATATGACGATGGGCAGTACCTAACAAGTTTTAGTACATTCATCCGACACAAAAATAAAACGAAAGTCACGCTTAAAACATAACCGAACAATCAAAAGACTCGGGGCCCCCGAAATAGCATACATCAGAATCCTCCGTCGCCATTGTGCTCCTCCTGTGCCTTGCCCTTTCCTCGCCCTGAAATACAAGTATTTGGCCCCAAACCACAGGGTCAGCTATACATGATAATAATTCTCATGACATTATACAATTCATATATACTGATTTCAATGAAATTCACCGACTAATGAATATACCCCGAAGGCGTATAAACAATCAGTCCCAACTGTCGAAGATAACCAAATATACGAACGACCATATACTATGGCTCAAGACGGACGTTACAGTACGCCCGATCCGGAAATGTGTCCGTGCACATGTCCACCCCGTATACGGAATCCAGAATATACGTGGGACAATGTACCTAATTAGCCTCACGAACTACGTCTCGTGTGCACGATCTAAATGCGGAAAAACCTCCACGCATGATCATCAAGTGCCCGGCTAAAAATCCTACACATAACCAATCGGCGCGCAGATATGACTCCAGAGATGTCACGATACAACATGACAACGAAACTCAACGAATTACACTTTTTCCAAGAAATCGAACAACTCACCGAAGTGTCAACAAATCTCAACGATATCAAGGGTCCAAAAGTACGAATTTGGGTATACAATCCCATGATGAAAACGGGACATCATCAAGAACAACCTCAAGTCACGAGACACAAGTTTATAGGTGTTTCATATACACGCAATGCATAATTATCATAAGAATCCACACATCATTATAACCAAGCAAGATAACTTGCCTCAATTCCGTAGACGAATAATCCTTCCTCGAATGGTCAAACGAACGGTATCCTCGTCTAACAATACTCACGTGAACAAGCAACCTTGAATGAAATATAATTCATTCAACAACACATTAAATACGATAATGGTATTATCGCATAAACAATATTCACAAATCGATTATCCTATCGATCATTTTAATGTTCTTATTACAAATCATCGTATGTTTATCATGATCATTACATATTCTAACCTTAATGTCAAATTCTTGATGTCTAGTTTATTATTAATGCAATATCGTGAAAATATCTTTTTCAAATCATCGACACTTCCAATTACGATATAAGTTGTGTTTAATTACATTCTTCATTATTTACCAACGATTTCATTCAAAACTTGATTACTATATGAAACATAAGTTTAAGTTTTTAGTGAATTAAGAACATCATCTTAATTTACGCCTCTTGACATGCATGGATTAATGAAATGGAATTCGGCTATTCATCTACCGCATTTGTATCATCACATTTAACACAATTCTCTAAAGAACATTATCAACCTATCAATGTAGCGATTAACGCCCTTTAACGAAATCGATAGATTCGAACATATGAAGATTACAACTTCCTTCTATCAACATTCATTGTTTTACTTTAAAGAATTTATTAAAAGCCTAGTTATATCATTGAATACTTGAGATTTTTGAAGTAACTTCATTCATCTAACAAAGATCATCTACAAAGGGTTAATATCATCTTTCCAACAATTTTATTACAAAGGTTTTAGAGGCCAAAAATCATGGTTCCATACTACCTTCAAGAATCAATAGAATGTTCAAGACAAATTTAACATTTCTCACTTTTAATCATTAAGGATATCATCCCTAACATGTTCCAAGTGTTGAGACTAAAATCAACTTCCGATTATCATGCTATACCTCAGGTTTTATGTATATAATTATCAACACAATCACATTATGAAGTTATTTACATCAAGAAGTAACACTAATACCTTCAAAGTTAATCTTCACTTGGTTTGAGTATGATTCAATTAACTTATCATGTTTACACTAGTTTAAACTAACATTATGTGAAGTATTAATCTACTAACATCATCATAAGCATGGAATTGATATGAGTTAAAGAAAGACCAACCTTAAAATGAAGAAAAACACCAACACTCCAAGGAATACACTTCAATCTCTATCTCTCCAAGTCACCAATCGAGTGTTGAAGCTCCAACACAAGTTAGGAAGGCTTAGAAATGAAGTTGGAAGGGAAAGGAGTCGTTTCCTAAGTTGGGAGATTGAAAGAGGTCGAGTAGGAAGTGAATGGCAAGTCATACATTTATAATCTGAACTTGACATTACGTACGTTAACGAACGTGGTTAACGTACGTTATAGCCTTTACGCACGTAATCTCATGATCATTACGTACGTAACCAATTTCATCAAATCTCCCTGTCTAAAAACACGCAGTTCGTTACGTACGTAACCAGGCAGCTATTACGTACGTAATAGCCGTTGACTTGGCTGTCGCGATCGCCTCCCGACCACCTACCCTTACTCGACCCCACCCGCCGAAAGGCGGATTGCTGGAGGATCTTCCGCATTACGTACGTTAACGCATCGATATTACGCACGTAAGGCGGCCTACATAGCGTACGTTAAGAATACATGTTAACGTACGTTAAGTACTATAACAAGCATAAATGGAATTCTCGCAATATCACCCAACAACTAATATAGTATGAATGACCATGAATCCAATTTAACATAATTCGTCGGTACTTGCTACAACATCACAGATATGGTGCGAAAATACTTAACTTAAATCATGAAATACAATATTAAAGGCGAGGTATTACATACTCCCCCTTAAAAGGAGTTTCGTCCCCGAAACTAAGGGGTAAACGATGGGTATCTCTCTCGCATGCTATCTTCGCCTCCCACGTAGCTTCCTCGACTCCATGTCTTGACCATTGAATTTTTAATAAGGGAATCGTCTTGTTCCTCATTTGTTTAATTCTTCTCTCGAGTATCCGCACAGTCGTTCCTCATACGAATGGTCGTCGGCTATTTCGACCTCGTCGAATTGAATAACGTGACTTGGATCGGCAACATACTTCCTTAATCGAGACACATGGAATACGTTGTGAATCCGACTCAAAGTCGGTGGTAATGCTAAACGATAGGCTAGGTCGCCTACTGCTTCCGGGGATCTCAAACGGACCAATATTCCTTGGGCTCAATTTGCCTCTCTTCCCGAATCGGAAAACACCTCTAGTAGGAGATACTTTGACCAAGTACATGGTCACCAACTTCAAACTCGAGTGGTCGTCGACGATTATCGCATATATGATTTCGGCGGCTTTGGGCCGTTAATAGACGGCTCTTGATCGGGAAATCTTCTCGTGGCCGCCAATAACATATCAGTTCCGTACCAATAGATTCGGATAATTCGTCCCGGACAAAGGGGACCTACAACGACCATATAATGCCTCATAAGGTGCCATCATGATCGAGGCGTGCAGTGTTATTGTATGTGAATTCTACCAACGGTTGGGCTTCCATCAGGAAGCTTCCAATCGAGAGCACATGCCCTCAACATATCCTATAGAGTTTGAATTGTCCTCTCAGACTGACCGTCGGTCTGAGGATGAAAAGCCGTACTGAAGTTCAACTGTGTACCCATAGCACGATGAACCGCCTTCCAGAAGTGCAACACGAACTGTCCGTCCCGATCTGACACAATACTCTTAGGGGTGCCATGCAGTCTCACAATCTCTTTGATGAATAATTGGGCCAATTTCTCAGGGCCCCAAGTATCCTTGATCTCCAAAAAGTGGGCTGATTTAGTCAATCGATCCACAACCACCCAAATCGTATTCATGCTTCGACGGCTCATCGGCAAACTAGTAATAAAGTCCATCGATATGTCTTCCCACTTCCACTCGGGAATCGGAAGCGGTTTCATCATGCCAGCTGGTCGTTGATGCTCAATCTTGACCTGCTGAGAGGTCAAACATTTCGAAACGAATTCGGCAACTTCCCGTTTCATGTTACCCCACCAATAATACGGCTTCAAATCCTTATACATTTTGTTTGATCCCGGGTGTATGGAATACGGGGTAGCATGAGCCTCCTTCAGAATAGTATTCCTCAATTCTTCGTCTGCTGGTACACACACTCGGTTTTTAAAGCGTAACAGTCCATCCTCGTGAACCACAAATCCAGGGGCCTTCCCCTGATCGATTTCTCCTCGAATTCTGGATAAGAATGGGTCCGACATCTGTGTCATCTTGATCGTCTCATCAATGGATGGTGAAATCTCAAGCATGCACAGTTGTCCCTGAATGCGTTGTATCCAGACCTCAATCTCTGGTCTCATGAACTCTAATTGCAACTCCCTCTGGGCGGTCAAACGAGCTAGCATCTGCTCCTGCACCGTCTTGCGGCTCAAGGCATCGGCAACCACGTTTGCCTTGCCTGGATGATAAAGGATCTCGATATCATAGTCTTTGATTAGCTCTAACCACCTCATTTGTCTCATATTCAACTCCTTCTGGGTAAAAATATACTTCAGGCTCTTGTGGTCCGTAAAAATCTGGCAGGTAACTCCATACAGATAGTGGCGCCAGATTTTTAAAGCAAACACTACGGCTGCTAACTCCAAGTCATGAGTCGGGTAGTTGACCTCGTAAGGACGCAACTGTCTGGACGCATAGGCGATCACTTTCCCGTCCTGCATTAACACGCAGCCAAGGCCCTGCCTCGATGCATCGCTGTATACCGCGAATCCTTCCGTTCCTCTAGGTAGTACCAAAACAGGTGCTGAAATTAATCGACCTTTGAGTTCATCAAAACTTTGCTGACATGCTTCCGACCACAAGTACTTCTTATCTTTTCTCAACAGATTAGTCATCGGTTGAGCAATTTTGGAAAATCCTTCCATGAATCGTCTATAATAGCCTGCTAGACCCAGAAAACTACGAACTTCCTTCACGTTCTTCGGGGGTAGCTTGATCTCGGATAGCTTCCGTCTTACGTGGGTCTACTCTTACTCCCTCTGCTGATATCACATGACCCAGAAAAATAACTTCAGACATCCAAAACTCACACTTAGAAAATTTTCCATAGAGTTGTTCTCGCCTTAACGCATCGAGAACCTGGCGGAGGTGACACTCATGCTCCTCATGATCACGAGAGTAGACCAAGATATCGTCAATAAAAACGACTACAAAACGATCCAGATAATTAATAAAAACCCGATTCATCAATTCCATGAATCTGCAGGTGCATTAGTCGGTCCGAATGGCATGACAACGAACTCATAATGCCCATAGCGAGTGCGAAAAGTCTTCGGGACGTCGGACTCTCGAATCCGCAATTGGTGGTACCTGGACCTCAAGTCGATCTTGGAAAATACGGCGGCTCCTCGGAGCTGATCCAATAGATCATCGATGCGAGGTAAAGGATACTTGTTCTTAATTGTTACTTTGTTCGGCTCCGTGTCGATACACAAACGCGATCCGTCCTTCTTCCGCATTTAATAACACGGTGCCCCCAAGGGGATGCACTGGGCCGAACATATCCTTTCTCGATTAATTCTTCGAGTTGTCTTTTAAATTCTGCATCTCGTCGGGGCCATACGATGCACGGTGCTTTCAAAGCGGGACGTCCGGCTCCAACTCAATGGTGAATTCCACCTCTCGTGGGGGTATTCCCGAAGCTCGTCTGGGAATACATCCGGATAGTCTCGAACTCTTCGGAATATCAATCAATTTGGTGGCCGGTCCATTGTCTTAGTCATGTAACACCAATAACCAATGCATCCCTGGTTCAGTAATCTCATAGCCTTCATAGCGCTGATGACTCTCCCAGAATGATTGGGATTATCACCCCGAAAAATACACTCGACGCCATCATCCGATGTGACGGTCACCATTCGTTTACCGACGTTAAGGACGGCATCGTGACGATCCATCCAGTCAATACCCAAGATTACATCATCTTTAGGTAAATCCACCACAATCAAGTCAGACAACCACTCACGGTTGTTCAAGCTAATCGGACAGTTCTGTACTTCACGACTCCCAAATATTCTTCTACCATCGGGTAGACCAATTACATAAGGTTCACAATTGATAACACGATTCAAATGCAAACGACTCAAACAAGAACTAGACAAAAAGGAGTGTGAAGCACCAGTATCAAAAAGAACACAAACGGGCTGAGAGTGCATCTCGAGAGTACCTGCAATCATGCTGGCTTCGGGATCATCGGCTTTCTTCATCTCGTAAACTCTGGGTTTTGCAACCCCGGAAGCAGGTGTACCAACTTGATTCCCACGGCCCATCCCTTTGTTCGCCCCGGTAGTCTGGTAAGAAGCGGATGGAGGAGCACGTTCCTGAACAAAAGACTGTACTAGAGCAAGAGATGCTGCTGGGGCACGCCCGAGTCCACCCCGGCAATAGCGAGCGCGATGACCGTTCTTCCCGCAAGTGTGACAGGCAACGGCCGGCTTCGGACACTTGGAGCTGATATGCCCCTGGTCCCCACGGTTATAACACACGACGGTGGTGATTGCCCGAGAGTGCGTTCTGTCGGTTTCGGTGCCATAGGTGGCCGCTCGGAAGGATTTAGCACAGTGGGGTTTCTTGAATACCCCGGTTCTTTGTCTCCTTGGAGTGCAGTTCTGGATCTCTTGTTGGAAAAGCGAGGCGCTTCTTAGAAATCTCCTTCGTGGTAAGTTCATACTCCAAAGCCTTCTCAATAAACTCCGGTAAGGTCGCATGCGGTGGTGATTGAGTAATTGCATCATCATTCGGGGTTTAAGCCTCTTGAGGAAATATTTGATTTTATCGGCTTCGAACGGACAAGCGACGTAGCAAAAGGGAGAAGTGCTTGGAATTTTTCGGCAATTACTAACACATCCTCGTCTTCCGATGGGTGGGGTTTAGTAATTCGGACGGTTTAGCTTCACGGAGGGGTGCGGGATAGTAACGATCTAGCATAAGATTCTTGAATTCCTCCCAAGTACTCGCGCCTTGGCAGCCTCATGAAAGCCACCAAGTATGGGCACTCTTATCGAGGTAGTAGGCCGCCACAAAGAACTCGATTTTCCTCTGGGCACTCCACCATCTCGAACAGTTTCTCGAAATGCTCTATCCAGTGTACAATGTCGGCAGGCTCAGATGAGCCTTCAAAAGTCGGAGGTCGCTGACGTGATATGTCGCTAATAATCCGGCTCACGATCCCGCCAGGCACCAAAGGCGGAGGCTGTTGTCCCTGCTGCTGACCAGTAGTATTCCTTTTCATAGTTTCCATCAGCCGACCCATTTGGGTCATCTGGGCCATCATGCCCTGCATCACGGTGTAAGGATCGGCACGTGCATTCTCTCCGGTGTGGTGCGATTGGTCCCGAGAAGGCGAATCACTGCCTGCGGAACTATGTTCCACATTCGCGCGTCTGTTAGCTCGTGGTATCGGAATTCGGCCTCTTCCGCGGCCTCGTCCCCCTCTGCCACGGCCTCTAAGGTTCCTTTCCATACTGAAAGAACCAAGTCACAAGTACAGTTTGATTTATTAATCATAAATCATGCTAAGTTAATAACAACAGGGTATTTCCTATCCAACAAAGCAGTTGTAAAGAATCACTGGCACTACAAGTGTTACACACTCAATATCATATCAACATTAAGTCGAAACAATTCCAATCACATAATTAATTTAGGTTCTCTTCAAACAGATGAATTTTGCCTCATGGTAGCAAGATGCCAAGATAAGTAAGGAGACCAATACATCGTCAATATCATGCCAGTAATCAAATTATGGTTCATGAGAACATACCGTATTCGACGGGTCAGGCGCTTGCACAGGTTACACGTGGCACGAAGTTTTCTTGATGCTATTTCGATTCTACAATGACTCAAAATAAAAACACACTCTCTGATACCATCTTCTGTAACAGCCCAAAAACAGTGGCTATTACAGTGCCGTGGATCCCTCCTGGGACCCACCAGGCAATATCACAATATACACTTAAAATCTGACAACGTGGCACCGTACCACAATATTTATTAAAACCCCGGTGTGGAGTATGAGTTATTCATATTTTTAAATACAAGCAAACATACACAGGATCCAAACACAGATGGACCATATAACGATGGGCAGTACCTAACAAGTTTTAGTACATTCATCCGACACAAAAATAAAACGAAAGTCACGCTTAAAACATAACCGAACAACCAAAAGACTCGGGGCCCCCGAAATAGCATACATCAGAATCCTCCGTCACCATTGTGCTCCTCCTGTGCCTTGCCCTTTCCTCGCCCTGAAATACAAGTATTTCGCCCCAAACCACAGGGTCAGCTATACATGATAATAATTCTCATGACATTATACAATTCATATATACTGATTTCAAAGAAATCCACCGACTAATGAATATACCCCGAAGGCGTATAAACAATCAGTCCCAACTGTCGAAGATAACCAAATATACGAAAGACCATATACTATGGCTCAATACGGACGTCACAGTACGCCCGATCCGGAAATGTGTCCGTGCACATGTCCACCCCGTATACGGAATCCAGAATATACGTGGGGCAATGTACCTAATTAGCCTCACGAACTACGTCTCGTGTGCACGATCTAAATGAGGGAAAAACCTCCACGCATGATCATCAAGTGCCCGGCTAAAAATCCTACACATAACCAATCGGCGCGCAGATATGACTCCAGAGATGTCACGATACAACATGACAACGAAACTCAACGAATTACACTTTTTCCAAGAAATCGAACAACTCACCGAAGTGTCAAAAAAGCTAAACGATATCAAGGGTCCAAAAGTACGAATTTGGGTATACAATCCCATGATGAAAACGGGACATCATCAAGAACAACCTCAAGTCACGAGACACAAGTTTATAGGTGTTTCATATACACGCAATGCATAATCATCATAAGAATCCACACATCATTATAACCAAGCAACATAACTTGCCTCAATTCCGTAGACGAATAATCCTTCCTCGAATGGTCAAACGAACGGTATCCTCGTCTCACAATACTCACGTGAACAAGCAACCTTGAATGAAATATAATTCATTCAACAACACATTCGTACGATAATGGTATTATCGCATAAACAATATTCACAAATTGATTATCCTATCGATCATTTTAATGTTCTTATTACAAATCATCGTATGTTTATCATGATCATTACATATTCTAACCTTAATGTCAAATTCTTGATGTCTAGTTTATTATTAATGCAATATCGTGAAAATATCTTTTTCAAATCATCGACACTTCCAATTACGATATAAGTTGTGTTTAATTACATTCTTCATTATTTACCAACTATTTCATTCAAAACTTGATTACTATATGAAATATAAGTTTAAGTTTTTAGTGAATTAAGAACATCATCTTAATTTACGCCTCTTGACATGCATGGATTAATGAAATGGAATTCGGCTATTCATCTACCGCATTTGTATCATCACATTTAACACAATTCTCTAAAGAACATTATCAACCTATCAATGTAGCGATTAACGCCCTTTAACGAAATCGATAGATTCGAACATATGAAGATTACAACTTCCTTCTATCAACATTCATTGTTTTACTTTGAAGAATTTATTAAAAGCCTAGTTATATCATTGAATACTTGAGATTTTTGAAGTAACTTCATTCATCTAACAAAGATCATCTACAAAGGGTTAATATCATCTTTCCAACAATTTTATTACAAAGGTTTTAGAGGCCAAAAATCATGGTTCCATACTACCTTCAAGAATCAATAGAATGTTCAAGACAAATTTAACATTTCTCACTTTTAATCATTAAGGATATCATCCCTAACATGTTCCAAGTGTTGAGACTAAAATCAACTTCCGATTATCATGCTATACCTCAGGTTTTATGTATATCATTATCAACACAATCACATTATGAAGTTATTTACATCAAGAAGTAACACTAATACCTTCAAAGTTAATCTTCACTTGGTTTGAGTATGATTCAATTAACTTATCATGTTTACACTAGTTTAAACTAACATTATGTGAAGTATTAATCTACTAACATCATCATAAGCATGGAATTGATATGAGTTAAAGAAAGACCAACCTTAAAATGAAGAACAACACCAACACTCCAAGGAATACACTTCAATCTCTAGCTCTCCAAGTCACCAATCAAGTGTTGAAGCTCCAACACAAGTTAGGAAGGCTTAGAAATGAAGTTGGAAGGGAAAGGAATCGTTTCCTAAGTTGGGAGATTGAAAGAGGTCGAGTAGGAAGTGAATGGCAAGTCATACGTTTATAATCTGAACTTGACATTACGTACGTTAACGAATGTGGTTAACGTACGTTATAGCCTTTACGCACGTAATCTCATGATCATTATGTACGTAACCAATTTCATCAAATCTCCCTGTCTAAAAACACACAGTTCGTTACGTACGTAACCAGGCAGCTATTACGTACGTAATAGCCGTTGACTTGGCTGTCGCGATCGACTCCCGACCACCTACCCTTGCTCGACCCCACCCGCCGAAAGGCGGATTGCTGGAGGATCTTCCGCATTACGTACGTTAACGTACTGATATTACGTACGTAAGGCGGCCTACATAGCGTACGTTAAGAATACATGTTAACGTACGTTAAGTACTATAACAAGCATAAATGGAATTCTCGCAATATCACCCAACAACTAATATAGTATGAATGACCATGAATCCAATTTAACATAATTCGTCGGTACTTGCTACAACATCACAGATATGGTGCGAAAATACTTAACTTAAATCATGAAATACAATATTAAAGGCGAGGGTATTACAAAATCAGAGTCCGGAAGCCAAAACGATGAGAAACGGGCGAAAACAGCAGTTTTTGGTCATGAGCCGCGGCACAAACCAAGTGAGCCGCGACACACGAATACAACCAGCGAGCGCTGAAGCACACTGTACTGTGAGCCAGCCTAAGTGAGCCGCGGCCCAAAAGAAAAAATGCGCCCAGGTATAGGTGCTGGGCGTTAAGGGGCCGCGGCACAGCCTAAGTGAGCCACGGCCCACCGGGCGGTTTTGCTGAATATTCCGTGTTTCTGGGCCGTTTTGGAGCCTGTTCCCGACCTAATCGCACGGACGCATTTTGGAGGCTTAGGACTGATATAAATAAGCATTGAAGGGCTGAAGAAAAGGGGGGATCGATCGGGAAGAACAGAGGATGGGATTGAAGAACACCAGAAGAGGAGATTTGTGGGCGACGACAAGACCACGGATCCCTATGTTTTTTCTTAATTTTTCCATATCGTAGTTTCTAGATCTATTCGAGTAGGATTTTGATTGTAGCCGATTACATGACGGTTTGATTATTTATTATTATTTCGATTTACTCGTTATTCTATTGAATTGGATTCTTCTTACTGTTCTTAATGCTTTTTAATTGTCTGGCCAACAATTAATTTGTTTTGAATGTCTTTATGGATTCGGGAGATGAAATTTAGGCATAGTTCTTGTGAGATGAATCATAATTTTCGTGAAATAGGGATATACTCATGCGAATTGTGAAGCCTGTTATTGTGGGGATTCTTGAACTGTTTTAGCTATTAATTATCTAATTCGAATAGTGATATATCGAGTTAATAATTCGTAGTATTTTCTATCGACCTTGGGAAAGGCTTTAGAATAATTTAGGAATTCCTGGCTTACAATCAATTGAATAAAAGTGAATTGAATTGAATAAATATCATTCTTGATTGTTTGAGGTGAAAATCATAATCCTACTCCCTTATTAGTATTATTATTATTTGTACTATTATTTAGGTATAAATTCCTTTTAATTGTTCTTCAAATAAAATTGTGAGTTGACTACATTTTGGTACTTAGTGAAATCAGTCCTCGAGGGAACGATACTCTACTTATCACTTTATTACTTGTTGACACCGTGCACTTGCGGCATATTGTGAGGGATTTTGTTAGGACTCCTAGTGCAACCCAACTTTCCATTTCAATCCCTTTCCTAATATGGTTGAGTTCACTAATATCAATTTAATCCACTAAAGAATTAATATTGCACTTCCAACCCAAATCCGAATTTACGAAATCGGGCTCCTTGTTTAAATATATTATTTCCCATGTTTAAGATATCAAATGTCCATTAATTAATTTTAAGCCACTGACAGCTTTAATTAATTAATATCTTATCTAAGAATAGTACCACTCGATCCTTATTATTATATCGGAATTAAATCCACATGCAGGGTTTAATATAATAATCATTATCGAGCTCCTCAAGGGGACATCATCAACCCGCATGATTCGAGACACGATTTATAGTAATAATAATATTTGTCATATAAATAATATTATTGCCCAAGATATGAAGCTTATTGAGTCAATCATTTTGACTCTCACCTATGGTAAATCAAAAGAATAAATATTATAAATATATAACTAAATATTATATACTTAGAATTGAGATTTAATAATTACCCGAGATTTACGTTCTTCTTACAGTCAGTACAGAAGACACTATCTCACTTCGATCCAGTTCAACATATGCAAATACGCTAATGCATGCTAATAGTGAAGACCATCTAATCTCAAGCATACACTACAACCTTTCATATGATTTATCTAATAATTATATAGGTTGTGAACTATTATATTATTTTATAAGGCACCAATAATGTGATCTTCCGTGTGACACTAACACACCACATTATCTACAATATAAAATAATTAGACATTTCATTTGTATAACCATAATGTGAATAAATATGCAAAACATGTGATTAAATATAATTAATATTCTCATAGGTAGTTAGAGGGAAATAAGGTAAGACAAGCATAAAGTATGCTTTGCAGTATACAACCCTAACAACATCATTTTCTTCTTCTTTTTTCTCTGTTTCTTTTTCAACTCCATCCTTTTAATTTTCTACTTCTTCTACTAGTCTCCTCTTAAACTCCAACAATTTCTTTTTCTACTTATTCTCTTCCTTCAATTTTCTTTTCAACTCCAACAATTTCATCAATTTCATCAAAAACGTTTTCTTGGGCTACTCCCTCCATAACACAGTGAACAAAATTATCCATATTGGTTTTGAAATTGGAAATAAACCAATTTTCATCGATTAACAAACTCACTTCAGTCTCATTGCAGAAGACTTGAATAAGTTGTTCACAAGAAAGAGGGTAGTCCCAACCACTCCTCTCCACAAGTTCCTTCAGAGCACTGAAGCTACGAGTCTTCGATCTCTTCCAGTCCTTGTACACAGAAATAATAGAAAGATTATCAACATGCTTTCTGGCTGACCTGAGCTGTTCTTTGCCGAGGTTAAAGGGATTGTTTTCCTTGAGGTTGAATTTGTATTGAGTATCTGGTTCCTCAAGGATTTCCTCAGCTTTTTCCTCCTTAGGGATGCTGGGGAGCTCAAGTAATGGTTATTTAGCAATTTCTTCTTCTTTCCATATAATGATCTGTTCTTTGGACTGATCTACAGGAGCTGGGAATGTGAGAATTGGTGTTACAGTTGCGATCGATGAGACTTCAGGTATATTGGTTTGGTGATCTTCAAGCATGTTTTGGTCAGATGATTTAGTTGAGTAATCTACCAAACCTCTATGTCTTTTGGAAGATTCAGGTGATGAGGCTCGACTGACCTATTTTTCAAGTGACTTTCTCTCCTTGAAAGTTCTGGATAGAGGAAGTGCGTCACTTTCTTCACTCACTTCATGGACAAGTGCAACTGACTTTACTTCAGCCGCAACTGCCAAAGTGTTAGCTGCAATAATTTCAACTGGGGTGGGATCAGGTAAGGGAATGTTGGGATAAACAATCCTGTATCATGTTTTGATAATGGCCATCATACAGTAAAGGAGTCGAAAGAGCTGAAATGCTGCTAGGTATGGAAGCTGTCTGGAATGTCCATACAACCCCTTTCATACAACACTGAAGATCTCATACAGTCTATCCTACAGAGCCTACAGCTACAGCAAAAGACAATGCGTCGGGTACAACAGTCATGCTATAAGATTTTTTACTTGGGAAAAGTTAAACACATCCGACAGACCTAATTAAAGAAAGCCTTAAACCGTTGTGAAATACACTTTGTTTATTCATAAAGTATTCACGGTTAAAGTAGCATTTATTGCTGATAAGACATCATTTAATGCAGCCCGAGTGAGACAAGTCTGAACGCGCTGAAGAACATTTAATGCGAAGTCAAAGAGAATGTCTGAAGCATTAAATGCGATCTGCTTTAATTTAAATATTCAGCAAAGCTGCCAATCAGAGACGTCAACATCTCACCTACCTGAAACAGCTACATTTATAACGGATGCATTTTCCAAAGGTTATAAATACCCCCTAGCCAGAGGACTTAATACACACACGAAGAACAGTTATCGCAAAAGATCTGACAAATTAGTCTGACATTCTAGCTATTACAATATAGTATAATTCGTGAGCATACAACAAGTATTCAAGCGAAGAAATATACACGTCCTCAATGCGAACAGCACAGCATACAACAAACGTATATCAAAGATCAAGCTGCTGTTCAGAGAATTCTACCTTTACCATTGAGATAATCATCATCCATATGTGGACTGTAGATCCTTGCGTATTCCGACCTGTGTGGGAAGAATAGCATTGTAGATAAAGATTCAAACTGTGTGTGAAGAATAAAGTCAAGAAAGAGCTCAAGCCAATCTGTGTGAATGGCAAAAAGCTTCACTCCCTGTAACAATCTGTGTGAAGGACCAGTGGACGTAGAGGGGTTTACCTCTAATGCGGACTTGTATGTGCTAGGTCCGGAGCTATGTCTCGGTAGGTGACTCTTCGGCCTTCTCTCTCCTGTCAATATCGTACTCGAAAGCTTTGAGGTCAGAGAATAAATCGAAAGTAGAAATATCATTAAGATTGCATGACACACGCATAGCTGTAGTCTTTATAACACCCCCAGATCCCATTGGGTTATTACAGTGCCATGGACCCCACACCAGGAGAATCACCAGGCGCACACGACTAAATTACATCAAACTAACCAACAAGGGAACTCATAGTCCCTACTATGATATCTGATATAATATTTCGATAAGGAATTTCAATGACACTACATGTCCAAAATAAAAATACAACAACATCCATGAGCCCTGCTCAGATAACACAAAATAACGACAACTGATAAACTGGAGAATACTCCTAACTGACTGACCAACAACAACACCGAGACAACTCGGGTCTAGCATCGCTGGAATGCCTCGTCGCCATCGTCATGCCCCTGTGTCTCAACTCTCTCCTCGCAAACACCTCAAACATGATAACATGTTCCGCCCCACGGGGTCAGTCATCCAGATAATGAATATCAAGTACATGTACAACATGATATGCATCCAAAGGCAAAATAAACAACAATAATGATAATACGAGATGCTCGCAAACCAAGGTAAGAACCGATCATTCATGAAAAACTATGCCCACGGTATATGATCAATACCTGTTCAATAGGTTAGAACACAAGTGCCCAACGACGAATCATCAATATAGAACACAACAACGAATTACTCGACGGTAAACCAAACCAAAACTGAAATAGATACGAACCATAATGCCCGAAGTCTCTAACGGCAACACCAATACATCATGTAACACCCCCGATATATTCAGGAATATTACAGCGCCGTAAATCCTTTACATAAGGATTTACAAGGCTAAAGAATTGAACAGACATTAACAGGTACTAACGAATGGAAATAACGGAATTAAGATACAACAGTTCTGACCAAATACTGAAAATGCAAATGTTCAACAGAGACTTATTAATACATCACCAAATTCAAATTTATCATAAACGACTACGTACTGGAGTACTTATTGAAATAACCAAAAAACAACAGACAGATAAACCCGGCCGGAACATCACTTTGCACCCTCGTCGTCATGTAGCTCCAGTGGTTGTTTCCCCGCTCTCCTGGATCCTGAACATAAACAAAATGTTCACCCCCGAAGGGGTTATCACAACGATGCTAGTACAAGTACCACAACATATTATTCATATCTCACGAAGAATAATAACGTAAATGACAAAAATACAAACGAGTCTTCTCCTACGAGAAGCTCATAAATAACATACACAACTGAAAATCACAACATGATATCATAACATACACATGGTAATTCCGACGATCCAGCGTTCACTGCCTAGAACCCACGATGATCCCATCAGACCAACCCGTGGTGGAAAAACCCGTCCGATGATCCAGCGCATGCTAGCATGGATCCCCCGATGATATCTTCGGACAAACACGACGTAGACATACAACAACGACATACATGCACGACAATATGTATAACATCAATACATAAAACAAATAAGGTACTTGCCTCGATTCGAAGACAAGAACAATACTTCCACGAAACGAAACACTCGAAGGTCGTCCCTTCAATCAATCACGTAACAAGCTCGAACCTTAACGAAAGAAATAATATTGAATTTATCTCACGTCGTACGAATGTCTACCAATTCAATTTACGGCCGAAAGTTCATAAAACGCAATCTGCCTAAACTTCTTAGCGTACGCTAAGTATTCTGTGTAGCGTGCGTTAAGTCTGCTCGATAGCGTACGCAATCAACAAAGCCTAGCATACGTTAATTATGCATGGTCAGTACCTCACTGATCAGCCGACTAACTCGTCTGATGGCCTAACATACGTTACGTACCAAACATAGCGTACGTTAACTCATGCTCGACAGCGCACGTTAATCTACATAGCTTAGCGTGTGCTAACTGTGCATGGCGATTCCTCTTGGGCGATGGATCGATCTCATCATGATCAAACCAATGAAATCTTCAGTGTCAATTCAGGTTACTTCCATGAATATCATGTTCATACGGTTATGAATGATCTTACAGATAACAACAACTTCGGATTCAAGAATATGTATACTATTATAAAACCATATTCCATTTCGATTACAATTCTTCATGCGATAATTCAGAAGGCTTAACGGTCGATATCAACACCTTTATATTAATCAAAACTATCATTCTGTAGTTTGATTAACATTCCATCTTTACAAGATAAATCCTTCCATGATCAATCCCTTAGGTTCGTCTAAACAATAATGATGTTAAAGTCAAGTCCATGATTGCTATGAAGACACCTACTAGCTTTGGATTACCAATGATAGAAACTTCCTCTACTTATTCATTGAAATAAGATTCGAATCATGATGCTCATAATCAAGGTACATAAGGCATAATCATCTCAGTATTCCAAACATGATGTGGTTTGGATAATTCACCTAAGAAACTCAATATTTTGCTAGCATGATCGTCTTATTCTCTATAACACGAATCTAGAGTTGGAGATAGAATCAACATACCTTAATATGACGAAATCACTGAACCCCAAAGGTAGAATCTGACTCCGGTTGGTTATATGCCACTCCAAGGTGCTACTTCTCTTCAATGATCAATCACAAGAAGTATCCAATGTCCAATGATCAAGTGGATGTGTTATAAGTGTATCTAAGGAAGATGATATGCCCTCTGGTCTCTCAAAAACGAAAGATAAACGAAGGAAATGAGAACAAAATGGAGTGCTGGCCCATATATAAACTTTTTGTACATAAGCAGATTAGCGCACACTACCATACATCCTTAGCGCGCGATAATAAGAGTTGACTCCAAAACTGTCCAAGTTCATCCGCGGGAATCTTATCTGGTCCTACGTCCGGCTGGCGCATGTGTTAGCCACCTAGCTCAATAATTGATTACCTAGCGCACGCAAGTCCTACATTCGTAGCATGCGCTAGTAGTAGCCGATAGCATGCGTTAAGCTACATTCTTACGCTATCACGAGTTTGCATGAGAAAATTTGCATGATGATATACTTATGTACAAAGATACCAATGTGAGAAATAACATATTCCAATTATCGAGATCATAAATCTGAATAATACAGGGTTCGAATACAGATGAAATACATAATAATAAATCCGGATATTACATACTCTCCTACTAAAAAGGAGTTTTGTCCCGAAACTCAAGACGAAAATAACTCTGGATATCTGGACTTCATACTATATTCCGTTTCCCATGTGGCTTCTTCCACCCCATGACATGACCACTGAACTTTGACCAAAGCGATTGGTTTGTTCCTCAACTGCTTAACTCGACTCTCGAGTATCTTGATCGGTCATTCTTCAAATCTCCCATCCTGAGCGACTTCGATCTCCCCTAAATCAATGACATGACTAGGGTCCGGTATATATCTCCGTAACTGGGATACGTGGAACACGTTATGAACATAGCTCAACGACGACGGAAATTCCAATCATTATGCCAACTCTCCAACTCTCTCAAGGATCTCGAACGGTCCGATATATCTCGGACTCAGCTTTCCCTTTCTTCAAAAATAGAAGGTTCCCCGAGTAGGAAAAACCTTTAAAAGTACGTGGTCTCCAGTACTGAACTCCAAAGGGCGACGACGTACGTCTGCGTACGATTTCTGGCGACTTTGGGCGGTCAACAGCCTTTCACGAATCAAGGCTATCTTCTCTCGAGTCTATACGATGAACTCCGGTTCTGTCTCGATTAAGTCTGATGAATCGTCCCAACATAGGGGCGATCTACATCTCCTCCCGTATAATGCCTCAAACGGTGCCATCTTAATGGAAGCATGTCAACTATTGTTGTAGGTAAATTCAATCAACGTTAGATGAACTTCCCAATCAGTTGACCAATCTAAGGCACAAGCCCTCAGCATATGTTCCACCGTTTGAATAGTCCTCTCGGATTGTCCATCAGTCCGCGGGTGATAAGCTATACTGAAGTTCAATTCGGTCACCAAGGCCTTATGAACTACTTTCCAAAAGTGAGACACAAAACGGCTATCTCGATTAGAAATAATGGTCTTCGGTGTACCATACAATCGAACTATCTCCAAAATAAATACTCGTGCCAACCTCCCTGGTCCCCACGTATCCTTAATGCCTAGAAAATGAGCTGATTTGGTTAAACGATCAACTATCACCCAAATCATGTTCATTCCTGTCTTGGTTCTCGGCATACTAGTAATAAAGTCCATCGATATGTCCTCCCACTTCCATTTAGGAATCCAGAGCAGCTTCAACATCCCGGCAGGACGTTAATGCTCAATCTTAACCTGCTGACAAGTCAAGCATTTCGAAACATAGTCCGCTACATCTTTCTTCATGTTGCCCCACCAGAAATTCTGCTTCAAGTCCTTATACATCTTACTGGTGCCCGAGTGGATAGAATAGGGCGAACTGTGAGCTTCCTTCAGAATCGTCTGTTTCAGAACATCGGCATCGGGAATGCAGAGTCGGTTCTGAAACCTCAAAACTCCATCATCATGAATTAAAAATCCGGGGGCTTTCCCCTTGATCACTTCATCACGTAACCGAATCATCAGAGGATCATCTGCCTATCTAGATTTGATTTCTTCGGTTAATGATGAAGTTATTTCCATCACGCACAGTTGTCCTTGGACTCTTTGTAACCATACTTCAATTCCTTCTCGAATCATCTCTCGCTGAAGGCTAAGTTGGGAGGTCAGAGTCTCCAACATCTGAATAGAAACAGGCTTGCGGCAGAGTGCATCGGCCACTACATTCGCTTTGCCTGGATGATACAAAATTTCCAAGTCGTAATCCTTAATCAGTTCTAATCATCTTCTTTGGCGCATGTTCAACTCTTTCTGACTGAAGATGTATTTGAGACTTTTGTGATCCGTAAAGATCTGACAGTGAGTCCCGTACAGATAATGCCTCCAGATCTTCAAAGCAAAAACTACTGCTGCTAGCTCCAAATCATGTGTTGGGTAATTCACTTCATAAGGTTTCAGCTGTCGCGATGCATAAGTGATCACCTTATCATTCTGCATCAATACGCATCTGATTCCTTGGTTCAAAGCATCACTGTAAACTATAAATCCTCCAGTTCCCTATGGAAGTGATAGAATCGGTGCTGTCGTCAATCTCTTCTTCAATTCATCAAAGCTAACCCGACACAACTCATTCCACTCAAACTTTTCAGTTTTCTGCAGGAGTTGAGTAAGTGGGCGGGAAATTTTGGAAAACCCTTCCACGAATCGACGATAATACCCAGCAAGTCCTAAGAAACTTCGAACTTCTTTCACGTTCTTAGAAGGCTTCCAATCCAAAACCGCTTCAATCTTCTGAGGATCTACTTGGACTCCTTCAGCTGATACTACATGACCAAGGAACATTAATTCCTTTAGCCATAATTCACACTTAGAGAGTTTGGTGTACAGTTGCTCGCTTCTCAAAAGTTCTAATACAATGCGCAAATGCTGTGCATGCTCTCCCGGGCTCTTAGAATACACCAGAATGTAATCAATGAACACGACCACAAATTTATCCAAATATTCGATGAACACTCGGTTCATCAACTGCATGAATACAGCAGGTGCATTAGTGAGACCAAACGGCATCACTACAAACTCATAGTGTCCGTAGCGAGTTCTGAACGCTGATTTCGGAACATCAGATTCTTTAATCCTTAGCTGATGATACCCTGATCTCAGATCAATTTTAGAAAATACTGTTGCTCCTTGAAACTGATCAAACAGATCATCAATCCGTGGGAACGGATACTTGTTCTTAATCGTCATCTTGTTCAGCTCTCGATAGTCAATACACATTCGAAGTGATCCATTCTTCTTTCGGACAAAAAGAACCGGCGCTCCCCAGGGCGAATATAGCCTTTTTCCAGTAACTCTTCCAGCTGCTTTTTCAGTTCATACATCTCAGTAGGTGCCATACCATACGGCACCTTAGAAATTGGTGTAGCTCTGGGTTCCAGCTCAATGGTAAATTCTACATCCCTTCGTGGAGGTAGTCCAGGTAACTCGTCAGGAAATACATCTGGAAATTCGTTCACAACAGGAATGGATGAAAGTTCCACAATTTCGTCTTCTTTCTTCATTGCATAACACCAGTATCCGGTACAGCCCTGTTTCAACAATTTGATAGCTTTCATCGCTTTGATCAACTTTCCTGAGCTTCCCGGTTTCCATCCCTCAAACAGTATTTCGGAACCATCATCAGCGATCAGTGAGATATTCCTCCTTCGGTAGTTTACAATAGCTCCATATCGATTAAGCCAATCGTCTTCGAGTATCAGATCGTCTCCTTGCATTTCTATTACAATCAGATTTGAGAGCCACTCTCTGCCTCCAAATGATATAGGGAAATACCTAGTTTCTAAGTTTCCAACAATCCACTCTCCATTCGGTAAACCAACAACATAAGGTTCACAATTATGAAAACCAGAAACATTCAAATGATTTACACAAGACAAAGATATAAAAGAATGCGTAGCTCCTGTATCGAATAAAATGCTTACTGGCTGGGAAATAATGCGGGCCGATGCACGATGCGGCAATGAGAATCACGATCTTCTATTTTCCTCATCTCGTACAGACGTGGGGGAACAGATCCGGCACTCGATGTACCCTTTCGGTCCCACTGTCCTCTGCCTCGTCCGCAGCCAAAATTATGAGGCATCTGAATACTTTGCTGCGTCACATTGAATCTTGGCTTCCTTACGGGTATTTGTGGTGTACGGGCTCTAAAAGACTTTGCAGCCTCTTCACAGAACACCGCACGATGTCCCTCTCGACCAAAATCAAAACAAGTCACGGCAGGTAGGGGTCAATTCCATCGATAGTTCCCCGTCTGGGCACAGTTAAAGCATTTCCTGGTAACATCAGTCATGGTTGATGCTGCTCCGAAGTTCTTTGGAATTTATCTCACGTCGTACGAATGTCTACCAATTCAATTTACGGCCGAAAGTTCATAAAACGCAATCTGCCTGAACTTCTTAGCGTACGCTAAGTATTCTGTGTAGCGTGCGTTAAGTCTGCTCGATAGCGTACGCAATCAACAAAGCCTAGCGTATGCTAATTATGCATGGTCAATACCTCACTGATCAGTCGACTGACTCGTCTGATGGCCTAACGTACGGTACGTATCAAACGTAGCGTACGTTAACTCATGATCGATAGCGCACGTTAATCTACATAGCTTAGCGTGCGCTAACTGTGCATGGCAGTTCACTACTGGGCACTAGACTGATCTCATCATGATCAAACCAATGAAATCTTCAGTGTCAATTCAGGTTACTTCCATGAATATCATGTTTATACGGTTATGAATGATCTTACGGATAACAACAACTTCGGATTCAAGAATATGTATACTATTATAAAACCATATTCCATTTCTATTACAATTCTTCATGCGATAATTCGGAAGGCTTAACGGTCGATATCAACACCTTTATATTAATCAAAACTATCATTTTGTAGTTTGATTAACATTCCATCTTTACAAGATAAATCCTTCCATGATCAATCCCTTAGGTTCGTATAAACAATAATGATCTTAAAGTCAAGTCCATGATTGCTACGAAGACACCTACTAGCTTTGGATTACCAATGATAGAAACTTCCTCTACTTTTTCATTGAAATAAGATACGAATCATGATGTTCATAATCAAGGTACTTAAGGCATAATCATCTCAATATTCCAAACATGATGTGGTTTAGATAATTCACCCAAGAAACTCAATATTTTGCTAGCATGATCATCTTATTCTCCATAACACGAATCTAGAGTTGGAGATAGAATCAACATACCTTAATATGACGAAATCACTAAACCCCAAAGGTAGAATCCGACTCTGGTTGGTTATATGCCACTCCAAGGTGCTACTTATCTTCAATGATCAATCACAAGAAGTATCCAATGTCCAATGATCAAGTGGATGTGTTATAAGTGTATCTAAGGAAGATGATATGCCCTCTGGTCTCTCAAAAACGAAAGATAAACGAAGGAAATGAGAATAAAATGGAGTGCTGGCCCATATATAAACTTTCTGTACATAAGCAGATTAGCGCACGCTACCATACATCCTTAGCGCGCGCTAATAATAGTTGACTCCAAAACTGTCCAGGTTTATCCGCGGGAATCTTATCCGGTCCTACGTCCGGCTGGCGCATGTGTTAGCCACCTAGCTCAATAATTGATTACCTAGCGCACGCAAGTCCTACATTCATAGCGTGCGCTAGTAGTAGCCGATAGCGTGCGTTAAGCTACATTCTTAGCATACGCTATCACGAGTTTGCATGAGAAAATTTGCATGATGATATACTTATGTACAAAGATACCAATGTGAGAAATAACATATTCCAATTATCGAGATCATAAATCTTAATAATACAGGGTTCGAATACAGATGAAATACACAATAATAAATCCGGATATTACACATCACACATAGCCTAAAAGCCCTCAGCTGAAGCTGCAAAATATCATAATGGCCGAAGCCAAACAACACGAAGCTGTAAATCATCACAATGGCCTGAAGCCAAACAGCCCGAAGTTGTATCACATGAGGGGCCGAAGACACACAGCACGAAGCTGTATCACAGTGAGGGGCCGAAGCCACACAGCACGAAGCTGTATCACAATGAGGGGCGGAAGCCACACAGAACGAAGTTGTATCACAATGAGTGGCCGAAGCCACACAACACGAAGCTGTATCACAATGAGGGGCTGAAGCCACACAGTCGAAGCTGTATCACAAGGAGGGGCCGAAGCCACACAGCACGAATCCATATCACAAAGCCGAAGCTGTATCACAATGAGGGGCTGAAGCCACTCAGCCGAAGCTGTATCACAATGAGATCATCCAATGATCGTGACCAGCTAAATTGCAGGTGTTGGGAAACCAACCGCGAAGGTTCAAGCCCCACACTTACCCATAATGAGATCACCCAGTGACCGCGACCTACCGCTAAGGTTTCTGCCCCAAACCATCGAGCACTAGCCGAGACAAGCCTCCAAAACACAATTAATCACAAACAGCAATGATAACAAGATTACCGAATTCCCAAGAATAATAGTGTGTTGCCTTGAGTCAGCCAACATGACAACAATAACTCACAGATGGGCACCTTCCTCGGCGGTCCCAATTCAAATACCTCGATTGCCTTGGAATAGCCAACCGATAACAACGACTCAATGGATGGGAACTATCCTCGGCATTCCTAATTAAACACCACGATTGTCTTAGAAGGACCAATCAATAACAACGACTCGGTGGGTGGGAACTATCCTCGACAGTCCTAATTTAATACCTCAATTGTTTTAGACCGAAAAATCGATAACAGCAAATCAACAGATGCCTCAATACATTTAAATGGTTACCGACGACGGAATTTATAATAAACTATGTCAATGCCTTCAATCGGCCAATACAACATCGATAGCCAAACACCAACATCAATAGCAACACTCCTATCGATAATCAAACATCAATATCAAAAATAACAATCGATACATTGATACCGCGAACCGGTTACTGACAACAACAATAACAACAAGACGATCAAAAATAACATTTTTCATAACTACCGAAGGGTATCGTATCAAACAATCTCCTGATATCAACGAAAATCATGGAGAGACTACGTCTCTAAATGATACAACACATTCATACACATACAAGATAACATTAGTCTCATTGACTAGTACAAGTATAAAACTTGCCTCAAACCGTAGGCAATGAAATCTTCCAACGAACGACGAACGGCGTCCTCCGACGATCACAAGTACTCGAACAACCTTGAATGAAATAAAATTCATTCAATAACACAATATCGATCGAAAACAATTATAATAGACAACCCCGATTCAAACACGAATCGATCAAGCCACACAAACGAATATCATAGTCGTCAACTATGAATTCTAACATCCTCCAATCACTCCAATGATTAATTAACATGATCATAATGTTCTTAACACTTGTGAAAAACAATTCAACAAGGATTATCAAGAACAACAACAAATTAATCACCCTATAATGATAATATTACTAATATCATCGCTATCACCTCAAGAACATCATCAATACAACTAACATGATGTCTCCACCAATATCGATCACCAATCCCTCAAGAATTTCAGATTAATCAACAAGATTAACTTAACCATTTTAAGATTCTGATAATTATCTACATAACTCATCATAATCCTACACTAAATTGATTATAATCTCTCAAGAACAAAACCAACAACAATAATCATCTCAAAGCTATGTTAATCATCTAAGAATCTTAACATAACTCTCCATATACATGATTATAATCTCCAAGTATTCATAAACATCAAGAATACAATCAACCTCAAGTCATCTACATCATATTTTTCATCATAAGTTCATAAAAACTATGAAGAATCATACTATCCTCCAACAACCCATGAATACACGAACTAATCAACCACAACATCATCATAATCTCGAGTTCAACACAAGATTAGCCAACATACCTCTTGAAAGTGAAGAACAACCTCAAACCCTTCAAGAAACACTCCAATATTCAAGCTCCCAAGCTCCAATCAAAGTTAGAAAGCTCCAAAACAAGTTGGAAGGGGTTGGAAATCACTAAGGGGTGCAGAGGGATGATTTCTAGGGAGAGAAATTGAAAATGGATCGTGAAGAAATGAAAGGCGAAACATGTATTTATAATCTGCACAGACTATTACGGCCGCTAACCTCCTTGTAATTTCATAACGTACGTTATATCCCTTATGTACATTATGCTCACACGTAGCGTACGCTACGTCCGGCCAGAACTCGCTGCCTCAGAATGGGGTATCCATTATGTACGTTAACAAATTACGTACTTAACCAACCTCACCATTACGTGCGTTAACCTCCAGGTATAGTGTACATAATGTACGTTGACCTGCCTGTCCCAATCGAATCACGTGAATCTAGCCTAGCCCAGCCCCACACACCGAAAGTCAGGTCCGATCTGATATCCTATGTTACATACGTAACCAACATGGTTTAACGTATGTAACACTCCATCTGTAGCATACGCAATGCTATGCATGTAGCGTACACTATGGCTAATATACTTATCCAAAAATCAAACTCACGAAGCAACAACCAATCGACAATTACAATACCGACGACAGTACAAATATTTCGATTCCGAAATATCCCAATACAATATAGATTGTATCAGTCAAATACAACAACACTTGTACAATTCCAGATGAATACTTACAACACAATAGCAAAATGAAAATGAAAAAAATTACCCCTGGATATTACATACTCCCCTTAAAAAGAGTTTCGTCCCCGAAACTAAGGGTATACAGCTCGGGATATGAACTATCCATCGGGATCTGAAAACAACATCTCCAGAAATAGTCCTCAAAGCGAACAACTCCACCTGAGTAACGGGGCCAACCCCTCAGGTCCCCGTGTCTCCTTTGCCTGAACAAGGCGAACATCAAGTGATAAACCACTCAACCAATAGATCAGTCAAATCATGACTCATCCTCTAGAGACCAGCCAGAAAGTCGTACCACCCGCATGACTTGTAACACCGGCGTACACATCCCGAGTGAGCCGCTCATTATACATGTATACAATCATTGGTGTACACTTCCTGTTCTCATCGGCATCGGACGCCCATGCAATCACCGAATCACGTCACAGAAGGAAAACAACAACGCACATATATAGTCCTCGGGACCATATCAACTGCACACTCAAGTCCTCACAACTTGACATCTCGAATCATCACGAGGTTTTACCGAGATTATCACAAAATCTCGGGTACAACACCAAAAGAAAGTAAAATCACATCAAAAATCTCAAATCTCAAGATTCTCAAACACTATCATTATAATTGATCGACAACAAATGGTTCACAACCACAATACCACAATAGAGATTAAGTTAAACATTAATCCGAAAATCAAAGAAAGGAATACATAAATCAAGGCTACATCTCAAGTGTACCCACCATTGATATCCTACAAATCATCAATCCCCTCCATCTCATCGATTCGAGGAGGACCCAAATCTGAGCTCGCTGCTCCTCCTCAGCTGTCCTTACCTCTGGCTCCCTAAGCCTGATAGGATCCCTTGGATGAAGTATGAACTGGAGTAAACAAATCTCTCGAGGCTCGTGAGCTCTCTCGAGATCTACTGACACTAGAACTCCTGCAGTATTTCTGGAGGTGTCCCTGTCTCCCACATAGAAAACAAGCAAAAGCTGGCATCGTACACCGAGTGCTAATGTTCCCCGCTGAATCACAATTAAAACAAAAAACAGTCGAATTCGTCGTCTGAGAGGAAGCTGCTTTCCCAGCGCTAAGACTATAAGAAAATGACCTCTTGGATGTCGGAGCCCGATGTTCCTCTGGACGAACCGGCATCCAAGTCCTCTCACCAAAAGAAACTGAAGGGTTCGTCCGAGCAAGCTCCTTGATCAAAAGCTCTGCTCCAAGAGCCTTCTCGATGGATTCACCAAGTGAGTTACAATTATTATTGAACAACTGCATCCTCAACTGCGGGTTTAGCCTCTTGCTAAAATACTTGATCTTATCCGCCTCAGTATGGATAATAGATGAAGCAAAATGAAGAAGTCCATGAAACTTCTCAGCAATGACAACAACACCCTCATCCTCGATGTATTCGGGGTTCAAAACCTCTAATAACTTGGCTTCACGAAGTGGAGCCGGATAATACCTCTCTAACATGAGAGTCTTGAACTCACCCCGAACATAATCACGATCGATGGGTT
Source organism: Orobanche coerulescens (assembly GCA_033398695.1). Classification (NCBI taxonomy): domain Eukaryota; kingdom Viridiplantae; phylum Streptophyta; class Magnoliopsida; order Lamiales; family Orobanchaceae; genus Orobanche; species Orobanche coerulescens. The sequence continues at coordinate 88,518,956 of CM065809.1, forward strand.
TTACATAAAGCCACCAAGAATAAGCGCCCTTACACAAATAGTAATCCGCTACTGCCACCTTACTCTCTTCCGGAAACTGAACCATGTCGAAGAGTTTATCAAAATGTTCAAGCCAATGAACAATGTCAGCTGGTTCCGACGAACCCTCATAAGTAGGCGGCCTCTGATGAGAGATATCGCCAACAATCTGTTTCGTTCCCCCAGTCTGTCCATGAAGCGGCACCTGGAATCCCTGCTGCAGTGGACCACGAACCATCGAGGCCTGCATGGTTTCCACTATCTGTGTCATCTGGGCCATCATGCTATTCATAAGTAAGAAAGTTTCGATGTGTCCACTCTCAGTCTGATTAGCTCCTCGAGCATGACCTTCTGAAGAAGAATCAGTCATGTAGGTAACACCATCATCCTAACTCTGATCCATCTCGGCATATGCATGCGCATAAACATGAGGTTCTGGGTTTCAGCCGGCTCTGCAGCCTTTACTCCCCCTGTCACGTCCTCGGATTCCTCTTTCCATACTGAAAGAATAATGTTCGATCATGATCATAGCTCAAATATGCCTCAACAGCCAATCCAGAATGCTAAGTCAATAGCCAAACACGAATATACATACTCAACAGATAAACAATCACATCAATCATGCTAATCATAGCCAATACAGAGCCTACATGCTCCAAAACAAATAATCATGAATCAATCGTAACACAAATGTCACATACATGTTTCAACAAAACATGTATAATCAATGACATAATGAATGTATGAACATAAAAGAGAATCGAGTCCTTACACAGGTCATACGAAGCTTTGAGGTCTTGTGATACTAGTTCTCACTGACAACGACTCAATGAAATATTGACTCATACAGTCGTCCAACTATCACGACTCACATAACCCGACTCTCCAGATTGTCATAACCTGACAGCCCCAGTACTACCGCGTCAGTAGAGCAACATAACTCACATATCAGGGTATCTCACAACCCATGCTCTGATACCATTTTCTGTAACACCCCCAAATCCCATTGGGTTATTGCAGTGCCGTGGACCCCACACCAGGAGATCCACCAGGCGACCACGACTAAATTACATCAAACTAACCAACAAGGGAAATCACAGTCCCTACTATGATATCTGATACAATATTCCGATAAGGAATTTCAATTACAATGAAGGGCCTACATGGCCAAAATAAAAATACAACAAAATCCACGAGCCCTGCTCGGATAACACAAAATAACGACAACTGACAAACTGGAGAATACTCCCAACTGACTGACCAACATGAACACCGAGACAACTAGGGACTAGTATCGCTCGAATGCCTCGTCGCCATCGTCATGCCCCAGTGTCTCAACTCTCTCCTCGCAAACACCTGAAACATGAGAACATGTTCCGCCCCCACGAGGTCAGTCATCGAGATAATGAATATCAAGTACATGCACAACATGATATGCATCCAAAGGCAAAACAAACAGTAAAACAACTCACAAACCAAGGTAAGAACCGAGAATTCATGAAACACTATTCCCATGGCATACGATCAATACTTGTTCAACAGGTTAGAACATAAGTGCCTAACGGAGAATCATCAATATAGAACACAACAATGAATTACTCGAAGGTAAACCAAACCAAAGCTGAAATAAATACGAACCACAATGCCCGAAGGCTCTAACAGAAACACCAATACATCACACATGGCCTAAAATCCCTCAGCTAAAGCTGCAAAATATCACAATGGCCGAAGCCAAGCAACACGAAGCTGTAAATCATCACAATGGCTTGAAGCCAAACAACCAGAGGCTGTATCACATGAGGAGCTGAAGCCACACAGCACAAAGCTCTATCACAATGAGGGGCCGAAGCCACACAGCACGAAGCTGTATCACAATGAGGGGCTGAAGCCACACAGCACGAAGCTGTATCACAATGAGGGGCCGAAGCCACACATCTGAAGTTGTATCACAATGAAGGGCCGAAGCCACACAATATGAAGCAGTAAATAATCACAATGGCCTGAAGCCAAATAGCCCGAAGCTGTATCACATGAGGGGCCGAAGCCACACAGCCGAAGCTGTATCACAATAAGGGGCCGAAGCCACACAACCGAAGTTGTATCACAATGAGATCATCCGATGACCGTGACCTGCTGAATTGCAGGTGCTGGGAAACTAACCGCGAAGGATCAAGCCCCAGACTTACCTATAATGAGATCACTAGTGATCGTGACCTACTGAACTGTAGGTGTTGGGAAACCAACCGCGAAGGTTCAAGCCCCAAACTTACCCATCGAGCACTAGCCGAGACTAGCCTCCAAGACACAATTAATCACAAATGGCAACGATCACAAGATTACCGAATTCACAAGAATAATAGTGTGCTGCCTTGAGTCGGCCAACACAACAACAATAACTACGGATGGGCACCGTACTCGGTGGTCCCAATTCAAATACCTCGATTGCCTTGGAATGGCCAACCGATAACAATGACTTAACGAATGGGATCTATCCTCGGCAATCTTAATTCAATACCTCGATTGTCTTAGAACGGCCAATCGATAACAACAACTCGGTGGATGGGAACTATCCTCGACAGTACAAATTCAATACCTCGATTGTCTTAGAACGACAAATCGATAACAGTGAATCAATAGATGCCTCAGTACCTTTAAATGGTTACCAACGATGGAATTGATAATCACTATGTCAATACCTTTAATCGGCCAATACAACATCGATAGCAAAACACCAACATCAATAGCAACACTCCTATCGATGTCTAAATCGAACATCAATATCAACAATAACAATCGATACATCGATACTACGAACCGGCTACCGACAACAACAATAACAATAAGACGATCAACAAGAACATTTGGCATAACTACCGAAGGGTATCGTATCAAACAATCACCTGATATCAACGAAAATCATGGAGAGACTACATCACGAAATGATACAACACATTCATACACATACAAGATAACATTAATCTCATTGACTAGTATAAGAATAAAACTTGCCTCAAACCAAAGGCGATGAAATCTTCCAACGAACGATGAACGGCGTCCTCCGATGATCACAAGCACTCGAACAACCTTCAATGAAATACAATTCATTCAATAACACAATATCGATAAAAAACAACATAATAGATAACCTCAATTCAAATACGAATCGATCAAACCACACAAACGAATATCATAGTCCTCAACTATGAATTCTAACATCCTCCAATCACTTCAATGATCAAATAACATGATCATAATATTCTTAACACTTGTGAAAAACAATTCATCAAAGATTAACAAGAACAACATCAAACTAATCATCCTATAATGATAATATTACCAATATCATCACTATCACCTCAAGAACATCATCAACACAACAAACATGATGTCTCCACCAATATCAATCACAAATTCCTCAAGAATTTCGGATTAATCAACAAGATTAACTTAACCATTTTAAGATTAAGTTAATTATCTACATAACTCATCATAATCCTACACTAAAATGATTATAATTTCTCAAGAACATAGCCAACAACAATAATCATCTCAAATCTATGTTAATCATTTAAAAATCTTAACATAACTCTTCCTAGACATGATTATAATCTCCAAGTATTCTTAAACATAAAGAACACAATCAACCTCAAGTCATCTACATCATATTCTTCATCATAAGTTCATAAAAACTACGAAGAATCATACTATCCTCCAACAACCTATCAATACACGAACTAATCGACCACAACATCATCATAATCTCAAGTTAAGCACAAGATTAGCCAACATACCTCTTGAAAGTGAAGAACAACCTCAAACCCTTCAAGAAATATAATATTCAAGCTCCCAAGCTCCAATCCAAGTTAGGAAGCTCCAAAACAAGTTGGAAGGGGTTGGAAATCACTAAGGGGTGCAGAGGGATGATTTCTAGAGAGATAAATCGAAACTCGGTCGTGAAGAAATGAAAAGATGAAACATGTATTTATAATATGCAGACTATTATGGCCAATAACCTCCTTGCATAATGTTACGTTATAGCCCTTATGTACGTTATGCTGACTACGTAGCGTATGCTACGTTCGGCCAGAACTCGCTGTCTCAAAATGGGGTATCCATTAAGTACGTTAACAAATTACGTACTTAACCAACCTCACCGTTACTTGCATTAACCTCCAAGTATAGCGTATGGAATGGGCGTTGACCTGCCTGCCCCAATCAAATCACGTGAATCCAGCCTACCCAGCCCCACATGCTGAAAGTCAGGTCGGATCTGATACCCTGTGTTACATACATAACCAATATGGTTTAACGTACATAACACTCCAACTGTAGCGTAAATAATGTTATGCATGTAGCATACGCTATGGCTAATATACTTAGCCAAAAATCAAACTCACCAAGCAACAGCCAATCGACAATTATAATACCGACGACAAGTATCAATATTTTGATTCCGAAATATCCAATACAATATATATTATATCAGTCAAATACAACAACACTTGTATAATTCCAAATAAATACGTACAACACAACAGTAAAACGAAAATAAAAAACAATTACACCTGGATATACAGTTTTAATATCCCATTGGGCAGGGGGTGATCTAAAGATTTTCAAGTTTTTCTCCTTTTGGGTATACAGTTTACCCAATGTTTCAAGTTCACTGACAATGCCAGTGAATCTGAGATCAAGCTCCTCAAGCGTTTCATAAGATTTCATTTCAAAAGATTCAAATTGCCGAGTAATTTTTGAAATTTTATTTTCTTTTGAGAGCTCAGTTACCTCGCAAATCATCTTGAGTTTATCCCAGATTTCCTTCGCTGTCTTACAGCTCTTTACCTTCGAGAATGTGCCTTTGCCAACAGTGACAAATAATGCATTCTTAGCAACATTGTCAAGGTTCGCACGCTTGCGATCGTTGGTCATCCATTGCTCACGCTACTTGTCGAGCATTTCAGCATGAGGTTGTCCTTGTATTCTTGCGGCAGGACTAGCCTTCATTATCTTTATGGGGCCTTCTTGGATGACAAATATCATCTCCTCGTGCATGGCAGAAAGATGGGCTTCCATCCTGATTCTCGAGTCATCAAGTTCGTTAATCGAAAACATAAGAATCTTGTTTATCATTGAGGTATCCATTTGAGAAAATAGGAAAGATAAGGCTGTTTTAAAAAATAAGTGATTTTTGGATCTGAGTCGGTTAAAAATACGACTAATTCTTTGTAGAATCAACCGCTCTGATACCACTTGCTGGACACTAAGTATACAATAAAAAGCTTGGAAAATAGATAGTACTACAAGCTGTACAATTTTTTAAAGTGAGTTTGCATAGCGGAAGTGTAACACCCCCTAACCTAGCAGCTGAACCGCAAAGGGGTCCACGCTACTAAGTTGGGGAGTATCACACTTTTAAACATTGAAAACCAATAAGAAGTAGATTTGGTAATGCGAGTACTCAGGGAAATAATGCAAACCGGTATTATTTATTCAAAACATTATACAACCTTAAGTTTAATACATAACAAAACCATAACAGAGTGATCTTATTAAAAACAAAACATAGTCTTCGAGCATAGGGCCGAAATAGCTGGGGAATGGCATATGGACAAGTCTCCGGCTGTCAACACTGAAGAAGATAGTCAACTCCTATACATGAGCATCATCACCTGTATCATAAGAATCTAATGAGCTAATGGCTCAGTAAGATGAGACTTTTGTAATAGCAAAGTATCACGTATCACATTTATCAACAAATAACTACTATATATAGTCATGTTCTTGTAAAATCCTTTCTTCGGGTACCCTTGAAGTGTGGTACTCGACTGATAGTGATAGGCCATGGTTTTTGGAACCTGTTCATATAATTGGCCAATAAAAGATGTATACTGGGGCTCCCATACTGGTTTTTCAACCAATGGTATTAACCGTATTCAACCTTTTTCATTCAGTGTGGGTTTCCTTGACCGACTTTCAGCCGCAAGTATTTGCCACCATGTGTTGGGTCCGCCGGTCCCCCGCGTCCCGTGCCTACCCGCCATCAATCAAGTACCATACTTCCTGTTCTTAAACATTCTTTCACAAACACATGTTATGCATGATCGTTCAATAACAGTCACATATGCAAATATCAATCAATATATGATCCTTATGATACAACAAGGAAAAGCATCATCTTACCTCAAGTCCTATGCCTGTTGATGTGAAAAGATCAGTTTCTATGGATGGATGTGCTAAATTCCTTGAAGAAACAATTTGAAATCTCTTTGGGGACTTTTAACAAACACCTTTAAAAAACTGTTAGATTTGATCTTCCTATTTTATCGGGCTTTTTCTAGCTTTTAAAATTTTTAGAAGTGAAATATGTTGCGGGCGTCTTAAAGTGGAGGTTCACAGCTTCAAAATGGTATATTATTTGTTGGTATATACATACGTATACATATATTTATAGGAGTCCAAAGTCGGCTGAAAGTCAACCTTACTCGGACAGCAGGAGACCTTATCCGGACAGCTGGCCGAGAAGGTTCTGTCGGTCGTGACCGACCTTATCCGGACAGCTGGACAGCCTTATCCGGATAGTGGCCTAGAAGCTACTGTCGGTCGTCACCGACCTTATCCGCATAAATTTGAGCCTTATCCGGTGTGGCCTAGAAGCTATCTTTGGCCGTGACCGACAGCTTGTCGGGCCGGCGTATCCGGCGGTGACCGACAAATGTCAGTCAACTTGGCTCAACCGGTTCGACCCCTTCCCGATATCCAAATTCGATTTTCCGACCAGTTCCGGACTCGTCGGAGTTAAATATTCGATATGCTCGGAACGGATTTTCGATAATATTAAAATAATATTTTAATATTATTTTTGTAGTATAAGTGTTCTGTAATGAAAATTTTATCGTATCAATTCGTAGGAAATTTTCGAAATTACTTTCATAAATTCTAAAATAATCCTTATAATTTATTTTGAAATCTTTTCTTTTTAAATCTTTCATTTTATGTTGGAAACATATGGATCCAAGTATTGGACAACTTGTAATTATTGAAATCCATGATCATTAGCAAAATAAATAGCATTTAATTAAGTCTTTGAATTTTATAGGATATTACAATTATTATTTTATAATCATTTAGCACATCGATCTCCTTACTGAGAAACTGAGCTCCTCACTGCAACAAAACATCTCACAATGACCTTTATCATGTTAGAGGAGATAATTAACATGTCGTATAAAACATAATGCGAATGGACATAGCAGTTATTCATGCTCATGAAATGTCTACTTGTATGCCATGATTCCATAATGCATATTATGTAAATGCATTTAGGTATTAAATGGTTATTGGCTTAGGGGATAACCGGGCATTACAGTCCTCCCCTCCTTATAAAATTTCATCCTCGAAATTGACATACCGAACAGTTCTGGATATTTGCTTTGCATTTCCTCCTCTCTTTCCCATGTAGCCTCTTCAACAGCATGATTCCTCCACAAAATCTTTACCAAATGAATTTCCTTGTTCCTTATTTTCTTTATTTTCTTATCAAGAACCTGTACCGGTTTCTCTTCATAGGACAAATCTGGGGATAATTCCAACGGCTCATAATTTAACACATGTGAGGGGTTGGAAATGTACTTCTTTAGCATAGACACATGGAAGACGTTGTGTACACCAGATAGCGAAGGAGGTAAGGCTACTATATAAGCTCTGTCACCAACTCTCTCAAGGATTTCAAATGGGCCAACATATCTCGGGCTAAGTTTTCCTTTCTTCCCAAATCTCATTATGCTTTTCATCGGGGATACCCTCAAGAAGATATAGTCTCCAACTGCGAATTCCAAATCTCTTCTTCGATTATCTGCATAACTCTTCTGTCTATTTTGTGCAATTTTCATTCGTTCTCTTATCTTTTCTACCGCCATAGCAGTCTGTTGTATCATTTCGGGCCCAAGAGCTTCTTTCTCCAACTTCATCCCGGTACGGAGATCTACATTTTCTCCCATACAGTGCTTCATAAGGTGCCATCCCAATTGTAGATTGGTAACTGTTGTTGTAGGTGAACTCTACTAATGGAAGCTTTGTATCCCAATTGCCCTTGAAATCTAGTATGCATGCTCTCAACATATCTTCGAGTACTTGAATAACTCTTTCTGACTGCCCATCACTTTGTGGATGAAATGCGGTGCTGAAAGCAAGCTTCGTACCCATTGCATTATGTAAACTTTTCCAAAATGCAGATGTGAATTTAGGGTCCCTGTCAGATACTATAGATACTGGCACCCCATGTAGCCGGACTATCTCTTTAATATATTCCTGAGCATATCGATCTATATTATATGTGGATTTTACTGGAAGGAAATGAGCAGACTTGGTCAATCTGTCAACAATCACCCATATGGAATTATACCCACTTTGAGTTCTTGGTAGCCCAAGCACAAAATCTATTGTAATGTGTTCCCATTTCCATTCTGAAATTAGTAAAGGCTTCAATAATCCCGCTGGTCTCTGATGTTCAGTTTTGATCTGCTGACAAGTTAGACATTCTGCCACAAATTTTGCAATATCTTTCTTCATGTTAGGCCACCAATAATGTTGTTGCAAGTCTTTATACATTTTTGTGCTACCTGGATGTATTGAATAAGGACTGGAATGGGCTTCCTTCAGAATGTCCCCTATGATGGTTGTGTCAGCTGGCACACACAATCTCCCTTTATATCGTAATATTTTGTCACCAGAGACTGAGAAGTTTGGCAATTTGCCTTCATCAACTTTTTCCCTCAATTTGCCAATGTATTGATCCGCCTTCTGGGTTTATTTGATTATATCTTGCAGTGCAGGTTTCAATATGAGTGCTGATAATGAACAAGTCTTCCTTTCGGGCACAATTTCCAGTTCTAATTTTTGCAAGTCTAATAATAGTGGCTTCTGCGTGACTAGCAAGAAAAACATAGACTTTCTACTTAGTGCATCTGCAACCACATTTGCCTTACCAGGATGATAGTTGATCTCGCAATCATAGTCTTTCACCAATTCCAACCACCTTCGCTGCCGCATATTCAGCTCCTTCGGTGTGAAAAAGTACTTCAAACTTTTGTGGTCTGTATAGATTTCGCACTTTTCGCCATATAGGTAATGCCTCCAAATTTTTAGTGCAAAGACAACAGCAGCCAATTCTAGATCATGTGTTGGATAATTCTTTTCATACTCTTTTAATTGCCTGGAGGCATAGGCTATTACCTTTCCATGTTGCATTAATACAGCACCCAAACCATTCTTAGAAGTATCAGTGTAAACTACAAAGCCACCTGTTCCCATAGGAGTGGCAAGAACAGGAGCCGTAGTTAATCTACGCTTCAATTCCTGGAAACTCCCTTCGCAAGCATCAGTCCAAACAAACTTTGTATTCTTCCTTGTTAACAATGTTAATGGGGTTGCAATATTCGAGAATCCTTGTACAAACCGTCGGTAGTATCCGTCTAGTCCTAAGAAACTTCGAACCTCTGATACATTAGTTGGCGTTGGCCAGTTGCTCACCGCCTCTACCTTGTTGGGATCAACTTAAATGCCCTCCTTGGATACCACATGCCCTAAAAATACCACTTGTTCTATCCAGAATTCACATTTCTTGAATTTAGCATACAACCGTTTTTCGTTGAGAATTTGAAGCACAATTCTGAGGTGTTCTTTATGCTCATCTATATCATGTGAATAGATAAGGATGTCATCAATAAACACCACCACAAATTTGTCAAGGAACTCTTTGAATACCCGGTTCATCAGATCCATAAATGCTGCTGGAGCATTTGTCAAACCAAAAGGCATCACTAAAAATTCATAGTGACCATATCGCGTTCTAAATGCTGTCTTTTGGATATCTTCTTTTTTGACCTTCAGTTGATGATATCCGGAACGTAAATCAATCTTTGAGAATACTGATGCTCCTTGCAACTGATCAAATAAATCATCTATCCTTGGAAGAGGATATTTGTTCTTGATGGTTACCTTATTCAGTTCCATATAGTCAATGCATAATCTCAATGAGCCATCTTTCTTTTTCACAAATTAGACAGGGGCTCCCCAAGGTGAACAACTAGGACGAATGAATCCCTTATCAAGTAATTTTTGTAGCTGAGTTTTTAATTCTTTCAATTCTGTTGGTGCCATTCTGTATGGGGCTTTAGAAATAGGGGTAGTTCCTGGCATTACATCGATTGCAAACTCAATTTCTTGATCTGGGGGCAACCCTGGTAGATCATCTGGAAACACATCAGGAAATTCTCTAACCACATCTACATCTTCAGGCTTCAATTTCATTTCAAGGGAGGTGTCCAAAACATTAGCCAAATAGCCACCACACCCCTTATTTAACATCTTCCTAGCTTTTAGTGCAGTTATAATTGGCAAAGAGCACGAATATGAATTACCTTTAAAAATAAACCCTCCTTCATTTGCTGGTTGAAAGGCCACAATCTTCTTATTGCAATCAACATTTGCACAATATTTAGCTAGCCAGTACATTCCAAGGATAACATCAAAATTAGATATTGGTAGGACAACAAGGTCGGCGTAAAGTATTCTTCTGCCAATTCGAACTGTACAGGCCCTCAACATTTGGTCAGAATCCATATTTTCTCCAAACGGAGCAGCCACATTATAACCAACTTTCAAGAGTTCTGGTTTAACGCCCGATTTTCTCATAAATGCATATGATGCAAATGAATGTGTAGATCCTGGGTCTATCAATGTAAGTGCAGGAATTCCTGAGATCAGAATGGTACCTGAGACTACGGAAGCATCTGCATCAGCTTCGTCTCAAGTCATTTCAAAGACCCTTCCATGAACTTTATTTTCTGTGTTTGGGCAATCTCTCGCCATATGTCTGGGCTTCTTGCACCTGAAACAATTACTGGACCCAACATAACATTCTCCAAAGTGATTTTTCCCACATTTAGTACACTTGGGCTTCTCAGTTGTATTTGGAGCATCTCTCGTTGTAGGATGCTTCTGATTGGCTTTGCATGGTTTTTGCTCCGATTTCTTCCAATGTGCTGAATTTTTTGAAGCAAATGCTTGCCTCTTCTGTTGATAAGACCTTTGTATCTTCTTTTCGTCAGCTTCTGCGAGCAGTGCTTTGTCAACTATTTCTCTGAACTCAGTTGATGTAGACATCCTCACATCTCTTCTAATTTCAGGTCTGAGGCCTCTTAGGAAATGATCCACCTTCTCAGCATTATCCCTAGCAATATAGGGAACATACCTACAGCCTTCTTCAAATTTCCGAATATATTCACAAACAGATATATCCCCTTGTTTCAGCTTCAAAAACTCTTTGACCTTGAGAGACCGTGCATCCCTGGGAAGTATTTATCATAGAATATTACTTTAAATCTCTCCCACGTCAACCCTTCCAAGTTAACTGCAAGTTTGGCTCCTTCCCACCAAGTTCTGGCATCCTTTTTGAGTTGAAAGATCCCACAAAGTATCTTCTCAGCATCGTCGATGTGCATGTAGTCAAAGATAACATCAAGTGATTTGACCCATTCTTCCGCAACCATAGGATCAGCCCCACCATGAAAATCAGGAGGTTCCATTTTCCTAAATTTTTCATACACTGCTGGTCCATTATTGTTTCTTGGTGTAGGTTGTCAGTTTTGTTCTTTGTTTCTTTGTTGCACGTTCAACAATTGTTGCATATGTTCACCATACATCCTTGTCTGTTGTTGCATCAGCTCAGCCAAATTCTCAAGAAGGTTATGGTTTGGATTTGTATCATCTCTTGCCTTTCTTTTGGGTGCCATCACATCCGTTGTACTGCCCAATCTTACCCATTCATAAGCCAATAACGATCACATAACAATGATGATGACAACTAATATATTGTAATCTATTAAACACAATACTTAATAGATAAAAGTTGACCATATCCTTCAGTCGAGAATGTCCATATGCCATCTTCTGTCTACAGGAAAGATTTAAACCTTCGCTCCGATACCACAACTGTAACACCCCCTAACCTAGAAGCTGAACCGCAAAGGGGTCCACGCTACTAAGTTGGAGAGTATCACACTTTTAAACTTTGAAAACCAATAAGAAGTAGATTTGGTAATGCGAGTACTCAGGGAAATAACGCAAACCGGTATTATTTATTCAAATCATTACACAACCTTAAGTTTAATACATAACAAAACCATAACAGAGTGATCTTATTAAAAACAAAACATAGTCTTCCAGCATAGGGCCGAAATAGCTGGGGAATGGCATATGGACAAGTCTCCGGCTGTCAACACTGAAGAAGATAGTCAACTCCTAAACATGAGCATCATCACCTGTATCATAAGAATCTAATGAGCTAATGGCTCAGTAAGATGAGACTTCTGTAATAGCAAAGTATCACGTATCACATTTATCAACAAATAACTACTATATATATAGTCATGTTCTTGTAAAATCCTTTCTTCGGGTACCCTTGAAGCGTGCTACTCGACTGATAGTGATAGGCCATGGTTTTTGGAACCTGTTCATATAATTGGCCAATAAAAGATGTATACGGGGGTTCCCATACTGGTTTTTCAACCAATGGTATTAGCCGTATTCAACCTTTTTCATTCAGTGTGGGTTTCCTTGACCGACTTTCAGCCGCAAGTATTTGCCACCATGTGTTGGGTCCGCCGGTCCCCCGCGTCCCGTGCCTACCCGCCATCAATCAAGTACCATACTTCCTGTTCTTAAACATTCTTTCACAAACACATGTTATGCATGATCGTTCAATAACAGTCACATATGCAAATATCAATCAATATATGATCCTTATGATACAGCAAGGAAAAGCATCATCTTACCTCAAGTCTTGTGCCTGTTGATGTGAAAAGATCAGTTTCTATGGATGGGTGTGCTAAATTCCTTGAAGAAACAATTTGAAATCTCTTTAGGGACTTTTAACAAACACCTTGAAAAAACTGTTAGATTTGATCTTCCTATTTTATCGGGCTTTTTCTAGCTTTTAAAATTTTTAGAAGTGAAATATGTTGCGGGCGTCTTAAAGTGGAGGTTCACAGCTTCAAAATGATATATCATTTGTTGGTATATACGTATGTATACATATATTTATAGGAGTCCAAAGTTGGTTGAAAGTCAACCTTACTCGGACAGCTGGAGGCCTTATCCGGACAGCTGGCCGAGAAGGTTCTGTCGGTCGTGACCGACCTTATCCGGACAGCTGGACAGCCTTATCCGGATAGTGGCCTAGAAGCTTCTATCGGTCGTGACCGACCTTATCCGGACAGCTGGACAGCCTTATCCGGATAGTGGCCTAGAAGCTATTGTCGGTCGTGACCGACCTTATCCGGACAGCTGGACAGCCTTATCCGGAGTGTGGCCTAGAAGCTACTGTCGGTCGTGACCAACAATTGTCAGTCGGCGTGTCCGGCGGTGACCGGCAAATGTCAGTCAACTTGGCTCAGCCGGTTCGACCCCTTCCCGATATCCAAATTCGATTTTCCGACCTGTTCCGGACTCGTCGGAGTTAAATCTTCGATATGCTCGGAACGGATTTTCGATAATATTAAAATAATAATTTAATATTATTTTTGCAGTATAAGTGTTCTGTAATGAAAATTTTATCGTATCAATTCGTAGGAAATTTTCGAAATTCTAAAATAATCCTTATAATTTATTTTGAAATCTTTTCTTTTTAAGTCTTTCATTTTATGTTAGAAACATATCGACCCAAGTATTGGACAACTTGTAATTATTGAAATCCATGATCATTAGCAAAATAAATAGCATTTAATTAAGTCTTTGAATTTTAGAGGGTATTACAATTATTATTTTATAATCGTTTAGCACATCGATCTCCTTACTGAGAAACTGAGCTCCTCACTGCAACAAAACATCTCACAATGACCTTTATCATGTTAGAGGAGATAATTAACATGTCGTATAAAACATAATGTGAATGGACATAGTAGTTATTCATGCTCATGAAATGTCTACTTGTATGCCATGCTTCCATAATGCATATTATGTAAATGCATTTAGGTATTAAATGGTTATTGGCTTAGGGGATAACCGGGCATTACAGAAAGTTTAAGTGTGAGTTGCTCTAAATAGAGCAACTAGGCGTTCTACTATTTGTCTGGTGCGTACAGAGTTTTGCAATGTATACTTGTATAAATCACCATTATGAAAACAATAAGGACAGAAGGTTAATAACATACAATTTAAAGTGGTTCGAGATAAACCCCTCTACGTCCACTGGTCCTCCACACAGGAGTAAATAGTTTATTATAATCACTATGTACACAATTACGTGACTATAATAAATTATTTACTCCTGTGTAGAGGACCAGTGGACGTACAGGGGTTTACCTCGAACCACTTTAAATTGTGTGTTATTTACCTTTGTCATTATTGTTTGGAAGAGGATACAGGAGGAGGCCGCCAAGTCGGTAACGCAGAAGAAATCCTTCAAAGAGAAGTCTTGATTGAAAGGGAAGTCCTTATCCGATGATAAAGATCCTTCTGACAGCCACAAATCTGATCCCAAATTTGACGCTGAATACGATGCTCTATAGGTCGGTCTACAGATCAGCCGCGAAGAGGCATTGGAAGGAGAAATGGCTCGTATGCAAAGCCAACAGGGTCAGAGGACCTCCGAAAGACATCAGTCCCCTTCCACTGAAAAAGAAGCTGCTCAAAAAAAGTAGGAGGATTCAGTCCCTCCTGTACTGTAATATACAGAATTTCCACTACTGTTGTTTAAGATTATTTTATCCGAGTTAGGTGGTACAGCGTGGAATCTGTACAGTATGGGTAAAATAATTGAAGGACCGAGACATATGTATTGGTATAATTGTCGTACTTGGTCGACAATTGCAATTGAGGATGTTGTGTATCATATAAGAATATTATTGAATTGAGCATATGTATTCAGTATGCCGTATGTTCGCATTCTATATGTTGATACGTTGGACAAGAATAGCTGAAATGGCTAAGTGTAACATTATTAGCGCACTGTCACGGGACGGGAGTTCTGAAGCCCGTGCAGCGTCCCAAGGGCCCTCACACCCCGGGACCAGCCTATCCCTCATAGCATGCCAACTGGTTTCGCCCTTCCATGGGCTCATCAGGGAGACGGCATTAGTCCCCGACCAGTTGTGCCCTACCAGCAACGATCCCCTTCATAGTCAAGTCCTCGACTAGCGACAAGCTCTCCGGACTAAACCGGGTCGGCATGCCTAACTCGGCCAGACCGATGCATCCAGGCAAACAACGCCTTAACGCTAATGTCGCCCCCTTTTACCCCTCTTGTGGCAAGCTAACCAGAAGGCATGCCTCATTTGGACGGTCAACACAGACACGACATATCGGGTCGTGACATCCTCCCCCACTCAAATCGCAGCACGTCCTCGTGCTGGGGAAGAATGTTTCTTTCCGCACACTGTATTGTCCCACGCACACAAAACGATCGTGGCCATACACATACGGTACCATACCCTTGATGGACAAGCTCTTCACTCACGCGCCTCGCGCTAGCCTACAGTGCGCCACACACATACCGCATCACCGATCGACATCAACCTTCACCCTACGCGCTTCCTGGCGTTAGTATCTCGGTTGAACGGCATTCCCTCAACCGCTGCATTTTTCCCGCATGTCGAGGTTCCCACAATGGCCCACGATGATCCACGCTCATACACCCCGGTCACCGAAAGGTGGAGCTACCAAAAGTGCGCAATACAAGTGTGTCCACATTCCGGACCGTCTGATCTCACAAGCCTAGGACCACCTCTCATTCCGGCATAGAATCAGTTCATGTTCTCCGCCTAGAAGCCTTGTCAGGAGCCGCACTTTGACCGTGCCCTCTTTGCACCGGCGTTCACTCCCCGCCCTCATCGGTTTCGGCAGAACTTGACCGCACCCGAACCATGCCGTACTGAGAGAGGTTTCGGCTCCGATACCACTTGTCACGGGGTTGGGTTGGAGCACTCGAAAGCTCTTCGGACCCGTGCGGCACTAGACTAGAATTGCCTCGATCTAGCTAGTAAGCCTTACTCACTTGGTTGCTAAGTGTGTAAGAAGGGGTTTAAACACTTGGGAGTTGAGAGAAAACCTTCACTATTTCACAAACACTTTACAAGTACAAGAATGTTGAGTCTTTGAGGGTTGAGTGCAAATGAGCCTCCCCCTTGCCTATTTATACAACTCCTAGGACCTAGAATTTTCTACTCCACCTCCTCATTTGGAGGACTCTAGAACATCCTATACAATCCACACACTTCTATCCTATTCTAGAACCTATCTCTAGAATTATCCACACAAGTCTACACATACAAGGCTTACACACATTCTAGAGTATTCTACAAGTACAATACTAAGTACAAATCTAGAATGCTCTACACTCTTCAAGTAGTACATCCTTCTAGGAGGCTCCTAGAAGGTTCTTCCATCATCCTGGGCGCCCGACCCGTCTCTGTCCGTCCCGGCCGCATCGGCCCGTCCCGGCCCGCACCGGCCCGTCTCGGCCCGAACATCTGGGCCTGTCTCTGTAATGTTCCAGACTCTTCCCGAACCTCCTGGACCAATCCGGTCCGCTTCTAGTTGCTTCCGGTCGAGTCTTTCCTGCTGAGTGGCTCCTCAGCTTTTCAATGTCTACTGCCCCCACAAGGCTTTTTCCGTCTAAGCCTATTATAGGGGGGAGGGTCTCTCTCGCACCTCGCGCGCGCGCGTCCGCTCACGCCGGCCGCGCCCGGCATCCCACGCCCGTGTCCTGCCGCCCAGCTCGAGTCCTGTTCCCAGACTCGGCCTTGTCCCGTCGTGCCTCGTCCCACACGACTGCTGCTCGCCCGACCTTGCCCGCGTCCCCTGCGCTGTCGGACAGTCCCGGACATGTCCCGTCCGCAATGCCCCTTGGGCGATCCGCTTCCCATAGCGGCGTCCGTGCTCCTCCCACGGCTTACTCGCGTGACTCTCCGTCCGGTCACGCCGTCCTGAAGGCTGACTCTTCACATGCAGCCCGATGCCATCCTTGGCGTCCTGCTTGTGCCGGTCCCTCGGCACCCTGTGCGACCGTCTGCGCACACCTATCTCGTCGTAGACTGTTGGCCGTGACAGCACGCTAATAATCATGAGTAGCGCACGCTATCGTGCAGGTTTAGCACACGCTACGAATATAAGATAACGCACGCTAATGCAGTCAGATCGGAAGGAATCTGCGTGTGGACCAGGCCACTTTCGGCGCACGTTCTGATAAGTCAACGGATGTTGTAATGTAGTGTTAGCGCACGCTAATACATGTTGATTAGCGGACGCTAACTGTATATCGGACAAAAAGGAATCTTATCCTCGTCAGCACTTTTGGAATGTGGACCTGTCTTCGGAAGCATACAGACAAACGAGTCAACTATGAGTAGCGCACGCTAAGGTAAGACACTTGCATACGCTAAATAGAGGCATTTATGTACGCTATTGCATGGACATTGCGTACGTAAATCACTTCATCCAGTAAGACAGTTGCCTCTGGACTTCGATAGCGCACACTAACAAAAACAGTTAGCGCACGCTAAGTGTGTAACGTACGTTAACTGAAGATGTTAGCGTACGTTAGTAATGTACAGTATATATATAAGTGCAGTTGGCCATTATTCATCATTTCCGTACATTTCTTCATGTGAACGATAGAGAGAGGTCTTAGAGAGAAGTTGAGGTCCCAAACACTTGAGTTGATCATTCCTAACAACATTTGAAACTTGGAAGTGATTGAAAACGGATTCAACCTTGGGATTCAATCCATTCCTTCAAAGAGGTAATTACTCTTCATCTTTGGATTTCGTTTTGGATTGAATGCTAATGTTCTTGAGTTAATGATTATCATATAAACAAGTTGATAAGCATGATTATGAGATGGATTACCGGATTATGATGATATTATTGTTGACATGAAGATATTGATATGATTCTTGTGGTTTAAATAGTGTTGTTCGTTTTCTTGAGATAAGTGGATTAATCCTTCTCCTCAGTTTCGGATGTTGATGTTATTGTCGATGATTACTACCGGTAATGATAGATTATGAAAGTGTTGTTACATTCTTAATGTTTTATGATGTTGATATTGAGTAAGATGATATATGGATATAGGACTTGGATTATAAGTTGAATGATTGTTTGTATGTTAAAGGATATCGTATTTCGTTGTTTTGATGACTATAAACATGGTTTTGGATCACTTAGTGTTCTTGATAATCGTCATATGTTGATCGGTACCTGAAAAGCATGCAAACTGTACAGCATTAGCGCACGCTAAGCTTATTGTCTAGTGCACGCTAACGGGAACAACTTAGCGCACGCTACGTTAAGTGATTAACGTGCGCTAAGTCATCAGGCAGGGTAGTATATTCTGTTTTGGTTATGAATTCGTGATCGTTTAAGTTGATTTGATCAGAATTGTGGTTAACCAAGATATTGTTGAGCCATTGGGTTTGTGAATTGATTTTTATCGATTGTTGATTGTTATCGAACTTGTTATTTATCGAATTACTAGGTTGAGAATATTGATCGGTGGTTATAACCGTATGCTGCGGTCATGTTCGAGTATGTTCGTGAATTACTTTGGTTGGGATCGAGGGACTTGTAGACGACGGCAAGGAATTGGTAATGGCTTCATTGGTATCGAGGCAAGTTATTACTTGTTAAGTTTATAATATTTAATGAATGGTTTCAGTTTCATTCGTTTATAATTCGTATAGCAATGTTTATAAATCGTAATCACAAGAGAGTTGAGATTATAGGTTGTATTTGAGTTTTGGGAATTAAATCATAATGTATATGATTTACATTCTTGTTGGCATACTTGGTATCGAGGATACATCATGGTATAGACAAAGGCGTGAATTATTTACCATCCGTGACATTTTGGATCGTCGAATATTCAGAATAATGGTTCGTGATGGTCTGGACATCGAGATTGCTCTCGAAGGACTCGGGGCAAGTACTCTAATCATTTTTGTCATTTCATGTCGATCATGTTGTGATACATGCGTGTATCGTTGTTGTCATGCATTGTGTATCATTGTTATATGTATTTGTGCATTGTTGTTGTATGTCCACCTCGGGTTGGTCCGACGGGATCATCGGGGGATCTATGCTAGCGTGCGCTGGATCAACGGACGGGTTTTCCACATCGGGTTGGTCTGAAGGGATCATCGGGGGATCTAGGCAGTGAACGCTGGATCATCGGATTGCCAGGTATTGTTGTTGTGCATATGTATATTATGGGCTTGCCATAAGTATACATTGTCGTTATTGTTGTGATCATATTGACGTTGTCATATGAGTATGCATTTGTAGGTCTTGTGGTAGGACCATGTCCGTATGTTATGTTGATCTGATCTCGGATTAGACTGACGTGATGGTAATGGTATTTCGTATCTTGAGGTATGTTCCGTATTTCCTTGATACTTGTCTTTGATGGACAATCGATTATCGTATTGGAATTGTCGATATTATCCGATGGTTTGAATTGGCCAGAGTTGGTATAATTTCCGTATCGCGAGTTATGATAATGTTTTGAGAACCTTGAGTATTGTTGAGATACCATACAGATATTTCGGTATTATTTTAATGTGTTGTTAAGGATTCGAATCGTGGATTCTCGTAAAGTTACGACGGTAAGATTACATTGGTCATATTCTTACTTAGTATTTCCATTGATATGTAATTATTGACGAGATATGATGGTTATCATTGTTGGATATTATGGCTGACCACGTCATGGGCTTTCTTTTTAGGTTCTTGGATTATCAAGCTTGTAGCGGTCGTGGAGAGATGAACTTCCCGGAGGATACTGGCAAGGCCATGTATTTGTGTTTTGAGTTTCTGATCAATTGTTGTATTCCGCTGCTAGAGTATTTTAATTGTTTGTCTTTATCCGCTGCGTGAGTATTTTTAAATGGCCTTTTTGGTATCCGGTAACTTAGGTTACTTTGGCAATCATTTTCTAAACCTATTCTGTTGGTACGTGTAAGCGATAGCTTAACGTATGTTTTTAAACTGTTGAGTTTTGGCATTTTGGGCCTTGTGGTTTCAAATGAGTTTTTACGACGGTTTGATAAACGAGTTTTATAAATCTTCGAATGTTTTTAATAGATAATACCGTCATTAGCCTCTTGGGTGTTTGTAAATGTTTGCGAAAATTTCCTTCAGCCTTGTGGGTTCCATCTCGGGGCCCACGGCGCTGTAATATTCCCGGTTGGTTCTGGGGGTGTTACAGAATATGGTATCGGAGCTTAGGTTGTGAAAACCTAGGAAGTCGGGTCGAGTTGGGTCGTGCTTTTGTCGTGTCATTCGAGTTGTCGGTTGACAAGTGTTCGAGCTGTGGTTTTTGTTGTTCACCCGGGCTTGTGCGCTATGTGATTTACTAGTGTGGTACTGGGATTGTTGTAACTTTTTCAAATGCTGTTAACATGTTTCTTCAGATAGAGCTGTATTGTTTTCTCGAGTTGAACTGTGTTTGCAAAACGTGTCTTGAAAATATCTGTGTCGAGTATTTTCTTGAGTCGATACATGTGCCAGTATCACGGGGAATCGTCGGCTTCACGATCTGTAAGTATTGGATTTTTGAATTGCATTGATATTTATTGCCGTTCTATGTTGATATGTTCTGAGGTTCAGAAAGATATTATGCGTTACAGTATAAGATGACAGAGTTGGGACAAGATTGATGATCTTGAGAAGTTATGATTTTGGAAATCAATATGTCGATTAAGTTTTGGAACGGAGCTGTGCATTTGGGAGAAATATTGTGGATTGTTCAGGAGAACATGTAGTCATGATAGTTCATTTTGAGATATATGAACTGTTTTTGAGCATTTGAAAATGATACTTTTCAAAATGAATGTTTTACGGATGTTTTTCCATAAATGACTTTTGGGCCGAGACCCAATAGATTTTTGAAATTGTTTTATAACTCAGGACTTGGGGTTCGAAAAAAAAAGTTTCCTACTTTTTAAACTTCTTGTAATGCGGAACGAGATACGGGCTGAGACCCTAATATTTCAAAAGACTTTTCTGTTTTCTTAAAAACTCCCGATACTTGTAAAACACTTTATCAATCGTTTATCTATGTCGTTCCTGCCTTTCAGGGTTCTGGATTACTTGATCAAAAGAAACTTCTCGGGAAGTCTTTCGCTGTGTTGATTTGTTTTAATGTTTTGTCATAGCATATTTGAGGTGATCCGAGATGGGATAATGGTCGACGTTGCGAGTCATGTGTGGAAAAAGGAGTTTTTGGTCGGAGTTTAAATACTGAGATTTTAAAACTCGATCGTGTGGTTTTCCGATGTAATATCAGTGGATATTGGTGACGAATCGAATTGGTATACAGGAGTATGGATGTAGTCGAACATTTGCATACTTTTCATTTTAAACTTCGAAATCGTGTGAATTCGAAGGAAAGCTGTTATCGAATACTTGGCACCAACGAGCCGATTTAATTTTTTCGAAAATTGATTTCGTGGTCTTACGAAAATTTATGTTTTGAGTTTTGAAATTTTTGAATAAACTTTCGAAAATTTGTCTTCTTGACGAGATATATGATTTCAAACTGGTTTTGAAAATATGATCGATATACATACGCATTTAGTGCATAATGCATATCATGGTGAAGTTCTGAGTGTGACTCACGAACTGGATAAGGCGTCAGTATGGAACGATGAATAGAGATTCGAACTTCAGTATGGTAGTTTGGTTATCCAGTGATGATCGGTTGATTTATCGGATAAGAAAAATATGCTGCGTGTTGTAGATTCATGCACATGATGTAATTTTGGAACTTTGGATTTTGTGAAACTGGGACGTATGCACTACCATAATGTTTTGAATGGGCTCTTTGTAAGTGTAGATTTGGGGATGGTGCCCCCCCATGATGGTTGTTTTGGATATTGAGTGGTCGTTCCCACTCCTTGTATGAATTGGCATGTTCATCGATTTGCGATTGGTTGTTCGTATGCCGAGGGGGATGTTCACCAGTCGGTTGTGTTTCATTGAGATTCACTGTATGTGATTTGTTTAATGTTTTGAGAATTTTGTTCTTTCGTATGTCGGTTTCTGCGATTCTATGTTGATCATGTTGGAGCTTACCGTGTGAGGGTATTCCCAATTATCGTTGATCGTTCATTGGTTATATTGGAGTTTATCATGTCGATGATATTTTCGGTCAATTTGTTGATTGATCATCGTTAACGATCGTTTGAGCGTTCGGATGTTATGTCGATATTTCAGGATTCGTTGCCATTGTGTTGGGCAGTTGTTTCACAGATGTATCGTGTATTATTGATTTGTATCAGGATTTGGACTTGATTGTGTAATCGAACAGACAGGATTTGAAACGGATAGATTATTTCTTCCGAAGATGTTATATTTTTGTTGAGACTCATGGAATTGTGATCGTAAGCGTGTTGAAGCTTTACAGTGAAGTCCCTTGCTAGTATCTCAGGAGATCGTCGACTTGGCGCATATGTAAGTATGCTATTTTGGTTATTCGGTAATAATGATGATTGATCATTGTCGTGATGGTTTCGGGATATTTGGTTGAACGGTTTTTTTTTTATGACGGATTGCAAGTTTCGAGGACGAAACTTATTTTAAGTGGTGTAGTATGTAATATCCGGAATTTCCACTACTGTTGTTTAAGATTATTTTATCCGAGTTAGGTGGTACAGCGTGGAATCTGTACAGTATGGGTAAAATAATTGAAGGACCGAGACATCTGTATTGGTATGATTGTCGTACTTGGTCGAAAATTGCAATTGAGGATGTTGTGTATCATATGAGAATATTATTGAATTGAGTATATGTATTCAGTATGCCGTATGTTCGCATTCTGTATGTTGAGACGTTGGACAAGAATAGCTGAAATGGCTAAGTGTAACATTATTAGCGCACGCTAATAATCATGAGTAGCGCACGCTATCGTGCAGGTTTAGCGCACGCTACGGATATAAGATAACGCACGCTAATGCAGTCAGATCGGAAGGAATCTGCATGTGGACCAGGCCACTTTCGGCGCACGTTCTGATAAGTCAACGGATGTTGTAATGTAGTGTTAGCGCACGCTAATACATGTTGATTAGCGCATGCTAACTGTATATCGGACAAAAAGGAATCTTATCCTCGTCAGCACTTTCGGCGTGTGGACCTGTCTTCGGAAGCATACAGACAAACGAGTCAACTATGAGTAGCGCACGCTAAGGTAAGACACTTGCGTACGCTAAATAGAGGCATTTACGTACGCTATTGCATAGGCATTGCGTACATAAATCACTTCATGCAGTAAGACAGTTGCCTCTGGACTTCGATAGCGCATGCTAACAAAGACAATTAGCGCACGCTAAGTGTGTAACGTACGTTAACTGAAGATGTTAGCGTACGTTAGTAATGTACAGTATATATATATAAGTGCAGTTGGCCATTATTCGTCATTTCCATCCATTTCTTCATGTGAACGATAGAGAGAGGTCTTAGAGTGAAGTTGAGGTCCCAAACACTTGAGTTGATCATTCCTAACAACATTTTAAACTTGGAAGTGATTGAAAACGGACTCAACCTTGGGATTCAATCCATTCCTTCAAAGAGCTAATTACTCTTCATCTATGGATTTCATTTTGGATTGAATGTTGATGTTCTTGAGTTAATGATTATCATATAAACAAGTTGATAAGCATGATTATGAGATGGATTACCGGATTATGATGATGTTATTGTTGACATGAAGATGTTGATATGATTCTTGTGGTTTGAATAGTGTTGTTCGTTTTCTTGAGATAAGTGGATTAATCCTTCTCCTCAGTTTCGGATGTTGATGTTATTGTCGATGATTACTCCCGGTAATGATAGATTATGAAAGTGTTGTTACATTCTTAATGTTTCATGATGTTGATATTGAGGAAGATGATATATGGATATAGGACTTGGATTATAAGTTGAATGATTGTTTGTATGTTAAAGGATATCGGATTTCGTTGTTTTGGTGACTATAAACATGGTTTTGGATCACTTAGTGTTCTTGATCATCGTCATATGTTGATCGGTACCTGAAAAGCATGCAAATTGTGCAGCATTAGCGCACGCTAAGCTTATTGTCTAGCGCACGCTAACGGGAACAACTTAGCGCACGCTACGTTAAGTGATTAACGTGCGCTAAGTCATCAGGCAGGGTAGTATATTCTGTTTCGGTTATGAATTCGTGATCGTTTAAGTTGGTTTGATCAGAATTGTGGTTAACCGAGATGTTGTTGAGCCATTGGGTTTGTGAATTGATTTTTATCGATTGTTGATTGTTATCGAACTTGCTATTTATCGAATTACTAGGTTGAGAATATTGATCGGTGGTTATAACCGTACGCTGTGGTCGTGTTCGAGTATGTTCGTGAATTACTTTGGTCGGGATCGAGGGACTTGTAGACGACGGCAAGGAATTGGTAATGGCTTCATTGGTATCGAGGCAAGTTATTACTTGCCCAGTTTATATTATTTAATGAATGGTTTCAGTTTCATTCATTTATAATTCGTATAGCAATGTTTATAAATCGTAATCACAGGAGAGTTGAGATTATAGGTTGTATTTGAGTTTTGGGAATTAAATCATAATGTATATGATTTACATTCTTGTTGGCATACTTGGTATCGAGGATACATCATGGTATTGACAAAGGCGTGAATTATTTACCATCCGTGACATTTCGGATCGTCGAATATTCAGAATAATGGTTCGTGATGGTCTGGACATCGAGATTGCTCTCGAAGGATTCGGGGCAAGTACTCTAATCATTTTTGTCATTTCATGTCGGTCATGTTGTGATACATGCGTGTATCGTTGTTGTCATGCATTGTGTATCATTGTTATATGTATTTGTGCATTGTTGTTGTATGTCCACCTCAGGTTGGTCCGACGGGATCATCGGGGGATCTATGCTAGCGTGCGCTGGATCAACGGATGGGTTTTCCACCTCGGGTTGGTCTGACGGGATCATCGGGGGATCTAGGCAGTGAACGTTAGATCATCGAATTGCCAGGTATTGTTGTTGTGCATATGTATATTATGGGCTTGCCATAAGTATACATTGTATTGTTGTGATCATATTGACGTTGTCATATGAGTATGCATTTGTATGTCTTGTGTTAGGACCATGTCCGTATGTTATGTTGATCTGATCTCGGATTAGACTGACGTGATGGTAATGGTATTTAGTATCTTGAGGTATGTTCCGTATTTCCTTGATACTTGTCTTTGATGGACAATCGATTATCGTATTGGAATTGTCGATGTTATCCGATGGTTTGAATTGGCCAGAGTTGGTATAATTTCCGTATCGCGAGTTATGATAATGTTTTGAGAACCTTGAGTATTGTTGAGATACCATACAGATATTTCGGTATTATTTTAATGTGTTGTTAAGGATACGAATCGTGGATTCTCATAAAGTTACGACGGTAAGATTACATTGGTCGTATTCTTACTTAGTATTTCCATTGATATGTAATTATTGACGAGATGTGATGGTTATCATTGTTGGATATTATGGCTGACCCCGTCATGGGCTTTCTTTTTAGGTTCTTGGATTATCAAGCTTCTAGCGGTCGTGGAGAGATGAACTTCCCGGAGGATACTGGCAAGGGCATGTATTTGTGTTTTGAGTTTCTGATCAATTGTTGTATTCCGCTGCTAGAGTATTTCAATTGTTTGTCTTTATCCGCTGCATGAGTATTTTTAAATGGCCTTTTTGGTATCCGGTAACTTAGGTTACTTTGGCAATCATTTTCTAAACCTATTCTGTCGGTACGTGTAAGTGATAGCTTAACGTATGTTTTTAAACAGTTGAGTTTTGGCATTTTGGGCCTTGTGGTTTCAAATGAGTTCTTACGACGGTTTGATAAACGAGTTTTATAAATCTTCGAATGTTTTTAATAGATAATACCGTCGTTAGCCTCTTGGGCGTTTGTAAATGTTTGCGACAATTTCCTTCAGCCTTGTGGGTTCCATCTCGGGGCCCACGGTGCTGTAATATTCCCGGTCGGATCTGGGGGTGTTACATGTACAACAAACAGTTCCCGAACAGATAGCAAAGCCCGTCTCGGATCATGAAGAAGAAGCCCGCGCCACTTGCCAAGAGCAATCAGTCCCTCTTCCGGAGCAGGCGGAAGCTGAGAGTCAGCAGGAGGATTCAGTCCCTCCTGTACCCCCGACTACATAAAATCAAGCCGAACAGGAGGAATCAGCGGAAGTTGGGAGCACATATTATAGGTATGCTAATTAGATTAGTACACTCGAACTCGACTCACCTCGATTTAGTCACATAGATTTCACTCTAGGATAGTCAATGACTGAATCGAAAGGTTGTGATAAGTATACGTGAACCTTTGACTTGAGGATTCAGTATGAAATGTGCGTGTGACATTAAGTTTGTCATTAGAGTATCTCAATCGAAACACCGGTTGGTGGGGTTAACCTCAAAATGTAACTTAGTGGGCAAGTAGCAGTCTCTACTGAATACCAAGATATGATTCTTTCTCATATATGTGAGCAGATAAATGTCCTATGTGGTTAATGGCAAATGAGATCATAAGTCTTTGGTCAAAACATTTAGAGCCAGTTGTATTTGATACACGAAAGCTTAGTGATCACAGTTTGCATTAACAAATGCACAGAGTCAAGTTATAATAGGATTTGACATTACCATGACCCTAACACTTGATCAGGACGTTTAATTGAAGGGTTTATACATATATGATACTCATAACTAAAGGTTTTGGAATGATCCCTATCATTCGTTCTCAGTTGGGTTGCAGTGTGAGCCACAAGACTGGCTAAGTCTTGAAGTGATCGTTATAAATTTCCGATCATCATTCTAATATAAGAAAATTTTTATCCTATAACCACTTCATATAGCCGTGATCTTGATGTCTTGAAGTGATCGTTATAATTTTTCAATCACCTTTCCAACGCTTGATATATACATGCGCAGTATTTTTGGTGTTCGGGACGTCTAGAAAGCTTGGATTGTTTTCTACAATATTTAATCAAACGACTTCAAGATTATGATTTCTTATTCATGCTTTGTGTTTTATATTCGTATATACGATGCTTGATCGGTCCTGTTAGGGGCTCGTATTTATTCGGTTTGATTCGTTTATTTTTTTGCTGCGTAATTCGATTATTATTGTTGAATCCCAACAATTCCAGGGGTGTTACATTTATGGTATCCTTGCTTAGATTGTGGAATCCTAGGTTGTGGGGTTGAGACGAGTCGTGACTTTTCGAGTCATGTTTTGTCGCGTCATCTAAGTTGTTGGTTGACAAATCCAGTTGTGCGTTGTCACATCATGTCGTTTGTATTGTTGGTTGAGATTAGTTTCATAGGCAACTATCATCTTCGTACGACCTATGGGTGTAAGTCTCCTCTTTTTGTGCTATATCTTGTGTTTCATGACTTTATTTAAATGTCTGATGCGAGATGGAACTGGTGTTGATACTTGTAGCATCTTATGCATGAATTGGTCGGTATATAGTGATGGATCGAATTAGGAGTGATGTAGTGTGTTGAAAATTTCTGGATACTGATGTGTTCTAGAATGTGCCTCGATTGTAAAGTTTGTTGAGAACGGAGACAGATTATGTCGATCTTTGTTTAAATTTCGTGTTTATGAGTTGTGCCTGTTGAACTCGTAATTTTGGGTATCAAATAGTTGTGTAAATGGGAATCGAATATTTTGATTGACTATTATTTTACGTTGCATGTGCACTTTAAAATGATTTCTGAAATTTAATAAACTTGGGTACACTTTTGGAAGGAATTCGATTCCCTAAAGTATTTTGACCGAGCGTGTAAGCGGCTCTTAATGTGCATACTGAAAATTATTGGATTTTGGCACGATGACCTTATTTTTTCAAAGAATTCCTTATGATGGTGCTCGAAAAATGTATTTTGGGAAGTCTTTGAGTGTTTTGAAAAATGCTTCCGTCATTTACCTTTTGGCATGAATGAAAGGATGTTGGAAACGATTTTTCGCGAATGGGTTTCATTTTCGATTTACTCAAGAGTATGATTTGAGAATTCTTTCACACCATAGAAAATTTTGAGTTCCAAAATGAAAATGCGATTTTATTTTAAACAGGGTGAAAGATGAAAACTTTTAAGGTTTTTAATTAGTCACGATGTTTTGTCCTGAAGGAACAATGATAGTTCCTAAGTGTTCAACGGAAAGCATTTTGACACTATATTCGATTTAAACTTTCAAGTTCTGATTTTGGAAAATTTTATTATTTGCAAAATGACATTTTCGAAATCACTATATTTATAATTGAGTTAAGATACAATATGTGCATCATGTGGATATATCACTTAAGGCAGTTAGCCATAATTGTGACTAACTCGTTTGCATGATAGGCCAAGTCATTTTGACACATTTGTCATGTTGCCGTTCTCGTTGGAGAATTTTGGATCGCGTTCCTAAATGTGTGTTGTATGGTTTGGGTTCGTTTCGTAGCTTGTATGATATTGTTGTTAGGAGTATGCCCTCGAATGCCACTCAGAGGATGTTGGAGTGAGGGCATTGTACTTGTTATTATGTAAATTATTAACAGAAGGCAATTGTATGTTTCTTTATTTACTCGTAGTCATTGGCATTCCTGACTCGTAAATATATATACATAAACTAGTCCATGTATTTGAGAGCAAAACATTCCACCGATTATTGGATAAGGGTGTCGTCACTGGAAAAGTTTATGGCTCAAATACTTAATCGTTCGCAACTCGATGAAACTTGACTGGGTGTTAAGTTTTTGTGAAGACTTGTATGACGTGTTTTTTGACTTAGGGAGTGCCTGTCGTTACTAATGGTTAGTGGTAGAACACGTTATACGTATGCTAATGAGATTAGTATACTCGAACTGACTCACCCTCAATTCTTCACACGGATTACAGTCCGGGACAGACAGTGACGAAATCGAAAGACTATGATAGGTATTCATGAACCTTCGACTTGAGGATTTAGTAGGGATGTGCTTGTGACGTTAAGATTTTCCCTAGAGTAGTTCGACCCAGAAAAGCGGAAGGTGTGGGTCAACCTCAACGTGCATCTTGACAGGTAAGTAGTAGGTTCTA
Organism: Orobanche coerulescens; assembly: GCA_033398695.1. Lineage (NCBI taxonomy): Eukaryota > Viridiplantae > Streptophyta > Magnoliopsida > Lamiales > Orobanchaceae > Orobanche > Orobanche coerulescens. The sequence continues at coordinate 88,548,124 of CM065809.1, forward strand.
CTAAATACCGAGATAAGATTCTTTCTCCTGTAAGTGAATAGGTATATGTCCTATACGGTTATTGGCAAATGAGATCATAAGTGTAATATCCGTAATTTTTCCATTTTTAGCAGTTTCCATTTTTGGTGTATGTCTATTTTTATCGACTCGCTTGTAACCGTTTCGACATTTTGAATCTATTTTGTTCTTGGAGTTTTTCCATTTGGATGAGTTTTGATGATGTTTTCACGTAATTTTGTTTTATGGCATGTTTTGCCGTATGAACGTTCGATTCTTGTAAACTCATTCGTTTTCGTTGTTTCTTGGTTTGTACATGTTCGTATGGTTGAGTTGGTCATGTGGAGACTTTCGATTTGTAAATCCGACGTCGTTTCGTGATTTTCGGGCACTTGGGCCATTTTTGCACTTGAGATCGGAAGAAGGGGGAGTCGAGCTATCGTCTATTCCGGTAGTGTGTGAGTATCTTGATGTTTTTCCAGACGAGTTGCCGGGTTTGCCGCCGGATCGAGAAGTTGAGTTTACCGTCGATTTAGAGCCGGGGGCAGCCCCGATTTCTAAGACGCCATACCGTACGGCGCCTGCCGAGATGCTTGAGATGAAGAAACAGTTGGGAGAGTTGCTAGACATGGGGTATATTCGACCGAGTGCTTCACCTTGGGGCGCACCGATCCTGTTTGTGAAGAAGAAGGATGGGTCACTTTGTTTGTGTATCGACTACCGAGAGTTGAATAAAGTGACCATCAAAAACAAGTATCCGCTCCCGAGGATTGATGATTTGTTTGATCAGTTGCAAGGGGCAACTGTATTTTCGAAGATTGATTTGAGATCGGGGTATTATCAGCTCCGAGTGAAGGATACCGACATTCCGAAGACGGCCTTTCGGACGAGATACAGTCACTACGAGTTTGTGGTTATACCTTTTAGGCTAACCAACGCCCCAGCCGTGTTCATGCAGCTTATGAACAAAGTCTTTATCGAGTACCTCGATAAATGTGTAGTCGTCTTTATCGACGATATTCTGATTTACTCGAGGAACGAGGAGGAGCATGCCCGTCATTTACATATTGTGTTAGACGTTTTGAGAACTCAACATCTTTTTGCGAAGTTCTCAAAGTGCGAGTTTTGGTTACGGGAGGTTATGTTACTCGGTCATGTAATCTCGGCCGAGGGTGTTCGTGTGGACCCACATAAGGTAGAGGCAGTGTTGGATTGGGCGCCGCCCAAGAACGTGAAAGAGGTCCGCAGTTTTCTGGGATTAGCTGGGTATTACCGCAGATTCGTCGAGGGGTTCTCTAAGCTCGCTCGACCGCTGACTCAGTTGTAACAGAAGTCAGAGAAGTTTGTGTGGACCGATGAGAGGCAGAATAGTTTTGAGGAGTTGAAGAAGCGGTTGACGACCACTCCCGTTTTGGCTTTACCGAGTGGTAATGATGGTTTCTCAATTTTCAGTGATGCTTCGGGCCAAGGGCTCGGATGCGTACTTATGCAGCATGGGAGGACGATTGCCTATGCTTCCCGTCAGCTGAAACCGTACGAGCTGAATTACCCTACGCACGATCTTGAGTTGGCCGCAGTTGTATTTGCGTTGAAGATATGGCGTCATTACTTGTATGGCTCGTCGTGTCAGATTTTCACCGATCACAAGAGCCTGAAGTACATTTTCACGCAGAAGGAGCTTAATATGAGACAGAGGAGATGGTTGGAATTGATTAAGGATTACGATCTCGAGATCCTTTATCATCCGGGCAAGGCTAATGTGGTAGCAGATGCCTTGAGCCGAAAATCGGTATCGCTTCGGGCGCTTGAGTTATTCACAGCCCAGTCGGGACTTCAGCGAGAGTTTATGAGGTTGAGCATTGAGATTGTACTGCCAGAGAGTTCCGGGCAGTTGCGTACTCTTGAGATTTCTTCATCTCTGGTCGAGGACATTAAGTCGGGACAGTTAGAGGACCCGATGTTTATTCAGCTTCGAGAGAGTGTAGGGAAGGGGAAAGCCCCGGGATTCGTTATTCATGAGGACGGTGTGTTGAGATTCCGAGGTCGGTTGTGTGTTCCGAACGACTTGGAATTGAGACAGAGCATTATGCGAGAGGCTCATGTGTCACCTTACTCAGTCCATCTTGGCTCGAGTAAAATGTATAAAGATCTGAGGAAGAATTCCTGGTGGAACGACATGAAGAAGGAGGTAGTTCAGTTTGTAGCTAAGTGTTTGACTTGTCAGCAAGTCAAGATTGAGCATCAGCGGCCAGCCGGGTTATTGAAACCACTTCCCGTTCCGGAATGGAAGTGGGAGGACATCTCTATAGATTTTGTCACGAGTTTACCGAGGACGAAGACTGGTATGAATATGGTATGGGTGATTGTATACCGACTGACTAAGTCGGCACATTTTCTGGGCATCAAGGATACTTGGGGTCTAGAAAAGTTGGCTCGTATTTTTATCACTCAGATAGTGAGGCTTCATGGTACGCCGAGGACCATTATTTCAGACAGAGATGGCCGATTTGTATCGCATTTTTGGCAGGCGGTACATAAGGCATTGGGGCACAGTTGCATTTGAGCACTTCGTTCCATCCCCAGACCGATGGGCAGTCCGAACGTACCATTCAGACGTTCGAGGATTTGTTGCGTGCGTGTGCGTTAGATTGGAGTAGTGACTGGGAGGATCATTTGGCTTTAATTGAGTTTACTTATAATAATAGCTGGCACGCGTAGATTAAGATGGCACCGTATGAGGCACTTTATGGCCGATGTTGCCGATCACCGATATGTTGGGATGAGCCGTCCGATTTGGTTGGCACCGAACCGGACCTTGTGTTGGAGACGAGGGAGAAAGTCTAATTGATTAGAAAGAGGATGTTGGCTGCTCAGAGTCGACAAAAGTCTTATGCGAATATTAGGCGTAGACCTTTGGAGTTTGAAGTGGGAGATCATGTTCTGTTGAGAGTGTCTCCGACGAAAGGGGTTTTCCGTTTTTTAAAGAAGGGGAAACTCAGCCCGAGATATGTTGGACCTTTCGAGGTATTAGAGAGAGTCGGTGAGTTAGCGTACCGTTTGGCGTTACCTCCGTCGCTGAGTCATGTTCATAGCGTATTTCACGTTTCCCAGTTGAGGAAGTACGTTCCGGACCTGTCCCACATTATTGACTTTGGGGACGTGGAGATCGAGAAGGATATTACGTTTGAAGAGAGGCCCGTCAGAATTTTGGAGCGTCGTGACAAGCAGTTAAGGCACAAAACCATTCCTTTGGTTAAGGTGCAATGGTCGAGGCACGGAGTAGAAGAAGCGACGTGGGAGCTAGAGGAGGATATGCGTTCGAGATACCCCGAGCTTTTTGATTCTTAATTTTCGGGACGAAACTTTATTTTAGAGGGGGAGAATGTAATATCCGTAATTTTTCCATTTTTAGCAGTTTCCATTTTTGGTGTATGTCTATTTTTATCGACTCGTTTGTAACCGTTTAGACATTTTGAATCTATTTTGTTCTTAGAGTTTTTCCATTTGGATGAGTTTTGATGATGTTTTCACGTAATTTCGTTTTATGGCATGTTTTGCCGTATGAACGTTCGATTCTTGTAAACTCATTCGTTTTTGTTGTTTCTTGGTTTGTACAAGTTCGTATGGTTGAGTTGGTCATGTGGAGACTTTCGATTTGTAAATCCGACGTCGTTTCTGTAATATCCGTAATATTTCTATTTTTAGCAGTTTCCATTTTTGGTGTATGTCTATTTTTATCGACTCGCTTGTGACCGTTTCGACATTCTGAATCTATTTTGTTCTTGGAGTTTTTCCATTTGGACGAGTTTTGATGATGTTTTCACGTAATTTCATTTTATGACATGTTTTGCCGTATGAACGTTCGATTCTTGTAAAACTCGTTCGTTTCCGTTGTTTCTTGGTTTGTGCAAGTTCGTATGGTTGAGTTGGTCATGTGGAGACTTTCGGTTCGTAAATCCGACGTCGTTTCGTGATTTTCGGGCACTTGGGCCATTTTTGTAATTTCCTAATAGTTTAGGGAATCTCGTTTTCGTTGTCGCATTACGGACCCTTCAGTGGTCGGAATTGTATTTTTCTTTCAGCGCTTAGCTCCGTCGTCTTGTATGCTTCGTGTTCATGTTTCTGTATTCTGGTTTCGTCGTGTGTTTCGTGTATCGTACCCTCGGCGGCTCTTCTTGCGATATGACATCGCCCGATCTTGAAGCTTGTGTAGGTAGCGCACGCTACCTTTGTTGCCTTACGTGCGCTATCAAGAACAGTTAGCGACGCTAACCCTTATTGTTAGCGACGCTAACGTATGGTGGCATTAGCTGGGTATCGCGCCCCGTTAGCGCACGCTACATATGGCGATTAGCGTCGCTAACTTCACAATTATATAAGCCCGGTGGCGATTTGAGCGTGATTTCATTCTTTTCCCTTCGTTTCTTCGACGTGCGACCTCAGAGGCGATTTCCATCGGTCCTGATCGGAGTTCTCTTCATATTCCATCACCGTAGAGTCGTGCTATCATATCATAATCAACATAATCACCTTTCATCAGCCGGATTAAAGGTAATTCCTCAGGAACCCTAATTTTGACGCTTTGGGGGATTTCGGGATTTTAGGGTTTAGTTCCGAATTGTTCATCTATATTACGATATTCTTCACCGATTGTGATTATTGAATGATTCCAAATCCAGTTTCCTTGATTTTAATCCGCGAATTATCAATACGGGGAGATTTTGCGTAAACCCTCACCTGTATTGATTGAACGTCTTTTGTCGTTAATTGTAATCGGGGTTTTGGGAGTATTCCTTTCGATTATTGATGTCCGTTGGGACTGAGTTATGCTAATTCTTCGTTTAGGAACCGTCGTTTTCCATTCGGATCATCCGTAGTCATTTTTCACTTCCGATTCTTCAAGAATGTCTCAAAGGCAAGTACTTTACATTTGTTTACATGTTCTAGTATTTGAATTATGGCTATATGTGGTTGTTGTGGGGAGATATGTGTATGTTCACCTAGGGACGGTCCGACGGGGCCTCTAGGGATACGTATTGCCGTGTGTGTGCGTATCACGAACTGTGGTTAGCCACCTGGGATGTCCGGGGCTCTGCGGGGTACGGTGGCCGTGAGTCTCGTGCCAACGGTTAACTTTGAATTATGATTTGTTGGAGATAATGTGTTTTGTGTGTACATCATAAATATTCCGGAATATAAAATGTTTTCTGAAGTGACTTTTTGGCGCATATATTCATCTGATTAGAATGTAGTTCAAATGGATTGTACTTGCACTAGCAGTTGTCGCTAACCCCTTAAATGGGGGAAATACTTTTTGTATTTCAGGTATTGATCGTGGGGATAAACGAGCACTCGGGACGTATGAGGATGATGGGCAAGCATGATATTGTCCAGTATTTGATTTTTCGATGTCATGTCTGTCGGTTTCTATTGATGTCTGATTTTGAGATTTATGTATTATAAAGTTGGTTTAAGTACTCGAGTACTTCCTGTTTGAAATTGTTAATGTTGTGTTCCCATTTTGGGAAATGGATTTGATGTCAGATTTTAATTGTCGGTTTGTAGTCTTTCATTTGAATTGTCGTTTTATTAATAATAGTTTGTCGTCGCCGAATGTCTTGTTGGTATGTTAGCCTGGTGAATTCCACAGTGTGGGGTCCACGGCGCTGTAATATGCCCTGAACGTCTTGGGGGTGTTACAGAATATGGTATCGGAGCTTAGGTTTATGGATACCTAGGCTGTCGGTCATTTGGGTCTAGTTAAGTGTCGTTTTTGGGACAGTATCCGCTATGCCATCATCTCAAGATGCGCGGTGCTCGTAAGTTTTCCTAACTTGACTCGTTTCACCGTCTGTTCTATTCTGTCTTAGTATCTTTTGCTTTTTGCGTTTTATTTGTACTTACCCGTTGCTTCTTGAATTCCCTCTTGGTAGAGGACGCGACGCGGTCGCGGACGCGGTAGGGGCGTGGCGCGGCCGGTGGGGCGGCCATGTCCGATCACTCGAACCGATTCGCGATGCCCTCTTTGTCGAACAGTGTTCCCCTAGTTCGGAGGTCGGCAGGACTACCTGCTAGCTCGGTAATGCTCATGAGAATGTTGGAGTGGCCAACATATTACGGCAAGTAGCGAACCGAGATGACGCTCTCGACTCAGCCGTTCTAGTCGGCCATGCTAATGCCAACCCGGTTCCGCCCTCTGGATCCGGTAATGATAAGCTACTTGGGGCGTGATTCGTATGCGTCCTCCGCGGTTTGATGGTGCTTGACCCTTACGGTTGGGAGAATTGGTTATTCGAGTTGGAGAAAGTGTTTGAGGCTGCTAATTGTTCCGAGGAGAGGAAAGTACCCATTGCTCAGTACTTCCTCGCCAAGGAGGCAGCGACGTGGTGGCAAGCGGTGAAACCGCGTGACCGGGCAGCTACGTGGGCAGAGTTTCGAGATCTGATGGAAGATGAATACTGTCCTTGGCCAGTGAAAGAGGGGAGGATCCGAGCCTTCTTTGAGGCTAAGCCCCAAGATGTTCCTATTTCTCAAGCTATCAGGGACTACAATCAACAGCTGCACTACGTGAGAAACCAAGTCCGAGATGAGCTAGATAAGATCCGCCACTTTGATATGCGGATGAAGCCGAGGGTGCGCCACTACATGTTTGGTCTGGGGTATCAGAATAAAGCGATGGCTTACGAAATGTCGTTTTCTGCGACAGAGACGGCAGCTGAAGGAAAAAGGCAGAAGACCTCCGGTCAGTTTTCGGGAGGCAAGTCAGGAGGGTATCCGAAGGCTCAGTCTGGTTCGCGAGTCTTCGGGAGTCAGTCGCCATCAGTTGGTCGAGGGAACGGTTCTAGGTCTGCTCCTGCTGGTTCCGTTCGTGGTCCTACATGCTTCAACTAGATCGTCAAGGGCCACATGATGAGTGAGTGTGATAGGCCTCCGATTCGGTGTCTTGCTTGTGGTCGTATGGGTCACCGTGCTAAGTTTTGTACGGATGCGGCTCGGGCTCCAGTTACTCAGATATCTGCTCCACTGCAGGAGAGCGAGTGTGAATCGTGCACCGACAGTTCCTCGGCCGCAGCAGAGTTTTGGTAGAGGTCGAGGTCGTGGTCACCTTCTAGAGGGGAGCTTCTAGTGCGGGGTCTATTCCGCCCGTGTGTATGAGATGAGGCGAGCCGGAGATCCCGACGCGACGGTGGCTACAGTACCGTCCACATCCTTGACCATCCTGTTTCCGTATTGTTCGATTACGTGCTACGCATTCTTTTATATCTATGGATTGTGTGCGTAAATGCATATTGATTGCCTTGTTGCTTGTGAGCCTTTTGTTGTTAGACTTCCTAGCGGGGATAGCATCGTAGGGGACCGTGAGATTAGAGATTTTTACGTGAGTATCGCGGGGAGGGATTGGCCTTCTAATCGATTGCGGTAGATATTAGAGATGAGGATTTGATTAAGGTGAGGATTGGATGGACCGTCATGGGGCGATCATGAATTATAGAACGAGGACTGCTTCGATGTTAGCCTACGATGGTACCGAGCATTCGTTTGTAGGGCGAAGCGGGGTAGCCAGAGATTACCGATTAGCGCTTTGAGGGCGGTGAGACTTCTTCGGGGAGGTTGCACGGGCTATTGGTGTTACGCTTTGAGATCGGAAGAAGGGGAGTCGAGCTCTCGTCTATTCCGGTAGTATGTGAGTATCCCGACGTTTTCCCAGATGAGTTGCCGGGTTTGCGCCGGGCCGAGAGGTTGAGTTTACCGTCGATCTAGAGCCGGGTGCGGACCTATCTCTAAGACGCCATACCGTATGGCGCCCGCCGAGATGCTTGAGTTGAAGAAACAGTTGGGAGAGTTGCTAGACATGGGGTATATTCGACCGAGTGCTTCGCCTTGGGCGCACCGGTCCTATTTGTAAAGAAGAAGGATGGGTCACTTCGTTTGTGCATCGACTACCGAGAGTTGAACAAAGTGACCATCAAAAACAAATATCCACTCCCGAGGATTGATGACTTGTTTGATCAGTTGCAAGGAGCGACCGTGTTTTCGAAGATTGATTTGAGATCGGGGTATTATCAGCTCCGAGTGAAGGATACCGATATTCCGAAGACGGCCTTTCGGACGAGATACGGTCACTACGAGTTTGTGGTTATGGCTTTTGGGCTAACCAACGCACCAGCCGTGTTCATGCAGCTTATGAACAAAGTCTTTATCGAGTACCTCGATAAGTGTGTAGTCGTTTTTATCGATGACATCCTGGTTTACTCGAGGAGCGAGGAGGAGCACGCCCGTCATTTGCATATTGTGTTAGATATTTTGAGAACTCAGCATCTTTTTGCGAAGTTCTCAAAGTGCGAGTTTTGGTTACGGGAAGTTATGTTTCTCGGTCATGTGATCTCGGCCGAGGGTGTTCGTGTGGACCCACATATGGTAGAGGCAGTGTTGGATTGGGCGCCGCCCAAGAACGTGAAGGAGGTCCGCAGTTTTATGGGATTAGCCAGGTATTACCGTAGATTCGTCGAGGGGTTCTCTAAACTCGCTCGACCGCTGACTCAGTTGCTACAGAAGTTGGAGAAGTTTGTGTGGACCAACGAGAGGCAGAATAGTTTTGAGGAGTTGAAGAAGCGGTTGACGACCGCTCCCGTTTTGGCTTTACCGAGTGGTAATGATGGTTTCTCAGTTTATAGCGATGCTTCTGGCCAAGGGCTCGGATGCGTACTTATGCAGCATAGGAGGACGATTGCCTATGCTTCCCGTCAGTTGAAACCATATGAATTGAATTACCCTACGCACGATCTTGAGTTGGCCGCAGTTGTGTTTGCGTTGAAAATCTGGCGTCATTACTTGTATGGCTCGTCGTGTCAGATTTTCACCGATCACAAGAGCCTGAAGTACATCTTCACGCAGAAGGAGCTTAATATGAGACAGAGGAGATGGTTGGAACTGATTAAGGATTACGATCTTGAGATCCTCTATCATCCGGGCAAGGCTAATGTAGTAGCAGATGCCTTGAGCCGGAAATCGGTATCGCTTCGGGCGCTTAAATTACTCACGGCCCAGTCGAGACTTCAGCGAGAGTTTATGAGGTTGAGCATTGAGATTGTACTGCCAGAGAGTTCCGGGCAGTTGCGTACTCTTGAGATTTCTTCATCTCTGGTCGAGGACATTAAGTCGGGACAGTTAGAGGATCCGATGTTTATTCAGCTTCGAGAGAGTGTAGGAAAGGGGAGAGCCCCGGGATTTGTTATTCATGAGGACGGAGTGTTGTGATTCCGAGGTCGGTTGTGTGTTCCGAACGACTCGGAATTGAGACAGAGCATTATGCGAGAGGCTCATGCGTCACCATACTCAGTCCATCCGGGCTCGAGTAAGATGTATAAAGATCTGAGGAAGAATTTTTGGTGGAACGATATGAAGAAGGAGGTAGTTCAGTTTGTAGCTAAGTGTTTGACTTGTCAGCAAGTCCAGATTGAGCATCAGCGGCCAGCCGGATTATTGAAACCACTTCCCGTTCCGGAATGGAAGTGAGAGGACATCTCTATGGATTTTGTCACGAGTTTACCGAGGACGAAGACTGGTATGAATATGGTATGAGTGATTATAGACCGACTGACTAAGTCGGCACATTTTCTGGGCATCAAGGATACTTGGGGTCCAGAAAAGTTGGCTCGTATTTTTATCACTCAGATAGTGAGGCTTCATGGTACGCCGAGGACCATTATTTCAGACAGAGATGGACGATTTGTATCGCATTTTTGGCAGGCGGTACATAAGGCATTGGGGACACAGTTACGTTTGAGCACTTCGTTCCATCCCCAGACCGATGGGTAGTCCGAACGTACCATTCAGACGTTCGAGGATCTGTTGCGCGCGTGTGCGTTAGGACGGAGTAATGGCGGGAGGATCATTTGGCCTTGATTGAGTTTACTTATAATAATAGCTGGCACGCGTCGATTAAGATGGCACCATATGAGGCACTTTATGGCCGACGTTGCCGATCACCGATATGTTGGGATGAACCGTCTGATTTGGTTGGAACTGAGCCGGACCTTGTGTTGGAGACGAGAGAGAAAGTTGAATTGATTAGAAAGAGGATGTTGGCTGCTCAGAGTCGACAGAAATCTTATGCGGATGTTAGGCGTAGACCCTTGGAGTTTGAGGTGGGAGATCACGTTCTGTTGAGAGTATCTCCGACGAAAGGAGTTTTCCGTTTTGGGAAGAAGGGGAAACTCAGCCCGAGATATATTGGACCCTTCGAGGTATTGGAGAGAGTCGGCGAGTTGGCGTACCGTTTGGCTTTACCTCCGTCGCTGAGTCATGTACATAGTGTATTTCACGTTTCCCAGTTGAGGAAGTACGTTCCGGACCCGTCCCACATTATTGACTTTGGGGACGTGGAGATCGAGAAGGATATTACGTTTGAGGAGAGGCCCGTCAGAATTTTGGAACGTCGTGACAAACAGTTAAGGCACAAAACCATTCCTTTGGTTAAGGTGCAATGGTCGAGGCACGGAGTAGAAGAAGCGACGTGGGAGCTAGAGGAGGATATGCATTCGAGATACCCCGAGCTTTTTGATTCTTAAGTTTCGGGACGAAACTTTATTTTAGAGGGGGAGAATATAATATCCGTAATATTTCTATTTTTAGCAGTTTCCATTTTTGGTGTATGTCTATTTTTATCGACTCTCTTGTGATCGTTTCGACATTCTGAATCTATTTTGTTCTTGGAGTTTTTCCATTTGGACGAGTTTTGATGATGTTTTCACGTAATTTCATTTTATGACATGTTTTGCCGTATGAACGTTCGATTCTTGTAAAACTCGTTCGTTTCCGTTGTTTCTTGGTTTGTGCAAGTTCGTATGGTTGAGTTGGTCATGTGGAGACTTTCGGTTCGTAAATCCGACGTCGTTTCGTGATTTTCGGGCACTTGGGCCATTTTTGTAATTTCCTAATAGTTTAGGGAATCTCGTTTTCGTTGTCGCATTACGGACCCTTCAGTGGTCGGAATTGTATTTTTCTTTCAGCGCTTAGCTCCGTCGTCTTGTATGCTTCGTGTTCATGTTTCTGGATTCTGGTTTCGTCGTGTGTATCGTGTATCGTACCCTCGACAGCAGCTTACTGCTGATATGACATCAGCAGTACTGAACTGCTGTGTAGGTAGCGCACGCTACCTTTGTTGCCTTACGTGCGCTACCGAAGAACAGTTAGCGTACGCTAACCCTTATTGTTAGCGTACGCTAACGAATGGTGGCAGTAGCCACTGGACTGTCGCGGCCCCGTTAGCGCACGCTACATATGGCAGTTAGCGTGCGCTAACTTCACAATTATATAAGCCCAGCGGGCAGTTTTCAGAGCAGCAGTTTCATTCTTTTCCCTTCGTTTCTTCGACGTGCGACCTCAGAGGCGATTTCCATCGGTCCTGATCGGAGTTCTCTTCATATTCCATCACCGTAGAGTCGTGCTATCATATCATAATCAACATAATCACCTTTCATCAGCCGGATTAAAGGTAATTCCTCAGGAACCCTAATTTTGACGCTTTGGGGGATTTCGGGATTTTAGGGTTTAGTTCCGAATTGTTCATCTATATTACGATATTCTTCACCGATTGTGATTATTGAATGATTCCAAATCCAGTTTCCTTGATTTTAATCCGCGAATTATCAATACGGGGAGATTTTGCGTAAACCCTCACCCGTATTGATTGAACGTCTTTTGTCGTTAATTGTAATCGGGGTTTTGGGAGTATTCCTTTCGATTATTGATGTCCGTTGGGACTGAGTTATGCTAATTCTTCGTTTAGGAACCGTCGTTTTCCATTCGGATCATCCGTAGTCATTTTTCACTTCCGATTCTTCGAAGAATGTCTCAAAGGCAAGTACTTTACATTTGTTTACATGTTCTAGTATTTGAATTATGGCTATATGTGGTTGTTGTGGGGAGATATGTGTATGTTCACCTAGGGACGGTCCGACGGGGCCTCTAGGGATACGTATTGCCGTGTGTGTGCGTATCACGAACTGTGGTTAGCCACCCAGGGATGTCCGATGGGGCTCTGCGGGGTACGGTGGCCGTGAGTCTCGTGCCAACGGTTAACTTTGAATTATGATTTGTTGGAGATAATGTGTTTTGTGTGTACATCATAAATATTCCGGAATATAAAATGTTTTCTAAAGTGACTTTTTGGCGCATATATTCATCTGATTAGAATGTAGTTCAAATGGATTGTACTTGCACTAGCAGTTGTCGCTAACCCCTTAAATGGGGGAAATACTTTTTGTATTTCAGGTATTGATCGTGGGGATAAACGAGCACTCGGGACGTATGAGGATGATGGGCAAGCATGATATTGTCCAGTATTTGATTTTTCGATGTCATGTCTGTCGGTTACTATTGATGTATGATTTTGAGATTTATGTATTATAAAGTTGGTTTAAGTACTCGAGTACTTCCTGTTTGAAATTGTTAATGTTGTGTTCCCATTTTGGGAAATGGATTTGATGTCAGATTTTAATTGTCGGTTTGTAGTCTTTCATTTGAATTGTCGTTTTATTAATAATAGTTTGTCGTCGCCGAATGTCTTGTTGGTATGTTATCCTGGTGAATTCCACAGTGTGGGGTCCACGGCGCTGTAATATGCCCTGAACCTCTTGGGGGTGTTACAGTTTCGTGATTTTCGGGCACTTGGGCCATTTTTGTAATTTCCTAATAGTTTAGGGAATCTTAGTTTCGTTGTCGCATTACGGACCCTCCGGTGGTCGGAATTGTATTTTCTTTCAGCGCTTAGCTCCGTCGTCTTGTATGCTTCGCGTCTATGTTCCTGGATTCTGGTCTCGTCGTGCGTTTCGTGTTTTATACCCTCGGCAGCAGCTTACTGCTGATGTGACATCAGCAATGCTGAACTGCTGTGTAGGTAGCGCACGCTACCCCTGTTCCCTTGCGTGCGCTACCGATGTGCAGTTAGCGTACGCTAACGCCCTATTGTTAGCGTACGCTAACGAAGGGTGGCAGTAGCCACTGGACCTGTCACGGCCCCGTTAGCGCGCGCTACATATGACGATTAGCGTGCGCTAACTCCGCTGAATATAAGTCAGCGGACAGTTTCAGAACAGCAGTTTATTTCTTTCCTCTTCGTTTCTTCGACGTGCGACCTCAGAGACGATTTCCACCAGTTCTATTCGGAGTTCTCTTCAAATTCCATCACGGTAGAATCGAGCCATCATATCATAATCAGCATAATCACCTTTCATCAGCCGAATTAAAGGTAATTCCTCAGGAACCCTAATTTTGACGGATTTGGGGGATTTTCGGGATTTTAGGGTTTAGTTCCGAATTGTTCATCTATATTACGATATTCTTTACCGATTGTGATTAGTGAGTGATTCTTAATCCAACCTTCTTGTTTTTAATCCGCGAATTATCGATACGGGGAGATTTTGTGTAAACCCTCGCCCGTATCAATTGAACGTTCATTGTCGTATCATGTAATCGGGGTTATGGGTGTATTCCATTAGAGTATTGTTGTCCGTGGGGACTGAACTGTATTGGTCCTTCGTTTAGGAACCGTCGTTTTCCACCCGGACCGTTCGTAGTCGTGCTTCATCTCCGTTTCTTCAAGAATGTCTCAAAGGCAAGTACTTTACATTTGTTTACATGTTCTAGTATTTGAATTATGGCTGTATCGTGGTTGTTGTGGATGGTTATGTGTATGTACACCTAGGGACGGTCCGACGGGGCCTCTAGGGATACGTATTGCCGTGAGTGTGCGTATCGCGAACTGTGGTTAGCCACCCAGGGATGTCCGACGGGGCTCTGCGGGGTACGGTGGCCGTGAGTCTCGTACCAACGGTTAACTTTGAATTGTGATTTGTTGGAGATAATGTGTTTTGTGACTATACATCATAAATATTCCGGAATATAAAAGTGTTTTCTAAAATGACTTTTTGGCGCATATATTCATCTGATTAGAATGTAGTTCAAATGGATTGTACTTGCACTAGCAGTTGTCGCTAACCCCTTAAATGGGGGAAATACTTTTTGTATTTCAGGTATTGATCGTGGGGACAAGCGAGTACCCGAGCCGTATGAGGATGATGGGCAAGCATGATATTGTCCAGAAGTTGATTATTGGTGTCTTGTCAGTCAAATTATTATTGATGTCTGATTTTGGGATTCTGTATTACAAAATTTGTTTAAGTACTCGAGTACTTCCGATTTGAATTTGTTAATGTTGTGTTCCCGTTTTGGGAAAATGGATTTGATGTCAGAATTTTATTTGTCGGTTATAGTCTTTTATTTAGCTTGTCGTTTTATTTATGGTGGTTTGTCGTTGTCGAATGTCCTGTTTTGGTACGTTAGCCTGGTGGATTCCACAGTGTGGGTTCCACGGCGCTGTAATATGCCCTGAACGTCTTGGGGGTGTTATAATAAGTCTTTGGACAAAAGCAATGGAGCAAGTCGTATTAGATACACGAGAGCTCAGTGATCTCTATTTGCATTAACTCATGCCTAGCGTCAAGTACAGATAGGGTTTGACTGACCGTGACCCTAACTTGATCGGGACATTTGAGAGAAGGGTTTATACGTATACTAGTATTCATGACAGAAAGGTTTTGGAATGATCCACATCAGTCATTCCCAGTTAGGTTACAGTGTAGTCCGCGAGACTGGCTAGGTGGTGCTATCAGTCTTTGGTTCCTCCCATTGCTAACTGAGACGGACCTACCAAGGCACGCAATAGGATAGATGACGGAATAAATCGAGCTTACTCTCTCTTTATAAATATTAGAGATAAGATATCTAATTTATTGGACATTTAGATGACTAATTAATTTTCAAATATTGGACGTCTAAATTAATTTATTATATAAATTAATTTACAGCCTAATGAATTAAATAAATTACTGGTTAATTAATTTAATTCGCATATATAATTATTTCTTAGAGAAATTAATTATATTATTTTGTATTTGATATAATTAATTATTTGGATTAATTAATCGATATAAATACATAGAAACAGAACGGAGTCTATCTAATTGGACACACGGAAGTCCGAAACGAACCGAACTCTTCCGTTTACTTCTAGAGCCCCCTTTTCCTTGGTCTTCACTTGGAATAGTCTTCCACCTAAATTGGTGGAAGACCAAAGACTTAGGAGTAGAATATTATTCTTGTGAAGAAATATTAAATGGGGAAGATTTTGAATAGTCTTGAGATGGAGATGAAAATAAAAGGACAAAAATCCTCCTCCCTCATTTGAAGAAACCAGCCGTGAGTTTTGGTAACAAGGGAGAGTTTTTCCTTTTGTTCTTCATCATTTCATTTCCAAAATTGAGAGAGGAGAATTTTCAAAAAACACTTTGAGTGCTTAAGGAAATCAAAAGAGAAAATTAATTAGTACACTTGGAGTGTATCAATTAATTCCTATAGCTCCAACTACTTTGTTGTAGCCGTATCATTGGAGGATAATAAGGTGGGTGTTATTCCGATTGTTTTTCCGGCGCATGGCAAGTTGAGACGTGGTACTTTCAGTGTTGGATTTTCCAAGAGATTTTGAGAATTGGATTCGTAGTGGACATCATCTTCACAAATATTTAATCAAAGCACTACAAGGATATGATTTCGAATCTTACTTTTGTTTTTTATATATTCGTATATACATAGCTTGATCGATCCTATTTAGGGATTCGGATCGAACTTATTTTCGTAAATTGCTTCTGATGCGCCTTCTTTTTAGGCAATCCCAACAGTGGTATCAGAGACATTTTGCGATATACAACATCTAGCATTTGAAATGCTTGATTGAATGATTTATGATTTGGAATCATTTATGTTATAATCGTGGTATATGTTTGTTTGTTTGTTTGTTGTAGTTATATTTTTCGTAAATCTATATCTAAATATAAATCTTTATTTTCTTGAAAATATGATCTATATTAAAGATATGAAAGTCGAAGAAGATTGATATTGGATATCCGGTCGAATATCAGGCACTGGATAGCCGTTGGACGTCCCCGGAACTGGACCGCAGCCCGGGTCTATTCCGGGCCTGTTCCGGACTTGTTTTTCGTGTATTCCTGAAAATTAATCTCCCGCATTTTAAAATTAGATTTCTATATGGTATTTCATTTTAACAAGGGAAAATTAATTTATTGGAATACTTATGATTGACCGAATTACTTTGAACGAATTCATATTACCAATTGGGTGAATTGATTGGATTAATTCTATTAAATAGTAAATTTTATATATTGGTTGAATCAATATATCAAATTTCTTATTTAATATAAAATCCATTTATTTAGTATTTATTAGATGAATGCTTGTGAATGTTGATGTAGTTCATGGACCTAGTTTTGAATAATTTGTTTTATTCGATTGAGTTGTAAAGGCCATTTTGAGCCTATTTATTTTACTAGAGAATTTTGTATTATAGGATGCAATTTTTTAATTAAAATTTATATGTAATGACGAAGACCAGAGGAAGATCCGTTCGAGAAGGCAAAGATTCAAGACTGAAGACATGTAATTAGATTACGATGTTTTTGTTCTAGGAACGGTCCATGAACAGCATGTTGGTAGAAATTGGGTTGTGAATGTTTTTATTCATATGGTATGAATGTAGACAAACGCACTTAAATGAATTAATGTGCAAAGTGTAACATTAATCGCAAAAATATTCCCACGATAAAATATTAATTTTAAAAGATTTCAAGGTTTTCCTTCCCTCCATCGAGCTTTCGGAAAATTGAAATCCAAAACGGATGTGCTATGCTTCCGAGTTATCGGGGAAGTCATTCGGGGAGAGCTTACCTCGATAGCATTTTCTGAGTCGAGAGCCATGAATGCGAGATTTGCGTCTAAAGATCTCTCAATTTCCTCCTCGTCATCACTCCAAGAGGCAATTAGAACTTACTTCTTTTTGAATCTTTTGATTTGGAGCTTAGAAGTAGATCATCAGAATTCTTTAGCGTAATGACCGGCTTGGCCGCATTTCCGACAATTGTTGTCGAACTTCTTTGTGGGAACATAGGTATTTTTCTTTTGTTCCCCCTTACCATCCCGACCAAGGAAATTCCGCCCTTTTTGAATTAGATTTTTGTACCGTCTAGAGTTCTTGGCGTAAAGAGCGAGTTCCTGGTCGTCTTCATCTTCCGGAAGTTCTTCCTCAATATCGCTATCGACGTTGAAAGTGACCACCTTCTCGTGAGGCTTTGGTTTGGAACCTCTTGACTTGAGAATGATCCCATAGTTGATGAGTGAACCGCTAAAGGCACTAAATTCGAGCTTGTTGAGATCTTTGGATTCCATGATTTCAGTAACCGTGGCAGCCCATTCACGTGGCAATGAACGAAGAATTTTCTTTACCTTATCGATGCTTGATATAAGTCTTCCAAAAGAAGCAAGACCATTGGTTATAGCCGAAAAACGATCCAGCATATTAGTGATCATTTCATCATCCTTCATGGAGAATAGTTCATAATCGTGAAGAAGCATGTTGATCTTGGTATCCTTCACCTGAGTGGTTCCTTCATGAGTTACCTCAAGAATTTCCCAGATTTCTTTTGTGCTTTCATAGGATGATATCCTGTTAAGTTCTTCAGGATTGAGAGCACAGTACAAGAGTTGAGTAACACGAGAGTTAATGTGCGTGTTCTTCCTATCTTCGTCGTCAAATTCAACGACTTTTTTCAATGACCCATCCTCCTTCTTGGCGATTTTTGGACCAAGAGCGATGATTTTCCAGATTTCAATATAATATGCTTGAACGAATATAGCCATCTTCTTTTTTCACGTCATGAAATTGGAGCCGTCAAAGAAGGGAGGACGGTTGAGAGCATTTCCTTCGATTTGTCCCAATAGAGCTATTTGCGGATCTTTTTCCCTAAGGTGTGTAAACCTTTAAAAAGAGACCCGCTCCAATACCAAGTGAAGAAATAAAAGTACCACTAGAAGGGGGTTGAATAGTGGTATTGCGGATAATTAAATTTTCTCGTCAAGGAAAAAGAAATTGTGTAGGAAGTAAATGACACAACAATGTATAGAGGTTCGGCAACTTGCCTACGTCCTCTCCCCGACTTCTTTTTCTATTGGCTCAAGAAAAACAACACACAATCTTGTCTCATATTATAGCGGTCCGAGCACAATCGTTACAACGCTTGTCTTCGATTAGTTCAAGCACAACCACATACTCAATATAGATTTTCTTATCTAGTGTTCTATAGGAACTATATAATCCTCACTTACGAATGTCAGAGTATAATCCTAACGATGCTGGATCAAAGATCCTAATAACACCAGATTAGTAACTCTTGATTCGTTTCTCTCATGCTCGTGTAGGAGTGATGCAACAGTCACAACAGTCAAAGAAGATACTAAGTATATAAGATATTACAATGTGTATAGCACTAGTATCTTTTTCGTCACAACTCTAGAATGCAATAAATAGAAATAATCTGAGCTCAATAATGTGTTTGAATGCTTGAAGTTGTGTGTATTGGGATACCCAATCCCATGGGCATTTATAGTGTTCAGTCCCTCTTGATATGTTGAAATTTGTATTATTAGCATGCGCTAATAATGCCTCATAGCGTGCGTTATCAATGATGACTTTGCTGAACTGAACGGTCTTCAAAACTGTTCCAATGGTAAATTTACATCTCTAGCATGCGCTGGACATACCTATTAGCGTGCGTTGTCGTTTCGGTCAACATTCTTTATTTGGGCGTTGACTAATAACGGCTTTCTCTCCAACATCTTCTCCAACGGATAGTGTTGGCCACTAAGTATACAGGATACAGCTTGGAAAGTGTTTTAAACAACAAGCTGTACGGTTTTTAAATCTGAGTGCGTAGTGGAAGTCTTTAATACAGTAAGTTGCTGAGGATACAACAACTATGTGTGCAGTGTATACTAAAATAATCACAATTAATAAAACAATAAAGGCAGAAGGCAAATAACACAATATTTAAAGTGGTTCGAGGTAGACCCCTCTACCTCCACTGGTCCTCCACACAGGAGTAAAAAGTTTATTATAATTACTGTGTACACAACTACGTAATTATAACCAAACCTAATCAATATATCGTTCACACAGATTGATATGAAGATCATAGCTTTCAACCGTTCACACAGATTGGTTTGAGCTAACACGTGACTGGCTTCTTCACACACAATTCTGAAGTTTCGTCTTCTCCAATGCAAGTCCGTCACACACAGTTCGGGAATAGCAAGGTTTTTCAGTCGACATAGGGCTGATGGGTTTGTTCAAGGGTTAGAACAATATTTGAACAACAGCTTGACTTTATGATCTTATAGCTGATGATGTGTTGTTCACGGTTTGAGCACTGTATATCTCTTCTATCCGAATAGCAGAAAGCTTTTGGGAGATAAGTTTTGCTCTGAATATTCGTGTAAGCACTTGTTCGTTTGTAAGTCGTGTGTATGTATGTATCTGTATATTGTGTACATGATCTTCAAACTCTGGAGATATATATAGCCTCTGAAATATATCCGTTGAAATAGATCCATTGAACAAGATTCTGCGACAACTTGATATTTGACTTGAATAGACTGAGATCCGGATATTGTGGGTTTTGAAGATCTTCTGATGACTTATAGTATTTAAATACTTTATCCTTTAGTATTTAAATAATTCTTTATCAAACAGGACTTGACCTCTAGCGAATACTGAAGATTCCTTCTTGTCCTGTTTGAGGGCTGTATGGAAGGATTGTTGTATTAATGTTTCGAGACAGCTTCCATACTTAGCTTTGCGGGACTCTTTGTTGTATGGTAGATTTACTGTATTATGGGACTGCGAGAGGTCTTCGATATAGGTTGATACTTGATCTGCTTTTCGATACAGCAATTAGCAGTATGCAGGATTTGGCATATAATCAAAACATTATGACAATACGATCGATACAGGGATTGTTTATTCCAACAGCATCGATACAGGGTTTTTGTTATCCCAATAATTTTCCTTTTTTTGATAATTTGCCAAGTCCTTCCGAGTCTTCCTTTTAAAACCTTATGATGTTATCCAAACATCCTTGATGATGCCAAAACTTTGACACTTAGCGGTTTAAAGTAGGGCGGACTTCTTGGTCTTCTTTCGAATATTCTGGCCTTTGGCATTTGGCTTAACACTAAGAACTGCTCGCAGGCAAATTCAGCTTTTATCAAAAGAAAGTTACATATGAAAACTTATGATTGGCGCGCAGGCACAATCTTACATTGTTTTCTAGATGCATACAAATTAAACTATGAACTGTTCGTAGACAAGTTATTAAAGTTTGTGTATGAGATAAGTTTCATAATATGAATACAGCAAGAATAAATAAAGTGACTATAAACATACAAGAACACAGTAGATTACGAGTTGTAATCTTTCAAGACAGTAAAAATTTTTATTGATATTGAAATGACGAGTACAAAATTTTGCTATTCTGAAAATAGGATTACAAAATTATAATACAAGGAAATTTAACTCCAGTAGTCTGAATGCCTCCATGGCCTTTTTGGGTCATTCTTGGTGTTTTTCCACCAGTTTTGATAGGCTTCCTTGTCTCGATTATGATAAATGGCTCGACCTTCATATGATTTGTCGAAGACAAAGATCCAATCCTCTGGGTGGGTAACCAAGTCACCATTATTGTGCTTTGATTTCATCTGCAGCTGTAGCGGGAGCGTTCCATCTTCCATATTCGTCTTTAAATCCTCTGCGGCTTCCTGTACCATTCTGCATCTATTGAATAATGGGGAATCCCTGATAAGTACAACAAAGTATCTTAACAGTTCATTTCTCCTCCAGTTCTTGATCTCTGCAGCGGTAGGCTATTGGTCTGCCGGGAGGTTCATATATCGCGGCTTTCGGACAAGGCTTTCCCAAGGATACTTAGGATCCTAGAATTCTGGTCGGTCTCCGTGTATCCTAACGTTCGGCGTTGAGATACGAGCTATGTCTGCAGTGATGGAGTCTTCAAACGGAGCTAACAACTCTTTCTCTTGCTCCAACCTCGTTCTCCTAGCGGCTTCCCTTGCTTCTTCCCCCTTTTTGGCGTCATCAAGGTATGACACCTTTTCATCAAGACGTTCCAGGATTTGCAAAACGGCATCCTGTTTCGTCTCAATATTACACATTCTCTCAACAAGGGAGGAGCGCACCTACGACATATCTTTAATGTTTTTGTCATGGGCTCGCAGTTGGGAACCGGATTCGATCAGAGCAGATGCTGTCTTGGCCTCAGACACTCGTAACTTTGATTGCTATTCCCTCAGGATCTGTTCTTGTTTTTCTTGCAGTTGGCTCAGGGCCTGCTTGAAGACATGTGGCAGGACAGTGAAGGCTTCTACCACTCGGGAGACTTCATGCTTCAGTCCGGTCATCTCTTCAACGGCAGATGTGTGAAGCCAATCAAGAGCTTTTTCTACAGAGTGTAGAGGATTGACTGCGTCCTGAATAAAGACAGTTTGGAGGCCAAGAGCACGTAATCACTCTTTTCTTGCTGCAATGCTGGGAGAGTCTGACTGGGCAAAGTCCTCGACTCCATTTAACCTTCTCAAATTCACATTAGGGCGTGAAATGAGTTGGACATCCTCAGGTAGAACACCGTCGTTGGATTCCAAGGTGGTTGATGGTGCGGGAGTATTAGATTCGGGTTCGGCAACAGGGGGTGATGCATCCTCCTGTGTCGAAGTGGTTTCTGTAGACATGGATACAGGAGGGACCAATTCCTCCTGCTGTCTCTCAGCATCCGCCTGCTCCGGTAGAGGGACTGATTCCTATTGCTGGATGGCGCTAGATCTTTCTTCGGCGGGGGCGACTACAGGCTCGGGTGCCTGTTGCGAAACATATTATTCCTTTGCGACATGAGGGACTGAATCCTCATTGTCGGGAACAGTGTCTTGCTGTGGCAAAGGGGGCGACTGATGGGTAGATGTCCTTTCATCTCTCTTTGCTTGGGCTTCCTCATGACTCATCCGCAGACCAGCCTAGAGTGCGTCATCATCGTCGTCGGAATCAGGATCAGACTTTGGACTATCGGGAGATTCCATGGATGAAGATTTCCCTTTCCTTCGAGCTTCGGCCTTTTCCAACAGATGGCTCTCAATGAGCTCCTTAACGAGTAGGTTGTCACATTAGATCAGGACAGTAATTTCTTGAGTGTCCATCACTTCCAAAACAAATTTTTCTTCGTTACTCCACTCGCTCCAGTTGTACAGAGTTTTGTACGGAGCAAGTCTATAGCTCTTCTATTGGAGAAACCGCTCGTAAGACTGTTCGATTTGCATGGAAAGTAGGGTCTTGGAAATAATTATGTCTGGGGAGGGGCTCCGTATAACGCCTGGGTTCCCTGTAGGAATGGGTTCCTCTATAGGTGTGGAATCCTGTATCGGAGAGGGATTCCTTACAGGGGATGGTACCCTGAAGGAAGATGGATCCTGAACGGGTGTGGAATCCCGTATAGGAGAGGTAGGTTTTGGCTCCAAAAAGGCATCCGAATCGCCAGAGTCTTTTGAGTTGGCAGATGTCCTAGCATCCGTCGTAGCCGCCAAGGGCTCGGGATCTACTGTATCGACAGTAGCGGGCATCTCTTCCACAGGGGTTGGGCCCTGGGGGAGTAGATCAGTGGGTTGAGCCACGAGAGGAGCATCCTCGGAGGGTTTTATAGCTTTAACTTTTGTAAGCCTCATTAGCTTCCTTTTCTGCTTCTCAACAGCAACTGGAGTTTTGCTGTGAGATCTTTTCCTCTTCTTCGATGATTCAACACTTTGGGATTTATAAGAAACGTCCCTCGGATCGGCAGACAGCGGCAAATTTCGGATAAAAGGTCTGTTGGCAATCAGGATGCTCTGGTTGAAGGCAGTAGGCCTGACGCCTCCTAAGAATATCCGTGAACTAATCTTCTTTGCCTCTGTGGTTTGCGGAAGTCCGCACTTCGTCAAAATATGGTTCAAAAACAAACCAAACGATTTCTTCTGCGAAGCAGGTTTAGACACCTCTTCCTGCAAACGCTTAAGGATGATTTGACACAAATTGACCTTATCGCGGGTCATTATCGCAACCATCATCCTGAACCTGAGATTGGTGCACATCTCAAAAGCACCTGTTCGGTTCTCAATTATATGGCAGCAAAAATCATGTAAGTAAACAAAAGGTAAACAAAAAAATTTTCTTATGGCAAGTGGTATGAACTACTTCCACCGTTGCTGAACTGGTGAATAAGCCATAGCACTGAGTCAACAGTTCTTGGGACCCAAAGGTCTCAAGTTCTTCCATAGTCAGGGCATCAGCAGGTAGCCTGAAGATGTTCTGGAGAAGCTCTTGGTCAGCATGGATCTCCACTCCGCGGATAACGGCTGTGATGTCAGCGACATGACCTCCCTGAGCCAGTGACAGAGAACGAACTACATCATTGAGGTAGAATTCCTCAACCAGATGAGCGTCACATTTTTCGGCGGTGTGGCTCCCGAGGCGGTGGAGGCCTTGCTGACGGTTTCTTGTAACTACGACCTCCATGGAATCAATGTCATCACCTTCAGCGTGAATGCGTTCCAGAACAACAGATCTGGAGAAGATCCATCCGTCGATGAAGTTGAGTGACTTCTTGAGAGAGGTGGAAGATGTCTAGGTAGACGCCATTGATGATTTCTCAAGTAACGGTGAAAAAGATTCAACAAAAATGCAGTAAACACAGAAAAATCTTGTAGGCTGAATGCTCGAGTGCTCTTAAAATATGCATAAGGCATAAAGAGTCTCAAATGGCATTTACAGTCCTTTTATAGTAGGCGGCGAACAAGGGTTTTCAGAGAACGAATGGCCAGATTTAAGGGATGGGAACCGGTGTTTAAAATGAACGGTCACGATGTACTGAGTGTAAATGGTACACTTATCCATTGAATTTTAAAATAGGAGCAGGTCCCACTTCTGACATTTCATATTACCCTTAATGCCTGAAACGGTGGTATTAAATATTAAACAATTTGAAACATCGCGGCTTTTAAGATTCGATTGTCCAGATGTCGTGTAAGGCATTTAATATAAAAGACGTTTGACATGAAAACAGGGCACGTGGACAAAAATTGTTTTTTAAAATGAAATATTATAATATATAATGAATCGATTTCCTATAGTATGTGTTGTATCCGCGACAATACAGCGTTCCCCCTTAAAAGGTACATATAGGTTTCAATTCCATACAGTAAATTTTGGATTAATGCTGTATTCATGGGTCATACTATATTCCCCCTTAATTATTGCACACGTCATCTGTAGGATGATTCATATCGTTTTGTTCCCTACAGTGCTGTATTGAAGGCTCTGAGTGTACAGATAATTAATGGTGGATACTTTATTCTTGGGTTTTACAGCATTCCCCCTTAATTGTTGAGTAAAAACAGTAAATACTTACAGGGAGTCAGGCTGTAGCAATCCCAATTCTTGTCGAAGCATGTTGAATCTTGCTGTGTCAAGAGGCTTGTTGAATATGTCCGCCAACTGGATATTTGTATGAACTTTTTCAGTCAAACATCCTTGTTCTTGACATGATTCCTCATGAAATGATGCTTCATGTTGATATGCTTAGTGCGCGAGTGCAATACAGGGTTGTGCGTTATTGCAATTGCACTCGTGCTATCGCATATAATAGGCGTTTACTTGGCCTCAATCCCATAATCTGACAATTGTTGCTACATCCAAAGGATCTGCATACAGCAACTACCAGCAGCATAGTACTCTGATTCAGCTGTGGAAAGTGAGTTTGCCAATTGCTTCTTACTGAACCAAGACACAAGTCTAGGTCCAAGAAAGTGACAAGTTCCACTTGTACTCTTCCTATCTAGCTTGCAGCCTCCGAGATTCGAGTCGCTGTAGCCAACTAAATCGAATCCACCTTCTGTAGGATACCATAGTCTTACATCGACTGTTCCTTTAATATACTTCAGGATTCATTTAGCTGTATTGAAGTGTGATTCTTTAGGTGCTACTTGATATCTCGCACACACTTCTACAGCAAACTGGATATCGGGCCTGCTAGCCGTTAGGTACAGGAGAGATCCAATAAGCTTCCTGTAGAGTGATTGGTCAGCCGGCTTTCCGGCTTCATCAGCACTAATTTGCACGGAAGTGCTCATGGGGGTTGACGATGATTTGGAAGTATTCATTCCAAATTTATTGAGAAGCTCCTTGCTGTATTTTTCCTGGTTGATGAATACCCCCGTAGGCAACTACTTTACCTGCAAACCTAGGAAATAACTAAGTTCTCCCATCATACTCATTTCAAATTTACTTTGCATGAGATGAGAGAACCTTTGACATAAAGCAAGGTTAGTTGAACCAAATATAATGTCATCTACATAAATTTGAACCATTAGAAAGTCATCGCCTTCCTGTATTTTGAACAAGGTCTTGTCCACAGCACCTTTCTCAAATCCATTATCAGCTAGATACTGGGACAGGGTCTCATACCATGCTCTAGGGGCTTGCTTAAGTCCATACAGTGCTTTCCTTAGCCTGTATACTAGGTCTATGCCGTCTGTGTTCGCAAACCCTGGTGGTTGTTCAACATAAACTTCTTCGGCAAGGTTTCCATTTAGGAATGAACTTTTGATGTCCATTTGGTATACAATGAAGCTCTTATGGGCGACAAAGGCTAAAAATATCCTAATAGCTTCTAGTCTGGATACAGGGGCAAATGTCTCATCGTAGTCTATGCCTTCTTCCTGTCTATAGCCTTGGGCGACTAGTCGGGATTATTCCTTATTATGAGTCCATTTCGATCCTTCTTGTTTCTAAATACCCATTTGGTTCCAATTACTGATTGATGCGTAGGTCTGGGTACAAGATACCATACATTGTTTCTCTCGAAACCGTTAAGCTCTTCTTCCATAGATGTTATCCAATGAGAATTGTTAAGAGCTTCTATGGTAGAAACAGGTTCGGACTGGGCTAAGAATACAGCAATAGTGCAAATATTGAGTCTTCTAAGCTCAGATTGAGATTTCCATTCAGAAAATGGTGATATCTCAGTATCTGGTTCTTCTTGTGCACACAGTACATTTCCTTGTGTACTCTGTATTCTCCTACGGGTAGAAACACTAGCATTAATGTTTCCAATGATCAGCTCTTGCGGGTGAGCTCTCAACCATCTTCGGTCGGGTTCTAATTCGGGGTCCCGTACTGTATCCTGAGTTGCGGTAGTTTCGGCTTCAGCTTGTACAACATCGGCTTCATCTACGTCGATTCTTACAGCTGTGGGGTTGATTTCTAGGTCAACAACATGTTCTATGGGAGTTGGTGGATCTAAAATGGAAAGTTGTTGGATGTTCTGAGTAACAACTTCTACTCCTGTAGGGTCATAGTGAGGTTCGTAGAACACTACATGAACTGATTCCTTGATCGTCAGCTTCCTTTTATTAAAGATCCTGTAAGCTTTGCTGAGGGAGGAATATCCTACAAATATTCCTTCATCCGACTTCTCATCGAAGGTTCTAAGTTGATCCTTCCCATTGTTCAACACATAGCACCTGCATCCAAAAATGTGAAAATACGAAACTAACGGATTTTGTTGTTCCATACCTCCTATGCTGTTTTGTTGTGGTGCTTATTGAAAATACAACAGTTTTGAGTGTAGCATGATGTATTGGTCGCTTCGCCCCAGAAACGTTGTGGCAATTTGCTTGCGGCAATCATTGTCCGTGTTGCTTCGTTCAGCTTTCTGTTCTTTCGCTCGGCAACACCATTTTTTTGAGGTGTACGGGCAGCTGAGTACTCGTGTTATATCCCATTTTCCGAACAGTATTGCTCTATAAAGCGGTTAGTAAATTCTGTACCTCTGTCGAAACGAATGGATCCTTTTTCATTTTGAAGCTTTCTCAAGAGCTCGGGCAGCTTTGATGTTGTTTCCTTCTTCTTGCTTAGGAAAATTGTCCAAGCATACCTGGAATAATCATCAACAATAACAAGACAGTATTTCTTACCTCCCAAACTTACCGGGTCTACAGGACCATAGAGATCCATGTGTAGCATTTCCAACACTCTGTGGGTTGAAAGGTAGGATTTTCTCTTCAGGGTGGACTTGATTTGCTTGCCTTTTTGACATGGTCCACAGACACTGTGTTTTTTGAATGATACATTCGGTAATCCTCTAACCAGTCCCTGTTTTGAGAGCTTGTTGATTGTCTTGAAGTTGACATGTGACATCCTCTTGTGCCATAACCAGCTTAGATCTGCAGTGCCTTTGGCAACAAAACAAGGAATTGTAGAGCTCGTAGGCATCCAGTCAGCAATATACATATTACCTGATCTGCTTCCTGTGAGCACAACTTCTTTGGTCAGGATGTTCTTGACTCTACAGTGATCTATATAGAATTTCCTCGAGAACTGTTTGTCACAGAACTTGATAATACTAAGTAGATTGTACTGTAAGCCTTAACCATGAGCTACATCGGTGACTTTGAATTTTCGGACAAGAAGGTTTCCTTTTCCTCTTGTTCTTCCTTTAGATTTATCACCGAAGCGCACTTTTGGACCGTGACCTGCTACAAAATCGATAGCTTGCTTCTATCTCTTGTCAGGTGCTGGGAGCATCTGCTGTCGAAGTACCATATGTCCTTCTCCAAAATGTCTTGTAGTAAACAAATTAGGTAGATTTAGGTCCCCTTTGATTGTTGGGTCCGTGAATATTAGTGCCTTTTGGTACACAAATTTTCCTGACAGCAATTGGCTTACTGTAGGTTACATTTGGTACAGTTTTGCGGTATCTACGTGGGGCATGTATGTAGTTACTGTATCCGTGATAATCATTATGCATGTAAAAATCAGGGTTATTATTATTAATCCAGTACTTATGCCGTCTCGGAGGTGGAGCCATTTTCTTTGGCCTTACAGCTTTCCTTCTGGGTTTCCAGTTAGATTCCCAAAGCTATTGTCGATGTTGTGCGGACACCTGCTTTCTTGATGGATAATGAGGCTCCTATATCCAGTACCTAGGCGTGCTGTACTGACAGTACTGCCATGCGGGCCTTGGTATTTGGATACAACCTTCTTTCTGAACGGCTGTTGGCGCTGTTGATATGCTCCGAAAGCATGCTGTTGCGTGCGCCTTACAGGTTGGAATGGCTTATGATTCTGCTGTCTCTTCCATTCTTTTAAATGATTTCTCGAAAGATTTCAGAATGGTCTTAAGTTCGCTTTCTCGCTTTTCGAGAGTATTAAATTTCGCTTGAAGTAGAACAAAATCATTTGTCTTGCTTCCATTTTGAGACTTAGTCTCACTTAGTTCATGAGCAAGTTGATGATTGCTCTCCATGAGTTTTTCATGCTCGACCTTGCTGTTTTCACAATTAATTGACATATTTTCATAGTTTATCTTCAGCAAGTTGTTTTCTTCTTTCAGCTCTATGTTGGAAAGTTGAAGCTGGATGTTTTCATTTTTCAAAGTCTCGTGGGCTTTTTTAATATTTTTAAATTCATTCATCATGTTTTCGAAAGTATGATGCATTCACTGGAATAATTGAGGTTGAGCTTACCTGATCATCGCTATTTTCTTCTTCCGGAATGTCCTTTGCCATAAAGCACATATATGCCTTATCTTCGAATTCATCGTCAGATGAGTCACTTTCAGTGACTACCTGAAGACATTCTTCGGATTTCGATGGTGTGGGGGAGGCTTCTGATTCTCCTATCAGTGCCTTGAGCTTGTTTTTCCAAGCACGTCTTCGTTCATCCCTCTCTTGTTGTTCGACTTCCGGCAACCTTTGAACTTTAGGATGATGACATTTTTTTGCATAATGTCCTAGTTTTCTGCAATTATAGCACAGGTTAGCATCACCAGAGGAAGTTTCAGTACTTACCTTGTGAACAGGCTTGGGCCTGTAAGGACTCTTTCCAGACTGTTTGATGAACTTTTTGAACTTGTGCATGAGGAGCGCCATTTCATCTTGCGATAGGATGTCGTTGTCGCTGTCATCATTCTTGTAACTTGGCTTTGATGGGCTGGGCATGCTGTGTCGACGGTTGCATACAGCGGCTAGAGCTGTAACCTTTGCAGGGGATTCTTCAGCTTTCTCTCTCCTGTCTATATCGTACTCAAATGCTTTGAGGTCAGAAAAGAGATCAAAAGTAGATATTTCATTAAGATTGCAAGACACACGAATAGCTGTGGTATTAATGTCCCATCGGGCAGGGAGAGATCTGAAAATTTTTAGATTTTTCTCCTTTTGAGTATAAGTTTTGCCCAAAGCTTCAAGTTCACCAACAATTCCAGTAAATCTGAGGTTCCTCAAGTGTTTCAGTTGGTTTCATTTCAAAAGATTCAAATTGCTGAGTTAATTTTGAAAAAAAAATTCTTTTGAGAGCTCAGTTCCCTCACAAATTAACTTGAGTTTATCCCAGATATCCTTGGCTGATTTACAGCTCTTTACCTTAGAGAATGTGCCTTTGTCAAGGGTGCCAAACAGCGCATTCTTCGCAACATTGTCGAGGTTGGCGCGCTTTCTTTCGTCAGAAGTCCATTGTTGGCGCTCTTTCTCAAGCATCTCAGCATGAGATTGGCCTTCAATCCTAGGGGCTCGATTTACCTTCATAATTTTGATGGGGCCATCCTGTATAACAAAAATCATCTCTCCGTGCATTGCTGCAAGATGAGCCTCCATCCTGATTCTCCAATCATCAAACTCATTAATAGAGAACATAGGAACTTTGTTGATCATTGATGTATCCATATTAGAATGTAGGAATGAAAAAAACTGTTTTATAAAAATAAGTGATTTTGGATCTGATTCGGTTAAAAATACGACTGATTGTTGTTTAAAACACTTCCTGCTTCCTTGCTAGAGTCCAGAGCCTACTGTCTTCAAATATGCTTCCAAGTAGCGTGCGCAATTTTTGTATTCTAGTGTGCGTTAAGCTTCTGCATAACGTGCGCAAATTCCCTCCTTAGCATGCGCAAATGATGTTCCTTTTTCCAGTCCAGACCTTACTGACCTTACTGCCTTGGCCGATAGCGTGCGCTAGATAGTTTGTTGCGTGCTCTAATTTTATCAATTAGCGTGCGTTAATAAATGAATCTTGCATGCGCTAACCATCAGATAGGTTTCCAACTTCTCTGTAGGTGACTTTTCTGACTGCAAATGATATCGCGATAGCGTGCGCTACAATGTGTGTGTAGCGTGCGCTAGGCACTCATTTTGCCTTCAATGAAACAGCCCGTGGAGATGAATTTAGTTAAATGTTTTGGAAGCAATCATCATCAAAATACTTTGTTTCAACATGATCAGCGTCGATGGTGTAAACTTAACTTGTTCCCGAACCATATAAACCATATAGGTTGTGAATGTTTTTATTCATATGGTATGAATGTCGACAAACGCGCTTAAATGAATCAATGTGCAAAGTGTAACATTAATCGCGAAAATATTCCCATGAAAAAATATTAAGTTTAAAAGGTTTCAAGGTTTTCTTTCCCTCCATCGAGCTTTTACTGAAAGACATTGCCATTCCTGACTTGTAAATATATATAGAGAAATTGGTCCGTGTATTTGAGAGCAAAACATTTCACTCCTTATTGGATAAGGGGAACGACACTGAAATGGTTTATAACTCAAATACTTAATCGTTCGCAAGTCGATGAAACTTGACTGGGCATTAAGTTTGTGTGAAGACTTGCATGACGTGTTATATGACTTTGATAGTGCCTGTCATCACTAATGGTTAGTGGGAGAACACGTTGTAGGTATGCTAATGGGATTAGTATACTCGAACAGACTCATCCTCGATTCGTCACACGATTTTCACTCTGGGACAGTCAATGACGGAATATATAGGTTGTGATAGGTATTCGTGAACCTTCGACTTGAGGATTTAGTAGGATGTGCTTGTGACGTCAAGATTTTTACTAGAGTAGTTCGGCCCAAAAAGCCGAGAGGTGGGTGTCAACCTCAACATGCGTCTTGATGGACAAGTAGCAGGTTCTACTAAGTACCAAGATAGCATTTTATATTGGATATAATTTGATTAAAATGGAATATGGTATTTCATTTTAAAGTGGGAAACTTGATTTGTTGGAATGGTTTTGACTGACCGAATTACTTTGAAAGATTTCATATCACCGATTGTGTGGATTGATTGGATCAATCTCTTTATAGTTAATTTTATATATTGGTTGGATCTATATATATATATATATGTATTAATTCCATTTATTTAGTATTTATTGGATGAATGCTAGTGAATAGGGATGTGGTTCATGGACCTAGTTTTGAATTGTTCGGTTTTATTCGATTAGGTTGTAAAGGTCGTTTTGTGCCTATTTATTTTACTAGAAAAATTTGTATAGGATGCAATTTTTCAATGTAAAATTTATATGCAATGACGAAGACCGGAGGAAGATCCGTTCGAGAAGACGAAGATTCAAGACCGAAGACATGTAAATTAGATTATGATGTTTCTGTTCTAGGAACAATCCATGAACTGCATGTTGGTAGCAACTAGGTTGTGAATGTTTTATTCATATGGTACGAATGCAACAAACGCACTTAAATGAATTAATGTTCAAAGTGTAACAGTAATCACAAAAAATTCTCCCACGAAAAAATATTAAGTTTAAAAGGTTTCAAGGTATTCCTACCCTCCATTGAGCTTGCGGAAAAGTGAAATCCAAACCGGATGTGCTATTCTTCCGAGTTATAGGGGTAGTCGTTTGGGGAGGATCGATACATTCTAAGAGTGCATTGGATGCCTACGGTTGGGGAAATTTTATCCCTAGAAACCTGTTCGGTTGCCGGATAAGATTCAATTATGAAACTGATTAGCGTCGATGGTATAAACTTAACTTGTTCATGAACTATAGAAACCGCATAGGTTGAGGGGAGTGAACATGGGGAAAAAGAAGATCGAATCATCCATTAGGTGGGTTGGTGTTGGACACCACTTTATGAACATTAATAGACCAGAAACCTGTTCGGTTGCCCTCTATTAAAATTTATAAAGAACTCGATCACCACTATGAAGTAAAGCGAACAAGTACTTCCAGATTTCACATGGGAGTGTGTTATTCCGATAAAAATAGTGGGAGGTGCGTTAAATTAATATAAAAGACCTTAATTCTAAACTCAGATCATAATCAAATGAGTCACTAATCAATCTATTTTACATAATGCAGACAAACCAAATAACAACTCTCATAATGACAATGAACCCACTTGCAATTCTACTCGAGAAGAATAACCTAACCGGACCAAACTTCGTGGATTGGCTCCGCAATCTGATGATTATCCTCAGTATCGAGGCACTGGGATACGTCTTGGAGGCAGACATTCCAGCACCTCCAGTGCGGACCAGATCCAGTCATGAAGATGTTAAAAACCACGAAAAGTGGTTAAGGATGACATTAAAGTCCGTTGCTATATGATGGGCTCTATGTCTAATGAGCTTCAGAGAGCTCATGAGAAAATGACTTCTGCTAGGCAGATCTTATCTCACTTAACCAAGCTTTATGGTGAGCACAGTCGAACTACTAGGTATGAGATATCTAAGCAACTCTTCGGTGCCAGGATGAAGGAAGGTGAGAAAGTTGGGGACCATATCCTCAAAATGATCTCTATGATCGAGAGATTGGAGGCTCTTGATTTTAGAATGCATGTTTCTCTCCAAACTGACCTTATCCTACAATCTATTCCTGATTCCTTCTCTCAGTTTGTTATGAACTTCAACTAGAATGAAATTACTTGCAATTTAGCTGGGTTGATGAACAAACTTGTAACCGCTCAGTCTCAGATAAAGACTCCGCGGGTGAAGGAATCTGCCCTTGTGATTTCTTCTAAATCTCGGAAGTCCAAGAACAAGAAGAAAAAGACCAAGAAGCAGATAGGCTCACAAAGTAAGGATAAGGGCAAGGACCCGATCGTTCCTAAGAGCAAGAAGAAGGACAAATGTCTCCGATGTGGTGAGATGGGGCACTGGGAAAGAGACTGTTCGATCCTTCATGGCACTTCAGGTACAGAACTTTTAGTTTTGGAAGCGAATTGTTGTGCTACTGTATTTTCTACTTCTTGGATACTGGATTCAGGTGCTAGTTCTCACATTTGTACCATGAATCAGTTTCTGGAACAAAGTAGGAAGCTTGGAGCTGGAGAAGTGATGATTACTGTCGGAAGCAGGCATAGTGTCGAAGCAACTGACATAGGATCACTTCTTTTGGACTTGGAATCCGACTTTGTTTTAACATTGGATGATGCACTTGTTTTGCGCAAGAGGCAAAAAGATATTGTATCCATTTCGGTCATGGATCGGAAAGGCTTTTCATTTTTCATTGGTGATGGTTCTTGCAAAATTTATTTCCTAAATAACTAGTAGGCACTGCCACATTGTTAAATGGATTGTATCATCTAAACCTAAATAACAAAGTCATTGTAAACACCATGACTAGGAAGCGTGGTAGGGATGAAACTAATCAAGTTTTGAAATGGCATCTTATACTTGGTCATTGGTCAGACCAAGGTTGAAAACATGGAAAAGGATGTACTTTTGGGTCCATTGGTATCGGATCCCTTTCCAACTTGTGAATCTTGCCTTAAAGGCAAAATGACTAAGTCCCCTTCAGAGGGACTTTTGCACTCCTGACTGCTGCTTATATCTTGAATAGACGTCTTTCTAAATCAGTTCCTAAAACTCCACATGAGGTGTGAGAAGGCAAGAAACCAATTTTTAATCATATTAGGATTTGGGGATATCCCGCATATGTCAAGAAGACTAAGGTAGAGAAGTTGGAAGCAAGGTCCATGAAGGGACGTTTCATTGGATTCCCATCTTGGACGATGGGTTATCTATTCTACATGCCCGGAGATCGAAAGAATATTGTTTCTTTGCAAGCACACTTCCTAGAAGATGAGTTCATTAAGGAAGGAGGAGCAGGTAGAAGTATTTCTTTGGAAGAATATAATGAAACTCCTCAGGAGACACTTGTATAAAAAATTGGAACCAAACCTTGTGAAACAAAAGTACAACCACCTCTTAGGTCTAGTAGGGTGTCTCAAATACCTAAGAGGTATGGCTTTATACACTTGGGGGAACTGGGTCTCCACGAGGTTCCAGGTGACAGCCAAGAGACCAACTGTAATATCCGAATATTTGATATGTATTTTATTTGTATTTGAACCTTGTGACATTTCGTATGTTGTATTATTAATCCGTGTCGTATTATTAATCCGAGTATGATCCTCCGTATTTCGTAGTTCGGTATTGGCGAGTGTATGATTTAATTAATGTTAATGCATGCATGTATTTACATGTAATTAGCGCACGCTAACCAGTGAGTGTAGCGTACGCTAAAATGTGTAAATAGCGCACGCTAAAAGTTGACACTTAGCGTACTCTATGTGTGGTCAACATAATTGAGACAAGGGTAGTAGGTGAGATCGGATCACAGATATTGGATAGGGACATGTCTGGATGAACCTGGACGGCTTTTTGGAAAAGTTGAGTCAACGGTGCTTCGCGCACGCTATGAGAGATATGTTAGCGCACGCTAATTCGAGTGCAGTGAGGTCAGTGAGCTTCGTAAAGTCGTTAGTGCATGCTATGAAAGGGTGTTAGCATACGCTAACTGTTGTATTTAACGTACGTAAAGGGTATTTATAGAAAGAGACAGTAGACCGTGAGCTCGTTAGCGCACGCTAAAATGAGATAGCGCACGCTAGTGGTCATTTCCTATAAATAGGACATTACCTCCATTTCATTTCTCACTTTACCCTTCATTCCATTTCCGACTTCTACGACTTGGAGAGTTATTCTCACGACTTTAACCCCTCTTATAAGCCTCTGAATGTGATTGTTGAAGACGAGGAGCATTGGAGATTAGCGTTCAAGCATCCGGTGTTGAGTTCTACCAAGTGTTTTGTCGTTTCCTTCCGTATTAAGTTTTGTGATTCTTTAACAACCTAGAGTTTATGTTCCTAGTGATGATTATAAGCATTCTACTAAGGTAATTGATCTTAGTCTGAGCATTATTATTCAAACAACAAGTTTAGAAGGATTGGATTGGTTAAACTTAGATTTTTCGTCGGAAATAGTTGAACCTTGATTATGGCTATCATAAGGATATGATTTTCAAAGATTATAACCTGCTTTGATGATGATTCATGATGATTACATGATGGATATGATGATTCTATGATTAGTATATGATGAGCGAATTATGTATGTTATCACATAGACTAGCTGAATTTGAGATGATGAATGTAGGGATCGTTCTTCAAGTATAATCCAGGGTTTGTAAAGATTTTTCGGATTGATAATATTCATATGAATGGTTAGAATGATATAATCATATTGTAACAATCGTGATGAACGTAGAACTTGGATTATATGAGTTACTTGCGGAAGAACGAGAATCATAAGTGGGATGGTTGAACGTAATTACCTTGTTATGAATTCGTTTAGATAACCGAACGTGTAGTAGAATTGATGGGCAGAATTAGAATGTGGGTTGTGACGTTTTGAATATGCTGAAACCCATAGATATCAACGTGTTATCCCCGTTATGACCTTTCGTTTCACATGTAGCATAGTATTCATTCGACTTAGTGTCTTTGGAGTAGTTAACCGGTGTAATATCCGCATTTTTCCCTTCTCTTAATATTCTCATTTTGGTGTATTTTCATTTTTGGCAACTCGCTTGTAACCGTATTGACATTTTGAGGATATTTAATATTGGACTTTTTTTCGTTAGAGCTTCTTTCGGACTCGTTTTACTCGATTCGGTGTTTCATGTTGTTTTCGTCGCTATTTCGGGTATTCTCGTAAATGGTCGTTCGGAACCGCCGTTTCGGGGTTGCCGAGGACCCATCTCATGTTATTATGCATGTTGTGAACTTCTGTTTGGTGTTTCGACCATGTATCGTACATTTCGGATGTTTTGGGCCGTTTTGAAAATTTCCCAAACTTTTGGGAAAATTACGTTTGTTGTTGTTTTTCCAAACCTTTGGGTAGTCGGGAATATGTTTTCCTTCAACACTTAAGTTCGTCGCCTCGAATCCTTTACGTTCGTACCATCGTGAGTCATTCACCGTTGCATTTCGATTTTGTTTCGGTTCCTTCCTTATCAGTGGTTGGCCTGTACTCCCCAGGAAGGAGCATTACGTACGCAATGCATGTTGCCGTTACGTACGTAACGGTTGTGTGTAAAATAGTACAGGGAATTCTGCGATTTTCGTTACGTACATAAGCATGGGATAGCTTACGTACGTTAACAAGCTAACGTACGTTAGCTACCTGTGGCTAACGTACCTAACACGACTTGGGTTACAAACCCAGGAGTTGACCGATTTCGGCCATTTTCACTTCTCCTCCTCCCCATCCGACTCCTACACGATTTTCTTGGCATTTCCGGCGATTTGAAGCTTTGTAACTCGGAGCCATCATCTTCTTTGAGTTTTTAGAGTATATTATCAACATATAATCGTGTTCTTCGTCATTAATTCGAGGTAAAGTCCTAAAACCTTCTTTTAGGTAAATTGGAGGTTTTCACGTTTTCGTCCGATTCGTTCCGTATGATAGATTAATTCACGATGAATATGATTAATCTTGTGGGTATTGTCGGTTTTCCTACGGATTCATGGTATATTTCGTAGTATTTTTGTAATCGAGAGGGTTTGGTTGTGGTCCGCCCTCGTTGTTGTTTTTATACGAATATAGATGAATCGTAGGCGGGTTTTCAGGTGTATTCCAAGTCCGTATTCGTTTAGCATTGGTTGTGATTATGTTCTGCGAATTGTTAGGTTCGTTTTATTCGGTCCCTAGCATTCGTCGGCGTCTTTCCTTCTATTCGTTGCGTCATCTATTGATCGAGGTGTTGTTGCCCAAAATATTTATCCGAAGATTAAATACTGCTGGAATGAACGGACAACAAACAACAATTTGCGGGAGCACTTCCGAGAGAATATGAATAACACAAGATTTGCCGGGTTTGTTAGGCCCGGGCTTGAATGCTCTCGCGAGATGTTATTAATACAAATATTCGTGGATACAAGTATTAATTTGAGAATCTAAGTACAATGAGTGTAAAAAGACTCTGTTAATCCAGCTCTTGAGCGAAGCTCGGTGTTCTTCGTCCCTGCCGATCGTCTGCTGAATGAGAGAGGCCGAGAGAAGAAAGAACCAAAAGATAGCTGTTGCCAAGAGTAGGAGATAGCCAAGTGCTGTGTGAAATCTCGTGGGAATTGAAGTTCTGAAGCCTTTTAGGGAGTAAGAACTCGATGGGAATCCGAGAGCTGTCCAAGTGCAGGCTGCCTGCTATATATAGGGGCTGAGGTGCCCTGTTTTCTAGCGGGCGATCGCCTTTCGGCCATTATAATAATGGGGCGATCGTCTTCCGGCCAATATAATAATGGGGCGATCGTCCTTAAGTCACACGGGCTGTCGGCCTAAAGTCCAAGGTAGATGCTGGCAGCCAGCTGTGCGGTCCAATGAGGAGCCAGCACGCGTCCGGAGTCACTGTCACATGCGGTCCTACTGACACCTCTCGGCGGGCCTGTCGGCTGGTGGGAAGATGCTGACAGGCTGTGATCAACGATCCGTGATATGCGGATCTTGTCTCGGCTCTGCACGTGGGTTCCGTCCTGAGGCTCGGCCTTTGCCAACTGGATGACTATCGGCTTCGAGTGGCATGAGGCGGTCGTCTCTAGCCGGTTACCAAAGGTCGGCATTGGCCAGTCACTGAGGGTCGGCATCGGTCGGTCACCAAGGGTCGGTCGGCAAGTGCCGGGATATGATCGTCTGCTAGTCGGCCACCAGGAGTCGATCGCCAAGTACCGAGAGATGATCGTCTTAGATGTCGATCGCTCGGCACCGGGACTTGTCCTGGGACCTTCGGTTGGCCGATTTATCTTGTCTGCTGGGCTAAGGCTAGGCCGCCTGGTCGCTGATCGGCAGTTCTGCCTCGGCTGCTCGGCAGTAGCTAGGTCGCCCGATCTCCGAGGCGATCGCCGGTCGGAGAGTATAATTCTCGACACAACAATTGCCCCCCAGCTTGCTCCGATGTTGAAGACATGGGGCGAGGTGGTTCTTGCTGGCGATCGTGCAAGGTGAGGATGGGCGATCCGTTGAGCTGACTTTGGATTCGGACTTGGGCTATCATGGTCGATTGGCTAGCTATCTTTCGGTCTTGTACCTACAAAAAACAACATTGGCCGATCCCCCTCAGAAACTTGATGGTTTCGTCATTTGAGGAATCATGCACAGTCGCGGAGTTCGATGGACCGACTCCATGACCGTGTCTTGGTGCGCGAAGACATTGAGTGTCTCGTGACTCATTTTATTATGAGGGTCCTCTGTTAGGCTGCGCCTCGCCTCGTATTTAAACGAAGGGCGTACGGTCTCGGTCTAGAGGAGTCCTTGCACGGGGCAGCGTCGGATGATTCAACTCCACGCCCGCGGCTTGTTAGCTCTGCTTCCACCTCGGCCTGCCATGGAGATGGCGAACCTCGACGGTGTACATTGAGATGGGGGTTGTGGCACGTCGCATTGTCTGGGTACATCATGTTAGATGGTGAACCTTGAGGGCGGGCGATCGTGTCCACTGATTAATTTTGGAGGGCCCTCAGACTACGCCAGCCTCGTATTTAAACGAAGGGCGGGAGATCTTGGCCCAAAGGGACCTTGCATGGCCGAAGCAGCCGGTTCCATCGACTACCAGGACCATGGCTTTATGATGTGCGGTGGAGGCGATCTCATGCCTTAGTCCGTCATGTTAGATCTTGGACTGTCGATGGCGATCGTGTCCTCTGGTTTGGTGATGTAGCTTGATGATCGGCGATCGGGTTGGAAGACTGGTGATCGTCGCTCGGCTGCCGATCGCATTATTCATAAGTTGATATTGGCGATCGGGCGGGAGATCGTCGTTCGGGCGCCGATCGCGCTTTTCAAAGGTTAAGGAGAAACCTTTGCCTGGCCAGGAAGTCTGCGGCTTTAGCTCGGAAGATCGCGTAGGTCGCGGGTTGGTCCTTCGTGAGATGCCTGAACATCGGCGAAAGACCATGAAATCCTCCTAGGACCGCGTAGAGGGCGATCTCATCGCTTACGGGCTCGCCGTTGAGGATGATCTCGTCTACCCGGTCGATGTAGTCCGAGTCGGACTCTTCTTCCCCTTGCTTGATTCGCAGCATGCGAAAGGGACCTTCTTGCCGAGCGGCCCTGGTGGCGAAGTACTTTGTGAAGACGTTCGCCAGCTGGTTAAAGGAGTTAATGGACCGAGGTGGCAATGAGGTGTACCACCTGTAGGCTAGGTCGTCCAGCGTTATAGGGAACATTCGGCACCTGGTCACGTCAGATGCCCCACACCCGGTCATGTAGATGTTGAACTTGCTCAGGTGTATTTCGGGGTCCGATCTCCCCTCGTACAAAGGTGTTTGCGGAGGAGCGATCTTGTGCTGCACGGGGGCGAGCTCGATGTTGACCACGAGTGGCTCGCTCGGCTCAGCGATCGTCTTCTTGGCGCCTGCCCCGGATTCAGGAGCACCTTCATGTCGTCAAGCTGACGTTGCATCGCGGCCATCGCCGTGGCTCGGTCGCTTGCGGATCGGCTTTGGGAGCAGGAGCCTAGGCGATCGTGTACCGATCTCTGGACTCCGCTGCTGCCGACCTCGGCTATTTGGCGGGGGGGAGCCAAACGGCTGAGCTGTCTTCTGGGTGTCGGGTAGGCCGAGCTCCTGGTGACGGACTCAAACTCCGTCGTCTCGTAGCTGGGGCCGGACTGCCCCGGTCGCCAATACGGGTCGCTGCCCAGGCGATCGAAGACAGAGGTGCCCTGGCTGGCGAGCGCTTCTTCTTGCGGGTGAGAGCCTCCTAGCGATCGCTCGGCCAGTAACGCCTTGAGCTTCCGCTTGGTCTTCCGGCGGACGGCCGAGGGGGTGATAGCGGGAGGCGCGTCGAGAGCACTCCGTCGCTCATGTAGGACGGCCATGGCCTCGTCGATCTGTTCCTTGGTTCAGAACTGATCGAGCGAGAGGCTCGGCCCGCCGTCCAGGGACGGGATCGAGCGTCTCGGACCGCGGTGGCTACCCTCCGCCATCGGCTGCGGCTCGGACTGAGATGGAACGAGGCATCTGGCAGGTTAGCCGGCGACTTTCTTCGACGCGGAGGTGTAAGACAGGATTTCTGAAAGATTTTTTTGAATCGCAGTGAGTGCCACTTCAAGTATATGCCCCGAGAATAGTGAGTGTTCTTCGGGACGGTAGGAATAAAAATTTGAGGGTTAGATCCCCTTCTTCTAGCGCCAATTGTTGTTGCCCAAAATATTTATCTGAAGATTAAATACTGCTGGAATGAACGGACAACAAACAACAATTTACGGGAGCACTTCCGAGAGAATATGAATAACACATGATTTGCCGGGTTTGTTAGGCCTGGGCTTGAATGCTCTCGCGAGATGTTATTAATACAAATATTCGTGGATACAAGTATTAATTTGAGAATCTAAGTACAATGAGTGTAAAAAGACTCTGTTAATCCAGCTCTTGAGCGAAGCTCGGTGTTCTTCGTCCCTGACGATCGTCTGCTGAATGAGAGAGGCCGAGAGAAGAAAGAACCAAAAGATAGTTGTTGCCAAGAGTAGGAGATAGCCAAGTGCTGTGTGAAATCTCGTGGGAATTGAAGTTCTGAAGCCTTTTAGAGAGTAAGAACTCGATGGGAATCCGAGAGCTGTCCAAGTTCAGGCTGCCTGCTATGTACAGGGGCTGAGGTGCCCTGCCTTCCGGCCATTATAATAATGGGGCGATCGTCTGCCGGCCAATATAATAATGGGGCGATCGTCCTTAAGTCACACGGGCTGTCGGCCTAAAGTCCAAGGTAGATGCTGGCAGCCAGCTGTGCGGTCCAATGAGGAGCCAGCACGCGTCCGGAGTCACTGTCATATGCGGTCCTACTGACACCTTTCGGCGGGCCTGTCGGCTGGTGGGAAGATGCTGACAGGCTGTGGTCAACGATCCGTGATATGCGGATCTTTTCTCGGCTCTGCACGTGGGTTCAGTCCTGAGGCTCGGCCTTTGCCAACTGGATGACTATCGGCTTCGAGTGGCATGAGGCAGTCGTCTCTAGCCGGTCACCAAAGGTCGGCATTGGCCAGTCACTGAGGGTCGTCATCGGTCGGTCACCAAGGGTCGGTTGGCAAGTGCCGGGAGATGATCGTCTCCTAGTCGGCCACCAGGAGTCGATCGCCAAGTACCAAGAGACGATCGTCTTAGATGTCAATCGCTCGGCACCGGGACTTGTCCTGGGACCTTCGGTTGGACGATTTATCTTGTCTGCTGGGCTAAGGCTAGGCCGCCTGGTCGCTGATCGGCAGTTCTGCCTCGGCTACTCGGCAGTGGCTAGGTCGCCCGATCTCCGAGGCGATCGCCGGTCGGAGAGTATAATTCTCGACACAACACGAGGCAAGTACACTTATGAACTTACAATCTTAACGTAGTAGTATTGCATGAGAATGGTGTATGTGTGTGTATGCTCACTACGGGTTAGATCCTACGGGGTCTCGGTAGGGGTCCACAGAGACATGGATCGACGAGCTTGCTTTTAACCACTACGGGTTAGATCCGACGGGGTCTCGGTAGGGGTCTACAGAGACGTGGATCGACGGTTAATTATGGTGCATTTTACAAATGTGATTTGATTATGGCATTTCCAGAAATGAGTGCTTTGGAACTATGTTTTTCATACTTGCATGCATCGACTATATGTGTAAGATGTAAGTTGTTCATTTGGTTACTTGTACTAGCGTAATTGCTAACCCCTCTGGGGACCCCGTTTTGGGGAAATTCGTTTTATGAATTTCAAGTCAGGTTCATCGAGACGAGCGGGTGCTGGACCAGTATGCGGATGATGGCCGTGCGTGATGATTGTGCACGAGTGGTGTATTATTGTCTTCTATCTTTTTACCCTTTATGGTTTTTTTAAACTAATAGAAGTACTCGAGTACTTAAGGGTTCTTGTTCGTCCGGATTGTATTGTTGTCTATTGTGTTTGTGTCAGATGATGGTGTTATGTTGACCGGTTGAACCGGGTGGATTATTTTGTTTTGCGTCTTTATGATGAAGTGTTATTTTGTTGTTTCCGCGAGTCGATGAGTATGATGTTTGTTCAGCCTGGTAGGTCCCATATAGGGATTCATGGCGCTGTAATATACCTCTACTATCTTGGGGGTGTTACAGAAAATGGTATCGGAGCACTAGGTTTATGGATACCTAGGCTTGTCGGTTTATTAGGTCTTGTTGTGTTTCATTTTGCACATCATCGTCACGCTGCCATGATTCAGGTACTACCAGTGTCCATAAGTTTTTCCTTACTCTGTTCCTTGTTTCCTTGTATCGCACCTTTGATTCTCAATTGTGATTATTTTTTTTTTCTTCTTGTACTTACCATCGTATGGCCTTTGCTACTTCTTTAACACCAGTATGGATGCTGGAAGAGGCCGTGGTCGTGGTCGTGGCCGGGGACGCGGCCGGGGACATGGGGCAGCCGGTGGGGCGGCCACGTCGCAGTCTTCGAGAGCCGGCAGTACCGGCGACCGTCACGGTCATGCTTCTTCTCAGGAGCGCGCCGACCTTGGTATTGCGGCCGTTATGCAGCAAATGGTGAATCAAATGGCGGCGATAGCTCAGGCGGTTCAGAACCCGGACCCGGCCCACGCTAATCGGGGCGGAGCGGATCGCTGGCTTCAGGATGTCATCAAGATGCATCCTCCCCAGTTTTCGGGAGCTTCGGACCCGATCGGCTGGGAGGGGTGGATCAAGGAGATATCTAAAGTCTTTACTGCTACCAACTGTCCCGAGGACCGTAAGATCCCTATTGCCCAGTACTTTCTCATTGGGGACGCTACGGATTGGTGGGAG
The DNA here is from genome assembly GCA_033398695.1 of Orobanche coerulescens. Lineage (NCBI taxonomy): Eukaryota > Viridiplantae > Streptophyta > Magnoliopsida > Lamiales > Orobanchaceae > Orobanche > Orobanche coerulescens. The sequence continues at coordinate 88,590,997 of CM065809.1, forward strand.
GTCGTTGGGCCCAGAGATCATGTTGCTTCGTGGGCCGAATTTCAAGAATTGATGGAGACTGAATATTGCCCGTGGTCGGTCAAACAAGCTCGAGTACATGCTTTCTATGATGCTCAACCACGGGATATCCCTGTATCTCAAGCTATTACCGATTTTAACAAGGAGTTGGGTTATGTGAAGACCCAAGTTGTCGAGGAGAGCGACAAAATTTTCCATTTTTCCAGGTGGATGAAGTTGTCGATTCGGGACTATATGTCGGGGCCCGTCTGTACTACCTTGAAGGATTACCAGAGTAGGGCCCTTGCTTACGATATGTCTGTGACGGTGAGTGAGGCGGCTCGCAAAAGCAAGAAGCAGAGATCCACTGGAAATTTTTCGGGCCACAAGGGTGGGGGTCAGCAGAAATCCCAATCTGCTAATTTCCCCGCCGGCGGTGGTCCAGCTCGTTCTGCTGGGGGTTCTCGTGGAACTACCAGTGCTCCTATCCGTGATGTGAAGTGTTTTAATTATGGCCGTACAGGCCACGTCAGTCGTACTTGTTTGAACCCTTTGCTGACGTGTAATCAGTGTGGCCAGTCGGGACACAAGGCTGCTTTCTGTGCTGAGAGGGAGAGGATCCTTGGTGCCCGGGCTTTCATTCCAGTGCCTAGGGAACCAAGTGTGAATCAAGGATCGTTTGCTTCTCAATCTTCGCCGAGTGCTAGTCGAAGGAGAGGTCGGGGTCAGCCCGCTAAGGGGGGAGCTTCCAGTGTCGGCTCAGCCCACCCGCGTGTCTATGAGATGCGGAGAGCCGATGACCCAGTGGCTACTGTGGCGACAGGTACCGTTCATATTCTTTCTCATCCTGTTAGTGTGCTTTTCGATTTTGGTGCTACGCATTCATTCATATCTCTGGAGTGTGTGCGCCGTTTGAGTCTTGACTGTTTGACGCCTTGTGAGCCCTTCATCGTTAAGCTTCGAAGCGGTGATAGGATCGTTGGTGATCAGGAGGTTCGAGACTGTTCTATGCTTATTTGTGAGAGGGATTGGCCCTCTAATCTTATTGTTGTGGGTATTGAGGGTGAGGATTTGATTCTCGGAGATGATTGGCTCAAGCGGCATGGTGCAATCATGAACTACCGCACGAGGATCATCACCATGCTAGCCGAAGACGGCACCGAGCACTCTTTCGCCGGGCGAAGGAGGGGAAACCAGAAGTTTGTTATTAATGCCTTGAAAGCGATGAGACTCCTGCGAAAGGGGTGTACTGGATATTGGTGCTACGCCTTGAAGGCGGAGAGTGGTGGAGTCGAGCTTTCGTCGATTCCAATTTTTAGTGAGTTTCCTGACGTCTTTCCTGACGAGTTACCGGGTTTGCCACCGGATTGTGAGGTCGAGTTTTCTATAGAGTTAGAGTCGGGCGCGGCTCCTATTTCGAAGGCGCCGTATCGCATGGCACCTTCAGAGATGTCGGAGTTGAAGAAGAAGTTGAGTGAGCTTCTTGAGTCGGGGTATGTTTGACCGAGCGCCTCGCCTTGGGTGCACCGGTCCTGTTTGTGCGGAAGAAGGATGGTTCACTGCGTTTGTGTATCGACTATCACGAACTAAACAAGTATCCTTTGCCGAGAATTGATGACTTGTTCGATCAGTTGCAGGGAGATGCGGTATTCTCGAAGATTGATTTGAGATCGGGGTACTATCAGCTCCGGGTGAGAGAGTCCGATGTGCCGAAAACAGCTTTTCGGACGAGATACGGACATTATGAGTTCGTAGTTATGCCTTTCGGGTTAACTAATGCGCTGGCGGTGTTCATGCAGTTGATGAACAAAGTCTTTATCGAGTATTTGGATAAATGTGTCGTCGTCTTCATTGACGATATTCTTATTTATTCGAGGAATGAGGAAGAGCATGCCCATCATTTGCGGGTAGTGTTAGACATCTTGAGGACCGAGCAACTCTATGCGAAGTTCTCGAAATGTGAGTTCTGGCTGAAGGAAGTGATGTTTTTAGGTCACGTGATTTCAGCCGAGGGGGTTCGTGTGGATCCGCAGAAGATTGAGGCGGTGTTGGATTGGGCACTGCCCAAGAATGTGAAGGAGATCTGTAGTTTCTTGGGTTTGGTCGGATACTACCGTAGGTTCGTCGAGGGTTTCTCGAAACTAGCTTGGCCACTTACACAGTTGCTCCAGAAGTCCGAGAAGTTCGTCTGGAATGACGAGAGGCAGTCGAGTTTTGAGGAGCTGAAGAGGCATTTGACTTCAGCCCCGATTTTGGTGTTGCCATGTGGCAACGAGGGTTTTGTCATTTATAGCGATGCTTCGGGTCAGGGTCTTGGGTGCGTGTTGATGTAGCACGGAAAGACTATTGCGTTTGCGTCGAGGCAGTTGAGGCCGTATGAACTTAACTATCCTACTCATGATTTGGAGTTAGCGGCAGTTGTTTTTGCGCTCAAGATTTGGCGTCACTATCTTTTCGGCTCTGCATGTCAGATTTTTACAGATCATAAAAGTCTGAAGTACATATTTACTCAGCGGGAGTTGAATATGAGGCAGAGGAGGTGGTTAGAGTTTATTAAGGATTATCATCTCGAAATCCTTTATCATCCGGGCAAGGCGAACGTCGTGGCCGATGCCTTGAGTCGCAAACCAGTCTCATTGTGGACACTTGAGATCCTTATGTCTCAAGTAGAGCTTCAGCGGGATTTGATTGAGTTGAGCATTGAGATTTCGTTGCCTGGAGCCGTAGGGTGACTTTGTGCTTTAGAGATTTCATCATCTCTGATCGATGAAATTAAACTGAAGCAGCTGGAGGATCCGATGATTATTCAAATCCGAGAGAATGTTCTAAAAGGAAAGTCTCCTGGATTTGTGATTCATGAAGATGGGGTATTGAGATTCCAGATTCGACTGTGTGTGCCGAATGACTCGGAATTGAGGCAGGGTATTTTGCGTGAGGCCCATGCTACGCCTTACTCCGTTCATCCTTGTTCGAGTAATATGTACAAGGACCTGAGGAGGAATTTCTGGTGGAATGATAAGAAGGAGGAGGTCGCACAATTTGTAGCGAGATGATTGACTTGTCAGCAGGTCAAAATCGAGCATCAGCGACCGGCTGGGTTATTGCAGTCACTTCCCGTTCCGGAATGGAAATGGGAAGATATATCGATGGATTTCGTTACGAGTTTTTCGAGATCGAGATCGGGCATGAATATGGTTTGGGTGATTGTTGATCGCCTGACCAAGTTGGCACATTTTCTGGGCATCAAGGACACTTGGGGCCCGGAGAAGTTAGCTCGTGTGTTTATCGAGCAGATTGTGAGGCTTCACGGTACTCCGAAGTCTATTGTTTTGGATCGTGATGGCTGTTTTGTATCGCACTTTTGGCAGGTGGTGCATAAGGCGTTGGGTACCCGTTTGCGTTTGAGTACCTCTTTTCATCCCCAGTCAGATGGACAGTTGGAACGCACTATCCAGATGTTCGAGGATATGTTGCGTGCTTGTGCTCTCGATTGGAGCAGTGACTGGGAGGAGCATTTGCCATTGATCGAATTCACGTACAACAATAGTTGCAACGCGTCGATTCGGACGGAACCGTATGAGGCACTTTATGGGTGGCGATGTCGATCACTGATTTGTTGGAATGAGGCGTCCGATTTGGTCGGGACCTAGCCGGATGTCGTTTTAGAGACGAGGCGGAAGATAGGATTAATTCGGGAACGGATGTTGACTGCCCAGAGTCGACAGAAGTCATATGCCGATGTCCGTCGTCCACCTTTGGAATTCGAGGTGGGAGACCATGTTTTACTAAAGCTGTCTCCGATGAGAGGAGTTTTCCGTTTCGGGAAAAAAGGGAAGTTGAGTCCGAGATTTATTAGACCCTTTGAGATTCTTGAGCGAGTCGGCGATTTGGCATATCATTTGGCGCTACCTCCGGCCTTGAGTTGCGTTCATAGCGTTTTTCATGTTTCCCAGCTGAGGAAATATGTTCCGGATCCTAGTCATATCATCGACTTTGGCGAGATCGACATTGCCGAGGACTTTACCTTCGAGGAGCGTCCCTTAAAGATTTTGGAGCACCGTGAGAAGCGACTGAGGCATAAGACCATTCCTTTGGTCAAAGTGCAGTGGTCGAGACATGGTGTCGAGGAGGCAACTTGGGAAACCGAGGAGAGCATGCGTGCTAAGTATCCCGAGTTATTTATTTCTTAAGTTTCGGGACAAAACTTGTTTTTAGATGGGTAGAATGTAATATCCGCATTTTTCCCTTCTCTGAATATTCTCATTTTGGTGTATTTTCATTTTTGACAACTCGCTTGTAACCGTATTGACATTTTGAGGATATTTAATATTGGACTTTTTGTCGTTTGAGCTTGTTTCGGACTCATTTTACACGATTCGGTGTTTCATGTTGTTTTCATCGCTATTTCGGGTATTTTCGTAAATCGTCGTTCGGAACCGCCGTTTCGGGGTTGCCGAGGACCCATCTCATGTTATTATGCATGTTGTGAACTTCTGTTTGGTGTTTCGATCATGTATCGTACATTTCGGATGTTTTGGGCCGTTTTGTAAATTTCCCAACTTTTGGGAAAATTACGTTTGTTGTTGTTTTTCCGAACCTTTGGGTAGTCGGGAATATGTTTTCCTTCAAAACTTAAGTTCGTCGCCTTGAATCCTTTACGTTCGTACCATCGTGAGTCATTCACCGTTGCATTTCGATTTTGTTTTGGTTCCTTCCTTATCAGTGGTTGGCCTGTACTCCCCAGGAAAGAGCATTACGTACGTAATGCATGTTGTTGTTACGTACGTAACGGTTGTGTGTAAAATAGTACAGGGAATTCTACGATTTTCGTTACGTACGTAAGCATGGGATAGCTTACGTACGTTAACAAGCTAACATACGTTAGCTACCTGTGGCTAACGTACGTAACGCGGCCTGGGTTATAAAGCCAGGAGTTGACTGATTTCGGCCATTTTCACTTCTCCTCCTCCCCATCCGACTCCTACATGATTTTCTTGGCATTTCCGGCGATTTGAAGCTTTGTAACTCTGAGCCATCATCTTCTTTGAGTTTTTGGAGTATATTATCAACATCTAATTGTGTTCTTCGTCATTAATTCGAGGTAAACTCCTAAAACCTTCTTTTAGGTAAATTGGGGGTTTTCACGTTTTCGTCCGATTCGTTACATATGATAGATTAATTCACGATGAATACGATTAATCTTGTGGGTATTGTCGGTGTTCCTACGGATTCATGGTATATTTCGTGGTATTTTTGTAATCGAGAGGGTTTGGTTGTGGTCCGCCCTTGTTGTTGTTTTTCTACGAATATACATGAATCGTAGGCGGGTTTTCGGGTGTATTCCAATACCGTATTCGTTTAGGATTGGTTGTGATTGTGTTCTTTGAATTGTTAGGTTCGTTTTTGTCGGTCCCTAGCATTCGTCGGCGTCTTTCCTTCCGTTCGTTGCTTCATCTATTGATCGAGGCAAGTACACTTATGAACTTACAATCTTAACGTAGTAGTATTGCATGAGAATGGTGTGTGTGTGCATGCTCACTACGGGTTAGATCCGACGGGGTCTCGGTAGGGGTCCACAGAGATGTGGATCGACAAGCTTGCTTTTAACCACTACGGGTTAGATCCGACTGGGTCTCGGTAGGGGTCCACAGAGACGTGGATCGACAGTTAATTGCCATGCATTTTACAAATGTGATTTGATTATGGCATTTCCGGAAATGAGTGCTTTGGAACTATGTTTTTCATACTTGCATGCATTGACTATATGTGTAAGATGTAAGTTGTTCATTTGGTTACTTGTACTAGCGTAATTGCTAACTCCTCTGGGGACCCCGTTTTGGGGAAATTCGTTTTATGAATTTCAGGTCAGGTTCATCGAGACGAGCGGGCGCTGGACCAGTATGCGGATGATGGCCGTGCGTGATGATTGTGCAGGAGTAGTGTATTATTGTCTTCTATCTTTTTACCCTTTGTGGTTTTTTTAAACTAATAGAAGTACTCGAGTACTTAAGAGTTCTTGTTCGTCCGAATTGTATTGTTGTCTATTGTGTTTGTGTTAGATGATGGTGTTATGTTGACCGGTTGAACCGGATGGATTATTTTGTTTTGCGTCTTTATGATGAAGTGTTATTTTGTTGTTTCCGCGAGTCGATGAGTATGATGTTTGTTCAGCCTTGTGGGTCCCATATAGGGATTCACGGCGCTGTAATATACCTCGAATATCTTGGGGGTGTTACAACCGGGAAGTACTTTAATTACGTTTTATGTATTGATGTTATACATGTTGTCGTGCATATGTGTCGTTGTTGTATGTCCACCTCATATTGGTCCGATGGTATCATCTTGGGATCTATGCTAGCGTGCGCTGGATTATTCGACAGGTTTTTCCACCTCGTGTTTGTCCGACTGGATCATCATGGGATCTATGCAGTGAACGCTGGATCATCGGCATGATGTGGTCATTATGTTGTGTATGGTGAGTCTTCTCGTAGTAAAGTCTCGTTGTTATTGTTGTCATTGATGATGTTGTCATCGTGAGATGTTGATAATCTGTTGTTGTATAATTATCGTACTTGTACTAGCATCGTTGTGCTAACCCCTTCGGGGGTGGACATTTGTTGTATGTTCAGGATACAGGAGGGCGGGGAAACAACCACTAGAGTTGCGTGATAACGAGGGTGCATATTGATATTACGGTCGGGATGGTTTGTTAGATTGTGTTTTCGTTTTAATAAGTACTCGAGTATGCTGTCGTTTTGTTTATATATTGAGTTTTGCTTTTGGGTGTTGGCCGATTTGTACTTTCAGACTTGTGATGTAATAATAAATTTTATGGCTGGTATTTAATAATGTTGTCTTTTATATTCTTAGCCTAGTAAATCCTTATATCTAGGATTTACGGCACTGTAATAATCCTTAATATCTCGTGGTGTTACACCGACCCCGCGACCTATGACCAAGCGATAGTGGATGTAGACACCTCGAAATGGCGAGAAGCTATGAAAGCGGAGATAGACTCGATGCATGGCAATCAGGTGTGGACTCTAATAGATCGCCCTCAGGACATAGTGCCTATTGGGAACAAGTGGATCTATAAGAGAAAGACTGATGGGGATGGCAAGGTTGACACCTATAAGGCCAGGCTTGTGCCAAAGTGTTTTACCCCAAAACAAGGGATCAATTACCATGATACATTCTCGCCCATAGCTATAATCAAGTCTATTCGAATGATGATTGCTATAGTTGCCTACCACGATTATGAGATATGGCAGATGGACGTAAAGACGGCTTTCCTAAATGGATTCCTCGAGGAGGATATCTATATGGAATAGCCTAAAGTCTTTATGTCTGACATCGATATTCATAAAGTGTGCAAGCTTCAGCGTTCTATTTATGGACTGAAGCAGGCTTCGCGTAGTTGGAACCTTCGTTCTGACGAGGCTGTCAAAGAGTTTGACTTCGTGCAAAATGAAGAGGAATCTTGTGTATACAAGAGGGTTAGTGTGAGCAAGATCGCATTCTTAGTATTATAAGTAGATGACATTCTACTAATATGAGACGATGTGGGAATGCTCAGTTCTGTGAAAGCTTGGCTTTCAAGTAGGTTCTCCATGAAAGACTTGGGAGAAGCTACCTATATTCTTGGGATTCGAATCTACCAGGATAGAGTGAAGAGAATGATAGGTCTTTCCTAAGCCCTCGATATAGATAAGATCTTAAAGCGATTTAAGATGAATGATTCTAAAAGAGGGTTCCTTCTGATGCGACATGGAATAAAACTCACCTCGAAGATGTGTCCACAAAGTAAGGAACAATGAAAGGAAATGATTAATATACCATATGCATCGGCCGTGGTTAGCCTGATGTATGCTATGCTGTGTACGAGACCTGACATTGCACATGCTGTGACCGTGGTTAGTAGGTTTCAGGCAAACCCAGGAAAGGAACATTGGACCACCGTAAAGAACGTTCTCAAGTACTTGAGAAAGACTAGAGATCTGGTTCTTATGTGTGGTGGTGGAGAACTGATTGTGACGCGATTCACTGATTTAGACTTCCAAGGACAGAAAGACGAATCCATTCTAGCTACATTTTTACTCTTAATGGAGGAACAGTATCTTGGCATAGCGCCAAGCAAAGCGCGACTGCTGATACCACCTGTCAGGCTGAGTACAAGCGGCCTCGGAGGCCTTTTAGGAAGAGTTTTGGATTAAGAAGTTGCTGGGTGAACTTCAAGTGACACCAAATGCTGAGCTGCATGTTACGATTTTGTGCGATAACAACGGAGCTGTAGCACAAGCCAAGGAGCTGAGGTTTCACAATAGTACAAAACACATTGAGAGAAAGTATCATCTCGTGAGAGAATTTGTTCGCAAATGATATGTTGCGCTGCATAGAGTAAACTTAGAAGACAATGTCGCTGATCCACTGACCAAGCCACTTTCTCAGATAATCTTGGAGCATCATCTGGAGAACATGGGTATTAGGTACCATAGTGTGTGGCATTAAGTTCAAGTGGGAGATTGTTAGGAATATGCCCTCGAATACCACTCAGATGATGTTTGAGAGAGGGCATTGTACTTGTTATTATGCAAACTATTATCAGAAGACAATTGTTTGTTACTTTATTTACTGAAAGTCATTAGCATTCCTGACTTGTAAATATATAGAGAGAAACTAGTCCGTGGATTAGAGAGCAAAACATTTCACTCTTTATTGGATAAGGGTTGTAACACCCCGAGATATTCGGAATAATTACAGCGCCGTAAACCCTTTAAGTAAGGATTTACAAGGCTAATTTAAAAGAAATGTAAATATAATCCAATTGTACAACTGAATTTCAAAATACATATTTGGTTCAACTGATCCAATGAGTTAACTTATACAACCATATCGAAATGACATTATTAAGACAGACGTACTCGAGTACTAAATGAACCAAGAAGACAAATCACAATAACAATAAACATCAACCACATCACTGAGCCATTTCATCGTCCTGTCGGTACTGTGGTTGCTTCCCCGCTCCTCGGCTACCTGAACATCAAAACAATGTCCACCCCCGAAGGGGTTAGCAAAACAATGCTAGTACAAGTATCATAATACATAAATCATCAGTGCATCATAAAACATGCAGAACGGACTTCCGTCATCGGAATCCAACGATGTGAATCCTCACGATTCCATCAACACAATACAGGGTAATCCAGCGATCCAGCGCCCTTGGTATAGATCCCCATAATGATCCCGTCGGACCAACGCATGGTGGAAAACCCATCCAACGATCTAGCGCCCTCAGCATAGATCCCCATGATGATCCCGTCGGACCAACGCATGGTGGACATTCGATCCAGCGCCCTTAGCATAGATCCTCATGATCCCCTCGGATCATTTATACCATAAACCAATCAATTATACATACATATATGCATTTCAATATGTTCATCAATACGAACAATTAACAACGAATACCACGAGAAATTACAGAAATACATCTCATATTTAACAACATGAACAAAACCATAAGCATGATCAAGGTTCCAATATAAATCAAACTCAACATATGATACTTGCCTCGAAAATGGAAAGAATGGAAATACTCCAACAAATGACACGCGTCCGTATGTCACCGCCCCTCAATCTTCCCCTATGAAAGGCTCGAACCTAAGAAATAATAAAGAATTCCTCTCAATTCGTACGTACGTCTAACATTCCGGTTTACGGCCGCAAACTCTAAAAAAATGAATTCTGTCTGAAATACTTAGCGCGCGCTACGTACTCTACATAACGTGCGCTAAGCCTACCCGTTAACGTACGCAAATGACCAGGTTTAGCGTGCGCTAGCTGTGTACTGACAGTCTTCTCTGAACAACTGATTGCCCTGTCTGATGATATAACGTACGTTACGTATCCAACGTAGCGCACGTTACTAATTCCCGATAGCGCACGTTAATATATACATCTTAGCGTGCGCTAATCGTGCATGACAGTCACTACTGGGTAAAACTTGAGCTAAAGGTGATGAAAACTCATGAAATCCTCAGTGTTAATACATGCCAACTCCGTGCATATCATGCTCATACGGTTTATGAAAGATCTTTATGGATTAGATGACTACGAGACACCAGGATATGTATCATCATTACTGCACCATAATTCTTCTTGATCTTGAGAAAGTATCCTAAGTTCCCTTCGTCCTACGTTACAAAACGCATGATTCCAATGTGTAAAACATAACAACTTGATAATCTCCACCTACTGGTCATAATCGGTTTGAAGATACAAGAATATGCTTAGGAGTCCATACACTAAAAAGGTTCAAAGGATTATACGATGAATAAGTGCCGAAACGTCAAAATATCCTTCTAACACATGATGTTCGACTATTAACGAATTTAACTGACTAGATAAACATGATCAAACGTCCTTCAGAATACTACTAATATTGGTGAAGAATCACCTACCTCAAAGTAGTGAAGAACGAGGAGGAAATTCGAAGCAATCCAACGCCGAAGGTTTGAACACCAATCCTCCAATGATCTACAATCTTCAACACGAGCTAGGATGCCGGCAAGAAGTGTTTAGGAAGAAGAGAGTGTCTTTCTAAGTTCAAGAATTCGAATGGGGGAGTGAAAAATCTGAAAATATGAAAAAGGATGCTATCCTATATATAGAAAATGGTTATTAGCGCGCGCTAGTCCATATTCATAGCGTGCGCTAACGGCTATTTGAAACGTTACGGATTTCACTGTACTCAGCCTTTAGCGTGTGCTACCCTCATGTGAGTAGCGTGCGCTAACGCATTGACTTGGCTTTTTCCCGAAAGCCATCCAGGTTCATCCCGACACAATCCGACCAAGATCCCCGGCCTGATCTCACCTACCACACGTCTCAATCATATTGACCACGTATAGCGTGCGCTAAGGTTCCTTCGTAGCGTGCGCTATGGATCCAAGTTAGCGTACGCTACACTTAGATGATACCGTGCGCTATAAGCGTAGAAACATAATTTATAAATCACATTCATGAAATCATACGCTCAACTACACTAGATTATGAAATACGGAGAATAATACTCAGATCAAAGTGCAACAATTACAATATCACAAGTTCCAAATACATATCAGAAATCTCGGGTATTACATCCTTCCTCCCTAAAAAGAAGTTTCGTCCCGAAACTTAAGATGAAAATAACTCCGGATATCTAGTCTTCATACTGTCCTCCGTTTCCCAAGTGGCCTCTTCAACTCCGTGTCGTGACCATTGCACTTTAACCAAGTGTATTGGTTTATTCCTCAATTGTTTGATCCGACTCTGAAGTATCTTGATTGGTCTCTCTTCGAAGGTGCCGTCATTAGCTATCTCGATCTCGTCGAAATCAATGACGTGACTGGGGTCGGGTACATACTTCCGCAATTAGGATACGTGAAACACATTGTGAACGTGACTCAGCGATGGCGGTAAGGCCAACCTGTATTCTAAATCCCCAACTCTCTCTAGGACCTCAAATGGCCCGATATATCTCGGGCTTAGCTTACCTCTCCTCCCAAAACGAAAAATCCCTCGTGTAGGAGACACCTTCAATAGTATATGGTCCCCAGCGTCGAACTCTAGAGGGCGACGACGTACATCTTCATAAGACTTCTGTCGACTCTGGGCAGTCAACAGTCTCTCTAGGATCAAAGCTATCTTCTCTTGAGTCTGAACTATCAATTTCGGTTCCATCCCGATCAAGTCTGAAGAATCATCCCAGCACAGGGGTGATCGACATCTTCTCCCGTACAAAGCTTCAAATGGTGCCATCTTAATAGAAACATGCCAACTATTATTGTAGGTGAATTCAATCAATGGCAAATGAATTTCCCAATCAGTTGACCAATCCAAAGCACAAGCTCTAAGCATGTCTTCTACTGTTTGTACAGTCCTTTCGGACTGACCGTCCGTTTGGGGATGATAAGCCGTGCTAAAGTTGAGCTCAGTCCCCAAAGCCCTGTGAACTGCCTTCCAGAAGTGCGACACGAAGCGACCATCTCGATCCGAAATAATGGTCTTCGGTGTCCCATGCAATCTGACTATCTCCGCAATAAATACTCGCGCCAATCTCTCGGGTCCCATGTATCTTTAATTCCTAGGAAATGAGCCGACTTGGTTAGTCGATCAACTATAACCCAAATCATGTTCATTCCCGTTCTAGTCCTTGGCATACTGGTGATGAAATCCATCGAGATATCCTCCCACTTCCACTCAGGGATCGGAAGTGGCTTTAACATTCCGGCAGGTCGCTGATGTTCAATCTTAACCTGCTGACAAGTCAAACACTTCGAAACGTACTCTGCTACGTCCTTCTTCATATTCCCCCACCAGAAGTTTAGTTTTAGATCCTTGTACATCTTACTGCTGCCCGGGTGGATAGAATAAGGTGCACTATGAGCTTCTTTCAGAATTGCCGTCTCAAATCATCATCATCGGGAACGCAAAGTCGACTCTGAAATCTCAGAACTCCATCATATTGTATCACGAATCCTGGGGCTTTTCCTTTCTTTACTTCGTCATATAACCGAATGATCAGAGAATCGTTCAACTGCTTAGATTTGATCTCCTCGACTAGTGATGAAGTCAGTTCCATCACATATAGTTGCCCTTGGATTCCTGGTGCCCATACTTCAATCCCTTCGCGGATCGGCCTCGCCGAATCTTTGGTTTGGGATGTAAGTGCTTCCAACACTCGAAGAGAAACAGGTTTACGGCTCAAAGCATCGGCTACTACGTTTGCTTTACCCGGATGGTAGAGAATCTCCAAGTCGTAATCCTTGATCAATTCCAGCCACCTTCTCTGCCTCATGTTTAATACTTTCTGGCTGAAAATATACTTGAGGCTCTTATGATCTATAAAGATCTGACAATGAGTGCCGTACAAATAATGTCTCCAAATTTTCAATGCAAAGACTACAGCTGCTAGCTCCAGATCATGAGTCGGGTAATTAACCTCGTACGGTTTCAATTGCCGAGAAGCATAGGCAATCACCTTATCCTTTTGCATCAACACACATCCCAGACCCTGATTCGAAGCATCGCTATATACTATGAATCCATCAGTCCCATCTGGTAACGCTAATATAGGTTCTGTCGTCAGTCTCTTCTTAAGTTCATCAAAACAAGTCTGGCATTTCTCATCCCACGTAAACTTTTGAGTTTTCTGTAACAGCTGGGTGAGCGGGCGAGCACTTTTGAAAAATCCCTCTACAAAGCGGCGATAATATCCAGCAAGTCCTAGGAAACTCCGGACTTCTTTCACGCTATTAGGAACTTCCCATTCCAAGATTGCTTCGACTTTCTTCGGGTCCACCTGAACTCCGTCAGCTGATATCACATGCCCAAGGAAAGTTACTTCCCTAAGCCAAAACTCGCATTTTGAAAGCTTTGCATACAGCTGTTCCTTCCTCAAGGTGCTCAAAACCACACGCAAATGTTCGGCATGCTCCTCTGTTTCCTTCGAATATATCAAAATGTCGTCAATGAAGACGACCACAAATTTATCCAAGTATTCTAAGAATACCCGATTCATCAATTGCATGAATACCACAGGAGCATTTGTAAGTCCAAAGGGCATCACTACAAATTCATAATGCCCGTACCGGGACCTGAAAGCAGACTTAGGTATATCCGATTTCTTAATTCTCAACTGATGGTATCGTGATCGCAAGTCAATCTTCGAGAATACCCTTGCCCCTTGCAGTTGATCAAACAAGTCGTCGATCCGAGGTATAGGATACTTATTCTTGATTGTCACTTTGTTGAGCTCCCTGTAATCAATACACAGTCGGAGGGATCCGTCTTTCTTCCGGACAAAGAGAACGGGTGCTCCCCAAGGAGAAACGCTAGGTTGAATATAACCCTTCTGTAATAATTCCTCTAATTGCTTCTTTAACTAATACATCTCGGTTGGCGCCATGCGGTATGGTGCTCTGGAAATAGGAGCGGCTCCAGTCTCTAATTTGATAGTGAATTCCACCTCTCTCTGCGGAGGTAACCCAGGTAGTTCGCCAAGAAATACATCGGAGAATTCATTCACAACTGGAATAGATGAGAGCTCTACTCCTTCCTATTTTCTCATGGCATAGCACCAAAGTCCATGACATCCCTGCTTCAGTAATTTCACGGCTTTCATTGCTTTGATCAATTTTCCCGAGCTTCCCGGTCTCCATCCTCGGAATAAGTGTTCAGATCCGTCATCAGCAATGATAGAAATGACTCTCTTTCGGTAATTCAGAATAGCTCCATAACGGTTGAGCCAATCGTCTCCGAGAATTAAATCGTCACCGTAGATGTCAACTACAATAAGATTCGATAGCCAATCTCTCCCTCCTATAGACACTGGAAAATCTCTAGCTTCTAGGGTTCCCACAATTTTCTCTCCGCTCGGTAATCCCACAACATAAGGTTCACAATTATACAAGCACGAGATTTTCAAACGATTAACACAGTTCAAAGATATAAAAGAATGCGTAGCTCCTGAATCGAACAAGACACTAACTGGTTGCAAAAGGATCTGAGTCGTACCTGATGCAACAGCTGTGTTCTGATCATCCTTCTTCATCTCGTAAATATGCGGAGGAACGGACCCAGCGCTGGATGCCTCTCTTTTCCCAACATTCTGCTGCGGGAAACCGCTTTGCTGCGTCTGGTTTACACTAGTGTCCTTCGGAACCGGTACAGGAGTGCGAGTACCAAAAGATCGGGTCGCATTCCCACAAAATGTTGCGCGATGCCCTTCCTGTCCACACTCAAAACAGGTCACAGCAGGCGCGAAACAGTTGTAACACCTCCAAAACCGTATGGGAATATTACACGCCGTAGACCCTTTCCACAAGGATCTACCAGGCTAAACATCTATAAACAACCAAATGCTTGCCCGGCCAGGGTCAAACAATATAATAATACAGACCGTAAGGTCACTTACACATAAACACACAGACCGATGAGGTCACATAACTCTATCAACAGAACTGACTAACAACATTACCCACACAGGGGTCGAAACACAATACAGCGGAAGACTGAATCAATTCTAATAATACAACCAAACTCTACCAACTCTCGACTCTTTGATTAGTATCGCAGCTTGTCATCCCCTTGTGCCAATCCTGTGACTGTTTCCCTGAACCTGCATGTACCTAGACGCAGAACAGACATTCACCCCCCGATTACTCGGGGGTTAGTAAAACTCCACTGTTTTACTAGTGCAAGTATAAAACGATACGAAATGCAACAAGTAAATAGCAACTACGAATTTAATATGGAAATAAATTATCAAATGTTCCCGAGAAGTTTTATTAATTTTGAACTCAAGAAAGAGATATTTGAAAAGGAACACATCATCTCGTGGATTTTTAAAGCAGAAATTCCTTTGGACCTCGAGTCCCAATTTACAAAGCCTTTTCGAAAACATTAGGGCCTTATCCCGATTCTCTTTTCAAAACATAATAGATGAGATATCATTATGGGTCCGAGACCCGTATTTAAAATGTTATCCAAACAATCACTGCTATACGACCGTTGTTCGTACACATCATGTACCGAACTCCAGAGGCCTCGACGGACCTTACCCGGACCACACACTCTGTTCGTACACATCATGTACCGAACTCCGGAGGCCTCGACGGACCTTACCCGGACAACACACTCTGTTCGTACACATCATGTACCGAACTCCGGAGGCCTCGACGGACCCTACCCGGCCACAAACATCGTTCGTACACATCATGTACCGAACTCCAGAGGTCTCGTCAGACCCTACCTGGATCACACACCATTGTCCGTGCACATCATGTACCGAACTCCAGAGGCCTCGTCAGACCCTACCTGGATCACACACCTTGTTCGTACACATCATGTACAGAACTCCAGAGGCCTCGTCAGACCCTACCTGGAACACACACATCATATCGACACGACACGACTCATAATCATCAAATGTCAAGCCATTCCACATTACACCGAAATGTACAATCAAGTATGTAAACCAAGACAACACACACAAATGTAAACCAAGACAACACACACATCATAATCAACACAACAACTCAACAATGACCGACCACGCCCGGCACAAACTTAGATGATTTTCACACCCAACACGATTCCCAAAATGTTAACTAAGTGAAGGTATCATCGTTACCATCAATTGTTCGTAATAATCAATTCATACGAAGTATATACACGAAAGTAAACCAATGCATCACAACCATAATACGATGTCCCTATTCACAAGACACAAATCGTATAGTAAAATACTTGCCTTAATAACCGCTACCGAATACTCCGAAGAACCCCATTCGACCGGGAAGCTCGGACCCCGAAAAAGACAACGAACGAAAGGGTTCCGACTCGAGTTCTTTACAAGAATTTCGTCCCTAAGTCATGCCAATGATAAATCAATAATCGTACGATGGATAATAATCATACAACACCCAATCCCCCCTCTAAGACCTTTTGTTGGACACCTTCAAGGCGTTGACTAAGAACTTGACCAAAACAACGAATCGAAATGATCCAACCATGGAATAACAAGGGAAATGATAGAATACATCTAAATAATCATCAATACATCACAATCTAAGTTATTACGGTTAAATCGGACAAAACGAACAAAAACCCCCAATTCACCCAAAAGTAGGGTTTCAAGAATTTATCTTGGATTAATGATGAAGAACAATTGTTGGTGTTATTAATCCACACCAAGAACTTGAAGAATATGAAGTTCTCTGGGATTGATGATGCAAAAACACCCAAAATCGCCCACAAGATCGCCCAAGGGGAGGAGGAATGAAGGAAGAGATGAAATGAGCATTCATCTCACAAAATCCGCACAAATAGGCTGCTCTGGACTGTGTGCCGCGGCCCAGCCTAAGTGTGCCGCGGCTCACGGTACATGCTGTTCGGCCAAAACTGGAAAATGAGTGTCTGAGCTATTTCGACCATAACTCTCTCGTCCGGACTCCGATTGACTCACCGTTTGAACCATTGGAAAGCTAACTTGATGATCTATAATATTAAAAAGATTCAAAATCTTTGGAGTTTCCAAGAATTTATGGTGATTTTACAAAGTCGAACTCATACATGGAAAAGTCGTTTAATAATACTGAACTCAAGAAAACGACACCGAAACCCGAACCTGAATACGAATCGAAGATACGGTTACGAAGTACTCGCAAAGAATAATCTAAAAGCTAAGAGAACACACGATTCCGACCACCCAAAGGCTCGAAACTCGACAACCGAAGTAATTACCCCAAACTTTGGGAAATTACGAAAACGGCCCAAAACGTCCGAAAATCACGGTACGTGATCGAATAACCAAACCGAAGTTCACAACACGTCTAACAAAGTTAAGCGGACTTACGGGAAACTCGAAACAGTAATTTCGAACGAGATTCACAAGAATCGAACCCGAGTGCGGAAAAGTCGTTAAGAAACACGGAACTCAACAAAAGAATACCGAAACGAACTCAGATGACAAAAAGTGCAGAATTAATCATTCTCATAATGATGAGACGGTCCCAAGCGAGTCGTCGAAACGGACTTCCGCCGAAAAAAGAAAATTACCGAAAATCCGAAATTGCGGATATTACATTCTACCCTCCTTAAAAGAAGTTTCGTCCCGAAACTTAAATCAAGTAGGGAGAAGCAATATCCCACCAGAAAAACTCAACGAGATACACAAGAACCGAAAAAAAATCACGCCCAACGGCGAAACGTTACAAGCAACGCGAAAGAACATACAGCGTGAAAACACGCCCCACGACGACCATAACAACGCCACCGGCAATGATTCAAAACAATAACGAGCAATTAACGACGCATCACATGCACACATTTAATCAAAGAAACGCACGCGACAACAAGTCGCACCCGACCACAACGACTATGCGGTAGAAACAAATATAGTATTATGATAGAATTCACTCCGATTCTCGTCAACAAGAAAATATCCGACGTCAAGACACAAACAATTCAAGATAACAGAAAACGAGAATACCGGACATTACATTCTATCCTATTAAAAATAAGTTTCGTCCCGAAACTTAAAATAAAACATCATGGGAGAATACAAACAAAACCAAAAAGTTCACGCAACAAATATCAATCTCTACACGAATAACAACACAAAGTACGACCCACAACTACATCACCGGACACCACTGGGTCCTCCAGAAGTAAGAACGGGACTCCGGTTCCCTATCATTTTGGCAACAATCTCGTAGTACTGAACTCGATGCCCCTCGCGTCCACAATTATAACAAGTCACCGGCGGTTTCTTACAATGCGCGCGTTCATGGCCCATAACGTTACAATTGAAACACCTAGGAGCATTACCAGAACTCAAAGACACCGGCTCGGGTCTTTTAGATTCTCTAGCTGACCGAGAAGGTCCCATACTCGACTGATACGAGGGTCGAGGTTTAGGAATCCCAATTCCCTCACTTCCCGATGCTTCATCGGAAATCTTTTGCTTCTTCGCTACCGATACAGGCTATGTAGACATCATAGTCATTTCAAATGCTAAGGCTCGATCTTGACAGTCCTTCAGCGTTGTACACATAAAAGGGGCCATACACTTCCGAACCTGAAGTTTCATACGCATATCAAAGTAACGAACCTTATCTGTCTCACTTCGCACTTGATCTCGAACGTAACAAAGTTGTCGATTGTAATCGACTATTGCTTGAGATATCGACACATCTCGGGGCGTAGCCGAGAAAAACTCGACAATTCTACGTTCCTTAACAGGCGGCGGACAATACTCGGCCTCCATAGCAGTCTTGAATTCAGCCCAAGTAGCGGTACGATCACTAGGCGCTACGGCCTCCCACCAGTCTGCATCTTCCCTGTCGAGCAGGTATTGAGAAATAGGCACTCTTCTCTCATCGGGACAAGCTATGGCATCAAATGCCCTGTCCAACTGGAAGAGCCAGTTCTCCCAACCTAACGAGTCCGAAGAACCTACAAAATGGGGCGGGTGCATTCTCATCACACCTCGTAACCACATACTAGCTCCATTATCCTCATCTGGGATCCTATCCCGGTGCATGGTCTGATTCATATGTGTCAACTGGTCAACCACCTGACGAAGGATGGTGGCGGCGTCAATGTCAGCATTTTCCCCAGTTGATTGCCTCTGCTCACGCGATTGGTCATCTCGACCACCTGTACTGAGCTCATTGGCGCTTGACAACGAGCGAGTTGCCCTCTCATGCACCTGATTCCGACCTCTACCACGACCACGCTCTCGACCTCTACCTCTCAGCATACTAAACGGACACCGATCAGAACAACAAAATAAATATCACATAATCAACATAGGACAACAAACAGCAAAACAATAAAGTATTCACTCCAAATCATCACACGAGTACTCAGACTAACACTGCAATAATATACTTAAATTCATAAGTAACTCGCACGGTTACACCAACAAAGGTGCACGACTTTTACCAAAGTAAACACAGTCAAGACCACATACATGTCATTAAATTCAGGCACTTGTCACATTCTTTAAAAATAAAAATTTTCCCGAGGTATTTGTTCAAATGATAATATTTTAAAATTGGTGAGTTCGAAAGATTTTGCAGAAATGAAATTTTGAAAACACTTTGATTAATACCTCAACCATTTAACTAAATCCATGGACCTAATATCAAAACTGCTCTGATTTGAAATCACTTGCACAACAATACATTGAAATATTAAGTCCACCCTATAACCGATGTCAGCAAAATGACCTTACTAATATCTGCCAGCACACTAATCATTACCATAGATAAGTTATCATGTCCGGGATAACGTCATAGAATAATACAATTTAATTATACTATGCCGTCACAACACTCAAACACATAACATTTAAATTCCGAAAATTAGAGTCGTTTTGCAAAACATAAATTTTCCAAAAATCCTTTCGATCGTAATAAAAATGACGGTAGTATTTTGCAATGTCCGAAGTATTTTAAAACACATTTTCCAAATACTGATTGATGGTGCTATTTGAAAATACATGACCAACTTGTCACAATTCAACCGATTTCAAAATCCACACAAACCGTTGTTTAACCGTACCATCAAGATATTTTAAAAAAAAAAATTGATTTCCACAAAAATGCTCAAACCAGTAGAGTCTTTCAGGAAAAACGTTTTCAAACCTACCCACAGCGGGCATATTTACAACAATCCAAAATAGTCGAACTTAGAACCACGTTCCCAAACGGCAAATGGGGTCACCAATTCAATCAAATGCATCTCATGGGCATCAAGTTAAACATACAACGAAACCATCTATCTGATTCTCTCACAAACTCTACCGTCGGTACTTTTTCTTCGGAACGATCAAAGTGTACAACTTTCACATTATACCATCCCACACGGTGGTTCAACGTCAAAACGTCAATACGTCCAGTTCAATACACATACAGTGTATCACAAGTATCAAATACAAACTCCATTACACAGCACCGTGCAAATAACATCATGCACCACAAATATCACACATATCATGAACACAGATATTATGCATAAAAGAGGAGACTTACGTCTACAGGCCGCACGGAGATGACGGTCGCCCACATACTAATCTCATCCGACAACATAACCGACACGTTGTGACTACGCACAACTCAACTTGTCACCCGACATCTCGAATGACAAAACTACACAATAGTCGACAAATCACGACTCGACTTGACCCGACAGCCTAAGTTTCCGCAACTTAAGCTCCGATACCATAAATGTAACACCTCCAAAACCGTATGGGAATATTACATGCCGTAGACCCTTTCCACAAGGATCTACCAGGCTAAACATCCATAAACAACCAAATGCTTGCCCGGCCAGGGTCAAACAATATAATAATACAGACCGTAAGGTCACTTACACATAAACACACAGACCGATGAGGTCACATAACTCTATCAACAGAACTGACTAACAACATTACCCACACAGGGGTCGAAACACAATACAGCGGAAGACTGAATCAATTCTAATAATACAACCAAACTCTACCAACTCTCGACTCTTTGATTAGTATCGCAGCTTGTCATCCCCTTGTGCCAATCCTGTGACTGTTTCCCTGAACCTGCATGTACCTAGACGCAGAACAGACATCCACCCCCCGATTACTTGGGGGTTAGTAAAACTCCACTGTTTTACTAGTGCAAGTATAAAACGATACGAAATGCAACAAGTAAATAGCAACTACGAATTTAATATGGAAATAAATTATCAAATGCTCCCGAGAAATTTTATTAATTTTGAACTCAAGAAAGAGATATTTGAAAAGGAACACATCATCTCGAGGATTTTTAAAGCAGAAATTCCTTTGGACCTCGAGTCCCAATTTACAAAGCCTTTTCGAAAACATTAGGGCCTTAGCCCGATTCTCTTTTCAAAACACAATAGATGAGATATCATTATGGGTCCGAGACCCGTATTTAAAATGTTATCCAAACAATCAATGCTATACGACCGTTGTTCGTACACATCATGTACCGAACTCCAGAGGCCTCGACGGACCTTACCCGAACCACACACTCTGTTCGTACACATCATGTACCGAACTCCGGAGGCCTCGACGGACCATACCCGGACAACACACTCTGTTCGTACACATCATGTACCAAACTCCGGAGGCCTCGACGGACCCTACCCGGCCACAAACATCGTTCGTACACATCATGTACCGAACTCCAGAGGTCTCGTTAGACCCTACCTGGATCACACACCTTGTCCGTGCACATCATGTACCGAACTCCAGAGGCCTCGTCAGACCCTACCTGGATCACACACCTTGTTCGTACACATCATGTACCGAACTCCAGAGGCCTCGTCAGACCCTACCTGGAACACACACATCATATTGACACGACACAACTCATAAGCATCAAATGTCAAGCCATTCCACATTACACCGAAATGTACAATCAAGTATGTAAACCAAGACAACACACACATATGTAAACCAAGACAACACACACATCATAATCAATACAACAACTCAACAATGACCGACCACGCCCGGCACAAACTTAGATGATTTGCACATCCAACACGATTCC
Organism: Orobanche coerulescens; assembly: GCA_033398695.1. Taxonomy (NCBI): domain Eukaryota; kingdom Viridiplantae; phylum Streptophyta; class Magnoliopsida; order Lamiales; family Orobanchaceae; genus Orobanche; species Orobanche coerulescens. The sequence continues at coordinate 88,613,103 of CM065809.1, forward strand.
CATAATGTTAACTAAGTGAAGGTATCATCGTTACCATCAATTGCTCGTAATAATCAATTCATACGAAGTATATACACGAAAGTAAACCAATGCATCACAACCATAATACGACGTCCCTATTCACAAGACACAAATCGTATAGTAAAATACTTGCCTTAATAACCGCTACCGAATACTCCGAAGAACACGATTCGACCGGGAAGCTCGGACCCCGAAAAAGACAACGAACGGAAGGGTTCCGACTCGAGTTCTTTACAAGAATTTCGTCCCTAAGTCATGCCAATGATAAATCAATAATCGTGTGATGGATAATAATCATACAACGCCCAATCCCCCCTCTAAGACCTTTTGTCGGACACCTTCAAGACGTTGATTAAGAACTCAACCAAAATAACGAATCGAAACGATCCAACCATGGAATAACAAAGGAAATGATAGAATACATCTAAATAATCATCAATACATCACAATCTAAGTTATTACGGTTAAGTCTGTAATACCCGGTTGTAATTCAGTCATTATCATTCAGTAATTTCATTCGGTGATTGTAACCCAGTGTATATTCACTCGATTATAATCATTCACCAATCATATTCATTCACCGTGTTAACCGTTCGAAAAAACTTCGAGTGGTGTATCGTTATTGTTCATTGTTTCAACTTTCCTCATATGAGTTCGACTTTGTTAGATCACCATTAATTTTTGGTAACTCCAAAAATTCTAAATCTTTGCAATATTTTAGAGCATCGAGTTAGCTTTCCAATGGTTCAAACGGTGAGTCAATCGGAGTCCGGACGAGGGAGTTATGGTCGTTTTAGCTCAACCGCTCATTGGCCGATCACTGCCGAACGAACTCGGCCGTGTCGTCCGACACGGCCCGTGCCGTACTCGTCCGGAAAGTGCGAAGTTCGCCTCGAGGACCCGACCGTCGTCGGCATGGCCGAGTCGCACCCTTCCGGATAAGCGAACCGATCGCCAAAGACGCCCGACCGTGTCGCCGCTCGCACGGCCGAGTCATGCCGAAGTCATTGTCGGACGGGTCATCGTCGGAGGCCCTCGCGCCGACCGTGTCGGCGAGGACACGGTCGAGTCACTGTCGCCAATCGGCCGGGCCACCATGCGACACGACCGTGCCGATCGGCACGGGCCGTGTCCGGCAGGCAGTCAACTCCCTATAAATTCATTTTTTCAGCATTTCAGCCCATTTTTCTTCCTTTTCTTCACCTTCAACCGAGAGTTAAGGCTTGAGGGAGGGTTTTTCCTTCACAAATCATTTGGGTGTTTGATTTTTTTTCATCTCCTTTCGATCGTGAAGCCCGGATAATCAATCTAACGCGTGTTCTTCGGATTAAAGCACTTGGATCATCAAGAGGTAATTCCTTCAACACTTTGGACTTCGATTTTGTGTTGAAATAGGATGTTTTGGACGTTATAATCATGATATATGAAGGGATATGTATATGATTATGAGTTTGTATAAGGATTCATTGGATTATTGAGGGTTTATTCAAGAACACTTTGAATATCGAGTTGGAATTGGGGATTTTCGACTAATTGTTGTTATAATCACATTTTTGGATATTCATAACGGATTATTGATCGTATTGGAGATGTTTTGTTGGTTTGAAACACTTCTTGGGGATTTTGATATTGGGATATCGAGGTTTGATTGTAAACAATCGGAGTTTGGATACAACGTATTCGATATAATGCCCCAATGAACTTAGTTTAATCGTATCGACGTTTTAAGTTCGTTATATTCGTGTTTAATTCGTATATTGATCGGATTGTCGGTAATTGTATTGAATTAAGGTTGTTCGTGGGACCGACACTTCATTTAGGACGTTGTTCGTGGATGGACATTCTTCATCGGTGTTGAGTAAGTTAATTCTTACTCGGTTAAAAGGATATTCATACCTTTTGTTGTTGATCATTCATAATCATAACTCATTCATCATTGTATTAATCATATTAAAACTTGTTATTGTCAATTAATCACTTCAGTCATAAGGAACGACGGTTCCAATCTTTTCGTTGAGCTATCATTCATTTCATTATTACTCTCATCTCGGTGAGTCATTCTTGGCCTTGTCTAATTATTATTCATTGATATTCATTATGGTCATTCTCGTTCATGTGACCTTCTGGGTTCATATTGCGTGGCCGGGTGTGTCTGTGTGGAATTTTTAGTCGGGCACACGATGGTTATTGTATTGGGTTCACCAATACATTAGACCGTGCACACGGGTCATATTGTCTCGTGAGACTAATTAGGTACACGGACGGGTGTTGTACACTTGCACAGAACATTACGGGCGTACTATGATACTCCTCTTCAGCGTAATTCATAACTAAGAATATTTCTTAACTTCAGTTAAATCATGATTGTGTATTTTTCAACCCTTGAGGATTGTTGTTCTTTGTAACTGACCCCGTTTGGGGATTTTGTTTTTCAGGTCATGGCAAGGCAAACGCACGGGAATAGCATGTTGATGTCGAGGAGTCCTAGTGATACTAGTAGGGGCCCCGATCTTTCAGTTATTCATGTTATTGTCCTTTATTTTCCGCTGCAGACTTTCATTTGAATACTCCGTTTCATTCAGTGTTGTGTATTTTATCTTCATATAAAATACACTAGTATTCGGTATTATTCTGGTGTGTTGTAACTAAACTCCTCATCGGAGTAATTATTGTTGTAATGTAGTTCGGTACTACATTTATCTTGTGTAATTCATTCATTTTCATTTGCCTGGTGGGTCCCAGTTGGGGATCTACGGCACTGTAATATCCGCCTAGTTTGGGGTGTTACAGAGTTGGTATCGGAGCGTGGTTTTGAATACTACCTTCCGAGTCATGTCTTATTTGAAATCATCGTCATCAGACTAGTATCATTGGACTTTCGCCACGTGTGACTGTGCAAATGCCGAGCCAATCGAATAAGAAGCGTAAGATTTCTAACGCCATGGTATAATTTCTGGCAATAGTCATTCATTCATCATTCATCAATAAACAATCCTCAAACATCATCATTCATTGTGATTAGGACAATCATGTTAACTCATTAATCACTTAATTCATTTCATTACTCAGTTAATAATCAGGACGATCATGTTAACTCATTAATTACTCAATTCATTTCATTACTCAGTTGTCAATCTGGATAATCATATTATCAATCTTGTTAAGTTATTCAAGATAATCATTTCAAGAATTTCATCAGATAATCATGTAACTTCAGTAAATCATTCATATAATCATTAAGTTAGAGCATGTATACTCATTTTCATCATCTCATGACATAATCATAACGTGCTAATCATGCGGGTAATATAATCATTATGCGACCTTCCTACTTCAGTATGGAGAGAGCTGTCAGGGGATGCACGGGGAGAGGCCGCGGTGCGGACCGAAATCCGAGAAATAATCACTCGCTGCCGGGAAATCGTGCCCAGGACTCGGCTCGATCAGAAGATGTTCGGGTTGATCCACTCACTTTTATGCAGGCCATGATGACCCATGTGCAGTTGCTCAATCATCATTGCGCCACTCTGACCGGATTAATCGAGAGAACTCTCCCGTACGAGCCAGCTGCTAAGGAAATTGCTGAGCAGCAACCTGCATATGTCAACAGGAAATCAACGAAGCGTAATCAACCCAAAGGCGGTCAGTCAACCTTCAAGAAGCCTCGTGTGAGCCCTATCGTTTCTGAGCGACCTTCTACGGCGCATAATCGTGCGGGATCTCATTCCCGAGTGGCCAGTTCGGTCATCACCTGTTTCAATTGTGGAACGCCGGGTCATTTCAGCACTGAGTGTCTGAAACCGTCTATCACGTGCTATAATTGTGGGAATTTTGGGCATAAGGCCCGTTTTTGCCGAAAGGACTCCAAGTCGACTCCGGCGGCATCTCAGGCCCCGAAGCAACCAGCGTTTCAGAATCAGACTGCCTTGTCATCGTCGTTTAAGACAATGGAAGCAAATAGAGTTGGAGCTCGTATTTATCAGACGGGAGCGTACGGTTCGGGGACCAGCAAGTCCCAGATTCATATGATGAGGAGGATCGACGATCCGGTGGTCCGAACGATTTCAGGTATACTCGTAATTTTATTTCAACTTGTGTGTACCTTTTGATGCTGGTACACCGCATTCATTCATTTTCGAATCATGCTTGAATAGACTTATTTCGGTATAGTCCTACTTAATGACCGCGATTGGTTGATGGATCTAATCGTGGTGAATTTATCTTAGGACGATGTAATTTTCGGTATTAGTTGGTTTGATCATCTCGATACTATCCTCAGTGTTTGTTAGCGTTTAGTCGCTATCTTTCCGTCGTTGGTTGTCGAATGTGTGCTTCAGGAAGTAATCCCGTTGTTCCAAAGAGAATTTTTATTATGGCGAAGCAGAAATTCCGCAATCGAACTATTCAATCATTCATTATATCATTTTCATCGATTGGCCTTTCTAAGGCAATCGAGTTATTCAGTCATTCCTTATATCATTTCCATCGATTGGCTTTTCTAAGACAATCGAGTCATTCAATCATTCATTGTATCATTTTCATCGATTGGCCTTTCTAAGGCAATCGAGTTATTCAATCATTCATTGTATTATTTTCGTCGATTGTCCTTTCAAAGGCAATCGAGTTATTCAAACATTCATTGTATCATCTTCATCGATTGGCCTTTCTAAGGCAATCGAGTTGTTCAATCATTATTGGTATCTCTTTTATCAATTGACCATTCTAGGGCAATCGAAATGTTCAATCATTCGTGGTATCATTGTCATCGATTGACGATGTATTTCCAGGCAAGTTATCTAGTTGCCTTCACATAGAGTAAGGGAATTCAGGAGTGAGTTGGAGTCGGTACGTCCCCTTTATCGAAGGCACCGTATCGGATGGCCCCGACCAGAATGCAGGAGTTGAAGATTCAACTTGAGGAGTAGTTCGAGAAAGGTCATCTCCGACCGATTGCGTCCCCGTGAGGAGCACCAGTGTGATCTGTCAAGGAGAAGGATGGCTCGTCTCGTGTGTGTATTAATTACCAAGAGTTGAACAGGGCGATGATCAAAAGTAGTACCCTTTACCTCGTATTGATGATCTTTTAGATCAACTTCAGGGAGCTTCAGTATTTTCCAAGATCGACTTAAGATCTGGATATCACAAGTTGCGGATTCGAGAGTCGGATATCGCGAGGACAGCGTTTCATACACGCTATGGTCATTGTGAGCTCGTAGTTATGCCGTTCGGGCTAACTATTGCACCTGTGGTATTCATGGAGTTAATGAATCGGGTTTTCATCGATTTTTTAGATCAGTTGTTGTTGTCTTCATCGACGACATTTTGATTTATTCTCTTAGCCGAGAGGAACACGAGGTTCATTTTCTTCAAGTTCTCGACATGTTGAGACGAGAGCAACTTTATGGAAAGTTTTCCAAATGTGAGTTCTGGAGGTCCGAAATGACTTTCTCGGGCATGTAATTTCATCTGCGAGTTCTTGTCGACCCTCGAAGACGGAGGCTATCCGAGATTTGCAACCTCCGTAAGATATTAAGTAAATCCGATGTTTCCTCGGATTAGCTGGTTAATTATCCAACCCACGGCCGGAGCTAGTAACCGTGGTTTTCGCGTTGGAATTTTGGCGTCGTTACCTTTATGGAATCACTTGTCAGATCTTCACCAATCACAAGAGTTGAACTATATATTTACTCACAAGGAGTTAAATATGCGACAGGGACGGTGGTTGGAACTAATCAAAGATTTTGATATCGAGATCCTTTACCACTCGGGCAAGGCGAACGTTGTCGCCGACGCCTTGAGTCGTAAGTCCGTCAGAGCAGATGCATGCTCGTTTAACAGTTCAGAAGGAGCTTCAACAGGAATTCCTTAGACCCGAGATCGAGGTCTGGCTTCAGCGAGTTCAGGGACAGCTTTGTATGTTAGAGATTTCATCATCTCTGAGGATGCAATCAGGGAGAATCAGGGTTCAGACCCAGCATTGTTGCGCATTCGTGAAGATGTGGCTCAGGGGAAAGCCCCTGGATTCGTGGTCCACGAGGATGGACTTTTGAGGTTTAAGAACCGGTTGTGCGTACCGGCGAATGACGAGTTGAAAAACTCTATTTTGAGAGGAGCTCATGCTATCCCTTATTCTGTTCATCCGGGGTCCAGCAAGATTTACAAAGACTTGAAACAAAATTACTGGTGGAGTAATATGAAGCGAGAAGTCGCAGAATTTGTTTCGAGATGCTTAACCTGTCAACAAGTCAAGATGGAACCTCAGCGACCGGCGAGTATGCTGATACCGCTCCCTATTCCGGAATGGAAGTCGGAAGACATTTCTATGGATTTCATCACGAGATTGCCGACGAGTCATCGTGGCATAAATACGATCTGAGTGATCGCGGACCGCTTAACTAAATCAACTCATTTCCTTGAGATCAAGGATTTGTGGAGTCCCAAGAGACTGGCCCAGTTGTTCATCAAGGAGATAGTGAGACTGCACGGTACTCCTAAAAGTATTGTTTCCGATCGTGACGGACGGGTTGTGTCACATTTTTGGAAATCAGTTCATCGTGCTATGGGAACTCAGCTTAATCTCAGTACTGCCTTTCATCCTCAGTCCGACGGACAATCAGAGAGGACTATTCAAACATTAGAGGACATGTTGAGGGCATGCGTCCTCGATTAGTAGACGATGGGGAAGCCCAATTACTGTTGTTTAAGTCCACGTACAGTATAGTTGGCATGCCTCCATTAAGATGGCACCTTACGAGGCCTTGTGCGGTCGTCTTTGTCGATCTCCTTTGTGTTAGGATGACTTGTTAGAATCAATCGGCACCGAGCCCGATATGCTTATAGCCGTCCGGGAGAAGGTAGCTTTGATCAAGAGTCGTATGTTGACAGCTCAGAGTCGACAGAAATCGTATGCGGATAATCGTCGTCGACCACTAGAGTTTGAGACGGGTGACCATGTTTTGGTCAAGATATCCCCGAGTCGAGGTATTTTTCCGTTTTGGAAAACGGGGGAAGTTGAGCCCAAGATTCATTGGACCGTTTGAAATTTTGGATCGAGTAGGCGAGTTAGCTTATCGATTGGCGTTACCTCCGGCTTTGAGCAGGATTCATAATGTGTTTCACGTCTCTCAGTTGCGGAAGTATGTTGCCGACCCGAGTCACATACTTTAGTTCGACGAAATCGAGATCGCGGATGATCATTCGTACGAGGAGCGTCCTATACGAGTGTTAGAGCGGCGAATCAAACAATTGAGGAACAAGACGATCCCTTTGGTCAAGATTCAGTGGTCTAGACACGGAGTCGAAGAGGCCACTTGGGAAACCGAGGAGAATATGCGGGAGTGTTATCCCGAGTTGTTTGACCCTTAGTTTCGGGGACGAAACTCTTTTAAGGGGGGGTTTATGTAATACCCGGTTGTAATTCAGTCATTATCATTCAGTAATTTCATTCGGTGATTGTAACCCAGTGTATATTCACTCGATTATAATCATTCACCAATCATATTCATTCACCGTGTTCACCGTTCGAAAAAACTTCGAGTGGTGTATCGTTATTGTTCATTGTTTCAACTTTCCTCATATGAGTTCGACTTTGTTAGATCACCATTAATTTTTGGTAACTCCAAAAATTCTAAATCTTTGCAATATTATAGAGCATCGAGTTAGCTTTCCAATGGTTCAAACGGTGAGTCAATCGGAGTCCGGACGAGGGAGTTATGGTCGTTTTAGCTCAACCGCTCATTGGCCGATCACTGCCGAACGAACTCGGCCGTGTCGTCCGACACGGCCCGTGCCGTACTCGTCCGGAAAGTGCCGAAGTGTCTGCCTCAGGACCCGACCGTGTCGTCTGGCACGGCCGAGTCGCACCCTTCCGGATAAGCGTAACCGATCGCCAAAGACGCCCGACCGTGTCGCCTGCACGGCCGAGTCATGCCGAAGTCATTGCCGGACGGGTCACTGTCGGGAGGCCCTCCGGCCGCGACCGTGTCGAGCAGGACACGGTCGAGTCACTGTCGGCCAGCTGTGCGACACGACCGTGCCGATCGGCACGGGCCGTGTCCGGCAGGCAGTCAACTCCCTATAAATTCATTTTTTCAGCATTTCAGCCCATTTTTCTTCCTTTTCTTCACCTTCAACCGAGAGTTAAGGCTTGAGGGAGGGTTTTTCCTTCACAAATCATTTGGGTGTTTGATTTTTTTCATCTCCTTTCGATCGTGAAGCCCGGATAATCAATCTAACGCGTGTTCTTCGGATTAAAGCACTTGGATCATCAAGAGGTAATTCCTTCAACACTTTGGACTTCGATTTTGTGTTGAAATAGGATGTTTTGGACGTTATAATCATGATATATGAAGGGATATGTATATGATTATGAGTTTGTATAAGGATTCATTGGATTATTGAGGGTTTATTCAAGAACACTTTAAATATCGAGTTGGAATTGGGGATTTTCGACTAATTGTTGTTATAATCACATTTTTGGATATTCATAACGGATTATTGATCGTATTGGAGATGTTTTGTTGGTTTGAAACACTTCTTGGGGATTTTGATATTGGGATATCGAGGTTTGATTGTAAACAATCGGAGTTTGGATACAACGTATTCGATATAATGCCCCAATGAACTTAGTTTAATCGTATCGACGTTTTAAGTTCGTTATATTCGTGTTTAATTCGTATATTGATCGGATTGTCGGTAATTGTATTGAATTAAGGTTGTTCGTGCGACCGACACTTCATTTAGGACGTTGTTCGTGGACGGACATTCTTCATCGGTGTTGAGTAAGTTAATTCTTACTCGGTTAAAAGGATATTCATACCTTTTGTTGTTGATCATTCATAATCATAACTCATTCATCATTGTATTAATCATATTAAAACTTGTTATTGTCAATTAATCACTTGACCATAAGGAGCAGCGGTTCCAATCTTTTCGTTGAGCTATCATTCATTTCATTATTACTCTCATCTCGGTGAGTCATTCTTGGCCTTGTCTAATTATTATTCATTGATATTCATTATGGTCATTCTCGTTCATGTGACCTTCAGGGTTCATATTGCGTGGCCGGTGTGTCAGGTGGAATTTTTAGTCGGGCACACGATGGTTATTGTATTGGGTTCACTAATACATTAGGCCGCACACGGGTCATATTGTCTCGTGAGACTAATTAGGTACACGGACGGGTGTTGTACACTTGCACGTAACATTACGGGCGTACTATGATACTCCTCTTCAGCGTAATTCATAACTAAGAATATTTCTTAACTTCGCTTAAATCATGATTGTGTATTTTTCAACCCTTGAGGATTGTTGTTCTTTGTAATCGACCGTTTGGGGATTTTGTTTTTCAGGTCATGGCAAGGCAAACGCACGGAATAGCATGTTGATGTCGAGGAGTCCTAGTGATACTAGTAGGGGCCCCGATCTTTCGATTATTCATGTTATTGTCCTTTATTTTCCGCTGCAAACTTTCATTTGAATACTCCGTTTCATTCAGTGTTGTGTATTTTATCTTCATATAAAATACACTAGTATTCGGTATTATCCTGGTGTGTTGTAACTAAACTCCTCATCGGAGTAATTATTGTTGTAATGTAGTTCGGTACTACATTTATCTTGTGTAATTCATTCATTTTCATTTGCCTGGTGGGTCCCAGTTGGGGATCTACGGCACTGTAATATCCGCCTAGTTTGGGGTGTTACAGAGTCGGACAAAACGAACAAAAACCCCCAATTCACCCAAAAGTAGGGTTTCAAGAATTTACCTTGGATTAATGATGAAGAACAATTGTTGGTGTTATTAATCCACACCAAGAACTTGAAGAATATGAAGTTCTCTGGGATTGATGATGCAAAAACACCCAAAATCGCCCACAAGATCGCCCAAGGGGAGGAGGAATGAAGGAAGAGATGAAATGAGCATTCATCTCACAAAATCCGCACAAATAGGCTGTTCTGGACTGTGTGCCGCGGCCCAGCCTAAGTGTGCCGCGGCTCACGGTACAGGCTGTTCGGCCAAAACTGGAAAATGAGTGTCTGAGCTATTTCGACCATAACTCTCTCGTCCGGACTCCGATTGACTCACCGTTTGAACCATTGGAAAGCTAACTTGATGCTCTATAATATTCAAAAGATTCAAAATCTTTGGAGTTTCCAAGAATTTATGGTGATTTTAAAAAGTCGAACTCATACTTGGAAAAGTCGTTTAATAACACTGAACTCAAGAAAACGACACCGAAACCCGAACCTGAATACGAATCGAAGATAAAGTTACGAATTACTCGCAAATACGAATCTAAAAGCTAAGAGAACACACGATTCTGACCACCCGAAGGCTCGAAACTCGACAACCGAAGTAATTACCCCAAACTTTGGGAAATTACGAAAACGGCCCAAAACGTCCGAAAATCACGATACGTGATCGAATAACCAAACCGAAGTTCACAACACGTCTAACAAAGTTAAACGGACTTACGGGAAACTCGAAATAGTAATTTAGAACGAGATTCACAAGAATCGAACTCGAGTGCGGAAAAGTCGTTAAGAAACACGGAACTCAACAAAAGAATACCGAAACGAACTCAGATGATAAAAAGTGCAGAATTAATCATTCTCATAATGATAAGACGGTCCCAAGCGAGTCGTCGAAACGGACTTCCACCGAAAAAAGAAAATTACCGGAAATCCGAAATTGCGGATATTACAACAGTCACGTCGAACATGCCCTGCTTTGCCACAGTTATAACATTTCTTCCCTGCGTCTGAAACAGTTTGTGCTGCCCGGAACTTCTTTCCTCCTCGAGAAGGATACGGAGGCCTCTTGGATGAATGAAAAGAGGACTGGCCCCTGCGAGGCCCACTACTCTTATTCTCCGTGAAGTTGCCAACCACTTTCTGCTTCTTTGCTTCCGTTGATTTCTCTACTGCCGCCTCTTTCATATCATAGGCCAACGCCTTGTCCTGATACTGTCGCAAAGTGGTACAATCAAATCCGGACATATATTGCTGAATTTCCGGCTTCATTCGCATGTCGAAATGAAAAATCCTCTCCGCCTCGGTTCTGACCAAGTGACGCACATAAGTCAGCTGGTGATTAAAAGTCTTAATCACGTCCGTCACAGATGCTTCTGAATTTTGTGGTGAGAAAAACTCCCGGACTCGGGCCTCTCTAACTGGGCGGGGACAATACTGCGCTTCCATCATTAATTTGAACTCTGTCCAGTCGACATTATGCTCTTCAGGTCGAATGGCCTCCCACCAGTCGAAAGCCTCCCCCGTCAGAAGATACTGGGCGACCGGAACCTTTCTGTCGTTGGGACAGTTAATCCCCGCAAAAATCTTCTCTAACTCCTTCAGCCAGTGATCCCAAGAAAGCGTCTCAGCAGAACCGTCAAATTTCGGAGGATGCAATTTGATCACCTCAGTAAGCCATTTATCTCCCCGATTATCCACGTTATGCTGCTGTCCCATCGCCGTCTGCATGCGATCCACAACTTGAGCAAACTGGTTTATCTGAGCAACCACCTGATGAAGCACTCCCGGCACGTTAGGATCTGCATTATTATTTGCTGATCCCTGTTGTCCCCCGGAATGGGAATCCATTCGGCTAGTGGTTATTTCTGGGGTAGACACCGAATCTTATTGTCTTGCATTTCCACGTCCGCGTCCACGACCGCGTCCGCGTCCATGACATCCTCTCAACATACTGTAAACATAAATACTCAATATCCAGGGAAAACTTTCTAAAAGTACGTTCATCAATGTTCACAAAACATGAATTAAATAAAACGGTAGTATTTGAGATTAGGAAACTTACAACCACGGTCCACACGACGATGCTGGCTCAGCAGTGATGTTACAAACGACCAATAATCAAATAACGTAAACAGACCCAACTAACCCGACTGCCAAGATATCCATGAATCTTAGCTCCGATACCATATTCTGTAACACCCCGAGATATTCGGAATAATTACAGCGCCGTAAACCCTTTAAGTAAGGATTTACAAGGCTAATTTAAAAGAAATGTAAATATAATCCAATCGTACAACTGAAGTTCAAAATACAGATTTGGTTCAACTGATCCAATGAGTTAACCTATACAACCATATCGAAATGACATTATTCAGACAGACGTACTCGAGTACTAAATGAACCAAGAAGACAAATCACAATAACAATAAACATCAACCACATCACTGAGCCATTTCATCGTCTCCGTTTGCATCGGTGGTTGCTTCCCCGCTCCTCGGCTACCTGGACATCAAAACAATGTCCACCCCCGAAGGGGTTATCAAAACAATGCTAGTACAAGTATCATAATACATAAATCATCAGTGCGTCATTAAACATGCAGAATGGACTTCCGTCATCGGAATCCAACGATGTGAATCCTCACGATTCCATCAACACAATACAGGGTAATCCAGCGATCCAGCGCCCTTGGTATAGATCCCCATGATGATCCCGTCGGACCAACGCATGGTGGAAAACCCATCCAGCGATCCAGCGCCCTCAGCATAGATCCCCATGATGATCCCGTCGGACCAACGCATGGTGGACATTCGATCTAGCGCCCTTAGCATAGATCCTCATGATCCCCTCGGATCATTTATACCATAAACTAATCAATTATGCATACATATATGCATTTCAATATGTCCATCAATACGAACAATTAACAATGAATACCACGAGAAATTACAGAAATACATCTCATATTTAACAACATGAACAAAACCATAAGCATGATCAAGGTTCCAATATAAATCAAACTCAACATATGATACTTGCCTCGAAAATGGCAAGAATGGAAATACTCCAACAAATGACACGCGTCCGTATGTCACTGCCCCTTGATCTTCCCCTATGAAAGGCTCAGACCTAAGAAATAATAAAGAATTCCTCTCAATTCGTACGTACGTCTAACAATCCGGTTTACGGCCGCAAGCTCTAAAAAAATGAATTCTGTCTGAACTACTTAGCGCGCGCTGCGTACTCTACGTAACGTGTGCTAAGCCTGCCCGTTAACGTACGCAAATGACCAGGTTTAGCGTGCGCTAGCTGTGTACTGACTGTCTTCTCTGAACATCCGACTGCCCTGCCTGATGATATAATGTACGTTATGTATCCAACATAGCGCACGTTACTCATTCCCGATAGCGCACGTTAATATATACATCTTAGCGTGCGCTAATCGTGCATGACAGTCACTACTGGGTAAAACTTGAGCTAAAGGTGATGAAAACTCATGAAATCCTCAATGTTAATACATGCCAACTCCGTGCATATCATGCTCATACGGTTTATGAAAGATCTTTATGGATTAAATGACTACGAGACACAAGGATACATATCATCATTACTACACCATAATTCATCTTGATCTTGAGAAAGTATCCTAAGTTCCCTTCGTCCTACGTTACAAAACGCATGATTCCAATGTGTAAAACATAACAACTTGATAATCTCCACATACTGGTCATAATCGGTTTGAAGATACAAGAATATGCTTAGGAGTCCATACACTAAAAAGGTTCAAAGGATTATACGATGAATAAGTGCCGAAACGTCAAAATATCCTTCTAACGCATGATGTTCGACTATTAATGAATTTAACTGACTAGATAAACATGATAAAACGTCCTTCAGAATACTACTAATATTGGTGAAGAATCACCTACCTCAAAGTAGTGAAGAACAAGGAGGAAATTCGAAGCAATGCAATGCCGAAGGTTTGAACACCAATCCTCCAATGATCTACAATCTTCAACACGAGCTAGGATGCCGGCAAGAAGTGTTTAGGATGAAGAGAGTGTCTTTCTAAGTTCAAGAATTCGAATGGGGGAGTGAAAAATCTGAAAATATGAAAAAGGATGTTGTCTTATATATAGAAAATGGTTATTAGCGCGCGCTAGTCCATATTCATAGCGTGCGCTAACGGCTATTTGAAACGCATCGATTTCATCAGATTTCGGTCTTTAGCGTGCGCTACCCTCACGTGAGTAGCGTGCACTAACGCGTTGACTTGGCTTTTTCCCGAAAGCCGTCCAGGTTCATCCCGACACAATCCGACCAAGATCCCCGGCCTGATCTCACCTACCACACGTCTCAATCATATTGACCACATATAGCATGCGCTAAGGTTCCTTCGTAGCGTGCGCTATGGATCCAAGTTAGCGTACGCTACACTTAGATGATAGCGTGTGCTACAAGCGCAGAAACACAATTTATAAATCACATTCATGAAATCATACGCTCAACTACAACGGATTATGAAATACGGAGAATAATACTCAGATCAAAGTGCAACAATTACAATATCACAAGTTCCAAATACATATCAGAAATCTCGGGTATTACAAGGGTAACGGCACTGAAAAGGTTTATAGCTCAAATACTTAATCGTTCGCAAGTCGATGAAACTTGACTGGGCGTTAAGTTTATGTGAAGACATGTATGACGTGTTCTATGATTTTGATAGTGCATGTCATCACTAATGGTTAGTGGGAACACACGTTGTAGGTATGCTAATGGGATTAGTCACCCAGTTTTCACTTCAGGACAGTCAATGACGGAATCGATAGGTTGTGATCGGTATTCGTGAACCTTCGACTTGAGGATTTAGTAGGGATTTGCTTGTGACATTAAGATTTTCACAAGAATAGTTTGACCTAGAAATCCGAGAGGTGGGGGTCAACCTCGACATGCGTCTTGATGGATAAGTAGCAGGTTCTACTAAGTAGCAATATATGATTCTTTCTCCTGTAGTGAACAGGTATATGTGGCAGATGAGATCATAAGTCTTTGGCCAAATTATTGGAGCTAGTTGTATTGAATACATGAGAGCTCGGTGATCTCGATTTGTAGTAACTCAAACATAGAATCAAGTACATATAGGGTTTGACTGATCGTGACCCTATAACTTGATCGGGACATTTGAAAGAAGGGTTTATACATTTACTAGTATTCATGACAGAATGGTTCTTAAATGATCCCTATCATTCATTCTCAGTAAGGTTACAATATAGATCGCAGGACTGACTAGGTGGTGCTATTTACTCCTTGGTTCCTCCCATTGCTTACTGACACGGAACTACCAAGTCGCACATTAGGGAGACGACGGAATAATCTGAACTGGATCTCTTATTGTGAATTTTAGACATTGGATGTCTAATTTAATTTATTGGATAAATTAAATCGGTCTAGTGAATTAAATAAATTACTAGGTAATTAATTTAACTCATGAATAATTATTTCTTGGAGAAATGATATTTTGATATAATTTATTTATTAGATTAATCAATTGTATTAACTTTATTTGAGACGAACCAAGATGTACCAGTCGGACTGGATACACGACGGTCCGTTTCATGGACCGAAACGAACCAAATCCTACTCTATTAGCTGCCCCACACTTTGATCATCTTGGAAGATGACCTGTGTCCCCATCTTGCATTTGTTGAGGAGTCTTCCTAACACTTGGGGACAAAAGGAGATGATAAGATGGGATCTTATCATGATCACCCCTTAGGTGTGACATGATGTGTGGACTTTGTTATAAAACAAAGCTCATCCACTCCATCAAGACAAGGAAAATCAGCCTACACAAGTAAGAGAGTGGGAGAGTTCATTTTGTTCTTCTTACACTCGTAGAGAGAAAAAGAAAAACAAGAACAAAACATATATCACTTGGAGTGATCACGTACTGGACAGATAATATCAAGAACAATATATACATCACTTGGAGTGAATTCATTCTTGAGACGTAAAGTTCCTACTACGCCTTTCTAGCCATATCCTTGGAGGATAATCGAGTAGATTATTGTTCCGGTCATCTCCCGATGTGTGGCTAGTAGAGACTAGGTGTTTTTGCCGTTTGGATCATCGAGGGCTTGTCAACTCAGATTTGCGGTCACCGGCATCAACTTCAACCATTTAATCAACGTACTACAAGGGTATGATTTCGTATCTTCCTCTTTGTTCATTTTATATTCGTATATACGTAGCTTGTATCGATCTTCTTGAGCGATTCGTATTGCACTTGAGTTTTTCCCTCCCACTGTGCCCTTCGTTTTTGCTTGCGAATCCCAACAATAACAGCTTGATATGCTCAGTGATTTCTTGTGTAGCACCCCCAAAAATTCCCGAGCATTACAGTGCCGTGAAATAAATTATCTAGTAATATTCTGTGACCCGAGCATTACAGTTCCGGGACCCACAAGGCTATTTTAGGAAATAAATATTTTAAAGAAATTATTATAAAGTGAAGAGTCCACAGTTACATAACGTAAGACGGAATGTTTTGGAAGAACATAATTTGAGGTGCGATTATTACATAAACGGAAGTTTCAAAAGAAGACATAAATTAATAATGCGGCGGCAAGACTTTATCCCAACACCATTCAATCCTGACCGGACCCCTCCGGAATGTCCTGTACATATTCAACAAATTTACCTGTCACGACAAATCATGCCAGACAGACCGGGTCAGAGAATGAATATCAATAATAATAATTTGGAATGATATACACAATTCATTAACACCGTGCCACATAACATATAGAAGATAATTCGTAGTATAATCGACGTTGTCTTCCTCCTTTTAACACATAAACCCCAAGGTCGCAACTAAGGGTCACAGAAGTATCCACACAGGAATACCCCGAAACATGGGCGCCCTTCTTAGGTCTTATCCCTCAACATATTTCCACACGGGTACAATTCAGGTTTTATCCCCAACACATCAGCCCATTCATAACACATTATCTAGAGAAAGACAATCTTCGGTATTCATCACACAATGGCACATTCATGTATTACGAATATTGCAATAAGATTAACATTTCTCGAGCAAGACTTTACTTGCCTTTAATCCGATGGTAGGTGCCTTATGATAACTTGGACTCCCACGACCGATCGAGCTTAATCTAATCACGTAATCCCCGATTAACATCTTGTACGGATAAGGATGAATAAAATAGTTTCCCCTTCCCTCTCCCAACCGAATTCTTAACTTAGATCGATTTCGCCAAAACTAATATCGTGCTTCTAAGTTTACAAGCAATACATATTATTATGTCGTTCAATTCCTCGATTAACGGTTGTTCTAACATTTTTCTCAACAAGATTATCCTCAACATTATTCCGGTAACCTCAATCGACTATGTAATATCCGAAATTTCTACTACTATTGTTTAATATTATTTTATCCGAGTTATGTTGTACAGCGTGGAATCTGTACAGTATGGATAAAATAAATGAAGGACTGAGATGTCAGTATTGGTATAATTGTCGTATTTGGTCGATAATTGTATTTGAGGATATAATGTGTTGAGTATATGTATTCAGTATGCCGTATGTTCATATTTGGTATGTCGAGATGTTGGACGAGGATAGCTGGAAATGGCTAAGTACAGCCACGTTAGCGCACGCTATGAGATATGCTTAGCGCACGCTACGAGGTATGAGTAGCGCACAATACGTGGTGCAGTTAGAGTACGCTAATAGGTTCGCATTACGTACGCCAAGGAGGATCCTTAACGTACGTAAGGCATTCTGGGAAAGGTTCGGAAGGCGGCCGACAGGTAGGCCCGTGTTGATGTTTATCGGCATTTAGCGCATGCTACCAAGGATGGTTAGCGTACGCTAATATCAGATCCGACAGGGAATCTTGGCTTTCGGCGAGTGGACCTGGCCACTTCTGACGTGTGTACAGATAAGGTCAGCGGGTGTTTGTCATGTAGGGCTAGCGCACGCTAAATCGTATGGTTAGCGCACGCTAATTCCAGATCGGTCAGAGGAATCCCGGAAATCGCGGATGCTTTCGGCATGTGGGGGCACGAGTGGTAGGTGAATGTTGTAGTAAGTCAACTTCGGATAGCGCACGCTAAGGGCAAGGACTTGCGTACGCTAGACATGATGTTTTACGTACGTTAACGCATGGGAATTACGTACGTAAGGTAGTTTACGAAGCTAGACAGTGGCCTCTAGATTGCGATAGCGCACGCTAACAAAAGTCGGTTAGCGCACGCTAAGGCCGTAGCGCACGCTAAACATAAGGTTTAGCGCACGCTAGTAATATACTTTATAAAAAGGGACATAAGGGTGTTATGAAGCATTTCGTCCACTTCTTTCCTTTCACTCGATAGAGAGAGCTCTGGGAGGTACTTGAGGTCCAGAAACACTCCGAGATGATGATCTTTATCAAGATTAAGATAGAGAGCATGGATTAAAGCCTTATTCTTCAAGTTATTCATGGTTCTTGGAATGAAGTTCAAGTGTTCTTCCTCTTGGTTCGTCTAATCCAGGTAATTTTTGTATCCCTTTGATAGTAGTTTGTTTTTAAGGACGATTACTTGTGAGAGAACATGTAACACCCCCTAACCTAGCAGCTGAACCGCAAAGGGGTCCACGCTACTATGTTGGGGAGTATCACACTTTTAAACTTTGAAAACCAATAAGAAGTAGATTTGGTAATGCGAGTACTCAGGGAAATAACGCAAACCGGTATTATTTATTCAAAACATTACACAACCTTAAGTTTAATACATAAAAAAACCATAACAGAGTGATCTTATTAAAAACAAAACATAGTCTTCCAGCATAGGGCCGAAATAGCTGGGGAATGGCATATGGACAAGTCTCTGGCTGTCAACACTGAAGAAGATAGTCAACTCCTAAACATGAGCATCATCACCTGTATCATAAGAATTTAATGAGCTAATGGCTCAGTAAGATGAGACTTCTGTAATAGCAAAGTATCACGTATCACATTTATCAACAAATAACTACTATATATATAGTCATGTTCTTGTAAAATCCTTTCTTCGGGTACCCTTGAAGTGTGGTACTCGACTGATAGTGATAGGCCATGGTTTTTGGAACCAGTTCATATAATTGGCCAATAAAAGATGTATACGGGGGTTCCCATACTAGTTTTTCAACCAATGGTATTAGACGTATTCAACCTTTTCATTCAGTGTGGGTTTCCTTGACCGACTTTCAGCCGCAAGTATTTGCCACCATGTGTTGGGTCCGCCGGTACCCCGCGTCCCGTGCCTACCCGCCATCAATCAAGTACCATACTTCCTGTTCTTAAACATTCTATCACAAACACATGTTATGCATGATCGTTCAATAACAGTCACATATGCAAATATCAATCAATATATGATCCTTATGATACAGCAAGGAAAAGCATCATCTTACCTCAAGTCATGTGCCTGTTTATGTGAAAAGATCAGTTTCTATGGATGGATGTGCTAAATTCCTTGAAGAAACAATTTGAAATCTCTTTGGGGACTTTTAACAAACACCTTGAAAAAACTGTTAGATTTGATCTTCCTATTTTATCGGGCTTTTTCTAGCTTTTAAAATTTTTATAAGTGAAATATGTTGCGGGCGTCTTAAAGTGGAGGTTCACAGCTTCAAAATGGTATATCATTTGTTGGTATATACGTACGTATACATATATTTATAGGAGTCCAAATCAGCTGAAAGTCAACCTTACTCGGACAGTTGGAGGCCTTATCCGGAC
The DNA here is from genome assembly GCA_033398695.1 of Orobanche coerulescens. Classification (NCBI taxonomy): domain Eukaryota; kingdom Viridiplantae; phylum Streptophyta; class Magnoliopsida; order Lamiales; family Orobanchaceae; genus Orobanche; species Orobanche coerulescens. Next base: position 88,632,661 of record CM065809.1, read on the forward strand.
AGCTGGCCGAGAAGGTTCTGTCGGTCGTGACCGACCTTATCCGGACAGCTGGACAGCCTTATCCGGATAGTGGCCTAGAAGCTTCTGTCGGTCGTGACCGACCGTATCCGGACAGCTGGACAGCCTTATCCGGATAGTGGCCTAGAAGCTACTGTCGGTCGTGACCGACCTTATTCGGACAGCTGGACAGCCTTATCCGGAGTGTGGCCTAGAAGCTACTGTCGGTTGTGACCGACAGTTGTCAGTCGGCGTGTCCGGCGGTGACCGGCAAATGTCAGTCAACTTGGCTCAGCCGGTTCGACCCCTTCCCGATATCTAAATTCGATTTTCCGACCTGTTCCGGACTCGTCGGAGTCAAATCTTTGATATGCTCGTAACGGATTTTCGATAATATTAAAATAATAATTTAATATTATTTTTTCAGTATAAGTGTTCTGTAATGAAAATTTTATCGTATCAATTCGTAGGAAATTTTTGAAATTACTTTCATAAATTCTAAAATAATCCTTATAATTTATTTTGAAATCTTTTCTTTTTAAATCTTTCATTTTATGTTGGAAACATATTGATCCAAGTATTGGACAACTTGTAATTATTGAAATCCATGATCATTAGCAAAATAAATAGCATTTAATTAAGTCTTTGAATTTTATAGGGTATTACAATTATTATTTTATAATCGTTTAGCACATCGATCTCCTTACTGAGAAACTGAGCTCCTCACTGCAACAAAACATCTCACAATGACCTTTATCATGTTAGAGGAGATAATTAACATGTCGTATAAAACATAATGCGAATGGACATAGCAGTTATTCATGCTCATGAAATGTCTACTTGTATGCCATGCTTCCATAATGCATATTATGTAAATGCATTTAGGTATTAAATGGTTATTGGCTTAGGGGATAACCGGGCATTACAGTCCTCCCCTCCTTATAAAATTTCGTCCTCGAAATTGACATACCGAACAGTTCTGGATATTTGCTTTGCATTTCCTCCTCTCTTTCCCATGTAGCCTCTTCAACAACATGATTCCTCCACAAAATCTTTACCAAATGAATTTCCTTGTTCCTTAGTTTCTTTATTTTCTTATCAAGAACCTGTACCGGTTTCTCTTCATAGGACAAATCTGGGGATAATTACAACGGCTCATAATTTAACACATGTGAGGGGTTGGAAATGTACTTCTTTAGCATAAACACATGGAAGACGTTGTGTACACCAAATAGCGAAGGAGGTAAGGCTACTCTATAAGCTCTGTCACCAACTCTCTCAAGGATTTCAAATGGGCCAACATATCTCGGGCTAAGTTTTCCTTTCTTCCCAAATCTCATTATGCTTTTCATGGGGGATGAGTTTTTCCACCTCGTGTTGGTCCGACGGGATCATCTTGGGATCTATGCTGAGGGCGCTGGATCATTGGATTACCCAGTGTCGTGTTGATGGAATCATGTGGATTCGCATCGTTGGTTTTATATGTGTTGTTGTATGTATATTATTGGTTATCCAACTCGTGTTGATCTTGTAGGATCATCTTGGGATCTATGATGAGGGCGCTAGATCATGGGATTGCCATTGAGTATACATTGTTTTTCTTTTTGAGCATATTGACGTTGTCACATGAGTATGCATTTGTAGGTCTTGTGTTAGGACCGTGTTCGTATGTTGCTTTGATCTGATCTCGGATTAGACTGACATGATTGTCATGAGATTGTGCATCTTGAGGTATGTTCTGTATTCCTTTGGTAATTGTCTTTAGTGGACAACCGATTATTGTGTTGAGATGTGATGATGTCACCCGATGGATTGGGATTGGACTAAGTTAGTAGATTTCGTAACAGTGATTTATGATGATGCCTTGAGAACCTTGGGGTTCCGTTTGAGATAAAGTACATATGATTGGTTATGGGCTTATCATGTTGTTGAGGATATGATATGTGAACTTTGGTAAAGTTATGACGATAAGATTACTTTGGTCGTATTCTTATTTTTGTATTCTCATTGGTATGTAATTATTGATGTGATGTGATTGACATCATTGTTGGATATTATGGCTGACCCCATCGTGGGATTTCTTTTTTGGTTCTTGGATTTTCGAGCTTGTAGCGGTCGTGGAGAGATGAGCTTCCCGGAGGATACTGGCTAGGGCATGTATTTGTGTATTGAGTTTCCTGATCAGTCGATGTATTCCGCTGCTAGAGTATTTTTAATTGTTTGGCTTTTCCGCTGCGTGAGTATTTTTAAATGACCTTTCATTTCTGGTAATTTGAGTTACTTTGGGAATCATTTTCTAAACTATTGAGTTTCGGTCGTTTGGCCTTGCCCTTTTCAAAATGAGATTTCACGACGGTTTTGATAATTGGATTTATAAAGTCTTCGAATATTTTACAGATAGTACCGTCGTCGGCCTCTTGGGCATTTGTAGATGTTTGCGAAAATTTCCTTTAGCCTTGTGGGTTCCATCTCGGGGCCCACGGCGCTGTAATTTTCCCAGTTTAGTCTGGGGGTGTTACAGACTATAGCATCATTAAATTCCATAGCTACTAATTACATTCTCTATTTCGAGATTTTAATACGGGGCAGGGGGTAGTGGGAGGTTACCGTTTCACAAAATGATGACAATGGTCGATTGCTATGTTGGTGATAATATCAAGCTTGATTCCACCTAGTTAATTAACATACAAAGACTATACATTCAAGGTGGATTCCAATGAGCTAGCATAAGCTGAATGGATTCTTAATACAATTTCCCCTGCAATCGATTTGTTAGGTTTATGTTTTCAAGTTCAATTGAGTTGGGAATTCCACATAGGATTTATACAACAAGATATAAGAATGAATGGTTAGGAAACGAAATAAGTTTACATGATAGTTTTGATTACTACTAGTTCATCCGATTGACTTGTCTACGAGAGTTAACAAACTACCCCAAATACCCGTAAACTAATAGGCATAACAACAATATCGAAGAGGTAACCTTAAGGATTGATGGACTTACCTTAATAGAGGACGAACAATGAGGAATGATGACGAATCCCCAAGGAAAAAAGAGGAGGGACGAAGAACGGATTGATCAACCTAGATAATCTCCTCAGGAGCTTGAGTAATCCTCTCCTTGGTGCTCAAACAAGAGTTTGGAAGGCTAGAAATCGCTTAAGGGGGCTGGGGAAGGTTTTTCAATGGGTTGCTCAAGTTTTTAGGTCGGAGGAAATGAAGGAGGGAGTGTTAATTTATAACACACGATTGATTTTACGTATGTTAACGCCCAAGGCTTAACGTACGTAAAGTATATTATGTACGTAGCGTTCACTGGATAATGTACGTAAGGGTTGCCCAGGGGCTATTGCCTGGGATCGTACGTAAGTGCCCTGCCATAACGTACGTTAGGCTTGACGTATAACGTACATTATGGGTAGTTGACTCGTTTGCCTTCTAGCCCGCCGAAAGTACCCTGTCTGCATCAAAAGGAAATATCCTGGTCAGAAGACCAATTCCACCTTTACGTATCTAACCAAGTCGAGTTAACGTACGTAATATTCCGAAGCTAACGTACGTTATGCAGGTCTTCTAACGTACATTAGTAATTCAGTCCCTTAGTCAATTATCACATTATAACCATCTCGGAGTGACACTTTTCACTCGTCGAACAATTATCTGTGGAACAATACGTTGGCCACCGTCATATTCGCACCGACAATTATCCATCAACATCAGGATACGTCACCTCCATTGCATTCACGTCACACAATCATATCAAAATAGCACTTTCATGTAACCACATAATATATGAAGACAACATCGCAATGATAGAAATTAACTGGTAGAAATTGTATTTTAATTTTACGAAATACACGGTAATTAAAGTGTGAAATACCCGTATTACATATCATCTCCCTTAAAACAATTTCGTCCCGAACTAAGAAAATAACTCGGGATAAATTTCTTTCATGCTCGACTTGGTCTCCCAAGTCGCTTCCTCCACGCCGTGGTGCGACCACTGGACTTTCACAAGGGGTATGGCTTTATTTCACAACATTTTCACACATTGATCCAAGATAGCGATCAACACTTCTCTAAAGGTAACGTCGTCGAAAATTTCCACTTCTTCGAAATTGAGTTTGTGGCTCGGATCATAGACTTACTTGCTTAACTAAGAGATGTGGAAGACGTTATACACTCCATCCAGATACGGCGGCAGGGCTAATCGATACGCGTTCCCTACCCGGTCCAATATCTCGAACGGGCCTATGAACCTTGGGCTTAACTTGCCCTTCTGACCGAAACGCCGGATACCTCGCATAGGTGATACTTTGACCCAAACGTGATCCCCGATTGCAAATTCCAATGGTCACTGCCGGTTTTTAGCATATGATTTCTGACGGCTCTGAGCTGCTAGCATTTGTTTTCGAACAACAGAGATCTTCTTGATGGATTCCTGGATCAGATCTAACTCGGTAACCATGGTGTCAGAAGCATCATCCCAGCATAATGGCGACTTTCATCTTCGTCCATACAGGGCCTCAAATGGTGACATGCTTATGCTCGCATGACAGCTGTTGTTGTACGAGAACTCCACCAACCCAGATGCCTAGCCTAATCCTTACCCCAATTGAGCACACATGCCCTCAACATATCTTCTAAGGTTTGTATCGTGCGCTCGGTCTGTCCATCCATCTGAGGGTGATAGTTGTGCTAAAATGCAACTGGGTCCCAATAGCCTTATGAACGGCTTTCCAAAAACGGGACACGTAACTGGTGTCCCTATCGGATATGATGGACGAGGGGACGCCGTGCAGCCTCACGATCTCCCTGATGAAAATAGTTGCTAACTGTTCTGTTCCGGTTGCTTCCTAGATTGGAATAAAATGTGCCGATTTTGTTAGCCGATCAACGATAACCCAAATGGTGTGTAACACCCCCGAGTTATTCAGGGACAGCGCCGTAAGCCCCGCCGTGGGACCCACAAGGCTAGACATACGCGGAACCATAATTTTTGACCGATAAGGTCTACACACAATGGGATGAAAAACAATACAAAGGTATTCAAAACATAACCAATGTATTCACAAACAACACAACTCAAATCAATACTTCGGCAAACACAGGCCGGAACATCAAGGAAAATGGAAAACAATACTCGAGTATTCAATAGCCAATCCAGTACAACAACACTGAATGGGAAACTCCAAACATATCTGGAAGGAAAACACAGTATCACACTTGCCGACCATCTTCATGCCGACCCGATACGTGCCTGTCGGCTCTCTTGGAACCTGAAATACATGAAACGTATTTCCCCCATAAAGGGGTTAGCCATCGAATAGCTAGTGCAAGTATATCAAGTATGAAACACAATACTCTTCAACAATAAAGTAAAGGTAACCGTCAATTCATCAATTCAAGACTAGTATTCCGGAATAACTAAATCTCATGGCATCGCATCAATACATATATGAATACCGTGGAACCGCACCAGAGGCTACGGAACCCTCAGAGGACCCGTCGGTCCATCCCGGAGTGGTTAATTCATATTATCCATGGAATCGCACCAGAGGCTACGAAACCCTCAGAGGACCCGTCGGTCCGTCCCGGAGTGGATATAAATAAGCATGCCATTAATATTTCATACTTTCAAAGTCGAGAACGCACATTCATAAATATATACTTGCCTTTGAGACATCGACAATTCGAACGGAAAATGGTATGAGTTCGGTAGGTCCAAGAACGCGCTTCCGGCACCTAAACGATTCGCAAGGAATATGATAATCAATTATCCATATTCATATTACACGAAGAAACCCCCGAAACCCGTCTACGATCCATAAGGATATACGGATAATTAACTAGAGGTTGGAAAATCATCCAAAATCTCACAAGTCCGAAAACGGCACAATCCAAACCACAAAACCGTAGGAAAAGCACGCATACGGTATAGATACATCATAATCTCAAAGTTCTCAAGCTTCCAAACGGATAAATCGGACGAATCTACGAAAAACCCCAAAATTCCCAAAAAGTAGGGTTCTAAGGATTTTTACCTTGATTCGGACGCTAGGAGGAATTAGATGTTGAGAAATCCTTGTTCTCCAACCAAATATGTTGTTGTTGGAAGGAAGATTGCTTCCAATCGCCCAAGATCGTCTTTCCCGAGCGATTTCCGTCGAAAAGGGGTGAAGTATGTGAGAAATGACGAAATGGAAGTCAACTGTCATATTTATATCGCCCGATCTAGCGCACGCTACGCCTCCTTCATTAGCGTGCGCTAAGCGAGTTCTGGGTAGTCCAGGTGGTTCTTGCCATAAGATGATAGCGCGCGCTGAAACATCCTTTGCGTGCGCTAAGCTGCACTTCGCCAAAATCTCGACTTCTTGCTGGGTGACTGGCGTGCGTTATGCGAGCACTAGCGTGCGTTACAAAACACATATAGCGTACGCTAGCCGCTGCCTAGCGTGCGCTACCTGCTGGTCCAGAAAGTCTGAAACTCCACTGCTTCTACTGACCAAAACATTAGCGTGCGCTACCATTATGCCTTAGCGTGCGCTACGTAACAGTTTTAGCGTGCGCTAGCCGAAACATAGCGTGTGCTACCTGATAGTCCAGAAACCTGACGACCTCACTGCCTCTGCCGACCCGGCCATTAGCGTGCGCTACGGACGGATGTTAGCGTGCGCTACTGTCCATGGATAGCGTGCGCTAACAAACTCCTAGCGTGCGCTAATCCGCCAGTCCAGAGCGATCCAAATCTTGGTTACGACTGACTGATTCTCTTAGCGCGCTACGGCTCAGAGATAGCGTGCGCTAATCAAGCAGAATTAGCGTGCGTTAGCCTAGGCCTAGCGTGCGCTATATCTCTGGCACAGAACATTTCCGCAAGGTGTAAACGGCATGATCAAGAACCAAACGAGATACGAAACTCAATAACAATATGAACAACATCTCCAAGCATTTACAGAGCGACAAAATAAGGAGGACGACAGAGTCAAACAGTCAATAAAAGTACGGGTATTACATTCTCCCCCTCTAAAAAGAAGTTTCGTCCCGAAACTTAAGAAATAAATAGTTCGGGGTATTCCACCCGCATCTTCTCTTCCGTCTCCCAAGTTGCCTCCTCGACTCCATGTCTCGACCATTGCACTTTAACCAGTGGAATGGTCTTATTCCGAAGTTGTTTCTCGCGACGCTCAAGGATCTTCACGGGTCTCTCCGGAAAGGTAATATCCTCGGCTACGTCAATCTCACTGTATTCGATGATGTGGCTCGGATCCGGTACGTACTTTCTCAACTGAGATACATGAAAAACACTATGGACGTGACTCAATGCTGGAGGCAACGCCAAGCGATAAGCTAAATCTCCAACTCTGTCCAAAATCTCGAAAGGTCCGATATACCTCGGACTAAGTTTCCCCTTTTTCCCGAAGCGTAAAACTCCACCGGTCGGCGACACCTTGAGTAAGACATGATCCCCCACTTCGAACTCCAAGGGTCGACGACGAGTATCAGCATAAGATTTCTGACGACTGCGGGCGGCCGAATGTCGGTCCCGGATAATAGAAATCTTTTCCTTAGTCTCCATCAACATATCCGGCTCCGTCCCAACTAGCTCAGAAGCCTCGTCCCAACATAATGGCGACCTACATCGCCTACCATAAAGTGCCTCGAAGGGTGCCATTTTGATCGACGCATGCCAACTATTATTGTAAGCAAACTCGATCAACGGCAAGTGAAGCTCCCAATCATTACTCCAGTCTAAGGCACAAGCCCGTAACATATCTTCCAATGTCTGAATCGTCCTCTCTGTTTGTCCATCCGACTGAGGATGAAAAGAAGTGCTCAATCTCAACTCAGTACCCAAAGCCTGATGAACGGCCTGCCAAAAGTGCGATACGAAATAGCCGTCTCGATCAGAAACAATGGTCTTGGGGGCACCGTGAAATCTCACGATCTCAGCAATAAAGGTTCGCGCCAGTCTATCCAGTCCCCAAGTATCCTTAATACCCAAGAAGTGTGCAGACTTGGTCAACCGATCGACAATTACCCAAATCATATTCATTCCGGCCTGAGTTCTCGGCATGCCGGTGATGAAATCCATAGAAATGTCTTCCCACTTCCACTCGGGAATGGGAAGCGGTTTCAACAACCCCGCTGGTCGTTGATGTTCGATCTTGACTTGTTGACACGTCAAGCACCGTAGTACAAACTCCGTAACATCCTTCTTCATGTTATTCCACCAAAAATTACGCTTCAAATCTTTGTACATCTTACTCGTCCCGGGGTGGATTGAGTAAGGCGTAGCATGCGCTTCCCGGAGAATTTTCTGCCTCAACTCTAAATCGTTCGGAACACAAAGCCTGCCCTGAAATCTCAGAATACTATCCTCGTGAACCATAAAGCCAGGAGCTTTTCCTTTAATTACATCTTCCTTCAGTTGAGAAATCATCGGGTCACTCCACTGCTTCCCTTTGATGTCATCAACTAAAGACGAAGTAATTTCGAGAGTACACAGCTGTCCCTGTACTCGTTGAAGCCAAACTTCTATCCCTTGCTCAATTAAGTCCTGACGAATCTTCGTCTGAGATGTAAGAACCTCGAGCATTTGAAGAGACGTCGATTTTCGGCTTAAAGCATCCGCAACGACATTGGCTTTCCCGGGGTGGTAAAGAATTTCCAAATCATAATCCTTTATCAACTCTAACCAACGTCTCTGTCTCATATTCAGCTCCTTCTGACTGAAAATATATTTCAGGCTCTTGTGATCTGTATAAATCCGGCACGATGAACCATACAGATAATGCCGCCAAATCTTGAGTGCGAAGACAATTGCGGCCAACTCTAAATCGTGAGTAGGATAATTCATCTCATAAGGCTTTAATTGTCGAGACGCAAAAGCTATCGTCTTATCATGCTGCATGAGCACACAGCCCAGGCCTTGACCCGAAGCATTACTATAAACTGCAAAGCCCTCGCTACCATGTGGTAAGGTTAAAATAGGTGCTGAAGTAAAACGTTTCTTCAGTTCATCGAAGCTCTGTTGTCTTTCATCCGTCCAAACAAACTTTTCGGTCTTCTGGAGTAATTTCGTAAGCGGCCGAGCGAGTTTCGAGAACCCCTCGACAAACCGACGGTAATACCCAGCAAGGCCTAAAAAGCTACGAACTTCCTTAACATTTTTAGGCGGTGCCCATTCTAGCACTGCCTCTATCTTCTGCGGGTCTACACGGACTCCTTCGGCCGAAATCACATGACCGAGAAACATAACTTCTTCCAACCAAAACTCACATTTCGAGAATTTCGCGTAGAGATGCTCGATTCTCAAAATGTCTAATATCAAACGCAAGTGTCGGGCATGCTCCTCCTTATCTCGAGAATAGATCAAGATGTCGTCAATAAAGACGACCACACACCTGTCGAGGTACTCGATGAATATTTTATTCATTAACTGCATGAAAACTGCCGGCGCATTAGTCAACCCAAAAGGCATAACTACAAATTCATAATGCCCATATCTCGTCCGAAACGCCGTCTTCGGAACGTCGGACTCCGTCACCCTGAGTTGATAATACCCGGATCTTAAATCAATCTTCAAGAAAACCGCAGCTCCTTGCAATTGATCAAATAAATCGTCTATACGAGGTAGAGGGTACTTGTTCTTCATGGTTACTTTGTTCAGCTCGCGGTAGTCGATGCACAAACGTAGTGAACCATCCTTTTTTCTCACGAAAAGAACAGGCGCGCCCCAAGGCGAAGCGCTCGGTCTGATGTACCCTTTTTCCAGAAGTTCTCCCAATTGATTCTTCAATTCTTGCATCTCGGAAGGTGCCATCCGGTAAGGTGCTTTAGAAATCGGAGCCGCGTCTGGCTCCAAGTCCACAGTAAATTCTATCTCTCGGTCTGGCGGTAATCCCGGGAGATCATTTGGAAAAACATCGGGGTACTCACTAACAACCGGAATCGAAGAGAATTTGATTTCATTTCCTTCCGTTTTGGAGGCATAACACCAATAGCCCGCACAACATTTATTCAAAAGTTTTACGGCCTTCATGGCACTGATAAGAAACTTGGATAGTCCCGACTTACGCCCCAAAAATGAGTACTCAGATCCGTCTTTAGTCATCATGGTGATAACCTTGGTACGGTAGTTCATAATCGCTTGATGATTATCAAGCCAATCCTCGCCGAGGATCACATCCTCGCCTTCTATATCAACTACGATCAGATTCGATAACCACTCCATACCGGATATACTCACCGAAAAATCTCTAATCTCCCGATTCCCTACAATTCTATCCCCGCTAGGCAGTTTCACGATGAAGGGATCGCAAGCAGTCAGACAAGTTATATTCAAACGGCGTACACAATCCAAGGAAATAAAAGAATGTGTAGCACCCGAATCAAAAAGTACACGGACTGGATGAGATAGGATATGAATGGTACCTGAAGCCACCGCCGCGTCGGGTTCGTCTGCTCGACGCATCTCATAAACTCGTGGTTGTACCGAACCGACGCTAGAGTGTCTCCAAAGATTCTCGACTCCCCCGGCCCTGCCAGTCCGCCGAGGTTGACCAGCTGGGGCAGAAGCCCGAGTGTCCAAAGTCTGATTCGGCTCGGAACAATAAGCCGCTCTATGTCCCATCTGTCCGCACGTGTGACACTTCAATGGTGGAAAGTGGCATTCCAAATTAATGTGGCCTGAACGGCCACAATTATAGCAAGTCACCGCGCGGTTGGTGGTACCCGAAATGTTGGGTACGGGATCGGATATTGCGCCGTGTTGCGGAAGCGTAAATAAAATAGCGGAAAATAAAAGACGCAAGGATTTATAGAGGTTCGGCTATAAACGAGCCTACGTCCTCTCTTTATCTTCAATAGGTTAAAGATAGCAACCTCTTCGCCTCTCTTCTATCGGTCGAGGTATAACCGTTACAATCACGTCTTCTATTGGTCCGTGATAAACCACTCGTACTTGTCTTTGTGTCGGTCCAAGTTAAACCGTTTTCCTTTTCTATCGGACAAGGAATCAACCGCTCTAGCTTTCTATGGGTACTAGATAAACCTCACTAAGATAACGATTGCGATACTAACAATGCCGGATCCTTGATCCTAATAACACCGAATCCAATCGTATCTTTTCTTTTACCACTCGTGTATGATTTTGTGTATAACACTCAATCACTCAATGTAAGCTCAATATTGCAACAACAATACAATGAATATCAATCTCAGATGAAAGTGTAGTATACTTGAAGTTGTTGTACTCAATCAATACCATAGACATGGTATTTATAGGCTTCATGATCAAACTAGCCGTTAGCTGCTGCACACTGCTTTACGTACGCTATCACATTCATATTACGTACGTAAGCTTCATTACGTACGTTAACCTCCCTAGGTTACGTACGTTAGCCTAGTCCAGTTTCAGTCCAGTGAGATTCGTCATTTTGAGTTACGTACGTTAGCCTTTCCTTTGTTACGTACGTTAACATTACGTCACTGCTGACGTCATATATCCGTTGGATGCTTTGCTGACTTTGACTTCTCCAACGTTCACTTGTTTGAACTCCTTTACGTACGTTATTCAACCTCCATTACGTACGTTAGCTTGCCCATATTACGTACGTTAACATACCCTTGTTACGTACGTTAGCTTTGAGATTTTCCAGCTTTTTGTACTTCGATTCCTTCGATGCTTTGCTTCGTCTCTTTGTTGTTTTGTTTTGCTTATCAACATTAATCATCAAAACACTTTTAATTTATGTATGGAACAAAATGTTCCAACACGAAATAGGACGGTAACCCCTCTTTCCTTTATTAGAACGTGACGACTGTCCAGCAGAACGGTTAGTTGTCTGTGACTTCTGAAAGTTGCCACCCTTAGAGTTAGAAAAATTCCCCGCTACCTTCTGCTTCTTCGATTCTTCCACGGTATCGTTGTCGGGGCTCAACATGTCATGGGCTAAAGCTCTGTCCTGATACTCTTTCAGTGTGGTACAAGCAAATCCGTCCATGTACCGCCGTAAGTCCAATTTCATCCGCATATCAAAATAACGGATCTTATCACGCTCGCTACCCACTTGATCCTTCACATGGATCAATTGTTGGTTGTACTCCACGATCGCCTGCGAAACGGGAATATCTTGTGGTTTAGCCTCGAAGAAGGCTCGGATTCGGCTCTCTCGTACCGGCCAAGGACAAAACTCGGCCTCCAAGAGTTCCTTAAATTCATCCCACGAGGCAATACGATCCTGTGGCTTGATGACCTTCCACCAAGTAGCGACCTCTTTAGTGAGGAAATACTGAGCAATTGGTACTTTCCTCACCTCGGGACAATCAACTGCCTCGAAAATCTTCTCCAATTCTGCTAGCCAATCTTCCCAGCCTAACGGGTCTATGGCACCGCCAAACTGTGGAGGGTGCATACGGATTACATTCTGAAGCAAGGCATCCGTGTTTGGGTTCGTGTTATTCATCTGAACAGTTTGGGCCAAAATAGTCATTTGAGTATCCAATTGTTGAAGTGCATTCGCCACTCCAACGTCCGCGTTGTTCCCCTGACCGTCTGACTGGTCGTGCTGACTCTCGGTGTCTGGATGCACCGAGTTCGACAAACTGGGGTTGGTCGATCCCGCAACTGAACTGATGGAAACGGCCGCCATTTACCTTCTTCTCGTCCATGGCCACGACCATGGCCACGGCCCCTACCAGCTGACATACTGAAGAACACACAAGTCACGTAAGCACAATTCAATCACGCGTCATCAAAGTGTCCGATTCTCAAGAATACCGATAAAAAGGAAGCAAAACGAATAAGGAAACAGCAGAAGAGTGAGAGGTCTTACAAGTACCGGTCGCACTGTGATGATGGCAGAGTAGTGATACTGCGGACAATTAACGACTCGATCGACCCAAAAGACCGACAGCCTAGGTATCCATAGACCTAAGCTCTGATACCATATTCTGTAACACCCCCGAGTTATTCAGGGATATTACAGCGCCGTAAGCCCCGCCGTGGGACCCACAAGGCTAGACATACGCGGAACCATAATTTTTGACCGATAAGGTCTACACACAATGGGATGAAAAACAATACAAAGGTATTCAAAACATAACCAATGTATTCACAAACAACACAACTCAAATCAATACTTCGGCAAACACAGGACGGAACATCAAGGAAAATGGAAAACAATACTCGAGTATTCAATAGCTAATCCAGTACAACAACACTGAATGGGAAACTCCAAACATATCTGGAAGGAAAACACAGTATCACACTTGCCCACCATCTTCATGCCGATACACGCTGTCCGCTCTCTTGGAACCTGAAATACATGAAACGTATTTCCCCCATAAAGGGGTTAGCCGTCGAATAGCTAGTGCAAGTATATCAAGTATGAAACACAATACTCCTCAACAATAAAGTAAAGGTAACCGTCAATTCATCAATTCAAGACTAGTATTCCGGAATAACTAAATCTCATGGCATCGCATCAATACATATATGAATACCGTGGAACCGCACCAGAGGCTACGGAACCCTCAGAGGACCCGTCGGTCCATCCCGGAGTGGTTAATTCATATTATCCATGGAATCGTACCAGAGGCTACGAAACCCTCAGAGGACCCGTCGGTCCGTCCCGGAGTGGATATAAATAAGCATGCCATTAATATTTCATACTTTCAAAGTCGAGAACGCACATTCATAAATATATACTTGCCTTTGAGATATCGACAATTCGAACGGAAAATGGTATGAGTTCGGTAGGTCCAAGAACGCGCTTCCGGCACCTAAACGATTCGCAAGGAATATGATAATCAATTATCCATATTCAAATTACACGAAGAAACCCCCGAAACCCGTCTACGATCCATAAGGATATACGGATAATTAACTAGAGGTTGGAAAATCGTCCAAAATCTCACAAGTCCGAAAACAGCACAATCCAAACCATAAAACCGTAGGAAAAGCATGCATACGGTATAGATACATCATAATCTCAAAGTTCTCAAGCTTCCAAATGGATAAATCGGATGAATCTACGAAAAACCTCAAAATTCCCAAAAAGTAGGGTTCTAAGGATTTTTACCTTGATTCGGACGCTAGGAGGAATTAGATGTTGAGAAATCCTTGTTATCCAATCAAATATATTGTTGTTGGAAGGAAGATTGCTTCCAATCGCCCAAGATCGTCTTTCCCGAGCGATTTCCGTCGAAAAGGGGTGAAGTATGTGAGAAATGACGAAATGGAAGTCAACTGTCATATTTATATCTGCCCAGTCTAGCGCACGCTACGCCTCCTTCATTAGCGTGCGCTAGCGGAGTTACCGGGTAGTCCAGTGGTTACTGCCATAAGATGTTAGCGCGCGCTACGAAACATCCTTTGCGTGCGCTAACTGCTGCCCTGCCAAAATCTCAGCTTACTGCCTGGGTCAGCTAGCGTGCGTTAATACTGAGCACTAGCGTGCGTTACAAAACACATATAGCGTACGCTAGCCGCTGCCTAGCGTGCGCTACCTGCTGGTCCAGAAAGTCTGAAACTCCACTGCTTCTACTGACCAAAACATTAGCGTGCGCTACCATTATGCCTTAGCGTGTGCTACGTAACAGTTTTAGCGTGCGCTAGCCGAAGCATAGTGTGCGCTACCTGATAGTCCAGAAACCTGACGACCTCACTGCCTCTGCCGACCCGGCCATTAGCGTGCGCTACGGACGGATGTTAGTGTGCGCTACTGTCCATGGATAGCGCGCGCTAACAAACTCCTAGTGTGCGCTAATCCGCGAGTCCAGAGAGCAGTCCGAAGTACTGGTTCTGACCTGACTGATTCTCTTAGCGCGCGCTACGGCTCAGAGCTAGCGTGCACTAATCAAGCAGAATTAGCGTGCGTTAGCCTAGGCCTAGCGTGCGCTATATCTCTGGCACAGAACATTTCCACAAAGTCTAAACGACATGATCAAGAACCAAACGAGATACGAAACTTAATAACAATATCAACAACATCTCCAAGCATTTACAGAGCGACAAAATAAGGAGGACGACAGAGTCAAACAGTCAATAAAAGTACGGGTATTACATGGTGTCCCTTCCTCCCACCGCCGTTGGTAACTTGGTGACAAAATCCATTGATATGCTTGTTACGTAATTTGGTGAACGCAAGTGCACGTTGTCGTAAGCAAGTAATAAAGTGATAAGTAAGATATCGTTCCCACGAGGACTGACTTACTAACTACCAATATATGTGTATGCTAATTTTATCTGAACGATCGAATTTTGTGGTGCAAGGAATATTAAAGAAAACAAAACAAATTGATAAACTGAAAACAATTAACACAATCAATTTTTAGAAGATAGAAGATCAAATAGGAGAATAGTCCAGGATTGAGAATCCGCCTCGATTTATCCGAATTACTCTTGATTTATATAAATTAAGTGAGTTCCCATTTTATTGAAGGCGAAGATTGCTAAGATACTCTAATACCTCTCCCGAGGTCAGTAGAATTTTCTAAGGCGAATAAAACACTCTATTCCTAGGTGAATTAATTCGACAATAGACAAAAAGTACAAAATCTTCAGACAGGCCACGTAATTCCTATGAGTATATTCCTATCTCACAAGATAAAACGTTTCTCACCAATTTTTCCTACTTAATCTCCTCTCCCGATTTGAGTTACGTAATCAAAACAATTCAATTATAGGCCACACAATTGAAAGCATTAAGAACAATTGGGGAAAACTCAATAGAAAAGGGAATTATATTGATAATGGAAATTCAAAAGTTAATTCGTCAAAACCTCAGTTTCATCACAATCCTAGAGTAGGGTTCTAGCCTGACATGCTAGAAAATAAGAATACACAAAGAATTAAAGAAAGCATAATAGAAATCAAACGTAGTCGAAGAACTTGGATTCCTCCGTTCTCTAGCTTCCGCTCTCTGCTCCTTGGTGTTTTCTCCTTCTCCTCGATAATCTCTCTTCAGACCTTTAATCAATATTTATAACCATCATTAGTCTCCAAAACACGTCCGGAAATTAGGTCGAAAATGGGCTTCAAAACAGTCCAAAAAACGAGGGCTGGATCAGCAAACCTGCGCCGGGGGGCGTGGCCCGGCTTTAGTGTGCCGCGGCCCCAGCTGTGCTACGCGCAGCCTGGGTGCCAATTTTCTTCATGGGCCGCGGCTCGGCTTAAGTGTGCCGCGGCCCCTGGTACAGTAAGTATCGCTTCATGCTGTTGTTGGGATTCCGAAAATAAAACGAAATACGCAGCGGAAATAAATACGAATCCCAAACAGGATCGATCAAGTAACGTATATACGAAAAAAATACGAAGATTAAGAATCATACCCTTGAAGCCTTTGAAATAATTCTTCATAAAATGATGATGATCACGAACCCCGTCCCGAACACGAAATCCCTTCGTTCCAAGCACCGAAAGTTCGAAGCCTCTACTTCACACGCGTCGGAAGTTGCCCGGAAAAATCTACAACACTCCGTTCTATGAAGAACACGGCTAGGAAGTGTTGTAGGAATTTATATATCACTTTTTCTTAACTTTTATATCACCTCCAAGATGAAAAATAGAAAAGAAAAAAATTTCTTCTCCCTCACTTTTTGAAGACACGGCTGAACTCCTCTCTCAAAAGATGAATATGAGTTGTATCTTGTTTCATCTCATCATGTGTGTATATATATATATATTATATCTCATATAATAATTATATATCATGTTATAACTATTTTGAGAATAAGAATCTCTACAAATAATTAAAATATGACAACACACATGCAAGGTGGTCATGTGAGGGGGCGGCGTACTAGGAAGATTCCTAGAAAACGAGCCGAGCCACTCGGCTCGTGTACCAGACGTTCATCAAACGACTCCGTTAAATACACTCCATTTAATTATCAATGTATTTATATTAATTAATTAATCTAATTAATTAATTAATTATATCAAATACAAATATATTTCTCTAAGAAATATAATTTATGAATTAAATTAATTACCCAGTAACTTAATTTTAATTCATAAGACCGCTATTTGATTTATCCAATAAATCATAATTAGATATCCAATATCTAATATTAATAGAGAGATAATAAATTCACATTTATCCGTCAATGCTCCTAATGCTCGACTTCGTAGGTCCGTCTCAGCCGGCATTGGGAGGAACCAATGAGTGCGCAAAGACTTAGCCACTTAGCGGGCCGCATCAGAACCCCGACTGAGAACGAATGAAGGGATCATTCTAGAACCATTATGTCGTGAATACTATATACGTATAGACCCTTCATCAGATGTCCTGGTCAAGTCTTCGGGTCACGGTATAGTCAAACCCTACTGTTGACTAAACTCTATACATGTGTTAATGCAAATCAAGACCAACTGATCAATAGTGTATCTAATACTACTATATCGAATGCTTTGCCAAAGACTTATGATCTTATTTGCCATTAACCGTATAGGACATTTGCTGCTCACTAACAGAGATAGAATCCTTTCTTGGCGTACAAGAAAGATCGCTACACCGCCCGTATAGTACGCACTTCGAGGTCGACTCAGCAATTAAGCAAATGAGTCTAACTACTCTAATGACAAACTAAACGTCACAGGCACATCTTCTACTGAACCCTCAAGTCAAAGGTCCACGTATACTATCACAACCTTTCGATTCGTCATCGACTCTCCGAGAGTGAATACCGTGTGACTGAATCGAGTATGAGTCGTGTTCGAGTATACTGGTCCCATCAATATACTTATAACTATGCTATCAAGACATGCACATGTCCTAGCATTAGTTATACAAGTCTTATTAAAAACTTAATGCCCGTTTAAGTTTATTGACTTGCGAACGATTTACGTAAATAAGCTCTAAACACTTCTAGTGCATTTTCTCTTATCTCATAATGAGAATGGAATGTTCGATTTATTTACATGGACTTCACTTCAATGTTTACCAAGTCAAGAATGCAATTGAAATACAATAAACAGTGAATGAATCGAATTGCCTTTTTATTATTTATTATTCCATAATTACAAGTACAATGCCCATACTCTCTCATCCCCTGAGTGGCATTCGAGGGAATATTCCTAACAATCTCCCACTTGCACTCAATGCCACAGATCATGGTATCCAATACCTATGTTCTTTAGATG
Organism: Orobanche coerulescens; assembly: GCA_033398695.1. Taxonomy (NCBI): domain Eukaryota; kingdom Viridiplantae; phylum Streptophyta; class Magnoliopsida; order Lamiales; family Orobanchaceae; genus Orobanche; species Orobanche coerulescens. The sequence goes on from CM065809.1 coordinate 88,650,809, forward strand.
TCTTTCCAAGACAGCCTGAGATAATGGCTTAGTCAGCGGGTCAGAGACATTGTCTTCTGAGTCTACTCTTTGTAATGAAACATATCCTTTTTCCACCATCTCTCGAACGATGTGGTACTTTCTCTCTATATGCTTGGTGATGTGGTGAGCCCTCGGCTCCTTAGCTTGAGCGACAGCTCCATGATTATCACAGAATAGTGATATAGGCAACTCCGCATTACGGACCACTTGAAGTTCTTGTATAAACTTCTGCATTCAAAATGCTTCTTTGCTAGCCTCTGAGGCAGCTTGATACTCTGCTTGGCAGGTGGAATCTGCAGTAGTGGTTTGATTGGAGCTTCTCCAAGATACTGCTCCTCCATTGAGAGTAAAAAAATACCCAGATGTCGACTTAGAGTCGTTATTGTCTCCTTGAAAATCAGAATCGGTGAATCCAATCACCTTCAGTTCTCCACCACCATAAGTAAGAACTAAATCTCTAGTTCTTCTTAAGTTCTTAAGAATGTTCTTTACGGCAGTCCAATGTTCCCTTCCCGGGTTTGTTTGAAATCGACTTACCATACTCATAGCGTAGGCTAAGTCTGGTCTCATACACAACATAGCGTACATGAGGCTACCCACTGCCGAGGCATAGGGTACCTTACTCATATCTCTCTTGTCTTCCTCACTTTGAGGACACATTTTCGTGGTGAGATGAATTCCATGTCGCATGGGAAGGAACCCTCTTTTAGATTCATCCATCTTGAATCTTCTCAGGATTTTATCGATGTAAAGGGCTTGGGAAAGTCCTATCATTCTTCGCGGTCTATCTCTGTAAAGACGAATCCCTAGAATATAGGAAGCTTCTCCCAAGTCTTTCATGGAGAACGTTTTAGAAAGCCAAGCTTTCACAGTGCTGAGCATTGCTATGTTTTTTCCTATAAGTAGAATATCATCTACATATAGTACTAAGAACGCAATGTTGCTCCCACTGACCTTTTTGTAAACACATGGTTCCTCCTCATTTCGTACGAAGTCAAAGTCCTTAATCGCCGTCAAATCGAAGGTTCCAACTCCGAGAAGCTTGCTTGGACCATAAATGGCTCGTTGCTTACACACTTTATGAATATTAGCTTTGGACACAAAACCATTAGTCTGTTACATATAGATTTCCTCCTCGAGGTATCCATTTAGAAAAGCCGTTTTGACATCCATTTGCCATATTTCATAATCATAATAGGCAGCAATGGCAAGCATCATGCGAATCGATTTTATCATAGCTACGGGCAAGAAGGTATCATGATAATCGATTCCTTCCCTTTGGGTATAACCCTTTGCCACAAGCCTGGCCTTATAGGCATCAACCTTGCCATCCCCATCAGTCTTTCTCTTATAGATCCATTTATTTCCAATAGTCCTCATGCCAGTTGGAAGATCTACTAGAGTCCAGACCTGATTGGTATGCATCGAGTCTATCTCAGCTTCCATTGCTTCTTGCCATTTATCGGAGTCTATATCCACTATCGCTTGGTCATAGGTGACAGGGTTGTTTTCACTGCTATCAGGTGTGTCGTGGAGACCCAGTTCCTCGACATGTGTATAGCCATACCTATCAGGTAAGTGAGATACCCTATCAGACCTTTGAAGTGGAGGTTGTGTTACAATAGGTTCGGTTCTTGATCCCTGATCAGATGTCTCCTTAGGACTTTCATTATGCTCTTCTAAAGAGATATTTCTACCCGAGCCACCTTCCTGAATGAATTCATCCTCAAGGAAGTGCGCTTGTAATGCCACAACGACCCTATGGTCTTCTGGCATGTAGAATAGATAACCCATCGAGTCCTCTGGGTATCCTATGAAACGTCCTTTTATGGACCTTTCTTCCAGTTTGTCCACCTTAGCCTTTTTGACATAGGCTGGACATCCCCAAATCCTTATGTGATTAAGGCTTGGTTTCTTACCCTTCCATATCTCATGCGGAGTGATAGGAACAGATTTGGAAGGACATCTATTAAGGATATAGGCAGCGGTTAGTAAGGCATACCCCCACAGGTAAATAGGTAAATCAATGTAATTTAACATGGAGCGAACCATGTCCAACAAAGTCCGATTTCTCCTTTCTGAAACACCATTTAACTGTGGGGTTCCTGGAGGTGTGAATTGTGAAACTATTCCATGTTCCTTAAGGAACTCATCAAACTCAGTGCTCATATATTCGCCACCTCGGTCCGACCGAAGTGCTTTGATATGACATCCAGTTTGTTTTTCAATTAGGGCCTTAAATTCTTTGAATTTAGCAAAGGCTTCGGATATATGTTTCATTAAGTACACAATCCCATACCTAGTATGATCATCTGTGAACGTTATGAAATATTGATATCCGTCTCGGGCTACTTCTAAAGCACCACAAACATTGGTATGCACCAATCCAAGTTTATCGGCAGCCCTTTCAAAAGTCCCTGTGAAGGGGAACTTAGTCATTTTGCCTCTAAGGCAAGATTCACAAGTTGGATAGGGTTCTACACCCAATGGACTTAAAAGTCCATCTTTCTCCATTTTCTGAACCTTGGTCTTACCAACATGACCAAGTCTAAGGTGCCATTTAAGAGCTTGATTAGTATCTTGCCTACCACGTTTCCTAGTTATAGTGTTCACTGCTGTTTTATTTTACATGTTCATATGATACAAACCATTCAACAATGTAGCTGTTCCAACCAATTTATTTCGAAAATAAATTTTACAACTACCACTGCCAATGAAGAAACAAAATCCTTTCCGGTCCAAGACTGGAATGGATACAATATTTTTATGCCCCTTGGGCAAAACAAGTACTTCATCTAATGTCAAAATAAAACCGGATTCTAAACCCAGAAGGATTGATCCAATATCGGTTGCCTCGACACTTTGTCCGCTTACAACAGTGATCATTATTTCCCCAGCTTCAAGTTTTCTACTTCGTTCCAGATCCTGATTCATAGTACAAATGTGAGAAGTGGCACCTGAATCCAGAATCCATGAAGCAGAATATACAGTAGCGGAACAATTAGTTTCAAAAACAAAAAGTTCTGTACCTGATGCACCATTAATCTTGGGACAAGTCCTTCGCCAGTTGCCCAGCTCACCGCATTCAAGGCATTTGTCTGTAGGTTTTGGACCTCCTACCTTTTGAACCTTTCGGGCCTTGCCCTTTCCTTTTTGCACCCCTTTCTTGGGTTTTTACTGCTCGTAGGTCTTTTTCTTCTTGTTCTTGGACCTCCTAGGCCCAGAAGAAATCACAAGAGCAGCCTCTCTCGGTTTAGTCTTCATGTTAGACTGCGCCGTCACCAGTTTATTCATTAGCCCAGCTAATGTGCATGTAATTTCATTACAGTTGAAATTCATTACAAACTGCGTGAAAGAGCCAGGGAGAGATTGAAGGATGAGATCAATTTAAAGGGATAAATCCATATTAAAGTTGAGCACCTCGAGCCTCTCAATCATAGAGATCATCTTGAGGACGTGGTCTCCCACTTTCTCCCCTTCTTTCATCCTAGCACTGAACAACTGCTTCGATATCTCATATCTAGCAGTCCTACTGTGCTCTCCATAAAGTTCGGTCAAGTGTGCGAGAATATTCCTAGTAGAAGTCATTTTCTCGTGCGCTCTCTGCAGCTCATTAGTCATTGAGACCATCATAAAGCCACGGACTAGCACGTCATCCTTGACCCATTTTTCATGGACGTCAATGTCTTCCTGATTACCCCTAGTCCGGATTGGAGTCGGTGGAATGTCCGCCTCCAAGACGTATCCCAGAGACTCCATACTGAGTACAATCATCAGATTCCGCAACCAGTCAACAAAGTTAGGGCCAGTTAGGAGATTCTTTTCAAGTAGTATTGCAAGTGGGTTTTTAGCCATTTTATAGAGATTCAATTTCATTTTCTGCAAAGATTTAGACAAGATTAAATTAGTGACTTGTTTAATTATGACCGAGTATAGAACTTAAGGGCTTGTATAATTCTTGTCTCGGCTCCCACTAATTTTATCGGAATTATACACTCCCATGTTATAATCCGGAAATCATGGTTAGTTCGACTTCTTAGTGGTGATCAAGTTCGTTACAAATTTTAACAGACGCAACCTATCAGGTTTCTTGCCAATTAATTTCTGTAAAGTGGTGTCTAACACCAACCCGTCTAACGGATGATTTGATCTTCTTTTACCCCTAGTCTTCATGCCCTCAACCTATCAGGTTTCTTGGCAATCCAGACTATCTAAGTTGTTGACCATCAACGTCTATCAGTTTGACTATTGAATCTCACACGGCAACCTATCAGGTTTCTAGGGGCGAAATTTATCACCAACCGAAGGCATCTAATGCACTCAAGAATTTTTCAACCTCTACCAAATGTACTACCCCGATAACTCGGAAGCATAGCACACCAGCTCGGGTATCAATTTTCTACGAGTTTGATGGAGGGTAGGAAACCTCGTAACCTTTTTCAAACTTAGTCGGTTTGTAGTCGGGAGAATTTCGCGATTAGTGTTACACTTTGCACATTAATTCAATTATACGCGCGTTTGTTGGTTTGTCAATCATTCAAAATGAAAAACAGAAAACAGTAACATAGTTACTACCAACATATAGCTCATGGACCTAATTCTGGCATCTTGGGCCAAGCGAATGACCCAATAAAAAAAACAGTCTTCGATTCTTCGTCTTCTCGGTCGGTTGTCTTCGGTCTTCTTCATACCCAAAATAATAATAATTACATCATTGAAAAATTGCATCCTATACAAGTTTTTCTAGTAAATATAGATAGGCTCAAAACGGACTTTACAACCCAATCGAATCGAACAAATCAAAAAACTAAGTCCACGAGCTATATCACCATCACATAATGATTCCATACAACATGTAATGGCAACGAAATTAAACAATTAATCTTAATATAAATTACTCTAATTAATCTATAAATTAATCTATTCAATTTCTACTAAATTAATCCAATTAATATAAAGTGGCATTAAAATTAAATAATCAATTAATATATTAATCCAATCAATATAAAATTAATCTATTCAATTTTAATGGTATTAATCCAATTAATACTAATAATCGTCATTTTAATTCGTTCGAAGTAATCCGGCCAAAATAATATTCTCGTTTAATTTATTTTCCTTAACACAAAAAATATTCCAAATATTAATTTAGTCAAATTAAAATCCAATATAAATTTTGGGAAATAATTACAATGAAATATAATCTTAAAACGGAGTCCCGGATAATCCGGTTTTAGGCCCAGCCCGCGGCCCGATACAAAATCGTGCCAAAAACCAGAGGACTGCCCGGCCGAGCCATGCTTGGAAGCTGGCGAGTCTGATCGGCGAGCATCGTGCCTCTCGGCAGTGCGGCGAGACATGGCCGAGCATGCTCGGCAACACTGGCGGCGGCCAGGCGATCTTTGCCGGCACCACCGCCGTGACCGTTTCTTCGTTTTTCGGCCCGTTTCAAAAAACGTGATGCTACAACGAACAATTTAAAATCTACGATTATTCCAAACATGATTCTAAATCATAATCATCATCCAAAAGCATTCAAAATGCACAAATAATCGTATATACGAAATCATTGACCTCGCTCCGATACCACTGTTGGGATTCCGAAAATAAAACGAAATACGCAGTGGAAATAAATACGAATCCCAAACAGGATCGATCAAGTAACGTATATACGAAAAAAAAAATACGAAGATTAAGAATCATACCCTTGAAGCCTTTGAAATAATTCTTCGTAAAATGATGATGATCACGAACCCCGTCCCGAACACGAAATCCCTTCGTTCCAAGCACTGAAAGTTCGCAGCCTCTACTTCACACACGTCGGAAGTTGCCCGGAAAAATCTACAACACTCCGTTCTATGAAGAACACGGCTAGGAAGTGTTGTAGGAATTTATATATCACTTTTTCTTAACTTTTATATCACCTCCAAGATGAAAAATAAAAAAGAAAAAAATTTCTCCTCCCTCACTTTTTGAAGACACGGCTGAACTCCTCTCTCAAAAGATGAATATGAGTTGTATCTTGTTTCATCTCATCATGTGTGTATATATATATTATATCTCATATAATAATTATATATCATGTTATAATTATTTTGAGAATAAGAATCTCTACAAATAATTAAAACATGACAACACACATGCAAGGTGGTCATGTGAGGGGGAGGCCTACTAGGAAGATTCCTAGAAAATGAGCCGAGCCACTCGGCTCGTGTACCGGACGTTCGTCAAACGACTCCGTTAAATACACTCCGTTTAATTATCAATGTATTTATATTAATTAATTAATCTAATTAATTAATTATATCAAATACAAATATATTTCTCTAAAAAATATAATTTATGAATTAAATTAATTACCCGGTAACTTAATTTTAATTCATAAGACCGCTATTTGATTTATCCAATAAATCATAATTAGATATCCAATATCTAATATTAATAGAGAGATAATAAATTCACATTTATCCGTCAATGCTCCTAATGCGCGACTCCGTAGGTCCGTCTCAGCCGGCATTGGGAGGAACCAATGAGTGCGGGCAACACTTAGCCAGCTTAGCGGGCCGCACTGTAAACCCCGACTGAGAACGAATGATGGGATCATTCTAGAACCATCATGTCGTGAATACTATATACGTATAGACCCTTCATCAGATGTCCCGGTCAAGTCTTCGGGTCATGGTAATGTCAAACCCTACTGTTGACTAAACTCTATACATGTGTTAATGCAAATCAAGACCAACTGATCAATAGTGTATCTAATACTACTATATCAGAATGCTTTGGCCAAAGACTTATGATCTTATTTGCCATTAACCGTATAGGACATTCGCCTGCTCACTAACAGGAGATAGAATCCTTTCTTGGCGTACGGTAAGGCTGCACCGCCCGTATAGTCCGCACTTCGAGGTCGACTCAGCAATTACGCAAATGAGTTTAACTACTCTAATGACAAACTAAACGTCACAGGCACATCTTCTACTGAACCCTCAAGTCAAAGGTCCACGTATAATGTCACAACCTTTCGATTCGTCATCGACTCTCCGAGAGTGAATACCGTGTCACTGAATCGAGTATGAGTCGTGTTCGAGTATACTGGTCCCACCAATATACTTATAACTATGCTATCAAGACATGCACATGTCCTAGCATTAGTTATACAAGTCTTATTAAAAACTTAATGCCCATTTAAGTTTATTGACTTGCGAACGATTTACATAAATAAACTTTAAACACTTCCAGTGCATTTTCTCTTATCCCATAACGAGAATGGAATGTTCGATTTATTTACATGGACTTCGCTTCAATGTTTACCAAGTCAAGAATGCAATTGAAATATAATAAACAGTGAATGAATCGAATTGCCTTTTTATTATTTATTATTCCATAATTACAAGTACAATGCCCATACTCTCTCATCCCCTGAGTGGCATTCGAGGGCATATTCCTAACAACTATGCCGTGTGTGTGCCGCGGCCTGGCCTTGGTGTGCCGCGGCCCCTGACCAGAAATTATCGTTTTCGCCTGTTTTTCGTCGTTTAGGCTTCCGGACTCCAATTTCCTTCAAAACATATAAACATAGTGCATTAAAAGCTCATTTGTGCAGATTTAGACTTAAAATGGATATAAAATAATGGTAAATAAGCGCATAAAAATACATCTAACAAATACCCTCGAACTTAAGCCCTTGCTTGTCCTCAAGCAAAAATCAATTTCAAATAAGAAGTATCGTGAATGATCGTGCAAGTACATAGTGCTCAACTAATCAATATTACCCTGAAAATATCAAAGAATAATACGAGTATCGTATTAGTGAGTCTCATCACGGACACTGATTCCACAAAGTAACCATTTTTAGCGCTAATCAATTCTTCATGAAGAAAAACAAGCTCAAAGATTAACAAGCGTGAATTTAAACGACCGCCAATATGAAGGGTTAGATTAAACAAGCCAACTCGCCCAGTCCCACAGTCTAGTGGCAAAAATTCAAGAGTTTCATCATCCAAAATAATCCTCGGACAGCATTCCCTTATGTATGATCAATAAAATGATTCGAGTTAACCACTAGGTTTCGGATCTCAGGATGTTTCATCGGGATAACCCTAGGGTGGATTTCCATTCTCATGTATCGGGGAACCGTTTGACGTAAAAGACACTCATGGGGCACATGGATGCTTCTAGTTACTAAGTTTCCCTCAACAGCGGAGAAAAAACTCGAATGGGTATTCCCGCACGTACGATTCAAGGTTGCTGTTTTACGCGAGAGTAAACAACGGGTCACGTGAATACCCCCGGTTACTAGGCTTCCCATCATCGGCAAATGCGATATCTCTAAACTGTTAGTCTATTCAGGGTTGTCGTTTTACGCGAGAGTAAACAACGGGTCACGTGAATAGCCTCAGTTACTAGACTTCCCATCATAGAAAATGTATAATTTCTCGACTTTTTGGGAAAGACTGTCCGACTCTAAACTCAATTTAAGTGCCAACAAAACTCATGTTACTGGAGGACTAGCTATGCGAAAAGTGTAACCAAACGTATAGATGGTGATTTGAAAACACGTATGTCTCATTTCTTATGCGCTAAGATTTCTACAATAACGAAAAATTTCAGACCTAAATGAATACTCAAAGGAAACAAATCAGTATCATATCATCATTTTTACACAAGGAAGCACGAAAAATCCACGAATGCAAATAAAATCAAGACAAGCAAGGCTAGCGTCAAAAATAACGAAAAATGTCAAAAATAACGAAAAATAACAACGAATAAGTAACTAGCAACTGAAAGTACCCCCCTCAAACTTAGGACGTACATTGACCTCAATGGACACAGATAGTGATATGCAATATGAGAAAAGGTCAAGTACTCCCCTAATATCAGCTCAGGAACTAGTGCCGGCCTCGTCCGGCGAGGAGGGTGGTGTATTTGGCCTAACTAGTGGGATGAAGGGCCTGTCCGGATGGAGTATATGGCTCGTCCACGCAGCAAGATAGTCCTGATGATAGGCATCCCTCGCCGCCAAGCGCCTCTTCTCACGTCGATTGGCCCGGCGGGCCTGCTCTCGCATCTCCTCCCAGACAGCTGCGAGGAGGCTGTCTCTCTCAACCCGCATCTCCTCTCTCACAGCAGCTAGATGGCTCTCTCTCTCAGCCCGCATCTCCTCCCTCAAGCTGTCAAACATCGCCTGAGGTACATGATCTCTTTCGGGCGGCGGGCTGGACTCCGCTTGCTCATGCGTCAGAAGAAGAGGCTCGGGGGACTGCTCATGTGGCTCGTCAAGAAGAAATCCTCGTCCCCGAGCATGTGCCGGCGCTCCTACCCACTGGTCAAAGTGAGAAATAATGCGATGATCTATCGGACCCTGGGGTGCTAGCGTTGGCTCATCATCCGACCAAGTCATGCCCGACTGGAGGCATAGAGCACATATGAGAGAGGGGTGCTTCAGCCCCGTCTTGGCCCCTCCTTGAATGCACTGAAGGATAGATCGGACCAGATGAGGGGCCACATCGAATCTGAGTCCGGTAGTGATGGCATATAGTAGTCGGGCACGAGAAAGTAAGACCGAGCGGATCTGCGAGGTAGGATCGACTCGTGCACAAAGGAAGTATAGCCAGGCTCGCCCGAGCCGACTGAGGCTCGAACTCTTAAAATAGAAGGCTGAAGAACCCGGGACGCGTGTTTCCCAGAAGGAACCGGGCTATGCGAGTGCCTCAAGTAGAGCCTCCCTTGTGAGGCTACTCATAATCTGCGTATACGCCGTCTCATACACTGCTGGTAGCTCGTATAGCCTCCGAATTGCGGCCACCGAAAAGTCCACAGTTTGGCCTCGGACGACGACCTCAGTCCGTGTATCTGGTCGCCCCATCATCTGCCTCGCTTGAATATGTCGGAAAAGAGCACTGGCGTAGAACTCCTGGACGATAGAGATCACAGCCGGCTCGGGTGGTGCAGTGAAACGAGTCCATCCCATCTCATTGATCATAGCCAAAAGCTCACCGTCCTGGGGGGCGGGAGTGAATCCCTGCTCCAGGATTATTGTTCGAGGCCGGATTCTCTCGTTGAATATTCTGTGAATGTCCGGATCGGAAAATTGGTGAGGTTCCAAATCAGCTCGGTTTTGTGATGTCTCCCCTCTTGTGGGGGATGATCGTGTCCAGGCCCTCGTACTCATCTTCCTTTTTATAGCCATGGCAAGGTTCCTGAAAAATAAACACCAGAAATTACACAACTTTTAAAGAAAACTACACCACTCTCGACTTAAGATATGCGGAACGTGAATATAGAGTCGATTGAGCTTGCACCCTTGTAAGAGGGAATTAAGACCGAGCTTTCAAGTTTAAACATGATGTAAGGGTTGGGGGCACAATATAATCCGATAATCAAATTCGTTGCATATAGTTTGAAAACGTTTGGCTCAAAAATTTTCATTGACGCATTTTATTAAACACCTAGTATGCATGGGTTTAAATGAAGAACAAGAATGATAATGGCTTAATCCAATCCCCAACAATAATAACAACAATCGATAGTCGAAAATAACATCAACAATCCATAGATAATCAACAAATAACATCAACAATCAATCGATAATCACTATATTCCAACTCAACTTTGATAAAATTTTAAAAAAGCTAACAACATATTCAACCATGAATGAGGAACATTTCCTCACTTTTCAATCAATGTTGCAATTAAGATTAAGAGATGAGAGTTACCTTGCTTTGGATTGAAGAAGGCAAGAAGAAGAAGAATTGAATAGAAGTTGTCTGAGAGCTGCACGAATAAGGGAATGAAGTGTACCTGTATGTGTCGGCCGGTCGATTTTATGAAGGAGTTCTGGGCATTTGAACATTGCAACAGGGGCCGCGGCACAGCTTAAGTGAGCCGCGGCCCAGAGTACAGCCGGCCTGGGCATTTTTGTTATTTCGTCGTGTGCCGCGGCTCAACGTACAGGTGCCGCGGCTCAGAGAGTTAATGTGACATGGGTCATTGGGTGCATGCTGTGGAACGGAGTACAGTTTCCTGGGCTGTTTTTCTGGGTCTTGGCGCACCACGGATCAACTTCAACGTGCCGCGGCTCAGGGGTCGAGTGTGCCGTGGCTCAGTAAGTTCGTGCCGCGACACAGAGTACACCAAAGTTGGCCTGATTTCTTGACTTATATGTGCCGCGGCTCGCTATCATTGTGCCGTGGCCTAAACCTCCTGGAAGGTTCCTGCACAGAAATTTCAAAGGAAAGCACCTAGAACATGACAGATAAGCATATCCAAGCAAAAATGACGAAAAAATAGACTCCTAAAATGAATGAAAACACTGAAAAATAAAAAAAACTACAACTAGTACTCGGGTTGCCTCCCGAGTAGTGCTAAGTTTATAGTCTTCAGCCGGACTTTTCTAACATTCATCTTGCGGTGGATAGGATGACTCTCGTCTTCTGCGCGTCTATTGGATTACCCATGTAGGCCTTCAACCTCTGCCCATTAACTTTAAATCTTCGGTCATCTTTTTGTACTTCCACTGCTCCGTGTGGGAACACTTGACCTACTGTAAACAGTCCCGACCATCGTGAATGCAATTTCCCAGGGAATAACCTCAAGCGAGAATTAAACAATAACACCTCTTGACCCAGAACGAACTCTCGATGTGTGATGTGCTTATCATGCCAAATCTTTGTCCGCTCCTTATATAGATTTGCATTCTCATACGCATCATGACGAATTTCCTCCAGCTCATTCAACTGCAAACAATGCTTTTCACCAGTAGATTTAAGATCAAAATTCAATTTCTTTATTGCCAGTATGCACGATGTTCCATCTCTACTGGCAAATGACAACTTTTCCCATAAACCAATCTGTAAGGAGACATCCCGATAGGTGTTTTATACGCAGTACGGTACGCCCAGAGTGCATCATCGAGTTTAAAGGACCAATCTTTTCGAGACGAGCTGACTGTTTTTTCTAAGATCCACTTTAGCTCCCGATTTGATATCTCGACTTGACCGCTCGTCTGGGGATGGTAGGCTGTAGCAACACGATGAGTAACTCCGTATTTTCTCAAGACCGCATAAAGGAATTTGTTGTCGAAATGTGAACCACCATCACTGATAATAGCACGTAGAGTCCCAAAACGCGTGAAAATATATTTTTTTATAAATTTGATTACGACATTGGATCCATTTGTTGGTAGTGACACTGTTTCGACCCACTTTGAAACGTAGTCCACTGCTACTAGAATATATAGATTCTTATTTGATGGAGGAAATGGACCCATAAAGTCGATTCCCCATACGTCGAACAATTCAACCTCAAGTATGGTGTTCAACGGCATTTCATGTCGTTTTGAGATGTTTCCCGTCCGTTGACACCGATCACACGTGGGCACAAAGGAGTGAGCATCTTTGAATAATGATGGCCAATAGAAATCCGATTGTAAGACCTTTGCCGCTGTTCTATTTCCGCTAAAATGCCCACCGTAGGGTGATGCATGGCAATGATTCAGCACACTGCGGATTTCCTCATCCAAAACACATATGCGAATGATTTGATCAGGGAATCTTTTAAACAGAAAAGGATCGTCCCACAGGTAATACTTAGCATCTGAAATCAGCTTCTTCTTTTGATGACGCGAGATCTCATTCGGAATTATTTTGCCCGCCAGATAGTTCACTAGATCAGCGTACGAAGGCGCATGTTGAGAATCCAACTTGTAGAGTTGTTCATCGGGAAAGGTTTCCATAATTAGTGGATGACTTTCCCCCTTCTCATGGGAATTCTCTAAACGTGAAAGATGATCGGCAATAACATTCTCAGTCCCCTTTTTGTCACGAATTTCCAAGTTGAATTCTTGAAGGAGAAGCACCCACCTAATCAACCTTGGTTTAGCATCCTTCTTCTCCAAAAGGTATTTGATCGCCGAATGGTCAGTTCACACCACTACTTTCGTCCCCAATAGATACGCCCGAAATTTATCAAAAGCAAAGATCACAGCTAACAATTCTTTTTCTGTTGTGGCATAATTTCTTTGGGCGTCGTCAAGAGTTCGACTTGCATAATACATGACGTGGAACACCTTCCCTCGTCTCTATCCCAAAACAGCCCCAATGGCAAAATCACTAGCATCACACATTAACTCGAATGGAAGGTCCCAGTCTGGAGCGACTATTACTGGGGCGGTGCTTAGAGCTTTCTTCAATAGATCGAAACTTTCTTTACACGGCTAGTCAAAATTAAACGGAACATCCTTCATGAGCAAATTGCACAATGGCTTCGTGATTTTCGAAAAATCCTTAATAAAACGGCGGTAGAATTCGGCGTGCCCCAAAAAGCTCCTTATCCCTTTTACCGAAGTAGGCGGAGGCATCTTCTCAATTGTCTCAATTTTTGCCCGGTCGACTTCAATTCCATGGGAGGATATGCGGTGGCCAAGTACTATGCCCTCCTGGACCATAAAATGGCACTTCTCCCAGTTCAAGACCAAATTTGTTTCTTCGCATCTTTTTAGGACTTTCTGCAAATTCTGCAAACACATATCAAATGAATCACCGAAAACAGAGAAATCATCCATAAAAATTTCAATGCAATGCTCTACCATGTCAGAAAAAATAGCCATCATACACCGTTGAAAAGTGGCCGGCGCATTACATAAACCGAAAGGCATGCGCCTATAAGCGAAAATGCCATAAGGACATGTAAACGTCGTCTTTTCTTGGTCCTCTGGGGCTATATAAATCTGATTATGCCCAGAATAACCATCAAAAAAGCAATAGAAATCGTGTCCAGCTAATCTATCTAACATTTGATCAATAAAGGGTAAAGAGAAATGGCCTTTTCTAGTGGCTTTATTTAATTTTCTAAAATCTATGCACATACGCCACCCCGTGACAATCCTAGTGGGAATTAATTCATTATTATCATTTTGGATAACCGTTATCCCACCCTTTTTTGACACAACTTGAACTGAACTTACCCACTTGCTATCATAAATAGGAAAGATCATACCTGCGTCGAGGAGTTTTAAAACCTCGACTTTTACCACCTCTTTCATATTTGGATTTAAACGGCGTTGATGCTCCACAGATGGTTTGTAGTCTTCCTCCATCAAAATTTTGTGCATGCAAATGGACGGGCTGATTCCCTTGATATCCGCAATAGACCATCCAAGGGCAGATTTGTACTCCCTCAAAACCCTCAATAATTTCTCCTCTTGATCCCCCGCTAAAGTGGCCGAAAGAATGACTGGCAAGGAATCGTCGGGTCCCAAAAATGCATATTTTAAATGACTCGGCAGCTGTTTGAGTTCCAGCTTTGGGGGTTTCTCAATTGATGGGACGGGACGAGTTGGTGAACTTCCGAGTTCCTCACATGGTCGACGGGTGAAAAATGGTGGGGAAGCATCCATGTGTCGTACATAGGCTACATGCTTTGAATTTAATTCGGAAGCAGACCCAACTAAAACGGACTCCAATGGGTCAGATGGATAATTCTCTCGAAAGGCTCTACTTACACATGAGTTGATGACGTCAACTTGGAAACAATTCTCAACATCACTAGGATATTGTAAGGATCGAAATATATTAAACGTAACTTGCTCCTCTTGAACTCGTAGAGTAAGCTTCCCCTTTTCCACATCGATTAAAGTTTGGTCGGTTGCCAATAATGGTCTTCCCAAGATAATTGGGATGTCGTGCTCCTCCTCCATATCGAGCACAATGAAATCGGCCGGAAAGATGAATTTATCGACCTTGACTAAGACGTCCTCTATTACTCCCCTCGGATATTTGATAGATCTGTCAGCTAATTGCAAAGAGACCATTGTCGGCTTGGCTTCCCTAATATCCAGCTTCTTAAAAATGGAAAGGGGCATAATATTAATACTAGCACCGAGATCACATAACGCTCTATCAAAAGACGAATTTCCAGTGGTGCATGGAATAGTAAAGCTTCCCGGATCCCTCGATTTAGGTGGGAGCTTCTTCTGTAGAATAGCACTGCACTCTTCCGTCAATGCCACTGTCTCATACTCTTCGAGCTTTCTTTTGTTTGATAAAATTTTCTTCATGAACTTTACATAACTCGGCATTTGTTCCAAGGCATCGGCAAATGGAATGTTGATATGTAGTTTCTTGAAGACATCAAGAAACTTTGAGAATTGCTTGTCCAATTTGTGCTTTTGCAGACGTTGTGGGAATGGAATTTGTGAATTGGGATGAGTAGTCGACACTGCTTTTGGCTTGGGCTCCTCGTCCTTTTCTTTCTCACTGTGGTTGCTCTTGTCCTTGCTATTGGTAGGCTGCTCTTTCAGCTCCTTTCCGCTTCGTAGCTCGATTGCTTGCACGTTTTCCTTGGGGTTCATTTCGGTGGCGCTGGGTAATACACCTTGAGGTCGAGAGGACAATAGATTTGCGATCTGCCCCATTTGTACTTCCAAGTTTCGGATGGAGGCAGAATGATTTTGTAAAGTGGTCTCAGTGCGGGTCATGAATTGGCTCATATTAGCCGCCATTTGGGCAAGAGCATCTTCCACGGATACCTTTGGTGGTTGAGGGGGCTGCTGTGGGGGCTGCGCGAATTGAGCTTGTGGAGGTTTATTTAAAGCTTGCCTGTTCTTCCACGAAAAATTTGGGTGATTTCGCCACCCTTGATTGTATGTGTTGGAATACGGATTGTTCTGCCAATTCCCGTTCCCCACAAACTGAGCTTGCTCCATCGGAGGTTGCTCGAAAGGATTTCGAACTTGGCACTCCGTGCTAGGATGAGACCCGTTACACCAATTACATGATTATGTGGTAACGGTGGTAGGAGCATGTGAAAAAGCTTGCAATTGCTGAGTCAGCACTGCGACTTGGGCTGATAGTGTAGAGATCGGATCATTGTCGGAAACTCCCATAACTCGCTTTGGGTTCACACGTTTGGAAGGCCACTGATAAGCGTTTGCAGCCATAGCTTCCAATAAAGAGTGGGCTTCGGCCATCGGTTTGCCCATTAAAGCACCTCCAGCGGCTGCAT
Organism: Orobanche coerulescens; assembly: GCA_033398695.1. Taxonomy (NCBI): domain Eukaryota; kingdom Viridiplantae; phylum Streptophyta; class Magnoliopsida; order Lamiales; family Orobanchaceae; genus Orobanche; species Orobanche coerulescens. Next base: position 88,666,835 of record CM065809.1, read on the forward strand.
CAACAAGAGTGCGTGTAGAAGCACTCAATCTGTTATAGAATGCCTAAATTTGCAGCCAATCCGGTAGACCATGGTGTGGGCATCTCCTTAGAAAATCCTTGTATTGCTCCCAAGCTTCATGAAGTGACTCCATATCAAATTGCCCGAAAGTAGTTATCTCATTCCTAAGTCTCACTGTCTTCGACGGAGGAAAGAACTTAGCCAGAAAGGCTTGTGCTAATTCTGCCCAAGTCGTGATAGAGCCCGGCGGTAGTGAATTCAACCAAAACTTGGCTTTGTCCCTTAGAGAGAAAGGGAAAAGCCACAGATGAATAGCATCATCGGTAACACCGTTATTCTTGAAGGTGTCACATATCTCGAGAAATGCAGCGATGTGTGCGTTGGGGTCATCATTCGCCAGTCCACAAAATTGGCTTGCTTGCACCATCTAAATAATAGCCGGCTTAATCTCAAAGTTGTTCGCTTGGATGGTTGGACGCCGAATCCCCTAAAAGTTTGAATTGATTTGTGGCATTGCATAATCTCATAGTGCCAATGCCGGTTGAGCTTGCTGCATAGGATTGTCTACTCCGTGATTTTCTGTGTTATCGGCCATGATGTCTTTTGTTGGTAGCTCTCGCTTTTCCTTCTTGTTTTTCCGCAGAGTGCGCTCGAGTTCAGTATCCAAAGGTAATAGGCCTTCGTTACCGAATTTTCTCATGCACTAACCAGAAACTCCTGAAAGGAAAACAAATAAAAAAATTACACAAAAATAAAATAGTGTTCAAATTAAGACTAGAAATACTGAAATCGATATTAGTAAAACAATCAGTCCCCGGAAACGGCGCCAAAAACTTGTTACGTAATTTGGTGAACGCAAGTGCACGTTGTCGTAAGCAAGTAATAAAGTGATAAGTAAGATATCGTTCCCATAAGGACTGACTTACTAACTACCAATTTATGTGTATCCTAATTTTATTTGAACGATCGAATTTTGTGGTGCAAGGAATATTAAAGAAAACAAAACAAATTGATAAACTGAAAACAATAAACACATTCGATTTTTAGAAGATAGAAGATCAAATATGAGAATAGTCCACGATTGAGAATCCACCTCGGTTTATCCGAATTACTCTTGATTTATATAAATTAAGTGATTTCCCAATTTATTGAAGGCGAAGATTGCTAAGGTACTCTAATGCCTCTCCCGAGGTCAGTAGAATTTTCTAAGGCGAATAAAACACTCTATTCCTAGGTGAATTAATTCGACAATAGACAAAAAGTACAAAATCTTCAGACAGGCTACGTAATTCCTATGAGTATATTCCTATCTCACAAGGTTAAACGTTTCCCGATTTGAGTTACATAATCAAAACAATTCAATTATAGGCCACACAATTGAAAGCATTAAGAACAATTGGGGAAAACTCAATAGAAAAGGGAATTATATTGATAATGCAAAATCAAAAGTTAATTCGTCAAAACCTCAGTTTCATCACAATCCTAGAGTAGGGTTTTAGCCTGACATGCTAGAAAATAAGAATACACAAAGAATTAAAGAAAGCATAATAGAAGTCAAACGCAGTCGAAGAACTTGGATTCCTCCATTCTCTAGCTTCCGCTCTCTGCTCCTTGGTGTTTTCTCCTTCTCCTCGATGATCTCTCTTCAGACCTTTAATCCCTATTTATAACCATCATTAGTCTCCAAAACGCGTCCGGGAATTAGGTCGAAAACGGGCTTCAAAACAGTCCAAAAAACGAGGGCTGGATCAGCAAACCCGGGCCAGGGGACGTGGCCCGGCTTTAGTGTGCCGCGGCCCCAGTTGTGCTGCACGCAGCCTGAGTGCCAATTTTCTTCATGGGCCGCGGCTCGGCTTAAGTGTGTCGCGGCCCCCGGTACAGTAAGCACCGCTTCATGCTGTGTCATGTGTGTGCCGCAGCTTGGCCTTGGTGTGTCGCGGCCCCTGACCAGAAATTGTCGTTTTCGCCTGTTTTTCGTCGTTTAGACTTCCGGACTCCAATTTCCTTCAAAACATATAAAGATAGTGCATTAAAAGCTCATTTATGCAGATTTAGACTTAAAATGGATATAAAATAATGGTAAATAAGCGTATAAAAATACATCTAACAATGCTTTCCCATTTCCACTCTGGAATGGGTAGGGATTGCATGATTTCAGCTCGTCTGCGGTGTTCAATTTTTACTTGTTGGCACGTCATACATCGGGCGACGAATCTATCCACTTCCCACTTCATATTCTTCCACCAAAACTCTTTTGCAGATCTTCATACATTTTGCTCACTCCTGGATGAATGGAGTAGGGGGTGGAGTGTGCTTCTCTCAGTATGGTTTTCTTCAGCTCGTCATTCGGTGGAATGAAAATCCTATTCTTGAACCTCACCAAGTCCCCCTGGATCTTATAGTCGGAAACATCTCCCCATTTGATCCTCGCACCGATGTCATGTAGTTCGGAATCCTCCATTTGTGCTAAACGTATCTCGTCTAGTAAGGACGAGTGTATATTGATCGAGCATAATTGTCCTTGCCTGCGTTGCAGTACTACTTCTCCTGATGTCTTTCTGCAGTTCGGGTTGAATTGTTATGTTGGATAACATTACTTCTTGTGTAGTTTTCCGACTAAGAGCGTCCGCTACGACATTGGACTTTCCTGGGTGGTATGAGATTTCCACATTGTAGTGTTTGATTAGTTCCAACCAGCGCCTCTATCTCATGTTTAATTCCCTCTGGGTGAAAATATATTTCATGCTATTATGGTCCGTGAAAATATTGCAAGTAACTCCATAAATAGTGCCTCTAAATCTTGAGGGCGTGTACCACTGTGGCTAGCTCTAAGTCATGCGTCGGGTAATTCATTTTGTACGGCTTCAATTGTCGGGATGTGTATGCAATAACTCTATCGTTCTGCATGAAAACACATCTCAGTCCATGCTTAGATGCATCCATATATATAATGAATCCTTCCATTCCCTGTGGTAACACTAGCACTGGAGCAGTCGTCACCCTCCTATTGAGCTCGTCAAAGCTCTTTTGACAGTTCGTAGTCCATACAAACTTGGTACTTTTCCTCAGTAGGTTCGTCAGTGGTCTAGCGATACAAGAAAAGGCCTCAACTAATCTTCGATAATAGCCCGCCAATCCTACAAACTCCTTACCTCCTTGACATTCTTCGATGGTTCCCTAACTCATTATCGTTTCGATCTTTTATGGGTCGACCTTAACGCATTCTTCCGAGACAACATGTCCGAGGAAAACTACTTCCGGCATCAAGAATTCGCACTTGGAAAGTTTTGCGTAAAGTTGGTGTTGCCTCAACACGCTCAGCAACTGCCTCAAATGTTCTTCGTGTTCCTCTCGGATTCGAGAATAAATTAGAATGTCATCAATAAAAACCAAGACGCACTTGTCAATGAAATCGATTAAAACTCTGTTCATCAACTCCATGAAAACGGCTGGGGCATTGGTCAAACCGAACGATACCACGATATACTTGTAATGTCCATACCGCGATCGAATGCAGTCTTTGGTATATCTTCCTCTCGAATACTCAATTGGTGATATCCGGACTGTAGATCGATCTTCGAAAACACAACTGCCCCCTGTAATTGATCTACGAGGTCATCGATCCTGGCAAGTGGATAACGATTCTTGATAGTAACATTGTTTTGTTCTCTATAGTCAATGCACAAGCGTAGGGAGTTGTCCTTATTTTTAACAAAGAGTACCGGCGCGCCCCATGGCGAGGTGCTCGGGCGGATTAATCCCTTCTCCAGCAGATCTTCGAGCTGAATCTTCAATTCTTTCATCTCGGCCGGTGCCATCCCGTAAAGAGCTTTAGAAATAGGTCTCATCCCTGCCTCAAGTTCAATGGAGAGATCAACTTCTCGGTGCAGTGGCAATCCTGATAGTTCATTGGGAAAGACGTCTGGAAATTCATTCATCACTGGGATGTTCGCGATCGAAAATTGGGGTGTATCCTCTTAGAGAACATAACACCAATAGTATATTTCTTGAGAGTTACAGGAAACCTCAGATGCAAGAAGACTGAGAGGCCCTTTCGTACTGAAGTGTTCTCGACCTTTGATAAAATGTGTGGTACCGTCGCAAGCCATGATGGAAATAGTCAAGTGGTAGGTGTCCAATATCGTCCTGCGCAAGGGCATCCAATCCATACCTAAAATGATATCTTCATTCTGAAGCGGAAACACCATAATATTTGATTCATGGTCCTTCTAAGTGGATTATGAGCATAAGGACTTGGATTTGGATCTTGAGAAGAAGAGATATTGATGATTCTTGAGGTGGTTACTTGTGTATTTCATCTTCTAAGAAGTATGTTGGATAATCATCTCTTTCAATTTGGATTTTTGATGTTATTGTTGATGATTAATTCGTATGATGCTAGTTTATAGAGTTGTTGTGATGATTCTTGGTATTTACGGGAATTTTGTTAAAAGAGGTTGATGATATGACAATCTATGTCTTGATTATGTTGTTTATGATTGAGGAATCATAATGTTCTTGATGTTCTTGGTAGTATTGCTGTGATTCTTGGTGTTAGAAGAATCGTATATTGGAAGAAATGATAATATACCCCTTGATTTGTGAATAAAGATTGTTTAGATGTTAGAACACATCGGATTATGGATTATGAATGTGATTTCGGAATAATTTGTGTTCTTAAGGAACTCTTGGATTATATAGTTTGATGAATATGTTTACGAGGTGATGGTGTTTTGAATATGATTATGGAATATTCATATCTCAAACTAAGTTATGTGTTTTGGTGCAATATTCGTATAGGAATACGAATATGGTTCCGGGTTTGATAAGATTATGATTCACCTTTGAGTTTGGGAATTCATACGGATTGAACAAGTGTTCAAATTGAATGATTGAGTTATTTGAAAACCTTAGAATATGATTATCTATAATCTTGAATTAATTGGATCGACCAGATTGGTGATGATAATTGGTAATTGGTTTTTATTATGAATGTACAAGGAGAAAACTTGTAATCGTATTTAAGATTGAATTTGGAATCGGTAATGCTTAGACACTTGGTTAAATTGATTATTTATATGATTATCGGATTATGAATCGTGTTGTGGCCTTGAGTTCATGATTGATTGTTTGGGTTGTTGGATTTGTGTTTAATCGTGATATTGTGGAACTGTTGGGTTTATTGATCGGTTATATTGATTATCGAGTTGCGGCTTGTATTGTTGGTTATGAGTTATTGATCGTTTGAGTTATAATGGTCGGTTGTTGATTATTATTGAATGTGTGTTAATCGATTATTGCAATAGGTGGTGATATTGAACGCTGGCTATAACCGTTGTGTTGCGGTTGAGGTTGAAGAGCTCGTAGAATGCTTTGGTCGGGGCTGCGGAGCTCGTGGGCAAAGGCACTGGATTTTGGTAACAACTTCGTGGTATCGGTATCGAGGCAAGTTTATGCTTTTTCACCTTATAATATTTAATGAATGATTTCGCTTTCATTTCATTTATAATTCATATTAAAATGCTATTATAGATGTAAACTGTCGGGATGATGATTTGTTTATCGTGTTGTGGTTTGGGATAAATCATAATGTATATGATTTAATTGTGTTTGATTGAAGACAGATATGTGAGATATCTTTGATCTATGATATGGAATGTCGGATATCGAGGGTAATTATCGTGATGACATGAGTATTGGGATAAAGGTTTATTGGTATTAAATGGACGGTACCTTATTTAAGATTATTCGTATAACTGTGCATTCGTTCAGGGATATTTGTTCGTGGAAAGGACATTGTCTTCGGCTTTGAGGTAATGTAACTATTGTTCAGTTATGGGGATAATTATTTCTGCTGAGTTGTTGTATATGTTGTAAGTTGAGGTTTCGTTTAATGAGATTTGTATTGGTTGTTCGTTGTGGGATGTTGGTCCCAGGACTGTTGTTTGGTATTAAGGGTTGTGTTGATCATTATTCGGGGATTGTGATTCCAGGATGGTTGTTTTGGATATTGTCGGTCGTGTCGATCTTTCATTATCCATGTCTCATTGTTCACTTCGGTGAGTCTTTTGATCCTTATTGGATATGTGATTCTTTGAGTTTCGTTGTCATGTTGCATCGTGACATATCTGGAGTCATATCTGCGTACCGATCGGTTATGTGTAGGATTTTCAGGGCGGGCACATATAGACGTGTGATGGGGTCATGTCCTCACATTGGTCTGTGCACACCATAAGATTACTTCGTGAGACTGATTAGGTACAAGACCACACGGGTATTTGATCGATACCCGGGGTGGCTTGTGCACGGACACATTTCCGGATTGGGCGTACTGTGACATCCATCTTTGAACCATATTGTTTTGGTCGTTCATAGTTCATGTATGATTAGATATGTTCGACGGTTTGCGACTGGTTATTCATACACCCGAGGGGTGTGTTCGACAGTCGAGGTTATTTTCTTGAGATCCATTATTGTTGATCGTTTGGAGTTTACCTTGTTGATGGTATTCTCGATCGTTAATTTGTTCTTGTTGATTGTGTTTGGAGTTTACCTTGTTGATGGTATTCTCGGTCATTTTTGATCCTTTGTTAGTCGTGTTGGGGTTTATCATGTTGACGATATTCTTGGTCGCTGGTGATTCTTCGTTGGTCTTGGTTGGGGTTTATCCTAGTGGCCTGTGCACGGACACATTTCTGGATCGGGTGTATCGTGACGTCCATCTTGAGCCGTATTACTTGGTCGTTCATAGCCCATGTATGGTCGGGTATGTTCGGTAGTCGTGTTTGTCTTCGAGATCCTATATGTGTCATTTTTATATGTTTGACGCTTTTATTTGCTCGTGTATCTGTCCCTGGTGAACCTTTATTGATCCTATTGGAGTTACCATATCGTTGGTAATCTCGTTTGTTATTGATCCTGTTGGAGTTATCATATCGTTGGTAATCTCGTTTGTTATTGATCCTTTATTGATCTCGTTTGGAGATCACCATATCGTTGATAATCTCATTTGTTATTGATCCTTTACCCGATCTCATCCGATCAGTTGTGTATTTTTTATTGTCTTGGCCGTGATCTTCGGATTTTGTAAACCGTTCATCGATTTTTATCACCTGGATCAATGATTCTTGAATTCCTTGAGAAAACTTAGATCCTTGTTGTTTTTAGGATCGATCAGGATTCTGATTGGTGTTATTGATTCGTGTTGGTTTTATCCTCGTAGTATTCGTGGGGTTGTCGGATTCTTGGTCGTTTTTAGAAGTTCAAGGGATACCCAACCGTGTCCTTTCGGTGTTCCGTTGCTCGTGGTATCGAGGCAAGTATCTTGCCCATACACTTCGTGTTTCGTAGACGTGATAGTTAGTGATCGATTATATGTGGAACTTGAATGTTTTGGTGAACCTTCTAAAGGATCGGTATATTCTCGATAAAAAGGGTTCCCTTCAAGATAACTCGTATGAATCGTGGATAAATGTGTATTTGGAATACGTAAGTATGTGCTGTATGTGGATAGATGTTATAACCATACTTCGTGAATGTAATAGACCGCAATCAATTGCCTAGGATTGTGTATCGAATCGTATACTTGTTCTGTGGGTATTTGACATGTTGTGATATTAATTGCCACTCTTTTGAAAGGAGGTTGTGATGCTTAATGTTGTTTGACGTGTTAATTGCTTATTGATGCCTGATTGTTGTAAGTGATTGTGCCACCGGGTAAGATTGTTGAATCTCTGGGATTCATACTTGCTAGTATGGGTCAGGCGGAACCGTATGGGTATCATCGGGTATGTCTTGCGGGGACTCCGAGGTTCGTGGCTTGCTAGCCCGATGCTGGGATAACTGGTGGGGTTATCATCGTGTATGTCTTGCGGGGACTTCGAGGTTCGCAGCTTGTCAGTGCGATGCCGGGATAACTTATGGTTGTGATTTGGTTGTGATGTACGTGTCATGGGTTGTGCAATCGGGTATGTCTCGTGGAGGCTCCGAGGCTCGTAGCTTGTTAGTGCGGTGCCAGGATATTTATGAACGTATATATGATGATGGTTTTGTGACTGTTGTCACGGAGACATATGTTTTGATATGGTTCCCTATTGGGTTATTCACTCGGGTATGTTCCGCGGGAGCATCTGAGGTACGTGGCTGGTTAGCACAAGACGCGAATAAGCCCTGGGAATATGTTGATATGTATGATTGGGTCGTGGACCCTGAGCTTTTGACCGGAATGGTATGATTGGGTCGTGGACCCCGTGTATTGTTATCATAATTGTATTTTGGGAAAATGACTTTTGGGCTGTTCCCCTAAATGGTTTCGAAAGGCTTGAGAACTTCTAAATCCCAAATGTTTTTCAAAACTCCCGAGATCGTAAAATGTTTTACAAGATGTATATCGGGTTTGCCCCTATATTTCGATTGAACCATTTTGATCAAGTGATTTATCTCGGGAAGTATGTTTCATGATTATTATGTCCTTGGAGTATTATATGTATGGCTTGTATTCTTATTTTATACTTGCACTGGCAAAACAGTAGAGTTTTGCTAACCCCCGAGTATTCGGGGGGTGGATGTCTGTTTTGCGTCCAGGTACTTGTAGGTTGCTGGGGAGCGAATCACAGGATCGATAAGGATGATGGAAGACGACGATACTAATCACATGAAGACCCGTTGTTGAGTTTTTCGGTAGAGTCTTGTTGTTGGTCTCTCCATTGTGTTATCTTTCCGTTTTATGGGAACGTTGATGTATGCCAACCCTGCATGGGTATGAGTTGTGAGAAAGAGATTATGTATGATCGATGTGTATGTCATGGTAAAAGACCAAATAGGTCCAGTGAGTCATTATTAGCCATGTTGGCATGTATCTATATATTGTGTTTTCCGCTTTTAGCCTGGTACATCCTCACGGAGAGGGTCTGCGGCGCTGTAATATTCCCGAGTGGTTTGGGAGTGTTACAGTTTTACTCGATTTCGTCTTTATTAGCAATCTTTCCACTTTTTGGTTCGTTTGACATAATCATGCTCCGAAATTGTTGTTTTATGTTTCCCATAAGTTTGTTTAATATTGGGATACGTGTCGTGAGCTTCGGTTTGGTTGTTCGACCTCATATCGCATTTTTTGGAACATTTTGGGCCATTTGGTAATTTTCTAAAGGTTAGGGTAATTACTTTCGTTATCATTTGCCGAACCTTCGGGTAGTCGGATTCATATTTTCTTGCAGCGGTTAAGTTCTTCATCTTGAACCCTTTGTAAGCGTGTCCTCGAACTTCATCGATCGTCATGTTTCGACCCGATGATATTCTTTTCCAGAATACTCAGCTCTCAGCATGAATGCTCACACAATCAATAATAATAAACAACCAGTGCATCAAAACGAGAATATCATCGACATGATAACTCCACACAAGATCAACAAAAGACCAACCACGAACGAGAATACCACCGATGTAGTAAACTCCAACAAGATCAATAAAGGATCAACAATGACCGAGGATACCAACGATATGGTAAACTCCAACAAGATAAATAAAGGATCGACAACGATCGAGAATACCAACGGTAAGGCAAACTCCAAACAGAATCAATAAATATCAATAATGAACGAGATTAACAACGATATGGTGAACTCCAAACGAGATCAATAAAGCATCAATAACAAACAAGATTACCAACGATATGGTAACTCCAACGGGATCAATAAAGGATCAATAACAAACGAGATTACCAACGATATGGTGAACTCCAAATGAGATCAATAAAGGATCAATAACAAACGAGATTACCAACGATATGGTAACTCCAACAGGATCAATAAAGGATCAATAACAAACGAGATTACCAATGATATGGTAACTCCAACAGGATCAATAAAGGTTCAATAGGGACAAATATACGAGCGAATAAAATCATCAAACATATACAAATCACACATATGGGATCTCGAAGACAAACACGACTACCGAACATACCCGACCATACATGGGCTATGAACGACCAAGCAATACGGCTCAAGATGGACGTCATGATATGCCCAATCTATAAATGTGTCCTTGCACAAGCCACCAATGGGTATCGATCGAATACACATGTGGTCTTTTATCTAATCAGTCTCACGAAGTATGTCTCATGTGCACAGCTCAATGTGAGGTCGAAACGAACACATGACTACACGTGCCAATCCTGAAAATCCTACACACGACCGATCAGTACGTATCTGACTCCAGATATGTCACAATGAAAAATGACAATGAAACTCGAAGAAATGCATATCGAATAAGGATCAGAAGACTCCCAAGTGAACAACGATAGCTTGAAAATGAAATCTCGACACGACCACAATATCATGTTCCCGCCAGACAACAGTTCACAGAATGCTCAACAATGCATATAATATTAGCACATAAACTCCCAAGGGTCACGGAAGTATCTACTCGGGAATATTCCGGACCGTGGGTGCTAGATTCTGGTCTTATCCCTCAACACAGTTCCACAAGGGTACCATTCAGGTTTTATCCCCAACACATCGGCCCATTAACACATTTCTAAGAAAGACAACAAACAAAACACACCAAACAACGATGCACACTCATTAGATGAAATATCAGCATACATCATATACAAAAATGCAACAGGATAATTAACATAATTCAGCAATACTAAATTACCTCAAGTTGGAGACACTAACCTTTCCACGACCAACATCCCTGAACGAATACACAATTATCCGAATAATCCAAGACGAAGTAAGGTCCATAACTAATAACAAACACCATCTAGAGTTCAATGTCGACACGATAAACTATCCTCGATATCCAACATCCCATATTACAGATAGAGGAAAACTCACATCTACGTTTTCACCCGACACTTTTAAATCATATACATTATGATTTAGCCTAATCTAAAGAATAATACACATATCATCATCCCGATGATTCATATTCATGATATCATTGCTATATGAATTATAAATGAAATGAAATCAAAACCATTTATTAAACATTATGAACTGAGCAAGCATAACTTACCTTGATACCGATACGACGAAGCCGTTACCAATCCCATCGTATTCATCCACAAGCTCCTCAGCCCCGACCAAGGCGATCCATGCATTCTCCAATCTCAATCGCAGCACAATGGTTAAATCTACGATCGCTTATTACAACGTAATGCAATAATCAATTAACAACTCGTACGATAACAATCAACTGATATAATCAACCAATCAAACTCACGGTTCAACGATACCTCCATCATATACAAAACCAAACTGTTCAACTCATAAAATTACGAATACAACCCACAATTCAATAATCAATCAACTCTAACCAGTGTCTCAACATTCTCGATTCCGACTTCAATCTTAATTATGGGTTAACAAGGTTCATCCTTGTAAATTCATAGTAAAAACTAATTATCAATTATCATCATAATAATCTCATCATCTCATAACCATGTGCGTACTACCTATACGGATACTACACCAAAATCACATGACTTGGTTCTAGATATGAATATTCCATATTCATATCCAAAACACCAACACCTTACACATGTATATCATATAATTCATGAATTCTTCAAGAACATGAATTAATCATATCCAATTAACATCACTTGTTCATAATCATCAAGATATCATAGTACAATGTGTTATCTAACCTCTAATCTATCAAATTCCCCTCATCATCCGATCAATACATACACATCATAATCTTCTTCAACATACTCTTCATATAACATCAAGAATCATAACCATACTACCGTATCCATCATCATACGAAGCAAACAATATCAACATCAAGAATCTGAAAATAGGTGTAGAGTTTATCAACATACCTCAAGAACACAATCAAACACCTCAAGAATACACAATATCTTCATATCTCAAGCTCCACATACACGACTTCAAGTCCCCAATCCATTTGGAAGAGCCAAAATTGGCCTCGGAGGGTTGAAGGGTGAAGAAATGACGTGAACATCTCCAAAAATGCCAAAGGGACGGGTCTCACATAGATGTATAACTTCAACCATTACGTACGTTATGTAATCATCTTAACGTACGTAACCTTCTTTACGTACGTTAACTTACCTTGTTAACGTACGTAACACTATCCCAGAGACTACTGCCTCAATTCGTGGCATGCATTACGTACGTAGTTTCCTTGCCGTAGCGTACGTAATGTAGCCGTTGACTTGCTACAGTGCCATACTTGTTTACGTACATAATGTGCTACCCTTAACGTACGTAAAGCTCGATGTTGACTAGCCTGTCCACATCCGTGACGAAAGTTGCCGACACCAGGCCCACTCACCGATCACAACTCGGACCTGTCCTATTATCTTCATAACGTATGTTATGTACTCTACCTAACATACTTTACTCTCCCATCGTTACGTACGTAAGCTTCTCTGCTTGGCGTACGCTAGGCTTGCACCTTTACGTACGTAAGCTCCTACGCTTAACATACGTAATGGCTTTTATACTTAGCCATTTTTGCTCCTGTCTGTCGTCTCAATATACCGAACACGTACACGTGACATACTGAATACATATATTCGTTCCGATAACATTCTCATACGATACACCTGATGCACGATATCCTCAAATGCGATTGTCGACCAAGTACGAAAATTATACAAATACTCATACAGTATATCCGACATCGAAATACATATCAAGCATGTAATATTCTAGAATTAAAAATAACCTCGATAGATATACTGGTAAAACTGTCACAGTTCCCGAAATTATTCATCCATACTGTATCGGTCCCACTCTGTATAGTACAACTTAGATAAAACAATGCGAAAAATTTATAGCGAAATTATAGGATATTACATATCTTCCCACTTAAATAAGTTTCATCCTCAAAACTTAACATCCTATCATAATCAATATCTTAAAATCATATCACCATACTAAAATAATCATCATCAAAACCAAATAACTGAAAGAACATACATGTCGAAATATCTTAAAATCATATCACCATACTAAAATAGTCATCATCAAAACCAAATAACTGAAAGGACATACATGTCGTGAAGTCGATGATCTACCGTGATACTAGCATATGACTCCCATACAAAGCCTCAATAGGGTAACAATACACCGGCATCGCAAATATAGCAATTTTAAAATATTTCAAATATTTTGGAAACTCCAAAAATCAGTTTGACTCGAAAGTTAGAAAAACTCATCCAGATTACTCGAATCCCAATTAACCATGCCATAGCCAGTATCACCCAGAAAGCTCATCCCTTCACGACCGCTACTAGCTCGACCTCTGAGTACCTAAAAGATAAAGCCCACGAAGGGGTCAGGCACAATACTCAACAATGATAATGATCACATCATAAATAATTACATATCAATGTAATTACAAAGTAGGAATACTTCTAGTGTAATCTTACCGTAGTAAACTTACCAATTCGTGGTAACTCATATCAAATCAACCCTTATCTCAATCCACACCTCGCATTCTCAAGTGATGAATGAATTCAAATATAACCATCTATACTGTATTGAAACAATGCCAAGGTTCTCAAAAACATAAATATATTTTCAATATGGAATAATCTGTCCATGTCCAATTCTGTCAGCTGGATCGCACAATCGAATCCCAATTATGATAAAACCGAAAACACACGATACATCTGTAGATCAACTGCCCCGAAATAATGACAAGTCCCGGATATCGATACAAAGTATGAATGCTCACTTAATCAATAATAATAAACAACCAGTGCATCAAAACGAGAATATCATCGACATGATAACTCCACACAAGATCAACAAAAGACCAACCACGAATGAGAATACCATCGATGTGGTAAACTCAAACAAGATCAATAAAGGATCAACAATGACCGAGGATAACAACGATATGGTAAACTCCAACAAGATCAATAAAGGATTGACAACGACCTCAATACGAGGTCAAAACGAACACATGACTACACATGTCCGTCCTGAAAATCCTACACACGACCGATCAGTACGTATCTGACTCCAGATATGTCATGAAGCAACATGACATCGAAACTCGAAGAAACACATATCCAATAAGGATCAGAAGACTCCCAAGTGAACAAAGATAGCTTGAAAATGAAAGCTCAACACGACCAAAATATCGTGTTCCCGTCAGACAATAGTTCACAGAATGTTCAATAATGTATATAATATTAGCACATAAACTCCCAAGGTCGCAACAAGGGTCAGGGAAGTATCTACTAGGGAATATTCTGGATCGTGGGTGCCAGATTCTGGTCTTATCCCTCAACACAGTTCCACATGGGTACCATTCAGATTTTATCCCCAATACATCGGCCCATTAACACAGTTATAACAAAGACAACAACACAAAACACACCAAACAACGATGCACACTCATTAAATGAAATATCAGCATACATCATATACAACAATGCAACAGGATAATTACCATAATTCAGCAATACTAAATTACCTCAAGCTGGAGACACTAACCTTTCCACGACCAGCATCCCTGGACGAAAACACAGTTATCCGAATAGTCCAATACGAAGTACGGTCCATAACTAATAACAACCACCACCTCGAGTTCAATGTCGTCACGATAAACTATCCTCGATATCCAACATCCCATATTATAGATAGAGGAAAACTCACATCTATGTTTTCACTCGACACTTTTAAATCATATACATTATGATTTAGCCCAATCCATAGCATAATACACATATCATCATCCCGACAATTCATATTCATGATATCATTGCTATATGAATCCTAAATGAAATGAAATCAAAACCATTTATTAAACATTATGAACTGAGCAAGCATATCATCTTCATTCACAAGCTTCTCAGCCCCGACCAAGGCGATCCATGCATTCTCCAATCTCAATCACAGCACAATGGTTAAATATACGATCGTTAGTACAACCTAATGTAATAATCAATTAACAACTCGTACAATAACAATCAACAACTGATATAATCAACCAATCAAACTCACGGTTAAATGATACCTCGATCATATACAAAACCAAACCGTTCAACTCATACAATTATGAACACAAGCCACAGTTCGATAATCAATTAATTCTCACCAGTGTCTCAACATTCTCGATTCCGACTTCAATCTTAATTACGGGTTAACAAGGTTCATCCTTGTAAATTCATAGTAAAAACTAATTATCGATTATCATCATAATAATCTCGTCATCTCATAACCATGTGCGTACTACCTATACGGATACTACACCAAAATTAAGATGACTTGGTTCTAGATATGAATATTCCATATTCATATCCAAAACACCAACACCTTAAACATGTTTATCATATAATTCATGAATTCTTCAAGAACATGAATTAATCATATCCAATTAACATCACTTGTTCATAATCATCAAGATATCATAGTCCAATGTGTTATCTGACCTCTAATCTATCAATTTCCCCTCATTATCCGATCAATACATACCAATCATAATCTTCTTCAACATACTCTTCATAAAACATCAAGAATCATAACCTATTAGATTACGGGTATTTGGGGTAGTTTGTTAACTCTCGTAGACAAGTCAATCGGATGAACGAGTAGTAATCAAAACTATCATGTAAACTTATTTCGTTTCCTAACCATTCATTCTTATATCTTGTTGTATAAATCCTATGTGGAATTCCTAACTCAATTGAACTTGAAAACATAAACCTAACAAATCGATTGTAGGGGGAAATTGTATTAAGTATCCGTTCACGTTATGCTAACTCGTTGGAATCCACCTTGAATGTATAGTCTTTGTATGATAATTAACTAGATGGAATCAAGCTTGATATTATCACCATCGTAGGAATCGACCATTGTCATAATTTTGTGAAATGGTAACCTTCCCCCTCCCCCCGTATTAAAATCTCGAAATAGAGAATGTAATTAGTAGCTATGGAATTCAATGACGCTATAGTCGATTGAGGTTACCGGAATAATGTTGAGGATAATCTTGTTGAGCAAATTGTTAGAATAACTGTTAATCGAGAAATTGAACGACATAATAATATGTATTGCTTGTAAACTTAGAAGCACGATATTAGTTTTGGCGAAATCGAACTAAGTTAAGAATTCGGTTAGGAGAGGGAAGGGGAAACTAGTTTTATTCATCCTTATCCATACAAGATGTTAATTGGGGATTACGTGATTAGGTTAAGCTCGATCGGTCGTGGGAGTCCAAGTTATCATAAGGCCCTACCGTCGGATTAAAGGAAAGTAAAGTCTTGCTCGAGAAATGTTAATCTTATTGCAATATTCGTAATACATGAATGTGCCATTGTGTGATGAATACCGACAATTGTCTTTCTCTAGTTAATATGTTATGAATGGGCCGATGTGTTGGGGATAAAACTTGAATGGTACCTGTGTGGAAATATGTTTAGGGATAAGACCTAAGAAGGGTACCCACGTTGTGGGGTATTCCTGTGTGGATACTTTCGTGACCCTTGGTTGTGACATTGGGGTTTATGTGTTAAAAGGAGGAAGACAACGTCGGTTATACTACGAATTATCTTCTATATGTTATGTGGCACGGTGTTAATGAATTATGTATATCATTGCAAATTATTATTGATATTCATTCTCTGACCCGGTCTGTCTGGCATGATTCGTCGTTCCAGGTAAATTTGTTAAATATGTGTAGGACATTCCGGAGGGGTCCGGTCAGGCTTGAATGGTGTTGGGATAAAGTCTTGCCGCCTCATGATTAATTTATGTCTTCTGTTGAAACTTCCGTTTATGTAATAATCTCACCTCGAATTATGTTCTTCCAAAACATTCCGTCTTACGTTACGTAACTGTGGACTCTTCACTTTGTAATAATTTCTTTAAAATATCTATTTCCTAAAATAGCCTTATGGGTCCCGCTCGGGATTCGTGGCACTGTAATGCTCGGGAAATTTTGGGGGTGTTATAGAAAATGGTATCAGAGCGGTCGGTTCTGTTGTAAAAGATTTTGAAAAATTTCTCCTTGTTCCCAGCCCAACACCCCAAGCGATCGTAACTCCTCAAGGAATGCAAAGTAAGCAATGTGTGCATTTTCTGTTTGGATACAACATTTAATTTACAAGAGATAATTGTGTGTTGAACTGGCCTTAGATTAATATTGACTGTAATGGCACGCCGCGGAGCTAGGAGGATAGTAAATGAGGCTCAGGGTTCCACCGTGAACCAGAACGAGATAGGAACACCGCCGAAACCGTTCCGGCTGGGCACCAGCTACTCGGTTCCCAAAATAATGCCATAGCCAGTATCACCCAGGAAGCTCATCTCTTTACGACCGCTACTAGCTCGATCTCGAGTACCTAAAAATAAAGCCCACGACGGGGTCAGCCACAATACTCAATAATGATAATGATCACATCACATAAATAATTACATACCAATGTAATTAGAAAGTGAGAATACTACCGATGTAATCTTACCATCATAACTTTACCGTCTCGTGCTAATCCATATCAACCCAATACTTCCCATAACCCACATTTGTACTCAACTACAACCATTTGTACTGTATTCAAACAATACCAATAATTCTCAAAACATCATCATAACTCATAAGTGTGGAAAAATCCGTCCGTGCCAAATCGTATTCCTCGGATTGCACAATCAGATACCAATACTGATAAGAACCAAATATACATAATACATCTGAAGGCCAAAGACAACAAGTCTAGAAATATCGACGCGAAGCCCAAATGCTCATATGATCAATAACCAGATCAACCAATACATCAACCGAGAATATCATCAACATGATAACTCCAATACGACCAACCAAAGGTCAAAACATATCCAAGAATATCATCAACATGATAAACTCCAAACAAGACCAACGAAGGATCAACAATAAGCGAGAATATCATCAACATGGTAAACTCCAAACATGATCAACAATAACCGAGAATACCTTCAATATGGTAAACTCCAAACAAGATCAAATATAATGGATCTCAAGGAAATAACCCCGACTGTCGAACATACCCCTCGGACATATGAACAACCAGTCACAAACCGTCGAACATACCAAACCATGAATGGAGGTCAAACGACCAATCAATATGGCTCAAAGAGGGACGTCACAGTATGCTCGATCCGGAAATGTGTTCGTGAACAAGCCACCTCGGGTATCGATCGAATACACGTGTGGTCCTGTACCTAATCATTCTCACGAAGTACGTCTCATGTGCACAACTCAATGTGAGGTCATGAACCCATCACATGACTATACATGCCCGCCCTGAAAATCATACACATAACCAATCGGCATGCAGATATGACTCCAGATATGTCACGATGCAACATGACAACGAAACTCAAAGAATCACATATCCAATAAGGATAAAAAAGACTCGCCAAAGTGAACAACGACAAACTGACAATAAAAATTCGACATGACCAATCAATATCCAAAACAATAATCCTTGGATCATCATCCCCAATGAATGATCAACACGATCAACGATCACAATTCCATCAGTCCTGGGATCAACATCCCTCAACAATCGATCAACACAACCATCGATACCAAACATTGGCCCTAGGATCAATATCCCTCAATGAACAGTCAATACTAATGTCATTATATGAAACCTAAGCATACAACATATACAACAATTCAACAGAATAATTATCCTCATAACTGAACAATACTTAAATTACCTCAAAGCCGACGATAATATCCTTTCCACGAACAAACATCCCTGAACGAATACACAATTATCCGAATAATCTCGAATGAGGTACAGTCCATTAATATCAATACGATAAACTATCCTCGATATCCGACATTCCATATCACAGACCGAAAATAACTCACCTCTCCGTCTTCACCAAACACATTTAAATCATATACATTATGATTTAATCCAAACCAAAGCACAATATACAAACTATAATCCCGACAATTTACATTTATAATATCATTGTTATATGAATTATAAATGAAATGAAATCAAAATCATTCATTAATTATTATGAACTGAACAAGTATAACTTGCCTCGATACCGATACGATAAAGCCGTTACCAATTCCATTGCCTTCATCTATGAGCTCCACATCCCCGACCAAAAGCAATCTACGAACTCTTCAACCTCAACCGCAACACAACGGTCATAATCAACGATGAATTATCACAACCTATTGCAATAATCGATTAACAACAAGTTCGATAACATCAGCAATCGATATACCCAACCAACAAACTCAACGGTTCAACGATACCTCAATCATATACAAAACCGAACAATAAACTCAAACAACTATGAAATCATACCCACAATACAAGCCAAAATCCGATAATCATATCAATAATCAATTCAAACCAATAACAAGGGTCTAAACATTATCTATTCCAAATTCAATCTTAAATACGAATAATTCATAGTTAAAACCAATTACCGATTATCATCATCAATCTGGACCATCCAATTAGTTCAACACTATAAATAATTTTATTCAAAGGCTGTCAACTAATTCAATCATTCGAATTGAACACTTGTTCAATACATATGAACTTCCAAACTCAAAGATGACTAATAATCTCATCAAACTTGTAATCATATTCGTATTCCTATACGAATATTATACCAAAACACATACTTGGTTCTAGATATGAACATTCCATATACATATCCAAAACACCAACACCTTACACATATTCATCATATCATGACAAACAATTCAAGAGTTCTTCAAGAACATGAATTAATCCATAATCATATCCAATTAACATCACTTTGTTCAGAATCACCAAGACAACATAATTCAATATGTTATCTAACTTCCAAACTATCATCTTCTACAACAAATCCTTCACATAACATCAAGAACCACAACAATACTACCATATCCATGTTTATAATCAAAACCAAGAGCACCATGATTCCATAATCATGTTCATAACAACAACATAATCCAAGATATATATATATATATATATATATGTATGTATACATACATATATATACACATATCATCATCTTCCTAAACTCAAACCCTATGAAACTTCAAGAAACATCACAACACTCCCATAATATATCAGCACACGGATTAATCATCAACAACAATCATCACAACTCGAAAATAAAGAGAGGATAAACCAACATACCTCTTAAATATGAACAATACAATTAACACCTCAAGAATAAACAACATCTTCATATCTCGAGCTCCAAATCCATGCCCTCAAGCTCATAATCAAGTTAGAAGAGCCAAAATCCATCTCTGAGGGTTGAAGAGCGAAAAAATTGTAACACCCCAAACTAGGCGAATATTACAGTGCCGTGGACCCCCAACTGGGACCCACTAGGCGAATGAAAATTAATGAATTAAGTGATATAGTTGTAGTACCGAAACACAATATATCAATAATTACTCCGCTGAGGAGTTTCAAGTACAACACACCCAGGATAAAAATAGAATACATCTATATTTTATATGAGGATAAAATATACAACACTAGTGAAAATGAGTATTTAAAGTGGAAGTCTGTAGCGGAATACAAATGAAGAAAATATGAAGACTGAAAGGACTGGGGCCCCCTACTAATATCACTGGGACTCCTCGCCGTAAACGATCTCTTCCTGTGCCTTAGCCTTTCCATGACCTAAAAACAACATCCCCCAACGGGGTCAGTTACATAGAACAACAATCCTCAAGAGTTGAACAATATACAACAATCACATCAATAAATTAATGAATTAAGTTGAATGATTAGCATCAATGTACGCCCGAATGAACTGAGTAATAGCACAAATAGCCGAGTGTCCGGAGTCCCGCGTATACACCCGCTATTGGCCTAATTAGTCTCACGGTTAAATGTGTCCGGAGTCCCGCGTATACACATTACCATGTGCACAGTCCAATGTGTCCGGAGTCCCGCATATACACATGACCATAGTGTGCCCGACTAAAATTCCACACATGCGCCAACTGGCCATGCAATATAATTCTGGAAGATCACCAGAACAAAATGACCAAGGTGAGGAGTAATAAATAGAATCCAATAACGATCAAGAACGACTAACCGAGGTGAAATAATGATACGAGTGATAACTTCAATGAAATGATTTTGGAACCGTCGTTCCTCGTGAGTTACATGATGAGTTGATAATTACAAGTATCGACATGAACGATATATTATGAGTGAATTACATGTATGAATGAACAACAACATAAGGAATTGAATATCCTTTTAACCGAGTAAGAATTTACTTACATAATACCGGTGTCGAAATGTCCTTCCTCGAACAATGTCCTAACACGAGATGTCGGTCGTTCGAACAACCTTGAATGACACAATTACCAATAATCCGCTCAATATACGTATCAAGCATGAATTACGATTAACTCAAAGGTCGATACAACAATATACAAACTCATTGAGGCATTCAAACAAACACTTAGCAAACATACACCCTTTGATAATATCCAATCCCGAATATGTCGAAACCAACTCCAAAATGAGTATTTAAAACCAACAAAACACCTCTAATGATATCAATAATCCCATAGGAATCCACAAAACGAGTTAACGACAACATCTAATCGAAAATCCCCAAGTATCAAAGTCAACTCCAAGGTGTTCTTGAATCAAACCCCAACAATAAATGAAATCCAAAATATATGTTATTAAATTAGTAGGAATACATTTATCCAAGGTAGATAACCCATATCTAACATATTCCAACATCAATCCAAGCTTACACGAAGAAATCGGAAGGAAAACCCAAAAATCCGAAATTCTAGATCCAAGAGATTATTACCTTGATTTGATGTGATGGGGATGATGAAATGATGATTAATCCGAATGATAAGCTTGAAGATGATGATTTTTGGATTCAGCTCGAAGAAAACTCTCCAAATCGCCCCGAAATCGCCCAAAATCGCGGAAGGAATGAAGTGAGATGATGAAATGACGAAATGGACTGCACTGTCCAATATATAGCAAATCTCAGTTAGCGTGCGCTAACTCCTGTGCGTAGCGTGCGCTAACGGGTGTACTGGGTAGTCCAGTACCCTCTGTTCGCAACGGTAGCGTGCCCTACGTACATTTTGTAGCGTGCGCTACCACCGTTACTTAGCGTGCGCTAACTCAAAATGTAAGTGTGCGCTAACGATATATCTGATGCCCAGTACTGAAGTCCAGAACCTTCTGTTCTCTAATCTGTTCGCAGTAGTGCACGCTACACACAGTATACAGCGTGCGCTACTAACACATATTAGCGTACGCTAACAACTACTCGTAGCGTGCGCTAGGAATGTTTCCAACTCAGTCCAGTAGCTACTGGACTCTGCCTGATCCGTCCTTAGCGCGTGCAACATAGACTGCATAGCGTGCGCTACTCCGACCTACTAACGTGTGCTACTTACCATTCGTAGTGTGCGCTACTTACATCCCAACTGCAGTCCAGTGCCTTTTGGACTACATGCATTGAACTACATTAGCGTGCGCTAGTGTTGGGAGGGCGCATTCGCTACCTGAACTCAATTAGCGCGCGCTAAAGAGAGTTCATAGCGTGCGCTACTCCTCACACATAGCCTACTAAGAATATGCCAATAATGATAAACACGACACGATTCTCCAACTAGATTGATGATGAATGGCGATACAATTACTCTAAACGGTGAATATTATGAATGAATATGAATGATGAATGATCATTAATGAGTGAAATTTACTGAGTGACAAATACTGAACGATAAATACTGAATGATAATGACTGAATTACAACCGGGTATTACATACACCCCCCTTAAAACTGTTTCGTCCCCGAAACTAAGGGTCAAACAACTCGGGATAACTCTCCCGCATACTATCCTCGGTTTCCTAAGTAGCCTCTTCGACCCCGTGTCTAGACCACTGAATTTAAACCAAAGGAATCGTCTTGTTCCTCAACTATTTGATTCGCCGCTCTAAGACTCGTATAGGACGCTCCTCATATGAATGATCATCAGCGATCTCGATTTCTTCGAACTGAAGTATGTGACTCGGGTTCGCAACATACTTCCGTAACTCAGAGACGTGAAAAACATTATGAATTCGGCTCAACAATGGAGGTAAGGCCAATCGATAAGCTAGCTCACCTACTCGATCCAAAATCTCAAACGGTCCTATGAATCTCGGACTCAACTTTCCCCTCTTCCCAAAACGGAAGATACCTCGACTCGGGGATACCTTGACCAAAACATGGTCACTCGTCTCGAACTCTAACGGTCGTCGATGATTATCTGCGTATGATTTCTGCCGACTCTGAGCGGTCAGAAAACGACTCCTGATCAAAGCTACCTTCTCACGGGCGGCTATAAGCATATCGGGCTCAGTGCCGATTGATTCTGATAAGTCATCCCAACACAAAGGAGATCGACAACAACGACCGTACAAGGCCTCGTAAGGTGCCATCTTAATCGAAGCACGCCAACTATTGTTGTACGTGAACTCGAGCAATAGTAGTTGGGCTTCCCAATCATCTTTCCAATCGAGAACACATGCCCTCAACATATCCTCCAAATTCTGAATAATCCTCTCTGATTGTCCGTCGGACTGAGGATGAAAAGCTGTGCTGAGATTAAGCTGAGTTCCCATGGCACGATGAACTGATTTCCAAAAATGAGACATGAATCGTCCGTCACGATCGGAAACGATACTCTTAGCAATCTCACTATCTCTTTGATGAACAACTGGGCAAGTCTCTCAGGACCCCACGTATCCTTAATCTCAAGGAAATGAGCTGATTTAGTTAAGCGGTCCACAATTACCTAAATTGTATTCATGCCACGACGACTCGTCGGCAAACTCGTGATGAAGTCCATCGAAATATCTTCCCACTTCCACTCTGGAATAGGGAGCGGTTTCAGCATACCCACCGGTCATTGATGTTCTATCTTGAATTGCTGACAGGTTAAACATCTCGAACAAATTCCGCGACTTCTTGCTTCATATTACTCCACCAGTAATTTTGTTTCAAGTCTTTGTACATCTTGCTAGACCCCGGATGAACGGAAAAAGGGGTAGCACGAGCTTCTCTCAAAATCGAGTTTCTCAACTCGTCATTCGCGGGTACGCACAACCGATTCTTAAATCGCAAAAGTCCATCCTCGTGGACCACAATTCCAGGTGCTTTCCCCTGAGTCACATCATCTCGAATACGTAAAAAAAATGGGTCCGAATCCTGATTCTCCCTGATCGCCTCCTCAAGTGGCGATGAAATTTCTAACGTACAAAGTTGCCCTTGTACTCGCTGTAACCAGACCTCGATCTCGAGTCTCAGAAATTCCTGCTGAAGTTCCTTCTGAACTATTAATTGAGAAAGCATATGCTCTTGAACGGACTTACGACTCAAGGCATCGGCGATAATGTTCGCCTTGCCCGGGTGGTAAAGTATCTCAATATCATAATCTTTGATTAGTTCCAACCACCGTCTCTGTCGCATATTTAACTCCTTCTGAGTAAATATCTACTTTAAACTCTTATGATCGGTGAATATCTAACAGGTATCGCCATAAATATAATGACGCAAAATCTTCAATGCGAATACCACGGCTGCTAGCTCCAAGTCGTGGGTCGGATAATTAACCTCGTAAGGTCTCAATTGCCGTGAAGCATAAGCAATAACTTTCCCGTTCTGAATTAGTACACATCCTAGACCCTGACTGGACGCATCACTATAAACCACAAATCCTTCCATCCCTTGCGGTAAGGAAAGGACGGGTGCTGAAATTAATCGGCTCTTGAGTTCCTCAAAACTCCACTGACACGCATCAGACCACGTGTATTTCTTATCCTTCCATAAAAGATTCGTCATGGGTTGAGCAATTTTAGAAAATCCCACCACAAATCGCCGATAGTAACCAGCTAATCCGAGGAAACTCCGGATTTCCTTAACATTCTTCGGAGGTTGCCAATCTCGGATCGCCTCCGTCTTCTGAGGGTCGACACGAACTCCGTCAGATGAAATTACATGTCTGAGAAATGTCACTTCGGACATCCAGAACTCACATTTGGAAAACTTTCCATAAAGTTGCTCTCGTCTCAACACGTCGAGCACTTGATGAAGGTGAAACTCGTGTTCCTCCCGGTCACGAGAATAAATTAGAATGTCATCAATAAATACAACCACGAACTGATCCAAATAGTCGATGAAGACCCGATTCATTAATTCCATGAACATTGCATGTGCATTAGTTAAGCCAAACGGCATTACCACAAATTCATAATGAACATAGCGTGTTCGGAATGCCGTGCTTGCGATATCCGACTCTCGAATTCACAAATGATGATATCCAGATCTTAAGTCGATCTTGGAAAATACTGAAGCTCCCTGAAGTTGATCCAAAAGATCATCGATACGGGGTAGAGGATATTTATTCTTGATCGTCACCCGGTTCAATTCCCGGTAATCAATGCACAAACGGAACGAACCATCCTTCTTCTTAACAAATAATACTGGTGCTCCCCACGGGGATGCACTCGGTCGAATATAACCCTTCTCGGTCAAATCCTCTAATTAATTCTTCAACTTCTGCATTTCGTTCGGGGCCATCCGATACGGTGCCTTCGGTATTGGAGACGTACCAGGCTCCAAATCAATCGTGAATTCCACATCTCTCTGTGGAGGCAAACCAGGTAACTCGTCTGGAAATATATCGGCATATTCTCTCACTATAGGAATATCCGTCAACATTTCTGATGGTTTCTCGGTCTTGGTCATATAGCACCAATAACTGACACACCCCTAACTGAGTAATTTAACTACTTTCATCAAGTTGATGACTCTCCCAGAACAGCTGGGATTACCTCCCTGAAATACACATTCGACCCCATCGTCTGAGATGATAGTGACCATACGCTTATGGACACTAATGACGGCATCGTGACGATCCATCCAATCAATACCCAGGATGACGTCGTCTCTCGGTAAATCTACCACGATTAGGTTTGCCAACCAATCACGGCCATGAAACTGAATCGGACAATTCTTAATCTCACGATTCCCGATAATTCTTCTACCATTAGGTAGACCAATGACATAAGGCTCACAACTAGTAGCACTACCCAGACGTAGTCTACTCAAACACGACTCGGAAATGAATGAATGCGATGCACCAGTATAAAAAAGGGTACACACAGGTTGAGATAGAATTTCGAGTGTACCTGAGATCATTCGGGCTTTTGGATCATCAGCTTTATTCATCTCATAAATTCGGGGGCCCCAATTCCGGAACCGGATGCTCCCGTCTGATAGCTTTGGGCTCTGCCTTTGTTAGCTCCCGTCGTCTTAAACAATGCGGACTAAGTAGCTTGATTTGGAACCACTGGCTGTTTCGGGCCCTGAGATAACGCCGGAGTAGGTTTGGAGTCCTTTCGGCAAAAACGGGCCCTATGCCCCGCCATTCCACAGTTATTGCACGTGACGGTTTGCCTCAAACACTTCGTGCTGTAATGACCCTGTTCTCCACAGTTGAAACAGGTAATGGCCGAACTAGCCGCTCGTGACTGAGATTCCGCGGGTCTGGGCGCCATAGGAGGTCGCTCGGTGAAAGTAGAGCCCGCTCAAGGCTTCTTGAAATTTGCCTGACTGCCTTCAGGCTGATTTTGATTCTTAGACTTCTTGCCAACAGATGAAGGTTGTTGCTTAGCAATCTCCTTAGCAGTAAGCTCATAAGCAAGAGCTTTCTCAATGAATTTATCCAGATTGGTGCAATTGTGATTAAGAAACTGCATCCGTATATGAGGCTTCAACCTCTTACTGAAATACTTGATCTTGTCCGCCTCGGAGTGAATAATAGACGAGGTGAAAGGGAGAAGCTCCTAAAATTTCTCGACAATGGCGAAAACATCACCGTCCGTTGAGAGGTCGGGAGTGAGTAATTCCGATAACTTGGCCTCTCTGAGTGGGCCCGGATAATACCTCTCCATCATGAGAGTCTTGAATTGATCCCAAGTACATGATCCGTCGATGGGCCTCAACGATAACCACCACGAATGAGCGCTCTTACCCAGATAGTAAGCCGCAACTGAAACTTTATGCCCTTCGGGGCAATCCACCATAGAAAATAACTTCTCGAAATGCTCAAGCCAATGAACAATATCCGCGGGCTCAGATGAGCCCTCAAAGGTAGGTGGTCTCTGGCGAGAGATGTCGCCGATAATACTGCTCACACCCCTCTCCTACCCCTGAGGTGGCGGCGGAGGATCCTATTGATTCTGACTAGATGAGTTCTGCATCGTCTCCATGAGATGTGCCATTTGAGTCATCCGGGCCATCATGCCCTGCATAAAAGCGAGTGGGTCAACCCGAACACCCTCTGAATGAGTTGTGTCCCGGGTACGACTCCCTGACAGTTAATGATCATTTCCAGGAGAATGAGTGGTGGCATCGCTGCTCGATGAATTAGCATTATTCCTTGCATTCGCACGCGTATTCACACGGGTTCTCGGGGTTCGGCCCGCACCGCGGACTCTTCCCCCGCGTCCTCTGCCAGCTCTTTCCATTATGAAGTGGGAAAGTCACAAGATGATTATATATCTCGCATGAATATCACATTATGATTACATTATGAAACGATGAAAATGAGCACATGCGCTAAAACACAATGATTACATGAATGATCAACTGAAGTGACGAGATTATCTGATGAAATCCTTGAAATGATTATCTTGAACAAGTTAACAAGGTTAATTATACGAGCCTCAAGATCAACAACTGAACAGTGAAATGAACTGAGTGACTAATGAGTTAACATGATCGACATGATCACAAATGAAAATGAGGAATGAGTGATCCTTAGCCAGAAATTATACCATGGCGTCAGAAATCTTACTGTTCTTTGGTCTGAGGGGCTCGGCTCTTGCACGGGTCACACGTGACGCGAAAGTCCAATGATACTAGTCTGATGAACAATGATTCAATGAGACATGACTCGGAAGGTAGTATTCAAAACCACGACTCCGATACCAAATCTGTAACACCCCAAGCTAGGCGAATATTATAGTGCCGTGGACCCCCAACTGGGACCCACTAGGCGAATGAAAATTATTAAATTAAGTGATATAGTTGTAGTACCGAACCACAGTATATCTATAAGTACTCCAATGAGGAGTTTCAAGTACAACACACCCAGGATAAAAATAGAATACATATATATTTTATATGAGGATAAAATATACAACACCAGTTAAAATGAGTATTGAAAGTGGAAGTCTGCAGCGGAATACAAATGAAGAAAACCTGAAGACTGAAAGGACTGGGGCCCCTACTAATATCACTGGGACTCCTCGCAGTCAACGTTCTCTTCTCGTGCCTTAGCCTTGCCATGACCGGAAAACAACATCCCCAAATGGGGTCAGTTACATAGAATAACAATCCTCAAGAGTTGAAATATATACAACAATCACATGAATAAATTAATGAATTAAGTTGAATGATTAGCATCAATGTACGCCCAAATGAACTGAGTAATAGCACAAATAGCCGAGTGTCCGGAGTCCCGCATATACACCCGCTATTGGCCTAATTAGTCTCACGGTTAAACGTGTCCGGAGTCCCGCGTATACACATTACCATGCGCACAGTCCAATGTGTCCGGAGTCCCGCATATACACATGACCATAGTGTGCCCGACTAAAATCCCACACATGCGCCAACTAGCCATGCAATATAATTCCGAAAGATCACCAGAGCAAAATGACCAAGGTGAGGAGTAATGAATAGAATCCGATAAGGATCAAGAACGACTCACCGAGATGAAATAATGATACAACGAGTGATAGCTTTAATGAAATGATTTTGGAACCGTCGTTCCTCGTGAGTTACATGATGAGTTGATAATTACAAGTATCGACATGAATGATATATTAGGAGTGAATTACATGTATGAATGAACAACAACATAAGGAATTGAATATCCTTTTAACCGAGTAAGAATTTACTTACACAATACCGGTGTCGAAATGTCCTTCCTCGAACAATGTCCTAACACGAGATGTCGGTCGTTCGAACAACCTTGAATGACACAATTACTAATAATACGCTCAATATACGTATCAAGCATGAATTACGATTAACTCAAAGGTCGATACAACAATATCCGAACTCATTGAGGCATTCAAAAAAACACTTAGCAAACATACATCCTTTGATAATATCTAATCCCGAATATGTCGAAACCAACTCCAAAATGAGTATTTCAAACCTACAAAACACCTCTAATGATATCAATAATCCCATAGGAATCCACAAAACGAGTTAACGACAACATCTAATCGAAAACCCCCTAGTATCAAAGTCAACTCCAAGGTGTTCTTGAATCAAACCCCAACAATACATGAAATCCGAAATATATGTTATTAAATTCGTAGGAATACATTTATCCAAGGTGGATAACCCATATCTAACATATTCCAACATCAATCCAAGCTTACACGAAGAAATCAGAAGGAAAACCCAAAAATCCGAAATTCTAGATCCAAGAGATTATTACCTTGATTTGATGTGATGGGATGATGAATGATGATTAATCCAAATGGTAAGCTTGAAGATGATGATTTGTGGATTCAGCTCGAAGAAAACTCTCCAAATCGCCCGAAATCGCCCAAAATCGCCGAAGGAATGAAGTGAGATGATGAAATGATAAAATGGACTGCACTGTCCAATATATAGCAAATCCCAGTTAGCGTGCGCTAACTCCTGTGCGTAGCGTGCGCTAACGGGTGTACTGGGTAGTCCAGTACCCTCTGTTCGCAACAGTAGCGTGCGCTACGTACCTTTTGTAGCGTGCGCTACCACCGTTACTTAGCGTGCGCTAACTCAAAATGTTGGCGTGCGCTAACGATATATCTGATGCCCAGTACTTAAGTCCAGAACCTCCTGTTCTCTAATCTGTTCGCGGTAGCGTGCGCTACACACAATATACAGCGTGCGCTACTGACACCTATTAGCGTATGCTAACAACTACTCATAGCGTGCGCTAAGAATGTTTCCAACTCAGTCCAGTAGCTACTGGACTCTGCCTGATCCGTCCTTAGCGCGCGCAACATAGACTGCATGGCATGCGCTACTCCGACCTACTAGCGCGCTACTTACCATTCATAGCATGTGCTACTTACAACCCAACTGCAGTCCAGT
Organism: Orobanche coerulescens; assembly: GCA_033398695.1. Lineage (NCBI taxonomy): Eukaryota > Viridiplantae > Streptophyta > Magnoliopsida > Lamiales > Orobanchaceae > Orobanche > Orobanche coerulescens. The sequence continues at coordinate 88,696,993 of CM065809.1, forward strand.
GCCTTCTGGACTGCCTGCATTGAACTACATTAGAGTGCGCTAGTGTTGGGAGGTAGCGTGCGCTACCTGAACTCAATTAGTGCGCGCTAAAGAGAGTTCATAGCGTGCGCTACTCCTCACACACAGCCCACTAAGAATATGACAATGATGATAAACACGGCACGATTCTCCAACTAGATTGATGATGAATGACGATACAATTACTTTGAACGGTGAATATTATGAATGAATATGAATGATGAATGATCATTAATGAGTGAAATTTACTGAGTGACAAATACTGAACGATAAATACTGAATGATAATGACTGAATTACAACCGGGTATTACAAAAATGAAGTGAATTTCTGAAATATCGAAGTGACGGACATCTCACTTATATAAAATTCCAATCATTACATATGTAACATGCAACCATTAACGTACACAACAACTCTTTACGTCCGCTATCTGACCTTGATAGTGTACGTAATGACAGTCCATAGGCTACTGCCTCATTTCCATTCCATGATTACGTACGTAAGGCCCATGCCATATCGTACGTAATACATGTGTTGACTTTCTACAGTAACTCAGTTACGTACATAATGTCCAACTCCTTACATACGCAACAATCCATTAGCGTACGTAATCACCTAAGAATAACATACGTTATACTCAATCCAAAAGCTACTGATCTTATCAACTTATACCATTGCGTACGTAGCACAATAGGTATAACGTACGTAACCTTCATACTCTATTAATGTACGTAACACCGTTAACATAACGTACGTTAAATCATCCATTGACTCACCTGTCCGCACCGAAAGTTGCCGACCACGGGGCCCACTGTCGGCCACAGTCTGGGTCATGTCCGATTCCCCTCATAGCATACGTAATGCATGATACATAACATACGTTATGCTTACCAACTAAACGTACGTAAGCTCCTCAGCTTAACGTACATAATGGCTTCTGCACTTAGCCCATACAGCTACTCCTGCCTGTTCGTCTCAACATACTGAATACCCTTACACATCCCAATAACATTCCCATACGATATACCCGATATCAAAATCAAAACAACCTGATACACGATATCCTCAAATGTAACTGTCGACCAATCACATCAATTATACAAATACAACCGTCTCCATTCTCAATTCATTTTATCCATACTTTATAGACACCATAATATCCAGTATATCTCAGATAAAATAACGCGACAAAATTTATACTGAAAATCCGGTATATTACATACTACCCCATTAAAATAAGTTTCATCCTTGAAACTTACAATCCTGTCACAAACAACAATTCAACCAAAATTTCCAAACTCATCACAAAAGAAATCAATCGTCGCCACAATCAAATAACCAAAACAATATACTTACAGGTGCGTGAAGCCGATGATCTCCCGTGATACTAGCATACGACTCCCATGCGAAGTCTCAACACAATACCAACGTACACCAATATCGCAATTATAGAAATTTTGAAAATATCTCAAAAATTTTGGAACCTCCAAAAATCGATTTGACTCAAAAGTCAGAAAATCATTTTCAAAAGCCGCGCTACTACCGTACTGGTAGAGCCACATAACAAATATGCCCGTGTTTCACAAAACCTAAGCTCCGATACCATCTTCTGTAACACCTCCAATACCATCCAGGGATATTACAGCACTGTGGGCCCCGCGCTGGAACCCACCAGGCTAAAATCATTTTCGTAATCATTTCAAATACGACAAAAAGGCAGATGACGGTAATATATTTTAAATACTCAAATAGTCTCCAAAAATCTGTTTCAAAATACCGTCATAAAATACCATTTGAATGTAAAAGGCCAAAAATGCCAAAATTCATCAGTTTCAAAATGTATGCTAAGCCACCACTTACACGTACCGACGAAGAATAGTTTGGGGAAAAAGGTTTTACGAGATAAACCCAAATTTACGAAATACCCAAAAGGCCATTTTAAAATACACACGAGTTGGTAAAAGTACCGGAAAACCATTTTAAAATACAAACACAATGGATATAAACACAGTTCAAAATATACATTTGCAGCGGAATAAAACAACCAGTCAAATACTCGGTTCCCAAAATAATGCCATAGCCAGTATCACCCAGGAAGCTCATCTCTTCACGACCGCTACTAGCTCGATCTCTGAGTACCTAAAAATAAATCCCACGACGGGTTCAGCCACAATACTCAATAATGATAACGATCACATCACATAAATAATTACATACCTATGTAATTACAAAGTGAGAATACTACCAATATAATCTTACCGTTATAACTTTACCGTCTGATGATAATCCATATGAACCCAATACTTACAATAACCCACATTTCGCATTCTCAATTGATAAAATGAACTCAACTACAACCATCTCTACTGTATTCAAACAATACCAAGAATTCTCAAAAACATCATCATAACTCATAAGTGTGAAATAATCCATCCGTACAAATCCTGTTGTCGGATCGCACAATCAGATACCAATCCTGATTAGAACCAAATATACATAATACATCTGAAAGCCAAAGACAAAAAGTCTAGAAACATCGACACAAAGCCCAAATGCTCATATGATCAATAACCAGATCAACCATTACATCAACCAAGAATATCATCAACATGATAACTCCAATACGACCAACCAAAGGTCAAAACACATCCGAGAATATCATCAACATGATAAACTCCAAACAAGACCAACGAAGGATCAACAATAACCGAGAATATTATCAACATGGTAAACTCCAAACACGATCAACAATAACCGAGAATACCATCAATATGGTAAACTCCAAACAAGATCAAATATAATAGATCTCAAGGAAATAACCCCAACTGTCGAACATACCCCTCAGGCATATGAACAACCAGTCACAAACCGTTGAACAGACCCAACCATAAATGGAGGTTGAACGACCAATCAATGTGGCTCAAAGATGGACGTCACAGTATGCCCGATCCGGAAATGTGTCCGTGCACAATCCACCTCGGGTATCGATCGAATACACGTGTGGTCTTGTGCCTAATCAGTCTCACGAAGTACGTATCGTGTGCACAACTCAATGTGAGGTCATGAACCCATCACATGACTATACGTGCCCGCCCTGAAAATCCTACACGACCAATCGACACACAGATATGACTCCAGATATATCACGGTGCAACATGACAACGAAACTCAAAAAATCACATATCCAATAAGGATAAAAAAGACTCTCCAAAGTGAAAAATGACAAACTGACAATAAAAAGTCGACAAGACCAATCAATATCCAAAACAACAATCCTTGGATCATCATCCCCAATGAATGATCAACATGATCAACGATCACAATTCTATCAGTCCTGGGATCAACATCCCTCAACAATCGATCAACACAACCATCGATACCAAACAATGGCTCTGGGGTCAACATCCCTCATCGAACAGTCAATACGAATGTCATTATATGAAACCTAAGCATGCAACATATACAACAATTTAACAGAATAATTATCCTCATAATTGAACAATACTTAAATTACCTCAAAGCCGACGATAATATCCTTTCCACAAACAAACATCCCTGAATGAATATACAGTTATCCGAATAATCTCTAATGAGGAACATTCCATTAATATCAATAAGATAAACTATCATTGCTATATGAATTATAAATAAAATGAAATCAAAATCATTCATTAATTATTAAGAACTGAACAAGTATAACTTGCCTCGATACGGATACGATAAAGCCATTATCAATTCCGTTGCCTTTGTCTACGAGATCCTCAGCCCCGACCAAAAGCAATCTACGAACTCTTCAACCTCAAACAAACACAACGGTCATAATCAACGATGAATTATCACAACCTACTGCAATAATCGACTAACAACAAGTTGATAACAATCAACAATCGATATACTCAACCAACAAACTCAACCATTCAACGATACCCCAATCATATACAAATCGAACAATAAAACTCAAACAATTATGAACTCATATCCACAATATACGCCGAAATCCAATAATCATATCAATAATTAATTCAAACCAATAACAAGGGTCTAAACATTATCTATTCCAAATTCAATTTTAAATACGAATTAACAAGGTTCCTCCTTGTAAATTCATAGTTAAAACGAATTACCTATTATCATCATCAATATGGACCACCCAATTAGTTCAATATTATAAATAATTATATTCCAAGACTGTTAAATAATTCAATCATTCGAATTGAACACTTGTTCAATACATAAGAACTTCCAAACTCAAAGATGACTAATAATCTCATCAAACTCATAATCATATTCGTATTCCTATACGAATAATATACCCAAACACATACTTGGTTCTAGATATGAACATTCCATATTCATATCCAAAACACCGACACCTTATACATATTCATCATATCATGACATATAATTCAAGAGTTCTTCAAGAACATGAATTAATCCATAATCATATCCAATTAACATCACTTTGTTCAGAATCACCAAGCAACATAATCCAATATGTTATCTCACTTCTAAACTGTCATCTTCTTCAACAAATACTTCACATAACATCAAGAATCACAACAATACTACCATATCCATGTTTATAATCAAAACCAAGAGCACCATGATTCCATAATCATGTTCATAACAACAACATAATACAAGATATATATATATATATACACATATCATCATCTTCCTAAACTCAAACCCTATGAAACTTCAAGAATCATCACAACACTCCCATAATATATCAGTACACGGATTAATCATCAACAACAATCATCAATACCCGAAAATAAAGAGAGGATAAACCAACATACCTCTTAAATATGAACAATACAATTAACACCTCAAGAATAAACAACATCATATCTCGAGCTCCAAATCCATGCCCTTAAGCTCATAATCAAGTTAGAAGAGCCAAAATCCATCTATGAGGGTTGAAGGGCGAAAAATGAAGTGAAGTTCTGAAATATCGAAGTGACGGACATCTCACTTATATAAAATTTCAATCATTACGTACATAACATGCAACCATTAATGTACACAACAACTCTTCACGTCCGGTATCTGACCGTGATAGCGTACGTAATGACAGTCCAGAGGCTACTGCCTCATTTCCATTCCATGATTACATACGTAAGGCCCATGCCATAGCGTACGTAATAAATGTGTTGACTTACTACAGTAACTCAGTTACGTACGTAATGTCTAACTCCTTACATACGCAACAATCCATTAACGTGCGTAATCGCCTAAGAATAACGTACGTTATCCTCAATCCAGAAGCTACTGCTTTTATCAACTGATATCATTACGTGCATAGCACAATAGGTATAACGTACGTAACCTTCATACTCTATTAACGTACATAAGACCATTAACATAACGTGCATTAAATCATCTGTTGATTCACCTATCCACATCCGCACCGAAATTTGCCGACCACGGGGCCCACTGTCGGCCAAAACCTGGATCATGTCCGATTCCCCTCATAGCATACGTAATGCATGATACATAACGTACATTATGCTTACCAACTTAATGTATGTAATCTCCTCAACTTAACATACGTAATGGCTTCTGCACTTAGCCAATACAGCTACTCCTGCCTGTTCGTCTCAACATATTGAATACGCTTACATATCCCAATAACATTCCCATATGATATACCCGATATCAAAATAAAAACAACCTGATACACGATTGTTAGGAGTATGCCCTCAAATGCCACTCATAGGATGTTGAGTGAGGGCATTGTACTTGTTTTTATGTAAATCATTATCATAAGGCAATTGTTTGTTTCTTTATTTACTGTCAGTTACTAGCATTCCTGACTCCTGTATATATATGAACTAGTCCGTGTATTTGAGAGCAAACTATTCCACACTTTATTGGATAAGGGGGTCGGCATTGGAAAGGTTTATAGCTCAAATACTTAATCGTTCGCAAGTCGATAAAACTTGACTGGGCGTTAAGTTTATGTGAAGACTTGTATGACGTGTTCTTTGACATGGAGAGTGACTGTCGAACACTAATAGTTAGTGGGAGCACACGTTATAGGTATGCTAATTGGATTAGTATATTCGAACCGACTCACCCTCGATTCTTCACATGAATTTCACTCCAGGACAGTCAATGACGGAATCGAAAGGTTGTGATAGGTATTCGTGAACCTTCGATTTGAGGATTTAGTAGGGACGTGCTTGTGACGTTAAGATTTTCATTAGATTGGTTCGACCCAGAAAAACGGAAGATGGGGGTCAACCTTGTAACACCCCCGATATATTTAGGGATATTACAGCGCCGTAAATTCTTTACGTAAGAATTTACAAGGTTGGAGGAACAGACTGACAATAAAGACACCAACAGATTATGGAACATAAATAAAATACAATGAATCCGAATCAATAATAAAATTAGAAGCATCCAACGACAAATTATTAATACACAACTAATTCCATCATCACAAAAGACAGCGTACTCGAGTATTTATTAAAACAACACAAACATCTGACAATTAAATCTGGCTGGAACATCACTCTGCACCCTCGTCGTCATGCAACTCAAGTGGTTGTTTTCCCGCTCTCCTAGATCCTCAACATAAACACATGTTCACCCCCAAAGGGATTAGCAGAACGATGCTAGTACAAGTACGATAATTAAACAACAAGGATTTATTCATGAATTCTTAAACAATGACATCAATATTATCAACCATAATCATGTCAAGTTTCTCCAAAGAGAAATAATATCAACAAATAGCACATCATAACGATCTCAACATACCCGTAGTATTCGAGCGATCCCGTCGAACCAACGCATGGTGGAAATACCTGTCCAGCGATCCAGCGCACATAGCTATAGATTCCCATGATGATCCCATCGGACCAACGCATGGTGGACAATTAACAAGTATGCAACAGTACAACAACAACATAGTTGACATTAATACGCACAAATAAAATTAAAGTACTTTCCTCGATTGACGACAAGAATAATACTTCGTCTGGTATCAATACACTCGAAGGTCGCTCCTTCGATCAATCACTTAGTAAAACTCGGACCTTAAACAAAATAAATAATATAGAGTTCATCTTACGTCGAATAACTAATGAACGAACATCTATCATTCTAAATTACGGACGAAAGTATAACAAAACGTTTCCTGCCTGATATGCATAACGTACGTTACGTACACAATGTAGCGTACGTTAAGTCTGCTCGTTAGTGTATGTAAGCTACGAAGCCTAGCGCACGCTAATCATGTATTTGACAGTTTCTTCCCTGATCAGACGACTGTATTGCATGATGGTATAACATACGTAATTCTCAGTGTTTAACGTACATTATACTCCAAACATACATTACTCAAGCAACTTGAATGATCTTACAGTTTATAGACATCTTTGAATTCAAGGATTCGCATAACATCACAACGTCATACCCAATCTTGATTACAATTTCTCATATGAAGTTCGGGTGATCTAAGGTTGATACGTTTATTACCAATATCATCATTATATTCAACTTCATCATGAAGATTAATTAACCAACCTAACATATAAGAAATGATACAACCTTCGATGATCCTTTATCTAATTCCGTTTATCAAAGTTGATATCAATACCAAGTCTATAATCATTATGGAAGCACCCATTAAATACCAATTATCAATCTCAGAACAATACTCTTATAATTTGACATAACAAGATTCCAACTAAAATGTTCTCAACAATGGTAACTTAAGCATAATCATCCCCACATCCTAAACATGATGTTTAGTTGAATAAATCATCTATGGAACCTAATATTCTCGGTAGTATGATCATAAGATCCTTAAGAACATGAATCCAAGGTTGGAGATAGCATTAACATACCTTAAGATGAAGAAAACACTGAGACAATAGGTAGAGTCCAACTCCAGTTGCTTGTGTGCCAATCCAAGATGTTTCTCAACTTCAATGCTCAAGTATAAGTGATATCCAATCTCCAATGATCAAGTATAGATGGTCTATGGGTGTTTCAGGTGGTTGGGAACTCTCTGACAATGAAGGGAGGTGAAGAACAATTGAAGGAAACGAAATGAAATGAAATGGGGTGGTGTCCCATTTATAATTTTCAGACCTTAACATACATTAGCCCTTGGACATAGTGTAGGTTATCGTCTAATGATAGCTTACTATCTCGTTCTGTACTCACTTATGTACGCTACATTTATCAAGTTATGTACGTAATCAATACCAATTAGCGTACGCTATATACATACCTTAGCGTACGTTAACATCTGTTGACTTAAAAACTGTCCCGGTTCATGTTGTGAGGATCTAGTGAGGATCTGGCCGAGCCCACCACCAGCTGGCTCATGTGCTAGCCGCCTTACTCAATTATTGGCACATAACGTATGCTATGCTCACTTCTTAGCATACGTTATTACGTAATTGCATGTGAAGATTTATATGTTGATATAATCATGCATATGAATACGAATACGAGAAAGATCATACTTCGATTATCGAAATCACAAATCCGAATAATACAGTGTTCAATTATAGATAAAATACTCAATAATTAATCCGGATATTACATACTCTCCTTCTAAAAAGAAGTTTCGTCCCGAAACTCAAGACGGAAATAACTCTGAATATCTGGACTTCATGCTATCTTCCGTCTCCCAAGTGGCTTCTTCCACTCCATGGCGCGACCAATGAACCTTATCTAAACCGATCGGTTTATTTCTCAATTGTTTGACTCGACTTTCGAGTGTCTTGACCGGTCTCTCTTCAAACGTACCATCCTTAGCGACTTCGATCTCGTCGAAATCAATGACATGACTGGGATCTAGTATATACTTCCGTAACTGGGATATGTGGAATACGTTATAAACATGGCTTAATGACGGCGGTAGTGCCAACCTATATGCCAACTCTCCAACTAACTCAAGAATCTCGAACGGTCCGATATATATCGGACTCAGCTTTCCCTTCTTCCCAAAATGAAAGATTCCCTGAGTAGGAGAAACTTTTAAAAGCACGTGATCTCCAATACTGAACTCTAAGGGGCGACATCGCATGTCTTCATAAGATTTCTGTCGACTCTGGGCTGTCAACAGTCTTTCGCGAATCAAGGCTATCTTCTCTCGTGTATGTACGATCAATTCCGGTTCCATCCCGATCAAGACTGATGATTCATCCCAACATAGGGGCGATCTGCATCTCCTCCCATATAATGCTTCAAAAGGTGCCATCTTAATGGAAGCATGCCAACTATTGTTGTAGGTGAATTCAATCAACGGTAGATGAACTTCCCAATCAGTCGACCAATCTAAGGCACAAGCTCTCAACATGTCTTCTACTATTTGAATAGTCCTCTCGGACTGTCCGTCTATCTGCGGATGATAAGTTGTGCTGAAGTTCAATTCGGTTCCCAAGGCCTTATGCACCGCTTTCCAAAAATGTGACACGAAATGACCATCTCGATCAGAAATAATGGTCTCCGGAGTACCATGCAATCGGACTATCTCTGGAATAAACACTCGTGTCAACTTCTCTGGTCCCCAAGTGTTCTTAATGCCCAGAAAATGAGCCGATTTAGTTAAACGATCAACTATTACCCAAATCATGTTCATTCATGTTCTGGACCTCGGCATACTAGTGATAAAGTCCATGGATATATCTTCCCATTTCCATTCAGAAATTGGGAGCGGCTTCAGCATTCCAGAGGGTCTTTGATGTTCGATCTTAACCTACTGACAAATAAAACCATTCGAGACATAACCGCTACATCTTTCTTCATGTTGCCCGACCAGAAATTCTGCTTCAAATCCTTATACATCTTACTAGTGCCCTGGTGGATAGAATAGGGTGTGCTGTGAGCTTCCTTCATGATTGTCTGTTTCAAAACATCGACATCAGGAACACAAAGTCGGCTCTGAAATCTCAAAACTCCATCATCATGGATTACGAATCCTGGGGCCTTTCCCCTTCTAACTTCATCACGTAACCGAATCATTAGAGGATCATCCAATTGCTTAGCTTTGATTTCTTCGGTTAATGATGAAGTTAGTTCCATCACACACAGTTGTCCTTGGACTCTTTGCAACCATACTTCAATTCCTTTGCGAATCAATTCTCGTTGAATGCTAGTCTGGGGGGTGAGAGTTTCCAGCATTCGAATAGAAACGGGTTTGCGGCTTAGTGCATCAGCCACCGCATTTGCTTTGCCTGGATGGTAAAGAATCACCAAGTCGAAATCTTTAATCAATTCCATCCATCTCCTCTGTCGCATGTTTAACTCCTTCTGACTGAAGATGTATTTGAGACTCTTATGATCCATGAAGATCTGACAGTGAGTCCCGTACAGATAATGTCTCCAGATTTTCATAGCGAAAACCACCACTGCCATCTCCAAATCGTGCGTTGGGTAATTTACTTCATAAGGCTGTTGGGATTCGTTGCCTAAAACGAAGGCCCAGCGGAAGTGGTAAAATGAAAATTAATTCGATCTGAATCCCTATGAGGATCGATCGAGCTACGTATATACGAATATATAAATGAAAACACAAGAGATGTAAGAAACTTACCCTTGTAGTCTGTTGATTAAATGAATTCCTTCTCTTGAGCTATTCCCCAAGCTTTAGTTGTATATACCTACGATCCAATGAGCTCCAAGACCTTGGATGATCCAACGTCGAAAATACAATGCCTCTACTTGCCACGCGCCGGAGAAATGAATGGTATGACGATCACCTTGCTATCCTCCATGGATACGGCTTGATCTAGGATGATGAAGCCTTCGATTATAACACTATAAGTGTATAATCTATATCTCACTTTAATTTTCTCCAAGAAAATATATGAATGTATAATGAAGAAGATGATGAATAGTATGAAGCCTTTGGAAACTATTTCCTCTCTCTTTTCTTCTTGCCAAAAGCGTGGCTTCAAGTGTCCCTCAAAGAGATTTGGTCTTCATACATATATTCTTATCATATCACCCCATATCTTCCACCTTTTGACAATATCACAAAAATGATATTTGTCCACTTGATATGTCACAAAGCTAGTACCCCACCAAGTGAAGACTAAGACAATGGAGGGAGTAGGTGACTTGGGGCGGCAATCTAGAAGGAGCCGGACAAGTTCGGTCCATTTCGGACTCCCGAGAGTCCAAACAGATAAACTCCGATTCCATTCTGATGTATTTATATTGATTAATTAATCCAATTAATTAATCATATCAAATACATAATAAATTAATTAATTTCTCCAAGAAATAATTATATTCATGAATTTAATTAATCACCGAGTAATATATTTAATTCATTTGGCCGTAAATCAATTTATCCAATAAATCGATTCAGACATCCAATCTCCCAAATTAGATATCCGATATCTAATATTCATAATGAGATAATAAGCTTGATTCATTTCGTCGTCAATCCTATTGCGCGACTCGGTAGGTCCGTCTCAGTCAGCAATGGGAGGAACCAAAGAGTAGTAGCACCACTTAGCCAGCCTGGCGGCCTACATTGTACCCCAACTGAGAACGAATGATGGGATCATTCAAGAACCATTATGTCGTGAATACCAGTATACGTTTAAACCCTTCTTTCAAATGTCCCGATCAAGTTATAGGGTCACGGTCAGTCAAACCCTATCTGTACTTGACGCTATGCATGCGTCAATGCAAATCGAGATCATCGTGCTCTCGTGTATCTAATACAACTAGCTCCAATGCTTTGGCCAAAGACTTATGATCTCATCTGCCAATAACCGCATAGGACATATAACCCGCTCACTAATAGGAGAAAGAATTCTATCTTGGTATTCAATAGGACCTGCTACTTGCCCATCAAGATGCACGTCGAGGTTGACCTCCGCCTTCCGGTTTACAGGGTCGAACTACTCTAATGAAAATCTTGACGTCACAAGCACATCCCCACTAAATCCTCAAGTTGGAGGTTCACAAAAACCTCACAACCTTTCAATTCCGTCATTGACTGTCCCGGAGTAAAAGCCGTGTGATGAATCGAGAATGAGTCGGTTCGAGTATACTAATCCAATTAGCATACCTATAACATGTTCTCCCACTAACCATTAGTGTTAGACAGGCACTCTCCATGTAAAAGAACACGTTATACAAGGCTTCACGTAAACTTAACGCCCATTCAAGTTTCATCGACTTGCGAACGATAAAGTATTTGAGTTATAAACCTTTCCAGTGTAATATCCGCAATTTTCGATTTTCGGTAAATTTCTTTTTTCAGACGGAGTCCGTTTTGACGACTCGCTCATGACCGTTTCGTCATTCTGAGAATGATTAATTCTACACTTTTTGACATCCGAGTTCGTTTCGGTGTCGTTTTGTTGAGTTCCGTGCTTTTTAGCGACTTTTCCGCGCTTGAGTTCGATTCTTGCGAATCTCGCTCAAATCCTGCTTCGAGTTTCCCGTAAGTCCGTTAACTTTGTTAGACGTGTTGTGAACTTCGGTTTGGTTATTCGATCACGAATCGTGATTTCCGCTTTGGGCCATTTTGTAATTTCTTGAAAGTTACGGGTATCCGTATCTGTAATTGTTGCCTCGACCCGCTTTCTTGGTCGCGTATGACTAATTATGGTATTATGTTTTCATTTCGGGCCGTTGATGTTGTCCGCGAACTTTTCGGCCGTGTTCGTTCCGCACGCTTTTGAAATCGTCGCCGAGCCACGGCGGTTGCGGATCGACGGACGTTGTTGGATCGCCGGATGATTGCGGGCACCGGCCGGACAGATGCGGCAGGAACCGGCGTAGCGCACGCTACTGCCGGAAGGCTGCGCGCGCTAACCGGCAGGTGTAGCGCACTGTCACGGGATGGGAGTTGACAAGCCCGTGCGGCACCCCCATGCGATCATATGTGCGTGGAGCACAGGGGTAAGCCTTATGGAATCGGCACAATGTCACTGGTTTCGCCCTGCCATGGGCTCATCAGGAGAACGGCTCAGCTTCCCGACGGTTGGCCCGACCGGCTTTGTGTAGGGACGGTCGAATCCCCTTCTAGGTTAAGTCCAAGACTAGCGGTAAGCTCTCCGAATTGAACCGGGTTGGCATACGAACTCTGTGGGTTTCTTGCTACAACACTGAAGGGACAACCACTGAAGCACGATCCTCCGATACGTTATGCACAACCAGCGTGACATAGGGGCAAATCTGCGGTCCGTGACATCCTCCCACCGCCATAATCATGCACGTCCTCGTGCATTCTGAGTACGCCCCGAAAAGGTGCCTATCCCGCCGCGAAAGCACAAAGGACCGCCTCATCCACAACATCTCAGACCCAGCTCCCAGCAAACCCGTCCTCGAAGGGTAGAGGACCCGCATGCAGACACCATAGTGAGGTGCGAACGCTTGGGATGGGATGTGTGATCTCCCCCCTGTTCGTCACAGCCAAACCCTTGCGCGCCAAAGGGTGGGGACCCGTGTGGTGCGGCATTGGGGTGCATGGAGAGCGATGCGGAAGGGCCATCGTGAGAGGGGACGAGCACGGCTCCGATACCACTTGTGACGGGATGGGAGTTTTGCGCAGCTAACCCGTGCGGCACTTAAACAACTAAGCTGAGTCGAGTTGCTAAGTAAGCCTGAAAGTAACGAGAAAAGAGGTAATGGCACAAAAGGATTTTATTAAGTATGAATGCTTTGGGTACAAGAGAGCTTTACAATGCTTGATTGCTTGAGGATTTCTGGATGGAGTGAGCAAATGAGGCTCCTCCTCCTTTTATACCATCCTAGGAGAGTTATGGAGTGGAACTCTCTAGATAGAACTTTCTAGGTAGAATACTCTAGATACTTGTAGTACATTTACATGGGCATTTACATGAGCATTCTACAAAGTGTGTAAGAAGTACATTTCTACATGCTTCTAGAGTCATCTACGAATTTACAAGTATGTAGAGATCTCTAGGTCTTTCGTGATCATTCTAGAACCTTCCGAAACCTTCCGACACATAGAGACTCATGTTAGGGTTATCCGGGTCGCTTTCGCCCGACCCGTCACATCCTCCCCCACCTATTTCAGAGACGTCCTCGGCACGTTCTCTTGTTTGAACCTCTTGATGTGATCTTGAAATTGCCAGAGTTCGTCTTCTCGTTCCCATGTTGCTTCGCTATCAGGGAGGTTTTTCCATTTTACCAAGTATTCCGTGCCGGGAGGCACGCCTCTCTTTCGAGTAACTCGTTCGGTTACAATATAGTCCACCTCCTTGTCGAATGAGGTGATTACGGCAGTAGGTGCACGATTTGACTCTCCTCGGTGCGGGTCTTCCGAGTCGGCATGGTAGAGTTTCAATTGGCTCGCGTGGAAGACCGGATGTATTTTAAGTTTCGGAGGGAGTTGCAACATATAAGAGACATTCCCAACACGTTTGATTATTGTGAATGGTCCTTCGTACCTCCTCACCAAACCTTTGTGTACTTTGCGTAATGCCTTGAATTGGTTGGTAGAAAGCTTGACCATGACCTGATCTCCTTCCTGGAACTTAATGTCTCTTCTTTTAGGATCAGCCCACTTCTTCATCTTTTGGGCGACCTTATCAAGGTAGGCGCGCGTAATGTCTCTTTCCTCATGCCATTCTCGGGCAATGCGGTGGGCTGCGGGACTTTTCCCTTCATGTGTCGAGGCTACAGCATTCGGGGTTAGTGGCTGAAAACTCATAATGATTTCGAAAGGGGACTTACCTGTTGCCTCGCTTTTCTGCAGATTGTAAGAGAACTGGGCCACATCAAGTAATCTTGGCCAGTCCTTCTGATGGGCGCTCACATAGTGCCTTAGATATAGTTCTAGCAAAGCATTGATTCGTTCGGTCTGTCCGTCTGTTTGGGGATGGAAACTTGTCGAGAACTTGAGGTCGGTTCCCAATAGCTCGAATAGTTCTCTCCAAAATCGTCCAGTGAATCGAGGGTCTCGATCACTCACAATGCTTAAAGGAATTCCCCAAAGTTTGATGATATGTTTGAAGAATAGACGGGCAGCTTCATTAGCATTGCAATCGGGTGATGTGGCAATGAAAGTAGCATACTTACTGTATCAGTCCACCACCACCATGATGCTTCCGAATCCTTCTGATTTTGGGAGAGTTGTGATGAAGTCCATTGAGACGCTCTCCCAGGGTCTTGAAGTAATGGGCAGGGGCTCCAACAATCCTGCCGGCAGATTCTGCTCATTTTTGTCTAGCTGGCACACAAGACAAGTCTTCACGTAGGCTCCAATTTCGTCCCTCATTTGCGGCCAATAGTATGAGGCCTGCACGAGTGCAGTGGTGCGTTCGATTCCTGGGTGACCAGCCCATTTAGTATCATGGCACTCTTTTATGATTTCCTTCCGAAGTTTTCCCCACTTAGGCACAAATATCCGATCGCCGATGGTGCGTACGATACCATCTTCCTCCCAAAATCGCCTTGTTTTGCCTTACCTTATTTTGTCCAAAAGATCTTTCAGTTGGGCGTCTTGTTGGACTCCTTCCTTAATCCATTGGATGAGGTCGGACTTTGGCATACTTGAACTCATAGTGGCCAGTTCTGCCTTCCTGCTTAGGGCATCCGCGACTACATTAGCTTTCCCCGGCTTGTACTCGAGTCGGTAGTCGAATTCCGCCAAGAAGTCTTGCCATCGAGCTTGCTTGGGACTTAACTTCTTTTGCGTCTGGAAATAACTCGTAGCAACATTGTCCGTCATGATCACAAAGTGTGAGCCAAGCAAGTAATGTCGCCATGTTCGCAGGCAGTGTATGACCGCAGTCATTTCCTTTTCTTGCACCGTATACCGTCTTTCCGTCTCATTTAGTTTCCGGCTCTCAAAGGCAATGGGGTGTCCATCTTGCATGAGCACTCCTCCAATAGCGAAATCAGAAGCGTCAGTTTGTACCTCAAAAGCTTTCGTGTGGTCCGGCAAGGCCAGTACGGGTTCTTCGGACACCGCTTGTTTGAGTTCTTCAAAAGCTTGTCGACACTTGGCCGGACCAATGCCATACTTGGTTTTTCTTAAGTAGATCGGTCGGGCAATGCTTTGGCCGAGTATCTTCTTATAAAGCGGCGGTAGTAGTTCACCAAGCCGAGAAATGACCGAAGTTCTGGGACCTTGGTCGGGGGTTGCCAATCCCGAATAGCTTTCACCTTTGCATTTTCCATCATGATTTTGCCTCCTTTAACCTTGTGACCGATAAATTCGACTTCTTCTTGGGCAAATGAACATTTTTCCTTCTTAACATAGAGCTCGTTCTCGCGTAGTACTTGGAAGAATTGTTTAAGGTGTTGAATATGTTCTTCAAGAGTCGAGCTGTACACCACAATATCATCCAAGTAAACAACAACAAATTGGTCAAGGAAAGGGTGAAGTACCTTGTTCATGAGGGTGCAGAAGGTTGCAGGTGCGTTTGTGAGACCGAAGGTCATGGCAAGGAACTCAAAAGCACCGTAGCGAGTCACACATGTGGTATTGGCCTCATCTCATTCAGCAATTCGCACTTGATAGTACCCCGAGCGCAGGTCAAGTTTGGTGAAGTACCGCGCCTTGCCAAGTTGATCGAATAGATCAGCTATCAATGGTATTGGGTATTTGTTCTTGATAGTGATCCGATTGAGTGCCCTGTAGTCGATGCACATTCGAAGGGTGCCATCCTTCTTCTTTTGGAACAGTACGGGTGCACCGTAGGGAGACTTGGAGGGACGTATGTATCCTGTTTCTAGAAGGTCCTTGATTTGCCTTCGTAGTTCCGCGAGTTCGGGCGGTGCCATGCGGTAGGGAGCAGCAGCTGGGGGTTTGGCACCGGGTTCCAACTCGATACAATGATCCACCTCTCGCCTGGGTGAAAGTTTCTTAGGCAACTCTTTAGGCATCACATCCTTGTATTCTTCAAGAATATCCTTCAAGATTTGCGGGTGGTCAGTCCGCGATGAGTCGAGTTTTTCTTCGTCATTGAGCTGCCGAATTGTTACCAAGTAGTTGGGGTACTTCCGCATTCCCTTCTTAAGTTGCATAGCCGATATCAGTTTCTTCTCAACATGGGCTCGTTCAATAGGGACCATGCATGCCTTGTCTCCGTCGTAGATGGCGAGTGTGTTTGTGGCTGGCATAGGGAAGGCTTGGAATCTGTCGAAGAATTCCATGCCTAAAACCATCTTGAAGTCGTCTATGGGGACGACAGAGAAGTCGAGCTTTCCGGACCATGTCCCAAGAGAGAGTGGGACGTCATGAGCAATTCCGGCTATAGGCTTGGCAGGTGAGTTTACCGCCTTCATCGCACCTCCGCGATAGACTGTCTTGAGCCCTAGGTGTTTGGCTTCTTCCTCGGACATGAAGTTATGAGATGCTCCAGTGTCGAGTAATGCGCTAACGGTTTGACCGTTAATAGTGGTGCGAGCAAACATGATCCCTTTCTTCGGAGTAACGGGCGTCGGGGCTTGTCCCTTAAGAGAGGACATGTACTGAAGAGAACCCATGCTGTGTCGGGGTTCTTCTAATGGAGTGGCCGAGGTATCATCGGCATTGATTTTTAAGTGGGCAGCAAGGGCGTTTAGGGTCTTCTTTTCGGGGCAGTCACGTATCCAATGATTGCCATTGCATATAAAGCAAGGGCTTTTGGGTTTTGATTGCTCCTTCTTTCCTAGGAATTTTTGTTGCCCGATCTTGCCACTTGGGGGTCGCTTAGTTCCCCAATTCTTGCGATTACCGCCATGTCATTCCTTGCGATTTTCTCCCCCACCTTTGCCATGAATGGGCCGTTTATCTTTACCTTACCCAGAGTAGTCAGTGAGTGATTCAGCCTTGGCGATAGCTTCGTCAAGGGTCTGAACACCATGTCTATCCAGCTCGGTTTTGGCCCAATTGTTAAGGCCATCGGTGAAATAGAAAAGTGCATCTTTATCGGACATTTCAACTTCAAGCATGAGAGTTGTAAATTCATTGATATAGTCACGAATCGTACCTGTCTGCTTGAGTCTTCGGAGGCGAGCTCTCGCATCTCGTTCAGCATTGCTTGGGGCAAATTGTTTTCGGAGTTCTCTTTGGAAGTCTGCCCAAGTGTCAATGGTGCAGATCCCTTTGCCCATATCGCCATACTTCCGGCGCCACCAGAGTTGTGCGGCACCACGCAGGTAATTTGGTGCGCCGCTGACCTTCTGTTCCTCATCTTTTACACCCATAGCATCAAAGTATTGTTCCAGGCCGAATAAGAAGTTATCGACCACAGTGGCATTCCGAGTGCCATCGTAGGTTTCGGGCTTCGGCACATCCAAGCGGCGCACATCAAAAGCGAACGGGGCAGCGGAATTAAATGGTGCGGCTCGCTTGTGTTTAGCCCATTCCGACCGGACTTCTTCCACTTCCGAGCGAATAGAGCGTAGCTCTTCTTGGACAAAGCCACGGAGACCATGAATCTCCTTCTGGAATTCAATAAGTTGCCCACGCAACATATCCGACTGGTCCATCATAAGTTTCTTTTGTACGCCAGCGATGTCGGCGTATTCCGTCTCCAGAGTGTCGAACCTGTCATGGATTTGATCAAGGTTCTCCTCCAAGCTAGCCATCGAGGCTTCCAGTGTGGCAATCCGAGGTTCGAAGGCATCGGCAGAGGGTCTCTTGGACTTGCCTCGGACCTTGTTACCTCGTTGCTCCTCACGACCGCGTTGCTGCTCTTGAGTAGCATCAATCGGGACATCCTGAGTGTTGGCCATTGTTCTCGTGTGATATGAGTCGGTTGTGTGCAAACCGTGGCTCCGATACCACTTGTCACGGGATGGGAGTTTTGCGCAGCTAACCCGTGCGGCACTTAAACAACTAAGCTGAGTCGAGTTGCTAAGTAAGCCTGAAAGTAACGAGAAAAGAGGTAATGGCACAAAAGGATTTTATTAAGTATGAATGCTTTGGGTACAAGAGAGCTTTACAATGCTTGATTGCTTGAGGATTTCTGGATGGAGTGAGCAAATGAGGCTCCTCCTCCTTTTATACCATCCTAGGAGAGTTCTGGAGTGGAACTCTCTAGATAGAACTTTCTAGGTAGAATACTCTAGATACTTGTAGTACATTTACATGGGCATTTACATGAGCATTCTACAAAGTGTGTAAGAAGTACATTTCTACATGCTTCTAGAGTCATCTACGAATTTACAAGTATGTAGAGATCTCTAGGTCTTTCGTGATCATTCTAGAACCTTCCGGAACCTTCCGACACATAGAGACTCATGTTAGGGTTATCCGGGTCGCTTTCGCCCGACCCGTCACAGCACGCTAGCCTGGTCGACCAACGCACGCTATCGAGCCGGACAGTGGGGTTTCTGAGGTTCTGGACTCGGTCAGGATCGGCAGGTACCGCGCGCTACTGTCGGTCGTAGCGCACGCTAACCGGCAGGGGTAGCGCACGCTGCCGGCCGACTAGCGTACGTTACCTGGGTAAGTTTGTTAGTCCAGTGGCTATCGGAAAGCCGGCTAGCGCGCGCAGCTTCCGGCCGTAGCGCACGCTAGCGGAGTCGGTGGACCACCATGGTCGGCACTGGTCGGTGGTGCCGGGTCATGCGGGCCATGGCCGAGAGTGCTCGGCCGGATCGCCGATAGCGCACGCTAGTCCGGTAAGGCTAGCGCACGCTAGTTCCGGCCCAGTATATATATGACAGACCAGCCACATTTCCCTTCGTTTTTCATTTCCTTCCTTCTCCGTCCGCGGCTGGCGATTCATGGGTGACGAAGCCATGTTGTTTAACAACAAATCCATAAAGTTCTTGAGCTCTTAACATCAATCAATCGTCCTTTATCATCCTTTGATCCAGCGAATCAAGGTAATCTTCCTTAGAACCCTAATTTCGTGAATTTGGGGATTTTTGCATTTTCGTCCGATTCGTTCCGTGTTGTTGATTAATTCATGATGGGTATGATTAATCTTGGTAGTATTCTTGTGTTTAACATCATTTAATCCATTTTTCTTCGTCGAATCGAAGTATATTTCTTGATTTCATTCGAATTGACTTTTCGGGGGATTTGTCCACGATCTCGTTTTTCATCCGTTTTTGATGGATCGATTATGGTTAAATGATGTTGTTAAACATATTCTATGGATTGTATATCCATATTTCAACTTGGAATTCCGTCTTCGTGATTTGACGGAACGAATCGTGTTCTTGGCCGTTTTGGGGGAAATCCGTGAACTTTCGTCATTCGTTCTTTGAATTCAACGGCTTTGAGTTGTGTTATGGAATTCATTTCATTGTTATTATTTGTCCTTCGTAGTTTATGAACGTGATTTGGCGTTCGGTGGAGTCGGCGGGTTCGTAGTCGGTTCGGGCCAACCTACTTCGGTCGATTCTCCGCGTTGTTCTTATTCGAGGCAAGTACCTTGCCCATACTTTTCTCGTTTTATGGATATGATGATCGGTGGTCGTCTTGATGTGTTTGTTTGGTTATTTGAAATGAAGTTTCAAAGGATTTTGGTTTGGCCTCGTTAAAGACTTTCTTTCAAAGCGAGTGTGATTTGTGAACGGTGTTCTGAGAATTGATTATGATTTGGTTATTTTGAATGTTGAAGAATTTGATGATAATACTCCTATTGTTTAAAGTTATGGAATCGTGTATTCCGTATTTAATCTTGTTGTGGTGTTTTGAAGAGTTTGATAATGGTGTCGAGTTAATGGCCATCTCTAGTGAGTATTCTTAATGAACTTACATTCTTAGCATATTAGTATTACATGAGTAACGTGTGTGTGTGTATGCTCACTACGGGTTAGATCCGACGGGGTCTCGGTAGGGGTCCACGGAGGTGTGGATCGACGAGCTTTGCTTTTAACCACTACGGGTTAGATCCGACGGGGTCTCGGTAGGGGTCCACGGAGGTGTGGATCGACGGTTAATTGTGGTGAATTTTACAAATGTGATTTGATATTGGCATTTCCGGAAATGAGTGCTTTTGAACGGTTTTCATGATTGCATGCATTGACTAAGTGTGTAAGAGGTAAGTGTTCGTTTGGCTTACTTGGCTAGGATGGCACTAGAGTATTTTGTTGTTTGTTTTAAATCCTTTATTTGTGGATTTTGATGTTGGAAGACGAACCTTGTTGTCGTTCTCGTATCGTGAGTTGATGAGATTTGGGGCTAAAATCCCAATGGTATTATAAAAGTCGTTTTACGGATTTGGGGCTAAAATCCCAACGGTTTGGTAAATGTCATTTTTTGGAAAGTAAACCTTTGGGGCGGTGACCCCTTTTGTCTTTTGGATTTTGAAAAGTAGGATTTGATAATCCTAAATTTTCTTCTATTAAAACTCTCGATGGCATTCTAAACCGTTTTATAAATTACTTCCATTGATTTATGATATTTCGATTTTGAAATGTTTTCTCAAACCCTTGCCTCGGGAAGTACTTTTCGTTTCGTTTGGATCTTTGAGGATCCTCGGTTATTGTTATTCGTGGGATGTGAATTGTATGGCTCGTATTTGCACTTTGTTCTTGCACTAGCAAAACAGTGGAGTTTTGCTAACCCTCGAGTATTCGGGGGGTGGATGTCTGTTTTTGCATTCAAGTTTTGGAGCATAACACAGGGTCGGCACGAAGGATGATGAAAGATGATCGATACTAATCACATGAGGAACCGTACATCGTGTGTTGGTTCAGTTGTACTTTATTTTCCGCTGCTATATTGTTCCCGTTGTACAGGTGTGGTTGTATTTTGTCCCCTGCGTGGGCATGAGTTGTATTTGAGTTGTATGTTTTTGTGGAAACACCAAATCGGTCTACTGAGTCATTTTAGCCTTGAAGGCATCGTCGAGATGTTAAATGTTGTTACCAGCCTGGTAGATCCCCGAGGAGAGGGTCTACGGCGTGTAATATCCCTGAGTGGATTGGGGGTGTTACATAAATGGTATCAGAGCTTAGGTTGAGGAAAACCTAGGCTGTCGGGTCAAGTTGTGTTGTTTGAGTCTTGTTTCGTCGGATTTTATCTGACTGAGTCGTGTCGCGACGCGTCGTTTGAGTTTGTTGGTCGTGATTAGTATCGTGGGGCGATCATCATCTTCGTGCGACCTATGGAAGTAAGTCTCCCTTCTTTGTGTTGTGCCTCGTGTGACACGAGCTATTTTTATGATTATTTGTTAAGTGGTGGAATCCTTATGTGAATTTTGATTTCACGATATGTATTTAGTCGACTCTCGTATTTGATTTATACGAGGAGTGTCGTCGCTTGTGATGTCTTTTTACTGTTGTTTTTGTTCGTTTTTGATGATTTTCGAATCGATTTGCACGTTTTACAAGTTCTATTGTGGAAGCTTTGTGCTTATACGCGTTCGACTTGTTCACTAGCCAGTGCGGGAGAGTATTTTATCAGTGGTTTTGTTCTGAATGTGGTATTTTATCGTTTATTTCCGTTTAAAGACATGTATTGTCTTGATTTTAAACTTTTTGATGCGTGTGCTAGGAGTTGTTTTAGTGAACATCGATATGTGTGAGTTTTGGGCATTCTGGCCTATTGAATTTTTGAAAACCTTGAGTATCTTAGAAAAATAAATTTCGAGACATACTTTTCAAATGACTTATTTTCTTGTGGTACATCCTAGGTGCCACAATATATTTCAAAAAAAATTTCTACTTCGAGGACCAAATGCTTTGAGATGTTTTCAATGTTTTAGAAACACTTTTAGTTAGACCCAAGGGTCGAATATTCTGAAAGTTTTCACTAAGAGAAAGTGTCCTCATTTTTATCAAATGCGAAATGGTTCTCCAATGTCTCGATAACGATGTTTCACGTTTATACTTTTTGAAAGGTGATACTCAAGATCAACCAGTATTCTTCAAATATTTTCAAAATGAGGTTTTCATTTTTTTTAAAACCTGTCCATTCCCGTTTGAGGGCTGGGTATGTACGTGTGATATTCGCGTTGTCATTTTGATACTTTCTCCCGAGTATGATCGAATTGGCGGTGTGAGCGTTGAGACGCTTTCCACACATTGGTTGTGCTAGCCCCCTGTGAGAGGCGGAGTGTTGGTATTGAATGTTGTCGCCTCATGGCGATTTCTGCGTTGTCGCGTATGTGCGAGCTGTTAGAGCTTGGTATGGTATGACCGTGTGCATCGGTGATGGTTCTGTTATGCGTCGGTTGTTTAATGTCTTGTTACCTTGCTCCCATTTTTATGAATTTCGTGGACGAGGTCGGAGGTAATGCCCGTACTATTTTGACTTCTGTATTTTCTCTTTCTCCAGTCTATCGATTCGCTCATGTTCGTTGATACTTTACGAACTTGTTCTGTATTTCGGTTTCATCGTCCGAACGAGCTGTGATCTTGTTGTGGGTCGATCTGGTTATCGATGTGACTTTTTCGGGTTCAGTTCGATTCTTGTGAACCTTGTTCGAGAGTGACATCATCTAGTTCTATTAGTTCTTTTATTCGAAGTGGATCGGATTTGGAACTCTTATGTTTTCGACTCTGTCGACTCATTTACGTTCGTTGACATTTTTGAGCTTGTCCTGCCCCTTGTTTTTGTTTATCGAACGAGTGTGGTATCATTTCGGAATAACTCGTTTGTCGTTGTGACTTTTCAATCGCTATTCCCTTTCCTATGGATCTTTTGGGAATGCATGTCTTGTAGTTCTCACCAGATCATCCTGGGAGTTGTTGTTTGAACTTTATTGTTCTTCGTGATTCGAACATGATTCTTCGATTTTTGTTGTCTCGATCGTTGTGGTTCGATCGTTTGATTGTTCGTTTTTTTTATTGATCTCGTTCCGTGATTGGTGAACATTCAGGCTCCTTCGTAATTCCCTTCAGTTCGGGAAATTAGTTTCGTTTTCGATCTTCCAGCCCTTAGGCGGTGGAATTCCGTATTTGTTCAGCGTTTGGCTCTCGTTTTGATCAATATACCGTTAGGTTGGTCAATCATATTTATTTTCGTTCGTTGTGTTTTGTGATTGTCGGATAATTGACTTGGCTATATTATCCGTTTGATGACGCTTGTCGTTTGTTGGTTTTATTATATCCCTAACGGCGACGTCGTGTTGGTCGTCGTGGAGCGTGTTTACACGCCGTATATTCCTTCGCGTTGTTTGTAACATTTCGCCGTTGGGCGTTAGTTGCGCATTCTTGTGTATCTCGTTGAGTTTTTCCTGGCGGAATATTTCTTCTCCCTACTTGTTTTAAGTTTCGGGACGAAACTTCTTTTAAGGAGGGTAGAATGTAATATCCGCAATTTTCGATTTTCGGTAAATTTCTTTTTTCGGACGGAGTCCATTTTGACGACTCGTTCATGACCTTTTCGTCATTCTGAGAATGATTAATTCTACACTTTTTGACATCCGAGTTCGTTTCGGTGTCGGTTTGTTGAGTTCTGTGCTTTTTAGCGACTTTTCTGCACTTGAGTTCGATTCTTGCGAATCTCGTTCGAAACTGCTGTTTCTAGTTTCCCGTAAGTCCGTTTAACTTTGTTAGATGTGTTGTGAACTTCGGTTTGGCTATTCGATCACGAATCGTGATTTCCGGGCGTTTTGGGCCATTTTGTAATTTCTTAAAAGTTACGGGTATCCGTGTCTGTAATTGTTGCCTCGACCCGTTTCTTGGTCGCGTATGACTAATTATGGTATTATGTTTTCATTTAGGGCCGTTGATGTTGTCCGCGAACTTTTCGTCGTGTTCGTTCCGTACGTTTTCGGAAATCGGGTCGTCGAGCCACGCGGTTGGGATCGCCGGACGGTTGCGGGATCGCCGGACGATTGCGGCACCGCCGGACAGATGCGGCAGAACCGGCGAGCGCACGCTATCGCCGGAAGGCCGCGCGCTAACCGGCAGTGTAGCGACGCTAGCTGGTCGACCAACGACGCTTATCGCCGGACGGCAGTAGCACGCGCCATCGCTTGGCCGTAGCGCACGCTAACCGGCAGGGTAGCGACGCCGCCGACTAGCGACGTTACTGGGTAAGTTTTTAGTCCGGTGGCTATCGGATAAAGCCGCTAGCGCGCAGCTTCCGGCCGTAGCGCACGCTTGGGAGTCGGGTGGACCCGGTCATGGTCGCGGGGTGGTCGGTGGTGCCGGGTCATGCGGGCCATGGCCGAGAGTGCTCGGCCGCATCGGCCGATAGCGCACGCTAGTCCGGTAAGGCTAGCGACGCTAGTTCCGCCCAAGATATATATATGACAGATCACCACATTTCCCTTCGTTTTCATTTCCTTCCTTCTCCGTCATTTGGCGATTCATGGGTGACGAAGCCATGTTGTTTAACAACAAATCCATGAAGTTCTTGAGTTCTTAACATCAATCAATCGTCCGTTATCATCCTTTGATCCAGCGAATCAAGGTAATCTTCCTTAGAACCCTAATTTCGTGAATTTGGGGATTTTTGCATTTTCGTCCGATTCGTTCCGTGTTGTTGATTAATTCATGATGGGTATGATTAATCTTGGTAGTATTCTTGTGTAACATCATTTAATCCATTGTTCTTCGTCGAATCGAAGTATATTTCTTGATTTCCTTCGAATTGACTTTTCGGGGGATTTGTCCCCTATCTCATTTTTCATCCATTTTCGATGGATCGATTATGGTTAAATGATGTTGTTAAACATATTCTATGGATTGTATATCCATATTTCAACTTGGAATTCCGTCTTCGTGATTTGACGGAACGAATCGTGTTCTTGGCCGCTTTGGGGAAATCCGTGAACTTTCGTCATTCGTTCTTTGAATTCAACGGCTTTGAGTCGTGTTATGGAATTCATTTCATTGTTATTATTTGTCCTTCGTAGTTTATGAACGTGAGTTGGCGTTCGGTGGAGTCGGCGGGTTCGTAGTCGGTTCGGGCCAACCTACTTCGGTCGATTCTCCGCGTTGTTCTTATTCGAGGCAAGTACCTTGCCCATACTTTTCTCGTTTTATGGATATGATGATCGGTGGTCGTCTTGATGTGTTTGTTTGGTTATTTGAAATGAAGTTTCAAAGGATTTTGGTTTGGCCTCGTTAAAGACTTTCTTTCAAAGCGAGTGTGATTTGTGAACGGTGTTCTGAGAATTGATTATGATTTGGTTATTTTGAACGTTGAAGAATTTGATGATAATACTTCTATTGTTTAAAGTTATGGAATCGTGTATTCCGTATTTAATCTTGTTGTGGTGTTTTGAAGAGTTTGATAATGGTGTCGAGTTAATGGCCATCTCTAGTGAGTATTCTTAATGAACTTACATTCTTAGCATATTAGTATTGCATGAGTAACGTGTGTGTGTGTATGCTCACTACGGGTTAGATCCGACGGGGTCTCGGTAGGGGTCCACGGAGGTGTGGATCGACGAGCTTTGCTTTTAACCACTACGGGTTAGATCCGACGGGGTCTCGGTAGGGGTCCACGGAGGTGTGGATCGACGGTTAATTGTGGTGAATTTTAAGAATGTGATTTGATATTGGCATTTCCGGAAATGAGTGCTTTTGAACGGTTTTCATGATTGCCTGCATTGACTAAGTGTGTAAGAGGTAAGTGTTCGTTTGGCTTACTTGGCTAGGATGGCACTAGAGTATTTTGTTGTTTGTTTTAAATCCTTTATTTGTGGATTTTGATGTTGGAAGACGAACCTTGTTGTCGTTCTCGTGTACTGTGAGTTGATGAGATTTGGGGCTAAAATCCCAATGGTTTTATAAAAGTCGTTTTACGGATTTGGGGCTAAAATCCCAACGGTTTGGTAAATGTCATTTTTCGGAAAGTAAACCTTTGGGGCGGTGACCCCTTTTGTCTTTTGGATTTTGAAAAGTAGGATTTGATAATCCTAAATTTTCTTCTATTAAAACTCTCGATGGCATTCTAAACCGTTTTATAAATTACTTCCATTGATTTATGATATTTCGATTTTGAAATGTTTTCTCAAACCCTTGCCTCGGGAAGTACTTTTCGTTTCGTTTGGATCTTTGAGGATCCTCGGTTATTGTTATTCGTGGGATGTGAATTGTATGGCTCGTATTTGCACTTTGTTCTTGCACTAGCAAAACAGTGGAGTTTTGCTAACCCCCGAGTATTCGGGGGGTGGATGTCTGTTTTTGCATTCAGGTTTTGGAGCATAACACAGGGTCGGCACGAAGGATGATGAAAGATGATCGATACTAATCACATGAGGAACCGTACATCGTGTGTTGGTTCAGTTGTACTTTATTTTCCGCTGCTATATTGTTCCCGTTGTACAAGTGTGGTTGTATTTTGTCCCCTGCGTGGGCATGAGTTGTATTTGAGTTGTATGTATTTCTGGAAAGACCAAATCGGTCTACTGAGTCATTTTAGCCTTGAAGGCATTGTCGAGATTTTAAATGTTGTTACCAGCCTGGTAGATCCCCGAGGAGAGGGTCTACGGCGTGTAATATCCCTGAGTGGATTGGGGGTGTTACATCCAGTGCCGACCTCCTTATCCAATAAGGTGTGGAACGTTTTGCTCTCAAATACACGGACTAGTTTCTATATGTATATTTACGAGTTAGGAATGCCAGTAACTTCCAGTAAATAAAGAAACATCCATTTCCTTATATTAATGATTTACATAATAACAAGTACAATGCCCTCACTCAACATCCTCTACGTGGCATTCGAGGGCATACTCCTAACAATCTCCCACTTGCACTCAATGCCACGTACTATGGTATCTAATACCCATGTTCCACAGATTACGCTCCAAGCTAATCTGAGAATGTGGCTTGGTCAGTGGATCAGCAACGTAGTTGGCTGACTCTACTCTATGCAGCACAATGTATCTCTTTGCGAACAAATTCTCTTACGAAATGATACTCTCTCTCAATATGTTTGGTACTGTTATGAAACCTCGGCTCCTAGGCCTGTGCTACAACTCTATTGTTATCGTATAAAAAAGGAAAATAGGCAGCGCAACACATGGTGTCACGTGAAGTTTACCCAGTAACTTCTTAAATCTTCCTTTGGAGGCCTCTGAGGCCGCTTTATACTCAGCCTAGTAGGGGGAACCAGTAGTCGCGCTATACTTGGCACTATGCCAAGATACTGCTCCTCCATTAAGAGTAAATATGTATCCAGAAGTAGACATCGAATCGTCTTTCTGTCCTTGGAAGTCCAATTCAGTGAATCCCACCATATTCAGTTCTCCACCACCATATTTAAGAACCAGATCTCTAGTCCTTCTAAAGTACTTGAGAACGTTCTTTTATGGCGGTCTAATGTTCCCTAACTGGGTTAGCCCGAAACCTACTTACCACGCTCCCAGCATGCGCAATGTCAGGTCTCGTACACAATAAAGTATACATAAGGCTACCCACGGCCGAAGCATATGGTATATTACTCATTTACTTTCGTTGTTCCTCACATTGAGGACACATCTTCGAAGAAAGTTTTATTCCATGTCGCATCGGAAGGAACCCTCTTTTAGAATCATCCATCTCAAATCGCTTTAAGACTTTATCTATATAGAAGGCTTGGGAAAGACCTATCATTCTCTTCGCTCTATCCCAATAGAGTCGAATCCCAAGAATATAGGTTTCTTCTCCCAAGTCTTTCATGGAGAAATTACTCGAAAGCCAAGCTTTCACAGAACTGAGCATTCCCACATCATTTCCTATTAGTAGAATGTCATCTACATATAGTACTATGAATGCGATTTTGCTCCCACTAACCCTCTTATATACACAAGGTTCCTCTTCATTTTGCACGTAGTCAATCCCTTTGATTGTCTCATTAAAAAGAAGGTCCCAACTACATGAAGACTACTACAGTTCATTTCATGGAGTCTACATCCACCATTGCTAGGTCATTGGTCGCGGGTTGGTCTCTTGTTTATCACCAGAAACCTCGTGGAAAACCCAGTTCCTCCAAGTGCACAAAACTATACCTTTTAGATAATTGAGATACCCTACTAGACCTACGAGGTGGTTGTACTTGTGTTTCAGAAGGTTCGGTTCCAATTTCATGCACAGGTGTATCCTGAGGAGTTTCATTGTATTCTTCCAAAGAAATATTTCTACGTGCTCCGCCTTCCTGAATGAACTCTTCTTCGAGGAAGTGTGCATGCAAAGCAACAATGATCTTTCAATATTTGGGCATGTAGAATAGATAACCCATCGTTTCAAATGGGAATCCAATGAAACATCTCCTCACGGACCTCGCTTCCATTTTGTCCACCTTAGTCTTCTTGACATAGGTGGGACATCCTCAAATCCTAATGTGATTAAGACTTGGTTTCCTGCCCTCCCACATCTCATGTGGAGTTTTAGGAACAGATTTGGAAGGATATCTGTTCAAGATATATGCAGCAGTCAGGAGTGCATACCCCCACAAGTAAATCGGTAAGTCAGAATAGCCTAGCATGGAACGGACCATGTCCAACAAGGTTTGGTTCCTTCTTTCTGACACACCATTTAATTGAGGAGTGCCTAGAGGTGTTAGTTGTGATACTATTCTATGTTCCTTAAGGAACTCGTCAAACTTCGTACTCATATACTCGCCACCTCAGTATGACCAAAGTGCTTTGATATGATTTCCAGTTTGTTTCTCGATTAGGGCCTTAAATTCTTGGAATTTCTCAAAGGCTTCGGATTTATGTTTCATTAAGTATACATAACCATACTTAGTATGATCATCTGTAACGTAATGAAATTCTGATATCCATCATGTGTTGCTTCCAAAGCACCACATATGTCGGTATGGATTAATCCTAGTTTATCAGCGGCTCTTTCAAAAGTCCCTGTGAAAGGGGAACTTAGTCATTTTGCCTTTAAGGGAAGATTCACAAGTAGGAAAGGGATCCGATCCAATGGACCCATAAGTCCATCCTTTTCCATCTTGTAAACCTTGGTCTGACCAACATGACCAAGTCTAAGATGCCATTTCAAAACTTGATTGGTTTCATCCCTACCACATTTTCTAGTCATAGTATTCACAACTACTTTGTTGCTGAGATTTAGATGATACAATCCATTTAACAATGTAGCTGTACCCACTAGTTTATTTCTGAAATAAATTTTGCAGGAACCATTACCAATAAAAAATGAAAAGCCTTTTCGATCCATGACCAGAATGGATACAATGTCTTTATGTCCATTGGGCAAAACAAGTACATCTTCTAAAGTCAAAACAAAACCGGATTCTAAACCCAAAAGAAGTGATCCTATGTTGGTTGCCTCAACACTATGCCCGCTTCCGACAACGATCATAACTACTCCAGCTCCAAGCTTCCTACTTTGTTCCAGATCTTGATTCACGGTAAAAATCTAGCACCAGAATCCAGTATCTAAGAAGTAGAAAATGCAGTAGCAGAACAATTTGTTTCCAAAACTAAAAGTTCTGTAGCTGAAGCGCCATGGAGAATCGGATAGTCTCTTGCCCAGTGGCCTAGCTCACCGCACTTGAGACAAGCATCCTTCTTCTTGCCTTTTGGAACCAAAGAGGCCTTGGCCTTACACTTTAAGTCCTTGACTTGTGGTCCCGCCTGCTTCTTGGTCTTTTTCTTCTTGTTCTTAGACCTCCTAGGTCCATAAGAAATCACAAAGGCAGACTTATTCATCCGCGGAGTCTTCATATGTGACTGAGCGGTCACTAGTTTGTTCATTAGCCCAGCTAAGTTACACGCAATCTCATTGCAGTTGAAATTCATAACAAACTGTGCGAAGGAATCAGGGAGAGACTGTAGGATAAGGTCGGTCTGAGGAGAAGTATCCATCTTAAAATCAAGAGCCTCAAATCTATCGATGATGGATATCATTTTGAGGACATGGTCCCCAACCTTCTCATATTCCTTCATCCTTGCACCGGACAGTTGCTTGTATATCTCATATCTAGCAGTTCGACTGTACTCACCATAAAGCTCGGTTAAGTGAGATAGAATCTGCCTAGCAGAAGTCATTTTCTCATGAGCTCTCTAAAGCTCATTAGACATGGAAGCCATCATATATGCACGAACTTTCACGTAATCCTTAACCCACTTTTCATGGTTTTCAATATCTTCCTGATTGGATCTTGTCTGCACTGGAGGAGCCGGAATTTCCATCTCCAAGACATATCCCATTGCCTCTATATTGAGGACTATCATCAAAGTTAGGTCGAATCAGGATGTTCTTCTCGAGTAGAATTGTGAGTGTATTCATAGTCATATTGAGAGTTATGTCTGCATTAAGTACAACAGATTAATTAGTGACTCGTTTAATTATGTTCTGAGTATAGAATTAAGGTCTTTTCTATTCTTGTTACCCAGCTCCAACTATTTTTATCGGAATAACATACTCCCATGTGAAATTCGGAAGTATCGTCGCACTACTTCATAGTGGTGGTCGAGTTCTTTATAAATCTTAATAGAGGGCAACCGAACAGGTTTCTAGTTTATTAATTTTCATAAAGTGGTGTCTAATACCAACCCACCTATTGGATGATTCGATCTTCTTTTTCCCCTTGTTCACTCCCCTCAACCTATACGGTTTCTATGGTTCATGAACAAGTTAAGTTTATACCATCGATGCAAATCAGTTTCACAATGGAATCTTATCCGGCAATCTATCAGGTTTCTAGGGATAAAATTTGCTCCAACCGAAGGCATCCAATGCGCTCCCAGTAATTTATCCATTCTCCTCGAACGACTACCCCGATAACTCGGAAGCATAGCAAATCTGGTTTGGATTTCAATTTCCCGAAAGCTCGATGGAGGGAAGGAAAACCTTGAAACCTTATAAACTTAATTATTTGTTGTGGGAGAATTTTCGCGATTAATGTTACACTTTGCACATTAATTCATTTAAGCGCGTTTGTGGCATTCACAACCTAGTTGCTACCAACATGTGGTTCATGGACCGTTCCTAGAAAACAAAAACTCCGTAATCTAATTACAAGTCTTCGTCTTGAATCTTCGTCTTCTCGAAACGGATCTTTCTCCGGTCTTCGTCATTACATATAAATTTTACATTTAAAATTGCATCCTAGATACAAATACTTCTAGTAAAATAAATAGGCTCAAAACGGCCTTTACAACCCAATCGAATAAAAATAGAACGATTCAAAAAACTAAGTCCACGAACCACAACTCCAATTAAAAGCATTCGTCCAATAAATACTATATAAACGGAAAGGGTAGAGATACATTGATCCAATCAACAATACGAACTGATCCAATCGATTCATCCAAAACGAATTAATCCAATTAATTCAAACAACTGTCATTTTAACTTGTTCCGGGCGAGAAAATATTTCAATAAATTAATTCTCCTAAGAATAAAATTACCATAATTAAATCTTAGTCAAATTAAATTCAATTTAATTTGTGGAAATTAATTATCGAACGAAATATAAAAAACGGAGTCGAAAAACACTGCCGAAGCACTGTCCAGCAGGCTGCCGAGCAGGGCCGGCAGGGACCGAGACCATTTCCAGGCAGCGGCCGGCAGGCTGCCGAGCATGCCCGGCACAGGATGCCGAGCGTTGCCGAACACAGGTCTAGATCGCGATCTACTGCCTCGGACCGCGAGGCAGCGCCCGACCAGCCCCAGGCTACCGGGTCCGATTACGTTTTCAGCTCGTTTTTGGCCCCGATTCCAAAAATAACATTTTTATAATCTTTATATTACACTTTAAATCAGTTTTTCAAAAGAAAAATAGATTTACATTGCAACATAAAATCATGAAAAAATAATTTTTGGATGAACAATAGAAAATCAACGATCAATACGATAATGATTCCAAATCATACACCATCTAATCAAGCATACCAAATGCCAATATCGTATATACGATGGCAAGACCTACGCTCCGATACCACTGTTGGGATCTGGTGCGTAAAACGAAGGCCTAGCGGAAGTGGTAAAACGAAAATTAATTCGATCTGAATCCCTATGAGGATCGATCGAGCTATGTATATACGAATATATAAACGAAAACACAAGAGATGTAAGAAACTTACCCTTGTAGTCTGTTGATTAAATGGATTCCTTCTCTTGAGCTATTCCCCAAGCTTTAGTTGTATATTCCTACGATCCAATGTGCTCCAAGCCCTTGGATGATCCAACGTCGAAAATAAAACGCCTCTACTTGCCACACGCCGGAGAAACGAATGGGATGACAATCACCTTGCTATCCTCCAAGGATACGGCTAGATCTAGGATGATGAAGCCTTCGATTATAATACTCTAAGTGTATAATCTATATCTCACTTTAATTTTCTCCAAGAAAATATATGAATGTATAATGAAGAAGATGATGAATAGTATGAAGCCTTTGGAAACTATTTCCTCTCTCTTTTCTTCTTGCCAAAAACGTGGCTTCAAGTGTCCCTCAAAGAGATTTGGTCTTCATACATATATTCTAATCATAAAAGCTGGCTTGGCACATCTCGTTCCACTCAAACTTTTGGGCCTTCTGTAGTAATCGAGTAACTGGGTGGGTAATTTTGGAAAACTCTTCCACGAATCGATGATAATACCCAGCAAGTCCTAAGAAACTCCTGACTTCCTTCGCGTTCTTAGGAGACTTCCAATCCATAATTGCTTCGACTTTCTGGGGGTCTACTCGGACTCCTTATGCTGATACCACGTGACTAAGTTCCTTTAGCCATAATTCACGCTTAGAAAGCTTGGCGTACAATTGCTCGCTTCTCAAAAGGTCTAAAACGATCCGCAAATGCTGCGCATGCTCTTCCGGGCTCTTAGAATAATCCAGAATGTCATCAATAAATATGATTATGAATTTGTCCAAATACTCTATGAACACTCGATTCATTAATTGCATGAACATAGCAGGTGCATTAGTGAGACCAAACGGCATCACTACAAACTCATAATGTCCGTAGCGAGTTCTGAATGCTGATTTTGGAACATCGGATTCCTTAATCCTAAACTGTTGATATTTCGATCTCAGATTGAGATTAGAAAATACTGTTGCTCCTTGCAATTGGTCAAACAAATCATCAATCCGTGGCAATGAATACTTGTTCTTGATCGTCATCTTGTTCAGCTCTCGATAGTCAATACACAATCGAAGCGATCCATCCTTCTCCCGAACAAAAAGAACTGGTGCACCCCAGGGCTGAACGCTTGCTGAATATAGCCTTTGTCCAGTAACTCCTCCAGTTGTTTCTTTAATTCGTACATCTCAGTAGGTGTTATACGGTACGGTGCCTTAGAAATCGGTGTGGCTCCTGGTTTCAGCTCAATGATGAACTCCACATCCCGTCGTGGAGGTAGTCCAGGTAATTCATCAGGAAACACATTCGGGAATTCGTTCACAACAGGAATGGATGAAAGTTCTACCTTTCCATCTTCCTTCTTCATTGCGTAACTCCAGTATCCAGTACAACCCTGTTTTAGCAGTTTGACAGCTCTCATTGCTTTGATCACCTTTCATGAGCTTCCTGGTCTCCATCCCTCGAACAATATTTCGGAACCATCTTCAGCTATCATCGAGATATTCCTCTTTCGATAGTTTACAATAGCTCCATATCGATTAAGCCAATCATCTCCGAGAATCAGGTCGTCTCCTTGCATTTCTATCACAATCAAATTTGAGGGCCACTCTTTGCCTCCAATGGATATAGGAAAATCTCTAATTTCCAAGTTTACCACAATTCTCTCCCCACTCGGTAAACCTACAACATAAGGCTTACAATAATAAAAACCAGAAATGTCCAAACGATTTACACAAG
Organism: Orobanche coerulescens; assembly: GCA_033398695.1. Classification (NCBI taxonomy): domain Eukaryota; kingdom Viridiplantae; phylum Streptophyta; class Magnoliopsida; order Lamiales; family Orobanchaceae; genus Orobanche; species Orobanche coerulescens. The sequence continues at coordinate 88,731,602 of CM065809.1, forward strand.
ACAATGATATAAATGAATGTGTAGCTCCTATATCGAATAAAATGCTAACTGGTTGTGAAAGGATCTGAACGATACCTGATACGACAGCAGCATCCTGATCGTCTGCCCTCCTCATCTCATACAGGTGTGGAGGAAAAGATCCGGCACTCGATGTCCCCTTTCCGTCGAACTGTCCTCTGCCCAGTCCACGACCAAAGCTCTGGGGTAGCTGGACACTCTGCTTCGTCTGCTGAACACTCACTTCTTTCTGAGCCGGCTGTGACGTACGAGCTCCATTTAACTTCATGGCATCCTTGCAGAATATCGCACGATGCCTTTCCTGTCCACAATCATAACATGTTGCTGGAGAATGGAGACAATCATGCCAGAGGTGTCCTGGGCGTCCACAATTAAAACAGTTCTTGACTACATCTGTCTGTGCTGATACTGCTATGAAGTTCTTTCTGCTCTTGGATGGGTGCGGTGGTTTCTTGAATGAATGAAATGATGACTAGGCCTTGCGGGGCCCACTGCTCTTGTGCTCTGTGAAACTACCAGAGACTTTCTCTTTCTTGGATTCGGTGAACTTTTCCATCGCCGCTTCTTTGATCTCATACGCCAGCACTTTATCGTGATACTGACGGATAATGGTGCATTCAAAACCTGACATGTACTTCTGTATCTCTGGTTTCATTCTCATATCGAAATAGATCATCATTTTTGCATCGGTTCTAACCATGTGTCGAACAAACGTCAGCTGCTGATTAGATGTCTTAATCGCCTGAGATACTGGCACATCTGAAGGTTGTGCGAAGAAAAATTCCCGAACTTTAGCTTCCCTCACTGGACGGGGATTGTACTGAGCTTCCATCATCAATTTAAATTCTCCCCAGTCGGCATCATGATCTATGGGTCGGATGGCCTCCCACCATTCGGATGCTTCCCCTGTCAGAAAATACTGAGCAATAGAGGCTTTTCGGTCGTCTGGGCAATTAATCCCGGAAAAAATTTTCTCCAGATCTTTCAACCAGTGATCCCATGTCGGTGTCTCGGAAAATCCGTCGAACTTGGGTGGTTGCATCTTCGTCACCTCCTACATCCATCGGTCACCTCGATTTCCCAAGTTTGGGATGCCTTGTTGTCTTTCTCCCTGTTGCAATCCTACTACCACCTGCATTCGGTCCACAACTTGAGCAAACTGAGTCATCTCGTCAACCACCTGACGAAGGATGTCGGGAACGGCAGGTTCTGGTTCGTTGTTAGTGGATTCTGTGGCTCGCCTCAGCTGTGACTAGCCTAATTTGAAGGTGAAGCTTCTCTTTCACTATTCCTTCGTCCGCATCCGCGACCGCGACCACGTCCACGTCCTCCTCTTAACATACTATAAGCATAATTACTCAATATACAGGGAAAAATATTGTTCTAACGTTCAAGTATAAGTAGTTTCAACATAAAAAGGGCGAGAAAGAGTTTAGGAACTTACAACCACCGCTCGCACGAGGACGTAGGCAGTACAGTGATGTTATGCACGACCAGTTACCTCAAAAGACATATATGACCCCTATTTTAACCCAATGGCTAAGATATCCATAATCTTAGCTCCGATACCATATTCTATAACACCCTCGATATATTCAGCGATATTACAGCGCCGTAAATCCTTTATGTAATAATTTACATGGCTGAAGGAACAGAACGACAATAAAAGACACCAACAAATTATGGCAACGTAAATAAAATACAAAGAATTTGAATCAATAATAAAATTACAAGCATCCGACGACAAATTATTAATACACAACCAATTCTATCATCACAAAAGACAGCGCACTCGAGTACTTATTAAAACAACACAAACATCTGACAATTAAATTCGGCCGGAACATATCTTTGCACCCTCTTCGTCATGCAGATCCAGTGGTTGTTTTCCCGCTCTCCTGGATCATGAACATAAACACATGTTCACCCCCGAAGGGGTTAGCACAACGATGCTAGTATAAGTACGATAATTAAACAACAAGGATTTATTCATCAATTCTTAAACAATGACATCAATATTATCAACAATAATCATGTCAAGTTTCTCCAACGAGAAATAATATCAACACATAGCACATCATAACGATCTCAACATACTCGTGGTATTCTAGCAATCCAGCGCACACAGCTATAGATTCCCATGATGATCCCATCGGACCAATGCATGGTCGAAATACCTGTCCAGCGATCCAGCGCACACAGATATAGATTCCCATGATGATCCCGTCGGACCAATCACTTAGTAAAATTTAGACCTTAAACAAAAGAAATAATATAGAGTTGATCTTATGTCGAATAACTAATGAACGAACATCTATCATTCTAAATTACGGCCGAAAGTTCAACAAAACATATCCTGCCTGATCTGCATAATGTACGTTACATACCCACTGTAGCGTACATTAAGTCTGCTCGTTAGCGTACGTAAGCTACGAAGCCTAGCGCATGCTAAGCATGCATTTGACAGTTTCTTCCCTGATCAGATGACTGTCTTGCCTGATAGTATAACGTACGTAATTATCAATGTTTAACATACGTTATACTCCACACATACATTACTCAAGCAAGTTGAATGATCTTACGGTTTATAGACATCTTTGAATTCAAGGATTCTCATAACATCACAACACCATACCGAATCTTGATTACAATTTCTCATATGAATTTCGGGTGATCTAAGGTTGATATGCTTGTTACCAATATCATCATTACATTCAACTTCATCATGAAGATTAATTAACCAACCTAACTTATAAGAAATGATAAAACCTTCGGTGATCCTTCATCTAATTCCATTTAGCAAATGTGATATCAATACCAAGTCCACGATCATTATGGAAGCACCATTCAATACCGATTATAAATCTCAGAACAATACTCTTTTTATTTGACGTAATAAGATTCCAACTAAAATGTTCTCAACAATGGTAACTTAAGCATAATCATCTCCACTTCCTAAGCATGATGTTTGGTTGCATAAATCATCTATGGAACCTAATATTCTCGGTAGTATGATCATAACATCCTTAAGAACACGAATCCAAGTTTGGAGATAGCATTAACATACCTTAAGATGAAGAAAACACTGAGACAATAGGTAGAGTCCAACTCCGGTTGCTTGTGTGCCAATCCAAGATGTTTCTCAACTTCAGTGATCAAGTATAAGTGATATCCAATCTCCAATGAGCAAGTATAGATGGTCTATAGGTGTTTTAGGTGGTTGGGAACTCTCTGGGAATGAAGGGAGGTGAAGAACAATTGAAGGAAACGAAACGAAATGAAATGGGGTGCTGTCCCATTTATAATTTTCTGACCTTAACGTATGTTTGCCCTTGTACATAGCGTATGTTTTCGTCCAATGATAGCTTACTGTCTCGTTCTGTACTCACTTATGTACGCTACACCATCAAGTTACATATGTAATCAATACCAATTAGCTCTCGCTATATATATACCTTAGCGTATGTTAACATCCGTTGACATAAAAACTGTCCAGGTTCATGCTGTGAGGATCTGGTGAGGATCTGGCCGAGCCCACCACCAGCTGGCTCATGTGCAAGCTGCCTTTCTCAATTATTGGCTGCCTTATGTACGCTATGCTTCATTCATAGCGTATGCTAACCTTGGCACATAACGTATGCTATGCTCACTTCTTAGCGTACGTTATTACGTAATTGCATGTGAAGATTTATATGTTGATATAATCATGCATATGGATATGAATATGAGAAAGATCATACTTCGATTATCTGTATCAGAAATCCAAATTATACAGGGTTCAATTAAAGACGAAATACTCAATAATTAATCCGGATATTACAAACCTCGACGTGCATCTTGATGGGTAAGTAGCAGGTCCTACTGAGTACCAAGATAGAATTCTTTCTCCTGCTAGTGAACGGGTTATATGTCCTATGCGGTTATTGGCAGATGAGATCATAAGTCCTTGGCCAAAACATTGGAGCTAGTTGTATTGGATACACGAGAGATTGATGATCTCGATTTTCATTAATGCATGCATAGAGTCAAGTACCGATAGGGTTTAACTGACCGTGACCCTATAACTTAATCGGGACATGTGAAAAAAGGGTTTATACATATACTAGTATTCACGACAGAATGATTCTTGAATGATCCAAATCATTCGTTCTCACTTGGGGTACAGTCTAGGCCGCCAGGCTGGCTAGGTGGTGCTACTACTCTTTGGTTCCTCCCATTGCTAACTGAGACGGCCCTACTGAGTTGCGCAATAAGATTGACGACAAAATGAATCGAGCTTATTCTCTCATTATGAATATTAGATATTGGATATCTAATTTATTAAGACATTGCATGTCTAAATTGATTTATTGGATAAATTAATTTACGGCCTAATGAATTAAATCAATTACTGGGTCATTAATTTAATTCATTAATATAATTAATATAATTATTTCTTGGAGAAATTAATTATGTCATTATGTATTTGATATGATTAATTAATTGGATTAATTAACTAATATAAATACATCGAATTTATCTATTTGAACTCTCGGGAGTTCAAAACGAACCGAACTCATCCTATTATTCCATGATGGTCATCCCCTTTCCACCCACCTTCCTTTTGGTCTTTTGTTTCCATTTTATAATGGATGACAATGACTTGAAAGGCATCTCTCATGTAAGATGAGTTGTTTTGGAGGTTGTTGGTGTATAAAGTATTAAGAGGAGAAGACTAACTCTCATACTAACACACACTTGGTGTTTCATCCGTGAGAGAGGTAGAGAGAGTGAGAAATTTTTTTTCTCCAAGCCTTCTTCTTCTTCATTTTTCCTTGTTTGTATTGGAGAAAATTCAAGATATATTGAGAGTTAGTGAGTTTTACAGTTAGAGTGTTATAATCACATTTGTTAGCTTCATCATCCGATTCTAGCCGTAACCTTGGAGGTTAATTGAGTGATCTTCGTTCTGTTCATTTCTCCGGCGCGTGGCAAGTAGAGACGCGGTGCTTTCGGCGTTGGATCATTTAAGAGCTTGGAGCAGATTGGATTCATGGAAAGCAATTTAAAGATTGGGTAATCGCTCAAGAGAAGGACACCATTTAATTAACGGACTACAAGGGTATGTTTCTCGTATATTCTTATGCTTCGTTTTATATTCGTATATACGTAACTCGATCGATCCTCGTAGGGATTCAGATCGAATTAATTTTCATTTTACCGCTTCCGCTGGGCCTTCGATTTAGGCATCGAATCCCAATAGTGGTATCAGAGCGTAGGTCTTGCGATTGTATATACGATATTTGCATTTGAAATGCTTGATTGGATGGTAAATGATTTGGAATCATTTATAGTCATAATCGTGGTGTATGTTTTTCGTTCGTTGTAGTTATATTTTTCGTAAATTTATGTCTAAATATAAATCTTTAAATTCTAGGAAATGCGATTTATATTGAAGATATGAAAGTCGAAAAATATAGATATTGGATATCCGGTCGAAAATCTAGCCCCGAATCGTCATTGGACGGGACGAGGGCACGACCGCCGGTGACCCGACTGCCCGATCGACACGCCGGCCGTGCGAGCGCTGAGATCGCGGTAACCCGACTGCGCTGGGCCGCACGGGTCAGAACCGCGTGCCGGCTTTAGAAGCTGTCGGGGTAACCCGACCATGCCATTCGGCACGGGCCGTGTCTGGCCGGCAAACTTCCAAGGACAACTCGACCATGCCAGTTGGCACGGGCCGTGTTTGGCAGGCAGTTTCGCCCCGGCTCCATAATTTCGTGTATTCCAGAAAATTAATCTCCCGCATGTTAAATTGGATTTAATATGATTAAAATAATTTATGGTATTTCATTTTATAAGGGAAATTTGATTAATTGATATATTTGTGGGTGATAAGGAAACAGTCCTACGTGATGGGACGATCGCCCACATTATTCTAATATATAATACGGCAGTCGCCCGCGATCGCCCGGGAGGACCTAGCAACCTCTCCTACTATAAATAGAAGGCCTCCAACAGTGGCCAAGACACGTTGAAATCAATGGACGAATACATCTACACAGAGTGGACTTACTTCACGAAAACATACACAAACACAGTACACATAAAAGGCAAGAACTCACAGAGCATCATATCTGGTTCTTCCGGCAATCTTCACGCTCTATAGCTAAGATAACTAGAGTCATTACACTCATTGTAATAGTATTCTAACATTAATATTTTTACTCCAAAGTATTCATATTAATAACATCTCGCGAGAGCATTCAAGCCCGGGACTAATAACCCCGGCAAATCTTGTGTTATTTACTTTCCCACGGAAGTGTTCTCGCATTTGTTTGTTACTCGACCATTCAAGCAATATCATCTCCAGATAATATTTTGGGTAACAACAATTGGCGCTAGAGGAAGGGGATCTTAACCTTCATTTTTACTCCGACCGTCTCGAAGCACACTCACTGTTCTCCGGGGCATATTCTTAAAGAAACACTCACTGTTCTTCAAAGAAAAGCCTTCAGAAACATGACGTCGGCCATGACCTCAAAAAGAGCCACCCTGCGATCTGCTGGACATCTCATTCCGGCCCAGATCGAATCCCAGCCTACGGCGGAAGGCGACCGCGGCGATGCAAGGCTCTCACTCCCGCCCCCGAGGGACGGTCCCATCCTCTCACTCGATCAGTTCCAGACCGCGGAACAGATCGAGGAGGCAATGACCATCCTCCGGGAGCGACGAAGGACATGCGACTCGCCCACCATTACTCCATCAACCGCCTGCCGAGCAGGCAAGCGGAAGCTTAAGGGGTTATACGTCGAGAAATCGTCGGAAAGCCCCGAGCCACAGGAAAAGGCTCTCGTAAGGAGGGACGATTCCGTCTTCAGCCGCCTAGGGAGTTATCCGTCATGGTGACCCGGGCATTCGGGCCCTAGCCGGGAAACATCGGAGTCCGAATCCATCACCAGGAGTTCGGCATATCTGACTCCCAGAAGATAGGCTAGCCAATGGGCTCCCACTCGCCCAAGAATTGAGCTCGGTGGCGGAAAGCTCGTCACATACCACGGGGACAGGAGATCAGTACATGATCGCCTTGGCTCCCGCTCCGAGAGACAATCAGCAAGCAGTCAGGCTACAACAATGGCCGCCATGCAGCGCCAGCTCGACGAAATGAAGGCGCTTCTAGAAACTGGGACAGGCGCCAAGAGATCAATCGTTGGACCGAGAGAGCCACTCGAAGCCCAAATCGAGCTCGCCCCAGTTCAACCGAAGATCGCTCCTCCTCAAACACCTCAATATGAGGGGAGATCGGATCCCGAGACTCATTTGAGCAAGTTCCGGATTTACATGATCGGATGTGGAGCATCGGACGCGACGAAGTGCCGAATGTTTCCACTGACATTGGGCGATCTTGCCCATAGGTGGTACATCTCACTGCCACCACGTTCGATCAACTGCTTTGAGAAGCTAGTGAATGACTTCACTTCGTACTTCGACGCCAAAGTTGCTCGGCCAGAAGGTCCCCACCGCATGATGAAAATCAGGTAGGGGAAGAACGAGCCCGATGAAGATTACATCGACCGGGTGGATGAAATAGTCCTCACCGGTGAGCCCATTAGTGACGAGCTCGCTCTCTACTTGGTTCTAGGGGGATTCCATGGCCATTCGCCCATGTTCAGGCACCTTACAAAAGACATCCCCCCGACCTACGCGATCTTCCGCATCAGGGCCGCTGATTTTCTAGCCAGGCAGAGGATGCTCAACCTGCGCTTAGGCGAGGGATCTGCCGGAGAAGGGAAAGCGCCATCTCCCATCCCGAGAAAGGCGGTCGCCAAGCCCAGAGAGGCGATTGCGAAGCCGCTGGGGGAATTCAAAGCTTTCGAGGATGTGGAGGTCCACCTCCTCTGCATCCTCAATCTATCTCCGGCCCACATTTTCAACGCCATCAAGGGGATCGAATGGCTTAGCAAACCGAAGCCAATAAGGGACCATGATCATCTAGACCGCAGAAAATTTTGTGCCTACCACAAGAGTCCCAGCCACAACACCAGCCAGTGCCGCGACCTCCTCAGACAACTCTGGAAACTGTTTGAGGAAGGCAAATTGGAAAACTTGGTTACCAAGCCAGAGCCCCGAGCGGAGAGGACCGGGGGGCATGAGCGCCGACATAACGATGGAATCCCTCCCAATACGGTCGCCAGGATCGAGCAGAACGATCCGGAGTACTCTGATGAATTGATCCCTCCGATCAACCCTGGCGGCCGGATCAATATGCTTCGGGCAGGAGGAGGAAACCTCGGGGGCCTTTCCCCAGTTTCCAACATGTCGAACATAAAGCAGAAGGCCGAATTGAGGGCGTTCGTCGGGGTCCATGTCATGGTACCCCCAGAGCCGACCATCTCCAAAGATGCGCTCATCACCTTCTCCAACAAGTATAGGGAGGGAGTGCAGTGCCCCAAAGAGGATGCATTGGTGATCTCTGCATGTATCCTTGGGATAATGGTCGATCGCGTGCTGGTTGACAATGGGAGCTTTTGCAATATCATATTCAAATCCGCTCTTGACCAGCTCGGCAACCTGACCAAGTTTATCAATCCATTTGACACCGTGCTTCAAGGGTTCGGCGACAGCACAGTCCAAGCCTATGGAAGGATCAAGCTCTCTATCGAGCTAATATGTTATTATGATCCCAAGGTTAGGATTACTAGGAATCTAAATTTTGTAATCATGGATGGGCCCATCATCTATAATGGGTTCCTAGGTCATCCATTTCTAGAAACCTTCGAGGCGGTCGCCTCTTCTTTCTTTTACTGTATCAAATTCCCCACTGCCGATGGGACGGTCGGTACTGTAAAAGGAGACCAACTAATGGATAAGAAATGTTTGAATTACTCCTGTGTCATAACTTCTTTCAATACTTCCCATGCTATTTGTAACATCGAGACGATCGACAATCAACCTATGGAGATTGATGAGCCAAGCACCTCGTACCAACTTGACTCAGAGGATGCCATCTCACCTCGATTAACGGACGACATCGAGCCAAGGATCAGTTTTGAGCCAAGCCTCGACATTACTCCAAGGATCGAGTCCGGAAATCGTTCCAGACAAGAGGCAACCGTCCCCATTGAAGAGTTGGAAAGTATAATGATAGATCCGGCTCGCCCGGAGCAGGAAGTTTAGATCGGAACAAGTGTTGACCTCGAGTTAAAGGAGGATCTGATCAGTTTACTACGTAAGAACATCGGAGTTTTTGCCTGGTTGCATCAAGATATGGTCGGCATAAGTCCTGAACACGCTTGTCACTATCTAAAGATCGACCCGGAAAGGAAACCTGTTCACCAGAAATGTAGGAAATTCGGTCCTGAGAAGTATGCAGTGCTCGACATAGAGGTCAAAAAGCTACTCGATAACAAACTAATCGGAGTAGCTACAGACGAGCCACAATGGGTAGCCAACGCGGTACTCATCAAAAAGTCGAGCAACTCCTGGAGGTTGTGCATCGACTTCACCGACCTCAATGCGGCATGTCTAAAAGACCACTTTTCAACGCCTCATATTGACCACTTGGTCGATAGCACGGCGGGCTGCGAAATGATGTCGTTCATGGATGCCTTCGCCGGGTTCCATCAGATCCCCATGGCGGAGAAAGACATAAAACACACATCGTTCCACACGGAAAAAGACATACTTTTGGGTCAGAATGCCGTTCGGTTTGAAGAATGCAGGGGCGACCTACCAGCGGCTAGTCAATGGGATGTTCGCCAACCAGATCGACAAGACCATGGAGGTCTACATTGACGACATCGTGGTCAAAAGCCTCAAAAAGGAAGATCACCTCAATGACCTTGCCGAGACGTTCGCCATCCTCGAGAAGTTCAATATGAAGCTGAACCCCAAGAAATGCAACTTCGAGGTGAGCTCCGGAAAATTCCTGGGGCATATCGTGAGCCAAAGGGGGATCGAGGCGAACCCCACTAAGATCCAAGCGATCCTCGACATGCAGGAGCCATGGAATGTCAAGCAGGTGCAACACCTCATAGGTTGTCTAGCTGTCCTCAACCGTTTCATTTCTCGGCTCGGAGATAAAATCAAGCCATTCTTCACAACCATAAAGAACAAGAAGTTCACGTGGACAAAGGAGAGTCAAATAGCGTTCGCCAAAATTAAGGAGTATCTATCTAATCCCCAGATCCTGGCAAAGCTGACCCCCGTCGAAAAACTATTCCTTTACCTGGCGGCCTCATAGGTCACGCTGAGTGCTGTTTTGGTACGAGCAGAGGGGCAAGTCCACTTTCCAATCTACTTCGTTAGCCAAGCGCTCCATGACGCGGAAATGCGATACACGCCTCTGGAGAAGATCGCCTATGCTCTAGTCATGAGTGTTCGCAAGCTAAGGGCCTACTTATTCGAACATCACGTGGAGGTTATGATAACTCTCCCCTTAAGGCAAGTTTTGCATTGACCAGACACCAACGGGCGACTCCTCAAATGGTCACTGGTGATTGCCCAGTACAGTATCACGTACGCTCCTCGCACGGCGATCAAAGTCCAAGTACTGGAAGACTTCGTGGTGGAATTAACATTCCCTCACAGTCCGACCTAGGTCGGCCGCCCTGCTTGGAAGCTGTAAGTGGATGGCTCGGCAACCAACTCACGAGCAGGGGCAGGGATTGTCCTCATCAGCCCCGACGGCCAAAGTTTCACAAATGTTGTGCATTTCGGGTTTTGTGCGACCAACAATGAAGCCGAATATGAAGCCTTGGCAGGCGGGCTCGATCTAGCCCTCGCCCTAGATGTTCGCCGTCTCCACATCATCATGGACTCCCTCTTGGTCGTGAACCAATTCAAGGGAGAATATGAGGCGCGCGGTGAACAAATGATCAAATACCAAGAGTTAGTCGCCGAAATGTGCACAAAATTTGAAGAAGTTCTGATCGAACAAGTCCCAAGAGAGCACAAATCCCAAGCCGATGCCCTATCCAAACTGGCGTCGTCAGATGGGGCGGCCGATTTCTCTAACATCTAAATCACAAAATCAGCAAAGCCGACGATCGACAAAAACCTGGTTACCACAATTACCATCGCCGAAGAGAACTGGATGACTCCGTTCATTAAATACTTGAAGGACGGAACGGTCCCCACCGACCGTATCAAACCTCGCCAGCTTCAGCTCCGTGCAACCAGGTACACCCTATTGGATGACCGGCTTGACAAGCAAGCTTTCAGCCTTCCTCTCCTTAAGTGCATTACGCCGGAGGAAGCAAACTCATTTTAGCCAATATCCATGAGGGGTTCTGTGGAAACCACGCTGGAGGGCAAGCTCTCATCCACAAAACGACCAGGCAAGATTTTTTCTGGCCTACACTAAAAAAAGATGCGATCACCTATGCCAAATCATGTCACAGGTGCCAAGTGATGGGCCTGAACATCAAGCTCTCCCACGAGCAGCTCACCTCAATGTACAGTCCATGGCATCGACCTCATCAGTGCCTTGCCGACGGCACCAGGAGGGTGTAAGTTTACCATCGTGGGGGTTGATTATTTCACGAAATGGGCTGAGGCCGAGCCACTCAATAAGATCGGCCAAGAACAAGTAATCAAGTTCATTTGGAAGAACATCATATGCCGATTCGGTCTTCCCCAGCTATCATCTCCGACAACGGAAAGCAGTTCGATGGCTTAGAAGTTATGCAATTCTGCGAGAAGTGGGGAATCAAAAGGTAGAGGCTGTAAACAAGATCCTCAAACACACGATCAAAGCACGACTCGAATTCAGACAAGGACGATGGGCGAGCGAGCTCACGGATGTTTTGTGGTCCTACCGAATGACGACCCGAAACTCAACCGGCGAAACCCCATTCACCCTCCCCTTCAGAACAGAAGCAGTGATCCCTTCGGAGATCGCCGTCCTCAGCCACCAAACTGAACAAGAAATGACGACAGACAATGATGTATCCCGACGAATCGACCTGGACCTGCTCGAAGAACAGCAACTGGCCTCAGAAATGAAGAACACAATCCACAAAAGGAGATCCGATAAATTCTTCAATTCGAAGCTCAAGGAAAGACGGTTCCAAGTGGGCGACCTAGTCCTCAAAAAGATCCAGATTCACACGGGAGTATTTGGCCTGAATTGGGAAGGCCCCTTCAGGGTATCTAAGTGGATAACTAGGGGAACCTATGAACTCGAACACCCAGACGGCGCTCCGGACCAATATCCCTGGAACGCCGTGCATTTGAAGAAATACTACCAGTAAAAACATTGTATTCAGCTACTCTATGTACAAAGATTTTAATGAGATTCTTCGATCCAATTTATATGATTCGCCTCAGCAAACATAAACAAATAAAAAGAGGACGGCTCACTCGCCCACAAGAGGTCGTCATCTAACTTGACGGACCTATGCAAGCAATCGTCCTTCAAAGCACAATGTATACCGTCGAGGATCGTCATCCAACATGGCGATCCGAGGTAGAAAAGTGCAGCCATGGTCCTGGAGGTCGATGGAACCGACAGCTTCATCCATGCAAGGTTCCTTTGGGCTGCGATCGCTCGCCCTTCGTTTAAATACGAGGCGGGCGTAGCCGAAGGACCCTCCAATCACATCTGTGGACACGCTCGCTCGCCCTCAAAGGTACATCATCTAACATGATGGACCCGGACAAGGCAACGCGTCCCTATCCCGTCACAACGTATACCGTCGAGGATCGCCATCTAACATGGCGATTCGAGGTAGAAAAGTGCTGACAAGCCGTGGACGTGGAGTCGAATAAACCGACAATGCCCTGTGCAAGGACTCCTCCAGACCAAGACCGCTCGCCTTTCGTTTAAACACAAGGCGGGCGCAGCCTAACAGAGGACCCTAACAATAAAGTGAGTCGCGATACCGACCTACATGTGGAATGTCCCTCGCACACAAAGACACGGTTATGGAGGTCGTGTAATATCCGGTATTATCGTTTTCCGTTATCTTGAATTGTTTGTGTTTTGAGGTCAGACATTTTCTTGTTGATGAGAATCGGAATGATTTCTATCGTAATACTCTAATTGTTTCTGTCGCATAGCCGTTTTAGTCGGGTGCGACTTGTTGTCGCGTACGTTTCTTTGATTAAATGTGTGCATATGATGTGGTATGTGATGCGTCGTTAATTGATTGTTATTGTTTTGAATCATTGCCGGTGGCTTTGTTATGGTCGTCGTGGGGCGTGTTTCCACGCTGTATATTCTTTCGCATTGCTTGTAACGTTTCGCCAATGGGCGAAAGTTATGCGTTCTTGTGTATCTCGTTGAGGTTTCCTGTTGGGATATTGCTTCTCCCTACTTATTATAAGTTTCGGGACGAAACTTCTTTTAAGGAGGGTAGAATGTAATATCCGCAATTTCGGATTTCCGGTAATTTTCATTTTTCGGCGGAGGTCCATTTCGAAAACTCGCTTTTGACCGTTTCGTCATTCGGAGAATATTTAATTCTGCACTTTTTGTCATCCGAGTTCGTTTCGGTGCTGCTTTGTTGAGTTCCGTGCTTTTTAGCGACTTTTCCGCGCTTGAGTTCGGTTCTTGCGAATCTCATTCGAAACTGTCGTTTGGGGTTTTTCGTAAGTTTATTTAACGTTGTTATACGTGTTGTGAGCTTCGGTTTGATTATTCGTTGTCGTATGGTGATTTTCGGGCATTTGGGCCATTTTCGTAATTACCCAAAGTTTGGGGTAATTACCTTCCGTTGTCGAATTTCGAGCCTTCGGGTGGTCGGAATCGTGTGTTCTACTAGCTCTTAGATTCGTCTTTGTGAGTACTTCGTAACCGTATCTTCGGTTCGTATTCAGGTTCGGCTTTCGGTGTCGTTTTGTTGAGTTCAGGATTACTAAACGACTTTTCTAAGTATGAGTTCGGCTTTGTAAAAATCACCATAAATTCTTGGAAACTCCAAAAATTCTGAATCTTTGCAATATTATAAAGCATCAAGTTATATTTCCAATGGTTCAAACGGTGAGTCAATCGGAGTCTGGACGAAGGAGTTATGGTCGAAATAGCTAAGACTGCACGATGTGCCTTTTTGGTGTTGGAGTGGATCACTGCAGCCGCGGCACACTTCAGCCGTGCCGGCACTAAGCTGCTGGGCGATTATTTTGGCCGTGGGCCGCGGCACACTTGTCTCAGGCCGCGCACACAAAGGCAGATCACCTATTTAATGGCACCTGACCGAGTTATCCGCCATTTCTCATTTTTTCCTTCGTTCCTTCGCGATTTCTTCAAAGATAAATGGATGGATTTGAGTAAGAGAATCATAGAACAACACGTTTTGGAAGTTTAATTCATGGATTAACATCATCTTCCACCCGGATCGAAGGTAAGAACACCTAAACTCTTGGTTTTGGGAATTTTTGAGGTTTCTTGATGTTTTGGCCGATTTGATTCGTTTTAGTTTAGATTATTGTTAGAACATGGTTGTATACTCGAAATCATTCATTACTCCTGAAGTTTTGTGAAACGAATTTGAGTATTACCTTGAATAATCGATTGAATTGGACTATGCCCTCAAGGTGTCCGATAAAATGCTTCAATGAGTAGAACTTGGGAAGTTCCATACGTTTTCGTAGAATTGTGATTGAATTGACATCGTTGTGACTTAGGAGCGAATTCTTGTGAAGAACTCGAGTCAGAACCCTTCCGTTCGTTGCCTTCTTTGGGGTTCGAGCTTCCCAGTCGAACCGTGTTCTTCGGAGCGTTCGGTAGCGGTTATTAAGGCAAGTATCTTACTATACGACTTGTATCTTGCGACTAGTAATTACGTATGAGATGTATAATGACTTTGCTTGCCTTCGTAGATATGTTCCGTTTGAGTTGGTTGTGTTTTCCGCAATTTGAAGGCTTTGTGATAATAATGTTATATCAGTATACGTGTTAGGCATTGTGCCATTTGTGCAGGAATGCGACGTACATATGGGATGGTTGTACACTTGGTTGTACAATGTATTGTGTACCGAATGTGTGTTATGTTGGTTAAATGTTGTTGATTGATGATAGTTGTTGCGAGTGTCGGGGTTGTGTTATTTGCGTGCAATGTACGATTTTCTGGTGATCAAGGTGATTGATTAATTGTGCTCGTTGTTGTATGTAATGTGAATGTGAATATGTGTGTGACCGCTAAGTTCACTCGTGTTGGTTCGACGGGACCTACGAGGATTCGTGGCAGTGGACTACGGGATCAGAACTTAGTGAGGTACTGAGGTCCAATCGTGGCCGGGTCTCGACGAGGCCTACGATAACGCATGGCGATGGACCATGAGTTTCCGACACAAAGGCGTCCAACCGGGTGAGCTCGACGGGGCTTACGGTGACACGTGGCGGTGGACTACGGTGTCGGATCGTGTGTGTGATTGTTGTGATTGATATAGTCCGTGCGGGTTGTTATGCCTACGGAGACACGTGATGTGGATCACGGTGTCGGAATTGGTTATGTTTGGTTAATAGTCCGTGTGGGTTGTTGAACCTACGGAGACACGTGATGATGGATCACGGTGTCGGAATTGATTATGTTTGTTTAATTGTGCGTGATGTAGTCCGTGCGGGTTGTTGAACCTACGGAGACACGTGATGGTGGATCACGGTGTCATGAGCATGATACTTTTCAAATCAAAGTTTTTACAGGAAAAGTTTTAAGAAAGAATGTTGGGCCGAGCCCCACGAGATTTATGGAAATGTTTCGGTATTGTAAATCGTTGAATTATGAAACAAGTTTTGGGTTAAGGCCCTTAAGTTTTTCGAAAGGTTTTGTGAATAAGGACTTGAGGTCTTAAGGTTTTGAAATTCTAAAAATTCCCGAGATGATAATCCTATTTTCGAATGCTTCATAGCTTATCTTCTCTTGTGAAAACCTCCCGGGAATATTCGATACTTGATTATTATATTTGATCACGATTATTAATTGCTTGTTACATTTCGTATAATTTGATACTTGCACTAGTAAAACAGTGGAGTTTTACTAACCCCCCGAGTAATCGGGGGGTGGATGTCTGTTTTGCGTCTAGGTACATGCAGATTCAGGGGAGCAGTCACAGGATTGGCACAAGAGGATGACGAGCTGCGATACTAATCATGAGTCGAGAGTTATTTTGATTTTTGTTGTGTTGTCAGAGTTGATTTCAGTCTTCCGCTGTATTGTATTTCGACCCCTATGTGGGTAATGTTATTTAAGTCAGTTTTATCGATTGGGTTGTGTGACCTCATCGGTCTGTGTATTCACGTGTAAGTGACCATATCGGTTTGTATCATTTTATTGTTTGACCCTGGTCGGGCAAGCACTTGGTTGTTTATGGATGTTTAGCCTGGTAGATCCTTGTGGAAAGGGTCTACGGCGTGTAATATTCCCATACGATTTTGGGGATGTTACAATTATGGTATCGGAGCTTAGGTTTGCGGAAACCTAGGCTGTCGGGTCGTTTCAAGTCATGTTTTGTCGAGTAATGTGTTTTCTTGTCGTTCGAGTCGTCAGGTGACAAGTTGAGTTGTGCGTAGTCACAATGTGTTGGCTATGTTGTCGGACGAGATTAGTATCGTGGGCGACTGTCACCTCCGTGCGACCTGTGGATGTAAGTCTCCTCCTTTATGCGTAATACCTGTGTATCTCGATTTTATTTTAGTGAGTTAATTGCGGTGTATAATTTTATTTACACAGTATTGTGTAATATAGTTGTGTTTCATACTTGTGGCACATAGCATGTGTATAGAACTGGGCACGTTATTATTTTATCTTTGAACCACCGGGTGGGGTGGTATGTTGTGAAGGTTGTAAACCTCGATGGGTTTCGAAAAGGTACCAACGGTAGAGTTTGTGAGAAACTCCGATGAATGATTTTGCTGTGTATTTAAACTTGATACCACGAGATGCATTTGATTGAATTGGCGACCCTGGTTGCCATTTGAGTATGTGGTTTTAAATTCGACTGTTTTTTGGAATGTTGTAATTTTTGTCCGCTATGGGTAAGTTTGTGAATGTTTCCTGAAGGACCTTACAGTTTGAGAATTTTGTAGAAATCGATTTTTGGAAAATATTTTGGTGGTGCGGTCAAACCATGGTTTATTTGGATTTTTAAAATTTGTTAAATTTTGACAAATGGGCCGTGTATTTTCAAATGACACAATCAGACGGTATTTGAAAAATGTGTTTTAAAATACTTCGGACATTGTAAAATATTACCGTCATTTTGCTTATGAACTAAAGGATTTTGGAAAATTTCTGTTTTGCAAAACAACTTTGGCTTCCGTAATTTAGAACGTTATGTGTTTATGTATTGAGGTTAAGTCGTGCAGTGAGTTGCTATATTATTATTCTCGTCGTAAAATGGGTTGTATGCCCAAGTGGCGGGATACGTTGTTAGGTATCGTTCCCCACTTCAATGACCGAGGTATTAAACAAAGTACTTTCAAAATTTCACCCCACAAAATCTTTCGAACTCGCGAATTTTTTTATATATAATCATTCGAACAAATACCTCGATAAACTTGTTTTTTTAAAATATTACCGGTGTTGGACCACAATGGTATGCTTAATGTTTTAACCGTGTATGCTGAGGTATAGGTCGTTCATCTTTGTCAATGTGAACGTGTGAATATTGCATTGTGCTGCTGATTTTGGGCTTATGTCGATTATGTGAGGTTTGTTTTATCTTGTTATTCTGATTGGATGTCCGTTCAGTATGCTAAGGGGTCGAGGTCGAGGCCGTGGTCATGGTCGTGGTCGTGGTCGTAATCGGGAGCAGGAGAGGGCGACTCCCTCCTTGCCGAGTACCAATCAGCTCAGTACAAATCAGGGGTATTCGACTAGCGTTAATGTTGACGTTGGCGCCGCCACCATCCTTCGTCCGGTGGTTGATCAGTTAGTGCAGATGAATCAGGCCGTACGTCGGGATGAGAACCCAAATAGGGATAACGGAACTAGTAAGTGGTTACGAGATGTGATGAAGATGCAGCCGCCCCGTTTTGTGGGTTCGTCTGACTTGTTAGGTTGGGAAACTGGCTCTTCCATTGGATGTAATATTTGATGCCGTAGCTTGTCCGATGATAGGAGGGTACCCATTGCTCAAGACCTACTCGACAAAGAAGTCGCAGATCCGGTGGCACGCCGTAGTGCTGCAGATCGTACACCTACATGGGCTGAGTTTAAGACCGCCATGAAGGCGAGTATTGCCGTTGCCTGCTCGTGAACGCAGAATCGTTGAATTTTTCTCGGCTACGCCTGTGATGTGTCAATATCCTGTGCGATAATCGATTATAATCGGCGGTTGGCTTATGTTCGTGATCAAGTGAGAAGTGAAGCGGACAAGGTCCGATACTTCAATATGCGCATGAAACCCCATATCCGTGAGAGTATGGCTCCGCTCATGTGTACCACCACGAAGGAATATCAGACCGAGCTTTAGCCATTGAGATGGCCGTTTCGTGACGGAACTGGTTCGAGAGTAAGAGACGAAGACCTCGAGGAATTTTTCAAGAGGCCGAGGAGTGAGATCCGTGAGCCCGTTGCTTCGCAGCTTCTACCGGGAGCACTCCTCGTTCGGTTGACTACCTAAGAACCTTACCCCAGAGGCGAGTAAGACGATCAGTGTGAAGACCTGCTTTAACTGCAGTCGTGTAGGCCATGCGATACAGAATTGTCGTTCGCCACCGGTTAATTGTTTTAAGTGCGGCCAACTGGGGCACCAAGCGGTGCATTGTGAGTCCGTTGCCAGGATGTTCGGGAATCGGGTTTTCGTTCCTACTCGGGGAGGGCCCGGTGGTGTCCAGTGATGTAGTTGTGTATCGTACTTTGTGCTGTAATTCGTGTAGAGATTGATATTTGTTGCGTGAACTTTTTGGTTTTGTTTCTATTCTATCATGACGTTTTATTTTAAGTTTCGGGACGAAACTTAATTTTAATAGGATAGAATGTAATATCCGGTATTCTCGTTTTCCGTTATCTTGAATTGTTTGTGTTTTGACGTCAGACATTTTCTTGTTGATGAGAATCGGAATGATTTCTATCGTAATACTCTAATTGTTTATGTCGCATAGCCGTTTTAGTCAGGTGCGACTTGTTGTCGCGTACGTTTCTTTGATTAAATGTGTGCATATGATGTGGTATGTGATGCGTCGTTAATTGATTGTTATTGTTTTGAATCATTGCCGGTGGCTTTGTTATGGTCGTCATGGGGCGTGTTTCCACGCTGTATATTCTTTCCCATTGCTTGTAACGTTTCGCCAATGGGCGAAAGTTATGCGTTCTTGTGTATCTCGTTGAGGTTTCCTGTTGGGATATTGCTTCTCCCTACTTATTATAAGTTTCGGGACGAAACTTCTTTTAAGGAGGGTAGAATGTAATATCCGCAATTTCGGATTTCCGGTAATTTTCATTTTTCGGCGGAGTTCCATTTCGAAAACTCGCTTTTGACCGTTTCGTCATTCAGAGAATATTTAATTCTGCACTTTTTGTCATCCGAGTTCGTTTCGGTGCTGCTTTGTTGAGTTCCGTGCTTTTTAGCGACTTTTCCGCGCTTGAGTTCGGTTCTTGCGAATCTCATTCGAAACTGTCGTTTGGGGTTTTTCGTAAGTTCATTTAACGTTGTTATACGTGTTGTGAGCTTCGGTTTGATTATTCGTTGTCGTATGGTGATTTTCGGGCATTTGGGCCATTTTCGTAATTACCCAAAGTTTGGGGTAATTACCTTCCGTTGTCGAATTTCGAGCCTTCGGGTGGTCGGAATCGTGTGTTCTACTAGCTCTTAGATTCGTCTTTGTGAGTACTTCGTAACCGTATCTTCGGTTCGTATTCAGGTTCGGGTTTCGGTGTCGTTTTGTTGAGTTCAGGATTACTAAACGACTTTTCTAAGTATGAGTTCGGCTTTGTAAAAATCACCATAAATTCTTCGAAACTCCAAAAATTCTGAATCTTTGCAATATTATAAAGCATCAAGTTAGCTTTCCAATGGTTTAAACGGTGAGTCAATCGGTGTCCTGACGAAGGAGTTATGGTCGAAATAGCTAAGACTGCACGATGTGCCTTTTTGGTGTTGGAGTGGACTGTACCGTGTGCCGCGGCACACTTCAGCCGTGCCGCGGCACTAAGCCTGCTGGGCAGTTTTTTTGGCCGTGGGCCGCGGCACACTTGTCTGTGCCGCGCACACGGTGCATCACCTATTTAATGGCACAGGTGAGTTATCCGGCCATTTCTCATTTTTTCCTTCGTTCCTTCGCAATTTCTTCAGCATAAATGGATGGATTTGAGTAAGAGAATCATAGAACAACACGTTTTGGAAGTTTAATTCATGGATTAACATCATCTTCCACCCGGATCGAAGGTAAGAACACCTAAACTCTTGGTTTTGGGAATTTTTGAGGTTTCTTGATGTTTTGGCCGATTTGATTCGTTTTAGTTTAGATTATTGTTAGAACATGGTTGTATACTTGAAATCATTCATTACCCCTGAAGTTTTGTGAAACGAATTTGAGTATTACCTTGAATAATCGATTGAATTGGACTATGCCCTCAAGGTGTCCGATAAAATGCTTCAATGAGTAGAACTTCGGAAGTTCCATACGTTTTCGTAGAATTGTGATTGAATTGACATCGTTGTGACTTAGGAGCGAATTCTTGTGAAGAACTCGAGTCGGAACCCTTCTGTTCGTTGCCATCTTTGGGGTTCGAGCTTCCCGGTCGAACCGTGTTCTTCGGAGCGTTCGGTAGCGGTTATTAAGGCAAGTATCTTACTATACAACTTGTATCTTGCGACTAGTAATTACGTATGAGATGTATAATGACTTTGCTTGCCTTCGTAAATATGTTCCGTTTGAGTTGGTTGTGTTTTCCGCAATTTGAAGGCTTTGTGATAATAATGTTATATCAGTATACGTGTTAGGCGTTGTGCCATTTGTGCAGGAATGCGACGTACATATGGGATGGTTGTACACTTGGTTGTACAATGTATTGTGTACCGAATGTGTGTTATGTTGGTTAAATGTCGTTGATTGATGATAGTTGTTGCGAGTGTCGAGGTTGTGTTATTTGCGTGCAATGTACGATTTTGTGGTGATCAAGGTGATTGATTAATTGTGCTCGTTGTTGTATATAATGTGAATGTGAATATGTGTGTGACCGCTAAGATCACTCGTGTTGGTTCGACGGGACCTACGAGGATTTGTGGCAGTGGACTACGGGATCAGAACTTAGTGAGGTACTGAGGTCCAATCGTGCTGGTCTGACGAGGCCTACGATAACGCATGGCAGTGGACCATGAGTTTCGGACACAGTGCGTCCAACCGGGTGAGCTCGACAGGGCTTACGGTGACACGTGGCAGTGGACTACGGTGTCAGGACTGTGTGTGTGATTGTTGTGATTGATATAGTCCGTGCGGGTTGTTATGCCTACGGAGACACGTGACAGTGGATCACGGTGTCGGAATTGGTTATGTTTGGTTAATAGTCCGTGTGGGTTGTTGAACCTACGGAGACACGTGACAGTGGATCACGGTGTCGGAATTGATTATGTTTGTTTAATTGTGCGTGATGTAGTCCGTGCGGGTTGTTGAACCTACGGAGACACGTGACAGTGGATCACGGTGTCATGAGCATGATACTTTTCAAATCAAAGTTTTTACAGGAAAAGTTTTAAGAAAGAATGTTGGGCCGAGCCCCACGAGATTTATGGAAATGTTTCCGGTATTGTAAACTGTTGAATTATGAAACAAGTTTTGGGTTAAGGCCCTTAAGTTTTTCGAAAGGTTTTGTGAATCAGGACTTGAGGTCTTAAGGTTTTGAAATTTTAAAAATTCCCGAGATGATAATCTTATTTTCGAATGCTTCATAGCTTATCTTCTCTTGTGAAAACCTCCCGGGAATATTTGATACTTGATTATTATATTTGATCACGATTATTAATTGCTTGTTACATTTCGTATGATTTGATACTTGCACTAGTAAAACAAAGGAGTTTACTAACCCCGAGTAATCGGGGTGGATGTCTGCTTAAGGCCCGTGTACATGCAGATTCGGGGAGCAACACAGGATTGGCACAAGAGGATGACGAGTGCGATACTAATCATGAGTCGAGAGTTATGTTGATTTTTGTTGTGTTGTCGAGTTGATTTCGCCTTCCGTCAGTATTGTATTTCGACCCCTATGTGGGTAATGTTATTTAAGTCAGTTTTATCGATTGGGTTGTGTGACCTCATCGGTCTGTGTATTCACGTGTAAGTGACCATATCGGTCTGTATCATTTTATTGTTTGACCCTGGTCGGGCAAGCACTTGGTTGTTTATGGATGTTTAGCCTGGTAGATCCTTGTGGAAAGGGTCTACGGCGTGTAATATTCCCATACGGTTTTGGGGATGTTACAGGTCGGTCCATCGAACTCCGCGACCATGCACGGTTCCTCAAAGTCGAAAGAGTCGACCTCCCTCGAAGAATCGGCATAACTAAAGATAGCTCACCAAACACACTATTTCGTTCCCTTACTTACACTAAGTAAACAAAAACAAGGGGCAAAGTGGAGCTATTCCTAAATGCGATCGGAAGGAAGGGACCACACACGATCGGCTTCTTTCAAATACACACTTGACGATCGGTTTTGTTCAAGAAATTTACAAAGTAAGAATTTTCAAGTGTAACAATACATTCGAAACTATTCAGAAAATTGTGCAAAGTCGAAGTGACGCGGAACATTCAGACAGTCGATCGTACAAACAAGGCATCAGGTGCAATTGTGTAAACACTTGTATAAATTCGTATGCAAACATTCAATGGGGACGATCGTACATATAGGAATCACTTGCGAAGAAGAAGTATTTTATTCCATGCGAAAAGTTCGTACTTACAAGCCCGAAGGCAATACAAGGGAAAACAGAAAATTATAAAGGAAAACAGAACAAACTCCAGCTCCACTCAGGCCACCCCCGACTGGCCTTCGCCCCCAGCAGGCGGATCGGCGCGCGCTTCCTCACCGGATTCAAGATAAACAAGTTTATCCAGAAATGGATACCAGCTCATATCGATCCCTAAGTCGGTGAGGTCGAGGATCGGTAGGGAGAAATCCGGCTGCAGCGGATGCTCGAGTACATAGGCCTTGAAGGTTTTCATCATAGGGCCAACCTCGATCCCTGCCTTCTTTGCTGCACGAATATCGTCGGCGTAAGCCATATAATATGGAACTCTCCGACGTACTCCACATTAAGGTAGGGAGCGGTCTCGATCACCTTTAACTGCTCCTTCAGCTCCGCAGCCATCTTGTCCGCTTCCGCGAGCTCGGCCACCTTCGCAGCCAGTTCTCTCTTCGCCTTGTCCAGCTCACCGTTGAGCCTACCCATTGTCGCCTTCAGCCCAGTCACCTCCTCCTGCGAGGCCGCGTGCAACCGGCGAGCAACCATCATCTGGTCACGGAACCGATCTACCACCCCCCAGGACCGGTCAAGCTCCTGCTTCATCCGGTCAAGGTCCTGCTTGGCTTGCTTGGCCGTCTCCAGGTACTCCTTCTCCATGGCCACTATCCGATTGGCAAAATCAGCATTCTGATTCCGAGCGTCCTCAAGATCTTGATGGATACGAGCAGTAGAGGGTCGCCCCTCATAATCTTTAGCAGCTAGGACGACCATCGTCGCCGCCTGGAGAGTCAGGGCGAGTGTCGCCTGCATGGCATCACCCGACCTCCGATGCGCAATCGCGTCCAGGTCGGTCGTCCAAGCCTTAAGAAGAGAGGTGATGGCCCGAGAGACGTAAAAAGGGACGTCGACAGCCTCGCACGGGGACTTGCTCGCCAGGAAATCCAGCACCATTGGCGAGACGTCCGGATCGGCAAGACGGACACTGCAACACAAACAAAAAGAAACAAAGGAGTTAGTATACATCCTACACAAATAGCCTAACTCAAAAAGATCAAACCGCTCTTACCTGGCAACCAACTCGGGGTCGTGGCCGAAATAGGGTTTGCCCCGAGGAATTTCGGCTTCGGGGATCGCCGCGTTCTTCAGGAAGGCAGACCCCTCTGCCATCGGAACAGCAGAGATGGGTGGTGCGGAAACCGGTGGCTCCAGAATGGATACCTCCGCATCAGTAGTCGGCAAAGGCTCCTCCGGCCTCCACCTCTTGCGGTTGCGCTGGAGATGTTCCTCCTCCCGAGCTTCCGGTTCGACGATCGGCACTTTAGTAGGTCTCACCTCGGGGACAGGACGGGACGTCATTGTAGGGGCACGACCCGTCTTCATTCCCTGGTGGAGACGACCCAAGAGATCGGGGTTCGACATGGAGATCTCTCTCGGAGGCTCAGAGTATCGGGGAAAATGGATCTCTGTCAAAGAAGAAATTCGGCCAAGTTAGACATCTACTTCAATCAGACGATCGTCATACAGGAAAGAGGAAGTAAGAATTTATACCAGGAACCTTCAGGTGGCGAAGGAAGCGAAACAATGGAGCTCCCAACCGATGAATTTCGTGTTTGACTGTGCAAACGTCGATGTAGGAATCCGGCAGACCGCAAATTCACTCCCAGATGATCAGAAAGTCGAAAGGAAGGTCGTCGATCGCTGGAATGAGGGAGCCTGCAAAAAGGAAACCAAATTAGATCAGTCCAAGATGTATCCGATCAAAGGGAGAGTTAAAACCCTTACTAGGATTCCTCTCTCGAAAACTGGTGGGGATCTTCAACTCTTCCTCCGGCTTATCACTCTACGCCGACCTCCACGCTCCGCCGACCCAGCACCATTTTGCCAGGTAGCCCCGAACTTTGTTCGGCACCCCTAGGACCACCCTACCCATGCGACCCTGAATATGGTAGCCGCCGACCGATCCCTTCTGTGCAGTCAGCTTGAAGAGGTAGTTTATTTCCAGTGCAGAAGGTAGACGGAACAACCGGTGACCGCCAAAGAGTGTCAAGGTGCTAATAATCTGTAGCCAGACGTTCGGCGTCAACTGGAGCGGTGCCACATTCCAGGCAATCAGCAAGTATGACACGGCGAACGGCAATGGGAACCGCAAACCGGCCTCCAGGATCATTTCGTTGACGGCGACCAAACCCTTGGGAGGTTGGTCGGCATGTTCGTTCTCAGAGGGCACGTACAGCGAGACGTCAGAAGAGATATGGAATTGCACCCTCCAGCGACTCAAGTCCTTCTTGGTCACCAAACTCCGAATCTGACCGAGGGTCGACGGGGAGCGGTCAGCGGCCCAAAATACCGTCCGCTTCACGGGCTCATAGGGGTAGGCGGAAGATTATGCTTCAAAGTCAAACTCGGGACATGGTCCGGCTATCCCCTCCATAAGACCGGCGAATTCCAAAAAGGCCCGGCCGAACACGCTGTTCTGCTCCCAGTACTGTCTCACTATTTCATCCTCATCAACCGGCGAGCCCCTCTGCCTCATCGCCACCGCCGATCTCGCCGCGTCGGCCTTGTTGAAGAGCTCTTCAACCTCCGCGGGTGTGATTCCCGCACGGATGGCCGCGACGGTCATCTCTATGTTAAGAACCATGGAGGTTTCTTCCCGGGCAGGCGATGTCGCGGCGGCAGAAGAACTGCCGGCCTCATAAACTTTGGATCCTCATCCAAACATGTTTCGAAGATTAAAGGGGAAGAGAAAATTTTTGTTCTTACCTAGAAAGAAAGTCGGTCGGCACAAGAATCTTTAGAGAAATTCGGCAAAGTCTTCGTTTAAAAGCAAGGGCACATAAAGAGTTGAACTGAAATGGCCCTAGCCCTTTTATAGGCGAGTGCAGAGACCTCTGTGCAAATAGGCGGAATCCCAGGGGCTGAAGTGCAACCATCGGGAGGGGGACACATTAAATGCAGCCCTCGAAATCCGCGTATGTGTCGTTTCGAGGGCACACCAGGCGACAAGTCTGACAAAACCGTCGGACTCCCCCAACGGTAGCGCGACGCGTGTCCCTGCAATGTTTCGAGAGCCCGCCTACGTTTCCCGCTATTTCGAGCACATAAGGAGATCGTCCGGATTCGAAATTAGGTCGTCCAGGCGATGATCGTCCTTGTCATAAGCAGACGAGCCAATAGTCTAAAACAGGCGATCACCAACAGTGCCACCTCGCCCAGTTCTCAACATCGGAGTGAGCTGGGGGGCAATTGTTGTGCGGCGATTAATACGCCTCGATGGCGATGGGCATGATGATCAAGAGCCAGCCAAAGAAGACAGGCGCTGGGCAAGAGCCTAGCGATCGACGTCCAAGGCGATCGTCTATTGGCATCTAGCGATCGCCTCTAATGTCCAATTGTAGACGATCGTCCCGTGCCATGTATGAATCCGACACCCGTCAGAGTCTTCGAAGACCGAATCTCGGACGAAGACCCACGTGCAGATCCGAAAAAGGCACCACAAGATAGGGCTTTTTGACCCCAGCCTGTCACCACCTTCATACCTACCGACAGGCCCGCCGAAAGGTACAAAGTGGGTCCTCCCCTAACAGCGACTCAGGACGCATGTGGACTTCTCATTGGCTCGCACATCTAGCTGCCAGCAGCAGCCTCATACTTTAAGTAAACAGTCCCACGTGATGGGACGATCACCCACATTATTATAATATATAATACAGCGGTCGCCCGCGATCGCCGGGGAGGACCTAGCAACCTCTCCTACTATAAATAGAAGGCCTCCAACAGTGGACAAGACATGTTGAAATCACTGGACGAATATATCTACACAGAGTGGACTTACTTCACGAAAACATACACAAACACAGTACACATAAAAAGCAAGAATTCATAGAGCATCATATCTGGTTCTTCCGGCAATCTTCACGATCTATAGCTAAGATAACTAGAGTCATTACACTTGTTGTAATAGTATTCTAACATTAATATTTGTACTCCAAAGTATTCATATTAATAACATCTCGCAAGAGCATTCAAGCCCGGGACTAACAACCCCGACAAATCTTGTGTTATTTACTTTCCCACAGAAGTGTTCTCGCATTTGTTTGTTACTCGACCATTCCAGCAATATCATCTCCGGATAATATTTTGGGTAACAACAAATGCTTATTCATATTGTATGAATGCTACAAATGCGCTTAAATGGATTAATGTGCAAAGTGTAATGTTAATCGCGAAAATTTTCCCACGACAAATTATTAAGTTTAAAAGGTTTCAACGTTTTCCTTCCCTCCATCGAGCTTTCAGAAAATTGAAATCCAAACCGGATGTGCTATGCTTTCGAGTTATCAGTGTAGTCGTTCGGGGAGGATGGATAAATTACCGGGGCTGCATTGGATGCCTTCGGTTGGAGCAAATTTTTTCCCTAGAAACCTGATAGGCTGCCGGATAAGATTCAATTATGAAACTAATATGCGTCGATGGTATAAACTTAACTTCTTCACGAACCATATAAACCGTATAGGTTGAGGGGAGTGAACAAGGGGAAGAAGAAGATCAAATCATCCATTAGATGGATTGGTGTTGGACACCACTTTATGAAAATTAATAGACTAGAAACCTGTTCGGTTGCCCTCTATTAAGATTTATAAAGAACTCGATCACCACTATAAAGTACAGCGAACGATACTTCCGGATTTCACATGAGAGTGTGTTATTCTGATAAAATTAGTGGGAACTAGGTTAAAGAATAGAAAAGACCTTAATTCTATACTCAGATCATAATTAAACGAGTCACTAATTAATCTATCATACTTAATGCAGACATTACTCTCAATATGACAATGAACCCACTCACAATTCTTCTCGAAAAGAACACCTTGATCGGACCTAACTTTGTGGATTGGATCCGCAATCTGATGATAGTCCTCAGTATAGAAACACTAGGATACGTCTTGGAGACGGACATTCTGTCGCCTCCAGTGCGGACAAGAGCCAATCAGGAAGAGATTGACAACCACGAAAAGTAGGTTAAGGATGACGTGAAAGTCCATGCTTATATGATGGCTTCCATGTCTAATGAGCTTCAAAGAGCTCATGAGAAAATGACTTCTGCTAGCATATTTTATCTCACTTAACCGAGCATTATGGTGAGCACAGTCGAACAGCTAGATATGAGATATCCAAGCAACTATTCGGTGCAAGGATGAAGGAAGGTGAGAAGGTTGGGGACCACATCCTCAAAATGATATCTATGATAGAGAGATTGGAGGCTCTTGATTTTAATATTGATACTTCTCTGCATACCGACCTTATCCTACAGTCTCTCCCTGATTGGACAAGAAGAAGAACGCTTGTCTCAAGTGCGGTGAGCTTACAAAACTCATGCATATTCGCAATTCGCAGGATAAGAACCATTCTCATTTGATCCTATATATATATATTACTATTATTTAGCTTTACATTTGAGAAGCAATACCTACCTACGTATTGTAAAACTCTTTTATTTCTAAAATTTCTCTAAGTATAGAGAAGAGGAAAAGCACGCTCAGCTACGGTTTTTTGAAGAAGCGACGCCATCACCACCGCTCGGTGCTTAGAGCCACTCCCACCTCCGTCCATCGCCTCCGCCGCCCCTTAACCCACCTCCGTTCATCGACTTCGCCGCACCTTAACCCACCTTCGGCCACTGCTGCCCTTTGAACCTTCGTCGGAGACAGCAAGGCACAGGTAAGATTTTTTGTCGCCCTAATTTTTTTTATCTGCTGAAATCGATGGTTTCATGAGTATAAATCTTGAAATCATTTTTATTTATTCTATTTTCTGCTGAAATCATGATGATTTGGTGAGTTGAAATCTTGAAATCTTCTTTATTTATGCTATTTTCAATGTTTCTACTTTGAGTTGTGTACTCACTGTGATCTTTTAATGTCCAACTAGGTTCATTTGTTGCTTTCTTGCACTCAATTCTCACTCCACGATAATTTCCAGACAATTGAGTGAAGAAGCACACAAGCAGTTATGGGTGAAGAAGCAATGAGAGTTTAAAGTCTTCTAAACTAAGGATACTTTTCCAATCTCTCATGCTTTATGCTTGTTATGCTTTCTAGCCAAAATATTTTGTTCTCTTTAGGTCTTAATGCTTTCATCCTGAATTTCCTTTGATACTACGGTCTTTAATACGCGTTATTGGTGGTCGGGTGTTTTTGTTATTTTCTGGCCAAAATGTTTTATTTCTTTACAGCTTGGGAATGTGATGTTTATATCTCGTGCGACTAGAGGTATATAGCTGGAAACCTTGCGACTGAAAGACCTATTTTAGGACGATTATGACTCCTTACAAGGACTGGTCTGATAGGTGTAACAACACCACGTACCTTTAAACGTACATGTTCTTGGTTTTGGTCAATGATTTTATCCATATTTGCATGCATGTGTTAAGTGCTTTAGAACATATTCTATTTTGATTTTGATATCTGTCTTAACCACCTTTTCGGAATGACTATATGGTGATTGTGCAACATACTAGGATGTTGATTAACATCTGAATTCATAACCTACAGTAAGGAGTGTAAAAATCTGGTTTATGATAACATTTGAATTCAAAACCTACGACGTCGTTTTGAATTCAAAATAAATGCCAGCCTTGATCCTTCTATCTGGGCGCTCTCACTCAGACCTCGCCTCTATCTTCTCCATCAGTATGTCTTCTCTTACCGAGCTCGATTACACTGTTAGTATATTGTTATATGATATATTCCCTACACATTTAGTATATTGCCGAACTCAATTCTTATATGTTATATGAAATAATAGCTACTTGATATATTATCTTAGTACATTATGTATATATGATGTGATTGTTTTGACAATGATTGAAGAATACTGTTATATGTGCCTGATTACTCTATTAGCTTAGTACATGAGCTCGATGCTCTATTTTAATAATTTTGACAATGCGCTCAATTTCTCTGTTAGCTTAGTACATGATGTCAAGGTTATGGCGATGCAAAGTCGAGTCAAGTCGAGCATATACACTTATGTGTATATATGGGTTTTTTACTTTTAGGAATTGAAAAGATTAACTAATATTTTGTTTGTTATAGACTTTATGTTTGGTTGATTAAACATTTAATTTTTTTGATTCTAAATCGAAGATACTAAACAGGAGATACTATGATTGTTGTTACCTTGTTCGACTTGGTAGTTAGTACTGCTGCTTCTACTGCTCAATATGCTACTACTTATTTGCCGCTGCTCATTTGCAAAAACTGTCACAAATGGCAAAAACAGTCACAAATGACTGTCATAAAATCACCAGTCACAAAACAGTGACAAAACCTCATTTATATGACTTTACAATACCAATTTCCATGACAACCACTTATGACCGTCATTAGCAGTCACAAGCTAGTCACCTTTCATGACTACCATTGATAGTCACAAGTTAGTCACCATTTCTATAACTTGTGACTGTTTTTAGAAGTCACAAATGTTGTAAAAAATACAAAAAAATATTAAAAACACATTCTTTTTCTGCATGTAATTCAACATTTTTTCACAAGGAATTCATAATGCCATCCAATCATATTTCTCAATGTAACACAACACTCAAATAAATTTTTACAAATCACAATCTAGTGTTGAAAATTAACATGTGTAGAAAAACACTCGAACCAGCCCATTGTGGACAAAAAAAAGTACAGAGTACTAGTTATACATTAAAAATACCAACAACTAACAAATTGCACTAATAGGATCACAAGCTTCATCCGTGAAACATACCGGTGGAGCTATGCGTGCTAAGACGACCATTCCAGGAGCACCTTCCATCTGAACCACAAAATAAAACATCTAAATCAGTCATTAACTAAAATAAATAAAGATAAAAACACCTTTTTGTGGAGTATTATATTATTAGTTTTAATAGTTGTGGCATCGAGCAAGTTCAAGTAGATAAAGCTCATCAAATCATTATTTCAAGAACCTTGCAAAATTATGCATCTTAGTATATCCATCTTAAAATAGGAAAAAAGAAGAAAAACTCGTACGACAAGGCAGGACCAACCCTAACTTCAACTTGGAAAAACTTCTCTCCCTAATAATTCTTGGTATAAATCTCTACCATCAATATCAATTTGGTCTTGATCACTCAAAAATAACTCAAAATCATCACAAGAAGTCTTCAACAATCACCATCAAGTAATTTTAACTTATGAAAGTTAAACAAAAATCCCAAAACACTTTCAGTTGTGCAAACATCATGTTTACACAAATTCCAATCATAGTCAAACAAAATTCTATCATCAATCTTAATTTCTAGTCATACTCAAATTAAAATAGGTGCATATATTGATTTACAGAATCATTTTTTTAGTGGTGCAAACATCATGTTTACACAAGTTTTAGGCAATCAGACATCATAAAGCACATCATGAAGCTGGGGGAAAATTATTAATCATAATTCTAAGTAAAACATTCCAATTACAAACATTCTAAGCAAAACCTAGAAATTGCCTACCTTTCCCTTTCGATTTTGTTTCACCTTCAGGCCTATTTGCTTCGCTCCCGTGATGTACGGATGCTGCCGCTGGAAAACAAACCCTATTACATTTGAGCCTTGTAAGAAGCCCTAATACATTTGGCCTTAAAATAGTATATATGGCAGCCGACCGATTCACAAAACACATATGTAGTGAACTAAAGGTAGCACACACATCATTCCACAAATATCCATCATATTGTGTAAAA
This sequence comes from Orobanche coerulescens, assembly GCA_033398695.1. Taxonomy (NCBI): domain Eukaryota; kingdom Viridiplantae; phylum Streptophyta; class Magnoliopsida; order Lamiales; family Orobanchaceae; genus Orobanche; species Orobanche coerulescens. The sequence continues at coordinate 88,763,190 of CM065809.1, forward strand.
TTAAATCAGACAAATCAAATTCATGACCAGAAGAACCATGACTGAATTAATGAACACAAGTATTGGAATGCCCCCAAGTATGCCAGCCATTCTGCATCGACACAGCTCTCACCTTTCAAATCAACTTCCTCTACACTGTATTTGAAAACTATGAAAGGATAACATATGAAGTAAGACATCAAATACAACATACAACTTACAGAAAAGGCAGTGAACCAGTCTATTATATGTTTATGATAAAAACACTATCATTATGTTATTCACTGATTGAAAAAAAAAAGCAAAAATCAGAACCTAAACGTAAGTACACTTACTGATCGATATTTCATTTTCAGAAGCTTAAATTAATTTCTTTGACTCAGTAAATTATGTAGAGCCGGAACACCATCATTGATCAATAGACTAAGAAAAAAACATGAATATACATCTGAAGACTCGTGTCTCCATTAAAAGCCGAGTACAGTCATTCATTTGGACAAACATAGACGATCAACTATTGCTGGTTCTCACTCGGCAATCCAAATTAATACATTAAATTTTAACCATTAGACTTCTCACAATAAGAAAGTTCATACAAATACACCAGTAACAAATTCAGTACATTGTCAGGCATAACCCTTAGTTTAGCATAATAAATCCAATTGTGACCTAAACAATACATATATCTATATATATAGGAAATAGATCATATGAAAACTAATTACCTTGTGAAATCTAGAAAGTTTTGTAGGCCATTTATATTAGTGATCTAACGGCTGTAGATGAGTAGAATTATATGCATTTGTGTATTTTTTTATTGCATTATATGTTGCATATACTCACGACCAGCTTGATGCAACAAATAATAACACATATGCAACGAAATTACTTAATAATGCAATTGGTTTCTAGATTTCACCATTAAGGGTGTTTCCACCATAGTCAATCCCTATATATATATATATATATATATATATATATATATATATATATATATATATATACACACATACATTTGTGTTCATTTAAACGTCAGATATATGTAACTATTGCAATGGTAATCTGATAACAAGTTTACGGAATCCATAGATAGTAAGATCTAAACAAATTCATGAAAAACAACACGTATTGTACAAACCAACTCATCCTGAGCAGAAAAATTGGAGCGACTTATCATTCTATTCTTTGCAGAGATCAATTCCAGCCTTCTTAGCAACAACATCAAGTTCGTTCTTCTCTATTGTCTTTAAAGCCTTTGTTGACAAGTGCAGTTTCCCAGCTTCCCACTAAAGCTTTTTGTACTGAGGGTTCACAAATTGCAAACTTTTAGTTGTTGCATCTGTTTCTCACATTTATCTTACACATCTTAAGGACAAAAAGAAGTGGATGATGCATAGTAGACATTTGCATTTGTGAAAGTAAGAAGTAAAACTAATTCCTGGAATTAGGTCACAGAGGATGAACAGGTCCTAAAATGCAGCCCAAGTCAAGTAAAACATCTAATCATCCATTCAAACTCTATGCCCCGGAAAGATTAATCAATAATTGGGATAATTTCATACCTACAAAGGTAAAATCAAAACTAATGTTGGCACTAACCCTAAGATTCACATTTTTGCTGAGAGCTGCTATGTATGTATATTCTAAATTACAGCTCAAAAATAAAAAAGAACTAACAACATCATTTCCAAACTAATTTCACAAATTGAATAAATGTATATGAATTTCAGTACCATGGGAATAAAACAGAAAAATAAAGCAGGGGATAATACATACGAGCAATGGGTTGTAGAGAAGGACGGAGAGGAGCGAATATTGGAGTTGGAAGGTGAGAGTGGTTGTACGAAATCTTGATACCACTCAATTCTGAAGCTAAAAAACCTAGCTCCTTGGTGGAGGATAGAGCAACCATAAGTTTCGTCGTCGTAGTCTTCAAGTGGCGCCTCAGCGCCTATGCTCACTATTGCCGTTGATGCTGCCATTTCAAATGCATTCACAATAAAGGAGTCATATGAGTAACCTGAGTAGTGGATGGAGCAACAAACTCCTCCAAATCAGATGAATTATGGAGTGATTTTAATTTATCAACAATAGAAAAACCCTCCATACTCTTAGGACCTCTCTTAGTGTGTGTATGATTAAGGCACAAGATGAAATTATGCACAAAAGGAGTAAGGGTTATCTTTTATCACCAAAAATAGACACAAACTGATAGAGAGTTAATTTTAACACCCCCAATCCGCTCAGGGATATTACACGTCGTAGAACCTTTCCTCAAGGATCTACCAGGATGGTAACAACATCGCACATCTCAACAATGCCTTTAAGGCTAAAATGACTCAGTAGACCGATTTGGTCTTTCAATAAAAATATACAACTCAACCTCAATACATGCCCACGCAGGGGTCAAATACAAAATACTCCCGTACAACGGGGAAAATACTGCAGCGGAAATAACGTACAACTGAACCAATACTGTAACACCCATGATATATTCAGGAATATTGCAGCGCCGTAAATCCTTTACATAAGAATTTACAAGTTTGAAGAAATGAAAAGACAATAACAGATACCAACATATGAAAGTAACTGAAATAAAATACAATAGTTCTGAACCAATGCCGAAAATACAAACATCCAAATGAAGAATATTAATACATCACCAAATCCAACATCACAAATAATGACGTACTCGAGTACTTGTTAAAAACGACACAAACAACAGATAATTGAACCCGGCCGGAACATCACTCTGCACCCTCGTCGTCATGCAGCTCCAGTGGTTGTTTTGCTTCTCTACTGGATCCTGATCATAAACAAATGTTCACCCCTGAAGGGGTTAGCACAATGATGCTAGTACAAGTACCACAACATATTATTCAATGATTTATGAAGAACAGAACTATCATAAATGACAAAATACTAACAAGCCTCTTCCTGCGAGAAACTCATAAATATCATACACAAATGATAATCAAAACATGAAATCATAACCTACACATGGTAATTCCGATGATCCAATATTCACTGCCAAGATCGCACCATGATCTCGTCAGACCAACCCGTGGTGAAAAAACCTGTCCGATGATCCAGCACACGCTAGCATAGATCCCCCGATGATCCCGTCGGACCAACATGAGGTGGACATACAACAACGACATATACGCACAATAATATGTATAACATCAATACATAAAACAATTAAAGTACTTGCCTCGACTTGATGACAAGAATAAAACTTCGACGAATATTAATACACTCGAAGGTCACCCCTTCGATCAATGACGTTGCAAAGCTCGAGCCTTAAACAAAAGAAATAATATATGGTTCATCTCACGTCGAATAACTAACGTACGAACATCTTAACAATCCAAATTACGGCCAAAAGTTCACAAAACATATCCTGCTTGGTCTGCGTAACGTACATTACGTATCCAACGTAGCGTACATTAAGCCTGCTTGTTAGCGTACGTAAACTACAAAGTCTAGTGTATGATAATCATGTATTGACAGTTTCTCTCTGATCAGTCAACTGACTCGTCTGATGATATAACGTACGTTACGTACCAAACGTAGCATACGTTAATTCTGCCCGTTAGCGTACGTAAGCTACAGAGCCTAGCGCACGCTAAACATGTATTGACAGTTCTCCTCTGATCAGGCGACTGACTTCCGTGATGGTATAACGTACATAATGCATGATGCTTAACGTACGTTATACTCACAAATACACTTCTCATGCAAACAAGACTGTTCCTAGAGTGTTTGACGTCTTTGAATTCTCAGGATAAACATGCCATCATAATACTATACTCCAATATTGATGATAAATCCTCAATTATAGTTTGAAAGGTCTATGGTTGTTATCAATATCATTATCACATTCAAACTATCATCTTGAAGATTGGTTAACAATCCACCTTATAAGATACAACAAATCCTTCCATGATCATCCTCCTAGGATTGTCTAACAAAAGTGATATTAATACCAAATTCGTGATTACTACGAAGACACCTTCCAAATGTGGATTATCAATCTCAAAAAACTTCCTTTACTTGTTCATTGTAACAAGATTCAAACTATGATGTTTTTAACCAAGGTACTTAAAGCATAATCATCTCAACTTCCTAGACATGATGCTTGGTTGAATAAATCATCTATGGAACTTAATATCTTGATAGCATGATCATCATATCCTTAATAACACGAATCCAAGGTTGGAGATAGCATTAACATACCTTAAGATGAAGAAAACACCGAGACAATAGGTAGATACAACTCCGATTGCTTGTGCGCCAATCCAAATTGATTCTCCACTTCAATGATCAAGTATAAGTGATATCTAATCTCCCAAGGTCAAGTATAGAATGTCTATATATGTTTAAGGAGGCTGGGAACTCTCTGGAATGAGATAAGACGATGCCAAGTGAAAAGGAACGAAATGAATTGAAATGGGGTGCTGTCCCATTTATAATGTTTCTGACTTTACTTACGTTAGCCTTCATGAATAACGTACGTAATCCTCTTAGAGTACGCTATCAGTTCTCCTTAGCATATGCTATCGTCCCATGATAGCTTACTGTCTCATTTTGTACTCGATTAAGTACGCTACACCATCAGGTTACGTATGTAAGCAACACCCATTAGCGTACGCTAGACATATACCTTAGTGTACGTTAACACCCGTTGACTTCAAAACTGTCCAGGTTCATCCGCGGGAATCTTATCCGGACCCATCGTCCGGCTGGCGCATGTGCTAGACACCCTGCTCAATTATTGGTTGTCTTACGTCCGCAACGCTTTATTTGTAGCGTATGCTAACCTCGGCAGATAACATACGTTAAGTTCTCTTCTTAGCGTATGTTATCACGTAATTGCATGTGAAAATTTACATGTTGATAGTATCATGCATACGGATACGAATACGATAAAGGTCATACTTTGATTATCGATATCACAAATCCGAATAATACAGGGTTCAATTACAGATGAAATACTCAATAATTAATCTGGATATTACATACTCTCCTTCTAAAACGGAGTTTCGTCCCGAAACTCAAGACGAAAATAACTCTGGATATCTGGACCTCATGCTATCTTCTGTTTCCCAAGTGGCTTCTTCCACTCCGTGGCGTGACCACTGAACCTTAACCAAAGCGATCGGTTTGTTTCTCAATTGCTTAACTCGACTCTCGAGTAACCTGATCGGTCTCTCTTCAAATGTGCCATTCTGAGCGACTTCAATCTCGCCAAAATCAATGACATGACTAGGATCTGGTATATACTTCCATAACTGGGATACGTGGAACACGTTATGAACATGGCTCAATGACGGCGGTAATGCCAACCTGCATGCCGACTCTCCAACTCTCTCAAGAATCTCAAAGGTCCGATATATCTCGGACTAAGCTTTCCATTTCTCCCAAAATGAAAGATTCCCCGAGTAGGAGAAACTTTTAAAAGCACGTGATCTCCAATACTGAACTCTATTGGGCGACGGCGCACGTGTGCGTAAGATTCTGTCAACTCTGGGTGGTCAACAGTCTTTCACGAATCAAGGCTATCTTCTTTCGTGTCTGTAAGATCAATTCCAATTCCGTCCCGATCAAGTCTGATGAATCGTCCCAACATAGGGGCGATCTGCATGTCCTCCCATATAATGCCTCAAATGGTGCCATCTTAATGGAAGCATGCCAACTATTGCTGTAGGTGAATTAAATCAACGGTAGATGAACTTCCCAATCAATCGACCAATCTAGGGCGCAAGCTCTTAGCATGTCTTCCACTGTTTGAATAGTCCTTTCGGACTGTCCGTCTGTTTGTAGATGATAAGCTGTGCTAAAGTTCAATTCGGTTCCCAATGCCTTATGAACTGCTTTCCAAAAATGAGACACAGAGCGACCGTCTCAGTCAGAAATAATAGTCTTCGGCGTACCATGCAATCGGACTGTAGGTTACAAGTCGTCCAGGAGTAAGTCTAGAGGGGGGGAATAGACTTATTGAAACACTTTTCCACAAAGGATGAGTTTCTCAGCTGATAGTAGATGACTTAGAGTCGTCTATGTAAGTGCGGAAATCAGCTGATGATGAATACAGAAATAGTCAATGGAACAGTTTAGTATGTATGCAGTAGGTAGGTATGATAATGAAAGCAGTAAAACACGCAGGCAATTATAGTGGTCTCAGAGGTGGTAATCCTCTACTAATCCACTTTTCTCCAAACCAGTTGGAGATGAATTCACTATAATTCAAAACCAGTGATAAATATTACAGTGACTCAACTAATTACAACAACTCCAACCAGTGGAATTCCTTGTCGTTGCAACTCCATTGGACTGCCTTGCACCTCTTGATCTATGATCCTTGGATGCCTTTACAGTCTCTCAACTTCAACCAGTGAAGTACCCCGAACTCAAGATTTAAATACAAGAGTGATTGTTTTCTCCAACTAAGAGCTTCTTCAAATAAGAACTTTAGAACTCTTGCTCTTCCCGATGCTATTGTTCGCTTGATTGCTTTGTTTGCTTTGATTGCTTGTAAGTATTGTTCGCATCATACTGCTTAACTTCAAATCTTCAGATATAAATAGGTGTCGATCCTTGAGCATTTCTTCATAGCCATTGTAGATCTGTAACAAATCCATCAATTGGAGAAATAGACTTCTTTGTTTATCTTTCTGAACGTTGCAAGGCTGGATTCCCATATTTTAATCTAATTTCGACCGTTGTGAAGACTTCCATGTGATAGCTCCGAATCTTTTGAATATAATAAGATTAAAGTCTCCAATGGTGGGTATGGATGAATTACTTAATTCATATCCTTTCCGGGAATCTCTCCAATCTGTATTTAATCACCCGCATGTGACTTTCCGTAAATCTTGACTATTCAACGAATGCTGATGTGAACTGGAGTACTTGGCTGATTACTTAGCTGACTTCTCTGTGGTCAACTAGTCTGATGTGCAGTCAAACTTCTCTGGTGTCGACTTGTCTGATGTGCTGACTTGTCTGTACTCTTCTGACCTGATTTGAACTTTACTGATCTGATGGTCAGACTACAGATGACTTGACTTCCCTACTTGACTGCAGTCTGGTCCAACTTCGCTGATAAAATTTATTTGACCAGAACTTCTCTGATGGGTTGCCTGATATGACTCGTCTGTGGTCAACCTTATCTAAACAGGTGAGTTGACCAAGACTCGGCTGATATGAACTTAGCCGATTTTTAAGCTTAACTTATGTGGCCTGTAGAAGATACTCATTTGGTTCTTCTTCAAATTATTCCAAGTACCTAACTTATCATAATTTGGCCTATGGAAGATACTCATCTGGTTCTTCCTTACATTTTGCCAAGTAATTTAAAACATACATTTAAATATAAAGATGACATCATCAAAATCTAAAAAGTATTCCTAACACGGACTATCTCTGAAATAAATACTCGTGCCAACTTCTCTAGTCCCCAAGTGTCCTTAATGCCTAGAAAATGAGCTGATTTTGTTAAACGGTCAACTATCACCCAAATCATGTTCATCCTTGTTCTAGTCTTCGGCATATTAGTGATAAAGTCCATCGATATGTCCTCCCACTTCCATTCAGGAATCGGGAGCGGCTTCAGCATTCCAGCAGGTTGTTGATGTTCGATCTTAACCTGCTGACAAGTCAAACATTTCGAGACATAATCTACTACATCTTTCTTCATGTTGCCCCACCAGAAGTTCTGCTTCAGATCCTTATACATTTTACTGGTGCCCAGATGGATAGAATAGGGCGTACTGTGAGCTTCCTTCATAATTATTTGCTTCAAAACATCGACATCGGGAACACAAAGTCAGCTCTGGAATCTCAATACTCCATCATCATGAATTACAAATCATGGGACTTTTCCCTTGTTCACTTCATCGCGTAACCTAATCATCAGAGGATCATCCAATTGCTTAGATTTGATTTCTTCGGTTAACGATGAAGTTATTTCCATCACACACAGCTGTCCTTGGACTCTTTGCAACCATATTTCAATTCCTTCACGAATAAATTCCCTTTGAATGCTGGTCTGGGAGGTGAGAGTATCCACCATTCGAATAGAAACAGGCTTGCGGCTCAGTGCATCGTCCACTACATTTGATTTGGTTGGATGATAAAGAATCTCCAAGTCGTAGTCCTTAATCAGTTCCAGCCATCTCCTTTGCCGCATGTTTAACTCCTTCTGACTGAAGATGTATTTGAGACTCTTGTGATCCGTAAAGATTTGACAGTGATTCCCGTACAGGTAATGTCTCCAGATTTTCAAAGCAAAAACTACCGTTGCTGGCTCCAAATCATGTGTTGGGTAATTTACTTCATAAGGCATCAGCTGTCGTGATGCATAGGCAATCACCATCTCATTCTGCATCAATACACACCCGAGTCCTTGGTTCTAAGCGTCACTGTAAACTATGAATCCTACAGTTCCCTGTGGGAGTGCTAAAATCGGTGCCATCGTCAATCTCTTCTTAAATTCATCAAAGCTAGTCTGGCACATCTCGTTCCACTCAAACTTTTGGGTTTTCTGCAGTAATCGAGTAGGTGGGCGGGTAATTTTGGAAAACCCTTCCACGAACCGACGATAATACCCAGCAAGTCCTAAGAAACTCCAAACTTCCTTCACGTTCTTAGGAGACTTCCAATCCATAACTGCTTCGATTTTTTGGGGATCTACTCGGAATCCTTCTGCTGATACCACATGACCGAGGAACATTACTTCTTTTAGCCAGAATTCACACTTAGAAAGCTTGGCGTACAATTGCTCATTTCTCAAAAGGTCTAAAACGATCCACAAATGATGTGCATGCTCTTCCGGGCTCTTGGAATAAATCAGAATGTCATCAATAAATACGACCACGAATTTGTCCAAATACTCTATGAACACTCGGTTCATCAATTGCATGAATACAACATGTGTGTTAGTGAGACCAAATGGCATCACTACAAACTCATAGTGTTCGTAGCGAGTTCTGAATGCTGATTTTAGAACATCAGATTCCTTAATCCTCAACTGATGATATCCCGACCTTAGATCGAACTTAGAAAACACTCTTGCTCCTTGTAATTGGTAAAACAAATCATCAATTCGTGGCAACGGATACTTGTTCTTGATCGTCATCTTATTCAGCTCTCAATAGTCAATACACAATCGAAGCGATCCATCCTTCTTCCGGACAAAAAGAACTGGTGCACCCCAGGGCGAAACGCTTGGTTGGATATAGCCTATGTCCAGTAACTCTTCCAGTTGCTTCTTCAATTCGTACATCTCAGTAGGTTCCATACGATACGGTGCCTTATAAATTTATGTAGCTCTTGGTTCCAGCTCGATGGTGAATTCTACATCCTGTCATGAAGGTAGTCCAGGTAATTCGTCAGGAAACACATCGAGAAATTCGTACACAATATGAATGGATGAAAGTTCTACTTTTCTATCTTCCTTCTTCATTGCGTAACACCAGTATCCAGTACAACCCTAATTTAGCAGTTTGACAGCTTTCATCGCTTTGATCATCTTTCTTGAGCTTCCTGGTCTCCATCCCTCAAATAGTATTTCGGAACCATCATCAACTATCATCGAAATATTCCTCTTCTGGTAGTTTACAATAGCTCCATATCGATTAAGCCAATCCTCTCCGAGTATCAGGTCGTCTCCTTACATTTCTATCATAATCAGATTTAAGGGCCACTCTATGCCTCCAATTGATACAGGGAAATCTCTAGTTTCTAAGTTTCCCATAATCCTCTCTCCACTCGGCAGACCCACAACATAAGGCTCACAATTATGAAAACCATAAATGTTCAAATGATTTACACAAGACAGAGATATAAATGAATGCGTAGCTCCTGTATCGAATAAAACGCTAACTGGATGTGAAAGGATCTGAACAGTACCTGATGCGACAGAAACATCCTGATCGTCTGCCCTCCTAATCTCATACAGGAGTGGGGGAATGGATCCGGCACTCAATGTCCCCTTTCGGTCCAACTGTCCTCTGCCTCGTCCGCGACCAAAATTTTGGGGTAGCTGAACACTCTGCTGCGTCTGCTGAATACTTGCTTCCTTCTGGTCTGGCTGTGATGTACGAGCTCTAAAATATTTTGCAACCTCTTCACAAAACACCGCACGATGTCCCTCTCGACCACAATCAAAACAAGTTACGGCAGGAAGGGGGCAATTTCGTCGATAGTGTCCCGTCTGACCAAAGTTAAAACACTTCCTTGTTACATCCGTCGTGGCTGATACTGTTCCAAAGTTCTTTCCGCTCTTGGATAGGATTCTTAAAAGAACTAAAGATGAATGGGCCTTGCGGGGCCCACTGCTCTTGTGCTCTGTGAAACTACCAGAGACTTTCTGCTTCTTGGATTCTGCAAATTTTTCAATCGCTGCTTCTTTGATTTCATATGCCAACGCTTTATCTTGATATTGATGGAGAGTGGTACATTCGAAACCAGACATGTACCTATGAATCTCTCGTTTCATTCTCATATCAAAATGGATCATCATTTCTGCATCTGTTCTGACCAGATGTCGAATAAACGCCAGCTGCTGGTCGAACGTCTTAATCGCCTGAGATACTGGCACATCCGAAGGCTAGACGGAGAAAAACACTCGGACTTTGGCTTCCCTCACTGGACGAGGGCAATACTGAGCTTCCATCATCAATTTAAATTCACCCCAGTCGGCATCATGATCTAGAGGCCGGATGGCTTCCCACCACTCGGACGCTTCCCGTCTCAGAAAGTACTGAGCAATAGAGGCTCTCCGGTCTTCTGGGCAATTAATCCCGACAAAATTTTTCTCTAGTTCTTTTAACCAATGATCCCACATCAGTGTCTCAGAAAAGCCGTCGGATTTGGGTGGTTACATCTTCGCTACCTCTTGTAGCCATCGGTCGCCTCGATTTCCCAAGTCTGGGATACCTTGCTGTCTTTCTCCCTGTTGTAATCTAACTGCCACCTGCATTCGGTCCACGACCTGGGAAAACTGAGTCATCTGGTTAACCACCTGACGAAAGATTTTGGGAACAACAGGTTCTGATTCATTGTTGATAGATTCTTGTGGCTCGCCTCAGCTGTAGCTGGCCTGATTAGAAGGCGAAGCTTCTCTTTCAGCATTCCTTCATCCGCGTTCGTGACCGCATCCACATCCACGTCCACCTCTCAACATACTGTAAGCATAAATACTCAATATATAGAAAACAATATTGTTCTAATATTCAAGTATAAAGAGGTATAACATGTAAAGGACGAGATAGAGTTTAGGAACTTACAACCACCGCTTGCACGAAGACGAAGGCAGTACAGTGATGTTATTCACGGCTGGTTACCTCAAAAGACATATACGACCCCTATTTTAACCCAATGGCCAAGATATCCATAATCTTAGCTTCGGTACCATATTCTGTAACACCCCCGATATATTCAGGAATATTACAGCGCCGTAAATCCGTTACATAAGAATTTACAAGGCTGAAGAAATGAAAAGACAGTAATAGATACCAACATATGAAAGTAACTGATATAAAATACAACAGTTCTGGGCCAATACCGAAAATACAAACATCCAAATGAAGAATATTAATACATCACCAAATCCAACATCACAAACGACGACGTACTTGAGTACTTATTAAAAACAACACAAACAACAGACAATTGAACCCGGCCGGAACATCACTTTGCACCCTCGTCGTCATGCAGCTCCAGTGGTTGTTTTCATGCTCTCCTGGATCCTGAACATAAACAAATGTTTACCCCCTAAGGGGTTAGCACAACGATGCTAGTACAAGTACCACAACATATTATTTAATGATTTACGAAGAACAGAACTAACATAAATGACAAAATACTAGCGAGCCTCTTTCTGCGAGAAACTCAGAAATATCATACACAAATGATAATCATAACATGACATCATAACCTACACATGGTAATTCCGATGATCCAGTGTTCACTGCTTAGATCCCACAATGATCCCGTCAGACCAACCCGTGGTGGAAAAACCTATTCGATGATCCAGTGCATGCTAGCATAGATCCCCCGATGATCCCGTCGGACCAACACGAGGTGGACATACAACAACGACATTTATGCACAACAATATGTATAACATCAATACATAAAACAATTAAAGTACTTGCCTTGACTTGATGACAAGAATAAAACTTCGACGAATATCAGTACACTCGAAGGTCACCCCTTCGATCAATCACGTTGCCATGCTCGAACCTTAAACAAAATAAATAATATAGAGTTCATCTCACGTCGAGTAACTAATGTACGAATATCTTAACAATCTAAATTACGGCCGAAAGTTCACAAAACGTATCCTGCCTGGTCTGCGTAACGTACGTTACATATCCAACATAGCGTACGTTAAGCCTGCTCGTTAGCGTACGTAAACTGCAAAGTCTAGCATACGCTAATCATGTATTGACAGTTTCTCTCTGATCAGTCGACTGACTCGTCTGATGATATAACGTAGTTACTTACCAAATGTAGTGTCCGTTAATTCTGCCCGTTAGCGTACGTAAGCTACAGAGCCTAGCGCACGCTAAACATGTATTGACAGTTCTCCTCTAATGAGGCGACTGACTTGCCTGATGGTATAACGTACATAATGCATGATTCTTAACGCACGTTATACTCACAAATACACTTCTCATGCAAACAAGACTAATCCTAGAGTGTTCGACTTCTTCGAATTCTCAGGATAAACATGCCATCATAATACTATACTCCAATATTGATGATAAGTCCTCAAATGTAGTTTGAAAGGTCTATGGTTGTTATCAATATCATTATCACATTCAAACTATTATCTTGAAGATTGGTTTACAATCCACCTTACAAGATACAACAAAACCTTCCATGATCATCCTCCTACGGTCGTCTAACAAAAGTGATATTAATACCAAGTCCGTGATTACTACGAAGACACCTTCCAAATGTGGATTATCAATCTCAGAAAACTTCCTTTACTTGTTCATCGTAACAAGATTCAAACTATGATGTTTTTAACCAAGCTACTTAAAGCATAATCATCTCGACTTCCTAGACATGATGTTTGGTTGAATAAATCATCTATAGAACTTAATATCTTCATAGCATGATCATCATATCCTTAAGAACATGAATCCAAGGTTGGAGATAGCATTAACATACCTTAAGATGAAGAAAACACCGAGATAATAGGTAGAATCCAACTCCGGTTTCTTGTGTGCCAATCGAAAATGATTATCTACTTCAATGATCAAGTATAAGTGATATATAATCTTCCAAGGTCAAGTTTAGAATGTCTATATGTGTTCAAGGAGGCTGGGAACTCTTTGAAATGAGATAAGTCGATGGCCAAGTGAAAAGGAATGAAATGAATTGAAATGGGGTGTTGTCCCATTTATAATGTTTCTGACTTTACGTACGTTGGCCTTCATGCATAACGTACGTAATACTCTTAGCGTACGCTATCAATTCTCCTTAGCGTATGCTATCGTCCCATGATAGCTTACTGTCTCGTTCTGTACTCGATTACGTATGCTACACCATCAGGTTACGTACGTAAGCAACACCCATTAGCGTACGCTAGACATATACCTTAGCGTACGTTAACACCCGTTGACTTCAAAACTGTCCAGGTTCATCCGCGGGAATCTTATCCGGACCATCGTCTGGCTGGCGCATGTGCTAGGCGCCCTGCTCAATTATGGGCTGTCTTACGTACGCTATGCTTCATTCGTAGCGTACGCTAACCTCGACAGATAATGTACATTAAGTTCTCTTCTTAGTGTATGTTATCACATAATTGCATGTGAAAATTTACATATTGATATTATCATGCATATGGATACGAATAAGAGAAAGGTCATACTTCGATTATCGATATCACAAATCCGAATAATACAGGGTTCAATTAAAGATGAAATACTCAATAATTAATCCAGATATTACAAATACAACAACGTATGGGTCCTCATGTGATTAGTATCGATCATCATTCATCATCCTTCATGCCGACACTGTGCTATGCTCCCCAAAACCTGAATGCAATACAGACATCTACTGCCTGATTACTCGGGGGTTAGCAAAATTTCACTATTTTGCTAGTGCAAGTACAAAGTACAAAATACGAGTCATACAATTCAAGTTCCAAGAATAAAAATAACCAAGAATCCTCCAAGATTAAAACATAACAAAAAGTACTTCCCGAGGCAAGAGTCTGAGTAAGACTTTCCAAAATCGAAAGATCACAAATGAAGGGAAATAATTTATAAAATGATTTAAAATGCCATCGAGAGTTTTGATAGAAAACAATTTAGGATTATCGAATCCTTCTCTTTTCAAAATCAACAGGGGTCACAACCCAAAAGTTTTGTTTTCGCAAATAGATAACCAACAACAATTCATACGGTCAAAACCCATGTCACGTGTCCTCGACGGACATAAAAATCAACACAACATAATCACCCAAGATACGCAAATCTTGGTCAATGAATACAACACCAACTCGTGAATCCAGGACTACACCATTGGATTCCCTCGAGGCCTCGCCAGACCCTCCCGAGGTGAGCAAAATACATTCACAAATCATACACACTCCAACTCGTGAATCCAGGGCTATACCATTTGGTTCCCTCGAGGCCTCGCCGGACCCTCCCGAGGTGAGCAAAACACATTCACAATCATATACATAACACCGTGAAAACATGCCACGTCATCTCACAGTTGGATCAATCACTTGTTGTCTCCTGACCATATGATCGCATGCCATATGTCACCGCAGGTCTTATCTGTTGGGATTCGGTGCCTAAAAATGAAGGCCCAGCGGAAGCGGTAAAACAAAAATTAATTCGATCCAAATCCCTATGGGGATCGATCGAGCTACGTATGTACGAATATAAAAAATGAATTCACAAGAGATATAGAAACTCACCCTTGTAGTCCGTTGATTAAATGGATTCCTTCTCTTGAGCTATTCCCCAAGCTTTATTTTGATCTCTACGAATTCAATCTGCTCCAAGCCCTTGAACGATCCAACGTCGAAAGCACCGCGTCTCTACTTGCCACGTGCCAAAGAAACGACCGGAACGACAATCACCTTGCTATCCTCCGAGGATACGGCTAGAGGTAAGTGATGAAGCTTCCAGTATGAAATTATAACACTCTAAGTGTATAACTCACAATCTCTCTTTTATTTCTCAATTTTCCTCCAAGAAAAATCAAGAACTTGTGAAGAAAAATGGAAGAAGACTTGGAGAAGATGATGAAGACTTTGAGAAAAGTTTTCTCTCTCTCTATTAACCTATCTCACATATGAAATCATGTAAGAGAGATAAGAAGTCTTCCTCCTTTTATTCTTATTCCACCCTCATGTGAACAACTCATGTCACATGAGATCAAACCCCACAAAGTCATCTTTTTCATATAAAATGAAAACAACAAGACAAGAGGAAAGTGGGTGGAACTAAGGGGGGCGGCTACCATGCAGAAATGGATGAGTTCAGTTCATTTCGGACTCCCGTGAGTCCAAACAGATAAACTACGATTCCGTTCCGATGTATTTGTATCGATTAATCAATCCAATTAATTAAACATATCAAATACAAAATAACATAACTAATTTCTCTAAGAAATAATTATATTCATGAATTAAATTAATCACCCAGTGATATATTTAATTCATTAAGCCATAAATCAATTTATTTGATAAGTCGATTTAAACATCAGAGAATTAGCTTGATTCATTCCGTCATCAATCCTATTGCGCGACTCGGTAGGTTCGTCTCAGTCAGCAATTGGAGGAACCAAAGAGTAGTAGCACCACCTAGCCAGCCTGGCGGCCTACATCGTACCCAACTGAGAAAGAACGAATGATTGGGATCATTCAAGAACCATTATGTCGTGAATACCAGTATACGTATAAACCCTTCTTTCAAATATCCCAATCAAGTTATAGGGTCACGGTCTGTCAAACCCTATCTGCGCTTGACGATATGCATGCGTTAACGCAAATCGAGATTATCGAGCTCTCGTGTATCCAATACAACTAGCTCTAATGCTTTTGTCAAAGACTTATGACCTCATCTGCCAATAACCGCATAGGACATATAACCCGTTCACTAATAGGAGAAAGAATTCTATCTTGGTATTCAGTAGGACCTACTACTTGCCCGTCAAGATGCACATCGAGGTTGACCCCCGCCTTACGGTTTACAGGGTCGAACTACTCTAATGAAAACCTTGACGTCACAAGCATATCCCTTCTAAATCCTCAAGTCGAAGGTTCACGAATACCTATCACAACCTTTCGATTCCGTCATTGACTGTCCAGGAGTGAAATCCATGTGACGAATCGAGGGTGAGTCAGTTCGAGTATACTAATCTAATTAGCATACCTATAACGTGTGCTCCCACTAACCATTAGCGTTCGACAGACACTCTCCATGTCAAAGATCACATCATACAAGTCTTCACATAAACTTAACGCCCAGTCAAGTTTCATCGACTTGCGAACGATTAAGTATTTGAGCTATAAACCTTTCTAGTGCCGACCCCCTTATCCAATAAGGAGTGGAACGTTTTGCTCTCAAATACACGGACTAGTTTCTATACGTATATTTACGAGTTAGTAATGCCAGTAACTACCAGTAAATAAAGAAACATACATTGCCTTATATTAGTGATTTACATAATTACAAGTACAATGCCATCACTCAATCATCCTCTGAGTGGCATTCGAGGGCATACTCCCAACAATCTCCCACTTCCACTCAATGCCACACACTATGGTATCTAATACACATGTTCTCCAGATTACACTCCAAGCTAATCTGAGAATGTAGCTTGGTCAGTGGATCAGTGATGAAGTCGGCTGACTCTACTCTATGCAGCACAATGTATCTCTATGCGAACAAATTCTCTTATGAGATGATACTCTCTCTCAATATGTTTTGTACTGTTGTGAAACCTCGGCTCCTATGCCTGTGCTACTGCTCAGGCAGCGTAGCACAAAGTATCACGAGAAGTTTACCTAGTAACTTCTTAATCCTTCCTTTGGAGGCCTCGGAGTCCGCTTTATACTCAGTCTAACAGGTGGAATTAGCAGTCGCGCTATACTTGGCACTATGCCATGATACTGCTCCTCCATTAAGAGTAAATGTAGCCAGAAGTAGACATAGAATCGTCTTTCTGTCCTTGGAAGTTCAATATAGTGAATCCCATCACATTCAGTTCTCCACCACCATATATAAGAACCAGATCTCTAGTCCTTCTAAAGTACTTGAGAACGTTCTTTATGGCGGTCTAATGTTCCCGAACTGGGTTAGCCCGAAACCTACTTACCACGCTCCCAGCATGTGCAATGTCAGGTCTCGTACACAATAAAGCATATGTAAGGCTACCCACTGCCGAATCATATGATATATAACTCATTTGCTTTCATTGTTCCTCACTATGAGGACACATCTTCAAGGTGAGTTTTATTCCATGTCGCATCGGAAGGAACCCTCTTTAAGATCTAATCTATATAGAGGGCTTGGGTAAAAACATATCATTCTCTTCGATCTATCCCAGTAGAGTCGAATGCCAAGAATATAGGTTTCTTCTCCCAAGTCTTTTATGGAGAAATTACTCGAAAGCCAAGATTTCACAGAACTGAGCATTACCACATCATTTCCTATTAGTAGAATGTCATCTACATATAGTACTAAGAATGCGATCTTGCTCCTACTAACCCTCTTGTATAAACAAATTTCCTCTCCATTTTGCACTAAGTCAAACTCTTTGACTGTCTTGTCAAAACGAAGGTCCCAACTACATCAAGACTGCTACAGTCCATTTCATGGAGTCTACATCCACCATTGCTAGGTCATTAGTCACGGGTCGGTCTCTTGTTTATCACCTGAAACCTCGTGGAAACTCAGTTCCTCCAAGTGCATAAAACTATACCTCTAAGGTAAATGAGACACCCTACTAGACCTACGAGGTGGTTGTACTTGTGTTATAGAAGGTTTGGTTCCAATTTCTTGCACAGGTGTCTCCTTAGGAGTTTCATTGCAATCTTCCAAAGAAATACTTCTACGTGCTCCGCCTTCCTGAATGAACTCATCTTCTAGGAAGTGTGCTTGTAAAGCAACAACGATCTTTCAATCTTCGGGCATGTAGAACAGATATCCCATCATCCCAGGTGGGAATCCAATGAAACGTCCCTTCACGGACCTACTTCCAACTTCTGCACCTTAGTCTTCTTCACATAGGCGGGACATCCCCAAATCCTAATGTGATTAAGACTTGGTTTCCTGCCCTCCCACATCTCATGTGGGGTTTTAGGAATGGATTTGGAAGGACATCTGTTCAAGATGTAAGCGGCAGTCAGGAGTGCATACCCCCTCAGGTAAATCGGTAAGTCAGTATAGCCTAGCATGGAACGGACCATGTCAAACAAGGTCTGGTTCCTTATTTCTGACACACCATTTAACTGAGAAGTGCCTGGAGTTGTTAGTTGTGATACTATTCTATGTTCCTTCAGGAACTTGTCAAACTCCGTACTCATATCCTCACCACCTTGGTCCTACCGAAGTGTTTTGATATGATTACTAATTTGTTTATCGACTAGGGACTTGAATTCCTGGAATTTCTCAAAAGCCTCGGATTTATGTTTCATTAAGTATACATAACCATACCTAGTATGATCATTTGTAAACGTAATGAAATATTGATATCCGTCACGTGCTGCTTCCAAAGCACCACATACGTCGGTATGGATTAATCCCAGTTTATCAGCGGATCTTTCAAAGGTCCCTGTGAAGGGGGACTTAGTCATTTTGCCTTTAAGGCAAGATTCATAAGTAAGAAAGGGATCCGATCCCAATGGACCCATAAGTCCATCTTTTCCATCTTGTAAACCTTGGTCTAACCAACATGACCAAGTCTAAGATGCCATTTCAAAACTTGATTTGTTTCATCCCTACCACGTTTTCTAGTCATAGTATTCACAACTACTTTGTTGCGGAGGTTTAGATGATACAATCCATTTAACAATGTAGCAGTACCCACTAGTTTATTTCTGAAATAAATTTTGCAGGAACCATCACCAATGAAAAATGAAAAGCCTTTTCGGTCCATGACCAGAATGGATACAATGTTTTTATGCCCCTTGGGAAACACAAGTACATCTTCTAAAGTCAAAACAAAGCCGGATTCTAAACCCAAAAGAAGTGATCCTATGTCGGTTGCTTCGACACTATGCCCGCTTCCGACTGCGATCATAACTTCTCCAGCTCCAAGCTTCCTACATTGTTCCAGATCGTGACTCACGGTACAAATATGAGAACTAGCACTAGAATCCAGTATCCAGGAAGTAGAAAATACAGTAGCAGAACAATTTATTTCCAAAACTAAAAGTTCTGCACCTGAAGTGCCATGAAGAATCGGACAGTCTCTAGCCCAGTGCCCCAGCTCACCACACTTGAGACAAGCGTCCTTATTCTTCTTGCCTTTTGGAACCATCGGGGCCTTGCCCTTTCCTTAAAGGTCCTTAGCTTGTGGTCTAGTCCGCTTCTTGGTCTTTTTCTTCTTATTCTTAGACTTCCGAAGTCCAGAAGAAATCACAAGGGCAGACTCCTTCATCCGCGGAGTCTTCATCTGAGACTGAGCGGTCACCAGTTTGTTCATTAGCCCAGCTAAGTTACATACAATCTCATTGCAGTTGATGTTCATAACAAACTGTGAGAAGGAATCAAGGAGAGACTGAAGGATAAGGTCGGTTTGGAGACAAGTATCCATTTTAAAATAAAGCGCCTCCAATCTCTCGATCATGGCTATCATTTTGAGGACGTGTTCCCCAACCTTCTCACCTTCCTTCATCCTTGCACCGAATAGTTGCTTGAATATCTCATATCTAGTAGTTCTGCTGTGCTCACCATAAAGTTCGGTTAAGTGAGATAGAATCTGCCTAGCAGAAGTCATTTTCTCATGAGCTCTCTGAAGCTCATCAGACATAGAAGCCTTTATGTACGCACAGACTTTTACGTCATCCTTAACCCACTTTTCGTGGTTTCAATCTCTTCCTGATTGGCTCTGGTCCGCACAGGATGCGCCGGAATGTCCGTATCTAAGACGTATCCCAGTGCCTCTATACTGAGGACTATCATCAGGTTGTGGAGCCAATCCACAAAGTTAGGTCCGTTCAAGGTGTTTTTTTCGAGTAGAATTGCGAGTGGATTCATTGTCATATTGAGAGTTATGTCTGCATTAAGTATGATAGATTAATTAGTGACTCGTTCAATTATGTTCTGAGTATAGAATTAAGGTATTTTCTATTCTAGTTACCGAGCTCCCACTATTTTTATCGGAACAACACACTCCCATGTGAAATCCGGAAGTATTGTCGCTCTACTTCATAGTGGTGATCGAGATCTTTGTAAATCTTAATAGAGGGCAACCGAACAGGTTTCTAGTCTATTAATTTTCATAAAGTGGTGTCCAACACCAACCCATCTAATGGATGATTCGATCTTCTCTTTCCCCTTGTTCACTCCCCTCAACCTATACGATTTCTATGGTTCGTGAACAAGTTAAGTTTATACCATCGACGCAAATTAGTTTCACAACTGAATCTTATCCGGCAACCTATCAGGTTTCTTGGGATAAATTTTGCTCCAACCGAAGGCATCCAATGTGCTCCCGGTAATTTATCCGTCCTCCCCGAATGACTACCCCGATAACTCGGAAGCATAGCACATCCGGTTTGGATTTCAATTTCCCGAAAACTCGATGGAGGGAAGGAAAACCTTGAAACCTTATAAACTTAATAATTTGTCGTGGGAGAATTTTCGCGATTAACGTTACACTTTGCACATTACTCATTTAAGCGCGTTTGTGGCATTCATACAATATGAAACAACCATTCACAACCTAGTTGCTACCAACATGTGATTCATGGACCGTTCCTAGAAAACAAAAACTTCGTAATCTAATTACAAGTCTTCGTCTTGAATCTTCGTCTTCTCGAAACGGATCTTCCTCCGGTCTTCGTCATTACATATAAATTTTACATTGAATATTGCATCCTAGATACAAATATTTCTAGTAAAATAAATAGGCTCAAAATGGCCTTTACAACCCAATCAAATAAAACGAACGATTCATAACTAAGTCCACGAACCACATCCCCATTCAAAAAGCATTCATCCAATAAATACTATATAAATGAAAAGCGTAGAGATACATTGATCCAATCAACAATACGAACCGATCCAATCGATTCACATAATCGGTAATATGATAACGTTCAAAATAATTCGGTCTACCATAATTATTCCAATTAATCGAATTTCCCTTATAAAATGAAATACCGTAAATCATTTTAATCATATTAAATCCAATTTAACATGCAGGAGATTAATTTTCAAGAATACACGAAAAAATCGAGCCGGGGCGAAAATGGCCTGCCATGGCCGAGTCACCCTCGGCAGCCTGGCGGCAGACAGGTCTGGCATGGCCGAGTCACGCTCGGCAGTTGCCGGCCAGGAACGGCCCGTGTCTACTGACACGGTCGGGTCTGCCTGGCAGTGACTTGGCGAGACTGCCCGACACGACCGAGTCACCTAGGACACAGTCAGTGCACTGGCGGTGACTTGGCGGTGCGGTACACGACCGAGTCACCCAGGACACGGTCGAGTCTCTATCGTCCAGATTACCCTTTTTGTCCAAAAAATCGTCCGACGACGATTCGGGGCTAGATTTTCGACCGGATATCCAATATCTATATTTTTCAACTTTCATATCTTCAATATAAATCATATTTCCCAGAAATTTAAGATTTATATTTAGACATAAACTTACGAAAAATACAATTATTACGAACTAAAAACATATACCACGATTATGACTAAAATGATTCCAAATCATTCACCATCTAATCGAGCATTCCAAATGCCAATATCGTATATACGATTGCAAGACCTACTCTATGATACCACTGTTGGGATTCGGTGCCTAAAACCGAAGGCCCAGTAGAAGCGGTAAAACGAAAATTAATTCGATCTGAATCCCTACGAGGATCGATCGAGCTACGTATATACAAATATAAAAAACGAATTCACAAGAGATATAGAAACTCACCCTTGTAGTCCGTTGATTAAATGGATTCCTTCTCTTGAGCTATTCCCCAAGATTTAGTTTGATCTCTATGAATTCAATCCGCTCCAAGCCCTTGAACGATCCAATGCCGAAAGCACCGCGTCTCTGCTTGCTACGCGCCGGAGAAACGACCGGAACGACAATCACCTTGCTATCCTCTGAGGATATGGCTAGAGCTAAGTGATGAAGCTTCCAATATGAAATTATAACACTCTAATTATATAACTCACAATCTCTCTTCTATTTCTCAATTTTCCTCCAAGAAAAATCAAGAACTTGTGAATAAAAATGGAAGAAGACTTGGAGAAGATGATGAAGACTTTGAGAAAAGTTTTCTCTCTCTCTATTAACCTATCTCACGTATGAAATCATGTAAGAGAGATAAGAAGTATTCCTCCTTTTATTCTTATTCCACCCTCATGTGAACAACTCATGTCACATGAGATCAAACCCCACAAAGTCATCTTTTTCATATAAAATGAAAACAACAAGACAAGAGGAAAGTGGGTGGAACTAAGGGGGGGCGGCTACCATGCAGAAACGGATGAGTTCAGTTCATTTCGAACTCCCGTGATTCCAAACAGATAAACTACGATACCGTTCCGATGTATTTGTATCGATTAATCAATCCAATTAATTAAACATATCAAATACAAAATAACATAATTAATTTCTCTAAGAAATAATTATATTCATGAATTAAATTAATCACCCAGTGATATATTTAATTCATTAAGCCGTAAATCAATTTATCTGATAAGTCTATTTAAACATCTAATGTCCCAAATTTAGATATCCAATATCTAATATTCATAATGATAGAATTAGCTTGATTCATTCCGTCGTCAATCCTATTGCGCGACTCGGTAGGTTCGTCTCAGTCAGCAATGGGGGGAACCAAAGAATAGTACTACTCAAGTCGAAGGTTCACGAATACCTATCATAACCTTTCGATTCCGTCATTGACTGTCCTGGAGTGAAATCCGTGTGACGAATCGAGGGTGAGTCAGTTCGAGTATACTAATCCAATTAGCATACCTATAACATGTGCTCCCACTAACCATTATAGTTCGACAGGCACTCTCCATGTCAACGAACACATCATACAAGTCTTCACATAAACTTAACGCCCAGTCAAGTTTCATCGACTTGCGAACGATTAAGTATTTGAGCTATAAACCTTTCCATTGCCGACCCCCTTATCCAATAAGGAGTGGAACGTTTTGCTCCCAAATACACGGACTAGTTTCTATACGTATATTTACGAGTTAGGAATGCTAGTAACTACCAGTAAATAAAGAAACATCCATTGCCTTATATTAGTGATTTACATAATTACAAGTACAATGCCCTCACTCAATCATCCTCTGAGTGGCATTCGAGGGCATACTCCCAATATTATCATCTCACAGTTGGATCAATCACTTATTGCATCCTGACCACATGATCACAAGCCATGTGTCACCATAGATTGTCTTAAGCTGTCACGGTTGGATCAATCACTTGTTGCATCATGACCACATGATCACATGCCATGTGTCACCGTAGACCTTCGACCATATCCACACATTCACACAAATAACATATCACACCAAGGATATCCAAACAATTCACCCAAAGGCAACAAACACAAAGCACGACACCATTGTCAAATCACAATGTACCAAAATGAGATAATATATGCATATATATTATCAAAGCACAACAACAACACCAAGCATATTCATAGGGATCACTTAACCATTCACGAAACACACCATTCACAAAACACACGCGTTTTGAAAGTGAGCCATTAACGAGGCTAAACCGAATCTTTTGAAAGTTCATTTCAAACAAACAAACAAACATACCAATACGATCACCAATCATCATATCCAAAAAACAAGAAATGTATGGACAAGGTACTTGCCTCGAATAATCACAAACGTGGAGAATCGGCCGAAGTAGGATGGCACGAACCAACTACGAACCCGCCGACTCCGCCAAACGCCAACTTGCGACAATATACTACAAAGGACAATAACAACAATGAAAATGAATTCCATAGCACGACCTAAAGTCGCTGAACAAGCAACAAACGACGAAAGTTCAAGGGTTTCCCCCAAAACAGCCAAGAACACGAATCGACCGACCAAAACACGAAAAAGGAATTCCAAACCAAAATATGGATACACAATCCATAGGATATGTTTAAAAACATCATTGACATCAATCGGTTCATCAAAATCGTATAGAAAACGAAATCAAGAACAAAACTCCCAAAAAGTCAACTCTAGGGATCAAGAAAAAATACCTTGATCCGGTGAAGAACAAAGGATTAGATGATGTTATAATCACCTAGGATACTCCAAAACACCTTTGGATTGAGCAAAATTGGCCACGATCGCGATTCCTAGTCGCCCTTGACTTACTCCCGCGGAGAGAAGAGAAAAAAGAGTGAAAATGAGAATAATGTCTGTTGTCCAGTTTATATACACTAGACAGCTTAGCATGCGCGAATCCTTAAGATTAGCGTGCACTATCGAAGCATCAGAACAAAACGTTCTGCCAAAAAGTAGAGTTAGCGTACGCTAACTTCGAAAGTTAGCGTGCGCTAACAAGACCCCCAAACCCAGTCCAGTAGCTTCTGGACTGCCTCGAACTACCAGTTAGCATTGGCTACCACAACCGTAGCGTGCGATAACTACAGCACCTTAGCGCGCGCTAGATAATAGGCGTAGTGCGCTAACGGGCCTGAATCCAACTACTGACCTCTGACCTGCTGCTCGACAGCGTGCGCTAAGGAGATCCCTTAGCGTGCGTTAATGTACTCAGAACTACAACAGTAGTGCTCTCAAAGCTGATTACAACAACGGACTCCTCCGATCGAAATACCAAATACAGGATACGCACGGAAAGCTACAGAATAAGATCATACTAAGAGCTTGAGCTACAATCAAGCTCACACGCAACCATGAAAAAGGTCAAGACAACAAATACAAATGTGGATACCCACAACTTTGGGAAATTGCAAAATGGCCCAAATGCCCGAAAATCACGATACATGATCGAATAACCAAACCGAAGTTCACAACACGTATAACAAAGTTAAACGGACTTACGGTAAACTCAAAACAACTGTTTCGAATGAGATTCAAAAGAATCGAACTCAAGTACGGAAAAGTCGCTAAGAAGCACGGAACTCCACAAAACGACACCGAAACGAACTCGGATGTCAAAAAGCGCAGAATTAATCATTCTCAGAATGACGAAACGGTCATAAGCGAGTCGTCAAAACGGACTCTCGCTAAAAAAAAGAAAATTACCAGAAATCGAAATTGTGGATATTACATACTACCCTCCTTAAAAGAAGTTTCGTCCTAAAACTTAAAACAAGTAGGGTGAAGCAGTATCCCGCCAAAAAACATTCAATGAGATACACAAGAATTGAAAACTCGCTTCCAATGGCTTAACGTTACAAACCACTCAAGAAAACATATGGCGTGAAAACACGCTCCACGACGACCATCACAACGCCACAAGTAGAGACATAATAAAACCAACAAGTGACAAGCGTCATCAAACAGATAATACAATCAAGTCAATTATTCGAACAATCACAAAACATAAAGCACCTATTACAAGGAAACACGTACAATCGAGAAAACAGAAATTAAATACACACAAGGATAATCACCAACAATTCGGACTACGCCGAAATCCTCAAAAACCACACTAGGAATCTCCGTGTCCTTTCGGATCAGAGATGCAAACTTGATCGCCAATCACTCAGCTACTGTCTCGCAATGCACGGCTCGGTGACCCACCTGGCCACACTTCAGACAGTTGATTAACAACGGTGAACGAAAATTCTTCGCAGTACGAGACCGAACAGCAACAATCGGACAACCACGATTGAACAACAATGATCGAACAACAACTGTCGGACAACAATGATCAAACACCAACGACCGAACAACAATGATCGAACAATAACGATCGAACAACAACTATCGAGCAATAATGATCGAACAACAATGATCGAATAACAACAGTCGAACAATGACTCCGAAGTTCACATTTCAACTGAAGATATAAACAAAACTTTTAGAAATTAAAGGACGTTAATTTCGGACAAGGTTCACAAGAACCGAACCGAACTCGGAAAAGTCACAATGATAATCAGATTGATCCGAAACAAGGTCACAACCCATTCGAACGATGGCAACTGAGATACCAAACAAGTTTAAAAAGTATCAACGAACACGAGCGAGTCGATATAATTTAGAATGAGAAAATGCAGAAGTCCAAAAACAATACGAGTATTACATTCGACCTCTTCTAAAAGAAATGTCGTCCCCACAACTCACAACAACGGAAACAAGGCAACAACAAAAAAAGCAACTGACAGAAACATCTCCCATGGGCCTTTCAGAGCCGATCCTGATATTTGTGCTGAAGCGCGAACTACGGAAGTCTTGGTAACCAATTCGCAAAACTGGATTCTGTGTCCCTCAAGTCCGCACTTGAAATGCGTTACTGGAGAGGAAGGACAATTTGTACGTGCATGCCCCGGAACATCACGGTTGAAACACTTCGGCTCGGCATACCAAATATACAAATGCTAGATACAATGGAACATAACATCACAAAACAACATACCGGAGATGCCAACTCAGCACAACATATCAACACGTACAAAGATCACAACAACAACGGCATCGTTCGACGATTTCAACGGCCCGAACGATAACCAGCATACAATTACCAAACATCACGAAATAGCCACGGATGTATACAATCATACAAACTCAAGCTCTAACAGCTCGCACAGGTGCGATAGCACGCAAATCACCACGAAGCGACAACACTAAAGATCAACATCACACCTCTCACAGAGGGCTATCACAACAAATGAGTGGCAAGCGACTCAATGCTCACACCACTAATTCAATCATAACTCGAGGGTTAACACCCTAACGAAAGTGCGAACATCATACATACATTCCCAGACCGCAAACAGGAACGATAGGTTTTAAAAATGAAAACCACCTTTTTGAAAACAATTTGTAAACACCAGTTGATTTTGAGTATCACCTTTGAAAAAGTAGTACAAACATCATTATCGAGACTTTGAAAAACCATCTTGCGTTGGATCAAAATGAGGACACTTTTCTTTAATGAAAAACTTTCAGAAATATTCGACCATTGGGTCTAAGCAAATGTGTTACTAAATCATTGAAAATATCTCGAAATATTTTGGTCCTGGAGAGGAATAATTTTTTAAACATACTGTGGAACCTTGAAAGTACTGCGAGAAAATAATTTATTTTTAAAAGTACGTCTTGAAATTTATTTTCTAATATATTCAAGGTTTCAAAAATCCGTTAGGCTAGAATGCCCAAAAACTCACATGTAACAATATACGTTTACATATTTCAGTACATGCATCAAATCGTTCAAAATCAAGACAATACATGTCTTTTATCAGAAAACAAACAGTCAATAATCAATTTACCTAGGACCGAGGTGAAGCCACTGGTCCCACTCGAGGCCTCTAAGGACCCTCCCGAGCTGGCTAGTGAATCAAGCTCGTGAATCCAGAGTAAAGTCATAGATTCCCTAGAGGCCTCGTCGGACCCTTCCGAGGTGAGCAAAGCACACACAATTACATCATCATTTCATATTAAGCACAAAAGGCTTCCACAAATACTTGCAAAATGAGCAACTCATTGGAAATACACATGCAGCGGACGAAATCAACAGTAAAAAATACATTAGCAGCGACACCACTCCTCATATAAACAAAATATGAGAGTCGAATAACCACATATCACGAAATCAAAATCTAAATAAGGATTCCATCACTTACAAAATAATCATACAAGTAACTCGTGTCACACGAGGCATAACACAAAAAAGGGAGACTTACATCCACAGGTCGCACGAAGATGATGATCGCCTCACGATACTAATCACGAACAACCAACTTAGACGACGCGTCGCGACACGACTCAGTCAGACAAAATCCGACGAAACAAAACTCAACAGACACCACTTAACCCGGCAGCCTAGGTTTCCACAACCTAAGCTCTGATACCATTTATATAACACCCCCAATCAGCTCAGGGATATTACACGTCGTATAACCTTTCCTCAAGGATCTACGAGGCTGGTAATAACATCGAACATCTCAACAATGCCTTTAAGGCTAAAATGACTCAGTAGACCGATTTGGTCTTTCAATAAAAAACATACAACTCAATCTCAATACATGCCCACGCAGCGGTCAAATACAAAATACTCCCATACAACGGGGAAAATACTGCAGCGGAAATTACGTAGAACTGAACCAATACAAAAACGTACGGGTCCTCATGTGATTAGTATCGATCATCTTTCATCATCCTTCATGCTGACCCTGTGCTATGCTCCCCAAAACCTAAATGAAATACAGACATCCACCCCCCGATTACTCAGGGGTTAGCAAAATTCCACTATTTTACTAGTGCAAGTACAAAGTGCAAAATATGACTCATACAATTCAAGTTCCAAGAATAATAATAACCAGAAATCCTCCAAGATTCAAACATAACAAAAAGTACTTCCCGAGGCAAGAGTCTGAGTAAGACTTTCC
Organism: Orobanche coerulescens; assembly: GCA_033398695.1. Taxonomy (NCBI): domain Eukaryota; kingdom Viridiplantae; phylum Streptophyta; class Magnoliopsida; order Lamiales; family Orobanchaceae; genus Orobanche; species Orobanche coerulescens. The sequence continues at coordinate 88,791,946 of CM065809.1, forward strand.
AAAATTGAAAGATCACAAATAAAAGGAAACAATTTATAAAATGATTTAAAATGCCATCGAGAGTTTTAATAGAAAACAATTTAGGATTATCGAATCCTTCTCTTTTCAAAATCAACAGGGGTCACAACCCAAAGGTTTTGTTTTCACAAATAGAAAACCAACAACAATTCACAGGGTCAAAACCCACGTCACGTGTCCTCAACGGACATAAAAATCAACACAACATAATCACCTAAGATATGCAAATCTTGGTCAACGAATACAACACCAACTCGTGAATCCAGGTCTTTACCATTGGATTCCCTCGAGGCCTCGCCGGACCCTCCTGAGGTGAGCAAAATACATTCACGAATCATATACACACCAACTCGTGAATCCAGGGTTATACCATTGGATTCCCTCGAGGCCTCGCCGGACCCTCCCGAGGTGAGCAAAACACATTCACATACCATATACGTAACACCGTGAATACATGCCACGTCATCTTACAGTTGGATCAATCACTTGTTGTCTCCTGACCATATGATCGCATGCCATATGTCACCGTAGGTCTTATCATCTCACGGTTGGATCAATCACTTGTTGCATCCTGACCACATGATCACAAGCCTTGTGTCACCGTAGATTTCTTAGGCTCTCACGGTTGGATCAATCACTTGTTGCATCCTGACCACATGATCACATGCCATGTGTCACCGTAGACCTTCGACCATATCCACACATTCACACAAATAACATATCACACCAAGGATATCCAAACAATTCACCCAAAGGCAACAAACACAAAACACGACATCATTGTCAAATCACAACGTACCGAAATGAGATAATATATGCATATATATTATCAAAGCACAACAACAACACCAAGCATATTCATAGGGTTCACTTAACCATTCAAGAAACACACCATTCACAAAACACACGTGTTTTGAAAGTGATCCCTTAACGAGGCTAAACCGAATCTTTTGAAAGTTCATTTCAAACAAACATACCAATACGATAACCAATCATCATATCCACAAAACAAGAAATGTATGGACAAGGTACTTGCCTTGAATAATCACAAACGCGGAGAATCCGCTGAAGTAGGATGGCACGAACCGACTAAGAACCCGCTGACTCCGCCAAACGCCAATTTGCGACATTAAACTACGAAAGACAATAACAACAATGAAAATGAATTCCATAGCATGACCGAAAGTCTCCCAATTCAAGGAACAAATGACGAAAGTTCAAGGGTTTCCCCCAAAACGGCTAAGAATACGTATCGACCGACCAAAACACGAAAATGGAATCCCAAACCGAAATATGGATATACAATCCATAGGACATGTTTAACAACATCATTTAACAACAATCGGTTCATCAAAATCGTATGGAAAACGAAATCAAGAACAAAACTCCCAAAAAGTCAACTCTAGGGATTTAAGAAAAAATACCTTGATCCGGTGAAGAACAATGGATTAGATGATGTTATAATCACCTAGGATACTCCAAAACACATTTGGATTGAGCAAAATCGGCCAAGATCGCGATTCCTAGTCGCCCTTGACTTACTCCCGCAGAGAGAAGAGGAAAAAGAGTGAATATGAGAATAATGTCTGCTATCAAGTTTATATACACTATACAGATTAGCGTGCGCTAATCATTAAGATTAGCGTGCGGTATCGAAGTATCAGAACAAAACATTCTTCCAAAAAGTACAATTAGCATATGCTAACGACAAAAGTTAGCGTGCGCTAACGAGACCCCCAAACCCAGTCCAGTAGCTTCTGGACTGCCTCGAACTACCAGTTAGTGTGCGCTACCAATACTGTAGCGTGCGCTAATTATAGCACCTTAGCGCGCGCTAGCTAATAGGCGTAGCGTGCGCTAATGGGCCTGAATCTATCTACTAACCTCTGACCTGCTGCTCGACAGCATGCACTAAGGAGATCCCTTAGTGTGCGCTAATGTACCCAGAACTACAGCAGTAGTGCCCTCAAGGCTGGTTACAACAACGGACTCCTCCGATCAAAATATCAAATGCAGGATACACACGGAAAGCTCCAGAATAAGATCATACTAAGAGCTTGAGCTAGCTCACACGAGACCATGAAAAGGGTCAAGACAACAAATACAAATGCGGATACCCCACAACTTTGGGAAATTGCAAAATGGCCCAAATGCCCGAAAATCACGATACGTGATCGAATAACCAAATCGAAGTTCACAACACATCTAACAAAGTTAAACGGACTTACATTAAACTCGAAACAACTGTTTTGAACGAGATTCGCAAGAATCAAACACAAGTGCAGAAAAGTCGCTAAGAATCACGAAACTCAACAAAACGACATCGAAATGAACTCGGATGTCAAAAAGTGCAGAATTAATTGTTCTCAGAATGACGAAAAGGTCACAAACGAGTCATCAAAACTGACTCTCGCCAAAAAAAAATTACCGGAAATCAAAATTGCGGATATTACATTATTGACATGAAAATTCGCATAAAACTCTTTGACTAAATTAGGGTAGCATTTCTTAGGCAAATCAATAATAAACAACCTAAAACCTAAATCGGAGAACATCTTAACAGCACCACAATCAAGAAAAGTATTACCCAAAATAGGATTTTCGAGAACGATCTTCTGATTGCCAATATCCTTATCATAAAACAGAGCGTTGAACTCATCAGGAATAGCCAAATCCCATTTGATTCGCTTGTGAGCGGATTTTGTAGCCATACCCGAAGGATGGATGCCTGAATCCTCATCACCACTGTCGACGTGAAATGGGGTGAGTTGAGTATCTTCACCAGTCTCGTGAAATAAAGTCTCTGTTGTATCCAGGGGGAGAGAAGCTTAAACCAAGTAAAAATGGAGGAGAGAAACAGAGAGGATGAGAGTTTGTCGGAGCAAAATTTTTTGGTGGAGTTTTTCGGAGCAAAATTTTCGGAGGAGTTAGAAATGAAGCAAAACGGCTGATGTATAAGAAGAAGATAGAGATAGGGTTTTCAATTTTTCTACCTTTCTTAATTAATATTTACTAAAATTATAAATTATGACAGTTAATAAGAGTCGCACAGTTATTGTCGTTTAACCTGAAAAAGTTTATGACTGCGCAAGGCAGTCAAAACTCTTGTGACAGTCATTAACAGTCACAAGCATTTGGATTTATCATTGTTTGGTCTTTATGACTGTTATTGGCAGTCATAAAGTTGTGACTGTCATTGACAGTCATAAATTCATGGAGTTTCTATGTCACAAAATCCTGTTTTTGGTAGTGGTTACTCGTTAGCTAAAATGTTATTCTCATTTCCATTATTCTATTGCCGTTAATATGCTATTATCATTTGCAATATTCTATTGCCATAAATATGCTACTGCTTCTCACCTAGTTTGTGTTTATAAAAACACTAGCTAAGTAGCATTTGTCTTAGCGACTGGATATTTCTGAATTGATAAAAAAATGCAAGTATAAGAAAATACAAAGATAATAAAATCACATCATATTTGAAAAATAACCTAGCTTAGTTGATTTTCAATAAAACTGGGCATCTTTCTTTTGCTAATCCGTAGAATTCGTAAAAAGCTTTTGTATAGTATTGTATATTCATTCATTTTTTTGGTATCTCTTTTGATTTTTAGGCGAACATCTAGAGGGGCTTCGAGTTTCATATATAAGGTAATTTATTTACTTATTTTCTCAAATATATATGGATAAGTCATGGATGCAGTTGCCGTCGAGGCTTTCACCACAATATCACAATGGGGTTTTGAGTTTTATTGAACAAGCTCGACAGTATGCGAGAACATGCAATACTATTTTATGTCCTTGCATTCAATGTAAAAATAAGCATTACAAGAAGTTTGATGAAGTGTATGAGCACTTAATTATTATTGGAATAGATCGTTCTTATACTACGTGGATATTCCATGGTGAAATCCCTACGGAAACTCGCGATGAAGGTCATCCAATGAGTGAAGAAGATGAAGATGATAATAGAGAGGCGTATAATTTATTTAGGGATGTATTTGTGTCGGATGATGAGTCTGGGAAAACTAGTGGTGAGGTTAACAATGACGAATTTGCAGACTTACTAAAAGAAGTTGAAGCAGCCTTATACCCCTGTTGTATATCTGACATAAAGTTATCAGCGGTTGTGACATTGTACAACTACAAGTCAACTAATGGTCATTATGACAGTAGCTCAAATGAGCTCCTTGGGATTTTAGGCAATATGCTTCCCAAACACAACACCCTTCCGACCTCTGTTTATACATTGCGTAAGTTGTTGAAACCATTAGATTTAGGATATGAGAAGATTCATGCTTGCCCTAAGGACTTCTACCTATTCAGAAAAGACCTTGAAGATTTGGAATCTTGTCCCAAGTGTGGTACTTCACGGTGGAAAGTGGACAAAGTAAGTGAGAAAGTTCGTCAAGGGGTTCCAGCAAAGGTGTTACGGTATTTTCCCATAATACCATGGTTTAAAAGAATGTTCAAATCTGTTGAGATGGCGGAGGACCTAATTTGGCACTCAAATCACAAAAGTCAGGATAATAAGATGCGTCATCCGGTCGATTCAGTTTCTTGGGATATAATAAATAATAAGTGGCCTATATTTGCCTCAGAGCCGAGAAATATCCACCTTGGTCTTGCAACAGATGGTTTTAACCCTTTTGGAGATCTTAGTACACGATATAGTTGTTGGCCCATTATTTTAGTGAATTATAACCTCCCCCTGGATGTGTATGTCAAAAGTCAATCTGATGCTTACATTATTAATTACTGGACCAAAGCAGCCGAGAAATGATATTGACGTCTATTTAGAACCATTAATTGATGATCTAAATGTATAGTGGGATATGGGGGTTGAGGTTTACAATTCATTTACGAAGTCATTATTCAATTTGAAGGCTGTCTTGATGTGGACAATCAATGATTTTCCAGCATACGTGAATTTAGCGAGGTGTGCGACTAAGGGGAAACATGCATGTCCTTTATATCGTTTAAAAACAGATAGTACGTGGCTTAAACACTGTAGAAAGTTTGCCTACCTAGGACACATGAGATTTCTTGCAATCACATTTCATAAGAAACTTAAATGGTTTAATGGAAAGAAAGAAACTAAAGGAAAATCTAGACCTTTAAGTGGAAAAGAAATAATGAACGAGGTAAAACATATTACAAATAATTTTGGAAAAATTGTTATGCATAGCAAAAGTAAAAAGAGAAAGAGGAATAAACGTCAAGACTGTTCAGAGAGTATACCAAAGGCGAATTCAACATGGAAGAAGAAATCTGACTTGCCATATTGGAGTGTAAGTTCTTCTGATTATTATATATTCTATAATTAATATAAATTAATAATTATTAATGAAATTACCTTCTAGAAGTATAATACTTAAATACATATTATCGATTTATAGGAGATTTTGGTACTATATAACTTGGATGTGATGAATGTAGAGAAAAATGTGTGCGGGAATATTATCGGTGCATTGCTGAATATGAAGTTCAAATCTAAGGATGGTATTAATGCTCGAAAAGACTTGGTAGATTTGAAGATTTGAGAAGAACTACATCCTCAAGAGAAAGGTGGAAATAAATACCACTTTCCCGCTGCTCCGTATACACTGACTAAGAAGGAAATGGACGTATTTTACACTAGATTAAAGAAAGTTAAACTACCAGATGGTTACAGCTCGAATATCAGTAATTGTGTGTGCTTAGAAGAGCACAAGCTGTTGGGTTTAAAATCTCATGATTGTCATGTTTTGATGCAACAATTACTTTGTGTTGCTTTACGCGGTCTGTTAACGAAAGGGCCGAGGAACTCAATATTTTTGTTATGTGCATTTTACAATGAGTTGTGTCAAAGAGTGATAGATAGAAATTATTTGGAGAAACATGAAGAGGAAATTTCTGAATCTCTATGCCTATTGGAAAGGTATTTTCCACCTGCTTTCTTTATGATCATGGTTCATTTGACAATTCATTTAGCAAGAGAAGCACGTTTATGTGGGCCTATTCACTATCGATGGATATATCCATTTGAAAAGTAATTCCAAATTATTTAGTATATAATATAGATATAGATTATGAAAATTCTATTTACGTGTATATTTCAGATTTATGAAAGTACTTAAAGATTTTGTAAGGAATCGAGCAAATCCTTAAGGTTGTATAGCAGAGTGTTACCTTGCCGAAGAACGTATGCGATTTTGTAGTATGTACATAAAAAAGCTGCTAATATTGAAATTCGTTCCAAGAGGAATGAAGATGCAGATAATAGACAGGAAATAGAAGGCCGGACAATATCTCAAGGAAAGGAAAAGATTCTGGAGAACAAAGTCTTACAATCCGCACATCGTTACGTGTTATTAATACTACTGTCATTCAACCTTACCTTCAGTCGGTATATTCTACCAACCAATTAATTCATTCTTTTATTTTATTATATATGTAGTAGTATATTAATATAGTGTATAATAATTTCAGGATGCATATCGAGGAACTTAAGCAAACAGATACCCGTTTAGCAAGTAATGAGTCATTATTACATAAACATCATATGGAAACTTTTGCTAACTGGTTATCAAAAAATGTTTCTAGTGATGCGTCCTCTCAAGTTAAATGGATTGCCTATGGACCTAGAAGTGTAGTACAGTCTTTTACAGGGTATATCGTTAGTGGGCATCGTTACCATACGATTGATATTGATAGGTAGTGGTGTTTCAATCGAAGCGGACAATCTTCTGGCACGAATATCATATTACGGAGTGATACGTGATATTATTTTACTAGATTATTATGCTTTCAAGATTCCATTTTTCAGGTGTGACTGGGCTAATCCAGAGACTGTGTGAAAGTCGAAGAGGGTTTCACATTAGTTAATCTACATCAAGGTCTTCGAACTTTAGAGGACGATCCTTTCATCTTAGCATCACAAGCAAAGCAAGTACTTTATTCTAGAGATAGTGATGAGTCCAACTAGTATTGTTGCTCAGAATGACACCTAGAGGTATTCATGACATGGATTTGATGGAAGATGAATCATATACATCATCAATACCGTTGAACATGTTACAATTGGAGGTTGATATTAATGCACAAGAACCGTATTAAAGGGCTGGATGTGATGGTGTTGACTTAATTGATCCATGAAACTAGTAGTTATAAGAACTTTCACAAGTCGTGTTTATAGTGTTTATTTGTTTTCAAGGGTTAGTGTTTACTCGAGATTAATTATGACCTTAATTTTTTTGTTATGAAATTCATTATGCAGTTCATTTCTTGATGGTAATGATTTGGATATATTATATATGCAGTTGGACCATTAAATTTCTAAAATATGGGCAAGAAACGAAACAGGAAGCTTTTGGATGAAGTTCAGACAGAAAACCAGGTCAATTGATTATTAGGAGTTTTATTGTTTAATTTATATTATTCATCAAAATTCATTACATTGTTAGGTACTTTATTCAAGAAAACAGTTATCCTATTAAAACATGTTAGGTATAAAAAATGAATATATTTGCATAACCTGTGCATAAGTATAATGTTAGATACAAAATTAGGTAATACATGTATTTTTCTATACATTGTAACATAAATCCATAATATATATGTATTTTACAGGAACTGTGGTTCTTTTTAAAGCAGCTGTTTTGAAACTATTTTAAAACTGTGTTTGTGGTATGTTAAATACTTCTTTCATCCATTTGTATGAAAATAATATATTAGAATTAGGTTTCTGGTATGTTAAATATACCAGAAATCCAATGCTAAATATGTATGTTAAATGAAGAAACACATTTGCTCAGAAATCCAATATATGAAAATACATATATAAAATTAGGTTATATACTTATTTTCAAACATGAATGAAGGTAATATCCATCTCTTAAAGAATTGGTTTGTGATATGTTACAGGAATCAAGTCCAAGGTTATCACAAATGGACTCAAGCACGTCCAATTTGGATGAGAATAAAAAAAAGGTCTGTAGTGCATCAAAACTAATTTTGGGTGGTGATCGACAAGAGATAGATCGTAATGAATACGGGAAACCGATAGGGGATGTGTTAGTGAAGCTGTCAACTTTTTTTGGCACCATGATCAAGGAGTTTGTGCCATATACATTAGACTCATGGGAAAGCTTGAGTGAAGATTTGAAGCAGAAAATATGGAATTGTGTTAAGGTAAGTGTAGTTTTCATAAGTTTAGAGTTTATAAATATGTTGCTAATTTAGTTATTATGTGGACTGATTAAATGGTTAATTAACTTGTTGTGTTGTATGGTTAATTTAGTTAAAGAAGCTTGTTTTTTAGCTGCTGGTCTTGCCCGATTCGGTCTTTATTAAGTTGGTCTATACATTTTATTTAATATCAGGACATTTTATTAATCTATTAATATTGTAAGTATTTTTTTTACAGCTTAAATTTAATATTGATGATATTGAGAAGATGACCATATTTCAAAAGCTGGGAAAATTATGGCGTGGTAAGAAGTCTACTTTTCAGAAAAACATACGAAGAGCCAATGAGAGTCGAATGCCTTCACGGTCACTTGCTTTATTAAAACCTGAATTTATGGAAATAAAAGATTGGAATACTTTTGTGAAGAAGACTCTATCCCCTGAATTTCAAGTAATTACTTTACCATTAGTTTCATTATTATTCACTTTATCAAGAATTTATATTTACTCATATTATGCAATCCGGCTGATTTCCAGGAAAAGAGTGCTCGATACCAACAGATGCGGGCAAAACAAGAACATGTTCATACTATGAGTCATCAAGGTTATGCCTGTTTGCATGAAAATATGGTAATTGATTGAATATAGTAATGATTTTAAATACTGTTAATATAATCCATATAACTTCTTTTGCTTATAATATTTTTATTAATAATTTGCTAGAAACGAGAAAATCCCAACAAGGAAATTTCCAGGGTTGACGTGTGGATTCAAGGACATACAAAGAAAAACGGGCAACCGAGTAATGAAGTTGTTGCCGAAATTATTGTAAGACAGCTTCTCTTAATACACTCGTATACTTAATTATTTTTTTATCTTCTATGATTTAATGAAGCATAATAAAACATATCATTTTATTTATAGAAAAAAATTGAAGAATGCCCACCATAACCCCAATCGACACAAAACTTATCAGATGATGCAATAAGCCACATTTTTGGCAAGGAAGCTCGAGGGAGAGTTCGAGGAATGGGCTATGGAGTTACACCCTCAAAAGTTGGTGCAGAATTAAAACAAAATCAGTCCATTAAACAAATTCGAGGCGAGGTGCAAAATCTTACAAATATTGTTGAAGAATTAAAATCTATATACTCCAAAGCCATGGATCAGCGAGCAAATAAAATCATGGAGAACATGTAATTAGGTCTAGAATTATGGATCATTTTTTAGGTTTTTGTTGTATTTTGAATTGAAGCACGTTAGGTTTGGAATGTCTTTTATACTTTTAGGTTTTTGTTGCATTTGTATTTTGTGAGTGTTGGTAGTGTTGCTGAGCAGACCCAACAATTTTTAGTCTTAGGTTAGAAAGCATTTTTAATCTAGTTGGTGCAGATTTTGCCGACCCAACAATTTGACTCACATTGTATTTTCAGGCTGGTAGTGTTGGTGTTTCCAGTGGTACTATTGGCAATGGCAGTGGTATTGTTGCTAAGTGCCTAAACCCTGCAGAAATACAGGTTCGATAATTACTTCTCAATAAGTTAGTTTTATTGGTTCATCATGTATAACATGTTAATTAGAATTTTTGATCTTCCACTCAGTCGTAGCCCGATTTAGAGCCTATGGAGCTGAATACTAAATGCAAGATACTGAATTGGATTGGAGATGGTGTTGTGGTTGCGGAGGGTCGATAATGTCTACAGATCCTAAATCAACAGTGCACCATATCCCTCTTGGTAAAGCTTGTTGAAAGGTATGGGTTGATAATGTTTTAGTGGAGAATATAGATTTAAGTCGACCAAACGATGAGCATATGACTCTTGATGATGCGATTGGAAGAACTGTTGCATGGTTGGCCAAATTTATAGCTCCATTTGATTGAATCTTGGATTTTGCATATCATTTATACAGAGTTGCTTAGGATTTATATTCTAGCTTGTTGAATATAAAGGGATATTTTGGTTATAAATGTAAATTGTTGTTTTTGTGAGTGTATGTGTGGTTTGTACGAAATATGTTCGTTGTGTCTTGTTGAGTATATGGGAATGCGAATGTTATATGAATTCTGATAATTCTGGTATGGATGTTCTGGTATGAATTCTGTTAATTATGGTATGGATGTTCTGGTAATTCTGGTGGATTTATTTATGTAATTTTTGGTAATTTTGGTATGGATGTACATTGTTCAGTGAGTTGGTAATTATGTTATGTAGTAGGCTGAAAAAAAATATATGTGGTTTTTACAGTGTGCTCATTGACACCATAAAAAGATTTCTAACGGCCCGCAAACACAGAGATATAATTAATAGTTTGACCTGGAAATAGTTTCAACGGCGCGCAAGAGTGAGTTGTGGATGTCATCAAGCACGGCATATTACGCACGCCGTGGATGCCCCCAATAATGGCGCACAAAGCATGTCGTGGATGCCTGTAATTACGATGTGCTTCGCGCGCCGTAGATTCCATCAAGCAAGGCATACTTTGCTCGCTTCAAATAATCCTCAAACATGGCGTACGTCACGTGCTGTGGATTCGTTCAAGCAAGGCGTACACCGCGCGCTCTAAATAGTCTTGGAACACGGCGTACATTGCGCGCCGTAATTAGATGCCACTTTTTACGACTTTAAACTTACGACTTCCTCCAAGGCGTGCAATGCGGGCCGTAAAAGACTTTCAACGGTGTTGTTGCCTGAAATATTATCCGAAGATGAATATTGCTGGAATGGTCGAGCAACAGCAAATTGCGAGAGCACACCCGAGGGAATGGAAATAACACAAGATTTGCCGGGTTTGTTAGGCCCGGACTTGAATGCTCTCGCGAGATGTTATTAATACAAATATTCGGGGATATAAGTATTAATGTAATAATGCGATTACAATGAGTGTAAAAGATCCTATTTATCTAGCTCTTGAGCGAAGCTCTGCGTGTTTCGTCTCTGCCGACCGTCTTTCGTGTAAGAGGTGCTGAGAGAGAAGAAAGGCCGAGAGATAGCTTTTGCCAAGAGTAAGAAAGCCAAGTTATGGGTTGAGCTTGTTTAGAAGCCAGAGAATCAGACTGTTTTCCAAGTGTGGACAGCCCTCTATTTATAGGAGCTGAGATGCCCTATTTCTGACGGGCGATCGCCTTTCTTGTAATATAATAAGGGGTGATCGTCTTTATGTCACATGGGTGTCTGCCTTGAAGTCCGCGGCTGCTGCAGGCAGTCAGCTGCGCGGTCCAATGAGGAGCCTGCACGCGTCCTGAGTCGCTGTCCCGGGCGGTCCCACTATGCACCTTTCGGCGGGTCTGTCGGTTGGTGGAAAGATGCTGACAGGCTGTGGTCAACGATCCATGTCTTGCGGCGCCTTTTCCGGATCTGCACATGGGTCCTTGTCCTGAACCTCGGCCTTCGCTGACTGGACGGGCGATGGCTTCGTGTGGCATGAGGTGGTCGGCAATTGCCGGTCACCAGGGGGTCGATCGCCAAGTACCGAGAGACGATCGGCTTAGATGTCGATCGCTCAGCACCGGGACTTGTCCTGGGACCTTCGGTCGGCCAATCTGCCTTGGCTGCTGGACTCTAACTCGGTCGCCCGGTCTTTGAGGCGATCGCCTGTTGATACGTATAAATCTCGACACAACAATTGCCCCCCAGCTTGCTCCGATGTTGAGGACATGGGGTGATCTGGTTCTTGCTGGCGATCGCGTAGGATGAAGACGGGCGATCCGTTGAGTGGACTTTGGTTTTGGACTTGGGCGATATGGTCGATTGGCTAGCTATCTTCGGTCTTGTACCCGCAATAAACAATTTTGGCCGGTCCCTCGTAGAAAGCTGATTGTTTCGTTATTGAGGAACCGTGCACAGTCGTGGAGTTCGATGGACCGACTCCATGATCGTGTCTTAAGCGCGAGCGACATTGTATGTCTCGTGACTCATTTTATTGTGAGGGTCCTCTGTTAGGCTACGCCTCGCCTCGTATTTAAACGAAGGGCATGCGGTCTTGGTCTAGAGGAGTCCTTGCACAGGGCATCGTCGGATTAATCAACTCCACTTTCGTGGTTTGTTAGCTCTACTTCCACCTCAGCCCGCCATGAAGATGGCGACCCTCGATGGTGTACGTTGAGACGGGGGTAGGGACGCGTTGCATTGTCCGAGCTCACCAAGTTAGATGATGAACCTTTGAGGGCGGGCGAGCATGTCCACTGATTAGTTTTGGAGGGCCGTCAAACTACGCTGGACTCGTATTTAAACGAAGGGCGGGCGATCGTGGCCCAAAGGGACCTTGCATGGCCGAAGCAGTCGGTTCCATCGACTACCAGGACCATGGCTGCACTCTTCTACCTCGGATCGTCATGTAGATTCCGACCTTCGATGGTGTACGTTGTGCGGGGGAGGCGATCTCGTGCCTTAGTCCATGGTGAACTGTAGATGGCGAACGAGTCCTCCGGTTTTGATGATGTCGTTTGATAATGGCGATCGGGCTGGAAGACTGGTGATCGTTATTCGTCTGCCGATCGTGTTGCTCATAGGTTGAAAAGTAACCTTTGCGTGGCCAGAAAGTCTGCGGCTTTGGCGCGGAAAATCGTGTAGGTCGGGGAGGTCCTTCGTAAGATGCCTGAACATAGGCGAAATACCATGGAATCCCCTTAGGACCGAGTAGAGGGCGATCTCATCGCTTACGGGCTCGCCGTTGAGGATGATCTCGTCTACCCGGTTGATGTAGTCTGCGTCGGATTCTTCTTCCTCTTGCCTGATCTGCATCATGCGATGGGGACCTTCCGGCCGAGCGACCTTGTTGGCGAAGTACACTGTGAAGTTGTTCGCCAGTTGTTCAAAGGAACCGATTGATCGAGGTGGCAATGAGACGTACCACCTATGGGCCAGGTCGCCCAGCATCAGCGGGAACATTCGGCATCTGGTCGCGTCTGATGCCCCGCACTTAGTCATCTAGATCCGGAACTTGTTCAGGTGAGTCTCGGGATCCGACCTCCCCTCGTACAGAGGTGTTTTCGAAGGAGCGATCCTACACTGCACGGGGGCGAGCTCGATGTGGACCGCGAGTGGCTCGCTTGGCTCGGCGATATTGCTACTGGCGCCTGCCCCAGTTTCTCGGAGCGCCTTCATGTCGTTGATCTAGCGTTGCATCGCGGCCATTGCTGTAGCCTAATCGCACGTGGTTCGTCTTACGGAGCGGGAGCCAAGGCGATCGTGTCCCGATCGCCTGACTCCGCGATCGCCGATCTTGGTTCTTCGGAGAGGAGGAGCCAGATGGCTGGCCTACCTTCTGGGAGCCGGATACGCCGAACTCCTGGTGACGGACTCGGGCTCCGTCATCTCGTGGCTGGGGCCGGACTGTCCCGGTCGCCAAGATGGATCGCTGCCTAGGCGGCTGAAAACAGAGGTGCCCCGGCTGGCGAGCGCCTCTTCTTGCGAATGGGAGCCTCCTGGCGATCGCTCGGTCAGTAACGCCTTGAACTTCCGTTTGCTCACGCAGCGGATCGCCGAGGGGGTTATAGCGGGCGCATCGAATGTTCTCCATCGCTTCTGAAGGATGGCCATGGCCTCTTCGATCTGTTCCGTGGTTTGGAACTGATCGAGCGAGAGGCTTGGGCCGTCTTTCGGGGGCGGTATCGAGAGTCTCGGACCGCGGCGGCTACCCTCTGCCATAGGCTGTGGCTCGGATTGAGACGGAATGAGGCGTCTGGGGGATGGGCCAGCGTCTTTCTTTGATGTGGATGCAGAAGTCATTATTCTGAAGGCTTTTCTCTGAAGAACAGTGAATGTTTCTTCAGGTATATGCCCCGGAGAACAGTGAGTGTTCTTCGAGACGGTAGGAATAAAAATTGAAGGTAGATGTCCCTCCTTCTAGAGCCAATTGTTGTTGCCCGAAATATTATCCAAAGATGAATATTGCTGGAATGGTCGAGCAACAGCAAATTGCGAGAGCATGCCCGAGGGAATGGAAATAACACAAGATTTGCCGGGTTTGTTAGGCCCGGGCTTGAATGCTCTCGCGAGATGTTATTAAAACAAATATTCGGGGATACAAGTATTAATGTAAGAATGCGATTACAATGAGTGTAAAAGATCCTATTTATCTATCTCTTGAGCGAAGCTCTGCGTGTTTCGTCTCTGCCGACCGTCTTTCGTGTAAGAGGTGCTGAGAGAGAAGAAAGGCCGAGAGATAGCTGTTTCCAAGAGTAAGAAAGCCAAGTTATGGGTTGAGCTTGTTTAGAAGCCAAAGAATCAGACTGTCTTCCAAGTGTGGACAGTCCTCTATTTATAGGAGCTGAGATGCCCTGTTTCTGATGGGCGATCGCCTTTCTTGTAATATAATAAGGGGCGATCGTCTTTATGTCACATGGGCTGTCCGCCTTGAAGTCTGCGGCTGCTGCTGGCAGTCAGCTGCGCGGTCCAATGAGGAGCCTGCACGCGTCCTGAGTCGCTGTCCCGGGCGGTCCCACTATGCACCTTTCGGCGGGTCTGTCGGTTGGTGGAAAGATACTGACAGGCTGTGGTCAACGATCCATGTCTTGCGTCGCCTTTTTCGGATCTGCACATGGGTCCTTGTCCTGAACCTCGGCCTTCGCCGACTGGACGGGCGATGGCTTCGCGTGGCATGAGGTGGTCGGCAATTACCGGTCACTAGGGGGTCGATCGCCAAGTACCGAGAGACGATTGGCTTAGATGTCAATCGCTCGGCACCGGGACTTGTCCTGGGACCTTCGGTCGGCCAATCTGTCTTGGTTGCTGGGCTCTGTCTCAGTCGCTCGGTCTTTGAGGCGATCACCTGTTGAGATGTATAAATCTCGACACAACAAACGGCTCACATCGCGCACCGTAAAAACTTGTTTTTATAGTAGTGAATGTTTGGTGGTATTTGCGGTAATTTTGAATGTTCAATGTTTTGAATTGTGTTTGTTGTTATAAATGTGTTGGTTTGATTGTACACTTGGATGTGTATCGTGTTGTGTGTTGATCGTGAGATATGATGACTATGCATTGTTTGTGATGATGGTTGTAATGTCGATATCGCACTATGTGGGTTGGTTGTGTAAAGTTCGTGATGATCGATGTAATGATTGGCCATGTACATTGTTGGTGAAATGTGAATGTTGTGTGTTGTGTTGCTTAGTTCACTCATGTGGGTTCGACGGGACCTACGAGGATTCATGGCAAGGGATCATGGGATCGAAACTTAGTAGGTGGTGCTGAGATGCAATTGTGCGGGTCTAACGAGGCTTACGATGACACATGGCCAGATATCATGGGGTCAGGGCACAGTACGTCCAACCGTGTGGGTTCGAAGGGGCCTATGGTGACTCGTGGTAAGGGATCACGGAGTCGGGACTCATTGTTGTGATTTATGAGTTGTTGTGTTTAGCTCAATCCGTGCGGGTAGTTGAACCTATAGAGACACGCGACAGGATATCAAGAGGTCATGAGCATGTTGATATTTGATGTTGTGATTCGCTCAATCCATGTGGGTTGTTGAACCTACGGAGACAAGCGGCAAGGGATCATTGGGTCACAAGCATGTTTTGATTATTGAAGCTTTTGAAAAGGAAGTTTTATGAAAATAAATGTCGGGATGAGACTCAAATGATTCTTGGAAAGGTTTTCCATTTTATTTAATTAAGGTGATGTGAAATGAGATTTGCGCTGAGACACTAATGTTTTAGAAACTAGTTTTTTGTAACTTAGGACTTGAGGTCCTAAAGGCTTTTTGATATCTAAAACTCCCGAGATGATACTTTTGTTTTCAATTGCTTTGTTTCCTAATCACTAAAAACCTCTCGAAACTATCTGTTGTATGATTATCATTATCTGATTAGTGATTGATGTTTGCTTGCTACATCTTATATGGTTATGATACTTGTACTAGAAAATTCGATTTGCTAACCCCTTAAATGGGATAAATACATTTCATGCATTTCAGATATGCTTAGTTCAAGGGAGTAGTCACAGGATTGGCATGGAAGAGGATGAGCTACGATACTTATCAAGAGTGAGAGTGTTCAGTGCTATTTTGTGGTATTGTCGAGTTGTATTCTAGTTCTGGTGCATTGTATTTTGTCCCTAGTGGGGTATGTGTTGTAGGGAATTATATTTCGGTTTGATTTAGTCATGTGACCTTATCAGTCCATGTTGTTATGTAGTTTGACCCCGGGCGGTCAAACATTTGGTTGTCTTGTAGTGTCTAGCCCGGTAGATCCTTGAGAGAAGGGTCTATGGCGTGTGATATTCCTGGATATTTCTGAGGGTGTTATATTTAAGGTATCAAAGCTTAGATTATGGAAACCTAGGTTGTCGGGTCGATTCAAGTCGTATCCTTGTCACGTCATTCGAGTTGTTGGCTGACAAGCTGAGTTGGGCGTTATCACATTTTGTCGTCTATGTTGTCGATTGATATTAGTATCATGGGCGACCTTCATCTTCGTGCGACCTGTGGATGTAAGTCTCTTCTTTTATATTCTGTATTTAATGACATTGTTATGTGCGCGTTGTGAGATGAAATCCGTGTTTGATACTTATTGTATATTACTCATGAAGTGATCGAGATGTATTGATGGATTGAACTTTGAGTGATGTACTGTGTTATTATTTTATGAACATTGATGTGTTTTGGAAAGCGAATCGGTAGTAGAGTTTGTTGAAAAAACTCAGATAGACGGTTTCGACCTATGTTTGAATTCGGTGTTTAGGCGTTATGTTTGTTAAACTGGTAGTTCTGAATGTCAAATAAACATATGCTTGAGAGTCGATTATTTTTTACTAATGGTTTTTACTTGCTAAAACGTGTTCCCATTGATAATCATATACACTGCATACGTGTTTGAAAGTGGTTTTCTGAAATTTCATAGACTTGAGTATGTTTGTGGAAAATTAATTTTCTAAAATGTTTTGATTTGTGCGGTTAAGCGGCGGTTCAATGTGAATTTTGAAAATTATTTGAATTTTGGCGAGCCGGCCTTGTATTTTCAAATGGAAACTTACGACGGTATTTGAAAATTGTGTTTTGGGGTATTTTGGACACTTTTGCAAGATGTTACCGTCAGTAATCTTTTGACATGTTTCAAAGGATTTTAGAAATGATTTTAGCAGATCGATTTTATTTTCAAATAACTAAAATATATGATTTGAAAATCTTTCACACCATAAAACTTTTGTATTCTAAAATAAAAATGTGATTTTATTCTCGAGAAATGGTGATAGATGAAAATTTTCTGAATAGAGCCAATTAGCACACGCTAATTTCACCATTAGTGCATGCTAATGAACCTAGTCAGAACACATGATTATTACATCTCATTAACGCACACTAATTGTAATATCCGGTATTTTCTCTTTCCGTTATCTTGGATTGTCTGTGTCTTGACGCCGGATATTTTCTTGTTGATGTGAATCGAAGTGATTTCTATCGTGATACTCTATTTGTTTCTATCTCATAGTCGTTTTAGTCGGGTTCAACTTCTTGTCGCGTGCGTTTCTTTGATTAAATATGTGCATGTGATGTGGTATGTGATGTATCGTTATTTGCTTGTTATTGTTTTGAATCATAGCCGGTGGCGTTGTGTTGGTCGTCGTGGAGCGTGTTTTCACACTGTATATTCCTTTGCGTTGCTTGTAACGTTTCGCCGATGGGCGAAAGTTACGCATTTCTTGTGTATCTCGTTGATTTTTCCTGACGGGATATTGCTTCTCCCTACTTGTTTTAAGTTTCGGGACGAAACTTCGTTTAAGGAGGGTATTATGTAATATCCGAAAATTTCGATTTCTGATAATTTTCCTTTTTTGGAGAAATTCCATCTTAGCGACTCTGTTGTGACCGTTTCGTCATTCCGGGAATGATTAATTCTGCACTTTTTGTCATCTGAGTTCATTTCGGTATCGTTTTGTTGAGTTCCGAGTTCCTAAACGACTTTTTCCGCACTTGAGTTCAATTCTTGCGAATCTCATCCGAAAATGTTGTTTCGAGATTCTTATAAGTTCATTTAATGTTATTATTCATGTTGCGAGCTTTGTCTTCGTGTTTCGATCGCGTATCGTGTATTTCGGACGTATTGGGCCGTTTTCGTAATTTCCCAAAGTTTGGGGTAATTACTTCCATTGTCGAATTTCGAGCCCTCAGGTGGTCGGAATCGTGTGTTCTCTTAGCGCTTAGATTCGTCTTTGCGAGTACTTCGTAACCATGTCTTCGGTTTATATTCAGGTCTGAGTTTCGGGTTTGTCTGGACCGTCGGAGTTGGCCACGACCGAGTCATGGCCGGGCATTTTGGGGCCAGGCCACTCCTGGTCGAGTTACGGCCGTAATGGCCCGGCAGCTACGGCCGTAAGGCCTGCTACATACGTAAGCTTTGGCTGGTCACGTACATAGCGCTGCCGGCATTTTTGGGCAGAAGACTCGGCCATGGCCGATTACGTACGTAAGGCGGCGGGCAGGCTGCCTATATAAGGCCAGCAGACGGGTTTTCACCCATTTTCTCACCTCGTTTCTTTCCCTTCTGCGGCTGGAGGCTTGGTAGGCGTGGAGGCATGTTGTCAAGTGATGAATCCATGAAGTCTTGGAGTTCATATCATCCATTATCCATCCTATAACATCCTTTGATCGAGCGAATCAGGTCAGATTTTCTAGAAATCCTAGTTTGGGGAAATTGGGGGTTTTGTTCAATTTTGTCTGATTTAACCGTAATAACTTAGGTTTGTGATGTATTGATGATTATTTGGATATATTCTATCATTTCTGTTGTTATTCCATGGTTGGATTGTATAGATTTGTTGTTTTGGTCGAGTTCTTAATCGGCGCCTTGAAGGTGTCTGATAAAAGGTCTTAGAGGGGGATTCCGGCGTTATGCGATTATTATTCATCGTACCATTGTTGATTTATTGTTGATATGACTTAGGGACGTAATCCTTGTGAAGAACTCGAGTCGGAACCCTCCTGTTCGTTGTATTCTTCGGGGTCCGAGCTTCCTGGTCGAACCGTGTTCTTCGGAGTGTTCGGTAGCGGTTATTGAGGCAAGTATCTTGCTATATGATTTTTGTCTTGTGGATATAAACTTCGTGTTAGGTTTGTGATGAATTGTTTTGCCTTCGTGAACGTGCTTCATATAATTTCATAAGTGTGAACAATTGATGGTAGTGATGATGTTTCTCACTTGGTTCGTGTTGTGCGTGATTGGTTATGGTTGAATTGTCGTGATGATCATGACATTTGTGTCGGTTTGATTTCATATTTGAATATGTATTACGATGTATTGTCGATTGGTTTGACTTATTGATAACCATGTGTGTTACATGCTGTGATGTGTTGAGTTGATCAATAGGAGTTGCGTCGTAACAATGTGTTTTCCAGGTAAGGTCTGACGAAGCCTCTGGAGTTCGGTACATGATGTGTACGAACAAGATGTGTATTCCAGGTAGTGTAATACCACCAGTATTACATGCTTTTTCACTTTGGGCGCTCACGTACATTTCTTCTATTTGATAAATAAATGTACTCCATTGCAATAAAACATATTTTGTATAATATGGTTGCACTGTATTGTTCGCATCTGTTATTCGTGCATTGTGATGGTGTGATGATTGACGAACTTTCAGTGACATACCTCGATGTCGTTAGGTAATTATCGGTGCGAATATGACGGCGGCCAACGTCTTGTTCCCCGAGAGATTTCCAGACGACATGGAGAGGGAGTCGCGTCATAAGAAATTAATGTGATAATAATTTAGCAAACAAAACTGTCCTTTACGTACGTTATACTCCGAGTCATTACGTATGCTATATCTGAGTCATTACATACGTTAAATATCGGCCCTTACGTACGTAACATCGGTCTTCGATCTTCGGATAGGAATCTTCGTCAGGTAGTACGCATGCCGACCAACTTTCGGCGTGATTGCGACAGGCAAGTCAACGAGGTGTTACGTACGTTAACCCGCTTTCGTTACGTACGTAACGATGTTTGTAAATCGTTCCAGTGAGTTCCTTACGTACGTTAATATTTTTCCATAACGTACGTAAAGTCTCTTACGTACGTAAACTGTCAGGCATAACGTATGTAAGGGCAATCTGAGTTTATAAAAGAACACTTTGCCTTTCATTTCTTCCGTCCCAAAAATCATTCTTCTTCCTTATACACTGCTCTCCACCATCCTTGAGCCAATTCTAACCTCCCAATTCAAGTGTTATCCTATTAGAGTACGTTAATCAAGCTTCGGGGAAGGTCTTGAAGGTGTTATCCTCTCGTTCTCCTTCGTCCACCGTCGTTCTTCATCATCTTTTGTCAGTAAAGGTAAGTTTATCCAACCTTGAACTCATTTCAGTATTGCTTAGTAAGTTATAGTAAACCTCGGATGCCTTGGGTAGCTTAGAACCCTCAGTAATAATCGAACCGGTATATAACTATCGCAATTGTTAATCGATATCCATCAAAGCTAGAAATTGGAATGAATAATGGTAGAACTCATAATCATATTGCTAATCACCAACTTCTCGGAATCATCTTGAAGGATTTCATGTATAACCGTATTATCATGTTGAATAAAACCGTTAATGAATCCTTGATGAACTTACCAACAATTTCTAGCCGAATAGATACCGAAACATGTTAAGATGATGGATTAATCGTTCTAGACTTGCATATTAAGACAACGATGAAATCTTGGTGATTGTTGGTTATAATTAACTAGGAATGTTGTGTTAGAACACTATTGTTTAGCGGAAGGATAACTTATAAAGGATGTTGCCGAACCTAAGAAATTAATGGCACGCATTATGGTTAAAAATGGAGAAATTCGATTCCGACATCATAAGCAACTACGATAGGGTTCTAACAGGCGGGAGGGGGAGGAACGTCGTTGATCATCATTGTTATCATAAGATATTAATCGACAAACATGTAATAGGTCGGATTTCCAAGTGCGATCGTTCAAGCCGTTGCTTTGTCAAGAAATATCTCTCGTCGGATTTGAGGCAAGTGAATCTTGCTCAGACTTTACGTCTTATAATTTTAGACATAGTAAATGTTACTATTGTAGAATGGTGCTCTTACGATTATCTTGTCCGGAGTATTCTCGTGTAGATACTACCGTGACCCTTGGCCGCGGCCTTGGGAGTTTTCTTGCTGGACCGTGTTGCGGGATAAAACCTGAATGGTACCCACGTCCGGAGTATTCCTGTGTAGATACTTCCGTGACCCTTGGTTGCGACCTTGGGAGTTTATGTGCTGATAAAAGGAATAACATGGAACATTCGGTGATAACTTTATTCCTTGAAATTATTAGATTTTACCTTTGAGTTTGGTTTGGATTGTTTCTGACCTAGGTTACTGGCACGACGTGTCGTGCCAGGTAAATTTGTTGAATTTGTGCAGACACCCCCGAAGGTTACGGCCAGGCATGAGCTGTGTTGGAAGAAGGCCTGTTAATTTCTTAAATCAATTTGAACATTCCATGTTGTGTAATAACCGTATGTACGGACACTATTTTCTTTTGTACTTTGGGTTGTACGAATACTTTCTTAATTACTTCCGTATATTACCACTTTTAATAAAATATTTTAGAAAATATTTTAAAAAACTTGCCTTGTGGGTCCCTCATGGGATCTAGGGCACTGTGGCGTCCCGGTTCATTTTGGGGGCGTTACAGAAAATGGTATCAGAGACAAACAATCACGTGGAATGTTTTACCGAAAATATTTTGAAAACGTTTTGCCTTCAAAATCCAACACTTCTGACGACTGTAACTCCTCGAGGGATGTCGAGGTAAAATACACGTAAATTCTTAAGGATCAAGTATGATGTTTGGATTCAGTAAGAACTTAGAGAATGTTTGCATTAAACTAACCTGTTAGATTGAACGAACATCACCAATGGCACGTCGAGGAGCTAGAAGAAATGTAAATGACGCACAAGGTTCCGCTATGAACCAGCAGGAAGACAGAAACACCGGAGAAACTAATCCAGCCGGAAATCAACCACCGCCTGTTAATCAGAACGAACAGGAAGCGGAAAACCAGAACAATGGGGGATTTGATCCAGCCTTCGTTCAGACTCTCGCCCAGGCCATTGCTATGGGAATCGCTCAGGTCAACCGGGCAGAACAAGTACCAGTCATTAACATAGAAGAGAACACCGGGAAGGACCATTGGCTGGGAGAAATGCTGAAGGCCAGACCGCCATTATTCGACGGGTCAGGGGATAAGCACGTGGAAGATTGGATCTCGGAGATGGAGACTGCCTTCGAGGTGATCGGCTGCCCAGGAAACCGAAAAGTGCCACTCGGGATCAACCAGCTCCGTGACACCGCAGCCCGATGGTGGAGGACCTATAAGCCAGAGGACAAAATAGTCGGATGGCCCGAGTTTTCCAAACTATTGAGAGGCGAGTACTGTCCCCGATCAGTTCAAACTGCACGAGCGCAGAGTTTCTTCAGCGCAGGGCCTCAGAATTTGCCAGTACCAGAAATCATTCGGGCGTACAGGACCGAGCTAAGCTATGTCGCACAGATGGTTCCATCCGAAGACCAGCGAATTTGTCACCTTGCTCAACGGTTGCCGGAGGATGTTCAACGCTACGCGGCGGGGTTTCATTGCACCACTTTGAGGGCATATGAGGACGTGGTCACAGCATACGCCGGTACGGTTGTCAGTTCGGATGCCGGGCACAACCAAAAGAAGCAGAAGACAGCAAATCAGTCCGGGAGCACCAGCAGAGTGAATTTGGGAATTGGGTTCCCCTCCAAATCAGCAGCTTCGTCCCAACAGAAAGGAACATCTGACGGGCCTTCTCGCCGTAGCTGTTTCAATTGTGGCATAGCAGGGCATACCATGAGTCAGTGTCGTAAAGCATCGACAAAGTGTTTTTCATGCGGAAGGGGTGGGCACATGTCTCGCTACTGTTCCCGTATCAAACCTACACCAAACCCAGCTCCTCAGAGTCAACAAGGCTCGGTACAGACATCCAGGGCGTCTGCCATGTCCGACTACCGATCTCCACCTCACCAATATCCTCTACACGGTGCCGTAAGAGGACGTGGTCGCGGGGGAGGCACTGCACCCTCCTCGGGGACACTGCCATCCCGCGTGTTCGAACTAAGGGCTACTGACGACCAGACTACACCTGCTGTCTCAGGTACACTCCTTATTAAATCTCAGCCTGTTCATGTACTGTTTGATACTGGAGCAACCCACTCGTTTATATCCGTAGAATGTGTTAACCGTTTGCATCTCCCTTGTGTACCTTGTGAGTCCTTTACTGTTAAACTACCCGAGGGTAGCAGGGTGGAGGGTAACTTGGAAGTTCGAACCAGGTCGTATCAATAATGCAAATTTGGATGACCCAATCTCATGGTCTTTCCACTCCAGAACGAAGATGTGATTTTAGGTATGGACTGGATGACGATGCACAAGACGGTATTGGATACCTATCACCTGACCGTTTCTATTACGACCCATGATGGTGTCACTCACACAATTAGAGGCCGAGAGCACTTCAGTACTAAAGGATCCCTCAGTCTCCTTTCAGCAGTAGCATCTCATGATGATCGAGGAACGTATTACTGGTGCTATATTCTTCAGGAGGGCACGTCAAAATTGTCGGTTGCTAACATTCCTGTAGTGAACGAATTTCCGGACATATTCCCCGACGAAGTACCTGGATTGCCACCACAAAGAGAGGTCGATCTCTCAATTGAACTTGAGCCAGGAACGACGCCTATCTCCAAGGCACCATACAGGATGGCACCAGCCGAAATGAAGGAACTAAAGTCACAACTCGAAGAATTGCTAAGGAAGGGGCTCATTCGTCCAAGTACTTCACCATGGGGTGCGCCAGTTCTTTTTGTGAAGAAAAAGGACCGCTCTCTGCGCCTGTGTATCGATTACAGGGAACTTAATAAGGTCACTATTAAGAACCGTTACCCACTTCCAAGGATTGATGATTTACTGGACCAACTGCAAGGGGCGACTGTGTTTTCAAAGATCGACTTACGTTCGGGATATCACCAATTGAGAATTCGAGAGGAGGATATTCCTAAGACCGCATTTCGATCGAGATATGGGCACTACGAGTACATGGTGGTTTCGTTTAGCCTGACTAATGCTCCAACCGTTTTTATGGAATTGATGAACAGGGTTATGACAGAGTTTCTCGATAAGTGTGTGGTGGTTTTCATTGACGATATTTTAATTTATTCCCGAAGCCGATGGGAGCATGAGGAACACTTGAGGCAGGTGTTGAGCGTTTTAAGGCAACATCAACTGTATGCTAAACTTTCTAAATGCGAGTTCTGGATGCCAGAGGTAACCTTTTTGGGTCATGTGATTTCAGCAGGAGGCATTAAAGTAGACCCCCAGAAGATCGAGACAGTTATGAATTGGGAACCACCTAGAAACGTCAAAGAGGTGAGGAGTTTCCTGGGGTTGGCGGGATATTATCGACGGTTCGTCGAGGCCTTCTCCTGTGTCGCTCAGCCATTAACAAATCTGCTTAGGAAGAACACCAAGTTTGTCTGGACAATAGATTGTCAGGAGAGTTTCGACAAGCTAAAAAGGAAGCTTACTACTGCCCCAGTGTTGGTACTACCGCAGGGTACGGAGGGATTCGTAATATGCACCGATGCGTCTAAGCACGGGCTGGGATGTGTGTTCATGCAAAATGACAGGGTTATCGCTTACGCCTCTCGACAACTTAAACCTTATGAGGTAAACTACCCGACACATGACTTGGGACTAGCCGCAGTGGTCCACGCTCTTAAGATTTGGAGACATTACCTATATGGGGTTACCTGTAAGATCTTTACGGACCACAAGAGTTTAAAGTATATTTTCACGCAGAAAGAGTTAAATATGAGACAGAGGCGTTGGCTGGAGTTAATCAAGGATTACGATGTAGAGATTCTATATCACCCTGGAAAGGCCAACGTCGTAGCAGACGCACTGAGTCGGAAAACTGCGCAGGAGGTGACACTATCTGGTTTGACAGTAAATCTGGAGTTGCAGCAAGATCTCAGGAGAAATGACATTGAAGTGTGGATACAACACCGCCAGGGACAGTTGTGCTCGATTGATATTCGTTCGTCTCTGCTGGACGAGATACGCCTAGCACATATGGAGGATCCAAAACTTCGTGCGATCGGCGCAAAGGCCGAAGGGGGAGTTATTTCAGACTACAGGATCCAAGGGGGCTTAGTTATATTTAAGAACAGGATTTGCATTCCACCTAATGACGAGCTTAAGCAAACTATACTCAAGGAAGCTCATTCTACTCCCTATTCGATACATCCCGGGGCGAGCAAAATGTACAAAGACCTGCGAAAGAGTTTCTGGTGGAAGAACATGAAGCAAGAGGTAGCAAGGTTTGTCGCTCGATGTATGATATGTCAACAGGTGAAGATTGAACACCGTAGACCGGCCAGAATCATGCAGCCCTTATCCATTCCGGAATGGAAATGGGAGAGCATATCAATGGACTTTGTCACCAAGTTACCAGTGACGGCGGGGGGAAAGGACACGATATGGGTTATTGTAGACCGACTGACAAAGTCGGCACACTTCATTCCAATTCAGGAGGGCATCGGAACAGAACAGCTGGCCACCATCTTTGTTCGGGAAATCGTGAGATTACATGGCGTTCCCTCGCGGATTATTTCGGATAGAGACACTAGATATGTGTCCCGCACGGAAGGTCTGTCCACTGTGCCATGGGTACTCAATCGCATTTCAAGATCGCCTATCACCCTCATACGGATTGACAATCAGAACGCTCCTTACAGACCATGGAAGTTATGTTGAGAGAATGTTTACTCGATTGTGGCAAGGACTGGGCTTAACACCTCGCAGCGAGAATTTTCATACAACAACAGCTGGCATGCAAGCATAGGCATGGCCCCCTTTGAGGCCTTGTATGGTAGAAAGTGCAAGTCTCCCCTATGTTGGGACGATGCATCCGATGTCATCACCACCGAGTTGGATCTAATCTAGGAATCTATTAAGAAGATATCCATTGTTCGAAAACACATGTTGGCAGTGCAGAGTCGCCAAAAGTCTTATGCTATGGACCGGCAGCGACCGTTGGAATTTATGGTTGGGGATCATGTTTGGGTTAAAGTATCGCCAATGCGGGGCATTCGACGCTTCGGCCAGAAGGACAAACTAAGCCCGAGATTTATTGGCCCGTTCGAAATACTGGACCGAGTCGGTAGACTCGCTTATCGGCTAGCATTACCACCATCGTTAGATGGAGTGCATAATGTCTTCCACGTCTCCCATCTGAGAAAGTACGTGTACGATCCTAGCCACAAGATCAACTTCGAGGAAGTAGAGATTTCCAATGATGCTACCTTTAGGGAAGTTCCAACAGTGATTTTGGATCGACGCGTAAAGACACTAAGAAACAAGAACATACCCCTTGTTAAAGTTCAGTGGTCGCACCACGGTACGGAAGAAGCGACTTGGGAGACCGAGGTGAGCATGAGAGAGAATCATCCCGAGTTATTTTCTTAGTTTTGGGACGAAACTATTTTTAAGGGGGTGGTATGTAATACCACTAGTATTACATGCTTTTTCACTTTGGGCGCTCACGTCCATTTCTTCTGTTTGATAAATAAATGTACTCCATTGCAATAAAACATATTTTGTATAATATGGTTGTACTGTATTGTTCGCATCTGTTATTCGTGCATTGTGATGGTGTGATGATTGACGAACTTTCAGTGACATACCTCGATGTCGTTAGGTAATTATCGGTGCGAATATGATGGTGGCCAACGTCTTGTTCCCCGAGAGATTTCCATACGACATGGAGAGGGAGTCGCGTCATAAGAGATTAATGTGATAATAATTTAGCAAACAAAACTGTCCTTTACGTACGTTATACTCCGAGTCATTACGTACGCTATATCTGAGTCATTATGTACGTTAAATATCGGCCCTTACGTACGTAACATCGGTCTTCGGTCTTCGGATAGGAATCTTCATCAGGTAGTACGCATGCCGACCAAATTTCGGCGTGATTGCGACAGGCAAGTCAACGAGGTGTGACGTACGTTAACCCGCTTTCGTTACGTACGTAATGATGTGTGTAAATCGTTCCAGCGAGTTCCTTACGTACGTTAATATTTTTCCATAACGTACGTAAAGTCTCTTACGTACGTAAACCGTCAGGCATAACGTACGTAAGGGCAATCTGAGTTTATAAAAGAACACTTTGCCTTTCATTTCTTCCGTCCCAAAAATCATTCTTCTTCCTTATACACTGCTCTTCACCATCCTTGAGCCAATTCTAACCTCCCAATTCAAGTGCTATCCTATTAGAGTACATTAATCAAGCTTCGGGGAAGGTCTTGAAGGTGTTATCCTCTCGTTCTCCTTCGTCCACCGTCGTTCTTCATCATCTTTTGTCAGTAAAGGTAAGTTTATCCAACCTTGAACTCATTTCAGTATTGTTTAGTAAGTTATAGTAAACCTCGGATGCCTTCGGTAGCTTAGAACCCTCAGTAATAATCGAACCGGTATATAACTATCGCAATTGTTAATCGATATCCATCAAAGCTAGAAATTGGAATGAATAATGGTAGAACTCATAATCATATTGCTAATCACCAACTTCTCGGAATCATCTTGAAGAATTTCATGTATAACCATATTATCATGTTGAATAAAACCGTTAATGAATCCTTGATGAACTTACCAACAATTTCTAGCCGAATAGATACCGAAACATGTTAAGATGATGGATTAATCGTTCTAGACTTGCATATTAAGACAACGATGAAATCTTGGTGATTGTTGGTTATAATTAACTAGGAATGTTGTGTTAGAACACTATTGTTTAGCGGAAGGATAACTTATATAGAATGTTGCCGAACCTAAGAAATTAATGGCACGCATTATGGTTAAAAATGGAGAAATTTGATTCCGACATCATAAGCAACTAGGATAGGGTTCTAACAGGCGGGAGGGGGAGGAACGTCGTTGATCATCATTATTATCATAAGATGTTAATCGACAAACATGTAATAGGTCGGATTTCCAAGTGCGATCGTTCAAGCCGTTGCCTTGTCAAGAAATAACTCTCGTCGGATTTGAGGCAAGTGAATCTTGCTCAGACTTTACGTCTTGTAATTTTAGACATAGTAAATGTTACTATTGTGGAATGGTGCTCTTACGATTATCTTGTCCGGAGTATTCCCGAGTAGATACTACCGTGACCCTTGGCCGCGGCCTTGGGAGTTTTCTTGTTGGACCGTGTTGCGGGATAAAACCTGAATGGTACCCACGTCCGGAGTATTCCTGTGTAGATACTTCTGTGACCCTTGGTTGCGACCTTGGGAGTTTATGTGCTGATAAAAGGAATAACATGGAACATTCGGTGATAACTTTATTCCTTGAAATTATTAGATTTTACCTTTGAGTTTGGTTTGGATTGTTTCTGACCTAGGTTACTGGCACGACATGTCGTGCCAGGTAAATTTGTTGAATTTGTGCAGGACACCGCCGAAGGTTACGGCCAGGCATGAGCTG
Source organism: Orobanche coerulescens (assembly GCA_033398695.1). NCBI lineage: Eukaryota > Viridiplantae > Streptophyta > Magnoliopsida > Lamiales > Orobanchaceae > Orobanche > Orobanche coerulescens. Next base: position 88,820,638 of record CM065809.1, read on the forward strand.
TGTTGGAAGAAGGCTGTTAATTTCTTAAATCAATTTGAACATTCCACGTTGTGTAATAACCGTATGTACGGACACAATTTTCTTTTGTACTTTGGGTTGTACGAATACTTTCTTAATTACTTCCGTATATTACCACTTTTAATAAAATATTTTAGAAAATATTTTAAAAAACTTGCCTTGTGGGTCCCTCATGGGATCTACGGCACTGTGGCGTCCCGGTTCATTTTGGGGGCGTTACAGGTAGGGTCCGTCGAGGCCTCTGGAGTTTGGTACATGATGTGTACGAACGATGTATGTTGTCCAGGTAGGGTCCATCGAGGCCTCTGGAGTTCGGTACATGACGTGTACGAACAATGTGTGTGGTCCAGGTAGGGTCCATCGAGGCCTCCGGAGTTCGGTACATGATGTGTACGAACAGTGATCGTGTGACAGTGATTGGTTGGATAACGTTTTAAAGCATAAGTCACGAACTCATGATGATATCTTAACTAGTGTGTTTTGAAATGATAATCGGGCTGAGGCCCTAATGTTTTCGAAAAGGTTTTGTAAATCGGGACTTGAGGTCCAAAAGAATTTCTACTTTAAAAATCCCCGAGCTAATGAGTTCCTTTTCAAATATTGCTTGCTGGAATTCGAAACTCTAGAACTTCTCGGGAATATTTTGCTAGTTGATTTCCATGGTAAATTCGTGTTTTCTATTTACTTGTTGCATTTCATATCGTATTATAGTTGCAGTTGTAAAACAGTGGAGTTTTACTAACCCCCGAGTAATCGGGGGGTGGATGTCTGTTTTGCGTCCAGGTACATGCAGGTTCAGGGGAGTAGTCACAGGATTGGCACAGGAGGATGACGAGCTGCGATACTAATCAATAGATGAGAGTTGTTTTGATTTTCGTTGTGTTGTCAGAGTTGATTTCAGTCTTCCGCTGTATTGTGTTTCGACCCCTGTGTGGGTAATGTTGTTTTAGTCAGTTCTGTTGATTGAGTTGTGTGACCTCATCGGTCTGTGTATTCACGTGTAAGTGACCTTAATGGTCTGAATTATTTTATTGTTTGACCCTGGCCGGGCAAACATTTGGTCGTTTTGTAAGGTTTAGCCTGGTAGATCCTCGTGAAAAGAGGTCTACGGCGTGTAATATTCCCATATGGTTTGGGGGGTGTTACACTAATCGTGCACCTAACGCGCGTTAAGCTACAGTGTGTGTGTGCGATGTGGATTTATCGCTTGAGGCAATAGGCTAGAGTTAGGAGTAACAAGATTGTGTGTGGGGACAATCCATTGTGACAGATTTGTTATATTACCATTTTTTGGGGAATTTATCTTAAGTACCCAAATGTCGTATTGCATGATTTATATTTGCTTTTTAGCTTGTAGGATGTTACTCCAATGTGATTGTCGATCTTTGGAAATATTTAGTGCGAGTATGTGTGGTTTGTCCACCCGGGGACGGTTCAACGAGACCTCTAGGGAACTATGCTAAGGGTGGTGGATCTCGGACGTGGTTTTCCACCTAGAGACGATTTGGTGGAACCTCTGGGGGTCGATGCTAAAGAGCATGGCCGCAGAATACCCTGTGTGTTGTTATTTGTAATGATGTTGCATGGCAACATGTTATCTGGATAATGTTGTTTTTGAGGAAATTTGACATTCCAGAATATTATTTTGCAAAGGATTTCGAAATGAGACATTTCATGATATATGGTTTATAGTTTTGGTAAAACTACCCGAGGTATCAAAAGTAATTTCAAACCATATTTCAGAAAATTACACGAACTCAAGGATTTCAAAATGTTATTATTTAAACGAATACCTCGTGGAATTTAAAAAAAAAATGCTATCAATGACTGTCTATCATGATGTGAAGTTTGTTACAGCCGTAAGTTTTCTGTTGTTACGGATGTATTTGTATCGGTAATGGATATAAGATTTATGTTGATACGGCCGTATGATCCGTAAGTTACGATCGTGAATTCCATCTATTGCAGTCATAATTTTTGTATTTGTTTAGGTATCCTGAACGGATGTTTTTGCCATGTTACTATTTTTTGCCTTACATCGATATATTGCGGTGAGTTGGTATTTTTGGTATGTTGTTTTGTGATGTTATGTTCCCTTGTATATCACAGTTGTTTTTTTAGTCCGAGAAATCGAGGCCAAGGCCATGGTCGTAGTCGTGGGCATAGTCCAGAGCGTGGAGAGGTGACTCGTTCGATGTCGAATGCAAATCAGCCCAGTGCAGATGGTCGGGAATATCAGTCATGTGATCAAAGGCACACAACTAGAGGTAATGTTACTTTGGGTGCCGCCACCATTCTTCAACAGGTGGCAACCCAATTGGCGCAGATGAATCAGGGTGTGCACCAAAGTGAGGTCCTAAATGGGGATAACAGAGCTAGTAAGTGGCTACAAGACGTGATGAAAATGCATCCACCTCATAGTGTCAGTTCCTATGACTTGTTAGGTTGGTAGAACTGGCTCTTCTAGTTGGGAAGAACGCTTGATGCTGTAGCTTGTCCTGATGAGAGAAGGGTGCCCATTGCTAAGTACCTCCTCGATAAGGAAGTTGTAGACTGGTGGGAGGCCATAGTGCGTAGAGACCAGACAGCCACTTGGGCTGAGTTCAAGCTGCCATGGAGGTCGAGCATTGTATGTTGCTTATTCGAGAGCGCAGGATTGTTACACTTTTCTCGTCTAAGCCCCAAGAATGTGTCGGTATCCCGGGTGATAGTCGATGATAATCAGCACTTATGTCATGTTCGTGAGCAAGTGAGAAGGAAAGCTGACAAGATTCATTACTTTGATATGCGTATGAAACCCCATATACGAAAAAGCATGACTGCTCTCATGTGTACTACTTTGAAAGAGTATCAGGATCATGCTTTAGCCATCGAGATAGCCATTTCCGTGACAGAAACTAGTTCAGAGAGCAAGAGACAAAAGAACTCGGGAAGTTTTTCCAGGGGATCAGAGAAGTAAGTTCCATGAGTATGTTGTTTCGTATCATTATTCTGGGAGGATTCCATGTTTACCTTATCAGTCTAAGAGTCTTACTCCTGTAGTGAGTAAGGCGAGCGGTGAGAAGATATGCTTCAACTATACTCGGGTGGGCCATATTCAGAATAATTATCGTTCGCTGCAGGTTAACTATTTCAACTGTGGCCAAGTGGGACCCCAAGCGGTGCATTGGGAGACTGTCACTAAGATGTTTGGGGACCGGGGGTGCGCTCCTGCTTCTGGAGAGGCCAATGGTGCCTGATGATAGTGGTTCATGTGTTGCATTATAGATTGAAGCTAGTGCTAAGATTTGATATTTGTTGCTTAAATGCTTTTGTTTTGTTATGTAGCGCCTTGATGCTTCATGTTTTAAGTTTCGAGGACGAAACTTATTTTTAGTGGGGTTGAATGTAAAACCTAAGATTTTTGTTTCCAGTTGTCTTGAATTGTTTGCCATTATGCCAAATATTTTCTATTGTCGAGTGGTTGGAATTATTTTCTCGTTGACCCACATGTGTTGATATCGTACTACCAAATATCAATTAAAGTGGATTATGTGGTGCTTGTGTTTATGTGATCGTGTATCGTGCTTGGTTATGTGTTTGTTTTCGACTTGGATCGTTGGTGTTGTACGTTAGCATTTCATCACATGTTGCGTGATCATTATTTCATCGAGGAGTTCTGTCATTGTGTCGGGTTTGGAGCAGTCCTGCTGCCTGTGCAGTAGGTATAGCGCACGCTATGCAGTATTATAGCGTGTGCTAATATACAGTGTTAGCACACACTATTGAGATAGTTAGCACACGCTAACGGGAGGCCGAGATAGTCCAGAAGCTACTGGACTGGAATCAGGACTTGTTAGTGTAACACCCCCAGAACCATCCAGGAATATTATAGCGCCGTGGGCCCCGAGATGGAACCCACAAGGCTAAAAGAAAGATTTACAAACATTTACAAATGCCCAAGAGGCCAACGATGGTACTATCTTTTAAAACATTTCAAGACTATATAAAATCTGTTTATCAAAACCGTCGTAAAATCTCATTTGAAAGGACAAGGCCTGAAATGCCAAAACTCAACAGTTTAAAAACATACGTTAAGCTATCGCTTACATGTACCGACAAAATAGTTTAGAAAAAGATTGCCAACATAACCTAGGTTACCAGATACCAAAAGGCCATTTAAAAATACTCACGCAGCGGAAAAGACAAACAATTAAAAAATACTCTAGCAGCGGAATACAACAACTGATCAGGAAACTCAATTCACAAAAACATGCCCTAGCCAGTATCCTCCGGGAAGCTCATCTCTCCACGACCGCTACAAGCTCGATATCCCAAGAACCTAAAAAGAAAGCCCACGACGAGGTCATCCATAATACCCAACAATGATAACTGTCACATCACAATAATAATTACATACCAATGAGAATACAAAATAAGAATACGACCAAGGTAATCTTATCGCCATAACTTTACCAAAATTCACATCTCGCACAGTACCCAAGGTTCTCAAAACATCATCATAACTCACTGTTACGAAATCTACTAACTCTGTCCAAATCAAATCTGTCGGGTAACATCATCACATCTCGACACGAAAACCAATTGTCCATCAAAGACAAATACCAAGGGAAATACAGAATATACCTCGAGGTGCACAATACCACGACAATCATGTCAGTCAAATCCGAGATCAGATCAATGCAACATACGGACACGGTCCTAACACAAGACCTACAAATGCATACTCATATGGCAACGTCAATATGCTCAAAACAATAACAACAATGTATACTCAATGGAAATCCCATGATCCAGCGCCCTCAGCATAGATCCCAAGATTATCCTACTAGATCAACACGAGGTAGATAACCAACAATATACATATGCACAACAACACATGTAAAACCAATGATGTCAATCCACATGATTCCATCAACACATCACTGGGTAATCCAACGATCCAGCACCCTCAGCATAGATCCTCATGATGATCCCGTCGGACCAATGCATGGTGAAAAACTCGTCCAGTGATCCAGCACCCTAAGCATAGATCCCAAGATGATCCCATCGGACCAACACGAGATGGACATCTGATCCAGCGCCCTCAGCATAGATCACATGATCCCAACGTATCAACACAACATAAACAATAAAATTATGCATACACATATGCAAATCAATATGTTCATCAACATGAACAACATATGAATCAATAACATGAACGACACTATGACAAATCACTAGGACGACCTCATGTTCAACAACATGAATGACAATAAGCATGATCAACATCATCAACACCAAACCAAAATCAAATTATGATACTTGCCCCGAGTCCTTCGGGAGCAATCTCGATGTCAAATCATCACCAATGATTATCCTCAATGCTGGGCGATCCCAACGTACCACAGACTATAGATAAACTCGTATCTTCGTCTTTACCACAATGTATCCTCAATACCCAATTATGCCAATAACCAAACTAAATGATATACATTATGATTTAACTCCCAAAACCAGAAAAAACAGCATATAATCCAAATCTCCAGAATTCGCAGTAATAACTGAAATAGCATATATGCATTATAAACGAAATGAAACGGAAACCATTCATTAAACATTATAACTGAGCAAGTAATAACTTGCCTCGATACCGATACAACGATGAGGAAGCCGTTATCAATTCCTTGCCGTCGCTTACAAGCTTCTCGGCCCCGATCAATGCAATTCACGAACATACTCGAACACGACCGCAATATATAGTTATAATCACCGATCAATAATCTCAACCAATTACCATAATTCGATAAACAACAAGTTCAATAACAATCAATAACCGACATAACCAACCAATCGATCTCAACGGTTCAACGACACTTCGATCACATACAAAACCAAATAGTATAACTCAAACTATTACGAAATCATATCCACAATACGAACCAAAACCCGATAATCGATATTAACGATCAATATAACCGATCAACAAACCCAACGATTTCATAATATCTCGATTAAACACATGTCCGAACAATCCAACTCAAACAATTACGAATTCATAACCAAAATACAATTACAGATACGAATGTAAAGGAAATCATATTCGGTGATCAATCACAATCTTTCCGGATTCCAAATTGATATCATGATTCGTATTTCACTAAGAACATACAAATTCTACCACTACAATCAACGAACATTTGATCTTCATACCTAAAGATACCGATAATTCAACATACGATTGTCTTGCTATGTTAAATTCACCAACAAGTTCCTCAAGAACATTAAGTGATTCGAAATCATGTTCATAGCCATCAAAATAACCTAATTCGATATCCTTTAACATGTAGATAACCATCCAATTCGTAATCCAAGTCATGTATTATCGTATTCTTCAATATACACTTCACAACCTCAAGAATCGTAACAACAACACCCTAATCATCATCATACAAATCAAATACGGATAACAATACCAAAAATCCGAAATCAAGGTGAAGAGTTCAACAACATACCTCAAGAACATGAATAACACAATCAAACTCTTCAAGCATCAACCATATCTCCATATTCAAGCCTCCAATCTATGTTTCCAAGCTTGTAATCAAGATAGAAGAGGTTAAATCTCACTAACATGCTCAGAGGGATGAAGTTTGGAGGAGGAAAGGTTTTTCTCTCATGAAGAAATGAGAAGCCGATCTTCATTTTATAAACTGCATTGTTCATTACGTACGTTATCACTTGACAATAACGTACGTAATGCTCTCTAACGTACGCTACACATCCAACATAGCGTACATAACACCATTCCAGAACTCACTGACATGTTTCGTTCACTTGCTTACGTACGTAATATTTCCTTCATAGCGTACGTAATACGTACATTGACTTGCTACAGTAAATCCTCATTTAACGTACGTAATGCACTACCCATAGCGTACGTTAACCAAAAGTTGACTTGACCAAGCACGTTCTTCACCGAAAGCTGCCGACCACGGGTCCCACCTGTCGGCCATAGCCTGAGCTCTACAATTTCTCTCGTTACGTACGTAATGCCTTATACTTAGCATATGTAACACTTAGCATCTTAACGTATGTTAATTGTACTCATTAACATACGAAATCCTTATGCCTTAGCGTACGCTAAGTATACATCGTAGTGTACGCTAATGTGGCTGTACTTAGCCATTTTCAACTTATTTTCGTCCAATGTCTCGACATACTATATACGTATACACGACGCACTATATCCACAAATGCAATTGTTGACTAAGTACGACAATTATACCAATACAGATCTCTCAGTCCTTCATTTATTTTATCCATACTGTACAGACTACATGCGGTACAATATAACTCGGATAAAATAATATTAAACAGCAGTAGTAGAAATTTCGGATATTACATACTACACCACTTAAAATAAGTTTCGTCCTCGAAACTTGCAATTCGTCATAGAAAAGCAAGAAACCGTTCAACCAAAATATTACGAAACCATCACAATAATGATCAATCTATTATGAATACTTGTTAGATTTTGATGATGTCATCATTATATTTGTTTATTCAAATATATGTTCTAAATTACTTGGCAAAATGTAAGGAAGAACCAAATGAGTATCTTCCATTGGCCAAATTGTGATAAGTTAGATACTTGGCAAAATGTAAGGAAGAACCAAATAAGTATCTTCCATAGGCCAAATTGTGATAAGTTACATACTTGGCAAAATGTAAAGAAGAACCAAATGAGTATCTTCTATAGGCCATATAAGTTAGGCTTTAAAAATTGGCTAAGTACAAATCAGATAAGTATCTATCAGCCGAGTCTTGGTCAACTCAACTGTTCGGATAAGGTTGACCACAGACGAGCTATATCAGGCAACCTTTATCAGAGAAGTTCTGGTCAACAATTTAATCAGCAAAGTTGGACCAGACTGCAGTCAAGAAGGAAAGTCAAGTCATCTGAAGTTTGACCATCAGATCAGTCAAATTCAATCAGGTCAGAAGACTTCAGACAAGTTGGCACATCAGAGAAGTCGACATCAGAGAAGGTTGACTGCACATCAGACAGTTTGACCACAGAGAGATCAGTTAAGTGATCAGCCAAGTACTCCAGTCCACGTCAGCATGCGTTGAATAGTCAATATTTACGGAAGGTCACATGCGGACGATAAGGGACAAATTGGAGAGATTCCCAGAAAGGAAATGAATTAAGTAATTCATCCAGACCCACCACTGGAGACTTTAATCTTACTATATTCAAAAGATTCGGAGCCATCATATGGAAGTCTTCACAACGTCGGAATTGGATTAAAATATGGGAATCCAGCCTTGCAACGTTCAGAAAGAAAAACAAAGAAGTCTATTTCTCCAACGAACATATTTGTTACAGATTTGAAATGGCTATGAAGAAAAGCTCAAAGGATCGACACCTATATATATCTGAAGATTTGAAGTTGACAAGTATGATGCGGACAACACTCTCGAGCAATCAAAGCAATTAAAATCAATCAGAAAACTATAGCATCGTGAAGGAGCAGTACTCTAAGTTCATAGACGAAGAAAGCTCTTTAGTTGGAGAAGACAAAACACTCGTGTCTTAAAACCTGAATAAGGGGTACTTCACTGGTTGAAGTTTCGCGACTGATAGGCATCCAAGGATTTGAAGAATCGAGTGGTGCTAAGCAGTCATAAAGGAGTTGCAACGATAGGATTTCCACTGGTTGGAAGTTGTTGTAGCTAAGTTGTAGAATCACTGTAATATTTATCACTGGTTGAGAATTATAGTGGATTCATCTCCAACTGGTTTGGAGAAAGTAGATTAGTCGAGGATTACCCCATCTCTGAGACCACTATAAATTGCCTGCGCACTTTATTGTTTTTAGCATCATACTTAACTGCTGCATTCATACTTAAGTGTTCCATTGATTATTTCTGTATTCTTCATCAGCTGACTTCCGCACTTACATTGACTACAGAAGACTCTAAGTCATCTGTACCATCAGCTAAGAAACTCATCCTTTGTGGAAAATAGTTTCAATAAGTCTATTCACCCCCCTAGACTTATTCCTGGACGACTTGTGACCTACAAGTGGTATCAGAGAGGTTGGTTCAATATTTCAAGAACTAGATCCATATATCGAGGATATATTTTAATTTATCATTTTAGAAATGGAACACATGCATTCTATATTACCTATCTTTTCAGTTGACGAGTATGATCTTTGGAAGATAAGGATGCAGGCACATTTATCTTCCATCCATGACGACATGGGGTGCATTATCGAAGATGGTCCTTTCATATTCGAGAAGGACAACACTCCTGAGCAGATTGCAGCCGGAAAGCCAGAGAAGATTCCTAAGAAGAGGATGGAGCTAACCATTGAAGAAAGAAAGCTGGCCAACCTTGACAACCGGGCCAGAGACATGCTATATCAAACTCTTGATAAATCAACAATGGTCAAGATCAAGAACTGCAAAAATACCAAGCAGATTTGGGACACCCTTGCGGTGATGTGTGAGGGTACAAAGCTGATCAAAGAAAAAAAGTTGTCAATTGCTACCCAGAAATTTGACAACTTCAAAATGAAGTCTGGAGAATCCATAAACCAGGTAGACACAAGGTTCACAGAGATCATCAATGAAATCAACTCCCTTGGTAAAAATTATGGCAACAGGGAGATGGCCTTGAAGGTGCTAAGATCTCTTAGTCCCAAATGGAGTATGAAGGCGGTGGCCATGAGGGAATCCAAAGACCTCAATAAAATAAAGATCCAGGAGCTGATCTCCGATCTAAAGGCTTATGAATTCAAACTCCCAAGTTCATCATCTACCGAGCCTGCAGAGAAGGGAATAGCCTTTGCAGCCGAGTCCCCCGCCAAGAACCTATCTGATGTCAAACCTCCAAATCCACTCGATTTCGAAGAAGAATGGCGTTCATAATGCAAAGGTTCAGCAACTTCAGAAATAATTACTTCAAATATAAAAAGAACTATAAGGAGAATCCCAGGAGAAATCAAAAGGCTGGAAGCTGGAAGGTGTAATATCCGCATTTTTTCCTTTCCCAGTATTTTTCATTTTTCGGTGTATTTCTCGATGTATCGACCCTCGTGTATTTTTTCAGTGTATTTCTTCCGTCATCTGTTGATTTGATTCTTGTAATTGTTGTGCGGAACCGCCGTTTTGGGGATGCCGTGGATCCATTGTATGTTATTATGCGTTTTGAGATGTTCCGTTTGATGCTTCGTTCGTGCTTCCGTGTTTCGGACCGTTGTTAACCTGTGCCTAACGCGCGCTAATGTTACTTTATAGCGCGCGCTAATCATCCTTCAGTAGCGCACGCTACGCTTGTTTTGTAGCGCGCTAGCAAGTCAGCATGATCTTGGGCCGGTTTGCTCTCGGACTCGGTCAGGTGCCCAGGTAGCGCACGCTATGTCCGATAGCGCGCGCTACCAATACGCTTTTAGCGCACGCTACGTTTGGCTGATATCGCGCGCTAACGGGGTCAGGTGAGTACTGGGCAGTTCACTTCTGGACTCGGCTGATGTCCAGGTAGCGCACGCTATGGCCGATAGCGCACGCTACCGAGAGGCCATTAGCGCACGCTACGTTTCGGGTAGCGCACGCTAACGGCCCAGAAATCTGGTTATTGGAGTGGGACGTTAACTTCTGGAGTGGAGTTTTGTCCCGTTAGCGCACGCTAACTTCTGAAGATTAGCGCGCGCTAACACTCCCTGGCTATATAAACCAGGGAGTTGACCCAGATGTACGTCTATTCTCATTTCACCTCCTTCCTCCGCGGCTTTGGCGATTTTGGGAGATTTCTTGGCGATTTCTTCCTCCAATCATCTCAACCATCATCTTCCTTGAGTTCTTGGTGTAATATATCAACTTCAACATGAATCTATCATTCTAATCCAAGGTAAATCTTCTAAGAACCCTACTTTTGGGTAAATTGGGGGTTTTCGGATTTTTCTTCGATTCGTTCCGTATTGTTGATTAATTCATGATGAATATAATTAATCTTGTTAGTATTCTTGGTTTCCCTATGAATTCATGGTATATTTCGTGGTTTTTGCGTAATCGAGAGGTTTTGGTTGTGGTCCGCCCTCGTTGTTATTTTTATATGAATATACATGAATCGTAGGCGGGTTTTCGGGTGTATTCCTTTCCCGTATTCGTTTACAATAGGTGTAATCGTATTATTGGAATGGTTAGGTTCGGTTTCATCGATTCCTCGCGGTCGTGTTTGATTCCTACTTTTCATCCGTGTCACCGTCTATCGATCGAGGCAAGTACCCTTGTGAACTTACAATCTTGACATAGTAGTATTACATGAGAAATGGTGTGTGTGTGTGTATGCTCACTACGGGTTAGATCCAACGGGGTCTCGCTAGGGGTCCACATAGACGTGGATCGACGAGCTTGCTTTTAACCACTACGGGTTAGATCCGACGGGGTCTCGGTAGGGGTCCACATAGACGTGGATCGACGGTTAATTGTGGTGCATTTTACAAATGTGATTTGATTATGGCATTTCCGGAAATGAGAGTTTTGGAATTATGTTTTTCTTGTTTGCATGTATTGAATATATGTTTAAGGTGTAAGTTGTTCATTTGGTTACTTGTACTAGCGTAATTGCTAATCCCTTTGGGGACCCGTTTTGGGGAAATTCGTTTCATGAATTTCAGGTCAGGTCCATCGAGACGAACGGGCACTGGACCAGTACGCGGATGATGGCCAGGCGTGATGATTGTGCATGAGTGTGTTTTTGTGGTTCTTCTTTCTTTTGATGCGTTTATCTAATTGTAAACTAATAAGAAGTACTCGAGTACTTAGGAATTTCCATTTGTTCAGGTTGTGATATTTGTCCGTTATGTTATGTTGGATGTGTGGAGTGTGTTTGACCGGTTGAACCAGGTGAATCGTTTTGTTTTGCATCTTCATGACGAGGGGTTGTTATGTTGATTTCACAAGTTGTTGAGTGTGTTTGGTCGTCCCGCCTGGTGGGTCCCATGTAGGTGTTCACGGCGCTGTAATATACCTCGATTATCTTGGGGGTGTTACAGAAAATGGTATCGGAGCACTAGGTTTATGGATACCTAGGCTTGTGGGTCTATTGGGTCTTGTTGTGTTTTGTTTTGCACATTGTCGTCACGCTGCCATGATTCTGGTACTTCCAGTGTCCGTAAGTTTTTCCTTCCTCTGTTCCTTGTTTCCTTGTATCACACCTTTGATTCTCAATTTGTGATTATTTTTCTTCTTGTACTTACCATCGTATGGCTTTTGCTACTTATTTAACTCCAGTATGGATGCTGGAAGAGGTCGTGGTCATGGAATCGGTCGGGGACGTGGGGCAGCCGGTGGGGCGGCCACGTCACATTCTTCGGGAGCCGGAAGCACCGATGACCAGCATAGCCATGCTTCTTCTCAAGATGGCGCTGACCTTGGTGTTGCAGCTGTTATGCAACAGATGGTGAACCAAATGGCGGCGATAGCCCAGGCGGTTCAGAATCCAGCCCATGCTACTCGGGACGGAGCTGACCATTGGCTCCAGGATGTCATCAAGATGCATCTTCCTCAATTCAAGGGAGCCTCTGACCCGATTGGCTGGGAAGGGTGGATCAAGGAGATATCCAAAGTCTTTGTCGCCACCAGCTGTCCCGAGGACCGTAAGGTCCCTATTGCCCAGTATTTTCTCACTGGGGACGCTACTGACAGGTGGGAGGCCGTTGGACCTAAAGACCACTTTGCTTCGTGGGCGGAATTCAAGGACCTAATGGAGACCGAATATTGCCCATGGCCAGTTAGACAGGCTCGAGTTTATGTCTTTTATGATGCTCAACCGTGGTATGTTCCTGTCTCTCAAGCTATTGCCGATTTCCACAAGGAGTTGAGCTATGTGAAGAGCCAAGTTGTCGAGGAGAACGACAAAATCTTTCACTTCTCTAGGCGGATGAAATTGTCGATTCGCGATTACATGTCTGGACTCATCTGCACTACCTTGAAGGATTATCAGAGTAGGGCCCTTTCTTATGATATGTCTGTGACGGCTAGTGAGGTGGCCCGCGAGAGCAAGAAGCAGAAATCCACCGGGAATTTTTCGGGCCACAAAGGTGGGGGTCAGCAGAAATCCCAATTTGCTAATTTTCCCATCGGTAGTGGTCCAGCTCGTTCCGCTGGGGGTCCCCGTGGAACTACCAGTGCTCCTTTCCATGATGTGTAGTGTTTTAATTGTGGCCGTATGGGCCACGTCAGTCGTACTTTTTTTAGCCCTTTGCTGACGTGTAATCAGTGTGGCCAGCCGGGCCACAAGGCCGCTTTCTGTGCCGAGATGGAGAGAATCCTTGGTGCTCGGGATTCCATTCCAGTGCCTAGGGAACCAAGTGTGAATCAAGGATCGTTTGCTTCTCAATCTCCACCGAGTGCTAGTCGAGGGAGAGATCGGGGCCAGCCCACTAAGGGGGAGCTTCCAGTGTCGGCTCTGCCCACCCGCGCATCTATGAGATGAGGAGAGCCGATGACCCAGCAGCTACTGTGGCGGCAGGTACCGTTCACATCCATTCCCATCCTGTTAGTGTGCTTTTTGATTCGGGTGCTACGCATTGATTCATTTCTCTGGAGTGTGTGCGCCGTTTGAGTCTTGACTGTTTATCGCCGTGCGAGCCTTTCATCGTTAAACTTCCTAGCGGTGATAGAATCGTTGGCGATCGAGAGGTCCAGGACTGTTATGTGTCTATTTGTGAGAGGGCTTGGCTCTCTAATCTTATTGTTGTGGGCATTGAGAGTGAGGATTTGATTCTCGGGGATGATTGGCTCAAGCGGCATGGTGCAATCATGAACTACCGCACGAGGATCATCACCATACTATCCGAGGACGGCACCGAGCACTCTTTCGTGGGGCGAAAGAGAAACCAGAAGTTTGTTATTAACGCCTTGAAGGCGATGAGACTCCTTCGAAAGGGGTGTATTGGTTATTGGTGCTTTGCCTTGAAGGCGGAGAGTGGTGGAGTCGAGCTTTCGTCGATTCTAGTTGTTAGTGAGTTTCCTGACGTCTTTCCTGACGAGTTACCGGGGTTACCACTGGACCGAGAGGTAGAGTTTGCTATTAAATTAGAGCCGGGTATGGCCCCGAATTCAAAGGCGCCGTATCGCATGGCACCTTCAGAGATGGCCGAGTTGAAGAAGCAGTTGAGTGACATTCTTGAGTCAGGGTATATTCGATCGAGCGTGTCGCCTTGGGGCGCACCGGTCCTGTTTGTGCGGAAGAAAGATGGTTCACTGCGTTTGTTTATCGATTATCGCGAGCTAAACAAGGTGTCTATCAAGAACAAGTATCCTCTGCCGAGGATTGACGACTTGTTCGATCAGTTGCAGGGAGATGCGGTATTCTCGAAGATCGACTTGAGATCGGGGTACTATCATCTTCGGGTGAAGGAGTCCGACGATCCGAAAATTAGCTTTTCGGATGAGATACGGACATTCCGAGTTTGTAGTCATGCCCTTCGGGTTAACCAACGCGCCGACAGTGTTCATGCAGTTGATGAACAAGGTATTTATCGAGTATTTAGATAAGTGTGTCGTCGTCTTCATCGACGATATCCTTATCTATTCGAGGAACGAGCAGGATCACGCGCATCACCTGCGAGTAGTGTTAGACATTTTGAGGACCGAGAAACTCTATGCGAAGTTCTCGAAATGTGAGTATTGGCTGAAGGAAGTGATGTTTCTGGGTCACGTAATTTCAGCGGAGGGAGTCCGTGTAGATCCGCAGAAGATCGAGGCAGTGCAAGATTGGGCACCGCCTAAGAATGTGAAGGAGGTCCGTAGTTTTTTGGGTTTGGCCGGCTACTATCGTAGGTTCATCGAGGGTTTCTCGAAACTAGCTCGTCCGCTTACACAGTTGCTTCATAAATCCGAGACGTTCGTCTGGAATGACGAGAGGCAGGCGAGTTTTGAGGAGCTGAAGAGGCGTTTAACTTCAGCCCTAGTTTTGGCATTACCGTGTGGTAACGAGGGTCTTGCTGTGTATAGCGATGCTTCGGGTCAGGGTCTTGGGTGTGTATCCATGCAGCACGGCAAGACCATTGCATATGCGTCGAGACAGTTGAGGCCGTATGAGCTTAACTACCCTACTGACGATTTGGAGTTAGCGGCGGTCGTCTTCGCACTCAAGATCTGGCGTCATTATATGTTTGGATCCTCATGTCATATTTTCACCGACCATAAAAGTCTGAAGTACATATTCACCTAGCGGGAGTTGAATATGAGGCAGAGGAGGTGGTTGGAGTTGATTAATGATTATGACCTCGAAATCCTTTATCATCCGGGTAAGGCGAACGTCGTAGCCGATGCCTTGAGTCGGAAACCGGTTGTGTTGCGAACGCTTGATATCCTTACGTCTCAGTATGAGCTTCGGCGGGTTTTGATCGTGTTAGATGTTGAGGTTTTGTTGCCTTTGATCGATGAAATTAAGCTGAAGCAGTTGGAAGATCCGATGATTTCTCAAATCTGACAGAATGTTTTTAAAGGAAAGTCTCCTAGGTTTGTGATTCATGCGGATGGTGTTTTGAGATTCCAGGGTCGGCTTTGTGTACCGAGCGACTCAGAGTTGAGACAGAGTATTTTGCGTGAGGCCCATGCTACACCTTACTCCGTTCATCCTGGTTCGAGTAAGATGTATAAGGACCTGAGACGGAATTTCTGGTGGAATGATATGAAGGGATAGGTCGCACAGTTTGTAGCGAGATGTTTTACTTGTCAGTAGGTCAAAATTGAGCATCAGCGACCGACCAGGTTATTGCAGTCACTTCCCATTCCGGAATGGAAATGGGAAGATATATCGATGGATTTCATTACGAGTTTGCCGAGATCGAGGTCGGGCATGAATATGGTCTGGGTGATTGTTGATCGTCTGACCAAGTCGGCACATTTTTTGGGCATCAAGGACACTTAGGGCCCGGAGAAGTTGGCTCTTGTGTTTATCACACAGATTGTGAGGATTCACGGTACTCCGAAGTCTATTATTTCGGATCGTGATGGCCGTTTTGCATCGCACTTTTGGCAGGCGGTGCATAAGGCATTGGGTACTCATTTGCGTTTGAGTACCTCTTTTCATCCTCAGTCAGATGGACAGTCGGAACGCACTATCCAGACGTTCGAGGATGTGTTGCGTGCTTGTGCTCTCGATTGGAGTAGTGACTGGGAGGAGCATTTGCCATTGATCGAATTCACGTACAACAATTGTTGGCACGTGTTTATTCGGATGGCACCGTATGAGGCACTTTATGGGCGGCATTGTCGATCACCGATTTGTTGGAATGAGGCATCCGATTTGGTCAGGACCGAGCCGGATATTGTTTCAAAGACGAGGCGGAAGATAGAATTAATTCGGGAATGGATGTTGACTGCCCAGAGTCGACAGAAGTCATATGCCGATGTCCATCGTCGACCTTTGTAATTCGAGATGGGAGACCACGTTTTGCTAAAGTTGTCGCCGACGAGGGGAGTTTTCTGTTTCGGAAAAAAGGGGAAGTTGAGTCCGAGATTTATTGGACCCTTCGAGATTCTCAAGCGAGTCGGCGAGTTGGCATACCGTTTAGCGCTACCTCCGGCCTTGAGTCACGTTCATAGCGTTTTCCATGTTTCCCAGCTGAGGAAATATGTTCCGGATCCTAGTCACATCATCGATTATGGTGAGATTGATGTCGCCGAGGATATTACTTTTGAGGAGCGTCCTTTGAAGATTTTGGAGCATCGTGAGAAGCGACTAAGGCATAAGACCATCCCTTTGGTCAAGGTGCATTGGTCGAGACAGGGTGTTGAGGAGGCAACTTGGGAAACCGAGGATAGCATGCGTGCTAGGTACCCCGAGTTGTTTGTTTCTTATGTTTTGAGACGAAACTTAGTTTTAGTGGGGTAGAATGTAATATCCGCATTTTTTTCCTTTCCCAGTATTTTTCATTTTTCGGTGTATTTCTCGTAGCGACCCTCGTGTATTTTTTCAGTGTATTTCTTCCGTCATCTATTGATCTGATTCTTGTAATTGTTGTGCGGAATCGCCGTTTTGGGGTTGCCGTGGATCCATTCTATGTTATTATGCGTTTTGAGATGTTCCGTTTGATGCTTTGTTCGTGTTTCGGTGTTTCGGACTGTTGTTACCCTGTGCCTAATGCGCGCTAATAAAACTCAGGTGAAGGAAATAACCTCCCTGAAGGCATCTCTAACCCTGGACGAATTGTGTACGAATAAAAGGCCATTATATTCCAGATCAGGCCTTGGATATGACCCCCACACTCCCTCTAGTTCTAAAACTACTTTCATCAAGGGAGAAATAATTATCTCGTCTGTTGAGCCAATATGCAAACCTATATTTCAAAATAGGCAGCAGCCAAGTCACATGTCTAGGATGTAGCCAAGGCATACAAGGCAGCCACCTAGACATGAGACAAGGCAATGGCCAAGGCAGAAGCAGCAGCCCAGACAACATGCCCATTATTATCAAAGACTCCCCAAAAACAGATTTCAAAATTGGAGGGAAAAATGGAAACCTCAAGGTTATCCTAATTTTCAAAACGAACAAGTATAGAGACCTCAAAGATTTAATAAATGGTCTCAGCCAAGATTTAGGCATGGCCCACACCATCAGTTTTATGAGGCATATCCGGTACACAATCCTAACAGAAGATATAGACCCATACAATACACACCTTTTAGGGGTAATAACAGCAACTTTCACAATCCCAGGAGAAACCAGTTCTCCAGGAAACCAAACTAACACCCGAGGACCCACACAGATTTGGGTACCTAAATCTCTGCTTGTCTGATTGCAGAAAAGGTGAAAGGACTACTACCACATCTCCACAAATTCAAACATTGGAGGTGAAGAATGGTTTGTAGATTCCGGATGCTCAAGGCACATGACCGAGAACAAGAAGGTGCTGACAAATTATACCAAAGAAAAAGGTCCAGACGTAACTTTTGGAGATAGCTCTAGAGGTCAGACCAAAGGTTTTGGAGAGCTACACAGAGTAAAGATCACTATATCCAAAGTTCATTATGCCAAAGGACTCAAGTATAATCTTTTGAGCATAAGTCAATTTTGCGATGAGAAGAATCTAGTAGTCTTCACCATTTGGAAATGCATGGTGATAGATATCCTATCTGGAGAAGTGAAACTACAAGGGTTCAGAAGGAGAGATGTCTATATGATAGATTGGAATACAGGAACTCCTAATACCTGCTTTCTATCTAAGACAATAGCTGAGAATGGATGGTTGTGGCACAAGAGACTATGTCACCTAAATTTCAAAGCCATCAACAAGATTAGCTCTCAGAAGCTGGTCAGAGGACTTCCAGAAGAAGAATTCAAGAAGGAAGCTCTATGTGATGCGTGTCAGAAAGGGAAGCAAACTAGAGCATCATTCAAGCCAGTTCAACCTACCACTCTTACAACAAGGATCTTAGATCTACTCCACATGGATCTATTTGGTCCCATCAAGCCAAGGACCTTCAGTGGCAGAAAGCACGCTCTAGGAGTAGTAGATGACTACTCAAGATACACATGGGTTGTTTTTCTCTATAAAAAGAGTGAAACACTAACCAAGTTACCTAAGCTGCTAAGGAGGATCCAGAATGAGAAATCTCTCTCAATCATCAAGATCAGATCAGATAGAGGAGGAGAATTTCTCAACAAGGCAATCACTGATTACAGTGATCATAATGGGATCCAGCATGAAGTCTATGCAGCCAGGACCCCTCAGCAGAATGGTGTTGCTGAAAGAAGGAACAGAACCTTGAAGGAAGCTGCCAGGTCCATGATTGCAGAAGCAGACCTGCCCAAGAGGTTCTGGGCTGAAGCTGTCAACACAACATGTCACACTCAGGACAGGAGTATGATAGTAGAGAGACATGGCAAAACTCCCTATGAGGTTTGGAATGGCTACCAACTGTTGCATATTTTCATATTTTTGGTTGTAAGTGTTTCATCCACAACAACGGTAAAACCCAACTAAATATCTTTGATGCTAAAACTGATGATGGTCTCTTTATGGGATACTCACAAAGAAGCAAGGCATGTAGAGTTTTTAATAAAAGAACCTTAGTTGTGGAGGAAACACCTCATGTTGTATTTGATGAAACTACTGTTGAGTACAGGAAAAAGGTGGAGCTAATAGAGAATAAGATCAAATCTTCCATCCTAGAAGAAGTCATTGTCCATGACACAGGAATGGTGGACTCACCTGCAGACCAGCCTGAAGACCCAACTGCAGATCATATAGGACCACAAAACCTACCTGATCCAGTTGCTGCTGATGAAGACCAATCTGTAGCTGATAAAGACCCATCTGCAGATCATACAGGACCCACACCTGCAGATGACAAGACGGTAGCTGATCCAGTTGCAAACCAAGGAGATCAGAACCAAGCTGATGTAGAGAGAGAGAAGAAACCCAAAGCAAATCTATAGGGGGAACAGACCCTGAAGAATAAGACATTCCTGAGTGGATCAAAGATCATCCTATCCAACAGATCATTGGGAATCTAACTAATGGAGTCAAGACCAGACAGTCTACTCTACCCATAGGAATGGCAATGTTTTCATGCTTTATGTCTCAAATAGAACCCAAGACAACAGAGCAAGCCCTTGAAGACTACTCATGAATCAATGCAATGTAAGAAGAGCTTAACCAGATGGAAAGGAATAATGTTTGGTAACTAACAGACAGACCAGATCATAAGAAGGTTATTGTCACCAAATGGGTGTACAAGAACAAATGCGATGAAGATGGAGCTGTTGTTAGGAATAAGGCCAGACTTGTCGCTAAAGGCTATGCACAATGTGAAGGAATAGATTTTCATGAAACATATGCACCTGTTGCAAGATTAGAAGCCATCATATTATTCCTTGCATATGCAGCATTCAAGGATTTCATAGTCTACCAAATGGATGTGAAGAGTGTCTTTCTTAATGGAATTCTAGAAGGAGAAGTCTATGTGGAGCAACCCCCTGGATTTGTCAAAGGAGACAAAGTCTACAAGCTTCTAAAGGCTCTATATAGACTCAAGCAGGCACCAAGAGCATGGTATGAAACATTATCTATGTTTCTAGAGAAGAATGGTTTCAGCAAATTAAAGGTGGACAAGACCCTATTCAAAGTGGAGCATGAAGACCACATATTGCTAGTTCAAATATATGTGGATGATATCATATTTGGCTCAACCAATCCAGAGCTATGTGAGAAGTTCTCAAATCTCATGCAAGGAGAGTTTGAGATGAGTATGATGGGCAAGCTTAATTTCTTTCTAGGACTGCAAGTTAAGCAGATGGAAAATGGAATTTTCATCAATAAAGCCAAATACACCAGGGATCTAATCAAGAGATTTGGAATGGAAACAGCCAAGTCAGCAAAAAATTCTATGAGCACAAACACACACCTAGATGCAGATGAAGAAGGCATATCAGTGGACTCAACTCACTACAGAGGACTCATTGGATCACTTCTTTATCTGACTGCAAGAAGACCAGACATTTCATATGCTGTAGGAGTATGTGCATGATTTCAGTCCAAACCCAAGCAGTCACACCTGGAAGCAGCTAAGAGGATCATTAAATATCTTAAGTCTACCATTAATGTTGGATTATGGTATCCTAGAGATGACAACTTTGTGCTGTTAGGATATTCAGATGCAGATTTTGCAGGATGTAAGATTAATAGGAAAAGCACTAGTGAAACGTGCCAATTCCTAGGAACCAGACTGATATCCTAGTTTAGCAAGAAGCAGATATCTAACTCTATCTCAACAACAGAGTCGGAATACCTAGCTGCAGGTAGCTGTTGTGCCCAGATCTTGTGGATCAGACAACAGCTAATGGATTACAACATAATTGCAAATGAAGTCCCATTTTGGTGTGACAACAATAGTGTAATTGCAATCACCAACAACCCGGTATTGCACTCAAGAACGAATCACAATGATGTTAAGCATAATTTCATAAGAGACCACGTGCTTAACAAGAGAGTCAGAGTTGAAAGAGTCAGCACAGAATACCAGATTGCTGACATATTCACCAAACCTTTACCGGAAGGAAGGTTTTTGGAGCTGAGCAGGGTACTTGGATTACTAGATTGGGAATCTATTACAGACGAGAAAGCTACCTGAAGACCAGATAAGACGAACGAAGGAAGTTACCTGAATAGACCAGACAAAAAGACGAAGGACGGACTTAGCTGACCACAAGCATCAGAGCCTACCTAAAGTAGACAATGAGAGTTACCTGTTGCAGAGCAGTCAAACAGTCAAACAGTCAAACGGTCAACCAGCTAAGTTTTCTAATTTAGAGCGACCCCTGAATATTTTATTATTATTTATTTACACGTGGCAATCTCACGTTCACATGTTTACACGTTGCCACGCTCGCACGCTCACACGTTCACACGTTCACACGACCCCACTAATACAAATTAAAAATCCCAACCGTCATACGATTTTAAAATTTGAAGCGACTTAAAATTAATTTAATATTAAAACGTCGCTTCAATTTCCTTTTAAAGACATAAAAGTCATTTCACTTTACCTTCTTCAAGCTTACAATCCCTAATTGTCGAGAGCAGAAATCCTTCGAACTTTCAAATACACTCAGAGAAGCCAGAGTTCTCGAATCGGGCATTAGGAGCTCAATTTCTGGAGTTCAAGTGGATATCACTCCGCAATCAGTCGGAAAAGTTTTCGGGATAAAGTCTCAGGGAATGGAAAACTAGTAAATCTGTTCCATTTACTCAACTGCCAGCTTTTATTGAAATGAGTAGCTGGGAGTATCCCCATGCTACAGAGGATCTACTCACACATTTTTGCAATGAGTCAGACCTAATTTTGATACTCCATGAAGACTGGTTCATGTACCATTTTAAAACCAACATGGACCAGCTCCTCCATATTATAATGGGAAGTGTTTTTGATGGCTCTCTCAATGAGGATGGAGAAGTAGTAGAAAAAGAAATTAGAATTGAAGAGTTAGTGGAGGAAGAAGAAGTCGGAGTTGAAAAAGAAGCTGAAAAAGACGAAAACATTATAGTTGAAAAGGAAGAATCTGAGCAGAAGTAACAAGAAGAAAAAATAATAGTTGAAGAAAAAGCAGAAGAAGTTGAAAAACAAACTGAAGAAGAGGAAGTGGAAAAGACAGAAGAGTTGGCAGAAGAAGATGAAGAAGAAGGAGAAGAAGTTGAAAAAGAAAATGATGATGATGATGATAAAGGTGATAATGATAATGGTAAGAAAGGTGATGAGGATGAAAAGAAGGATAATGAAGAGGAATAGAAGGAAGAAAAGGAAGAAGAGAGAGAAGAGAAAGAGGAAGAAAATAAAGAGGAAGAAGAGAAGGAAAAAGAGGCTGAAGAAGAAAAAGAAGGCAAAGATGAAGCTAGAGCAGAAGAGGCTGGGGCACCTGCCTGCTACACCAGCCTAGATGAAGAAGAAGATGACAGACCGGGGACCCCAGAGCAGACCGCATCTGATCAGCCGCCTACAGACAGGAGTCTGCAGACAGGTAGGTCAACTGCTAACCTACATGCAGGCGTAGTAAGCTTCCGTGAGCACTCTCTACAGACATCACCCATCTCCCCTGTGATGATTGAGCTGATCCGGAACATAGTCAAAGAATCTGTTGAAGAGCTGCTTGCCGCAAAAATCTCACCTAGCCTGCATACCATAAATGCCAAAATCGATACCCTTGTACAGAGGAATGTTCCTCAACCTCCTCCTCCTACTAACTCCAGAATGCCGCTCGGCATGTCTGACTGGATGCACTGAGTAGAGCAGTAGTTGACTATACTGGTTGATGCTGGCAAAAAGGGGGAAGGAAGTAAGCAGGGGGAAGTAAGAGAAGTATCAGGTCATGTACCGGTTCAGGAGCTCAGAACGAAGAAAAGGCAAGATATCCCACTAATTGAAGCTGGGACATCAAGTCAAAAGAGGAAGGAAAAAGCTGATCCTGAGCAGACTAATGATCAGCCTGCAGTCAAGAAGACGAGGACCAGACTTGGGGAAGAGCCTAGATTAGAATGGGAAGGCAAATAGCTTTGGTTTGTTGAGGAATTCCTACCTGCCGAAGCTGGTCCAATGTGTGGAGATGCAAGAAAGCAGTTCAATGAAAAGTATTATATCTGGGAGGTACTCCAGGAGAAAAACTGCTCCCCACAGCAGACATTTACCGACTTTATGGAATCAACATGGCCAACTCTCTGGGCCATCTTAGTAAAGCATGCAAATACATGGAATGCCTACCCCATGATTCCTCACTTCAGAGCTGAAGAACCTCCCACTTTGCAAAACAATGAACTGGATGAGCTACCTTTACAGAGCGAGATAAGGAAGCTATGTAAATAGCATAAATTCTCATCCAAATAAGAACAAGAATTTGCCTTTCTTGTTATCAGAAGGAAGTATGGCCTAGCACCTATCAAGAAGAGACCAATTGGTGCAAAGCCTTTTAGGCCTCCCAAACAAACTGTCCGCAGAGGCAGAGGCAGTTAGGATTTGTTTGTACTTGTATTTCTTTACTTGTGATTTTTTCTGTAGTTGTTTTGATCAGTGAAAGTTATGTACTTGTAAATAAATACAGAAAATTAATGCATACAGTCATTTGAACGACAACCTCTAGTTGTCTCAAAACAAGACTGATTTTAGTTTGTGTCTTGCACTTATGTGCAGACCTGTTATTCATTTGAATAATTGCTTAAGTTTTTCCATCATCAAAATAGGGAGAATTTGTTAGGAATACTTGTTAGATTTCGATGATGTCATCATTATATTTGTTTATTCAAATGTAGGTTCTAAATTACTTGGCAAAATGTAAGGAAGAACCAAATGAGTATCTTCCATAGGCCAAATTGTGATAAGTTAGATACTTGGCAAAATGTAAGGAAGAACCAAATGGGTATCTTCTTTATGCCAAATTGTGATAAGTTAGATACTTGGCAAAATGTAAAGAAGAACCAAATGAGTATCTTCTATAGGCCATATAAGTTAGGCTTTAAAAATTGGCTAAGTACAAATCAGATAAGTATCTATCAGCCGAGTCTTGGTCAACTCAACTGTTCGGATAAGGTTGACCACAGACAAGCTATATCAGGCAACCCTTATCAGAGAAGTTCAGGTCAACAATTTAATCAGCGAAGTTGGACCAGACTGCAGTCAAGAAGGAAAATCAAGTCATATGAAGTTTGACCATCAGATCAGCCAAGTTCAATTAGGTCAGAAGACTTCAGACAAGTCGGCACATCAGAAAAGTCGACATTAGAGAAGGTTGACTGCACATCAGACAGTTTGACCACAGAGAGATCAGTTAAGTGATCATCCAAGTACTCCAGTCCACGCCAGCATGCATTGAATAGTCAATATTTATAAAAAGTCACATGCGGACGATAAGGGACAGATTGGAGAGATTCTCGAAAAGGAAATGAATTAAGTAATTCATCCACACCCACCATTGGAGACTTTAATCTTATTATATTCAAAAGATTCGGCGCCATCACTTGGAAGTCTTCACAAAGGTCGGAATTGGATTAAAATATGGGAATCCAGCCTTGCAACGTTCAGATAAAAAAACAAAGAAGTCAATTTCTCCAACGGACGGATATGTTACAGATTTGCAATGGCTATGAAGAAAAGCTCAAAGGATCGACACCTATATATATCCGAAGATTTGATGTTGAGCAGTACGATGCGAACAACACTCTCGAGCAATCAAAGCAATTAAAAGCAATCAAAAAACTATAACATCGTGAAAGAGCAGTACTCTAAGTTCATACACGAAGAAAGCTCTTTAGTTGGAGAAGACAAAACACTCTTGTCTTAAAACCTGATTAAGGAATACTTCACTGGTTGAAGTTTCGCGACTGATAGGCATCCAAGGATTTGAAGAATCGAGTGGTGCTAGGCAGTCAGAAAGGAGTTGCAACGACAGGATTTCAACTGGTTGGAAGTTGTTGTAGCTAAGTTGTAGAATCACTGTAATATTTATCACTGGTTGAGAATTATAGTGGATTCATCTCCAACTGGTTTGGAGAAGTAGAGGATTACCCCATCTCTGATACCACTATAAATTGCCTGCGCACTTTATTGTTTTTAGCATCATACTTAACTGCTGCATTCATACTTAAGTGTTCCATTGATTATTTCTGTATTCGTCATCAGCTGAGTTCCACACTTACATTGACTACAGACGACTCTAAGTCATCTGTACCATCAGCTGAGAAACTCATCCTTTGTGGAAAAGAGTTTCAATAACTCTATTCACCCCCCCTCTAGACTTATTCCTGGACGACTTGTGACCTACACAATCATCATCATTAACGAATAGCCAAAACAGTACACTTACATATGCGCAAAGTAGACGATCTCCTGAGATACTAGCAAGTGACTTCAGTGTAAAGCCTCAACGCGCTTATAATCACAATTTCATGAGTCTCAAAAACATATCATTTTCGGATGAAATAATTTGTCCGTATCAAATCCTGTCTGCCTGATTACACAATCAAGTCCAAATACTGTTACAAACCAACAATATACGATACATCTGTGAAACAACTGCTCAACACAATGGCAACGAATCCCGAAATCTGAACGCTCAGATGATCACCAGCAATGATCAACCAATAAATCAACTGAGAATATCATCGACATGATAAACTCTAATACGGCCAATCCAAAGGTCAAGACGCAGCCGAGAATATCATCAACATGATAAACTCCAATACGATCATCCAGAGGTCAAAACACAATCGAGAATATCATCAACATGTTAAACTCTAGTATGACCATCCAGAGGTCAAAACACAATCGAGAATATCATCAACATGATAAACTCCAAAATTACCAATGAATGAGCAACAACATTCTAGAATACCCTCACATGGTAAGCTCCAACACGATCAACAAAGAACCACATAAACCGCTATACGAACGAATAAAGTTCTCAAAATGACATACCAATCACATACAGTGGATCTCAAAAAACATACCCTTATTGGTGAACATACCCCTAGGAATACGAACAACCAATCACAAATCGGCGAACATACCAAATCATACATGGAGTGGGAACGACCACTCAATATCCAGAACAACCAGTATGGGTTCATCATCCCCAAATCTACACTTACAAAGAAATCATTCAAAAATCACTATGGTTAAATCGCGCTACTATCATTCCAATGGAATCACATAGCACATATGTCCCGGTTTCACAAAATCCAAAGTTCCAAAATTACATCTTGTGCATGAATCTACAACACGCAGCATATTTCTCTTATTCGATAGATCAACCGATCATTCCTGGATAACCAAACTGCCATACTAAAGTTCGAATCTCTATTCATCGTTCCACACTGATGTATTATCCAGTTTGTGAGACACATTCATAAGTTCACCATGATATGCACTATGCACTAAAGGCGTATGTATATCAATTCAAAACTAGTTGGAAATCATATAGTCTCGTCAATAAGACAAATTTTCGAAAGTTCTTTCAAGAATTTCAAAACTCAAAACAAAAATTTTCGTAACACCACGAAATCAATTTTCGAAAAATTAAATCAACTCACTGGTGTCAAGTTCTTGATGAAAATTCCTTTCGAATACACATGATTAAATAAAATTATGCAGATGATTGACCACATCCTTACTCTTGTATACCAGTCCGGCTCGTCAGAAATTCCACTGACATTCGGTCGGAAAACTACACGATAGAATCCAAAATCTCAATGTATAGGCTCCGATAAAAACTCCATCTTCCACATATGGCTCGCAACGTCGACCATTATCCCATTCTGGATCACTCAACTATGCTATGACAAAAAATTGAAACAATTCAACACAGCGAAAGACTTCCCGAGAAGTTTCACTTGAACAAGTAAAGCAAAACCTCGAAAGGCGGAAATAAAATAGATAAACGATTGGTAAAGTGTTTTACAAGTCTCGGGAGTTTTAGAAAATAGCAAAGCCTTTTGGAACCTTAGGGTCTCAACATGTATCTCGTTCCATATTACAGGAAGTTTAAAGTAGAAAGCACTTTTGGACCCCAAGTCCCGAGTTATAAAACTATTTCAAAATCGATTGGGTCTCGGCCCAAAAATCATTTTCCGTAAAACATCCGTAAAACATTCATTTTGAAAAATATCATTTTCAAATGCTCAAAAAGAGTTCATATATCTCAAAATGAATTAACGTGACTACATGTTCTTCTCAACCTTCCTCAACATTTCCCACAAATGCACCACTCCGTTCCAATATTTAACCGACATATTGATTTCCCAAAATCATAGCTTCTCAAGATCATCAATCATGTCCCAACTCTGTCACTTCATAATGTGACGCATAATATCTTTCTGAACCTCAAAGCATATCAACTTAGAACAGCAATAAATCTCAATACAATTCAAGAATCCAAATACTTACAGATCGTGAAGTCGATGATTCCCCGTGATACTGGCACATGTCTCAACTCTAGAAAATACTCGACACAGACATTTTAAAAACACACATTTTGAAAACTCAGTTCAACTCGAGAACACAACACACCTCTATCCGAAGAAACATGTTGATACCATTTGGAAAGGTTTGCAACAACCCCAGTACTATACTAGTAAATCACATAACGCACAAGCCCGAGTGAACAACAAAAACTCACGGATCTAATATTTGTCAATCGACAACTCGAATGATGCGACAAAAACACGACCCAACTCGACCCGACTGCCTAGGTTTTCTCAACCTAAGCTCCGATACCATATTTTGTACACCCCCAGAACCATCCAAGAATATTACAGCGCCGTGGACCCCGAGATGGAACCCACAAGGCAAAAAGAAAGATTTACAAATATTTATAAATGCCCAAGAGGCCAACGACGGTACTATCTTTTAAAAATTTGAAGACTATATAAAATCTGTTTATCAAAACCGTCATAAAATCTCATTTGAAAGGACAAGGCCTAAAAGGCTTGAACTCAACAGTTTAAAAACATACGTTAAGCTATCGCTTACACGTACCGAAAAAATAGTTTAGAAAACGATTGCCAAAGTAATCTAAGTTACCAGATACCAAAAGGCCATTTAAAAATACTCACGCAGCGCAAAAGACAAACAATTAAAAAATACTCTAGCAGCGGAATACAACAACTGATCAGGAAACTCAATTCACAAAAACATACCCTAGCCAGTATCCTCCGGGAAGCTTATCTCTCCACGACCGCTAAAAGCTCGATATCCCAAGAACCTAAAAAAAGCCCACGCCGGGGTCAGCTATAATACCCAACAATGATAACCGTCACATCACATTAATAATCACATACCAATGAAAATACAAAATAAGAATACGACCAAGGTAATCTTATCCTCATAACTTTACCAATATTCACATCTCGCACGGTACCCAATGTTATCAAAACATCATCATAACTCACTGTTACGAAATCTACTAACTCTCTCCAACCCAAATCCGTCGGTTAACATCATCGCATCTCGACACGAAGACCAATTGTCCATCAAAGACAAATACCAAGGGAAATACGGAACATACCTCGAGATGCACAATACCACGACAATCATGTCAGTCTAATCCGAGATCAGATCAATACAACATACAGACACGGTCCTAACACAAGACCTACAAATGCATACTCATATGACAACGTCAATATGCTCAAAACAATAGCAACAATGTATACTCAATGGAAATCCCATGATCCAGCGCCATCAACATAGATCCCAAGATGCTCCTACTAGATCAACACGAGGTGGATAACCAACAATATACATATGCACAACACATGTAAAACCAACAATGCGAATCCACATGATTCCATCAACACAACATTGGGTAATCCAACGATCCAGCACCCTCATCATAGATCCCTATGATGATCTCGTCGGACCAACGCATGGTGGAAAACCCGTACAATGATCCAGCGCCCTCAGCATAGATCCCAAGATGATCCCATCGGACCAACACGAGGTGGACATCTGATCCAGCGCCCTCAGCATAGATCACACGATCCCAACGGAACACAATATAAACAATACAATTATGCATACACATATGCAAATCAATATGTTCATCAACATGAACAACATATGAATCAATAACACGAAAGACACTATGACAAATCACTAGGACGACCTCATGTTCAACAACACGAATGACAATAAGCATGATCAACATCATCAACACCAAACCAAAATCAAATTATGATACTTTCCCCGAGTCCTTCGGGAGCAATCTTGATGTCAAATCATCACCAATTATTTTCCTCAATGCTGGGCGATCCCAACGTACCACGGACTATAGATAACTCATATATTCGTCTTTACCACAATGTATCATCGATACCTAATTGCGCCAATAACCAAAGTAAATCATATACATTATGATTTAACTTCCAAAATCAGAAAAACAACATATAATCCAAATCTCCAGAATTCGCAGTAATAATCATTGCTATATGCATTATAAACGAAATGAAACTGAAACCATTCATTAAACATTATAACTGAGCAAGTAATAACTTGCCTCGATACCGATACAACGATGAGGATGCCGTCATCAATTCCTTGGCGTCGCTTACAAGCTTCTCGGCCCCGATCAATGCAATTCACAAACATACTCGAACACGACCGCAAGATATGGTTATAATCACCGATCAATATTCTAAACCTATTACCATAATTCGATAAACAACAAGTTCAATAACAATCAATAACCGACATAACCAACCAATCGATCTCACCGGTTCAACGACACTTCGATCACATACAAAACGAAATAGTATAACTCAAACCATTACGAACTCATATCCACAATACGAACCAAATTCCGATAATCGATATTAATGATCAATATAACTGATCAACAAAACCAACGATTTCATAATATCTCGATTAAACACAAGTCCGAACAATCCAACTCAAACAATTACAAATTCATAACCAAAATACAATTACGGATACGAATGTAAAGGAAATCATATTCGGTGATCAATCACAATCTTTCCGGGTTCCAAATTGATATCAGGATTCGTATTTCATTAAGAACATACGAATTATACCACTACAATCAACGAACATTCGATCTTCATACCTAAAGATACCGATAATTCAACATACAATCGTCTTGCTATATTAAATTCATCAAGAAGTTCCTCAAGAACACTAAGTGATTGGAAATCATGTTCATAGCCATCAAAAAACCTAATTCGATGTCCTTTAACATGTAGATAACCATCCAATTCGTAATCCAAGTCATGTATTATCATATTCTTCAATATACACTTCACATAACCTCAAGAATCGTAACAACAACACCCTAATCATCATCATACAAATCAAATACGGATAACAATACCAAAAATCTAAAATCAAGGTGAAGAGTTCAACAACATACCTCAAGAACATGAATAACATAATCAAACTCTCCAAGGATCAACCATATCTCCATATTCAAACCTCCAATCCATGTTTCCAAGCTTGTAATCAAGATAGAAGAGGTTAAATCTCACTAACGTGCTCAGAGGGATGAAGGTTGGAGGAGGAAAGGTTTTTCTCTCGTGAAGAAATGAGAAGCCGATCTTCATTTTATAAACTGCATTGTTCATTACGTACGTTATCACTTAACATTAATGTATGTAATGCCCTCTAACGTACGCTACACATCCAACATAGCATACATAACATCAGTCCAGAACTCACTGACCTATTTCGTTCACTTGCTTACGTACGTAATATTTCCTTCGTATTGTACGTAATACGTACGTTGACTTACTACATTAAATCCTCATTTAACGTACGTAATGCACTACCCATAGCGTATGTTAACCAAGAGTTGACTCGAACAAGCACGTTATTCGCCGAAAGGTGCCGACCACGGGTCCCACCTGTCGGCCATAGCCTGAGCTGTCTGATTCCTCTCGTTACGTACGTAATGCCTATACATAGCGTACGTAACACTTAGCATCTTAACGTATGTTAACTGTACTCATTAACCTACGAAATCCTTGTGCCTTAGCGTACGTTAAGTATACATCGTAGCGTGCGCTAATGTGGCTGTACTTAGCCATTTTCACCTTATTCTTGTCCAACGTCTCGACATACTAGATACGTATACACGACGCACTATATCCTCAAATGCAATTGTCGACTAAGTACGACAATTATACCAATACAGATCTCTCATTCCTTCATTTATTTTATCCATACTGTACAAACTCCACGCGGTACAATATAACTTGGATAAAATAATAATAAACAACAGTAGTAGAAATTTCGGATATTACAGTTAGCGCATGCTAAGACGCTTGATGATTGCACTAACTGCACTGCTGGATAGAACCTACTGGATTTCTGGCCCATTAGCACACTCTATTGAGTAGGTATAGTGCGCGCTAAGATGTCTAGTATATATACTGGACAACAATTCTTTTTCCACATTTTATTTCATTTCTCTCCTTTTTTCTCGTGGTGGATGGACGGGTGAGGCTAGGGTTCGGATTCTTAGCCAATTTTGCTCCGTCCAAAGGTGTTTTGGAGTGTCTTAGGTGATTATAACATCATCTAATCCATTGTTCTTCATCGGATCGAGGTACTTTTCTTTATTTCCCTGGAGTTGACTTTTTGGGGTTTTGTTTTTGATTTCTATTCCAATCCGATTTTGAAGAATCGATTGGTGTTGAGCAATATTGTTAATCGTACTCTATAGACTGAATACCTATATCTTCAATTTGTTCAACCCGATGGATGATTTTTGAGTTGAGGAAACCTTGAACATTTAATGCTCGATTAAATGTTTCAATGAGTTTCCTTCGGCTGCTGGGTATGTTTTTCTATCGTTATTGGTCCTTATTATCATAGTGATTGCGTCATTGTTGTATACTTGCAGAGGTTGTAGGTTTTCAAGGCTTTTCGGTTGAGTCGTGTTCTCCGGGGGATTCGCGTGTCGATTATCGAGGCAAGTATCTTGCTTATATGATTTGTATCTTGTGAATAGAAATTTAAGTGTTAGATTTATGATGATTAGTTTACTTTCGTAAACATGGTTCATGTGAATTGGTTATGAGTTGCTTGTCATGAATGTTTGGTGGTATTTGTGGTAATCTTGAATGCTCAATATTGTGGAATTGTGTTTATTGTTATAAATGTGTTGGTTTGTGATGATGGTTGGAATGTCAATGTTGCACTATTTGTGTTGGTTGTATAAAGTTCCTGATGATTGATGTAATGACTGGACGTGTACATTGTTGGTGAAATATGAATGTTGTGTGCTGTGTTGCTAATGTAATACCCGGATAATTAATGTGTATTTATCATGTATTCGATATTGTAAGATTCGACTTTGTGACATATCAATCGATGATCAGTTTTCCGTATTCATACCCCTACGTTTTGTATTCTTTTCCCATGCATGCATGCATAATTCTGCATGTCTTAACGTATGCTAAAGGATGATCATAACGTACACTACGACTGTAGTATAACATATGTTACAGGTGTATCTTAACGTACGTAAGCATAGTCAACTTGAAATCAGACAAGGGTCGGCGTGTGGGGCCTGACGAAGATGCGAGGAATTCACTCGCATGAACCTGGATGGCTTTCGATCTATGCAAGTCAACGGACTTAACGTACGCTAAGGGGTAGTTTTAGCGTATGCTAAGGTTATAGTTGTTACGTACGTAAAACCTTTAAGCTAACGTACGTAAACTAATGTCAGAAACAGGTCAGTGAGCTCTGGCCAGACGTTAACATACGCTAATATTCGAGCATAGCGTACACTAACCCTGTTACGTACGTAAGCGATGTTGTGTAACGTACGTAATGGTTTAGAATTCTATTTATAGACCTCGACCCCATTTCATTTCTCATCCTTACCTTGGCCGATTTTTGGGTTCTGGAGACTATCCTTCACCATTTAACTCACTTACCATCATCCTAGCTTGATTTTGGAGATCATAGACCATTGAGGATTGGTGTTC
Source organism: Orobanche coerulescens (assembly GCA_033398695.1). NCBI lineage: Eukaryota > Viridiplantae > Streptophyta > Magnoliopsida > Lamiales > Orobanchaceae > Orobanche > Orobanche coerulescens. The sequence continues at coordinate 88,853,658 of CM065809.1, forward strand.
AAGCTCTCGGGGTTGAGTTTCTTCAAGTTTCTCCTTGTTCTTCACTATTTTGAGGTAGGTGATTCTTCCCCAATTTGATGACGTATTCTTAAAGATGTTTTGAACATGTTTTCGAGTTTATCAAGTCAGTTATATTCATGAGTAGTCGAACATCATGATTTTAGAAGAGTGAGTCCAGTTGTGATTCGGTACTCTTTCATTGTTAAACATGTTGATCGAACCTATTAGTGATTAGACTCCTGAATATAGCATTCTGAGATTATGAACCCTATTATAACTAGTTTTCAGAGATTATCTTAAACCTTAGAAATCATTGATCGAGCATTCCATTGGAGAAGTAAATGGATTAATATTAGGGAGATGATAATCTAAGAGGAACCTAGTGATTAAGTTCTTATGATAATGCGTAGAAGTGTTTCGATATCTTATTATGGAAGAATTTGACTAGAATCCTTCTAAGATGAATTTCATGTATCCGACCGAAAGATGCATTTTTAACTTGAATAGTGTTCGACGAAGTTGTCGTTCGGATGAGTAGCGTAGTATTGATTCAACCGAATGAATTGGAGCAGATTTAGTTCACTCGCCATGATCGGGCATAACATGTCTTGTAAATGATCCGTTTGATGGTTAAAACGATTATCCGGAATCGTTAGTTATATCGGTATTATTGTTCGGTGAAGGTTTGGATTTTGGTGAGCCGATCGAGTGAGAATTCTCCGAGCGGATTGAAGCCTATTCGTAGTAGCAATTCTTATCGCCATTTCTGAGGCAAGTATCGTATTTTGAGATTATTTTGATCATGTATACTGTTTGTTCATATTGTTGGACATGAGATTGTTTTCGTTAAATTGTCATGATATTCGTTATCAATTGCTTGCATGTTCATGTTGATGAACATAATGATTTTGCATACATGTATGCATAAGTTGTGTTTGAGTATGTTGTGCGATCTATGATGAGGGTGCTGGATCGGATGTCCACCTCGTGTTGGTCCAACGGGATCATCTTGGGATCTATGCTGAGGGCGCTGGATCATTGGATGGGTTTTTTCACCTCGTGTTGGTCCGATGGGATCATCTTGGGATCTATGCTAAGGGCGCTAGATCATTGGAATATGCATATTGTGTTAATGGAATCATGTGGATTCGCATTGTTGGATTCCGGTAGCGGAAGTCTGTATTGTGTATTTTGTTATGCACTATTGTTGCATATTCGATTTGTGTATTATGATACTTGTACTAGCATCGTTTTGCTAACCCCTTTGGGGGTAGACATTTTTGTTGATGTTCAGGTATCCAAGGAGCGGGGAAGCAACCACAGTACCGACATGACGATGAAGTGGCTCAGTAATGTGGATTATGTTGTCTCGTTTTCTGTTTATATTTTCAGTACTCGAGTATGCATACGTTGTTGATGTTTTGGGGATGTTTTGTAATAGTGGACTCATTTGAATTGTTGTTGAACTGGCTTTGAACTTTAACCTCAATGGCACTTTAGTATTATTTTTCGTATTTCTCAAATTAGCCTTGTAAATTCTTATATAAAGGATATACGGCGCTGTAATTATTCCGAATATATAGGGGTGTTACAGAATATGGTATCAGAGCTAAGATTCATGGATATCTTGGCAGTCGGGTTTAGTTGGGTCTGTTTATGTTATTTGGTTTATGGGTCGTTTGTAACATCACTGCTCAGCCAGCGTCGTCATGTGGACCGTGGTTGTAAGTCTCATAATCTCTTATACTAACGTTTTACTTAATTTCTGTTTTGTGAATATTGACGGACTTTATTTTAGAAAATTTTACCCTGGATGTTGAGTATTCATGTTTACAGTATGTTGAGGGGAGGTCGTGGACGCGGACGTGGTCGTAGACGCGGACGTGGTAATGCGAGACAGGAGGATTCAGCGACTACCCCAGAATTATCATCTAGTCGAACCGAATCCCATTCTGGAGGACAACAGGGATCAGCGAATGATAAAGCAAATCCTAACATGCCAGGGGTGCTTCAGCAGGTGGTCGCTCAGATGACCTAGTTCGCTCAAGTGGTTGACCGCATGCAGACAGCGATGGGCCAGCAGCGCAACGAGGATAATCGGGGAGACAAGTGGATTACGGAGGTGGTCAAATTGCACCCGCCAAAATTTGACGGTTCTGCTGAGTTGCCTACTTGGGATCACTGGCTGAAGGAGTTGGAAAAGATATTTGCAGGGATCAACTGTCCCGATGACTGGAAAGTTCCGATCACCCAGTATTTTCTGACTGGGGAGGCATTCGACTGGTGGGAGGCTGTTCGACTGGGGATCATAATGCTGAGTGGATGGAATTCAGAGTAATGATGGAAGCACAGTATTGTCCTCGTCCCGTCAGAGAGGATAGAGTCCGAGAGTTTTTCTCCCCACATAGTTCGGAAGCATCTGTGACAGACATAATCAAAACTTTTAATCACCAGCTGACTTGTGTGAGACATTTGGTCAGAACCGAGGCGGAGAATATTTTCCATTTCGACATGCGGATGAACCCCGAGATTCAACAATATATATCCAGGCTTGAATGTACTACCTTGCGACAGTATCAGGACAAAGCACTGGCCTGCGACATGAAAGAGGCCGCGGTGGAGATATCGGCGGAGGCAAAGAAGCATAAAGTGTCTGGAAACTTCACGGAGAACAAGACTGGTGGGCCCCGCAAGGGCCAGTCTTCATTTCATTCATCCAGGAAACCTCTGTATCCTTCCCGTGGCGTAAAGAAGTTCCGGACAACATCAACAGTTTCGGACGCATCAAAGAAGTGCTATAACTGTGGTCGAGCAGGGCATATTCGACGTGATTGCTCCGTTCCTTCTGTGACTTGTTTTGAATGTGGTCAAGAAGGGCACCGTGCGAATTTTTGCGGAAATGTGACTAGATCATTTGGTACTCGCACTCCAGCACCAGTTCCGAAAGAGGCAATTGTGAACCAGACACAGCAAAGTGGTTTTCAGTAGCAGAATGTTGGGAAAAGAGAGGCATCCAGTGCTGGGTCCGTTCCTCCGTGCCTGTACGAGATGAGGAAGTCAGACGATCAGAACACTGCTGTTGCATCAGGTACGATTCAGATCCTTTTGCAACCAGTTAGTGTCTTATTCGATTCAGGAGCTACATATTCTTTCATATCATTAAACTGTGTTCATCTTTTGAAAATCTCATGTTTATTTGATTGTGAGCCTTATGTTGTGGGTTTACCGAGCGGAGAGAGAATTGTGGTACCCCTAGAAACTAGAGATTTTCCAGTATCTATAGGAGGGAGATATTGACCATCAAACCTTATTGTGGTCGACATCCATGGTGACGATCTAATTTTCAGAGACGATTGGATTAATCGTTATGGGGCTATTTTGAATTACCGAAAGAGAGTCATTTCTATCATTGCGGATGACGGATCTGAGCATTTATTCAAAGGATGGAGACCGGGAAGCTCAGGAAAATTGATTAAAGCAATGAAAGTAGTGAAATTACTGAAACAGGGTTGTCATGGATTGTGGTGTTACGCCATGAAGAAAGAAGAAGGAGTAGAAATCTCATCTATTCCAGTTGTGAACGAATTCTCAGACGTATTCCCTGAAGAACTACCTGGGTTACCTACGCAGAGAGAAGTAGAGTTCAACATGAATTAAAGCCTGGAGCCACCCCTATTTCCAGAGCACCATACTGTATGGCGCCAACCGAGATGTATGAACTAAAGAAGCAGCTTGAAGAATTATTACAGAAGGGTTACATTCAACCTAACATTTCTCCTTGGGGAGCACCCGTTATCTTCGTCCGGAAGAAAGATGGATCCCTCCGATTGTGTATTGACTATAGGGAGCTAAACAAGGTGACGATCAAGAACAAGTATCCAATACCTCAGATCAATGACTTATTTGATCAACTGCAGGGGCAAGGGTATTCTCGGAGATCGACTTGAGATCAGGATACCATCAGTTGAGAATTAAGGAATCGGATATACCAAAATCTATTTTCAGATCCTAGTACGGGCACTATGAATTTGTATTGATGCCAATCAGACTTACCAATGCTCCTGCGGTGTTTATTCAATTGATGAATCGGGTATTCCTAGAATACTTGGATAAATTCGTGGTCGTTTTCATTGATGACATCTTAAGATATTCGAAAGACCCAGAGGAGCATATAGGGCATTTGTGTATCGTTTTGAGTACTTTAAGGAATGAACGGCTTTATGCGAAACTTTCTAAATGCGAGTTCTCGCGTAAGGAAGTAACCTTCCTTGGGCATGTGATACCATCTGACGGAGTTCAGGTGGACCCGAAGAAATTCGAAGCAATCTTGGAATGGGAATCTCCTAATAACGTGAAAGAAGTCCGAAGTTTCTTAGGACTTGCTGGGTATTATCGCCGTTTTGTAGAAGGATTTCCCAAAATTGCTCGTCCGCTTACTCAGCTATTGTAGAAGACTCAGAAATTCGTGTGGAATGAGAAATGCCAGGCTAGTTTTGATGAACTTAAGAGAAGACTGACGACAGCGCCTATACTAGCATTACCAGATGGAACCGATGGATTCATGGTATATAGCGATGCTTCAAATCAGGGTCTGGGATGTGTGTTGATGCAAAAGGATAGGATGATTGCCTATGCCTCTCGACAATTGAAACCATACGAAGTAAATTACCCAACTCATGATTTGGAGTTAGCAGCTGTAGTCTTTGCTTTGAAGATTTGGCAACATTATTTATACGACACTCATTGTCAGATCTTCACATACCATAAGAGCCTAAAGTATATCTTCAGTCAGAAGGAATTAAACATGAGGCAGAAAAGGTGGCTAGAACTGATTAAGGATTAAGACCTGAAAATCCTCTATCATCCACGCAAAGCGAACGTGGTAGCTGATGCACTGAGCCGCAAACCGATTTCTCTTCGAGTGTTGGAAGCGCTTACATTACAAACCAGCATTCAATGAGAACTGATTCGTGAAGGAATCAAAGTATGGTCACAGTGAGTCCAAGGGAAACTGTGTGTGATGGAACTAACTTCATCGTTGGTCGAAGAAATCAAATCTAAGCAGTTGGATGATTCTCTGATTCTTCGATTATGAGACGAAGTAACCAATGGGAAGGCCCCAGGATTTGTGGTACAAGATGATGGAGTTCTGAGATTTTAGAGTCGACTTTGCGTTCCCGATGATGATGTTTTGAGATAGACAATTCTGAAGGAAGCTCACAATGCGCCCTTTTCTATTCACCCGGGTACCAGTAAGATGTATAAGGATCTAAAACAAAATTTCTGGTGGGGAAATATGAAGAAGGACATAGCAGAATACGTTTCGAAGTGTTTAACCTGTCAGCAGGTTAAGATTGAACATCAGCGACCAGCCGGAATATTGAAGCCACTTCCGATCTCTGAGTGGAAGTGGGAGGATATAGCGATGGACTTTCATCACCAATATGCCAAGGACCAAGACGGGAATGAACATGATTTGGGTTATAGTTGATCGACTAACCAAGTCGGCTCATTTCCTGGGGACCCGAGAAATTGGCACGACTATTTATTTCAGAGATAGTCCGATTGCATGGAACACCGAAAACCATTATTTCAGATCGAGATGGTCGTTTAATGTCGCATTTTTGGAAGGCAGTTCACAAGGCCTTGCGAACCGAGCTGAATTTTTGCACGGCTTATCATCCTCAGATGGACGGTCAGTCCGAAAGGACTATACAGATAGTAGAGGATATGCTAAGAGCTTGCGCCTTAGATTGGTCAACCGATTGGGAAGTTCATTTGCCGTTAATTGAATTTATCTACAACAATAGTTGGCATGCTTCCAATAAGATGGCACCATTTGAAGCGTTGTACGGGAGAAGATGTAGATCGCCCCTGTGTTGAGATGATTCTTCTGATTTGATTGGAACGGAACCAGAGTTAATAGTTCAGACTCAAGAGAAGGTAGCTCTGATTCGTGAAAGACTGTTAACTGCCCAGAGTCAACAGAAGTCTTATGCTGATGTGTGCCGTCGCCCACTAGAGTTTGAGATTGGGGGCCATGTACTATTGAAGGTGTCTCCTACTAGGGAAATTTTCCGTTTTGGGAGGAAAGGTAAACTGAGTCCGAGATATATCGGACCATTTGAGATCCTCGAGAGAGTTGGAGAGTTGGCATACAGGTTGGCCTTACCGCCATAACTGAGTCACGTTCATAATGTATTCCACGTATCCCAATTGCAGAAATATGTACCGGATCTCAGTCATATCATTGATTTTGGCGAGATTGAAGTGGCTAATGATGGCTCATTAGAAGAAAAGACAATCAAGATACTTGAGAGTCGAGTCAAGCAATTGAGGAATAAACCGATCTCCTTTGTTAAAGTTCAGTGGTCTCGACATGGAGTCGAAGAAGCAACTTGGAAGACTGAAGATAGTATGAAGTCGAGATACCCGGAATTATTTTCGTTTTATGTTTCGGGCCGAAACTTCTTTTTAGAGGGGTAGTATGTAATTCCCGGATAATTAATGTGTATTTATCCTGTATTCGATCTTGTAAGATTCGACTTTGTGACATATTAATCGATGATCAGTTTCCCGTATTCGTACCCCTACATTTTTGTATTCTTTTCCCATGCATGCATGCATAATTCTGCACGTCTTAACGTACGCTAAAGGATGATCATAACGTACGCTACGACTATAGTATAACGTACGTTACAGGTGTAGCTTAACGTACGTAAGCATATTCAACTCGGAATCAGACAAGGGTCGGCGTGTGGGGCCTGACGAAGATGCGAGGAGATCACTCGCATGAACCTGGACGGCTTTCCAGCTATGCAAGTCAATGGACTTAATGTACGCTAAGGGGTAGTTTTAACGTACGCTAAGGTTATAGTTGTTATGTACGTAAAACCTTTAAGCTAACGTACGTAAACCAATGCCAGAAACAGGTCAGTGAGATCTGTCCAGACGTTAACGTACGCTAATATTCAAGCATAGCGTATGCTAACCCTGTTACGTACGTAAGCGATGTTGGGTAACGTACGTAATGGTTTAGAATTCTATTTATAGACCTCGACCCCATTTCATTTTTCATCCTTACCTTGGCCGATTTTTGGGTTCTAAAGACTATCCTTCACCATTTAACTCACTTATCATCATCCTAGCTTGATTTTAGAGATCATAGACCATTGAGGATTGGTGTTCAAGCTCTCGCGGTTGAGTTTCTTCAAGTTTCTCCTTGTTCTTCACTATTTTGAGGCTGGTGATTCTTCACCAACTTGATGACGTATTCTTAGAGATGTTTTGAACATGTTTTCGAGTTTACCAAGTTAGTTATATTCATGAGTATTCGAACATCATGATTTTAGAAGAGTGAGTCGAATTGTGATTCGGTTCTCCTTCATTGTTAAACATGTTGATCGAACCTATTAGTGATTAGACTCCTGAATATAGCATTCTGAGATTATGAACCCTATTATAACTAGTTTTCAGAGATTATCTTAAACCTTAGAAATCATTGATCGAGCATTCCGTTGGAGAAGTAAATTGATTAATATTAGGGAGATGATAATCTAAGAGGAACCTAGTGATTAAGTTCTTATGATGATGCGTAGAAGTGTTTCGATATCTTATTATGGAAGAATTTGATTAGAATCCTTCTAAGATGAATTTCATGTATCCGACCTAAAGATGCGTTTTTAACTTGAATAGTGTTCGACAAAGTTGCCGTTCGGACCAGTAGCGTAGTATTGATTCAACCGAATGAATTGGGGCAGATTTAGTTCACTCGCCATGATAGGGCATAACATGTCTTGTAAATGATCCGTTTGATGGTTAAAACAATTATCCGGAACCGTTAGTTATATCGGTATTATTGTTCGATGAAGGTTTGGATTTTGGTGAGCCGATCGAGTGAGAATTCTCCGAGCGGATTGAAGCCTATTCGTAGTAGCAATTCTTATCGCCATTTCTGAGGCAAGTATCATATTTTGAGATTTTTTTGATCATGTATACTGTTTGTTTATATTGTTGGACATGAGATTATTTTCGTTAAATTGTGATGATATTCGTTATCAATTGCTTGCATGTTCATGTTGATGAACATAGTGATTTTGCATACATGTATGCATAAGTTGTGTTTGAGTATGTTGTGCGATCTATGTTGAGGGCGCTGGATCGGATGTCGACCTCGTGTTGGGCCGACGGGATCATCTTGGGATCTATGCTGAGGGCGCTGGATCATTGGATGGGTTTTTCCATCTCATGTTGGTCCGATGGGATCATTTTGGGATCTATGCTGAGGGCACCGGATCATTGGAATACCCATGTTGTGTTAATGGAATCATGTGGATTCGCATTGTTGGATTCCAGTAGCGGAAGTCCGTATTGTGTATTTTGTTATGCATTGTTGTTGCATATTCGATTTGTGTATTATGATACTTGTACTAGCATCGTTTTGCTAACCCCTTCGGGGGTGGACATTTGTGTTGATGTTCAGGTAGCCGAGGAACGGGTAAGCAACCACAGTACCGACATGACGATGAAGTGGCCCAGTGTTGTGGATTATGTTATAACACCCCCTAACCTAGCAGCTGAACCGCAAAGGTGTCCGTGCTACTGTAACATCCCCAAAACCGTATGGGAATATTACACGCCGTAAACCCTTTCCGCAAGGATCTACCAGGCTAAACGTCCATCAACAACCAAATGCTTGCCTGGCCACGGTCAAACAATATAATAATACAGACCGTTAAGGTCACTTACACATAAACACACAGACCGATGAGGTCACACAACTCTATCAACAAGACTGACTAACAACATTACCCACGCAGGGGTCGAAATATAATATATCGGAAGACTGAAATCAACTCTGACAACACAACAAAATTAAAACAACTCTCGACTCATGATTAATATCGCAGCTCGTCATCCTCTTGTGCCAATCCTGCGACTGCTCCCCTGAATCTGCATGTACCTGGACGCAAAACAGACATCCACCCCCCGAATACTCGGGGGTTAGTAAAACTCCACTGTTTTACTAGTGCAAGTATCAAACCATACGAAATGTAACAAGCAAAAAGCAACTACGAATTTAATACGGAAATCCATTATCAAAATGTTCCCGAGAAGTTTTAGAATTTCGAACTCAAGTAAGAGATATTTGAAAAGGAACACATCATCTCGTGGATTTTTAAAGCAGAAAATCTTTTGGACCTCGAGTCCCAATTTACAAAACCTTTTCGTAAACAATAGGGCCTTAGCCCGATTCTCGTTTCAAAGCATACTAAATAATATATCATTATGAGTCCGAGATCCATATTTAAAATATTACCCGAACAATCACTGCTACACGATCACTGTTCGTACACATCATGTACCGAACTCCGGAGGCCTCGACGGACCTTACCCGGACCACACACACTGTTCGTACACATCATGTACCGAACTCCGGAGGCCTCAACGGACCCTACCCGGCTACAACATCGTTCGTACACATCATGTACCGAACTCCAGAGGCCTCGTCAGACCCTACCTGGATCACACACCTTGTCCGTACACGTCATGTACCGGACTCCAGAGGCCTCGTCAGACCCTACCTGGTTCACACACTTTGTTCGTACACATCATGTACCGAACTCCAGAGGCCTCGTCAGACCCTACCTGGTTCACACACTTTGTTCGTACACATCATGTACCGAACTCCAGAGGCCTCGTCAGACCCTACCTGGATCACACATGTAATACCCGTACTTTTATTGACCGTTTAACCTTTCCGTTCCCCTTATTTTGTCGCTCTGTAAACGCGTAGAGATGTTGTTGATATTGTTATTAAGTTTCGTGCCTTGTTTAGGCCACTACCATATTATTTAGACCTTTCGGAAGTGTTCTGGGCCAGAGGAATAGCGCACACTAGGTCTAGGCTAACGCACGCTAATTCAGCTTGATTAGCGCACGCTAGCTTTGAACCGTAGCATGCGCTAAGGGACCAGTCAGGTCAGAACCAGTAACTCAGACTGCTCTCTGGACTGGCGGATTAACGCACGCTAGGAGTTCGTTAGCGCGCGCTATTCGTGGTTAGTAGCGCATGCTAACATCCGTCCGTAGCGCACGCTAATGTCCGGGTCGGCAGAGGCAGTGAGGTTGTCAGGTTTCTGGACTATCAGGTAGCGCACGCTATGCTTCGGCTAGCGCACGCTAAAACTGTTACGTAGCGCACGTTAAGGCATAATGGTAGCGCACGCTAATGTTTTGGTCGAGAGAAGCGGTGGAGTTTCGATTATGCGGACTAGCGGTAGCGCACGCTGGCGGCGGCTAGCGACGCTATATGTGTTGTGTAACGCACGCTAGTGCTCGGTATGCACGCTAGCGGACCGAGGCGATAGTGAGATTTTGGCGAGAACGCGATTAGCGCACGCAAAGGATACTTCTTAGCACGCGCTAACATCTTATGACAATAGCCACCGGACTACCGGTAACCGCTAGCGCACGCTAAGGAAAGAGGCGTAGCGTGCGCTAGACTGGGCGTATATAAATATGACAGTTGACTTCCATTTCGTCATTTCTCACCTACTTCACTCCTTTTCACGGAAATTGCTCGGGAGGGACGATCTTGGGCGATTGGAAGCAATCTTCCTTCCAACAACAACATATTTGGTTGGAGAACAAGGATTTCTCAACATCTAATTCCTCCTAGCGTCCGAATCAAGGTAAAAATCCTTAGAACCCTACTTTTTGGGAATTTTGGGGTTTTTCGTAGATTCGTCCGATCTATCCGTTTGGAAGCTTGAGAACCTTGAGATTATGATGTATCTATACCGTATGCATGCTCTTCCTACGATTTTATGGTTTGGATTGTGCCGTTTTCGGACTTGTGAGATTTTGGACGAGTTTCCAACCTCTAGTTGATTATCCGTATTTCTTTATGAATCGTAGACGGGTTTCGGGGTTTCTTCGTGTAATTTGAATATGGATAATTGATTATCATATTCCTTGCGAATCGTTTAGGTGCCTAAGCGTGTTCTTGGACCTACCGAACCCATACCTTTTTCCATTCGAATTGTCGATGTCTCAAAGGCAAGTATACATTCATGATTGTACGTTCTCGACTTTGAAAGTAAGAAATATTGATGGCATATCATGAACGAACCATTTTTACGGCATTCATAGATATATTGTTGGCATGTAATGAACGAACCGTTTTGACGGCATTCCTACATGTATCGGCGTATGAGGTGAACGAACCGTTTTTACGGCATTCACATACGTAACGGCGTATGAGGTGAACGAACCGTTTCTACGGCATTCACATACGTCTTATGAGATTTTAGTCATTCCGGAATACTAGTCTTGAATTGATGAATTGACGGTTACCCTTACTTTATTGTTGAGAAGTATTGTGTTTCATACTTGATATACTTGCACTAGCTATTCGACGGCTAACCCCTTTATGGGGGAAATACGTTTTATGTATTTCAGGTTCCAGGAGAGCGGACGGGAAAGTATCGGGTCGGCACGAAGATGGTGGGAAAGTGTGATACTGTGTCTTTCTCCCAGTTATGTTTGGAGTTTCCCATTTAGTATTGTTGTACTGGATTGGCTATTGAATACTCGAGTATTGTTTTCCCTTTTCCTTGATGTTCCGGCCTGTGTTTGCCGAAGTATTGATTCGAGTTGTGATGTTGTGAATACATTGGTTATGTTTTGAATACCTTTGTGTTGTTCTTAATTCCATTGTACGTAGACCTCCTCGGTCAAAATTTATAGTTCCGCGTATGTTTAGCCTTGTGGGTCCCACGGCGGGGCTTACGGCGCTGTAATATTCCCTGAATAACTTGGGGGTGTTACAGAATATGGTATCGGAGCTTAGGTCTATGGATACCTAGGCTGTCGGTCTTTTGGGTCGATCGAGTTATCATTTGTCCGCAGTATCACTACTTTGCCATCATCACAGTGTGACCGGTACTTGTAAGACCTCTTACTCTTCTAGTGTTTCCTTGTTCGTTTTGCTTCGTTTTGTTAGTATTCGTGAGAATCGGTCACTTTGATGACGTGTAATTTAATTGTGCTTGCGTGACTTGTGTGCTCTTTAGTATGTCAGCTGGTAGGGGCCGTGGCCGTGGTCGTGGCCGTGGATTTGGACGAGGTCGTGGCGCGGCCATTTCCATCAGTTCTGTTGTGGGGTCAACCAACCCCAGCTTGTCAAACTCGGTGCATCCCGACACCGAAAGTCAGCACGACCAGTCGAATGGCCAAGGGAACAACGCGGACGTTGGAGTTGCGAATGTACTTCAACAATTGGCCGCCCAGATGACCATTTTAGCCCAAGCAAATTTTGAATAATCCGAACCCGAACACGGATGCCTTGCTTGAGAATGTAATTCGTATGCACCTCCACGCTTTGGCGGTGCCACGATCCGTTAGGATGGGAAGACCGCTAGCGAGGTGGAAAAGATTTTCGAGGCGGTGATCGCCCGAAGTGAGGAAAGTACCGATTGCTCAAGATTTCCTCACCAAGGAGGCCGCTACTGTGGAAGGTCATCAAGCCACGGGATCACATTGCCACATGGGAGGAATTTAAGGAGCTTTTGGAGGCCGAGTTTTGTCCTTGGCCGGTGCGAGAGAGAGCCGAATCCGAGCCTTTTTCGAGGCTAAACCGCAAAACATTCCTGTTTCGCAAGCGATTGTTGAGTACAACCAACAACTGATCCACGTGAAGGATCAAGTACGGAACGAGCGTGATAAGATCCGTTATTTTGATATGCGGATGAATTTGGATTTACGGCGGTACAGGACGGATTTGCTTGTACCACGCTAAAAGAGTATCAAGACAGAGCTTTGGCCCATGATATGTTGAGCCCCGACAATGATACCGTTGAAGAACCGAAGAAGCAGAAAGTCGGGGGAATTTTTTCTGGCTCTAAGGGTGGCAACTTTCAGAAGTCACAGACGACTAACCGTTTTGCCGGACAGTCGTCACGTTCTAATAAAGGGAAGAGGGGTTACCGTCCCACTCCAGGTACCTCAAATCGCACAGTGACTTGCTATAATTGCGGTCGTCCGGGCCACTTTAGTTCGGAATGCTACTTTCCACCATTGAAGTGTCACACTTGTGGTCAGATGGGGCATAGAGCGGTTTATTGTTCCGAGCCGAACCATACTCTGGACACTCGAGCTTCTGCCCCAACACCTCTTGATCAAGGTATTAACCAGCGACAATCTTTTGGTCAACCTCAACAGAATTTTGGCAGGGGCCGGGGACGGGGTCAGAATACTGAAAGGGGAAACTCTAGCGTCGGTTCGGTGCAACCACGAGTTTATGAGATGCGTCGAGCAGACGAACCCGACGCGGCGGTGGCTTCAGGTACCATTCATATCCTATCTCATCCAGTCCGTGTACTTTTTGATTCGGGTGCTACACACTCTTTTATTTCTTTGGAGTGTGTACGCCGTTTGAATATAACTTGTCTGACTGCTTGCGATCCCTTCATCGTGAGACTGCCTAGCGGGGATAGAATTGTGGGGAACCGGGAGATTAGAGATTTTCCAGTGATTATATCCGGTATGGATTGGTTATCGAATTTAATTGTAGTTGATATGGAAGGCGAGGACGTGATCCTCGGCGAGGATTGGCTTGATAGTCATCAAGCGATTATGAACTACCGTACTAAAGTTATCACCATGATGACTAAAGACGGATCTGAGTACTCATTTTTGGGGCGTAAGTCGGGACTATCCAAGTTACTTATCAGTGCCATGAAGGCCGTAAAACTTTTGAATAAAGGTTGTGCGGGCTATTGGTGTTATGCCCTGAAAACGGAAGGAAATGAAATCGATTTCTCTTCGATTCCGGTTGTTAGTGAGTACCCCGATGTTTTTCCGAATGACCTCCCGGGATTACCGCAGATCGAGAGATAGAATTTATCGTGGACTTGGAGCCGATGCGGCTCCGATTTCTAAAGCACCTTACCGGATGGCACCTTCCGAGATGCAAGAATTGAAGAATCGGTTGGGAGAACTTACGGAAAAGGGTACATCAGACCGAGCGCCTCGCCTTGGGGCGCGCCTGTTCTTTTTGTGAGGAAGAAGGATGGTTCACTACGTTTGTGCATTGACTACCGTGAGCTGAACAAAGTAACCATAAAACACAAGTATCCTTTGCCACGTATAGACGATTTATTTGATCAATTGCAAGGTTGCAGCTTTTCAAAATTGATTTAAGATCCGGTATTATCAACTCGGGGTGAGGGAGTCGTTAGAAGACGGCATTTCGGACGAGATATGGGCATTATGAATTTGTAGTTATGCCTTTTGGGTTGACTAATGCACCGGCAGTTTTCATGCAGTTAATGAATAAGATATTCATCGAGTACCTCGACAGATGTGTAGTCGTCTTTATTGACGACATCTTGATCTACACTCGAGATAAGGAGGAACATGCCCGACACCTGCGTTTGATATTAGACATTTTGAGAACCGAGCACCTCTATGCAAAATTCTCGAAATGTGAATTTTGGTTGGAAGAAGTTATGTTTCTCGGCCATGTGATTTCGGCCGAAGGGGTTCGTGTAGACCCGCAGAAGATCGAGGCAGCGCTATATTGGGCACCGCCTAAAAATGTTAAGGAGGTTCGTAGCTTTTTGGGCCTTGCTGGGTATTACTGTCGGTTTGTCGAGGGGTTCTCGAAACTCGCTCGACCGCTTACGAAATTACTCCAGAAGACCAAAAAGTTTGTTTGGACGGATGAGAGACAGCAGAGCTTCGATGAACTGAAGAAACGTTTGACTTCAGCGCCGATTTTAACCTTACCACATGGTAGCGAGGGCTTTGCAGTTTATAGTGACGCTTCGAGTCAAGGCCTGGGCTGTGTGCTCATGCAGCATGATAAGACGATAGCTTTTGCGTCTCGACAATTAAAGCCTTATGAGATGAATTATCCTACTCACGATTTAGAGTTGGCCGCAATTGTCTTCGCACTCAAGATTTGGCGACATTATTTGTATGGTTCGCCGTGCCGAATTTATACCGATCACAAGAGCCTGAAATATATTTTCAGTCAGAAGGAGCTGAATATGAGACAGAGGCGTTGGTTAGAGTTGATAAAGGATTATGATTTGGAAATTCTTTACCACCCCGGAAAAGCTAATGTCGTTCCGGATGCTTTGAGCCGCAAATCGGCATCTCTTCAAATGCTCGAGGTTCTTACACCTGCATTTAAAATTCGTCAGGACTTAATTGAGCAAGGGATAGAAGTTTGGCTTCAACAAGTACAGGGGCAGCTGTGTACTCTCGAAATTACTTCGTCTTTAGTTGATGACATCAAAGGGAAGCAGTGGAGTGACCCGATGATTTCTCAACTGAAGGAAGATGTAATTTAGTTGTTGATATTGTTATTAAGTTTCGTGCCTTGTTTAGGCCACTACCATATTATTTAGACCTTTCGGAAGTGTTCTGGGCCAGAGGAATAGCGCACGCTAGGTCTAGGCTAACGCACGCTAATTTAGCTTGATTAGCGCACGCTAGCTTTGAACCGTAGCGCGCGCTAAGGGACCAGTCAGGTCAGAACCAGTAACTCAGACTGCTCTCTGGACTGGCGGATTAACGCACGCTAGGAGTTCGTTAGCGCGCGCTATTCGTGGTTAGTAGCGCATGCTAACATCCGTCCGTAGCGCACGCTAATGTCCGGGTCGGCAGAGGCAGTGAGGTTGTCAGGTTTCTGGACTATCAGGTAGCACACGCTATGCTTCGGCTAGCGCACGCTAAAACTGTTACGTAGCGCACGTTAAGGCATAATGGTAGCGCACGCTAATGTTTTGGTCAGTAGAAGCAGTGGAGTTTCAGATTGTCTGGACTAGCAGGTAGCGCACGCTAGGCAGCGGCTAGCGTACGCTATATGTGTTGTGTAACGCACGCTAGTGCTCAGTATTAACGCACGCTAGCGGACCGAGGCAGTAAGCTGAGATTTTGGCAGGGCAACAGTTAGCGCACGCAAAGGATACTTCTTAGCACGCGCTAACATCTTATGACAGTAGCCACTGGACTACCCGGTAACTTCGCTAGCGCACGCTAAGGAAAGAGGCGTAGCGTGCGCTAGACTGGGCAGATATAAATATGACAGTTGACTTCCATTTCGTCATTTCTCACCTACTTCACTCCTTTTCGACGGAAATTGCTCGGGAGGGACGATCTTGGGCGATTGGAAGCAATCTTCCTTCCAACAACAACATATTTGGTTGGAGAACAAGGATTTCTCAACATCTAATTCCTCCTAGCGTCCGAATCAAGGTAAAAATCCTTAGAACCCTACTTTTTGGGAATTTTGGGGGTTTTCGTAGATTCGTCCGATCTATCCGTTTGGAAGCTTGAGAACCTTGAGATTATGATGTATCTATACCGTATGCATGCTCTTCCTACGATTTTATGGTTTGGATTGTGCCGTTTTCGGACTTGTGAGATTTTGGACGAGTTTCCAACCTCTAGTTGATTATCCGTATTTCTTTATGAATCGTAGACGGGTTTCGGGGGTTTCTTCGTGTAATTTGAATATGGATAATTGATTATCATATTCCTTGCGAATCGTTTAGGTGCCGGAAGCGTGTTCTTGGACCTACCGAACCCATACCTTTTTCCATTCGAATTGTCGATGTCTCAAAGGCAAGTATACATTCATGATTGTACGTTCTCGACTTTGAAAGTAAGAAATATTGATGGCATATCATGAACGAACCATTTTTACGGCATTCATAGATATATTGTTGGCATGTAATGAACGAACCGTTTTGACGGCATTCCTACATGTATCGGCGTATGAGGTGAACGAACCGTTTTTACGGCATTCACATACGTAACGGCGTATGAGGTGAACGAACCGTTTCTACGGCATTCACATACGTCTTATGAGATTTTAGTCATTCCGGAATACTAGTCTTGAATTGATGAATTGACGGTTACCCTTACTTTATTGTTGAGAAGTATTGTGTTTCATACTTGATATACTTGCACTAGCTATTCGACGGCTAACCCCTTTATGGGGGAAATACGTTTTATGTATTTCAGGTTCCAGGAGAGCGGACGGGAAAGTATCGGGTCGGCACGAAGATGGTGGGAAAGTGTGATACTGTGTCTTTCTCCCAGTTATGTTTGGAGTTTCCCATTTAGTATTGTTGTACTGGATTGGCTATTGAATACTCGAGTATTGTTTTCCCTTTTCCTTGATGTTCCGGCCTGTGTTTGCCGAAGTATTGATTCGAGTTGTGATGTTGTGAATACATTGGTTATGTTTTGAATACCTTTGTGTTGTTCTTAATTCCATTGTACGTAGACCTCCTCGGTCAAAATTTATAGTTCCGCGTATGTTTAGCCTTGTGGGTCCCACGGCGGGGCTTACGGCGCTGTAATATTCCTTGAATAACTTGGGGGTGTTACAACACACACATCGACTCGACACAATTCATAATCATTAAATGTCAAGTCATTCCACATTACGCCGAAATGTACAATCAAGCATGTAAACCAAAACAACACAAACATCATGATCATCACAACGACTCTTAACCAACACAACACACATTCGGTACACAATACATTGAACAAACACGTGTACAACCATCTCATATGTACATCGCAATCCTGCACAAATGGCACAACGCCTAACACGTATACCAATATATCACTATTATCACAAAGCCTTCAAATTTCGGAAAACACAACCAACTCAACGGAACATATTTACGGAGGCAAGCAAAATCGTCATACAAATCATACGTAATTACTATTCACAAGATACAAGTCGTATAATAAGATACTTGCCTCGATAGTCGGCACCCGAATATTCCGACGAATACGGCACAACCCGAAAAACCCCGAACACCTACAATCCTCCGTGAAATCCAACGGAAACACAGTTACTATGAGATAACAATTGAAAACAAAGGAAAACACGGTCAAGAATTGAAGGGAACCCTTGGAGACATTTAATCGGATACTAAATGTTCAAAGTTCCTAAGAAAACCAAAAATCCCGATTGGGTTCCAATGAACTCGAAATACGGATATACAATCCGTATAACATGTCCAAAACAACGTTTATACAACAATTAATTTATCAAAAACGGATTGGAATCGAAATCAAAAGGAAAACCCCTAAAATCTTCAAAAACAAGGGTTCAAGCCAAAATACCTCGATTTGGACGAAGAACACGGATTAGATGATGATATAATCAACACAAGCCTTCCACAAATGATGTTCCATGATGTTCCCGATCAAAAACCCTCAAATTCCGTCGAGGGGTCGCGAAAAACGAAGGAAAAATGGAAAATGGCCGAAAGATCCACGTCCAGGCCTTTAAATAGCCGACCCTGGCCGATCACTTACGGCCGTAACCGGCCGGCCTTATGGCCGTAACTCGGCAGTTACGGACGTACCCGGCAGGTCCTTATGGCCGTAACCGGCATTCGTCAGGAAGTTGCCTGGCACCTTACGGCCGTAACTCTCGGACCTTACGGCCGTAACCAGCATTCGTCCGGAAGTTGCCTGGCACCTTACGGCCGTAACTATCGGCCCTTACGGCCGTAACCAGCATTCGTCAGGCCATGCCTGCCGATCACTTACGGCGGTAACCGGCACCTTACGGCCGTAACTCGGCCAGGCCAGTACCTGCTGCGGCCGTCTCGGCCGTGGCCACTTCCGACGGCCCCGACGACCCCGAAACCCGAACCTGAATATGAATCAAAGATACGGTTACGAAGCACTCGCAAAGACGAATCCAAGCGCTAAGAGAACACACGATTCCGACCACCCGAAGGCTCAAAATTCGACAACGGAAGTAATTACCCCAAACTTTGGGAAATTACAAAAATGGCCCAAAACGTCCGAAAATCACGATACGTGATCGAATAACCAAACCGAAGTTCACAACACGTCTAACAGAGTTAAACGGACTTACGGGAAACTCGAAATAGCAGTTTCCAATGAGATTCGCAAGAATCGAACTCAAGTGCGGAAAAGCGTCTAAAAAGCTCGGAACTCAGCAAAAAGATACCGAAACGAACTCGGATGACAAAAAGTACAGAATTAATCATTCTCGAAATGATGAAACGGTCATGAGCGAGTCGTCAAAACGGACTCCGGCCAAAAAAAGAAATTTACCGAAAATCGAGAATTGCGGATATTACATTCTACCCTCCTTAAAAGAAGTTTCATCCCGAAACTTAAAACAAGTAGGGAGAAGCAATATCCCGCCAGAAAAAAAAACTCAATGAGATACACAAGAATGCGTAACTAACGCCCAACGGCGAAATGTTACAAACAACGCAAAGGAATATACGGCGTGAAAACACGCTCCGCGACGATCAACACAACGCCACTGCCTATGATTTGAAACAGCAACGAGCAATTTACGTCACATTACATGCACACATTAAATCAAAGAAACACACGCGACAACAAGCTGCACCCGACTAGAACGGCTATGTGAAAGAAACAAATAGAGTAACATGATAGAAATCATTCCATTACTCATCAACAAGAAAAAGTCCGACGTCAGAACACAAATAATTTCAAGATAACAGAAAATGAGAATACCGGATATTACATTCTATCACACAAAAAATAAGTTTCGCCCCGAAACTTAAACTAAGGTTATCACAGTGATACGAAACAAAATATAACGACACATAATAAAATACCATGATCATGACCTCGTGGTCCACTGACACGCCTCCGTAGGTTCAACAACTAAACGGGAACTTACACAAAACAAAATATCATTCAACAAGTTCCAAATGTAAAAGCGTCACAGAAACATCTCTACACGCGAAACAATCTGTAGCGGTACCAAAAACACCATCACTAGACATCACCGGGCCCTCCTAAGTAGGAATAGAATTCGGTCCCTTATCATCTCAAAGAACAATCTCGCATGATCGAACTCGATGCCCCTCGTGTCCACAATTATAACAAGTCACTGGCGGTCTCTTACAATGCGCGCGTTCATGGCCTAGAACGTTACAATTGAAACACCTAGGAGCATTACCAGAACTCAAAGACACCGACTTGGGTCTTTTGGGTTCTCTAACTGACCGAGAAGGTCCCATACTCGGCTGATACGAGGGTTGAGGTGTGGGAATCCCAATTCCCTTACTTCCCGATGCGTCATCGAAAATCTTCTGCTTTTTTGCTACCGACACGGACTCGGTAGACATTATAGCCATCTCAAACGCCAAGGCTCGATCCTGGTAGTCCTTCAAGGTTGTACACATAAAAGGATCCATACACTGCCGAATCTGAGGTTTCATACGCATATCGAAATAACGAACCTTATCTGCCTCACTTTTCACCTGATCCCGAACATAACACAGCTGTCGATTATAATCGACTATCGCCTGGGATATCGACACGTCTCGGGGCATAGCCGAGAAAAACTCGACAATCCTACGCTCTTTAACAGGCGGCGGACAATACTCGGCCTCCATGGCAGTTTTGAATTCAGTCCAAGTAGCGGTACGATCACTAGGCGCTACGGCCTCCCACCAGTCTGCAGATTCCCTGTCGAGTAGGTATTGAGCAATAGGCACTCTTCTCTCATCGGGGCAAGCTACAACATCAAATGTTACATCCCATTGGAAGAGCCAATTCTCGACCTAACGATTCCAAAGAACCTACAAAGCGGGCGGGTGCATTCTCATCACATCTCGTAACCACTTACGGCTCCGTTATCTTCATCCGAATCCGTCTCGGTGTACGGTGCGATTCATAAGCGCCAAGTCGGTCACCCGACGAAGGATGGTGGCGGCGCCAATATCAACATTACCTCTGGATGATTGCTGCTGATCACGACCACGACTACGACCACGTCCTCGGCCACGGCCTCTCGGCATACTGGACGGATGACTAATAAGAATAACACATCCAAACAAATATCACAACGTCAAGATAAGACAATAATTAGCAGCACGTTAAAACATCAACTCCAAGTCATCACACAAGTGCACGAACTAACACTGTAATTTTAGAACTTCATTAAAAAATAATCCACACAGTCACATCAACAGAGATGTTTGGATTTTACCAATTCAAACACGGTCAAAACCACACACGTATCGCAGGGATCAAACACTAACAACAAAAATAAAATGTTTCCGGGGTATTATTCAAATGATAAAATTTTAAAATTCTCAAGTTTGAAAAAAATTGGTGAAATGAAATTTTTGAAAACACTTATAATACCTCGGTCGTTTAATTAAAACCATGTATCTCATTATCAAAACTGTTTTGATTGAAGCTATTTTCAAAACAACACATTGAGGCTTCAATCTTTTCGCTAGACGATATCGTCAAAATGACCTTATCAATATATCATTATCTTTACTAGCATTATACGGGGTAACAACATGTTACCACGTCATCCATCACTGATATATCAACAGAGATTAAATAACCATGGGGCACGGGTACAACTGTAATAACAAATTTCTACCGGGTCAGTCAAAAATTTACTACGTAACAACATGCGATTTACGATCGTAACAACTCGAGCTTACGGCCGTAATGGAAAACATCTTACGGCCGCAACATCTAGCAGCTGCAGAATTATCTGTCATAGCCCCAACACACAAACACATAACATTTAAATTCGAAAATTAGGGTCGTTTTGCAAAACAAGATTTTTCCAAAAATTTTGATTTCCACAAAAATGCTCAAATCAGTAGTCTTTAAGGAAAAACGTTTTCAAAGCTACCCGTAGCGGGTATAATTACAACAATCCAAAATAGTCGATATTAAAACCACATGCCCAAATGGCAAACAGGGTCGCCAATTCAATCACATACATCTCATGGCTTCAAGTTTAAACACACAGCAAAATCATTCATCGGAGTTTCTCACAAACTCTACCGTAAAACCCATCAAGGTTCACAACGTTCACACCATACCAACCACGTGGTGGTTCAAGGGCCAAACATCAATACATCCAGTTCTATACACGTACAGCGTATCCAAGTATCGAATACAACTTCATTACACAACACCGTGTAAATAAAATTATGCACCACAAATATCACACATAAATGAAATCATGAACACAGATATTATGCATAAAAGAGGAGACTTACATCCACAGGTCGCACGGAGGTGACGGTCGCCCACGATACTAATCTCGTCCGACAACATAACCGACACGTTGTGACTACGCACAACTCAACTTGTCACCTGACGACTCGAACGACAAGACAACACATTACTCGACAATCACGACTTGACTCGACTCGACAGCCTAGGTTTCCGCAACCTAAGCTCTGATACCATAAATGTAACATCCCCAAAACCGTATGGGAATATTACACGCCGTAAACCCTTTCCGCAAGGATCTACCAGGCTAAACGTCCATAAACAACCAAATGCTTGCCGGCTGTGGTCAAACAATATAATAATACAGACCGTTAAGGTCACTTACACATAAACACACAGACCGATGAGGTCACACAACTCTATCAACAAGACTGACTAACAACATTACCCACGCAGGGGTCGAAATACAATACATCGGAAGACTGAAATCAACTCTGACAACACAACAAAATTAAAACAACTCTCGACTCATGATTAGTATCGCAGCTCGTCATCCTCTTGTGCCAATCCTGCGACTGCTCCCCTGAATCTGCATGTACCTGGACGCAAAACAGACATCCACCCCCCGAATACTCGGCGGTTAGTAAGACTCCACTGTTTTACTAGTGCAAGTATCAAACCATACGAAATGTAACAAGCAAAAAGCAACTACGAATTTAATACGGAAATCCATTATCAAAATGTTCCCGAGAAGTTTTAGAATTTCGAACTCAAGTAAGAGATATTTGAAAAAGAACACATCATCTCGGGGATTTTTAAAGCAGAAAATCTTTTGGACCTCGAGTCCCAATTTACAAAACCTTTTCGTAAACAATAGGGCCTTAGCCCGATTCTCGTTTCAAAGCAAACTAAATAATATATCATTATGAGTCCGAGATCCATATTTAAAATGTTACCCGAACAATCACTGCTACACGATCACTGTTCGTACACATCATGTACCGAACTCCGGAGGCCTCGACGTGTAATATCCGGAATTTCTACTATTGTTGTTTGATATTATTTTATCAAAGTTATATTGTACAACGTGGAATCTGTACAGTATGGATAAAATAAATAAAGGACTGAGATGTCAGTATCGGTATAATTGTCGTATCTGGTCGACAGTTGCATTTGAGGATATCGTGTATCAGATTATCGTACTTTCGATATAGGGTATATCGTATAAGAATGTTATTGGATCCAGTATATGTATTCAGTATGTTTGTATGTGTTTTCGGTATGTCGAGACAGGCGGTAACAGTTGAAATTGGCTAAGTATGAAATTATTACGTACGTTAACAAGGTGAGCTAACGTACGTAAGATTGGCACGGTTACGTACGTTAAGGCTAAGGTATTACGTACGTAACGAGGGCATCGGACAAGACCGAGTCATGGTCGGCAGGTGGGACCCGGTGTCGGCAACTTTCGGCGGAGGATGTTGACAGGTGAGTCAACGTACGTGTTACGTACGTTATACAGGACGTGTTACGTACGTAACACGACCATAATACTGTAGCAAGTCAACGTACGTATTACGTACGCAACGGAATAAGTGTTACGTACGTTACGGGGCGGCTGGCCGAGTCGTGGCCGAGAGGACCTGCAGTGGCCGAGCATGGTCGGCAGTGACTCGCAGGGGTGGCCGATCACAGTCGGCAGTGACTCGCTGGGCGTAAGGACTGGCTGATAACGTACGTAAGTGTCACGGGATGGGAGTTGAAAAGCCCGTGCGGCACCCCCATGCGATCATATGTGCGTGGAGCACAGGGGTAAGCCTTAGGGAATCGGCACAATGTCACTGGTTTCGCCCTGCCATGGGCTCATCAGGAGAACGGCTCCAGTTCCCGACCAGTTGGCCCGACCAGTTTGTGTAGGGACAGTCGAATCCCCCTTCTAGGTTAAGTCCAAGACTAGCGGTAAGCTCCCCGAATTGAACCGGGTCGGCATACCTGAACTCCAGGGTTTTCTTGCTACAACACTGAAGGGACAACCACTGAAGCACGATCCTCCGATACGTTATGCACAACCAGCGTGACATAGGGGCAAATCTGCGGTCCGTGACATCCTCCCACCGCCATAATCATGCACGTCCTCGTGCATTCTGAGTACGCCCCGAAAAGGTGTCTATCCCGCCGCGAAAGCACAAAGGACCACCTCATCCACAGCATCTCAGACCCAGCTCCCAGCAAACCCGTCCTCGAAGGGTAGAGGACCCGCATGCAGACACCATAGTGAGGTGCGAACGCTTGGGATGGGATGTGTGATATCCCCCCTGTTCGTCACAGCCAAACCCTTGCGCGCCAAAGGGTGGGGACCCGCGTGGTGCGGCATTGGGGTGCATGGAGAGCGATGCGGAAGGGCCATCGTGAGAGGGGACGAGCACGGCTCCGATACCACTTGTCACGGGATGGGAGTTGACAAGCCCGTGCGGCACCCCCATGCGATCATATGTGCGTAGAGCACAGGGGTAAGCCTTAGGGAATCGGCACAATGTCACTGGTTTCGCCCTGCCATGGGCTCATCAGGAGAACGACTCCAGTTCCCGACCAGTTGGCCCGACCAGTTTGTGTAGGGACGGTCGAATCCCCCTTCTAGGTTAAGTCCAAGACTAGCGGTAAGCTCTCCGAATTGAACCGGGTTGGCATACCTGAACTCCAGGGGTTTCTTGCTACAACACTGAAGGGACAACCACTGAAGCACGATCCTCCGATACGTTATGCACAACCAGCGTGACATAGGGGAAAATCTGCGGTCCGTGACATAAGGCTGTGTCCGGTTACGTACGTAACGATGCCGGCATTTCTGGTCCGAGACTTCGGCCATGGCCGGTTACGTACGTAAGGGCCCGGCCGGTTACGTACGTAAGCGTCCGGCAGTGTCCGACTATTTAAGGCCTGGACCGAGTCATATCCGGCATTTTCCACTTTTCTTCGTTCCTTCCGCGATTTTTCACCATAGATCGATGGTTTTGAGTAGAATCAACTTTTAGCAACATGTTTTGGAAGTTGGAATCATGGATTAACATCATCTTCCATCCGGATCGAAGGTAAGAACGCCTAAACACTTGGTTTTGGATAGTTTTGGAGTTTCTTGATGATTTGGACGAATGGATTCGTTTTAACTCAGATTATTGATGGAACCTTGTTGTATTCTTGAGATTATACATTATCCTTGAAGTTTTGTGGAATAAATTCGAGTATTTCTTCGTTAAAATGATTGATTTGGATTATGCCTTCAAAGTGTTCGATGAAATGCCTCAATGAGTAGAGCTTGGGAAATTCTACATGTTTTCGTATGAATGGTGATGGAATAGATTGTGTTATGATTATTTTTGGTAATTATGGGAATTTTGTTAAGGGAAGATAATGAATTGATGAGCAAATACCTTGATTATGTCGTTATGATTGTGGAATCGTAGTAATCTCAATGTTCTTGATAGTTTGTTGAAATCCATGATGTTATGAGAAGTGTATATGTTGAAGAACATGATTACATACCCCTTGATTTGTGAATAAGGATTGTTTAGATGTTAGAACACATCGGATTATGCCGTTTGGGGACTTTGAATGTGATTTCAGAATAAGTTGTGGAACTCTTGGAATATGATTATCTATAATTAATCGGATTGTCCGGATTGATGATGATAATCGGTAATTGGTTTTATTACGAATATACAAGGAGGAAACTTGTAAGTATTTAAGATTGAATGTGGAATCGTAGTGTTGTCTTGAATTCGTGTTTGATTGGTTCGAGTTGTATTGTTTGGTATTGTGTATGATCGAGGTATCGTTGAGCCGTTGAGTTTGATTGGTTGGCTATGTCGGTTATTGATTGTTATCGGATTGTATGTTAATCGATTATTTCAATAGGTTAAGATTATTGATCGGTGAGTATAACCGTATGTTGCGGTCATGTTCGAGTATGTTCGTGAATTGCTTCGGTCGGGGCTGAGGAGCCCGTAGATGAAGGCATTGTGACTGGTAGCGGCTTCATCATCATCGTATCGGTATCGAGGAAAGTTATTACTTGCTCAGTTATAATGTTTAATGAATGGTTTCAGTTTCATTCCGTTTATAATGCATATAGCAATGATTATATGTTGTCATTCCAATTCCGGGAGTTTAATCATAATGTATATGATTTATTTCGGTTTTTGGCATATTTGGGGATTGAGGTTACATTATGGTATAGACGAAGATATGAGTATCTGTAGTTCATGGTACGTTTGGATCGCCGAGCATTGCGGATAATCGTTAGTGATGGTTTGATATCAAGATTTCTCCCGAAGGACTCGGGGCAAGTATTCCATATTGATTATGGTTTAATGTTATTTATTTTGGTCTCGTACACTTTCTTTCATGTTGTTGAACATGAAGTCGTCCTAGTAAATTGTCATGTTGTCGTGCATGTTATGTTGTTCATGTTGATGAACGTGTTGATTTGCATATGTGTATGCATATTGTGTTGCTTATGTTGTGTAAATAATCCGATGGGATTATGAGGATCTATGCTGAGGGCGCTGGATCGAATGTCCACCATGCGTTGGTTCGACGGGATCATCATGGGGATCTATGCTGTAATACCTCCAGTATTCCATGCTTGATTACTTTGTACTGTGTGAATGTTTGGTAATGTGACGTCATTTCTATTTATGTATTCCATTGAGTGCTATATAATTGTACGATGTGAATGAAACGGGGGTGACACACCTTGATGCCGTGGGACGATCTTCGGTGCGAATATGACGGTGGCCAATGTCTTTTTCCCCGATAATTGTTGACGAGCGGAAGGGATGGTCACCCGAGATGGTTAGAATGTGGTTGAGGCTAAAATTTCTGTCTAACGCGCGTTATAACCCATGCCTAACGTACGCTAAATTTCAATGGTTACGTACGTTAAGGCATCCATATTACGTACGTAACGGGTGGGTCGGTCTCCCGACCAGAATCTTTCTTTTGACACGGACAGGGCTACTTTCGGCGGGCTAGATGACAAACGAGTCAACTGTTTGTTACGTACGTAATGTCCCAAAATTAACGTACGTAACACTTGGGCACATTTCAGGCAGTTAGTTCTTTACGTACGTTGTCATCGCACTGTTACGTATGTAATACACCTTACGTACGTAACACTCTTATCGTTAACGTACGTTATCAAAATCCAGTTTTATAAAATGATAACTCCCTTCTTCATTTGCACGACCCAACACCACAAAACTACCACCCTTGGAGAAATTCCTAGCCCTATACCCGGTTCTTAAGCCTTAAACACTTGAATTAACATTAAGGAGGTGGATTCTTGAGCTCCGGTGAAGATTATCCAAGTCGTTCAAGTCACTTCTCGTTCTCCTCGTAGTTCTTGTGAATCCGTCAACTATCTTCACTATTTTCTTCCAAAAAGGTAAGCCACCAATCCCTGGAGTTATATCTTCGATGTTTTCTTAGTTAATACTTGTTATATTGCGGGTATGGGTTAGATTTTGCTAAACTTCGTAGACAATCTTGTCGGATGAAATTGTAGTAACCAGAAATTCCGTTTCTTATATGTTTCGTTTCATGCAAACGAAATTTCACTTCAAATCATCACTAGGAATGTAAAATTTGACGAATCAATTGTGGGGAAATTCGTAGTAATCCGTCACTGTATGTTCCATTGTTCGTAGTCACCCTCACCTTGTGATTTTTGACACTTAGCAAACTAAGGAAGTAATTCGATAGTATAATTAATATTGGTTATTAAACCACCGGAGTTATTGTGCAATAAAATCCGTCGATTGTAGTATTCGGAATATAGAATTGTATTAGAAAGCATAAGATTCGATTTCGCCATAATAATTCGTTGACAACCGAAGAATGGTAGGATTATCTTCTTGAGTAAATCGATATACCTAATGTTAACTATAAGATTGAACGAGATAAACGACACTTGAAAACTTGGAAACGATACTCATACCGACAATTAAAACTACACTAGGAATCCGGTTAGGAAAGGGAGACTAGTTTTATTCATTATGATCCGTACGAAGTGTTAATCGGATGTCTCGTGGCTAGGTTAAGCTCGAGCGGGCGTGGGGACTTCGTTATCATAAAGCACCTACTATCGGATCACAGGCAAGTGAAATCTTGCTCGTGAATTTCTAATATCAATGTTATACCGTATGTGTGTACGTGCCATTTTGATAAAAGCCGATGTTGTCTTTCTCTAAAGATGTTATAAATGGGCCGATGTGTTGGGGATAAAACCTGTATGGTACCCGTGTGGAAATGTGTTAGGGGGTAAGACCCGAGTTGGGCACCTATGTTCCGGGGTATTCCCGTGTGGATACTTCCGTGACCCTTGGTTGCGACCTTGGGGGTTTATGTGATAAAGAGGGAGACACGTCGGTTGAATGATGAAATATTCCTTGTGATTGCTAGGTACGGTGATTGTAAAAATGTCGCATATTGTTGTTAGTAGTTGTTATTTGATATGCATTCTCGACTGGCAACTGGTATGACGAGTCATACAGGTAAAATTGTTCATCATGTGCGGGACATTCAGAAGTCGGTCGAGACTTGAGCGGTGTTGGAATTATCTCTAGCCGTTGCTTAAATTGGAATAAATTATTTTCTTTGGAAAAACATTTGTTGTGTAATAATTCTCCGAAATACATTATTCCTTAAATCTTAAGTTACTTGTCATGTAACCCATGAATTTAAGGTTTTATCACGAGATCCTAAAAATGTCTATTTTTCTAACTAGCCTTGTGGGTCCCACGTGGGATTCACTAAGACCTTGTAATACCTCGGGATATTTTGGGGTGTTACGAGAAAATGGTATCGAGCGAAACTCTGGTTTGAATAAACTTTCTCCTATTTCTTTTTCAAAGTCAAAATACACAAGAGATCGAAGATCCTCATGGGATTGCAAGTAAGTGATATGTGTGTGTTTCTATTTTGTGCAACATTTAATTGTAAACCATGCGTGGGCGGCTTTAGATTAATACTGTTAGTGATGGCACGCCGAGGAGCTAGAAGGGTGGTGAATGACGCTCGTGGTTCCGCGCGAACCACAATGAGGACGGGAACACCGCGAGACCCATCCTGAGGGCGGCCGCCACCAGTTAATCAAAATGATCAGGAGGCGGAACGCCAGAACAACAACCCGGGAGGCATGGATCCAACTTTTGTTCAGGCCCTTGCTCAGGCTATCGCCATGGGAATTGCTCAGGTCAATCAGGCGGAACGGATACCGGTCATCAATGTGGAAGAAAACGCAGGAAGGGATCGATGGTTGGGAGAGATGCTGAAGGCTAGGCCTCCATTATTTGACGGGACAGGAGAGAAACACGTGGACGACTGGATTTCTGAAATGGAGACTGCCTTCGAAGTGATCGGATGCCCAGAAAACAGAAAGGTGCCGCTCGGAATTAATCAACTTCGTGACACTGCTGCACGATGGTGGAGGACTTACAGGCCAGAGGACCGAGTGGTCGGGTGGACCGAATTTGCCCGACTACTACGGAGCGAGTACTGTCCCAGATCAGCCCGAACCGCTCGCGCACGAGACTTTTTCAGTGCTGGCCCACAGAACATGCCAGTACCAGAGATCATCCGGGCATACCGAACCGAGCTAAGTTACATCTCCCAGATGGTTCCATCAGAAGATCAACGAATATGCCATCTTGCACAGAGGTTACCGGAGGATGTACAACGCTATGCCGCCGGATTTCACTGCACTACCCTGAGAGCATACGAGGACGTAGTCACAGCATATGCCGGTACAGTTGTTAATACCGACATCGGGCATAACTCGAAGAAGCAGAAGACATCAGTTCAGCCTGGGAGCAACAACAAAACGAATTCGGGGCCCGCATCTTCTTTTAAGTCGGCGGTTTCGTACCAATAGAAGGGTGTATCTAATCGGCCTTACCGTAGGGACTGTTTCAATTGTGGCATGACCGGGCATACTAAGGATCGGTGTCAGAAGACGGCTACCAAATGTTTCACTTGCGGAAAGAGTGGACACATGTCTCGTTATTGCTGGCGGGCCAATTCCACTCAGAGCCCAGCTTCGCAACCAAGTCAACAAAGCTCTGTGCAATCCCCTAGGACGCCTGCTGTTTCCAGCTACCGAGCTCCATTCCACCAGAACCAACCACCACTGCACGGTGCCGGACGAGGCCGTGGGCGCGGCGGAGGTACCTCGTCCTTCTCTGAGTCAGTGCCGTCTCGTGTATTTGAGCTAAGGGCTACGGATGGTCAGCCTGCGCCAGCTATTTCAGGTACTCTTCTTGTTAACTCTCAGCCAGTGCATGTACTATTTGATACCGGAGCCACCCATTCGTTTATATCTGTGGAATGTGTTGAACGCTTAAATCTTGTTTGTGTACCTTGTGAACCCTTTACCGTAAAACTACCCGAGGGTAGTAGATTAAGCGGCGATCAAAAGGTTCGAGACTATCGGATCTGCATCAACGATCACAGCTGGACCGCTAATCTTATAGTCTTCCCGCTCCAGAATGAAGATATCATATTAGGTATGGACTGGATGCCATTGCACAGAACGATCTTGGATACCTACCACTTGACTATCTCCATTTCGGCTCATGATGGTACCACACATGTCATCAGCGGACGTGAACATTTTAGTACAAAAGGTTCTCTCAGCATTATCGCATCAGAAGCCTCCTACAGCTCTCGAAATGAATACTACTGGTGTTATGTTCTTCGAGAGGACACTTCACAACTTGCAATCACAAACATTCCGGTGGTGAATGAGTTTCCAGACGTTTTTCCTGATGAACTACTGTGGCTGCCACAAGACCGAGAAGTTGACCTTGCCATTGAACTCGAACCGAACGAGACCTATTTCCAAAGCTCCTTACGAGAATGGCACCGCCGAGATGAAGGAATTAAAGATACTGACTCGAAAATCTGTTGGAGAAAGGGCTGATCCGCCCAAGCACCTCGCCGTGGGGCGCGCCGATACTTTTCGTTAAGAATAAAGATAACTCTCTACGCTTGTGCATCGACTACAGGGAGCTGAATAAGGTTACTATCAAGAATCGTTATCCGCTACCGAGGATTGACGACCTCTTGGATCAGTTACAAGGGGCAGTCGTGTTTTCAAAGATCGATTTACGGTCCGGATATCACCAATTGAGAATTCGGGAGGAAGATATACCCAAGACTGCATTTCGGTCGAGGTATGGGCATTACGAATACATCGTGGTATCATTCGGGTTGACTAATGCCCCAGCCGTTTTCATGGAACTGATGAATAGAGTTTTGATTGATTTCCTCGATAAATGCGTGGTGGTTTTTATCGACGACATCCTGATATATTCTCGAAGCCGACATGAACACAAGGAACATTTGAGGCAAGTGCTGTGCGTGTTAAGACAACACCAACTTTATGCGAAACTGTCCAAGTGCGAATTCTGGATGCCGGAGGTAAATTTTCTCGGACATGTTTCAGCAGAAGGTGTCAAGGTCGATCCACAAAAGATCGAGACAATAACGAGTTGGGAACCACCGAAGAATGTCAAGGAGGTTAGGAGCTTCCTAGGATTGGCGGGATACTATCGAAGATTCGTCGAGGCTTTTTCCTGTATCGCCCGACCGTTAACGAACCTACTGAGAAAGAGCACCAAATTTGTATGGACTGCAGACTGCCAGAAGAGCTTCGACGAGCTCAAGAGTAGGTTAACTACTGCCCCAGTACTAGTGTTACCACAAGGTACAGAAGGATTCATTATATACACGGATGCATCCAAGCATGGACTAGGATGTGTCTTCATGCAGAATGGCAGAGTCGTTGCGTACGCATCCCGACAACTGAAGCCGTACGAAGTAAATTACCCGACACATGACTTGGAGCTAGCCGCGGTGGTGCATGCCCTCAAGATTTGGAGGCACTATCTTTACGGAGTTACTTGCAAGGTTTTCACGGATCATAAGAGTTTGAAATATATCTTCACGAAAAGAGAACTAAACATGAGACAGAGGTGTTGGTTGGAGCTAATCAAGGACTACGATGTGAAATTTCCTATCATCCCGGAAAAGCCAACGTGGTAGCTGATGCTCTTAGTTGGAAAACTACACAAGAGGTGATGGTATCCAGCATAACAGTTCAGCCCGAACTACAGCAAGAGATCAGGAGAAGCAACACCGAAGTATGGGTACAACGTAGGCAAGGACGATTATGCTCAATCAATATACTTTCATCCTTACTAGACGAGATACGCCTAGCACAGATGGAAGATCCTGAATTACGTGCGATTGGTGAAAGAATCAAGAAAGGGGATGTTTCCGACTATAAGATTCAGGGTGATCTGGTGAGGTTCAAGAACAGGATATGTATTCCACCGAATGACGGACTGAAGCAAACTATATTGAAGGAGGCGCACTCCACCCCTTATTCTATTCACCCCGGAGCAAGCAAGATGTACAAGGATCTAAGACAGAGTTTTTGGTGGAAGAACATGAAGTGGGAGGTTGCTAGGTTCGTCGCCCGATGTATGACATGCCAACAAGTGAAGATCGAACACCGCAGACCAGCTGGAATTATGCAACCCCTACCCATCCCGGAGTGGAAATGGGAGAGCATATCAATGGACTTTGTCACTAAGCTACCTACGGCGGTGGGAGGAAAGGATACGATTTGGGTCATTGTTGATCGATTGACAAAGTCAGCACATTTCATTCCTATTCAAGAGACAACCGACAGAGCGGTGTTTGTCATTTTCATCAGAGAAATCGTAAGGCTACATGGTGTTCCCCGTCCATCATTTCGGATAGGGACACCCGATATGTGTCTCGTTTTGGAAAGCCGTCCATAAAGCTATGGGGACACGAGATACACTTTAGCACGGCTTATCACCCTCGAGACAGATGGGCTGAGGCGGACGATTCAAACCTTGGAAGATATGTTGAGGGCATGCGTGCTCGATTGGGGAAAGGATTGGGCTAGACATTTGGGGTTAGTGGAGTTCTCGTACAACAACAGCTGGAATGCAAGCATAGGCATGGCACCATTTGAGGCCCTGTATGGGCGAAGATGCAAGTCACCGTTATGCTGGGATGATGCCTCCGACACCGCGGTTACCGAGTTGGATCTTATCCAGGAGTCCATTAAGAAGATCTCTATAGTTCGGAAACACATGCCGCATGAGCCGGTAGAAATCTTATGCCGAAGCGGCAAATCGTTAGAATTTACGGTCGGGGATCATGTTTGGATCAAAGTATCACCTATGCGAGTTATTCGGCGTTTCGGCCAGAAGGGCAAGTTAAGCCCGAGATTTATAGGTCCGTTTGAGATATTGGACCGGGTAGGGAAACTCGCGTATCGATTAGCTCTACCGCTGCATCTGGATGGAGTGCATAATGTTTTTCACGTCTCCCAGTTAAGGAAGTATGTCTATGACCCGAGCCACAAGCTCAATTTCGAAGAAGTGGAAATTTCCGATGACGCTACCTTTAGGGAGATACCGATCGCCATTCTGGATCGGCGTGTGAAGATGTTAAGAAATAAAGCCATACCCCTCGTGAAGATTCAGTGGTCGCACCACGGCACGGAAGAGGCGACTTTGGAAACCGAGTCGAGCATGAAGGAGAGTCATCCCGAGTTATTTTCTTAAGTTTCGTGACGAAACTATTTTAAGAGGGGTGATATGTAATACCTCCGGTATTCCATGCTTGATTACTTTGTACTGTGTGAATGTTTGGTAATGTGACGTCATTTCTATTTATGTATTCCATTGAGTGCTATATAATTGTACGATGTGAATGAAACGGGAGTGACACACCTTGATGCCGTGGGACGATCGTCGGTGCGAATATGACGGTCGCCAACGTCTTGTTCCCCGATAATTGTTGACGAGCGGAAGGGATGGTCACCCGAGATGGTTAGAATGTGGTTGAGGCTAAAATTTCTGTCTAACGCGCGCTATAACCCATGCCTAACGTATGCTAAATTTCAATGGTTACGACGTTAAGGCGGCCATATTACGCACGTAACGGTGGGTCGGTCTCCACCGAATCTTTCTTTTGACACGGACAGGGCTACTTTCGGCGGGCTAGATGACAAACGAGTCAATCCTGTTTGTTACGCACGTAATGTCCCAAAATTAACGACGTAACACTTGGGCACGCTTCGGGCGCTTAGTTCTTTACGTGCGTTGTCATCGCACCGTTACGCACGTAATACACCTTACGACGTAACACTCTTATCGTTAACGTCGTTATCAAAATCGATTTTATAAAATGATAACTCCCTTCTTCATTTGCACGACCCAACACCACAAAACTACCACCCTTGGAGAAATTCCTAGCCCTATACCCGGTTCTTAAGCCTTAAACACTTGAATTAACATTAAGGAGGTGGATTCTTGAGCTCCGGTGAAGATTATCCAAGTCATTCAAGTCACTTCTCGTTCTCCTCGTAGTTCTTGTGAATCCGTCAACTATCTTCACTATTTTCTTCCAAAAAGGTAAGCCACCAATCCCTGGAGTTATATCTTCGATGTTTTCTTAGTTAATACTTGTTATATTGCGGGTATGGGTTAGATTTTGCTAAACTTCGTAGACAATCTTGTCGGATGAAATTGTAGTAACCAGAAATTCCGTTTCTTATA
Organism: Orobanche coerulescens; assembly: GCA_033398695.1. Classification (NCBI taxonomy): domain Eukaryota; kingdom Viridiplantae; phylum Streptophyta; class Magnoliopsida; order Lamiales; family Orobanchaceae; genus Orobanche; species Orobanche coerulescens. The sequence goes on from CM065809.1 coordinate 88,888,367, forward strand.
TGTTTCGTTTCATGCAAACGAAATTTCACTTCAAATCATCACTAGGAATGTAAAATTTGACGAATCAATTGTGGGGAAATTCGTAGTAATCCGTCACCGTATGTTCCATTGTTCGTAGTCACCCTCACCTTGTGATTTTTGACACTTCGCAAACTAAGGAAGTAATTCGATAGTATAATTAATATTGGTTGTTAAACCACCGGAGTTATCAGGCAATAAAATCCGTCGATTGTAGTATTCGGAATATAGAATTGTATTAGAAAGCATAAGATTCGATTTCGCCATAATAATTCGTTGACAACCGAAGAATGGTAGGATTATCTTCTTGAGTAAATCGATATACCTAATGTTAACTATAAGATTGAACGAGATAAACGACACTTGAAAACTTGGAAACGATACTTATACCGACAATTAAAACTACACTAGGAATCCGGTTAGGAAAGGGAGACTAGTTTTATTCATTATGATCCGTACGAAGTGTTAATCGGATGTCTCGTGGCTAGGTTAAGCTCGAGCGGGCATGGGGACTTCGTTATCATAAAGCACCTACTATCGGATCACAGGCAAGTGAAATCTTGCTCGTGAATTTCTAATATCAATGTTATACCGTATGTGTGTACGTGCCATTTTGATAAAAGCCGACGTTGTCTTTCTCTAAAGATGTTATAAATCGGCCGATGTGTTGGGGATAAAACCTGTATGGTACCCGTGTGGAAATGTGTTAGGGGGTAAGACCCGAATTGGGCACCTATGTTCTGGGGTATTCCCGTGTGGATACTTCCGTGACCCTTTGTTGCGACCTTGGGGGTTTATGTGATAAAGAGGGAGACACGTCGGTTGAATGATGAAATATTCCTTGTGATTGCTAGGTACGGTGATTGTAAAAATGTCGCATATTGTTGTTAGTAGTTGTTATTTGATATGCATTCTCTGACCCTGGCAACCTGGTATGACTCGTCATACCAGGTAAAATTGTTCATCATGTGCAGGACATTCCCGAGGGGTCCGGTCAGACTTGAGCGGTGTTGGAATTATCTCTAGCTGTTGCTTAAATTGGAATAAATTATTTTCTTTGGAAAAACATTTGTTGTGTAATAATTCTCCGTATTACATTTTTCCTTAAATCTTTCGTTTCTTGTCATGTAACCCTTGAATTTAAGGTTTTATCACGATTTTCTTAAAATGTCTATTTTTCTAACTAGCCTTGTGGGTCCCACGTGGGATTCACGGCACTGTAATACCTCGGGATATTTTGGGGGTGTTACATATGCTGAGGGCGCTGGATCGTTGGACAGGTTTTCCACCATGCGTTGGTTCGACGGGATCATCATGGGGATCTATGCTGAGGGCACTGGATCGTTGGATTACCAGTATTGTGTTGATGGAATCTTGTGAATTCGCATCATTGATTTTATCATGTGTTGTTATTCATATGTGTATGGTTGGTTATCCACCTTATGTTGATCTGATAGGATCAACAAAGGGATCTATGCTGAGGGCGCTGGATCGTCGGATTTCCATTGAGTATACATGATTGTTATTGTTGTGATCATATTGACGTGGTCATATGAGTATGCATTTGTAGGTCTTGTGTTAGGACCGTGTCCGTATTGCATTGATCTGATCTCGGATTAGACTGATATGATTGTCGTGGCACTTCATATCTCAAGGTATGTCCCGTATTTTCCTTTGGAATTTGTCCTTGATGGACAATCGGTTATCGTCTTGGGATTTGATGATATTATTCGATGGATCGTATTGGTCAGAAATGGTATATTTCCGTATCGTGAGTTGGTTATGATAGTTTGAGAATCTTGAGTATTGTTTGAGGTACAATACAGATATTATGTTCGAGTTTATTGGTTAATCGAGTACAGGATGTGAAATGTGATAATGGTTATTCTGATGAGAATTACTTGAGTAAGTAAAGTTATGGCGGAAAGATTACGTTGTGTTGTTGCCCAAAATATCTATCCGAAGATTAAATACTGCTGGAGACGGACAACAAACAACAATTGCGGGAGCACTTCCGAGAGAAGATAAATAATACAAGATTTGCTGGGTTTGTTAGGCCCGGGCTTGAATGCTCTCGCGAGATGATATTGATACAAATATTCGTGGATACAAGTATTAATGAGAGAAATCTAAATACAATGAGTGTAAAAAGACTCTGTTAATCCGGCTCTTGAGCGAAGCTCGGTGTTCTTCGTCCCTTCCGATCGTCTTCTCGATGAGAGAGGCCGGGAGAAGTAAGACCGAATGATAGCTGTTGCCAAGAGTTGGAGATAGCCAAGTGTTATGTATTTTGCTTCTGTATTGCGTGTGTAATGTCAGAATGCCAGAGAGAGTTGAAGTCCTGGAGCCTTTTGTGCGGTAAAAGTTCGGTCCCTTGGACAAGTGCTGGGAGCCATGTATATATAGTGGCAGCCGGGTCCTGTCCTCTGGCGGGCGATCGCCTTCCGGCCATTATAATAATGTGCCGATCGTCTGCCGGCCAATATTATAATGGGGCGATCACCCGAGCAGTTGGGCTAAAGTCCAAGGAAGAGGCTGGCAGCAGCTGGGTGGTCCAATAAGGAGCCAGCACGCGTCCGGAGTCAACCACATGCGGGCCTACTGACAGCTTTCGGCGGAATCAAAGTCACATGCGGCCCTACTGACAGCTTTCGGCGGCTTGTCGGCTGGTGGAGAGATTCTGCCAGGCTGTGGTCAATGACCCGTGATTCGCGGATCTTGTCTCGGCCCTTGCACGTGGTGCCAGTCTTGAGGTTCAGCCTTTGCCGACTGGATGGCCATCGGTGCTGATCGACATGAGGCGGTCGTCTCTAGCTGGTCATCAGAGGTCGCCATCGGCCAGGTGCTGAGGGTCGGCATTCGGTCGGTCACCAAGGGTCGGTCGGCAGATGCCGAGAGAGGACCACCTGCTTGTCGGTCGCCAGGAGTCGGTCACTAAGGGTCGGTCGGCAAGTGCCGAGAGATGATCGCCTCCACGGCCGCCAGAGTTTGGCCGCCGTACCGAGAGGCGATCGTATTGATGTCGATCGCTCGGCACCGGGATTCGTCCTGGGACCTTCGGTTGGCCAGTCTAGCTTATCCGCTGGGTAAAGGCTCGATCGCCTGGTCGCCGATCGGCGGTTCTGCCTTGGCTGCTCGGCAGTGACTCGGTCGCCCGACCTCCAAGGCGATCGCCGGTCGGAAGGTGTTAATTCTTGACACAACACGTGGTCGTATTCTTATTTTGTATTCTCATTGGTATGTAATTATTAGTGTGATGTGACGGTTATCATTGTTGGATATTATGGCTGACCCCGTCGTGGGATTTCTTTTAGGTTCTTGGAGTATCGAGCTTGTAGCGGTCGTGAAGAGATGAGCTTCCCGGAGGATACTGGCTAGGACATGTTTTGTGCATTGAGTTTCTTGATTGGTTCTTGTATTCCGCTGCTAGAGTGTTGTTGCCCAAAATATCTATCCGAAGATTAAATACTGCTGGAGACGGACAACAAACAACAATTGCGGGAGCACTTCCGAGAGAAGATAAATAATACAAGATTTGCCGGGTTTGTTAGGCCCGGCTTGAATGCTCTCGCGAGATGATATTAATACAAATATTCATGGATACAAGTATTAATGAGAGAAATCTAAATACAATGAGTGTAAAAAGACTCTGTTAATCCGGCTCTTGAGCGAAGCTCGGTGTTCTTCGTCCGTTCCGATCGTCTTCTCGATGAGAGAGGCCGGGAGAAGTAAGACCGAATGATAGCTGTTGCCAAGAGTTGGAGATAGCCAAGTGTTATGTATTTTGCTTCTGTATTGCGTGTGTAATGTCAGAATGCCAGAGAGAGTTGAAGTTCTGGAGCCTTTTGTGCGGTAAAAGTTCGGTCCCTTGGACAAGTGCTGGGAGCCATGTATATATAGTGGCAGTCGGGTCCTGTCCTCTGGCGGGCGATCGCCTTCCGGCCATTATAATAATGTGCCGATCGTCTGCCGGCCAATATTATAATGGGGCGATCACCCGGCGATTGGGCTAAAGTCCAGAAGAGGGCGGCAAAGTGGGTGGTCCAATAAGGAGCCAGCACGCGTCCGGAGTCAGCCACATGCGGCCCTACTGACAGCTTTCGGCGGAATCAATGTCACATGCGGCCCTACTGACAGCTTTCGGCAGCTTGTCGGCTGGTGGAGAGATTCTGCCAGGCTGTGGTCAATGACCCGTGATTCGCGGATCTTGTCTCGGCCCTTGCACGTGGTGCCAGTCTTGAGGTTCGGCCTTTGCCGACTGGATGGCCATCGGTGCTGATCGACATGAGGCGTTCGTCTCTAGCTGGTCATCAGAGGTCGCTATCGGCCAGGTGCTGAGGGTCGGCATTCGGTCGGTCACCAAGGGTCGGTCGGCAGATGCCGAGAGAGGACCACCTGCTTGTCGGTCGCCAGGAGTCGGTCACTAAGGGTCGGTCGGCAAGTGCCGAGGGATGATCGCCTCCAGTCGGTCGCCAGGAGTCGGTCGCCGAGTACCGAGAGGCGATCGTATTGATGTCGATCGCTCGGCACCGGGATTCGTCCTGGGACCTTCGGTTGGCTAGTCTAGCTTGTCCGCTGGGTAAAGGCTCGATCGCCTGGTTGCCGATCGGCGGTTCTGCCTTGGCTGCTCGGCAGTGACTCGGTCGCCCGACCTCCGAGGCGATCGCCGGTCGGAAGGTGTTAATTCTTGACACAACAATTGCCCCCCAGCTTGCTCCTATGTTGTAGACATGGGGCGAGGTGGTTCTTGCTGGCGATCGTGTAAGGAAGAGGACGGGCGATCTTGCTGAGCTGACTTAGGATTCGGACTTGGGCTATCATGGTCGATTGGCTAGCTATCTTTCGGTCTTGTACCTGCAGAAACAGCATTGGCCGATCCCCCTTGGAAACTTGGTGGTTTCGCTTTGTTTGAGGAATCGTGCACAGTCGCGGAAATCGATTGACCGACTCCATGATCGTGTCTTGGTGCGCGAAGACATTGAGTGCCTCGTGACTCACTTTATTATGAGGGTCCTCTGTTAGGCTGCGCCTCGCCTCGTATTTAAACGAAGGGCGTGCGGTCTCGGTCTAGAGGAGTCCTTGCGCGGGGCAGCGTCGGATGAATCAACTCCACGCCCGCGGCTTGTTAGCTCTGCTTCCACCTCGGCACCATGAAAATGGCGAACCTCGACGGTGTACGTTGAGACGGGGGTTGTGGCACGTGTCCACTGATTAAATTTAGAGAGCCCTCAGACTACGCCGGCCTCGTATTTAAACGAAGGGCGGGCGATCTTGGCCGAAAGGGACCTTGCATGGCCGAAGCAGCCGGTTCCATCGACTACCAGGACCGTGGCCTTATGAAGTGCGGTGGAGGAGATCTTATGCCTTAGTCCGTCATGTTAGATGCTGGACTGTAGAGGGCGATCATGTCCTCCGGGTTGCTGATGATGTAGCGTGATAATCGGCGATCGGGCCGGAAGACTGGCGATCGTCGCTCGGCTGCCGATCGCTTTATTCGTAGGTCGATATCGGCGATTGAGCGGGAGTTAGTACCTTATTTAAAATGGTGGACTGTAGGCGGTGAGCGAGTCCTCCGGCACTGCTGGATAGTAGCGATCGGGCTGGGAGACTGGAGGTCGTCGCGCGGGCGCCGATCGCTCTACTCCTAGGCTAAGAAGAAGCCTTTGCACAGACAGAAATCTACGGCTCTAGCCGGAAGGCTGCGTAGGTCGTCGGTAGGGTCTTCGTGAGATGCCCGAACATAGGCGAAGCCCCGAAAACCTCCTAGACCGCGTAGAGGGCGGTCTCATCGTTTACGGGCTCGCCGTTGAGGATGATCACGTCTACCCGGCCGATGTAGTCCGAGTCGGACTCTTCTTCTCCCTGCTTGATTTGCATCATACGAAAGCGACCTTCTGGCCGGACGACCCTGGTGGCGAAGTGTTCCGTGAAGATGTGCGCCAGCTCGTTAAAGGAGCCAATGGACCGAGGTGGCAATGAGGTGTACCACCGGTGGGCGAGGTCGTCCAGTGTCAGAGGGAACATCCGGCACCTGGTCGCGTCCGATGCCCCACACCCGGTCATGTAGATGTTGAACTTCTTCAGGTGCGTCTGGGGGTCCGATCGCCCCTCGTACACGGGTGTTTGCGGGGGAGCGATCCTGTGCTGCACGGGGGCGAGCTCGATGTCGATCGCGAGCGGCTCGCTCGGCTCGGCGATCGTCTTCATGGCGCCTGCCCCGGATTGCAGGAGCGCCTTCACGTCGTCGAGCTGACGTTGCAATGCGGCAATCGTCGCGGCTGGGTTGCTTGCGGATCGGCTTTGGGAGCGGGAACCGAGGCGATCGTGTACCGATCTCCGGACTCCGCTTCTGCCGACCTCGGGAATTTCGCGAGCGGGAGCCAGGCGGCTGGATTGCCTTCTGGGAGCCGGGTAGGCCGAGCTCCTGGTGACGGATTCAAACTCCGTCGTCTCGTAGCTGGGGCCGGACTGCCCCGGTCGCCAGGTCGGGTCACTGCCCAGGCGATCGAAGACAGACGTGCCCCGCCAGGCGCCTCTTCTTGCGGCGAGAACCTCTGGCGATCGCTCGGCGATGTGCCTTGAGCTTCGCTTGGACTTCGGCGGGAGACCGAGGGGTGATAGCAGAGGCGCGTCGAGAGCACTCCGTCGCTCTGAAGGGCGGCTATGGCCTCTTCGACCATTCATTGGTTGGGCCCGATCGAGCGAGAGGCCCGGGCCGTCGTCCCGGACGGGATCGAGCGTCTCACCGCGGCGGCTACCTTCCACCATCGGCTGCGGCTCGGATCGGGCCAGGCAGGGTGCAGCCGTGGTCAACGGCTTTCTTCGACGCGGAGGCGGAAGACATGATTTCTGAAGGATTTCTTTGAAGTGCAGTAAGTGTCACTTCAAGTATCTGCCTCGAGAACAGTGAGTGTTCTTCGGGACGGTAGGTATAAAAATTCGAGGGTTGGATCCCCTTTCTCTAGCGCCATTTGTTGTTGCCCAAAATATCTATCCGAAGATTAAATACTGCTGGAGACGGACAACAAACAACAATTGCGGGAGCACTTTCGAGGGAAGATAAATAATACAAGATTTGCCGGGTTTGTTAGGCTCGGGCTTGAATGCTCTCGCGAGATGATATTAATACAAATATTCGTGGATACAAGTATTAATGAGAGAAATCTAAATACAATGAGTGTAAAAAGACTCTGTTAATCCGGCTCTTGAGCGAAGCTCGGTGTTCTTCGTCCCTTCCGATCGTCTTCTCGATGAGAGAGGCCGGGAGAAGTAAGACCGAATGATAGCTGTTGCCAAGAGTTGGAGATAGCCAAGTGTTATGTATTTTGCTTCTGTATTGCGTGTGTAATGTCAGAATGCCAGAGAGAGTTGAAGTTCTGGAGCCTTTTGTGCGGTAAAAGTTCGGTCCCTTGGACAAGTGCTGGGATCCATGTATATATAGTGGCAGTCGGGTCCTGTACTCTGGCGGGCGATCGCCTTCCGGCCATTATAATAATGTGCCGATCGTCTGTCGTCCAATATTATAATGGGGCGATCACCCGAGCAGTTGGGCTAAAGTCCAAGGAAGAGGCTGGCAGCAGCTGGGTGGTCCAATAAGGAGCCAGCACGCGTCCGGAGTCAGCCACATGCGGCCCTACTGATAGCTTTCGGCGGAATCAAAGTCACATGCGGCCCTACTGACAGCTTTCGGCGGCTTGTCGGCTGGTGGAGAGATTCTGCCAGGCTGTGGTCAATGACCCGTGATTCGCGGATCTTGTCTCGGCCCTTGCACGTGGTGCTAGTCTTGAGGTTCGGCCTTTGCCGACTGGATGGCCATCAGTGCTGATCGACATGAGGCGGTCGTCTCTAGCTGGTCATCAGAGGTCGCCATCGGCCAGGTGCTGAGGGTCGGCATTCGGTCGGTCACCAAGGGTCGGTCGGCAGATGCCGAGAGAGGACCACCTGCTTGTCGGTCGCCAGGAGTCGGTCACTAAGGGTCGGTTGGCAAGTGCCGAGAGATGATCGCCTCCAGTCGGTCGCCAGGAGTCGGTCGCCGAGTACCGAGAGGCGATCGTATTGATGTCGATCGCTCGGCACTGGGATTCGTCCTGGGACCTTCGGTTGGCCAGTCTAGCTTGTCCACTGGGTAAAGGCTCGATCGCCTGGTCGTCGATCGGCGGTTCTACCTTGGCTGCTCGGCAGTGACTCGGTCGCCCGACCTCCGAGGCGATCGCCGGTCGGAAGGTGTTAATTCTTGACACAACATAGAGTATCTTTATGGTTGGTCTTTTTCCGCTGCGTGAGTATTTTGAAATGCTCTTTTGGTATCTAGTAACTGAGGTTACTTTGGAAATCGTTTTCTAAACTTTTGAGTGTCGGCTGTTTGGCCTTGTTATTTCAAATGAGTTTTTCCGACGGTTTTTGATAAATGGATTTTTATAAGTCTTTGTGAATTTTTACAGATAGTACCGTCGTTGGCCTCTTGGGCATTTGTAAATGTTTGCGAAAACTTCATTTAGCCTTGTGGGTTCCATATCGGGGCCCACGGCGCTGTAATATTTCCGGTTAAATCTGGGGGTGTTACACGACGGACCTTACCCGGACCACACACACTGTTCGTACACATCATGTACCGAACTCCGGAGGCCTCAACGGACCCTACCCGGCTACAACATCGTTCGTACACATCATGTACCGAACTCCAGAGGCCTCGTCAGACCCTACCTGGATCACACACCTTGTCCGTACACGTCATGTACCGGACTCCAGAGGCCTCGTCAGACCCTACCTGGTTCACACACTTTGTTCGTACACATCATGTACCGAACTCCAAAGGCCTCGTCAGACCCTACCTGGTTCACACACTTTGTTCGTACACATCATGTACCGAACTCCAGAGGCCTCGTCAGACCCTACCTGGATCACACACACATCGACTCGACACAATTCATAATCATTAAATGTCAAGTCATTCCACATTACGCCGAAATGTACAATCAAGCATGTGAACCAAAACAACACAAACATCATGATCATCACAACGACTCCTAACCAACACAACACACATTCGGTACACAATACATTGAACAAACACGTGTACAACCATCTCATATGTACATCGCAATCCTGCACAAATGGCACAACGCCTAACACGTATACCAATATATCACTATTATCACAAAGCCTTCAAATTTCGGAAAACACAACCAACTCAACGGAACATATTTACGGAGGCAAGCAAAATCGTCATACAAATCATACGTAATTACTATTCACAAGATACAAGTCGTATAATAAGATACTTGCCTCGATAGTCGGCACCCGAATATTCCGACGAATACGGCATAACCCGAAAAACCCCGAACACCTACAATTCTCCGTGAAATCCAACGGAAACACGGTTACTATGAGATTAACAATTGAAAACAAAGGAAAACACGGTCAAGAATTGAAGGGAACCCTTTGAGACATTTAATCGGATACTAAATGTTCAAGGTTCCTAAGAAAACCAAAAATCCCGATTGGGTTCCAACGAACTCGAAATACGGATATACAATCCGTAGAACATGTCCAAAACAACGTTTATACAACAATTAATTGATCAAAAACGGATTGGAATCGAAATCAAAAGGAAAACCCCTAAAATCTTCAAAAACAAGGGTTCAAGCCAAAATACCTCGATTTGGACGAAGAACACGGATTAGATGATGATATAATCAACACAAGCCTTCCACGAATGATGTTCCATGATGTTCCCGATCAAAAACTCTCAAATTCCGTCGAAGGGTCGCGAAAAACGAAGGAAAAATGGAAAATGGCCGAAAGATCCACGTCCAGGCCTTTAAATAGCCGACCCTGGCCGATCACTTACGGCCGTAACCGGCCGGCCTTATGGCCGTAACTCGGCACTTACGGACGTACCCGGCAGGTCCTTACGGCCGTAACCGGCATTCGTCCGGAAGTTGCCTGGCACCTTACGGCCGTAACTCTCGGACCTTACGGCCGTAACCAGCATTCGTCCGGAAGTTGCCTGGCACCTTACGGCCGTAACTCTCGGCCCTTACGGCCGTAACCATCATTCGTCAAGCCATGCCTGCCGATCACTTACGTCCGTAACCGGCACCTTACGGCCGTAACTCGGCCAGGCCAGTACCTGCTGCGGCCGTCTCGGCCGTGGCCACTTCCGACGGCCCCGACGACCCCGAAACCCGAACCTGAATATGAATCAAAGATACGGTTACGAAGCACTCGCAAAGACGAATCCAAGCGCTAAGAGAACACACGATTCTGACCACCCGAAGGCTCAAAATTCGACAACGGAAGTAATTACCCCAAACTTTGGGAAATTACAAAAATGGCCCAAAACGTCCGCAAATCACGATACGTGATCGAATAACCAAACCGAAGTTCACAACACGTCTAACAGAGTTAAACGGACTTACGGGAAACTCGAAATAGCAGTTTCCAACGAGATTCGCAAGAATCGAACTCAAGTGCGGAAAAGCGTCTAAAAAGCTCGGAACTCAGCAAAACGATACCGAAACGAACTCGGATGACAAAAAGTGCAGAATTAATCATTCTCGAAATGACGAAACGGTCATGAGCGAGTCATCAAAATGGACTCCGGCCGAAAAAAGAAATTTACCGAAAATCGAGAATTGCGGATATTACAGCTACTAAGTTGGCGAGTCTCACGCTTTTAAACTTTGAAAATCAATAAAAAGTAGATTTGGTAATGCGAGTACTCAAGGAAATAATGCAAACCGGTATTATTTATTCAAAACATTACACAACCTTAAGTTTAATACATAGCAAAACCATAACAAAGTGATCTTATTAAAAACAAAACATAGTCTTCCAGCATAGGGGCGAAATAGCTGGGAATGGCATATGGACAAGTCTCCGGTTGTCAACACTGAAGAAGATAGTCAACTCCTAAACATGAGCATCATCACCTGTATCATAAGAATCTAATGAGCTAATGGCTCAGTAAGATGAGACTTCTGTAATAGCAAAGTATCACGTAGCACGTTTATCAATGAATAACTACTATATATATAGTCATGTTCTTGTAAAATCCTTTCTTCGGGTACCCTTGAAGTGTGGTACTCGACTGATAGTGATAGGCCATGATTTTCGGAACCTATTCATATAATTGGCCAATAAAAGATGTATACGGGGGTTCCCATACTGGTTTTTCAACCAATGGTATTAGCCGTATTCAACCTTTTTTCATTCAGTGTGGGTTTCCTTGACCGACTTTCAGCCGCAAGTATTTGCCACCATGTGTTGGGTCCGCCGGTCCCCCGCGTCCCGTGCCTACCCGCCATCAATCAAGTACCATACTTCCTGTTCTTAAACATTCTTTTACATACACATGTCATGCATGATCATTCAATAACAGTCACGTATGAAAATATCAATCAATATATGATCCTTATGATACAGCAAGGAAAAGCATCATCTTACCTCAAGTCATGTGCCTGTTGATGTGAAAAGATCAGTTTCTATAGATGGATGTGCTAAAATCCTTGAAGAAAATCTGAAACCTCTTTGGGGACTTTTGTCAATCACCTTTGAAAAGCGCCGATTTGAGCTATCCGCTTGATCGGGATTTTTGTGGCTTTTATAATTTTTGGAAGGAAAATATGTTTCGGGCGTTTTAAAGTAGAGTTTCACACTTCAAAATGATATATTATATGTACAAAACCACGTCCGGAACATGTATAAATAAGGGCTCAAAGTCGGTTGAAAATTAACCTTACCCGGACAGTGGAACCCTTATCCGGACGGTGCCGAGAAGCTTCGTCGGTCGTGACCGACCTTATCCGACAAATGGGCGGCCTCTTCCGGACAGATGGCGAGAAGCTTCGTCGGTCGTGGATCGACCTTATCCGGACAGTGGACGGCCTTATCCGGATAGTGGTCGAGAAGCTTCGTCGGTCGTGACCGACCTTATCCGGACAATGGATAGCCTTATCCGGATAGTGGCCTAGAAGCTTCATCGGCCATGACCGGCGATTGTCGATCGGCGTGCCCGGCGGTGGCCGCAAATGTCCGTCAACTTGGCTCACCGGTTCGACCCCTTCCCGATGTCCAAATTCGATTTTCCGACTGTTCCACTCGTATGAGTTAAATCTTCGATATGCTCGGAACCAATTTTCGATAATATTAAAATAATAATTTAATATTATTTTTGCAAGATAAGTGTTCAAATGAAAATTTTATCGTATCAATTAATTGAAAATTTTCAAATCACTTTCATAAATTCTAAAATAATCCTTATAATTTATTTTGAAATCTTTACTTTTAAATCTTTCATTTTATGTTGGAAACATATCGATCCAAGTATTGGACAACTTGTAATTATTGAAATCCATGACCATTAGCAAAATAAATAGCACTTAATTAAGTCTTTGAATTTTCTAGGGTATTACAATTATTATTTTATAATCATTTAGCACATCGATCTCCTTACTGAGAAACTGAGCTCCTCACTGCAACAAAACATCTCACAATGACCTTTTATCATGTTAGAGGAGATAATTAACATGTCGTATAAAACGTAATGCAAAGGGACATAGCAGTTATTCATGCTCATGAAATGTCTACTTGTATGCCATGCTTTCATAATGCATATTATATAAATGCATTTAGGTATTAAATGGTTATTGGCTTAGGGGATAACCGGGCATTACAGTCCTCCCCTCCTAATTTCGTCCTCGAAATTGACACACCGAACAGTTCTGGATATTTGCTTTGCATTTCCTCCTCTCTTTCCCATGTAGCCTCTTCAACGGCATGATTCCTCCGCAAAATCTTTACCAAATGAATTTCCTTGTTCCTTAGTTTCTTTATTTTCTTATCAAGAACCTGTACCGGCTTCTCTTCATAGGAAAAGTCTGGGGATAATTCCAACGGCTCATAATTTAACACATGTGAGGGGTTGGAAATGTACCTCTTTAACATGGACACATGGAATACGTTGTGTACACCAGATAGCGAAGGAGGTAAGGCTATTCTATAAGCTCTGTCACCAACTCTCTCAAGGATTTCAAATGGGCCAACATATCTCGGGCAAAGTTTTCCTTTCTTCCCAAATCTCATTATGCTTTTCATCGGGGATACCCTCAAGAAGACATAGTCTCCAACTGCCAATTCCAAATCTCTTCTTCGATTATCTGCATAACTCTTCTGTCTACTTTGTGCAATTTTCATTCGTTCTCTTATCTTTTCTAACGCCATAGCAGTCTGTTGTATCATTTCTGGGCCCAGTAGACTTCTTTCTCCAACTTCATCCCAGTGTACGGGAGATCTACATTTTCTCCCATATAGTGCTTCATAAGGTGCCATCCCAATTGTAGATTGGTAACTGTTGTTGTAGGTGAACTCTACCAATGGAAGCTTTGTATCCCAATTGCCCTTGAAATCTAGTATGCATGCTCTCAACATATCTTCGAGTATTTGAATAACTCTTTCTGACTGCCCATCACTTTGTGGATGAAATGCGGTGCTGAAAGCAAGCTTCGTACCCATTGCATTATGTAAACTTTTCCAAAATGCAGATGTGAATTTAGGGTCCCTGTCAGATACTATAGATATTGGCACCCCATGTAGCCGGACTATCTCTTTAATATATTCCTGAGCGTATCGATCCATATTATATGTGGATTTTACTGGCAAGAAATGAGCAGACTTGGTCAATCTATCAACAATCACCCATATGGAATTATACCCACTTTGAGTCCTTGGTAGCCCAAGCACAAAATCCATTGTAATGTGTTCCCATTTCCATTCCGGAATTAGTAAAGGCTTCAATAATCCTGCTGGTCTCTGATGTTCAGTTTTGATCTGCTGACAAGTTAGACATTCTGCGACGAATTTTGCGATATCTTTCTTCATGTTAGGCCACCAATAATGTTGTTGCAAGTCTTTATACATTTTTGTGCTACCTGGATGTATTGAATAAGGACTGGAATGAGCTTCCTTCAGAATTTCCCCTATGATGGTTGTGTCAGCTGGCACACACAGTCTCCCTTTATATCGTAATATTTTGTCACCAGAGACTGTGAAGTTTGGTAATTTGCCTTCATCAACTTTTTCCCTTAATTTGCCAATGTACTGATCCGCCTTCTGGGTTTCTTTGATTATATCTTGAAGTACAGGTTTCAATATGAGTGCTGATAATGAACAAATCTTTCTTTTGGGCACAATTTCCAGTTCTAACTTTTGAAAGTCTAATAATAATGCATTCTGTGTGATTAGAAAGGAAGACATAGACTTTCTACTTAATGCATCTGCAACCACATTTGCCTTACCAGGATGATAGTTGATCTCGCAATCATAGTCTTTCACCAATTCCAACCATCTTCGCTGCCGCATATTCCATCTGTAACACCCCCTAACCTAGCAGCTGAACCGCAAAGGGGTCCGTGCTACTAAGTTGGGGAGTCTCACGCTTTTAAACTTTGAAAATCAATAAAAAGTAGATTTGGTAATGCGAGTACTCAAGGAAATAATGCAAACCGGTATTATTTATTCAAAACATTACACAACCTTAAGTTTAATACATAGCAAAACCATAACAGAGTGACCTTATTAAAAACAAAACATAGTCTTCCAGCATAGGGGCGAAATAGCTGGGAATGGCATATGGACAAGTCTCCGGCTGTCAACACTGAAGAAGATAGTCAACTCCTAAACGTGAGCATCATCACCTGTATCATAAGAATCTAATGAGCTAATGGCTCAGTAAGATGAGACTTCTGTAATAGCAAAGTATCACGTAGCACGTTTATCAATGAATAACTACTATATATATAGTCATGTTCTTGTAAAATCCTTTCTTCGGGTACCCTTGAAGTGTGGTACTCGACTGATAGTGATAGGCCATGGTTTTCGGAACCTGTTCATATAATTGGCCAATAAAAGATGTATACGGGGGTTCCCATACTGGTTTTTCAATCAATGGTATTAGCCGTATTCAACCTTTTTTCATTCAGTGTGGGTTTCCTTGACCGACTTTCAGCCGCAAGTATTTGCCACCATGTGTTGGGTCCGCCGGTCCCCCGCATCCCGTGCCTACCCGCCATCAATCAAGTACCATACTTCCTGTTCTTAAACATTCTTTTACATACACATGTCATGCACGATCATTCAATAACAGTCACGTATGAAAATATCAATCAATATATGATCCTTATGATACAGCAAGGAAAAGCATCATCTTACCTCAAGTCCTGTGCCTGTTGATGTGAAAAGATCAGTTTCTATAGATGGATGTGCTAAAATCCTTGAAGAAAATCTGAAACCTCTTTGGGGACTTTTGTCAATCACCTTTGAAAAACTGTCAGATTTGAGCTATCTGTTTGATCGGGATTTTTGTGGCTTTTATAGTTTTTGGAAGGACAATATGTTTCGGGCGTTTGAAAGTAGAGTTTCACAGCTTCAAAATGATATATTATATGTACAAAACCACGTCCGGGAACATGTATAAATAAGGGCTCAAATTCGGTTGAAAATCAACCTTACCCGGACAGCTGGAACCCTTATCCGGACAGCTGGCCGAGAAGCTTCTGTCGGTCGTGACCGACCTTATCCGACAATTGGACCGATGCCTTATCCGACAGCTCGCCGAGAAGCTTCGTCGGTCGTGATCGACCTTATCCGACAGTGGACACCTTATCCGGATAGTGGTCGAGAAGCTTCATCGGTCGTGGCCGACCTTATCCGGACAGTGGGCGGCCTTATCCGGATAGTGGCCTAGAAGCTTCATCGGCCATGACCGCGCTTGTCGATCGGCGTGTCCGGCGGTGACCGGCAAATGTCCGTCAACTTGGCTCACCGGTTCGACCCCTTCCCGATGTCCAAATTCGATTTTCCGACTGTTCCTGTGCTCGTCTGAGTTAAATCTTCGATATGCTCGGAACCAAGTTTCGATAATATTAAAATAATAATTTAATATTATTTTTGCGGTATAAGTGTTACAAATGAAAATTTTATCGTATCAATTCGCCGAAAATTTTGAAATCACTTTCAAAAATTCTAAAATAATCCTTATAATTTATTTTGAAATCTTTACTTTTTAAATCTTTTATTTTATGTTGGAAACATGTCGATCCAAGTATTGGACAACTTGTAATTATTGAAATCCATGACCATTAGCAAAATAAATAGCACTTAATTAAGTCTTTGAATTTTCTAGGGTATTACAATTATTATTTTATAATCATTTAGCACATCGATCTCCTTCGAGAAACCAGGCTCCTCACTGCAACAAAACATCTCACAATGACCTTTTATCATGTTAGAGGAGATAATTAACATGTCGTATAAAACGTAATGCAAAGGGACATAGCAGTTATTCATGCTCATGAAATGTCTACTTGTATGCCATGTTTTCATAATGCATATTATATAAATGCATTTAGGTATTAAATGGTTATTGGCTTAGGGGATAACCGGGCATTCTGATCCTCCTCCTTATAAAATTTCGTCCTCGAAATTGACATACCGAACAGTTCCGGATATTTGCTTTGCATTTCCTCCTCTCTTTCCCATGTAGCCTCTTCAACGGCATGATTCCTCCACAAAATCTTTACCAAATGAATTTCCTTGTTCCTTAGTTTCTTTATTTTCTTATCAAGAACCTGTACCGGCTTCTCTTCATAGGACAAGTCTGGGGATAATTCCAACGGCTCATAATTTAACACATGTGAGGGGTTGGAAATGTACCTCTTTAACATGGACACATGGAATACGTTGTGTACACCAGATAGCGAAGGAGGTAAGGCTATTCTATAAGCTCTGTCACCAACTCTCTCAAGGATTTCAAATGGGCCAACATATCTCGGGCTAAGTTTTCCTTTCTTCCCAAATCTCATTATGCTTTTCATCGGGGATACCCTCAAGAAGACATAGTCTCCAACTGCCAATTCCAAATCTCTTCTTCGATTATCTGCATAAATCTTCTGTCTACTTTGTGCAATTTTCATTCGTTCTCTTATCTTTTCTACCGCCATAGCAGTCTGTTGTATCATTTCTGGGCCCAGTAGACTTCTTTCTCCAACTTCATCCCAGTGTACGGGAGATCTACATTTTCTCCCATATAGTGCTTCATAAGGTGCCATCCCAATTGTAGATTGGTAACTGTTGTTGTAGGTGAACTCTACCAATGGAAGCTTTGTATCCCAATTGCCCTTGAAATCTAGTATGCATGATCTCAACATATCTTCGAGTATTTGAATAACTCTTTCTGACTGCCCATCACTTTGTGGATGAAATGCGGTGTTGAAAGCAAGCTTCGTACCCATTGCATTATGTAAACTTTTCCAAAATGCAGATGTGAATTTAGGGTCCCTGTCAGATACTATAGATATTGGCACCCCATGTAGCCGGACTATCTCTTTAATATATTCCTGAGCGTATTGATCCATATTATATGTGGATTTTACTGGCAAGAAATGAGCAGACTTGGTCAATCTATCAACAATCACCCATATGGAATTATACCCACTTTGAGTCCTTGGTAGCCCAAGCACAAAATCCATTGTAATGTGTTCCCATTTCCATTCCGGAATTAGTAAAGGCTTCAATAATCCTGCTGGTCTCTAATGTTCAGTTTTGATCTGCTCACAAGTTAGACATTCTGCGACGAATTTTGCGATATCTTTCTTCATGTTAGGCCACCAATAATGTTGTTGCAAGTCTTTATACATTTTTGTGCTACCTGGATGTATTGAATAAGGACTGGAATGAGCTTCCTTCAGAATTTCCCCTATGATGGTTGTGTCAGCTGGCACACACAGTCTCCCTTTATATCGTAATATTTTGTCACCAGAGACTGTGAAGTTTGGTAATTTGCCTTCATCAACTTTTTCCCTTAATTTGCCAATGTACTGATCCGCCTTTTGGGTTTCTTTGATTATATATTGAAGTACAGGTTTCAATATGAGTGCTGATAACGAACAAATCTTTCTTTTGGGCACAATTTCCAGTTCTAACTTTTGCAAGTCTAATAATAATGGATTCTGTGTGATTAGAAAGGAAGACATAGACTTTCTACTTAATGCATCTGCAACCACATTTGCCTTACGAGGATGATAGTTGATCTCGCAATCATAGTCTTTCACAAATTCCAACCATCTTCGCTGCCGCATATTCCATCTGTAACACCCCCTAACCTAGCAGCTGAACCGCAAAGGGGTCCATGCTACTAAGTTGGGGAGTCTCACGCTTTTAAACTTTGAAAATCAATAAAAAGTAGATTTGGTAATGCGAGTACTCAAGGAAATAATGCAAATCGGTATTATTTATTCAAAACATTACACAACCTTAAGTTTAATACATAGCAAAACCATAACAGAGTGATCTTATTAAAAACAAAACATAGTCTTCCAAAGATAGGGCGAAATAGCTGGGAATGGCATATGGACAAGTCTCCGGCTGTCAACACTGAAGAAGATAGTCAACTCCTAAACGTGAGCATCATCACCTGTATCATAAGAATCTAATGAGCTAATGGCTCAGTAAGATGAGACTTCTGTAATAGCAAAGTATCACGTAGCACGTTTATCAATGAATAACTACTATATATATAGTCATGTTCTTGTAAAATCCTTTCTTCGGGTACCCTTGAAGTGTGGTACTCGACTGATAGTGATAGGCCATGGTTTTCGGAACCTGTTCATATAATTGGCCAATAAAAGATGTATACGGGGGTTCCCATACTGGTTTTTCAACCAATGGTATTAGCCGTATTCAACCTTTTTTCATTTAGTGTGGGTTTCCTTGACCGACTTTCAGCCGCAAGTATTTGCCACCATGTGTTGGGTCCGCCGGTCCCCCGCGTCCCGTGCCTACCCGCCATCAATCAAGTACCATACTTCCTGTTCTTAAACATTCTTTTACATACATGTTGTTGCCCAAAATATTTATCCGAAGATTAATACTGCTGGAAGACGGACAACAAACAACAATTGCGGGAGCACTTCCGAGAGAAGATAAATAATACAAGATTTGCCGGGTTTGTTAGGCCCGGGCTTGAATGCTCTCGCGAGATGTTATTAATACAAATATTCGTGGATACAAGTATTAATGAGAGAAATCTAAATACAATGAGTGTACAAAGACTCTGTTAATCCGGCTCTTGAGCAAAGCTTGGTGTTCTTCGTCCCGCCGATAATCTGCTCGAGGAGAAAAGGCCGGGAGAAGTAAGACCGAAAGAAAGCTGTTGCCAAGAGTTGGAGATTAGCCAAGTGCTTAATGTTTGCTTCTGTATAGTGTGCTTGAATCGCAATATTGCTGAAGGAAGTTCCAGGTGCACGGTGCCTTGCTTATATAGGGACAGCCGAGTCTTGTTCTTTAGTGGCCGATCGCCTGCCGGCTATTAAAATAATCTGCCGATCGCCTGCCGGCCAATACTTTAATGGGGCGATCTCCTGGGCTGTCAGGCTAAAGTCCAAGGAAGATGCTGGCTGTCCGAATAAAGTCCAATGCAGTGGCTGGTGCCAGCTGGGCG
Source organism: Orobanche coerulescens (assembly GCA_033398695.1). Classification (NCBI taxonomy): domain Eukaryota; kingdom Viridiplantae; phylum Streptophyta; class Magnoliopsida; order Lamiales; family Orobanchaceae; genus Orobanche; species Orobanche coerulescens. Next base: position 88,907,883 of record CM065809.1, read on the forward strand.
GTCCAATAAGGAGCCAGAACGTGTCCGGAGCCAGTCAACATGCGGCCCTACTGACAGCTTTCGGCGGCCTGTCGGCTGGTAGAGAGAATCTGCCAGATTGTGGTCAATGGCCCGGGATTCGCGGATCTTGTCCCGGTCCTTGCACGTGGTGCCAGTCTTGAGGCTCGGTCTTTGCCGACTGGATGGCCATCGGTGGTGATCGACATGAGGAGGTCGACTCTAGCTGATCATCCGAGGTCGCTATCGGCCAGTGGATAGAGGTCGCCAATGGTCGGTCACCAAGGGTAGGTCGCCAGGGGTCGATCGGCAGATGCCGATAGAGGGTCGCCAGATGTCGGTCGCCAGGAGTCGGTCGCCGAGTACCGAGAGGCGATCGTCTTTGATGTCGATCGCTCGGCACCGTGACTGGTCCTGGGACCTTCGGTCGGTCGATCTAGCATGTTCGCTGAGTTAAGGCTCGGTCGCCTGGTCGCTGGTCGGCAGACTTGTCTTGGCCGCTCGGCAGTGACTCGGTCGCCCGTCTTCCTAGTAGATCGCCGGTCGGAAGGTGTTAAAACTTGACACAACAATTGCCCCCCAGCTTGCTCCTATGTTGAAGACATGGGGCGAGGTGGTTCTTGCTGGTGATCGTGTAAGGATGAGGACGGGCGATCTGAGCTGACTTAGGACTCGGACTTGGGCTATCATGGTCGACTGGCTTAGCTATCTTTCGGTCTTGTACCTGCAAAAAACAACATTGGCCGATCCCCCACGGAAACTTGGTGGTTTCGCCTGCTTGAGGAATCGTGCACAGTCGCGGAGATCGATGGACCGATTCCATGACCGTGTCTTGGTGCGCGAAGACAATGAGTGTCTCGTGACTCACTTTATTATGAGGGTCCTCTGTTAGGCTACGCCTCGCCTTGTATTTAAACGAAGGGCGTGCGGTCTCGGTCTAGAGGAGTCCTTGCGCGGGGCAGCGTCGGATGAATCAACTCCACGCCCGCGGCTTGTTAGCTCTGCTTCCACCTTGGCCAGCCATGGAGATGGCCGACCTCGACGGTGTACGTTGAGACGGGGTTGTGGCATGTGTCCACTGATTAATGTTGGAGAGCCCTCCGACTACGCCGGCCTCGTATTTAAACGAGGGCGGGCGATCTCGGCCGAAAGGGACCTTGCATGGCCGGGCGCGGTTCCATCGATGCTGTGACCATGGCTTTATGATGCGCGGTGGAGGCGATCTTATGCCTTAGTCCGTCATGTTATATCTTTGGATGTAGATGGCGATCGTGTCCACCGGGTTCTTGATGATGTTGCGATCGGCGGAAGATCGCGATCGTCGCTCGGCCGATCGCATTATTCGTAGGTCGATATTGGCGATCGGTCGGCTAGTCCTCATTTTAGAATAGGCGCAGGCGGGGATCGAGTCCTCCTCTCTGGCAGGTAGTAGCGATCGGGCGGGAGGCCGGAGGTCTTCGACGGCGCCGACCGATCTACTCCTAGTGAGAAGAAGCCTTTGCACGGACAGAAATCTGCGGCTCTAGCCGGAAGGCTGCGTAGGTCGTCGGCGGGGTCTTCGTGAGATGCCCGAACATAGGCGAAACCCCGAAAACCCCCAGGACCGCGTAGAGGCGGTCTCATCGCTACGGGCTCGCCGGTGAGGATGATCATGTCAACCTGGTCGATGTAGTCCGAGTCGGACTCCTGTTCTCCTTGCTCGATTTGCATCATGCGATGGCGACCTTCCGGCGGGCGACCACTGGTGGCGAAGTGTTCCGTGAAGACGTCGCCCGGCTCGTTAAAGGAGACAATGGACCGAGGTGGCAATGAAGTGTACCACCGGTGGCGAGGTCGCCCAAAGGTCGAGAGGAACATTCGGCACTGGTCGCGTCCGATGCCCCACACCGGTCATGTAGATGTTGAACTTGTGCAGTGTGCTTGGGGTCCGATCGCCCGGTACGGGTGTCCGAGGAGGGGCGATCTTGTGCTGCACCGGGTCGAGCTCGATGTCGATCGCGAGCGGCTCGCTCGGCGGGGCGATCGTCCTCACGGCGCCTGCCCCGGATTGCAGGAGCGCCTTCATGTCGTTGAGTTGACGTTGCATTGCGGCAATCGCCGCGGCTCGGCTGCTTGCGGATCGGCTTTGGGCGCGGGGGCCGAGGCGATCGTGTACCGATCTCCGGACCCCGCTGCTGCCGACCTCGGGAATTTGGCGAGCGGGAGCCAGGCGGCTGGATCGTCTTGTGGGAGCCGGGTAGGCCGAGCTCCTGGTGACGGATACCAACTTCGTCGTCACGTAGCCGGGCCGGATGCCCGGCCGCTGTGTCGGGTCACCGCCTGTGCGATCGAAGACAGAGGTGCCCATTGCCAGCGCCTCTTCTTGCGGGCGAAAGCCTCTGGCGATGCTCGGCCGGTAGTGCTTTGAGCTTCCGCTTGATCTTCGGTGAGAGACCGGGCGTGGCGGAGACGCGTCGAGAGAACTCCGTCGCTCCCGTAGACGGCCAGGCCCCTTCGATTTGTTCCTTGGTTCGAACCGATCGAGCGAGAGGCTTGGGCCGCCGTCCGTGGACGGATCGAGCGTCTCGATCAGGCGGCTACCTTCCACCATCGGCCGCGGCTCGGACGGGACAGGGGTCCGCCGGTGGCCGGCTTTCTTCGATGCGGAGGCGGAAGACATGTTTTCTGAAGGATTTCTTTGAAGTGCAGTAAGTGTCACTTCAAGTATCTTCCCCGAGAACAGTGAGTGTTCTTCGGGACGGTAGGTATAAAAATCGAGGGTTGGATGCCCTTCTTCTAGCGCCAATTGTTGTTGCCCAAAATATTTATCCGAAGATTAATACTGCTGGAAGACGGACAACAAACAACAATTGCGGGAGCACTTCCGAGAGAAGATAAATAATACAAGATTTACCGGGTTTGTTAGGCCCGGGCTTGAATGCTCTCGTAAGATGTTATTAATACAAATATTCGTGGATACAAGTATTAATGAGAGAAATCTAAATACAATGAGTGTACAAAGACTCTGTTAATCCGGCTCTTGAGCGAAGCTTGGTGTTCTTCGTCCCGCCGATAATCTGCTCGAGGAGAAAAGGCCGGGAGAAGTAAGACCGAAAGAAAGCTGTTGCCAAGAGTTGGAGATTAGCCAAGTGCTTAATGTTTGCTTCTGTATAGTGTGCTTGAATCGCAATATTGCTGAAGGAAGTTCCAGGTGCACGGTGCCTTGCTTATATAGGGACAGCCGAGTCTTGTTCTTTAGTGGCCGATCGCCTGCCGGCCAATACTTTAATGGGGCGATCTCCTGGGCTGTCAGGCTAAAGTCCAAGGAAGATGCTGGCTGTCCGAATAAAGTCCAATGCAGTGGCTGGTGCCAGCTGGGCGGTCCAATAAGGAGCCAGAACGTGTCCGGAGCCAGTCAACATGCGGCCCTACTGACAGCTTTCGGCGGCCTGTCGGCTGGTGGAGAGAATCTGCCAGATTGTGGTCAATGGCCCGGGATTCGCGGATCTTGTCCCGGTCCTTGCACGTGGTGCCAGTCTTGAGGCTCGGTCTTTGCCGACTGGATGGCCATCGGTGGTGATCGACATGAGGAGGTCGACTCTAGCTGATCATCCGAGGTCGCTATCGGCCAGTGGATGGAGGTCGCCAATGGTCGGTCACCAAGGGTAGGTCGCCAGGGGTCGATCGGCAGATGCCGATAGAGGGTCGCCAGATGTCGGTCGCCAGGAGTCGGTCGCCGAGTACCGAGAGGCGATCGTCTTTGATGTCGATCGCTCGGCACCGTGACTGGTCCTAGGACCTTCGGTCGGTCGATCTAGCATGTTCGCTGAGTTAAGGCTCGGTCGCCTGGTCGCTGGTCAGCAGACTTGTCTTGGCCCCTCGGCAGTGACTCGGTCGCCCGTCTTCCTAGTAGATCGCCGGTCGGAAGGTGTTAAAACTTGACACAACAATACACATGTCATGCATGATCATTCAATAACAGTCACGTATGAAAATATCAATCAATATATGATCCTTATGATACAGCAAGGAAAAGCATCATCTTACCTCAAGTCCTGTGCCTGTTGATGTGAAAAGATCAGTTTCTATAGATGGATGTGCTAAAATCCTTGAAGAAAATTTGAAACCTCTTTGGGGACTTTTGTCAATCACCTTTGAAAAACTGTCAGATTTGAGCTATCTGTTTGATCGGGATTTTTGTGGCTTTATAGTTTTTGGAAGGACAATATGTTTCGGGCGTTTTAAAGTAGCGTTTCACAGCTTCAAAATGATATATTATATGTACAAAACCACGTCCGGGAACATGTATAAATAAGGGCTCAAATTCGGTTGAAAATCAACCTTACCCGGACAGTGGAACCCTTATCCGGACGGTGGCCGAGAAGCTTCGTCGGTCGTGGCCGACCTTATCCGACAATGGGACCTTATCCGGATAGTGGTCGAAGCTTACATGGTCGTGATCGACCTTATCCGGACATTTGGATGACCTTATCCGGATAGTGGCCTAGAAGCTTCTCGGCCATGACCGTGATTGTCGATCGGCGTGTCCGTGGTGGCCGGCAAATGTCCGTCAACTCGGCTCACCGGTTCGACACCTTCCCGATGTCCAAATTCGATTTTCCGACCTGTTCCAGACTAAATCGAGTTAAATCTTCGATATGCTCAGAACCAATTTTCGATAATATTAAAATAATAATTTAATATTATTTTTGCAGTATAAGTGTTCTGAAATGAAAATTTTATCGTATCAATTCGTCGAAAATTTTCGAAATCACTTTCATAAATTCTAAAATAATCCTTATAATTTATTTTGAAATCTTTACTTTTTAAATCTTTTATTTTATGTTGGAAACATATCGATCCAAGTATTGGACAACTTGTAATTATTGAAATCCATGACCATTAGCAAAATAAATAGCACTTAATTAAGTCTTTGAATTTTCTAGGGTATTACAATTATTATTTTATAATCATTTAGCACATCGATCTCCTTACTGAGAAACTGAGCTCCTCACTGCAACAAAACATCTCACAATGACCTTTTATCATGTTAGAGGAGATAATTAACATGTCGTATAAAACGTAATGCAAAGGGACATAGCAGTTATTCATGCTCATGAAATGTCTACTTGTATGCCATGATTTCATAATGCATATTATATAAATGCATTTAGGTATTAAATGGTTATTGGCTTAGGGGATAACCGGGCATTCTGATCCTCCTCCTTATAAAATTTCGTCCTCGAAATTGACATACCGAACAGCTTCCGGATATTTGCTTTGCTTTTCTTCCTGTATGTCCCATGTAGCCTCTTCAACGGCATGATTCCTCCACAAAATCTTTACCAAATGAATTTCCTTGTTCCTTAGTTTCTTTATTTTCTTATCAAGAACCTGTACCGGCTTCTCTTCATAGGACAAGTCTGGGGATAATTCCAACGGCTCATAATTTAACACATGTGAGGGGTTGGAAATGTACCTCTTTAACATGGACACATGGAATACGTTGTGTACACCAGATAGCGAAGGAGGTAAGGCTATTCTATAAGCTCATCACCAACTCTCTCAAGGATTTCAAATGGGCCAACATATCTCGGGCTAAGTTTTCCTTTCTTCCCAAATCTCATTATGCTTTTCATCGGGGATACCCTCAAGAAGACATAGTCTCCAACTGCCAATTCCAAATATCTTCTTCGATTATCTGCATAACTCTTCTGTCTACTTTGTGCAATTTTCATTCGTTCTCTTATCTTTTCTACCGCCATAGCAGTCTGTTGTATCATTTAAGGCCCGGTAGACTTCTTTCTCCAACTTCATCCCAATTACGGAGATCTACATTTTCTCCCATATAGTGCTTCATAAGGTGCCATCCCAATTGTAGATTGGTAACTGTTGTTGTAGGTGAACTCTACCAATGGAAGCTTTGTATCCCAATTGCCCTTGAAATCTAGTATGCATGCTCTCAACATATCTTCGGGTATTTGAATAACTCTTTCTGACTGCCCATCACTTTGTGGATGTAATGCGGTGTTGAAAGCAAGCTTCGTACCCATTGCATTATGTAAACTTTTCCAAAATGCAGATGTGAATTTAGGGTCCCTGTCAGATACTATAGATATTGGCACCCCATGTAGCCGGACTATCTCTTTAATATATTCCTGAGCGTATTCATCCATATTATATGTGGATTTTACTGGCAAGAAATAAGCAGACTTGGTCAATCTATCAACAATCACCCATATGGAATTATACCCACTTTGAGTCCTTGGTAGCCCAAGCACAAAATCCATTGTAATGTGTTCCCATTTCCATTCCGGAATTAGTAAAGGCTTCAATAATCCTGCTGGTCTCTGATGTTCAGTTTTGATCTGCTGACAAGTTAGACATTCTGCGACGAATTTTGCGATATCTTTCTTCATGTTAGGCCACCAATAATGTTGTTGCAAGTCTTTATACATTTTTGTGCTACCTGGATGTATTGAATAAGGACTGGAATGAGCTTCCTTCAGAATTTCCCCTATGATGGTTGTGTCAGCTGGCACACACAGTCTCCCTTTATATCGTAATATTTTGTCACCAGAGACTGTGAAGTTTGGTAATTTGCCTTCATCAACTTTTTCCCTTAATTTGCCAATGTACTGATCCGCCTTCTGGGTTTCTTTGATTATATCTTGAAGTGCAGGTTTCAATATGAGTGCTGATAACGAACAAATCTTTCTTTTGGGCACAATTTCCAGTTCTAACTTTTGCAAGTCTAATAATAATGGCTTCTGTGTGATTAGAAAGGAAGACATAGACTTTCTACTTGATGCATCTGCAACCACATTTGCCTTACCAGGATGATAGTTGATCTCGCAATCATAGTCTTTCACCAATTCCAACCATCTTCGCTGCCGCATATTCAGCTCCTTCTGTGTGAAAAAGTACTTCAAACTTTTGTGGTCTGCATAGATTTCGCACTTTTCGCCATATAGGTAATGCCTCCAAATTTTTAGTGCAAAGACAACAGCAGCCAATTCTAGATCATGTGTTGGATAATTCTTCTCATACTCTTTTAATTGCCTAGAGGCATAGGCTATTACCTTTCCATGTTGCATTAATACAGCACCCAAACCATTCTTAGAAGCATCAGTGTAAACTACAAAGCCACATGTTCCCATAGGAGTGGCAAGGACAGGAGCCGTAGTTAATCTACGCTTCAATTCTGAAACTCCCTCGCAAGCATCACCCAAATAAACTTTGTATTCTTCCTTGTTAACAATGTTAATGGGGTTGCAATCTTCGAGAATCCTTGTGCAGATAAATCGGTAGTAGCCGGCTAGTCCTAAGAAACTTCAAACCTCTGATACATTCGTTGGTGTTGGCCAGTTACTCACCGCTTCTATCTTGTTTGGATCAACTGAAATGCCATTCTTGGATACTACATGCCCTAAAAATACCACTTGTTCTATCCAGAATTCACATTTCTTGAATTTAGCATATAACCGTTTTTCTTTGAGAATTTGAAGCACAATTCTGAGGTGTTCTTTATGCTCATCTCTATCATGTGAATAGATAAGGATGTCATCAATAAACACCACCACAAATTTATCAAGGAACTCTTTGAATATCCGGTTCATCAGATCCATAAATGCTGCTGGAGCATTTGTCAAACCAAAAGGCATCACTAGAAATTCATAGTGACCATATCGCGTTCTAAATGCTGTCTTTTGGATATCTTCTTCTTTGACCTTAAGTTGATGATATCCGGAACGTAAATCAATCTTTGAGAATACCGATGCTCCTTGCAACTGATCAAATAAATCATCTATCCTTGGAAGAGGATATTTGTTCTTGATGGTCACCTTATTCAATTCCCTATAGTCAATGCATAATCGCAATGAGCCATCTTTCTTTTTCACAAATAAGACAGGGGCTCCCCAAGGTGAACAACTAGGACGAATGAATCCCTTATCAAGTAATTCTTGTAGCTGGGTTTTTAATTCTTTCAATTCTGTTGGTGCCATTCTGTATGGGGCTTTAGAAATAGGGGTAGTCCCTGGCATTACATCGATTGCAAACTCAATTTCCCGATCTGGGGACAACCCTGGTAGATCATCTGGAAACACCTCAGGAAATTTTCTAACCACATCTACATCTTCAGGCTTCAATTTCATTTCAAGGGAGGTGTCCAAAACATTAGCCAAATAGCCAGTACACCCCTTATTTAACATCTTCCTAGCTTTCAGTGCAGTTATAATTGGCAAAGAGCACGAATATGAATTACCTTTAAAAATAAACCCTCCTCCATTTACTGGTTGAAAGGCCACAATCTTCTTATTACAATCAACATTTGCACAATATTTAGATAGCCAGTCCATACCAAGGATAACATCAAAATTAGATATTGGTAGGACAACAAGGTCGGCGTAGAGTATTCTTCCATCAATTCAAACTGTACAGGCCCTCAACATTTGGTTAGAATCCATATTTTTTCCAAATGGAGCAGCCACATTATAACCAACTTTCAAGAGTTCTGGTTTAACGCCCGATTTTCTCATAAATGCATATGATGCAAATGAATGTGTAGATCCTGGGTCTATCAATGTAAGTGCAGGAATTCCTAAGATCAGAATGGTACCTGAGACTACGGAAGCATCTGCATCAGCTTCTTCTCGAGTCATTGCAAAGACCCTCCCTTGAACTTTATTCTCTGTGTTTGGGCAATCTCTCGCCATATGTCCGGGCTTCTTGCATCTGAAACAATTATTGGACCCAACAAAACATTCTCCAAAGTGATTTTTCCCAAATTTAGTACACTTGGGCTTCTCAGTTGTATTTGGAGCATCTCTCATTGTAGGATGCTTCGATTGGCTTTACTCGGTTTTTGCTCCGATCTCTTCCAATGTGTGAATTTTTGAAGCAAATGCTTGCCTCTTACGTTGATAAGACCTTTGTATCTCCTTTTCGTAAACCAGCGAGTGCTTTGTCAACTATTTCTCCGAACTCGGTTGATGTAGACATCCTCACATCTCTTCTAATTTCAGGTCGGAGGCCTCTTAGGAAATGATCCACCTTCTCAAAGATTATCCCTAGCAATATAGGGAACATACCTGCAGCCTTCTTCAAATTTCCGAATATATTCGCATACAGTCATATCCGCTTGTTTCAACTCCAAAAACTCTTTGACCTTGAGAGACCGTGTGTTCCTGGTGAAGTATTTATCATAGAATATTACTTTAAATCTCTCCCACGTCAACCCTTCCAAGTTGACTGCAAGTTTGGCTCCTTCCCACCAAGTTCTGGCATCCTTTTTGAGTTGAAAGATCGCACAAAGTATCTTCTCAGCATCGTCGATGTGCATGTAGTCAAAGATAACATCAAGTGATTTGACCCATTCTTCCGCAACCATAGGATCAGCCCCACCATGAAAATCAGGAGGTTCCATTTTCCTAAATTTTTCATACACTGCTGGTCCATTATTGTTTCTTGGTGGAGGTTGTCGGTTTTGTTCTTCGTTTCTTTGTTGCATGTTCAGCAATTGTTGCATTTGTTCACCATACATCCTTGTCTGTTGTTGCATCAGCTCAGCCAAATTCTCAAGAAGGTTATGGTTTGGATTTGGATCATCTCTTGCCTTTGTTTTGGGTGCCATCACATCCGTTGTAATGCCCAATCTTACCCATTCATAAGCCAATAACGATCACATAACGATGATGATGACAACTAATATATTGTAATTTATTAACCATAATACTTAATAGATAAAAGTTGACCATATCCTTCAGTCGAGAATGCCCATATGCCATCTTCTGTCTGCAGGAAAGATTTAAACCTTCGCTCTGATACCACAACTGTAACACCCCCTAACCTAGCAAACAACCGCAAAGGGGTCCGTGCTACTAAGTTGGGGAGTCTCACGCTTTTAAACTTTGAAAATCAATAAAAAGTAGATTTGGTAATGCGAGTACTCAAGGAAATAATGCAAACCGGTATTATTTATTCAAAACATTACACAACCTTAAGTTTAATACATAGCAAAACCATAACAGAGTGATCTTATTAAAAACAAAACATAGTCTTCCAAAGATAGGGGCGAAATAGCTGGGAATGGCATATGGACAAGTCTCCTACTGTCAACATCAAGAAGATAGTCAACTCCTAAACATGAGCATCATCACTGTATCATAAGAATCTAATGAGCTAATGGCTCAAGAAGATGAGACTTCGTAATATCAAAGTATCACGTAGCACGTTTATCAATGAATAACTACTATATATATAGTCATGTTCTTGTAAAATCCTTTCTTCGGTACCCTTGAAGTGTGGTACTGACCGATAGTGATAGGCCATGGTTTTCGAACTGTTCATATAATTGGCCAATAAAAGATGTATACGGGGTTCCCATACTGGTTTTTCAACCAATGGTATTATCTCGTATTCAACCTTTTTCATTCAGTGTGGGTTTCCTTGACCGACTTTCACCGCAAGTATTTGCCACCATGTGTGGGTCCGCCGGTCCCCGCGTCCCGTGCCTACCCGCCATCAATCAAGTACCATACTTCCTGTTCTTAAACATTCTTTTACATACACATGTCATGCATGATCATTCAATAACATCACATATGAAAATATCAATCAATATATGATCCTTATGATACAACAAGGAAAAGCATCATCTTACCTCAAGTCCTCGTGCTGTTGATGTGAAAAGATCTTTCTATAGATGGATGTGCTAAAATCCTTGAAGAAAATCAAAACCTCTTTGGGGACTTTTGTCAATCACCTTTGAAAAGCTCACGATTTGAGCTATCTGTTTGATCGGGATTTTTGTGGCTTTTATAGTTTTTGGAAGGACAATATGTTTCGGGCGTTTTAAAGTAGAGTTTCACACTTCAAAATGATATATTATATGTACAAAGCCACGTCCGGAACATGTATAAATAAGGGCTCAAAGTCGGTTGAAAATCAACCTTACCCGACAAATTGAACCCTTATCCGACACCGCCGAGAAGCTTGTCGGTCGTGATCCGACCTTATCCGACACCGGATGACCTTATCCGGACAAATGGCCGAGAAGCTTCGTCGGTCGTGATCGACCTTATCCGACACCGGATGCCTTTATCCGGATAGTGGTCGAGAAGCTTCGTCGGTCGTGGATCGAACTTATCCTGACACCGGATGCCTTTATCCGGATAGTGGCCTAGAAGCTTCGCCGGCCATGACCGGCAGCTTGTCGGGCCGGGCGCGTCCGGCGGTGACCGCAAATGTCCGTCAACTTGGCCTGACGGTTCGACCCCTTCCCGATGTCCAAATTCGATTTTCCGACTGCTCTAGACTCGTCGAGTTAAATCTTCGATATGCTCGAAACCAATTTTCGATAATATTAAAATAATAATTTAATATTATTTTTGCAAGATAAGTGTTCAAATGAAAATTTTATCGTATCAATTAAATGAAAATTTTCGAAATCACTTTCATAAATTCTAAAATAATCCTTATAATTTATTTTGAAATCTTTACTTTTTAAATCTTTCATTTTATGTTGGAAACATATCGATCCAAGTATTGAACAACTTGTAATTATTGAAATCCATGACCATTAGCAAAATAAATAGCACTTAATTAAGTCTTTGAATTTTCTAGGGTATTACAATTATTATTTTATAATCATTTAGCACATTGATCTCCTTACTGAGAAACTGAGCTCCTCACTGCAACAAAACATCTCACAATGACCTTTTATCATGTTAGAGGAGATAATTAACATGTCGTATAAAACGTAATGCAAAGGGACATAGCAGTTATTCATGCTCATGAAATGTCTACTTGTATGCCATGCTTTCATAATGCATATTATATAAATGCATTTAGGTATTAAATGGTTATTGGCTTAGGGGATAACCGGGCATTACATATGTTGTCTTATTTTCTGGTTATATTTTCAATACTCGAGTACGCATATGTTGTTGATGTTTTGGGGATGTTTTGTAATAGTGGACTCATTTGAATTGTTGTTGAACTGGTTTTAAACTTTAACCTCAATGGCACTTTAGTATTATTTTTCGTATTTCCCAAATTAGGCTTGTAAATTCTTATATAAAGGATTTACGGCGCTGTAATTATTCCGAATATATCGGGGTGTTACAGCTAAGTTCACTCGTTTGAGTTCGACGGGACCTACGAGGATTCATGGCAAGGGACCATGGATAAGAACTTAATATGTAGTGCTGAGGTCCAGTCATGTGGTTCTAACGAGGCCTACGATGACACATGGCAGAAGATCATGGGGTCAGGGCACAATACGTCCAACCGTGTGGATTCGAATGGGCCAATGGTGACTCGTGGAAAGGGACCACGGAGTCAGGACTGGTTGTTGTGTTTAGCTCAATCCGTTCGGGTTGTTGAACCTACGGAGACACATGGCAGGAGATCACGAGGTCACAAGCATGTTGATATTTGATGTTGTGATTGGCTCAATCCGTGCGGGTTGTTGAACCTATAGAGACATGTGACTAGGGATCATGGGGTCATGAGCATGTTTTTATGATCAAATCTTTTGAAAATGAAGTTTTATGAAAATGAATGTCAGGCTGAGACCCAAACGATATAATAAAAATTGTATAAACAATTACTAATGATGAGGTGAGAGATAATAATCATAGTTTTGATAAAACTAAGTTAAACTTGATGAATTAGTGATTGATGATGGTTCAAGACATTATGTTTAAGTTTTTAGTAATGTCCTTCTGAAGTCTATAGTGATTCGGGATGTTATTGTCATAATAAGATGATTATTTGAACTTGTTCTTGACAATCCTTATAAGATAGAAGATCATGAATGTTGAAGAACATTATGAACATGTTAACCTAATTATAAGATGAAATTAGGGTATTGAAGTTCATAAATTAGAACATTTATATTCATTAGAATAGTTTGAACTATTCGTGTTGAATTCTGGAAATCGGTTTCCATGAATTCGATGTCGGTATTGTGAGACTGAGTTATTGAATGAATCGTATTTCATTCAAGTTTTCTTGTTTGAGTGATTATTGTTTTATCGAAGGAGGTCATTCGTTCTCTCAAGGGAAGACTAATTCTCGTCTCTGGAATTGAAGCAAGTTATCTTGCTTGGTTATAATGATAAGTGATACTTGTGAATGTTATACATTTTGTATATGCGTAAAGCTTTATGAATCTATGATCCATATTGAGGTGGTGTTGTTGATCGTGTTGATTATTTCATTATGGGATTGTACTCCCAAATTCACTACCTTTGATATCATTGGTCTCATTGATTGTTTTATCATTTTAGTGAGTTCCTTAATCCTTGTTGGATATGTAATTACTTGAGCTTCGTTGTCATGTTGCATCTTGACATTTCAGGAAAAATATCTGCATGCCGACTGGTTATGTGTAGGATTTTTAGTCGGGCACATGTGGTCGTGTGTTGATGTTTCCGCATTGGACCGTGCACACGAGATGATTACTTCGTGAGACTAATTAGGTACATTATCCCACATATATCCTGGATTCCATATACGGGGCGGACATATGCACGGATACATTTCTGAATCGGGCGTACTATGATGTCTGTCTTGAGCCATATTGATTGGTCGTTCATATGCCATGTGTGATTGGTATGTTCGACAGTTTGCGATTAGTTGTTTCCTACGCCCGAGGGGTATGTCCAACAGTCAGATTTGTTTCATTGATATCTATTATATGTGAATTGTATAACATCTTGAGAATTTATTCTCATATATATCTGACCCTGTGTTTGGGCGAAATACTTATTTTTTATATTTTAGGTCGAGGGTAGAAAGGCACGGGAAAAGCATTGTGACGGCGAAGTGTTTGAGGAATACTAGTTTGGGGGGCCCAATTCTTCTTTTCCCTAGTTATGATTAAACCATGTATTTTCATTTCTGCTTTATAATACTTCTTTTTCAACTGTAATATTATTTGGGGTATAGTCCATCTTCATATGGTTTATACCTGTATTTGAATCCCGTGTATTGTGGCGATTATAGTCGTATGATGTGTAAACTCTTCGTCGGAGTGATGGTTGATATTTTGTGGTTCGGTAATACATTATATTAGGGTTGATGTGTTTGAATTTGTATCGCCTGGTAGGTCCCAGTGTAAGATCCACGGAACTGTAATAGCCGCCATTTTCGGGGTGTCCCAGAAGATAGTATCAAAGATAACTGTTTCTCCTTATGAGTCATTGTTGATCTAACTATTATAAAAAACAGTCACGTCACATGTTGTAACACCCCCGTGATATACGGTGACATTACAGCGCTGTAGATTCTCTTTGGGATAACCTACCAGGCTAATATACATAAAACTCATTAAAATTAACAAACCACAACATTCACTTAGTTAAAAGGACAAACTGTCTCCAATATGACATAAGTTACGAAACCAAATAACATATTATCCCGTAGGATCATAACTGATACAACAGTCCACAGTTGAGACAACAGCACCATTCACAATAAAAACAACTCATCGACAACACATGACAGTACCCGCGTGAATACAAAACCAAGACACAACTACGACTTTGACCAAATGACCACCAACTCAAAATAGTACACGATATCAAGGCTGCCCACCTAGCTCGTATCCACCCTGTGCTGGCTCCCTCACTGGACCTGAACCTGAATACACAACAAGTATATCCACCCCCGAAGGGGGCAGCAAAATGCTGGTGCAAGTACAACGAATACATAAAATGTACAACCAATGAATATCCAACATAAATCACAATGCCATCACAAATATTTCGGAATACAATGCCATAAGCATCATCACAAGATAACCTCCCGAGTTGTACTGGCCCTGTACCCATATGGAATACACACCCCAGAGAGTCCTCGAAGTCTAACAGGATCCTAGGGGACCCTCGCTGGTTTTACTCGACTCACACAAGCTTAATAAATACATGGCACAAATCGTATATTTTCTCAAAATCATAATCTTCACATATTCACAGGAAGTACAATAAACGTAATCAAAGTACTTGCCTTGGTTGGAAACGATACGAGAATAATGAACGGAAAGATGTACGGTCCAAAGCCCTTCAACAATTCAATCCTAGTTCAACAAAATACCAAATCAAATATCATACTATGAAAACAGAAGGATTCACCCTAAGTTTTTCCCTTAGGGACCTTTATTCAAACACTACGAATACAACATAGCTCGAATCCAAACTACGGAGGATAATTTGGGATTTAATCCGTGAACTTGGAGAAAAATGAAGGATTATGATTACAACATCATAATCTAGCACAAATTTGAGCTAAAATAGATTAGAATCGAAGATCTCAACAAAATCCCCAAAATATGAAGAACTAGGGTTCAAGTGGATTTTACCTTGATTTGGACAGTGAAAGTTGATGAGATGTTGATAACTCAGCCGCCAGAGGAGGAGAAGGAAGGGAAGAAAATGACGATTCTGAGCCTGCCCAGCATATATATACTGGGGGGAAACTAGCGCACGCTACGGCTAAAAATTAGCGTGCGCTAACGGGCTTGACAAGCAGTACAGAACCCACTGTCTGACTTCGGTAACGCGCGCTACTCAAAAATATTAGCGCACGTTATCGAATGAGACTAGCGCACGCTAAACCCGAAACATAGCGTGTGCTACCTGCTATCGCCCACATTCCATAAACAATCTACCATCACTGTCCTGCTGACCTAGCATGCATTACCAACCTTTAACGTACGCTAAGACACCTGTAATAGCGTACGCTAGTCCTCCATTAGCGTGCATTAATGCCTCAGTCCAGAGTCCAGAAAGCTCACTGTCCAGCGGGCCTAACGCGCGCTAATGCACAAGAGTAGCGTGCGCTACTCGCACCTGGTTATTAGTGCAGTCTAGCGCGCGCTAACTGCTACCATGCAGCATAAAATTCGCAAAATACGGCCAGAACCAACACAATCCGAAAATCACAAAATTCAATGATTATCAACCATGAATATACCAATATCAATCATCATGTCCCTCAAATTCAAATAGCCACAATACAACAAGATAATTCCAAAACGACACACGTGAAATACACGGTTACTACACCCTTACCTCCTAAAAAGAAGTTTCGGCCCGAAACTTAAGATTCGAAAAGCTCAGGGTAACGGGCACGCATATTTTCTTCAGTCTCCCAGATGGCTTCCTCAACTCCATGTTTATACCATTAGATCTTAACTAACGGAATCACTTTCCGTCGCAACTGTTTCACTCGGCGCTCCAATATGGATACCGGTTGTTCTTTATATGTGACATCATCATTTACTTCAATCTCTTGATAGTCAATAACATGGCTGGGATCGGGAACATACTTGCATAGTTTCGAAACATGGAATACATTATGAACATGACTAAGCATTGGAGGCAACGCTAGTCGATAAGCTACATCACCTACCTTGTCCAGGATCTCGAAGGGGCCAATATAACGAGGACTAAGATTCCCCTTCTTATCAAACTGAAGAACTCCACGAGTCGACGATACTTTCAACAACACGTGGTCTCCCTCCGGGAACTCTAACAGTCGACGATGAACATCAGCATATGACTATTGTCGACTCTGAGCGGGCAACAACCTTTGCCGAATAACTGCAACTTTCTCCCATGTTTGAACCACCAAGTCCGGTTCTACTCCAAGTAACTCGTACGGTTCGTCCCAATAGATTGGCGATCTACACCATTCTAATCGAACTATGCCAACTATTATTATACGCAAATTCGATCAATGGTAAATGAGTCTCCCAATCTTCTTTCTAATCCAACGCACAAGCCCTCAACATGTCTTCCACCATTTGGATCGTTCTCTCCGACTGTCCGTCTGTCTGGGGATGATAAGCCGTGCTGAAATTCAGTTTGGTACCGAGTGCCCGATGTACCGCTTGCCAGAAATGTGACATGAAGCGCCCATCGCGATCAGACACAATACTCTTTGGGGTACCATTAAGTCTCACAATCTCAGAAACAAATAGCCGAGCCAACCTCTCTGGTCCCCAAGTATCTCTAATGCCCAAAAAGTGAGCGGATTTGGTTAACCGATCAATGATTACCCAAATCATCGCGTCCTTGGCATTCCCACAATAAAATCCATCGCGATATCTTCCCACTTCCATTCTGGAATTGGTAGCGGTTGCAACTTACCGACAGGTCTATAATGCTCTGCTTAACCTGCTGACAAGTCAAGCATTTCGACACGAACTCCGTTACATCTTTCTTCATGTTTGGCCACCAAAATTTTTTCTTCAAGTCCTTATACATTTTACTCATACCCGGATGAATCGAGTATGGAGTAGAATGTGCTTCATTCAAAATCACTTGTTTGAGATCATCACGCTTAGGTACACAAGTTCTACCTCGAAATCGAAGAACTCCGTCTTCATCGATTAAGAATCCATGAGCTTCCTTTAACAACGTCTTCCCGAAGCTGCATAAATGAGAGATCATCTAACTGTTTGGACTTAATATCTTCCATCACGGAGGACGTAATCTCAAGGAAACGTAACTGTCCCTTAGTTCTATGAGGCCAAACTTCAATTTCCAAATCAATCAACTCTCATCTGAGCTTCGGTTGAATGGTAAGTAATTCCAATTTCTGCAACACGACTGACTTGTGGCTTAATGCATCGGCAACAACGTTTGCTTTACCTGGATGGTAAAGAATCTCAAGATCATAATCTTTAAGCAATTCCAACCATCGCCGCTGGCGCATATTAAGCTCTTTCTGAGTGAATACATACTTCAAGCTCTTATGATCTGTATACACTCGACAAGAAGAGCCATACAAATAATGCCTCCAAATTTTTAACGCAAACGCCACAGCAGCTAACTCCAGGTCATGGGTGGGATAATTCATTTCGTATGGCTTTAATTGTCGAGATACATAAGCCACTACTCTCTCATTTTGCATCAACACACATCCCAATCCTTGTTTAGAAGCATCACTATAAATAACGAAACCTTGCGTCCCTTGCGGTAAGGCTAGAATTGGTGACGTAGTCAATCGCTTTTTCAACTCGTCAAAACTCTTCTGACACTCATCACCCCACTCAAACTTCTGTGTCTTCTGCAAAAGCCGAGTGAGTGGTCGATCAATTTTTGAGAATTCATCGACAAATCGACGATAATAACGAGCTAATCCCAGAAAGCTCTGAACTTCCTTAACATTCCTCGAGGGTTCCTAAGCTAAAACCGATTCAACCTTCTGAGGATCTACCCGAATGCCATCGCCTGATATAATGTGTCCCAAAAAAAAAACTTCTCTAAGCCAGAACTCGCACTTAGAAAATTTAGCATAAAGCTTATCAGCCCTCAAAATACTCAACGCAATCCTCAAGTGTTCGGCATGCTCCGTTTCACACTCGGAATAGATTAAGATATCGTCAATAAACACCACCACAAATTTATCTAGATATTCGATAAATGTTTTGTTCATAGGGTTG
This sequence comes from Orobanche coerulescens, assembly GCA_033398695.1. NCBI lineage: Eukaryota > Viridiplantae > Streptophyta > Magnoliopsida > Lamiales > Orobanchaceae > Orobanche > Orobanche coerulescens. The sequence continues at coordinate 88,926,316 of CM065809.1, forward strand.
CATAAACGCCGCCGGAGCATTTGTTAAACCGAATGGCATAACTACGAATTCGTAATTTCCATACCTCGTTCGAAATGTCGTTCTGGGAATATCTGAATCCCGAATTTGTAGCTGATAATATCCCGACCTCAAGTCAATCTTGGAGAAAACTGTAGCCCCTTGTAATTGATCAAATAGATCATCGATTCTTGGCAAAGGATACTTATTTTTGATAGTTAGTTTATTCAACTCACAATAGTCAATACATAGCCATAAGGATCCATCTTTCTTCCGTATGAACAATACCGGTGACCCCCATGGCGACACACTAGGCCGAATATAACCTTTGCCCAGAGTTCACCCAATTGTTTCTTTAATTCTAATATTTCCGATGGGGCCATTCTATATGGTGCCTTGAATATTGGCGCCGCATTGGGCTCTAGTTCGATAACGAACTCCACTTCACGATGTGGTGGCAATCCCAGCAAATCATCCGGGAATACATCTGGAAATTCATCCACAATTGGAATAGAAGATAACTGAAATCCGTCAACTTCTGTCTTCATTGCGTAACACCAATAACCGGTACAACCTTGGTTCAACAATTTCACAGCCTTCATATCTCGAATAATCTTCCCAGTAGTACCGGGTTTCTGTCCTTCAAAAACATATTCTGCATCATCCTGATCAATGATCGAAATTATCTTTCGACGATAATCCATTACCGCTCCATGGTGATTTAACCAATTATCACCCAAAATTAAATCTTCTCCCTTCATATCTATAACAATCAAGTCAGATGGACAATCTCTACCACCGATGGTTACAGGACAATTGACAATCTCTAGATCCCCAACTATCCTTTCCCCACTCGGCAGTCCAATGATAAAAGGTTCACATGCAGAGAGACCAATAAGGCCCAGATGATTCACATAAGACAATGATATAATGGAATGAGTAGCTCCAGAATCAAATAATACATCTACCGGGTGCGTACGAATATAAACAATACCTAATGTAGTTGCAACCCCTACGTCGTCAGTCCGCCTCATCTCATACAATCGGGGTGGATCTGATCCAACGCTAGATGCATCCTTATGCTCGGTCTTGCCTCTACCGCGTCCAACACTCGTAGTGGGCTGACTTGAGACACTGCCGGCTGAAATAGGGGACGGCTTGGCAAGGATTCTACTCACTCTCTCACAATAGGACGCTTAATGTCCCTGCTTTCCACACGTGAAACAAATAACAGGGCGCGATGAACAATGGGAATTGATATGACCAGGAATTCCACAATTAAAACAAACTTTCGGCGCTCCTCCACTGGGTTGCGGAGAACCAACGGAAGATTGCACAGAGGGTTGAGGTTTACGCGATCCGCTGCCTCGAAAACTACCAGAAAATTTCAGTTTCTTCGAACTCAAAACCCTAGGAGCCGGAACTGACACCATCTCATAAGCAAGCACTCTGTCCTGATATTCCCTCAAATTAGTACACCCAAGGCCCGCCATATACTTTCGGACCTCCGGTTTCATCCTTGCGTCGAAATGAAGTATCTTGTCTATCTCATCCTTAACTCGATCTTAAACATACACTAATTGCTTGTTGTATGTCTTGATTGCCTCGGAAATAGAAATGTCCTCTGGTTGAGATCTGAAAAATTCACTGACTCTAGCTAACTATACCGGCGCTGGACAATACTGAGCTTCCATCAGTTCTTGAAATTCTTCCCAAGTGACGTCACGGTCTCTAGGCTTAACAGCTCTCCACCAATCCGACGCATCATCAACCGTCAGATATTGAGCAATTGGGACTCTTTTGGCTTTAGGGCAGCCAATACCGTAAAAGATCTTTTCCAGCTCGACTAACCAATGATCCCAATTGTTCTCATCACTGGAACTATCGAATCTGGGAGGGTTCATCTTCATAACTTCCTGAAGCCACCGATCCTCAACCGTCCTGCCAGTATTAATGTTCTGCACCACTTTGGCCAGTTGGTGCACCTGCATTATGACTTGTTGAAGAACGTTAGGCACTTTGGCCTTTGAACCTCCCGAAGGGATTGGGTTTGATCTAGTTGCAGAACGAGATGACAATTCTGAAACAGACCTCTCGGACTCAGACACTACTACTCTGCCACGGCCGCGTTGGCGGATAGCTCTACCTCTCGGCATACTGAGGAATAAGAATGGTTCAACAAGGAAATGATTACAATAATAGATTGCACAATGACAAAGATAATTACTTCCCAAGGAAAGAAGCAACCAACATCCGAAGAGTCTTCCAGCATAGGCAACACGGGGTGGTAGCATGCCAATGATATCATAGACAATGACTGACTCAATTTAACAGACCCAAAAACACTGACAGTCTAGGTATCCATAAACCTAAGGCTCCGATACCATATTCTGTAACACCAAAATGATATACGATGACATTACAGCGCCGTAGATTCTCTTTGGGAGAACCTACCAGTCTAATATACATAAACTCATTAAAATTAACAAACCACAACATTCACTTAGTTAAAAGGACAAAATGTCTCCCATACGACATAAGTTACGAAACCAAATAACACATTGTCTCGTAGGATTACAACTGATACAACAGTCCACAGCTGATACAACAGCACCATTCACAATAAAAACAACTCATCGACAACATATGAAAGTACCCGCGCGAGTACAAAACCAAGACACGACTACGACTTTGACCAAATAACCACCAACTCAACATAGTACACGATATCAAGGCTGCCCACCTAGCTCGTATCCACCATGTGCTGGCTCCCTCACCAGAATTGAACCTGAATACACAACAAGTATATCCACCCCCGAAGGGGTCAGCAAAATGTCGGTGCAAGTACAACGATTACAGAAAATGTACAACCAATGAATATTCAACAGAAATCGCAATGCCATCACAAATATTCCAGAATACAATGCCATAATCATCATCACAAGATAACCTCCCAAGTTGTACTGGCCCTATGCCCATACGAAATACACACCCCAGAGAGTCCTCATCAGGCCCTCCCCGGTGTACAACCCAACCGAGTGATCCATAGAACTCGAAGTCTAACAGGATCCCAGGGGACCCTCGCTAGTTTTACTCAGCTCACACAAGCTCAATAAATACATGGCACAAATCGTATATTATCTCAAAATCACAATCTTCACATATTCACACGAAGTACAATAAACGTAATCAAAGTACTTGCCTTGGTTGGAAACGATACTAGAATAATGAACGGAAAGATGTACAGTCCAAACCCCTTCAACGATTCGATCCTAGTTCAACAAAATACCAAATCAAATACCATACTATGAAAACGGAAGGATTCACCCTAAGTTTTGCCCTTAGGGACCTTTATTCAAACACTATGAAGACAATATAACTCGAATCCAAACTACGGAGGATAACTTGGGATTTAATCCGTGAACTTGGATAAAAATGAAGGATTATGATTACAACATCATAATCTAGCACAAATATGAGCTAAAACAGATTAGAATTGAAGATCTCAACAAAAACCCCAAAATATGAAGAACTGGGGTTCAAGCGGATTTTACCTTGATTTGGACGGTGAAAGTTGATGAGATGTTTGATAACTTGGTGTTAGGAACTCAAAAATGTTGTTGGATGGTGAAATCCGACCAAAACCTGCACTCTTATACGCTCAAGAACACTCAGCCGCCGGAGGAGGAGAAGGAAGGGAAGAAAATGATGATTCTGAGCCTGCCCAGCATATTTATACTGGAGGGAAACTAGCGCATGCTACGGCTAACAACTAACGTGCGCTAACGGGATTGACAGGAAGTACAGAACCCACTGTCTGACTTAGGTAGCGCGCGCTACTCAAAAATATTAGTGCGCGTTATCGAACTAGACTAGCGCGCGCTAAACCTGAAACATAGCGTGCGCTACCTGCTATCGCCCGCAGTCCAGAAATAATCTGCCCTCACTGTCCTGCCGACCTAGCTTGCGTTACCAACCTTTAACGTACGCTAACACACCCATAATAGCGTACGCTAGTCCTCCATTAGCGTGCGTTAATGCCTCAGTCCAGAGTCCAGAAAGCTCACTGCCCAGCGGGCCTAATGCGCGCTAATGCACAAGAGTAGCGTGCGCTACTCGCACCTGGTTAGCGTGCGCTATTAGTGCAGTCTAGCGCACGCTAACTGCTACCATCCAGCGTAAAATTTGCAAAATCCAGCCAGAACGAACACAATCCGAAAATCAAAAAATTAAATGATTATCTACCATGAATATACCAATATCAATCATCATGTCCCTCAAATTAAAATAGCCACAATACAACAAAACAATTCCAAAACGACACACGTAAAATACACGGTTATTACACATGCATGTGCAAGTACGACACCCTGCGAGCCAAATACGATATGTGATCTTTTTGCCATGATTTAATTGCTCGTAAAATGTTTATTTGCATAATTAATCCCTTTCTGATCTTGATATTCCGAGTGGTTTGTGCCGAAATTATCTTATTGATATTCTGAGGAATATACGAATCTAATTATTTGATTAATCTTGTTTAGACCTTGTGTTGATATGACATCTGTATAGCACTCGTAGTGCAATTAATTCTCGATGAATTCCTTCTGAACACATAATCTCATTATTGCTATTAACTTAGCGTAATTTTGTGATTGACCGTAGAGACGGGTTTGAACTGTGCTTATGCTTATTGTTTGATTGTTTCAGTATGGAAAAAAATTTGTGAGGTCATGGTAGAGGGGGTCGGGGCTATGGAAGGGGCCGAATCCTGAGGCCACGATCCAACTTGCGTTCGAATGTGGAACAAAGTTTGGCGGGCAGTGATTCGCCTACTGGGAACCACTCGCACCACACCAGACAGCATGAGGGCGCGAACATCGACCCTTATGTACTTATACAGGGCATGATGGTCAGATGACCCAAATGGGTCCATTGATGAAAACTATGCATAATGCTGCTAAAACTGGTCAGTAGCACCTCAGTCGCCCCCCTATGCACGATGGGATTGTGAGTTGGATTGTTAATGACATCTATCGTCAGCGACTTCCGACATTTGAGGGTTCCCCTAAGCCTGCTTATATCATTCACTGGATCATGCACTTTGAGAAGTTGTTCGAGATGGCCGATTATCCTAAGGAGAATAGAGTTTCTGTGGCGGATTACTATATGAGTAAGAGTGCTCATACATGGTGGCTTTCTGTGAAACCGAATTATGGCTAATGCAATTGGGACGAATTCAAAAATCTCATGTTGGATCGTTATTATCCGGCTCCACTCCGTGACGCTGAGCTTTCATAGTTGTTGAATTCGGACTCATCTGATGATGACGTACTATCGATTGTTGAGAAGTTCCTAGGGTTTCTCTCATTTGCCTTGTTGATTGTTTGAACAGATACTGATAAGATCAAATACTTACTGACAAGGTTGAAACCTCGAATGAAAATGCAGTTACTTAATCATCACTGCATGACTCAACAAGAATTCATTGAGAAAGCCCTTGAGTATGAACTTACTGCTAAGGAGATTTCTAAGAAGCAGCTGGCGTCTGCTAATAAGAGATCAAGGAACCAGAACCAAGATGATGGTAATCACGGGACATTCAAGAAACCCCAAACTGGACCGAATTTTTATGAATGACTACCTGTGGAGCCTAAACCAGCAATATCACATTCCCAAGCAGCTAGTTCAGCCATAATGTGCTTTAACTTTAGGGAGCCGGGTCACATCAGCTCCAAATGTCCAAAGCCGGATTTTTCATGCCATACTTGCGAAGTGGCTGGACATCATGCTCATTTTTGTAGTGGTGGAACAGGACGTACTCTGATGGCCTCTTATGCTCCAGCTCAGCCTACAGTTTAGGGTCGTACACCTCCATCCGCTTCCCACCAGACTACAGGGGCGAATAGAGGAGTAGGTCGCGAAGGTCAAGCTGGTACATCTGGTACTGGGGCTGCAATGTCCAGAATATCTGAGATGAAGAAGGCCGATGATCCCGAGGCAAGCATGATTGCAGGTACACTCGAGATCCACTCTCAGCCTGTGTATACTCTTTTTGATAATGGTGCTTCGTATTCTTTTATATCTGCAACTTGTTTGAGCCGATTGCAATTAAATAATGTTCTCGAGTGCGAGCCTTATGTGATTAGTCTACCTGATGGTAGAAGAATTGTTGGAAATCGTAAAGTTCATAACAGTCCGATTCGAATGAACCGTGAGTGCTTGTCAAATTTGATTGTGGTTCTAAAGATGATGTAATCTTAGGTATCGACTGGATGAATCGTCATGATCCCGTACTAAGCATCCGTAAATGAATGGTGACCGTCATTGCTGATGAAGGATTTGAATGTGTTTTTCGGGGTGATAATCCTACCCATTCTGGAAGAATCATAAGTGCAGTGAAACTACTTAATGTTGGAACAATATTTTTTAAATCATTTTATACATTTTGATGATGCGTTATTTAACCAAAATTTACTTAACATATTTTTCCTTCAGTTAATGTACATAAACGAACCTTTTATAACGTACGTAACACTCACAGTTTTTGCAAGATCTTTTATACAGGTAACGTACATAACTTATTCAATATAACGTACATAACGTTTGAACATTCTGACCGTTGCAAAAAGTCATTAGCCATTACAACAAGTCATCACATTCAACGGTGCTCTGACTGGAAGTTAACGTACGTAAGCATATCTTACGTAACGTACATAATGGATCTCATCGGATGTCTCTGGCCTAATTCTCACAGTTCGTTACAGCCGCTACACAAGCCATATAACGTACGTAGTAGTGATAACGTACGTAATTCAGGGAGCATAACGTACGTAAGCTGTACAACTATTCCAACGGGAAATTCAGCTCAAGAAGGCTATAAATAGCACACTTCAAGGATTTAGAAATCACACAAGTTATCTGAGCTTACAAGCATACTCAAGCTATTCCAAGCAAATATTTCGAGAGTTATACATATTCCATATTGTGATACGAGAAGATTTGCTCTATTATTTCTAATCTACATTCTTGTATCAAAGAGTGATATATCGTGTAAAGTCGAGTTCCTACTCGCATTTGTTTTACTGTAAAGGTTTTCTTGTACCCGGAAAAATAAGAGAGTTTTAGTGAGGTTGTTCTTGAGCCCGGAAATCAAGAAATTGTAAGAGTTGGCACTAAACTAGAAAGTGCATTCTAAGTTTCTAAGAAAAGTCCTAGTCGATAAAACTAGGTAGGGGACATAGGCTTCGTTAAATAGCCGAACCTCTCGAACAATTTCTTGTGTTCTTTCTTTTCTGCATTTTACTTGCTCTGATATTTTAGCTTCTGCACAGAAAGAGTTCAAAACTCTCATCCGCACTATTCAACCCCCCTTCTAGTGGCGGTACCAATCTAACAATTGGTATCGGAGAGGTCTCTTTATCACCGGATTAACACCCGCTAGAGAAAAGATCCTGAAATGGCCTTTATCCACTCCTCCCTTGAAGGCAACGCTCTCAATCTCCCTTCCTTCTTCGATGGCTCAAACTTTATGACATGGAAGAAGAAAATGTCCATCTTCATCCGAGCTCACAACATTGAAATATGGAAGGTCATTGCTCTTGGACCTACCATCCCTAAGAAGCCAGATGGCTCAATCAAAAGCTTTGAAGAATACGACGATGCTGACTAGAAGAACGATCACTTCAATAGTAAAGCTACTCAACTGCTTTACTTTGCTCTCAACCCAGAGGATCACAATAGGATATCTTCCTGGGAGACGGCTAAAGAGATCTGGAAAATGCTCGAAATCACCCATGAAGGTACGAGTCAAGTGAAGGAAACAAAAATCAATATGCTTCTTCACGATTATGAACTCTTCACTATGCATTACTACTATGCTTGACTGCTTCTCGGCTATCACAAATGGGTTAGCTTCCTTCGGTAAACCTATATCAAGTAGTGATAAAGCCAAGAAAATCCTTCGATCTCTACCAAGAGAATGGGACGCTACCGTTACGGCTATCATGGAGTCGAAAGATCTCAACACCATTAAATTCAGCGCTCTCATTGGATCTCTCATCAATTACGAGATTGTCATTAAATCTCGAAGTTTGAAACCAAAGCCCAAAGAGAGAGAAAGGACGATCGCCTTCAAAGCAAAAGAAGATAGCGATCTTGAAGATGAACCTATCGAAGAAGAGGATGAAGAAACCGCCTTTTATGCCAAAAACATAAAGAAATTCAAAAATATTCTTCAAAGGCGCCGGAGGGACATCAAATAAGAACCAAGGGATGAATCCAAGAAGACTCACTTCCCACAAAACAAAAGGTTTGACAATACTTGTCGTAGGTGCGGCGTTCCAGGCCATTTTGCTAAAGATTGTCGTGCTGCTGCTCCAATGAGTTCATCTAAACCACCTCACGAAAAGTTCAAAAAGAAGGAAGTTTATGTCGCTACATGGAGCGATGATGATGAGGATGATGAACCTCAAATTCAAACAAATCTTGCTCTAAGGGCTCGTGCATCCGAAAATAGCGATGAAGAAGTCGAGGTTAGTGATTCTTTTCATGAAGAATTTCTTGATGCTTTCGAATATTTAAACAACGAATACGAAAAATTTTGCAATAGTAATAAAGATTTGAAAAAGAAAATAAAATCTCTTGAAAGTGAAAATTCAAAATTATTGAAAAACAAGGATGTATCAATTGACCATACAAAGTGTTTGGAAATCGAGAAAATTCTGAGAGATGATTTACACAAAACTCAGAAAGAATTGAAACTTTACGTTAGAAAATTCTCGTGTGGTAATGACAAACTCGAGCAACTATTATTTGGTCAAAAATTTTCTCTTTCAAAACAAGGACTTGAGTATAATTCATTTCCAATGAAAAAGTCCTTAGAAATTACCACGAAAGATTCGGACACTTTAAAAACGGGAATTCCATCATGTCCAAAATATTTAAAACCATGACATACCGAAACATATTGTAGAAGTTCTAGACGAACTATAAGGGTCAAGCAAATTTGGGTACCAAAAGGGACCGTTGTTAAAAATCAAGTTTTTGTATCTAACTCCTCAGGATCCAAATTAGCCTGGGTACCTATAAAACGGAAGAAAATTGTTTTTGTAGGTACAAGCAAGGAAGACAACATTATCAAATAAATGGTATGTTGATAGTGGATGTTCAAATCACATGAGTGGGAATGAACATCTCTTCACGGAGCTGAAAAAGGAAGGTCGTGGCTGTGTAACCTTTGGCAGTAATAAAAAGGGCCAAATAAAAGGGACAGGTAAAATCAGTAAGAAACCTTTACCTACCATTGAAAATGTTCTATTTGTTGATGGTCTTTGCCATAATCTTCTAAGTATTTCCCAACTTTGTGACACCGGTCTTAAATTAATTTTTGAAAGTACGCATTGCACTGCAATTAGAAAAGACCAAATCGTTTTTATTGGATTACGTTATGGAAATATTTACATTATTGATCTCCAAGATGAATCTTCTTTCAATGAAAAATGTTTACTTTCATACGATGAAAATGTCGTTATTTGGCACCGAAAATTGGGACATGCCTCTTTACCACTTCTTTCAAAATTAGCCAAAAACGATATTGTCCGTGGTCTACCAAATTTAAATTTCAGAAAAGACCACATTTGTGGGTAAACATGCTAGAGGCTTGTTTAAACCAAAAATGGAAATTTCCACTAGTCGCATTCTTGAATTATTTCATATGGATTTAATTGGTCCGTCTCGACATGCCAGTTTAATAGGTAAACTTTATACTTTAGTTCTTGTCGATGATTTTTCGAGATTTACTTGGGTAAAATTCTTAGCAAATAAAGATGATGCATTTAACGAGTTTGTTAAGTGGTGTAAGGTTACCCAGAAGGAAAAAGAATTACCAATTATCGCCATCCGAACCGATCATGGTGGAGAATTTGATTCTAAAATCTTTGAAGATTAGTGAGATAATTATGGTATTGGGCACAACTTTTCGGCACCTCGAACACCTCAACAAAATGGAGTTGTCGAGACGAAGAATCGCTCTCTAGAAGAAATGAGCCGGACAATGCTCAATGAATATGGTCTTCCTAAATATTTCTGGGCCGAAGCCGTTAACACCGACTATTATGTTATTAATCGAGTCCATCTCAGGAGGAACAAAATGATGACTCCATATGAGATATTTAAAGGTAAAAAGCCCAATTTATCTTATTTCCATCCATTTGGTTGTAAAGTATTTATTCATAATAATGGCAAGGATAATTTGGGTAAATTTGATTCAAAATAAGATATTGGAATATTTCTTGGTTATTCAACTAACAGTACAGCGTATCGTGTATTTAATTGTAGAAGAGGCTCGGCAGAAGAGTCAATTCATGTAAAATTCGATGATACAGTTTTACCCTCGAGAAAGGTTGTTTTTTATGATGATGCAGGTATGGTTCCAGGTAAAGAAGTGTCAGAAGTATCAAAGGAGTTGGAGAAGCTCGACGTAAGCTCGGACAAGCAGGAGAAGAATACTTATAACCTTCCTAAAGATTGGGCAAATGTGAAAGACCATCCGATGGAACAAATTCTCGGAAAAATCGATGAAGGTGTACGAACTAGGTGAAATATAAATGATTGTATTAACAATATTGCGTTTATTTCTCTTACATAACCAAAGAATATCGATGAGGCCATAAATGATGAGAATTGGGCTATTGCTATGCAAGAAGAGCTAAACCAATTCGAAAGAAATAATGTTTGGGAATTAGTTCCGGCACCGGTAGACAAATCAATCATTGGTACTAAATGGGTTCATAAAATTAAAACCGATGATGATGGTCTCCCAATTAAAAATAAATCGAGGTTGGTCGCCCAAGGTTATAATCAAGAAGAAGGCTTGGATTATGAAGAAACGTTTGCTCCTGTTGCTCGTCTTGAAGCTATTCGTCTTCTCTGTGCTTTTGCCGCATACAAGAAAATCGAACTCCATCAAATGGATGTAAAAAGTGCGTTCCTAAATGGAACCATCCAGGAGGAAGTGTATGTCAAGAAACCGCCGGGTTTTGAAGATTATGTTCATCCAGATCATATGTACAAGCTCCATAAAGCTCTCTATGGATTAAAACAAGCTCTGAGAGCATGGTATGATCGTTTAAGCACTTTTCTTATTTCAAATGGGTATAAAAGAGGTAATGCTGATAATAACCTATTTATTAAGAATTTAGGTGATGATATGCTTATTTGTCAAATTTATGTGGACGACATTATTTTTGGTGCAACTAACGAATCTCTGTCCCAAGAATTTTCAAATCTTATGAAGGGAGAGTTCGAAATGAGCATGATGGGAGAGTTGAAAAACTTTCTCGGACTCCAAATTAGGCAACTCAATGACGGAATATTCATTCACCAATCCAAGTACGTCAATGAGCTCCTAAAGAAATTTAAGATGGAAGATTGCAAAGAAATATCTACTCCTATGTCTTCCACTCTTAAACTCGACAAATATGAAAAAGGTAAGTCTGTTGACCAAAAAAAGTATCGAGGTATGATCGGCTCTTTACTTTATTTAACTGCATCTAGACCCGATATAATGTTTGCTACTTGCTTATGTGCTCGTTTTCAAGCGAATCCAAAAAAATCACATTTCATTGCATGCAAAAGGATTTTTCGGTATTTAAAATATACTGCTAGCTTAGGTCTGTGGTATCCTTCTAGCATTGATTTTCAACTATTTGCATATAGTGATACCGATTTCGGTGGATGTAAAATTGATAGAAAAAGCACCACCGGAACTTGTCATTTTATGAGTTCATGTTTGATTTCATGGGGGAGTAAGAAACAGACTAGTGTCGCTACTTCCACAGCTGAAGCAGAATATGTGGCTGCGGGAAGTGCATGTGCACAAGTCCTTTGGATCAAAAATCAATTACTCGATTATGGCATTGAGCTTAAAAATACTCCTATTTTTTGTGACAATACTAGTGCCATTAATTTAAGCAAAAATCCCATTTTGCATAGTAGGACAAAACATATAGAAATTCGTCACCATTTTATTCGTGACCATGTACAAAACGGGAATGTACGTCTCCAATTTGTTGGTACTAATGAACAATTGGCGGATATTGTAACACCCCCAATCCGCTCAGGGAATATTACACGCCGTAAACCCTTTCCGCAAGGATCTACCAGGCTAAACATCCATAAACAACCAAATGCTTGCCCGGCCAGGGTCAAACAATATAATAATACAGACCGTTAAGGTCACTTACACATAAACACACAGACCGATGAGGTCACACAACTTTATCAACAGGACTGACTAACAACATTACCCACACAGGGGTCGAAATACAATACAGCGGAAGACTGAATCAACTCTAACAATACAACTAAACTCTACCAACTCTCAACTCTTGATTAGTATCGCAGCTCGTCATCCCCTTGTGCTAATCCTGTGGATCGCTCCCCGATCCCGCATGTACCGACGCAGAACAGACATCCACCCCCCGAATACTCGGGGGTTAGTAAAACTCCACTGTTTTACTAGTGCAAGTATCAAACCATACGAAATGTAACAAGCAAATAGCAACTACGAATTTAATACGTAAATCAATTATCAAAATGTTCTCGAGAAGTTTTAGAATTTCGAACTCAAGTAAGAGATATTTGAAAAGGAACACATCATCTCGGGGATTTTTAAAGCAGAAATTCTTTTGGACCTCGAGTCCCAATTTACAAAACCTTTTCGTAAACATTAGGGCCTTAGCCCGATTCTCGTTTCAAAGCATACTAAATAATATATCATTATGAGTCCGAGATCCATATTTAAAATGTTACCCGAACAATCACTGCTACACGATCATTGTTCGTACACATCATGTACCGAACTCCGGAGGCCTCGACGGATCTTACCCAGACCACACACACTGTTCGTACACATCATGTACCGAACTCCGGAGGCCTCAACGGACCCTACCCGGCCACAACATCGTTCGTACACATCATGTACCGAACTCCAGAGGCCTCGTCAGACCCTACCTGGATCACACACCTTGTCCGTACACGTCATGTACCGGACTCCAGAGGCCTCGTCAGACCCTACCTAGATCACACACTTTGTTCGTACACATCATGTACCGAACTCTAGAGGCCTCGTCAGACCCTACCTGGATCACACACTTTGTTCGTACACATCATGTATCGAACTCCAGAGGCCTCGTCAGACCCTACCTGGAACACACACACATCGACACGACACAATTCATAATCATTAAATGTCAAGCCATTCCACATTACACCGAAATGTACAATCAAGTATGTAAACCAAACAACACAAACATCATGATCATCACAAAGACTCTTAACCAACGTAACACACATTCGGTACACAATACATTGAACAAACACGTGTACAACCATCTCATATGTACATCGCAATCCTGCACAAATGGCACAACGCCTAACACGTATACCAATATATCACTATTATCACAAAGCCTTCAAATTTCGGAAAACACAACCAACTCAAACGGAACATATTTACGAAGGCAAGTAAAATCGTCATACATATCATACGTAATTACTAGTCGCAAGATACAAGTCGTATAATAAGATACTTGCCTTAATAACCGCTACCAAACGCTCTGAAGAACACGGTTCGACCGGGAAGCTCGGACCCCGAGGAAGACAATGAACGGAAGGGTCCCGACTCGAGTTCTTCACAAGAATTCGACCCTAACAACATAAATTCAATAAATCATCGATCATACGAGGAAGAATAATCGTAGAACGCCCGAAAACCCCTCTATGATATTTTACCGGACACCTTCAAGGCGTCGGTCAAGAACTCGACCAAAATAACGAATCGATACGATCCAACCATGGGTTAACAAGGGAAATGATACAATACATCCAAATAATCATCAATCCATCACAATCCTAAGTTAAATCGGATTAAACGGACGAAATCGAACAAAATACCCAAAATCCCCAAAATTAGATTTCTAGAAAATCTGACCTGATTCGCTCAATCAAAGGATGTTATAGGATGGATGATTGATGATATGAACTCCAAAACTTCATGGATTTGTTGACCAACAACATCTCTCCATGATAGGAACAACCCCACCATGGAAGAGAAGTAGAAGAAGGAGAAAAATGGCGAAAAACGATCACTGGCCTTAAATAGCCGCACACGGTGCCGCGGCCCAATGGGAGTGTGCCGCGGCACGTGCCCAAAATGGCTCCTGGTCGGCAGCAGGTGCCGCGGCTCGGCCGAGTGTGCCGCGGCACCCAGACACCTGGTTTGGCCAAAAATGCCACAGAGTGTGCCGCGCCTGCCAAAGATGTGCCGCGGCACACGGACCGCTCGGCGTAAGCCGCTGAGCACCGCCGGCCGTGACTCGGCGGAAGCCGCCGAGCACTACCGGCCGTGACTCGGCGAGGCCGGCCTGGGCCTGTTGCCGGCCATGACTCGGCCGGCCAACTCCGACGGCCCGAACGACCCCGAAACCCGAACACGAATACGAATCGATGATACGGTTCTGACGTACTCGCAAAGACGAATCTAAGAGCTAAGAGAACACACACCCACCACCCGACGGCTCTAATTCAACAACGGAAGTAATTACCCAAAACTTTGGGAAATTACGAAAATGGCCCAAAACGTCCGAAAATCACGATACGCGATCGAAACATTAAACCAAAGCTCGCAACATGAATAATAACATTAAATGAACTTACGAGAAACTCGAAACAACAGTTTCGGACGAGATTCGCAAGAATCGAACTCAAGTGCGGAAAAGTCGCTAAAAAGCTCGGAACTCAACAAAACGATACCGAAACGAACTCGGATGACAAAAAGTGCAAAATTAATCATTCTCGAAATGATGAAACGGTCATGAGAGAGTCGTCAAAACGGACTCCGGCCGAAAAAAGAAATTTACCGAAAATCAAAAATTGCGGATATTACATTATACCCTCCTTAAAAGAAGTTTCGTCCCGAAACTTAAAACAAGTAGGGAGAAGCAATATCCCGCCAGGAAAACTCAACGAGATATGCAAGGAAACGCGTAACTTACGCCCATCCGGCGAAACGTTACAAGCAACGCAAAGGGATATACGGCGTGAAAACACGCTCCACGACGACCAACACAACGTCGCCGTTAGGGATATAATAAAACCAACAAGTGACAAGCGTCATCAAATGGATAATACAATCAAGTCAATTATCCGAACAATCACAAAACACAACGAACGAAAATCAATACGATTGACCAACCCAACGGTACATCAATCAAAACGCGAGCCAATCGCTGAACAAATACGGAATTCCACCGCCCAAGGGTTGGAAGATCGAAAACGAGACTAATTTCCCAAACTTAAGGGAATTAGGAAGGAGCCTGTATGCTCAACGATCACGAAACGAGGACAAAAACCGAACAAACAAACGACCGAACCACAACGGTCGAGACAACAAAAAGCGAACAATCATGTTCGAATCACGAAGAACAATAAAATTCAAACAACAACTCCAAGGTTCACATCTCGACTCGAGACAATATATGATCCGGTGAAAACAACAACATATGCATTCACATAAGATCCACATGAGAGGGAATAGAAATTGAAAAGTCACAACGACAAACGAGTTATTAGAAACAATACCACGCTCGTTCGATCAACAAAAACAAGGGGTAGGACAAGCTCAGAAAATGTCATGGAAAATAAACGAGTCGACAGAGTCGAAAATACAGAAGTTCCAAATCCGATCCACTTCGATTAAAAGAACTAGTAGAATCAAAAGATGTTACTTCCGAACAAGGTTCACAAGAATCGAACCGAACTCGGAAAAGTCACAGCGATAACCAGAGCGACCCAAAACAAGATCACGGCTGCTCGAATGATGAAACCGAAATACGTAATGTCTGATAAAGTATAAACGAACACGAGCGAATCGATAGACTTGAGAAAGAGGAAATGAAGAAGTCCAAAAACAATACGGGTATTACATTCGACCTCTTATAAAAGAAGGTCGTCCCCGCTACTCACAATAACGAAATCAAGGAGACGACACAACAGGCAATCGACAGAAACATCCTTCAAAGGCCTCTCAAAGCCGATTCTGATATCTGTGCTGAAGCGCGGACTCCGAAAGTCTCGGTAGCCAATTCGCAAAACTGAATTCGGTGTCCCTCGAGTCCACACTCGAAATGTGTTATTGACGAGAAGGACAAATTGTACGTACATGCCCCGGCACATCACGGTTGAAACACCTCGACTCGGCATACCGAAAATACAAATGCTAGATACAATGGGGAATAACGTCGTAAAACAACATAGCGGAGATGTCAACTCCGCACAACGAAGAATCATAACACATACCGTATACAACGATTATCATCGTAAAGTAATACACACATACAAACACTACAGCAACGTCGGTATCGTTCGGCGACCTCAACGGTCCGAACAATAACCAGCACATAATTACAAACATCATGAAACAATCACACATGTTCACAAACGTACAAATCCAAGCTTTAACAGCTCACACAGGTGCGATAACACGCAAGTCACCATGAAATGGCAACATTAAAGATCGTCATCACACCTCCCACAAAGGGCTAACAAAACATATGCATGGCGAATGACTCAACGTTCACACCACCAATTCCATCATACTCGGGAGCTAACATTCTAACAATAATGTGAATATCATACACACATTCCTGGACTACATACAGGAATGATAGATTTTAAAAACGAAAACCACCTTTTGGAAACAGTTTGGAAACGCCAGTTGATCTTGAGTATCATTTTACAAAAAGTTGAACAAACCTCATTTTCGAGACCTTGAAAGTCATCTTGCGTTTGAACAAAAATGAGGACACCTTCTCTTAGTGAAAAACTTTCAGAATATTCGACCCTCGGGTCTAAGTAAAAGTGTTTATAAAACATTGAAAACATCTCAAAACATTTTGGGTCCTCGAGGTCGAAGAATTTTGAAACATATTGTGGCACCTTGGATGTACCACGAGAGAATAATTCATTTTAAAAGTACGTCTCGAAATTTATTTTCTAAGATACTCAAGGTTTTTAAAGATAATTCAATGGGCTAGAATGCCCAAAAACTCTAGGTAATTACGCAAAATATTATAGCGTCGTGGGTCCCGCGCCGGAACTCACCAGGCTAAAAACCATTTACAACGTTAAAAAGCCCGATGACGGTAATATTTCAAAAACTCACAAAAGCCATTTACAAAATACTAAGTATCGTCACAAGAATTTTGCCAAAACGTTCAAGGCCATAACGCCAAAAACTCGGTTAAAGGAATCGGTTTTCGAAATCAAACTCAATTGGCAAAAGGCCGAAAGCCATTTGAAAGAACTCACGCAGCGGAAAAAAAAAAATACAGTCCAACATGCACAATCCAATTAAATATGTCTCACAGCATCTAGTTTAAACATATAACAAAACCGTTCCTCGGAGTTTCTCACGAACTCAATCGTCGATACCTTATTCGAAACCCAACAAGGTTCTCAATTTTCACACTATACCACCCCTCACAGTGGTTCAAAGGTAAAACAACAATAGGCCCAGTTTTATACATATATTATATGTCACACGTATTAAATACAACTATATTCACAACACCGTGCAAATAAAATTATGCACCGCAATTAACTCATTTAGATACAATCATGATACACATGTACTTCGCATAAAAGAGGAGACTTACGTCCACAGGCCGCACGGAGATGATGGTCGCCCACGATACTAATCTCATCCGACAACATATCCAACGCGTTGTGACTACGCACAACTCAACTTGTCACCTGACGACTCGAACGACAAGACAACACATTACTCGACAAATCACGACTCGACTCGACCCAACAGCCTAGGTTTCCGCAACCTAAGCTCTGATACCATAAATGTAACACCCCCAATCCGCTTAGGGAATATTACACGCCGTAAACCCTTTCCGCAAGGATCTACCAGGCTAAACGTCCATAAACAACCAAATGCTTGCCCGTCCAGGGTCAAACAATATAATAATACAGACCGTTAAGGTCACTTACACATAAACACACAGACCGATGAGGTCACACAACTCTATCAACAGGACTGACTAACAACATTACCCACACAGGGGTCGAAATACAATACATGAAGACCGAATCAACTCTAACAATACAACTAAACTCTACCAACTCTCAACTCTTGATTAGTATCGCACTCGTCATCCCCTTGTGCTAATCCCGTGATCGCTCCCCGAACCTCGCATGTACCGGACGCAGTAATGGACATCCACCCCGAATACTTGGGGGTTAGTAAAACTCCACCGTTTTACTAGTGCAAGTATCAAACCATACGAAATGTAACAAGCAAATAGCAACTACGAATTTAATACGTAAATCAATTATCAAAATGTTCTAGAAGTTTTAGAATTTCGAACTCAAGTAAGAGATATTTGAAAAGGAACACATCATCTCGGGATTTTTAAAGGTAAATTCTTTTAGACCTCGAGTCCCAATTTACAAAACCTTTTCGTAAACATTAGGGCCTTAGCCCGATTCTCGTTTCAAAGCATACTAAATAATATATCATTATGAGTCCGAGATCCATATTTAAAATGTTACCCGAACAATCATCGCTACACGATCATTGTTCGTACACATCATGTACCGAACTCCGAGGCCTCGACGACCTTACCCGACCACACACACTGCTCGTACACATCATGTACCGAACTCCGAGGCCTCAACGGACCCTACCCGGCCACAACATCGTTCGTACACATCATGTACCGAACTCCGCAGGCCTCGTCGACCCTACCCGGATCACACACCTTGTCCGTACACGTCATGTACCGACTCCAGAGGCCTCGTCGACCCTACCGATCACACACATTGTTCGTACACATCATGTACCGAACTCCGGAGGCCTCGACGGACCCTACCCGGCTACAACACACTTTGTTCGTACACATCATGTACCGAACTCCAGAGGCCTCGTCAGACCCTACCTGGAACACACACACATCGACACGACACAATTCATAATCATTAAATGTCAAGCCATTCCACATTACACCGAAATGTACAATCAAGTATGTAAACCAAACAACACAAACATCATGATCATCACAACGACTCTTAAACAACATAACACACATTCGGTACACAATACATTGAACAAACACGTGTACAACCATCTCATATGTACATCGCAATCCTGCACAAATGGCACAACGCCTAACACCTATACCAATATATCACTATTATCACAAAGCCTTCAAATTTCGGAAAATACAACCAACTCAAATGGAACATATTTACGAAGGCAAGTAAAATCGTCATACATATCATACGTAATTACTAGTCGCAAGATACAAGTCGTATAATAAGATACTTGCCTTAATAACCGCTACCAAACGCTCCGAAGAACACGGTTCGACCGGGAAGCTCGGACCCCGAGGAAGACAATGAACGGAAGGGTCCCGACTCGAGTTCTTCACAAGAATTCGACCCTAACAACATAAATTCAATAAATCATCGATCATAGGAGGAAGAATAATCGTAGAACGCCCGAAAACCCCTCTATGATATTTTACCGGACACCTTCAAGGCGTCGGTCAAGAACTCGACCAAAATAACGAATCGATACGATCCAACCATGGGTTAACAAGGGAAATGATACAATACATCCAAATAATCATGAATCCATCACAATCCTAAGTTAAATCGGATTAAACGGACGAAATCGAACAAAATACCCAAAATCCCCAAAATTAGATTTCTAGAAAATCTGACCTGATTCGCTCGATCAAAGGATGTTATAGGATGGATGATTGATGATATGAACTCCAAAACTTCATGGATTTGTTGACCAACAACATCTCTCCATGATAGGAACAACCCCGCGGAAGAGAAGTAGAAGAAGGAGAAAAATGGCGAAAACGCATTGTTGGGCCTTAAATAGCCGCACAGGTGCCGCGGCCTGGGCCGAGTGTGCCGCGGCATGTGCCCAAAATGGCTCCTGGTCGGCGGTGTTCCGCGGCTCGGCCGGAGTGTGCCGCGCACCTGTGACATCGGTTTGGGCCGAAAAATGCCATAGAGTGTGCCGCGCTGCCAAAGATGTGCCGCGCACACGGATCGCTCGGCCAGAGCCGCTGAGCACCGCCGGCCGTGACTCGCCAGAAGCCGCCGAGCACTACCGCCGTGACTCGGCCAGCCGGCCTGGGCCTGTGTTGCCGGCCATGACTCGGCCGGGCCAACTCCGACGGCCCGAACGACCCCGAAACCCGAACACGAATACGAATCGATGATACGGTTACGACGTACTCGCAAAGACGAATCTAAGAGCTAAGAGAACACACACCCGACCACCCGACGGCTCGAATTCAACAACGGAAGTAATTACCCAAAACTTTGGGAAATTACGAAAATGGCCCAAAACGTCCGAAAATCACGATACGCGATCGAAACACCAAACCAAAGCTCGCAACATGAATAATAACATTAAATGAACTTACGAGAAACTCGAAACAATAGTTTCGGACGAGATTCGCAAGAATCGAACTCAAGTGCGGAAAAGTCGCTAAAAAGCTCGGAACTCAACAAAACGATACCGAAACGAACTCGGATGACAAAAAGTGCAGAATTAATCATTCTAGAAATGACAAAACGGTCATGAGCGAGTCGTCAAAACGGACTCCGGCCGAAAAAAGAAATTTACCGAAAATTGAAAATTGCGGATATTACAGATATTTTTACAAAACCATTACCCGGAGAAGCTTTCAATTTTATATGCATAAATTTAGGAATGTGACATGTTGATCATTTTTAAATATTGCATATTCATCATAGTTACATTAAATGGTCATTTAAATTGGGACATCATCGAAAGACAAACACTGCTTATTTGGTCATGCTTATGGACGTTAAGGCTGGTTTATTACATACGTAATAGGACTTTACGTACGTAACATGCATTTAGGCTACGTACGTAACGATATGCAGGTTTTAGTACAGGGAATTCGGGATTTTTCGCTACATACATTACCAAAACGGTATAACGTACGTAATCAGCTATTTACCCTGCTACTTAAATACCCAATTTGTCAGTCCCTTTTCATTTCTCCCTTAACCCCAAATCGGCTGCGACGAACTCAATTTCTCTCCACATAAAATCCGACCAAAACCCTACAACCTCCGTCCATCTTCATCAATGGCGTCCAAAATCAGCAAGAAACGTAGAGGCGAGACCTCTCAATCAGCTTCCTCAGGAGAACCTACCTTTCGTAATGCTCAAGCTTGCAAAATTTTCAACGAAGTGCTCATCGATGAAGAGGTAACTCCAAGCCATCACTTCGATTTTGAATCTCTGAATTCTATCGGTATTGGAATCGAAGAATTTTTTGATATGCTCGGTATTAACCATTTTGTTAGTCTCGCCCGACCGGTTTTTGTGGATTGTATAAAAGAATTTTACGCAAATTTCTTCGTTACTTATAATTCTGACGGTTTAGCCATAGTTAATTCGCTAGTCCGTGGCAAAGCAATTTCATTTGATGCCGCAAAATTATCATAACTTTTTGGTCTCCCTAACGAGGGATTTTGTTGTAAAGGAGTATTTGCCGCTGCTGATGAGCTTGTTGACTATTCTCTTTATAGCGATGAAAATCATGATGTCCATGAGTCTGAGGTGCGTGATTTTTTGTCGAACAAAGCCGTAATTGATGTCCATTCGGGACGCTTTGAAAATAACAATTTCAGGATAAATATTCGTCTGCTTCACGATGCTATCACTCGTTGCCTCATGCCTAAAGTGAATGCTCAGCATCGTTTGGTAAACATTGACATGGAAATCATTTATCATGTCTGGAAGGATCATTAAGTTAACTTTGCTTCTATCGTGCTTAAGTGGTTTGTGCAAAAAGGACAAATCTTCCACAAAAAGAGTTATGTCAAGTTCGACCGCCAAAGGAAATCCGGAATGCCATTTGGCTCAATTTTAACTGAAATATTTGAGAATACCGGAGTCTATCTCTCAGGGCTTCATGGGGTTCCCATCCCGAGGGGGAGCCTAGTTACCGAAGGGACCATTCGAACCATAAGGTATCTCTGTATGAGAAACCAAGGGTGGATCTACTTTGCGTACATCAAGGATGACGATCGTCTTGTTGATGGTGGTGCCCTTCCGAGACCGGAAGAGAGGATCACGTCTTGAGGGATTGATCATACTCGGCCTCGTCCTTCGTCTCAGCTCGGTACTTCTCGCCCGCGACAAGAAAGCTCCTCATCCCAGATGGCCGCTCGAATGGATAAATTGGAGAAAGAGATGAGCGAGATAAAAATTATGGTCAAAAGTATTTGCACTCATTTCGGAATCCCGTCGACACCTCCGGAAGCGGACCTTGATTAGCCGTTTTCTCTTTCCTATGATAATGTTTCTATTTTGTCAGACCAAACATTCCATGCATTTTTGCTATCATGAACTATTACTCTCTTTATCTTCTAATGAATGTGTTTGATTGTTTTGGCAATCTTTATTCCTATGTATTATTATTCGTGGTAATTCGTTGTCTTGAAATTTGTTTACTATTTTGTGTTTCGCTGGCTCTTACAGGATCTCTCGACTTTTTGTTAATGACAAAAAGGGGGAGAAAAATATGTCTCGTTTCTGAAATAACCCTTATTCGATTCTGGGGGAGTCTTACTCAGGGAGAGAGTTTATTAAATTTTTTCGATCTTCCAAAACTCACCTTTTTCAAAAACTCCCATACTTAAATTTTGTCATCATCAAAAAGGGGGAGATTGTTGGAATAATATTTTTTAAATCATTTTATACATTTTGATGGTGCGTTATTTGACCAAACTTTACTTAACATATTTTTCCTTCAGTTAACGTACGTAAATGAACCTTTTATAAAGTACGTAACACTCACAGTTTTTGCAAGATATTTTATACAGGTAACGTACGTAACTCATTCAATATAACGTACATAACGTTGAACATTCTGACCGTTGCAAAAAGTCATTAGCCGTTACAACAAGTCATCACATTCAACGGATCTCTGACTGGAAGTTAACGTACGTAAGCATATCTTGCGTAACGTACGTAATGGATCTCATTGGATGTCTCTGGCCTAATTCTCACAGTTCGTTACGGCCGCCACACAATCCATATAACGTACGTAGTAGTGATAACGTACGTAATTCTGGGAGCATAACGTACGTAAGCTGTGCAACTGTTCCAACGGGAAATTCAGCTCAAGAAGGCTATAAATAGCACACTTCAAGGATTTGGAAATCATACAAGTTATCTGAGCTTACAAGTGTAATATCCGCAATTTCGAATTTCGGTAATTTTCTTTTTTTGGCGGAAGTTCGTTTTGACGACTCGCTCCTGACCGTTTCGTCATTCCGAGAATGATTAATTTTGCACTTTTTGTCATCCGAGTTCGTTTCGGTGTCGTTTTGTTGAGTTCCGTGTCCTTAATCGACTTTTTCACGTGGGAGTTCAACTTTGTAAAGTCACCATTAATTCTTGGAAACTCCAAAAATTCTGAATCTTCGCAACATTATAGAGCATCAAGTTAGTTTCCAATGGTTCAAACGGTGAGTCAATCGGAGCCCAGACGAAGGAGTTATGGTCGAAATAGCCAAGACTTCACGATGTGCCTTTTTGGTGTTGAAGGGCGCTGTACCGTGTGCCGCGGCACACTCAGGCTGTGCCGCGGCACTAAGCTGATTCCTGGGCGTTTTTGGTGGCCCTGGGCCGCGGCACACTTGTCCTGTGCCGCGGCACACGGGCTTTTTCTGCATTTTTTAGCAGATTTTCGAGGAGAAAACTTCATTTTTCTCCTCTCTTCTTCCTTATTCCATCTAGGGCGATTTGTGGGCAATTTTTGGGCGATTTGAGTGCTCCCAAACTTGTAGAGATCATCCACATCAAGTCTTGTTGTAGATTTTCGGCCTCTACTTGAATCCTTCATCCAAATCAAGGTATTTTGGCTTGAACCCTTGTTTTTGTAGATTTGGGGATTTTGCTTTTTGATTTCGATTCCAACCCGTTTTTAATCAATTAATTGTTGTATAAACGTTGTTTTGAACTTTTTATACGGATTGGATACTCGTATCTTTGGTTCGTTCAACCCGAGGGGTGATTTCTTTGTTCTTGAAGGGTCTTGAACATTTAATGTTCGATTAAATGTTCGAATGAGTTCCCTTTGATAGTTTTTTGGGATTTCCGTTGTTTTCGGCCTTGATTCTCGTCGTAATCATGTTTTATTATTCCTTACGGAGGATTATAGGTGCTCGATGATTCCGATGTTGAATTCCGTTGGTGATTGATGATTCATGTGGTGTTTTCCCGTAGTAATTTCGGTGCTATCGCGTTCTAGATAGTGTTCGGGAATTTGAGGGCTACCCGGCCGTATCCGTTCACTTTTCCATTGCTCGTGATATCGAGGCAAGTACCTTGCCCATACTTTTCTTATTTTGTGGATATGATGATCGATGATCGTCTTGGTGTGTTTGTTTGGTTGTTTGAAATGAAGTTTCAAAAGATTTCGGTTCGGCCTCGTTAAAGGCTTTCTTTCAAAATGCGTGTGTGTTTGGTGAACGGCGTGTTTTGGGAATTGATTATGATTGGGTTATTTTGAACGTTGAAGGATTTGATGATGATAATCCTATTGTTTAAAGTTATGAAATCGTGTATTCCGTATTTAATCTTGTTATTGTGTTTTGAAGAGTTTGATAATGGTGTCGAGTTAATGGCCATCTCTAGTGAGTATTCTTAATGAGCTTACATTCTTAGCATGTTAGTATTGCATGAGTAACGCGTGTGTGTGTGTATGCTCACTACGGGTTAGATCCGACGGGGTCTCGGTGGGGGTCCACGGAGGGGTGGATCCGCGAGCTTGCTTTTAACCACTATGGGTTAGATCCGACGGGGTCTCGGTAGGGGTCCACAGAGGGGTGGATCCACGGTTAATTGTGGTGCATTTTGCAAATGTGATTTGATTATGGCATTTCCGGAAATGAGTGCTTTTGAACGGTTTTCATGATTGCATGCATTGACTAAGTGTGTAAGAGGTAAGGGTTCGTTTGGCTTACTTGGCTAGGATGGCACTAGAGTATTTTGTTGTTTGTGTTAAATCCTTTATTTGTGAATTTTGATGTTGGGAGACGAACCTTGTGGTCGTTCTTGTGTACTGTGAGTTGATGAGATTGGGGCTAAAATCCCAACGTTTTTGTAAAGGTCATTTGATGGATTTGGGGCTAAAATCCCAACGGTTTGGTAAAGGTTATTTTACGGAAAGTAAACTTTTGGGGCGGTGACCCCTTTTGTCTTTTGGATTTTGAAAAGTAGGATTTGATAATCCTAAATTATTTCCTATTAAAACTCTCGATGGCATTCTAAACCGTTTTATAAATTATTTCCATTGATTTATGATATTTCGATTTTGAAAGGTTTTCTCAAACTCTTGCCTCGGGAAGTACTTTTCGTTTCGTTTGGATCTTTGAGGATTCCTGGTTATTGTTATTCGTGGAATGTGAATTGTATGGCTCGTATTTGCACTTTGTTCTTGCACTAGCAAAACAGTGGAGTTTTGCTAACCCCCGATTATTCGGGGGGTGGATGTCTGTTTTTGCATTCAGGTTTTGGAGCATAACACAGGGTCGGCACGAAGGATGATGAAAGATGATCGATACTAATCACATGAGGAACCGTACATCGTGTATTGGTTCAGTTGTACTTTATTTTCCGCTGCTATATTTTTCCCGTTGTACAGGTGTGGTTGTGTTTTGACCCCTGCGTGGACATGAGTTGTAATCGAGTTTTATGTTTTTATTGAAAGGCCAAATCGGTCTACTGAGTCATTTTAGCCTTAAAGGCATTGTCGATATGTTTCATGTTGTTACTAGCCTGGTAGATCCTTGAGGAAAGGTTCTACGGCGTGTAATATCCCTGAGCGGATTGGGGGTGTTACATAAATGGTATCAGAGCTTAGGTTGAGGAAAACCTAGGCTTTCGGGTCAAGTCATGTCGTTTGAGTCTTGTTTCGTCGGATTTTATCTGACTGAGTCGTGTCGCGACGCGTCGTTTGAGTTTGTTGGTCGTGATTAGTATCGTGGGGTGATCATCATCTTCGTGCGACCTGTGGAAGTAAGTCTCCCTTCTTTGTGTTGTGCCTCGTGTGACACGAGCTATTTTTATGATTATTTGTTAAGTGATGGAATCCTTATGTGGATTTTGATTTCACGATATGTATTTAATCGACTCTCGTATTTGATTTATACGAGCAGTGTCGTCGCTTGTGATGTCTTTTTATTGTTGTTTTTGTCCGTTGCTGATGATTTTCGAATCGATTTGCACATTTTACAAGTTCTCTTGTGGAAGCTTTGTGCTTATACACGTTCGACTTGTTCACTAGCCAGTGCGGTAGGGTCTTTAGAGGCCTAGAATGGGGCCAGTGGTTTTGTTCTGAATGTGGTTATTTGACTCTAATATTTTGTTCTTATGAGGAGTAGTGTTGCTGGATTGTGCATGTTGAACTGTATTTCTTTTATCCGCTGCGTGAGTTCTTTTGTAATGACTTTTGGTATTTTACCGACCGATTTTTATTTCGAAAACCGCTTCCCTTAACCGAGTTTTTGGCATTATGGCCTTGATCGCTTTGGCGAAATTCTTGTGACGGTATTTAGTATTTTGTAAATGGCTTTCGTGAGTTTTTGAAATATTACCGTCATCAGCCTTTTTGGCATTTTTGTAAATGGTTTTTAGCCTGGGGTTCCGACGCGGGACCCACAGCGCTATGATGTTCCGTGTGATTACCTGAAATTTTTGGGCATTCTAGCCTTTTTGGCATCGTCCTTTTTGGCATTGAATTATTTTCGAAAACTTGAGTATCTTAGAAATAAATTTCGAGACATATTTTTTTTCAATGAGTTATTTTCTTGTGGTACATCCAGGTGCCACAATATATTTCAAAAATTTTCTGCCTCGAGGACCAAAATATTTTGAGATATTTTCAATGTTTTAGAAACACTTTTATTTAGACCCGAGGGTCGAATATTCTGAAAGTTTTCACTAAGAGAAAGTGTCCTCATTTTTATCAAATGCGAAATGGTTCTCCAAAGTCTCGATAACAATGTTTCACATTTGTACTTTTTGAAAGGTGATACTCAAGATCAACCGGTGTTCTTCTAAATTATTTTCAAAATGAGGTTTTCGTTTTTAAAACCTATCCATTCCCGTTTGAGGGCTGGGTATATATGTATGATGTTCGCGTTGTCATTTTAATGTTTGCTCCCGAGTATGACCGAATTGGCGGTGTGAGCGTTGAGTCGTTTTCCACACATTTGTTGTGTTAGCCCCTTGTGAGAGGTGGGATGTTGGTGTTGAATATTGTCGCCTCGTGGTGATTTCTGCGTTGTCGCGCATGTGCGAGCTGTTAGAGCTTGGGTTGGTATGGCCGTGTGCATCGGTGATCGTTCCGTTATGTGTCGGTTGTTTAATGTCTTGTTACCTTGCTCTTGTTTTTGTGAATTTCGTGGATGAGGTCGGGGGTAATACCCGTACTATTTTGACTTCTGTATTTTCTCTTTCTCCAGTCTATCGATTCGCTCATGTTCGTTGAAACTTTATGAAATTGTTCTGTATTTCGGTTTCATCGTCCGAACGAACTGTGATCTTGTTGTGGGTCGGTCTGGTTATCGTTGTGACTTTTTTGAGTTCGGTTCGATTCTTGTGAACCTTGTTCGGAAGTGACATCATTTGGTTCTATTAGTTCTTTTATTCGAAGTGGATCGGATTTGGAACTCCTGTGTTTTCGACTCTGTCGACTCGTTTATGCTCATTAACATTTTCTGAACTTTCCCTGTCCCTTGCTTTTGTTGATCGGACGAGTGCGGTATTGTTTCGGAATAACTCGTTTGTCGTTGTGATTTTTTTTCGATTGCTATTTCCCTTTCTTGTGGATCTTATGTGAGTGCACATTTTGTTGTTTTTACCGAATCATGTTTCGTCTCGAGTCGAGATGTGAACTTCAGAGTTGTCGGTTGAACCTTATTGTTCTTCGTGATCCGAACAGGATTATTCGATTTTTTTTGTTGACTCGATCGTTGTGGTTCGATCATTGATTGTTCAGTTTTTGTTAATCTCATTTCGTGATTGTTGAACGTTCAAACTCCTTCGTAATTCCCTTAAGTTCGGGAAATTAGTCTCGTTTTCGATCTTCCAACCCTTGGGCGGTGGAATTCCGTATTTGTTCAGCGATTGGCTCGCGTTTCGATTGATGTACCATTGGGTTGGTCAATCATACTGACTTTCGTTCGTTGTGTTTTGTGATTGTCGGATAATTGACTTGGCTATATTATCCGTTTGATGACGCTTGTCATTTGTTGGTTTTATTATATCCCTAACGGCGACGTTGTGTTGGTCGTCGTGGAGCGTGTTTTCACGTCGTGTGTCTCTTTGCGTTTCTTGCAGCGTTTCGCCGTTGGGCGCGAGTTTTCTGTTTTTGGTGTATCTCGTCGAGTTTTCCTGGCGGGTATATTGCTCCCCCCTACTTGTTTTAAGTTTCGGGACGAAACTTCTTTTAAGGAGGGTAGAATGTAATATCCGCAATTTCGAATTTCGGTAATTTTCTTTTTTCGGCGGAAGTTCGTTTTTACGACTCGCTCCTGACCGTTTCGTCATTCCGAAAATGATTAAATTTGCACTTTTTGTCATCCGAGTTCGTTTCGGTGTCGTTTTGTTGAGTTCCGTGTCCTTAATCAACTTTTTCACGTGGGAGTTCGACTTTGTAAAGTCACCATTAATTCTTGGAAACTACAAAAATTCTGAGTCTTCGCAACATTTTAGAGCATCAAGTTAGCTTTCCAATGGTTCAAACGGTGAGTCAATCGGAGTCCAGACGAAGGAGTTATGGTCGAAATAGCCAAGACTGCACGATGTGCCTTTTTGGTGTTGAAGGGGGCTGTACCGTGTGCCGCGGCACACTCAGGCTGTGCCGCGGCACTAAGCTGATTCCTGGGCGTTTTTGGTGGCCCTGGGCCGCGGCACACTTGTCCTGTGCCGCGGCACACGGGCTTTTTCTGCGTTTTTTAGCAGATTTTCGAGGAGAAAATTTCATTTTTCTCCTCTCTTCTTCCTCCTTCCATCTAGGGCGATTTGTGGGCGATTTTTGGGCGATTTGAGTGCTCCCAAACTTGTAGAGATCATCCACCTCAAGTCTTGTTGTAGATTTTCGGCCTCTACTTGAATCCTTCATCCAAATCAAGGTATTTTGGCTTGAACCCTTGTTTTTGTAGATTTGGGGATTTTGCTTTTTGATTTCGATTCCAACCCGTTTTTAATCAATTGATTGTTGTATAAACGTTGTTTTGAACTTGTTCTACGGATTGGATACTCGTATCTTTGGTTCGTTCAACCCGAGGGGTGATTTCTTTGTTCTTGAAGGGTCTTGAACATTTAATGTTCGATTAAATGTTCGAATGAGTTCCCTTTGATAGTTTGTTGGGATTTCCGTTGTTTTCCGCCTTGATTCTCGTCGTAATCATGTTTTATTATTCCTTACGGAGGATTATAGGTGCTCGATGATTCCGATGTTGAATTCCGTTGGTGATTGATGATTCATGTGGTGTTTTCCCGTAGTAATTTCGGTGCTATCGCGTTCTAGATAGTGTTCGGGAATTTGAGGGCTACCCGGCCGTATCCGTTCACTTTTCCATTGCTCGTGATATCGAGGCAAGTACCTTGCCCATACTTTTCTTATTTTGTGGATATGATGATCGGTGATCATCTTGGTGTGTTTGTTTGGTTGTTTGAAATGAAGTTTCAAAAGATTTCGGTTCGGCCTCGTTAAAGGCTTTCTTTCAAAATGCGTGTGTGTTTGGTGAATGGCGTGTTTTGGGAATTGATTATGATTGGGTTATTTTGAACGTTGAAGGATTTTATGATGATACTCCTATTGTTTAAAGTTATGAAATCGTGTATTCCGTATTTAATCTTGTTATTGTGTTTTGAAGAGTTTGATAATGGTGTCGAGTTAATGGCCATCTCTAGTGAGTATTCTTAATGAGCTTACATTCTTAGCATGTTAGTATTGCATGAGTAACGCGCGTGTGTGTGTGTGTATGCTCACTACGGGTTAGATCCGACGGGGTCTCGGTAGGGGTCCACGGAGGGGTGGATCCGCGAGCTTGCTTTTAACCACTATGGGTTAGATCCGACGGGGTCTCGGTAGAGGTCCACGGAGGGGTGGATCCACGGTTAATTGTGGTGCATTTTGCAAATGTGATTTGATTATGGCATTTCCGGAAATGAGTGCTTTTGAACGGTTTTCATGATTGCATGCATTGACTAAGTGTGTAAGAGGTAAGGGTTCGTTTGGCTTACTTGGCTAGGATGGCACTAGAGTATTTTGTTGTTTGTGTTAAATCCTTTATTTGTGGATTTTGATGTTGGGAGACGAACCTTGTGGTCGTTCTTGTGTACTGTGAGTTGATGAGATTGGGGCTAAAATCCCAACGTTTTTGTAAAGGTCATTTGGATTTGGGGCTAAAATCCCAACGGTTTGGTAAAGGTTATTTTACGGAAAGTAAACTTTTGGGGCGGTGACCCCTTTTGTCTTTTGGATTTTGAAAAGTAGGATTTGATAATCCTAAATTGTTTCCTATTAAAACTCTCGATGGCATTCTAAACTGTTTTATAAATTATTTCCATTGATTTATGATATTTCGATTTTGAAAGGTTTTCTTAAACTCTTGCCTCGGGAAGTACTTTTCGTTTCGTTTGGATCTTTGAGGATTCCTGGTTATTGTTATTCGTGGAATGTGAATTGTATGGCTCGTATTTGCACTTTGTTCTTGCACTAGCAAAACAGTGGAGTTTTGCTAACCCCCGATTACTCGGGGGGTGGATGTCTGTTTTTTGCATTCAGGTTTTGGAGCATAACACAGGGTCGGCACGAAGGATGATGAAAGATGATCGATACTAATCACATGAGGAACCGTACATCGTGTATTGGTTCAGTTGTACTTTATTTTCCGCTGCTATATTTTTTCCATTGTACGGGTGTGGTTGTGTTTTGACCCCTGCGTGGGCATGAGTTGTAATCGAGTTGTATGTTTTTATTGAAAGGCCAAATCGGTCTACTGAGTCATTTTAGCCTTAAAGGCATTGTCGATATGTTTCATGTTGTTACTAGCCTGGTAGATCCTTGAGGAAAGGTTCTACGGCGTGTAATATCCCTGAGCGGATTGGGGGTGTTACAACAAGCATACTCAAGCTATTCCAAGCAAATATTTCGAGAGTTATACATATTCCATATTGTGATACGAGAAGATTTACTCTATTATTTATAATCTACATTCTTGTATCAAAGAGCAATATATCGTGTAAAGTCGAGTTCCTACTCGCATTTGTTTTACTGTAAAGGTTATCTTGTACCCGGAAAAACAAGAGAGTTTTAGTGAGGTTGTTCTTGAGCCCGGAAATCAAGAAATTGTAAGAGTTGGCACTAAACTAGAAAGTGCATTCTAAGTTTCTAAGAAAAGTCATAGTCGATAAAACTAGATAGGGGACGTAGGCTTCGTTAGTAGCCGAACCTCTCGAACAATTTCTTGTGTTCTTTCTTTTCCGCATTTTACTTACTCCGATATTTTAGCTTCCGCACAAAAAGAGTTCAAAACTCTTATCCGCACTATTCAACTCCCCTTCTAGTGGCGGTACCAATATAACACTTAATGATGTGTTGGTTATTGGTGTTACATGACCAAGACAAGGATCGACCAGTTTAATTGACCGATATTCAGGTGGTTCGAGACTACGCAGATGTTTTTCCAGATGAATTCCTAGGTTTACCTCTGTAGCGAGAGGTAGAGTTTACCATTGAGTTAGATCCAGGTATGTCACCCGTTTTGAAAAGCTCCGTCTCGTGTGGCTCCGAATGAGATACAGGAGCTGAAGAATAAGTTGGAGGATATGACCAAGAAGAGTTATTTCGACCTAGTGTGTCCCCTTGGAGAGCACCAGTGCTATTTGTACGGAAGAAGGACGGATCTTTCCATCTATGTATTGATCACCGTGAGCTGAATAGGGTAAAAATCAAGAACAAATATCCCTTGACTCATATCGACGATTTATTGGATAAACTTCAGGGTGCAGTTGTGTTCTCCAAGATCGATTTGAGATATGGTTATCATCAATTGAGGGTCCAAGAGAATGATATTTCTAAGACGGCTTTTCGTACTTGCTATGGGCATTACGAGTTTGTGGTGATGCCTTTTGGACTTATCAACGCACCGGCGGTATTCATGGAATTAATGAACTGAGTGTTATGGATTATCTGGATCTTTTTGTGGTCATTTTAAATTACAACATATTAATTTATTCCTGTGACCATAGGGAGCATGAATGTCATCTTCGCCAGGTTCTCGACGTGCTGAGGCGAGAATAACTTCATGGAAAATTTTCCAAATGTGAATTTTGGATGTCTGAGAATACTTTACTCAGGCATGTGGTATCAACTAATGGGGTTAGTGTGGACTCACAAAAGACAGAGGCTATTCGAGATTGGCTACCTCCGAAGAATGTGAAGGAAATTCGAAATTTATTTGGACTAGTAGGTTATTACAGACGATTTATGTAAGGATTCTCCAAGATCGCTCAGCCGCCGACTAATCTTTTGAGGAAGGATAAGAAGTACCCGTGGTCAGAGGCGTGTCAAAATAGCTTTGATAAGATCAAGAGTCGACTGATCTCGGCACTAGTTTTGGTACTACCACAAGGAATGGAGGGATTCGTGGTATATAGTGACGCATTAAGACAGGGTCTCGGTTGTGTGTTGATGCAGAATGTGAATGTGATTGCCTATGCATGAAGGCAATTGCGACCATACGAGGTCAATTACCTAACCCATGATCTGGAGCTGGCAGCTGTGGTATTTGCTTTAAAATCTGGCGCCATTACTTATATGGAGTCACTTGCCATATTTTTACTGATCACAAGAGTCTGAAATACATTAATTTTTACTCAGAAGGAGTTGAACATGAGACAAATAAGGTGGCTATAATTGATCAAAGATTATGATATCGAGATCATTTACCACCTTAGAAAGATGAATGTAGTTGCCGATGCCTTGAGCCATAAGATAGTACAGGGGCAAATACTTGCCCGCTTGACAGTCCGGAAGGAACTACAACTAGAAATTATGAGACCGGGGATTCAGGTTTGGCTACACGTGTACAAGGAAAACTTTGTACACTTGAGATTTTGTCATCCATTGATAATACTATCTGATCAAA
Organism: Orobanche coerulescens; assembly: GCA_033398695.1. NCBI lineage: Eukaryota > Viridiplantae > Streptophyta > Magnoliopsida > Lamiales > Orobanchaceae > Orobanche > Orobanche coerulescens. The sequence continues at coordinate 88,959,616 of CM065809.1, forward strand.
ATAGACTACGGACCCGTTCTTATCGAGGATCCAAAATAAAGTAACTCAGGGGAAGCCCCTAGATTTATGGTCCACGAGGACGAACTTGTGCATTTCAAAAATTGGTTATGTATACCAGCAGATGAAGAGTTGAAAAACTCTATCCTGAGAGAGGCTCATGGTACCCCATACTCCATTCATCTAAGGTCTAGCAAGATGTATATGTAATATCCATAATTTTCCATTTTTAGCAGTTTCCATTTTTGGTGTATGTCTATTTTATCGACTCGCTTGTAACCGTTTCGACATTTTGAATCTATTTTGTTCTTGGAGTTTTTCCATTTGGTTGAGTTTTGATGATGTTTTCACGTAATTTCGTTTTATGGCATGTTTTGCCGTATGAACATTCGATTCTTGTAAAACTCATTTGTTTTCGTTGTTTCTTGGTTGGTACAAGTCCGTATGGTTGAGTTGGTCATGTGGATACTTTCGGTTTGTAAATACGACGTCGTTTTGTGATTTTCGGGCACTTGGGCTATTTTTGTAATTTCCTAATAGTTTAGGGAATTTTATTTTCCGTTGTCGCATTACGGACCCTCCGGTGGTCGGAATTGCATTTTCTTTCAGCGCTTAGCTCCGTCGTCTTGTATGCTTCGTGTCTATGTTCCTGGATTCTGGTCTCGTCATGCGTTTCGTGTTTTATACCCTCGACAGCAGCTTACTGCTGATGTGACATCAGCAGTGCTGAACTGCTGTGTAGGTAGCGCACGCTACCCCTGTTACCTTGCGTGCGCTACTGATGTGCAGTTAGCGTACGCTAACTCCCTATTGTTAGTGTATGCTAACGAATGGCGGCAGTAGCCACTGGACCTGTCACGGACCCGTTAGCGCGCGCTATATATGGCAGTTAGCGTGCGCTAACTTCACAGATTATATAAGTCAGCGGGCAGTTTCAGAACAGCAGTTTTATTCTTTTCTCTTCGTTTCTTCGACATGCGACCTCAGAGGCAATTTCCACCAGTCCTGATCGGAGTTCTCTTCAAATTCCATCACCGTAGAGTCGTGCTAACATATTATCATCAGCATAATCGTCATCCATCATCCGTAATCAAGGTATTTTCGTCTAGAACCCTAACTCGTCAAATTTGGGGGTTTTTCCGAGTTTTGCTAATTGGACTCGAATTATCCCAGTATGTTGTGATATTCCTCACTTTTTATTGTTATTGGGTGATTCCCAATCCGTTTTTCTCTGTTTTAATCCGCGAATTGTTGATACGGGAAGATTTTACGTAAACCCTCGCCCGTATCGATTGAAAGTTTTTGTCATGAATTGTAATCGGGGATTATGGGTGTATTCCGATCGGTTATTATTGTCCATTGGGACTGAACTATGTTGATCCTTCGTTTAGGAACCGTCGTTTTCCACCCGGGCCGTTCGTAGTTGTGTTTCACTTCCCTTTCCTCAAGAATGTCTCAAAGGCAAGTACTTTGCATTTGTTTACATGTTCTAGTATTTGAATTATGGTTGTATCGTGGTTGTTGTGGATGGTTATGTGTATGTTCACCTAGGGACGGTCCGACGGGGCCTCTAGGGATACGTATTGCCGTGAGTGTACGTATCGCGAACTGTGGTTAGCCACCCAGGGATGTCCGACGGGGCTCTGCGGGGTACGGTGGCCGTGAGTCTCGTACCAACGGTTAACTTTGAATTGTGATTTGTTGGAGATAACGTGTTTTGTGATTGTACATCATAAATATTCTGGAATATAAAATGTTTTCTAAAATGACTTTTTGGCGCATATATTCATCTGATTAGAATGTAGTTCAAATGGATTGTACTTGCACTAGCAGTTGTCGCTAACCCCTTAAATGGGGGAAATACTTTTTGTATTTCAGGTATCGATCGTGGGGACAAACGAGCACTTGATCCGTATGAGGATGATGGGCAAGCGTGATACTGATCAGTAGTCATTTGTTGGTGTTCAGTTCAGTCTATTACTTTTGATGTCTTGTTTTGGGACCCTTGTGTTATAAAATTGGTTTAAGTACTCGAGTACTTCTTATTTCAAAATTGTTAATGTTGTGCTCCTGTTTTAGGAAATGGAATGATGTCGGATTTTATTGTCGGATTGTAATCTTATTTGAATTGTCGTATTATTGATGATTGTTTGTCGTTGTCAAATGTCTTGTTGGTACGTTAGCCTGGTGGATTCCATAGTGTGGAGTCCACGGTGCTGTAATATGCCCTGAACGTCTTGGGGGTGTTAAAGTATAAGGACTTGAAGCAATATTACTAGTAGAGTAATATGAAGTGAGAAGTTTCCGCATTTGTTTCTAGATGTTTAACCTGTCAACAGGTTAAAATTGAACATCAGCGGCCGGCAGGTATGCTAAAACCCCTCCCTATACCAGAATAGAAATGGGAGGACATATCAATCAATTTTATCACAAACTTGTCAATGAGTCGTCTAGGTATGAATACGATTTTGGTGATTGTGGATCGTCAGACCAAATCAACCCACTTCTTGGAAATCAAAGACGTGTGGGGTCCTGAGAGGTTGGCCCAACTGTTCATTAGAGAGATCATAAGGTTACATGGAACTCCCAAGAGTATCATATCGGATCGTGACGGACAGTTTGTGACACATTTCTGGAAGGCGGTTCATTGTGCGATGGTACACAGTTGAACTTCAGTATGACACTTCATCGACAGACTGATGGTCACTCTGAGGGGACTATCTAGACTCTAGAAGATATGTTGAGAGCTTGTGCTCTCGATTGGAAAGATGATTGGGAAGTCCAACTACCTTTGGTGGAGTTCACCTACAATAATAGTTGGCATGCTTCGATCAAGATGACACCTTATGAGGCATTATATGGCTGTCGTTTCAGATTCCCATTATGTTGGGATGACTTGTCTGAGTCTCTGGGTACGAAACCTGATATGTTGTTAGCGGCTCGTGATAATATTGCTTTGATTAGGAATCATTTGTTAACGGATCAGAGCCGGAAAAAGTTGTATGTAGATAACCATCGATGACCACTTGAGTTCGAGATTGGTGATCATGTACTGGTTAAGGTGTCTCCTACTGGAGGTGTTTTCCGTTTCGGGAAAAGAGGCAATATGAGTTCGATGTATATCAGACTATTTGAGATTTTGGAACGAGTAGGCGATCTGGACTATCGTTTGGCATTGCCACCAGCATTAAATCGAATTCACAATGTGTTTCATGTTTCCTAGTTGAGGAAGTATGTTGTTGATCCAAGCCACATACTTCAGTTCTAAGAAATCGAGATAGCCGATGATCATTCGTACAAGGAGTGTCCCGTACGAATACTAGAGAGGAGAATCAAACAGTTGAGGAACAAGACGATTCCCCTACTGAAGATTCAATGGTCGAGACATGGAGTTGAGGAAGCTACATAGGAGACTGAGGATAGCATACGGGAAAGATATCCTGAGTTGTTTATCCCTTAATTTCAAGGATGAAACTCTCTTTAAGGGGGAGTATGTAATATACGGCTGTAATTATTCATTTTTACTGTTGTATTATACCTATGGTATGAGTATCGCTGTATTGTAATTGGATTATATAATGTTTATTATATCGAAATATCTCATAATCAAACTATTTTAGGTTTGACGTTCGTATTGTTTTGGCGGTTATGAGTGGTATGGTAAGTTGTATTTTGGGTTGAGCACTTTATACCTAACGTACGCTACTGTCAACACTTAGCGTACATTATATCGATAGTGTTACATACGTTATGCTTGATAGATTACGTATGTAAGTGAGAGTATCATATTACATCTCAACTTTCAGTGTATGGGGCCGTGCATGGCTGGAAATTTTGGCTTGACTGAGACAGCCAAGTCAATGGACATTACGTACGCAACGTAATTGTTTTACATACATAATGAGTGTGAACTTACGTATGTTATTTTTGACAATGTACACAAGGGGATGTGTAATATGAGCCAGTAGCCTCTAGGAGATGTTTATGTACGTAAACACTAAGGTGTTAGCCTTCATAAAGGATGTTAATGTATGTTAACCTTTGTAGGTAGCGTATGTTTGTAATACCCGGTTGTAATTCAGTCATTATCATTCAGTAATTTCATTCGGTGATTGTCACTCAGTGGATTTTCACTAATTTATAATCATTCATCAATCATGTTCATTCACCGTGTTCACCGTTCGGAAAAACTTCGAGTTGTGTATCGTTATTGTTCATTGTTTTAACTTTCCTCATATGAGTTCGACTTTGTTAGATCACCATTAATTTTTGGTAACTCCAAAAATTCTAAATCTTTGCAATATTATAGAACATCGAGTTAGCTTTCCAATGGTTCAAACGGTGAGTCAATCGGAGTCCGGGCGAGAGAGTTATGGTCGTTTTAGCTCACCCGCTCATTTTTCAGCTTTTGGCCGATCACTGCCGACCGAACTCGGTCGTGTCGTCCGACACGGCCCGTTCCGTACTCGTCCGGAAATGCCGAAGTCTATGCCCACAGGACTCGACCGTGTCGTTTGGCACGGCCGAGTCGAACCCTTCCGGATAAGCCAGAACCGACTCCCCATACGCCCGACCGTGTTCCAGGACACGGTCGAGTCCCTGCCGGCCAGTTGCGCGACGCGACCGTGCCGATCGGCACGGGCCGTGTCCGACAGGGCAGTCAACCCCTATAAATTCGTTTTTTGAACATTTCAGCTCATTCCTTCCATTTTTTTCCACTTTCATACGAGAGAGAGAGACTTGAGGGAGAAAATTCTCTTCACCTATCACTTGAGTGTGGTTTTTAATCATTTTCATTCGGTTGTGAAGCTTGGATACTCGATTAAACTCGTGTTCTTCGGATCGAAGTGGTTGGATCTTCAAGAGGTAATTTCTTCAACACCTTGGATTTCGATTCTATGTTGAGATATGATGTTTTGGACGTTATAATCATGTTATATGAAGGGATATGTATATGATTATGAGTTTATATAAGGATTCATTGGATTATTGAGGGATTATTCAAGAACACTTTGAATATCGAGTTGAAATTGGGGGTTTTCGATTAATTGTCATTATAATCACGATTTTGGATATTCATATTGGATTATTGATCGTATTGGAGATGTTTTGTTGGTTTGAAACACTTCTTGAGGATTTGATGTTGGTATTTTTGAAGTTTGGTTATAAACAATCGAAGTTGGCCACAAAGTGTTCGATATAATGACCTAATGAACTTGGTCTTATCGTACCGATGTTTTGAGTTCGTTATATTCGTGTTTGATTTGTATATTGAACGGGTTGTTGGATATTGTATAATTTAAGGTTGTTCGAGCGACCGATATCTCAATTAGGACGTTGTTCGTGGAAGGATAATTGTCACCGGTATTGTGTAAGTTAATTCTTACTCGGTTAAAAGGATATTCATTCCTTTTGTTGTTGTTCATTCATAATCATAACTCATTCATCATTATATTAATCGTATCAAAACTTGTTGTCAATTAATCACTTCAGTCATAAGGAACGACGGTTCCAATCTTTTCATTGAGGTGTCATTTATTTCATTACCATTCCACCTCGGTGAGTCATTATTCATTTTCGATGTCACTTTTGTTATATCGTGGCATTCCGGGTCATACTGGCGTGCCGGTTGGTATGTATTGGATTTTCATGTCGGGCACGTTTAAGTCGTGTGTTGGTTGTTGGCCTCACATTGGACTGTGCACACGAGTCATATTGTCTCGTGAGACTGATTAGGTACAAGACCACACGTGTATTCGATCGATACTCGTTGGTGGCTTGTGCACGGACACATTTCCATCCCGGGCGTAGTGTGGCGCCACCCTTTGAGCCGTACTGTTAGTTGATTCATATAGCATGTTTGATTGTGTATGTTTCGACAGGATATTTCATAACTTCTTATATAATCATGATTGTGTATGTTCAACCCTTGAGGATTGTTGTTCTGTATAACTGGCCCCGTTTGGGGATATTTGTTTCTCAGGTCATGGCAAGGCAAAGGCACAGGGAGAGCACGTTGACGGCGAGGAGTCCCAATGATACTAGAAGGGGGCGCCAGTCTGTTCAGTCATTTATTCAGTCATTTATGTTTCCTTTATTTATTCCGCTGCAGACATTCCGTTTGAATACTCATTTCATTCAGTGTTGTGTATTTTATCGTCACATAAAATACACATGTATTCTATTTTATCCTGGGTGTGTTGTATGAAACTCCTAATCGGAGTAATTGATGTTGTAATGTGGTTCGGTACTACATTTACCCTGTGTAATTCATCCATTTTCATTCGCCTGGTGGGTCCCAGTCGGGGGTCCACGGCACTTTAATATCCGCCTAGTTTGGGGTGTTACAAGGTTGGTATCGGAGCGTGGTTTTGAATACTACCTTCCGAGTCATGTCTCATTTGAAATCATCATCATCGGGCTAGTATCATTGGACTTTCGCGTCACGTGTGACCTGTGAAGATGCCGAGCCAATCAGACCGAAAGAACTGTAAGACTTCTAACGCCATGGTATAATTTCTGGCAATTATCATTCATTCATAATTTATCAGTTAACAATCCTCAAACATCATTTTCATTTTGACCAGGACGGTCATTTTAACTCATTAATCACTCAATTCATTTCATTACTCGGTTGTTGATCTGGAAGATCATATAATTAATCTTGTTAATTTGTTCAAGATAATCATTTCAATAATTTCATCAGAAATCATGTCACCTCGGTTAATCGTTCATGTAATCACTGTGTTAGAGCGTATGCTCATTTTCATCACCTCATGTCATAGTCATAATGTGATATTCATGCGAGAGATATAATCATCATGTAACTTTCCACTTCAGTATGGAAAGAGCTGGCAGAGGACGAGGAGGACGAGGCCATGGTGCGGGCCGAATCCCGAGAGCTCGTGTGAATACACGTGCGAATGCGAGAAACAATGCCAATTCATCGAGCAGCGACGCTACCACTCATTCACCTGGGCGTGATCATTCACTATTGGGGAGTCGTACCCGGGACACGGCTCAGTCAGAAGGTGTTCGGGTGGACCCACTTGCTTTTATGCAGGGCATGATGGCCCAAATGACGCAGATGGCACAACTTATGGAGACGATGCACAATTCAGTCAATCAAAATCAACAGGCTCCTCCGCCGCGATATCTCTCGCCAGCGACCACCTACCTTTGAAGGCTCATCTGAGCCGGTGGATATTGTTCATTGGCTCGAACACTTCGAGAAGTTATTTGCTATGGTGGATTGCCCAGAAGGGCATAAAGTTTCAGTTGCGGCTTACTATCTGGGTAAGAGCGCTCATTCATGGTGGTTATCGTTGAAGCCCACAGACGGATCATGTACTTGGGATCAGTTTAAAACTCTCATGATGGAGAGGTACTATCCGGCCCCACTCAGAGAGGCCAAGCTGTCAGAGTTACTCACTCCCGACCCCTCATCAGACGCGGATGTTCTCGCCATTGCCGAGAAATTTCAGGAACTTCTTCCGTTCGCCTCATCTATCATTCACTCTGAGGCGGATAAGATCAAGTATTTCAGCAAGAGGCTGAAACCTCGTATGCGGCTACAGTTGCTTAATCATAATTGCACCACGTTGGCCGAATTCATTGAGAAAGCTCTTACTTACGAGCTCACTGCCAAAGAGATTGCTAAGCAACAACCTTCATCTGCTGGCAAGAAATCTAAGAACCGTAATCAGTCTGACGGGAGTCAGGCCACTTTCAAGAAACCACGTGCGGGCTCTACTTTTTCTGAGCGACCTCCCACGACGTCTAAACCCGCGGAATCTCAGTCACGAGCGGCCAGTTCGGCCATCACCTGTTTCAACTGTGAGGAACAGGGTCATTTCAGCACCAAATGTCCGAAGCAGTCTGTCACGTGCCACAACTGTGGGATTGCTGGGCATAGGGCCCGTTTTTGCCGAAGGGACTCTAAACCTACTCCGGCGTCATCTCAGGCCCCAGGTCATTCAGCGGTGCAGAATCAGGCCACTCAGTCAGCTGCTCAAGACGACAGGAGCTAAAGGCGGAGCTAAGAGCTATCGACGGAGCGTCGGCTCTGGGGCCGGAAGCCCGAATTTATGAGATGAAGAAGACCGATGATCCAGAGGCCGGATGATCTCGGTACACTCGATATTCTATCTCAACTTTGTGTGTACCCTTTTTGACACCGGTGCATCGCATTCATTCATTTCCGAGTCATGTTTGCGTGAACTACGTGCGGGTAGTGCTACTAGTTGTGAGCCTTATGTCATTGGTCTACGGCGGTAGACGAATTATCGTGTCGTGAGATTCGAATTGTCCGATTCGGCCATGGTCGTGTATGGCCAGCGGACCTAATCGTAGTAGATTTGCCGAGGGACGACGTCATCTTGGGTATTGACTGGATGGATCGTCATGATGCCATCATTAGTGTCCGTAAGCGTATGGTCACTATCATTTCAGACGATGGGGTTGAATGTGTTTTTCAGGGAGGTAATCCCGGCTGTTCTGGTAAAGTCATTAATTTGATGAAAGCAGTGAGATTACTCAGTCAGGGGTGTGTTGGTTATTGGTGCTATATGACCAAAACCGAGAAATCATCAGTAATGTTGACGGATATTCCGGTTGTGAGAGAATATGCCGATGTATTTCCAGACGAGTTACCTGGTTTGCCTCCACAGAGAGATGTGGAATTCACGATCGAGTTGGAGCCTGGTACGTCTCCGATATCGAAGGCACCGTACCGGATGGCCCCGACCGAAATGCAGGAGTTGAAGAATCAACTTGAGGAATTGTTCGAGAAAGGTTATATCCGACCGAGTGCGTCCCCGTGGAGAGCACCAGTGCTATTTGTCAAGAAGAAGGATGGTTCGTTCCGTTTGTGTATTGATTACCGGGAATTGAACCGGGTGACGATCAAGAATAAGTATCCTTTACCTCGTATTGATGATCTTTTAGATCAACTTCAGGGAGCTTCAGTATTTTCCAAGATCGACTTAAGATCTGGATATCACCAGTTGCGGATTCGAGAGTCGGATATCGCGAGGACGGCATTTCGAACACGCTATGGTCATTATGAGTTCGTAGTTATGCCGTTCGGGCTAACAAATGCACCTGCGGTATTCATGGAGTTAATGAATCGGGTTTTCATCGACTTTTTAGATCAGTTTGTTGTTGTCTTCATCGATGACATTTTGATTTATTCTCGTAGCCAAGAGGAACACGAGGTTCATCTTCATCAGGTTCTCGACGTGTTGAGACGAGAGCAACTTTATGGAAAGTTTTCCAAATGTGAGTTCTGGATGTCCGAAGTGACTTTTCTCAGACATGTAATTTCATCAGACGGAGTTCGTGTCGACCCTCAGAAGACGGAGGCTATCCGAGATTGGTTACCTCCGAAGAATGTTAAGGAAATCCGAAGTTTTCTCGGATTAGCGGGCTATTATCGGCGATTTGTGGAAGGATTTTCTAAAATCGCTCAACCCTTGACGAGCCTTTTGCGAAAGGATAAGAAATACACGTGGTCCGACGCGTGTCAACGGAGTTTCGAGGAACTCAAGAGCCGGTTAATGTCAGCACATGTACTTTTCTTGCCACAAGGGACGGAGGGATTTGTGGTTTATAGTGATGCGTCCGGACAGGGTCTCGGGTGTGTACTCATGCAGAATGGAAAGGTTATTGCCTATGCTTCACGGCAATTGAGACCTTACGAGGTTAATTATCCGACCCATGATCTGGAGCTAGCAGCCGTGGTGTTCGCTTTGAAAATTTGGCGTCATTATCTTTATGGCGTTACTGCCGATATTCACCGATCATAAGAGTTTAAAGTATATATTTACTCAGAAGGAGTTAAATATGCGACAGAGACGGTGGTTGGAATTAATCAAAGATTATGATATCGAGATCCTTTACCACCCGGGCAAGGCAAACGTTGTCGCCGACGCCTTGAGTCGTAAGTCCGTGCAGGAGCAGATGCTTACTCGTTTAACAGTTCAGAAGGAGCTTCAGCAGGAATTCCTTAGACCCGAGATCGAGGTCTGGCTTCAGCGAATTCAGGGACAGCTTTGTATGTTAGAGATTTCATCGTCACTTGAGGAGAAAATCAGGGAGGATCAGGGTTCAGACCCAGCATTGATGCGCATCCGTGAAGATGTGGCTCAGGGGAAAGCCCCTGGATTCGTGGTCCACGAGGATGGACTTTTGAGGTTTAAGAACTGGTTGTGCGTACCGTCGAATGACGAGTTGAAAAACTCTATTTTGAGAGAAGCTCATGCTACCCCTTATTCTGTTCATCCGGGGTCCAGCAAGATGTACAAGGACTTGAAACAAAATTACTGGTGGAGTAATATGAAGCGAGAAGTCGCAGAATTTGTTTCGAGATGCTTAACCTGTCAACAAGTTAAGATTGAACATCAGCGACCGGAGGGTATGCTGAAATCTCTTCCTATTCCCGAATGGAAGTGGGAAGACATTTCTATGGATTTCATCACGAGCTTGCCGACGAGTCGTCGTGGCATGAATACGATCTGGGTGATTGTGGACCGCTTAACTAAATCAGCTCATTTTCTTGAGATTAAGGATACTTGGGGTCCCGAGAGACTTGCCCAGTTATTCATCAAAGAGATAGTGAGACTGCACGGTACTCCTAAAAGTATCGTTTCCGATCGTGACGGACGGTTTGTGTCACATTTTTGGAAATCAGTTCATCGTGCTATGGGAACTCAGCTTAATCTCAGTACTGCCTTTCATCCTCAGTCCGACGGACAATCAGAGAGGACTATTCAGACATTAGAGGACATGTTGAGAGCTTGCGTCCTCGATTGGAAGGACGATTGGGAAGCCCAACTACCATTGATCGAGTTCACGTATAATAATAGTTGGCATGCTTCCATTAAGATGGCACCTTACGAGGCCTTGTACGGTCGTCGTTGTCGATCTCCTTTGTGTTGGGATGACTTGTCAGAATCAATCGGCATCGAGCCCGATATGCTTATAGCCGCCCGGGAGAAGGTAGCTTTGATCAAGAGTCGTATGTTGACAGCTCAGAGTCGACAGAAATCATATGCAGATAATCGTCGTCGACCACTAGAGTTCGAGATGGGTGACCACGTTTTGGTCAAGGTATCCCCGAGTCGAGGTATTTTCCGTTTCGGAAAACGGGGGAAGTTGAGTCCGAGATTCATTGGACCGTTTGAAATTTTGGATCGAGTAGGCGAGTTAGCTTATCGATTGGCTTTACCTCCGGCTTTGAGACGAATTCATAATGTGTTTCACGTCTCTCAGTTGCGGAAGTATGTTGCCGACCCGAGTCACATACTTCAGTTCGACGAAATCGAGATCGCGGATGATCATTCATACGAGGAGCGTCCTGTACGAGTGTTGGAGCGGCGAATCAAACAGTTGAGGAATAAGTCGATTCCTTTGGTCAAGATTCAGTGGTCCAGACACGGAGTCGAATAGGCTACTTCGGAAACCGAGGATAGTATGCGGGAGAGTTATCCCGAGTTGTTTGACCCTTAGTTTCGGGGACGAAACTCTTTTAAGGGGGGGTGTATGTAATACCCGGTTGTAATTCAGTCATTATCATTCAGTAATTTCATTCGGTGATTGTCACTCAGTGGATTTTCACTCATTTATAATCATTCATCAATCATGTTCATTCACCGTGTTCACCGTTCGGAAAAACTTCGAGTTGTGTATCGTTATTGTTCATTGTTTCAACTTTCCTCATATGAGTTCTACTTTGTTAGATCACCATTAATTTTTGGTAACTCCAAAAATTCTAAATCTTTGCAATATTATAGAACATCGAGTTAGCTTTCCAATGGTTCAAACGGTGAGTCAATCGGAGTCCAGAAGAGAGAGTTATGGTCGTTTTAGCTCACCCGCTCATTTTTCAGCTTTTGGCCGATCACTGCCGACCGAACTCGGTCGTGTCGTCCGACACGGCCCGTGCCGTACTCGTCCGGAAATGCCGAAGTCTCTGCCCACAGGACTCGACCGTGTCGTTTGGCACGGCCGAGTCGAACCCTTCCGGATAAGCCAGAACCGACTGCCCAGACGCCCGACCGTGTTCCAGGACACGGTCGAGTCATGCCGAGTCGCTGTCGGACGGGTAACTATCGGAAGGCCCTCCGCGCCGCGACCGTGTCAAGCAGGACACGGTCGAGTCCCTGCCGGCCAGTTGCGCGACGCGACCGTGCCGATCGGCATGGGTCGTGTCCGACAGGGCAGTCAACCCCTATAAATTCGTTTTTTGAGCATTTCAGCTCATTCCTTCCATTTTTTTCCACTTTCATACGAGAGAGAGAGACTTGAGGGAGAAAATTCTCTTCACCTATCACTTGAGTGTGGTTTTTAATCATTTTCATTCGGTTGTGAAGCTTGGATACTCGATTAAACTCGTGTTCTTCGGATCGAAGTGGTTGGATCTTCAAGAGGTAATTTCTTCAACACCTTGGATTTCGATTCTATGTTGAGATATGATGTTTTGGACGTTATAATCATGTTATATGAAGGGATATGTATATGATTACGAGTTTATATAAGGATTCATTGGATTATTGAGGGATTATTCAAGAACACTTTGAATATCGAGTTGAAATTGGGGGTTTTCGATTAATTGTCGTTATAATCACGATTTTGGATATTCATAATGGATTATTGATCGTATTGGAGATGTTTTGTTGGTTTGAAACACTTCTTGAGGATTTGATGTTGGTATTTTTGAAGTTTGGTTATAAACAATCGAAGTTGGCCACAAAGTGTTCGATATAATGCCCCCAATGAACTTGGTCTTATCGTACCGACGTTTTGAGTTAGTTATATTCGTGTTTGATTCTTATATTGAACGGGTTGTTGGATATTGTATAATTCAAGGTTGTTCGAGCGACCGATATCTCAATTAGGACATTGTTCGTGGAAGGATAATTGTCACCGGTATTGTGTAAGTTAATTCTTACTCGGTTAAAAGGATATTCATTCCTTTTGTTGTTGTTCATTCATAATCATAACTCATTCATCATTATATTAATCGTATCAAAACTTGTTGTTGTCAATTAATCACTTCAGTCATAAGGAACGACGGTTCCAATCTTTTCATTGAGCTGTCATTTATTTCATTACCATTCCACCTCGGTGAGTCATTATTCATTTTCGATGTCACTTTTGTTATATCGTGGCATTCCGGGTCATACTGGCGTGCCGGTTGGTATGTGTTAGATTTTCATGTCGGTCACGTTTAAGTCGTGTGTTGGTTGTTGGCCTCACATTGGACTGTGCACACGAGTCATATTGTCTCGTGAGACTGATTAGGTACAAGACCACACGTGTATTCGATCGATACTCGTTGGTGGCTTGTGCACGGACACATTTCCATCCCAGACGTAGTGTGGCGCCACCCTTTGAGCCGTACTGTTAGTTGATTCATATAGCATGTTTGATTGCGTATGGTTCGACAGGATATTTCATAACTTCTTATATAATCATGATTGTGTATGTTCAACCCTTGAGGATTGTTGTTCTGTATAACTGACCCCGTTTGGGGATATTTGTTTCTCAGGTCATGGCAAGGCAAAGGCACAGGGAGAGCACGTTGACGGCGAGGAGTCCCAATGATACTAGAAGGGGGCCCCAGTCTGTTCAGTCATTTATTCAGTCATTTATGTTTCCTTTATTTATTCCGCTGTAGACATTCCGTTTGAATACTCATTTCATTCAGTGTTGTGTATTTTATCGTCACATAAAATACACATGTATTCTATTTTATCCTGGGTGTGTTGTATGAAACTCCTAATCGGAGTAATTGATGTTGTAATGTGGTTCGGTACTACATTTACCTTGTGTAATTCATCCGTTTTCATTCGCCTGGTGGGTCCCAGTCGGGGGTCCACGGCACTGTAATATCTGCCTAGTTTGGGGTGTTAAAATGTTAGAGAAAGTGCAAGTTATAAAGACATGTCTTGTCTTTCATTTTCGCACCAACCAACTCTGAGTTTCCTATCTATTAACCATACTCCTGCCCTCCCAAGTTATTATAATCCCCTTTCATCTTATCTTGAAGCTTCATATCTTGGATTGGAGCTTCGAAGTTTGCAGATTGAAGTGTGTTCTAGAAGTTGTGGGGGTTGTTCTTCATCTTCAAGCGGTATGTTGTTTAATCTTGTGATAATTCTGAAATAATGATAATACTGTTGATAGATACTCTTTATGGTAATTGAATTAATAGAGTATAACATGATTATTATTGAAATTATGAACACATAATCAAGAACATAACGATTAGGATTAAGGATGAGTATGTCCTTAATGCTTAGGGATACTTAGATGTTATAATCATGTTCTAAAGAATTACACTCAACTTGCTCGATTGATTAACATAATTGAGAATGATTACCTATAGGTGGAGTGTTCTTTAAAGGTTTAAATATTGTAAGAAAAATTAATGATGAATTGAGAGATATTTATCATAGTTTTGATATAACTAAGTTAAACTTGATAAATTAGTGATTGATGATGGTTTAAGATATTATGTTTAAGTATTAGTAATGTCCTTGTGAAGTTTAGAGTGATTCATGATGTAATTGTCATAATAGGATGATTATTTGAACTTGTTTTTGACAGTCCTTATAAGATAGAGGATCATGAATGTTGAAGAACATTATGAACATGTTAACCTAGTTATAAGATTAACAGAGGGTATTGAAGTTCATAAATTAGAACATTTATATTTATTATAATAGTTTGAACTATTCGTGTTGAATTCTGAAAATCGGTTTCCATTATCTCAATGTCGATGTTGTGAGATTGTGTTACTGAATGAATTATATTTCATTCAAGGTTGCTTGTTCGAGTTAGTATTGTTTAGTCGGAGGATGTCGTTCATTCGTTCAAGAGAAGATTATTTTTTGTCTCCGGAATTGAGGCAAGTTATCTTGATTGGTTATAATGATAAATGATCCTTTTGAATGTTATATATTTCGTGAATGTGTAAAGCTTTATAAATCTATGATCCATATTGAGCTGTTGTTGTTGATCGTGTTGATCATTCCGTTATGGGATTGTACCCTCAAATTTACTACCTTTGACATTGTTGGTCTCATTGATTGTTGTGTCACTTCGGTGAGTTCCTTGATCCTTGCTGGATATGTGATTACTTGAGTTTCATTGTCATGTTGCATCGTGATATTTGTTGGAACATTAATTCCACATATTCATTAATAGTGTTTTGATGATTAAGTTGATAAACAAAACAAAACAACAAAGAGGCGAAGCAAAGTATCGAAGAAGACGAAGTCGCAAAAAGCTGCCAAACTGCAAGCTTAACGCACGCTATGCACTTTGCATAGCCCACGCTATCGAAGCATAATTAACGTACGTAACACAGATACGTAATGTATATTCAAATCATATGAACGTTGGGAAAATCCGGTCAAAGTCATAAAGTTGGAACGGATACTTTGACAAATACAAGCAATGGATATATGGATTAACACACGCTACGTTTAGGGGTTAACGTACACTAAGAAGACTGATTAACGTACGTAAAGAGAAGTGACAACGTACGTAAGGAAAGAAACGAAAGCTACTGGACTGAAACTGGAAAGCGATAACATACGCTACAAGACAGCCATAACGTACGTAACGAGGTTAGCGCACGTTATGAAGAAGAACTAGCGCACGCTAGCAAGTCAAAAGAAGCTAACGGCTAGTTGAGGCTCCAATGACTATAAATACCACTTCATATGGTATTGAAGATACAACAACGCAAAGCATTTGCTATATTGATCAGAGATTATTATACACATTCTTATTGTTGTAATTATGCTTATATTGATAGTTTGAGAGTATATACATTCAACACATACATGAGAGGTAAAAGAAAAGATACGATTGGATTCGGTGTTATTAAGATCAAGGATCCGGCATTGTTAGAATCGTAATCGATATCTAAGTGAGGTTTATCTAGTACTCATAGAAAGTTAGAGTGGTTGATTCCTTGTCCAATAGAAAAGGAAAACGATTTAGCTTGGACCGACACAAAGACAAGTACAAGCGGTAATATCTCGACCGATAGAAGAGAGATTGTACGGTTTAACTTGGACCGATTGAAGACAAGTTTGTAACGGTTATCCCTCGACCGATAGAAGAGAGGTGCAGAGGTTGATCTTCATCCTATTGAAAAAGATACCGAGAGAGGACGTAGGCTTCGTTAATAGCCGAACCTCTATAAATCCTTATGTCGTTTAATTTCCGCACATTTAATTTATGCTTCCGCAACACGGCGCATAATACCGATATTGCTTCAACAATTGGTATCGGAGCAGTACCTCCAATAAGCGGCTTAACATCCGAGGAGTCGATCTAAATGGCGTTTCTATATGCTCCAGTCAAAGGCCTTGCTCTCAATCGATCACCATTTTTTGATAGATCGAATTTCATGACTTGGAAGAAGAAAATGTCTATTTTCATCCGAACTTACGATATCGAATTATGGAAGGTTATATGCCTTGGTCCCAAAATTCCGACGAACTCAAACGGAACTCTCAAAACCTTTGAAGAGTATGATGATGCGGATTGGAAAAATGACCATTATAATTGCAAAGCCACGCAATTATTATATTGTGCATTAAATCCAGAAGAACACAACCGAATATCATCGTGTGATAGTGCCAAAAAAATTTGGAAATGCTTTAGGTAACACACGAAGGTACGTCTCAAGTCAAAGAGACGAAGATAAACATGTTCCTTCACGATTACGAGTTATTCCAAATGAAGGACGACGAATCTATCACTATAATGCTCGACCGATTCTCAGTCATCACAAATGGATTAGCATGTTTCGGAAAACCATTATCAAGTAGTGAGAAAGTCAAGAAAACCTTAAGATCACTACCTATTGAACGGGACGGCACCGTGACTGCGATCATGGAATCTAAAGATCTCAATACGCTTGATTTTAGCGCCCTCGTTGGTTCCCTAATTAATTATGAGATAGTTTTAAAATCATGAGGTGTTAAGCCAAAGCCGAAGGAACGATCAATAGCCATGAAGGCTAAGATGTCAAAAAGAGAAGAAATCCCAGTTGATGAAAGCGAAGAAGAATCGGCATATTATGCCAAGATATTAAACCGGAAAAAGAAAGACATCTCGGATAAATCTAAGAAATTCAACAATTCTTGTCGATTATGTGGTAAACCAGGTCATTTCGCGAAGAGTTGCCTAGCAAAACCCAAGAAGGAGGTTTTAATAGCAACATGGAGCGATGAAGACGAAGATGAAGATTTTCAAAATAATCTCGCTCTCATGGCCCGGAGTTCATTCGACGACAGCGACGTCGAAAGCCAAGTAAGTAATTCTTATGACGAACTTTTTGAAGCATTTGAATTATTGCATACAGGTTATCAAAATGCTTTATCGGAAATAAAATCCCTTAAATTTAAAAATAAATCATTGGAAATTGAAAATTCCAAAATTCTTGAAAAGGGAAAATTTATCGAGACTGATCATTCTCAATGCTTTAAAAACGAAAATATCCTAAAGGATGATCTTTTGAAAAGTCAAACCGAGGTAAAAAATTTAACGAAGAAATTCTCGTGTGGAAACGAGAAATTTAAACAAATGCTCTCGGTTCGGAAATTTACTTTGAATAAACAGGGGTTGGGATTCAAACAAAATTTTAAAACCGAATCCGCGAACTTGAAGATACCCCATTGCGAAAAATGTTTGAAAATCGGGCACCATATTTCAAACTGTAAAAGCCCAAGACGGACGATTAAAGTTAAGAAATTTGGATTCCTAAAGGAACCACCACCCCAAACATCGTTTACGTCTCGAAACAAAAACCAACTATAGGTTGGATCCCCAAAAATTAATTTTTAACAATTTGTATTTTACTCGGGGGAAGTATATTTTTTAAATGAATATTTTTGTCAGGGGGAGTTATACCCTATTCATGCATATAGTTATATTCATCAATTAGTATCGCATATTTTTATATACACCAATTTGGTATTTATTATTCGTTTTTCTATTACACTTTTTACTGAATACAAAAAGGGGGAGAAAAGAGTTGAATTGATAAAAAGCGTCATGGAAGAATGACAAGAAAAATAAAAATGCAAAAAGGAGGAGAAAAGAAAAGACGAAGAAATCGAGAAATATTAAAATCAAGAAGTCGAAAAGGAGAAAAGAAAAGTATACAAAATGGGGGAGAAACGGAGAAGTCGAAAATGACAAGAAAAGAAAAATCGGTGAGACTAACGAAATGATCAAAGCCGAAAACTTTGATTCGTATAATATACATATATTTTATTTTTGTAGATTTTATCCAATTCAAGTGTTGTTTTAAAATCATCAAAAAGGGGGAGATTGTTGGAATATTTATTCTACATATTCATTAATAGTGTTTTGATGATTAAGTTGCTAAACAAAACAAAACAACAAAGAGGCGAAGCAAAGCATCGAAGAAGACGAAGTCGCAAAAAGCTGCCCAAACTGCAAGCTTAACACACGCTATGTACTTTGCATAGCGCACGCTATCGAAGCATAATTAACGTACGTAATGCAGATATGTTAACGTACGTAATGTATATTCAAATCAGATGAACGTTGGGAAAAGCCGGTCAAAGTCATAAAGTTGGAACGGATACTTTGACAAATACAAGCAACGAATATATGGATTAACGCACGCTACGTTTAGGGGTTAACGTATGCTAAGAAGACTGATTAACGTACGTAAAGAGAAGTGACAAAATACGTAAGGAAAGAAACGAAATCTATTGGACTGAAACTGGAAAGCGATAACATACGCTACAGGACAGCCATAACGTACGTAATGAGGTTAGCGCACGCTATGAAGAAGAACTAGTGCACGCTATCAAGTCAAAAGAAGCTAACGGCTAGTTGAGGCTCCAATGACTATAAATACCACTTCATATGGTATTGAAGATACAACAACGTAAAGCATTCGATATATTGATCAGAGATTATTATACACATTCTTCTTGTTGTAATTGTGCTTATATTGATAGTTTTAGTGTTTATACATTCAACACATACACAAAAGGTAAAAGAAAAGATACGATTGGATTTGGTGTTATTAGGATCAAGGATCCGACATTATTAGAATCGCAATTGATATCTAAGTGAGGTTTATCTAGTACTCATAGAAAGCTAGAGTGGTTGATTCCTTGTCCAATAGAAAAAGAAAACAGTTTAACTTGGACCTACACAAAGACAAGTACAAGCGGTAATATCTCGACAGATAGAAGAGAGATTGTACGGTTTAACTTGGACCTATGGAAGACAAGTTTGTAACGGTTATCTCTCGACCGATAGAGGTTGATCTTCATCCTATTGAAAAAGATACCGAGAGAGGATGTAGGCTTCGTTAATAGCCGAACCTCTATAAATCCTTGTGTCATTTAATTTCCGCATATTTAATTTATGCTTCCGCAACACGGCGCATAATACCTATATTGCTTCAACAATATTTATAAAATCATTTCTGCGTGCCGATTGGTTATGTGTAAGATTTTTAGTCGGGCACATATGGCCGTGTGTTGATGTTTCCACATTGGACCATGCGCACGAGAAGATTAATTCGTGTGACTAATTAGGTACACTATCTCACGAATATCATGGATTACATATACGGGGTGGACATGTGCACGGACACATTTCTGGATCGGACGTACTGTGATGTCCGTCTTAAGCCATATTGATTGTTGTTCATACGCCATGTGTGACTAGTTATGTCCCATGGTTTGCAATTGATTGTTTCTTACACCCGAAGGGTATGTCCAACAGTCGGGTTTGTTTCATTGAGATCTATTATATATGAATTGTATAACATCTTGAGAATTTATTATCATGTATATCTGACCCTGTATTTGGGAGAAATACTTGTTGTTTGTACTTTAGGTCGAGGGAAGGCCAAGGCATGGGAAAAGCATTGTGACAGTGAAGGTGTAATACCACAGGTATTTCATGCTTTAATTACCGTGTAATTCATAAATTATAATGCAATTTCTATCATTTGTGATGTTGTCTTCTTATATTATGTGGTTTCATTAAAGTGCTATTATGGAGGTGAATAGAACGGAGGTGACGTACCTTAATGCCGTTGAACGATTATTGGTGCAAATATGACAGTGGCCAACGTCTTGTTTCCCGAAGAATTGTTGACGAGTGAAAAGGTAGTCACCCCGAGATGGTTAAAATGCAATAAAATGACTAAGGGACTGAGTGACTAGCGTACGCTAGATGACATGCATAGCGTACGTTATATTCGTAGCATTACGTACGTTAACAAAAATAGGTTACGTACATAAGGCGAGAACTGGTCTTCTGATCAGAATCTTTCTTTTTGACACGGATTGGGTACTTTCGGTGGGCTATAAAACAAACGAGTCAACTGTTTGTAACGTACATTAATTGTTGAGCTTAACATACACTATTATAAGGTTGCTTACGTATGTTATGGTCCCCTACGTATGTCATAGATGGGGACAGTCCAGGCAGTAGCTTTTGATCGACCATTACGTACGTTAACTAGAAGACATTATGTACGTAATGCTTTTTACGTACGTAACCCTTAAGTGTTAATGTGCGTAAAATGCAATTGTGTGTTATAAATTAACACATCCTCCTTCATTTTCCTCGGCCAAAAACACTTGTGCAGCCTTCTTAAAACCTTTCCCAATCCCTTAGATGATTCTTAGCCTCCATAACACTTGTATTGACATAAAGGAGAGGATTACTCAAGCTCTAGTGAAGGTCATCTAGGTCGATCGATCCATTCTTCATTCCTCCTCATTGTTTTTTGTTGGTTCGTCATCGTTCTTCAATTTTCTCCATCTATTAAGGTAAGTCTAGCAAATCCTTGAAGTTATTTTTAGGTATTGTTGTTATGTCAATTGGATTACGGGTATTTGGGTAGTTTTGTTGCTTAACTTTCGTAGATAATCAAACCGGATGAACTTGTAGTAATCAAAACTATCGTTGTAAGTATAATTCGTTCTCGAACCATTGATTCATGTATCTTGTTGTAATGATCATATGCGAATTTCACATTTCAAATCGACCTTGGAAACATCAACTTTAACTAATTAATTGTAGGAGAAATTGTGTTAGGAATCCAGTCACCGTATGCTAAAATCGTTGAAACCCACCTTGCTAGTATAATTATCAATTGTTAATTCAACTAGGTGGAATCGAGCTTGATAGTATTACCATCATTAAGAATCGACCATTGAAATCGTTGTGTAAAACAGTAACCCACCTAATTGAGAACTCGGAGTAGAGAATTGAAATAGTAGATAATGGAATTCGATTTTACTATAGTCGATTTTTGACAACCGAAGCAATGTTGGGGATAATCTTGTTAAGCAAATTGTTATAACAATCAATAATCAAAGAATTAAAGAATTTAACAATGCTTGTCGCTATTGAGCTTAGAATCATGATATTAGCTTTACAAAATTGAACTAAGTTAAGAATTCAGTTAAGAAAGGGATGGGAAACTAGTTTTATTCGCCGTTGTCCTTACGAAATGTTAAACAAGGAATATGTGATTAGCTTGAACTTGATCAGTCGTGGAAGTTCAAATTGTCGTAAGGCACTTACCGTCGGAATTAAGACAAGTGAAACCTTGCTCGGATTATGCTAGTTTTATTTACAATATTCAGAAAACTTGAATGTGTCGTTGCATGATGAATGCCGAACGATTGTCTTTCTCTAGAAACTGTGTTATGAATGGACGATGTGTTGGGGGTAAAACCTGAATGGTACCCGTGTGGAAATGTGTTGAGGGATAAGACCTAAAATGGCACCCACGTTCCGGAGTATTTCCGTATAGATACTTCCGTGGCCCTTGGTCACGACCTTGGGGTTTAAGTGCTAAAAGAGAAAGACAACGTCGTATATACTGTGAATTGTCATCTATATATTATGTGGTACGGTATTATCGAATCGTGAATTTTGTTGTGAAATACTGCTATTGATTATCATTATCTAATCTCGATTTGTCTGGCACGATTCGTCGTGTCAGGTAAATTTTTTGAATATGTGCAGGACATTCCCGAGGGTTCCGGTCAGTCTTGAACGGTGTTGGAATAAAGTTCTGCTACAATATGTTTTAATTAAATTTCCGAAAGCTCTGTTTATGTAATAATCGTGTTTTGAATTATGTTTTCTTTCAAGACATTCCGTTCCATGTTATGTAACTGTGGACTCACCTATTTTATAATACCTTATTTAAAATATCAATTTCCTAAAATAGCCTTGTGGGTTCCACACAGGATTCATGACACTGTAATGCCCCGGTAAATTTTGGGGGTGTTACAGAAAATGGTATCAGAGCGATCGATTCCTGTTGAAAAAGTTTTTGGCAAAATTTCTTTTTATTTCCAAAAATATTATCCAAAGTCCAACACCCCAAGCGACCGTAACTCTTCAGGGTAATGCAAAGTCTGTAGAGTATGTGTTTTCTAATTGGGTGCAACGTTTAATTTGCACGAGATAATTGTGTGTTGAATTGGCCATTAGATTAATATTATCTGTAATGGCACGGCGTGAAGCTAGGAGGATAGTAAACGATGTTGTGGGTTCCGTCGTGAACCAGAACGAGGACAGGCACACTGCCGAGACCGTTCCAGTTGGGAACCAGCCGCCACCGATTAATCAAAACGATCAGGAGGTGGAACGCTAGAATAACAATCATGGAGGCATGGACCCGGCTTTCATACAAACCCTCGCCCAGGCTATTGCCATGGGTATCGCCCAAGTCAACCAAACAGAACGGATACCGGTCATCAACGTGGAGAAAAATGCAAGGAGAGACCGATGGGTGGGTGAGATGCTGAAAGCTAGGCCATCATTATTTGACGGAACAGGGGAGAAACACGTCGACGACTGGATTTCCAAAATGGAGACCGCCTTCGATGTGATCGGTTGTCCAGGAAACCGAAAGGTGCCGCTCGGGCTTAATCAGATCCACGCCACTGCTGCGCACTGGTGGAGAACTTACAAGCCAAAAAACTGAGTAGTCGGGTGGGCCGAATTTGCTCGGCTATTGAGGAATGAGTACTGTCCTAGATCAGCCAAAACCGCTCGTGCATGGGACTTTTTCAGTGCTAGACCGCAGAATTTGCCAGTGTCGGAGATCATTCGGGCCTACCGTACTGAGTTAAGTTACGTCTCACAGATGGTGCCATTAGAGGATCAATGAATTTGTCACCTTGCGCAGAGATTGCCGAAAGATGTACAACGTTATGCCGCCTGATTCCACTGTATGACCCTGAGGGCGTACGAGGATGTAGTCACAGCATATGCTGGTACTGTTGTTAATACTGACACCGGGAACAATTTCAAGAAGCAGAAGATATCTAATCATTCAGGGAGTACCAACAAGACGAACTCGGGGTCCGTGTCTTCTTCTAAGTCAATAGTTTCGTACCAACAGAAGGGTGCATCTGATTGGCCTTACCGTAAAGACTGCTTCAATTGTGGCATATCCGGACATACCAAGGACTAGTGTCACAAGTCGGCTACCAAATATTTCTCTTGCGGAAAGATTGGACACATGTCTCGTTACTGCTGGCGAGCCAATCCTACACAAAACTTAGCTTCTCATGAGAGTCAACAAGTCTCTGTAAAATCCTCCAGGGCACCTTCCGTTTCCAACTACCGAGCTCTACCCCATCAGACTCAACCACCACCACATGGTGTCAGTCGAGGCCGTGGGCACGGCGGTGGTACTGTATCCTTTTCCGAGTCATTGCCGTCCCGTGTATTCGAACTGAGGGCTACAGATGGTCAGTCCGCGCCAGCTATCTCATGTACACTTCTTGTTAACTCCCAGCATGTTCATGTACAATTTGATACCAGAGCCACACATTCGCTTATATCTATGTGTTGAGTATTCGAATCTTGCTTGTGTGCCTTGTGAATCCTTTACTGTTAAACTACCCGAGGGTAGTAGAGTAGGCGGCAATCTAGAAGTTCGAGACTGCCAGATCTGCATCAATGATCGTGGTCGGGATGCAAATCTTATGGTTTTTCTGCTTCAGAATGAAGATATCATTTTAGGTATGGACTGGATGCCCATGCACAGGATGATACTAGATACCTACCACTTGACTATTTCCATCATGGCTTGTGATGGTACCACGCATGTTATCAAGGGTCTAGAACACTTCAGTACAAAAGGGTGTCTCTGTTAGGAATACTTGTTAGATTTTGATGATGTCATTAATTTAAAATCAAATGTTTATTACTTGGCAAAATGTAAGGAAGAACCAAATGAGTATCTTCCATAGGCCAAAATATGTTAAGTATAAAACTTGGCAAAATGTAAATAAGAACCAAATGAGTGTCTTCTGTAAGCCAAAAGTTAGTTAGGCTGAAAAACGGCTAAGTACTAAGTACAGCCTAGTCCATCAGAGAAGTACAGCCGACTCCAGTCAGAGTAGCTCTGGTCAACTAAATTTGTCAGTGAAGTTTGACCAGACTGCAGCCGAGGTACCTCAGGGAAGTCACACCGACTGCAAGTCACAAAAGGAATGAAGTGAGAGGACCTACCTGCAGAGATGTAAGCTGCACATCAGCCTACTCGACTACAGCCTAGTACTCCAAGTCCACGTCAGCATGCTTTGAAAAGTCAAATATTACGGAAAGCTCACATGCAACGTGAAGAGACAAATTGGAGTGATTCCCGCAAGAGATATGATTTAATTAAATCATCCTGACCCACCGTGAAGACTTTAATCCTTTTATATTCAAAAGATTCGGCGCTCACATGCAGAAGTCCTCACAACGGTCGGAAGATAAAATTAAATAATGGGAATCCAGCCTTGCAACGTTCAGAAAAGATTAAACAATGAAGTCTCTCTCCAACGGACGGATTTGTTCAAAGATTTGCAACGGCTACAAGGAAGAAGCTCAGAGATCTGACCTATATATATCCAGAGATTTGAAACTGTGCAACTACCGGTGCGAACATACATTCTAGCGATCAAAGCAATCAAGCAATCTCAAGCAATCAAATAGCATCGTGAAAAGAGCAGATCTAAAAGTTCATACTTAAGGAAGCTCTTAAGTTGGAGAAGACAAACACTCTTGTCTATAATCTTGAGTACGGGGTACTTCACTGGTTGAAGTAAGAGACTGTAAAGGCATCCAAGGATCGAGGATCAAGAGGTGCAAGGCAGTCAAGTGTGTGTACAACGGCACGGATTTCCACTGGTTGGAAGCTGTTGTAGTGTGTTGTGAATCACTGTAATATTTATCACTGGTTGAAAATTATAGTGAATTCATCTCCAACTGGTTTGGAGAAAAGTGGATTAGTAGAGGATTACCCCACCTCTGAGACCACTATAATTGCTTGTGTTATTTACTGTTTTACTGCATCATACTTTAACTGATGCATACATTGTTAAGTGTTTTATTAAGATTAATTTATATTCGTCATCAGCTGACTTCCGCACTTATCCAAAAACAAACGACTCCAAGTCATTTGTTTGACTATCAGCTGAAGAAACTCACTCTTCGTGAAAAAGAGTTCAAGAGTTTCAACAAGTCTATTCACCCCCCCCCCCCCCTCTAGACTTGTTTCTGGACGACTTGTGACCTACAAGTGGTATCGGAGAGGTTGGTTCATTTTTTCTCACGAACCAGATCTATACTAGATATATATCTTATCTCTCACTTTATA
This sequence comes from Orobanche coerulescens, assembly GCA_033398695.1. Classification (NCBI taxonomy): domain Eukaryota; kingdom Viridiplantae; phylum Streptophyta; class Magnoliopsida; order Lamiales; family Orobanchaceae; genus Orobanche; species Orobanche coerulescens. The sequence continues at coordinate 88,985,315 of CM065809.1, forward strand.
ATGGAACACATGCACTCTAGACTACCTGTCTTTTCAGTTGACGAGTATGATCTCTGGAAGATAAGAATGCAGGCACACTTATCTTCAATCCATGACGACATGTGGTGCATCATTGAAGACGGTCCATTCATTTTTGAGAAGGACAACACGGTAGGAGATCGCAGCTGGGAGGCCCGAAAAGATTCCTAAGAAGAGAACGGAGCTGACCCCCGAAGAGAGAAAGCTGGCCAATCTTGACAACAGGGCCACAGATGTGTTATACCAAACTCTTGACAAATCCACCATGGTCAAGATCAAAAACTGTAAGAATGCCAAAGAAATTTGGGACACATTAGCTCTAATGTGTGAAGGAACGGAGCTGATCAAGGAAAACAAGTTGTCAATAGCTATCCAAAAGTTTGACAACTTTAAAATGAAGAATGGTGAATCTATAGACCAAGTGGACACAAGGTTCACTGAAATTATCAATGAAATCAACTCCCTGGGCAAAACCTATGGCAACAGGGAAATGGCACTTAAGGTCCTCAGATCGCTCAACCCCGAATGGAGCATGAAGGCTGTAGCCATGAGAGAGTCCAAAGACCTGAATAAAATAAAGATTCAGGAGCTGTTCTCTGATCTAAAGGCTTATGAGTTCGAGCTTCCAAGCTCATCCTCAACTGAGCCTGCAGAGAAGGGAATCGCATTTGCAGCCGAGTCCCCTGCTAAGAGCTTATCTGATATGAAACCTCCAAATCCACTAGATTTTGAGGAAGAAATGGCTTTCATAATGCAAAGGTTCAGCAATTTCAGAAAGAACTACTCTAAGTATAAGAAAAACTACAAGGAGAACCCAAGAAGGAACCGGAAATCGGGAAGTCGGAAAGTTGAATGCTACAACTGTCACAAAATAGGACACATCCAAATGGATTGTCCCGAGCTCAAGAAGGACGAAACCAAGAAGGAGGTGGGCAGAAAGGAAGACAGAAGAAAAGCTCTCATCGGAGAAGACCAGGAGCATGTCGAATCAAGCGGCGGTTTCTTTTCTGATGAAGACGAGGAGTATGATTGCCTGATGGCAAACTTAGCTGATGAAGAGGTAACTTCTAAACCCACCGGTTCAAATAATAGCTCACCATGTCACAAGATATGGATCTACATGAATCGGTAAATCAGCTTATTTAAAGATTTTGAAACACTCAAATCGCACACCAAGTCAGACAAGAGAGAAGACTCACGCAAGATGAGAATAGGCGGTGAAAAATGATTTCAAAAACTCGGCTAGATTTAAATAAGGTTGAGACAACTACGGTGACTTTAAAAACTGAGGCAAGTGTCAATACAATTTGAGATAGACCGGCTAAATATTTTACTTAAAGAAAAATCACCGCACTTGCTCATGCCAAAGCCGAGTTTACTAAAGCGGCACAGATAAATAAAACTCAGGCGCAGGAAATAACCTCCCTGAAAGCGTCTTCAACTCTGGGCGAATTGTGTACTTATAAAAGGTAATTATATACCAAATCAGGCCTTGGATATGATTCTCACACTCCCTATAGTTCTGAAACCAAGTTTATCAAGGGAGAAACAATAGTCTCATCTGAGCACTGTATAAACCGATATTCAAAAAGCAGGCAACCGAGTCAAACGTCTAGCTGCCGGTCGGGTTACACAGACATCCACCTAGACAGCGACTAGCAATGGCGAGCAAAAGCAAGATCCAGACAACATGCCCACTATTACCAACAACTTCCCAAAAATAGATTTCATAATGGAAGGGGCAGATGGAAACCTCAAGGTTATCCTAATCACCAAAATGAACAAGTGTGGAGACCACAAAAGTTTAATAAATGGTCTCAGCCTAGATTTAGAAATGGCCCACACTATCAAAATTTTGAGGAATATCCGGTATACAATCCAACCAGGAGATTTAGACCTCGACCACAGGCACCTTATAAGGGTTATAATGATAATAACAATTTCCATAATCCAAGGAGAAATCAATTCTCCAGGAAACCAACTAACCCCAAAGGACCCACACAAATTTGGGTACCTAAATCTCTGCTTATTTAATTGCAGAAAAGGTGGAAGGACTACAACCACATCTCCTCAAGCTCAAATTTTTGAGGTGAAGAATGGTTTGTAGACTCTGGATGCTCGAGGCATATGACCGGGAACAAGAAGATGCTGACCAAATACATCAAAGAAAGAGGTCCCGATGTAACCCTTGGAGATAGCTCTAGAGGACAGACAAAAGGCTTTGGAGAGCTGCACCGAGGAAACATTGTCATATCCAAAGTCCATTATGTCAAAGGGCTCAAGTACAACCTCCTGAGCATAAGCCGTTACGTGACGAGAAGAATCTAGTAGTCTTCACCATCTTGAAGTGTATGGTGATAGACATCTTATCTGGAGAAATAAAGCTACAAGGATTCAGAAGAAGAGATGTCTACATGATTGATTGGAACACAGGAACACCTAACTCCTGTTTTCTATCCAAGACAGTAGCTGAGAATGGATGGCTGTGGCACAAAAGACTATGTCACCTGAACTTCAAAGCCATCAACAAGATTAGCTCTCAGAAGCTGGTCAGAGGACTTCCAAATGAAGTATTCAAGAAGGAAGCACTGTGTGATGCATGTCAGAAGGGAAAGCAGACCAAGGCATCGTTCAAGCCAGTTCAGCCTACAACGCTCACAACAAGGATCTTAGATCTACTCCACATGGATCTATTTGGTCCTATCAAGCCAAGAACTTTGAGCGGCCGAAAGCATGCACTTGTAATAGTAGATGATTATTCTAGGTACACTTGGATTATTTTTCTATACAAGAAAAGTGAAACCCTGACCAAGTTACTCGAGGCTTTGAGAAGGATCCAGAATGAGAAATCCCTCTCCATAATCAAGATCAGATCAGATAGAGGAGGAGAGTTTCTCAACAAGGCGATAACTGATTTCAGCGATCAGAATGGAATCCATCATGAGCTCTCTGCAGCCAGGACACCCCAGCAGAATGGTGTTGCTGAAAGAAGGAACAGAACCCTGAAGGAAGCAGCAAGGTCCATGATTGCAGAAGCGGACCTACCCAAAAGGTTCGGGTCAAGTCAACACAACCCGCCACACCTGCATCAGAGTATGATAGTAGGGAGACATGGCAAAACTCCCTATGAGGTTTGGAATAATAGAACTCCTCATTGCTTACTTTCATGTTTTTGGTTGTAAGTGTTTCATCCACAACAACGGTAAAACACAGCTAAATGCCTTTGATGCTAAAACTGATGATGGTCTATTTATGGGATATTCCCAAAGAAGCAAGGCATATAGAGTTTTTAACAAAAGAACCTTAGTTGTGGAAGAAACACCCCATGTTGTCTTTGATGAATCTACCGTTGAGTACAGGAAACAACTTGAGCAAATTGAGAACAAGCTCAAGTCAGCAACCCTTGAAGAAGTCATCATACATGACACTGGAATGGTGGACTCACCTGCAGATCGGCTGATGACCCAACTGCGGTAGCGAAGACCCAATCGGATCGACAGGATCACCAAACCTATCCGATCCGATTCTTTGCGAAGAAGACCCGGCCGAGTCGACAAAGACTCATCTGCGATTCGTAACCAAGCTGCAGATGACAAGGCGTAGCCGATCCATTCTGAGACGAGCCCGGTGATGCAGATAACCACCAGAGCAATCCAACAGGGGGAACAAACCCAGAAGAGGACGAGATCCCCAAATGGCTCAAGGATCATCCAATTCAGCAAATTATCGGAAAATTGACTGATGGAGTCAAGACAAGACAGTCAACTCTACCAGCAGGAATGGCGATGTTCTCATGTTTCATGTCACAAATTGAACCCAAGACTACAGAACAAGCCTTGGAAGATTATTCATGGATTAATGCCATGCAAGAGGAATTGGAGCAGATGGAGAGAAACAAAGTTTGGGAACTAACAGACAGACCCGATCACAAGAAAGTTATTGGCACCAAATGGGTGTATAAAAACAAGAGTGATGAAGACGGAGCTGTTGTTAGGAATAAAGCCAGACTCGTAGCAAAAGGTTATGCACAGTGTGAGGGAATAGATTTTGATGAAACTTATGCACCTGTTGCAAGATTAGAAGCCATCGACTATTCCTCGCATATGCCGCATTCAAGGACTTTGAAGTCTACCAGATGGATGTAAAAGTGCGTTTCGAATGGAATCCTAGAAGAAGAAGTCTATGTAGAGCAACCCCTGTGTTTTGTCAAAGGAGACAAAGTCTATAAGTCATTGAAGGCTCTGTATGGACTCAAGCAAGCACCAAGAGCGTGGTATGAAACACCTGTCGTGTTTCTTGAGAAAAATGGATTTTGCAAAGGGAAAGTGGACAAAACCCTATTCGAGTGGAGCACGAAGGCCACATATTAATAGTCGGTTATGTCGATGATATCATATTCGGGTCAACCAATCCAGAACTATGCGAGAAATTCTCCAACCTCATGCAAGGAGAATTTGAGATGAGTATGATGGGAAAGCTTAACTTCTTTCTCGGATTACAAGTTAAGCAGATGGAAAAAGGAATTTTCATCAACCAAGCAAAGTATACCGAGATCTTATCAAGAGATATGGAATGGAATCACCAAGCCCGCAAGAATTCCAATGAGCACAAGTACTCACCGGATGCGAGACAGGCGAGGCATTTCATGGACTCAACCCACTACGAGGACTCATCGGATCTCTTACGCCTCACTGCAAGCAGGCCAGACATATCATATGCCGTTGGAGTTTGTGCAAGATTCCAGTCCAAGCCGAAGCAATCACACCTTGATGCAGCCAAGAGAATAATTAAGTACCTAAAGTCTACAATTAATGTTGGACTGTGGTACCCCAAGGATGACAACTTCGAGCTATCAGGATACTCAGATGCGGATTTCGCAGGATGCAAAATCAACAGGAAAAGCACTAGTGGAACGTGTCAATTCCTAGGAACCAGACTGATATCCTGGTTTAGCAAGAAGTAGGTATCTAACTCTATCTCCACTACAGAGTCAGAATACCTAGCTGCAGGTAGCTGTTGTGCACAGATTCTATGGATCAGACAACAGTTAAGGGACTATAATATTATTGCCAACGAAGTTCCAATATGGTGTGACAACAATAGTGCTATTGCAATAACCAACAATCCGGTTTTGCACTCAAGGACGAAGCACATTGACGTTAAGCACCATTTCATTCGAGACCATGTACTTAACAAAAGGGTTAGAGTTGAAAGAGTCAGCACAGACTACCAAATAGCTGACATCTTCACTAAACCCTTGCCAGAAGAAAGGTTCCTAGAGCTTAGCAGAGACCTTGGATTACTAGATTGGGAATCTAGTACTGAAGCAAGTTGAGGGAAGGACGGACCCCTCAGAATCAGCCTAAGCTGATGCAGGCGAGAAGACGAAGGCCAGACGAAGCAACTTAGCTGTACAGAATACCAGGCGAGAAGTCAAACTCACCTGTTGCAGAGTGGTCAACAGTCAACAAAATCAGACCAGCTAAGTTCTCTAAACTGACCTCTATATTTTTTTTAATTAATATCTGCCACATTTATGTTGGCCACTTAAGTATACTGGATACAGTTTGGAAAATCGTTTAAACAACAAACTGTATGGAATCTAAATCTGAGTGCGTAGCGGAAGTCTTGGATACAGTTAGTTGCCGTGGATTCAGCAACGACGTATTTGGTGTATACTTAATATATCACAATAATTTCAAACAGTAAAAGCAGAAGGTAAATAACTCCTTAATTTAAGTGGTTCGAGGTAAACCCCTCTCGGTCCTCTGTTCCTCCACACAGTTGTAATAAGTTTTTTATATATTTACTTCGTACACTAGTACGTAATTAGAAACAAACCTATCCTTGTATCGTTCACACAGATTGATACAAAGAATGTCGCTTTCAACCGTTCACAGAGATTGGTTAAAGCTTCCTTCTTGACTAGCTTCTTCACACAGTTCAAAGCTTCGTCCTTATTCGTCCCACACAGTCGAATAACTTGTTGAGTTCACACAGAGCTCGGTTTTTACACGAGGTAAAAAGGTAGGTAACTGTGTAAGAACAGCAGCTTTGAATATCAAGTTCTTGAGCTGATGATAGCTGTTCTTGATGTTGAGCACTGTATATCTCTTTCGTTCTAACTTGCAGTATGCTTTGGAGATATGTTTGCTCTGATGATAACTTTGATAGCTTGAGTATTAGGTTACTTGGGTTCGTTACTGATCTTCAATGTCTTCAAGGATATATATAGTCTCTGAAGAAAGTATCCGTTGAGATATCCATTTGAATAAGATTTCCTTCAACGGGAATATGACATGATCCGGATTTCACGGGATTCTGAAGATCTGAAGACTGACAGTATTTAAATACTTTATCCTTGAGTATTTAAATACTTCTTTGTTCAACGGAACTTGACTTGTGTTCTTTCTTGTCCTTTTGTGAACTGTATGGAAGATGACTGTATTTAGGGCATCGAGACAATTTCCATACTTGATCTTTTACACGTCTTCTTGCTTTGTCTTGTGAGCTTCACGATCTTGATTCGGCGGAGTCTTCGATATAGGATAAAGCCTTGAAGCCTCGATACAGTTTTCCTTTACTGTATTTGGCATATATGTCAAAACCTTCTCAATAACAAATAACAATCGATACAGGGATCGGGTATCTCGGCTTGATTCGATACAGGGTGTTTGTTTTTCCCAACAATTTCCCCCTTTTTGACAATTTGCCAAGACTAACTTACTTAACTCTTTGAGTCTTCTTGATGATGCCAAAACCTTCCTCATGAAGCATTCTTCTTCGATGACTTCTGGCAGATTTCTTGGTCTTTTGTCAATAGGTCTGACTTAGTGACTTAGTCTACAATAATGAACTGCTCGCAGGCACGTTCGATACAGTTTACAACTTAAGCCTATGATTGGCGCGTAGGCACAATCTTACAATGTATTCTAAGTTTACAACTGAAACTATGAACTGTTCGTAGACTAGTTCGTACAGCTTATTTTTCAATCAAGTTTATCTAACTTGAGATTCTTATCAAACAATTTTAAATAATCATACATAAACACAGTAGATTACGAGTTGTAATCTTTCAAGACAAACAAACTATTTTATTGATATTCAAAATGATTGAGTACAAAGTTTGATGTTTCGAATAGAAATTACAAAAATAAAAGTAATATACATAAATTTCATATCCTTATTTATAATCCGCATGCCTCCATGGTCTCTTTCCTTGCTCGTACTCGGTGCCGCGCCACCAGTTTTGAAGTGAATCATTGCCTCGTTCCTGGTAAATCGCTCTTCCTTCATATGAACGATCAAAGGCAAGTATCCAATCTTCTGGATGGGTGACCCGATCTCCTCTTCTATTTTTTGATTTCATCTCGATTTGGAGAGGGAGTTTACCTTCTTCTAGCATTTTTGAAAACTTATCTGCTGCCTCCGCTAACGTCTTATAATTTTTGAAGATGGCGGATTCCCTGATGAGTCTGACAAAATATCTCATCAGTTCATTCTTCCTCCAGTGCTTCACTTCGTCGGCAGTTGGGTTGCGGTTGGTCGGCAGACGTATTTCCGAAGGTCTTTGGATAAGAGTTTGCCAAGGGACATTTGGGTCATGGAATTCTGGTCTGGAGCCTGAAATTTTAAAGCTTTGGGATTGAGGTGCTAGCTTGTTCAATTCGGCAGCGATACTGCTCTGAGCAGCCTCAAATTCCCTTTCCTGTTGCAGTCTTATTCTCCTTGCAGCTTCTCGTGCCTCTTCCCCCTTTTTGGCTTCATCAAGACTTTGCAGGATTTCAAGAGCGGCGTGCTGTTTGGTCTCGATCTTGGTTATTCTTTCGAAGGGAGGAAAGAGTCTGCGACATATCTTTAATACATTTGTCGTGAGCACGCAGCTTGAGAGTCGTTCTCAATCATTGCACAGCGGTCTTGGCTTCACAATTCTTGTCTTTGTAGCTTCCTCCTTCACGATTGCTCCTGTTTATCTTCCATGATCTTCAAGGCTTGCTTGAAAACTTCTGGCAGAAGAATGAATGCGTCGACAACTCGAGATACTTCGTGTTGAAGAGTGGTCATTTCTTCTACGGCAGAGGTGTGCATCCAATTCAGTGCCTTTTCAACGGAAGATAGAGCGTTTACTGCATCTTGGATAAATACAGTCTGAAGGCCAAGAGCTCGCAGGCGCTCTTTACGTGCAGCAGAGATTGGAGAGTCAGGCTGGGCGAAGTCTTCAGCGCCGTTCAACCTTCTTACATTCACGGATGGACGTGAAGTAAGTTGGACATCCTCAGGTTCAGTACCGTCCTCGGATTCCAAGGTTGCAGGGGCGGGGGCAGCTTCTTGTGGTTCGGCGACAGTTGGTTCAGAAGCGTCCTGTGGCGAAGGTTCTTCGGCGGATATGGATGCAGGAGGGACTGAATCCTCCTGTTGGTTGGCAGGAATGGCTTCTTCGGTCGCAACAGGCTCGGGTGCCTGTTCCAAAATTTCTTGATCTTCCTCGACTGGAGGGACTGATTCCTCCTGGTCGGGAATGTTCTCCGGCTGTGGCGAAGGTGGATTGGCTTGGTTAGAAGGTCCTTCGTCTTTTCTGGGTGGAGAGGCGTCTCGGGCTTCAGCCTCTTCACGGCTCATTCTCAGACCTTCTTGAAGAGCATCGTCGTCGTCGTCTGAGTCATGATCGTCGTCATCTTTTGGATTTATGGGAGAGTCCTCTTACTTCTTCTTTCCTTTTCTTCTGGCATCAGATTTGTGCAGCAGGTGGCTTTCAATGAGGTCTTTGCAAGAGGCGTTGTCCCATCGTAGCAGGGCCTCAATTTCAGTTGAGTCTGTTACTTCGGAGACGAATCGCTCTTCGTGGCTCCATTCGCTCCAATTGTACAGTGTGTCGTACGGAGCTAGCCTATAGCCTTTCCATTGCAGAAATCTTTCGTACGCTTGGTCAATTTGAACCGAAAGAAGTGTTTGATTTATGATCGAGTCAGGGGAGGGACTTCGAATAACGTCTGGAGACGCTGTTTCGAGGGATTCCGGTACAGGTATGGGATCCTGCACGGAAGATGGACTCCTTGCAGGGGATGGTGCCCCGAAGGAAATTGGATCCTGCACGGGTGTGGGATCCCGCAGAGGAGAGGTAGCTTTTGGCTCCGAATGGGCAGCCGACGTGCTAACGTCTTGAGTGTTGGCAGATGTCTCTATATCCGTCGTAGCCGCCAAAGGCTCGGGATCTACTGTCGATGCAGTAGGAGACACCTCTTCCACAGGGGTTGGGCCCTGGGGTTCTCCAGTGGGTTGCGCCACGGGCGAGACATCCTCGGAGTGCTTGGTTTTGATTTTTGAGAGCCTCCTGAGTCTCTTCTTGGACTTCTCACCAGCAGAGTGTTTGCTGTGAGAACGCTTGCGCTTCTTCTTTGAAGATTCCATTTCTGGGACCTTCACGGTTTCATCTCTTGGGTTGTCAGAAATAGGCATGTGCCTGGTTCTCGGATGGTTGGCATGCATGGTGCTCTGGTTATAAGCAGTGGGCTTGACGCCTCCTAAATATATCCGTGAGCTATTTTTCTTGGCGTCGGAGGATTGCATCACTCCGCACCTCGTCAGAATGTAGTTCAGCATTAAACCAAATGATTTCTTTTGGGTGGCAGGCTTGCACACCTCTTCTTGAAGACGTTTCAGAATGATTTGGCACCAATTGACCTTTTCACAGGTCAAAATAGCTACCATCATTCTGAACCTTAGATTCGTGCACATCTCGAACGCACCGGTTCGATTTTCAATGATTCTGGAACAGAAGTCATGCAGATAAACGAAATGAAGAAGAAAATTTTTCTTGTGACAAGTGGTTGTCACCATATCAACCACTTTGGACCCTGTAAAAAGTCCATAAAACTTGGTAATCAGCTCTTGAGACCCGAACGTCTCAAGCTGGTCCATGGTCAGGCCGTCGGCGGGCAGCCTGTAGATTTTCTGGAGTAGGTCGCTATTGATGCAGATTTGCACTCCTTTGACTGTTGCAGTGATGTCAGCAACGTGTCCTCCTTGGGCTAGTGACAGAAAACGGACGGCGGCGTTGAGGTAGAATTCCTCAACCAGATGGGCGTCGTATTTGTCGGCAGTTTTGCTCCCGAAGCGATAGAGACCTTGTTGTTCAAGACGAGTAATGATATACTCCATTGGTTCGGTGTCGTTGATTTCCGAGATGATACGCTCGATGATGACAGGTTTCGAGAAGATCCGGCCATCAATGATGTTGGAGGTTTTCTTCAGAACACGGGAAGAAGATTGACTAGCCATGGATGTTTTCTTAAAACGAAGGTGGAAGAAAACAGTAGAAATTCGCAGTGAATATGCAGAAAATATGTAGGCTGTTTGCTTGAGATCTCTTGTAATTGCAGAAAGCGTAAAGAGTCTCTAATGGCAGATACAGTCCTTTTATACTTGGGCGGCGAAATAGGGTTTTGCAGAGTACGAATGGTCAGATTTTAAGGGATGGGAACTGGTTTTGAAATCGACGGTCAGGATGGATTTAGTGTAACTGGTACGCTAATCCATTAAAAGGTTTTAAAATACAGCGGGTCCCACTTCTGACATAGGTTGATACCCTAAATGCCTAAAACGGCGGTTTAAAAAAATAATAAACAATTTAAAAACATCGCGGCTTTTGAGATTCAGTTGTCCAGATGTCGTGTAAGGCATTTAATGAACATGACGTTTGACATAAAAACAGGGCACGTGGACAAAAATTATTTTAAAAGGAAATAATATTATATTATATCTTGAATCGAAATCCTATAGTATGTCTTGTTCTCCGTCGATCTGACGTTCCCCCTTAAAAAGGTACTAATAGGTTTTGAATTCCATACAGCAATATTTGGATTAATGCTGTATTCATGGGTCCTACAGTATTCCCCCTTAATTATTGCACACATCAGCTGTAGAATTCATATGCCTTCATTCGCTACTGATCTTGTATTGATGTTTCGAGTGTATAGATAATTAATGTTGAATACCGTATTCACGGGTCTTACAAAGATTCCCCTCAATTGTTGAGTAAAAACAGTAAATTTACTTACAGGAGTCCGCCGTAGTATTCCCAATTCTGTTCTTAGCATGTTGAATCTTGCCGTGTCGAGAGGCTTGGTGAAAATGTCGGCCACTGGATGTCCGTATGAACTTTTTCCGTGCAAACATCCTTGTTCTCGACATGATTCCCGATAAAATGATGCTTCATGTTGATATGCTTAGTGCGCGAGTGCAAAACAGATTGTGCGTGATTGCGATTGCACTCGTGCTATCACACATGATTGAGTCTCTCTAGCATCGATTCCATAATCGACAGCTTGTTGCCGCATCCGGAGGATCTGCATTCAAGCCTACCGGCAGCATAGTACTGATTCACCGTGGAAGAGAGCTAGCCAATTGCTTCTTCTTGAACCAAGAAACGAGTCTAGGTCCGAGAAAGTGACAAGTTCCACTTGTACTCTTCCTATCTAGCTTGCGACCTCCGAGATCCGAGTCGTTGTATCCAACTAAATCGAATCCGCCTTCCTTAGGATACCACGATCCTGCATCGACTGTTCCTTTAACGTATTTCAGATTCGTTTAGCCGTATTGAAGTGTGATTCCTTAGGTGCAACTTGGTATCTCGCACACACTCCAACAAAGCTGGATATCGGGCACTGCTAGCCGTTAGTGCAGGAGCGAACCAATGAGCTTCTGTAGAGTGATTGGTCAAACGGCTTTCCGGCTTCATCGGCACTAATTTGCACGGAAGTGCTCATGGGGTTGGCGAGGATTTGGAATTGTTCATTCCAAATTTGTTGAGAAGCTCCTTCCGTATTTCTCTGGTTGATGAATATTCATGTAGGCAAATCGCTTTACCTGCAAACCTAGGAAATAACTAAGTTCCCCATCATACTCATTTCAAATTTGCTTTGCATGAGATGTGAGAACCTTTGACATAGAGCAAGGTTAGTTGAACCAAAAATAATATCATCGACATAGATTTGTACCATTAGAAGGTCATCACCTTCTGTATCTTGAACAAGGTTTTGTCGACACCTTTCTCAAATCCGTTGTTGGTTAGAATCTTGGGACAGGTTTCGTACTGTGCTCTAGGGGCTTGTTTAAGTCCGCTGGCGCTTTCCTTAGCCTCGTAAACTAGATCGATACCGTCTGTGTTGGCAAACCCCGGTGGTTGTTCAACATAAACTTCTTCCGTAAGCTCTCCATTCAGAAAGCACTCTTGACGTCCATTTGGTATACGATAAAACTCTTATGGGCGGCAAAGGCTAAAAATATCCTAATGGCTTCTAGTCTCGCTACAGGCGAAGGTTTCATCATAGTCGATTCCTTCTTCCCGACAATAGCCTTGTGCTACTAGTCCTGGATTTGTTCCTTATGATAAGTCCATTTCCATCCTTTTTGTTTGAAATACCCATTTGGTTCCTATAACCGATTGGTGTGTCGATGCAGGTACAAGATACCATACATTGTTTCTTTCAAACCGTTAAGCTCTTCTTCCATAGATGTTATCCAATGAGAGTTGTTAAGAGCGTCTATGGTCGAAACAGTTCGGTGGGCTAAGAATACGCGATAGTGCACATATTGAGTCTCCTAAGTTCGGATTGAGATTTCCATTCGAAAGCTGTGAGACTTGACATTAGATTCTTCTTGTGCACAAAGTACATTTCCTAGTGTACTCTGTATTCTCCTACGAGTAGAAACACTGTATTAATGTTTCCAATGATCGGCTCTTGCGGGTGATCTCTCAACCATCTTCGGTCGGGTTCTAGTTCAGATCCGTCTTGTATCGAAAGTTTCGTGGGTACGGCTTGACATGCGGCGTCGGCTTCATCCACATCGATTCTTACATGCGGGGTTGATTACTAAATCAACTACAGTTCTATGGGTGTAGGTGGATCCAAGATAGATAGATGGTGAATGTCCCGAGTGATATCATCTACTCTGTAGGGTCATGGTGTGGTTCGTCGAACACTACATGAACGATTCCTCGATCATCACCTCCTTTTATTAAAGATTCTAAAAGCTTTCTTGTGGAGGAGTATCCTACGAATATTCCTTCATCTGATTTTTCATCAAAGGTTCTAAGTTGGTCATTCCCGTTGTTCAATACATAACACCTGCATCCAAAAATGTGAAAATACGAAACTAATGGAGTTTTGTTATTCCATACCTCGTAAGCTGTTTTGTTGTGGTGCTTGTTGACGATCTGACGGTTTTGAGTGTAGCACGCTGTATTGGTTGCTTCACCCCAGAAACGCTGCGGCAATTTGCTTGCGGCAATCATTGTCCTTGTTGCATCTTTCAACGTCCTATTCTTTCGCTCGGCAACACCATTTTGTTGAGGTGTACGGGCAGCTGAGTACTCGTGCTGTATTCCATTCTCCGAACAGTATTGCTCTATAAAGCGGTTAGTAAATTCAGTACCTCTGTCGGAACGAATGCACACGATACTCGATGCTTTTTCATTCTGCAACTTTCTCAGGAGCTCGGGCAGCCTTGATGTTGTTTCCTTCTTCTTGCTAAGAAAGATCGTCCAAGCATACCTGGAATAATCATCAACAACAACCATGCAATATTTCTTACCTCCCAAACTTACTGGGTCTACAGGACCGTAGAGATCCATGTGTAGCATTTCCAACACTCTTTGGGTTGAAAGGTAGGATTTGCTTTTCAGGGTTGACTTGATTTGCTTGCCTTTCTGGCATGGTCCGCAGACGCTGTCCTTCTTGAATGACACATCTGGCAAACCTCTAACCATACCCTGTCTTGAAAGCTTGTTGATCGTCTTGAAGTTGACGTGAGACATCCTCTTGTGCCATAGCCAGCTAAGATCTGCAGTGCCTTTGGCAACAAAACACGGAATTGAGGAGCTCATAGGCTTCCGATCGGAATGTACATATTACGATCTGCTTCTGTAAGCACAACTTCCTTGGTTTGGGTGTTCTTGACTCTACAAACGATCTATATAGAACTTCACCGAGAAGCTGTTTATCACGTAATCGGCTAATACTAAGTAGATTATACTGTAAGCCTTCAACATATGCAACATCGGTGACCTTGAATTTCCCGACAAGTAGGTTTCCTTTCCCTCTTGTTCTTCCTTTAGATTTATCACCGAAGCGAACTTTCGGACCGCGACCTTCTACAAAATCAGATAGCTTGCTCCTGTCTCCAGTCATGTGACGAGAGCATCCACTATCGAAGTACCAGGTATCCTCCTCTAGAATGTCCTGTAACAAAGAAATTAGGTAGATTTAGGTCCCCTTTGATTTTTGGGTCCATATATGTTAGTTCCTTTAGGTACCCATATTTTCCTGACAGCAATTGGTTTACTGTAGGATCTACTCGGTACAGTGTTGCGATATCTATGGGGGGCATATCCGTAGTTGTTATAATCATGATAATTACTATGCATGTAAAATTCAGGGTTATTATTATTATTCCAGTACGAGTGCCGTCTAGGAGGTGGAGCCATTTTCCTGGGCCTAACAGGTTGTCTTCTGGGTCTCCAGTTGGATTCCCAATGCTGTTGTTGATACTGAACTGGCATCTGCTGTCTTGAGGGATAACGGGGCTCCTGTATCCAATACCTAGGCGCATTGTACTGAGTGTACTGCTGTGCGGGCCTTTGGTGGTTGGATACTGCCTTCTTTCTGAATGACTGTCGGCTTTGATGATATGCTTATGGAGCATGCTGTAGATTTCGCCTTCTGAGTGGTTGTTGGTTCCACTGTCTCGAATAGTAGAGTTGAGGGGGCGGAATTGCAGCCTTCGGTTTTCTCGGTACAGCAGGTTCCTTTATGGGACTAGGAGTATCTTCCGATTCTGGAATGTGTTCCACACTCTTGACGAACACAGTACTAGTTTTACCTTTATTCGAACATGAGCTGTATCCTAAGCCACTTTTATCATGAGCATGTTGCCCAGTGCTCAGAATTTCTTCCATTCTTTTGGACGATTTTTCAAAAGACTTCAGAATGGTCTCAAGTTCGTTCTCGCTTCTCGAGAGTTGTAATTTTGGTTTGTAGTAGAACCAAATCATTTGTCTTGCTCTCATTATGGGTTTTAACCTCATTTAGTTCATGAGCAAGTTGATGATTGCTCTCCATGAGTTTTTCAAAATCGACCTTCTTTGGTTTCACAATCAAGAGACATATTTTCATAGTTTATTTTCAGCAAGTCATTTTCATCTTTCAGCTCTAGATTTGTTAATTGAAGCTGTATATTCTCAGTTTTTAGAGTCTCATGGGCCTTTTGAATGTTTTTGAATTCATTCATCATATTTTCGAAAGTATGAGATGCATTAGGTGGAATAACTGAGGTTGAACTTACCTCATCGTCGCTGTCTTCACCTTCTGGAACATCTTTGGCCATAAAGCACATGTATGCTTTATCATCGAACTCATCGTCAGATGAATCACTTTCAGTGACCACCTGAAGACATTCTGCTGATTTGGATGGTGTGGGGGAGGCTTCTGATTCTCCAATCAGGGCCTTGAGCTTGTCTTTCCAAGCACGTCTTCTTTCATCTCTCTCTTGTTGCTCGGCCTCAGGCAATCTTTGGACTTTGGGATGAGGACATTTGTTTGCATAATGGCCTGGTTTCCTGCAGTTATAACACATGTTAGCATCACCAGATGATGTTTCGGTACTTACCTTGTTGACAGGTTTGGGCCTGTAGGGAGTCTTTCCAGACTGTTTGATGAACTTTTTGAATTTATGCATTAGAAGCGCCATTTCATCTTGTGATAGGATGTCGTCACATCGGCGTTCTTGTGGCCAGGGCCCGACGAGCTAGGCATCTTTGTGTCGACGGTTTGATACTGCGGCGAGAGTTGTAACCTTTGAAGGAGATTCTTGACTTTCTCTCTTGTCAATGTCATACTCAAAAGCTTTAAGGTCGAGAAGAGATCAAAAGTGGATATTTCATTAAGATTACAGGATACACGCATAGTGTGGTCTTAATGTCCCATCGGGTGGGAGAGATCTGAAAATTTTTAAGTTCTTCTCCTTTTGGGTGTAAATTTTGCCCAACGCTTCAAGTTCACCAACAATACCAGTAAATTTGAGGTCAAGTTCCTCAAGTGTTTCCGTTGGTTTCATTTCAAAAGATTCAAATTGTTGAGTAAGTTTTGAAATCTTGTTTTTTTTTGAGAGCTCAGTTCCCTCACAAATTAACTTGAGTTTATCCCAGATTTCTTTGGCTGTTTTGCAGCTCTTTACCTTTGAGAACGTGCCTTTGTCAAGAGTGACAAATAACGCGTTCTTAGCCACGTTGTCGAGATTGGCTCGCTTCCTTTCATCGGTTGTCCATTGCTCGCGTTCTTTCTCGAGCATTTCAGCATGGGCTTGGCCCTCAATCCTTGCGGCTGGATTGACCTTCATGATCTTGATCGGACCATCCTGTATAACAAAAATCATCTCTTCGTGCATTGCTGCAAGATGAGCTTCCATTCTAATTCTCCAGTCGTCAAATTCGTTAATAGAGAACATAGGGACTTTGTTAATCATAGAAGTATCCATACTGATAATATAGGAATGAAAGAGACTGTTTTGAAAATAAGTGATTTGAATCTGATTTGGTTAAAAAGAAATACGACTGATTCTTTTTAGAATCAACCTCTCTGATACCACTTGTTGGCCACTTAAGTATACTGGATACAGTTTGGAAAATCGTTTAAACAACAAACTGTATGGAATCTAAGTCTGAGTGCGTAGCGGAAGTCTTGGATACAGTTAGTTGCCGTGGATACAGCAACGACGTATTTGGTGTATACTTAATATATCACAATAATTTCAAATAGTAAAAGCAGAAGGTAAATAACACAGTAATTTAAGTGGTTCGAGGTAAACCCCTCTACGTCCACTGGTCCTCCACACAGGAGTAAAAAGTTTATTTTATAATTACTGCGTACACAACTACGTAATTATAAACAAACCTATCCTTGTATCGTTCACACAGATTGATACAAAGAATGTCGCTTTCAACCGTTCACACAGATTGGTTAAAGCTTCCTTCTTGACTAGCTTCTTCACACACAGTTCCAAAGCTTCGTCCTTATTCGTCCCACACAGGTCAGAATAACTTGTTGAGTTCACACAGAGCTCGGTTTTTACACAGAGGTAAAAGGGTAGGTAACTGGTAAGAACAATGACTTTGAATATCAAGTTCTTGAGCTGATGATAGCTGTTCTTGATGTTGAGCACTGTATATCTCTTTCGTTCTAACTTGCAGTATGCTTTGGAGATATGTTTGCTCTGATGATAACTTTGATAGCTTGAGTATTAGGTTACTTGGGTTCGTTACTGATCTTCAATGTCTTCAAGGATATATATAGTCTCTGAAGAAAGAATCCGTTGAGATATCCGTTTGAATAAGATTTCCTTCAACGGCAATATGACATGATCCGGATTTCGCGGGATTCTGAAGATCTGAAGACTAACAATATTTAAATACTTTATCCTTGAGTATTTAAATACTTCTTTGTTCAACGGAACTTGACTTGTGTTCTTTCTTGTCCTTTTGTGAACTGTATGGAAGATGACTGTATTTAGGGCATCGAGACAGTTTCCATACTTGATCTTTTACACGTATTCTTGCTGTACTGACGAGATTCACTGATGCTGATTCGAGGCAGGTCTTCGATATAGGATAAAGCCTTGAAGCCTCGTCTGCTTTCCTTTCGTATTTGGCATATATGTCAAAACCTTCTCAATAACAAATAACAATCGATACAGGGATCGGGTATCTCGGCTTGATTCGATACAGGGTGTTTGTTTTTCCCAACAATTTATAAATATTATTTTGGCTAACGAAATGGCATTTAAAAATACATTTTTATAAGCCAAGTGGCAATTTTAATACACGCGTCAGACGCCTATTTAATTAACCTCTACGATGGCCAATCAGAATCAACCGTCGAATTTTAAATTGGGCCACCGATTCAAATTTGAAATTCAAAAGAATATCAAAAGGCGTACCACCGTTCAAATATATAATAAACTAATACAAACGTCTTTTCATCTTCTTTATAAGGAAAGAAAACCTTTCACTTTACTCTTTACGCTTACAGAAACCCTAGAATTTACAGAGCAAAAATATACTCTAAAAATCCTAAAATCCTTTTTGCAGAAATGGCATCTTTTGAAGGAGTGAACATGAAGGCGGTGAAGGACCAGGTCATCTTCTCCATGGTCGTCGACTTCGAAGGTTTACTAGAAGCAAATCTGGAAGACCTTGATATGCTCGATTTGATCCGGGCGATGAAGCTTAATGGGATTTACCCATTTCTCGACATCAACCCGCAACATTTGTTCAAGGAAGATGTTGTTGAATTCTATCGCAATGCTTATCTGGTTCAGCACGGGATTCACAGCACAGTCGGCGGAGTTCGTATCAGCATAGATTCAGAGAAGATTCGTTCTGTATTCGGGATGAAACATCGTGGTTTGGCGGTCGAAGCCCTTAAACAATCACCCGCCGAAACCTGGAAAACGATCAAAGCCGAAAATATCCCAGAGAAATTAAAGTTTACAGCCAAGAGGAATGAGTTAAAAAGGATTTACCGAGTTGCGTTGGATATCACCAACAAGATAGTCATGGGGATGGCAGGCAGCTATGACCAACTGTCATCTTCGAAATTCATGGTGTTGGGTGCGTTGATTCAAGACGAGGAAGTCGATTGGGCGGACTATATTTTCAGGCAACTTGTGCGCGAAGTGAACAAGGTCGAGTGGCTTGAAGATGAGAAGAAGTTCAAAACTAAGTTGGCGTACGGAACGCATCTTAGTTGGTTTTTGGAGAAAACCGGAGTGGCTAAGGGAAACATTGACCCTTTCCACCCAAACAAGAGGCTAGGTCACATGGACCATGACAAGAAGAAAGTTGGAGTGACTGGGAAAGCAGCCCAGTTGTTGAAGAATTTGCCGGACTCAAGGTCATATCCAAGATACGATTTATCAGAGGAATCGGACAGACCTGCAGCTGAGACCGGAACTGCAGTCGAGTCCGACAACGAGTCTGACGAGACACCAATTGCTATCAGATTCAAGAGACGGGGACCAGCCCCAGAAGGACCCTCTAACCTGCAGTCATCACCTGAACCCTCTCCAAAGAGGCCAAGGAAGCTGCAGTTCAGCGAGGGAGAGCAGCCAGAGCACCATACCAGCCCATCAGTTCAGTCACCAATCCATCCGGACCTGCCTGCACCAGACACTGAAACTCGGATTGTACCTCTTCTCACCCCCCCAGCCTACATATCGGAAGAAGAGGAAGCAGGTCTAATTATCTCTATTTCTGAAGCAGACTACACTTTTAACTTGTTAGATAATAATACTTTCAATCTCTCTATTTAACAACTTCAGCTTGTTAAACCACAAGCAGAAAAACACTCTTTTGTACATATTTTTAAAGAGTGGAAATCTCTCAAAACCCTGTCTTTTACAAATCTTCAAACATTTATTGCAACTAGTGGTTGGGAATATCCCCAAGCCACTGAGGAAGTTCTGATTGAATTTTGTAAAGAATCAGACTTGGCATTACTCCTCCAGGATAATTAGTTCATGTCACACTTTAAAACCAACATGGACCACTTTATCCATTCTATAATGCTCAGTATTTTTGATGGCACTTTTGGAGAAGAGGAGGAAGAGGAAGTAGAAAAGGAGATTAGGATTGAAGAAGTTGATGAAGTGAATGAAATTATCAATTTGGTGGCTGAAGAAAATGAAGAAGAGAAAGAATCTGAAGAAAATATACCAGTTGAAAAACAAACAGAGGAGATTGAGAAGACAGAAGAAGTGGCTGATGAAGGAGATGAAGAAGAAGGAGAAGAAGTAGAGCAGGAAAAAGATGAAGAAGATAAGGAGGATGAGGATGATGAAGGAGAAAAGAAGGAGAAAGATGATGATAATGATGATGATGATGATGATGATAATGATGATGGAGGTGAAGGAGGAGCAGAAAAAGAAAAAGAAAACGATGAGGAAGAAGAAAAAGAAAAATCTGGAGGAGAAGAAGGGAAAGAGGAAGAGAGAGAAGGGGACAAGGAGCCAGAACAAGAGCCAGAGCCAGAGCCTACTCACAAAGCTGCAGATAGGTCTGTGGTACCTGCCAGGTACACCAGCCTAGACGCAGAGCTGGCTGAAGACTCCAGGTCAGGGACCCCGGAGAAAACCCAATCTGACTTACCTGCTGCAGCCAGGAGCCTGCAGTCTAGTGGCTCCCTTGCAGAAGGATCAGGAGAGCACTCTCCATCAGCTCAGTTATCTCCTACCATGACTGAGCTGATCAAGCAAATTGTCAGAGACACTATTGGGGAGCTGCTATCAACTCAGGTCACTCCTGACCTTCAGACAATAAATGCCAAGATTGACACCCTTCTTCAGAGAGAGATCCCTCAGCCTCCTCCTCCTACCAACAACAGAATGCCTTTTGGCATGTCTGATTGGATGAGCCGCATGGAACAGCAGTTGACTACCCTTATTGATGCTGGCAAAAAGGGGGAAGAGAGAATTCAGGGGGAAGAAAGAGAAATCAGAAGCAAGAAGAAGCATGATGTCCCTCAGATTGAAGGACCCTCCAGTCTGAAAAGAAAGGAACCTGTAGATCCAGAAGACCAGGCTGACCAGCCTGAAGGGAAGAGAAGAAGAACTAGGGGTGGCTTTCAACCTACCCTAGAATGGGAAGGGAAGGAGCTATGGTTTGTTGAGGATTTCATTCCATTTGAAGCTCTTGAGATGTGGGGAGCTGCTAAGAAGAGATTCATCAGAGACTATTATGTCTGGGAACTACTCCATGATGACAAACTCTCCCCACAAGAAATTTTCATAAACTTCATGGAAGAAATCCATCCGAAGCTTTGGGCTGTTCTGAAGAAGCACGCTAAAGATCAAAATGCCTATCCTATGATCCCTCCTTTCAGAGCAGAGGAAGCACCGACCCGTATGGACGGTGAACTTGATGAGTTAGCACTTCAGAGGGAAATCAAGCTAGTGTGTCTTGAGAACAGATTCAGATCTCAGCAAGAACAGGATTTCGCAGCACTTGTGGTGAAAAGAAAATATGGCCTTGCTCCAGTCAAGGTAAGACCTATCGGAGCCAAACCATTCAAGCCTGCCAAGCAGCCTACTCGAAGAGGCAGAGGAAGAGGCAGATGACCTTTTAGTTATTTCTCTTACTTGTAATTTTATTTTCTGTACTTAAAACATTCTTGTAAAATTTCAATGATAAAAGTTTATAAACAGTCTGTTGAATGACAATTTCCAGTTGTCTCAATATTAGACTGATTTCAGTTTTTGTCTCGCACTTAAGTGCAGACTTGGTCATTTGATTTCTTACTTAGTTTTGCCATCATCAAAATAGGGGGAATTTGTTAGGAATACTTGTTAGATTTTGATGATGTCATTAATTTAAAATCAAATGTTTATTACTTGGCAAAATGTAAGGAAGAACCAAATGAGTATCTTCCATAGGCCAAAATATGTTAAGTATAAAACTTGGCAAAATGTAAAGAAGAACCAAATGAGTGTCTTCTGTAGGTCAAAAGTTAGTTAGGCTGAAAAACGGCTAAGTACTAAGTACAGCCTAGTCCATCAGAGAAGTACAGTCGACTCCAGTCAGAGTAGCTCTGGTCAACTAAATTTGTCAGAGAAGTTTGACCAGATCGCAATGAGGTACCTCGGGAAGTCACTGACTGGACAAGTCACAAACAGTGAGCAATGAGAGGACCTACTGCAGAGATGTAAGCCGCACATCACCTACTCGACTACAACCTAGTACTCCAAGTCCACGTCGGCATGCTTTGAAAAGTCAAATATTACGGAAAGCTCACATGCAACGTGAAGAGACAAATTGGAGTGATTCCCGCAAGAGATATGATTTAATTAAATCATCGACCCACCGTGAAGACTTTAATCCTTTTATATTCAAAAGATTCGGCGCTCACATGCGAAGTCCTCACAACGGTCGGAAGATAAAATTAAATAATGGGAATCCAGCCTTGCAACGTTCAGAAAAGATTAAACAATGAAGTCTCTCTCCAACGGACGGATTTGTTCAAAGATTTGCAACGGCTACAAGGAAGAAGCTCAGAGATCTGACCTATATATATCCAGAGATTTTAAACTGAGCAACTACCGGTGCGAACATACATTCTAGCGATCAAAGCAATCAAGCAATCTCAAGCAATCAAATAGCATCGTGAAAAGAGCAGATCTAAAAGTTCATACTTAAGGAAGCTCTTAAGTTGGAGAAGACAAACACTCTTGTCTATAATCTTGAGTACGGGGTACTTCACTGGTTGAAGTAAGAGACTGTAAAGGCATCCAAGAATCGAGGATCAAGAGGTGCAAGGCAGTCAAGTGTGTGTACAACGGCACGGATTTCCACTGGTTGGAAGCTGTTGTAGTGTGTTGTGAATCACTGTAATATTTATCACTGGTTGAAAATTATAGTGAATTCATCTCCAACTGGTTTGGAGAAAAGTGGATTAGCAGAGGATTACCCCACCTCTGAGACCACTATAATTGCCTGTGTTATTTACTGTTTTACTGCATCATACTTTAACTGTTGCATACATTGTTAAGTGTTTCATTAAGATTAATTTATATTCGTCATCAGCTGACTTCCGCACTTATCCAAAAACAAACGACTCCAAGTCATTTGTTTGACTATCAGCTGAAGAAACTCACTCTTCGTGAAAAAGAGTTCAAGAGTTTCAACAAGTCTATTCACCCCCCCCTCTAGACTTGTTCCTGGACGACTTGTGACCTACAGTCTCAGCCTCCTTGCACCGGAAGTCTCCTGTGATTCTCAAGAAATGTACTATTGGTGTTATGTCCTCTAATAGGATATATCACAACTTTCGGTTGTGAACATTCCGGTGGTGAATGAATTTCCAGACGTCTTTCTCGATGAACTACCGGGGCTGCCGCCGCACCGAGAAGTTGATCTCTCCATTGAACTTGACCCGGGAACGAGACCTATTTCCAAATCTCTTTACAGGATGGCACCAGCTGAGATGAAAGAATTGAAGATATATCTCGAAGACCTGGTGGAGAAGGGATTGATCCGCTCGAGCATCTCGTCGGGGCGCACCAGTACTTTTTGTTAAAAAGAAGGATGACTCTCAACGCTTATGCATCGACTATAAAGAATTAAACAATGTCACTATCAAGAATCGTTATCCACTTCCGAGGATCGATGTTCTCCTAGGTCAATTGAAGGGGGAGTTGTGTTTTCAAAGATCGATCTATGGTCCAGATATCACCAATTGAGGATTCGAGAGGAAGATACACCAAAGACTGCATTTCGCTTGAGGTATGGACATTATGAGTATATCGTGGTATCATTCGGCTTGACCAATGCCCCAGCCATTTTCATGGAGTTAATGAACAGAGTTTTAATCAATTTTCTCGATAAGTGCATCATGGTTTTTATTGACGACATCCTAATTTATTCTCGAAGCCGACAGGAACACGAAAAACATTTGAGACAGGTACTGAGCGTGTTAAGGCAAAACCAACTTTACGCAAAACTTGCCAAGTGCGAATTCTGGATGCCAGAAGTAATTTTCCTTGGACATGTTGTCTCGGCGGAAGGCGTTAAAGTCGATCCATAGAAGATCGAAACGATAATGAGTTGGGAACCGCCGAAGAACGTCAAAGAGGTAAGGAATTTTCTAGGATTGGCATGTTATTATTGGAGATTCGTCGAGGATTTTTCCTGTATCGCTCGACCATTAACGAACCTACTAAGGAAAAGTACCAAGTTTGTTTGGACTACGGATTGTCAGAAGAGCTTTGATGAAATCAAGAGGAGGTTGTGTAACACCCCCAATCCACTCAGGGATATTACACGCCGTAGACCCTCTCCTCGAGGATCTACCAGGCTGATAACTAAAATCAAACATCTAAACATCGCCTTTAAGGCTAAAATGACTCAGTAGACCGACTTGGTCTTTCAATAATAACATACAACTCATTCCCAACACATACCCACGCAGGGGTCAAAATAAAATAAACTCCCGTACAACGGGGAAAAGATACCGCAGCGGAAAAAGAAAATACAACTGGACCAATACGACATCAACGGAACCTCGTGTGATTAGTATCGTTCATCTTTCATCATCCTTCGTGCCGACCCTGTGCTATGCTCCAAAACCTGAATGCAAAAATAGACATCCACCCCCCGAATACTCGGGGGTTAGCAAAACTCCACTGTTTTGCTAGTGCAAGTACAAGTGCAAAAATACGAGCCATACAATACAAGTTCCAAGAACAATAATAATCAGGAATCCTCAAAGATCCAAACGTAAAGAAAAGTACTTCCCGAGGCAAGAGTTTGGGTAAACATTTCCAAAACCGAAAGATCGCAAATAAGGGAAACAATTTACAAAACAGTTTAAAATGCCATCGAGAGTTTTAATAGAAAACAATTTAGGATTATAAAATCCTTCTCTTTCCAAAAGATCGATAGGGTCAAAGCACTAACGTATGTTTTCGCAAATAGGAAATCACCAACAATTTACAGGTCAAAGCCCAACATCACGTGTCCTCAACGGACGTAAAATCAACGAAACATAATCACGCACGCGCATCGCCTAGACCGGACGATACCACCGACATCCCACTCGAGGCCTCGAAGGACCCTCCCGAGCTGGCTAGCGAAACAAATCACAACATCTCACGGTTGGATCAATCACTTGTTGCATCCTGGCCACATGATCGCATGCCATGTGCCACCGTAGATTAACTTTGGCGCTCACGGTTGGATCAATCACTTGTTGCATCCTGGCCACATGATCACATGCCATGTGCCACCGTAGTTTTCCTTAGGCTCTCACGGTTGGATCAATCGCTTGTTGCATCCTGGCCACATGATCACATGCCATGTGCCACCGTAGGCCCCGCCCACATTCACACAATCACACACATATCACAATGCAACAAAGATATCCAAATAATTCATCGAGAGGCATCAACACTTAGCCAAACACCACGTCGAACCACAACGCACCGAAATGAAATAATATGCGCCCACACGCAATACCAAGTGCAACATCAACACCAAACATATCCATAGAGTTCACATAGTCATTCTCAAACCACACCATTTACAAAACACACGCGTTTTGAAAGCAAGCCTTTAACAAGGCTAAACCGAATCTTTTGAAAGTTCGAAACACACGATCAAATAAACACATAGAGACGGTTACTAATTATCATATCCACAAAACAAGAATTGTATGGACAAGGTACTTGCCTCGATACCACGAGCACGGAACCTCGAACTGATACTGCTCAACCGGGAAGCGTCTGAAAGCCCGATGCTAACGAAAAGGAATACGACGAGCGGAGCGGAAGAATCAAGCACGACCGTGAGGAACCGCGAAAATGAACCTAACGATTCGAATAGCACAATCACAACCACTTCTAAACGATTATGGAAATGGAATACACAGGAACCCGCCTACGATTCATGTATATTCATACCGAAAACAACAACGAGGGCGGACCACAACCAAACCCTCTCGATTCCGTAAAAATCCACAAAATATCCATGAATCCGTAGGGAAACTAAAGATACTAACAAGATTAATCATATTCATCATGAATCCATCAACGAAACGGAAAGAATCGGACAAAACCCCAAAATCCCCAATTATCCAAAAAGGTAGGGTTTCAAGAGATATTACCTTGAGTGATTCAAGTGTTAAGATCCTTAGAACACGCGTTAGATTGATTATCCGAGCCTCACAACCGAAAAGAAATGATGAAAATCGACCCCCGGATGAAGAACTCTCTCCCTCTATATCTCCTCTCTCGCGGCGCAGTGGAAAAATTGGAAAGAAATGAGCTTCACGCTCAAAACAACGCATTTAAAGTGTAACACGGCAGGACCTATCGGCGGCCTATCGGCCGATAGGCCCAACCGATAGCCATCTTGAATGTAGGCGGTAGAGTCTATCGACCCCCTATCGGCCGAAAGGCTCTGGAAGTGCTCGGCCAAAAGAAACGACCATAACTCTCTCGTCCTGGACTCGATTGACTCACCGTTTGAACCATTGGAAAGCTAACTCGATGTTCTATAATATTGCAAAGATTTATAATTTTTGGAGTCATCAAAAATTAATGGTGATCTAACAAAGACGAACTCATACTTAGAAAAGTCGTTTAGTAATCCTGAATTCAACAAAACGACACCGAAACCCGAACCTGAATACGAACCGAAGATACGGTTACGAAGTACTCACAAAGACGAATCTAAGAGCTAGTAGGACACAGGATTCCGACCACCCGAAGGCTCGGAATTCAACAACGGAAGTAATTACCCAAAACTTTGGGAAATTACGAAAATGGCCCAAAACGTCCGAAAATCACGATACGCGATCGAAACACCAAACCAAAGCTCGCAACATGAATAATAACATTAAATGAACTTACGAGAAACTCGAAACGATAGTTTCGGACGAGATTCGCAAGAATCGAGCTCAAGTGCGGAAAAGTCGCTAAAAAGCACGGAACTCAACAAAACAACACCGAAACGAACTCGGATGACAAAAAGTGAAGAATTAATCATTCTCGAAATGACGAAATGGTCATGAGCGAGTCGTCAAAACGGACTTCCGCCGAAAAAAAGAAAATTACCGAAATTCGAAATTGCGGATATTACAGGTTGACTACTGCTCCAGTGTTAGTGCTACCGCAGGGTACGGAAGGATTCGTTATATACACGGATGCATCAAAGCATGGGATGGGGTGTGTCTTCATGCAGAATGATAGAGTTATTGCATACGCGTCTCGATGACTGAAGCCATACGAAATGAATTACCCGACGCATGACTTAGAGCTAGCCGCAGTGGTACACGCCCTCAAGATTTGGAGGCACTACCTTTACGGAGTCACTTGTAAGATTTTCACGGACGATAAGAGTGTGAAATATATCTTCACCCAGAGGGATTTAGACATGAGTCAGAGGCGCTGGTTGGAGCTAATCAAAGACTACGATGTGGAAATCTCATACCACCCCGGAAAGGCCAATGTCGTAGCTGATACACTCAGTCGGAAAATTACACAGGAAGTAATGTTATCCAGCCTAACGGTTCAACCCAAACTACAGCAAGACATCAGAAGGAATGGTACTGAAGTATGGGTACAACACATTCAAGGACAATTGTGCTCAATCAATATACACTCGTCCTTATTAAACTAGATATGTCTAGCACAGGTGGAGGATCCCGAACTATGTTCGATCGGTGCGAGAATCGAGGAAGGAAATGTTTCCGACTATAAGATCCAGGGGGACTTGGTGAGGTTCAAGAATAGGATCTATATCCCGCCGAATGACGAGCTGAAGCAAACTATACTGAGAGAAGCACACTCCACTCCCTACTCCATTCACCCCAGAGCAAGCAAAATGTATAAGGATCTACGACAGAGTTTTTGGTGGAAAAATATGTAACGGGAAGTGGCTAGATTCGTTGCCTGCTGTATGACGTGCCAACAAGTAAAAATTGAACACCGCAGACCAGTCAGAATCATGCAACCCTTACCCATTCCGGAGTGGAAATGGGAAAGTATATCAATGTATTTTGTTACTAAGTTACCAACGGCAGTGGGAGGAAAGGACACAATTTGGGTTATCGTTGATCGGTTAACGAAATCAGCACATTTTATTCCAATTCAGGAAGCGATCGGAACAGAGCATTTAGCCACTATTTTCATCAGGGAGGTCATGAGACTGTACGGCGTTCCCTCATCCATCATATTAGGTAGAGACACCAGATACGTGTCCTGTTTTTGGAAAGCCATCCATAAAGCTATGGGAACCCAGATGCATTTTAGCACAGCCTATCACCCTCAGACGGATGGACACACCGAGTGCACGATATAAACTTTGGAAGATATGTTGAGGGCATGTGTGCTAGATTGGGGTAAGGATTAGGTTAAGCATCTTGGGTTAGTAGATTTTTCGTACAACAACAGCTGGCACGTGAGCATAGGCATGGCACCATTTGAGGCCCTGTGTGGACGAAGATGAAAGTCGCTGTTATGCTGGGAAAATGCTTCTGACACCGCGGATACCCAGTTAGATCTGATCCAAGAATTTATTAAGAAGATCTCTATTGTTCGGAAACATATGTTAGCAGCGCAAAGCCGGTAGAAATCATATGCCGAGAACCGGCAGCGACAGTTGGAATTTATGGTCGGGGATCATGTTTGGGTCAAAGTATCGCCTATGCAAGGTATCCGGCGTTTCGATATATTGGACCGAGTTGGAAAACTTGCGTATTAATTAGACCTGCCGCCGCATTTGGATGGAGTGCATAATGTCTCTCACGTCTCCCAGTTAAGAAAGTATGTCTACAATCCGAGTCACAAACTCAATTTCGAAGAAGTAGAAATTTCTAATGACACTACCTTTAGAGAAGTGTCGATCGCTATCTTGGATCGGCGTATGAAAACATTAAGAAATAAGGTCATACCCCTTGTGAAAGTTTAGTGGTCGCACCACGGCATGGAGGAAGCAACTTGGGAGACCGATTCGAGCATGAGGGAAAATCATCCCGATTTATTTTCTTAGTTTAGGGATGAAACTATTTTAAGGGGGGTGGTATATAATACCACGGGTATTTCATGCTTTAATTACCGTGTACTTCATAAATTATAATGTAATTTCTATCATTTGCTATGTTGTCTTCTTATATTATGTAGTTTCATTAAAGTGCTATTGCGATACAATTGTGTGATGTGAATGGAACAGAGGTGACGTACCTTGACACTGTTGAATGATTATCGATGCGAATATGACGGTGGCTAACGTCTTATTCCCCGAAGAATTA
The DNA here is from genome assembly GCA_033398695.1 of Orobanche coerulescens. Taxonomy (NCBI): domain Eukaryota; kingdom Viridiplantae; phylum Streptophyta; class Magnoliopsida; order Lamiales; family Orobanchaceae; genus Orobanche; species Orobanche coerulescens. Next base: position 89,014,186 of record CM065809.1, read on the forward strand.
TTGACGAGTGAAAACATAGTCACCCCGAGATGGTTAAAATGCGATAAAATGACTAAGGGACTGAGTGACTACCGTAGTCTATATGACATGCATAGATACATTAGATTCGCAGCATTACGTACGTTAACATGACTAGGTTATGTACGTAAGGCGAGAACTGGTCTCCTGACCAGAATCTTTCTTTTTGACACGGATTGGGTACTTTCGGTGGGCTATAAGACACACGAGTCAACTGCTTGTAATGTACGTTAATTGTCGAGCTTAATGTATGCTATTATAAGGTTGCTTATGTACGTTATGATCCCCTACGTATGTTATGGATGGGGACAGTCCAGGCAGTAGCCTTTGATCGACCATTACATACGTTAACTAGAAGACATTACGTACGTAATGTTTTTTACGTATGTAAACCCTTAGGTGTTAGCGTACGTATCGTGTGTTATAAATTAACACCTCCTCCTTCATTTCCCTCGGCCAAAAACACTTGTGCAGACTTCTTAAAACCTTTCCCAATCCATTAGACGATTCTTAGCCTCCAAAACACTTGTATTAACATAAAGGAGAATATTACTCAAGCTCTGGATAAGGTCATCTAGGTCGATCGATCCATTCTTCGTTCCTCCTTGTTGTTCTTCGTTGGTTCGTCATCGTTCTTCATTGTTCTTCATCTATTAAGATAAGTCTAGCAAATCCCTGAAGTTATTTTTCGGTATTGTTGTTATGTCAATTGGATTACGGGTATTTGGGTAGTTTTGTTGCTTAACTTTCGTAGACAATCAAACTGGATGAACTTGTAGTAATCAAAACTACCATTGTAAGTATATTTCGTTCTGAACCATTAATTCATGTATCTTGTTGTAATAATCTTATGTGAATTTCACATTTCAAATCAACCTTAAAAACATCAACTTTAACAAATCAATTGTAGGAGAAATTGTGTTAGGAATCCAATCACCATATGTTAAACTCGTTGAAACCCACCTTGCTAGTATAATTACCAAACGTTAATTCAACTAGGTGGAATCGAGCTTGATAGTATTACCATCATTAACAATCGACCGTTGAAATCGTTGTGTAAAACGGTAACCCATCTAACTGAGAACTCGGAGTAGAGGATTTAAAGAGTAGATAATGGAATTTGATTTTACTATAGTCGATTTTTGACAACCGAAGCAATGTTGGGGATAATATTATTAAGCAAATTGTTATAACAATCGATAATCAAAGAATTAAACAATGTAATAATGCGTGTTGCTATTGAGCTTAGAGTCATGATATTAGCTTTACAAAATCGAACAAAGTTAAGAATTCAGTTAGGAAAGGAAATGGGAAACTAGTTTTATTCGTTGTTATCCTTACGAAATGTTAATCAAGGAATATGTGATTAGGTTGAACTCGATCGGTCGTGGAAGTTCAAATTGTCGTAAGGCACTTACCGTCGGAATTAAGGCAAGTGAAACCTTGCTCGGATTATGCTAATTTTATTTACAATATTCAGAAAATATGAATGTGCCGTTGCGTGATGAATGCCGAACGATTGTCTTTCTCTAGAAACTTCATTATGAATGGGCCTATATGTTGGGGGTAAAACCTGAATGGTACCCGTGTGGAAATGTGTTGAGGGATAAGACATAAAATGGCACCCACATTTCGGAGTATTTCTGTGTAGATACTTCTGTGACCCTTGGTCGCGATCTTGCGGTTTATGTGCTAAAAGAGAAAGACAACGTCGGCTATACTGTGAATTATCATCTATATCTTATGTGGTATGGTGTTATCGAATCGTGAATTTTGTTGTGAAATGCTGTTATTGGTTGTCATTATCTGATCCCGGTTTGTCTGGCACGATTCGGCGTGTCAGGTAAATTTGTTGAATATATGCAGGACATTCCTGAGGGTTCCGGTCAGGCTTGAACAGTGTTGGAATAAAGTTCTGCGACCACATGTTTTAATTAAATTTCGAAAGCTCTATTTATGTTTTCTTTCAAGATATCCTGTTCCATGTTATGTAACCGTGGACTCATCCGTTTTATAATGCCTTATTTAAAATTAATTTCGTAAAATAGCCTTGTGGGTCCCACACGGGATTCACGGTACTGTAATGCCCCAGTAAATTTTGGGGGTGTTACAGAAGGGTTTGAGGAATACTAGTTTGGGGGCTCCGAGTCTTCTTTCTTCTGGTTACGATTAAACTGTATTTTCATTTCTGCTTTGTAATAATTCTTTTTCAATTGTAATATTATTTGGGATATACTCCATCTTCATATGGTTCCGAGGCGGACCCAGAAATTTATGTGTGGGGGTACAACAAATATTATATAACAATATACGCCGAAAACATAATATTAAAAAAATACATCTCATAACATTATTGAATATCAAAGTCATACATTACAAAATACAAAAGAAAATTTCATAACAAATTAATCTATTATTCGCCGAGTCTTCATCTCTTGAAAGCGACTGACAAGCTCATGAGAAACTTGTAGAAACATATCTTTCTCAATGAAAGTTATCAAAGAATCATTTAAAAATTGATCTCCAATTCTATTTCGCAACTTATTCTTGACATAAGTCATTCCGGAAAATACTCTCTCTACACTTGCGGTAGCAACCAGGAGAATCAACACCAACTTTATGAGTAAAAAGACAAAGAAAAGTCAAAGAAGGGGTACAATTAAATAAATTCCAGAAAGTCATTATACAATATATATATATATATATAATACTAAAAAATTTTATTTTTAAGGGGGTACCCCCCATGTACCCCTCTGGGCCCGCCTCTGATATGGTTTATACCTGTATTTGAATCCTGTGTGTTGTGGCGATTATAGCCGTATGATGTATAAACTCCTCGTCAGAGTGATGATTAATATTTTGTTGTTCAGTACTACAATTATATTACGATTGATGTTTGTACTTGTATCGCCTGATGGGTCCCCGTGTGGGATCCACGGCACTATAATAGCAGCCGTTTTTGGGGTGTTACACTAATACAGTCCTATGATTTATAGGAGTGTGCTACTTGTTTATCTCCTTAATAAACAATGTGAAGTAGCTCCATCGAATTTCCGAATTTTCTAACAAAACTAATATTACTTTTTACATTATTTTAATTTAATATTTGCACAAAACTCTGAGTTTATAATTTCATCAAATAAAAATGGCATCTTGATGATAGAAACAAAATCATATGTTAAGAGCATTGGGTACAGTGGTGTCATAGGTTTGGTGTCGTAGCCAAAAACTGCTGTCACGTCAGCAAAACCCTCTATGGCACCAGAAATCCTATGGCACCACATTCTGGCTGTTACCGTTGGCACCAGAAAATATGGTGCCATAGGACAATTTTTTTATTTATATAAAATAAAACATACACAACATTACTAAAATAAACTTTATTTAATTAAAAACACATTACATTAATAAAAAAAGTTACATAAAATAAAAAATATAATACGTAAACATGAATTAAAAATTACAAACTAGTAATCAACGTTCCATACATGCTCCACAAGGTCGTTTCGAAGATCGTCGTGTACTTTTCTATCTCGAAGTTCTTTGTTTTTTCTAACATGTATATCACATCTTTCGGTCCACGTCAGTGGAATGTTCGGCCTTGGATCAACGAACATATCTCTTAAATTCACTTCGTAGCCTTCGTCTTCCAATATCATGTTATGTAACATTATACAACAATACATGATCCTTTTCAACGCGTTGATTTCGTAAGCACATGCGGGTTGTCGTATAATTCCCCAACAACCTTGTAGAACACCGAAAGCTCGTTCAATATCTTTTCTAGAACTTTCTTGAACTCTTTTAAATTTCAACATTTTTTCACCTCTTGCAACAGAAAACGTTTTGACAAACACGGACCATGCTGGATAAATGTCGTCAGCTAAATAGTAACCTTTCTTGTATGTTGTTAGGCGTATTTTTATGCGCTTATTTATCATTATTTTATATCCATCTTGAGCCTAAATCTGCATAAATGAGCTTTTAATGCACTATTCTTTTATGTTTTGCAGGAAATTGGAGTCCGGAAGCTCGAACGACGAAAAACGGGCGAAAATGGCAATTTTTGGCCAGGGGCCGCGGCACACAAAGGCACTGAGCGAACTGTACTGTGAGCCGCGGCACAAGGAGAGTGAGCCGCGGCCCATGAAGAAAAATGCACCCAGGTGTGGGGGCGCTGAGCAGTAGGGGCCGCGGCACAGATTAAGTGAGCCGCGACCCACGAGGCGGTTTTGATATGTTGGCCGCAGTTCTGGGCCGTTTTTGGAGCCTGTTCACAACTTAATTCCCGGACGCATTTTGGAGGCTGATGATAGTTATAAATAGGGGTTTAAGGGCTGAAGAAAGGGGGGATCGAATCGTAGGAGGAGGATATAGAGCAGAAACGAAGATATTTGTGGGCGACGACAAGACCACGAATCCCTTACGGTTTTCCTTAATTTTTCCGCATCTTATGGTCTAGATTTATTCGAGTAGGATTGTGATTGTAGCCGATTACATGACAGTTTGATTTATTTATTTTTATTTCAAGTCACGCATTATTCGTATTGAGTTGGATTTTTCTCATTGTTTTTAATGCTTTCAATTGTCTGGTCAATAGTTAAATTGATTTGAATGTCTTTATGGATTCGGGAGATGAAATTTAGGCATAGTTCTTGTGAGAAAAATCATGATTTTCGTGAGATAGGGATATACTCATAGGAATTGTGAAGCCTATTTATTGTGGGAATTCATGAACAGTTTTAGCTATTAATTATCTAATTCGAATATGGATATATCGAGTTAATAATTCGTAGTATTTTCTATCGACCTTGGGAAATACTTTAGAATAATTTAGGAATTCCTGGCTTACAATCAATTGAATAAAAGTGAATTGAATTGAATAAAAATCATTCCTGATTGTTTGAGCTGAAAATCATAATCATACACCCTTATTATTATCTTTATTATCACTATTATTATTTTCCATTTATTTTTCTGCAATTAGTTTAGATATAAATTCCATATAATTGTTCTTCAAATAAAATTATGAGTTGACTATATTTTGGTACTTAGTGAATTCAGTCCTCAAGGGAACGATATCTTACTCATCACTTTATTACTTGTTGACACCGTGCACTTGCGACATAGTGTGAGGGATTTCCTCACAACAAGTTTTTGGCGCCATTGCCGGGGACTGATTTTTCGCTAATATCATTACCAAGCAACTCTAATTTTAATTTGAAGTTTTTTTTTTCTTTAGTCTCTATATTTTTATTTTTTTTCATTATGTTTTCCTTTGATTATCGTGACCCTTGGCATTTCATAAATTTCGGTGATCTTAACAATTTGCCTAATAGGGTCAGTCAGCCCCCTCCCCAAAAACAAAAGACCATGCTTGAACAATGTGTAGACGCTCTCAAAAATCCTGATAGTACCCCTCTTGAGCGAGAATGTGCACGTCGTGGTCTTGAGATTCACTTTGGTTATTTTCCAGTTCATAGCTTTAGTAGTGAAGTTGAGGGTAAGGTTGAGAAGAAAGACATGCTGAGTTTTAGGATCGATCCCCTAGCACGTGATAATTACATAAAGTGTGATGAGCTTGTAGAAAAAGTTACGATTGATGATGTTTCCAAAGAAATTTCATTAAATTGTCATCAAACTTCGACTAATAAGGTGAACACTTTTGTGCCAAAAAATTTATTAACGGTGCCACGCATAATTTTTCCTAAATCCATAATGGGAGAGATTGACCCCATTACTTGTGATTTTGTTGAGGTTGATTCCTTGAGTTCTAATGAGGTTGTTCATGATATGTCTTTATTATTTACACATTTGAACTCTGCTTATTTTTACATACCTTATCATTATTATATTCTTCCACTATTTTTTGGTTGTCCGCATAATTATTCTTACTCATTTTTGGCAACCAAGCATGAACCAAAGCCTCCCTTGTGGAATAAGAGGCTTATAGATTGCAAGAAGGTGGTATTTGGCAATCACCCTAGAAAGAAGCCACGTTAAATTTTTTTTTTGCCACGTCGTGCTCAAGACGTAAAATAGAGCGCTTGATGGGAGGCAACCCATCATTTTTACTTGCTTTCTAGTTAGTTGTTTTTATTTGATTTGTCGTTAATAATTTTTTTTTTCTTTGTTTTGTTATTTCGTTTGGATTCGTGTATTCTTGTTGGCCTTTATTTCTCTAATATTTCTTTATAACCCCAATGAGTTATTATTCTTCATATTCTAGTCTTTCTTGGCTTAATGTCTACAGTTATTTCATGACTAGAGACTAAGTTTGGGGGTCCCTCGTGATGTTGGGCATTATTTGAAGTATGGATTGACAGATGATTTCACTCAGACATGTGCTGGCGTTCAAGAAGACATTTGGAATAAGATTCACTTTTCCTTATCTCTTTTATTTTCACATGAGTTTTACTGTTGATAATTTTATGTGTAGTGGAATAAATTGAAGCATGCGATATTTTTCTAAATTTTCTTGGTTATGAATTGTGATTTCATCATTGCTTTATTTTTCTTGCATGCTGTTGATGGTTAGTAACATGAATTTTTCGTGAATTTTTCGTGCTTCCGTATGTAAAACTGATGTTACGATACTGATTTCTCTTGGAAGAAACGGTTGAGTTTTGGTAGAGTTTGCAGTCATCGATATATGTTTCCTCTGAGCATTCATTTAGGTCCGAAATTTTTTTCATTTTTATAGAAATTTTAGCGTATAAGAAAGGAGACATACGTGTTTTCAAACCACCGTCTATACATTTGGTTATACTTTTCACGTAGCTAGTCGTCCAGCAACATGAGTCTTGTGGGCACTTGAAGTGAGTTTAGAGTTGGGCAGTTTTTCCCAAAAAGTCGAGAAAATGTTCTATGATGGGAAGTCTAGTAACCGGGGGTATTCGCGTGACCCATTGTTTACTCTCGCGTAAAACAACAACCCTGAATAGACTAATGATTTAGAAATTATAATATCCGAAATTTCTACTACAGTTGTCTAACAGTATTTTATCCGAGTTATGTTGTACAGCGTGGAATCTGTACAGTATGGATAAAATTAATGAAGGACTGAGATGTCAGTATTGGTATAATTGTTGTATTTGGTCGACAATTGTATTTAAGGATATAATGTGTTGAGTATATGTATTCAGTATGCCATATGTTCGTATTTTGTATGTTGAGACATTGGACAAGAGTAGCTGAAAATGGTTAGGTGTAACATTATTAGCGGACGCTAATATACATGCCTAGCGCATGCTATCGTTCTGGTTTAGCGCACGCTAGAGGAAAAAGATAACGCACGCTAGTACAGACCAGGTCAGAAGGAATCTATGTGTGGATCCGGTCACTTTCGGCACATGTACCGACAAGGTCAACGGATGTTTGTTGTGAGCTATTAGCGCACGCTAATGTATATTTATAGCGCACGCTAATCAGATCGGTCAACAGAGAATCTTGGCTTTATTGGTTGCTTTCGGCATGTGGGTCACGAGCATCTTCGTGGTAGGTATAGACTGTAGCAAGTCAACTGGTATTAGCGCACGCTAAATGTAAGGACTTGCGTACGCTAGATAGTGTAAGTTACGTATGCTAATGCATGGGCATTACGTACGTAAGCACATGTACGAAGCCAGACAGTAGCCTCTGGACTGCGATAGCGCACGCTAACAAAGTCAGTTAGCGCACGCTAAGGCTGTTGCGCACGCTAAACATGAGATGTTAGCGCACGTTAATAATATTCAGTATATATATGTATAGTTGGGCATTATCCTTCATTTCGTCCATTCCTTTCTTGCAACCGAGAGGGAGAGTTTTTAGAGAGGAGTTTGAGGTCCCAAACACTGAGAGATGATGATCTTTAACAAAGATTAAGCTGAGGAACATGGATTAAAGTCTTGTTCTTGAAATTATTGATGATTCTTGGAATGAAGTTGATTGTTCTCCTTCATGATTCGTCTATACAAGGTAATAGTTCTTCACTTTTGGATTTCATTTGGATTGATTATTGATGTTCTTGTGTTGATGATTATCATATATTCGAGTTGATGAGCATGATAACGAGTTGGATTACCGAACTAAGTTAGTGTTGTTATCAATATATGAGTATTGATATGTTTCGTATGGTTTTGGATGGAATTCAAGAGATATGTTGATGTAATTCCCTTCTTCAATTCGGATTTTTGATGTTTTGTCATTGGTTACTTCGTATGGTAACGATTATGGTGGTGCTGTTGTGATTTTTGAAGTTATATGAATTGTATGTCGAAGAACATGATGAATAAGGATTTTTAGATGTTAGAACGCATCGGATTATGTCATTTTATGGATTATGAACGTGAATTTAGATGATTTTGGAATATGATTATTCATGATAATAACCGGTAAATTGTTCTATGAATTTACCAAATATGAACAAGAAGGAATCTTATGGATTCGGATTTAAAGATTAAAGTTGGAATCGAATATGTTATGAAATCCTTAATATCGAGATGAGTTGATCATTGATATGATGGAAGTGTTAGACGATGCTTGGAATGCATGCCACTGTACAGCATTAGCGCACGCTAAGCTTACTGGCTAGCGCACGCTAACGGGAGAAACTTAGCGCACGCTACGTTATGCATTTAACGTGCGCTAAGTAGGCAGACAGTGCAGTATTATTGTGTTGTGATTATGAATGCGTGATGGTTTGATTTGGTTTGTTCAGACTGCGTTTATTCGAGGTTTTTGTTGAACCATTGAGTTCGATTAGTTGGTTTTCCCAGTTGTTGATTATTATCGGATGTGTTGTCATTTGATTATTGCATTAGGTTGCGATAATTAATCGTGGATTACGACCGTTATGTTGCCTTGGATCGGGGCTGAGGAGCTCGTAGACAAAGGCAATGGGTTCGGTAATAGCTTCGTGGTATCGGTATCGAGGCAAGTTATTACTTGCTCAGTTATAATATTTAATGAATGGTTTCGGTTTCATTTCGTTTATAATGCATATAGCGATGATTATTATTGTAAACTCTGGGTATTAGGATTGTATATCGTTCTTCCGATTCTGGGAGGTAAATCATAATGTATATGCTTTATCCTAGTTATTGGTATGTTCGGGTATCGAGGTGACGTTACGATAAATACGAGGATATGAGCATCTATAGTTCATTGTACGTTTGGATCGCCGAGCATCGAGGATAATCGCCGGTGATGATCTGACATTGAGATTTCTCCTGAAGGATTCGGGACAGTATCTTAGTTTGATTCGGTTTAGTGTTGATGTTGTTGATCATGTAGGTTGTCATTCATGTTGCTGTACATGAAGTCGTCCTAGTTGTGTCATCATAGTGTCGTTCATGTTTTGATTCATAAGTTGTTCATGTTGATGAACATATTGATTTGCATATGTGTATGCATAATTGCATTGTTATGTTGTAAATGAACCGAAGGGATCATGAGGATCTATGCTGAGGGCGCTGGATCAGATGTCCACCTCGTGTTGGTCCGATGGGATCATCTTGGGATCTATGCTGAGGGCGCTGGATCATTGGACGGGTTTTTCCACCTCGTGTTGGTCCGACGGGATCATCTTGGGATCTATGCTGAGGGCGTTGGATCGTTGGATTACCCAGTGTTGTGTTGTTGTATGCATATTATTGGTTATCCACCTCGTGTTGATCTTGTAGGATCATCTTGGGATCTATGCTGAGGGCGCTAGATCATGGGATTGCCATTGAGTATACATTGTTATTCTTTTTGAGCATATTGACGTTGGCACGTGAGTATGCATTTGTAGGTCTTGTGTTAGGACCGTGTTCGTATGTTGCTTTGATCTGATCTCGGATTAGACTGACATGAGTGTCATGAGATTGTGCATCTTGAGGTATGTTCCGTATTTCCCTTGGTATTTGTCGTTGATGGGCAATTAGTTTTCGTGTCGAGATATGATGATGTTACCCGATGGATTTGGATTGGACAGAGTTAGTAGATTTCGTAACAGTGAGTTATGATGATGTTTTGAGAACCTTGAGTACTGTGCGAGATGTGAATTTTGGTAAGGTTATGACGATAAGATTACATTGGTCGTATTCTTATGTTGTATTCTCATTGGTATGTAATTATTAATGTGATGTGACGGTTATCATTGTTGGATATTATGGCTGACCCCGTCGTGGGATTTCTTTTTAGGTTCTTGGAGTATCGAGCTTGTAGCGGTCGTGAAGAGATGAGCTTTCCGGAGGATACTGGCTAGGACATGTTTTGTACATTGAGTTTCTTGATTGGTTCGTGTATTCCGCTGCTAGAGTATCTTTATGATTGGTCTTTTTTCGCTGCGTGAGTATTTTGAAACGCTCTTTTGGTATCTGGTAACTGAGGTTACTTTGGAAATCATTTTCTAAACTTTTGAGTGTCGGCTGTTTGGCCTTGCGATTTCAATGAGTTTTTACTACGGTTTTTGATGAATGGATTTTATAAGTCTTAGTGAATTTTTAAGGATAGTACCGTTGTTGGCCTCTTGGGTATTTGTAAATGTTTACGAAAATTTCCTTCAGCCTTGTGGGTTCCATCTCGGGGCCCACGGCGCTGTAATATTTCCGGTTAAATCTGGGGGTGTTACAGAATATGGTATCAGAGCTTAGGTTGAGAAAACTTAGGCATTTGGGTCAAGTTGGGTCGTGTTTTTCGCGTCATTTGAGTTGTCAATTGACTAATACTAGAGCCGTGAGTTTTTGCATTCACTCAGGCTTGTGCGTTATGTGATTTACCAGTGTGGTGTTGGGATTGTTGTAAAGTTTTCCAAATGGTGTTAACGAGATTCTCTGGAATGAGATGTATCATGTTCTCAAGTCGAACTGAGTTTGCAAAACGTGTGTTTTGAAAATGTCTGTGTCGAGTATTTTCTAGAGTCGAGACATGTGTCAGTATCACGGGGAATCGTCGGCTTCACGATCTGTAAGTATTTGGATTTTTGAATTTCATTGAGATTTATTGTCGTTCTAAGTTGATACGTTTTGAAATTCAGCAGAATATTATACGTTATAGTATAAGGTGACAGAGTTGGGATAGGATTGATGATCTTGAGGAGTTATAATTTTGAGAATCAGTATGTTGGTTAGATTTTGGAACGGAATTGTTTATTCGGGAGAAGGACTATGGATTGTTGAGAAGAACATGTAGTCATGTTAGTTCATTTTGTGATATATATGAACCGCTTTTGAACATTTGAAAATGATACTTTTCAAAATGAATGTCTTATGGATGTTTTACGGAAAATAATTTTTGGGCTAAGACCCAATCGATTTTGAAATAGATTTATAACTCAGGACTTGAGGTCCAGAAGAGTTTTCTATTTTTTTAAAACTTCTTGTAATGCGGAACGAGATACGGGTTGAGACCCTAATGTTTCAAAAGGCTTTTTCTTATTTTCTAAAACTCCCGAGATTTGTAAAACACTTTACCAATCGTTTACCTATGTTATTTCCGCCTTTCGAGGCTTTGGTTTACTTGTTCAAATGGAACTTCTCGGGAAGTCTTTCGCTGTGTTTGAATTGTTGATTTGTTTCAATATTTTGTCATATCATATTTGAGGTGATCTAGGATGGATTAAGGATTGACGTTGCAAGCAGTATGTAGAGGAGGAGTTTTTATCAGAGTCTATATATTGAGATTTTGGAATTTCATCGTGTGGTTTTCCGATGGAATATCAGTGAATTTGATGACAAGCCGAAGTGGTATACAGGAGTATGGATATGGACAAGCATTTGCATAAATTCCATTTTATTTAATCGTGCGTATTCAAAAAGAATTTTTATCGAGAACTTGGCACCAGCGAGCCGATTTAATTTTTAAAATTGATTTCGTGGTCTTACGAAAATTTATGTTTTGAGTTTTGAAATTTTCAAAAATTTGTCTTTTGACAAGACTATATGATTTCAAATTGGTTTCGAAAATATGATCGATATAAATACGCATTTAGTGCATAATGCATATCATGGTGAAGTTCTGAGTGAGACTCACAAACTGGATAAGACATCAGTATGGAACGATAAATAGAGATTCGAACTTCAGTATGGTAGTTTGGTTATCCAGGGATGATCGGTTGATTTATCGGATAAGAGAAATATGCTGCGTATCGTAGATTCGGGTACAGAATATAATTTTGGAACTTTGGATTTTCTGACACCGGGACATATGTGCTATGCGATTCCATTAGTATGGTAGTAGTGCGATTTTACCATAGTAAATTTTTTTTAATGATTTCTTTGTAAGTGTAGATTTGGGGATGGTGACCCCATGATGGTGGTTTTGGATATTGAGTGGTCGTTCCCACTCCATGTATGATTGGATATGTTCGTCGGTTTATGATTGGTTGTTTGTATGCCGAGGAGTATGTTCACCAGTCGGGTATGTTTATTGAGATCCACTGTATGTGGTTGGTGTGTCATTTTTTAGAATGTTATTCTTTCGTATATCTGTTTCTGTGGTTCTGTGTTGACCGTGTTGGGGCTCCTCATGTGAAGGTATTCTCGATTATCATTGATCGTTTGTTGGTTATATTGGAGTTTATCATGTTGATGATATTCTCGATTATGTTTTGACCTTTGGATTGGTCGTATTAGAGTTTATCATGTCAATGATATTCTCGGCTAATTTATTAGTTGAACATTATTGGTGATCATATGAGCGTTCAGATTTTGTGTCGATGTTTCGGAATTTATATCGTTGTTTTGGGCAATTGTTTCACAGAGGTATCGTGTATTATTGATTTGTATCCGAATTGGGACTTGGTTATGTAATCAGGCAGATAGGATTTGATTCGGGCAGATTGTTTCATCCGAAGATGATATATTTGGTTGGAACTTATGGAATTGTTATTGTAAGCGTGTTGAGGCTTTACAATGAAGTCACTTGCTAGTATCTCAGGAGATCGTCGACTTGGCGCATATGTAAGTATGCTATTTTGGTTATTCGGTAATAATGATGATTGATCGTTGTCGTGATGGTTTCGGAATATTTGTTTGAACGGTTTGTTGATTTTTCTATGACGGATTGCAAGTTTTGAGGACGAAATTTATTTTAAGTGGTGTAGAATATAATATCTGAAATTTCTACTACAGTTGTCTAACAGTATTTTATCCGAGTTATGTTGTACAGCGTGGAATCTGTACAGTATGGATAAAATAAATGAAGGACTGAGATGTCAGTATTGGTATAATTGTTGTATTTGGTCGACAATTGTATTTAAGGATATAATGTGTTGAGTATATGTATTCAGTATGCCATATGTTCGTATTTTGTATGTTGAGACATTGGACAAGAGTAGCTGAAAATGGCTAAGTGTAACATTATTAGCGTACGCTAATATACATGCCTAGCGCACGCTATCGTTCTGGTTTACCGCACGCTAGAGGAAAAAGATAACGCACGCTAGTACAGACCAGATCAGAAGGAATCTATGTGTGGATCCGGTCACTTTCGGCGCATGTACCGACAAGGTCAATGGATGTTTGTTGTGAGCTATTAGCGCACGCTAATGTATATTTATAGCGCACGCTAATCAGATCGGTCAACAGGGAATCTTGGCTTTATTGGTTGATTTCGGCATGTGGGTCACGAGCATCTTTGTGGTAGGTATAGACTGTAGCAAGTCAACTGGTATTAGCGCACGCTAAATGTAAGGACTTGCGTACGCTAGATAGTGTAAGTTACGTACACTAATGCATGGGCATTACCTACGTAAGCACATGTACGAAGCCAGACAGTAGCCTCTGGACTGCGATAGCGCACGCTAACAAAGTCAGTTAACGCACGCTAAGGCTGTTGCGCACGCTAAACATGAGATGTTAGCGCACATTAATAATATTCAGTATATATATGTGTAGTTGGGCATTATCCTTCATTTCGTTCATTCATTCCTTGCAACCAAGAGGGAGAGCTTTTAGAGAGAAGTTTGAGGTCCTAAACACTGAGAGATGATGATCTTTAACAAAGATTAAGCTGAGGAACATGGATTAAAGTCTTGTTCTTGAAATTATTGATGATTCTTGGAATGAAGTTGATTGTTCTCCTTCATGATTCGTCTATGCAAGGTAATAGTTCTTCACTTTTGGATTTCATTTGGATTGATTATTGATGTTCTTGAGTTGATGATTATCATATATTCGAGTTGATGAGCATGATAACGAGTTGGATTACCGAACTAAGTTAGTGTTGTTATCACTATATGAGTATTGATATGTTTCGTATGGTTTTGGATGGAATTCAAGAGATATGTAGATATAATTCCCTTCTTTAATTCAGAGTTTTGATGTTTTGTCGTTGGTTACTTCGTATGGCAACGATTATGGTGATGCTGTTGTGATTTTTGAAGTTATATGAATTGTATGTTGAAGAACATGATGAATAAGAATTTTTAGATGTTAGAACGCATCGGATTATGTCATTTTATGGATTATGAACGTGAATTTAGATGATTTTGGAATATGATTATTCATGATAATAACCGGTAAATTGTTCTATGAATTTACCAAATATGAACAAGAAGGAATCTTATGGATTCGGATTTAAAGATTAAAGTTGGAATCGAATATGTTATGAAATCCTTAATATCGAGATGAGTTGATCATTGATATGATGGAAGTGTTAGACGATGCTTGGAACGCATGCCACTGTACAGCATTAGCGCACGCTAAGCTTACTGGCTAGCGCACGCTAACGGGAGCAACTTAGCGCACGATACGTTATGCGTTTAACGTGCGCTAAGTAGGCAGACAGTGCAGTATTTTTGTGTTGTGATTATGAATGTGTGATGGTTTGATTTGGTTTGTTCAGACTGCGTTTATTCGAGGTTTTTGTTGAACCATTGAGTTCGATTAGTTGGTTTTGCCGGTTGTTGATTATTATCGGATGTGTTGTCATTTGATTATTGCATTAGGTTGCGATAATTAATCATGGATTACGACCGTTATGTTGCTTTGGATCGGGGCTGAGGAGCTCGTAGACAAAGGCAATGGGTTCGGTAACAGCTTCGTGGTATCGGTATCGAGGAAAGTTATTACTTGCTCAGTTATATTATTTAATGAATGGTTTCGGTTTCATTTCGTTTATAATGCATATAGCGATGATTATTATTGTAAACTCTGGGTATTAGGATTGTATATCGTTCTTCCGATTCTGGGAGGTAAATCATAATGTATATGCTTTATCCCAGTTATTGGTATGTTCGGGTATCGAGGTGACGTTGCGATAAATACGAGGATATGAGCATCTATAGTTCATTGTACGTTTGGATCGTCGAGCATCGAGGATAATCGCCGGTGATGATCTGACATTGAGATTTCTCCTGAAGGATTCGGGACAGTATCTTAGTTTGATTCGGTTTAGTGTTGATGTTGTTGATCATGCAGGTTGTCATTCATGTTGCTGTACATGAAGTCGTCCTAGTTGTGTCATCATAGTGTCGTTCATGTTTTGATTCATAAGTTGTTCATGTTGATGAACATATTGATTTGCATATGTGTATGCATAATTGCATTGTTATGTTGTAAATGAACCGAAGGGATCATGAGGATCTATGCTGAGGGCGCTGGATCAGATGTCCACCTCGTGTTGGTCCGACGGGATCATCTTGGGATCTATGCTGAGGGCGCTGGATCATTGGACGGGTTTTTCCACCTCGTGTTGGTCCGACGGGATCATCTTGGGATCTATGCTGAGGGCGCTGGATCGTTGGATTACCCAGTGTTGTGTTGTTGTATGCATATTATTGGTTATCCACCTCGTGTTGATCTTGTAGGATCATCTTGGGATCTATGCTGAGGGCGCTAGATCATGGGATTGCCATTGAGTATACATTGTTATTCTTTTTGAGCATATTGACGTTGGCACGTGAGTATGCATTTGTAGGTCTTGTGTTAGGACCGTGTTCGTATGTTGCTTTGATCTGATCTCGGATTAGACTGACATGAGTGTCATGAGATTGTGCATCTTGAGGTATGTTCCGTATTTCCCTTGGTATTTGTCGTTGATGGGCAATTAGTTTTCGTGTCGAGATGTGATGATGTTACCCGACGGATTTGGATTGGACAGAGTTAGTAGATTTCGTAACAGTGAGTTATGATGATGTTTTGAGAACCTTGGGTACTGTGCGAGATATGAATTTTGGTAAGGTTATGACGATAAGATTATGTTGGTCATATTCTTATGTTGTATTCTCATTGGTATGTAATTATTAATGTGATGTGACGGTTATCATTGTTGGATATTATGGCTGACCCCGTCATGAGATTTCTTTTTAGGTTCTTGGAGTATCGAGCTTGTAGCGGTCGTGAAGAGATGAGCTTCCCGGAGGATACTGGCTAGGACATGTTTTGTGCATTGAGTTTCTTGATTGGTTCTTGTATTCCGCTGCTAGAGTATCTTTATGATTGGTCTTTTTTCGCTGCGTGAGTATTTTGAAACGCTCTTTTGGTATCTGGTAACTGAGTTTACTTTGGAAATCATTTTCTAAACTTTTGAGTGTCGGCCGTTTGGCCTTGCGATTTCAAATGAGTTTTTACTACGGTTTTTGATAAATGGATTTTATAAGTCTTAGTGAATTTTTAAAGATAGTACCGTTGTTGGCCTCTTGGGCATTTGTAAATGTTTGCGAAAATTTCCTTCAGTCTTGTGGGTTCTATCTCGGGGCCCACGGCGCTGTAATATTTCCGGTTAAATCTGGGGGTGTTACAGAAATATCGCATTACCGATGATAGGAAGCCTAGTAACCGGGGGTATTCGCGCGACCCGTTGTTTACTTTCGCGTAAAACAGCAACCTTGAATCGGACGTGTGGGAATTGCTATTCGAGTTTTTTTTCTCCGCTGTAGAGGGGGACTTAGTAACTAAAAGCATCCATGTGCCCCATGAGTGTGTTTTACGTCAAACGGTTCCCCAATATATGAGAATGGGAATCCACCCTAGGATTATCCTGATGAAACATCCCGAGATCCGAACCTAGTGGTTAACTCGAATCTATATTATTGATCATACATAAGGGAATACTGTCCGAGGATTAATTTTGACGATAGAACTCTTAAATTCTTGCCACTAGACTGTGGGACTGGGCGAATTGGCTTGTTTAATCTAACCCTTTATATTGACAGTCGGTTAAATTCACGCTTGTTAATCTTTGAGCTTGATTTTCTTCATGAACGATTGATTAGGACTGAAAATAATTACTTCTTGGAATCAGTGTCTGTGGATGTGACTCACTATTACGACACTCGTATTATTTTTTGAGATTTTCAGGGTAGTATTGATTAAGTTGAGCACTATGGATTTGCACGATCATTCATGATACTTTTTATTTGGAAATTAATTTTTGCTTGAGGACAAGCAAAGGCTCAAGTTTGGGGGTATTTGTTAGGCGTATTTTTATGCGATTATTTATCATTATTTTATATCCATCTTGAGCCTAAATCTGCATAAATGAGCTTTTAATGCACTATTCTTTTATATTTTGTAGGAAATTGGAGTCCGAAAACTCGAACGACGAAAAACTGGCGAAAACGGCAATTTTTGGCCAGGGGCCGCGGCACAAGGAGAGTGAGCCACGGCCCATGAAGAAAAATGCGCCCAGGTGTGGGGGCGTTGAGCAGTAGGGGCCGCGGCATAGATTAAGTGAGCCGCGACCCACGAGGCGGTTTTGATATGTTGGCCGCGGTTCTGGGCCGTTTTTGGAGCCTGTTCCCAACTTAATTCCCGGACGCGTTTTGGAGGCTGATAATAGTTATAAATAGGGGTTTAAGGGCTGAAGAAAGGGGGGATTGAATCGTAGGAGGAGGAGATAGAGCGGAGACACCAGAGGAGCAGAAACGAAGAGATTTGTGGGCGACGACAAGACCACGAATCCCTTACGGTTTTTCTTAATTTTTCCGCATCTTATTGTCTAGATTTATTCGAGTAGGATTGTGATTGTAGCCGATTACATGATGGTTTGATTTATTTATTTTTATTTCAAGTCACGCATTATTCATATTGAGTTGGATTTTTCTCATTGTTTTTAATGCTTTCAATTGTCTCGCCAATAGTTGAATTGATTTTAATGTCTTTATGGATTCGGGAGATGAAATTTAGGCATAGTTCTTGTGAGAAAAATCATGATTTTCGTGAGATAGGGATATACTCATGGGAATTGTGAAGCATGTTTATTGTGGAAATTCGTGAACAGTTTTAGCTATTAATTATCTAATTCGAATAGGGATATATCGAGTTAATAATTCGTAGTATTTTCTATCGACCTTGGGAAAGGCTTTTGAATAATTTAGGAATTCCTCGCTTACAATCAATTGAATAAAAGTGAATTGAATTGAATAAAAATCATTCCTGATTGTTTGAGGTGAAAATCATAATCCTACACCCTAATTATTATCTTTATTATCACTATTATTATTTTCCATTTATTTTTCTGCAATTAGTTTAGATATAAATTCCATATAATTGTTCTTCAAATAAAATTGTGAGTTGACTATATTTTGGTACTTAATGAATTCAGTCCTCGAGGGAACGATATCTTACTCATCACTTTATTACTTGTTGACACCGTGCACTTGCGGCATAGTGTGAGGGATTTCCTCACAACAAGTTTTTGGCGCCGTTGCCGGGGACACTCCGGAGCTGTACCGGCAAGGTCATCATCAAATATCGAGGAACCATATAACACATTAAGATCATTATTTGCTCCCGGAACCCCAAAATATGCATGCCAAATCCTTAACTTTTGATCCGCAATTGCTTCTAACATAAGAGTTGGGTATTTATGATCACGTCTTTTGAATTGAGCTTGTAAGGCCTTTGGACAATTTTTCCAATCCCAATACATGTTTTTGTTCGTGCAATGCATATATTTCTTCAATATCCGCTGAAGTGGGCTTTCTTAAATAGGTTTCAACGTATAAAATATGTATGCATTTGGTAAAGTTTTCTAAACATTGTCGTGAACAACGTTCACCAATTTGCAAGTACTCATCAAACGCATCAGGCGCAGTGCCGTACGCCAGTTGGCGGATGGCTGATGTGCACTTTAAAAGAGGATCAATACTTAAACGACCAGTAGCATCGTGATGTTGTCCAAAAAAATTAAAGTACTCGGGAAGAGGGTGAACATTATAACTTAAAATATCGTTGAGTATTTTTTTTAAAAAGTGTAGAACTCATATGATACCTTCGCCTAAAATTCTCTTCAGGATATTTAGGAGGAGTCTCTCTCGTCGATTAAACGTTGTTCCGCCTCTTCTCGTTCACGTGGTATGTATGTCCTCGTCCTCTTAGGACCCGATCCCGATCCCCCGGCTTCTTGATCACGCAAAGCTACAAATTGTTCATACTCCGCATAACCCTTAAGATAGCGCTCTCGATCGTCTTGAAAATAAATATCATAATAGTCGTAGGTGTAGGTGTCGTTGGGATTGTTTGGATCCATAATTGAAAGAAAGTTGAGTATTTTCTGAAGTATAAAGTTAAACTGGAAGAGTGTGTGAAAAATGGTAGAGTAAGGAGGTTTTTATAGAAGTTTTAAAGGGTAAAAAATTGAAAAATGGGGTATTTTAGGCAATATAGCCGTTGGCAACGTTCATATTTCCGAAAAAAAATACCTACCGCGTGGCGTGGTGGGCACGACGCGAGGCCCTATGGCACCACCACCGGTGTCGTGCGCCGTCGGTGATTTTGGGCTGGTAGGTTGGTGCCAACCTATGGCACCACCGTACCAATCGCTCTAATAGAAATAGCTTCATTCACAAAACTGCAACACCATTGAAGTGCATAATCATGATGCTAATTGATCATAAGGTGTGATTAATGCATGTAGCTGCAATAATGCATGGTAAGAATAATAAATTGTCATGTACTTGTTGTAACATGCCATTAATTATAGTGACATAGTATAATTGTTTCTAGGCCTGTAAAAGAACTTAGAGATGCTCGATTTGGCTCAAGAAATTTGGCTTGAAAAGGCCGACTCGAGGTTCGGTTTGATGTCGTTCGAGCCAAGCTCGAACCCTATTTTTAGGTTCGACTAAATTCGAGCCGAAGGCTCGATCCGGCTCAAATTATATACATTTGTAATTGTTTTAATTTTATTTTTATTTTTATCATGAATTCGAATTTTTCTTCGAAATTCGAACCGTTCAAATCAAACCTCGAACTTTTGGATTTTTCAAACCGAATTGAACTTCAATTTTTTGGATCCGTTCAAACTCGAGCCGAACCAAACTTTCAAATTTTTATATTCGAGCCAAGCAGAACCTTGGCAAAATTCGGGAGAGCTCGACTCGTTTACAATCCTAGTTGTTTCCACTTAATTTTGAAACTATGATCTCTAGTTCCACTAGTTAACCTCACAACTTGGTAGCAAGGAGAATATATAATAGTATATTATTCGAGGAAATAGATCATATGAAAACTAATTACCTTGTGAAATCTAAAAACTTTTGTATGCCATTGATATTAGTGATCTAACGGCTGTAGGTGAGTAGAATTATATGCATTTATGTATTTTTTATTGCATTATTTGTTGAATATACTAGCGACCAGCTTGATGCAACAAATAATAACAAATATGCAATGAAATTGCTTAATAATGCAATTGGTTTCTAGATTTCACCATTAAGGGTGTTTCACTATAGTCAATCCCTATTATTCGATGTGTAATTTTGAAACTTTTACTATGAACATTATAGTTCGAGTGTTACCAAACCACCCACCACTTGTCATTTCATATGAGTGTTGATACAAAATTACAGCATTATACCCTTAAAATGATATTAGTTGTTATAGTTTCACTCTTGAACTCCACTGTAACTATTAATTTATTATATTGAATTTAATTATTAAAATTGTGTTTGAACTCGATTAATAACTTGAGAACAATTGTGAACATTATACGGAAAAAATCTTAATAATCGGAAAATTATTAAAGTTGCATAATACATATTTCTGTAATTATAGATTTGGAACAACTAATTATCATTTATAGTAATACACATTTAATAAATATGACATGTAATTGTAATATACGGACTACTTTGCCTCCAATTTGCACCACCTAGTCCGCCTTCTCTTAGACCGACGAATGCCGTAGAACACGTCAAATAGGGGTCGGGGTTTTTCCAACGGACCTGTTCGATGTTTAAATGAGTTCTTAGAAGAAAAATGTAGCATATTATTGAAAATCGAGTGTGTAACCTCAAAAAATAAATAAAAATTTATAAAAAACTAATGTCTTAGCTATGTAAATCGGCATAAATTGAACATCATCTCACACCCAAACATTTATTTATATAGGTAAAAAAATTCATTTTAAAATGTTTTTTGTTCTAAGTTAGAGATGAACGAAATTGAATAGCCAGATCGATTCCAAAATTCACCGACATACACGTAATGCGAGGGGAAAGGAGATACAGTTGTGTTGTTGCCCAAAATATTTATCCGAAGATTAATACTGCTGGAAGACGGGCAACAAACAACAATTGCGGGAGCACTTCCGAGAGAAGATAAATAATACAAGATTTGCCGGGTTTGTTAGGCCCGGCTGAATGCTCATGAGATGTTATTAATACAAATATTCATGGATACAAGTATTAATGTGAGAAATCTAGATACAATGAGTGTAAAAGACTACATCCGGCTCTTGAGCGAAGCTCGAGGTTCTTCGTCCCCGCCGATAATCTGCTGGATGAGATAGGCCGGGAGAAGAAGGACCGAATGATAGCTGTTGCCAAGAGTTGGAGATTAGCCAAGTGCTGTATATTGTTTCTGTATTGTATGCTCAAATCGCGATAGTGTCCCCGGAGAATACAAGTGCTGGGAGCCTTGTATATATAGGGGCAGCCTGGTGCCGTCCTCTAGCGGGCGATCGCCTTCCGGCCATTATAATAATCTGCCGATCGCCTGCCGGCCAATATTATAATGGGGCGATCTCCTGGGCTGTCGGGCTAAAGTCCAAGGAAGATGCTGGCTGTCGGGCTAAAGTCCAAGGAAGATGCTGGCGCCAGCTGGGCGGTCCAATAAGGAGTCAGCACGCGTCCGGAGTCAGTCACAATGCGGCCCTACTGACAGCTTTCGGCGGCTTGTCGGCTGGTGGAGAGATTCTGCCAGGCTGTGGTCAATGGCCCGTGATTCGCGGATCTTGTCTCGGTCCTTGCACGTGGTGCCAGTCTTGAGGCTCGGCCTTTGCCGACTGGATGGCCATCGGCGCTGATCGACATGAGGCGGTCGTCTCTAGCTGGTCATCAGAGGTCGCCATCGGCCAGTTGCTGAGGGTCGGCATTGGTCGGTCACCAAGGGTTGGTCGGCAGATGCCGAGAGAGGTCGGTCACCAAGGGTCGATCGGCAGATGCCGAGAGAGGATCGTCCGCTAGTCGATCGCCAGGAGTCGGTCGCCGAGTACCGAGAGGCGATCGTATCTGAGGTCGATCGCTCGGCACCGGGACTTGTCCTGGGACCTTCGGTTGGCCGATATAGCTTGTCCGCTGGGTTAAGGCTCGGCCGCCTGGTCGCTGATCGGCAGATCTGCCTTGGCCGCTCGGCAGTGACTCGGTCGCCCGACCTCCTAAGCGATCGCCGGTCGGAAGGTGTTAATTCTTGACACAACAAGTTGAAAGACTAGTTTTTCAATCAAACAATTAAGCACAGATCTCACCTTAGAAAGGAAGAAAGATACTCTGATGAATCTCAACAATGGATTAGACCAAAGTTAAATTGGACCAAGCTTAACGTTGATGGAAGTATGCATGCCGAATCCCTCAAGGGTGCTATTAAGAGTCTTCTTCGTGACGAGAAGTGTAATTGGTTGTGGTGATTTGCCAAGAGAATTGAGAACCCGCCTGATGAAGCGGAAGCTCTTGCGGTTCTTGAAGGGCTTGAAGTAGCTTGGGAGCATAGAATTTCGAAGATTCATGTGGAAAGAGATTCATAAGCAATATATATGGGTCACCGGAAATGAGGAAAAAGACTACTCCTTCAACAGGTTATTAACTGCATGAGGAGCCTACTGCATAAACCTTGGGAGATTGATTTATTAATATCAGTCGAAAAGTTAATGCTTGTGCAGACTTTTTGGCTAAAATGGATCATGCACCGATTTAATTGTTTGGAACACCCCTCCTTCAATGATACATAACTTGTTGTAGGCGAACCAACTGCCTTAGCGCAGTTGGTCGAAGACCAGGGGTTCAATTCCTAGTGGCAACACTTTGAAATTGAATTTCTCAAGACTCAATAATCCCTTAGTTTTTTACTAAGGGTTAGGTTCTAGCCCTCCGGGATAGCTGACGAATAGTTACAATATCATGTGCTTCAAGTGACAATGTGGGAGACCTGATCTCGGTGGGAACCTGCGGTTGGATTACGGAGACCCGACATGCCTATCTATCGGGGTCCAGCATGGAGCAATCACGTGGGAGATAACTCATTATGCGGGGAAGTGGAGTATATTTAATTGTTAGTCATATGTATACCTTGCAAACGGCCACCGCTAACGGTGGGTCAAAATGGGCCAAAAAGGCCAGGATTTTGGGCCTAAATATTGAGGCCCAGGCCCATGTCTTTGGCTAAAATTGACCACATGCCATGATTTTTCTTGCTTCCAACTTAATTAACCAAAATATATTAAAAGTATCAATAATATGATAAAAATATATTTTCAACTATTTTAAAAAGTTCAAACATCCATTTCAATACTATTAAAACCGTTAATTCTTGCACTACAACCAGCTGTACGGAAAGTAGCTCATCACTTTGTCCATTATCTGTATTCGATAGCAAAATATCAATACAAACATCTAAACAAAATCAACTTTAAATTGAAATAAGTTACGGTGTAAGGTTATACCCATTAATCATAGCCTAATTAATTAATAATTATTAGTTATTAAATTTTTCAATGAACACTTCAGGCCTTAAGGCCTGGGCAAAATCTGAAGTGGTAAAAAGCGTTTTTATGGGGTAAAAAAGTAAAGCCCAAAGTCCATTTATTTTATGGATGGGCTGGACCGGCCCGTGGACCTGAGCCATTTTTGCCTATCTCGCGGTTTAACTGAAAATTGTTTTGAAAAATCGGAATTGTTTCTTATAAGATTAGTTATACGAAGCATATATCAAAAAAAATTGTTGTAGACGGATATTAGTTAAAGTCTCGGCTAGATCATTAAAAAAAGAAAATCACCGAGATACGCGTAATGAAGTAGAAAATAGTAAAAACAAATAGTAAAAAAATTCTGAATAGAAGAAGTAGGAGAAAATGGCGGTGGAACTGTGTGGGACCCGCTGGAGGGGGTGGGGGTGGGGTGGTGGGGGTGGGGGTGGGGGGTGGGGAGCGAGAGCGAGTGTTTGAAGGAGACTTAAACATCACGATAGTGAAAGGGGGTGGTGGTGGTGGTGGTCTGGTGAGTGTAAAAGACAGACAGCTTGCAATCAAGCAAGAAATTTCACACACCTACCATTTTCCCCCCTTTTTTCCTTTTTTTTTTTTTGAAGACCTTTCTCTCAGTTATTATTATTCTCTGCTTCATATACACTCCTCATAGCCCTAATTCTTTGATTTAATTTCTACTGCTCCCTTTCATTTTTATTTAGGGTTTAAGCACAGGTATGGCTCTACACTATCAAAATTCCTTTCTCTCCCTTTTTTTTTTTCTTTAACTCTTTTATATTTTCATGATTGTGTCTGATGGTTTTTTTTTTCATTGAAATTACTGAAGGAAAGATATGGTAAAAAAATGTGTCTTTATGATGGTCATTGATTTTTTTTAAGGCAAGGAAAAAATGTGATCTTTTTTTATTTACCATTCTTGAAAAATGCGTCATGTTGTTTATGAAATTTACCATGTTTGAGGAATAGTACTCTGCTCATAAATAAATTTCGACTGTGCTGGTTTCTGTTACTTATCATTTCCTTTTTCCATATTTCTCTTGCAGGTTTTGTTCTATATTTCTACACTTTTGGGTTTCTCAGTTGTTTTTTTTTTCCCCTTCCAAAGAGCATTTTAAGGTTTGTTCATTTAATTCTGCATTTGGGCCTTAAAAAACTCGAAATCCTTTTTCATGAAGAATGAAGAATTGTGTGGGTGCTTTTTTCTTTTTTTTTTTTTTCTCTTCAAGAGATTGAGATTTTTAGGTTCATGTGAAAACCCAAATGCTTGGGCGAGTGTGGTAGCTTTTTTTTTTTTTTTTTAAGTTTTTCTATTGTTTAATTTTCATAGTTCTTTTAATTTTTCTTTATTTTGTATTCACTATGTTACGCTCAAATCTTGACAGAAGGTGTATTTTTGACCTATTTTAGGTAGTGATTGGTGTAAGTAATGATTATAAATGTACGATGAAGATTGAAAAGTAAGAAGTACTGACGGTGAGTGTGTGTAGAGATTAAAAAGTAAAAGGTGGTTGTTTGATTTGATTGTGTAAATGTGATAAATGTAAAGTTTGTAAAATAACAAAAAAAAAGAGGTAAGTGTAAAGATTTGAGCGGAATAGACGGAGCAGTTTTTTGAGAATTATTTTTTTAAGTTTTTTTGTCCTTATAAGTTTTCTTAGAATTTTTTAATTTTTATTTTTTTGGCTAAAATGTTCCTGCGGTCCCTTAACTTAATTTCAGGTAACGATTTAGTCCTTTATCTTTTTTTTGTACCAAGTAAGTCCTTTATCTTTTAAATTTAAAGCAAAGTCAGCCTTTTCCGTTGGTCTCCGTTAACTGTTGTCCAGGTGGCCGTTAAGTTGCTGACTATCACCTACGTGGCTATAAACATTCCTATGTGTCAAATTCCTAACCTATGTAGTTTTAGCACGAAAAACCTGTATTAGACTGTTTGATTTGTATCATTCCCTACACACAAAAAAAAAGTTCAAAATTTCTGCACAGATTTTAAAAATTAATATTAGTTTATATAGAGTAGGTATGTGAGGTGGAAATTGAAGGGTATCAACTAAAAAATAATAGTAGTAGTTTTTTCCCTTTCATATCTACTTATATGGTCAACTTTTACCATATAAATGCTTTCCTTAAGTTGGGAGCCAAACTTCAGAATTTCTTTTATTTAAAATGGGAGGGAGTATGTATCAAGTAGATTGATGAGGTGAAAAGTGAAGAATATAAAGTAAAACTAATACTCCCCCGTCTCCCAAGTGCATTCTTATTTGAGAATGGCATGAGCTTTAAAAAATTGGTGAGTATTGTGAGTCGAGCAAGGATGCTATTTTTATTGTAGTAATAAAGTGATTAATTGTTGTGGGGAATACTTAATTAAAATCGAAACGAGAATACATTTTGGGGACAGATCAAAAACGAAATATGGGTATGCACTTTGAGGACAGAGGGGGTAGTAATTTATGTAAGAAACTAATTTTTTTGTTTGTAGCTGTGCAAAATTGAGCCATTTCATGGCGTATGTGTTGATTTTAATATCATGATATGACAATAGCAATTATTCCGACTCATCATCGTCTCATAGTATTTTTTATCTAACTGAAAAGTA
The DNA here is from genome assembly GCA_033398695.1 of Orobanche coerulescens. NCBI lineage: Eukaryota > Viridiplantae > Streptophyta > Magnoliopsida > Lamiales > Orobanchaceae > Orobanche > Orobanche coerulescens. The sequence continues at coordinate 89,040,692 of CM065809.1, forward strand.
CGACGTTGGTTTTAAAATTTCATCTCAATTCTTTTGTATGTAGGTTGCTACATGATGGACATCCAACAAAAGTTTTTGTCACTTTTTTCTTTTGTAGTGTTAATTAAGTTTAGATAATTAATTGGTACTAATCTTCATTTCACCAAACCCAACATAGTAGGGATTAAAGTGAAGTTGATGATGATTGATGATGTAGCTTAGCAAAATTGAACTGATAAAAAAGAAAATTGTATCTAATGAAATTAGACGGAATAGGTATCATTTTTAAAATTGAAAAGTTTATCCGACCATCTAACGGTCTAACAGGAAAAACCAAGCCAAATCAAACATACCCAGGAGTGTTCTTTTAATTTTAGAGGATCAGTCAGCTAATCTATTAGATCTCACATGATACCAAATAGGATAAATAAAAAGGAAATGCTTTAACTATATAGATATTCATCCTTATATGCTAGTAAGATTCTTCCCACTAAAACCATTCCCCCCAGCTCTCTATAAGCTGTCTAGCATTGTCATCTCCTCAACGTCATCCTCTCACACACACACACACACACACACACTACAATTTAACCGCTTTCCAGGAACTGCACATGATTTTTTCTTCTTCTGTAATAACACTGCACGTGTTGTCTGTGTCTTTTCTTTTTATTAACTTACAGCCTACAGAAAATATTGTTTGAGAGCACAAAGTGAAGGTGGTGCTGGAGGTGAAGAGATGGGGCCGAACATGGTGGACGGGGTCGACTGCGATAACTTATTCGACCAAATCGACGACTTGATCGATTTTCCTCCCGACAGTGAGTGTGGTAATTTAGTTGGCTCGAGCGAAGGGTTCCCGGAGTTTCCAACATGGAATGACGCCTTGCCGGATTGTCACCCTTTTTGTTCCGCTTCCGACCTTTCCGCGGAGCTCTCTGTGCCGGTGAGTGTAATATGTATATTGTTTAGAGGTTCTTGCAAGAAATTCTTTTTGGGGAGGGTGATTACGAAAATTACAATTTAGCCCCTCAGAATTAATTTTAAGTTTCTAAGGGGTTCTCATGATAGAATTAACTACATTTTTTTGTTTTTCTTTGGTTGTGTTTTAATTTGGCAAAAATTCATACAACACGGGTCTAGCGGAATGCATTCCATCAGACGGAGTATAAATTTTAGTTTTTAATTCTTTTTAAGGGTGTTTTTTTAGGTTTGTTAGTCCTTTTAATTTTTTTAGTGTTCAATTTAGTAGGGGTTTTCATTTTATTTTTGTATTACCTTAGTTTTTTTAGTTTTTTTCTAGGGTTATTTTTTTTGTCAGTTTTCCAGTGTTCATTTTGTTAGTATTTTAGTTAATATTTTTTTGTCAGTTTTCTATTTTTTTTATTATAAAATTTAGTTTTGTGAACTGGTCTGACGATAAGACCGCCTGCCGGCACAAGAGAGCTACTCTTTGATTTTGATGCTATGCCAAATCGGTAGGTTTTATTATATGTCATCATTGATTAATTTGTCACGTGTGATGTCACCATTTAATAATTTTAAAACTGAATTTGTAAAGTGTGGTGGGGGCTAGGTGTTGGTTTGGAAAGCAATAATAATATTTTGCATTTATGTTCAAAATTCAAATTTTCCTTGGAGGTTAGTTGGTCAAATCAAATTTAGTGCAAGAATATTTTTATAAGATTCAAATTCAATTACTTGAGATATTTTTATTATCCCTTTTTTGCTGATACTATTTCCAATTCCTTTTTGTGCATTTTTTTTTAACATTCCTTGTGCAATTTAATTCCATCTATTAATCCTAAATAATCATTTTGCTCAAAATGGAAGCTGGAAATTTAAGTAACATATAAAACATGGGGAAGTTTTCAGGTGAATATCATATCTGCATGTATATTCATCATCATATTCATGATGAAAATCATTTGCAGGTATGATACTTAAAGTACTCCTAGCAGATCATTAACTCTAAATTTAGGCTAAAATGACAAAAAGTGTGCTAAAAAGTTTATCCAGCAGATCTCCCTCAATATTCTCTTATCTCACAAATTTAGTTGGGTCCACAATTTTTATAATATATTTAATGAAAATAGGAGATTTGGTGTATTCATTTATTAAATAGGGGCTATAAATAATATATGGGAAGCTTTAGGAGCTAATTCCTTCAGCTACCAAAATTTGTCGTGCTTCCATTATTTTTACCTCAACATTGATCCGATTTCTTTTCCTGCCTTTAGTACGAGGATATCGTCCAGCTGGAATGGCTTTCGACTTTCGTCGAGGATTCGTTTTCGAATGTAGGGTTGACCATCGGAAAAGACACCTTGTGCATGGACATTAAGCCGTCGGCCAATCATTTCCACGCCTCGAGCCCTGTTTCTGTGTTGGAAAGCAGCAACAGCACCACCACAACGACGTCGTTTTCCTCCGGCAACAAAACCAAGCCGCCACTCAGCCCGAACCATCGCGGAACGCAACGGGCCCGAAGCAAACGTCCCCGCCCGCCAACTTTCAATCCTCGGTCGGTGATCCAACTCATCTCCCCTTCTTCCTCCTCCGTCGGGGCAATCCCCCACCACCCTTCTGCCACCGCTGGTCGATTCTCTTCGGAGACCGATAGTTTTGTGGAGTCTCCGCCTATTACAAAGAAAATCCAAAAAAAAGCAAGGGACGAAGAAAATAAGAAGAGTACAACTAGGCTCGGCTCGGCTAAGAAGAAAACAAAAATAAAAATAACCACGCCCGCGTATCCGTTTCCGACGCCTCACAGGGACAGCTCAGTGCGGAAGTGCTTGCACTGCGAGATAACCACGACTCCGCAGTGGCGGGCCGGTCCGATGGGCCCGAAAACTCTGTGCAATGCGTGTGGGGTCCGTTACAAGTCGGGCCGCTTGTTCCCCGAATACCGTCCGGCCGCCAGCCCTACCTTTGTTCCGTCTCTGCACTCGAATTCGCACAAGAAAGTCGCCGAGATGCGAAGCAAAGCCGGCCCCGGAGAATGCGGCGAATAGAGCAGAGGTCGAGGATCCGAAGGTTGTTCCTAATGCTTATGTTGTAGGATCAAAGGGTTTGTTTGCGAGGATAATATATATATTTGCTGTTGCTTCAGATATTCCCATATTGTTTTTATCCGTTCTTAGTTTTTTTGTTGGATTTCTTTGTTCTTTGGTTCTTTGTACAGTAATATAATGGGGAGGCGCTACAGATGATTATAATTTAGCTGGTCGGGATAGGGAAAGAGAGAAGAGTGTAGGATCTTTAAAGTCATGGTACTATTGCCTTTGGTTGATTTGATTTAAGTCCTCAAAATTTATAGGTTTTTGGGCAAGCAACACTTTCCGGGAATTTTTTTTTTTCAGTCGGTATGTATGGGCTGTTATAGTTCATTCATATGTTCCCCCCCCCCCTTGAGTTTCTTTGTTTAAATTAAGGGTATTACTAAACATCGCCCAAAATTACTAGCCGCCGCCCTATAAGATTACCTTTTTATCCATTTCAAGTCTTTCATTCTTTCTAAACACCACACCACACCACACCAAAATCTTTCAAGCTCAAGTTTTTCGAATATAACACACAATCAAATATATATCGGCAATATTATCGACAACGACGAAAATGGACGAGAATTCGCATCTGGAGGTAATTTTTCGGAGAAAATGACGCAGGCGTCTGATTATTCTGCCTGTTCTATGGTACAGGCGTCCCCAGATTCCGCTTGGACCATGGTACAGGCGTCTGGTGCGGGCGCTCCGTCCTAGGTCTAGGCGTCTACACCAGACGCCTGAACCATGGTCGGGACGTCCGATTCAGACGCCTGTGCCATGGCTAGGCGTCCGATTCAGACGCCTGTACCGTGGACGCCTCGGCTACGGTCCAGGCGCAATTTTTGGACGCCTGGACCCTTTTTTTTGCCTGATTTTAAATATTAATAATAATATTATTGGTATTATTATTAACATTCTGTCAATTAAAAATTTCAGGCTATATTGGAAGAATTTGAAGGCGACAGCATTGATTATAGTGGTTATTTCGTTAATGACGAAATATTCGCTAGTGATTGTGATGCGATTGCTTGGGCGAAAAAAATTGCTCTTCAAATTGGTTTCGAGTTGATCATTTCATCGTACAAGAATAAAGGAAAGACAAAGCTATTGAGATGTAACCGTGGTGAACGGTACAGAGGGTATTAAGAGATTTGAATGTTGCTGTTCGAAAGGACACAAAGACGAAAGCATGCAAGTGTACATTTCAGATAAAGGCCGAACAATTGCATGACTTGAGTGGTTGGATAATCAGACCGATCTCTGGGAGTAAGGGTATACACAATCACTCATTTATTGTTTATCCGGAGGGGCATCGTCAAATGAGTGGACTGAGTAAATCGGCCAAACAAGTTGTTCGTGAGATGAGTGCTGCTCAAGCCAAGCCGTGTGCCATCTTGGCGGCCATTCAGAATAAATTTACCGAGGACAAACCGACTAGACGACATATCTATAATTATAGAGACCACTTGAGGAAGCATGATTTTGAAGAAAGAGATGTCGTCGGTCAGTTTCACCATTGGTCGTGACGAATAACTACGACATTGGACGCAGGCCGGATACAAATCTTGTTACCCAGGTGTTCATGGGACATCCAACATCAATCAACTTAATCGGACCTGAGATGGTTCATTGGCATGGATTCCACCTACAAAACGAATAAGTTCAAGATGCCATTTCTCGAGATAGTCGGGATGACTCCATGTAACAAGAACTTCCTAATCGCCTATGCAATTATGAAAGATGAGACCGAATCGAGCTACGCGTGGGTGTTACAGAAGTTGAAAATTTTGCTTGGGTTTGATGTTCATCCGATGGCTATTGTTACGGATCGCGAGTTGGGATTGATGCGTCCTATTGAAGAGATATTTCCAGAAAGTGCCCACTTACTTTGCACATGGCATATTAATAAGGATGTTGACGACAAGGTCTACAGAATTTGTGGAAAAGATAAAGAAATGGGCCAAAGGTTTAAAAATGGGAAATGGAAGAAAATCATGGAAGCGGCGACCGAAGAGGAATATGATCAAGCGGTGCAACTCATGAAGGATACATGGAGATGGAATCATAAAGTGATATCATACGTTGAGGGTACATGACTAAAACACAAGGAGATATTCGTTGTTGCGTGGACGAATAAAGTGCTTCATTTTGGAAACACAACCACTTGTAGAGTTGAGAGTGCACATGCCGAGTTAAAGCAATGGCTTAATTCTTCCACCGGAGCCCTCGATACCGTCTGGACCAAAGTGAACCAGGAGATTGAATCACAACTTACGCAGATCAGATACACACTTGAACAGTCTAGGTGTCGTACAGGCGTGGTGTATTCTGGTTTTCCGTTCAACTACTTGCGCTGTCGTGTTTCCCATCATTGTCTGCGATTACTGTCGAATGAATTGACACGTATGAGAGAATTAAGTGATCAAGTGTACGATCGTTGCGGTTGTTCACTCCAGACCACCCATCAGATTCCTTGTGCGTGTGAGCTAAAGAGACATATGGAATCGCGGACCCCATGCAGTGTTAGTCGTCTTCACATATTTTGGCAAACACTTATTATTAGTGATGGTGGGGACACGACCGAATTTGTCGATCCTTCTACCGGTGCTGAATCGGAGGACCAGCGGTACTTTCAGGCCCTTGTCGATGAGGTCAGACAGAGCGATCCGGCAGTTGTCCGTAATGTATCACTTATGATCCACGACCATCTTCACCCTGATCAAACGCGTTACGTTGAACCACAAGTGAATACGACAGTTAAGGGTCGACCAAGAGGAAGTTCATCGACTAGACGCGATCTTAGTGGTTGGGAGTATAGCCAAAGGGGTCGTGGTCGTTCCCGCTCATCCAGTGGTCGTGGCCGCAGCTCTTCTGCATCAGTCCACAATGCCTCTTCATCAGGTATGAACAAATTTATTAATACCGTGTCTTTTTTATATTGGACTAGGATACTTATGTATTACATGTTAAATAAAAAAGATAATTTTTATTAAAAACAAAAATAAAAATAGTCTTCTTGACTAATTTTTTATATTTATATGTTACAAGTTAAATAAAAAACGTTAGGATAAAAAAAATCTAGTATGTAAATTGACTTTTGAATTTTTATATTTCTTTTAATTTATTGCCGAAATAGAATAATTCCGTCAATTTATAAGAAATTTTTTTTGTAGATGTATTATTTTTTGAAGTTTTTCAATGAGTTGTATCTTTTTAAGTTCAATAATATGTAATATATTGAATATGTGTTTGCAGATGGACACCACCGAGTGGAGATTGGTAACTATCACCATATCGACAAGATACCGGGAATTATTTTGCCGTTTGTTGAAGGTTATCTCGATGTCCCCGGAGACGGTAATTGCGGATTTCGTGTTATCGCCGACTACATATTTGGCGACCAAGATATATGGCGTATTGTACGTGTATGCATTGCAAATGAAATTATGGCTAACTGTACACTCTACCGATCGATCTACTATGATGGGATTGAACCTGAGGTTCGACGTATTACATGGGATGGTGGTGCGTGTGGATCGGATCATTGGATGGCTATTGCTGAAGATTTATTCCCTATTGCTACTATTTTCAATGCCGCTGTCATACTCTTCGGATTCGGAAACGGTAGATCTTTATTTGCATGTCTCACTGTGTTGCCGTTGAAAGCACCCTCAACGGCAACACAGCCTGGCCAAGAGATTGTCATTTGTCATTTAGGAGATACGTACAAACATTTTATTCGTCTAGATTTAATGCTTAATTTTCCTGTACCACCCATAGCGAGTAACTGGTTTAGATTCCATGATAGTAGTGTTGGTGGCTGGGAGAATTTGTATACGAGCAGGAGAGAAAAATAGAATAGATTAGTCGGTATGATGTAAAACTTTATTTGTTGTATGTTCCTTAATTAATAAAATTTTCGTTTTTGTTGATCTTTATAGTTGATAGTTGATTTTCTTTTATGTTGATCTTGATAGTTGACAGAAAAATTTTCGTTTTTGTAAGCAGAACAGAAAAAAAACAAACAAAAGTAAAGTGCCAAATGCAAAACGAAAGTGTCAATAAATATACAAAATACAAAAAAAAACGAAAACGCCAAACAAAATACCGTCACAAACAAAATATAAAATACAAAATCAGTTGGCCAAATGCCAATCCCTCATGAACTCCTCGAGCATCGTCGTCGCTTCTTCCGCCTGGTCTGGGGGAAGGTGTCTGATACAGTGCTGGGTAATACCGACGGATCGACTCACCCACTGTAAAAAATAGAGACAATATAATACAATGAGTAATGTATGATGAAATCAAACAAAGTACAAAGTTAAAGAACATACGTAATCGGTGCTGGAACGAGAAGGGATCACTGATCCAGTCTGCCGCCGTCGTTGATAGGAGGGTGCGAATACCGATAATACCACTCAATGTAATCATCGGCGCAAGCAGCCTGATCATGAGTAGCCGCCTCATAGTCAGCGAGAGGAAGCATGTATGCACCCGGAAACATCATCCAAGCATCAGATGACATTCGGATGGATAGTCAACTCGGTACAATCTGCTCGACCACGCCCGAACCGCTTTCTCCGGTCTGGTGATCGGGAAAGGGATGGTCTGCACATAACCGAGTTGCCGTAATGCCCGACCAGGCATGTATGGCTCGATAATATCCCGATATCGTAGCCATCCAATGAATGTGGTGCTCGGGACATCCCTCACCGGATCAGGGCCATAAGGCAACCACTGTATGTGCGTACATGTAATCAACAAGTTATACAAGTTATTTTTAAATGAATTGTGAGATTGTTAGAAGGAATCGTTATACCTTTGCGGCTGTCAACTGATCAATGCGGCGACGCAAAGACTGGAGGCGGTGCTCGTCCCTACCCTCGGGCTGGACACTCCATGTAGAAGCTCGAGGCTGCATGGAGTCAACAATCATACGCTCTCGATGAGGTCGATGTAACACCCCCAATCCGCTCAGGGATATTACACGCCGTAGAACCCTTCCTCAAGGATCTACCAGGCTGGTAACAACATATAACAACTCAACCATGCCTTTAAGGCTAAAATGACTCAGTAGACCGATTTGGTCTTTCAATAAATACATACAACTCAAATACAAATCATGCCCACGCAAGGGTCAAAATACAACCACACCCGTACAACGGGAAAAATATAGCAGCGGAAACTAAAGTACAAATGAACCAATAAACAATATACGGTTCCTCATGTGATTAGTATCGATCGTCTTTTATCATCCTTCGTGCCGACCCTGTGTTATGCTCCAAAACCTGAATGCAAAAACAGACATCCACCCCCCGAATACTCGGGGGTTAGCAAAACTCCACTGTTTTGCTAGTGCAAGAACGAAGTGCAAATACGAGCCATACAATTCACATTCCACGAACGATAATAATTCGGAATCCTCAAAGATTCAAATACAACAGGATGAACACTTCCCGAGGCAAGAGTTTGAGTAAATACTTCCCAAAATTTCAAGATCAAAATATCAAGGGAAACAATTTATAAAATGATTTGAAATACCATCGGGAGTTTTAATAGAAAACAATTTAGGATTCTCAAATCCTACTTTTCGAAAACCAAAAGACAAAAGGGGTCACCACCCCAAAGGTTTTACTTTCCATAAAATAACCTTTACCAAACCATTGGGATTTTAGCAAATCCGTCCACAAATGACCTTTACAAAACCGTTGGGATTTTAGCCCCAAATATCATCAACTCACAGTACACGAGAACGACAACAAGGTTCGTCTCCCAACATCAAAATCCACAAATAAAGGATTTAAAACAAACAACAAAATACTCTAGTGCCATCCTAGCCAAGTAAGCCAAACGAACAACTTACCTCTTACACACTTAGTCAATGCATGCACTCATGAAAACCGTTCGAAAGCACTCATTTCCGGAAATGCCATAATCAAATCACATTTGCAAAATGCACCACAATTAACCGTCGATCCACGTCTCTGTGGACCCCTACCGAGACCCCGTCGGATCTAACCCGTAGTGGTTAAAAGCAAGCTCGTCGATCCACGTCTCTTGTGGACCCCTACCGAGACCCCGTCGGATCTAACCCGTAGTGAGCATACACACACATACGTTACTCATGCAATACTAATATGCTAAGAATGTAAGCTCATCAAGAATACTTACTAGAGATGGCCACTTATCCAACACCATTACCAAACTCTTCAAAACACAATAACAAGATTAAACACGGAATACACGATTCCATAACTTTAAACAACAGGGATATCATCAAAGCCTTCAACGTTCAAAATAATCAAATCATAATTAATTCCCGAAACACATCGTTCACAAAACACACACGCGTTTTGAAATAGAGCCTTTAACGAGGCCAAACCGAAATCTTTTGAAAACACATTTCAAATAAACAAACAAATACACCAAGACGATCACCAATTATTATATCCACAAAACAGGAATAGTATGGGCAAGGTACTTGCCTCGAATAAGAACAACGCGGAGAATCGACCGAATTAGGTTGGCACGAACCGACCACGAACCCGCCGACTCCACCGAACGTTAACCCGCGACAATAAACTACGAACAACAATAACAACAATGAAAACGAGTTCCATAGCACGTCCTAAAGTCGTTGAATTAAAGGATCAAACGACGAAAGTTCAAGGGTTTCCCCCAAACGGTCAAGAACGCGAATCGACCCGATGAAATCATGAAAACGAAATTCTAAATAATGGGTTATGACCAACATGACTAGATAACAACAAAGGAATCAACGATTTCAGATTAAACTCACGAAATCAAGACATACCCCAAAATTAATCAAAACTAGGGTTCTGAGGATTATACCTTCGATCTAGATGGTAAGGAGGAGATTTGTTGATGTTAATCAACAACAATGGCCCAAGCAACAAGATGTATTGAAGTTCTGAAGATGGGAATCGCCTAAATCGCCCAAAATCGCACGAACCCGTCGGTAGGAACGAAAATAGAAGAAAATGGGAGAGAAAAAGGGGTCTGCCTGATATAAGGCAGACTGGTATGTATGGCCGTACATAACAAGAGATACGGCCGTAATTAAAGCAGGTTACGGCCGTAAGTATGGCAAATTATGGCCGTATGTTTACATCGATGACGAGTTAAGGATTTTCTTTGTCAGTCAAACGACCCCGAAACCGTAATCTGAAAATAAACCGAAGATACGGTTACGAAGTACTCGTAAAGACAAATCCAAGCGCTAAGAGAACACCCGATTCCGACCACCCGAAGTGTCGGAATTCGACAACGGAAGTAATTACCCCAAACTTTGGGAAATTACAAAAATAGCCCAAAACGTCCGAAAATCACGATACGTGATCGAATAACCAAACCGAAGTTCACAACACGTATAACAAAGTTAAACGAACTTACGGGAAACTCGAAACAGCAGTTTCGACCGAGATTCGCAAGAATCGAACTCAAGTGCGGAAAAGTCGCTAAAAAGCACGGAACTCAACAAAACAACACCGAAACGAACTCGAATGACAAAAAGTGCAGAATTAATCATTCTTGAAATGACGAAACGGTCACGAGCGAGTCGTCAAAATGGACTTCCGCCAAAAAAAGAAAATTACCAAAATTCGAAATTGCGGATATTACATTCTACCCTCCTTAAAAGAAGTTTCGTCCCGAAACTTAAAACAAGTAGGGGGAAGCAATATACCCTGCGAGGAAAACTCGACGAGATATGCAAAAACCGAAAACTCGCGCCCGACGGCGAAACGCTGCAAGAAACGCAAAGAGACATACGGCGTGAAAACACGCTCCACGACGACCAACACAACGTCGCCGTTAGGAATATAATAAAACCAACAAATGACAAGCGTCATCAAACGGATAATAAAGTCAAGTCAATTATCCGAACAATCACAAAACGCAACGAACAAAAATCAATATGATCGACCACCCCAACGGTACATCAATCAAAACGCGAGACAATCGCTGAAGAAATACGGAATTCCATCGCCCAAGGGTTGGAAGATCGGAAACGAGACTAATTTCCCGAACTCAAGGGAATTAGGAAGGAGTCTGAACGCTCAACAATCACGAAATGAGATCAACAAAAACCGAACAATCAAATGATCGAACTCAACGATCGAGACAACAAAAATCGAACAATCATGTTCGAATCACGAAGAACAATAAAATTCAGACAAAAACTCCAAGGTTCACATCTCGACTCGAGACAATATATGATCCAGTGAAAACAACAAGATGTGCATTCACATAAGATCCATAGAAAAGGGAATAGCAATCGAAAAATCACAACGACAAACGAGTTATTCCAAAACAATACCGCACTCGTTCGATCGACAAAAGCAAGGGGCAGGACAAGCTCAGAAAATGTCAACGAACATAAACGAGTCGACAGAGTCGAAAATACAAAAGTTCAAAATCCGATCCATTACGAATAAAAGAACTAGTAGAACCAAAAGATGTTACTTCCAAACAAAGTTCAGAAGAATCGAACCGGACTAGGAAAAGTCACAGCGATAACCAGATCGGCCCAAAACAAGATCACAGCTCGTTCGAACGACGAAACCGAAATACAGAACAAGTTCATAAAGTGTCAACGAACATGAGCGAATCGATAGACTGGAGAAAGAGAAAATACAGAAGTCAAAATAGTACGGGTATTACCTCCGACCTTGTCCACGAAATTCACAAAAATGGGAGCAAAGTAACAAGACATTAAACAACCGACACATAACGGAACCATCACCGATGCACACGGTCATACCAAACCAAGCTCCAACAGCTCGCACATGCGCGACAACGTAGAAATCACCACGAGGCGACAACATTCAACACCAACATCCCGCCTCTCACAGGGGACTAGCACAACCAATGTGTGGAAAGCGACTCAACGCTCACACCGCCAATTCGATCATACTCGGGAGAAAGTATCAAAATGACAACGCGAATATCATACATACATACACAGCCCTCAAACGGGAATGGATAGGTTTTAAAAACGAAAACCTCATTTTGAAAATAATTTAGAAGAACACCGGTTGATCTTGAGTATCACCTTTCAAAAAGTACAAACGTGAAACATTGTTATCGAGACTTTGGAAAACCATTTCGCATTTGATAAAAATGAGGACACTTTCTTTTAGTGAAAAGCTTTCAGAATTTTCGACCCTCGGGTCTAAGTAAAAGTGTTTATAAAATATTGAAAATATCTCAAAACATTTTGGTCCTCGAGGTAGAAGAATTTTGAAACAGATTGTGGCACCTTAGAAGTACCGCGAGAAAACAATTCATTTGAAACGTACGTCTCGAAATTTATTTCTAAGATACTCAAGTTTTTGAAAATAATTCAATGCCAAAAAGGACGATGCCAAAAAGGCTAGAATGCCCAAAAATTTCAGGTAATCACACGGAACATCATAGCGCTGTGGGTCCGTCGGAACCCCGTGCTAAAAACCATTTACAAAAATGCCAAAAAGGCCGATGACGGTAATATTTCAAAAACTCACAGAAGCCATTTACAAAATGCTAAATACCGTCATAAGAATTTCGCCAAAATGATCAAGGCCATAATGCCAAAAACTCGGTTAAGGGAATCGGTTTTCGAAATAAAACTCGATCGGTAAAATACCGAAAGTCATTACAAAAGAACTTACGCAGCGGATAAAAGAAATACAGTTCAACATGCACAATCCAGCAACACTACTCCTCATAAGAACAAAATATTAGAGTCAAATAACCACATTCAGAACAAAACCAATGGCCCCATTCGAGGCTTCTAAAAACCCTCCCGCACTGGCTAGTGAACAAGTCGAACGTGTATAAGCACAAAGCTTCCACAAGAGAACTTGTAAAACGTGCAAATCGATTCGAAAATCATCAGCAACAGACAAAAACAACAATAAAAAGACATCACAAGCGATGACACTCCTCGTATAAATCTAATAAGAGAGTCGATTAAATACATATCGTGAAATCAAAATCCACATAAGGATTCCATCACTTAACAAATAATCATAAATATAGCTCGTGTCACACGAGGCACAACACAAAGAAGGGAGACTTACTTCCACAGGTCGCACGAAGATGATGATCGCCCCACGATACTAATCACGACCAACAAATTCAAACGACGCGTCGCGACACGACTCAGTTAGATAAAATCCGACGAAACAAGACTCAAACAACACTACTTGACCCGACAGCCTAGGTTTCCTCAACCTAAGCTCCGATACCATTTATGTAACACCCCCAATCCGCTCAGGGATATTACACACCGTAGAACCCTTCCTCAAGGATCTACCAGGCTGGTAACAACATATAACAACTCAACCATGCCTTTAAGGCTAAAATGACTCAGTAGACCGATTTGGTCTTTCAATAAATACATACAACTCAAATACAAATCATGCTCACGCATTGGTCAAAATACAACCACACCCGTACAACGGGAAAAATATAGCAGCGGAAATTAAAGTACAACTGAACCAATAAACAATATACGGTTCCTCATGTGATTAGTATCAATCGTCTTTCATCATCCTTCGTGCCGACCCTGTGTTATGCTCCAAAACCTGAATGCAAAAACAGACATCCACCTCCCGAATACTCGGGGGTTAGCAAAACTCCACTGTTTTGCTAGTGCAAGAACGAAGTGCAAATACGAGCCATACAATTCACATTCCACGAATGATAATAATTCAGAATCCTCAAAGATTCAAATACAACAGGATGAACACTTCCCGAGGCAAGAGTTTGAGTAAATACTTCCCAAAATTTCAAGATCAAAATATCAAGGGAAACAATTTATAAAATGATTTGAAATACCATCGGGAGTTTTAATAGAAAACAATTTAGGATTCTCAAATCCTACTTTTCGAAAACCAAAAGACAAAAGGGGTCACCACCCCAAAGGTTTTACTTTCCATAAAATAACCTTTACCAAACCATTGGGATTTTAGCCCCAAATCCGTCAAATGACCTTTACAAAACCGTTGGGATTTTAGCCCCAAATATCATCAACTCACAGTACACGAGAACGACAACAAGGTTCGTCTCCCAACATCAAAATCCACAAATAAAGGATTTAAAACAAACAACAAAATACTCTAGTGCCATCCTAGCCAAGTAAGCCAAACGAACAACTTACCTCTTACACACTTAGTCAATGCATGCACTCATAAAAACTGTTCGAAAGCACTCATTTCCGGAAATGCCATAATCAAATCACATTTGCAAAATGCACCACAATTAACCATCGATCCACGTCTCTGTGGACCCCTACCGAGACCCCGTCGGATCTAACCCGTAGTGGTTAAAAGCAAGCTCGTCGATCCACGTCTCTTGTGGACCCCTACCGAGACCCCGTCGGATCTAACCCATAGTGAGTATACACACACACACGTTACTCATGCAATACTAATATGCTAAGAATGTAAGCTCATCAAGAATACTTACTAGAGATGGCCACTTATCCGACACCATTACCAAACTCTTCAAAACACAATAACAAGATTAAACACGGAATACACGATTCCATAACTTTAAACAACAGGGATATCATCAAAGCCTTCAACGTTCAAAATAATCAAATCATAATCAATTCCCGAAACACACCGTTCACAAAACACACACGCGTTTTGAAAGAGAGCCTTTAACGAGGCCAAACCAAAATCTTTTGAAAATACATTTCAAATAAACAAACAAATACACCAAGACGATCACCAATTATTATATCCACAAAACAGGAATAGTATGGGCAAGGTACTTGCCTCGAATAAGAACAACGCGGAGAATCGACCGAATTAGGTTGGCACGAACCGACCATGAACCCGCCGACTCCACCGAACGTTAACCCGCGACAATAAACTACGAACAACAATAACAACAATGAAAACGAGTTCCATAGCACGTCCTAAAGTCGTTGAATTAAAGGATCAAACGACGAAAGTTCAAGGGTTTCCCCCAAATGGTCAAGAATGCGAATCGACCCGATGAAATCATGAAAACAAAATTCTAAATAATGGGTTATGACCAACATGACTAGATAACAACAAAGGAATCAACGATTTCGGATTAAACTCACGAAATCAAGACATACCCCCAAATTTATCAAAACTAGGGTTCTGAGGATTATACCTTCGATCTAGATGGTAAGGAGGAGATTTGTTGATGTTAATCAACAACAATGGCCCAAGAAACAAGATGTATTGAAGTTCTGAAGATGGGAATCGCCTAAATCGCCCAAAATCACACGAACCCGTCGGTAGGAACGAAAATAGAAGAAAATGGGAGAGAAAAAGGGACCTCCATGATATAAGGCAGATTGGTATGTACGGCCGTACATAAAAAGAGATACGGCCGTAATTAAAGCAAGTTACGGCCGTAAGTATGGCAAATTACGGCCGTATGTCTACACTGGACATCAGGTTAAGGATTTTGCTGTCCAAACTGGCCCGAACGACCCCGAAACCGGAATCTGAAAATAAACCGAAGATACGGTTACGAAGTACTCGTAAAGACAAATCCAAGCGCTAAGAGAACACACGATTCCGACCACCCGAAGTGTCGGAATTCGACAACGGAAGTAATTACCCCAAACTTTGGGAAATTACAAAAATGGCCCAAAACGTCCGAAAATCACGATACGTGATCGAATAACCAAACCGAAGTTCACAACACGTATAACAAAGTTAAACGAACTTACGGGAAACTCGAAACAGCAGTTTCGACCGAGATTCGCAAGAATCGAACTCAAGTGCGGAAAAGTCGCTAAAAAGCACGGAACTCAACAAAACAACACCGAAACGAACTCGAATGACAAAAAGTGCAGAATTAATCATTCTCGAAATGACGAAACGGTCACGAGCGAGTCATCAAAACAGACTTCCGCCAAAAAAAAGAAAATTACCGAAATTCGAAATTGCAGATATTACAGTCGAAAGCAGGGAAAATACTCATAAATCCAAGCCTGAACGAGGGTAAGGCATCCACAAATCCCCATGGAGTCGCCGCGACTAGCGATACTGAGCTGACGGTACATGAAAGCCAATGCGGCCGAACCCCATGAATACTGACCGGTAGTATCCATACCGTCCCTCACCTCCAATATGCAGGAAGGCCTAATCCGGTTACCACTCTTGTCAACAAACAAGGTGGATCCGAATAACAACCACATCCAAGCTACGGCCTGGGTGCCCTCCACTCGACCTCCATCGCGACATGACCTGAAAATTGAGTCCATAAGTACGACGTCACCCCCCAGTGAGTACTCAGTAGCTCCAATCGCGATACTCCAAGAACCTCCATCACATCCACCTGCAACTGTGTAGATGTGCTATCGGCATCAACCAATCGCCCCTCGACAGGAATGCGAAGGATTTGCCACACATCATGTAACATGATGGTCATCTCTCCGAACGACATGTGAAAAGAGTTCGTATCGGGCTGCCACCGCTCAACGAACGCAGAAATCAACGGGGAGTCAATATGTCTGAACATGGCGTCCGTCAGGTGGGATAACCCAGTCCCACTGATCCGACTCACTAAAGAGGGTGACATAACTGAGCGCCACTGACTCAAGCTCTGACAAGTAGCAGTCCTGGTGTGACACTTCAGCAAACCTCTTATATCTCCAGTCCAGATACGCGCAGCGACATGCCCACCGAAACTCGGGATAACGCTACCGTCGATAGGGCCACCAGGCATCTCCTCAGAAACCATCCAAGATGTCTCATCCTCTGCCCTACGCCGTTTACTACCGTAGACCTAAGTCACAAACCTCCCCCCTCTCCCCTTCCGAACCCGGCACGAAAATGAAGAAGAATCATCACCGCCCTCCTGATCGTCGGCCTCATCGTGCGAATAATACTCGCTCGAATCCTCAGTCTCAAAATCAGTATAAGGTACGTCCTCGAATCCCCTGCGCTCTGCCTCCCGCTGTCTACGAATGGAAGCATCAACACCACGAGCTCTGGTGTGACGCGTTCCAGAACCCATCAACTCTGTGACTAGCGGCATAGATTTACCCGCTCCTCCTCTCATCTGCATTTAGCAAACAATACAATTAATAAGTAATAGTCATACAAAGAACACACATTATTAATTATTAATTGAAAATTTTATTTTTTTCCAAAAATATGATTGGAGCGTCCGGAACGGACGCTGAACCATGGCACGTGCGCCTGTCCGGACGCTACTTCCATGGTCCAAGCGCCCGAGACAGACGCTTCTCCGGCTAAAGGCGTCCGATCTCGACGCTGAACCATGGTATGGACGTCCGCGTGGACGTCAGTACACTGTGGTGAGCGTCGCCGTGACGCTGCGCCATGGACAAAGTGAATCGGCGACGCCGTGCCATGGCTGTGCATCATCGTCGGACGCCTATAACAAAATAACGGCCGCGGCCTCTGCCGTGCACTCCGGCACGGCGGCCGCGGCCAATGAAACAGTAAAACGAAAAAATAAAATTACCGGCGCTTTTCCTTTTCCGGACATGGCGGCGGTGTGGCGGCAGACGGTGGCAGACGGCGGCTACGCGGCGGTAATATGGCGGCGGACGGCGGCTGTGCGGCAGTAGTGTGGCGGTGGTTCGGCTGCATCGGGTGGATTGTTTACAGAGAAAAGTATTGTTAAATTAGGATCCAAAATCTAATTAATATGAATTAAGGTCAAAATGGTAATATTCTAGGTCGGTTGCTAGTAATTTTGGGCAGTGTTTAGTAATCCAGTTAAATTAACTCAAAATTGTTGCACGCACCCATTATATCGTACGGTTATCTGAATCAACGAACTCGATGGAATTTACTATTATGGGATTGAAATTTCTTAATGTTGTGATATGGATTCCTCATTGATTACATCTTCATATATATATATATATATACACCAATATTAGATGCAGTACTTTACAGTACTAATTTATGCATGAGTTTTGTACTAATTATGCATGAAATATATGCATTTCGTGCATCAAAATTTCAATGCATTAAAATATGCAATATATGCATCAAAATATCGATGCATTAAAATATTAGATTATATACATCAAATATATTACATACTTTAATGTATTGAAATTTTGATGCACGAAATGCATATATTTCATGCATAATTAGTACAAAACTCATGCATAAATTAGTACTGTAAAGTACTGTATCTAATATTGGTACTGCATAGAACGCGCCCCTATATATATATAGGATCAAATGAGAATGGTTCTTATCATGCGAATTATGAATATGCATGAGTTTTGTACTAATTATGCATGAAATATATGTATTTCGTGCATCAAAATTGCAATGCATCAAAATATGCATATGCATCAAGTTTTTGTGAGAATAAATCTAGGTCATCCATTTATCAAGATATATGGATTAAATTCATTCTTATTTCTTAACTTAAATTGCATTCTCACTTGAATCCAACGATTCACAGTTCTAGACTTCTAGTTATATAAAGAAAAAGATAATTTGATATTCTTGAGGGGTTGGCAATGAGATGTTGTGCTGCAATTTATACCACACTCTCCAACCAATCCCCTTATGCCACCTCATTCCCTTACTTTTTCATATCACACTCCTTTATTTTCTTGGCAATGGGTAGTTGTGCTGCAATCCATACCACACTTTTTTTTTTTAAAAAACAAAAAACTAAAATTTCATTAAAATTAAAAAACATTACATAATATTACTAAAAAAACATAAAAACATTACATAAGACTACTAAAAACATACTACTCGTCTTCATCGTCCGCCTCGATGTATGGTAAGTCTTGAGCGTGAATATGCTCCGTAAGATCAAATCGGATGCGAAAATGTGTTTCCTCATGTCGTATCTCTTCTAAGGCTTCCTCGTCAAACACCGGTTGGATCGAGGGATCCCGAATATGAACTGGAGAGATTGCGTTACCGGCGTCATGTATGATCATGTTGTTGCAATATCACACATGCATACACTAGGTTTCTAATTCTGTCTATTGTGTGTTGCCGTAAGGGTTGACTCAGTATACCCCACTTACCCTTGAGAACACCAAATGCCCGTTCAACATCCTTTCGAGCCGACTCTTGTACTTTCTTGAACTTTTTCTCTTTTGGGTCGGTCGGATATTTGAACGCTTTAACAAAAGTAGACCATGAAGGATATATGCCATCAATTAGATAGTAGCCACGCTTGTACGTATGTCCGTTCACAATAAATGGGCACTTAGGTGCCGTACCATTACGCTCGGTGAGGAATAGCGGAGATTGCATCAAAACATTAATATCATTGTTTGAACCTGGCGGTCCAAAAAACACGTGCCATATCCATAATTCTTGAGAAGCCGTTGCCTCCATCATAATCGTGGGGTATTGATGATCACCCCTTTTATATTGACCCCTCAATTCGTTTGGACACTGCCTCCAAACGAAATGTGTACAATCTAGGCTACCGATCATACCCGGAATGTGATGTCTCTCTTCGTGTGCTTCGTACAAACGTGCAACATCCTGACTTGTTGGCCTACGTAGGAAATCTCGACCATATAACTGAACAATAGCGTCACAAAATATTGAAGGCATTCACGTGACGTTCTTTGTACCATTTCTAAATATTCGTCGAACTCATCCGGTGGATTACCGGTTGCAAGTTGTCTAATGGCAGACATACATTTTTGTATAGGTGTGAAACTTTTTTTCAATCTACCATCATAACCCTCTTGAAAATACTCGTATCTAGACTCAAGATCATGTGCGATTTTTAAAAATAGATGTTTAGGCATACGATACCTATCTTCAAAAAATTGGTCGTCGAAAATCGGATCGTCACAAAAATAATCACGATGCAATCTTTCTGAAGCTTCGACCCGATTGCGGTTGACTACTTTTCGTTTCGACTTTGCCGTATCATCTTCCTCATCTTCCTCAATCGCGTTCAGAAAAAGGTCGAGACTACTATCGTTAGACCACTCAAACGGCTCATCTAAGAATATAGTCGGACCAATTCTTTTATCCATATATGATTTTAGTGTGAAAAATGATTTGGGTATTTTTTGGATGTTAAAAATTGAAAATGGTTGTTGTTTGTTGTCTGAAAAGAATAGGTTGAAAATGGATATTTAAAAAAAAATAAGACCGTTGGAGGCCTCCAACGGCTAAAACAACGACTCCTTCTCGTGCGGCAATCCATGCCGTGATCTCCATACTGCACTCCATACCGTGGGGTCGGCGGCGGTGTTCCCGCACAGTATGGGGGGCATACCATGGTCATACTGTGGGTGTTGCCAACCCCTTAGAGTATCAAAATACTGGATTGGGGAGTGAGGATTGGACATGGAGGGAAGGCTGCACAAAATATATTGATTTCATCTAAATTTCAGGGTTTTAACGAGGCACCTGACTGCAACCTCACATATTCTGTCCGATGCAGGTGGAGACTGATTCATAAAACTGTTTGCTCTGTTTTTTGCTTATTCTATATATTTTGTTGTCTTTTCGTATTTTTGTTTTTGATACATGCCCAAGCCTTACATCCGACTAGTCCCTGGATAACAGCCTGGCCTCCACAAGATCGCTTATCGCTTAAATCGCGATGCCAGATTCGACTCGTGCTCTTAAATATTCTCAACTATCGTGCACAAGAGATCGTCCTCCAAGTGATTGCTTCATGCTGGACCCCCTCAAATCCAACTCCATGGTCCCACCGAGATCTGATCTCCCACACTGCTGCTTGAAGCCCTCAATATTTAATTGTTCCACCAGTGTACCCTGGAGGGCTAGGACTTAACCCTTAATCAAGGACTATGATCATCGGCTGGTAAATTCAATTCCAAAGTCATTACATTAGAATTGAGCCCCGACCTCCAACTAAATCAAGGTCAGCTACTAACCACGCCAAGACAGTTGGTTCTCTTTTCGTATTTTCTACTTGTTAGCTCTTCTGTGTTTTTTTCACTGCTTGTCGGTGGGACCAGTTTGAGATTTTTTCGCTCTCGTACGTTTGTATTTTCTGTTGCTCTTGCATTGTTTAATCAAATTTAATGGCTTATCCAAGAAAAGAAGAAAAAGATAATTTGATATAAATAAATCTCCCCTATATACTAATGCAGAATCAACGCTTAGTTTGCCAGCCTTCTCATACTTCTACCGCCACACGCCTTTAGTCACGGCCGCTTACGTGTCAGCTTCTCATGCTTCAGCTGATACATAATCAATTACTGGCCTAATCATCATTGTATTTATTAAATTATAATTATACCTCAAATAACTCCTATCTACCTTATTAATTTTTACGAATTAAGGAATATGAATTATGAATAAATAAGAATTGATTATATTTACAAAAATATTTCATATTTTCATTAATTAAAAATATAAATCCCAAACAAAGAGAAATTTAATATAGTAATGTGCACTATATATTAAAAACGTAAACCTAAAATCTCGCGGAAATATTATATATTCCACTAATCAATTAGTTTATATTAGTTAGTCACATTAATTAGGTATATTAATAAAAAAATATCAACTGAAATGAAAGATGCTTGGGAGTATTGCAAAAAGAAGTGTTGAATACATATAATTAAAAAGGTGCTTGAAGTCCTAATCAATTAAATAAATCGAAATAATCTTATTAAATATATTATTGAAAATGTAGAAACAATGGTTTTAATTATTATTTATCAATAAATCAAAGAAACTATGGAATAAATCAATTAGTCTATTTTAGTTTTAAATCTTATTTAATTAATATAAAATAACAAAATAAATAAAAAAAATTATATTTAATAAATTACATAATTACTAATTTTAAGAATTTTTAAAGAGATATTTCAAAATATATAAGAAATTAAATTTAATGATATACTAATTCCTAGATCTTTGTACAAAGAGAATTTCAGAAAATATAAATTAATCGTTTTAAGTGATTTTTATTTTTTTTGTTTTAAATTTATTTACTTTTAAAATCAAATATACATTTTTGAAAGTTTTGGATTTGCTTTTGTATTTTAAATTATATCCAAATAATTTATGTAATTTTTTTTCAAACATAAGGATTAAATTATCTCTTTTCTAGCCTTATACAGAAACCGTTAAATACTTAACGATTTAGATTATTTTAGCAAAAAAAGGACCAAAAAAAACGTGGAACTAAAATTTCATTTAACACAATCAGATACCTCATGAGGTTTTTTCTAATACGAATTTCCGAAATTATTAAAAGTGCCCAACTATTTATTTGTTCTCTTGAATGTAAAATGTGCCAACTTTAATACTTCTATATATTAAGTTAAATGTTTGAAAATAATATCATATAAAAATGATATAAAATTTCAAGTGAACCAAATGTCACTTAGTTTTTTTGTATTACAAGTTTCACAAATTACTAAAATACTCTAATTATTTTTCTCTTCTTTTGAATGTAAAATTTCTTGAATTTAGTACTCTTAATTATGAAGTTCAATGCCTGAAAAGTACCCTATAACTTTTTCCGGCTCATCTTATATTACAAACAAAATTGGGCATTTTTTTACTTTTAAAAAATGGGGAAAATTTTAATTGGGCTATGATGTTGATGTAGTTTTTTTAGTTAACCCCGCGATTAGTATATTTACAATAAGTCATACAAATAATTCACTTATATATGGGCTACGATGATACTTCTTTTTTTTGGTTTTTGGCAAATTGGGAAGTACTTAATTTTAAGTTATAAGTCATAATCTCCTTACTTTGTAATTCCAAAATCTATTTTAAATTGAATATACATATAGTTTCACTTCAACCAAACGAGATTGTTTGTAATACAAGTTTCAGAAATTAATAAAAGTACTTCAACTATTTTTCTATTTTTTAATGTAAAATGGGTAGATTTTAATATTCTTAAATATAAAGCTAAATGTTTGAAAAAATATTATATAAGCATAAATATCGTTGAAGTACTTCAATCAAATCAATTGAGTTTTTTATTTTGTAATTTTTTAAAATTTTAAGGTCGTTTTTAATTAGGACAAAATTATGATGTATAATTTTTAACTTATCCAAGCTATTCTTATATTATAATTGTTAAATTTCTTGGTAATTTTAAGGCTATGACTTGGATGTAGTTTTCTAAATTAACAGGTATATTTATAATAAGCCATACAATAATTAATATATATATATATATATATATATATATATTACTATTATGTTTTTTATTGTAATTTGAAAAGTGCTTAATTTTAAGCTATAAGTCAAAATCTCTTATGCATTTCCAAAAGCTTTTTTTATTTTAAATATTACTAGAATTATCCTTGCCATAATTAATTAGTATAATTGTACATATGAAGTTGTACCAAAGGACAATGCATATATTGGTTATTCAAGTATAAGCCCTTTTCCACTTGAGCATCATTGCAAACTCATAATTCTGAGATTAATTGTTGGACAAACAATGTCATCTCATCATCTACAAGAAACTAAGGACTTATCCGAACGAATCCTCAAAATTGTAAATGGTGAGCTGGGTGAAAAAGTCAATAGAGAAACCTTGGTTGATATTCTTGATATTTACTAATCCGGAATGCCGAAGATCATATTCCAGCCATTGTTGAAAGCACTATCATTCACTTAAAAGTAACTTTCCATAAAGTAATTTTTTGAAGAAAGAGCAACCATGACGCCAACAAACGACGTTGTGGAGATAGTAAACGATTACGTGATGTCTATAATTTCAAAAGACAAGCGGAAATATCACGTTGTGGAGATAGTAAATGATTATGTGATGTCTATAATTTCAAAAGACAAACTGATATATCGTAGTTTTGATAGTATATGCAAAATTTCTGCCCTCTAAAAGTCAAAATCAAGTATATCGAATGAATTTTTTTGGACAGTATCAAGTGCTCTCGAATTCCAATTCACATCTTAAAATCGTAAGTTAGAGTTTCAATTATGCTAATTCAAAATATGGATCAATCATCAGAATTATGCAATGTCACATCATTAATAATTATCCAACCCCGTAACCATATTATTGAATAAAAAATATTTATTCCACAATTGATACTAAGCCCCTTAGATATCAGATTACCATTTAAATTTCAAATACGTAAGTTTCCACTTATTATGAGCTTTGCCATGACTATATTTAAGAGTCAAGGTCAAAGGCTTTCTCATATCGGTATGTATCTTCCAAAATCCGTATTCGGTCATGGTTAGTTTTATGTAGCCATATCAAGAGTGAAGATAAAAAAAGACTAGAAATCTTTTCTTGCAATGAGAATGATTAAACAGAACAAATAGTGTAGTTTATAAATAAGTATTTATAATGAATGATTTACATATTATATATTTACATAAAAATTCTTTTTTGTGTTCCCGTGTAATTACACGGGTGTTATACTAGTTAGGACTATACCCGGTACAAACAGTCTCACCTTATATACTAATTTTGTAACCAATTTGACACATGTCAATAAATTAGATGCCCATCTTACAAGTTATATTCCATTATTCAATAAAATCTCAATTATTATACAACATTACTTATTGCCACATAATAATTAATTTATTTATAATTTATATTAAATTGAAATGGAACAATTTTTATGGATAAAATTTTATTGTAGTTACCAAATTTACAAATACTAAATAATGTATTTTAATTATCATATTCCTCGAATAAGACATACACTTTTATATTCAATGCTCAATTGTGTTAATTAAAATTGTTTAGTAATATTAATAGTTAATCTAACATATTGGGATATTTAATTTTGATAATTAAAATTTTCGACATTTTGTAATATAATGTTTAATTTTGGATATTAATTTTGGTAATTAAGATATTTTGATAATCCATTGGTCATTTTTATTTAATAGCAATTCTAACCGAAGGCTACCTAAATATTTTGTAGTAAGATCAGTATTAATTTATAATTTAATTTTAACTAATTAGTAACTTATGAAATATAAGATAAACTTACTAAATTTTTAACTTTTTAGTTTTTATATGATTAAATTAGTTAATTAATTAATAATTAATTTAAATATCATACAAATTCATAATAAGGAAATTTAAAAGAACAACCATAATAATAAGTATGCAACATTCAGATAAAGATATAATATATTTATAGAAAATATACAATAGTATCTTTAATTCCGTACATACATTTAAATTCTCAACAATTAGTAGAGAATTTTGTCATCGTCCAACTGCATAGTTGGAGTCGCAAAAAATATATATTTACTAAGTATGCAACAACTAAGAAATTGAACAAATATAGATTTTCAAGAAGCCTCTATAGTAGAAGAAATAATAATCCAACAAAATTGGAGTGAGTATCATCAACACGCAAACAACAAAAATTCTTCGATTTGCAATCCACTATAGCTCTGAGGTATCAATGGTGGATCCCGGCGGTGGTGTTTCATGATATATATATATATATATATATATATATGAAAATAAAAATAATAGTATTTTTAACCAGGTTTGAGTATGTATAACTATAAATAAATAAAGTATGTATATATTCGTAAATAGATTGAGTGCTTACATATAGTCATTCTTATACATATCATATATACTAAATATTATTTTTTATTTTATCTTATTATATTTTATGCAATATTAGTTATTCTTTGATGTATACAAAACATGAATTAATGTGAGTCAATATGCAGTCAATCAATCAGAAGAAGAATTATACATTCCCATGGGACCGATGATGAGGGCACGAGCAAAAATACTTAAAAATATGTTGTCAACACTTGTCATCAATGAATTCACCAAATGACAATAATTTCACTGGACATAAAATTTATCTGTATTATTGAAGTCGTCGGACAATAGCTCATCTTTCATATTTGTAGTATTTTAAATTATAATAAATAGTGCTATTGTACTGTATATGTAGTTTTGAGTTGTATTTTTTAGTAATAATAAAGCTGCATATGTAAAAGCCAAGACGTGTTTGAAACGAATGGATAGAAATACAAAAACTCGCGCGTAAGGCGAAGTTCCGTATTTAGGTCATAACTCTCTCGTCTAATGTCCAATTGAGGTCGTTCAAGTGGCAACGGAAATATAAGAGATAGAGCTACAATTACATAAAGTCACAAGAATAAATTCTAAAGAAATTGAGCTCGGATTCGATCAGAGTGAGAAAGATTTTCTCACTCATTTTATTTAATTTTTACATTTATTTTAATTAAGTGTTGAATGGTCTTGATAGAACATAACTAGGAAGTTTCTATTTTGTCCATTTTCATGGACATATCTTCCACACATTATTCTTGTTGAGTTTGTTTTATTTCTTTATTAGGTGTTGAATTGTCTTGGTCTTTGTAGGAAAGAATTAGGAAGTTCTATTTTTTTATTTTCATATTATAATAATTGTAGGAATCTTGGCAATCTATAGCTCTCATCTTCATTTGTAAATGACACCTTGAGATATATGAAATTTTAGTGTGTGTTGACAAACCTTTGTGAGTTACTTCTTGTCTTGTTGAGTGTCTCCAAAACACCATTTGTGTGATTCAATTACTTATAAAGTTTCAAACCGTTGTTTAATATTTGAATTCCACCCCTTCTGGGTTTCTACGACAAGTTGCATAGAGGTTCAGAAGTAATACCTCTTTCGCTTATATTGGAAACATCATATGACCTTAATCCACCTAGCGGTTGTAACACCCCCAATCCGCTCAGGGGTATTACACGCCGTAGAACCTTTCCTCAAGGATCTACCAGGCTGGTAACAACATATAACAAATCAACCATGCCTTTAAGGCTAAAATGACTCAGTAGACCGATTTGGTCTTTCAATAAATACATACAACTCAAACACAACTCATACCCACGCAGGGGTCAAAACACAACCACACCCGTACAATGGGAAAAATATAGCAGCCGAAAATAAAGTACAATTGAACCAATAAACAATGTACGGTTCCTCATGTGATTAGTATCGATCATCTTTCATCATCCTTCATGCCGACCCTGTGTTATGCTCCAAAACGTGAATGCAAAAATAGACATCCACCCCCCGAATACTCGGGGGTTAGCAAAACTCCACTGTTTTGCTAGTGCAAGTACAAGTGCAAAAATACGAGTCATACAATTCACATTCCACGAACAATAATAATCCGGAATCCTTAAATATTCAAATACAACAATATGAACACTTCCCGAGGCGAGAGTTTTAGTAAAGACTTCCCAAAATTTCAAGATCAAAATATCAAGGGAAACAATTTATAAAATGATTTGAAATACCATCGGGAGTTTTAATAGAAAACGATTTAGGATTATCAAATCCTACTTTTCAAAACCCAAAAGACGAAAGGGGTCACCGCCCCAAAGGTTTACTTTCCGAAAAATGACCTTTACCAAACCGTTGGGATTTTAGCCCCAAATCCGTAAAATGACTTTTACAAAACCATTGGGATTTTAGCCCCAAATCTCATCAACTCACAGTACACAAGAACGACCACAATGTTCGTCTCCCAACATCAAAATCCACAAATAAAGGATTTAACACAAACAACAAAATACTCTAGTGCCATCCTAGCCAAGTAAGCCAAACGAACAACTTACCTCTTACACACTTAGTCGATGCATGCAACCATGAAAACCGTTCAAAAGCAATCATTTCCGGAAATGCCAATATCGAAACAAATTTGCAAAATGCACCACAATTAACCGCGGATCTACCCCTCCGTGGACCCCTACCGAGACCCCGTCGGATCTAACCCATAGTGGTTAAAAGCAAGCTCGCGGATCCACCCCTCCGTGGACCCCTACCGAGACCCCGTCGGATCTAACCCATAGTGATCATACACACACACACACGTTACTCATGCAATACTAATATGCTAAGAATGTAAGTTCATTAAGAATACTCACTAGAGATGGCCACTAACTCGACACCATTATCAAACTCTTCAGAACACAATAACAAGATTAAATACGGAATACACGATTCCATAACTTTAAACAACAGGGGGTATCATCAAAGCCTTCAACGTTCAAAACAATCAAACCATAATCAATTCCCAAAACATACCGTTCACAAAACACACATGCGTTTTTGAAAGAATCCCTTAACGGGGCCAAAACGAATCTCTTGGAAATTCATTTCAAATAACCAAACAAACACACCAAGACGACCACCGATCATCATATCCATAAAACGAGAAGCGTATGAACAAGGTACTTGCCTCGAATAACCACAACGCGGAGAATCGGCCGAAGTAGGTTGGCACGAACCGACTACGAACTCGCCGACTCCACCGAACGACAATCCGCAACAATGAACTACGAACGAAAACAATAACAACGAAAATGAATTCCAAAGTACGACCCAAAGCCGCTGAATTCAAAGAACAAATGACGAAGGTTCAAGGATTTCCCCCAAAACGGCCAAGAACACGATTCGTCCCGTCAGAACACGAAAACGGAATTCCAAGTTGAAATATGGATATACAATCCATAGAATGTGTAACACCCCCGAGATATTCGGAGTATATTACAGCGTCGTGGACCCCTACATGGGACCCACCAGGCTACAACTAGAAAACACCCCTCGACTAACCATCTCGGTTAGCGAGAATACACATTTAAATAATATAACATATAAAGGTATGCCCGGAGTAACCGGCTAAATAAGCAACAGTCGACAATGTAGCAATTTAAAATAATACAACACGGGGTTTGAAATGAAAAGCCTAAGTACTCGCGAGTACAGTCTATCAGTTTATAAATACAGTAAACAACCATATCGAAGTGGACAAAAGAAATAAGTAGACTCGAGTGCACATGTCAACGACCCTGGCCAACATCCTCGTACTGTCCCAGCGCTCGCTCGTCTGGATGATCATAACCTGAAATCCATAACAAGAATTCCCCCAAAACGGATCCCCAGAGGGGTTAGCAATTACGCTAGTACAAGTAATCAAGGCAAACCAATCGCTTACACATTTCATAGTACATGCACCAATATCATTTCAAAAACCAAAACCAGACATGTCTTTTCCGGAAACAAACAGTCAAACAATTTGCCTAGGACCGGGATGAAACCACGAATCCCACCCGAGGCCTCTAAGGACCCTCTCGAGCTGGCCATTTCATAAAACAAATCACGCATGTGCATCGCCAGACCGGACGAAGCCACGAATCCCACCCGAGGCCTCTAAGGACCCTCCCGAGCTGGCTAGCGAAACAAACTCATGAATCCAGAGTGAAGTCATAGATTCCCCCGAGGCCCCGTCGGACCCTCCCAGGGTGAGCAAAGCACACACAATATACATTACCATTTCATGTTAAGCATAAAGGTTTCCAAAAGAATACTTGCCTTGAATAATAAACGACGCAACGAACGGAAGGAAAAACACCGGTGACCGTTAGGAGCCGATAATCACGAACCTAACGATACGAAGAACACAATCACAACCAATCCTAAATGAATACGGAATTGGAATACACCCGAAAACCCGCCTACGATTCATGTATATTCGTATAGAAATAACGACGAGGGCGTACCACAACCAAATCCTCTCGATTACAAAATTACTACGAAATATACCATGAATCCGTAGGGTAACCAACGAAATCAACAAGATTAATCATGTACATCATGAATTAATCTAACATACGGAACGAATCGGACGAAACATGAAAACCCCTTCAATTACCCAAAACAAGGTTTTAGGAGTTTACCTTGAATAATGACAAAGAACACGATTAGAGGTTGATAATATGCTCCAAAAACTCGAAGAAGATGATGGCTCGGAGTTACCAAGCTTCAAATCGCCGGAAATGCCAAGAAGATCGCCTAGGAGTCGGATGGGGAGGAGAAGGAGTGAATATGGCCGAAATCGGTCAACCCCTGGGTTTATAAACCCATGCCGTGTTACGTACGTTAGCCACCACATGCTAACGTACGTAGTCAGATACTTAACGTAAGCCATAAGGGCCTTACGACGTAACCAAAAAGGCGTAATCGCTGACCGAAATACACTAGGGCGCATGACGTAATTAAAAAGGGTGTTACGACGTAACCAAAAAGGCGTAATCGTCTGGACCGAAATACACTAGAACGTTACGCACGTAACCAAAAGGGTGTTACGTACGTAACATTCCTTTACGTGGAGTACAGGCCGGAAGAAATGAGGGAGGTACCGGAAAAGAATCGAAATACAACGGTGAACAATTCACGATGGTATGGACGTTAGGGACCTGAAACGACGAACTTAAATGCCGAAGGAAAACATATTCCCGACTACTCAAAGGTTCGGAAAAACAATCAACAAACGAAATTTTCCCAAACTTTTGGGAAAATTTACAAAACGGCCCAAACATCCGGAATGTACGACACATGGTCGAAACACCAAACAAAGCTCACAACGCCCATAATAACACGAGATGGATCTTTGGCAACCCCGAAACGGCGGTTCCAAACGACGATTACGATAATATGCGAAATAACAACATGAAACATCAAATCGAGTAAAACGAGTCCGAATCAAGCTCGAACGACAAAAAGTTCAATATTAAATGTCCTCAAAATGTCAATACGGTTACACGCGAGTTGTTAAAAACGAAAATGCACTAAAATGAGAATAATAAGAGAAGGGAAAAATGCGGATATTACATTCTACCCCTCGAAAAACAAGTTTCGTCCCGAAACTTAAGAAATAAACAACTCAGGATACTTAGCACGCATACTATCCTCGGTTTCCCAAGTCGCCTCCTCGACACCATGTCTCGACCACTGCACTTTGACCAAAGGAATGGTCTTATGCCTCAGTCTCTTTTCACGGTGCTCCAAAATCTTTAAGGGACGCTCCTCGAAGGTAATGTCCTCGGCAATATCGACCTCGCCAAAGTCGATGATGTGACTAGGATCCGGAACATATTTCCTCAGCTGGGAAATATGAAAAACGCTATGAACATGACTCAAGGCCGGGGGTAACGCCAAACGGTATGCCAACTCACCGACTCGCTCGAGAATCTCAAAGGGTCCAATAAATCTCGGACTCAACTTCCCTTTCTTCCCGAAACGAAAAACTCCCTTCGTCGGCGACACCTTTAGCAAAACGTGTTCTCCCACCTCGAATTCCAAAGGTCGACGACGGACGTCGGCATACGACTTCTGTCGACTCTGGGCAGTCAACATCCGTTCCCGAATCAAATCCACCTTCCACCTCGTCTCTAGGACAATATCCAGTTCGGTCCCGACCAAATCGGACGCTTCATTCCAACAAATCGGCGATCGACAGCGCCGCCCGTAGAGCGCCTCATACGGTGCCATCCGGATCGACGCGTGCCGACTATTGTTGTACGTGAATTCGATCAATGGAAAATGCTCCTCGCAGTCACTACTCCAATCGAGAGCACAAGCACGCAACATATCCTCGAATGTCTGGATAGTGCGTTCCGACTATCCATCTGACTGGGGATGAAAAGAAGTACTCAAACGCAAACAAGTACCCAACGCCTTATGCACCGCCTGCCAAAAGTGCGATACAAAACGGCCATCACGATCCGAAACAATAGACTTCGGAGTACCGTGAAGCCTCACAATCTGCGCGATAAACACACGAGCTAACTTCTCCAGGCCCTAAGTATCCTTGATGCCCAGAAAATGTGCCGACTTGGTCAGACGATCAACAATCACCCATACCATATTCATGCCCGATCTCGATTTCGGCAAACTTGTAATGAAATCCATCGATATATCTTCCCATTTCCATTCTGGAACGGGAAGTGACTGCAATAATCCGGCCGGTCGCTGATGCTCGATCTTGACCTGCTGACAAGTCAAACATCTCGCTACAAACTGTGTGACCTCCTCCTTCATATTATTCCACCAGAAATTCCTCCTCAGGTCTTTGTACATCTTACTCGAACCAGGATGAATGGAATAAGGTGTAGTATGTGCCTCACGCAAAATACTCTGTCTCAACTCTGAGTCATTCGGCACACAAAGCCAACTCCGAAATCTCAAAACACTATCTTCGTGAATCACAAATCCAGGAGACTTTCCCCTAAGGACGTTCTCTCGGATTTGAGTAATCATCGGATCCTCTAATTGCTTCAGCTTAATTTCATCGATCAAAGACGACGAAATCTCTAAAGCACAAAGTTGCCCGACAGCTCCAGGCAACAAAACCTCAACATCTAACTCGATCAAAGCCCGCCGAAGCTTAGACTGAGACGTAAGGATCTCAAGCATTCGCGACGCAATCGGTTTCCGACTCAAGGCGTCGGCCACGACGTCCGCCTTGCCCGGATGATAAAGGATTTCGAGGTCATAATCCTTAATCAGCTCTAACCACCTCCTCTGCCTCATATTCAACTCCCGCTGAGTAAATATGTATTTCAGACTTTTATGATCGGTAAAAATCTGACATGTAGAGCCGAAAAGATAGTGACGCCAGATCTTGAGCGCAAAAACAACTGCCGCTAACTCCAAATCATGAGTAGGGTAGTTCAGCTCATACGGCCTCAAATGTCTCGATGCGAAGGCAATGGTCCTGCCGTGCTGCATCAATACGCACCCAAGACCCTGACCCGAAGCATCGCTATAAACAGCAAAACCTTCGTTGCCACACGGCAATGTCAAAACCGGGGCTGAGGTCAAACGCTTCTTCAGTTTCTCAAAACTCGACTGTCTCTCGTCATTCCGCATTTAACTTCTCGGATTTGAAGCAATCGTAAGTGGCCGAGCTAGTTTTGAGAAACCCTCGACGAACCTACGGTAGTAGCCAGCCAAACCCAAGAAACTACGGATCTCCTTCGCATTCTTGGGCGGCGCCCAATCCAACACTGCCTCAATCTTCTGAGGATCCACTCGGACTCCCTCGGCTGAAATCACGTGACCCAGAAACATCACTTCCTTCAGCCAGAACTCACATTTCGAGAACTTCGCATAGCGTTGCTCGGTCCTCAAAATGTCTAACACTATCCGCAAATGATGGGCATGCTCTTCCTCATTCCTCGAATAGATAAGAATACCGTCAATGAAAACGACGACACACTTATCCAAATACTCGATAGAGATTTTGTTCATCAACTGCATGAACACCGCCGGCGCATTAGTTAACCCAAAAGGCATAACTACAAACTCATAATGTCCGTATCTCGTCCGAAAAGCTGTTTTCGGTACGTCGGACTCTCTCACCCGAAGCTGATAGTACCCCGATCTCAAATCAATCTTCGAGAATACCGCAGCTCCCTGCATCTGATCGAACAAGTCATCAATTCTCGGCAAAGGATACTTGTTCTTGATGGTTACCTTGTTTAGTTCGCGGTAGTCGATACACAAACGCACTAAACCATCCTTCTTCCGCACAAACAGGACCGGTGCGCCCCAAGGCGAGGCGCTCGGTCGAATATACCCCAACTCAAGAAGTTCACTCAACTGCTTCTTCAACTCGGACATCTCTGAAGGTGCCATACGATACGGCGCCTTTGAAATCGGTGTCGCGCCCGGCTCTAACTCTATAGCAAACTCAACCTCACGGTCCGGTGGCAATCCCGATAACTCATCAGGAAATACATCAGGAAACTCACTAACGACTGGAATCGACGAAAGCTCGACTCCACCACTCTCCGCCTTCAAGGCGTAGCACCAATAACCGGTACACCCCTTTCGCAGGGGTCTCATTGCCTTCAAGGCATTAATAACGAACTTATGCTTTTTCCCCTCTTTCGCCCCGCGAAAGAGTGCTCGGTGCCATCCTCGGCTAACATAGTGATGAACCTCGTGCGGTAGTTCATGATTGCGCCATGCCGCTCGAGCCAATCATCCCCGAGAATCAAATCCTCACCCTCGATGATCACGACAATGAGATTAGAGAGCCAAGCCCTCTCACAAATAAACACAGAACAGTCCCGGACCTCTCGATCACCGACAATTCTATCACCGCTAGGAAGTTTAACGATGAAAGGATCGCAAGTTGACAAACAGTCGAGACTCAAACGGCGTACACACTCTAGAGAAATGAATGAATGCGTAGCACCCGAATCGAAAAACACACTGACAGGATGGGAATGGATATGAACGGTACCTGTCGCCACGGTAGCTGCTGGATCATCGGCCCTCCTCATCTCATAGATACGCGGCTGGGCAGAGCCGACACTGGAAGCTCCTCCCCTAGCGGGCTGACTCCGACCCCTACCTCGACCGGCACTCGGAGGTGGCGGCGGAGCAAATGAGCCCTGGTTCACACTCGGCTCCAAAGGTGCTGGAAAAGAAGCCTAAGCACCAAGAAGCTTTCTTACCCGCTCACAAAAGAAGGCCTTGTGGCCCGACTGACCACAAGTGTGACAAGTTAGGGGCGGACGAGGACACTCCCGGTTCCGATGGCCCGGCTCGCCGCAGTTAAAGCATTTGGCATCCCGAACGGAGGCACCGGCAAGACTCGATAGCCCCACGAAACGAGCCAAATTACCTCCAGGAATATTCACAGACCGAGACTTCACGACCTCCACCTCTGTGACCAAAAATTTCCAAATGGATTTCGCTTACTCTCCCGAACCGCCGACCGGCCGTCACCGACATGTCATAGGCAAGGGCTCGACTCGATAATCCTTCAGTAGTACAGACGAGTCTGCACATATAGTCCCGAATGGACAGCTTTCATCCTCCTGGAAAATGGAAAATTTTGTCGCTCTCGGCGACAACTGGGTTTTCACATAGCCCGGCTCTTTGTTGAAATCAAGAATAGCTTGGGATACAGGAATATCCCGAGGTTGAGCATCGTAGAAAGCATGGACTCGAGCCTGTCTAACTGGCCACGGGCAATATTCAGTCTCCATCAACTCCTGAAATTCGGCCCACGAAGCAACATGATCTTTGGGCCCAACGGCCTCCCACCAATCCGTAGCGTCCCCCGTGAGAAAGTACTGGGCAATAGGGACCTTGCGGTCCTCGGGACAGTTGGTGGCAACGAAGACCTTAGATATCTCCTTGATCCACCCCTCCCAGCCGATCGGGTCTGATGCTCCCGAGAATTGAGGAGGGTGCATCTTGATGACATCTTGGAGCCAACGGTCTGCTCCACCCCGGTTAGCATGAGCCTGATCGGGGTTCTGGACTACCTGAGCTATAGCCGCCATTTGGTTAACCATTTGCTGCATGACGGCCGCAATACCAAGGTCGGTGCGCTCCTAAGAGGAAGCATGACTGTGACAGTCACCGATACTGCCGGCTCCCGAAGAATGCGACGTGGCTGCCCCACCGGCTGCCCCACATCCTCGGCCGCGTCCACGACCACGACCACGACCACGGTTTCCTCCGGCATCCATACTGGTGTTAAGAGATAACAGAAGTATATTGACGATGAGTAAGGGACGAAAAAGCAATCACAATTCGAAAAGCGGAAATACTATGCAAGAAAACAAAAGACCGAATAAGAAAACTTACGAGCACTGGAAGTACCGAGATGCTGGCAGCGGTGTGACAATATGTAAAACAAAACACGACTAGACCCAAATAACCAACAAGCCTAGGTATCCATAAACCTAGAGCTCTGATACCATTTCTGTAACACCCCCGAGATATTCGGAGTATATTACAGCGCCGTGGACCCCTACATGGGACCCACCAGGCTACAACTAGAAAACACCCCTCGACTAACCATCTCGGTTAGCGAGAACACACATTTAAATAATATAACATATAAAGGTACGCCCGGAGTAACCGGCGAAATAAGCAACAGTCGACAATGTAGCAATTTAAAATAATACAACACGGGGTTTGAAATGAAAAGCCTAAGTACTCGTGAGTACAGTCTATCAGTTTATAAATATAGTAAACAACCATATCGAAGTGGACAAAAGAAATAAGTAGACTCGAGTGCACATGTCAACGACCCTGGCCAACATCCTCGTCGTCCCCGGCCGCTCGTCCGGATGATCATAACCTAAAATCCATAACAAGAATTTCCCCAAAACGGGTCCCCAGAGGGGTTAGCAATTACGCTAGTACAAGTAATCAAGGCAAACCAATCGCTTACACATTTCATAGTACATGCACCAATATCATTTCAAAAACCAAAATCAGACATGTCTTTTCCGGAAACAAACAGTCAAACAATTTGCCTAGGACCGGGATGAAACCACGAATCCCACCCGAGGCCTCTAAGGACCCTCCCGAGCTGGCCATTTCATAAAACAAATCACGCATGTGCATCGCCAGACCGGGACGAAGCCACGAATCCCACCCGAGGCCTCTAAGGACCCTCCCGAGCTGGCTAGCGAAACAAACTCATGAATCCAGAGTGAAGTCATAGATTCCCCCGAGGCCCCGTCGGACCCTCCCAGGGTGAGCAAAGCACACACAATATACATTACCATTTCATGTTAAGCATAAAGGTTTCCAAAAGAATACTTGCCTTGAATAATAAACGACGCAACGAACGGAAGGAAAAACACCGGTGACCGTTAGGAGCCGATAATCACGAACCTAACGATACGAAGAACACAATCACAACCAATCCTAAATGAATACGGAATTGGAATACACCCGAAAACCCGCCTACGATTCATGTATATTCGTATAGAAACAACGACGAGGGCGGACCACAACCAAACCCTCTCGATTACAAAATTACTACGAAATATACCATGAATCCGTAGGGTAACCAACGAAATCAACAAGATTAATCATGTACATCATGAATTAATCTAACATACGGAATGAATCGGACGAAACATGAAAACCCCTTCAATTACCCAAAACAAGGTTTTAGGAGTTTACCTTGAATAATGACGAAGAACACGATTAGAGGTTGATAATATGCTCCAAAAACTCGAAGAAGATGATGGCTCGGAGTTACCAAGCTTCAAATCGCCGGAAATGCCAAGAAGATCGCCTAGGAGTCGGATGGGGAGGAGAAGGAGTGAAAATGGCCGAAATCGGTCAACCCCTGGGTTTATAAACCCATGATGCCGCGTTACGTACGTTACCCACCACATGCTAACGTACGTAAGCTGTATTACGTACGTAAGCCATAAGGGCCTTACGTACGTAACCAAAAAGGCAGAATCGCCTGGACTGAAATACACTAGGGAGTTACGTACGTAACCAAAAAGGGTGTTACGTATGTAACCAAAAAGGCAGAATCGTCTGGACCGAAATACACTAGAACGTTACGTACGTAACCAAAAGGGTGTTACGTACGTAACATTCCTTTCTGTGGAGTACAGGCCAGAAGAAATGAGGGAGGTACCGGAAAAGAATCGAAAAACAACGGTGAACAATTCACGATGGTATGGACGTTAGGGACCTGAAATGACGAACTTAAATGCCGAAGGAAAACATATTCCCGACTACTCAAAGGTTCGGAAAAACAATCAACAAACGAAAATTTCCCAAACTTTTGGGAAAATTTACAAAACGGCCCAAACATCCGGAATGTACGACACATGCTCGAAACACCAAACAAAGCTCACAACGCCCATAATAACACGAGATGGATCTTTGGCAACCCCGAAACGGCGGTTCCAAACGACGATTATGATAATATGCGAAATAACAACATGAAACATCAAATCGAGTAAAACGAGTCCGAATCAAGCTCGAACGACAAAAAGTTCAATATTAAATGTCCTCAAAATGTCAATACGGTTACAAGCGAGTTGTTAAAAACGAAAATGCACTAAAATGAGAATAATAAGAGAAGGGAAAAATGCGGATATTACAGAATGTGTTTAACAACATCATTTAACCACAATCGATCCATCAAAAATGGATGAAAAACGAGATCGAGAACAAATCCCCCAAAAAGTCGATTCGAAGGAAATCAAGAAATATACTTCGATTCGACGAAGAACAATGGATTAAATGATGTTAAACACAAGAATACTACCAAGATTAATCATACCCATCATGAATTAATCAACAACACGGAACGAATCGGACAAAATTGCAAAAAACCCCAAATTCACGAGATTAGGGTTCTAAGGTGAGATTACCTTGATTCGCTGGATCAAAGGATGATAACGGATGATTGATCAACGATATAACCTCAAGAACTTCGTGGTTTTGTTGTTAAACAACATGGCTTCGCCACCTCCGAATGGCCAGCCGCGGACCGAAAAGGAAGGAAGTGAAAAATGAATGAAAATGCGACTGTTCTGTCACATTTATACTGGCCGGAACTAGCGTGCGCTAGCCTTCCCGGACTAGCGTGTGCTATCGGCCAGTATCAGCCCAGTACCCTCAGCCAGAGCCCGGACGACCCCCGCTAGCGTGCGCTACGGCCGGAAGCCTGCGCGCGCTAGCCGACCTGTCCAGTAACCTCTCGACTAAACAACTCGCCCAGGTAACGTACGCTAGTCGGCCGACAGCGTGCGCTACCCCTGCCGGTTAGCGTGCG
Organism: Orobanche coerulescens; assembly: GCA_033398695.1. Taxonomy (NCBI): domain Eukaryota; kingdom Viridiplantae; phylum Streptophyta; class Magnoliopsida; order Lamiales; family Orobanchaceae; genus Orobanche; species Orobanche coerulescens. Next base: position 89,079,075 of record CM065809.1, read on the forward strand.
CCACGACCGACAGTAGCGTGCGCTACCTGCCGATCCTACCCGAGCCCAGAACCTCAGAACCTCTCTGCCCTGACCCGATAGCGTGCGTCGGCCGGCCGCGTAACGTGCGCTACTCCTGCCGGTTAGTGCACGCAGCCTTCCGGCAGTAGCGCGCGCTACGCCGGTTCCTGCCGTGTCAGCCCGGCCAGTGCCCGTAACCATCCGGCCAGGACCCGCCACCGTCCGGCCAGCTGCTCAGCCGTCATGATCCGACGACTCGATTTCCGAAAACATACGGAACGAACACGACGAAAATCTCGCGGACAACATCAACGACCCGGAATGAAAACATAATACAATAATTAATCATATGCGACCAAGAAACGGGTCGAGACAACAATTACAGATACTGATACCCATAACTTTGGGTAAATTACAAAAATGGCCCAAAACGCCCGAAAATCACGATACGTGATCGAATAACCAAACCGCAGTTTACAACACGTCTAACAAAGTTAAACGGACTTACGGGAAACTCGAAACAGCAGTTTCGAACGAAATTCGCAAGAATCGAACTCAAGTGCGGAAAAGTCGCTAAAAAGCACGGAACTCAACAAAACAACACCGAAACGAACTCGGATGACAAAAAGTGTAGAATTAATCATTCTCAGAATGACAAAACAGTCATGAGCGAGTCGTCAAAACGGACTCCGACCGAAATTTTTTTTTTACCGAAAATCGAAAATTGCGGATATTACATTCTACCCTCCTTAAAAGAAGTTTCGTCCCGAAACTTAAAACAAGTAGGGAGAAGCAATATCCCGCAAGGAAAACTCAACGAGATACGCAAGAAACATGTAACTAACGCCTAACGGCGAAACGTTACAAACAACGCAACGGAATCTACGGTGTGAAAACACGCTCCACGACGACCAACACAACGTCGCCGTTAAGGATATAATAAAACCAACAAGTGACAAGCGTCATCAAATGGATAATACAATCAAGTCAATTATACGAACAATCACAAAATACAATGAACGAAAATTAATACGATTGACCAACCCAATGGTACATCAATCAAAACGCGAGCCAATCGCTGAACAAATACGGAATTCCACTGCCCAAGGGAATTAGGAAGGAGCCTGAACGCTCAACAATCGCAAAATGAGAACAAAAACCGAACAAACAAACGATTGAGACAACAAAAATCGAACAATCATGTCCGAAATACGAAGGATAATAAAATTCAAACAACAACTCCCAGGATGATCTGGTGAGAACTACAAGACATGCATTCCCATAAGATCCACAGGAAAGGAAATAGCGATTGAAAAGTCACAACGACAAACGAGTTATTCCAAAACAATACCACACTCGTTCGATCAACAAAAGCAAGGGGCAGGACAAGCTCAAAAATGTCAACGAACATAAATGAGTCGACGAAGTCGAAAACACAAGAGTTCCAAATCCGATCCACTTTGAATAAAAGAACTAATAGAACCAGATGATGTCACTCCCGAACAAGGTTCACAAGAATCGAACTGAACCCGAAAAAGTCACAGCGATAACCAGATCGAACCACAACAAGATCACAAATGATTGACGATGAAATCAAATACGTAATGTTCATAAAGTATCAACGAACATGAGCAAATCGATAGACTGGAGAAAGAGAAAATACAGAAGTCAAAATAGTACGGGTATTACCTCCGACCTCGTCCACGAAATTCACAAAAATGGGAGCAAGGTAACAAGACATTAAACAACCGACACATAACGGAACCATCACCGATGCACACGGTCATACCAAACCAAGCTCTAACAGCTCGCACATGCGCGACAACGCAGAAATCACCACGAGGCGACAACATTCAACACCAACATCCCGCATCTCACAGGGGGCTAACACAATAAATGTGTGGAAAACGAACTCAACGCTCACACTGCCAATTCGATCATACATCGGGAGAAAATATCAAAATGACAACGCGAACATCATACATACATACCCAGCCCTCAGACGGGAATGGATAGGTTTTTTAAAAAAACGAAAACCTCATTTTGAAAATAATTAGAAGAACACCGGTTGATCTTGAGTATCACCTTTCAAAAAAAAAATACAAACGTGAAACATCGTTATCGAGACTTTGAAAACCATCATGCGTTTGGTAAAAATGAGGACATTTTCTTTTAGCGAAAGACTTTCAGAAAATTCGACCCTCGGGTCTACATAAAAGTGTTTCTAAAATATTGAAAATATCTCAAAGCATTTTGGTCCTCGAAGTAGAAATTTTTTGAATATATTGTGGCACCTTGGATGTACCACAAGAAAATAACTCATTTGAAAAGTATGTCTCGAAATTTATTTTTCTAAGATACTCAAGGTTTTCAAAAATCCAATAGGCCAGAATGCCCAAAACTCACACATATCGACGTTCACTAAAACAAATCCTAGTACACGCATCAAAACGTTTAAATTCAAGACAATACATGTCTTTAAACGGAAACAAACGATAAAATACCACATTCAGAACAAAACCACTGACCCCATTCGAGGCCTCTAAGGACCCTCCCGCACTGGCTAGTGAACAAGTCGAACGCGTATAAGCACAAAGCTTCCACAAGAGAATTTGTAAAACGTGCAAATGGATTCGAAAATCATTAGCAACGAACAAAAACAACAATAAAAAGACATCACAAGCGACGACACTGCTCGTATAAATCAAATACGAGAGTCGACTAAATACATATCGTGAAATCAAAATCCACATAAGGATTCCATCACTTAACAAATAATCATAAAAATAGCTCGTGTCACACGAGGCACAACACAAAGAAGGGAGACTTACTTCCACAGGTCGCACGAAGATGATGATCGCCCCACGATATTAATCACGACTAACAAACTCAAACGACGCGTCGCGACACGACTCAGTCAGATAAAATCCGACGAAACAAGACTCAAACAACACGACTTGACCCGACAGCCTAGGTTTTCCTCAACCTAAGCTCTGATATCATATTTGTAACACCCCCAATCCGCTCAGGGATATTACACGCCGTAGAACCTTTCCTCAAGGATCTACCAGACTGGTAACAAAATATAACAACTCAACCATGCCTTTAAGGCTAAAATGACTCAGTAGACCGATTTGGTCTTTCAATAAATACATACAACTCAAATACAACTCATGCCCACGCAGGGGTCAAAACACAACCACACCCGTACAACGGGAAAAATATAGCAGCGGAAAATAAAGTACAACTGAACCAATAAACAATGTACGGTTCCTCATGTGATTAGTATCGATCATCTTTCATCATCCTTCGTTCCGACCCTGTGTTATGCTCCAAAACCTGAATGCAAAAATAGACATCCACCCCCCGAATACTCGGGGGTTAGCAAAACTCCACTGTTTTGCTAGTGCAAGTACAAGTGCAAAAATACGAGTCATACAATTCACATTCCACGAACATTAATAATCCGGAATCCTCAAAGATTCAAATACAACAAGATGAACACTTCCCGAGGCGAGAGTTTGAGTAAAGATTTCCCAAAATTTCAAGATCAAAATATCAAGGGAAACAATTTATAAAATGATTTGAAATACCATCGGGAGTTTTAATAGAAAACGATTTAGGATTATCAAATCCTACTTTTCAAAACCCAAAAGACGAAAGGGGTCACCGCCCCAAAGGTTTCTTTCCGAAAAATGACCTTTACCAAACCGTTGGGATTTTATCCCCAAATCCATAAAATGACTTTTACAAAACCATTGGGATTTTAGCCCCAAATTTCATCAACCCACAGTACACAAGAACGACCACAAGGTTCGTCTCCCAACATCAAAATCCACAAATAAAGGATTTAACACAAACAACAAAATACTCTAGTGCCATCCTAGCCAAGTAAGCCAAACGAACAACTTACCTCTTACACACTTAATCGATGCATGCAATCATGAAAACCGTTCAAAAGCAATCATTTCCGGAAATGCCAATATCGAAACAAATTTGCAAAATGCACCACAATTAACCGCGGATCCACCCCTCCGTGGACCCCTACCGAGACCCCGTCGGATCTAACCCATAGTGGTTAAAAGCAAGCTCGCGGATCCACCCCTCCGTGGACCCCTACCGAGACCCCGTCGGATCTAACCCATAGTGAGCATACACACACACACACGTTACTCATGCAATACTAATATGCTAAGAATGTAAGTTCATTAAGAATACACACTAGAGATGGTCACTAACTCGACACCATTATCAAACTCTTCAGAACACAATAACAAGATTAAATACGGAATACACGATTCCATAACTTTAAACAACAGGGGGTATCATCAAAGCCTTCAACGTTCAAAACAATCAAACCATCCCAAAACACACCGTTCACAAAACACACATGCGTTTTTGAAAGAAGCCCTTAACGGGGCCAAAACGAATCTCTTGGAAATTCATTTCAAATAACCAAACAAACACACCAAGACGACCACCGATCATCATATCCATAAAACGAGAAGCGTATGAACAAGGTACTTGCCTCGAATAACCACAACGCGGAGAATCGGCCGAAGTAGGTTGGCACGAACCGACTACGAACTCGCCGACTCCACCGAACGACAATCCGCAACAATGAACTACGAACGAAAACAATAACAACGAAAATGAATTCCAAAGTACGACCCAAAGCCGCTGAATTCAAAGAACAAATGACGAAGGTTCAAGGATTTCCCCCAAAACGGCCAAGAACACGATTCGTCCCGTCAAAACACGAAAACGGAATTCCAAGTTGAAATATGGATATACAATCCATAGAATGTGTTTAACAACATCATTTAACCACAATCGATCCATCAAAAACGGATGAAAAACGAGATCGAGAATAAATCCCCCAAAAAGTCGATTCGAAGGAAATCAAGAAATATACTTCGATTCGATGAAGAACAATAGATTAAATGATGTTAAACACAAGTATACTACCAAGATTAATCATACCCATCATGAATTAATCAACAACACGGAACGAATCGGACAAAATTGCAAAACCCCCCAAATTCACGAAATTAGGGTTCTAAGGTGAGATTACCTTGATTCGCTGGATCAAAGGATGATAACGGATGATTGATCAATGATATAACCTCAAGAACTTCATGGATTTGTTGTTAAACAACATGGCTTCACCACCTCCGAATCGCCAGCAGCGGACCGAAAAGGAAGGAAGTGAAAAATGAATGAAAATGCGACTGTTCTGTCACATTTATACTGGCCGGAACTAGCGTGCGCTAGCCTTCCCGGACTAGCGTGCGCTATCGGCCGATCGCCCAAGACTTCACCGTGGCCCGCACGACCCCCGCTAGCTTGCGCTACGGCCGGAAGCCTGCGCGCGCTAGCCGACCTGTCCAATAACCTCTGGACTAAACAACTCGCCCAGGTAACGTACGCTAGTCGGCCGACAGCGTGCGCTACCCCTGACGGTTAGCGTGCGGCAGGACCGACAGTAGCGTGCGCTACCTGCCGATCCTACCCGATTTCAGAACCTCAGAACCTCTCTGCCCTGACCCGATAGCGTGCGTCGGCCGGCCGCGTAACGTGCGCTACTCCTTCCGGTTAGCGCACGCAGCCTTCCGGCAGTAGCGCGCGCTACGCCGGTTCCTGCCGTGTCAGCCCGTCCAGTGCCCGCAACCGTCCGGCCAGGACCCGCCACCATCCGGCCAGCTGCTCAGCCGTCATGATCCGACGACTCGATTTCCGAAAACGTACGGAACGAACACGACGAAAATCTCGCGGACAACATCAACGACCCGGAATGAAAACATAATGCAATAATTAATCATCCGCGACCAAGAAACGGGTCGAGACAATAATTACAGATACGGATACCCATAACTTTGGGTAAATTACAAAAATGGCCCAAAACGCCCGAAAATCACGATACATGATCGAATAACCAAACCGAAGTTCACAACACGTCTAACAAAGTTAAACGGACTTACGGGAAACTCAAAACAGCAGTTTCGAACGAGATTCACAAGAATCGAACTCAAGTGCGGAAAAGTCGCTAAAAACACGGAACTCAACAAAACAACACCGAAACGAACTCGGATGACAAAAAGTGTAGAATTAATCATTCTCAGAATGACGAAACGGTCATGAGCGAGTCGTCAAAACGGACTCCGGCCGAAAAAAGAAATTTATCGAAAATCGAAAATTGCGGATATTACAGCGGTGTCGGTTACCATGTCGTGTCATATGAGGGCCACATCAGTTGGTATCAGATATCGGTTATTCCATATAAATGGTATCATCTATGTTTTTTTATTTCCATAATATTCTTATCTTACCATCCTATCATTTCTTTCATCTTATAAACCTCCGATCTTCTTAGCATATATAAACAAATCACAACCCAGTCGATTCTACCATCACCATGATCATATAATAATAAACAAAATCACGAAGATTGGTTCTACCATCACAGTGGTCATATAAAAAAATTACGAAGGTTAGTTTCATCACCACGGTGAAAAAAATAATACACAATATTTGATAGAAATCATCAAGTATAATCCAAGAGATTTATAATCCTTAGTTTATGCTTTGGTCAATTAAGCTTGTGTGGTTGAATATAAGAAAAAAACTAGTAGAGTTCGTTCCACCCGTGCGAAAATATAAAGCCATTAAATATAAACAAATACCTACATATACTCTAAATGATAATTAAACTCACTATCTTATTATTACCTCTTTTCATCTTCTTGAACCTTTTGTTTCTTTCTTTAGTCATTTGCAACTTCGGGTGACAACGGACTTTGAATTCTCTCAAGGGAACCTTAAATTGAATCACCTACGTTTACCCTATGAGTTGTTTTATATTATAGCCGAGTGGAAAAAGGCAATAGTTTGTGATCACTGAGAAATAGCCTAACGAGTGACTCACGAGTGAGTGTGATCGAGCGATACTCGTGAGGATCTTGTAAAGATTAATTTGTGTGTGTGTAAAAAACAATAAAGCAAAAAACATATAAAAAAATCAAATCAAACTAAAACATCAAATACTCAAAACCTTATTCATATTTTTCAAGACCAACTTGCACAAATAATAAATCGGTTGGACAAACAATATGAGAAGATTGCAAGTATTGGTAGGGAAAGATCGAGGGAGTGAATAAAGATTAAGTTGGGACCTATTGCTTTTATGGGGTATGAAGAGTGGGGAAATTCCAAGCAGGGAACTCCAAGGTATAGACCTCAAGGTGGTCGGGATAGAGGTGATAGCAGGGATAATGACATGAGAAGAGGGAGAGAAGAACGAGATGAGGGAGACTGAAACTTGGGAAGCATAAAAATAAAAATTCCAACTATCAAAGGAAGGAGTGATCCAGACACCTACTTTGATTGGGAAAGGAAGGTTGAAACCATATTCAATTGTCATCTATATTCGAATGAAAATAAGATGAGACTAGCTATCATTGAATTTTGGAATATGCTAGTATTTGGTGGGATCAATATTTTACCGATAGGAGGATACTAGGGGAAAGACCAGTGAGAGGTTGAGAAGAACTAAAAATCATAATGAGAAAGAGATTTCTGCCCAATTATTATATTAAAGAGTTCTTTACTCATTTACAATCTTTAAAATAAGGATCTAAAAATATTGAAGATTATCGAAAAGAAATGGAATTGCTTATGATCTTGGCCGATGTGAGAGAGTCGAGGGAGGCAACCATGGCAAGATTTCTCCATGGTATGTCGATGAAAATAGCGAGAGAGGTTGATAATCAACATTATGTCAAATTTGATGACATGGTGTATGCGGCGGTAAAAACTGAGAGAAATATGAGAAAGGGAGAAAACACTACTTACTCCACGCGGTACTCTTCTCCATGGAAATACCAATCGGAAAATCAAGATAGGGGTTAGGGAAGTTTTGACAAAGGAGAGAAAGTATAGTTAAGGGAAAATTTAAAAGTAGTAGTAAAATAAAAAATATATATGGAAATGAATACTGCACCCACGACTAACAAAATATGGAACCGAGACACCAAATGATATCAATGTCAAGGTCGTGGGCACATTGCTTCCCGATATCCCAATAAAAGGGTGATGGTAATGAGGATGGAGAGATAGATAAAAAGAGCAAGAAGCAAGAAGAAGAAAAGAGCAAAAATAAGGGACGGGAGGAAGAAGCCGAATTTGCACCCTCCTTAATAATTAGGAGGGTATTGAATGTTGAGGTGAAGGAGGAAGAAGTGCAAAAGGAGACCATCTTCCATACTCGTTGTCATGTTAAAAATAAAATTTGTAGTGTGATTATCGACAATGGGAGTTGTACAAATGTGGTTAGTGCTATGTTAGTGGAAGAGCTGAGGTCACCTACTCGAAGGCACCCAAGGCCTTATCACTTGCATTGGTTGAGTGATTGTGGAGAAATTCGGGTCACCAAGCAAGCAAATATTGCAATTACTCTAAGATACAAAGATGAAATTCTTTGTGACGTTGTTCTAATAGATGCTTGTCATATGATTTAGGAAGACCATTGCACTTCGACCGACGAGTAACTCATGATGGCATGACAGACGGATACTCATTTGAAAAGGATGAGAGAAAGATCACAGTAGCTCCTTGTAACACCCCCAAGATATTATGGGTAAATTACAGCGCCGTGAGCCCTTCCATGGGACCCAAATTGCTATACATACACGTAACCATGAGCTTTGACAGACAAGGTCTAGATATAACCAAACGGGAGATAATAAAGATCAACGTCCAAAGTAATATTCAAGATCGGCGGACAAAAGTCAATTAGACCCATAACAAGAAAGTAGAAAGAATAAGAAAAGTATCCCGTAGTACTCGAGTACTAAAAATTATTCAAGGTACAACATCTCAAATGGAAAACATAAATAGTACAGATAACGAAATGGCACAACATCACTCTTGACCATCATCTTCACGCCAACCCGATACCCGCTCATCTGCTCGCCTCGAATGTGAAATACATGAAATGTATTTCCCCCGAATGGTGTTAGCTGTGGAATAGCTAGTGCAAGTATATTATTTATGAAAACAATATTTCTTGAATGATAAAGTAAGCATAACATCATTTCATAAAACTCAATACTGGTATTCCAGAATAACTAAATATCATAAAATGTCACATTTCAAATATGTACGTGATTAACCGTAGATCGCACCAGAAGCAGCTACCACTCAGAGGCCCCATCGGACCATACCGGAGTGGTTAAACGAAAGATATTGGTGGTCCGCACCAAAGGCAACGAACCCTCAGAGGACCCATCGACCCATCCTGGAGTGAACATATATTCATACACATCATATACACTTCATATTCAAAGTAAAAAGAGTACAACCATAAACATATACTTACCCATGAGACATCGCGAAAAGCTATGACATGACAAATGACCGCGATTGAGATGAACTAAAGATTCTGAACCTAAACGTTCCGAGAAATAACTATCAACAATAATAGAAATGAATTCGGAACTGAATTGTAACCGAAACCCCACCTACGATTCATATAAAACAACATTCAATAAGGTAGAGGGTGGTGTTAGGAGTATGCCCTCGAATGCCAGTCAGAGGATGTTGAGTGAAGGTATTGTACTTGTTATTTTGTAAATCATTATCAGAAGGCAATTATATGTTTCTTTATTTACTGGTAGTCACTGGCATTCCTGACTCGTAAATATATATAGAAACTAGTCCTTGTATTTGAGAGCAAAACATTCCACCCCTTATTGGATAAGGGGATTGACACTGCAAAGGTTTATGGCTCAAATACTTAATCGTTCGCAAGTCGATAAAACTTGACTGGGCGTTAAGTTTATGTGAAGACTTGTATGACGTGCTCTTTGACTTGGAGAGTACCTGTCGAACACCAATGGTTAGTGGGAGCACACGTTGTAGGTATGCTAATGAGATTAGTATACTCGAACCGACTCACCCTTGATTCGTCACACGAATTTCACTCCGGGACAGTCAATGACGGAATCGAAAGGTTGTGATAGGTATTCGTGAACCTTCGACTTGAGGATTTAGTAGGGATGTGCTTGTGATGTTAAGATTTTCATTAGAGTAGTTCGAACCAGAAAACCGGAAGGTGGGGGTCAACCTCGACATGCGTCTTTACGGGCAAGTAGCAGGTTCTACTAAATACTAAGATAGGATTCTTTCTCCTGTTAGTGAACATGTTATATCTCCTATGCGGTTATTGGCAGATGAGATCATAAGTCTTTGGCCAAAGCATTGGAGCTAGTTGTATTGGATACACTAGAGCTCGATGATCTCGATTTGCATTAACTCATGCATCGTGTCAAGTACAGATAGGGTTTGACTGACCGTGACCCTATAACTTGATCGGGACATTTGAAAGAAGGGTTTATACGTATAATGGTATTCACGACAGAAAGGTTTTGAAATGATCCCCATCATTCGTTCTCAGTTAGGGTACAGCGTAGGCCGTCAGGCTGGCTAGGTCGTGCTACTACTCTTTGGTTTCTCCCATTGCTAACTGAGACGGACCTACCGAGTCGCGCAATAGGGTTGACGACGGAATGAATCGAGCTTATTATCTCTTTATAAATATTAGATATTAGATATCTAATTTATTGGACATTGGATGTCTAATTTATATTGAGACATTGAATGTCTAAATTAATTTATTGGATAAATTAATTTACGACCTAATGAATACTGGGTGATTAATTTGATTCATGATTAATTATTTCTTGGAAGAACTAATTATACTATTTTGTATTTGATATGATTAATTAATTGGATTAATTAATTGATAAAAAATACATCGGAACAGAATGGAGTTTTATCTGTTTGGACCCACGGGAGTTCGAAACGAACCAAACTCATTCCGGTTATTCTAGAGGCCGCCCCCCTTCACCAACTTTCTTCTTGGTCTTAGTCTCCATTTTAATAAATGGAAGACCAAAGAAAATAAGAGATTTGATCTCTTTAGATGAAGAAAATGTTACTTTATATGAAGTAATGAAATATATTAAGCGAAGACTCCTTTTTTTCTACTGACCACTGGAAGCTCACGGCTATTACAAGAAAAGAGATAGAAAGACTAGTTCTTGTCTTCTTCACTATATACTTTACTTCATCATTTTATTTCTTGTAGAAATATTGAGAGAAATTATTTGATAAATATGCTTGGAGTGTATTAATCATATTAAATAGCTTCATCATTTTTTTCTAGCTGTAACTTTGGAGGTTAATTGCGTGGTTGTCATTCCGACCGTTTCTCCAGCGCGTGGCAAGTAGAGACGCGGTGTTTTCGGCGGTGGATCATCCTAGAGCTTGTTGCGGATTGGATTCGCAAGGGACATCATATTTTCACCATTTAATCAACGGACTACGAGGGTATGATTTCTAATCTTACTTTGTTTCGTTTTTATATTCGTATATACGTAGCTTGATCGATCCTCTTAAGGGATTCGGATCAAAATAGATTCGTTTATTGCTTTCGATGCGCCTTCATTTTAGGCACCGAATCCCAATAGTGGTACCGAAGCGTAGGTCTTGCGATCATATATACGATATTTAGTATTTGGAATGCTTGATTGGGTGTTCTTATGATTTGGAATCATAATCGTTTTTAATCGTTGATTTTCAATTGTCCATCTAAAAATTATTTTTCATAATTTTATGTTACAATATAAATCTATTTTTCTTTTAAAAAACTGATTTAATTATGTAATAAAAATTACGAAAAATATTATTTTTGGATTCGGGACAAAAAGACGAGCCGGAAAATGGCTGCACTTAGATCGGGTCACGGATCGCCTGCCGAAAGATGGGTCAAGGGCTGGGCTTGTAATATCCACGATTTTCTATTTTCGGTAAATTTCTTTTTTTGGCGGAAGTCCATCTTGGTGACTCTATTGTGACCGTTTCGTCATTCCGAGAGTGATTAATTCTACACTTTTTGTCATCCGAGTTCTTTTTCATGTCGTTTTTATTGAGTTTCGTGTTCTTAAGCGACTTTTCTGCACTTGAGTTCGATTCTTGCGAATCTCGTTCGAAACTGTTGTTTCAAGTTTCTCGTAAGTTCATGTAACGCTGTTACATGTGTTGCGAGCTTTGGCTTAGTGTTTCGATCGTGTATCGGGTATTTCGGACGTTTTGGGCCGTTTTCGTATTTTCCTAAAGTTTGGGGTAATTACTTTCGTTGTCGTTATTCTGAACCTTCGGGTAGTCGGAATTATATTTTCTTTTAACATTTGAGTTTGTCGTTGTGCACTATTCGTATGCATGCCCTCGTCTTGTGTTGTTGTCATTTCACAGTTTCGTCGCGCTCGTACTCGACGAGCTGAACTTAGCAATTCTGGGACTGCTAAGTGACTTACGTACGCTATGCTATATGCATAACGTACGTTATCATCTTGAGCCTTACGTACGTTAAGCCTTCTCATTACGTACGTAAGTGGGGTATTCCAGTTCAGACAGTGAGTTCTGTCCGTCGATAGCGCACGCTATGTGTTGGCCCTAACGTGCGTTAACTGTGCGTATTACGTACGTTAAGCCCTTGCCATAACGTACGTAATGGTCTTCGTTATTTTGGACAGAAGTTCTGGGCATTGATTGCGTACGTAATATTTCATGCCTTATGTACGTAATACCTTTAACGTACATTATCCTTTGCGTATAACGTACGTAATGCAGGCGCGGGTTTATATACACAGGGGTTGACCGTGTTTGTCATTTTTCACTCTCCCTTTCTTCTTCCGCGGCTTTGGCGACTTGTAGCGACCGGAGGGCAATTTTTGGTGTCTTGTAACTCCAAGTTTACATCTTCCTTGAGTTCTTGGTGTTGATTAACAACATCAATCCGTGTTCTTCGTCTTTGATTCGAGGTAATCATCTTGTAAACCCTTCCTTTATATTTTGTGAATATTCAAGATTCGGGTGGTTCTTCATGAATCGTGCTGTTGTATATCATCAATCGGTTGTATTGATTCTCTCTCCATGTTTTGATTCGTATTTCTTATCGTATTCGGGTTCGAATGATGTTCTTGATGTTCTTTGGGAAATATTGAGCCCCAAATGTCCGATCCTTTGTCTCTACGAATTCTTGTTAAGAATTTCGTGTGTTTTGCATCTTCCTTGCGATCGACCTTATAGTGATTAAGTTGTTCTTGTGTTTTCGACCTAGTTGGAAGATTCGAGGGTTTCCGGTCGAGCTTTCCCGTTGCTTCGCGTGCTTTGGATTTGAGGCAAGTACCTTGTTCATACAATTCTTGTTTTGTGGATATGATGATCGGTGATCGTCTAAATTTGTTTGTTTGGTTGTTTGAAATGAACTTTCAAAATATTCAGTTAGCCTCGATAAAGGCTCTCTTTCAAAACCTTGTGTATTTTGTGATTGATATGTTTCGTAAACGATTATGTGCATCCTATGTATATGGTTGGCGTTGATGTTGCACTTGATAATGCGTGTGTACGTATATTGCCTCATTTCAGTGCGTTGTGGTTTGACGTTGTGTTTTGATAAGTGTTTGATGCCTCTGGTGAATTGTTTGGATATCTTTGTTGTATTGTGCTATGTGTGTGAATGTGTGAATGTGGGCGGGGCCTACGGTGACACATGGCATGCGATCATATGGTCAGGATGCAACAAGCGATTGATCCAACCGTGAGAGCCTAAGAAAAACTACGGTGACACATGGCTTGTGATCATGTGGTCAGGATGATCCAACCCTGAGCGCCAAAGAATACCTACGGTGACATGTGGCATGTGATCATATGGTCAGGAGACAACAAGTGATTGATCCAACCGTGAGATGCCGTGACAAGTGTTCAAGCTGGTGTGTATATGATTTGTGGATGTGCTTTGCTTACCTCGGGAGGGTCCGTCGAGGCCTCGAGGGAATCTATGGCTTCACTCTGGATTCATGAGTTGGTGTTGCATTTGTGTGACCGAGATTTGCGTATTTTGGGCGATTATGCTATGTTGATTTTATGTCCGTGGAGGACACGTGACGTGTATTTTGACCTTTTGAATTGTTGTTGGTTTTATTTGTGAAAACAAAACCTTTGGGCTGTGACCCCTGTTGAGTTTTGGAAAGAGAAGGATTCGATAATCCTAAATGGTTTTCTGTTAAAAACTCCCGATGGCATTTTTAAACCATTTTACAAATTGTTTCTCTTGATTTGTGATCTTTCGAATTTGGAAAGTTGTACTTAAACTCTTGCCTCGGGAAGTATTCCTTGTTATATTTGAATCTTTGAGGATTCTTGATTATTATTATTATTATTCTTGGAACTTGAATTGTATGACTCTTTTTTTGCACTTTGTACTTGCATTAGCAAAATCGTGGAATTTTGCTAACCCCCGAGTAATCGGGGGGTGGTTGTCTGTCTTGCATTCAGTTTTTGGGGAGTATAGCATAGGGCCAGCATGAAGAATGATGAAAGATGAACGATACTAATCACACGAGGACCCGTTTGATGTCGTATTGGTTTAGTTATATTTTATTTCCACTGCAGTATTCTTTCCCCGTTGTACGGGAGTATGTTGTTTTCGATCCCTGCGTGGGCATGTATTGTGATTGAGTTGTATGTATTTATTGAAATACCAAATCGGTCTACTGAGTCATTTTAGCCTTAAAGGCATTGTTGAGATGTCCAATGTTGTTACCAGCCTGGTAGATCATTGAGGAAAGGTTCTACGACATGTAATATCCCTGAGCGGATTGGGGGTGTTACATAAATGGTATCAGAGCTTAGGTTGTAGAAACCTAGGCTGTCGGGTTTAGTGGGCCTGTTGAGTTTTTGTTTCGTCGGATTTTGTCTGATTGAGTCGTGTCGCGACGCGTCGTCTGAGTTTGTTGGTCGTGATTAGTATCATATGGCGATCATCATCTTCGTACGGCCTGTGGATGTAAGTCTCCCTCTTTTGTGTTGTGCCTCGTATGACACGAGTTACTTGTATGTATGACACGAGTTACTGGTATGATTATGTGTTAAGTGATGGAATCTTTAAGTCGATTCTTGGTTTCGTGATGCGTTTGTGTGACTCTCATATTTTGTTTATATGAGGAGTGTTGTCGCTATTTATGTCCGTTTGACTGTGATATTTGACTGTTTATTTTTCGGTAAAAGACATGTGTTGTCTTGATTTTGAGCGAGTTGATGCGTGTGTTGTGATGTATGCAAGTGAATGTTGTTACATGTGAGTTTTTAGGCATTCTAGCCTAATAGATTTTCGAAAACCTTGAGTATCTTAGAAAATAAATTTCGAGACGTACTTTTAAAATGAATTATTTTCTCGCGGTACTTTCAAGGTGCCTTCTAGTGCCGCAATAGGTTTCAAAATTATTACAGTTGAGGACCAAAATATTTTGAGATATTTTTAATTATTTAGAAATGTTTTGCTTAGACCCGAGGGTCGAATATTTTTGAAAGTTTTTCACTAAAAGAAAAGTGTCCTCATTTTTGTTCAAACGCAAGATGGTTGTCAAAGTCTCGATAATGGTGTTTGTACAACTTTTTGAAAGGTGATACTCAATATCAACTAGTGTTTCCAAAATCATTTCTTTTTCAAAGGTGGTTTTCATTTTTAAAACCTATCATTCCTGTTTGCGGTCCAGGAATGTATGTATGATATTCGCATTGTCGTTAGAATGTTAGCTTCCGAGTATGATGGAATTGGTGGTGTGAACGTTGAGTCGTTTGCCACGCATTTGTTGTGATTAGCCCTCTGTGAGAGGTGAGATGTTGGTATTGAATGTTGTCGCTTTGTGATGATATCGCACCCGTGCGAGCTGTTGGAACTTGAGTTTGCCTGATTGTGTACATACGTGGTTGTTTCGTGATGTTTAATAATCGTATGCTGGTTATCGTTCGGGCCGTTTAGATCGCCGAACGATACCGTCGTTGCTGTGGTGTTTGTATGTGTGTTGCTTTACGATGGTAATCATTGTAAGTGTTGCGTGTTATGATTTTCTGTTGTGCTGAGTGGTTGCTTATTCAGTATGCCGAGGGGCAGAGGTCGTGGTCGTGGCGACCGGGTGCGTGATCGGTATCATGCTGCTGGTGATGATATCGGTATCGGTGTTGCTACTATTTTACAGCAGGTAGCTACACAGATGACTCAGTTGACTCAGGCAGTTCAGCCTGTTACAGATGTGATCCAGAACACTGGTGCAAATCAGTGGCTTCGAGAAGTGGTTCGTATGAATCCCCCTCACTTCGCTGGTGCTGCAGACGCATTAGGCTAGGATGGTTGGCTTTTCCAGTTGGAAAAGATATTCGAGGCAGTTGATTGTACAGAAGAGCGTAAGTTGCCAGTCGCTCAGTATTTTCTTGACAAGGATGCCGCCAGTTGGTGGAGGCTGTTAAGCCTCGAGATCGTGTTGGCACGTGGGCAGAGTTCCATAGATTCATGAGAGATGAGTTTTGTCCGGAGTCGATCAGAAATCAGAGGATTAATGAATTCTTTTCGGCGAAACCGCAAGATGTACCGCTGTCTCAAGCTATTATTGATTTTAGCAAACAGCTCAGCTATGTGCAGGATCAAGTAAGGATGGGGGAGGATAAGATCTATCATTTTAGTAGGTGGATGAAACTGGAGATTCGTCAGTACATGGCAGGTCTCACTTGTACTTCCTTGAGAGATTATCAGAACAGGGCATTAGCCTATGAGCTACCCAGATTATCGACCGAGATTATGTCTGACTCGAAGAAACATAAAACCATTGGGAACTTTTTAGGAAATCAAGGGAGTGGGCCCCTAGAGGTTAGGACTTCATTTCATCGTCCTAAGATGGTTCCTCGATTGCATGATCCGAGGAGTAGTACCCCTGCAGTGAGTAATGTAAGCAGCATGAAGACCTGTTATAACTGTTGTCGGGCGGGCCATACTGCGAAGAATTGTCGTTCACCGTTAGTCAGCTGTTTCGAGTGTGGCCAAGTGGGTCACCGAGCCGTGCATTGCGAGATGGTAGCTGAGAGATTTGGGGATCGAGGTTGCGTCTCTGCTCCGAAAGGACACGGAGATGCCTAGTATGCTTTTTGAGGATTTCGGCGTAGTTCAAATTGTTTGTGATTGTCCCTGTGGATCGTTTTGTGTTTATTTTCTATTTTCTCGACCGTGCGTGTTTCCTTGTAATAGGTGCTTTATGTTTTGTAGTTGTTTGGATAATTGACTTGATTGTATTATCTGTTTGATGACGCTTGTCACTTGTTGGTTTTATTATGTCTCTGCCTGTGGTGTTGTGATGGTTGTCGTGGAGCGAGTTTTCACGCCGTATGTCTCTTTGTGTTGCTTGTAACGCTTTACCATTGGGCGCGAGTTTTTGGTTCTTGTGTATCCCGTTGAGTGTTTCCTGGTGGGATGTTGCTCCCCCTACTTATTTTTAAGTTTCGGAACGAAACTTCTTTTAAGGAGGGTAGTATGTAATATCCGCGATTTTCGATTTTCGGTAAATTTCTTTTTTTTGAGGAAGTCCATCTTGGCGACCTATTGTGACCGTTTCGTCATTCCGAGAGTGATTAATTCTACACTTTTTGTCATCCGAGTTCGTTTTCGTGTCGTTTTAATGAGTTCCGTGTTCTTAAGCGACTTTTCCACACTTGAGTTCGATTCTTGCGAATCTCGTCCGAAACTGTTGTTTCAAGTTTCTCATAAGTTCATGTAACGTTGTTATACGTGTTGCGAGCTTTGGCTTAGTGTTTCGATCGTGTATCGGGTATTTCGGACGTTTTGGGTCGTTTTCATAATTTCCCAAAGTTTGGTGTAATTACTTTCGTTGTCGTTATTCCGAACCTTCGGTGTAACACCCCCAATCCGCTCAGGGATATTACACGCCGTAGACCCTCTCCTCGAGGATCTACCAGGCTGATAACTAAAATCAAACACCTAAACATCGCCTTTAAGGCTAAAATGACTCAGTAGACCGATTTGATCTTTCAATAATAACATACAACTCCATTCCAAACACATACCCATGCAGGGGTCAAAATACAATAAACTCCCGTACAACGGGGAAAAGATACTGCAGCGGAAAAATAAAATACAACTAGACCAATACGACATCAACAGATCCTCGTGTGATTAGTATTGTTCATCTTTCATCATCCTTCGTGCCGACCCTGTGCTATGCTCCAAAACCTGAATGCAAAAATAGACATCCACCCCCCGAATACTCGGGGGTTAGCAAAACTCCACTGTTTTGCTAGTGCAAGAACAAAGTGCAAATACGAGCCATACAATTCACATTCCACGAATAACAATAACCAGGAATCCTCAAAGATCCAACGAAACGAAAAGTACTTCCCGAGGCAAGAATTTGAGAAAACATTTCAAAATCGAAATATCATAAATCAATGGAAATGATTTATAAAACGGTTTAGAATGTCATCGAGAGTTTTAATAGAAAACCATTTAGGATTATCAAATCCTACTTTTCAAAATCCACAAGACAAAAGGGGTCACCGCCCCAAATCTTTACTTTCCGAAAAATGACATTTACCAACCCGTTGGGATTTTAGCCCCAAATCCATAAAATGACTTTTACAAGACCATTGAGATTTTAGCCCCAAATCTCATCAACTCACAGTACACAAGAACGACCACAAGGTTCGTCTCCCAACATCAAAATCCACAAATAAGGATTTAAAACAAACAACAAAATACTCTAGTGCCATCCTAGCCAAGTAAGCCAAACGAACACTTACCTCTTACACACTTAGTCGATGCATGCAATCATGAAAACATAGTTCCAAAGGACTCATTTCTAAATGCCAATATCGAATCACATTTGTAAAATGCACCACAATTAACCGCGGACCCACGGCTTCGTGGATCCTGCCGAGACCCCGTCGGATCTAACCCACAGTGGTTAAAAGCAAGCTCGCGGTTCCACGGCTTCGTGGAGCCCTACCGAGACCCCGTCGGATCTAACCCGCAGTGAGCATACACACACACACGTTACTCATGCAATACTAACATGCTAAGAATGTAAGTTCATTAAGAATACTCACTAGAGATGGCCATTAACTCGACACCATTATCAAACTCTTCAAAACACAATAACAAGATTAAATACGGAATACACGATTCCATAACTTTAAACAATAGGAGTATCATCATCAAATACTTCAACGTTCAAAATAATCAAATCATAGTCAATTCCCAAAACACGCAGTTCACAAAACGCACACGCATTTGAAAGAAAGCCTTTAACGAGGCCAAACCGAAATCTTTTGAAACTTCGTTTCAAACAACCAAACAAACACACTAATACGATCACCGATCATCATATCCACAAAATAAGAAAAGTATGGGCAAGGTACTTGCCTCGAAATTGGCACGCAAGTATTCCGACGAACACGGCTCAACCGGAAAGCTTCGAAACGCCCGATGCTATCGAAAAGGAAGACGACGATGAACGGAAGGGTTCAACACGGTTTCTTCGCAAGAAACACGACCCTAACATCATACAATTAATAAATCAACGATCATACGATGAAGAATAATCGTAGAACGCCCGAAAACCCCTCTATGACATTCTACCGGACACCTTCAAGGCGTCGATCAAGAACTTGACCAAAACAATGAATCGATACGATCCAACCATGGAATAACAATGGAAATGATATAATACATCTAAATAATCATCAATCCATCATAATCCTAAGTTAAATCGGATTAATCGGACGAAAACAACCAAAACACCCAAATTCCCCAAAACTAGATTTCTAGAAAATCTGACCTGATTCGGTAGATCGGAGGGTGTTATAGGATGGATGATTGATGATATGAACTTCAAAACTTCATGGATTGATTGTACAACAACATCTCTCCATGATTTACCAAGCTCCAGCCGCGGAAGATAAGAAAACCGAGTGAAAATGGCTGAAGAAAACGTCTCAGGCCATAAATAGATCGCATGTGCAGCGGCCCAGCGTTAGTGTGCCGCGGCACAGCCCAAAAATGGCTCCCGGTGGTCGGCAGGTGCCGCGGCTCGGCCGGAGTGTGCCGCGGCACCCAGCATGCTTGGTTTGGCCGAAAATGCCACAGAGTGTGCCGCGCCTCGCACTGCTGCCCAGGACTGCCGCCGAATCGCGATCACGCCGGCCGTGACTCGACCGAAGCCGCGAGCACTACCGGCCGTGACTCGCCCAAAGGCCGGCCCAGCCTGTGCGGCCATGACTCGCCGGGCTAACTCCGACGGCCCGAACGACCCTGAAATCCGAACCTGAATACGAATCGATGATACGGTTACGACGTACTCGCAAAGACGAATCTAAGAGCTAAGAGAACACACAATTCCGACCACCCGAAGGCTCGGAATTCAACAACGAAGTAATTACCCAAAACTTTGGGAAATTACGAAAATGGCCCAAAACGTCCGAAAATCACGATACGCGATCGAAACACCAATCCAAAGCTCGCGACATGAATAATAACATTAAATGAACTTACGAGAAACTCGAAACAACAGTTTCGGACGAGATTCGCAAGAATCGAACTCAAGTGCGGAAAAGTCGCTAAAAAGCTCGGAACTCAACAAAACGATACCGAAACGAACTCGGATAACAAAAAGTGCAGAATTAATCATTCTCGAAATGACGAAACGGTCATGAGCGAGTCGTCAAAATGGACTCCGGCCAAAAAAGAAATTTACCGAAAATCGAAAATTGCGGATATTACATTCTACCCTCCTTAAAAGAAGTTTCGTCCCGAAACTTAAAACAAGTAGGGGGGAGCAATATACCCGCCAGGAAAAACTCGACGAGATACACAAAAACAGAAAACTCGCGCCCAACGGCGAAACGCTGCAAGAAACGCAAAGAGACATACGGCGTGAAAACACGCTCCACGACGACCAACACAACGTCGCCGTTAGGGATATAATAAAACCAACAAATGACAAGCGTCATCAAACGGATAATATAGCCAAGTCAATTATCCGACAATCACAAAACACCACGAACGAAAGTCGGTATGATTGACCAACCCAACGGTACATCAATCGAAACGCGAGCCGATCGCTGAACCAATACGGAATTCCACCGCTCAAGGGTTGGAAGATCGAAAACGAGACTAATTTCCCGAACTTAAGGGAATTAGGAAGGAGCCTGAATGCTCAACAATCACGAAGCGAGGACAAAAACCGAACAAACAAAAGACCGAGACAACAAAATCGAACAATCACGTCCGAAACACGAAGGATAATAAAATTCAAACAACAACTCTCAGGATGATCTGGTGAGAACTACAAGACATGCATTCCCATAAGATCCACCGGAAAGGGAACAGCGATTGAAAAGTCATAACGACAAACGAGTTATTCCGAAACAATACCACACTTGTTCGATCAACAAAAGCAAGGGGCAGGACAAGCTTAGAAATGTCAACAAACATAATGAGTCGACAAAGTCAAAAACACAAGAGTTCCAAATCCGATCCACTTCGAATAAAGGAACTAATAGATCCAGATGATGTCACTTCCGAACAAGGTTCACAAGAATCGAACTGAACTCGAAAAGATCACGATAACCAGATCGACCCACAACAAGATCACATTGCTCGACGATCAAATCGAAATACGTAACACGTTCATAAAGTATCAACGAACATGAGCGAATCGATAGATCGAGAAAGAGAAAATACCAAGTCAAAATAGTATGGGTATTACCTCCGACCTCGTCCCACGAAATTCACAAAACGGAGCAAGGTAACAAGAGATTAAACAACCGACACATAACAAAACCATCACCGATGCACACGGCCATACCAACCCAAGCTCTAACAGCTCGCACATGCGCGACAACGCAGAAATCACCACGAGGCGACAATATTCAACACCAACATCCCGCCTCTCACATGGGGCTAACACAACAAGTGTGTGGAAAACGACTCAACGCTCACATCGCCAATTCGGTCATACTCAGGAGCAAACATCAAAATGACAACGCGAACATCATACATACATACCCAACCCTGAAATGGGAATGGATAGGTTTTAAAAACGAAAACCTCATTTTGAAAGTAATTTAGAAGAACACCGGTTGATCTTTGGTATCACTTTTCAAAAAGTACAAACATGAAACATCGTTATCGAGACTTTGAAAACCATCATGCACTTGGTAAAAATGAGGACATCTTCTTTTAGCGAAAGACTTTCAGAAATATTCGACCCTTGGGTCTAAATAAAAGTGTTTCTAAAACATTGAAAATATCTCAAAACATTTTGGTCCTCGAGGTAGAAAAATTTTGAAATATATTGTGGCACCTTGGATGTACCACAAGAAAATAACTCATTTGAAAAATATGTCTCGAATTTTATTTTTCTAAGATACTCAAGGTTTTCAAAAATCCAATAGGCCAGAATGCCCAAAACTCACGCATATCGACGTTCACTAAAACAACTCCTAGTACACGCATCAAAACGTTTAAAATCAAGACAATACATGTCTTTAAACGGAAACAAACGATAAAATACCACAGTCGAAGACCGCCTAGGATTCAGAACAAAACCACTGACCCCATTCGAGGTCTCTAAGGACCCTCCCGTACTGACTAGTGAACAAGTCGTACGCGTATAAGCACAAAGCTTCCACAAGAGAACTTGTAAAACGAGCAAATTGATTCGAAAATCATCAGCAACGGACAAAAACAACAATAAAAAGACATCACAAGCGACGACACTCCTCGTATAAATCAAATACGAGAGCCGACTAAATACATATCGTGAAATCAAAATCCACATAAGGATTCCATCACTTAACAAATAATCATAAAAATAGCTCGTGTCACACGAGGCACAACACAAAGAAGGGAGACTTACTTCCACAGGTCGCACGAAGATGATGATCGCCCCACGATACTAATCACGACCAACAAACTCAAACGACGCGTCGCGACACGACTCAGTCAGATAAAATCTGACAATACAAGACTCAACAACACATAACTCGACCCGACAGCCTAGGTTTCCTCAACCTAAGCTCCGATACCATTTATGTAACACCCCCAATCCGCTCAGGGATATTACACGCCGTAGACCCTCTCCTCGAGGATCTACCAGGCTGATAACTAAAATCAAACACCTAAACATCGCCTTTAAGGCTAAAATGACTCAGTAGACCGATTTGGTCTTTCAATAATAACATACAACTCCATTCCAAACACATACCCACGCAGGGGTCAAAATACAATAAACTCCCGTACAACGGGGAAAAGATACTGCAGCGGAAAAATAAAATACAACTAGACCAATACGACATCAACGGATCCTCGTGTGATTAGTATTGTTCATCTTTCATCATCCTTCGTGCCGACCCTGTGCTATGCTCCAAAAACTGAATGCAAAAATAGACATCCACCCCCCGAATACTCGGGGGTTAGCAAAACTCCACTGTTTTGCTAGTGCAAGAACAAAGTGCAAATACGAGCCATACAATTCACATTCCACGAATAACAATAACCAGGAATCCTCAAAGATCCAACGAAACGAAAAGTACTTCCCGAGGCAAGAATTTGAGAAAACATTTCAAAATCGAAATATCATAAATCAATGGAAATGATTTATAAAACGGTTTAGAATGTCATCGAGAGTTTTAATAGAAAACCATTTAGGATTATCAAATCCTACTTTTCAAAATCCACAAGACAAAAGGGGTCACCGCCCCAAATCTTTACTTTCCGAAAAATGACATTTACCAACCCGTTGGGATTTTAGCCCCAAATCCATAAAATGACTTTTACAAGACCATTGGGATTTTAGCCCCAAATCTCATCAACTCACAGTACACAAGAACGACCACAAGGTTCGTCTCCCAACATCAAAATCCACAAATAAGGATTTAAAACAAACAACAAAATACTCTAGTGCCATCCTAGCCAAGTAAGCCAAACGAACACTTACCTCTTACACACTTAGTCGATGCATGCAATCATGAAAACATAGTTCCAAAGGACTCATTTCCGGAAATGCCAATATCGAATCACATTTGTAAAATGCACCACAATTAACCGCGGACCCACAGCTTCGTGGATCCCTGCCGAGACCCCGTCGGATCTAACCTGATGGTTAAAAGCAAGCTCGCGGTTCCACAGCTTCGTGGAGCCCTACCGAGACCCCGTCGGATCTAACCCGCAGTGAGCATACACACACACGTTACTCATGCAATACTAACATGCTAAGAATGTAAGTTCATTAAGAATACTCACTAGAGATGGCCATTAACTCGACACCATTATCAAACTCTTCAAAACACAATAACAAGATTAAATACAGAATACACGATTCTATAACTTTAAATAATAGGAGTATCATCATCAAATACTTCAACGTTCAAAATAATCAAATCATAGTCAATTCCCAAAACACGCCGTTCACAAAACGCACACGCATTTGAAAGAAAGCCTTTAACGAGGCCAAACCGAAATCTTTTGAAACTTCGTTTCAAACAACCAAACAAACACACTAATACGATCACCGATCATCATATCCACAAAATAAGAAAAGTATGGGCAAGGTACTTGCCTCGAAATTGGCACGCAAGTATTCCGACGAACACGGCTCAACCGGAAAGCTTTGAAACGCCCGATGCTATCGAAAAGGAAAACGACGATGAACGGAAGGGTTCAACACGGTTTCTTCGCAAGAAACACAACCCTAACATCATACAATTAATAAATCAATGATCATACGATGAAGAATAATCGTAGAACGCCCGAAAACCCCTCTATGACATTCTACCGGACACCTTCAAGGCGTCGATTAAGAACTTGACCAAAACAACGAATCGATACGATCCAACCATGGAATAACAAGGGAAATGATATAATACATCTAAATAATCATCAATCCATCATAATCCTAAGTTAAATCGGATTAATCGGACGAAAACAACCAAAACACCCAAATTCCCCAAAACTAGATTTCTAGAAAATCTGACCTGATTCGGTAGATCGGAGGGTGTTATAGGATGGATGATTGATGATATGAACTTCAAAACTTCATGAATTGATTGTCCAACAACATCTCTCCATGATTTACCAAGCTCCAGCCGCGGAAGATAAGAAAACCGAGTGAAAATGGTCAAGAAAACGTCTGCAGGCCATAAATAGGCGCACGGTGTGCCGCGGCCCACGGGAGTGTGCCGCGGCACGAGCCCAAAAATGGCTCCAGTGGTCGGCGGTGTGCGCGGCTCGGCCGAGTGTGCCGCGGCACCGTACGCTTGGTTTGGCGAAAAATGCCACAGAGTGTGCCGCGGCCACTGCCCGGCTGTCTGCGGCCCTGTGGCCTGCCGGCGAATCGCCGATCACGCCGGCCGTGACTCGGCCAGGCTGCCGAGCACTACCGGCCGTGACTCGTCCAAGGCCGGCACAGGCCCAGTTGCTCGGCCATGACTCGGCTGGGCAACTCCGACGGCCCGAACGACCCCGAAACTGAATACGAATCGATGATACGGTTACGACGTACTCGCAAAGACGAATCTAAGAGCTAAGAGAACACACAATTCCGACCACCCGAAGGCTCGGAATTCAACAACGGAAGTAATTACCCAAAACTTTGGGAAATTACGAAAATGGCCCAAAACGTCCGAAAATCACGATACGCGATCGAAACACCAATCCAAAGCTCGCAACATGAATAATAACATTAAATGAACTTACGAGAAACTCGAAACAACGCTTTGGACGAGATTCGCAAGAATCGAACTCAAGTGCGGAAAAGTCGCTAAAAAGCTCGGAACTCAACAAAACGATACCGAAACGAACTCGGATGACAAAAAGTGCAGAATTAATCATTCTCGAAATGACGAAACGGTCATGAGCGAGTCGTCAAAATGGACTCCGGCCAAAAAAGAAATTTACCGAAAATCGAAAATTGCGGATATTACATTCGGGTAGTCGGAATTATATTTTCTTTTAACATTTGAGTTTGTCGCTATGCACTCTTCGTATGCATGTCCTCGTCTTGTGGTTTTTTTGTCGTTTGGCGATTTCATCGCACTCGTACTCGACGAGCTGAACTTAGCAATTCTGGGACTGCTAAGTGACTTATGTACGCTATGCTATATGCATAATGTATGTTATCATCTTGAGCCTTATGTACATTAAGCCTTCTCATTACGTACGTAAGTGGGGTATTCCAGTTCAGACAGTGAGTTCTGACCGTCGATAGCGCACGCTATGTGTTGGCCCTAACGTGCGTTAGCTGTGCGTATTACGTACGTTAAGCCCTTGCCGTAACGTACGTAATGGTCTTTGTTATTTCGGACGGGAAGTTCTGTGCATCGATTGCATACGTAATATCTCATGTCTTACGTACGTAATACCTTTAACGTATGTTATCCTTTGTGTATAACGTACGTAATGCAGGTGCGGGTTTATATACCCAAGGGTTGACCGTGTTTGTCATTTTTCACTCTTCCTTTCTTCCTCCGCGGCTGTGGCGATTTGTGGCGTCCGGAGGGTGATTTTTGGTGTCTTGTAACTCCAAGTTTACATCTTCCTTGAGTTCTTGGTGTTGATTAACAACATCAATCCGTGTTCTTCGTCTTTGATTCGAGGTAATCATCTTGTAAACCTTTTTCTTTATATTTCGTGAATCTTCAAGATTCGGGTGGTTCTTTATGAATTGTGCTGTTGTATATCATCAATCGGTTGTATTGATTCTCTCCCCATGTTTTGATTTGTATTTCTTACCGTATTCGGGTTCGGATGATGTTCTTGATGTTCTTTGGTAAATATTGAGCCCCAAGTGTCCAATCCTTTATCTCTATGAATTCTTGTTAAGAATTTCGTGTGTTTTGCATCTTTCTTGCGATCGACTTTATAGTGATTAAGTTGTTCTTGTGTTTTCGACCTAGTTGGAAGATTCGAGGGTTTCTGGTCGAGCTTTCCCATTGCTTCGCGTGCTTTGGATTTGAGGCAAGTACCTTGTTCATACAATTATTGTTTTGTGGATATGATGATCGGTGATCGTCTAGATGTGTTTGTTTGGTTGTTTGAAATGAACTTCAAAATATTCAGTTAGCCTCGATAAAGGCTATCTTTCAAAACCGTGTGTATTTTATGATTGATATGTTTCGTAAACGATTATGTGAATTTAATGGATATGGTAGGTATTGATGTTGCGCTTGATAATGCGTGTGTACGTTCCAAACAATTCACCCAGAGGCATCAAACACTTAGCAAAACACAACGTCAAATCACAGCGCATCGAAATGAGGCAATATATATATCTTTGTTGTATTGTGCTATGTGTGTGAATGTGGGCAGGGCCTTCGGTAACACATGGCATGCGATCATGTGGTCAGGATGCAACAAGCGATTGATCCAACCGTGAGAGCCTATGAAAAACTACGGTGACACATGGCTTGTGATCATGTGGTGAGGATGCAACAAGTGATTGATCCAACCGTGAGCACCAAAGAATACCTACGCTGACATGTGGCATGTGATCATATGGTCAGGAGACAATAAGTGATTGATCCAACCATGAGATGCCGTGACAAGTGTTCATGCTGATTTGTATATGATTTGTGGATGTGCTTTGCTCACTGTAACGCCCCCAAAATGAACCGGGACGCCACAGTGCCGTAGATCCCATGAGGGACCCACAAGGCAAGTTTTGAAAATATTTTCTAAAATATTTTATTAAAAGTGGTAATATACGGAAGTAATTAAGAAAGTATTCGTGCATCCCAAGGTACAAATGCAAATAGTGTCCGTACATACGGTTATTACACAACGTGGAATGTTCAAATTGATTTAAGAAATTAACAGGCCTTCTTCCAACACAGCTCACGCCTGGCCGTAACCTTCGGGGGTGTCCTGCACAAATTCAACAAATTTACCTGGCACGACATGTCGTGCCAGTAATCTAGGTCAGAAACAATCCCAACCAAACTCAAAAGTAAAATCTAATAATTTCCAGGAATAAAGTTATCACCGAATGTTCCATGTTATTCCTTTTTATCAGCACATAAACTCCCAAGGTCGCAACCAAGGGTCACGGAAGTATCTACACAGGAATACTCCGGACGTGGGTACCATTCAGGTTTTATCCCGCAACACGGTCCATCAAGAAAACTCCCAAGGCCGCGGCCAAGGGTCACGGTAGTATCTACTCGGGAATACTCCGGACAAGATAATCGTAATAGCACCATTCCACAATAGTAACATTTACTATGTCTAAAATTATAAGACGTAAAGTCTGAGCAAGATTCACTTGCCTCAAATCCGACGCGAGTTATTTCCGGACAAGGCAACGGCTTGAACGATCGCACTTGGAAATCCGACCTATTACATGTTTGTCGATTAACATCTCGTGATATTAATAATGATCAACGACGTTCCTCCCCCTCCCGTATGTTAAAACCCTATCCTAGTTGTTTATGATGTCGGAATCGAATTTCTCCATTTTTTTATCCATAATGTGTGCCATTAAGTTCTTAGGTTCAGCAACATTCTCTATAAGTTGTCCATCCGCTAAACAATAGTGTTTTAACACAACATTCCTAGTTAATTATAACCGACAATCACCAAGATTTCATCGTTGTCTTAATATGCAAGTCTAGAACGATTAATCCATCATTTTAACATGTTTCGGTATCTATTTAGCTAGAAATTGTTGGTAACTTCATCAAGGATTCATTAACGGTTTTATTCAACATTATAGTATGGTTATATATGAATTCCTTCAAGATGATTCCGAGAAGTTGGTGATTAGCAATATGATTATGAGTTCTACCATTATTCATCCCAATTTCAAGCTTTGATGGATATTGATTAACAATTGCGATAGCTATATACCGGTTCGATTATTACGGAGGGTTCTAAGCTACCCAAGGCATCCGAGCATTACTAAAACTTACTGAACAATACTGATATGAGTTCAAGATTGAATAAACTTACCTTAATTGACAAAAGATGATGAAGAACGACGGTGGACGAAGGAGAACGAGAAGATACACCTTCAAGACCTTCCCCGAAGCTGGATTAACGCACTCTAATAGGATAGCACTTGAATTGGGAGGCTAGAATTGGTTCAAATATGGTGGAGAGTAGTGTACAAGGAAGAGGGATGATGTTTGGGACGAGTGAAATGAAAGGCAAGGTGTTCTTTTATAAACTTAGGTTGCCCTTACGTACGTTATGCCTCACGCATTACGTACGTAAGAGGCTTTATGTACGTTATGGCAAAATACTTAACGTACGTAAGGAACTCGCTGGAACGATTCACCCACATCGTTACGTACGTAACGAAAACGGGTTTACGTACGTAACACCTCGTTGACTTGCCTGTCGCAATCACGCCGAAAGTTGGTCGGCACGCTGCATACCGGACGAAGATTCTGTCCGAAGACCGAAGACCGTTGTTACGCACGTAAGGGCCAACATATAACGTCGTAATGGCTCGAAATAGCGTACGTAATGGGTCGGAGTATAACGTACGTAAAGCGACGCTTTGTTTGTCAAATTATCATCTCATTAATTTATTATGACACGACTCCCTCTCCATGTCGTCCGGAAATCTCTCGGGAACAAGACGTTGGCCACCGTCATATTCGCACCGATAATTACCTAACGACATCGAGGTATGTCAACGAAAGTTCGTCAATCATCATGCCATCACAATACACGAATAATAGATACGATGCCGCATAACCATATTATACAAAATATGTTTTATTGCAATGGAGTACATTTATTTATCAAACAGGAAAAATAGACGTGAGCGCCCAAAGTAAAAGCATGTAATACCGGTGGTATTACATACCACCCCTTAAAATAGTTTCGTCTCGAAACTAAGAAAATAACTCGGGATGATTCTCTCTCATGCTCGCCTCGGTCTCCCAAGTCGCTTCTTCCGTACCGTGGTGCGACCACTGAACCTTCACAAGGGGTATGTTCTTGTTCCTTAGTGTCTTTACGCGTCGATCCAAAATCGTTGTTGGAACTTCCCTAAAGGTAGCATCATTGGAAATCTCTACTTCCTCGAAGTTGATCTTGTGGCTAGGATCGTACACGTACTTTCTCAGCTGGGAGACGTGGAAGACATTATGCACTCCGTCTAACGATGGCGGTAATGCTAGCCGATAAGCGAGTTTACCGACTCGGTCCAGTATTTCGAACGGGCCAATAAATCTCGGGCTTAGCTTGCCCTTCTGGCCGAAGCGTCGAATGCCCCGCATTGGCGATACTTTAACCCAAACATGATCCCCAACCATAAATTCCAACGGTCGCTGCCGGTCCATAGCGTAAGACTTTTGGCGACTCTGTGCTGCCAACATGTGTTTTCGAACAATGGATATCTTCTTAATGGATTCCTGGATTAGATCCAACTCGGTGGCGATGACATCGGATGCATCGTCCCAACATAGGGGAGACTTGCACTTTCTACCATACAGGGCCTCAAAGGGGGCCATGCCTATGCTTGCATGCCAGCTGTTGTTGTACGAAAATTCTGCTAGGCAGAGGTGTTTAGCCCAGTCCTTGCCCCAATCGAGTACACATGCTCTCAACATATCTTCCAGGGTCTGTATGGTGCGTTCTGTTTGTGCCTCCGTTTTAGGATGATAGGCGATCTTGAAATGCGATTGAGTACCCATGGCACAGTGATGACCTTCCGAAGCGGGACACATATCTAGTGTCTCTATCCGAAATAATCCCGAGGAACGCCATGTAATCTCACGATTTCCCGAACAAAGATGGTAGCCACTGCTACATTCCGATGGCCTCTGAATTGGAATGAAGTGTGCCGACTTTGTCGATCGGTCTACAATAACCCATATCGTGTCTTTTCCCCCGCCGTCACTTTGGTAACTTGGTGACAAAGTCCATTGATATGCTCTCCCATTTCCATTCGGAATGGGTAAGGGCCGCATGATTCCTACGGTCTACGGTGTTCAATCTTCACCTGTTGACATACCATACATCGAGCGACAAACCTTGCTACCTCTTGCTTCATATTCTTCCACCAGAAACTCTTTCGCAGGTCCTTGTACATTTTGCTCGCCCCGGGATGTATCGAATAGGGAGTAGAATGAGCTTCCTTAAGTATAGTTTGCTTAAGCTCGTCATTAGGTGGGATGCAAATCCGGTTCTTGAATCTAACTAAGCCCCCTTGGATCCTGTAGTCTGAAATAACTCCTCCTTCGGCCTTTGCGCCGATCGCACGACGTTCTGGATCCTCCATCTGTGCTAGGCGTATCTCGTCCAGCAAGGACGAGCGAATATCAATCGAGCTCAACTGTCCCTGGCGGTGTTGTATCCACACTTCAATGTCATTTCTCCGGAGATCTTGCTGCAACTCCAGCTGTACTGTCAAACCAGATAGTGTCACCTCCTGCGCATTTTTCCGACTCAGTGCGTCTGCTACGACGTTGGCCTTACCAGGGTGATATAGAATCTCTACATCGTAATCCTTGATTAGCTCCAGCCAACGCCTCTGTCTCATATTTAACTCTTTCTGCGTGAAAATATACTTTAAACTCTTGTGGTCCGTAAAGATCTTACAGGTAACCCCATATAGGTAATGTCTCCAGATCTTAAGAGCGTGGACCACTGCAGCTAGTTCCAAGTCATGTGTCGGGTAGTTCACCTCATAAGGTTTAAGTTGACGAGAGGCGTAAGCGATAACCCGGTCATTCTGCATGAACACACATCCTAACCCGTGCTTAGACGCATCAGTGCATATTACGAATCCCTCCGTACCCTGCGGTAGTACCAACACTGGCGCAGTAGTAAGCTTCCTCTTCAGCTTGTCGAAGCTCTCCTAACAATCCGTTGTCCAAACAAACTTGGTGTCCTTCCTAAGCAGATTTGTTAATGGCTGAGCGACACAGGAGAAGGCCTCGACAAACCGTCGATAATATCCCGCCAATCCCAGGAAACTTCTCACCTCTTTGACATTCCTAGGTGGTTCCCAATTCATAACCTGTCTCGATCTTCCGGGGTCTACTTTAACGCCTCTGCCGAAATCACATGTCCCAAAAAGGTCACCTCGGCATCCGAACTCATTTAGAAAGTTTAGCATACAGTTGATGTTGCCTTAAAACGCTCAACACCTGCCTCAAGTGTTCCTCATGCTCCCATCGGCTTCGGGAATAAATTAAAATATCGTCAATGAAAACCACCACACATTTATCGAGAAACTCTGTTAGAACCCTGTTCATCAATTCCATAAAAACAGCTGGAGCATTAGTCAGGCCAAACGACACCACCATGTACTCGTAGTGCCCATATCTCGATCGAAATGCGGTCTTAGGAATATCCTCCTCTCGAATTCTTAATTGGTGATATCCCGAACGTAAGTCGATCATTGAAAACACGGTCGCCCCTTGCAGTTGGTCCAGTAAATCATCAATCCTTGGAAGTGGGTAACGGTTCTTAATAGTGACCTTATTAAGTTCCCTGTAATCGATACACAAAGCGAGAGCGGTCCTTTTTCTTCACAAAAGAATCGCGCGACCCATGGCGAAGTACTCGGACGAATGAGCCCCTTCCTTAGCAATTCTTCGAGTTGTGACTTCAGTTCCTTCATTTCGGCTGGTGCCATCCTGTATGGTGCCTTGGAGATAGGCGTCGTTCCTGGCTCAAGTTCGATTGAGAGGTCGACTTCCCTATGTGGTGGCAATCCAGGTAGTTCGTCGGGGAATATGTCCGGAAATTCGTTCACTACAGGAATATTAGCAACCGACAATTGTGACGTGCCCTCCTGAAGAATATAGCACCAGTAATACGCTCCTCGATCATCACGAGGTGCTACTGCTGGAAGGAGACTGAGGGACCCTTTTGTGCTGAAGTGCTCTCGGCCTCTAATCGTGTGAGTGGCACCGTCATGGGTCGTAATAGAAACGGTCAGGCGATAGGTATCCAATACCGTCTTGTGCTTCGTCATCCAGTCCATACCTAAGATCACATCTTCGTTTTGGAGTGGAAAGACCATGATATTGGGTCGGCCAGTTATTGTCTGAATCGGACAGTTTCGAACTTCCAAGTTACCCTCCACCCTGCTGCCCTCGGGTAGTTTAACAGTAAAAGACTCACAGGGTACACAAGGGAGATGTAAACGGTTAACACATTCCACGGATATAAACGAGTGGGTTGCTCCAGTATCAAACAGTACATGAACAGGCTGAGATTTAATAAGGAGAGTACCTGAGACAGCAGGAGTGGTCGGGTCATCGGTAGCCCTTAGTTCGAACATGCGGGACGGCAGTGTCCCCGAGGAGGGTGCAGTTTCTCCCCCGCGACCACGTCCTCTTCCGGCACCGTGTAGAGGAGACTGGTGAGGTGGAGATCGGTAGTCGGACATGGCAGACGCTCTGGATGTCTGTACCGAACCTTGTTGACTCTGAGGAGCTGGGTTTGGAGTAGGTTTGATCCGAGAACAGTAGCGAGACATGTGCCCGCCTCTTCCGCATGAAAAACACTTTGTCGATGCTTTACGACACTGACTCATGGTATGCCCTGCTATGCCACAATTGAAACAGCTACGGCGAGAAGGTCCGTCGGATGTTCCTTTCTGTTGGGACGAAGCTGCTAATTTGGAGGGGAACCCAATTCCCAAATTCACTCGCCGGTGCTCCTGACCGATTTCTTGTCTTCGCTTCTTTTGGTTGTGCCCGACATCCGAATCGACAACCGCATCGGCGTATGCCGTGACCACGTCCTCATATGCCCTCGGCGTGGTGCAATGAAACCCCGCCGCGTAGCGTTGTACATCCTCCTGCAACCGTTGAGCAAGGTGACAAATTACCGGTCTTCGGATGGAACCATCTGTGCGACATAGCTTAGCTCGGTCTGTATGCCCGAATGATTTCACTGGCAAATTCCGAGGTCCGGGTGAAGAAGCTCCGCGCTCGTGCGATCACCGAATCGATCGGGACAAGATTCGTCTCTCAATAGTTTGGAAAACTCGGGCCATCCGACTATTCTCGTCCTCGGCTTATAGGTCCTCCACCATCGGGTGCGGTGTCACGGAGTGGTTGATTCCGAGTGGCACTTTCCGGTTTCTGGGCGTGATCACCTCGGCGATCTCCATTTCCGAGATCCAATCGTCCACGTGCTTATCCCCTGACCCGTCGAATAATGGCGGTTTGGCCTTCAGCATTTCTCCCAGCCAACGGTCCTTCCCGGTGTTTTCTTCTATGTTAATGACTGGTACCTGTTCTGCCCGGTTGACCTGAGCGATTCCCATAGCAATGGCCTGGGCGAGAGTCTGAACAAAGGCTGGATCAAATCCCCCGTTGTTCTAGTTTTCCGCTTCCTGTTCGTTCTGATTAACAGGCGGAGGTTGATTTCCGGCTGGGTTAGTTTCTCCGGTGTTTCTGTCTTCCTACTGGTTCATAGCGGAACCTTGTGCGTCATTTACGTTTCTTCTAGCTCCTCGACGTGCCATTGGTGATGTTCGTTCAATCTAACAGGTTAGTTTAATGCAAACATTCTTTGAGTCCTTACTGAATCCAAACATCATACTTGATCCATAAGAATTTACATGTATTTTACCTCGACATCCCTCGAGGAGTTACGGTCGTCAGGAGTGTTGGATTTTGAAGGCAAAACGTTTTCAAAATATTTTTGGTAAAACTTTCCACGTGAGTGTTTAGGCTCTGATACCATTTTCTGTAACGCCCCCAAAATGACCCGGGACGCCACAGTGCCGTAGATCCCATGAGGGACCCACAAGTCAAGTTTTGAAAATATTTTCTAAAATATTTTATTAAAAGTGGTAATATAAGGAAGTAATTAAGAAAGTATTCGTGCATCCCAAGGTACAAATGCAAATAGTGTCCGTACATACGGTTATTACACAACGTGGAATGTTCAAATTGATTTAAGAAATTAACAGGCCTTCTTCCAACACAGCTCACGCCTGGCCGTAACCTTCGGGGGTGTCCTGCACAAATTCAACAAATTTACCTGGCACGACATGTCGTGCCAGTAATCTAGGTCAGAAACAATCCCAACCAAACTCAAAAGTAAAATCTAATAATTTCCAGGAATAAAGTTATCACCGAATGTTCCATGTTATTCCTTTTTATCAGCACATAAACTCCCAAGGTCGCAACCAAGGGTCACGGAAGTATCTACACAGGAATACTCCGGACGTGGGTACCATTCAGGTTTTATCCCGCAACACGGTCCATCAAGAAAACTCCCAAGGCCGCGGCCAAGGGTCACGGTAGTATCTACTCGGGAATACTCCGGACAAGATAATCGTAATAGCACCATTCCACAATAGTAACATTTACTATGTCTAAAATTATAAGACGTAAAGTCTGAGCAAGATTCACTTGCCTCAAATCCGACGCGAGTTATTTAGGACAAGGCAACGGCTTGAACGATCGCACTTGGAAATCCGACCTATTACATGTTTGTCGATTAACATCTCGTGATATTAATAATGATCAACGACGTTCCTCCCCCTCCCGTATGTTAAAACCCTATCCTAGTTGTTTATGATGTCGGAATCGAATTTCTCCATTTTTTTATCCATAATGCGTGCCATTAAGTTCTTAGGTTCAGCAACATTCTCTATAAGTTATCTATCCGCTAAACAATAGTGTTTTAACACAACATTCCTAGTTAATTATAACCGACAATCACCAAGATTTCATCGTTGTCTTAATATGCAAGTCTAGAACGATTAATCCATCATTTTAACATGTTTCGGTATCTATTTAGCTAGAAATTGTTGGTAACTTCATCAAGGATTCATTAACGGTTTTATTCAACATTATAGTATGGTTATATATGAAATCCTTCAAGATGATTCCGAGAAGTTGGTGATTAGCAATATGATTATGAGTTCTACCATTATTCATCCCAATTTCAAGCTTTGATGGATATTGATTAACAATTGCGATAGCTATATACCGGTTCGATTATTACGGAGGGTTCTAAGCTACCCAAGGCATCCGAGGTTTACTAAAACTTACTGAACAATACTGATATGAGTTCAAGATTGAATAAACTTACCTTAATTGACAAAAGATGATGAAGAACGACGGTGGACGAAGGAGAACGAGAAGATACACCTTCAAGACCTTCCCGGCCGGATTAACGCACTCTAATAGGATAGCACTTGAATTGGGAGGCTAGAATTGGTTCAAATATGGTGGAGAGTAGTGTACAAGGAAGAGGGATGATGTTTGGGACGGGAGAAATGAAAGGCAAGGTGTTCTTTTATAAACTTAGGTTGCACTTACGTACGTTATGCCTCACGCATTACGTACGTAAGAGGCTTTACGTACGTTATGGCAAAATACTTAATGTACGTAAGGAACTCGCTGGAACGATTCACCCACATCGTTACGTACGTAACGAAAATGGGTTTACGTACGTAACACCTCGTTGACTTGCCTGTCGCAATCACGCCGAAAGTTGGTCGGCACGCGTACTACCGGACGAAGATTCCTGTCCGAAGACCGAAGACCGTTGTTACGTACGTAAGGGCCAACATATAACGTACGTAATGGCTCAGAAATAGCATACGTAATGGGTCGGAGTATAACGTACGTAAAGGACAGTTTTATTTGTCAAATTATCATCTCATTAATTTATTATGACACGACTCCCTCTCCATGTCGTCCGGAAATCTCTCGGGGAACAAGACGTTGGCCACCATCATATTCGCACCGATAATTACCTAACGACATCGAGGTATGTCACTGAAAGTTCGTCAATCATCATGCCATCACAATACACGAATAATAGATACGATGTCGTACAACCATATTATACAAAATATGTTTTATTGCAATGGAGTACATTTATTTATCAAACAGGAAAAATAGACGTGAGCGCCCAAAGTAAAAAGCATGTAATACTGGTGGTATTACACTCACCTCAGGAGGGTCCGTCGAGGCCTCGAGGGAATCTATGACTTCACTCTGGATTCACGAGTTGGTGTTGCATTTGTGTGACCGAGATTTGCGTATTTTGGGCGATTATGCTGTGTTGATTTTATGTCCGTCGAGGACACATGACATCAATTTTGACCTTGTGAATTGTTGTTGGTTTTATTTGTGAAAACAAAACCTTTGAGCTGTGACCCCTGTTGAGTTTTGGAAAGAGAAGGATTTGACAATCCTAAATGGTTTTCTGTTAAAAACTCCCGAGGGCATTTTTAAACTATTTTACAAATTACTTCTCTTGATTTGTGATCTTTCGAATTTGGAAAGTTGTACTTAAACTCTTTCCTCGGGAAGTACTCCTCGTTATGTTTGAATCTTTGAGGATTCCTGATTATTATTATTATTTTTGGAACTTGAATTGTATGACTCGTATTTTGCACTTTGTAATTGCACTAGCAAAATATTGGAATTTTGCTAACCCCCGAGTAATCGGGGGTGGATGTCTGTATTGCATTCAGGTTTTGGGGAGCATAGCACAGGGTCGGCATGAAGGATGATGAAAGATGAACGATACTAATCACACGAGGACCCGTTTGATGTCGTATTGGTTTAGTTGTATTTTATTTCCGCTGCAGTATTCTTTCCCCGTTGTACGGGAGTGTGTTGTATTCGACCCCTGCGTAGGCATATATTGTGATTGAGTTGTATGTATTTATCGAAAGACCAAATCGGTCTACTGAGTCATTTTAGCCTTAAAGGCATTGTTGAGATGTCCAATGTGTTTACCAGCCTGGTAGATCCTTGAGGAAAGGTTCTACGACGTGTAATATCCCTGAGCGAATTGGGGGTGTCACAATTGGTCAAGTAGCGGCCTGGCAGAGGCTTGGCCCGGGCCTTGTGTTTTCGGCTCCATTTTTACATCTTGTTCGGTAAATTAATTTTCCTAAAATTAGATTGGATTTAATTTGGGTAAAATATTATTATGGTAATTTTATTTTAAGGCAATTAATTTAATGAAATATTTATTTTGTCCGGAACAAATTAAAATTAACGGTTATGTGAATTAATTGGATTAATTCTAATAGTTGGATTAATTTATATTGATTTGATCAATATTTAGATTAATTCTGAATGCCATTATTTTAATGTGATGGTTGCATTAATTTTGAATGGAGATGTAGTTCATGGACCTAGTTTTGAATCATTCGGTTTTATTCGATTGGGTTGTAAAGGCCATTTTGAGCCTATTTATTTTACTAGAAATGTTTGTATCTAGGAAAGAATTTTTCAATATAAAATTTATATGTAATGAAGAAGACCGGATGAGGATCCGTTCGAGAAGACGAAGATTCAAGACCGAAGACATGTCATTATATTACGATTTTTTGTTCTAGGAACGGTCCATGAACTACATGTTGGTAGCAACTAGGCTGTGAATGTTTTATTCATATGGTTCGAATGCAACAAACGCGCTTAAAAGAATTAATGTGCAAAGTGTAACATGTAATACCCGAGATTCTAATGTGTATTTTGAACCTTGTGCCATTGTATATGTTGCATTTGATCTGAGTATTATCCTTCGTATTTCATGATCTTG
This sequence comes from Orobanche coerulescens, assembly GCA_033398695.1. Classification (NCBI taxonomy): domain Eukaryota; kingdom Viridiplantae; phylum Streptophyta; class Magnoliopsida; order Lamiales; family Orobanchaceae; genus Orobanche; species Orobanche coerulescens. The sequence continues at coordinate 89,117,530 of CM065809.1, forward strand.
TACTGTTGAGCGAATGATTTCACGAATGTTGTTGTTTATAATTGTATTCGTGCACTTGTAGCGCACGCTAACGTCTGAGCGTAGCGTACGCTAATTGAGTTTCCTAGCGCACGCTATGTATGAGCCTTAGCACGCGCTATGCGTGGTCAACTTGATTAAGACAGGGCTGTAGGTGAGATCAGACCGCGGATCTTTGTCGGGATATGTCGGAATGAATATGGACTGCTTTTGGAAAAGTCGAGTCAACGGTGCTTAGCGCACGCTACTGGTATGAGGATAGCGCATGCTAAAGTTGAGTACAGTGAAGTCAGTAAAGCTTCGTATGGTCTTTAGCGCACGCTATATGGTGTGGTAGTGTACGCTAATTGCCACACTTAGCGCACGTAAAGGGTGTTAGCGTACGCTAAGCCGAGACCAGACCGAGACAATAGACTGCTAGTCCGTTAGCGCACACTAAAGATATAGCCGTAGCGCGCTCTAATAACTATTTTCTATATATAGGACATCGCCCTCTTTCATTTTCAGACAGCCCCTTCAACCCACACTCCAATTTCGCGACATTGAGAGTTACCCTCTCCCTCTTCAACCTTCATATCAGCCTCCTAACACATCATTTAAGGCAAAGGGGCTTTCAGGATTGGTGTTCTAGCTTTTTGGCGTAGAGTTCATCAAGTTATTCCAACCTTTCTTTCCGTTTAAGGTATGCTACGATTCACCAAGCTAGAATTTATGTTCTTAGCTATACTTTGAGCTTGCTTCAGAAATCATTGGACTAGTTAAAGATCTTATGAATCCAGCACCATGTTTTTGAAGTTTGGAACCTGATTATACCTTGTTTTTCCCTCGTTGTTAAGAGTGTTGATCGAGCCTTGATGGATAAAAACCTTAAGGTGTAGTATCCTAAGTTTGTTTTAAATTATGAGCATGATTTTAGTAAGATTCTAAGAATTACCGTGATGTTCCACCGATGATAATTCATGTTTGATAGAGGTGTTTGATTTGACAAGGTTCTTCATGTTCATGCTTGTAATGAATCGGCTATGTCAATGAAATCAACCCGGATCACCGTAGTACCGTTTCCTTGCGTAGTACATTTGGTATGCTTGTATCTTTAGTCACACTTGTGGTATGAATCGTGAGAGCCAAACATATGGGAGTCGGGAATTGAAACTAATATTGAAGTCTAGATTTTGATGACTTGTATATCCTTGAATCCTTAGACATCGGTGTTGCCTCTGATGTGATCATTCGACTCATATGAAGTGTATCACTATTTCCGGCTCAGCTTTCATCAAGCATACTAACCGCGAACCGGCCTTACGCCATTATTATGTGATTTTACTTTAGAATATTCGGTGATCATACATTAGTTTCGAGTATTATGTTAAGTTCCTTGTATTTCTTTTGAACAAGGTCCGAGCCTTGCATAGGGGTCGATCGAGGGGCGGTGGCCTTCGGACGCGTGACATTCGTTGGAGTATTTTATTCTTGCCATTTTTGAGGCAAGTATCGTATTTTGAAATTTGGTTTATATTGGAATGTTGATCATGCACACGATTTATTCATGTTGTTAAACATGAGATTAATTTCTTTGAATTGTCATGGTATTCGTTATTTATTCCTTGATTGTTCACGTCGATGAACGTATTGATTTGCATATATGTATGCATAATCGCATGGTTTATGTTGTAAATGATCCAAGGGGATCATGAGGATCTATGCTGAGGGCGCTGGTCGGATGTCCACCATGTGTTGGTCCGACGGGATCATCATGGGGATCTATGTTGAGGGCGCTGGATCGTTGGACGGGTTTTCCACTATGCGTTGGTCCGACGGGATCATCATGGGGATGTATACTGAAGGCGCTGGATCATTAGATTACCCTGTATTGTGTTGATGGAATCGTGAGGATTCGCATCGTTGGATTCCGGTGACGGAAGTCCGTTTTGTATGTTTTATGATGTATTGTCGATTCATGTATTATGATACTTGTACTAGCATCATTTTTCTAACCCCTTCGGGGGTGGACATTTGTTTTGATGTTCAGGTAGCCGAGGAACGGGGAAGCAACCACAGTACCGACATGGCGATGAAGTGGCGCAGTGATGTAATTTGATGTTGTCTCGTTTTCCAGTTATTTTTCATTACTCGAGTACGTGTATTTTGTTGGTGTTTGGAATGATTGTAATAATGAACTCATTGTTGAACCAGTTTTGAATTTTAATCTCAATGACACTTTAGTATTATTTTTTGTAATTCTCAAATTAGCCTTGTAAATTCTTATATAAAGGATTTACGGCGCTATAATTATTCCGAATATATTGGGGTGTTACAGATTATGGTATCGGAGCTAAGATGCATGGATATCTTGGTAGTCGGGTTTTAGTTGGGTCTGTTAACGTTGTTCGATTTATTGATTGTCATAACATCACTGCTCAGTCAGCGTCGTCATGTGGACCGTGGTTGTAAGTTTCCTAATCTCTTATACTACCATTTTATTTAATTTCGGTTTTGTGATTATTGACGGACTTTCTTTTAGAAAAATTTTGCCTTGGATATTGAGTATTTGTGTTTACAGTATGTTGAGGGGAGGTCGTGGACGTGGTAATGCGAGACAGGAGGATTCAGCGTCTACCCCAGAATTATTGGCTAGTCGAACCGATTCCCATTCTAGAGGACAACAGGGATCAGCGAATGATAACGCAAATCCTAACATGCCGGGAGTGCTTCAACAGGTGGGTGCTCAGATAAACCAGTTTGCTTAGGTAGTTGACCGCATGCAGACAACGATGGGACAGCAGCATAACGAGGATAATCGGGGAGACAAGTGGCTTACCGAGGTGGTCAAATTGCACCCTCCAAAATTTGACGGTTCTACTGAGACACTTACTTGGGATCACTGGCTGAAGGAATTAGAGAAGATCTTTGCAGGGATTAACTGTCCCGACGACCGAAAGGTTCCGATCGCCCAGTATCTCCTGACTGGGGAGGCTTTCGACTGGTGGGAGGCCATTCGACCTGAGGATCATAATACTGACTGGATGGAATTCAAATTAATGATGGAAGCTCAATATTGTCCTCGCCCAGTTAGAGAGGCCAGAGTCCGAGAGTTTTTCTCATCGCAGAATTCGGAGGCATCTGTGACAGATATAATCAAGACTTTTAATCACCAGCTGCGTGCGACATTTGGTCAGAACTGAGGCAGAAAAGATTTTCCATTTCGATATGCGGATGAAGCCGGAAATTCAGTAGTATATGTCTGGATTCGAGTGTACTACCTTGCGACAGTATCAGGATAAAGCGCTAGCCTACGACATGAAAGAGGCGGCGGTGGAGAAATCGATGGAAGCAAAGAAGCAGAAAGTGTCCGGTAACTTCACGGAGAACAAGAGTAGTGGGCCCCGCAAGGGCCAGTCTTCATTTTATTCATCTAGGAACCTCCGCATCCTTCTCGAGGTGGAAAGAAGTTCTGGGCAGCATCAACAGTTTCAGATGCAGCAAGGAAGTGTTATAACTGTGGTAAAACAGGGCATGTTCGACGTGATTGTTACGCACCTGCTGTGACCTGCTTCGAGTGTGGACAGAAAGGGCATCGTGCGACGTTTTGTGGAAATACGACTAGATCTACTGGTACGTGAAATCCTGCACCGGTCCCAAAGGATACTATTGGTATAAAATCAAGTCGGATATTGCGTCGTTTGTGCGGAAGCGTAAATAAATTGCGGAAAATAAATCACACAAGGATTTATAGAGGTTCGGCTATTAACGAAGCCTACGTCCTCTCGCGATGTATCTTTTTCTTAGGATTAAGATCAAAACCTCTACGCCTCTCTTCTATCGGTCGAGGGATTACCGTTACAAGCTCGTCTTCTATCGATCCGAGTAAAACCGTTTTTCCTTTTCTATTAGATAAGGAATCAACCACTCTAGCTTTCTATGGGTACTAGATAAACCTCACTTAGATATCGATTGCGATTCTAACAATGCCGGATACTTGATCCTAATAACACCGAATCCAATCGTATCTTTTCTTTTACCACTCGTGTATAATGTTGAATGTATAAACACTCAAACTAACAATATACGTTCAATATTACAACAACAATGTAAGTATATGATTTTCAGATGTATGTCTTGTTTGCTTGGAGTTGTTGTGCTCAAACAATACCATAGGAATGGTATTTATAGGCATTTTCCACAAACTAGCCGTTGCTGGCTGTTTTCACTTGCTAGCGTGCGCTAGCCTTCTATATTAGCATGCGCTAACTCATTAGCGTGCCTATAGCGTGCGTTAGACTGTTCCTAGTTCCAGTCCAGTAGCTTCGTTTCTTCTTTAGCGTACGTTATTCCTTCTTCCTTACGTATGTAACCATCTTGTATTAGCGTGCGTTAATAACACATTGTAGCGTGCGCTAATCCAATATATCCATTGCATGGATTGTCAAAGTATCCGTTTGATATGCTGAATTTGACCTGCTTTTCTCAACATTCTGATTGACTTGATTCAAACTGCTTAGCGTGCGCTAATCCTTCATTGTAGCGTGTGCTAATGCAGTCCAGATTGCAATTTTTGCATCTTCGTCTGCTTCGTCGTTTTGCTTCGCCTCGATGTTGTTTTGCTGTTTAGCAACTTTAATCATCAAAACAAAAATTAAATAATGTGTGGAATAAATATTCAAACAATAAATAAATTGGATATTGCGCCGTTTGTGCGGAAGCATAAATAAATTGCGGAAAATAAATCACACAAGGATTTATAGAGGTTCGGCTATTAACGAAGCCTACATCCTCTCTCGATGTATCTTTTTCTTAGGATTAAGATAAAAACCTCTACGCCTCTCTTCTATCGGTCGAGGGATTACCGTTACAAGCTCGTCTTCTATCGGTCCGAGTAAAACCGTTTTTCCTTTCCTATTGGATAAGGAATCAACCACTCTAACTTTCTATGGGTACTAGATAAACCTCACTTAGATATCGATTGCGATTATAACAATGCCATAAACTTGATCCTAATAACACCGAATCCAATCGTATCTTTTCTTTCACCACTCGTGTATAATGTTGAATGTATAAACACTCAAACTAACAATATAGGCTCAATATTACAACAACAATGTAAGTATATGATTTTCAGATGTATGTCTTGTTTGTTTGGAGTTGTTGTGCTCAAACAATACCATAGGAATGGTATTTATAGGCATTTTCCACAAACTAGCCGTTGCTGGCTGTTTTGACTTGCTAGCGTGCGCTAGCCTTCTTTATTAGCGTGCGCTAACTCATTAGCGTTCCTGTAGCGTGTAATACCCGGTTGTAATTCAGTCATTATCATTCAGTAATTATCAGTCTGTAATTGTCACTCAGTGTATTTTCACTCAATTATAATCATTCATCAATCATGTTCTTTCACCGTGTTCACCGTTCGGAAAAACTTCGAGTTGTGTATCGTTATTGTTCATTGTTTCAACTTTCCTCATATGAGTTCGATTTTGTTAGATCACCATTAATTTTTGGTAATTCCAAAAATTCTAAATCTTTGCAATATTATAGAGCATCGAGTTAGCTTTCCAATGGTTCAAACGGTGAGTCAATCGGAGTCCGGACGAGAGAGTTATGGTCGTTTTTGTAACACCCCCAAATCCTATTGGGTTATTACAGTGCCGTGGACCCCACACCAGGAGATCCACCAGGCAAACATGACTATAATACATTAAATTAAACAACAAGGGAAAATCATAGTCCCTACCATGATATCCGACACAATATTCCGATAAGGAATTTCAACGACAAAAGTGGCCTACATGGCCAAAATGAAATCTAAAGATCCACGAACATCTGTCGGGTAATACAACACGACAACAATCGACAAGACCGGAGTACACTCCAACCGATCGACCAACAATGAACAACTCGGACTAGTATCGCTCGAATGCCTCGCCGCCAACGTCATGCCCCCGTGTCTCAACTCTCTCCTCGCAAGCACCTAAAACATGAAAACATGTTCCGCCCCACGAAATTCGATCATCAGATAATGAACATCAAATACATGTATAACATGATATGCATCCAAAGGCAGAATGAAAAGGTACAATGAGAATAATAGTACGAGATGCTCACAAACCAATGTAAGAACCGAGCATTCGTGAAATACTATGCCCACGGCATACTATTAATAACTATTCTACAGGTTAGAACATAAATGCCCAACGGCGAATCAAAATCGAGAATATCGCAATGAATTACACAACATGAATCCATCAAGAACTGAATTAAACATGAGTCACAATGCCCGAAGCCCCCAATCAAATAATCAAGACAATCACAAAGGCCTGAAAGCCACTCACCTAAGTGTCAAATATCACATTCACATGAAACCGGAATAGCCCGAAGCTATAATTAATGAGGGCTAATAAGGTCATAACCACGACCGTGACCTACTGAGTTGTAGGTGTTGGGAAGCCAACCGCGGAGGTTCAAGCCCCAAACTTACCCATAAGGTCATAAACGCGACCGTGACCTACTGAGTTGTAGGTGTTGGGAAGCCAACCGCGAAGGTTCAAGCCCCAAGCTTACCCATAAGATCATAAACACGACCGTGACCTACTGAGTTGTAGGTGTTGGGAAGCCAACCGCGAAGGTTCAAGCCCCAAGCTTACCCATAAGATCATAAACACGACCGTGACCTACTGAGTTGTAGGTGTTGGGAAGCCAACCGCGAAGGTTCAAGCCCCAAACTTACCCATAATAAGCACTAGCCGAGACTAGCCTCCAAAAATATAATAAATCACAAATGACAACGATTCGTAGATTACCGAATTCGTGAGAATGATAGTGTGCTACCTTGAGTCGGCCAACACGATAACAATGATGCAGCGGATGATTCCATGAATGATTGAGTGTTTCGATTACCTTAGAACGGCAAATCGATAAGAGTAATATGATGATTGATTGAATATCTCGATTTGCCTTAGAAAGGTCAATTGATAATAATGATATAGTGAATGATTGAACATTTCGATTTGCCTGAGAACGGCAAATCGATAACAATGATATGAAGGATACCTCGGCACCTTTAATCGGTTACCGACGTCGAAGATGAGAAATGAATACGCTAATGCCTTTAATCGGCCAATACAGTTTTAATGACAACTCCAACAGGAATAACAATGATTTCAACGATGTTTTAGATTGACATCTATATGAACAACAATCGATACATCGATACCGCGAACCGGCTATCGACAATGACATTAATAATGAGTATTACAATGCCTTGAATCGGCCGTTAACGAACAACAATGACGTTTGGCTTTAGTTGCGGAAGGTATCGTATCGAACGATCTCTTGATATCAATGAATTCATGAAGAGACTAAGTCTCGGAATGATACAACACATCTATACACATACATGATGACATTAGCTCAATGACTAGTACAAGTATAAAACTTGCCTCAAACCGAAGGCGAGGAAGTCCTTCCACGAACAACGCCCTTAATAGGGAATACCGCCACACGAACAACATTGAATTACACAATCACCAACAATTCGCTTAATATATGAATCAAACACGAATATAACGAACTCAAAACGTCGATACGATTAAACTAAGTCCATAGAGGCATTAAATCAAACACGTTGTATCCAAACTCCGATTGTTTACAATCAAACCTTAATATACCAATATCAAATCCCCAAGAAGTGTTTCAAACCAACAAAACATCTCCAAAACGATCAATAATCCGTTATGAATATCCAAAACGTGATTATAACAACAATTAGTCGAAAATCCCCAATTCCAACTCGATTTTCAAGGTGTTCTCGAATAATTCCTCAATAATCCAATGAATCCTTATACAAACTCATAATCATATACATATCCCTTCATATAACATGATTATAACGTCCAAAACATCATATCTCAACACAAAATCGAAGTCCAAAGTGTTGAAGGAATTACCTCTTGATGATCCAAGTACTTCGATCCGATGAAAACGTGTAAAACGACTATCCAAGCTTCCCGGATGATTGAAGGTGATGAAAAATACACACTCAAATGATAATTGATGAAGAAATCTCTCCCTCAAGATATTCTCTCTCGGTTGCAGGTGAAGAAGATGGAAAAAATGGAATAAATGAGCTCAAAATGCTCAAAAATGAATTTATAGGGTTGACTCGCGGCCGGACTCGACCGTGTCCGGCATGACACGGTCGCGCGCATCTGGCAGCGAGGACTCGGCCGTGTCCGGCATGACACGGTCGCGGCGCGAAGGGGCCTGCAAGCGGTGACCCGTCCACGGCGCTCGGCATTGACTCGGCCGTGTCCCGGCACACGGTCGGGCCTCCGGCGACAGTTACGGCCTATCCGGAGGGTGCGACTCGGCCGTGCAGCGGCGACGGTCGGGTCCCGAGGCGAACTGCGGCATTATCCGGACGAGTACGGCACGGGCCGTGTCGGACGACACGGCCGAGTCGCTCGGCGTGATCGCCAAAATTGAAAAAATGAGCGGGTGAGCTAAAACGACCATAACTTTCTCGTCCGGACTCCGATTGACTCACCGTTTGAACCATAGGAAAGCTAACTCGATGCTCTATAATATTGCAAAGATTTAGAATTTTGGAATTACCAAAAATTAATGGTGATCTAACAAAGTCGAACTCATATGAGGAAAGTTGAAACAATGAACAATAACGATACACCACTCAAGTTTTTCCGAATGGTGAACACGGTGAAAGAATATGATTGATGAATGATTATAAATGAGTGAAAATCCACTGAGTGACAATCACCGAATGAATTTCTTGAATGATAATGATGAATTACAACCGGGTATTACATACACCCCTTAAAAGAGTTTCGTCCCCGAAACTAAGGGTCAAACAACTCGGGATAACTCTCTCGCATACTATCCTCGGTTCCCAAGTAGCCTTTTCGACTCCGTGTCTAGACCACCGAATCTTGACCAAAGGAATCGACTTATTTCTCCACTGTTTGATTCGCCGCTCCAACACTCGTGCGGACGCTTCTCACGAATGATCATCCGCGATTTCGATTTCGTCGGCGAAGTATGTGACTCGGGTCGGCAACATACTTCCGCAATCGAGAGACGTGAAGCACATTATGAATTCGGCTCAATGCGGAGGCAAAGCCAATCGATAAGCTAACTCGCCTACTCGATCCAAATTTTCAAGCGGTCCAATGAATCTCGGACTCAACTTCCCCATCTTAGAAACGGAAAAAACCTCGACTTGGTACCTCAAGGATTACAGGTATATCCGACGATGAACTCGCCGATAACTATGATCTCGGAAGGTCACGAGAATGAAAGTGACTAAAATGAATGTTGAATGTTACTTGACGATTATTCCGACCAGGAGTAAGAATGGCTCACCAAGGTGAATTAATAACGTCCCGAGTGATAGTTCAAGTGAAATTATTGGAACCGTTGTTCCTCGTGAATTAAATGATTAATTTCATGATGACAAGTCTCAACATGATTGATATATGATGAATGACTTAAGTGAATGAATGAACGACAATGAAATGAATGATTATCCTATTACCGAACAAGAATTAACTTGCTCAAAACCGGTGATGGATGTCATATTGTATCACGATTAAAGTAAACAACGATCGAACTCGTAAATGCGAGATGAAGATGTTCTTCGGCCACGAAGACGACTAGAAAACGATCCCTTGGACGTCGAGTCCGATGTTCCTCGGCGACTCTTTCCATACCGAGGCAGGAAAGTCACGTGATAATTACAGATCTCGTATGAAGATCGCATTATGATTATGAGACGGAATGATAACAATGAGCATACACGCTCTAACACAATGAATGCATTAATAATGCGGTAAAATGATCGTCCACATGACACCGGAATATGATGAGATCGCATGAAAGATCAAATGAGGTAACATGATTACACGATGAAATTCTGAAATGATTACCTTGAACAAGTTAACAAGGTTGAAAATTCAATCCACAAGATCAACAATCGAACAATGAGATGGATCGGATGATTAATGAATTAATCGAGCAATGAGTGAGTGATGAATGAACTAACTAAGCAATGAGATTGAATAAGTGATTAATGATTAAGCGAGTAATGAGATAGGCGAGTGAAGAATGAATTAATTGAGTAATGAGATTGGTGAGTGATGAATGAATTAATTGAGCAATGAGATTATTTGGGTGATGAATGAATTAATCGAATAATGAGATTGGTGAGTGATGAATGAATTGGTGAACAATGAGATTGGTGAGTGATGAAGGAATTAATCGAGTGATGAATGAATTAATCGAGCAATGATATCATTTGGGTGATGAATGAATTAACCGAGTGATGAATGAATTAACCGAGTGATGAATGAATTAATTGAGTGATGAATGAATTCACTGAGTGATGAATGATATTGACTGAGTGATGAATGAATTAACTGAGTGACGAATGATATTGACTGAGTGATGAATGAATTAACTGAGTGATGAATGATATTGACTGAGTGATGAATGAATTAACTGAGTGATGAATGATATTGACTGAGTGATGAATGAATTAATTGAATGATGAGATTAACAGAGTGATGAATGAATTAACATGATCGACAAGATCAAAATGGTGATTGAGGATTATTAACTGGTGAATGAGTTGATCCATAGCACTTACACAGGTCACACGTGCTCCAAAACAATTAGTCATGAATCAATCATAACAATAATATCACATATATGTTTCAACAAGCATGAATAATTAATGACATGATAAATGTATGAACATAAAGAGAATCGAGTCCTTACACAGGTCATACGAAGCTTCGAGGTCTCGCGATACTAGTCTTCACTGACGACGACTCGATGAATGAATGACTCGTGCAGTCGCACTAATATTACGACTCACAAAACCTGACTGACTAGATTGTCATAACCTGACAATCCCACTACTACCGCGACGGTAGGACCACATAACTCACATCTCAGGGTATTACACAACCCAAAGCTCTGATACCATTTCTGTAACACCCCCAAATCCTATTGGGTTATTACAGTGCCGTGGACCCCACACCAGGAGATCCACCAGGCAAACATGACTATAATACATTAAATTAAACAACAAGGGAAAATCATAGTCCCTACCATGATATCCGACACAATATTCCGATAAGGAATTTCAACGACAAAAGTGGCCTACATGGCCAAAATGAAATACAACAGCATCCACGAACATCCGCTCGGTAATACAACACGACAACGGTGACAAGACCGAGTACACTCCAACCGATCGACCAACAATGAACAACTCGGACTAGTATCGCTCGAATGCCTCGCCGCCAACGTCATGCCCCGTGTCTCAACTCTCTCCTCGCAAGCACCTAAAACATGAAAACATGTTCCGCCCCACGGTCGATCATCCAGATAATGAACATCAAATACATGTATAACATGATATGCATCCAAAGGCGTAATGAAACGGTACAATGATAATAATAGTACGAGATGCTCACAAACCAATGTAAGAACCGAGCATTCGTGAAATACTATGCCCACGGCATACTATTAATACCTGCTCGACAGTTAGAACATAAATGCCCAACGGCGAATCAAAATCGAGAATATCGCAATGAATTACACAACATGAATCCATCAAGAACTGAATTAAACATGAGTCACAATGCCCGAAGGCCCCAATGAAATTATCAAGACAATCACAAAGGCACGAAAGCCACTCGGTAGAAGCTGTCAAATATCACATTCACATGAAACCGGAATAGCCCGAAGCTATAATTAATGAGGGCTAATAAGGTCATAACCACGACCGTGACCTACTGAGTTGTAGGTGTTGGGAAGCCAACCGCGGAGGTTCAAACCCCAAACATACCCATAAGGTCATAACCCCGACCGTGACCTCATGAGTTGTAGGTGTTGGGAAGCCAACCGCGAAGGTTCAAGCCCCAAGCTTACCCATAAGATCATAAACACGACCGTGACCTACTGAGTTGTAGGTGTTGGGAAGCCAACCGCGAAGGTTCAAGCCCCAAGCTTACCCATAAGATCATAAACACGACCGTGACCTAGTTAGTTGTAGGTGTTGGGAAGCCAACCGCGAAGGTTCAAGCCCCAAACTTACCCATAATAAGCACTAGCCGAGACTAGCCTCCAAAAATATAATAAATCACAAATGACAACGATTCGTAGATTACCGAATTCGTGAGAATGATAGTGTGCTACCTTGAGTCGGCCAACACGATAACAATGATGCGTGGATGATTCCATGAATGATTGAGTGTTTCGATTACCTTAGAACGGCAAATTGATAAGAGTAATATGATGATTGATTGAATATCTCGATTTGCCTTAGAAAGGTCAATTGATAATAATGATATAGTGAATGATTGAACATTTCGATTTGCCTGAGAACGGCAAATCGATAACAATGATATGAAGGATACCTCGGCACCTTTAATCGGTTACCGACGTCGAAGATGAGAAATGAATACGCTAATGCCTTTAATCGGCCAATACAGTTTTAATGACAACTCCAACAGGAATAACAATGATTTCAACGATGTTTTAGATTGACATCTATATGAACAACAATCGATACATCGATACCGCGAACCGGCTATCGACAATGACATTAATAATGAGTATTACAATGCCTTGAATCGGCCGTTAACGAACAACAATGACGTTTGGCAAAATTGCCGGAAGGTATCGTATCGAACGATCTCTTGATATCAATGAATTCATGAAGAGACTAAGTCTCGGAATGATACAACACATCTATACACATACATGATGACATTAGCTCAATGACTAGTACAAGTATAAAACTTGCCTCAAACCGAAGGCGAGGAAGTCCTTCCACGAACAACGTCCTTAATAGGGAATACCGGCCACTCGAACAACCTTGAATTACACAAGCACCAACAATTCGCTTAATATATGAATCAAACACGAATATAACGAACTCGAAACGTCGATACGATTAAACTAAGTCCATAGAGGCATTAAATCAAACACGTTGTATCCAAACTCCGATTGTTTACAATCAAACCTTAATATACCAATATCAAATCCCCCAAGAAGTGTTTCAAACCAACAAAACATCTCCAAAACGATCAATAATCCGTTATGAATATCCAAAACGTGATTATAACAACAATTAGTCGAAAATCCCCAATTCCAACTCGATTTTCAAGGTGTTCTCGAATAATTCCTCAATAATCCAATGAATCCTTATACAAACTCATAATCATATACATATCCCTTCATATAACATGATTATAACGTCCAAAACATCATATCTCAACACAAAATCGAAGTCCAAAGTGTTGAAGGAATTACCTCTTGATGATCCAAGTACTTCGATCCGATGAAAACGTGTAAAACGACTATCCAAGCTTCCCGATGATTGAAGGTGATGAAAATACACACTCAAATGATAATTGATGAAGAAATCTCTCCCTCAAGATATTCTCTCTCGGTTGCGGTGAAGAAGATGGAAAAATGGAATAAATGAGCTCAAAATGCTCAAAAATGAATTTATAGGGGTTGACTCGGCCAGTGACTCGACCGTGTCCGGCATGACACGGTCGCGGCGCGCATCTGGCCGGCAGGGACTCGACCGTGTCCGGCATGACACGGTCGCGGCGCGAAGGGGCCTACCGACAGTGACCCGTCCACGGCGCCGGCATTGACTCGACCGTGTCCCGGCACACGGTCGGGCCTCCGGGCGACGGTTCGCCTATCCGAAGGAAGTGCGACTGGCCGCGCTGCACGACACGGTCGGGTCCTCGAGGCGAACATCGCGGCATTATCCGGACGAGTACGGCACGGGCCGTGTCGGACGACACGGCCGAGTCGTTCGGCAGTTGATCGCCAAAATTGAAAAAATGAGCGGGTGAGCTAAAACGACCATAACTTTCTCGTCCGGACTCATTGACTCACCGCTTGAACCATAGGAAAGCTAACTCGATGCTCTATAATATTGCAAGATTTAGAATTTTTGGAATTACCAAAAATTAATGGTGATCTAACAAAGTCGAACTCATATGAGGAAAGTTGAAACAATGAACAATAACGATACACCACTCAAGTTTTTCCGAATGGTGAACACGGTGAAAGAATATGATTGATGAATGATTATAAATGAGTGAAAATCCACTGAGTGACAATCACCGAATGAATTTATCAATGATAATGATGAATTACAACCGGTATTACGCTTTAGCTCAACCGCCATTTTTCAAGATTGGCGATCATCGCCGAACGAACTCGCCGGCGTGTCGTCCGACACGGCCCGTGCTGCATTCGTCCGAAAATGCCGAAGTGTTCGCCAGACCCGACCGTGTCGCTCGGCACGGCCGAGTCGAACCCTTCCGGATAAGCTGAATCGTCGCTTAAAGACGCCCGACCGTGTCGTCTAAGACGGCCGAGTCATGCCGAAGCCGTCGGACGGGTCATCCGGAAGGCCCTCGCGCCGCGACCGTGTAAAGCAGACACGGTCGAGTCCTGCCGGCCACTGTCGGCCAATCGTGCGACACGACCGTGCCGATCGGGCACGGCCGTGTCCGGCAGGTAGTCAACCCCTATAAATTCATTTTTGAGCATTTCACTCATTCCTTCCAGCTTTTTCCACCTTTACGAGAGAGAGAAGCTTGAGGGAGGGTTTTTCCTTCACAAATCATTTGGGTGTTTGATTTTCTTCATCTCCTTTCGATCTTGAAGCTTGATAATTAATCTAACGCGTGTTCTTGGATTAAAGTACTTGGATCTTCAAGAGGTAATTCCTTCAACACTTTGGACTTCGATTTTGTGTTGAGATATGATATTTTGACGTTATAATCATGTTATATGAAGGGATATGTATATGATTATGAGTTTGTATAAGGATTCATTGGATTATTGAGGAATTATTCGAGAACACCTTGAAAATCGAGTTGGAATTGGGGATTTTCGACTAATTGTTGCTATAATCACATTTTTGGATATTCATAACGGATTATTGATCGTATTGGAGATGTTTTGTTGGTTTGAAACACTTCTTGGGGATTTTGATATTGGTATATCGAGGTTTGATTGTAAACAATCGGAGTTTGGATACAACGTGTTTGATTTAATGCCTCTATGGACTTGGTTTAGTCGTATCGACGTTTTGAGTTCGTTATATTCGTGTTTGATTCGTATATTGAATGGATTGTTGGTAATTGTATTATTTAAGGTTGTTCGAGCGACGATATCTCAATTAGGACGTTGTTCGTGGAAGGATAATTGTCACCGGTATTGAGTAAGTTAATTCTTACTCGGTTAAAAGGATATTCATCCCTTTTGTTGTTGTTCATTCATAATCATAACTCATTCATCATTATATTAACCGCATCAAAACTTGTTGTTATCAATTAATCGTTTCAGTCATAAGGAACGACGGTTCCAATCTTTTCATTGAGCAGTCATTTATTTCGTTACCATTCCACCTCGGTGAGTCATTATTCATTTTCGATGTCACTTTTGTTATATCGTGGCATTCCGGGTCATACTGGCGTGCCGGTTGGTATGTGTAGGATTTTCATGTCGGGCACATTTATGTCGTGTGTTGGTTGTTGGCCTCACATTGGACTGTGCACACGAGTCAATGTGTCTCGTGAGACTGATTAGGTACAAGACCACGCGTGTATTCGATCGTTGGTGGCTTGTGCACGGACACATTTCCATCCCGGGCGTAGTGTGGCGCCACCCTTTGAGCCGTACTGTTAGTTGATTCATATAGCATGTTTGATTGCGTATGTTTCGACAGGATATTTCATAATTTCATATATAATCATGATTGTGTATTTTCAACTCTTGAGGATTGTTGTTCTGCTTA
This sequence comes from Orobanche coerulescens, assembly GCA_033398695.1. NCBI lineage: Eukaryota > Viridiplantae > Streptophyta > Magnoliopsida > Lamiales > Orobanchaceae > Orobanche > Orobanche coerulescens. Next base: position 89,133,395 of record CM065809.1, read on the forward strand.
ATCGACCCGTTTGGGGATTTTGTTTTTTCGTGTCATGGCAAGGCAAACGCACGGGAATAGCATGTTGATGTCGAGGAGTCCTAGTGATACTAGTAGGGGCCCCGATCTTTCGATTATTCATGTTATTGTCCTTTATTTTCCGCTGCAGACTTTCATTTGAATACTCCGTTTCATTCAGTGTTGTGTATTTTATCTTCATATAAAATACACTAGTATTCGGTATTGTCCTGGTATGTTGTAACTAAACTTCTCATCGGAGTAATTATGGTTGTAATGTAGTTCGGTACTACATTTATCTTGTGTAATTCATTCATTTTCATTTGCCTGGTGGGTCCCAGTTGGGGATCTACGGCACTGTAATATCCGCCTAGTTTGGGGTGTTACAGAGTTGGTATCGGAGCGTGGTTTTGAATACTACCTTCCGAGTCATGTCTCATTTGAAATCATCGTCATCAGACTAGTATCATTGGACTTTCGCGTCACGTGTGACCTGTGCAAATGCCGAGCCAATCAGACCGAAAGAACTGTAAGACTTCTAACGCCATGGTATAATTTCTGGCAATAGTCATTCATTCATCATTCATCATTTAACAATCCTCAAACATCATCATTCATTATGATCGGGACGATCATATTAACTCATCAATCACTTAATTCATTTCATTACTCAGTTAATAATCAGGACGATCATGTTAACTCATTAATTACTCAATTCATTTCATTACTCAGTTGTCAATCTGGATGATCATATTATCAATCTTGTTAAGTTATTCAAGATAATCATTTCAAGAATTTCATCAGATAATCATGTAACTTCAGTAAATCATTCATATAATCACTAAGTTAGAGCATGTATACTCATTTTCATCATCTCATGACATAATCATAACGTGCTAATCATGCGGGAAATATAATCATTATGCGACCTTCCTACTTCAGTATGGAGAGAGCTGTCAGGGGATGCACGGGGAGAGGCCGCGGTGCGGACCGAAACCCGAGAAATAATCACTCGCTGCCGGGAAATCGTGCCCAGGACTCGGCTCGATCAGAAGATGTTCGGGTTGATCCACTCACTTTTATGCAGGCCATGATGACCCATGTGCAGTTGCTCAATCATCATTGCGCCACTCTGACCGGATTAATCGAGAGAACTCTCCCGTATGAGACGGCTGCTAAGGAAAGTGCTGAACAACAACCTTCATCTTTCAGCAAGAAATCAACGAAGCGTAATCAACCCAAAGGCGGTCAGTCAACCTTCAAGAAGCCTCGTGTGAGCCCTATCGTTTCTGAGCGACCTTCTACGGTGCATAATCGTGCGGGATCTCATTCCCGAGCGGCCAGTTCGGCCATCACCTGTTTCAATTGTGGAACGCCGGGTCATTTCGGCACTGAGTGTCTGAAACCGTCTATCACGTGCTATAATTGTAGGAATTTTGGGCATAAGGCCCGTTTTTGCCGAAAGGACTCCAAGTCGGCTCCGGCGGCATCTCAAGCCCCGAAGCAACCAGCGTTTCAGAATCAGACTGCTTTGTCATCGTCGTTTAAGACAATGGAAGCAAATAGAGTTGAAGCTCGTATTTATCAGACGGGAGCGTCCGGTTCGGGGACCGGCAAGTCCCAGATTCATATGATGAGGAGGATCGACGATCCGGTGGCCCGAATGATTTCAGGTATACTCGTAATTTTATTTCAACTTGTGTGTACCTTTTGATCTTTGGTACACCGCATTCATTCATTTTCGAATCATGCTTGAATAGACTTATTTCGGGATAGTCCTATTGCTTGTGGACCTCATACCATCGGTCTACCTGACGATGGAAGAATTTTCGGAATCATACCTAAGTAAGCTTAGTAACCGCGATTGGTTGGTGGACCAAATCGTGGTGAATTTATCTTAGGACGATGTAATTTCGGTATTAGCTGGTTTAACCGTCTTAATACTATCCTCAGTGTTTGTTAGCGTTTGGTCGCTATCTTTCCGTCGTTAGTTGTCGAATGTGTGCTTCAGGGAAGTAATCCCCGTTTTTCCAGTAGAATTTCTATTATGGCGGAAGAAGAGAAATTCCGCAATCGAACTATCCAATCATTCATTGTATCATTTTCATCGATTGGCCTTTCTAAGGCAATCGAGTTATTCAATCATTCCTTGTATCATTTCCATCGATTGGCTTTTTTTCTAAGACAATCGAGTCATTCAATCATTCATTGTATCATTTTCATCGATTGGCCTTTCTAAGGCAATCGAGTTATTCAATCATTCATTGTATTATTTTCATCGATTGTCCTTTCAAAGGCAATCGAGTTATTCAAACATTCATTGTATCATCTTCATCGATTGGCCTTTCTAAGGCAATCGAGTTGTTCAATCATTATTGGTATCTCTTTTTATCGATTGACCATTCTAGGGCAATCAAAATGTTCAATCATTCGTGGTATCATTGTCATCGATTGACAATGTATTTGCCTTCACATAGAGTAGGGGAATTCAGGAGTGAGTGGGAGCCGGTACGTCCCATTTATCGAAGGCACCGTATCGGATGGCCCCGACCGAAATGCAGGAGTTGAAGATTCAACTTGAGGAGTAGTTCGAGAAAGGTCATCTCCGACCAATTGCGTCCCCGTGAGGAGCACTAGTGTGATCTGTCAAGGAGAAGGATGGCTCGTCTCGTGTGTGTATTAATTACCAGGAGTTGAACAGGGTGATGATCAAGAGTAGTATCCTTTACCCCGTATTGATGATCTTTTAGATCAACTTCAGGGAGCCTCAGTATTTTCCAGGATCGACTTAAGATCTGGATATCACCAGTTGCGGATTCGAGAGTCGGATATCGCGAGGACAGCGTTTCATACACGCTATGGTCATTATGAGTTCGTAGTTATGCCGTTTGGGCTAACTATTACACCTGTGGTATTCATGGGGGTAATGAATCGGGTTTTCATCGATTTTTTTTTTAGGATCAGTTTGTTGTTGTCTTCATTGAAGACATTTTGATTTATTCTCGTAGCCGAGAGGAATACGAGGTTCATCTTCATCAGGTTCTCGATGTGTTGAGACAAGAGCAACTTTATGGAAAGTTTTCCAAATATGAGTTCTGGAGGTCCGAAGTGACTTTCTCGGACATGTAATTTCATCTGACAGAGTTCGTGTCGACCCTCAGAAGTCGGAGACTATCCGAGATTGGCAACCTCCGAAAGATATTAATTAAATCCGATGTTTCCTTGGATTAGCTGGTTAATTATCCAACCCACGGACGGAGCTAGCAACCGTGGTTTTCGCGTTGGAAATTTGGCGTCGTTACCTTTATGGCATCACCTGTCAGATCTTCACCAATCACAAGAGTTGAAGTATATATTTACTCACAAGGAGTTAAATATGCGACAGAGACGGTGGTTGGAACTACTCAAAGATTATGATATCGAAATCCTTTACCACCCGGGTAAGGCGAGCATTGTCGCCGACGCCTTGAGTCGTAAGTCCGTTCAGGAGCAGATGCTTGCTCGTTTCACAATTCAGAAGGAGCTCCAACAGGAATTCCTTAGACCCGAGATCGAGGTATGGCTTCAGCGAATTCAGGGACAGCTTTGTATGTTAGAGATTTCATCATCTCTTGAGGATGCAATCAGGGAGAATCAGGGTTCGACTCAAAGATTGTTGCGCATTCTTGAGGATGTGGCTCAGGGAAAGCCCCCGGATTCGTGATCCACGAGGATGGACTTTTGAGATTTAAGAATCGGATGTGTGTACGCGAATGACGAGTTGAAAAACTCTATTTTGAGAGAAGCTCATGCTACCCCTTATTCTGTTCATCCGGGGTCCAAAGAAGATGTACAAGGACTTGAAACAAAATTACCGGTGGAGTAATATGAAGCGAGAAGTCGCAGAATTTGTTTCGAGATGCTTAACTCGTCAACAAGTCAAGATGGAACCTCACGACCGCGAGTATGTCGATACCGCTCCCTATTCCGTAATGGAAGTGGGAAGACATTTCTATGGAATTCATCACGAATTGCCGACGAGTCGTCGTGGCATAAATACGATCCGAGTGATCGCGACCGCTTAACTAAATCAACTCATTTCCTTGAGATCAAGGATACGTGGGGTCCCGAGAGATCGCCCAGCTTGTTCATCAAGGAGATAGTGAGACCGCACGGTACTCCTAAGAGTATCGTTTCCGATCGTGACGGATTGGTTTCCCATTTTTAGAAATCGGTTCATCGTGCTATGGGAACTCGGCTTAATCTCAAGATTGCCTTTCATCCTCGGTCAGACGGACAATCGAGAGAACTATTCGGACATCGAGGACATATTGAGGGCATGCGTCCTCGATTAGTAGACGATGGGGAAGCCCAATTACTATTGTTTAAGTCCACATACAGTATAGTTGGCATGCCTCCATTAAGATGGCACCTTACGAGGCCTTGTACGGTCGTCTTTGTCGATCTCCTTTGTGTTAGGATGACTTGTCAGAAACAATCTGCAACGAGCCAGATATGCTTATAGCCGTCCTGAGAAGGTAGCTATGATCAAGAGTCGTATGTTGACATTTCGAGTCGATGTAAATCGTATGCGGATAATCGTCGTCGACCACTAGAGTTCGAGACGGGTGACCATGTTTTGGTCAAGGTATCCCCAAGTCGAAGTATTTTTCCGTTTCGGAAAACGGGGGAAGTTGAGCCCAAGATTCATTGGACCGTTTGAAATTTTGGATCGAGTAGGCGTGTTAGCTTATCGATTGGCTTTACCTCCGGCTTTGAGCCAAATTCATAATGTGTTTCATGTCTCTCAGTTGCGGAAGTTTGTTGCCGACCCGAGTCACATACTTCAGTTCGAAGAAATCGAGATCGCGGATGAGCATTCGTACGAGGAGCGTCCTGTACGAGTGTTGGAGCGGCGAATCAAACAGTTGAGGGATAAGACGATCCCTTTGGTCAAGATTCAGTGGTCTAGACACGGAGTCGAAGAGGCCACTTGGGAAACCGAGAAGAATATGCGGGAGAGTTATCCCGAGTTGTTTGACCCTTAGTTTTGGGGACGAAACTCTTTTAAGGGGTGTATGTAATACCGGTTGTAATTCGATCATTATCATTCAAGAATTATCACCCGTAATTGTCACTCAGTGTATTTTCACTCAATTATAATCATTCATCAATCATGTTCTTTCACCGTGTTCACCGTTCGGAAAAACTTCGAGTTGTGTATCGTTATTGTTCATTGTTTCAACTTTCCTCATATGAGTTCGACTTTGTTAGATCACCATTAATTTTCGGTAATTCCAAAAATTCTAAATCTTTGCAATATTATAGAGCATCGAGTTAGCTTTCCAATGGTTCAAACGGTGAGTCAATCGGAGACCGGACGAGAGAGTTATGGTCGTTTTAGCTCAACCGCTCATTTTTCAGTATTGGCCGATCACTGCCGAACGAACTCGGCCGTGTCGTCCGACACGGCCCATGCCGTACTCGTCCGGAAAATGCCGAAGTGTCTGCCTCAGGACCCGACCGTGTCGTCTGGCACGGCCGAGTCGAACCCTTCCGGATAAGCTGTAATCGTCGCCAAAGACGCCCGACCGTGTCGCCCGCACGGCCGAAGTCATGCCGAAGTCGCCGGACGGGTCACCGTCGGAAGGCCCTTCGCGCCGCGACCGTGTCCGGGCAGGACACGGTCGAGTCCTCGCCGCCACCGTCGGCCAATCGCGGCGACACGACCGCGGCCGACGGGCACGGCCGTGTCCGGCAGGTAGTCAACCCTATAAATTCATTTTTGAGCATTTCAGCTCATTCCTTCCAGTTTTTTCCACCTTTTACGAGAGAGAGAAGCTTGAGGGAGGGTTTTTCCTTCACAAATCATTTGGGTGTTAGATTTTCTTCATCTCCTTTCGATCGTGAAGCCCGGATAATCAATCTAACGCGTGTTCTTGGATTAAAGTACTTGGATCTTCAAGAGGTAATTCCTTCAACACTTTGGACTTCGATTTTGTGTTGAGATATGATATTTCGACGTTATAATCATGTTATATGAAGGGATATGTATATGATTATGAGTTTGTATAAGGATTCATTGGATTATTGAGGAATTATTCGAGAACACCTTGAAAATCGAGTTGGAATTGGGGATTTTCGACTAATTGTTGCTATAATCACATTTTGGATATTCATAACGGATTATTGATCGTATTGGAGATGTTTTGTTGGTTTGAAACACTTCTTGGGGATTTTGATATTGGTATATCGAGGTTTGATTGTAAACAATCGGAGTTTGGATACAACGTGTTTGATTTAATGCCTCTATGGACTTGGTTTAGTCGTATCGACGTTTTGAGTTCGTTATATTCGTGTTTGATTCGTATATTGAATGGATTGTTGGTAATTGTATTATTTAAGGTTGTTCGAGCGACCGATATCTCAATTAGGACGTTGTTCGTGGAAGGATAATTGTCACCGGTATTGAGTAAGTTAATTCTTACTCGGTTAAAAGGATATTCATCCCTTTTGTTGTTGTTCATTCATAATCATAACTCATTCATCATTATATTAACCGTATCAAAACTTGTTGTTATCAATTAATCGTTTCAGTCATAAGGAACGACGGTTCCAATCTTTTCATTGAGCAGTCATTTATTTCGTTACCATTCCACCTCGGTGAGTCATTATTCATTTTCGATGTCACTTTTGTTATATCGTGGCATTCCGGGTCATACTGGCGTGCCGGTTGGTATGTGTAGGATTTTCATGTCGGGCACATTTATGTCGTGTGTTGGTTGTTGGCCTCACATTGGACTGTGCACACGAGTCAATGTGTCTCGTGAGACTGATTAGGTACAAGACCACGCGTGTATTCGATCGTTGGTGGCTTGTGCACGGACACATTTCCATCCCGGGCGTAGTGTGGCGCCACCCTTTGAGCCGTACTGTTAGTTGATTCATATAGCATGTTTGATTGCGTATGTTACGACAGGATATTTCATAATTTCAGATATAATCATGATTGTGTATTTTCAACTCTTGAGGATTGTTGTTCTGTTTAACTGACCCCGTTTGGGGATTTTGTTTTTTTCAGGTCATGGCAAGGCAAACGCACGGGAATAGCATGTTGATGTCGAGGAGTCCTAGTGATACTAGTAGGGGGCCCCGATCTTTCAGTTATTCATGTTATTGTCCTTTATTTTCCGCTGCAGACTTTCATTTGAATACTCCGTTTCATTCAGTGTTGTGTATTTTATCTTCATATAAAATACACTAGTATTCGGTATTGTCCTGGTATGTTGTAACTAAACTCCTCATCGGAGTAATTATGGTTGTAATGTAGTTCGGTACTACATTTATCTTGTGTAATTCATTCATTTTCATTTGCCTGGTGGGTCCCAGTTGGGGATCTACGGCACTGTAATATCCGCCTAGTTTGGGGTGTTACATAGCGTGCGTTAGAATGTTCCCAGTTTCAGTCCAGTAGCTTCGTTTCTTCTTTAGCGTACGTTATTCCTTCTTCCTTACGTACGTAACCATCTTGTATTAGCGTGCATTAATAACACATTGTAGCGTGCGCTAATCCAATATATCCGTTGCATGGATTGTCAAAGTATCCGTTTGATATGCTGACTTTGACCTGCTTTTCTCAACGTTCTGATTGACTTGATTCAAACTGCTTAGCGTGCGCTAATCCTTCATTGTAGCGTGCGCTAATGCAGTCCAGATTGCAATTTTTGCGTCTTCGTCTGCTTCGTCGTTTTGCTTCGCCTCGATGTTTTTTTGTTGTTTAGCAACTTTAATCATCAAAACACAAATTAAATAATGTGTGGAATAAATATTCCAACAATCTCCCCCTTTTTGATGATTACAAAACAACTCTTGAATTGGATAATCTGTAAAAATAATATATGTATATTTCTACGAATCAAAGTTTTCGGCTTTGATCGTTTCGTTAGTTTCTCCAATCCTTTTCTTTTTTCTTCTTTTTCGACTTCTTCATTTTTCAATTTTTTAACTCCTTCGTTTTAACTCCCCCTTTTTGTATGCTTTCTTTTTCTTTTCGACTTCTTCGATTTTTCTCATTTTTATCAATTCATCTCCTTCTCCCCCTTTTGTCTTCATCAAAAAGTATAAAATTATAGAGTATATCAAATGAAATATTCATGATGCCAATTTATACATTAATAATCAAAAATACTCCCCCTCAAAAAATACTCCGTCTCCCCCTTTGTAAAATATCACAATTTAATTTTTGGGAATCCAACCTATAGTTGGTTTTTCTTTTGAAACATAAATAATATTTGAAATATTTGTTCCTTTAGGAACCCAAATCTTTTTAGTTTTTATCGTTCGTCTTGGGCTTTTACAGTTAGAAATATGATGCCCAATTTTCAAACATTTTTCACATCGGGGTATTTTGAAATTGACGGATTCGTTTTTCGAACGTGATTTGAATCCTAACCCCTCTTTATTTAGAGTATATTTTTGAACACATAACATTTGTTCAGATTTATCGTTGCCGCACGAAAATTTCTTTGTCAAAATTTTTAGTTCATCTTGAACTTTTAAAAGATCATTTTTTAAAATATTCTCATTTCAATATATTTCGAATGATCGATTTCAACAAATTTCCCTTTTTCAAGTATTTTGAAATTTTCAATTTCCAAAATTTTATATTTAGACTTGAGGGATTTAATTTCATTTAAAGCATTTTGATAGTCCGTATGTAATAACTCGAATGCTTCAAAAAGTTCGTCGTAAGAGTTAGTTACTTGGCTTTCGACGTCGCTATCGTCGAATGAACTCCGGGCCATGAGCGCGAGATTATTTTGGTCAATAAAATCTTCATCGGGATCTTCGTCGCTCCATGTTGCGATTAAAACCTCCTTTTGCTTTACTCGACAGTTCTTCGCAAAGTGGCCTGGTTTACCACATAGTCGACAAGTGTTGTCGAACTTTTTAGATTCGCCCGCTTGGATGTCCTTCTTTCTCCGGTTTAATAAGTGTTGGAACTTATTAATGTTCTTGGCATAATATGCCATTTCTTCATCACTTTCGTCCACCGGGATTTCTTCTTTCTTTTTTCGACATTTTAGCTTTGAAGGCTATCGATTTTTCCTTCGGTTTTGGTTTGGCATTCCGAGATTTTAGAACGATCTCATAGTTGATAAGGGAACCAACAAGAGCACTAAAATCAAGATTGTTTAAATCTTTAGATTCCATTATTGCCGTAACCGTACCGTCCCATTCTCGAGGTAGTGATCGGAGAATTTTCTTTACTTTCTCACTACTCGAAAGTGGTTTTCCGTAACATGCTAATCCATTAGTGATAACCGAAAATCGGTCAAGCATAATAGAGATGGATTCGTCGTCCTTCATTTGGAATAATTCATAATCGTGAAGGAGCATGTTTATCTTCGTCTCTTTGACTTGAGACGTACCTTCGTGTGTTACCTCAAGCATTTTCCAGATTTCTTTGGCACTATCACACGATGATATCCGGTTGTGTCCTTCTGGATTTAAAGCTCAATATAATAATTGCGTGGCTTTGCAATTATAATGGTCATTTTTCCAATCCGCATCATCATACTCTTCAAAGGTTTTGAGAGTTCCATTTGAGTTCGTCGGAATTTTAGGACCAAGACAAATTACCTTCCAAAGTTTGATGTCGTAAGCTCGAATGAATATCGACATCTTCTTCTTCCAAGTCATGAAGTTCGCACCATAAAAAAATGGTGGTCGGTTGAGAGCAAGGCCTTCGACGGGAACCATTTGGAATGCCATTTGATCTTTTCTCCTCAGATGTTAATCCGCGTATTGGAGTACCGCTCTGATACCAATTATTGGTATAAAATCAAATCGGATATTGCGCCGTTTGTGCGGAAGCATAAATAAATTGCGGAAAATAAATCACACAAGTATTAATAGAGGTTCGACTATTAACGAAGCCTACGTCCTCTCTCGATGTATCTTTTTCTTAGGATTAAGATCAAAACCTCTACGCCTCTCTTCTATCGGTCGAGGGATTACCGTTATAAGCTCGTCTTGTATCAGTCCGAGTAAAACCATTTTTCCTTTTCTATTGGATAAGGAATCAACCACTCAAGCTTTCTATGGGTACTAGCTAAACCTCACTTAGATATCGATTGCGATTCTAACAATGCCGGATACTTGATCCTAATAACACCGAATCTAATCGTATCTTTTCTTTTACCACTCGTGTATAATGTTGAATGTATAAACACTCAAACTAATAATATACGCTCAATATTACAACAACAATGTAAGTATATGATTTTCATATGTATGCCTTGTTTGCTTGGAGTTGTTGTGCTCAAACAATACCATAGGAATGGTATTTATAGGCATTTTCCACAAACTAGCCGTTGCTGGCTGTTTTGACTTGCTAGCGTGCGCTAGCCTTCTTTATTAGCGTGCACTAACTCATTAGCGTGCCTGTAGCGTGCGTTAGAATGTTTCCAGTTTCAGTTCAGTAGCTTCGTTTCTTCTTTAGCATACGTTATTCCTTCTTCCTTACGTACGTAACCATCTTGTATTTGCGTGCGTTAATAACACATTGTAGCGTGCGCTAATCCAATATATCCGTTGCATGGATTGTCAAAGTATCCATTTGATATGCTGAATTTGACCTGCTTTTCACAACGTTCTGATTGACTTGATTCAAACTGCTTAGCGTGCGCAAATCCTTCATTGTAGCGTGCGCTAATGCAGTCCAGATTGCAATTTTTGCGTCTTCGTCTGCTTCGTCGTTTTGCTTCGCCTCGATGTTGTTTTGTTGTTTAGAAACTTTAATCATCAAAACACAAATTAAATAATGTGTGGAATAAATATTCCAACAGATACAAGTGTGAACCAGACGCAGCAAAGTGGTTTCCAGCAGCAGAATGTCGGGAAAAGAGAGGCGTCCAGTGTTGGGTCCGTTCCTCCGCGCATTTATGAGATGAGGAATTCAGACGATCAGAACACTGCTGTTGCATCAGGTACGATTCAAATACTTTTGCAACCAGTTAGTGTCTTATTCGATTCAGGAGCTACGCATTCTTTCATATCTTTGAACTGTGTTAATCGTTTGAAAATCTCGTGTTTACATGATTGTGAGCCTTATATTGTGGGATTACCTAGTGGAGAGAGAATTGTGGGAACCCTGGAAACTAGAGATTTTCCAGTGTCTATAGGAGGGAGAGATTGGCCATCAAATCTTATTGTAGTCGACATCCTTGGTGACGATTTAATTCTTGGAGATGATTGGCTAAATCGTTAAGGGGCCATTTTAAATTACCGGAAGAGAGTTATTTCGAGCATTGCTGACGACGGATTCGAACATTTATTCAATGGATGGAGACTGGGAAGCTCATGAAGATTGATCAGAGCCATGAAAGCAGTTAAATTGCTGAAGTAGGGTTGTCACGGATTTTGGTGTTATGCCATGAAGAAAGAAGGAGTAAAAATCTCATCTATCCTAGTTGTCAACGAATTCTCAGACGTATTCCCTGACAAACTACCTGGGTTACCTTTGCGGAGAGAAGTAGAGTTTAATATCGAATTAGAGCCTGGAGCCACTCCTATTTCCAGAGCACCATACCGTATGGCGCCAACCGAGATGTACGAATTAAAGAAGCAGCTTGAGGAATTATTGCAGAAGGGTTACATCCAACTTAGCGTTTCTCCTTGGGGAGCACCCGTTCTCTTTGTCCGGAAGAAAGATGGATCCCTTAGATTGTGTATCGATTACATGGAGCTAAACAAGGTGACGATTAAGAACAAGTATCCAATACCTCAGATCGAAGACTTATTTGACCAACTGCAGGGGGCAAGGGTATTCTCGAAGATAGACTTGAGATCAAGATACCATCAATTGCGGATCAAGGAATCAGATATACCAAAATCTGCTTTCAGATCCCGATATGGGCACTATGAATTTGTGGTGATTCCATTCGGACTTACCAATGCTCCTATGGTATTTATGCAATTGATGAATCAGATATTCTTAGAATACTTGGATAAGTTCGTGGTCATTTTTATTGACGACATATTGATCTATTCGAAAGACCCAGAAGAGCATGCAGAGCATTTACGTATCATTTTGAGCACTTTGAGGAATGAACAGTTTAATGCGAAACTTTCTAAATGCGAGTTTTGGCTTAAGGAAGTAGTTTTCCTTAGGCATGTGTGATATCAGCTGACGGAGTACAGGTATACCCAAAGAAAGTCGAAGCAATCTTAGAATGGGAATCTCCTAATAACATGAAAGAAGTCCGAAGTTTCTCAGGACTTGCTAGACATTATTGCCATTTTATAGAAGGATTTTCCAAAATTGCTCGTTCGCTTACTCAACTGTTGCAGAGAACCCAAAAATTTGTGTGGAATGAGAAATGTCAGGCAAGCTTTGATGAACTTAAGAGAAGACTGACGACAGCACCTATACTAGCGTTACCAGATGGAATCGAGGGATTCATGGTATACAACGACGCTTCAAATCAGGGTTTGGGATGTGTGTTGATGCAAAAGGATAAGGTGAATGCCTATGCCTCTCGACATTTGAAACCGTACGAAGTTAATTACCCGACTCATGATCTAGAGTTAGCAGCTGTGGTCTTTGCTTTGAAATTTTGGTGACATTATTTATATGGCACTCATTGTCAGATCTTTACAGATAATAAGAGCCTAAAGTATATTTTCAGTCAGAAGGAATTAAACATGAGGCAGAGAAGGTGACTGGAATTGATCAAGGATTACGATTTGGAAATCCTCTATCATTCGGGCAAAGCAAACGTGGTAGCTGATGCATTGAGCCGCAAACCTATTTCTCTTCGTGTGTTGGAAGCGCTTACGTCCCAAACCAGCATTCAACGAGAACTGATTCGTGAAGGAATCAAAGTATGGTCACAGGGAGTCCAAGGGCAACTGTGTGTGATGGAACTAACTTCGTCGTTGGTTGAAGAAATCAAATCTAAGCAGTGGGATGATTCTCTTATTCTTCGATTATGTGACGAAGTGAACAAAGGGAAGGCCCCAGGATTCATGATACAGGATGATGGAGTTCTAAGATTTCAGAGTCGACTTTGCATTCATGATGATGATATTTTTAGACAGACAATTCTGAAGGAAGCTCACAGCACGCCCTATTCTATTCACTCGGGCACCAGTAAGATGAATAAGGATCTAAAACAAAATTTCTGGTGGGGGAATATGAAGAAGGATGTAGCGGAATATGTTTCGAAATGTTTAACCTGTCAGCAGGTTAAGATTGAACATCAGTGACCTGCCGAAATGTTGAAGCCACTTCCGATTCCTGAGTGGAAGTGGGAGGATATATCGATGGACTTTATCATCAGTATGCCGAGGACTAGGGCAGGGATGTACATGATTTGGGTGATAGTTGATCGACTAACCAAGTTGGCTCATTTCCTGGGTATTAAAGACACTTGGGAGCCCGAGAAATTGGCACGAGTGTTTATTACAGAGATAGTACTATTGCATGGAACGCCGAAGACCATTATTTCGGATCGAGATGGTCGCTTCGTGTCGCACTTTTGGAAGGAAGTTCACAGGGCTTTGGGAACCGAGATGAACTTTAGCACGGCTTATCATCCTCAGATAGACGGTCAGTCCGAAAGGACTATTCAGACAGTAGAAGACATGCTTAGAGCTTGTGCCTTAGATTGGTCAACCGATTGGGAGGTTCATTTGCCATTGATCGAATTCATCTACAATAATAGTTGGCATGCTTCCATTAAGATGGCACCATTTGAAGCATTGTATGGAAGAAGATGCAGATCAACCCTGTGTTGGGATGACTCTTCTGACTTGATTGGTACGGAACCAGAGTTGATAGTTCAGACTCAAGAGAAGGTAGCTCTAATTCGGGAAAGGTTGTTGACTGCCCAGAGTCGACAGAAGTCTTATGCAGACGTGCGTCGTCGCCCGTTGGAGTTCGACATTGGGGACCATGTGCCGTTGAAGGTTTCTCCTACTCAGGGAATTTTTCGATTTGGGAAGAAAGGGAAGTTGAGTCCGAGATATATTAGACCATTCGAGATCCTTGAAAGTGTTGGGGAGTTAGCATACAGGTTGGACTTACCTCCATCGCTGAGTCACGTTCACAATGCGTTTCACATATCCCAGTTACGGAAGTATGTACCAGATCCCAGTCATATCATTGATTTCGGCGAGATCGAGATAGCTAATGACGGCACCTTCGAAGAGAAACCAATCAAAATACTTGAGAGTCGGATCAAACAATTGAGGAATAAACCAATATCCTTGGTTAAAGTGCAGTGGTCATGACACGGAGTCGAGGAGGCCACTTGGGAAATGGAGGATGGTATGAAGACTAGATATCCGGAGTTATTTTCATCTTAAGTTTCGGGACGAAACTTCTTCTTAGGGAGAGAGGATGTAATACCGGGAGATTCTAATGTGTATTTTGAACCTTGTGCCATTGTATATGTTGCATTTGATATGAGTATTATCCTTCTTATTTCATGATCTTGTACTGTTGAGCGTGTGATTTCATGAATGATGTTGTTTACAATTTTATTCGTGCACTTGTAGCGCACGCTAACGTCTGAGCGTAGCGTACGCTAATTGAGTTTCCTAGCGCACGCTATGTATGAGCCTTAGCGAGCGCTATGCGTGGTCAACTTGATTAAGACAGGGCGGTAGGTGAGATCAGACCGTGCATCTTTGACGGGATATGTTGGAATGAATCTGGACGGCTTTTGGAAAAGTCGAGTCAATGGTGCTTAGCGCACGCTACTGGTATGAGGATAGCGCACGCTAAAGTTGAGTACACTGAAGTCAGTAAAGCTTCGTATGGTCGTTAGTGCACGCTATATAGTGTGGTAGTGTACGCTAATTGCCACACTTAGCGCACGTAAAGGGTGTTATCATACGCTAAGCCGAGACCAGACCGAGACAATAGACTGCTAGTCCGTTAGCGCACACTAAAGATATAGCCGTAGCGCGCGCTAGTAACCATTTTCTATATATAGGACAACACCCTATTTCATTTTCACACAGCCACTTCAACCCACACTCCAATTTTGCGACTTTGAGAGTTACCCTCTCCATCTTCAACCTTCATATCAGCCTCCTAACACATCATTGAAGGCAAAGGGGCTTTGAGGATTGGTGTTCTAGCTTTTGGGCGTAGAGTTCATCAAGTTATTCCAACCTTTCCTTCCGTTTAAGGTATGTTACGATTCACCAAGCTAGAATTTATGTTCTTTGCTATACTTTGAGCTTGCTTCGGAAATGATTGGACTAGTTAAAGATCTTATGAATCCAGCACCATGTTTTTGAAGTTTGGAACCCGATTATACCTTGTTTTTCCCTCGTTGTTAATAGTGTTGATCGATCCTTGATGGATAAAAACCTTAGGGTGTAGTATCCGAAGTTTGTTTTGAATTATGAGCATGATTTTAGTAAGATTCTAAGAATTACCGTGATGTTCCACTGATGATAATTCATGTTTGATAGAGGTGTTTGATTTGACAAGGTTCTTCATGTTCATGCTTGTAATGAATCGGCTATGTCAATGAAATCAACCCGGATCACCGTAGTACCGTTTCCTTGCGTAGTACATTTGGTATTCTTGTATCTTGAGTCACACTTGTGGTATGAATCGTGAGAGCCAAACATATGGGAGTCGGGAATTAAAACCAATATTGAAGTCTTGATTTTGATAACTTGTATATCCTTGAATCCTTAGACATCGGTATGTCGCCTACGATGTGATCATTCGACTCATATGAAGTGTATCACTATTTCCGGCTCAGCTTTCATCAAGCATACTAACCGCCAACCGACCTTACGCCATTATTACGTGATTTTAATTTAGAATATTCGGTGATCATACGTTAGTTTCGAGTATTATGTTAAGTTCCTTGTATTTCTTTTGAACAAGGTCCGAGCCTTGCATAGGGGTCGATCGAGGCGCGGTGGCCTTCGGACGCGTGACATTCGTTGGAGTATTTTATTCTTGCCATTTTTGAGGCAAGTATCGTATTTTGAAATTTGGTTTATATTGGAATGTTGAGCATGCACACGATTTATTCATGTTGTTGAACATGAGATTAATTTCTTTGAATTGTCATGGTATTCGTTATTGATTCCTTGATTGTTCACGTCGATGAACGTATTGATTTGCATATGTGTATGCATAATTGCACGGTTTATGTTGTAAATGATCCAAGGGGATCACGAGGATCTATGCTGAGGGCGCTGGATCGGATGTCCACCATGTGTTGGTCCGACGGAATCATCATGGGGATGTATACTGAGGGCGCTGGATCTTTGGATTACCTTGTATTGTGTTGATGGAATCGTGAGGATTCGCATCGTTGGATTCCGGTGACGGAAGTCCGTTTTGTATGTTTTATGATGTATTGTTGATTCATGTATTATGATACTTGTACTAGCATCGTTTTGCTAACCCCTTCGGGGGTGAACATTTGTTTTGATGTTCAGGTAGCCGAGGAGTGGGGAAGCAACCACAGTACCGACATGACGATGAAGTGGCACAGTGATGTAATTTGATGATGTCTCGTTTTCCAGTTATTTTTCATTACTCGAGTACGTGTATTTTGTTGGTGTTTGGAATGATTGTAATAATGAACTTATTGTTGAACCGGTTTTGAATTTTAATCTCAATGACACTTTAGTATTATTTTCTGTAATTCTCAAATTAGCCTTGTAAATTCTTATATAAAGGATTTACAGCGTTGTAATTATTCCGAATATATCGGGGTGTTACATAACATTAATCGCGAAAATTCTCCCACGACAAATTATTAAGTTTAAAAGGTTTCAAGGTTTTCCTTCCCTCCATAGAGCTTTCGAAAAATTGAAATCCAAACCGGATGTGCTATGCTTCCGAGTTATCGGGGTGGTCGTTCGGGGAGGATCGATAAATTACCGAGAGCGCATTGGATGCCTTCGGTTGGAGCAAATTTTATCCCTAGAAACCTATTCGGTTGCCGGCTAAGATTCAATTGTGAAACTGATTTATGTCGATGGTATAAACTTAACTTGTTCACGGACCATAGAAACCGTATAGGTTGAGGGGAGTAAACAAGGGGAAAAAGAAGATCGAATCATCCATTAGATGGGTTGGTGTTGGACACCACTTTATGAAAATTAATTGACTAGAAACCTGTTCGGTTGCCCTCTATTAATATTTATAAAGAACTCGAACACCACTATGAAGTAATGCGAACAATACTTTCAGATTTCACATGGGAGCGTGTTATCCCGATAAAAGTAGTGGGAGCTAGGTTAAAAGAATAGAAAAGTCCTTAATTCTAAACTCAGATCATAATTGAACGAGTTACTAATAAATATGTCGTACTTAATGCAGACAAACATCAACTCTCAATATGATAATGAACCCACTCGCGATACTACTCGAAAAGAACACCTTAATTGGCCCTAATTTTGTGGACTGGCTCCGCAACCTGATGATTGTCCTCAGTATAGAGGCACTTGTATACGTCTTGGAGACGGACATTCCAGGTCCTAGGGTGCAGATTATAGCCAATCAGGAATAAATTGAAAACCATGAAAAGTAGGTTAAGGGTGACATAAAAGTCTGTGCCTATATGATGACTTCTATGTCTCATGAGCTTTAGAGAGCTCATGAGAAAATGACTTATGCTAGGTAGATTTTATCTCACTTAACCGAGCTTTATGGTGAGCACAGTCGAACTGCTAGATATGAGATATCCAAGCAACTGTTCGGTGCTAGGATGAAGGAAGGTGAGAAGGTTGGGGACCATGTCCTCAAAATAATCTCTATGATCGAGAGATTGGATGCTCTTGATTTTAAGATGGATACTTCTCTTCAGACCGACCTTATCCTCCAGTCTCTTCCTGATTCCTTCTCACAGTTTGTTATGAATTTCAACTGCAATGAGATTGCTTGGAATTTAGCAGGGTTGATGAACGAACTTGTAACCGCTCAGTCTCAGATGAAGACTCCGCGGATGAAGGAGTCTGCCCTTGTGATTTATTCTGGACCTCGGAGGTCCAAGAACAAGAAGAAAAAGACCAAGAAGCAGACGGGACCATAAATCAAGGACCTTAAAGTTAAGGACAAGGCCCCAATGGTTCCAAAGAGCAAGAAGAAGAAGGACGCATATCTCAAATGCGGTGAGCTGGGCCACTGGGCTAGAGAGTGTCCGATTCTTCATGGCATCAGGTACAGAACTTTTAGTTTTGCAAACAAATTATTCTGCTACTGTATTTTCTACTTCTTGGATACTGGATTCAGGTGCTAGTTCTCACATTTGTACCGTGAATCAGGATATGGAACAAAGTAGGAAGCTTAGAGCTGGGGAAGTGATGATTATTGTCGGAAGCATGCATAGTGTCGAAGCAACTGACATAGGATCACTTCTTTTGAATTTGTAATCCGGCTTTGTTTTAACATTAGATGATGTACTTGTTTTGACCAAGGGGAATAAAAATATTGTATCCATTCCGGTCATGGATCGGAAAGGCTTTTCATTTTTCATTGGTGATGGTTCCTGCAAAATATATTTTAGAAATAAACTAGTAGGCACTGCTACATTGTTAAATGGATTGTATCATCTAAACTTAAGTAACAAAGTCGTTGTGAATACTATGACTAGGAAGCGTGGTAGGGATGAAACTAATCAAGTTTTGAAATAGCATCTTAGACTTGGTCATGTTTGTCAGACCAAGATTTACAAAATGGAAAAGGATGGACTTATGGGTCCATTGGGATAGGATCCCTTTCCAACTTGTGAATCTTGCCTTAAAGGCAAAATGACTAAGTCCCATTGACAGGGATTTTTGAAAGAGCCGCTGATAAACTTGGATTAGTCCATACCGACGTATGTGGTGCTTTGGAAGCAGCACGTGACGGATATCAGTTTTTCATTACGTTTACGGATGATCATACTAGGTATGGTTATGTATACTTAATGAAACATAAATCCAAGGCCTTTGAGAAATTCCACGAATTTAAGGCTCTAGTCGAAAAACAAACTAGTAATCATATCAAAGCACTTGGTTAGACCGAGGTGGCGAGTGTATGAGTATAGAGTTTGATGAGTTCCTTAAGGAGCATGGAATAGTATCACAACTAACACCTCTAGGAACTCCTCAGTTAAATGGTGTGTCGCAAAGAAGGAACCGAACCTTGTTGGACATGGTTCGTTCCAAGCTTGGTTACATCGACTTACCGATTTACCTGTGGGGTTATGCACTCCTGATTGCTGCTTATGTCTTAAACAGATGTCCTTCCAGGTCCGGTCCTAAAACTCCAGATGAGATGTGGGAGGGCAAGAAACCAAGTCTTAATCACATTAGGATTTAGGGATGTCCCGCATATGTCAACAAGACTAAGGTGGAGAAGATGGGAGCTAGGTCCATGAAGGGACGTTTCATTTTATTCCCATATGGGACGATGGGTTATCTATTCTACATGCCCGAAGATCGAAAGATCGTTGTTGCTTTGCAAGCACACTTCTTAGAAGATGAGTTCATTCAGAAAGGCGGAGCATGTAAAAGTATTTATTTAGAAGAATACAATGAAACTCCTCAGGAGGCACCTGTGCAAGAAATTGGCACCGAACCTTCTGAAACACAAGTACAACCACCTCGTAGGTCTAGTAAGGTGTCTCATTTACCTGAGAGGTATGGCCTTGTGCACCTGGAGGAGCTGGGTCTCCATGAGGTTCCAGGTGATAGACAAGAGACCGACCCCGTGACCTATGACCAAGTGATGGTGGATGTAGACTCCGCGAAATGGCGTGAAGTTATGGAAGCGGAGATAGACTCAATGCATGCCAATCAGGTGTGGACTCTAGTAGACCGCCCCAAGGACATAGTGCCCATTGGGAACAAGTAGATCTACAAGAGAAAGACTGATAGGGATGGCAAGGTTGACACCTATAAGGCCAGGCTTGTGGCAAAGGGTTACACCAAAAAAGAAGGTATCGATTACCACGATACCTTCTCGCCTGTAGCTATGATTAAGTCTATTCGAATGATGCTTGCTATAGCTGCCTACCACGATTATGAGATATGGCAGATGGACGTGGAGACGGATTTTCTTAATGGATTCCTCGAGGAGGAGATATATATGGATCATCCTAAAGGATTTGTGTCCGAGATAGATTTTCAGAAAGTGTGTAAGCTTCAACATTCCATTTATGGACTGAAGCAAGCTTCGCGTAGTTAGAACCTTCGTTTTGACGAGGCTGTAAAAGAGTTTGACTTCGTGCAAAATGAAGAGTAACCTTGTATATACAAGAGGGTTAGTGGGAGCAAGATTGCATTCTTAGTACTATATGTAGATGACATTTTATTAATAGGAAATGATGTGGGAATTCTCAGTTATGTGAAAGCTTAGCTTTCGAGTAGGTTCTCCATGAAAAACTTGGGAGAAGAAACCTATATTCTTGGGATTCGACTCTACTGGGATAGAGCGAAGAGAATGGTAGGTCTTTTCTAACCCCTCTATATAGATAAGATCTTAAAGCGATTTAAGATGGATTATTCTAAAAGAGGGTTCCTATCGATGCGACATGGAATAAAACTCACCTTGAAGATGTGTCCTCATAGTGCGGAACAACAAAAGGAAATGAGTAATATACCATATGCTTCGGCCGTGGGTAGCCTTGTGTATGCCTTATTATGTACGAGACCTGATATTGTGCACGCTGTGAGCGTAGTAAGAAGGTTTCAGGCAAACCCAGGTAGGAAACATTGAACTGCTGTAAAGAACGTTCTCAAGTACTTAAGAAGGACTAGAGATCTGGTTCTTATGTATGGCGGTGGAGAACTGAATGTGATAGGCTTGTTTGAGCAGTATTGGTCGGTATCGCCATTTGGAGATAGAGTTTTGAAACTTTTTCGCGTTGCGGAAGCGATTTAAATAAAGGTGTGAAAAATAAATCGACACAGGATTTATAGAGGTTCGGCCAAACGTGCCTACATTCTCTCTCGGTCTCTTTTTCTATAGGCTTAAGATAAACCTCTGCACCTCTCTTCTATCGGTTGAGGGATAACCGTTACAAGCTCGTCTTCTCTCGGTTCGAGTAAACCGTTCTCTTGCTTGTCTTTATGTCGGTCCAAGTTAAACCATTTTCCTTTTCTATTGGACAAGGAATCAACCACTCTAGCTTTCTATGGGTATTAGATAAACATCACTTATATATCGATTTTGCGATTCTAACAATGCCGGATCCTTGATCCTAATAACACCAAATCCAATCGTATCTTTTCTTTTACCTCTCGTGTATGTGTTGAATGTATAAACACTCAAACCATCAATATAAGCAAAATTACAACAACTAGAATGTATATATGAATCTCTGATCAATGTATCGAATGCTTCGCGTTGTTGTAGGATGAATACCATTATAAGTGGTATTTATAGGCATTTCTTTTCCAACTAGCCGTTAGCCTCTTTGCCTTCTTTACGTACGTTACTGCACATATGTTACGTACGTTAAAGCCTTTACGTACGTTAACTCCTTTTGGTTACGTACGCTACGTTCCTCACAAAACAGTGCAGTAGCCTTCGTCTTCTGTGTTACGTACGTTAGCAAATCTTACATTACGTATGTTATCAATAGTCAATATATCCGTTGATCGCTGATGTAAGCCATGATGTCATCTCCAACATTCTTCTTGTTTGAATTCTGAAACACTTCGTTACGTACGATAAGCACATCGTGTTACGTACGTTAACCTTGATCTGTTACGTATGCTATGATCTCTTTGCTGTGTATGTTAAGCATGGTCAGGTAACTTCTTTCTTGACTGATCAAGAAGGTTCGACTTGTCCGATCTGCAGGTAGGTTGGACTCTTCTGATATGCAGGTCGGTTGGACTTGTCTGATCTGAACTTGTACAGATAGCTCTTGCTGGATTGTGCGAGTTTTTGCGTCTTTGACTCCTTCGTTGTTTTGCTTCGCCACTTTGTTGTTTTGTTTTGTTTAGCAACTTAATCATCAATACTCTATTAATGAATGTATGGAATAAAATATTCCAACAATCTTCCCCTTTTTGATGATTACAAAACAACACCCTTTGAATGGATAAAACCTGCAAAAATAAAATTATATATATTTGTACGAATCAAATTTTTCGGCTTTGATCGTTTCGTTAGTTCTCCTAATCTTTTCTTTTTGTCCTTTTCGACTTTTCTATCCACTTTTTATTTTTCACGGGATCTATATTTTTTGACTTCTTCGTCTTTGTCTTTTCTCCCAATTTTTGCATTTTATTTTTCTCGTCATTCTTCCATGACGCTTTTTATCTCATTCATCGCTTTTCTCCCCTTTTTGTTATCAGCAAAAGGTGCAATAATATAAACGAATAAAAATACCAATAGATGTATAAAATATGCATGAAACGGGTATAACTCCTGACACGCTTTTAGTGTAACTATCGCAAGTGCACGATATCGTATCAAGTAGTAAAGTGGACTTTTTGAGTCCGGTTTATCGATCCCACAAGGAAGTTTTGTTATAATTTGAATTATACACTATTAGTCTATTTTTATAGATACTAAGATGAGTGAAACACACAATTTAAAGAGTTTGGTTTAATAATTGCAAGAAAATTCAATAATAGTTCTAATGTTATAAGGAAATAAAAAGATAGCAATAATAATAGATTGATTATCGATAAAATGAAATAGTTGGGATTACAAACTTAGTTCGTCATTAGTTATAAAAGATGTATTGGAGATCATAAGATGAATTTACTTATTATGTTGTGTAGATTCGATTTTCCTTAAAAAGACGGTTTCTCTTTCGAACTATAAAACGCCCCTTACATATTGAATCAATCCACAATATTTCTATGTTGATTGGCTTCAATACATAGCATTAGGATTTGTGAAAATAACTCAATGAATCATCTAAGGACTAGGGGTATATTTCTATCCCCTAGAACAACTTAGAGTGAAGATCATTTGATCTAATCAAACATATTTTCTTTCGAAACATATGAAGACCATAAATATCTTCATTAATTGGCCAAATAAATAAAGATTGTTAAAACAATGAAAATCACACATAATAATAAGTAATTCACAATAGATCTTTTATACAAACATAAATAACATGACTAACCTTGTTTATAATCCCAACTTAAGGAACTTAGCCCATAATGGGTTTATTACACATATTACAAGCTTTGGTGGTCATGTTTAGTTGAATCAAGAGAAAGAATTGATCCTAACTCCTTTAGTAGATAAAGGAGATAGAAGCAATAAACTCTCTGAACAACATATACTATACCACACTTACAAAGATCACTCAAGAACACAACTGTGTTCTTCACACAAAATGAAAAGTTTACAAAAAATGGAAAATTATAAGATGAATGATGAATGATGAAGGATCTAAGGGGTCTATTTATACACCTAAAGTCATCTAATAACTCCAAAACTACAGCATTATTACATTAGATCGGATCAATGCCAGCCATCCCCTCAATAATACACAAAAAGTATAAAAAATTAGACAAATCATAGTAATCTGCCAAGAGTTACGGCCGTAACATTCAGGAGTTACGGCCGTAACTAAGGTGACTTACGGCCGTAACTCCTGAATGTTATGGCCGTAACGTGGCTTCGTAAATTTGCTCATTTGAAGCTTTGATAGTTACGTTTTCAGCCCAGAATTCCTCAGACTTTGCGTTTTTGCCCCAGATCTTCTTCGGATGATAACTTTTGATATATAACTCGATTTTGAATCCGGAAGATCACTGAATTCGTCTCGGAAAGCCCTACAACATGAATATATCAAAATTCAATAAAGAGAATATTTATTAAACATGTTGTTTCTTGAGTAATTCAGTTATTTAATCCGATCATCATCCGATAAAAATAAAATTATTAAAACTAATAAATTAAAAGCAAAAAATGTGTAAACTAGCTCAATTATGGGTGAATTTTATCGATACAAACCATGGATAAGTGTACAAAACTGACACTTATCACACCCCCAAACTTGAATTCTTGCTAGTCCCGAGCAAGACTCTTTATTATTCACACTCCAAAAATAAAAATAAAAATAAATAAAAAAATAAAAAAATTAATACACACATAAATTAAAATATAAAAAGAGAAAAGGAGATCAAAATGCCATTAATACACAACAACCAGCTTATACAGTAGATATAAATGAATCAAGATTCAAAATAAATCTACAAATGATTTTGAAGTTAAAACACGGTTTTAGTATTGTAATTCCAAAATGTAAGGTTTTCCCCCCAAAAGGTTGATTATTTCTTTCCCACTCGTGATACACACGACTCCCTTTAATGGTTGCTCTCGATCACTCGTTTATTTTTCGACTCAATATGAAGAAGAATTTCATTGGCGTCATCAAATATTGTGATTTTTACAAAATTGAGTGTATTGAAGTTCAGCTGCTAATTAATTCAAATCTGCTCATAAACTACATCCCTTTTAGTGATAGCTTTCACACCGTTATTTGCTAACGTGTAGCTCTTTTCACTAACATAATTTCTATCTCATTTTTTTTCGTAAAAAGGTGATAGCTTTCACACCGTTATTTGCTAACGTGTAGCTCTTTTCACCAATTTTTCTGAGACGGCAGCTACGCACCAACAATGGTTAGTCCTTTATTTTTCGCAAAATTTAAGACTTCCAAAATTAGGCATTATTCTTGCTCAACACTTCTCCTTTTCGTCATTTATTTTTTTAGGTGATAGCTTTCACACCGTTATTTGCTAACGTGTAGCTCTTTTCACCAATGACTCCTTTTTTAGGGAATAGAATTTTTGAAAATCATTTTTAGTTAAGCATGAAAAATCAAAACTCCACAAATTAAGTAAATTTCGTTTTATTTTTCATCAACCAATTGATTCTTCTTTTCTCAAGGTAACGAATGACTCGATTTTATATGATAATTACAAGGCTTGGAAAGAGAGATTAAGGCTCAAAAAATTTTGGAATATACAATTTTTTTTTTTACCGGTTAAAACGGTTTTAGAAGTTTGTATATAGCTAATTTATTGGTGTTATGGCCAGATCTAAAAATCTCAAAAATCAAAATACTATAAATATATATATATATATATAATAAAAAAAATTAAGGCAAATAACCAAATCAATCAAAACACACAAAAATTATTACACACCAAAATACTAAAACAAACCACACCAAAATTACAACACACCAAAATACTAAAACAAACCACCCCCAAACTTGAAAATAAAACTGTCCTCAATTTAAAAAAAAAAAAAATCAATGCAGAAAAGCAGAATACTCCCTGTTAAGAAAGTTGATGTCTGAGCCTAACGCCTTTTAGAAACTGCAAGAGAATAAATATACGAGGCACACACAAAAGAAAATAAAATATACTCGTAAGTATAACATAATTTTTTAGATGCGCATCAAGAAAGTCCGAAGAGTCGCCTTACGCTGCCATCAAAGTTTTTATAAAAGCAAAACACGAAATAAAAATTACAGCAATACATAAATCGCGAATAGATGCGCGTCAAGAGATCAAGAAGAAACTCCTTAAGCTGCCATCATTTAGCACGATTATTACAGACGACAGAAAGTAAAAATACAAGAGGTCCGTCATGGGTTATCAAAGGGAGAGGAATGAATCCACTTTTCGTTTTCTCACCGTATAATCTTCTACCTGACAATTTTAGCTAGAGTTTGGATCGGGTTGAGGAACAAATTCATTGAGTTTTTGATTAGTTCTTACGGTGTTGTTGCAACGACTATGATTCGTTTTGCACGCTCGGAAATAAAGCCCTTTTCGGCAGAGTAGTCGATGAAAGACAGTAAACCATCAAAGAAACCATTGACATTAAGCACTCCTATTTGTTTTTGATGAACATTTAGTGGGCTCTGTAACCACATGAAAAAGTTCCTCAAGGGTGCCAAAACCAGGAAGGGCGATAAAGGCGCCGAATTATTTATCATGTGAGTTATGCGATCTTGCATATTCACAGATCTAAACTCATCTCCAATAGTTGACCGGTGATTTTACTTTCAGCCCGGAGGTTTTGGGATTACTCCCAACACTCTTACTCCTTCCATATAGGCGTGACTCGTCCCATTAATCCTAGACTTCCTCCTCCGTAAACTACATGAATGCATTTTTCTCCTAAGGTACGACCCAAGTTGTGGGTGCTTCAGTGAAGCATGCCTCTTTTCCAGAACTAGATCCACCAAAAATGCAGTGTGTAAAATTTTTGTTGAAGATGATGACTCCATTTTTGAAAAGAAAAAAAAATTAGAGAGAAGCAGACAAAAGTGCAAGTTTGAGGGATGAATGAAAGAAACCAGTAGAAAGTTTATTTATAGAAGAAAAAGAAGGTAAAAATTGTTTAACAAGTTTGTGATTGCGTTTGATTGTGCTTCAACTACTCAATAGAATAATGAAATCTTTTATCGCGTATCACATTTTTTATTCATAAAATCACAACACACGACAAAAATAAAAGATACTTACGCGTATGTACAGTAGTTGTGATTGTGGCTCACATCTTCCTCTGATTTTACGTTCAGAAACGGCCTAAACGCCTTCTATGAGTCGGGGAGAAGCTTCCCATCCAATTTTCTTACAAATTGGCAAACAGGGTCTTTTAACGTCAGATTCCCAAGACGTTGTTCATATTCCGGTTTGAATTTATTCCACAAACATTGAATTCCGTAATACACAAGTCCACTAGGATGCGTGTCAAGAGAAATTTCGATATTATCTAAATTCTCCTTATTCAGACCATCATTAATGAACTGAATTTTATCTTCTCTGTTTGTAGATGGAATTCCTAAAGATCGACATTTTGCATTACAGTTCCATCTAGCACATTTATAGCAAACGGCTAGAATCTTTGCTCGTCGTTTCTTGGCATATGAACTTTTTCCAAGCCCTGGTAAAAATCTAGTTGGTGTTTCTGTGAATTCACCTTCTATTCTTACTTTGGCTTCGATAATGAATCTTATGTCAAAAGGTATGCTTTTATTCGTAAGCAACCTCATCCTTTCAAGCCTTTCTTGTAAATTTTTAAAATTGCATTTTTGCTTAGAAAGGGAAATCTTTTTTCAATTTTAAACAATGTTTCATCCATGATAAAAAAAACAAAAATAAAAAGACAATGAAAATAATTAAAAAAATATATACAAATATCAGTTGTTGTGGGAAACTGAAAAATCCGACTTTAATAGTCACGGAGTACCGTTATCCGCCACTTGACCGGACAAACACAATTTAGTACTAAATTACAACGTCGAGAAATTTGTACCTACAAAAATAGTTTATAATGTAAGATTTCAAATATAACTTATACTTCCCCGGCAACGGCGCCAAAAACTTGACACGCTTTTAGTGTAACTATCGCAAGTGCACGATATCGTATCAAGTAGTAAAGTGGACTTTTTGAGTCCGGTTTATCGATCCCACAAGGAAGTTTTGTTATAATTTGAATTATACACTATTAGTCTATTTTTATAGATACTAAGATGAGTGAAACACACAATTTAAAGAGTTTGGTTTAATAATTGCAAGAAAATTCAATAATAGTTCTAATGTTATAAGGAAATAAAAAGATAGCAATAATAATAGATTGATTATCGATAAAATGAAATAGTTGGGATTACAAACTTAGTTCGTCATTAGTTATAAAAGATATATTGGAGATCATAAGATGAATTTACTTATTATGTTGTGTAGATTCGATTTTCCTTAAAAAGACGGTTTCTCTTTCGAACTATAAAACGCCCCTTACATATTGAATCAATCCACTATATTTCTATGTTGATTGGCTTCAATACATAGCATTAGGATTTGTGAAAATAACTCAATGAATCATCTAAGGACTAGGGGTATATTTCTATCCCCTAGAACAACTTAGAGTGAAGATCATTTGATCTAATCAAACATATTTTCTTTCGAAACATATGAAGACCATAAATATCTTCATTAATTGGCCAAATAAATAAAGATTGTTAAAACAATGAAAATCACACACAATAATAAGTAATTCACAATAGCTCTTTTATACAAACATAAATAACATGACTAACCTTGTTTATAATCCCAACTTAAGGAACTTAGCCCATAAAGGGTTTATTACACATATTACAAGCTTTGGTGGTCATGTTTAGTTGAATCAAGAGAAAGAATTGATCCTAACTCCCTTAGTAGATAAAGGATATAGAAGCAATAAACTCTCTGAACAACATATACTATACCACACTTACAAAGATCACTCAAGAACACAAGTGTGTTCTTCACACAAAATGAAAAGTTTACAAAAAATGGAAAATTATAAGATGAATGATGAATGATGAAGGATCTAAGGGGTCTATTTATACACCTAAAGTCATCTAATAGCTCCAAAACTACAGCATTATTACATTAGATCGGATCAATGCCAGCCATCCCCTCAATAATACACAAAAAGTATAAAAAATTAGACAAATCATAATAATCTGCCAAGAGTTACGGCCGTAACATTCAGGAGTTACGGCCGTAACTGAGGTGACTTACGGCCGTAACTCCTGAATGTTACGGCCGTAACGTGGCTTCGTAAATTTGCTCATTTGAAGCTTTGATAGTTACGTTTTTAGCCCAGAATTCCTCAGACTGTGCGTTTTGCCCGGATCTTCTTCGGATGATAACTTTTGATATATAACTCTGATTTTGAATCCGGAAAGACTGCCGAATTCGTCTCGGAAAGCCCTACAACATGAATATATCAAAATTCAATAAAGAGAATATTTATTAAACATGTTGTTTCTTGAGTAATTCAGTTATTTAATCCGATCATCATCCGATAAAAATAAAATTATTAAAACTAATAAATTAAAAGCAAAAAACGTGTAAACTAGCTCAATTATGGGTGAATTTTATCGATACAAACCATGGATAAGTGTACAAAACTGACACTTATCAACTCCCCCTGACAAAAATATCCGTTTCAAAAAAATTACTCCCCGTGAGTAAAATACCAATTTGATAAAAATCAATTTTTGGGGATCCAACCGAGAGTTAGTTTTTGTTTTGAAATATGGATGATGTTAAGAATAACGGTTCCTTTTGGAATCTAGATCTTTTTGATTTTAACCGTCCATCTTGGGCTTTTACAATTAAAAATATGATGCCCAATTTTCAAATATTTTTCACAATGGGGTATTTTCAAATTTAAGAATTCGTTTTTCGAATGTGGTTTGAACCCCAACCCATATTTATTGAAAGTATATTTTTGAACTGAGAGCAGTTGTTCAAATTTTTCGTTTCCACATGAAAATTTCTTCGTTAAGTTCTTTATCTCGGTTTGAACTTTCAAATGATCATCCTTTAAAATATTTTTATTTTCAATACATTTTGAATGATCAGTCTCGATAAATTTTCCCTTTTCAAGAATTTTGGAATTTTCAATTTCAAATGATTTATTTTTAGATTTAAGGGATTTAATCTCGGATAAAGCATTTTGAAAACCGGTATGCACTAATTCAAATGCTTCAAATAATTTGTCGTGAGACGATGTACTAACCTGGCTTTCGACGTTGCTATCGTCGAATGAACTTCGGGCCATAAGGGCGAGATTATTTTGATTGATAAAATCATCATCTTCATCTTCATCGCTCCATGTTGCAACGAAAACTTCCTTCTTTGGATTTGCTCGGCAATTCTTCGCGAAGTGGCCTGGTTTACCACATACTCGACAATTGTTGTCGAATTTTTTCATTCAGCCCGAGATGTCTTTCTTTCTCCGGTTTAATAAGGTTTGAAACTTATTAATATTCTTGACATAATATGCCGATTCTTCGTCGCTTTCATCAACTGGGATTTCTTCTCTTTTTGACATCTTAGCCTTCAAGCTATTGATCTTTCCTTCGGCTTTGGTTCAGCTTTCCGAGATTTTAGAACAATATCATAGTTTATAAGTAAACCAACGAGAGCACTAAAATCAAGATTGTTTAAATCTTTAGATTCCATTATCGCCATAACCGTGCCGTCCCATTCAACAGGTAATGATCTTAGGATTTTCTTGACTTTCTCACTACTTTATAATGGTTTACCGAACGAAGCTAGTCCATTGGTGATGATCGCAAATCGGTCGAGCATGTTGGTGATGGACTCGTCACCCTTCATCATGAATAACTCATAGTCATGGAGAAGCATATTGATCTTCGTCTCCTTGACTTGAGTTATCCCTTCGTGTGTGATTTCAAGAATTTTCCAATCTCTTTAGCACTTTCACATGATGAGATACGATTGACCTCTTCTGGATTTAAGGCACAATATAGAAATTGAGTAGCCTTACAATTTAGATGGTCGTTCTTCCAATCCTCGTCATTATATTCTTCGAAACTCTTAAGAGATCCGTCAGGTTTGATTGGAACTTTCGGGCCAAGACAAATGATCTTCCAAATCTCTATATCATAGTCATGAATAAAGATTGACATCTTTTTCTTCCATGTCATATAATTTGATCCATCAAAGAAAGGTGGTCGGTTCAAAGCAAAACCTTCGACCGGAGCAAATTGGAATGCCATATGGATCTTCTCCTCGGATGTTAAGCCGCTTATTGGAGGTATCGCTCCGATAAAACATGGTGATCATAAAGATTAGCAATCGGGATTAATGGGAGTCATGTAGAGGGCAATGAAGAATCAAGATGGGGATTTGTCCCTCTCTTTAATGAGAGAGATATCTGCTGGGCCCCTCGATATGTAGGGCTGAAGGAAATGCATGACCATGCTCAAATAAAGAGTCATTTGATTCAATCCGTCTACTTAAGATCGAGAAAACATTTGAACATCTTAGTTCAAATATGATATTGCGCGACAAAGGGATTTGATAAGTTAAATGATTTACTGGACTATAAACTTATATTATTTGGGTAGTCATAATGTCTTGCTAAAGACCTCTTATGATTTGTTATTTAATTAGATATTAAATAATTGCCAACATAATATAAGCATTTTGGATGACACGTACGACCACTAAAGACAAACAAGAATAATTAATAGATACAATATTGGATATTATTTTTATTAAAGAAAATAAACAATGTGTAATATATAATATAGGATATTATATATTATATTATTTAATTATATCAACTCGGAAAGATAAATATAATATTAGATATTATATTTATTAGAGGATTAAGTAATATAATATAAGATATTATATGTATTGTATTATTTAATAAGTTGAGGGGCAACTAAGCAAATACTAGAGTTTGACTCTAGGGTTTACTTAGTATAAATAAAGGGTCCTGGACAAGGAGTTGTCATAAGACAAAAATTACACAACCCTATCTGTTCGATCTAAATTTTTCTTTCCGAGAAGTCGGTTTCGGCCATCTCCGTCTTCTTTCCTTAGTTGATTTTGATCAACAGTACAAATCCTTCTAGCAAGGAATTATTTGTTGTACTGTTTCTCAACATTATTCATAAGGATCTAGCAATCTGGCTTGTACTAGTTGTTCGTGTGTGGATCACCAAAAGAGGAAGAAGATTTAATCAGCTTCTGGTCCGGGTTCAGATCTGTTCTTTGAATTAAGGTAACTCGACGAAATTTTTATAAATCAATTAAATTACTGCTTGAAGATCCTAATCTAGGTCTTTCGCTAATTTATTTCGCTGCGTCTTGTTCATATTTATCTTATTAGATACACATAAAACCCAACAGATAGATGATGACAGATTGTACCAAATCACCTCCAAATCGCCCTTCTCTCGTTCTCTCGTCAGCTAGGGTTGAAAAGTTAGAAAGAATGCTGAAAAATGCCGCTGTCGGCACTTATATACAGGGTCAGTCAGCCGTGCTAGCTCCCCGACTTAACGTGCACTACGTGCCTGAAAAAGAATGGGACATTCTATATCATCCCATTAGCGCATGCTAATCGACGCCTTAGCGTGCGCTAATGAGGCAGTCGAGTGAAGGACAAAACGTATTTTCCTTCCAGTTAGTGTGCGTTAATCCTTGATTTAGTGTGTGTTAATGAGGCAATACAGTAAGGAATGGGATGTTCTGCCTTATCTCGTTAGCGCGCGCTAACAACTTCGGTAGCATGAGCTGATGATACATATTCTCGTGTGCTATGATTCTGCATTAGCGTGCACTATCCCTTCTGCACTGTAGCTCAGTTGTGCAGCCCAGTCAGCCCGAACACGCCCCGTACAACGCAAAACTTGAATATTAACAACATCCAATGAAGATCTTACGAAGAGCGTCAAATTACGAACTCAAGCGCTAAACAAACACATGATTCCGACCACCCGAAGGTACGGAAAAATTAATACAGAAGAATACACCCTGAAATTTGGGAAATTACAAAACAGCCAAAACGTCCGAAAAACACGATTCAAGATCAAACAATATTAGCAAAGCTCACAATGCATCTGAAAAAGTTAAACGAACTTGTAGAAACATCAAATTGACAGTTTCAAACAAGATTTACAAAAATCAAACCTAAATACATAAAAGTCGCAGTGTTACACGGCTTCAACTAAAATGGCCCCAAAACTCATTCAAATGGCAAAAAGTGCAGAACAAGATAGTTTCAGAATATATAAATGATTACAAGCGAGTCACCAAAAGTGGAAGAACATCGAAAATAAAAATTACCAAAAGTGAAAAAATATGGATATTACATTCTCCCCTCTAAAAGGAAGTTTCGCCTCAAAACTCAAGAAGCAAAAAGTTTGGGGTAACTCGCACGCATCTTGTCTTCTGTCTCCCAAGTCGTTTCCTCAAATCCATGTCTCGACCATTACCCTTTAGTCAATGGAATGATTTTATGCCGAAGATATTTCCCACGATGCTCATGGATCTTCACCGATCTCTCTTCAAAGGTAATATTCTCGGCTACATGTATCTCACTGTAGTCGATAATATGACATGGATCAGGTGCATACTTTCTCAATTGATAAGCATGAAAAGTTCCATGGACGTGACTCAAAGCTGGAGGTAACTCCAAACGATAAACCAATTCTCCAACCTTGTCTAAAACCTCAAATAGTTTGATATACCTCAGACTGAGTTTCCCTTTTTTCCGAAATGAAAAACTCCCCCCGTCGGTGACACCTTGAGTAGAACGTGGTCCCCCATCTCAAACTCTAAGGGTCGATGACGAATATCAACATATGATTCTGTCGACTATGGGCAGTCAACAACCTATCTCGAATGATAGAAATCTTCTCCTTAGTTTCCAGCAACATATCCGGTTCCATCCCAAACAACTCCGAGGTCTCATCCTAACATGATGGTGATCTACACCGCCTACCATAAATTGATTCGAAAGGTGCCATCTTGATCGATGTATGCCAAATATTATTGTTGGTAAACTCCACCAGAGGTAAAATGAAGTTCCCAATCACTGCTCCAATCTAGAGCACAAGCCCGCAACATATCCTCTAATGTATGAATCGCTCGCTCGGTTTGACCATCTAACTGTGGATGAAAGGACGTATTCAACCTAACTAGGTACCCAAGGCCTGATGGATCGCCTGCCGAAATGTGACAGAAAACATCCATCCCAATCAGAAATAATAGTTTTAGGTGTACCGTGCAAACTCATAACTTCTGCTATAAATATACGAGCCAGCCTCTCTAGTCCCCAAGTATCCTTAATACTAAGGAAGTGTGCCGACTTAGTTAATCGATCGAAGACCACCCAAATCATATTCATTCTAACTTTAGTCCTTGGCATCCAAGTGATAAAGTCCATGGAGATGTCTTCCCACTTCCACTCGGGATTGGGAAGCGGCTACAACAACCAACATGATCGTTGATGCTCAATTTTAACTTTTTGACAAGTCAAACACCGCAATACAAACTCTGTGACATCCTTCTTCATATTATTCCACGAAATTTTTTGCTTCAAAGTGTTGTACATCTTACTCGTTCCAAGATGTATTGAGTAAGGTGTAGCATGGGATTCTCAAAGTATTCTCTGTATCAACTACAAATCATTCGGAACACAAAGTCTGCCCTGGAATCTTAAAACTGTCCTAATGGACCTTAAAACCAGAGGCTTTCCCTTTAATCACATCATCCTTTAGTTGAGTAATCATTGGGTCACTGTATTGCTTCCCTTTGATGTCATCAACCAAAGACAAAGTAATTTCGAGGATATACAACTGTCCTTGCACTCTCTGTAACTAAACTTCTATTTAGTGCTTAATCAATTATTGTCGAATCTTTGTTTGAGGTGTAAGGACCTCGAGCATCTAAAGTGATAGCAGTTTTTGGCTCAATGCATCTGCGACAACGTTGGCCTTTCCCGGATGGTAAATGATTTTCAAGTTGTAATCCTTTATCAATTCCAACCAACGCGCTGCCTCGTATTCAACTCTTTCTGACTGAAAATGTATTTCAAACTCTTGTGATCACTATAGATCTGACATGAAGAGCCATAGAAATAATGCCACCAAATCTTTAGTGCGAATATGACTGCGGCCAACTCCACATCGTGAGTAGGATAATTCATCTCATACGGCTTCAACCGCCGTGATGCAAATGCTCTCGTCTTATCGTGCTGCATAAGCACACACCCGAGTCCCTGACCTGAATCATCACTATATACTACAACCCTTCGTTACCTAGCAGTAAAGCCAAGATCGACGCTGATGTCCAACGCCTCTTTAATTCATCAAAGTTTTGCTGTCTCTCAACAGTCTAAACAAACTTTTCCGTCTTCTGGATTAACTGTATAAGCGGTCAAGTGAGTATAGAGAACCCTTCGACAAACCGATGATAGTATCTAGCAAGACCCCAAAAACTTCGAACTTCCTTTACATCTTCAGGCGGTGCCCAATATAACACTGCCTCAATCTTCTGTGAGTCCACACGAACCTCTTTGGCCGAGATCACATGGCCGAGAAACATAACCTACTTCAACTAGAATTCACATTTTGAGAACTTAGCATATAGGTGCTGTGATATCCGCATTTTTCCCTTCTCTTATTATTCTCATTTTAGTGCATTTTCGTTTTTAACAACTCGCTTGTAACCGTATTGACATTTTGAGGACATTTAATATTGAACTTTTTGTCGTTCGAGCTTGATTCGGACTCGTTTTACTCGATTTGATGTTTCATGTTGTTATTTTGCATATTATCATAATCGTCGTTCGGAACCGCCGTTTCGGGGTTGCCGAAGATCGATATCATGTTATTGTGGGCGTTGTGAGCTTTTGTTGGTGTTTCGACCATGTTTCGTACATTTCGCATGTTTGGACCGTTTTGTAAATTTCCCAAACTTTTGGGAAATTTACGTTTGATGTTGTTTTTCTGAACCTTTGAGTAGTCGGGAATATGTTTTCCTTCGGCACTTAAGTTCGTCGTTTCAGGCCCCTTACGTCCGTACCATCGTGAATTGTTCACCGTTGTATTTCGATTCTTTTTCGGTACCTCCCTCTTTCATTTCTGGCCTGTACTCCGCAGAAAGGAATGTTACGTATGTAACACCCTTTTGGTTACGTACGTAACGTCCTAGTGTAATTCGGTACATGCGCTTCTGCCTTTTTGGTTACGTACGTAACACCCTTTTTGGTTACGTACGTAACGCCCTAGTGTATTTCAGTTCAGGCGATTCTGCCTTTTTGGTTACGTACGTAAGGCCCTTATGGCTTACGTACGTAATACGGCTTACGTACGTTAGCATGTGGTGGCTAACGTACGTAACGCGGTCTGGGTTTATAAACCCAGGGGTTGACCGATTTCGGCCATTTTCACTCCTTCTCCTCCCCATCCGACTCCTAGGCGATCTTCTTAGCATTTCCGGCGATTTGAAGCTTGATAACTCCGAGCCATCATCTTCTTCGAGTTTTTGGAGCATAGTATCAACCTCTAATCGTGTTCTTCGTCATTATTCAAGGTACACTTCTAAAACCTTTTTTTGGGTAATTGAAGGGGTTTTCATGTTTCGTCCGATTCGTTCCGTATGTTAGATTAATTCATGATATACATGATTAATCTTGTTGATGTCGTTGGTTACCCTACGGATTCATGGTATATTTCGTAGTAATTTTGTAATCGAGAGGGTTTGGTTGTGGTCCGCCCTCGTCATTGTTTCTATACGAATATACATGAATCGTAGGCGGGTTTTCGGGTGTATTCCAATTCCGTATTCATTTAGGATTGGTTGTGATTGTGTTCTTCGTATCGTTAGGTTCATGATTACCGGCTCCTATCGGTCACCGGTGTTTTTCCTTCCGTTCGTTGCGTCGTTTATTATTCAAGGCAAGTATTCTTTTGGGAACCTTTATGCTTAACATGAAATGGTAATGTATATTGTGTGTGCTTTGCTCACCCTGGGAGGGTCCGACGGTGCCTCGGGGGAATCTATGACTTCACTCTGGATTCATGAGTTTGTTTCGCTAGCCAGCTCGGGAGGGTCCTTAGAGGCCTCGGGTGGGATTCGTGGCTTCGTCCCGGTCCTAGGCGATGCCTGTGCGTGATTTGTTTTATGAAATGGCCAGCTCGGGAGGGTCCTTAGAGGCCTCGGGTGGGATTCGTGGCTTCGTCTCGGTCCTAGGCAAATTGTTCGACTGTTTGTTTCCGGAAAAGACATGTCTGGTTTTGGTTTTTGAAATGATATTGGTGCATGTACTATGAAATGTGTAAGCGATTGGTTTGCCTTGATTACTTGTACTAGCGTAATTGCTAACCCCTCTGGGGACCCGTTTTGGGGAAATTCTTGTTATGGATTTCAGGTTATGATCATCCGGACGAGCGAGCGCTGGGACAGTACGAGGATGTTGGCCGGGGTCGTTGACATGTGCACTCGAGTCTACTTATTTCTTTGTCCACTTCGATATGGTTGTTTACTATATTTATAAACTGATAGACTGTACTCGCGAGTACTTAGGCTTTTCAATTCAAACCCCGTGTTGTATTATTTTAAATTGCTACATTGTCGACTGTTGCTTATTTCGCCGGTTACTCCGGGCGTACCTTTATATGTTATATTATTTAAATATGTGTTCTCGCTAACCGAGATGGTTAGTCGAGGGGTGTTTTCTAGTTGTAGCCTGGTGGGTCCCATGTAGGGGTCCACGGCGCTGTAATATACTCCGAATATCTCGGGAGTGTTACAGAAATGGTATCGGAGCTCTAGGTTTATGGATACCTAGGCTTGTTGGTTATTTGGGTCTAGTCGTGTTTTGTTTTGCACATTGTCACACCGCTGCCAGCATCTCGGTACTTCGAGTGCTCGTAAGTTTTCTTATTCGGTCTTTTGTTTTCTTGCATAGTATTTCCGCTTTTCGAATCGTGATTACCTTTTCCTCCCTTACTCATCATCAATATACTTCTGTTATCTCTTAACACCAGTATGGATGCCGGAGGAAACCGCGGTCGTGGTCATGGTCGTGGTCGTGGACGCGGCCGTGGACGTGGGGCAGCCGGTGGGGCGGCCACGTCGCATTCTTCGGGAGCCGGCAGTATCGGTGACCGTCACAGTCATGCTTCTTCTCAGGAGCGCGCCGACCTTGGTATTGCGGCCGTCATGCAGCAAATGGTTAACCAAATGGCGGCTATAGCTCAGGTAGTCCAGAACCCCGATCAGGCTCATGCTAACCGGGGTGGAGCAGACCGTTGGCTCCAAGATGTCATCAAGATGCACCCTCCTCAATTCTCGGGAGCATCAGACCCGATCGGCTGGGAGGGGTGGATCAAGGAGATATCTAAGGTCTTCGTTGCCACCAACTGTCCCGAGGACCGAAAGGTCCCTATTGCCCAGTACTTTCTCACGGGGGACGCTACGGATTGGTGGGAGGCCGTTGGGCCCAAAGATCATGTTGCTTCGTGGGCCGAATTTCAGGAGTTGATGGAGACTGAATATTGCCCGTGGCCAGTTAGACAGGCTCGAGTCCATGCTTTCTACGATGCTCAACCTCGGGATATTCCCGTATCCCAAGCTATTGCCGATTTCAACAAAGAGCTGGGCTATGTGAAAACCCAAGTTGTCGCTGAGAGCGACAAAATTTTCCATTTTTCCATGAGGATGAAACTGTCCATTCGGGACTATATGTCTGGACTCGTCTGTACTACCCTGAAGGATTATCAGAGTCGAGCCCTTGCCTATGACATGTCGGTGACAGCCAGTGCGGCGGTTCGGGAGAGTAAGAAGCAGAAATCCGCCGGAAATTTTTCGGGTCACAGAGGTGGAGGTCAGCAGAAGTCTCAGTCTGTGAATATTCCTGGAGGTAATTCGGCTCGTTTCTCTGGGGGCTATCGGGGTACTGTCGGTGCCTCCGTTCGGGATGCCAAATGCTTTAACTGCGGCGAGCCGGGCCATCGGAACCGGGAGTGTCCTCGTCCGCCCCTAACTTGTCACACTTGTGGTCAGTCGGGCCACAAGGCCTTCTTTTGTGAGCGGGTAAGAAAGCTTCTTGGTGCTCAGGCTTCTTTTCCAGCACCTTTGGAGCCGAGTGTGAACCAGGGCTCATTTGCTCCGCCGCCACCTCCGAGTGCCGGTCGAGGTAGGGGTCGGGGTCAGCCCGCTAGGGGAGGAGCTTCCAGTGTCGGCTCTGCCCAGCCGCGTATCTATGAGATGAGGAGGGCCGATGATCCAGCAGCTACTGTGGCGACAGGTACCGTTCATATCCATTCCCATCCTGTCAGTGTGCTTTTCGATTCGGGTGCTACGCATTCATTCATTTCTCTGGAGTGTGTACGCCGTTTAAGTCTCGACTGCTCGTCACCTTGCGAGCCTTTCATCGTTAAACTTCCTAGCGGTGATAGAATTATCGGTGATCGAGAAGTCCGGGACTGTTCTGTGTTTATTTGTGAGAGGGCTTGGCTCTCTAATCTTATTGTCGTGGGTATCGAGGGTGAGGATCTGATTCTCGGGAATGATTGGCTCGAGCGGCATGGTGCAATCATGAACTACCGCACGAGGATCATTACCATGTTAGCCGAGGACGGTACTGAGCACTCCTTCGCGGGGCGAAAGAGAAACCAGAAGTTTGTTATTAACGCCCTGAAGGCGATGAAACTCCTGCGAAAGGGGTGTACTGGTTATTGGTGCTATGCCTTGAAGGCGGAGAATGGTGGAGTCGAGCTTTCGTCGATTCCAGTCGTTAGTGAGTTTCCTGATGTATTTCCTGACGAGTTGCCGGGATTGCCACCGGACCGTGAGGTTGAGTTTGCTATAGAGTTAGAGCCGGGCGCGACACCTATTTCAAAGGCGCCGTATCGTATGGCACCTTCAGAGATGTCCGAGTTGAAGAAGCAGTTGAGTGAACTTCTTGAGTCGGGGTATATTCGACCGAGCGCCTCGCCTTGGGGCGCACCGATCTTGTTTGTGCGGAAGAAGGATGGTTCACTGCGTTTGTGTATCGACTACCGCGAACTAAACAAGGTGACCATCAAGAACAAGTATCCTTTGCCGAGAATTGATGACTTGTTCGATCAGTTGCAGGGAGCTGCGGTATTCTCGAAGATTGATTTGAAATCGGGGTACTATCAGCTCCGGGTGAGGGAGTCCGACGTGCCGAAAACAGCTTTTCGGACGAGATACGGACATTACGAGTTTGTAGTTATGCCCTTTGGGTTAACTAATGCGCCGGCGGTGTTCATGCAATTGATGAGCAAAGTCTTTATCGAGTATCTGGATAAGTATGTCATCGTCTTCATTGACGACATTCTTATTTATTCGAGGAATGAGGAAGAGCATGCCCATCATTTGCGGATAGTGTTAGACATTTTGAGGGTCGAGCAACTCTATGCGAAGTTCTCGAAATATGAGTTCTGGCTGAAGAAAGTGATGTTTTTGGGTCACGTGATTTCAGCCGAGGGAGTTCGAGTGGATCCGCAGAAGATTGAGGCAGTGTTGGATTGGGCACCGCCCACCAGTGTGAAGGAGGTCCGTAGTTTCTTGGGTTTGGCTGGCTACTACCGTAGGTTCGTCGAGGGTTTCTCAAAACTAGCTCGGCCACTTACACAGTTGCTTCAGAAATCCGAGAAGTTAAATGCGGAATGACGAGAGACAGTCG
The DNA here is from genome assembly GCA_033398695.1 of Orobanche coerulescens. NCBI lineage: Eukaryota > Viridiplantae > Streptophyta > Magnoliopsida > Lamiales > Orobanchaceae > Orobanche > Orobanche coerulescens. The sequence goes on from CM065809.1 coordinate 89,173,377, forward strand.
AGTTTTGAGGAATCGAAGAAGCGTTTGACCTCGGCCGGTTTTGACATTGCGTGTGGCAACGAAGTTTCTTTGTTTATAGCGATGCTTGGTCGGGGGTCTTGGGTGCGTATTGATGCAGCACGGCAGGACCATTGCCTTCGCGTCTAGACAGTTGAGGCCATATGAGCTGAACTACCCTACTCATGATTTGGAGTTAGCGGCAGTTGTTTTTGCGCTCAAGATCTGGCGTCACTATCTTTTCGGCTCTACATGTCAGATTTTTACCGATCATAAAAGTCTGAAATACATATTTACTCAGCGGGAGTTGAATATGAGGCAGAGGAGGTGGTTAGAGCTGATTAAGGATTATGACCTCGAAATCCTTTATCATCCGGGCAAGGAGAACGTCGTGACCGACGCCTTGAGTCGGAAACCGATCGCATTGCGAACGCTTGAGATCCTTACGCCTCAGTCTGAGCTTCGGCGGGATTTGATCAAGTTAGATGTTGAGGTTTTGTTGCCTGGAGCTGTCGGGCGACTTTGTGCTTTAGAGATTTCGTCGTCTTTGATCGATGAAATTAAGCTGAAGCAATTAGAGGATCCGATGTTTACTCAAATCCGAGAGAACGTTCTTAAGGGAAAGTCTCCTGGGTTTGTGATTCACGAGGATGGTGTTTTGAGATTCCAGAGTCGGCTTTGTGTGCCGAACGATCCAGAATTGCGACAGAGTATTTTGCGTGAGGCCCATTCTACACCCTATTCCGTTCATCCTGGTTCGAGTAAGATGTACAAGGACCTGAGGAGGAACTTCTGGTGGAATGATAAGAAGGAGGAGGTCGCGCAATTTGTAGCAAAATGTTTGACTTGTCAGTAGGTCAAAATTGAGCATCAGCGACCGGCTGGGTTATTGCCGCCACTTCCCGTTCCGGAATGGAAATGGGAAGATATATCGATGGATTTCGTTACGAGTTTGCCGAGATCGAGATCGGGCATGAATATGGTTTGGGTGGTTATTGATCGTCTGACCAAGTCGGCACATTTTTTGGGCATCAAGGACACTTGGGGCCCGGAGAAGTTGGCTCGTGTGTTTATCGCGCAAATTGTGAGACTTCACGGTACTCCGAAGTCTATTATTTCGGATCGTGATGGCCGTTTTGTATCGCACTTTTGGCAGGCGGTGCATAAGGCGTTGGGTACCCGTTTGCATTTGAGTACCTCTTTTCATCCCCAGTCAGATGGACAGTCGGAACGCACTATCCAGACATTCGAGGACATGTTGCGTGCTTGTGCTCTCGACTGGAGTAGTGACTGGGCGGAGCATTTGCCATTGATCGAATTCACGTACAACAATAGTTGGCACGCGTCGATCCGGATGGCACCGTATGAGGCGCTCTACGGGCGGCGCTGTCGATCGCCAATTTGTTGGAATGAAGCATCCGATTTGGTCGGGACCGAACCGGATATTGTCCTAGAGACGAGGCGGAAGGTGGATTTGATTCGGGAACGGATGTTGACTGCCCAGAGTCGACAGAAGTCGTATGCCGACGTCCGTCGTCGACCTTTGGAATTCGAGGTGGGAGACCACGTTTTGCTAAAGGTGTCGCCGACGAAGGGAGTTTTTCGTTTCGGGAAGAAAGGGAAGTTGAGTCCGAGATTTATTGGACCCTTTGAGATTCTCGAGCGAGTCGGTGAGTTGGCATACCGTTTGGCGTTACCCCCTGCCTTGAGTCATGTTCATAGCGTTTTTCATGTTTCCCAGCTGAGGAAATATGTTCCAGATCCTAGTCACATCATCGACTTTGGCGAAGTCGATATTGCCGAAGATTTTACCTTCGAGGAGCGTCCCTTAAAGATTTTGGAGCACCGTGAGAAGCGACTGAGGCATAAGACCATTCCTTTGGTCAAAGTGCAGTGGTCGAGACATGGTGTCGAGGAGGCGACTTGGGAAACCGAGGATAGCATGCGTGCTAAGTATCCCGAGTTGTTTATTTCTTAAGTTTCGGGACGAAACTTGTTTTTAGAGGGGTAGAATGTGATATCCGCATTTTTCCCTTCTCTTATTATTCTCATTTTAGTGCATTTTCATTTTTAACAACTCGCTTGTAACCGTATTGACATTTTGAGGACATTTAATATTGAACTTTTTGTCGTTCGAGCTTGATTCGGACTCGTTTTACTCGATTTGATGTTTCATGTTGTTATTTCGCATATTATCGTAATCGTCGTTCGGAACCGCCGTTTCGGGGTTGCCGAAGATCGATCTCATGTTATTGTGGGCGTTGTGAGCTTTTGTTGGTGTTTCGACCATGTTTCGTACATTTCGCATGTTTGGACCGTTTTGTAAATTTCCCAAACTTTTGGGAAATTTACGTTTGATGTTGTTTTTCTGAACCTTTGAGTAGTCGGGAATATGTTTTCCTTCGGCACTTAAGTTCGTCGTTTCAGGCCCCTTATGTCCGTACCATCGTGAATTGTTCACCGTTGTATTTCGATTCTTTTCGGTACCTCCCTCTTTCATTTAAGCTGTACTCATGAAAGGAATGTTACGTCGTAACACCCTTTTGGTTACGTGCGTAACGTCCTAGTGTAATTGATGCACAGCGCTCGCTTTACGGTTACGTCGTAACACCCTTTTTGGTTACGTGCGTAGCATACTAGTGTGTTTGATTCGAGCAATTCGCCTTTTTGGTTACGTACGTAAGGCCCTTATGGCTTACGTCGTGTACGGCTACGTGCGTTAGCATGTGGTGGATAACGTGCGTAGCGGCTGGGTTTATAAACCCAGGGGTTGACCGATTTCGGCCATTTTCACTCCTTCTCCTCCCCATCCGACTCCTAGGCGATCTTCTTAGCATTTCCGGCGATTTGAAGCTTGATAACTCCGAGCCATCATCTTCTTCGAGTTTTTGGAGCATAGTATCAACCTCTAATCGTGTTCTTCGTCATTATTCAAGGTAAACTCCTAAAACCTTGTTTTGGGTAATTGAAGGGGTTTTCATGTTTCGTCCGATTCGTTCCGTATGTTAGATTAATTCATGATGTACATGATTAATCTTGTTGATTTCGTTGGTTACCCTACGGATTCATGGTATATTTCGTAGTAATTTTGTAATCGAGAGGGTTTGGTTGTGGTCCGCCCTCGTCGTTGTTTCTATACTAATATACATGAATCGTAGGCGGGTTTTCGGGTGTATTCCAATTCCGTATTCATTTAGGATTGGTTGTGATTGTGTTCTTCGTATCGTTAGGTTCGTGATTACCGGCTCCTATCGGTCACCGGTGTTTTTCCTTCCATTCGTTGCGTCGTTTATTATTCAAGGCAAGTATTCTTTTGGGAACCTTTATGCTTAACATGAAATGGTAATGTATATTGTGTGTGCTTTGCTCACCCTGGGAGGGTCCAACGGGGCCTCAGGGGAATCTATGACTTCACTCTGGATTCATGAGTTTGTTTCGCTAGCCAGCTCGGGAGGGTCCTTAGAGGCCTCGGGTGGGATTCGTGGCCTCTTCCCGGTCCTAGGCAAATTGTTTGACTGTTTTTGCCTTGATTACTTGTACTAGCGTAATTGCTAACCCCTCTGGGGACCCGTTTTGGGGAAATTCGTGTTATGGATTTCAGGTTATGATCATCCGGACGAGCGAGCGCTGGGATAGTACGAGGATGTTGGCCGGGGTCGTTGACATGTGCACTCGAGTCTACTTATTTCTTTGTCCACTTCGATATGGTTGTTTACTATATTTATAAACTGATAGACGGTACTCGCGAGTACTTAGGCTTTTCAATTCAAACCCCGTGTTGTATTATTTTAAATTGCTACATTGTCGACTGTTGCTTATTTCGCCGGTTACTCCGGGCGTACCTTTATATGTTATATTATTTAAATATGTGTTCTCGCTAACCGAGATGGTTAGTCGAGGGGTGTTTTCTAGTTGTAGCCTGGTGGGTCCCATGTAGGGGTCCACGGCGCTGTAATATACTCCGAATATCTCGGGAGTGTTACAAGTGCTGAGCTCTCAAAATGCCTAACACTAAACGCAAGTGCTGGGCATGCTCCTTTAAAGGATGGGAAATCGAGGCATCCTGCCAATGGCCAAGCATGGAAGGATTTTGATAACCTTTATCCCGACTTTTCTTCCGACTGTCATAATTTAAGACTAGGCTTGACCAGTGATGGATTCAATATATTTAGGACCATGAGTATATCTCGTAGTACATGGCCTGTCATGTTGATGGCATACAATCTTCCACAGTGGCTGTGCATGAAGTCCGAATATATTATGCTGTCGTTGCTGATTCCAGGACCACAATCACCTGGAAATACCATCGATGTGTACCTTAAAAATAAAGAAATGGTTTATCGTGTTGTCTAAACTCTATATTAATAAATAATATGAGCCAAGAAACCGTTGTTGTTTATACACAAAAACCGTTGCATAATTACCCAAGAAACCGTTGCTGTTTATACACATAAAAAGCAACGGTCTCAGAATAGTGTTTCCATATACATAAACCCATTGCCTATCAGAATAGGCAACGCTCACCTAGAGAGCAGTTAAAAAACCATTGCCTAAACTTTAGGCAACAGTTTTGCATCTTTCAGCAATGGGTTTATGTCTTGCTGAACCTGCAAAATGTTGTAGTGAAATTATGTGAAAGGTTGTAATGTATACTTGAGATTAGTTGGTCTTGACTATTAGTATGCATTAGCGTATTTGCATACGTTGAACTGGATTGAAGTAAGATAGTGCCTTCTGTACTGACTGTAAGGAGAACATAAATCTCGGATAATTATTATTTCTTAATTCTACGTATATTATATTTAATTATATATTTATGATATTTATTGATTTGATTTACCATGGATGAGAGTCAAAGTGAATGACTCAATATGCGTCGTATTTTGGGCAATAATATTATTTATATGACAATTATTATTATAACTAGAAATCGTGTCCCAACTCGTGCGGGTTGATGATTTCCCCTTGGGGAGATCGATAATGATTATTATATTAAACCATGCAGGTGAATTTTATTCCGATATAATAATAAGGTTAGAGTGATACTACTCTTGGATAAGAAATTAATTAATATAAAGTTGTCAGTAGCTTAAATTAATTAATGGACATTCAATATCTTAAACACGAGAAAGAATATATTTAAATAAGGAACCCAATTTCGTAAATTGAGATTTGGGTAGGAAGTGCAATATTAACTCTTTAGTAGACTGAGTTGATATTTAATAGACTCAATATATTAGGAAGGGCCTAATATGAAAATTTAACTTCTATTAGGAGTTCTTTTCCTAGTCCTCCTTAAGATCCCTAGATGGGTCCAAAAGCCTATAAATAGGACATAATGAGGGGTTTGGCCGCGGCACTACTATACCTACACAAGGGTTTCGATTTTTCTTCGTAGTGTTTAATTGTGGATCTTGACTTGTGTCTTTGATTCCACAATTGAGATAATACTTTAATTCTTGCTATAAATCGGAACTACTTGAAGAAAAGAAAATCGAGAGTTGTGAGAGGAAGTTTGTTCGGCCGATTTCATTGAAGTTCAAGCAAGATTCGGTAGCTTCTTGCCCACACAATGTCCGGATTAAGGCGTGATCATACTCTAGAAGATTTTGAGGAAGAGATCAAGAAAGCAACCACTATTCTTCAAAAGGTAAATATCCTATGATCTTCGATCTAGATTAGGGTATTGAATTTAACAACAAATTTATTTAATAAATAGTAAATAATATTTAAATTGCTTATTAATCTTAGTAGATAATTAATAAGCATGCCTAAATAGGTTTTGTGCTCGTGGACGCGTAAAATGCTTTCATCAAATTTTCACCAACTTCGCTTCCACTGCGTTTTATTTCAAACAGATAGAACGAACTATTTTCAATAATGAATCAGCTATCTGAGAGAGAAGTTGGGCCGTCACGAAGAGAATTCCGTTAGGCTCAGTTCTTAGACCCTCTCGCAGAACCAAGCATACGTCCAGGGCCATTAATGAGCATAACCATGAGAACTGAAATATGTTAGGGAGAAATATGTGTGAAATATATGATCATTTACATAAAAACATAGTAGTTCAAAGACATCGCGTCTACTAGGCCGCTAGTAAAGTGATTACACTTTCATAAGGGAATGTTCAAACGGTAACACCTATCTGTTTTATGCAGATTTCAACTTTTGGACTTTATCATAAAATTTCCTTCATATGGGGGATTGTTGGAAATTTTGAAGGACATTATGTATCTTTGGACATAAATTTCTTTGTGTGTTTGTCAAATGATTTGAAGTGATGTAGAATTTTATTCTACTAAATGAGAGCATCAAAATGATATATTAGTTTATCCAGAATAGTTTGGATGAATAAGATATTAAGGTTCAAAGTAAGCAAGTTGAATATTAGAATTGAGTTTGTCCCACATGAGAAAAATAATGAAGCTAAAACTAATATATATATATATATATGATTTTCTTTTTGTAAGGTGTATTCATGTTAGGGATACAAATCACTGTCTGATTTGGGGTTCGAACCGCTGACTTTCGTGTGAACGCGACCTGTGTACACGAAGGCCGGACAAAAATCGGGTCCTAAAACATTTTGCAATTAGTTTTGCTGAAATTAATTTTAATTTTTCAAAATATTCCAATTAAATATTTGTGACTTTTGCTTGCCTCTTCAAGTGCTGTAACCAATACAACCTCTTTAGATTCATGCCTTTTCGAGTACCATACTGAATGCGATTAAAACAACACTTCATATGTAATTTAAGTGATAAAGTCATTTGAAATGTTAAGACTTTTTTAACAATAAAACTAACTCTTAGTCCCTTCAAAAAAAGAAATAACACAATTCAACTTTCCCAAAGTCTTTTCTGATATAGTTCAGGCATTTCTTCAGTTCGCCGGATGATATTAGCCGGTTCGATATGTTGTATGGGAGATAGACGCCAATACGAGACGAATCTGTCTTAAGAAAATTGTATCTGGCGGGCCTCATATTTTCCTTCTTTCTTCCATGTTAAATCCCAATTCCTGTAATTTTGTCGTATTATAATAATTCCCTGAAAATTTCACTAAATTCCAAAATAATATTTGTTTGCCAATTATTTCACCAATAAAAAAATCAACTGGGAAGTCAAAGATAGCATATATATATTATCGGTCAACAACAAATAGTTTCCCAGTAAAAATCTTGTTTGTGATGCTCTCAATCTGATTTAGTTTATTTAGGTGTTAGATTCTTGCAATCAAGAACATCTCCATACAAATATATTAGTATATAAGAAACTGCAAATTGCAAAACTATGATAAAAAAAATTAAAATTAAATCCAAAAGTATGATCTGCAGTAAGTATTTGTTACTACAATGTTTCATCATCTCATGCATCCTCCTGAACACAATGGCCTCGGAGAAAAGAGCTTGTTTGACACATTTATTCACAGTTTACATCGTCAACAACCTCCCTCCGAACGCCCCACCGCTCGTGGTACGCTGCCAGTCCAAAGACAATGACTTGGGGAATCATACGGTCGTCCGGAATCACGATTATCATTTCGACTTCTGCGATAATATTTTTAGTACAACCTTGTACTTCTGCCGTTTCTGGTGGGAAAAGAGGAGCATAGCTTTTGATGTTTTTCATGAACATTTCGGTAAGACCAACTGTGCCAAAGATGTATGCTATTGGGCAGTAATGAGTGATGGTATTTATTACTCCAACTATAATCCTCCGAGAGGCCTCAAGAAAAAGTATAGCTGGTGAAGCACATTACGAGAGAGAGAGAGAGAGAGGGAGAGAGAGAGAGAGAGAGAGAGAGAGAGAGAGAGAGAGAGAGAGAGATTACTCAATTAAAATGTAAAATAACTGGTCCATGGATCTTTTGTTAGACAAAGATCCGAATGAATTTCAAATAAGACGAACTTAATTATGATGTTTGTGTACACCCTCGTGTTCTATAGCAAGTGCCGTTTTTTTTTTTTTTTTCAAGTTATCCAAAATAAATATTATATTCAGCAGATTAATACGAATCTAGCATTATGAGTTGTCAATTGAAAATAAAACTCAACGGAATTGTAGTTTGAGAATGTTTGATTCGTCAGGGTATATGATCTATTTAGGTTTGTGAATTAGTTAGTTAATTTTAATAGATTAATTAGCAATTTAAATAGATATTTATCTACGTAATTCATATAAAAATTAAAGTACACTAGATATAATGATCAAGTAGTTAACTGCCGTTATAGTGTGCTGGTAGATACTTTTTGAATCAACCTTAAGAAATTCTAGATTATTAATTCCCTCATCTTAATAGGGACGTTGTGTGGGCAACAACTACAGACCTCCTTAATTGACTTGCAATTGGATCGCCCGAACCTTCACAACGAGGAACACAATTTTGTTTTTACTCTCGTAATTTTCGGTCTCTTCAGAAAAATTAAGTATTCTCTAAATTGTGAAATCAAATAAACAAGTCAATATCCATATTTTAACATAGTAGAAAAAATCAACATTCTTGTCGATTATGATTTCTACCGACCCCCATAAGTTCTTTTGTAGGCATCTTGAGCAACCCTAGAGACATTAAGAAGGTGTACCTGAAAATAAAATCTACGATGGGATCAGCTACAATACTAAACAATGATCACGATCAAAACAATATTATAATTATATATCAACATAATTATCACAAGGTACGGAATTCCACCAGTACAATCTCAGTGTCATAATCATACCAACTTGTGGTAATCCATATCAAATAAATCCTATCATACTCCAGCTCTCGTATCTCAAATGACGAAACGAACTCGAAAACAAACATATGTACTCTATCTCAAACAATACCAAAATCTCTCAAAATATTACCACAACTCATAAATACGAAACATACAATCTATGTCCAATACAATCGATCAGATAACATCATCAAATCTAAATATGTGATAATCGAGCACCAAACTAGACAAGTACCAAGAACGAATACAAAATAATATTCTATCATAATAATATAATCAATCCAGTACATGCAACATTACAAACTCACTCAATCCAGTGATAATCCTCGATTTGGCGTCCTGAGCCTAGATCACCCTAACGAGATTCTTACCGATCCCGGGGTATGAAAACTGTGATAAGGTGAATCCAGCGTCCTTGGCATGGATACTCTAGGATCTTTTTGAACCCGGGCTACATAACATCTAATTCAACACCCTCAGCATGGAAACTCTAGGAACCTTCCGATCTCAGGCTACATAAACATATCTCATCACTCTGACAATGTACTAAAATAAAACAGATAATCAATGTACTTGGTAGAATTAAACTCCACGATTAACACTTTGAATATTAAACTCTCGAATACATCCTCGTAATCACCAAACCTCTCAAAATCACTAATACATTCAAGATACCCTGAACAGTTACTTTCCTCGATACTTGATGAATCTACAGACCATAATCCACAAATAAATCATATCCCTGTCATTACCAAATCATATGCACTATACTCAAGTATATAAATAACGTATGTAAATCATATACTTTATGTTTAACTCCAAAACGAAATTACAACGTACAAACCAATTCTCGGAGATTCACATTTATAATCATTGCTATATGAATTATAAATGAAATAAAACTAAAATAATTCATTAAGCATCAAGAACTGAAAAAGTATAAACTTGCTTCAATACTGATATGATGATAGTGAAGCAGTTACCAATCTCCTTCCTTTCATTTACGAGCACCTCTAATCCGATTAAAGCAATTTATGAATATCTCTATATCAACCGTAACACAACAGTTCTAATCAGCGATCAATTATCACAACCCATCGTAGGAGTCAATTAACAACATATTTGATAACAATCAATAATTACAAGAGTTTCGTATAAATGATCAAAAATATAATATTGCCCAACACCATATCGATTATATCAGAAACCGAGCAACTCAATCCAATCAATTACGAACTCTTATCCACAATGCAGTTTCATAATCTGCCAACCATATCAATAAGCTATTCAACTTGATATCAAGACTTATAACTCTTCAAACTCCAACTCAACCTCGAATGATAAGATTATTCCATGTTCATATTTATCGATCAACAATTCACACAGACGATCACAAAAAGAACAACAGCAAATAATAATCGGGGCAACAACTACAAACACAAACAAGGATACGACAAACACCTGATTACTATAGATTCTTCCAAACATCATGTAAACTAAAACCATGATCAACAATATCAACCACGAACAAATGAAACATATCGATTCCCTAGATTATGAACATATATAACCAATCAATATACTTCGGACAAAAATTAAGACTTATAATATCCAACAAATCACATCATAACCCATATGGACTTCAGAACATAAGCTCAGCCTTCATGAACTTAGAAATTCTTAACAACTTATCATTATCAATCAAGAAGACTATCTAAACATGCTTAAACCACGAACCAATCCGACATATATGTTAATATTCATCTTGGACCAACATAAATCCTTATGAACCTTAGCACATCATAATTTCAATTAGTGGACTTCGTCAAGCACGAATTTATAAAAAATTATATCATGATGTAACTCATCGTATTCATCCAACAATCAATCTTGGTATAAAAAAACCATACTTCATCATTCAAGCAACAACTTAACATGATAACTCTAACATACTCGATCAACATCATCAGAAAACATGATTTAACACTTCATAATTATGAATCAAAAACCAAGGTTGAGCCAAGTTACCTTAATAATCGAAGATTGGATGGAAAACATAAAAATAATCCTCCAGGAACACTTCAAGCTTATAATCCTCCAAGCTCTACATCCAAATTATGTCAATAAAGGATAGAAACACCTTATAAACTCTTTGGAACGATTTTGTAAGGAAAAGGTCTCATATGGAACATGACAAAATGACTACCCACTTCTCTTATGACGCAGAGATCTTACGTACGCAACCCTCATAATTGACGTACATTAGCAGCACTTACGTATGCAATCTTACCTCAATACGATGTGTAACCCATCATCCAGAGGTTATGGGATTTTGCACCAGGTATCCTTACGAATGCAACAATACCTAACTAACGTAGGTAAACCATTTGATCAACTCAACACACGTAATGCTTAGCCTATAACATATGTAATCACCTCATTGGCTTGATTGTCTGCAGGGGCGCCGAAAGATGGCTTAAAGGTGACAAAATTCGACATGTTAAGAAGGTGGCAAGATTCCCAATCTTACCGATTGTAAAAAACAGCATGTTACGTATGCTATCCTTACACATAACATACGTTAGCCTCCATGCTAATGTATGTAAGGTGTAACATTACTTATCCACTTCCAATTGTCCCAAATCAACGTCTCAGCATACTGGATGCGTATACTCTATAGCCAAACACAAAATACCTAAATAAAAATAAAATGAGATTCAAAGAAAAAACATCAGTTATAGCACATATTTCTATATGATATAGAAATTATAGAAAACTTGATAAGTTGTTAATGAGATTATAACAGACACAAATTTAGAATTAAAAAATATAGGGGAATGATAGGAGTTACCCTATATTTTTTATGGAAATATAAGGAATATAAAAAGTAGATGTGCTGGGACGAAAGGATTCGAACCTTCGACTAGCGAGACCAAAACTCGGTGCCTTACCACTCGGCCACGCCCCATTTTAATTTATAATTTACGCCAAGAAACAATAATATTGCTATTAGTTCTTTGTCAATTCTAATCCAAATCTATATAGATTTGTACTATAATTGATTTTGATACATATACATATAGATTATAAAATTCAACTTTATTTATTCTTTTTTACTTAGAATCTATCAAAAATTTAATTAAAATTTAATTATCTCCAAGAACAAAATGTTTGTTATGCTTAATACAATTAATTTGATCTGTATTAATTCTGTCTTTTATTTGAGTAGTTTTTCTTCGATAAATTGCCAGAAGCCTATTATTTTTAAAAATACAATCATAGATTTTATGCCAGTCATACCTGTGATTTTTTTCTTAGCTTTTGTTTGGCAAGCTACTATAAGTTTTCGGTGATATCCTTAGTTTAATAATATCCTAGAAAATAAATTATTTCTTCGATAAAATTTTAACAATTGATAAAATAAGAAAAGTTTGAGAGTATAAACCCTTGATTCACATATTGAAATTCTTGTATAGTCATCATAAATCTGGTTGATCCCCCCCACTTTGATCCTTTTATGGCGAAAGAACCTAAACCTATTATATTTAGTATATTTTGGGTCTACCACAATATCTGATTTGGTTTGTATATGGATATAAAATAAACAAAAATTTTTATTAATGAAAAACAAATTCATTTGTAACAATGTATTTTTAGTTTTAGAAAAAACCTAATTTCTTGATGTCCTAAAATTATGATATGTAGTATAAAAATATAAGATCTATTTTTTTTTACAAAAATCATCTTAGAGATTATGTAATGTTTATTCTGAAACTCTTTGTTTATACCGTAGTGATATTTTTTGTTTCTCTATTTATCTTTGGATTCTTACCTAATGATTCGGGACAGAATCCTGGCCGTGAAGAATAAAATAAAAAGATTTTATCTATTTCGTCCCTTTTATTTTAAAAATTTTTAAAACTTAAATAAATATTAAATATAAATAAAGTCATAAATAAAAACGGAAAGAGAGGGATTCGAACCCTCGGTACGAGTAACTCGTACAACGGATTAGCAATCCAACGCTTTAGTCCACTCAGCCATCTCTCCCTATTGAAAAAAAAAATTACTACATTTTACCTTACATATAATGTTAATGTAAGGAGTCTTTATTTTCTTTCTATATTATATATAAATAATAATATGCAAATCGTAAATTTCTTTTATCTAAAACTGGGACACATCAACAATAGAACTAAAAAAAAATAAGAAGGACTTTTATGATTATATTTTAATTTTCTAAACTAAAAAATAAACTGTCGATTCTTCTATAATGCTTTTTATCTTATAATTTTAGTGTGTTTTTTATCTATAATCTATTATCAAAAGATAAACTTTAATTATGTTATTTATTTTAATTATGTTATTTATTATTTAAATTAAATGAAGCCTCTTTTCCAAATCTCATTAAATTTTTATCTACCCGAGAAAAGGCTGAACACTCTCGATTTGATGATTCTTTGATGATCCTATACTTGATCATATTCAATTATCTAATTCGAAAAAATGGTTATTTATATACAATAATCATATTGTAGTGGGTATAGTTTAGTGGTAAAATTGTGATTTGTTCCTTTAATCTTTTAATAATTAAAGAGTCTTTTTGTATACACGAGTTACTTATAAATCTCAAAGTTTAATTATAAAATTACGAAACAGAATTTTTGAATTGGACCTAGATTTCCAATTAAATAAGTATTGAGTAAAGAATCCATGGTGGAAAATAAAAATACAATCTCTAATCATAACTAAATTTTCTATTTTTATTTAGAATTATAAGAAAAATAAAAAAAAAACTTTAAGCAAAATAGCTATTCAACGGTGACTTTGGTTTACTAGAGACATTAGCATATTGTTTTAGCTCGGTAGAAAAAAAACTCTTTTACTTAGGATCCTCTCAAATAGAACTAAAGAACGAAGTAACTAGAAAGGTTGTTAGAATCACCTTCTTATAGAAGGATCATCTAGAAAGCTATTTCATTTTGTTTGTATTCAGACAAAAAAGCTGACATAGGTGTTATGAGTATAATTTTGTTCATTTTATTCACATATTAGATCTAGGAATTTACTCATCTTCCATAAAGGAACCGAATGAAATCAAAATTTCATATTCGGTTTTGAAATAGAGGCGCTAAATCAACGTCGACTATAACCCATAGCCTTCCAAGCTAACGATGCGGGTTTGATTCCCGTTACCTGCCTATATTCTTTTTTTATAAAGATTAGACTAGAATTATATTCTAGAATATAGATAATATTATGATTACAATTAGTGAATCATTGAATATACAATTCCCAAAACTGTTAATCCTATTTTTTGGTTTTCAATTCAAAGAAGAGGTAGAAAAATATAAATATAAAAAATCGGAATGAAGGGCGTCCATTGTCTAATGGATTGTAATATCCACAATTTTCGATTTTCGGTAAATTTCTTTTTTCGGACGGAGTCCGTTTTGACGACTCGCTCATGACCGTTTCGTCATTCTGAGAATGATTAATTCTACACTTTTTGACATCCGAGTTCGTTTCGGTGTCGTTTTGTTGAGTTCCGTACTTTTTAGCGACTTTTCCGCGCTTGAGTTCGATTCTTGCGAATCTCGCTCAAATCATGCTTCGAGTTTCCCGTAAGTCCGTTTAACTTTGTTAGACGTGTTGTGAACTTCGGTTTGGTTATTCGATCACGAATCGTGATTTCGCGTTTGGGCCATTTTGTAATTTCTTGAAAGTTATGGGTATCCGTATTCGTAATTGTTGACTCGACCCATTTCTTGGTCGCGTATGATTAATTATGGTATTATGTTTTCATTTCGGTCGTTGATGTCGTCCGCGAACTTTTCGCCGTGTTCGCCCGTGCGTTTCGGAAATCGGGTCGCCGAGCCACGACGGCCATGGATCGCCGACCATTGCGGGCACCGCCGGACGGTGCGGGCGGCAGAACCGGCAGAGCGCACGCCACGGCCGGAAGGTCGCGCGCTAACCGGCAGTGTAGCGCACGCCGGATGGCCTAACGACGCTTATCGGGCCCGGGCGAGGGATTACGAGGTTCTCGACTCGGCCAGATCGGCAGTAGCGCACGCCGCTGTGGCCGAGAGCGCACGCTAACCGGGCAGGGGTAGCGCACGCCGCGGCCGACTAGCGACGTTACTGGTAAGTTTGTAGTCCGTGGCTCTCGGACAGCCGCTGCGCGCAAGAGCTTCCGGCCGTAGCGCACGCTAGCGGGAGTCGGGTGGACGAGTCATGGTCGGCAGAATTGGTCGGTGGTGCCGGGTCATGCGGGCCATGGCCGAGAGTGCTCGGCCGGTACCGTCCGATAGCGCACGCTAGTCCGGGAAGGCCAGCGCACGCTAGTTCCGGCCATATATATATGACAGATCACCACATTTCCCTTCGTTTTTCATTTCCTTCCTTCTCCGTCCGCGGTGGCGATTCATGGGTCACGAAGCCATGTTGTTTAACAACAAATCCATGAAGTTCTTGAGTTCATAACATCAATCAATCGTCTGTTATCATCCTTTGATAAATCTAATCAAGGTAATCTTCCTTAGAACCCTAATTTCGTGAATTTGGGGATTTTTGCATTTTCGTCCGATTCGTTCCGTGTTGTTGATTAATTCATGATGGGTATGATTAATCTTGGTAGTATTCTTGTGTTTAACATCATTTAATCCATTGTTCTTCGTCGAATCGAAGTATATTTCTTGATTTCCTTCGAATTGACTTTTTGGGGGATTTGTCCCGATCTCGTTTTTCATCCGTTTTCGATGGATCGATTATGGTTAAATGATGTTGTTAAACATATTCTATGGATTGTATATCCATATTTCAACTTGGAATTCCATTTTCGTGATTTGACGGAACGAATCGTGTTCTTGGCCGTTTTGGGGGAAATCCGTGAACTTTCGTCATTCGTTCTTTGAATTCAACGGCTTTGAGTCGTGTTATGGAATTCATTTCATTGTTATTATTTGTCCTTCGTAGTTTATGAACGTGAGTTGGCGTTCGGTGGAGTCGGGATCGTAGTCGGTTCGCCAACCTACTTGGTCGATTCTCCGCGTTGTTCTTATTCGAGGCAAGTACCTTGCCCATACTTTTCTCGTTTTATGGATATGATGATCGGTGGTCGTCTTGATGTGTTTGTTTGGTTATTTGAAATGAAGTTTCAAAGGATTTCGGTTTGGCCTCGTTAAAGGCTTTCTTTCAAAACGAGTGTGATTTGTGAACGGTGTTTTGAGAATTGATTATGATTTGGTTATTTTGAACGTTGAAGGATTTTATGATGATACTCCTATTGTTTAAGTTATGGAATCGTGTATTCCGTATTTAATCTTGTTATTGTATTTTTGAAGAGTTTGGTAATGGTGTCGAGTTAATGGCCATCTCTAGTGAGTATTCTTAATGAACTTACATTCTTAGCATGTTAGTATTGCATGAGTAACGTGTGTGTGTGTATGCTCACTACGGGTTAGATCCGACGGGGTCTCGGTAGGGCTCCACGAAGCTGTGGAACCGCGAGCTTGCTTTTAACCACTGTGGGTTAGATCCGACGGGGTCTCGGCAGGGATCCACGAAGCTGTGGGTCCGCGGTTAATTGTGGTGCATTTTTACAAATGTGATTCGATATTGGCATTTCCGGAAATGAGTGCTTTTGAACGGTTTTTCATTTGCATGCATTGACTAAGTGTGTAAGAGGTAAGTTGTTCGTTTGGCTTACTTGGCTAGGATGGCACTAGAGTATTTTGTTGTTTGTTTTAAATCTTTTATTTGTGGATTTTGATGTTGGGAGACGAACCTTGTGGTCGTTCTTGTGTACTGTGAGTTGCTAAGATTTGGGGCTAAAATCCCAATGGTTTTATAAAATTCGTTTTACGGATTTGGGGCTAAAATCCCAACGGTTTGGTAAATGTCATTTTTCGGAAAGTAAACCTTTGGGGCGGTGACCCCTTTTGTCTTTTGGATTTTGAAAAGTAGGATTTGATAATCCTAAATTGTTTTCTATTAAAACTCTCGATGGCATTCTAAACCGTTTTATAAATTACTTCCATTGATTTATGATATTTCGATTTTGAAATGTTTTCTCAAACCCTTGGCTCAGGAAGTACTTTTCGTTTTGTTTGGATCTTTGAGGATCCTCGGTTATTGTTATTCGTGGAATGTGAATTGTATGGCTCGTATTTGCACTTTGTTCTTGCACTAGCAAAACAGTGGAGTTTTGCTAACCCCCGAGTATTCGGGGTGGATGTCTGTTTTTGCATTCGTGTTTTGGAGCATAACACGTGGTCGGCACGAAGGATGATGAAAGATGATCGATACTAATCACATGAGGAACCGTACATCGTGTGTTGGTTCGGTTGTACTTTATTTTCTTGCTGCTATATTGTTCCGTTGTGCGGGTGTGGTTGTATTTTGTCCTGCGTGGGCATGAGTTGTATTTGAGTTGTATGTATTTGTGGAAAGACCAAATCGGTCTCATCGAGTCATTGTAGCCTTGAAGGCATTGTCGAGATGTTAAATGTTGTTACTGCACTGGTAGATCCTCGAGGAGAGGGTCTACGGCGTGTAATATCCCCGAGTGGATTGGGGTGTTACATAAATGGTATCGGAGCTTAGGTTGAGGAAAACCTAGGTGTCGGGTCAAGTCGTGTTGTTTGAGTCTTGTTTCGTCGGATTTTATCTGATCGAGTCGTGTCACGACTCGTCGTTTGTGTTTTTGGGTCGTAATTAGTATCGTGGGGCGATCATCATCTTCGTGCGACGTGTGGATGTAAGTCTACCTTATTTGTGTTGTGCATCGTGTGACACGTGATATTTTTATGATTATTTGTTTAGTTGTTGAATCCTTATGTGGATTTTGTTTTCAAGCTATGTATTTAGTCGTAACTCGTATTTGATTTATACGAGGAGTGTCCGCTTGTGATGTCTTTTTATTGTTGTTTTTGTTCGTTTTTGATGATTTTCGAATCGATTTGCACGCTTTACAAGTTCTATTGTGGAAGCTTTATGCTTATACGCGTCGACTTGTTCACTAGCGATCGGGAGAGTATTTTATCGGTGGTTTTGTTCTCAACGTGGTATTTTATCGTTTATTCCGTTTAAAGACATATATTGTCTTGATTTTAAACGCTTTGATGCGTGTGCTAGGAGTTGTTTTAGTGCACGTCTATATGTGTGTGTTTTGGGCATTCGCCTATCAATTTTTGAAAACCTTGAGTATCATAGAAAAATAAATTTGAGACATACTTTTCAAATGAGTTATTTTCTTGTGGTACATCCAAGGTGCCACAATATATTTCAAAAATTTTCTACTTGAGGACCAAAATGCTTTGAGATATTTTCAATGTTTTAGAAATATTTTTATTTAGACCCGAGGGTCGAATATTTTGAAAGTTTTCACTAAGAGAAAGTGACTTCATTCTTATCAAATGCGAAATGGTTCTCCAATGTCTCGATAACGAAGTTACACGTTTATACTTTATGACAGGTGATACTCAAGATAAACCAGTAATCTTCAAATTATTTTCAAAATGAGGTTTTCATTTTTAAAACCTATCAATTCCCGTGTGAGGGCAGTGTATGAATGTATTATGTTCGAGTTGTAATTTTGATACTTTCTCCCGAGTATGATGGATTCGGCGGTGGGTGCGCTGAGTCGCTTTCCTCAGTTGGGTTGTGCTAGCCCCCTGTGAGAGGCGGGATGTTGGTGTTGAATGTTTTCGCCTCGTGATGATTTCTGCGTTGTCGCGCATGTGCGAGCTGTTAGAGCTTGGTTTGGTATGACCGTGTGCATCGGTGATGGTTCCGTTATGTGTCGGTTGTTTAATGTCTTGTTACCTTGCTTCCGTTTTTGTGAATTTCGTGGACGAGGTCGGAGGTAATGCCCGTACTATTTTGACTTCTGTATTTTCTCTTTCCCCAGTCTATCGATTCGTTCATGTTTGTTGGTACTTTATGAACTTGTTCTGTATTTCGGTGTCATCGTCCGAACGAGCTGTGATCTTGTTGTGGGTCGATCTGGTTATCGATGTTACTTTTTCGGGTTCAGTTCGATTCTTGTGAACCTTGTTTGGTAGTGACATCATCTGGTTCTACTAGTTCTTTTATTCGAAGTGGATCGGCTTTGGAACTCTTGTGTTTTCGACTCTGTCGAATCATTTATGTTCGTTGACATTTCTGAGCTTGTCCTGCCCCTTGCTTTTATTTATCGAACGAGTGTAGTATTGTTTCGGAATAACTCGTTTGTCGTTGTGACTTTTTAATTGCTATTCCCTTTCCTGTGGATCTTATGTGAATGCACATCTTGTTGTTTTCACCGGATCATATATTGTCTCGAGTCGAGATGTGAACCTTGGAGTTGTTGTTTGAATTTTATTATCATTCGTGATTCGAACATGATTCTTCGATTTCTGTTGTCTCGATCGTTGTGGTTCGATCGTTTGATTGTTCGGTTTTTATTGACCTCGTTCCGTGATTGGTGAACATTCAGGCTCCTTCGTAATTCCCTTCAGTTCGGGAAATTAGTCTCGTTTTCGATCTTTCAACCTTAGGCGGTGGAATTCCGTATTTGTTCAGCGTTTGGCTCGCGTTTTGATCAATGTACCGTTAGGTTGGTCAATCGTATTGATTTTCGTTCGTTGTGTTTTGCGATTGTTCGGATAATTGACTTGATTGTATTATCCATTTGATGACGCTTGTCACTTGTTGGTTTTATTATATCCCTAACGGCGACGTTGTGTTGGTCGCCGTGGAGCGTGTTTACACGCCGTATATTCCTTTGCGTTGTTTGTAACATTTCGCCGTTGGGCGTTAGTTACGCACTCTTGTGTATCTCGTTGAGTTTTTCCTGGCGGAATATTTTTTCTCCCTACTTGTTTTAAGTTTCGGGACGAAACTTCTTTTAAGGAGGGTAGAATGTAATATCCGCAATTTTCGATTTTCGGTAAATTTCTTTTTTCGGACGGAGTCCGTTTTGACGACTCGCTCATGACCGTTTCGTCATTCTGAGAATGATTAATTCTACACTTTTTGACATCCGAGTTCGTTTCGTGTCGCTTTGTTGAGTTCCGTGCTTTTAGCGAGCGACTTTTCCGCGCTTGAGTTCGATTCTTGCGAATCTCGCTCAAATCTTGCTTCGAGTTTCCCGTAAGTCCGTTTAACTTTGTTAGACGTGTTGTGAACTTCGGTTTGGTTACTCGATCACGAATCGTGATTTCCGGGCGTTTTGGGCCATTTTGTAATTTCTTGAAAGTTACGGGTATCCGTATCTGTAATTGTTGACTCGACCCATTTCTTGGTCGCGTATGATTAATTATGGTATTATGTTTTCATTTCGGGTCGTTGATGTCGTCCGCGAACTTTTCGTCGTGTTCGTTCCGTGCGTTTTCGGAAATCGGGTCGTCGAGCCACTGATTTACGGATCGCCGGACAGCCATGGATCGCCGGACGATTGCGGGCACCGGCCGGACGGGTGCGGCAGGAACCGGCGTAGCGCACGCTACGGCCGGAAGGCTGCGCGCGCTAACCGGCAGGTGTAGCGCACGCTGCCGGATGGCCTAACGTACGCTATCGGGCCTGGGCAGAGGGATTCTGAGGTTCTGGACTCGGTCAGGATCGGCAGGTAGCGCACGCTGCTGTCGGTCGTAGCGCACGCTAACCGGCAGGGGTAGCGCACGCTGCCGGCCGACTAGCGTACGTTACCTGGGTAAGTTTGTAGTCCAGTGGCTACTGGACAGGTCGGCTAGCGCGCGCAGGCTTCCGGCCGTAGCGCACGCTAGCGGGAGTCGGGTGGACGAGTCATGGTCGGCAGAATTTGTCGGTGGTGCCGGGTCATGCGGGCCATGGCCGAGAGTGCTCGGCCGGTACTGGCCGATAGCGCACGCTAGTCCGGGAAGGCTAGCGCACGCTAGTTCCGGCCCAGTATATATATGACAGACCAGCCACATTTCCCTTCGTTTTTCATTTCCTTCCTTCTCCGTCCGCGGGTGGCGATTCATGGGTCACGAAGCCATGTTGTTTAACAACAAATCCATGAAGTTCTTGAGTTCATAACATCAA